>JAIXND010000781.1:5241385-7848512 GCA_023646645.1 Varanus salvator macromaculatus
GCCATTCTCGTCTCCTCCCTGAAGCGCACACTGGTGAGGGTGGGTCCAATGGGATCTTGTACCCCCCTCCTTCTCCCACCTTATACTTAGGAGAATCAACACACCAGATGCTCTTTCTCTTTCTCACTAAATCCCTTCTCGGAGAGAGAGAAAAGTGGCGCAAAGCAACCAATCCAATTTCCTTCACTGAGGAACCTCCCATTCCAGCCCAGCTTGTTCTTTCCAAAGATCTCAGGGACTCTGCTGAGCCGCAATTAACAGATACCTCAGCAGGGCAAAGAAAAACTCCCCACAGTGTGAGATGTTGCGTGCATGAGTGTGTGTTAAGGAGATGCAAATATATTCACAGTGAAAGCAGTGTCAGCAAAGGACAGCATGGAGGGGGCAAGTTCCCTGATCTTTTTTCCAGTGCTAAATTCTCTCTCTCTCCCCCCCCCCCCACCCTGCTATTTTGCAAGGACCACTGTGTCGGGCAGAGAAAGACTGCATTGCGTGGCTATCTGCCCATGTCACCCACTTCTGGTCTGGCCAAGTTGATTCTTCTAATTCCTGGGCAACCAATCCAGGATCACTGACAGAAGAACCTCTTATCCTGGGCCAAACTATGTGTCCCTGTGGCCCACAATTGTGTATTCTGGGCCATATTTATCCATGTAGGACAATATTTCCCTCCTGCCTTCCTGTCCTGCAGATGCGTCAGACTACAGTTCCCATCATTGCTAGCCACCTGGGCTATTGGCCACAATATTTTAAATTTTGTATCATTCTGTGGCAAGCCAACTTGAGTTTTTGTGTGCAGGCCTGTTTCAAGATCTAAGGGTGAGATCCTATGCATGCTTAGGCAGAAAGAAGTCCAACAATTCCCAACATTCTCCAGCCAACATACCGCTTTTCCATATAAACACACATTGGGTTGTGCCATAAGAGGTCTAAATACATCACCAACAGGTTGGGTAAGTTTGGTCTGCACTGAGCATGACAGCAGCTTTCCAGGATCTCAAGAGGTTTTTCCAAAACCCGGGGTCTTCAGCATGCAGACCCTCCATTCCGTCCAAGCTGGGATCCCCCATTCACTTAGGCCTGACTTGCACTGGCATGCCTGCCTGGTTTTACTGCCCTCATGGCTGCATGGATGGACTTAATGGAAAGGCATTTGGAAGAATGCATGGAAGCCGTCCTTGTGGGACGACACCTACAGTGCTCATTTGAACGAGCGTGTCATCCTTTGCCACTGTGGCCCTCAGAGGAAGTGTGTCTGCAGGCCAGCCTCAAGCTCCAACCCCAGAGAAACCTCCAAAGAAATCTCCACCCGCAAAGAAGCCTCCAGAGATCACAGGAGCCCATTCTAGCAGAATCCGAGGTGGTGATGGAGGCCTGCAAGACTGCGTCACGCCATTACTCAACCAGCCCACATGGTGGCCAATTGTTTGCTAGGCTCAGGTCCAGATGTTGGTTCTAGATTAACCTTTAAAGCTCTGGATGGCTCAGGGCAGCCTTCCCTATCCTGGCGCCTTCCAGCTACTCAAGACGCCAACTCCTATCAGCCCCTTTGGTGTGGGGACTGGACAGGTGGGCGTGGGGGTGCCTTCAAGGGTCTGGAGAGACACCTGGGCGGACAGTGGCTTCGGAAGAGGAAGGCAGGTGAGTGGTCTGGGCAGAACTCTTTGGCAGTGGCAGTTCAGCCAATAAACCCTTTTTATTTTCCAGACATTTTAATAGATAACATTCATTTTAATTGTGTTTTTGCTGCTGCTATGCCATAGATTAATTTTGTTATAGGTGCTATGGGGTTGCTGATTTTTTGTTGTATTGCTTTCATATTGTCTATTGTTAATTTATTTGAAAGCTGTTAGCATTGCGCTTTCTGGGCGGCTATTACAGTATCGGTGATGACTATGCATTGTTTTCATGTCGTTTACATTTTGTAAACCACCCAGAGGGCCCAATGCGTGACGTTTAGGGGCATTCTCTCAAACACCAGTGTGGCTGTCCCCAAGCTGGGACCCTACAGAATTATTTGAATGACAAGTCCCAGCATTCCTGGCCCTTGGCCAAGCTGGTTGGGGAAGATGGGATTTCTGGAGTTGGGGAGAGCTCTGCAGTGGCTCACTCTGACCCACCCCAGAGTCCTCGGGAGGCCAAGCTGAAATGAGCAGTGGCTGCCCTCTCCTCTCCCATTTTCCCTCCTCCAGCAAGAGGGATGCAAGAGAGAGAGCGAGCGAGCGAGCAGGTTGGGTGGAGAAAAACGAGAGAGACAGAAGGAACGAGGGGGGAGCTGGCGGGGGTGGCTGTGATGGACTTGTGTTTGTGGAACAGGCTGTTCAGAGAGGGGGCGTATGCCGGTAAAGACGGGAACAGAGGAAGGAAAGTTGGCGCCTGGATAAGTGAGAAAGCAGTAGTCCACAGACTGAAAGGGAATGAAGGGAAGGTTGGCCAGCGAGCTCCATCCAGGGCTCAGTGGTAGAACACGGGCTTCACATGCAGGTTACTGGTTCAACAGCTGAAACACCCGTTCCTGAACCATTGCTCATGTCCAGCAGCGTACGCTTCCCAAAATGTGGACATCTGCATTGGCAAGCGTGCATTTCCCTTCAAAAATGTGTGCTGTCATGCTTGAGACTGGGAGACATGAGCACTTTTGCTTGCTGAAAAATGAACAGATACATTTTTCCCCAATCAGAAAAAAAAGTTTGTTTTGTTTGGGCACATCGAACGAGGTGGAATAAGCTTCAAGGAAGAAAGCAGACAATCTTAATATGCTCAAACACGGCATGTTCAACCATCAATACTTATTTTGAAATACTTATTTAGGATTTCAAAATGCTATTTTTACTGTTTTTTATTATATTGAAATAAAGAAGAATGCAACAAAAAGCGTGAATGGCTACGTCACATATCAGAATCATGAAGATACTGTAACTGACACTGAAAGTACAGTCAAACCAGGGAGAGTTTCAAAATGAAGTGGTAGAGTCCTGCCCAAGGGGGTAGACTGGTAACGTATCACGTTCGACCCAGGCAGGGATCCCACTTCTGAATGCGGCTTTCTGCTGTGCTCGTTTTCAACTTGCAGGAAGCACACGTGGGGTCCCGCACCCTCGTCTTCCCCCTTAGGAAACCACCAACTCTCCACTGCATTCTGCTGTGAGGAGAGCTGGGCACAAGAGGCTCCCTTGGGAAAGGCCCTCCGTTGTCCCTGCTCTGGCAGAGAGGTGGGGGCAGGCTCCCCACGGAAGAAAACGACAGGCAGAGGAAGATTGCAAGAGCAAGCGGGGATTAGAAAGGGGGAGGCAAAGGACAACCGCTGCTGTGAATGGATGGGAAGCTCGGAAACAAATCGTGGGAGGAGAGATGGAAGCTGGCTCTGGATGTCGCCCAATGTATGATGTACTGTGTACATGTAGGTGCAGAGCGTGTGCGTGAGAGGAGCTGCTACGCTCCGCCGAGTCCCCACAAACCCAGCACTGCTCTGTTGACGGGCAGCCCAGCCCCTGCCTTCCTCGGAGCTCCACGCTTACTCCTGCCACATCCTCCCTGGAGCTGCTACCCAGGCAGATGCTCAGCGGGGTCGCAGCCTACAGGACGGATATTCTTCCAGAGGGTCTTCTTGGCTCTCAGGGCAACTGCAGGGGGCGCTGGATGGGCATCAGCACAGTCAGGACCTGCAGGGCAGAAGGAGAAACAGTGGGGCAGGTTTCAGGCTGGACCACCCCTCCCATTACTGCTGCTGCGACCCACCGGAAAGGGATGTTAGTGCGAATTCTGCAGAAGCCGGCCAGGCCCAGCCGTACAGCGAGCAAAAACGGCTGGGTCATTACGGGTTGTGCACACCACTCTTGCATGAATGCCAGGCTGATCGCAGAATTGGGACTGCCTAAGTGCAGAATGTCTTTATGCTCCAAGCAGAAAGGGTACTTTTCTGAGGAAGACCAGGGAAATCTGGGGGAAGCTACGCAGAATAGCGGTTAGGACAACTTCCCTTCACCTCCCACCCTACAGCTCCCATCATCCCCGGTCAGCACAGCCAATGGCTGGGAATGGGGATATACTAGTCCAATGCGTTCAGAAAGCACCAGATTGGAGATGTCTGAATGAGATGGGCCAATAGGGTAGCGTAAGATGGTTTCTTATTTTCCCCAACAATGCATCACCACCACCACTACCTTGCATTTATATTCCACCTTTTTTCTTTTTGTGAGAACCCCAAGCTGGCTTGCATAGCTCCATTCTATCCTCAAAACAACCCTGTGAGGTAGGCTAGGCTGCAAGGCCAGACCAAAATCACCTAGTGAGCTGCATGACCAAGTGGGGCCTAGAAGGTGGCTCCCCCGGGTCCCCAGGTCAGCACTTCAGTCACCACACCCCTTTGGCTCTAATGGACTGGACGCAGCTAACCACCAGTGAGTCAGCCACGCTGCCTGGGGTCATGGGAGTTGTAGTCTAACATATGGGGGGCACCAGGCTTGGGGAAGGTGAGTTAAAGTAGTCAGACAAGAACTAAGGGGAGCCTGGTTCAAATCCCAGGTGGCCAGCTGCCACCTCTTACTCAACCAACGGCTCCATCTCCTGGGAGAATATGATAATAATCTGGAAAATCCCAAAGTGGCAATGAGATAAGGAAAATTCAGGAGACTGGAAAATGTGAATCAAGTCAGCAAGGGTTTCCAGTTAGGAGCACGGTTCACCACACAGCCACACATTGCAGCTGTCAGGTGGGCAGCCACCGCTTTCCACGGTCATCAGTCTGTTGTTGCCCAGAGTCTGTTACGGAGGTTCACCTTTCCTCTCTGGCAGGGGGTGCTCTGTCTGCCTTTGCTCTTCACCACCGTTGATTTATCCATAGTATTTATACACCCCTTCATACATTAAAACCCTCATGGGCACAGTGCTTAAAAGTGTGGGACTGGGACTCCGGAGGTCCAGGTTCTAGGCCCCCCTCAGTCACGGAGCTCACTGGGTGACTTCGGGCCAGTCACGGACTCTCAGCCCAACCCACCTCACAGGGCTGTTGTTGTGAGGGTAAGACTGAGAAGAGGAACAGGGGAATTATGTCAGCTGGGTTGAGTCTCTTGAAAGGAAACTGGCAGGGTAGGAATAAAAACAAACACACAAACAAGCAAACCCTGTGTGTGTTTAGACAGGAAAAAAATGCCATGACAACTTCCATATGGACTGACCAAGGCTGAGAGTTGTAGGATTTCTTCCTGCCTAAAGATGAATAGGAAAGAGCCCTTGGGGATATTATTATATTAAGTGGTATATAACTATTACAAATAAATCAATAGTGACAAAGAGAAGAGGCAGACGGAGCAAAGCTCAGCCACTGAGGAAAAGGGAACCTGCATAATGGAATCCGCCAACAACAGACTGAACGCTTTGGAAAGCGACTGCTACTTGTCTGACCACAGTAATGCTGAGTCTGCAGTGAACAGCAGTCGTAACTTGGTTTACAATATTGTGCAAGTTCTCTTTGTTACTTCATTAATCTTGTCATTTCCCCAAAATGCTAAGTTATGTAAACAGTGTTATACATTTAGTGGTTTGCCTCTGAAATAGTTCTTAACTTATTTGCAGAAGAAGCCAAGACATCAGATATGGAGCCATCTTAAACTCCATTATCCTCAGCCAGCATGGGGATGATGGGGTTTGAAAGCAGACGCATACGGAGAAGCACCATGCTGATGAGGGCTCGCTCCATCACTCACTTTAGTTGCTCGGTGAAACTGGGCCTTACTCTCCTCAGGGATGATGCTGTAGGGGACGAAAATGTCCAGATGGTAAAGCTTTGGCTGTCCCTGTAGCACAATTCGGTCCTCTCCCAGGTCCAGCTCAAGGGATCTTGCTGAGGCCTAAGGGAAGAGTGGGGAAAACCTACTGAGAACCAGCCCCACCCGGCCCTGCTGCTGGGCTGGAGTTTCAGCTCAGAACATCTCCCCGCAAACCACCAGCTTTCCAGGTTACCATTTTAGGGAGACAGATTTTCGCTAGCAGGCGCTCAGGGTGACTGAGAGATGGCTCAGCAATTATGGTGAATTCAGGAACTATGGCAGAGCTGCAGAATAAATGAGAGAAACGGAGATAAGAACCAAAGAGGAGCCCGGCTGGAGCTGAACCAAGGCCTGCTGGTCCAGCCTTCTGGGCCCACACGGGCCAAGCAGGTACCCTTGGGGGCCCACGAGCAGGGGGTGTGCAGAAGAGCACCTGCTGGCTGCTTGTCTTCCCCAGCAAGTGGCCTATGAAGGCAGGAGCCCAACAGCGAAGGCAGCATGCGGGCCACACAGTCAACAAGCCCCGAGAGCCTTGTCTATCATCCCCGAACGTGTCTGATCCTCTTTTTATGAATATCAGAATTGGCAGCTGATGTTAGAGCTGCAGAGCCGGAGGAGGAACCCGCAGTAGCAGGAGAAATCAGGGTCTGCTAACACCCCGCCCCCGCAACCAGGATCTGTTTTGTTAAGCCATAAAAATGGGAGCAGGCGACTTGTTTCCGAGGAAGAGTCAGGCTAGAAAAGAGGTCTTTGGGCCTCTGACTCAAGAGAGCCTTTCTATTCTCCCCGAAGGTTAATTCTTCACATTGCCACCCTGGGTGTGTTTTGGCAGGGATCGCGCCTCAGCCCCGTTCCCTGTGAACCTGAGCCCTAACCTCATCCCAGCCCTCACATACCTCTGAGAGACAGATGGCTGCAGAACGTCACTGGTCTTCTCCTGGATGTGGCTAAAAAATTAAAAAAAATGCCACAATCTCTTGTTAAATGGACTTTGCTCAACAGCAGCATGGGTTTGATCAGTTGAGAAACCCTCCACTGAAGCTCCGCAAGGCCCCTATTGAATTTGAACCCGTGGCTGTCCGTTGTTCCATGTGAGGGCCTAGCCAGCCACTGCTAACACAGCTCTACAATGCCCACACAGTTCAGTCAATGAGAAGTATTTCCATGCCTCAAAAGGCTAATATTCAAAACATGGTCCTTCTCCTCTTCTCCATTTTATCCTCGCAACAACCCTGTGAGGTAGGTTGGACTGAGAGTCTGTGACAGGCGCAAAGTCATCCAGTGCGCCAGGATCTCCCAAGCCCCAGTCCAACACTCCTGCCACTATTCCACACAAGTTCCAGTAGTTCATTCTCCTTTCCTGCTATACATCTCTCATAAAGGTGTCCCAAACCACTAAGATGCCAGAATTTCCATTTAGTAGCCAGTAAACTCCTGTTTCTTTAAAAGAAGGAAGAAATTTTTCTTACTGAACCTGTTTTAGATCTCTTGGTATTCTAAAGAGGATAGACGGATGTGAAGAAGGCACAATTCTCAAACAAGGCTTTAAACATTCAGACACTGACTCATTCACCAAACGAAGAGATTCAGATTAAAGAGATCCCCCCCCACCTCTTTCTGAAAGCACACCTGCTCTCCATTTCCTGGATGATGGGCTTGGATTTAGTGCGGATGGTCTGCTCTGATATGGAGCCCATAAACTTCCTGTTGCGCAGAATTCGCCACTCTGGAAGCAGAGATGAGGGGTGCCATTAAGTCTGGCTGCAAAGTGGAGCCAGGCCCAAAGGGACAGAAACACTGATTCCCGTACCTTGGTTGCTGACATCCATCTTGTACTTTTCTGACAATCCTTCCAAGGCAATTGTGATAAAGAATTCCTTGAGGAATTGGTTAGTCTGGATGCAGGGAGAGAAAATTAGGAGAAGTCAGGACCTCTTCTCTCATTCAGGCCTCCAGACAGAAACCTGGGCACTCTCATGTCCATGGGGAATCATGCTCATGTGAGGGTTGCATCTGTAACCCTCTCTCTGTCTCCCTCTCTCTGTATGAACGGGTGAGAGTGAGCGCAAGTTATATGGGTAGCTGGGTGTGTACATCAGGTGCCCAGAGACAAATCCAGTGTCCCCAAATCCTCCAGAAGGCCAGGGCTCCTTCCCCTTTCTTCTCCAACCACCAGTCCCTGAATAGTTTCCCAGCTTTTGTGCTGATTTCCCGCCATTCTGAATGATGGAAGTGCCTTGGCTAAGGCTTAATTATTGGCTGTGAGAACTTTAAGCCAAGTCATGCCAGGAATGATGAGTGCCAGTATCGTCCAAACATGTGGCGGGCACCGGGATGGGGAAGGCTGTTCTAAGCAAGGCAGCCCCATTCACAAGCATGCAAGGCAAGTTGCAGGAACCTCCTGATTTGGAGAAACAGGGCAGTGGGGGAGAAGAGGAGGAAGAAATCAAGGACTAGGCTGCGGGGGCACAAATAGATTCTTATCTCCACCTCCCCTCTGTTGGCAGGAGCCCCTTTGGTTCCAATATCCCCAGTCAGATCCTGAGCAGCAAATGTATCAGGCAGGGAAAAACAGGTCCCCCCACCCCTTGTTTCCATAGTATAGAGGCTGCCCCTGGTAGTGGAGTGAGTTCTACTCAAGAAGACACACACCTCCATCTTGTTGAAAAAGCTGGTGTTGATGGTGACATCGTAGGCAGTGCAACCGTTGCCACCTGGAAGGGAAAGGAAGGTGTTTCAGGCAGATTCTGAAGATTAGGTACTTGAAGCCAAAGGGCCTATGGGGAGCCAGTAGAGCACAGTGTTGGACTAGGACAGTGATGGCGAGCCTATTAGAGACCGAGTGCCCAAACTGAAACTCCAAACCCACTTACTTATCCCAAAGAGCCAGCACTGCAATAAAACCTGAAAACAGCCAGTCCAAGCAAACATATCTATATCCTTGGCAGTGCACTGACCGGCTATGCGAAAACTTGGGACAAGTCACAGCTAATAAGTTGCAGCTCATGACATCACTGCCTGGCCCCACTACTCCTT
This sequence comes from Varanus salvator macromaculatus, assembly GCA_023646645.1. Lineage (NCBI taxonomy): Eukaryota > Metazoa > Chordata > Lepidosauria > Squamata > Varanidae > Varanus > Varanus salvator. Next base: position 5,250,190 of record JAIXND010000781.1, read on the forward strand.
TCCAAGCAGGCGCATGGCCCCTATGTGTGCTGTTATCCAACATTTGGCTGCCGGGGCGATGTTGGGGGTGACATGGCTCACATGTTGACAGAGAGGGCTCTGCGTGCCCGCTGTGGCACGCATGGCATAGGTTCGCCACCACTGGCCTGATTCTACCCTGGTGCACACCCCTAACCCTAATATAGGGCTACAGTGCCATTAAAAAGAGGGCGATCTTGAGAAAGCCTTCCTTGAGTAGCTTTTTCTGCACAGCTCATCGTTTCTGCCCATTCTAAACACATTCCAGTCATCAAAATCATGCCAGGGCACCTCATTTTGCTAACCCTAACCCTACCCTGGTGCACACCCCTAACCCTACTATGGACCTAAAATAACATGAAAAAGAGGGCGATTTCGAAAACGCCTTCCTTGAGTAGCTTTCTCTGCATGGCTCATCATTTCTGCCCATTCTAAACACATTCCAACCATCAAAATTATACCAGGACACCTTGTTTCTCTAACTCTAACTCAGTCATGGTGAACCTTTTAGAGATGAGTGCCCAGACTGCAACCCAAACCCCACTTATTTACTGCAAAGTGCCAACACTGCAATAAAACCTGAAAACTGAGGTTTTAGTTTAGAAAAAAAAACAACTCACAGCCAGTCCAAGCATATATTTATTCTTGGCAGTGCACTGACTGGCCATGCAAAAGCTCAAACGAGTCGTGGCTAATGAGTCACGGCTTGTGGCATCATCGCCTGGTGCCACTACTCCTTTCCGAGCATGTGCATGGCCCCTCTGTGCGCTGTTATCTGATGCTCAGCTGCTGGGGCGATGCTGGGGTGACTTGGCTCGTGTGCTGACAGAGAGGGCTCTGCGTGCTCACTATGGCACGCATGCCATAGGTTCGCCACCACTGGACTAGGACCTGGGAAGTCCTGGTTTTAGTCTGCACTCAGCCATGAAGTTTACTGGATGACTTTAGGCTATTTTTGGCCTAATCCGCCTCACAGGGTTGTTGTGTGGATAAATCAGAAAGGAGAAAAAGTGCTATGGAAGTCACCTTGGGTTCCTTGCAGGAAAAAGTGGGATATAAATTAATTAACCTTGATTTTACAGTTTTTGAGCTAATATGTTCCCTCCCCAGGGAGGCGTTCAAAGCCCCAAGTGACAAATTGTATGAGTCAACTTCATAATTTTTCCTCTACAGCCATGACGACTAGAAACTTGGACTTTCTCAGGAGGTTGCATTCACCTGCAGATGTTCATTTCTGTGGCGCACAGGATACAGAAAGAACTGACTGGACAAAAGCAGAGGGAGGTATGTTGTGGGTGTCAGGGGTTACCAGCAATGCACCAGAGGGCGTGACCCATGGGCTCTGGCAGCAAGACTCCTCAGGAGCATTGCTCCCTGCACCACCAGGGTGCTCTCAGCCATAGGGACTTGGTGGCCAGCATCTCTGCAGTGCCCCCCACCTGCAGTGAGCAAAGGGGGTGCTGCTACTCTTCGGCCTAGACAGACACCTGGCCTGAGGAGCCTCTGGGGCCTGGCTGGCTCTGCAGAACCACTGCTCCAGGTGTAGAGCCTTAATCCAAACCAGGAGAGCAGCAGGTTAAATCAGGAGCCAAATTCACGGAATTCAATGCCAGAAGATGCGGTTAATGCCTACTAGCTTAGAAAGCCCTTGGAGGTGGAGTATCCAAATCCTGAGTACCTGGCTTGTGATAATTCTTTGGAAGAGTTTTTGCTCATGTTGTCGACATCAGTTTAGGGCCCAATCTGGTGTATATTCAGACAAAAAAAAGGCCAATGGTTCTTGGCATGCTGGGAATTTTAGCCTTTTTTCTATCTCCTTATGCATAGGCTGCACCTTTTGGGAAGCGTTTATGTAGAGCAGGGCATTAGGCCTAAGGGCTGTCTTAGCCCCACCGAGGACCCCAGTCTGGCCTTCCAATTGCCATGCCCTATTTCCCTGGTCCCACCCCTTTTCTCCCAGCCCTGTTTGTAGGTGGTTTCTTCGCTTTTGTGTACCTTCTCATCCTAAAATAGCCGTAAGAGCTGCATGCTAAAGTGTTGGGATTATTGGCCTCACTCTGTTCACCCACCTCTATAACATGACCACTGAGTATGTCTCCAGTTCAACCCGCAAGGGGCAAGAGTCTGCTCAAAGTGTCCCATCACCCCACCAGCCCATTCACCCCCCTCCTGTGACGCGGGCACTCACTCTTGTCCACCTCCGCATGGGGCTCCCCCAGGCTCATGGGGATCCGGAAGGTGGAGGCATTCTCCGACTCGATGAGGCAGGCCAGCTCTTCGTTGGTCAGGTCGGGAGGTGGGGGGATGTGGGAGGACCTGCAGACGTTGACGAAGACCTTCTCTCCAGCAGCTGTGTGGGTTTTGAGGCAGAACCCTGGAAGCCGTGGCGGGTGAGAGACACGAGGTTGAGACTTGCCACACAGAATCTCAGGCCAGGCATCACTGGGTTATCCCAGTGGGAAGTTGTACAGGCGACACCAGCGGGCCAGATTTCCTGGAGATTCGCATCTACAGGACATCGTCAGTAGCAGGGCAGCTAGGAATTCAGCTCAGGTGCCTCCAACCGCCTCCCACCAATGAAAAGGATCGCTGGGAGATCAAACAAGGAAAGCTCCTTGCACCCCATAGGCCAGGATGGCCAGACAGGGCTCCTGATGTCCACAAAGAATCTCTAGGTCAGGTTATCCTCAAGCCGGGGCAGGCTGCTTGCAGGCCACAATATTTGGAGGCCCACAAGTTGCCACAACTGACAAACTATTACAAACTATTACAGAATCTGCTCTTGATGGCCACATTTTTATGACTCTCCTACACGACGGGCAACTGTGAGCACAGCTACAAGGCACTGGACCGCTGAATAGCTAATAGTTCCTAAGGAACTATATCAGCCAGCCTTCCCCAGCCTAGCACCTTCTAGAGGCAATGGACTCCCATCTCAGACACTGGTGGTCAGGATCATGGGAGGTAGGAGTTCAGTACAGCTGAAGGCCACTCTAAAGAGTACCTCCTATACTCTGAAATTGTCCAGTGTTCCCTTGTGTTATCATTTTCCATTTCCAAAGCTGTTTACCTGGGAGTGGACGGATGGGCCTAGAATTCGCCGGATTGGGCACCGAGTTCTGAATTTTCTGAGATGCCTGAGAGAGAAGGAGAGCGAGAGAGGGAGAGACTGGGTACATTTGCAACTCCATCCTAACCAAGTTACAACTCTGTGCTGACCTGCTTAAACAGATCTAATGACTTAAGCTGCTGTAGCTTTTTAACATGTGCTTTAAATTTGGTTTTAAATGTTACATCGCAATCTTTTCATGATGTTTTTATTTTATATTTTTTGTGATGTAAACTGCCAAGAGAGCTCTGGCTATTGGGTGGTAAAGGAAACAGGTAAGAAAGTAAGTAAGTAAGTAAGTAAATAAAGTCATATGCCTCCCCTGTTTCTTTCTACAGCTTTTTATTTCCCTGTGTAAAGATTGCTTCCTTAACGCAACTAGAGCAAGTTATTCCAAGAAGCCCATATAACCTTTTCTCCTCCCCTACATCCAGACACATTGAGCAATACTCAAAAGCGGAGTATTCTTACTATAATGCTTCCTAACCCACTTATTCAGCTGCCACCTGTGAACAGAGGGAGGAAAGATTGTGGTGCACTGCAATTCATGCCACACACTGGGTTCCCCTAGCAATAAAGAATGAGACACCAGTATAAAACAGTTTAACAAAATACGTAACAATGGTTATCACAGATTAGTTTAGAAAAACTGATTTAAATGGTGTCTCCTATCAAGAAAAATCCAGCATTGCATTCATGGAGAATATCACCCCATGTCTGCTTACCCAGTAACCAAATTTTGAATTGTTTTTATGAAAACCAATTCTTTCCCCTAACAGAAGAATAACCCAGGTTTTTGGGTCATTAAGGTTGTTTTTTTTTTTCATTAGTGTGTGGTTGTTAGGTTTTATAAGGGATTTTTGATTTTTTAGCAAAAAATATGGTATTGCAAAGACTGATCATCTCTTTGAAAATAGTCTTATGGCAGTTGAAGCAATTAAAACAAGAATGGAAGAGGCCCAACCTCTAAAAAGAAAATGGCTTATTTCACCGTCCTCAAACTACACAGTCCCCAGGAGTTGTATATGCTTTGTAGCAAAGCATTTTGCTTCGCTCCAATCCTGCATTTTCTAGCCTGGTGGTCACCAGGAATGTTGGACTATCACTGGCAAGCTAGGAAAGGCTGCTTCAAATCTGACCTGACTCTCCATTCCAGGGGTAGCACCTGCCTCCAGCACAAAAAATTTCCCTACCAGAAGACAGTGTGTTCTAAGCACACCTGAAGCAGAAGACGACGGAACTCCTCTTCATTTTCCTCTTCCTCCTCTAGCTCTGTAGATAACAGGGACTTGTCGATTACCGAAGCCATGTGGGTACTGGTGGATCCCACAGGGGCTATGGATAAAACTGAGGGTTGAATTAAAATCTAAGCCCTAAAACAAAAATAAAAAAATAAAAAACAAGAGTAAAAACATAAAATAAGGATGCAATCCTATGCATATTTGGACAGAAAGGAGTCCTACAACCCCCAGTGTTTCCCAGCCACTGAGGAACTGTACCCTCAACTACATGGCAGAAAGTCCCAGTGCATGTGTAGGATCTTCCATTAGCTTTCACTAATCAAGGATCCCAGACACAGGCTGCCACCCCTTCTTTTCCTGCTGGCACATCTAGAATTGGCAAAGGCAAACAAAGCCCACTTTACAGTACCAGCAGGGCCAACTGATTTATCATATGTTGTAATAAACCTGTCTGGGCCACAAGCCTCTTTGCTGCTTCAGCTTATCCAATGGATAGTATAGCAGAAAAGAACAATCACATGACACAAACTAAACCCCACAAAATCCAGTCTTTTCAGACACATGTACTGCTCCATGGGTGACTCCATAATGCATTACTGGATAGGCCCCACCCTCCCTTCTCTCACCCCCATGTGCCTCCCTCACCCCTCTCATCCCCTATTCCACCTTCCCTTCCTCCAAGGAAATCAGGAAAACATCTAGTGTATTCCTTGTTCTATTTCATTTATTTTCCTCCCTTCCTCACAAAAATGCTAGGAAGGCTGAGCAATCTCCCTCCTGCAACACCCAACTTCAACTTCACAACAACTCTGTGCAGTAGGTGGGCTTGAAAGAAAGCAGCTGGACTCAGGTCACTCAGTGAGCATCACAAAACTAAGGGGTAGCATTCGAACCCAAGACCATGATAATCCCATAGCACCTGGAATGTTGCTGTTTCTATGACAACAGGGCTTTTAAAATACCTCTTTTTGCTGTTGCTTGTTTCCTGTTCATACAAGTAGAATCCAGATCCCGAAACTGCTGTCCGAACTTTTTCCAAGCACGGTTTCCTTCCTAGGAAAAACGAAAGTTCTGTTGTTGCTGTAACAGTAAATCCAATTAAAGGTGCAATCTTATGCATGGATAGACAGAACGAAACGGCCTACAATTCCCAGCATGCCCCAGCCAGCTGTGGTAGCATTGCAGCTGAAATAATGTTATTCCTGCACTGCAATCCTATGCATGTCTACAAAGAAGCAACCACAATGAGACTTCCTCGCGGGATTGTAACCAAATCGTATTATAGAAATATTATTAAATCCTTTAAAGAATATTGAGCCATTACAGCATATAATATAACGTTAAGACGCTTTGTCATGTTTAATTTTATCTGAGGTGTCCATCGAGTCAGACACGTATTAAAAAATATCCTGATTTTCGCTGCCCTGATCATACAGATAACAACGGGGTGTTAAAAACAGACCCTACTTATTACAGCAAAGGAATGCAAAACAGAAAGCAACAATACTTAACTGTTCTTCCTTGTCGCTTTAATACCACCCTTCTTTTATGATTGAACGTGATCTATAACAAAACACCACGTTGTTCAGGGTCGTTTTTGCTTTGTTTAGAACATTACCAGCTTACTCGGTTTACGCTTGTATCGGATTTCTTGCAGGACGCCTCCCCGATCTTTCCTACAGCAGCACCCTTTGGTCCTGCCGGTTTGCAGAGAAACGAGACCGGAAGTTGGAATCTCTCAACCGCGCCGCTCCGATGACGTATCTCTATGAGCTCTGTTCAGGATAGCTAGAGATAATCCAGTCCGTAGAGTTAAGGATGATTGTAGACATAGGGCATCACGCACACTTCACGCTTGTTTTGACCTTTCTGTTTGGGAATCACTGTGAGAGGTGCGTTTTCTTTCTGTAGCATGTTGTCTTTAAAGGGCTGGGGGTTGTTTGTCATTCTTGAAACCAGGAGTGCAGGAGGGAAGAGAATCTCTTAGGCTGGAAATGCTAAACCAAGGCAAATTGAATCGGATGTGTGCATGTGTTTATATAACTTCAGTACAGCATTTTAAAGTACCGTTTGCTTAGCAACCCTGATTGCTGTATGAAGAGGTTGCTCTGTGGTGAGCATGGGACACTGGCTTTAAGGAAAATAACCGAAAACTAGTGGCGTAGGAGCTGGAGTGGAGTACCTTGGAAGAAAGCACTGTTAGTTCATTTAACAGAAACATTCCGTACTACCACATTGTGTTGCGGTTCAGTCACATTTGCTTCTGTAGCCACAATGATGGAGAAATAGCATCAAAATCATACTCAGTTTAGAAGGTGTTATTTTCCGTTCAAAATATTTGATAACTAAAATAAAGTAACGAAGCGGTCCCATTTACAATTTAGAACGGATAGTTAAGATTATATTTTGAAAGTCTACGATCTACTTTATATTTTTGTCTCTATGGTGAGGATGTGGATGCGCGTCACCTCATGTCCATGTTGCCAAACTGACCCTTCTCTGCAGCTGAGTAGTCTCTATGGCAAATGGGAAGCCGGAAGTGTCCCTATAAAAGGGAAAGTAGCTGAGTGCTCTCGAGCGGCTGCTTTCTAACTAGCAAGGAAGGGGAGAAGCAGGCAAGGGAAGTGTCTATGGCTGGCTCAGCGGCACCAGCAGGCAGCCGTGGAGCCCCTCCAGTGTACGATATCTACACCTCAATGGAGTATGGGCCTGTCCCAGAGGGCACTGGGATAGCCCAGGTAAGGGAAACAGGCTGAAAGGGATGCCCGGAACCTGGGTCCTCCAAGGCAAGAGCGTGGGACCCAGTGGCTTTCAGAGTCCTGGGAGACTGGGGATCAAAACTGGGGCTGCAAAGAGACGTGGGGAGCAGGAATGGATTGCAAACAGGAGATTTTGGGGAGGCTTCTGCAACAGCTGGGCACCAAATCCACCCTTAGCACTACATTTTAGTTTTCCCCTCCCCTACTTTGGCGTATGTGGCCGAGTCCCTGACCTTCGTTCCGCCGCTGAACCAGCACTCTTTACTGAACGGATTCTGATGTTTGTCATGCGTGTGGGTGTTGAAGGGCGCGGGGGAGTCATGACCATCCAGGTGCAGAAGATCTCGCCGTTCTGTTTATGAATAACCGGCTCAGCTACTTTAACTAAACCTTCAATCATGAGTATTTAGAAGGAGAGGCGGGGGAGATTGAAGAAGTGCGCGTAAAAGTTCCGCTTTTACTAATCACTAACAATTCGCTTCCGCTCCACTGCCCTTTTGTAGTGTTGAGGAGTTCTACTGGCTCCAACCCGTCCTTGCTGCTCTAACTCTCATCTGCTCCTTAGCAGAGGAATCTGGAGTTAAAGCTGTCCAGGGCGTTTATACGGCTTAGAGCAGTTGTGATGTTCGGAGTTGGGCGCTGCTTTCTGGAAGGAGCCGCTGCAGAGCAGACTCTGTTTTGCAGTGGACCGGAGCAAACTGCTCCGCTTGCCCATTCTTCCCACCTCTGGTGCCACATGCATGTTCTAATCCCGATTCAGTCCACTGCTGCTTCACATGCTAGCTCCTTTCTACACGCAAACCCCCGTCCAGTTCATCGCTCTGCTCCCCTTCGAATAGCCCGGACGCTCCTGCTGAGATTTAATCCGAAACTCCCAGGACGCGAACGACTTCTTGTTAAAAGATGCGGCAAAATCCAGCTTCCCTCTGAAGAAAGCAGAGCAGGTGCAGTGCAGGATTTGTGTGTGGAGCGGGGCGGGAAGAGCAATAGGTCAGGGAGAACCACAGCCGCTCCGACTCGAGTGCCCCGGGAGGTAAGAGTTCTCCCTCGCTGGGGGTAAGGAGGAGACTTTCCGCGCTATTGTGCTGGGCCGGGCGGGGCTGTGCGTCCCCGCTCAGCCAGGGTCATATGCATACCACGGGCGCGCTGGCCAATGGTTGCGCAGTAAGTCCCACCTCGGGTTACGTGCTACCGCGGAGGTACCCGCCCCTCTTACTCCGCCTCGCTCAGTCTTCTGGGTTAGGGAGGGGGGAGTATCCCGGCGTGCACCGGGGTTAGTTTTCTAATTGAACAGAGGTGAGGGACCCCCCTCTTTTTCCCTTCCCCCATCATCATCATCATCATCATCATCGGACCTTGCCACCCACCTACCCCCCTTTCCCGCTTCCCATCCCGGCATGTCCTCGCCTTCCCCTTCCTCCTTCTTGGGCCCGAAGACAGGGGATCGCCCGAAAGTGCCCCGGACGCGGGCGGCCACTTGGAGCCACCGGGAGACCCTGGATTTCCTCGCCTTGTGGGGGGAAGAAGGCATCCAGGCGCAGCTCAACCGGTGCCACCGGAATGCCGACGTCTACCAGTGGATTTCCGAGCGGATGGCGGAGAAGGGCTATTTCCGCGACGAGGACCAGTGTCGGACCAAAGGCAAAGACCTGAAGAAGAGTTACAAGCAAGCCAAGCTGCAAGACGGCATCGCCCGCCAGCGGTGCCGCTTTTTCCACGAACTCGACGCCATCCTTGGTGGCGGGAGCGCCGGCGGCCGTGTCGGCGGCGGCGCGGCTGCTCCTTGGTGCCAGGTGGTGATCAAAGAGGAGAGCGATCCGGAGCTCGATCCGGATCAGGAGCTGCAGGAGGACGACTACGCGTGGACCCAGGTGTCTGTCACCGACGGCAGTGATTTGGATCCGCAAGGCGAGCCTGCCGCCGCCTCTGCTGCTGCCCCCGCCTCGTCCTCCTCGTCCTGCTCGCAAGCGGCCGGGGGCTTGCTTCACCCCGAAGACCCCATCCTTCACCACCACCATCACCACCACCACGTCGCGGGTGGGATCGTCAAGGAGGAAAAAAGCCCGGTGCCGGAGGAGGGCAGCCTCCACGGGGGAGCGGGAGGGTCCTACCTCTACACCCATGAAGATGCCCACGTGGAGACCCCCCGGAGGGAGATCATCGGCCCCAGCGCGGTAGAAGATCCGCTCCTTCGCCAAGAGACCCGGACGCATTTGGAGGCTCCTTGGAGAACCGGGCTAAACAGGAGGGGTGAGTGGAGTGGCGGGGGGGGGGGCTTTTTTGTGGGGATGCAAAACGTTTCGGCTCCCCTCCCCCCCTTATTTGAGTAATGGTTTTCAGTCCTTTCCACCCCAATCAGCGCAATCCTCTACATGCTTTCTCAGAAGTAAGTCTCATTGAGCATAGAGGGACTTACCCACAGGGAATTAGGTTTTGGACAGCAGCTTTACTCTCCTCCCCCTTCCACAGGGACCCCTGGTTGTCCTGGCCATCAGATTCGGTGTCGCTGCTCTGATCTATCCCATTCCCATGGGTGCAGAACTGGGGAGCTCTGGCTTTCCTCCGCAAGCCATCCTGGCTTCTGTCTGCATGATCCTGATTCCTGCCACACTCATCTTGAAGTTGCTTGACTTGGCTGTGGTTCCTGGTCTCCTCCCCTTAATCCATTGGGCCCCTTTAGAATAAGACCCGGGAATCTATGGGACCCCTTTTACTAGGGGATGGGGATGTGCAAGGAGCCAACAAAACCTCCATTCTGAAGAGAACCCTGGAACCGCTGGGTTCTTAATAACTTAATGATACTGCATCTGAGTCCTTGGGTCCAGTGAAAAGGTGACGGGCCTTACCCAGGTATACGTGGGAGTATCCATTGCCAAAAATTTGCGGCAAATGTGGATGTGACCTATAACAAGGAGCAGTTTTGGATTCTTGTTAAATAGCTGTGCACCTCAAGGATTGTATTTAGCTTGTAGGAGCTTGGGCACTAGCTTTTTTATTTAGGAATATAATGTGGGACACCTTGTTCTTTGGAAATGGAAAGTGCATTAGTAGATTGTTGGATGGCCTGAGCAACCAAACTCTGTGTCTTGGAGAAATGTGGGAGTTGAGTCGAGTCAAAGCAGATGTTTTTGTGTTTCAACTCTCATCAGCCCCAGCCAACATAGGCAATAGTCAGGGTGATAGGAATCATATCTAACATTTGGAGGGCCACAAGTTCCTACCTCTTGATGAACAGAATAAGCTGAATTTTATGAAGCCACTCTCAACACCTTAGTTTAAATCTGCTAGGTTCCCCCCCCCCCTTTTAATTAAGTTCTGTAACTTGGGGTGGCCTTAGAAAATTCTCCAGTTTTAAAATATTTGCTTGCTGGATGTAAGGAAGCCAATTGCTTCTGATGCTTCAGAAGTGAAAACAGTCTTTGCTGGTTAGTATGCAAAAGCTCCCATTTTGTAGGTATATGTGGGCAAATTATTTCTAGATACCATTGGCCCAAGGGAAAGGTGGTGTATGCGGATGCAGATCTAACCCACTTCTACTCTGCAGCAGCTTCCCTGCCTAGTTGTTGGGGCAAGGGGTGGACAGGAGATCAGCTTGTCAAGGAAAAATAGACATTTCTAAACCTGCTTTGATGTGATTGTCATTTGCATCTGCCACATTGTGAGGGTAAGGATGGTTGAAGCTTATGCTGGTCTTGTGCGTGTTGTTCATGAGTTGACAGGGCTCTTAGATATACAGCCTGGGGTACTTTTATTCCTCCCCACCACCGTAGAGGCCTCATCGTGTTAAATAGAGCCTGTTTTGAGTCAGGGCTTCACCAAAGGCGCTCTTCTTTGGATTCCATTCTGGAGAAGCTCTTGGGGGGGGGGGGGGTTCATTCCAACAGTGCACAGGACTGAAGATGAAAAATGCCTGCTGATTTTAGCTGCAAGTTCTTAGCTGGCAGTGCCAAAGCCATAGGAGAAGCATTTCAGTGTTTTAAAATTGGTGGCAAACACAAAAGACTGTTTGGTTGAAGAAAGGTTGGCACTCACATGAGCAACCCCTGGCCAGCTGGAATTGACCTCTGGGCCCCAAAACCTCAGTTTAAGTTTCTGTATCCCTGTTTGAGCTAAGCATGTGCTAGAACTTTTTGTGTACCTGAAGAGCTGAAAATCATGGTTCTGGTCTCAATATCTCTGATTTTGAATAACTCTACTCCTTCCACCAGCTTTTTCTAGGCCTCGGAGCCTGTTGAGCACTCGGGAGAAATTGGCTCAGCTCCGAAACAGGAGAAAGAGACCCCGGGATGACAGATTTGACGAGCTAGTGCGGGACATCCGGGCACATTTCCGGGAGAGGGAGAAACTCTTCCAGAGCTTGTGGGAAGAAGAGAAAGCCCAGCGGGAGAAGGATAGACGGTTGTGGACAGCTGAGATGGACTGGATCCGCCAGATGTGGGCCAAGAGCCAGAAGGAGAAGGAGGCAAACAGTCCACGGCCTGTGAAGGATGAGAACTGGAATGGGGACCTTTGCAAAGATGCCAAAGGAGAGCTTCCTAAAGACACCAGCATCCAAGAGCCTCTTCTCTTAAAGGTTTCCTGTCCTAAGAGCAACTACTGGACCCCCAATCAACTTTCCCTAGCCTGGGTCTCTCCAGATGGGGTTTAGTCTACTTTTAGTCCCAGCCAATATGGACAATGGTCAGGAATGACGTAGGTCCCAAAACTCTGGAGTGACCCATTTTACCCAGTTCCCTTGATCAAAGACCTCCCCCACCCCCACATTTAGCTTGATTGACTGACCAACTTTATATCTTACCTTTCCGCCAAAGAACCTACTCAAGACAGCCAAAAATAAAATACAGCCAAGTACAAAATTTAAAAAGCGAATCTTAATTAGAACAAAAAATGAAAACAAATCAATTAAACACAACCAGAACATTTTTAAAAATGAAGTATTTTATGCCACTTCTCAGCCAAAAGCCCAAATTACCTTGCACCTAATGTATTAAATACATTTCCCTTGTGCAGACTGATAATATAGAAATCCTAAGGCTTGAGACACGAGGAAAGGAATGGGGATGGAAGTGTGGGGGGGGGGAGCACCAAACCAAATAAACCCTTTAGCAACAGACCAGCTTACACTCTCCCCTGCCCCCAATCTCAAGTTTAGGGGACCTGTGGTCTTACAGTTGCCTGACTCCAATCCCCATCTAGACCATCTGAATGATCTGATGATGGGAATTTGAACCCACCCACACCTAGGGGCTCACAGTGGCCACAGCCATATTTACCCTCTTTCTGCACTTTCTGAGAACTCAGGCCCTGTTTCTCAGGTCCCCTGTAACCAGTGTCTCAACATAAGCTGCTCTTCAAATGGTTTTAGCCTTAACCTTCTTGATTCTTAACATCTAACCTGATGCATCATTGGTTCATTTATTTTTCCTTTAAATGAGAGGAGGTGGAAACCTTTCTGATAGGTGATGGAGTTTTGCCCTCTGTATGCTATCCCGAAACAGCTTTGTAAATCACAAACAGGTGGTCTATGCCTCCAGTCTGTGGAGGTGATGGGGCTGGAAAGTCTCGGTATGTGCCCAGTGACTGGAGAAGCAAGATGGGACGCGTGTGCCTCCATTGTCCCCTCATAGGGCTGGAACTGCCCAGAGCTCCTTGGCTGGGTAGACAAAAATGGTCGATTCAGGTTAGCTTCCCTGCATCTATGACCTGTGGACTGTCTAAGCAGCCTTCCCCGACTGGCTGGGGAATTCTGGGAGAGGAAGAATTTCTGTCCAGAGTTCACATAGGATGGTGCTCTGTGTCTTTATCTGATTGGCGTAATTGACAAAGTCTCAAAGAAGTGTGTGTGTGTTTATGTCAGCAAGCGAGAGAATGGGAGGAGGAGACTCCAGTAATAGCCACAGTCACTAGCCCTTTAGTTGCTACGCAGCCCTTGGAGTAGGCCGGTTGCTTGCCATGTGCCAAAAGAATGTGACTTTATGCATCAACCTAACTATTTCAATGTATTCTGCCTTGGCATCTGGCCAAACTGATGCCCATGGAACACTTTCTGCTCAGGGCTTACTATTTATTAAAGTTCTTGTTATTCCACCCTTCACAATGTCTCAGGGCAGCAACACAGTGAAATAAATAAATATAAATAGGGTATAGCATCACTAAACAAATCCAAGGTAAAAACATGCATTAACAGTTAAAATAAGTAAAATTAAATTAGTAGAGTTGCATTCAGATAGTCACTTTTGAAAAGAGGCTGTGTTGTCCTAGAAAGGTGGGGGAACTATGTCAGAGGTGGGTGACATCTGGCCCTTTTGGCTTATGGTTCCCACAGTCCCTCACCATTCGCAATCCTGTCTAGGGATGATGGGAGCTGTAGACCAAAATGTCTGGAGGGCCACATGACATCCAGTCTGTTGAGGCAACAGCTGCTTGTCTGTTTTTGGAAGTCCCCCCTCAGAACTGTGTTACATGATAGTTTAGTGAACTACACCTTCTCCATAGGGAGCTGTGAGTTCTGACCCTGTTTTAAAAGGGAGTAGGTGTGGTTTAATTTAGGGGACATGTTTAAGAGAAGTAAACAACCAGATTCAATTCATGGTGTCTTAGAAGGTTTCCTGCTACACTCCAGAAAGGTGGTCTTGGACTTGGAGATGCCAGGCACCACCTGCATGCAAAGCATTTATTTATGTATTTATGTATGTATTTATTTAAATATTTATATGCCGCCCCTTGCAGCAGCCTCGGGGCGGCTCACAATATCAAACCCTTAGCATGGGACCCTTCCCTCTGTAGACCTCCTTGGCAAGCGGTGATCTGATTTGGCATTTGTGGGGGCAGGTTCTGTATCCCCTTTCTCTGTCATATGTAGAGCATTTACTGATCCGGATCAGGGGATGATGAATGATGTGTGCAGCTGCCATAGAGCGAATCATGCCATTGGTCCATCTGGAACGGGTTGGCCTGATTTCGGAAGCTTTCAGACCTCCAGGAAGGGCAAACTGTCCTTCATAAGCAGACCACTGGGTGGGAAGGTGGAGAGAGAGGGCAGTGGGCTCCGATCTAGCTCACTGTTGAGCTTTGCCTTGCTCAGCACTGACATATGCAGCCCAATGGATTGCTCACAGGAGAACGTGGCCCTCGGCAGAAAAACAAGGGTTCTTTTCTCCTAGGAAGTCGGAAAAGGCCTCCTTGCTGTGGTTCCACCAGCCTCGTCCACACCGAGACGCATGTGGTCCTCAGGATTTGCCTCTTCCTGCCTTTCCAGGCTGTGGGAAGTTAGGAGCTCATGGCATGTGGGAGTAGTCACAGAATCAGTTCACAAATGCCAAAAGCTGCATTCATGTGTGTGGTGAGTGTGAAGGTGTTAAAGGATGACTTGGGCCTAATTACTGTAGGTGTGAAAGTGTCTCACCTGGATCAGCAGTGAGAAACTTCTCACCTCCCACCCCCACCCCAAGAGATCCCATTCTAAGTCTCATCTGTTGCAGCCAGCATGATTCTTGGGCAGGGATGATAGGGACTGCAGTCCAACTGTTTTCATTCCAGAAATAATTAGGCACAATTCATAGTTTAAAAAATAAACCCTGTCTACAGGAGACTGGTTGCCTGCAAATGAAAGGGGTTTTAGATTATGTCCAATTGCTTGTTTCTCTTTCATTGCTTTCTTCTCTCCCTGCTTCCTATTTTTTCTGTGTTTTCAGTCGTGGCTAGAATCTCACAGCCGCAGCTTTGGGCATTTCGTTGATGGCAAATGGCTGAAGCCAGATGGCAGAGAGAAGTGGGCTACCAAGAATCCTACTACAGGTAGAGAAGGATAAGTACTGTATTCCTGAAATGAAGTTTTCTCAAGAGGTTTTCTGATTTCCAAGCCCATAATTTGAAATTGGAGAGATTGTTTCTGCCTTCTCCAAAATAACAAGGACTAAAAAAAACAAACTAGTTCAGGTTTTCCAGAGTACTGTTGCAGTGATCAGATCTCTGTCCTTCCTTCCATGTTGTGGTAGTTTCACAGCTTTTGGGATTTACTCTGAATTGAACCCTGGGAGATTAAAAGAACCCTCTTCCTTTCTCCTCCATTCCTCAGGTGAGCTGCTGGCCACCACCCTTCAGGGTTCTGTAGAAGATATGAACACAGCAGTGGACTCTGCCACAAAAGCCTTTGAAACGTGGAGCAAACTCCCTGGCCATGTCCGAGCCCGGCACTTGTACAAGTGTGTGGAAGTCGTGAGACACCAAGCTTGCAAATGTGTGGCTGTTTGTCCAAAAGTTCTGGGGGCTTTCAAACTATCACAGATGCCTTGGAACTATGTAACGCAATGACTGGTGTTACATACTCAGGGGTTGTACGTGGATTCTGGGAACGTGCTGGGTTCAGGCATCACACTCAAGGGTTGAGTATGGCTTGTGTGTTGATTGATGCTGGACTGTGGGTTGTTGTTAACCATGAGTTATTGTGCTGTCTGAACCCAGCTGTGTTACAGGACATGGCTTGTTAACTATGAACATCCCATGAAGAAACCCATACTTTGTTGTTAGATGGTGACTCATGGGCTGTTCACCATGGCTTGTTATCTTGCCTGGGTTCAGATACCATGATAGCCTATGGTTGAGCAACAGCCCACATTCAACCCTTGCCTCTAGATTATCGTGTTGTCTGAACTTAGTAGTGCAGGGAATCTCTGGCCCATGGCCTAATCTAGCCCATGGTGGCACTGTCTTTGGACTGAAGAACCGTTGGGTGCCTGGGTGCCTTCAGGGGCATGGCTGCATGTTGCTCTCCCTAACTGGGGCTTGAAGGAGTCCCCATGGGTCCTGCTGTGTGTCCAGTTGGATGTACCTCAAAGGCTGTCACAAAAAGGAAGGTCAGGATCTCTTCTCGTGATACCAGACACAGGATAATCTACTCAAGCTGCAACTACCTAGGTTCAGGCTAGATAACGGGAAAAGCTTCCTCGCTGTCAGAGCAATATGTCAGTGGAACCAGTTGCCTAGAGAGATCATGGGCTTTCTGAGATTCAGAAAGAAACTGGACAGCCATCTGAGTGGGATTGTGTAAACTGGATTCCTGCATCAGCAGGAGTTTAGACCCGATGGCCCTCCTGGCCCCTTCCAGCTCTGCTATTCTGTGACTCTATGACTTAAGCCTTACCCTTCCAGTCACTTTGGCCAAATTTAGCTCCCTCTCCAACGTGCAGGGGCTAAAGGAAGAGTAGGGGACCTCAGCATGCACTAGTGAAGGCTTCTCCCCATTTTTAATCCACATCTGTGGGTGGAGCATGAGTTAAGGAAAATAAGCAGCTGGGAGTAGAAGTTTAAACCTCACAGAGCCACATATGTGGTAGTCCTGATCTGAACTGGGACCTTGCAAACCTACTAGTAAATAAAAAAAATAAGAGAGGCCAAGCCATATGCTATGTATTTAAGATCTCATGTGGTTGAGTCTCCCCTGGGCTTCATATTTTAATTAGAGATAGCCTGATGTTTTATACTGACCGTGTAAACTCGGTTGAAAGATGATTCTTTCTCCTAAGGGAACTAACGTTCAGGGCCGTGGCAGGGCGTGGGCCTAGCGATCCCCAGCAGAATTTTCATCAAAGGTCATTTTCCAGATTTCTTTGCGGGAGGCAATGACAATTACGCAGGTGTCATATCAGGATAGCTAGTGGGGGGAACTCTGGAAGTTATTTTTGTCCCCTGTTCAGGCTGCATTCCAGTGTTCTGCAAGATTCCAGTAGATGCTGGTGGGGGTGACCGAATCAGCCATTTGTTTAGAAACAGTGGAAATAGGCTGACGTTGGCTCCTCCTTAGGCTAAATTTGACTATTCACCAGTCAGCAGCAGTAACATTTTTTTTCTGCTGCCGTCATGAATTTTGGTGGTGCATTGGAGGCTGTGGGCAGGTTACAGGCCGTCGGTTGTGCGCCCCTGCAATATGGTCTAGTCCAACCTGGCTGGGAACTGTAGTCCCAACACATCTGGAGGGCGTGAGGTTGAGGGCTGTGGCTCTGTCTTTACCTGGAACTTACAGGTGCCTTTTCAGTTGCCTCTTCTAATTTGGGAAGACTGATGGGGAAACGCACAAGCCTCTTCAGGGGACTTTGTTTACATGCTCAGCCTGGCTGTGACGGACTGTCTCTCCTGCTCCTCCACCCCAGTGTGGCCAGGACCCTCCAGAAACATCAGCAGCTGCTGAGCCTTCTAGAGAGCCTGGACAGCGGGAAGCTCCTCCGGGAAGCCCGTAACACAGAGCTGCCTCTGGTCATCCGGCATTTCTACCATCATGCAGGCTGGGCCCAGCTGATGGAGGTGGAGATGAAGGGCTGGAAGCCCCTTGGTGAGTGCCTGGGCAGCAGGCTCAGTTTGAAAGCTGGGGCCATGGCCTTTCCGCATAAGGTTGAGCCCCCCAGGGGTGAGGCGGACACTGCAGCATCAATGCAGGCAAGGGGTGTCTTGCCCTAGTGACAGCCAAACAACTCGGAACTTAAGGACTAGTTACTTGCATGGTGTATCTTATCTGCTGTGCATTGTGGGGTGGTGATGCATCTGCCTCTGTCAGAGTGCCCTTTTTTGGGGGCATGCCCCAGTGATTCTTCCCAATGGTTCTCGCAGGGGGAACAGGCTGTGTTCCTACTGCTGTGATCCTGCCGCATGTTGGCTCTAGAAATTGGAGCTTTCCAGAAATTAGGATGGCTTTAGGGGACTGCAGGTGGCGCAGTGGTTTAAACCGCTGTGCTGCTGGGCTGGTTGATCGAAAGGTTGCCGGTTCGAATCTGCACACGGGGTGAGCTCCCGTGCACCATCCCAGCTCCTGCCAACCTTGCAGTTCGAAAGCATGCGAATGCAAGTAGATGAAAAGGTACCACTTCGGTGGGCAGGTAACAGCGTTCCGTGCACTTCGGTGTTTAGTCATGCCGGCCACATGACCACGGAGACTGTCTGCGGACAAACGCTGGCTCCCTCGGCTAGGAAACGGAGATGAGCACCGCCCCCTAGAGCCAGGCATGACTGGATGTAACGTCAAGGGGAAACCTTTACCTTTACCTTTTTACTTTTGCTTTTAGGTTTTTGCCTTTTATGTGCAATAGCACACCATAAAGTTGAGGCCTGGGACCCTCCACTTGCTTTGCTTGCAGAGAGGACCCAAAAGAAGCCTGATGGGTTTGGAAGCAGAGGCACCAGCCTCATCTCCCACACACTCCTGCCCTAGTGTCTGAGCCCTCGCTGGCTCCCTGCTAAGCCCAGGCGGCTGGTCCTCTTGCCATTGTCTGTTAATGCTCCAGGGCTGCCTTTCCCAACCAGGCATCTAGTCCAGCACATCTGGACAGCATCTGGTTGGGAAAGGCTGCTCCAGAGCAGGGAGGAAAGACCTGCTGCTGTCCCTGTGCATTGAACTACAACTCCCATAAGACCCAGCTGTTGTAGCAATGGTTGTGGGAGTTGTAGTCCTACCCATTTGGAGTGTATCAGCCTGAGGAGGGCTGGCTTAGATCCTGACACTACTAGGACCTGGAGGATTTCTGATCAAGCCTGAGCTTCTCTCCCGACAGGTGTTGTGGCTGCTCTCATCCCTCGGAGCTTCTCTTTGCTGACTCTGACGTGGAAGGTGTGCCCAGCGCTGGCCATGGGTACGTCAAGCTGGGGAAGCGTCTCCAGTGATCCAAGCACATAACATGGGAGCTAATGAGACAGAAATTAGACCACCAAACTAGAGCCAGGGAGGTCCAGTTTCAAATCTCCACTTTGCCAATGCAGGTATCTGGGTGGCTTTGGACCAGCCTCTTCCTCTCTCACACACACTCACAAATGTTCACATGGAGCCTTCCTCACAAGCGTGTCTTACACAAGCAGGGACAGGCATCATCAGGCACCTGGTCTGGATATGGCCCATGGGCAGTTTGCATCACTGAGATCTTTGTGGCATGGTGATGGGAGCTGTAGTCGGCTCTGGAGGGCAGCCCTTTGCTCTGTATGCACTTCACATGGTAGAGTAGAGCATAGGAACAGAGATCTCCACCGATTTCTGCCAACTCTTCTTTTTTTCCTTCCCCCACCGCCTGCCTTGCCAAACAGGAAACACAGTGGTCTTGAAACCAGCCAGCTCCACCCGGCTTACAGCTCTCCTGCTGGCCGAGGCCTGTGCCCAGGCGGGACTTCCTCCCGGGGTTCTCAACGTGGTCACAGGCGATCAGGCACTGGGCGAGGTCCTGGCTGCCCATCCAGGTGTCAACAAAGTGGCTTTTGCCGGCTCTGCTGAGGTAACTGCCTTCTTCCCTTTCGGGGGGGGGGGGGAGGTGAGGTGAGGCTGAGGTCAGC
The DNA here is from genome assembly GCA_023646645.1 of Varanus salvator macromaculatus. NCBI lineage: Eukaryota > Metazoa > Chordata > Lepidosauria > Squamata > Varanidae > Varanus > Varanus salvator. Next base: position 5,269,623 of record JAIXND010000781.1, read on the forward strand.
CCCGCTATTTGGAAGAGCACCTTCAGATATGGCGCTCTTGGCAATGCCACCTGGACCATTTGAGGTCCACTTGGAGTGGAGTCTTCGGCGCGTGGGCTCCCTCTTTCAGGGCTCCCCTGACGGCAGGCAGGCACTGAAGCTTTTCTGTTTTCAGTGCCTGCTGAAGCCGTTTTTTGTTTAAACAGGTCTTCCTTGACTGCCCAGCCATGATTTTATCCACATAATTGGAGTCTGAATGTTTTTGCTCTGCATTTCGATTCTTTCTGTTTCCCTCTGTGGCTCACTGCTTGGGAATCCCACCAGACAGGCCTTGAAGCCTGTGTGCGCTTTGTACAGCATCCAAGAAGCCTCCTAAGGGCCTGACCCGCCATTTCTCTGGGTGCTCTGTGCATGTATCCCACAGTATCACAGAAGGCATGTTTAATTACTGCTTTTGTGTCTGTGTGCGCCTAGACACAAGGGCAGCGTTTTCCATCCAGACACATGCTCTGGACTTCAGCTCTCATCAGCCCCAGCCAGCATGACCAATGGCCATGAATGTTGGGAGTTGTAGTTTCAGATATCCAGAGGCCACAACCTGCGGTAGGAGAATGTGAACTGCATCTCCTCCTGTAAGCGGAGCTAACTGGGTGCTTCAGCGTCCAGGGAAGAGCCTCAGATAGCCCTGCTTCTTCCCTTGGTTGTAGGCAGAGTTTCTGCAAGCAGGCTCCAACTTCTCCCACCCAGACTTTCAAGGCTCCCCTCTTTTCTGGTGTAGTTCTCTGCTTTTTGGGAGCACCATCTGCATTGGGAGTCTTTTTTTTGGGTGGTGGGTGTCTTCCCGCCTCCTTTATTAAGTCCAAACTTTGGCAACATATTCAGCAGCTAAGTGCCAGTAAGAACTAGTCATTTTGGCCTCGAGATTTCTTACGCAGCTTGTTTGCGTGGGTAGAGGGAGTGAGAGAGTGCCTCTTTCCAAATGTGGGCCATCCGGATGCATGCGGAATGATGTCATCCCAACAGGTGGGCCGAAGCCTGCGCCGTGCCACAGCCGGGACTGGCAAGAAGCTTTCTCTCCAGCTGGGAGGGAAGGCACCTTTCATCGTCTTTGACTCGGCTGACCTGGATAGCGCTGTTGACGGGCTGGTGGAAGCCATGTGGCTGAATCAGGGGCAGGTATGTATGACCAGGGCTGGGTTGGATGGGAATGGGCCAGTTGAGGATTTATTAACCCGAGGGAAGATAAGGGGAATGTTATTGTGGTGTAGCCAATTTATTTATTTTAGGATTGGTGGGGTTTTAATGTGTGTAAACCACCCAGAGAGCCCTCTGGGCTATTGGGGTGGTATATAAATTCAATCAATCAATCAATGAATGTTGTCTCTGTCGCCCACTCTTGCAGCTCCATTTCTAGGGCAGTCTTAGCAACAGGCTACCTGTGGGCCAGGTACCGCCCCCAATTTTATTTGGCCCCTGGGCCGTCCCTCCAAAATCTTCTCAACATGGAGCTGCCCTTCACTGCACACAGAGGTCTGGGACTGTGCCCAGAGATCAGAGGTACAGGCAAGGTTTCACTTGTTAATGCTGCTTTATCCCTGATCAGAAATACAGTGGAGACGAGGGATAGATCCTGGCGTACTCTTAAAGAAGGCAAAGGAAACCCTGCCTTACACAAGGATGTGGTCCATTCGTAGGCAAACGGGGGGGCTGGGGTGCCTTTGACACCTTGTGCACTGTGTCCGGCCTTTGGCCTCTTATTTGATACTAGATAAATCTGGTGGAGCCAAAAATGTCATGCACTCTGATGCAGCAGAAAGTTCCTTCCTTTTTTCATTCATGTGGAAGACTTGTTTTTAAAAGTTGGGAGGGCTGGAGGAGATGCCACATGACATGGGATGTGACCTGCCCCCCCCCCACACCCGTGGGACCTGAGCCCATGCACTTGCCGTAACTCTCCGGCTCTTTCGTGGCAGGTACAGCCATCTTTAAGGGAGCTTCTGGCTGCTTGCAGGGAGTGGGGTAACATTTCATGTGGAGCAAAAGGTACTTCTCATCAGGGCTGCAATGCAATTTTAGGACATTCCTTGATCATAGGTTCTAGCTGTTTTTCATCTATTAATCTACTGCTTTTGCAAGAAACACATTCTCCCATTAGATGCTATGCTCTTCCTGCTCCAAACCATCTTTTAAAGTGCCGTGGTGAGGTTACGGTTCCTCTAGAATTATGGTTCATTTCTCTAAGTCCTTTATGAGCCCTGGCAACCTCAGGAATCTGAGCAAAACTAATTTAGAGGTAGCGGTCCATTGTGGGGGTGGCATGACAGAGCACTGTTAATTACTGTGACGCTCATAAGCATCCAAATGATGAGGCTTCTGGCCCCCCTGCTCAGGGTGGTGAGGGAGTCCCCTGTGTCCTCACATGCCACACTTCTGCCAAGCAGGGTTTCTTGCCCATTTAGTAAAGTTGTTTTGGAGTGGTAGGGAAGGAAGTTGGGCAAACCCGAGAGAGCATGTATTTGGACCTCTCCCGTCCCCTCCCAGCCCACTGAAACAGTCCCCTTTTTCCCTGACTTGAAATCGTTCCTACCCTCAGAAGGGCAGCAGCCAGTTCCGTCCATGCTGGCTACAAGCGGGAGTGGGGATGAGTCACGGCTTCCCTGCCTCTGAGAGTGGAGCACCATCTCTGACCTCTGATCCGGTATCCAAAGTATCTGAGGGCCCTCAATCAATGTCTAAGGGCCACAGGACTGGTCCTTGTACTTGATGAACTCACTGATATCTCTAGGAATAATGCTACTTAGGTTTTAATACAGTGTGGTAACATTTTTTCCTCTTTATGGTTTTGTTTTCTTGAGATTTTATACTACAACAATTTTAAGAACTTTTAATTTCTAGCCATCATTTTCCTAACCTTGAGGAATTTCTATTTCTGACATTGACGTTTTCCCCGTTTTAGACATTTGCAATACTTGTTGTCTGGAAGCAGTTAAAGCTCTCTGTGATGGGCTCTGGTTGTTTAAATGAGGCATGCAAGCCTTCCCTCCAAATATCCTCCACATGTGTTGAGATACAACTGCTGTGCTGGCTGGGAATCACGAGAATTATATTCCAACACATCTGGGGAATGCTTGGCTGGGGCAGGATGATGGTCCTCATTTACTGGGCGATCGCTAGGCTACACTAGGCCAGCATTGTCTTAGAAGAGCGGGGCAGGGCAGGTTCTTCTAAGATGGTGCTTGCTAGTGTAGTGTAGCAATTAAGAGTGCTGGATCGAGACTCAGGAGATCCGGGTTCCAGTCCCTGCTCAGCCTCGAAGCTCACTGGGTGACTTTGAGTTAGCTCCTGACACTTAACCTCACGTGCCCCAGAGGGTTGATGTGAGGATAGAATAGAGCGGAGGAGAACCTTGTAAGCTGTTTTCCTTTTTTGCAAGAAGAAGAAAGGCAGGCTATAAATGTAATAATCTGATGTGTTATATATACTATAAATATTTTATGTGCTTCTGCAGACTTACATCTGCTGCCTGGTAAACTGGGACATTTATTTAATCAATTAGAAAATTTTAAATTGATGAATCATATATGAGGAAGAGATTTAAACATAGCGCCCAGACTTCGCGCTCTAGTATTTATTTCCTTGAAGCATTTTTGCCCAGCTGTTTAGTTGAAAGGCTCCCAAGACAGTGTACAAAAGCTTCGGTGGTGTGCCAGGTCTATGAGTTAGCGATTTGACACACAAGGAATAAGGGGATGGGGAGGACAGAGAAAGGGGAGTGCAAGTCTGGGCACCAGCTCTGAAAAGTCAGGTTTTCCGACTTGCAACAGCTGGCCCAGGAGCAGTGCCAGGCAGCCTGGTGGATCGGCCGTGGCTAAGGCCCCGGGAGGCTGATCTGGTTGCATGTTCCTCTCCCCTCCCTCCTCTGCAGTTGTGGATTTTGACCCCTAGACTGCCGCCCCCCCCCCCCAAACCTGGGCATGGGCCGTTCTGCTTCCACAGAGCAATTGCAGTGTGTGTGTGTGTGTGCTTCCTTTTGTTGCTCAGGTCCACAGTGTTGGGACTCAGCTGCTCCTGCAGGAATCCATTGCCAAGGATTTCACTCAGCGCCTGAAGCGGCGGATGGGGCAGCTCCGCGTGGGAGGCTTTTTGGACAAGGCAACAGACGTGGGCGCCCTGGCTGACGAGAAGCAGCGGGATGTAATTGAGGGCCTCGTGGAGGAAGCTCGGGCCGAAGGTGCTGAGGTAGGAAGGGGTGGTCTGCTGGGCCCTAGGGTGGGGATGCAGGCCCTTGGGGCCTTTGCCTGGGGGCAGAGCCAGCCCAACGGGGCTCCCAGAGTGCCTCTGACTGCCCCATGCCCTGTCTCCTGATCCCCCATCATTTTGCGGTTTCCCAGCTTTTGTGCAGTTCTGTTCCCCACTGAGGTGCTTCTTCAACAGCTTAGTTACTGGGAGGAAGAGCTTCAGGCAAAAATAGACATTTTTGGCTCCATCCACCACTGGAATGTGCGCTTGTGCTCCCCAAGAGCATCTCCAAAACGGAATTTGGGCTTTGGGCAGAAAGAGGTTCAGCACCTGCTTCTCAGGCTTTCTGGAGTGAACCAACAGAAATCTCTCTCAGATCATAATCGGCAGTACAAGCAATCGTCGGGGCAGTTTTACCACTGGCTAAAGTGAGGCAGCTGCCCCAGGAAAGAGATTCTGAAGGACAGAAAAGGGCAGTAAATTTTCAGTTATTTTATTTATTACAAGTGGGGATCAATTATTATAAATTATGACTCTCCAAGGAAGTGGGACAAGCACATGTGCCTCTGGTGGCAAAGTAACACGACTCGTCTAAGGTACTATCCTTGTGGCCTAGTGGCAGGGAGGCGGCGTTTGCTGCTCCCCCTCAGGGGGCAAAGTGTCTTGCCCTACAAACACAATCAGAGGAGCATGTATAGAAGAGGAGGGGGTGGAGACTCCCTAACCCTTGCCCAGTCTCAAAGAATCCAAGCTTTTTTCATAGACAAATGCTAATGAGAGGTTTCCACATAGAGGTCCCCTGTTAGCACATTCCATAACCAGTGTGCCACGGCCAAGAAGTCCTGCCTAACCATCTGCTACAAGTTTGGCGGTGGGTGGTGCACAGAGCAAGACCTCCACTGAAGCCCTTGGCAGGTGGGCAGGATTGTCTGACGTGCTGATCCCTTCGGTAGTAGGGCTCAAATAGTTCAGAGCCCTTAAAGGTGGCAGCCTGCCCTTTGAATGGTTTGGAAGCAAATATGGAGCCGCTGGGCTCAAAGCGGTGACACTGGAGGGGTGCGTTCCAGAAAAAGGATTCTGCCTCTCAGGAGTTGCAGTTTCCAAAGACTACTCAGTTGCGGCCTGTGTTGAGGCCCCGGCCACCTTCCAGCCTAGCCTGGCTGTGGCCGCGCATTCAATTGCAGCAGGAAGTTCCGCCTCCTCCAGGAACAGGCACCGAGCGGCACTCTGGCCAAAGCCGCTGCCTGCCCATCCAGGAGTGAAGCCCAGGAGCCCTTCCAAGCCACAGATCTGCTCTGGAAGGGGAGTGCCATCCTATCCCAAACTGGCTGTAGGCTTAACCCTGGCTTAGCTTTCCCACTGGCCCAAAGCACTCCTATCTTGTTAGCCTTTATCCAGTTTGTCCCAGTGACTCTGCACTTTGGAGAGTGCTGCCGATTCTTTTAGACAGCTTTTAAATGCTGCTGTCTTTCAACGGTGTTGGATTGCCACTCCCATCATTCCCAGGTAGCAGGATTTCTGGGAGATATAGTCCAAAACATCTGGATGGCACCAGGTTGGGGAGCGCCCATGTCCCTTCCCATCCCCCTTGCAAAGCCACCTTCTTTGCAGGATTATGCAGAGAACAGGATTATGATAGACCAATTTAAACCTATAGCCTATGTGTCACTTTAGAACAATCTTTTGTTCTGTTTTGGCCTCCAGCTCCCAGAATCCCTCACCACTGGCTCTGCTAGCTAGAGCTGATGGGAGTTGTAGGCCCGAACATGTGGAGGGCCATGGGGGGCTTACTTTGCTTCAGAAAATACAGCTTGGGAAGGAGGGCTTTGGGGTTTCCTGGCAAGAAATGGAATCTGAGTGGGCCAGAGAAGAGGATGTTAGAAACTCTGCTTTCATTCTTTATTAGAAGAAGTCTTTTCTGTCCCTTTAGCGTATCATTTAGTGTCAGTTGGCCTTAAGACAATCTTTCCCCAGCGTAAAATTTCGGAGAGCATTTGGCGTGAGTTGCTCATGAGGTCTTCTCATTATTCAGAACACCCTGGCTTTGAAAACAGCTGTTTGTTTTCTTCTGTTGTGTTAGTCATTTGCTGTCTTGCTTTGGATGGAAAGATGGGATTTAAATGTTTTTCTCTTTCCTTTAGGTTTTCCAGGCCTGGGCATCCCTCCCATCAGCTGGGCTCTTCTACCCTCCAACCTTAATCACTGGCGTGTACACAACTTCCCGTTGTGTCAGGGAAGAGGTAGGAGGACGCAGAGGCCAGACTTGGCCTAAGCACCTGGGCTTAGGGCTGGCAATGTGTAAATTGGTAATAAAGTTTCTCTACACATGTGCAGAGGGCTGCTGTGCTCCCTCCAAGTAGCCTCAGCCCGGCCACATACAGGGACAGGTGGGATGACTTTCAGGCTGCTCCCGTTCCCACAGCGGCATCCAATCCACCTGACCAGGAATGCCACCCACAGCCAGAGAGAAGGGAAGGGGGCCTTCTTGTGGCAGAAATCAGAATTGCCCCGCAAACCCTATTTTGTAAAAGCAGAAGAAGCCAGCTGGCCAAGTCTGGGTGGGAGATGCACGCAAATTCTACTGTCACAGAGAAGGAGGTTTCAGCTTCTCCAGAAATGAAATGACAAAGTCTTCCATTTTTGGTTGCAGCCTTAAGGTGGAATTTAGGAAGAGGGAGCAGATTTTAAGGCATGAGATAGCTTTCTCCAACCTGGTGCCCTGTAGATGTTTTGGACTACAACTCCCATCTTCCAACTACCCATATGGTGGGCTGCAGGTTGGGGAAGCCTGGACTACTATGACAGAATGGAGATCTAAACACCCACAGTTATTTTGTTCTGTGTCTACCACAAATCAGACCACAAGAGGTCCGTGGGAGGCAGAAGGCAGAAGCCAAGAGAAAAGTGCACAAGCTAAAATTTAATCCTCTGCTTTAGGGATAGAGTCAGCGGAAGCCGAACTGAGGGGAGTCACTTTGTAATTCAGCACGGGAGGCATTTACATGACTTGAGAGAGTTGCCAGAACACTGTTGGCTCAAACACAGACAAGGATTCTATTCATTCAAGTAAAAATACAACTGTGAATTAAATTATGGCCAAAGTCTTACTCACATCATTCTCCCTACACCTGCTAAGAAAAAACAGAATACATATAGGGCTACAAGGCAAAGACTATCTTACCTTCTAGCTTTTGTATTTTGGGATACACTGTCATCATGCTTCCATTTTTCCCCCCCCCGTCAAAATCCAGAGGACTAGAAGCTTGCTTGGATCTCTATTTTGAAATTAAATAACCCTCTCAGGATGCCATTTTTTGTTGCTGGAAGGTTTGGCATATCCTTCTTGGAGGAAAACCAGCGGGAATTCTAGAAACTCCACTCTTTGTCTGCCTCTCTTATTCAGAATGGGCTTAATATGTTATGTTCCAGATCTTTGGACCTGTTCTGGTATCCTTGACTTTCCGGACAGCAAAAGAGGCAGTGGCTTTGGGGAACAGCACCCCCTATGGGTCAGTTGCCAGCGTGTGGACAGAGACCCTTTCCCTGGCTCTGGAAGTTGCCCGCAGGTAGTTCCTTTTTTCCCGCTATGCCTCTTTCGTGGCCAGCTGCAAAGTTTGCAGATCACCCCAGAGATTCACACTCAGGGCTGGTCCATGCGTGCAACCGATTGAGGGGGTAGAGCCCTGAAGTGGGAGAGCGGATTGAACCACCTCAGATTTGCAGGGGGGGGGCAGATTTGGAAAGTGCCCCTGCTTTGCTTTGCTTTGCTTTAGTTTTTTAAAAGAACACCTTCCTGAAGGTTTTAATAAAACAGCTAACAGGGCGAAAGATGCCAGCCCCTCCTGTTCCTTGCTGGAGTAGCTCCTTTCTTTTTATTTGCAGGGCCTGCTTTGTTTAGGGGAACCCTTCCTAAATTGTATGGTATTGTATCTTTATGCTTTATGGTGTTTGTATTTGCCGTGTTGTGCTGATCATGGTATATGCTGATTTTGATTGTTCCTGCTGTTTTACTTAGGATCCCTGTATCTGCCTGCGTGGGTTGCTCTGAGCTTGCTGTTTGCAGTGGGAAGCCACCTATAAGCTTGGCCATTCTTGCTGCACCTTGCTCAAGCCCTGCGGTCCGAAGTGGCAGGGGTCTTTGTCAGCCTCTCTTGTCACCCCACGTCTGCCTTGTTCTGCTGGGTGCATCCGGCCTGGCCTTGCGTCACCCACAAAGAATGCATGGGGCACTTGTCCAAAATGGCCGCAGAACACGAGCACCGGAGTTGTCCGAGAGCCTGCAGGGGGTGCCAAGATCTGTGGTGCGATGCCTCTGGAAGGCACCCTTGAGGAAGGCTCCTGTGGAGACCATACGTCTCTCCTACCCTTGCTCCAGGGCTTGCTACATAGAATTCAGCCTGCTGCGGAGAACAGAGTCATCCAGATGTTTGCACAATGCTGCTGCCCTTCCTTCTTGTCTGACGCCATCTCTCCCCGCATCCCATTCTGTCTCAGTTTGCAGGTTGGCACCGTCTGGATCAATGGCCACAACATGCTGGATGCTGCCTCTGCCTTCGGGGGATACAAAGAAAGCGGCTACAGCCGGGATGGAGGCAAAGAGGTTGGCGGGGGCAGGCAGGGAGGCCTCGGCCCAGTTCGTGGCTGGGCAGGACAGAGGAAGGGACACCAAGCGAAACAACGGATATGATATGTGACCTCTTTTAACCCCCAGGGCCTTTATGAGTATGTGAGAGCAAGCTGGGAGCTCCAGCCGTGCCCCGGTATCATCGAGCTGAACTACAAAACCTTTGCTACCTCACAGGGGGCTGAGCTTCCGGTTCTTGCAGAAAACAGTGCCCCACGCACCACAGTGTCTGACCCAGAAGGAAGCGTGCCAAGGTGGGAGCATGGCTCAACATACCAGATCTCCCCCTCCTGCCCCATAGCAGTGCTAACACTTTATCTGGGCAATTTTTCAAAAGGAGAATCGGCTTTGGGAAAGCTGTGCAACGCTGCCTCAGAGGGGTTTCCCATAATTCCTTGCAAAGCCCTCTCCATCTTCTTGTCTTGTCTTGACCATTGACACAACAGGTGGGCATCCCCAGCCTGGTGCCTCTGGAGGTGTTAGACTACAGCCTCCATAATCCCTAGCTTGTTGGGATTGATGGGAAGTGTGGTCCAGCACAATTGGAGAGGGCCCTCTAAGACAGATAAATTTGAGAAGAATAGAAATGCCCCTTTCTGTGCATAATTTTCTGGATTAAATGTTAAGGCTTAGTGTGGGGTGCATTCTAGGACTGAGCCAGAAATTCATGGGAATAAGATTTCATAGCAAAATGTACCTTTCCAGGAAAAATGAAGTTTTTTCTGCAAAGCTGCACTTCCTGGGAGGGCCGGGAAGGAAGTTTAAAAAAGGAAGCACTGCTAAGAAATGGTTACTTGCCCAAAGGTCGCATAGTAAGTTTCATGACTGAGCCAGAGTTTGAGCTCGGGTCTCCCCAGTCGAAGTCCAACACACGGGCCTGGCGCTCCTATGCCAAGCAATGACTGGCTCTATTCAGCTGCTGCAAAGCGGTTTCTTCCTCACTGAATAACCTCAGCAAAGGTGCCACCTCCCAAACATTTGAGTTCAGGAGGAAAAAGAACTTCCTGGCTGGGTTGTGTGGCTTTTGGGTGGAAGGAAATAATAGTTTCCGTACCTTTTTTTTTTTGCCAAGTATAAATACTAAGTGGAAGAGCTGTTCATCAGCCCCACATGTTTCACATGCCAAGGTGGAGGTCTGTTGCAGTCTTCTGATGGGGCTAGAACTACAGTTCTCAGAGTTCTTTTTGAAACTGACTTAACGTCTACAGTGTGATAAAAGAGCCTAGCCTTCCCCAGTGTGATGCCTTCCAGATTTGCTGGACAATAGGTCCCACTGTATATGGGAGCAGATCAGGGAAGGCTGAGCTAGAGGTAAGAGAATACACATATGTATCCTCTCTCTTCCCTCTGGCAGTGTGGACAGAACCTACAAGCTGTACTATGGTGGTGTCCAGAAACGGCCAGATTCCATGAGTTCCCGTGCTGTCCTTGACCACACCGGCAGAATCGTGGCGCACGTGGCAGACGGGAGCATCAAGGACATCCGGAACGCTGTGGAAGCTGCTCAGAAGGCAACCCCGGGGTGAGTCCGGATGCTGGCAGGGAAAAGGTGGCAGGTGAGATCTGATGCTTCAGAGGAGACAGCAACTAAGCCTGAGGACAGACATTTCAACCTTTTAGAATGGGTAAAAGATGGTGCAAGAGATAGGCAACTACCGAACTTTGGTGATTGGGGTGAAAGGGACCTCCAGGCTACACCTCTAATCCAGTTCTTTTCCTGCAATTCAGAGTTCTACACCTGCAGAATGTTTGAAGCGATGGGGAATAACGGGATCTAGGAGTGATATGATCCCCTAGGAATGAACACTGAGGTTGCTGTGGTCCCAGAGGCAGCTCCTGCATACTTGCACTTCCGCTCTAATACAACTTTGCGTTCTTTTGGAATTATTGTCACATGCATCTCATTTTAAAAAGCTGATGATTGAAGCCAGTGCATTGATTTTTAAAATGTTTTATTTACATTTTAAACAAATACAAAACTCATATAATAAAGAAAAAAGCTCTCAACATACAAAATCAAGGTTTTTTTAAAAAATAGCAATCATCCTTAGTGTACCCATCCACTGGGACACCATGCCTGTCTAATATTATTTCTTTTTTTTCATTTTCTACTCTTTTTGAGATGCCCTCCTTCCAACCAAAATTGCAATACATCCCCTTTTGTTAATGCATATTCAATAAATATACCCTATATATTACAACCATGCTTCTTTACCAGTCCTTTTTTCACCCTTGTTAAATTGTCATTAACTGCTATATTCCAAACTTCTTTATGCTATTCAATTAATTGGAGATCTCTTTTCTCCTTCCAATTCTTTGCTATTACCAATTTTTCTGTTGATACCAAATTTATTAATAATTCTTTGATACTCCATTTTTTTCATTAAAAATGAGCAGCAATGCTATTTCAGGATCTGCTTCAACTTTTAGATTCAGTATCTTACTACTCTCCTTAAAAATCACCCAGAATCTTTTGATGTTTTCACATTCCCACCCCATGTGGACAAATTATGGATACTGGTTTCCCTATTTCCAACATAAATTAGAATTTTTCTTATCCATATAAAATAATTTAACCAGAGCCATATACCATTTCTATACTAATTTTTTTTAAATCCTTAATTCTAATTGACATACTTTTTAATATTCTTTTATTCTATATTTTCCCCATCATCCTTGTCTATATCCTTCCCTAAATCCATTTCCCATGAAATTTAAGAGATCATATATATATTCCCTGTCTAATAAAATCTTATCTCCCTTATGATCCCCAATGTATTTACTCATTAAAAGAATTCCTAGTCCATTTTGCAGATTTACAAAAATATTCCCAACGTTATTCTTAAAATAAAATTGTAAAAAATATAATCAATTAGGAGAACATCCAGGCAAGCAAATATGTCTTAAGATTTTACAGGACTTAGGAATGTAAATTTAACAGCTCCAAGTCCAGCAGTGACCAAAAAGTTAACAGATTAAGAACTGGCCAGCCCGTTGTCCAGGGGTGCCCAGCTTCCTCACCATGGGACAGAAACTGAGTGACTTCGTCGCTGTAACATCCCACCAAGTCGTCTCCGACTTCTGGCAACCCTTTAAATGAAGGCCCCCAAATTGCCCTGTCCTTCTCAGCTTAGCTCTTGTAAAGTCCCGGCTTGTGGATTCCTTTTATGAAATGATGTGACTAAAATGCATTGCGCTAGGAAAAATGGCTTTGAAAATCCGTGTGCCTATTAGGCAAAAATGCAAACAAAAAAGCACATGCTAGGAGAAATCTGCACAAAAACGCTTATACATGTTAATGTGGACTTTAAAATTAAAAATTTTAAATGGTCACTGCTCGGGGCAAACAGAACTTGAGAATGAAGAAACTGAGGCCAGTCTGGTGCCATCACCATCTCTCTTTCAGGGCAAGACTGTTCTGCTTCCAGATATTTAATGGCGTGCAAATGGCCATTTCAGTTGTTTTCACAGGTTTACTGAAATTGTTGTAGCTTTTAAAATGTTTTAAAAAGCTGCATTCTGGAATTTTACATTAACTTGTATTTGTGCATTATATTGCCATCCATTTTACTATAGTATCTGTGTTTGTTGAATTGTTATGAATGGGCCAAAGTGCTTTGGCAATTCGGTGGTATAGAAATTTAAAAAATAATAGTCAATTATACAATATTGAAAACTGCAGAATTTTAAAAAGAGAATCACCCATTTAGAATCAGATTTTGTCTGAAAAATAACAAGGAGGTGCCCAGTGATTATCAGCAGGAGTTTATTCCTGGCACAAGAGGTGAAGAACAAGATGCCACAAAAGATGACTCGGACTAGCAAATGAGTCATTCTTCAACACTGATGATGGGACAGTATTTTCTGCTGTACCCAAAGGCAATAGGCTTGTTTAAGGGGGCCTGGGACACAGTTCTGTCCTCTGCTATCTTGCTGCTGCCTCCCATCATTTGTTTAATGGCAGGGCTGGCCTTAGATGCTCTTTAGTCGTCTGCTGCCACCACAGAGAAGGCCCCGTCTCTCACGTCCACTCACTTGGCGACTCTTAGTGCTGGCACAGAGAGGAGGAGCTCTGTGTTGACTCTGAAAGACTGGCAGGTGGATATGGAAGCCACTGCTCTGTGCCTGTCTTCCCCCCCACCACCCCAGTGAAAGAGGTGGGGGGTTTGGGTCTCTTTACCAGTCCATGCTGTGCACTAGCTCCTCCTTTTATGCGCATTTGTCATGACCCAGCCAATTGGAGCTGTATCACTGAGAAATGCATTCATGATAAGGACCAGAGCCACAGCTGGAGAGCCAAGTGCTTTACCATATAGAAACATAGAAACAGAGCGAGTCAGAAGGGGCCTCCTGGGCCATCTAGTCTGACCTCCGGCACCAGCCGGCTCCGCTCACAACATGCCCACCATGTGGACGTCCAGCCTCTCCTTGAACACCCGCACCGATGGGGCCTCAGCCACCCCTCGTGGGAGCCCGTTCCACGCCCTCGGGGTCCTAACTCAGGAAGTGCTTCCCGGCATCCAAATGGAACCTTGGCTCCCTGAGCTTTGCTCCGGTGCTGCAGTTCTGTTAAAATACTGACCTCATTAGTGGCTTAACGCAACTCGTCCCAGTGGGGAAGACGAAAGACCAGTTTGTCTGGTCTGCAGGCCTTCAAGTAAGTGCTGCCCTCTGCGCAACAGACGAGCTGGCCACTCTGCCAGCACTTCGTATCGCACGGAGCTTTGTGGGAAGCCATTCCTACTGTGGGGGGAAGGCCAGGTGAGGACAGCTCTGTTGTTACGCTCTGATGCATACATGTGCATACAAGAATGTGTGCATACAAATTTATGTAAACACAGAGTTCTGTGAACTTTAGAGAAAGTTCAGGGGGAGCCTGGTGACAGATCTCCTTCATTTTTTCAAAGTCAGCCAGGGTGGTAAACAGAGAGCGAGATGTTGTATTGGTTTGTTAGACATCAACCAGCCACAGCCCTGGCAGCTTGTGCTATTTGACCCGGAAGCTTATAGTGGGAGGATGGTCAACATAGTCATGCTGGCTGGAGATTGATTGATTGATTGATTGATTGATATGTATATCCTGGCTTCTTTTCTTCCAAGGAACTCAAAATGGCTTACATAATTCTCCTCTTGCTCTCACACGCATCCTCACAACAACAACCCTGTGAAGTAGGTTGGGCTGAGAGTCTGACTGGTCACCCAGTGAGTTCTGTGGGTGCTAGAACCCCACTGAGTCCCAGTCCCAGTGCTCTTAACCTCTATACCACACTGGTTTCCTGGGATGATGGGAGCTATAGTCTCACTCATTCTCTTTTACAAAAATTGGAGCCAGAGGTCACCTGGCAATTTAAAAAAAAAAAAAATTGGGATCATTGGGAAGTAATTACCCTATGGGGTATGTTGGTAAAAGTGCAGAACTGGTCCTTGGTTTGAATGGCTTAAAGTAGTCTTTCCCAACCATGGGGACCCCAGGTGTTGTTGTTTATTGTTATTTTGTTATGTTACTTTGCTTTTTTCCCTCTTCTAAGAAATGCAAAGCATTTTACATGGCTCCTCCTCCTCTCCATGTTAGCCTCACAACAATCCTGTGAGGTAGGTTGGGCTGAAACTCAGTGACTAGCTCAAAGGCACCCAGTTTGCTTCATGGCCAAGTGGGAACTGGAACCCAGAGTTCCAGAGTCCCAATCCAACACTCTAACCACTATGAAACACTACTCCAACTCCCAGCATCCCCCAGCCAGCATGGCTAAAAGTTGGAAACAATGAAAGTTGTTGTCCAACAATGCCTAGAGACTTTCAAGTTTGGGAAAGTTTACATTGGATACTTTTTTGAGGACAAGTCTACATATAGCTAGTAGGCATGCTAGTGAACAAGCCTCCATGTTCAGGGCAGTGTACCTTGCAGGATCTTGTCCTGGGTGCAAACAGTCAGGGTGAGAGCAGAGCATTGGAGGGGATCAGCCATCCCCAGCTGGTGCCTGCAGATGGTGTGGGCTGCAGTCCTCCCTGTATGGCTGCCCGTGGACAACGCTGGCTGGGACTACTATGCAAACATCTGGAAGACATCAGGTTGGGGAAGGCTGGGCTAGCTGAGCAGCTTTTGTGAATCATTCTTCGTAGGAAATCAGCTCCTTAAAAACAGAGCAAAGACAAGAAGACATAATGAAAAGCACAGCAGCTAAAGGCACGCAGCTGTATCACTTGTGCGAATTCCCAGCATGAACTAAAATCATGTTGTAGCCTCCCAAGGGCGTTTATGGGTTGGGGTAGATTGTGCTGATTAGGAATTGGGCTTTTAGCCTTCTGCGGTGGTGGCCCCTTTCCCAGGAGGGCAGCTGTCTGCCGTGGTCATGCTGGGCGAGAATGGAAGGAGTTGTAGGTGAAGGCACCTGGACGCTGCAGCTCGGAGAGGTCTGCTACAGCTGACAAGCCTGCCTCTCCCCTTGAAGGAACAAGACCTCCCTGCCAGAACAGGAAGACAAGGGCTTCTAAACTGTAACCAGAGCTCTGTGCCAGGAAAGATTGCTTGATGCTCTGCCAGGAGCCTGCTGCATCAACAAGGAAAACAAATGCTTTCTCATATTTACAACCATAACATTCATTGGTAAGGCATGGCTTGAGTAGCCTCATTTCGGACTTCCTGCATGCTTGTAAACAGGCAACTAGGGGTTCCCATTTCAGCAGGGACTCTGGAGGCAAACACATTAGTTGTGAGCCTCTGACAAGGAAGCCTGCATGCGAAAAGAGGTTGTTAATAGCAGAGAGGGGAGCCATAAGGGCAGCCAAGGATGAGGACTCATTTGTTGTGGTCAACTTAATGGCGCTTGTCTTGGAACGTGCCGTGCTTTGATGAACAAGTCTCCCTCTCCTCCGCTTCAGTGGTGCCTCCAGCTTGCTCTTCGTCATGTCATATCAACAACCCACCAGCTGAGCTTGTGCCTTTGAATTCTGTACTTCTTCCTGCAAGTACACTTCTGATGGACTTAGCATCTCCCCAAATACATGGGGGCATGTGTAAGAGGACTGCAGACAAGATGGGGATCGTGCAAACTGAGGTGGCAAGATACCTTTGGGCCGTCCCTTGGACCTTGACTGGTCCCCTTCTCAGATGTGTGAGCAGCTAGTGAGACTTGGAGGCAGAGGAAGGGAGGGTCAGGGGTCCCCACCTGGTGTTCTTTAGAGAGGGTTTACTTTGAGAACGCTAGAGGGCAAGTGCAGGCACCAGTTCTTCAGGTTATAGTTCCTTTAAGGACCAGATGGCATGGCTTCTGCTGGGTGGCAGGGGAGGGAGGTGAGGAGGCAGAGGCGGATCTTGGCAGAGGCGGTGGAGCAGCCCGGCTTCCCCTCTTTGCCGCTGGCAAGTTGCATCACTTTGCAGTAACAAAGGCCTGGACCTCTTCTGCATTTTGTTGGTTTTTCAGCCCACTTTGGAAAGTCCCTTAGGTTTCTCAGAGGAGGTCGTAAACCAGGAAACAGACATAAAGTGGTCCTGCTGGCCCTGAGAGAAATGACAGAAATCTGTATTATAGCAATAACATTATGCAGCCCACCAGAGTGTCACTAAATAGCATGCAAGCTTTTGAATTCTGCAGAAGAAGGTTAAACTGTAAACAAAGCTGGTGTGAGGAAGAGAAAAACCTTGACTGATCTTGATCGAAGCCATAGAGTCCGCACTTAGCGGCAGTCTAAACCGGTATCTTGTATCCCCGAGGAAGGTTTTCACCAGGTGGGCAATTGACTGCTGTGTTAAAATGTCAAGTTCATCAATTTCTCAGTACAATTTTGAGGATTTCTGCTTTCTTGGCTTTCTTGGGCATCTGGTTGCCACTGTGGGAGATGGGAGACTACAATTCTAGTCTGATCCAGCAGCACTCTTCCTGTCCTCTCAGGAAGGTGAGTGAAGCCTTCTGGGGTCTCAGAAAAACCATTGCCAGTAGAATTGTTGGAACCAGGACCCTGGTTTCCTCCTCCTGATCTGACACCCCGTTGTTCTTACCAGATGGGCAAAACAGACAGCTCATGGTCGGGCACAGATCTTGTACTACCTTGCTGAGAATTTGGAACTCCGTCGAGCTGAAATGGCATCGCAGTTAGAGGCATTGACTGGTGCAAAGAAAGACGCAGCTCTGCGGGAGGTGGACCTCAGTGTGCAACGGCTCTTCTATTGGGCAGCGTATTCTGATAAATTCGGGGGTACTGTGCAGGTGAGAACCAGCAGGTACATGCACTGGGGTGTACGCAGCAATGAGTCTCTCTCCTCTGTCACTTTTCTTGAGCCGGGGTGCAGGCTTGGGAACGTCTGAAGAAGGGCCCACGCAAATTTGCTGCCTGCAAAGTATTCCTGGCACCATCCAGGGCTGGAGGAAGCTTTTCTAGTCCAATGGATGAACCTTTCCCAGTCTGGGAAAGGTTTATCCATTTGTGAGATGGCCAGAGACAGGTAGTTACAGCGAAATGTTGGGTGCTGACATTTTGAGCCTACTCAGAAATACTGTTATACATTTATACACCACCTTTCCTCTTCTTACAAGGAACCCAGGGTGACTTGCAAGGCTCGCCCTGTCTCTATTGTATCCTCACAACAACCTTGTGAGGTAGGCTAGGCAGACGGTCCTTGACTGGCCTAAAGTTACCCAGTGAGCTTTATGGCTGAGTGGGGACTAGAATGTGGATTTCCTGAGTCCCAGTGCAGAACAATAACTATTGCGCTAGACTGGCTTTTTGGATGAATTAAGCAGGATAAGCTTCTGCATATCTACTGTCTGTTTTCATCATCTGTTTTCAGCTGTTCTAAACTGTGTGTGTGTGTGTGTGTTCTGATTTTCTGAAATTTTTAGCATATTGCATCTGTATTTTTGTATATTGTACAAAATATTACCATCCATTGTATATTGTACAAAATATTACCATCCATTTTTATTTACTGCTATAAACCACCTGAGAGCTTTAGCTGTGGGGTAGTATACCAGTGAAATAATAATAATAATTTTTAACAATAATATCAGAAGTGAGTAGACCTGAATCACTTAGTTAACACCTTCAAAGTACAAACACAGAAACAGAGTGAGTCAGAAGGGGTCTCCTGGGCCATCTCGTCTGACTCCTGGTTCTAGCAGCTCTGCTCACGACATGCCCACCACGTGCGTGTCCAGTAGCATTCTAAATGCCAAGCCTCTGCGTGCCTCTTCAGAATGAATAGGAGGTGGTGTGCAGGCCCCACTCCCAGGCAAGGGGGCATCCTTCTTCAGGAGACCCTCAGAAGCTGCCCGATGGAATCACTGAGCAGCTTCTTAGCCAGGCCTGGTCCCTGTCTCCCTGGCAGGGCAAAGCTATTCCCCACCTCCCTCCTCTGGCAAGGAACGCCAGGCAACTTGGGGGGTCCTCCGCCTCTTCTCCGTCTTATTCTCACAACAGTCCTCTGAGGTAGGTTAGGCAGAGAGTCAGTGACTGGCTGGAAGTTGCCCCGTGAGCCTCATGGCCAAGTGGGCACTAGAACCCAGATCTCCTGAGTCCCAGTCCCACACCCTACTCACATTGGTGCCAACGCCCGGCCTCCCGCAGCCAGCATGGCTAGTGGCAGGAGGCCACTCTTGTCCCCTTTGCACCTGGGTGATGCAGGCCACATGGGGGCTCAGTCGCAGCTCTTCCTTTCCAGCAATGGCCTTGAGAAACCTAGCTAATTCGAGGAGAGATTTTGCCACACTCTGCCTGGACCCTGCGGCTTAGTCTCTGGATTCTCATTAGCATGGCCAATGGGAATTCAGCTGTCGAGGGTTGGGGGCTTGCTTTGGGAAGAGAGGGAGGCACAGATCAGGGAGCTGGTGAAGCTCTGGTGGTTTTGCATGGATCCTGAGCCATCTGTGTGGGAGGTCCCCCTCTCGCCCATCATTTGTGCTACCCCAGACATTGCTCGGTCCCACCTTCTACTTGTGTGTGTTTCTCTCTCTCTGCTGCAGGAAACTTCCTTGTACGGCGCCTCCCTCCTGTTTCGAGAACCTCTTGGGGTAGTGGGCATTGCCTGTCCCGATGAGCAGCCCCTCCTCGGCTTTGTCAGCTTGTTGGCGCCTGCCGTCGTCCGTGGCAACTGTGTGGTGATGGTCCCCAGCGAGCGGTACCCGTTGCTTGCTCTGAACTTCTATCAGGTACCATCCTTTCTTCCTTTCTGGGCTAACTTGTGGGTCAAGGAGTATGTGTGTCCGCCCATCCAAGGGCTGTGCTGTTCTATTTCCTCCCATATGAGAGGCTGTTCAGTTTTATTGGATATATTGACATATTAATCTCCCAAAATGCATGAGTCAGACAAAATTGGCAGCGTTAAATGTCAGCATGAAGTATTGTTTCCATGCATGCTCCTGTTTCTTCCCCAGCTGGCACTCACTTGCTCTTCAATCCACCCACAGATGGGCAAGTTTTAGATAAGAGAGGCCACTGAAATGATTTCCTCCTCAACCCAGTGCCTCATTAAGTTCTCCCAAGTGCAACACTCAAGTTCTGCTCCCACTTGGATTTTAATCTGAGCCAGAGAAAAACTCTGCTGTTCCCCTCTCCACTCACTTGACTCCAACTTCCCTGTTCACTCGCTTCTTGCCTCCTCCCTCACCGGCTTACCAGGCTCCCACTGTCGCAGGCAGGAGGAGCCCCGGGAAGATGGCGTTTCCTGGAACCCATGTGTGCATGGGCTTCTGCAGTAGTCGCACGAGTTGCCTGGTGCTGGGGCAGGGAGGGCCTGAAAGAGGGACAGCTCTCCCAGCCTCTGCAGCCAGCGGGAGCTGAGCACCAGCAAAGCACGAGGGCAGAGGGAGGCTTTGTAGAAGGAACTGAGCACAGGATCGACTAGTAACTTCAATGCTATGTTTGCTTCCTCTTTATCTCTTCCCATTTCTAGAAACCAGGAACATCGTGGCACACATGTCTCTGGTGTCTCTGATGACCCAGCAAAACTGGGGTTTCTCCTTCCGATTGTAATTGTTTTAGTTACTGTTAAATTATTTTCAAGCTGCCTTTTAAGGGAGAACCATCTCAAGGTGGCACAAAAATAGTCTGTGGTGGCTGAATTCTCATGACAGGTTAGGCTGCAGGGATCAGGCTGTTACTGATTCCATGTGCCTTAGGAATGTGCGAATGAGCTTCAGACAATTTTGGCATATACTGGAGCAGGGTGTGGGGGCGTTCTGTGGCACCCATGATAAATGCACATTCTCTCACTTGAGGAAAACCAACCCTGCACTGGCCAAGCTGAGTAACTGAAGGTGGTTGCTCTGTTGTAGCATTGATGTGGATTTTATGAGCATGTTGGTCTATTTAATTTTCCCAAAGGAACGGACCAAAGATTGGAAATGGAGGGTATTAAGGTTGGCAGAGCCGTGACCTCTCAGGTCATACATGACTTACTAAAAGGAAGACGATGCCTGTTGCCATCGCTCCACCAGCCAAGCTCTTAAATTCATGCTTTGAGGACGAGGAACAGAGATGGGGAGGTTGACACAAGGAACCTTTCCCTTCGTTTTCCCCAATAGGATGAGCACAATACGACCACACTGAGAATACTGTGTTCAGTTCTGGTCACCTTACCTTACCTATTGAGCTGGGGAAAGTGCGGGAAAGGGCAACAGAAAATGACCAGGGGGCTGGAGCAGCTCCCCTGGGACTATTTTGCTTAGGAAAAAGGCAAGTCAGGTGAGACCTGAGATAAAATAATGTATGCTATGGTCAAAGTGGAGAGGGAGACAAAATGGAGAAGGAGACTTAGGACTGTATGACAGTAGGTGGGAATAGGACCTTGTGGGACAGTGGTGCAGGGTAGGGGTGTGTGAGGAATCTGTTTTGAGGGTGGAAATCCATCAGATTCCCTTGGATTAGCTCCATGGTTTCCAGACTGCTTTCTGGCTCCCGAGTCCAGCTGGGCACTGAGTTCAGGCGGGTGCCCACCAGGAATCGAGCCTGCACAAGAAGAGTCTCTTTTCCACACACGTGGTTTGTGGGCTTTGTGCTGCTTGTGTTGTGGAAGAGCGTTGCTGGGTTGTGCAAGAGGAGATCCGCTTGCGATCGCAAGCATTTGCAGACTTCCTCTCTGCTCCGCTTGCTGCCCAAGCCAGGGCTGAGCATGAGGAAGAAGACTGCAAGCCGAAGAGAGTCCGATGCCATGGGACCGTGCAGCCCAAGTGCAGTGGAGCCAAGACTTCAGGGATCCGGCACCAGGGCTATTTACTGGGAAGGACACTTACATGACCTGCTGTTCCTCTCTGATTCGCAAGCTCTCTCCTCTGAGCTTACCTGCAAGCTTCTTAGTAGATTGGGTTAATGGAAAATGAATTTTCTCAGCCATAGAATGATAGAATCATAGAGCTGGAAGGGGTCATGAAGGCCATCTGGTCCAACCCCCTGCTGTTGCAGGACACCAAGTTGCACCATCCCACTCAGACGACTGCCGGTTTCTTTCTGAATGTCTCCAGTGTGGGAGAGCCCACCACCTCTCCAGGCAGCTGGTTCCACTGTCGCATTGAGTCCTGCTGGGACTTTGTCTGTCATTTTGAGGTCACTTAGGTAAAACTGCAAGAGTGGACCTTTGTGCATGCTGCTGGTGTGTCCCGGTATTCTCGTTTGCCTCTGGTTGATGCCTGCAGCATCCCTGACATCGTCTAAGCCATATAGCAAGGATGGGGAGCACATGGTCCTCCAGGGGTTAGTGCACTGCACCATCGACCACACATCTCTGCTGACTGGGGCTGATGGGAGGGCCACGTCCTCCCCACCCCTGTTGCAGAGCATGATGCCACGGATGTGTGCCCATAACTGCAACACAGGTGGCTCCACTGCTTCATGTGTGTCTGTTGCGTAAAATGCTGTGCCAAGTTTCCTTAAAGATCCATCTTATTTTAAATAGCCCTAACTTTACAAAACCAGTTCACTTGCAGCTTTACTGGTTTCCCTTGAGGGATATGAAGATCAGGCTGGAATCCAGCGCCCTCATGCTTGTCAGACTTCTTGCTCATGCCTGGCCCTGGCCAGGGAACCAAGTGAGCTGAGATCAAGTCCATGGATGCTCAGGGTCGCTGGGGGACTCTTTGTGTAAAATATACAAAGTACATTATTCTTCGCACAAAGAGCACACAGGCTGCAAGTCACGTGTATGGAAGCAGAAGCCCTCTTGAGCTCTCCCTGCCAGATGCCCACACACATTCTTGGCATGAGGCAGACTTGGGGAAGAGAGAAATCAGGCTGGAGCATTGGGAGCCAAGCTGAGGAAATCTGAAAGGTGCCCACCCCGAATTCCTAACACATCCTAACCAGAACCACTTTATAAGGCAGACGACTTGAACACGTGTCTGTCCAATTAGTTACCACCATCTCATCATCTAGTCCTGTATAGGGAAACCCCACACTGACATGTTACTTATCTGGAGTGAAGTGGCGGTTTGCTGAGATCAGTCACCACCAAGATCTGTTCTCATCTCATTTCCCCATGGGAGCAATGAGTTAGGGCTGTAGCTGGGTGGATATAGAGTGAAACTACTCTCTTGGCTTTGTCAGAAATTCCTGCTCATGTCCAGATTTCAAGAAGATATGAATAGAGTAAGAAGTGAAAAGCAAACACACAGTCGATACTTGAAAGTCACATTAAAAGCTTGTTAAACTCTTTGATGCGAAACAGTTGGAACGCAGAGTTACAGCCTGCGCTTACCTTGGTGATCAGAGTGACAAAGGCGTACAGGATCCGGTTCCATTTTGTTGCGTCCGGGCAAAGGGGACCGTCCAGCAGTTTCAGCCGTCAGTAGATCGGCATGTAAACAGGAAGAGCGCAGCCTTTGGGTCTAGGAGATGGACCATTGAAGTGTGGTTGAAAGAGGTAATGACTTTAAGGACCTCTGGCAGACTGTTTTGACTTTCTGCTCAATAAACCTGGAAGGCCTCGGACATCTGTGTTCTCTTCTGGGTGATTGAGAGATGCCAGCATTTGGCTTAAGTGTGCTTTTTTACTTAAAAGCTGGGAAAGTTCAGCTCCTATTTCAGAGAAGCTCTTGGGAACCATAATCCAATGGAAGATGGGGCCAAAATTTAGGAAAATACCAATCTATTGCAGCTTAACACTCTTATTGCCAGTTATTAAGCCTTTGGAAAGGTGTCCATCTTTTGGAATAGGCAAAAAGTGATACAAAAGCCAGAGAACCACCAAATGGCAGAAGGGTGGCGGGAGGGCAGTGAAGGAAGTGGATGTTGCCGTTTGGGGAACACTGGAGGGCCAAATTTGGCTCTCACCCCTTACTCCACAGAAGTAAAGACAGTGAAAGAGAGCTCCATTTATGGTCAAGCATCTGTAGCAGAGTTAAAGATATAGTGGAGAAAAAACCCGACTACCCCAGTGTCAGTTTGCATACTTCTGGAATATAGAATCAAGGAACAGGAGAGGTGGAAGGGGCTGGAGGGTCATCGGGCCCAACCCACTGCTCTCTGCAGGACTCCAAGTTAAACCGTCCCTCTCAGATGGCTGTCCAGTTGCATCCTGGATGCCTCTAGTGTGGGAGAGCCCAGGAGCTCCCGGGGTAATTGGTTCTACTCTAACAGTCAGGATTTTTTTCTTTTGGTATCTAGCTGGAATCTGGCTTCCTGCAACCTGAGCCACACACAATTCTGTGTCCTGCACCCTGGTATGATCAAGAAGAGGTCATGTCCTCCCTGTTCATGACAGCCTTTCATGTCCTAGCAGAATGCTATCATTCTGCTCAAGGCTAATCATGCCCAGTTCTTTCTTCTCATGGAGCTTTGTTCCAGTCCCTGGATGAGCATTTTGCCCTCCTCTGACCCCTTTCCAGCTTGTCTGCATCTTTCTTCAACTGTGGCGCCAGAACTGGACACAGCACGCCAGATGAGGCCTAACCAATGCTGAGTAAGGGGAACTAGCACTTCATGTGATTTGGAAGTGATACTTCTATTCATGCAGCCCTAGAAATTGCACCCTTTAATAGCATTTGCCCCTTTTGCAGCCATATCACGTTGTTGACTCATATGCAGCTTGCGATCTACAACAGTTCAAAAATCCTTCTCACTTGCAGTGTTGTTGAGCCAAGTACTCTCCATCTTGTAACGATGCCTTTGGCTTCTTTTTTCTAGGTGCCGAACTTAGCATTTGCTCCTATTAAATTTCTTTCTTTTGTTTTCAACCAAGTGCTCCAACCTATGAAGATCACATTGAATCCTCTTTCTCTCTTTCAGGGTATTAGCTATCCTTCCTTGCACTTCCTTATCCAAATCATTAATGAAAATTTTGAAGAACGCTGGGCCCAGGACTGAACCCTGCAGTACCTCACTCGTTACCTCTCCCCAGTTTGAGAAGGTGCCATTGATGAGCATTCTTTGAGTCCATTTCTGTAGCCAACTGTGGATCCACCTGATGGTTGTTCTATCTAGCCCACTTTTAGCTACTTTTCTTATCAGGATTATCATGGGGCACTTTGTCAAAAGCTTCGCTAAAGTCGAGATAGATAATGTCCACAGCATTTCCACATTCCATTGGGAGGTTATCCAATCAAACAATGAAATCAGATCAGTCTAGCAGGATTTGCTCTTGAGAAATCCATGTTGGCATCTAGCAATCACTGCTTTGTTTTCAGGTGTGTTTGCAGACTTGGTCCGTAGTTCCCACGCTCTTCTTCTTTTCCTTCCTTGAAGATAGGGACAATGTTAGCCCTTCTCTAGTCCACTGGCCTTTCTCTGTGCTCCATGATTTCTCAAAGATGATAAACATGGTTCTGAAAGCGATTCTGCCAGTTCTTTATGCCTCTAGGATGGAGTTCATCAGGCCCTGGAGGTTTGAACTCATTCAGCCCAATTAGATGATATACCTTGGGCATAGGTAAGATAGCACTTTAGGTGCAGTTGCGTGGAGAGGCCGTTAACCTTTAATTTGCCATAGGTTAAATGAAGTGAAGTGACAGAGCTGCAGCTGTGTACATTTTTCTAAATTCATGTCAAAATCAATAGTGATACCTTACAATGGCAATTTTCCTTTGTTTCCATCCTTTCCAAACTTTGGGCAAGTTTGTTTTAGATGTTCAAAGCCTGGAAGAAAACTCCACAGTGAGAGGTTTTTAAGGAAGTGCTTGAGTCTTTTTTAAGGATTCCAGAATCTTTATTATCTTGTCCTTGTGTTTTGTTTATAAAAGCTGGAACAAGACGACACTTGGCAGGCCTTACGTACCATTTCCAGAACTGATTTTGGCTGGAATTGCAAAATATGCAAAGAAGGAGCCAGGGAATTGTAAACTGTTCTCTCAGTTAAGTTGGGAACCCTTCTGTGGATTCAAAACATGTTACTAGACAAAGGAGAGAAAAAGAGAGTTTAGTAATCTTCCGCTTCCACCATCTCACCCCTGGCCATTCTGGCTGAGGCTGATGAGAGTTTTAGTTCAAAATACCTAGAGGAGATGACATTGGAAAATTCTGGCCTAAAGGCTGCAAACAACCCTGCCGCGTATACAGGCCATGCTAAACCATGCACAGCGTGGTTTCTTACCTAGTCAAGGCTTCCAAATAATCACATGGTTTCCATGCTTGTTGGTTTCCACCCTCATTTCCCGCAATAGGAGAGCCCTTAAGCCCAGATGAAACTCAGTCCCAGGATGCGCATTCGCATGGGCATGCCCTGAGCCAGCTGCTCCAGGTTTTTCTCCTGCTCAGCCAAAAGAACTGCTTGCTTGCTCGAGCAGGTCTTTTTGCCTCCCGTTTATTGCCGTACTCCACACCCATACAGAAGCACGCTCACCCAGAGCCCAGCCTCTGGTGGGAGAGTCCGTCCACCTTTCATTTGCCATCAGTGTTACAAACTTACTGGTCTTTATTAAAATTGAACGGGTTACAAAACAGTGTAAATCCAGGCGCTGTCCTCCATTTAAGATGGAGAAGAAGCACCTGCCCGTATGAAGAGCTGAATCCAAACCGTAACTTCCCCTTCTCCCCTTTCGCAACAGAGTCTGATGCCACCGCTCAGGGGGGCTCCTGCTGCTGGAAGGTGGAACAGCAGAGTCGCTGGGCCCTTCATACTTGGTCTGCTCGTCTCACCTGTCATCTGCAGACTGGGTCGAGCAGCTCCTCCTCCTCCATGACCTCTTTTCCAGCTCTGAAATGCCTCCTTTTCCATGGGGGGCTGGTTCTCACAGCCAAGCCCTCTCCGCACCTCTGTCCCTCTGTCGTCTTCTCAAATCAGATGGATCTAACTGAGCAGACCGTAATGTGCAAGAACCGGGACCGCTCTCTACATCTGCTTGCATGGCCAGCGGCCGGAGTGTCGGGAGTTGAAAGCCACATCTTCTGTAGATCTACTTTCTGCCCCACCGCCGGCTTCAACAACCCGGTCAATCGACACGGAGCTCTGAAAGCCGTTCAAAAGGAGCATATTATAGGACGTTGTTCCCTGATAGATCTGTAGCAACAGGTTTCTCGGCAGCACAGAGCAGCTGTCGGCCTTCCTGCTGGAGATGGTGGGGGTTGGGCACCCAACATATCTGGAGGGCTCCGGGTTCAAGAAGGTCAAGTCGGTTTCAAATATGCACCCTGCAAAGCGCTCTGGGAAGGGTCGTTCTTCAAGGGTGATGAGTTCTCATTCCATCGTAAGATTGCAACAGCCTTGGAACTGGGATCATGTGTAAAAAATGTGGGTGTGAGCCACAGTTCTGTTGCTGTAAAAGCCACCGAGCTGGGAGCAGCTCCCACTGAGCTCAGTGGCGCTTGCTTGCAGTAGGCACACGTAGATGGCAAAGCTTGTTCGCCTGCTGGTGGTGAGCAGTGGGGCCACCTGGGCAATGCCCTTCCCTGATTTACAGGTGTGAGGGGGGGGCATGCCTGTCCTATAACTGTTGCCAGTCACCCATAGGGAGGCGGAAACATTTGAATGCTGCCTATGGATGTAAACTCCAACGTGCCTAGGCCCAGTTGGCACAAAATATTTTTGCGTTGGGTGGGGGTGGGGGGAGGAAATCTGGCAATTGGCTGCATACGCATATTTCTCGTCTGGAATCCTACGTCCAGTTCTGGGCACCAAGATTTAAGAAAGATGCAGAAAAATGGAAAGGGTCCAGAGGAGGGCAACAAAAATGATCCATGGTTTGGAAACACTGCCCTATGAGGAGAGACTGAGAGAACTGGGCATGTTCAGCCTTGAGAAGACTGAGGGCAAGGGACATGATATTCCTCTAAGTACCAGAAAGACTGTCACAAACAGGAAGGTCAAGATCTCTTCTCACTGATGCCAGAGTGTAGGGCATGGAATAATCAATTCAAGTTGCAACAACCCAGATTCAGGCTGGACATCAGGAAGAGCTTCGTCACTGTCAGAGCAATGCAACAGTGAAACCAGCTGCCTGGAGAGGTGGTGGGCTCTCCCACACTAGAGACATTCAAAAAGAAACTGGACAGCCATCTGAGTGGGATGGTGTAACGTGGTGCACCCTGCAACAGCAGGGGGTTGAAGCCAATGGCCTTCATGCATGGCCTCTTTCAACTCTACTCTTCTATGATTCTGTGTGCACACATGTACACACACACACACACTGTACCCTTGTGTGCACATCTTCAGATGCTCATCTCTCCCTAGCCAGCCCCCAGATGTGGAGGGATCATCTTATTCCATCTACTGGCCTTTATAATGGGAACTTCCAGTAACTGTTTAGTTACTGCCTTTGATCATTCAGCAGCCCAAAGGCAGGCGGCGGTTTCACAGTGACTTTCCACTGAAACTCACAGCTTTTGACAGATCATTTGAGAGAGGGAGACCTTAATGGTGTACTGACAAATCACAATTCTTTCTGTTAGACCCAACCACCAAGGAGACCCGGTTAGGAAGGAGATGACACGCTTGATGAGCATGTTTGCCTTCAGAGCTGTGAGGAAGGAAGGCATATTGGAGAGAGAGAGGTTACGTTTTTCTTTCTCTTCATTAAGGACGACCACTTGTGAATTGTCAAAGAAGAGGGTGTGCATCATCAAATAAAAAAGATGGCACCTATTTGCATATGCTAAATCATTTCTTTTGATTGATTGATTTTAATTTTTTTCCCCCTACAAAAGGCTCAAGGCAGCTTACATCATTCTCCTCCTCCATCTTATCCCCACAACAACAACCCTGTGAAGTAGGTTGGGCTGGGAGTCTGTGACTGGCCCAAAGTCACCCAGTTGGCTCCATGGCCGAGTGAGGACTAGAACCCAGATCTAGTCCACTACACCACACTGGCTCCCCATATTTTAATTCTAATATTCTAATTTTAATTTCTAATTCTTATATTTTAAATAGACGCACAGTATACCTCACTGCAGTGGTGAAGACCACCTGGGTGTCTTCTCAGTGCACTGCCCAGGTTCTTTTGATGGACAGTTTCCAGACCAGGCCCTTCTGATGGACCCTGGACAGCATTTGGAATAGGGACTGCCTTCAAAACAGAGGACAGCTCATAGTCCTGCAGATGGAGGACTGTCCTTTGTCAAAGAGGATGTACCTGTAGTTCATTTACACACGATTCTTCTGTCCTTTCTTACAGAAAAATTGTTGGCAATCTTATGAGTCTGGTACAAGAAGAAACGTTAAACCAGTGTGCCAGTGTGGAGAGCCAGTGTGGTGTAGTGGTTAAGAACACGGGACTGGGACTCAGGCGATCTGGGTTCAAGTCCCCACTCGGCCATGGAGCCAACTGGGTGACTGTGGGCAGGTCACAGACTCTCAGCCCAACCTACCTCACAGGGTTGTTGTTGTGGGGATAAGATGGAAGAGGAGATGTAAGCTGCCTTGAGCCCTTTGCAGGAAAAAGGCAGGATATAAATCGAAAAATAAATAAATAAACCAGAGATGCACAAGCAACAGGGGCATACGTAGCCCTCCAATTTTGAGGGCTCCCAAAGTGAAATCTTTGCAAAAATCGTTGCCTCCAAACCCCCCAGCAGAAATCTGGTGCAAACTGCAGCACTAAACAATGAGCAGATCAAGGGTTCAGTGCACTGCAGTGTCCGCGCTGCTAGAGGTGGAAAGAAAGTAATGATGGTTTTAATAAAAATTATGGCTTGGCTGCCTTTCAGGCAGAAGTCTTCCTAAGGTGGCTTTCAACAAGAGAACAGAAAACCAGTGCAGTATTACAAGCATTTGATGGGAAACCAAAAGTGAGGGACTTTTCTTGGTGGCTGCTTCCAGCCTCAGAATTCCTTTCCAAGCTGAACTCACCTGAGGGCCAAAAGAGCCTGCAGTGCTTACAGGTAAACTAAGGATATGGCAGGGCAGCTAACAGCATTTTAATCACCTGTTTAGTCCTGGTCTGTTTACTCTGGTCCTTTCTCCTGTGTCAGATTTTAGACTGTAAGTTCCTCATAGATGAACCCTACCTACCTGAATTTGTGAAGCATCCTTCCCCAGCTGTGCTAGACTAAAACTCCTGTTATCCATGCTGACTGGGGATGTTAGGAGCTGTAGTTCCATTATCTTTGAAGCGACCCAGTTTGGGAAAGGCTGCCTTGATACATACACACTGATGGTTCCGTGTCAGTAAATTAATAATCGAGGTGCAGGAATGGCTGATTTTCCAAGAAATTACTGGAAAAGAATTATTGTCCGGTAAATTTCCTATTCTCTAGCCTGCACATATGTGTGTGTTTACTTGATGTGCAAGTGTTTTGGTTTAGGCTGGTGATGGCATTCATCTCGTATCTTCTGTGTTAGGTTCTAGATACCTCAGATGTCCCTGGTGGAGTGGTGAACATCATCTCTGGCAAGCGGGATTATTTGAGTCGAGGTTTAGCCGAGCACCAAGAGGTACAAGCCATGTGGTACTTCGGCTCTAAGGAGGTGAGCATCCCTTGTAGGTGGAGCAGAGTCCTGGAGTGGCACCGGGTTGGTGGGGGAGAGCAATGGATTCAGGGCTGAGCTTCTTGAGCATTTCCACTTTAGTTTTTTGAAATGAAAATGCCCAGCTTCTAATGTCTGCAGCGATCTTGCCCTCCCTGTTAGGGAGTAAGTTCGTGATCACAGGCTGCACAGACTCTGCACGTTAAAAAGCAACACGTCCATATTGAGTACTCAGATGAATTATGCACCATGAAAGGGTGAATTCTTCAACATTTCAGTTATGTAAACTGAGCATAAGTTGCACAGCTGCTCTACAGTTGTATAATAAATTCTGCCTTGTAAGTGTTTCGCATAATTTCTTCTGTTTGCTTCCAATCCATGCCTCTAGTGGTGTGAATGATGGGGCAAGCTCCCCCACAATCTTTCCATGGCTTCCCCACCAGAAAATACAAGAATGAGTGCAAATCCTACTCTTTCTTATCCTCCCTTCAACTCCAATTTTTATAAAGCAATGTAAGCAAGCTTCACTTAATGCTGACTGTCTTCAGCACATATGTGCATCTCTGGACCACTGATGTGTCAAACGCACAATTTGGTGTTTGAACAATGGCCATATAGACAGTACTTCTCGACTTGTTTTTCTGAGGTTATTTTTAACACAAAGTGTTACCTAGATATAGCTGGAAACTCCAGAATTGGACACAAGCTTCCCACTTTGGCAATCCTTGAAGAGGAGCTGTTTAACTACCTTTGCTCCAAAATCCTGAGCATATTAGATCTTCTGAAGATACATGTTTCTTAAAAGACTTTGGTGTTATTACAGAACCAGCATTCTCCGCTGCAGCTGGCCTTATGCTAAGCAATTGCTTCTCTTATTTCTCAGTGTTCCTCCCCATTACAAATGAGAATATTAATTGCCTGCTTTCTCCTCATTCTTTCTTCAATAGTTGAAGCATGAGAGGGAATATTTGGCAGGCCTTTAAAAGCAGCTTAAAGGGGAGGTAGTACAAATGTATTATTGCAACTGCAGTTCATAACATAATATAAGCAAAGCATGCTTATACTTACATAAGAATGAGAAAAATGAAATACTAAAATATGAATAAAATTAGAGACTTTGTGTCCAACTATAGTTGCATCTACCATGAAAACAGTCCTTATATTAAAATAAATCATAACCTACAGTTTAGCAAAGTGCCTAATGAAATAGTCAAGACATTTCTGTGGTTTTAAAGGTCAAGAGTAAAAATTGGCCACTGAGGCACTACCATGATGAAGGAGTCCATCGGCCAGAAAGTAGCTCTGATCTGACCCTAGTGCTTTATTGCTCAATGGCAGTGCAGGATATACTGTTCCATGCCTTCTGCTGGATTAGAGCTGGGGCCAAACCAACATTCATTCATTTATTTATTTAAAACATTTTTATGCCGCCCCATCGCAACAAAGCCTCAGACTCACAACATATCAATAATACAAAAAAATTCATTAACCCCCGCCCCCAGTGCATCTTGGCTAAAAACTTTAAAATTCAATAAATAATTTAACAGTTAAAATAAGTTTTAAATAAAAAGGTCTTGGCCTGGCGCCGAAAAGCAAATAACAATATTCCATTGGCTTCACGTGGAAGGGGAATGAATTTCAAAATGTGTTCTCTTTTTTGGTTTTATCATGGAATCCTCAGGTCATGGCCGAGCTTGTTTGTTGGCTCAAGGAGTGTGGAACCCTGGTTGGGATCTGGCAATGGCTTTATTTAGATTTGGTCAACAATGAAGGGCGGCTAGAAAAAGCACTTTCAGCTACCAGATTGTGGCCTGGGAAATAGGGATGGCTTCCAAGAATACAGAAATAGCTCTTTTCTGTGCCTGAAGATACGAAATTGCAAGAGCTCAGTTGTCTGTTCTTCTTAGGGCAGCCTTCCCCATATGCTGGACTACAGTTCCCATCATCCTCCAGGCGAGGAAACCAGTGATGGCCGAGGCACCTTGTCTGTCACCACCAGATGTACCTGCTGGACCCCCCTCTTAAAAATCTGGCTGATTCAGGGAGCTTCCATTTCGTAGTCTTGCTCTGCAGCATTGTAGGAAATTAAGATAGTGGCTGTCAGCTACACTGCCCCCAAAGCATTCTGGGAAATTTAAATGGCAGCACTTGGAGCCAGTTTGTTCATCACTGGCACCACTACCAGGTAAACCAAAGGGTATTTTTCACAAGAGGATGTTTTGCCATGAGTTCCATCGGAACGAGAGCTGGTCCAGGATACAGATACTTCCATGCATTGTACAACCATTGAGCGTGTGCTGAGGGTGGTCCAGAGCAAGGCTCTTTGGCTTTGCAGAGTAATCCCCAATCTTGCAAATGGGACTTGGTTGTCATCTGTAATACTCCTCTCCTCTTTTCCTCCCATTTGACACAACCAACATAGGAGACTTTATAGAAGCATCTTAACAAGCAGTGGAATAAAATAAAGGAGCAGGTTAGATTATGACCTACTTAGATTGTGGGCAAGATCCTCACCCATGAAAGACCAGTGTCCAAGGGCATACTGATATTACACTGTGATGTTGAGGCATGTCAGGATAGCTGAGCAGAACATAGGCATCATAGCAGTTCCCAGAATCCTCTGCAGAGGGCAAGAAGTTCCAAGGTAGAGGTTCTTTGCTTCTTTCTGTTGGGGTGGAGGGTGGGGCATTCTCCTTGAAAGCAGAAGGCCTCTTCCATGAAGGCACCCAATAAATCTAAAGAGCTGCTGTTTCTGTGTTTCTCTTCTGACATCCAGGGTTCTGCACTTGTGGAATGGGCCTCTGCGGGGAACCTAAAAAGGACCTGGGTGAACTATGGAGCAGAGCAGCGATGCTGGACTAACCCAGACGAGGGAGCTGGAGAAGAATTTCTCAATCAGGCCACACAGTGCAAAAGCGTCTGGATGCCCATGGGCGATATATTTGCCAACTGAGCCTCCGGGTGGCTGAGGTGACCTGCAAGGCGATCGATGCTGTTGGTGAGGGAGGGGACGCACAGGGCTTGAGAATAAAGACCATTTGGCAGATTTTTCAAAAACTCAGCAGTGCTGATTTCTGTTTGTTGCTTAAGCTGGAGGGGATGGAGACTCCTCTTCCCAACCTTGGATGCTCGTCAGTGGATGCCTTCTTTTCTCATCTGCTTCACAGTGCTCCACTTCTTTTGAGAGAATGCACCCCTCTCCACTCATGAATCTGTATTCACAGCACAGGAAGCAGCGGAAGTACACCGACAAAGGAGGCTGGGTTTAAAATCGTCAGAGGCGATGTCTCCAGGGCTGGAGATTGACTGCCACTTGTCTATCCCTCACCCAAGAAACCTGGGTGTGCCTTTTAGCTGAAATTGCCACTCTTCCATCATCCCCAGGCTGTTATTACTTTAACCTGCAGGGAGTGGGGAGGAATTCCAGCTTCCCAAAACAGGCAAGAGGAAGGAACAGCAACTTGGCATTGGAGTGCCTGCACCACACCCAGAAAGTTCATGATTCCCCCACACCTCTGCCTGCCATTCTGGAAACTACCTAGTCAGGTAGTCCACTCTTGCTGAAGCCTAGCATGGCCAGTAATAAGAGATTATGGGGGGATTGTAGCCCAAATATCTGGAAGGCACCAGATCGGAGGCCAAAGTTGGAATAGAGACTATCAGCCTAGATGGACTAATGGTATAAGGTGGGTTCTTGCATTCCTAAAGGCATGAGCAAGGCCTGTAGCTCATGGAGAGTGTGCCTACTTGGTATGCAAATACTTCCAGGTGCAATCTCTGCTCTCACCAGGTAGGGCTGGGAAAGACCCTTCTTGGAAGCCCTGCAGGGCTGCTTCCGATCTGTGCAGATACTTCTGAGTTAGGAGGGGCCCAATGGCCTGGTACCCACAACCTGCCCTGCTGAATTTTCCAAAAGCTTCCGGATCAAATCCAACTTTCCGACTGCAACACTGAACAGCTGGGGCGGCTTTTCCAGTAAGCAGCCCTTCCTGTTTTGTTTCCAGCATTTAGTATTGGGTGGTGTATTGCCTCTACCAATGTCACATGCATCTTGCTGTGGCTGTAGGTGATGGGTGTTAAATGAAGAACCTACTTTCTCTTTTCAGTCCTGTTCTGGCAGTCACTATCCATGGGTAACTCAGTGGCGCTTACTTCTGAGTAGACATGCATAAGATGGCAGAGTGTTGCATTTTGAAACACATTATAGAATGGCGCTTCTGCTTCCGTTTTGTTTTTGCGTCTTTCTGATTCATGGGCCTGTTCTACTCACCTGCATATCTCCGAGTCCATAAACCATCATTGGAAAGCCACAGCTTCTAAACATTTTCCGTCTTTCCGCTTCTCGCGCACTGCGGGGCTGATGAGATGGAGGCACTGAAAGGTTGTGGTATTAAAACAACTTTTGATAAAGGTCAGAATGTAGGAGGGGGACAATGGTGATTTCAACTCTGGAATTCTTTGTGACTCAGAAGAGGAAAGTCTAGCAACAGGCCCATGATGGACCTCAGAAGCTGCTTGCAAGCAGCCGCTGTTGAATGTGGCGTGGTGCAGTGGTTAGAGCACCCTTTTGCAACTTGGTGGCCACCAGACCTCCTCATCCACAGTCTGGACAGGACTAGGAGACCTGGGCTTAGAGCAGGGCTAGGAGATTGGTGGTCCTCCAGTACTTTTTGGATCGCAACTCCCCTCAGCCCTAGCCAGCATAGCCAATGGTGAAGGATGATGGGATTTGCAGTCCGACAACTGCAGGATGGGAGGATGCATGTTCTTCATCCGTGGTTTAGAGCAAGGGAGCAGAACTCCAACCTGAGGGGTTGAATTCCATCCAGAGAACCTCCTGCAGCTCTTGCCTTCCAAGGATGGATGAGGCCAAAATACCAAAACTTAACAGCAGGTTGTAATGTAATACTCCCATTGCCAGTATCTGTGCCTTAAGAAGGGCATTTTGACCTTTCCAAATGGGAAGAAACTGCACAAAAGCCAGAAAAATCACCAATCAGTAAGGGGAATGAGCAGGGCTACCTCCTCGATCCTGGGAGATTGAATTTGGCTCCCAAGAGGTCCACAGCCCTGGGAAAGAGCGAGGAGAGCTGGGTTTATATTTCCCCTTGGCTGTGACCCTCTCTGGAACATCTTGGGCCAGCCACAGTTTCTCAATCTAACTCAGTTTACAAGGCTTTGAAAATAAAAGGGTTGGGGTGTGGGGAGGCATATGGATGACTGGACACTCTACATATCTTGCCTTAAGTTCCTTTGGGGAAGGGTGGGGTTAAAGCGTCAAGACTGTACACCAGTGCCTCTAGCACAGCTGTGGAAAAGAATGAGAAATCTTGCTTGCTCAGAGTTAGAAGTCTCCAGTCTGGAACTGGGAGTGGATCACACACATCCCCATTGCCCGAATTCTACCCATGTTCCATTTCCAACGTGAACTAAGGAGCGTGGCAGTGCCCGGAGGCTGAAGGCAGAGGCATGCAAGAGCTAAGCCAGGCTCTCGTGGATGTTCTCCAACATGTTGCTGTCTACTGGGACTGGCTCCAAGCTCGTTGGTTGCCTCCAGCATCGCAACACAGCATGGAAAGAAGGTTGTTGGATGTGGGCAGTCCAAAATCCAGAAATCACCCAACCACCCCTGCATTCTCTTTCGATCCACTTGGAGATAATGAAACGTATGGTCTGCACTCAGAAGAGGGGGGTTGCATTCACCTCAGCCATGTTGGGGGGGGGGGAGAGGAAGAGGATGCTGCTCACCATCCAGGGAAATTCCTGAGCAACCTGGAAGTCCTACATTTTTACCACCCACAAACAAGTTGCCTCTACTACCTATAACGCGGCAGCTCTGCTGTCATTTGACCTAAGAAGGGCCCCATCTCATATCTTACTCGGTTCCTGCAAGGGATCCACAGTGGCCTTAATCCCCCTTGTTTCAGCCCAACTGCTCCATTTTGTATTCAGCACCAGCATTATTGAGCTCATGGTCTTGTCCCACGCCCTCCAAAACCTGAAGCTGGCATGGTTTGTATTCCATATTAACAATTGCAGTGTTAGCCATTTCTTGGTTCCACAACCACAACACATATTAGTTAAGCGCTTCTTCGGTTAATAGCAAAAGCAATTAAAATTCCCCTTGCAATTTAAAAACAAACCCATAAAACGTAAGTCACAAAAGCAACAAAATCCATAATTTCTCCCATAATTATTTCCCAGGAAAGTGTGGAGGCAGGAAATGATGTTACGGCTTCATTGATGTAAGCAAGATACACTTAGATTATGAGATAACATCTACAGAACTCATTTAGTGAATCAGCTCAAAAGCATTGTAGGATTGCCAACTGACTAACAAAAATAAGCAACTCATCTTGGGTGATGCTTGTTCCTTCCACAGAAATCTGGAAGTGGAGCATTTTGTGACGTGCAGGTAAAGCACTCGCTGCCCATTCAAATCTGGCCCTTACTGTGACTTCACTGGTCAGCCTCAGGCAAGCCATTTTCCATCTACTTCAGCCTCCTTCCTCTGCAACTGGAAATTCTGGGGATAAAAAGACTGATCTATTTAAAATGCAGATTATAACTCCTTATTTGTGTAGTTATGAGACTCCCATCCTGCTTCATTTAGTAAAAACTCAACATGGTTCATATGACAAAGCATAAGTAACACAAAAACTAAAATTCTTATTCTTTTGGTTAATTGTTAAAGTTTTATTAATAATCATGATTCTGCCCCACTTTTTCCTGCAACACAGCTTAAATAAAACTTCTTCTCCTCTCCATTTTGCCCACAAAACAACCCTCTGTAGTAGGATAAGCAGAGAATCGGGGACTGTGCCACAGGCCTTAAGGCCAAGGAGAGATACAATCCAGATCTCCAAGTCCTGGTTCAAAACTCCCTGCCCTGCCACAGCAGCACTCACAAAAAAGGCCAATAAAACAAGGCAGGGTTATAGTCCCTTATGGACCTGTATAAGCAAAAACGTTTTCAGGTGTTCAAAACTTGCCACAGAAGGTGGCATGTTCCAGAGGGTGGGCGCCATTCCTTGAAAAAGTTCGCTTCTGTCCTTCTGGCAGTGAAATTGTATTGGTCACTGACTGACCAGTAAGTCCTGCTTGGAAGATCTCACTGGTCAGCTGGATATATGTATAGGAAGGCAGTCCGCTAGCTTTCCTGTTCCCAACTTATTTAGGACTTCGTATGTCAACCTGAACATGGCTTGGTAGCCAAGAGGCAGCCAGTGCACTTCCTTTAACACGGGAGCAATATGTGCACACCTACATGCTACTGTGAACATCCTGTTCTGCAGCAGCTGCAGCTTCTGAATCAGGCAGAAGCACCAGCCCCAAATGGGAACACACTGCAGGAGTCTGAATAGGTTCCTATCACTGCATGGGTCACTCTGTCTCGGGTATCCCAAACTGGGAGCAGCAGCCAAACTTGCCACCTCAATCAATTATCGTCAATCTAAATGATGATGATGTTGATGAGGAGGAGGAGGAGGAGGAAGAGGAGGAGGAGAGGTGCTCCATGCAACCATGGGGGTGCTCCATGCTGAGAAGCCTTGGGATTGAATTTCAGCCTCAGTGGCCGATGGGACACATGTTAGCAGTGGGAGGCCGGAGTGGGGAGGATGGAAACCATGGAAAGGGAGTTGTGTTACGAGGCATCAAGTCATGCCCAACTTAGGGTGCCCTTATGAAAGAAAGCACTCCAAGATGGCCTTTCCACGAGAGCCTGGCTTCGCTCTTGTAAATTCAGAACTGTGGCTCCCATTATGGAGTTAATCCCTCCCATATTTGGTCTTCCTTTTCTTCTGCAATTTTGTCTTCTCATGATGTGTCCAAAGTATGACAACCTCAGTTTTGCCATTTTTCCTTCTGGGGAAAATTCTGGTTTGATTTGCTCTGGAATCCACACTGGCCCACAAAGCTCTCCCTCAGCTCCATATTTTGTACACACAGATTTTCTTCCAGTCAGTTTTCACACATTTACACAGAGATTGTGAATAAAAGAGGGTGGATGATCTTGGTCTTGGTCTCCAGTGAACCATCCTTATACTTGAAGATCTTGTCTAGCCCCTTCTTTGCTGCCCTTCCAAGTCTTTTTCAAATTTCTTGGCTACATCTCCATTTAAGTTGATAATTAAGCCAAGTTATATAATATCTTTCACAATGTCAATTTCTTCATTGTTCACAGTAAAGCTACATCATTCCTCTCATCATTTTTGTTTTCTTAATTTTCAGCTGCAGTCCTGTTTTTGCGCTTTTTCATTTGTTCACTATTTTTTTTCATTTTCATAAAGAGTTGCTTCAATCCATTGCTGCTTTTTGGCAGTAGTATGGTATTATCTGCATATCTTATCTTGGAAAATTTCCACCAATTTTCACTCATTCTAATCCAGCTTTTCTTATGATACATTCTGCATACAGATGGAACAAATAGGGAAATTAAATACTCCTTTAGCGGGGCGCCTCTGCTAACAGGAAAGCATCCTATTTCTCAATTTTCTGTCCTAAGTCATTCTCCCACTTCATTTCTTTGTTGTTGTTGTTGTTGTTGTTGTTAGTCGCGAAGTCGAGTCCGACCCATCGCGACCCCATGGACAACATTCCTCCAGGCCCTCCTGTCCTCCACCATCCCCCGGAGTCCACTCAAGCTCGCACCAACCGCCTCAGTGACTCCATCTAGCCACCTCATCCTCTGCCGTCCCCTTCTTCTTTTGCCATCTATTGTTCCCAGCATTAGACTCTTCTCTACCCTGGGCCAAATTTTCCTGCAATATATGATTCTGCTTTGTTTCCAACTTTTGTGTTCCAGTCACTAGGATTATCAGCATGTCTTGCCATGTTATCAAGTTGCTTTTGAACACTCACATAAACATTTCCTATTTCTTCTTCAACATCTGTTGATCGACTTTCTACAAATGCTGATTAATTATTCAGTTGGATTTTGCATTATAGCCTCTTATTGTCTGTGCTACACCTTTCCTTAAGTTTTAGAGTCACCTCATTTCTTCTGAGTGTGTCATTTCCAGAGTAAAACATTTTGTGTTTGTCTGCTTGAAACTGTCCCATTCCAGTCCATTTACTTCGCTCACACCAATGTCTGGCTTCTCCATTTCCTGCCTTACAGTCTCCAGCATGTCGTGAGTCATACTTCTCCTGTTCCATATGCCACTTGCATGTTTTGTACAGCTTCAGACTTTCCCTTCACCAGTGTGCATGTCGGCCACCAGATTTCCTTCCGACTTTGATCTAGTTGTGTCACTAGATCAGTTGTGCTATTTGTACTTGTCCTTGTGTTCCCCCAGTCATTCTTTTGAGTGCATTCTGACTGGGAAATTTCTTCTGGTGCCATCTCTTGTTTCATTACAGCAGGGGTGGCAGACTTGCTCAACAGAAGAGTCACATGCAGTAAATGGCAGATGTTTGAAAGCTGCAAGTGGGCACCCATGGGTGGTGGCATGCAGCGAGAGGCAAGCGAATGCCCACAGATGCCCCGTGTGGCGAGCAGTGAGCTGCTGAATCAATGCAAAGAGCTGCATGCGGCTCCTGAGCCTCGGTTTGGCCACTCCAGCATTGTAGGGTTTTCAAGGTAAGGACATCCAGATGTGGACTACCAGTGGCTTCTTCTGCAGGGGATTAACCAGAGTTACCCTGAGCATCTCTGTGGAAGGTCCTCTGCCCATGTGCCCTTCAACTGCAGATGCTGCCCAGTAGCTGCCCGTCAGGAGTTTCTCTCACCACAAGAGATCTCCATTCTCTTCTGCTGATCGGGCCATCCTCCCGCAGGGGGAAATACATCTGCACCTGGTGCCTCTGCTTCGCCCATTCCACCCTGAGCGAGCCTGCGAGGAGGGTAGCCTAGTCAGACCATCTAGTCTCCTGGTGGTGTTGCTCTCAGCTCCTCCCTCACCATGTTAAGGTGCGCATCCAGGAAGGGGCAAAGTCTGTCAGGTAGATCACAGTAAAAAACAGTGAACCATGGTAACCATGTAGGGTAACTTTTCCTGCTGTGTGAACACAACCCAGAAGGATGCACTTAACTGCCCCCTCCACCCAAAAAAAATTTTTGGAAAGAAAATGTGAAGAGTGAGCTACATTATCCTCCTTCCCCACCACCCCCAGGTGCCACACCTGGGGAGAGAGGGTCAAGTACAGATGGGTACGCACAACTTTCCGCAGGACTGGTTATCAACACTTCCTAGGCTATTAAGGCATTTATCTGATTAAAGAGGGCATAGTTGAGTAACTGTAGAAGTTTTAAGACATAATCTTAGGAGTACTTAGACAGAAAAAAGTCTTGCAGTGCCCCCTCTGCCCTAGCCAGCCATGCATAAGATTGTGCCCTTGTTTGAGTAATATTTTCTCTGCCATCGTGTTTTCTTTGATTGGATTTGGCACATTGCTTATTATTATTTATTTTATTCATTTCGTTTCTACACTGCACAATAGCTGAAGCTCTCTGGAGAGATTATATAAGATCTGGCTGATACTTGGGGGGGGGGGACTCAAGTAGATGAAACATGATTCTGTCTATCACTCTCTCTAATATCAAACTCTTTTGGTCCACACCAGTGGGAAGTAGCAGCATGTTTAAGTGAACTCAGAGGTAAACAGAAGTAAACTAATTTTAAAAAATTGAAAATAAAGGGGCCACCCCCTGCAAAAAAAAAAAAGGGCAACCTTTCACTGACTCTCTCTCTCTTTCCCTCTTTCTCTCCATTTTTTAAAAATATAAACAGATGAATTTGCATATATCCATAGCCATGAATACATATTAAATATGTGAATATGAAAATTAAATTTCAAGCAGTTATGCATAGGCTTCAACAAAAGTGAACCAGATAACCAATAAGTATCTATTTGAAAGTGGTGCCTATACACCATCAGCTAATAGTGAAGTCCCTCAATCCAGTGCATGTTTACGCTTTTAATGTTCTAAAATCAGTCGTTTGACTGCCAAAAGGGTGTGGAGGATTCATTTGCACTGCCCTGTATTAATTTCCAAGAAGCAGGTAGATAATTAAAAAAATATGCACATCAGCAAGCATACAATTCCCTCCTAAAAGAACCAGGCACAATGGATTATTTGGATCTATTGTTTTTTCTGAACTGCTGCTTGTAATAATGTGTTCCACTGATCTTCAGTAACACATTGTCTTTTCCTTGGCATTCAATTGTTTGGGGTTTTTTTTAAATAAGATTACTTAATAGGGTTATCTGATTTCCTGTAATTCTTATAAGTCTGCCAAATATGTATTTTCCATTTCCCGCAGGCAATATCAAAACATCCCTTCTTATTTTTTTTCCCCATTTTTATGCCGCCCCATTCACAAAAAGCCTTGGGGCGGCTTACAACATTAATAAATAAACATAAATAAACAGTTATATAATTATACTTAAAAAACCGGAAACATCTCAGCATTATTTGGGACTGCAATCTCATTTTGCTGTTTGGTCTTATGACCCATCTGCTTTTGAATATATTTTATTAGCTCATCATATAAGGTAATTAACTCTAGGGGCTCTGCCTTGCTTGGGTGAATCAACATATACTCCTCACATATTTTTGCTCTCAATTGGAGGAATTTGTTCATATGCTTGACTGTTCCACCATATTTTTCCTTGAATTTCTACATTTCCCTTAGACTCAGGCTGCTTAGGGGGATCCCGATCAACTTTTAATATTAACAGAAGGTGATCACTAATTATGGAATTCCCCCACTAATTAACCCTAAAACTCAGTGATGGCTGTTCCCAAACTCAAGGAAGTCATCATGTAATCTATTACACCAGCTTCCTGGGGAGACACAAAGGTGAACTCTCCAGCATTGCTGTATCCCGTTCAACCAGATTATGCTAAATTGGGTGCAGAACCTGGCAGGAGCAATCCAAGCAATATTTAACTGGTTCTCTTTAGCCCGCCTGCACAAGGTGCAGCAAGGCAGAAGCAGTGTACCTCTATCCATGTTTAAAGCCTCATGAAATACCTCCTTGGAGATCCCTGCCCTGGCATTGAAGTCAGCAGCTATTAGTATTTCTTCCAAAGGGTGTTTCTTCTCAAGAGCTTTGATGCATTGCATTAGGTTACTCCAGTATTACTCCCATTGCAGGCAGCTAGTGAGACGATATAGACATGCACCAGTATTATCACCAGGCATTTTGAAACAGTCTTGGTGGCTTGCACTATACAGCAGCTGTCCACGATGTTTATCGGATCTGATTTTAGGAGATTAATGGATAACCCCTTACGTTTCGTTTTAAGCACTGGTAAAAGGTGGTGGTTGTATCCCTCCAGATTCACTGCTCCCTGAGATCTTGTTTCCTGGAATAAAATGATATCTAAACCCTTGTGGTATTGGAGAAATTCTTTGTCATGGCTTTTCCCCCCTGGCCAGCTATGTTCTGAGATAAAATTTGCAAGGGGCTTTGGGCCTGAGGATTGAAAGGGAATTTTGCAGTCAGGCCCCGATGGTGAGCTCTTGTCTATTTTAAGGGAAACAAGCATCATGCATCCCATCAAATCTAATCTTACATCTGAGGCTTGCTCAACAAGCCCTATTGTATAATCCAGTATCTCCCCAATATCATGGTCAGATGGCTGCTGATGAACAACAGCTTGTATTATATGCTTATTAGGTCCTGATGCTTAAACAGGTCTAAATACTTACCTTGTTTAAACGAATGTAATTTTTATGTGCGTCTTAAATTTGGTTTTAAATGTTTGTATGGCAACCTTTTTATGATGTAATTAATGCTGTTTAATGCAGTATGTAATACTGTATTTTTATGTGTTGTTGTAAACCACCTAGAGAGCTTTGGCTATTGGAAGGCATAGAAATTAATTGATTAATTAATTAATTGATTAATTACAACAATCTCCTCCCCAAAAGACGCTACTAGTGGCAGTGGAGGTTGGTGGTTCTCACGACAGTGGCACACAGGATCCAGTATGGACCACCGTCTGAACTTCTCGGGAGCTATCCATGGTCCTGAAGCTGAAACCTCCCCAAAACCGGTTCAGCACCATGGATCGTCCCTTGCGGTTCAGCCTAAAACCCAGAGTGGATACTCTGCCCTACCAGCATTGGTGCGACAAGCCTCCACTCCAGGACAATCCAGTTCC
Source organism: Varanus salvator macromaculatus (assembly GCA_023646645.1). Lineage (NCBI taxonomy): Eukaryota > Metazoa > Chordata > Lepidosauria > Squamata > Varanidae > Varanus > Varanus salvator. The sequence continues at coordinate 5,312,400 of JAIXND010000781.1, forward strand.
CTATTCCATTTCTCTTTCAGAACCTGTATATTATTTTTATTCGCCGGTTATAAGCATTTAATGACAGGGATTGTGGATCACATTGCCTGACCTGCCTTAAGAAAAGTTTCCAGTAATGACAAACTCCAGTGCTGTAAAAGCAACACTGAGTCGACTGACAGAACACGAGGTCCTTAACCTTTTCATGTTAAAAATGGCATTTGTTTTTATTAAGACTCATTTCATCTATTTAAACTTCAGCGGGTGGGTGAAGACTTTGCCCTTTTATAAATGAAAGTTTCCCCCCGTGGCATTTCTGGCTATGTGCCTGCAACACACACAGACCTAGTAATGGCTTCAGAATAAGATAAAGCCACAAATATTGCAAGTACAGCATGCCTGCCCTTCACATCTAGGCCCTTTTTCACCACAATCTACACTCCTGTAGTCCTGCTCTGTTGCTACTTGACTCTGTCTCTGTTTTTTACTTTGTTTTCTTTAGAACTGTGATTTCCTGGTATCAGCACTGAGAAATATTTTACCTCAGCCACAAATATGCCCAGTAGGGTGGCTGGTTGTTGAAGCGGAGTTGAAGCGAGAGAGAGTAAGTTGTTGTCACCTGTGGTTAATTTCAAAGAAGGGATGTAGTCCTACTCTGAAGACTACTCAGAACAGAAACCATGTCCTGCGGCTTCAAAGCCATTTTCCCCTAACCTTAGAAAGGTTAGAAGTATAACGGCAGACTGTGACTCTTCAGTTAAGAAGGAGCTTCGCTCTGTACATGTTCAGAGGGTCCACTATCATCATCCATTCATTCTCCAGGATAAAGCTCAACCCATTTGGGGCATTGCTTGGAAGGTATTGTTCCTCTCAGGAGATGCTGAGCTTCATAGGATGGTCAGGTGTCCTACTTTAGAGAGGGAATGCCTCTATTTAAACAGCTGCTAGAGGACAGTCCTCTTTTTGAAGACATCATCCGTTTGATGAGTTGGCCAGTCCAAGTCCAGCTTAAAGATACAAAACCTAAGAAGAGAAAGGCACACACCTTCTGGTTTCCTGTCAAGAGTTAGGACCAGGTCAGCTGGAAGGCCTTGGCAGTTATAGGTGACCTATAAATATGTATATGAATAAATAAATTTGCTCTCTGGTTGCCTGGGCAGTTGCTCTCATTCTGGTGAGATGCATCTTATTTCTATTGCTATTACATTTGCTTTTATACACACAGTGGCATATATGCACACCGATGAAAAAGAGGGCTATATTTCCTGATGGTGCATTTCCTCTTTTTAGGGGATGCTTAAGTGGCCACCCCATGAGCTTAATATGTGGGCCAAAGACTGACAGAGAGAGGGGAGGTAAGTTGCCAGAAATATAGCAAATGCTCCCTTAAAATATTTCCCATCTCCACTTCTCACAGGAGAGTAGCAACAGGAGACGTTAGGCTACTCACACAAAATTAAGGCAATACAGCTCCCTAAAGTTTAGAGCAATGGATCCAAAACATTTGCGAATTATTGCAGTATTAGCAATAATACTAATTTATAATATGGATAATAATGCTTTTCACTGAAGTGACACTGCTGAGTGGGATGTGAGTGTCTCTGTGTGGGGCACACGCACATCCGAGTGGTACTATCTTGTTTTAACACACACCCTTCTATAAACACACCAGCACTTGAACACTAAAGCGTTACGTACCATGCAGCTTCCCATTTTACAAATTACAGCTCTGGGATGTAATTTGACTTGTTGACCGACTAATTCAGGAGGAGTATGTTTTTCTAGCCTCTGACTTCCCAAGAGGACCATCACCTCCTTGCTTTTTAAGAAAGCTTCCAGATGAAGCTTTTATTGTGCAATTGCCTTGCCTCAAACTTAGACAAAAATGTCTCACATTTGTGACCCTCCAATGTTTTCCCACCACTTCTTCTGTCATTTTTCTTACCACAAAAACTCCATTGAGGAAGGAAAGAGAGAATCATTGCATAATATACTTTGGCTCATAGAATGAGGAGCTATTTTTTTTTTTTTTTTCATTTTTCTAAATTGATGAAATTCAGAGTAGACATAGGTGTCATACACCAGCACCTAACAGATTCTAGAATATCATTTATTTTATTACTCATTGGGCTTTAGTGCTTTTCACAGTTATCAAAACAACTTAGTGACATTATCATCAAATAAGAAAAATAGAACTACACAATAATAAATGCATTCTAATCAGTATTAAAACTGGTATCTACTCTTTTTTAGAGACTACAGTTGGCTGGATCATACTTCAGGGAAAGCCTGTGTGAAGAGATGGGTCTGCAGAAAGTGTCCAAAGATCAGAACTAAGGCAAAGGTTCACAAGTACTCATGAGGCTTAAGTTCAGTTTCTTATTCCCACAAAAGTTTAAAGTGGAGCTGAAAAAAAATCCTCAAAAAGGGACTGAACCTTATATGTGCCTGTACCCCAAAATAAGCTTTGGGTGACCCCAAATTATATATCTCCAGGGGAGTGACACCACAAGAAGTCTCTGCAGTCAAAACTCAGGAGCGTTTGCACAAGACTCTTTAATGCTCTTCTTTCAAATAACTTTTGTGGGATTCAGGAATGAAGAACTTGGAATGAGCAGCCAAATCTATTTTTAATTGTTACTCAAATGTATGTACTGCTTTCTACAGAGGTATCAAGATGGTAAAGAGGAGGTACCCCATGGAGCAAGTTCTAAAGGGCAAGACGTGCCCCCCAGCACCACTCCCTGAAACAAACCCCACAAGTAGGAACAGAGCCACTGAAGTACTGTTCCTCTGATTTTCATCATACAGAGCCAATCTAAAAGGATACCTTGGTCAGTGTTAAAAAAAACTGCAGAGAGACCAAGTAAGAAGAGCAGGCATGTATTCCCTTTATCCCTCTTAACCAACCAGGCAATGAAAGCTGATCTGATCCCCAAACCTGGTCTGAAACCAGATTGACCGGATAACTGGCATCAGTCATGAATGCTTGAAGATTTGGGAGCTGCCTACCAAAACTTTCTCAATTCCCTTTCCTAATTTCACTTGCTCAAGGCATTAGAGGGATGTCCCTGCTTCCAGCTGGGAAATGTTGGTGTGTGGCAGCACTATCACACCCCAGTTATTGATTAGGTGTTATTTTTCCATGGTAAAAGAAAAATAAAATACCAAGAGTGTTATTGGCTTCAGAGGCAGCGGGAGGAGTTTGAGAAATCCTCTCCCTCTGCCCCATGCCTGAATCACTGACCCTTACTTCCAAGAAACAAGCATGGCAGACAGTAAGTGATGCATGAAACCCCCCTCCAACGCTCTCAGGCCCAAAGCACTTGGTCCCTGGAGCCTTCAGAACTGAGAAAACAAAGATAAATACATACAGAACGCTACTCTTTTAAAAAAGGAAAAAGAAAAAGAAAAAGCAAGATCATTTTAATCATCTGCATCCCCTTCCTCTAGCCTTGACCTCACCTGTATGGAAATTTTTGTTCCATTGGTGAACACAACTGGAGCATCTCATCCCAACCAGGGGTTGGTATTAAACTGTCACAAAAAAAGGTGAATTACGTTGCGCCCACACAGGCAGCAATAGGCAAGTTACCCGCTGGCTTTTAGGGAATTTCCAAAGCCCCTTTTCTCCCTAGTCCTGAAATCTTTTTCTTCTTTCCTGCCACCCACACAAAATAAATATTGGTGTTTCAGATTTCCACATTGCTGCTCTCAGCCTAATCTTAAACTCCGGTCTGCTGCCAAGATAGACTGATATAATTTCCTGACCAAACTCCACACCTTTGCGTTATTCAGAGCGTAGTATTAAGAGAAATGTTATGTCCTCACAGTTCACTTGAATTTTTCTTTACACCTTTTCCCTCGATTCCAAAAGATGTGATCATTTTCTGTACAAAAGGAGAACACAATGTAAAATTGGTGAGGAGGAAGGTCAATTCTGTCCTGAAATATTCTTTTGATCCAACATCTTGTCCCTTAATCCCCATTCTTGAGGGTTTGGGGCTGATTGTGGTTAATTGCAGTAAAAGAAACATATCCCAAATGTCTGTTTACCAACAAGGATCTTGATTTTGGGGGTTGTCTCACCCTAGTAAACTGTTTTCCTTATTTTGCCCCATTTTTCCTTTTGTTTTTGACTTGATCACTATCTGTACCCTGGTCCAAAAAGCCTCCCCAGGGCAGTCTGCAACATTTTTTTAAACCACATCAATCAATAAAACCCAAAATAAATACTAGATTAAAATAGAATAAATAAGGGTGCAGCCAATAACAAATGTTTACACAGTGGCTTTGAAAGATTTAGTCCTTCAGGTTATTTTGCTGCAATCTTAAGAACAACCAATATTAGATCACTATTATCCTCCCAATATCATAGGAAGAGGAACTGATATGGAAAGCAAGTGTTTTTTGTATGGCCATCCAATGTATTTATGGCAGTTTTGAACTGGGGATTTCTTTTAGGGATAACCATTTCAAATGCAGAGCAAAGCCCTCTCCCAGACTATATGCAAATAAAAGATCTGAGAGGTAAATGGTTGCACTTTGACTTCCTGGGACAACAGAACATAAAGAAAGGCTGAAATATTGCACAATTATTTGGTAATAGCCCCACTGAGATCTTCGTTTGGGTCACTTGTGGCTCAGGCATGCCTCAGTAAAAGAGAATGTTCTATGTTTCAGATTTCTACATGGATAAGCAAAACGTTTGTGAAAGATATCCTTACTTTCTAGTAATGAGTGCTGGGTTTTGGTTTTTATTTCTGCTACTTGAGAAAAATAGCATTGAGGTCCTCAAAACAGGATGGCCAAGAGTGTATTTGAACCCAGGGCTTAGTTGGCATGTGTATATTCCTCATGGGATCGTCATCTGCTTGTATGGAAGGACCAGTTGCACAAATTATACCACAGTCAGAACTTGTAGTCTGTTTCAGGCATCACTGAGTATAGAGCAGTTTATACTCCTGTCACAGCAAACTTTAAATGCATACAGAAAGCAGGAGTGGGGTATGGCCCCTTTTCTGACATCACATGGATGAGCTGCTCTTTCTGAGCCATCTTCAAGGGTGGCCCAGACAAGGAACATGACAACAATTCAACCTGGAAAGAACCTGTAATGTCAACAGGGCAGTATTTTAGTACAGCTATCTAGACTCCCAAATGAAACACAGATTGTTTACCAAGCTCTGAAATAATGCATGCTACTAGACAAAACGTGATCCACTGGAGGAGGAAATGGCAACCCACTCCAGTATCTTTGCCATGAAAACCCCATAGACAGCACCAAAAGGCAAAACGATATGACACCGGAAGATGAGCCCCTCAGATTGGAAGGTATCCAATATGCTACTGGGGAAGAGCGGAGGGCTAGTACTAGTAGCGCCAGAAAGATGAAGCGACTGGGTCAAAGCTGAAAGGACACTCAGTTGCCGATGTATCTGGAGGTAAGGAAAGTCCGATGCTGCAAAGATCTTTACTCCATAGGAACCTGGAATGTCAGATCCATGAATCAAGGCAAGCTGGATGTGGTCAAACAAGAGATGACAAGACTGAACATCGACATCTTAGGAATCAGTGAACTAAAATGGACAGGCATGGGTGAATTTAGTTCAGATGACCATCAGGTATACTACTGCGGGCAAGAATCCCTCGGAAGAAATGGAGTAACCTTCACAGTCAATAAAAGAGTAGGAAAAGCAGTACTGGGATACAATCTCCAAAATAACAGAATGATCTCAGTTCAAATCCAAGGCAAACTATTCAACATCACAGTAGTCCAAGTCTATGCCCCAACCACTGGTGCTGAAGAGGCTGAAGTTGACCAGTTCTATGAAGGCCTACAGCACCTTCTAGAATTAACTCCAAAAAATGATGTCCTTATCATCATGGGGGATTGGAATGCTAAAGTAGGAAGCCAAAAGATAACCGGAATAACAGGCAAGTTTGGCCTTGGAGTACAAAATGAAGCAGGGCACAGGCTGGTAGAATTTTGTCAAGAGAATACAATGGTCATAGCAAACACTCTTTTCCAACAACCCAAGAGACGACTCTACACATGGACATCACCAGATGGTCAACACAGAAATCAGATTGACTATGTGCTCTGCAGCCAAAGATGGAGAAGCTCTATACAGTCAGTAAAAACTAGACCAGGAGCTGACTGTGGCTCGGATCATGAGCTTCTTGTTGCAAAATTTGGGCTTAAATTGAAGAAAGTAGGGAAAAGCACTAAACCACTCAGGTATGACCTAAATCATATCCCTGATGAATATATAGTAGAGGTGACAAATAGATTTAAGGAATTAGATATGATAGACAGAGTGCCTGAAGAACTATGGATGGAGGTTCGCAACATTGTACAAGAGGCAGCAACTAAAACCATCCCAAAGAAAAAGAAATGCAAGAAAGCAAAATGGCTGTCTGAGGAAGCTTTACAAATAGCTGAGGAAAGAAGGGAAGCGAAAGGCAAGGGAGAAAGAGAAAGATACACCCAATTGAATGTAGAATTCCAGAGAATAGCTAGAAGAGATAAGAATGCCTTCTTAAATGAATAGTGCAAAGAAATAGAAGAAAACAATAGAATAGGGAGGACCAGAGATCTTTTCAAGAAAATTGGAGATATGAAGGCAATGTTTCATGCAAAGATGGGCATAATAAAGGACCAAAATGGCAGGGACCTAACAGAGGCAGAAGAGATTAAGAAGAGGTGGCAAGATTACACAGAAGAACTATTCAAGAAAGAGCTTAATGTCCCTGATAACCATGATGGGGTGGTCACTGACCTCAAGCCAGACATCCTGGAATGTGAAGTCAAATGGGCCTTAGGAAGTCTGAGCAACAACAAAGCTAGTGGAGGTGACAATATTCCAACTGAGCTATTCAAAATCCTAAAAGACGATGCAGTAAAAGCGCTACACTCAATATGCCTGCAAATTTGGAAAACTCAACAGTGGCCACAGGATTGGAAAAGGTCAGCTTTGCATTCCAATTCCAAAGAAGGGCAATGCCAAAGAATGTTCAAACTACCGCACCATTGCACTCTTTTCACATGCTAGCAGAGTGATGCTCAAAATCCTACAAGCTAGGCTCCAGCAGTATGTGGACCGAGAACTACCAGAAGTAGAGGCAGGATTTTGAAGAGGGAGAGGAACTAGAGATCAAATTGCCAACATACGCTGCATCATGAAAAGCTAGGGAGTTCCAGAAAAACATCTTCTGCTTCATTGACTATGCTAAAGCCTTTGATTGTGTGGATTACAACAAACTGTGGCAAGTTCTTAAAGAGATGGGAGTACCAGACCATCTTATTTATCTCTTGAGAAACCTATATGCAGGTCAAGAAGCAACAGTGAGAACTGGACATGGAACCACTGATTGGTTCAAAATTGAGAAAGGAGTTCGGCAAGGCTGTATACTGTCGCCCTGCCTATTTAACTTATATGCAGAGCATGTCATGAGAAAGGTGGGCCTAGATGAATCACCAGTTGGAATTAAGATTGCTGGGAGAAATATCAACAACCTCAGATATGCAGATGATACCACTCTCATGGCAGAAAGTGAAGAGGAACTAAAGAGCCTCTTGATGCGGGTGAAGTAGGAGAGTGAAAAAGTTGGCTTGAAACTCAACATTAAGAAAACTAAGATCATGGCATCCGGTCCTCTCACTTCCTGGCAAATAGATGGGGAAGAAATGGAGGTAGTGACCGATTTTATTTTCCTGGGCTCCAAGATCACCTGGGCTCCAAGACGGGGACTGCAGCCAAGAAATTAAAAGATGTTTGCTCCTTGGGAGGAAAGCTATGGCAAATCTAGACAGCATACTAAAAAGCAGAGACATCACCCTGCCGACAAAAGTGCGTATCGTCAAGGCTATGGTTTTCCCAGTTGCCATGCATGGCTGTGAAAGCTGGACCATGAGGAAGGCTGAGCACCGAAGAACTGAAACCTTTGAATGGTGGTGCTGGAGTAGACTCCTGCGAGTCCCTTGGACTGCGAGGTGATCAAACCGGTCAGTCCTAGAGATCAACCCTGACTGCTCTTTAGAAGGCCAGATCCTGAAGATGAAACTCAAATACTTTGGCCACCTAATGAGAAGGAAGGACTCACTGGAGAATAGCCTAATGATGGGAACAACTGACGGCAAAAGGAGAAGGGGACAGCAGAGAATGAGGTGGCTGGATGGAAGCAGTCGGCATGAGCTTAAGTGGACTCCGGGGATGGTGGAGGACAGGAAGGCCTGGAGGAATGTTATTCATGGGGTCGCGATGGGTCAGACACAACTTCGCTACTAACAATAACAACAACTATTAAAGAAGTAGCAAGGTGCAGGTGGAGGAAGCATTAAAGTTCAGGATCTAAAATTATCACCTTCTCTCATAAATAGCAGAACTCCAGGGTCATCCCATGAAGCTGACTGTGGAACATTTAGAACAGCTGAAATGAAGAACTTCACCCAGCGCATCATTAATCTACAGAATTCACTGCCACAAGCGGCAGCAATGGCTACTAATCTGGACAGTCAGCTTTCCAAGAGGACTGGGCAGATGTATAGAAGTGAAGACAGACGATGGCCACTACCTTTCACTTCAGGTATCAGCAGGGGCATGCTTATCTGGGCCACTTATTGGAGAAGATGGGCAGGAGGCTGTTGCTGCTCTCCTCACCCACCCGTGGGCTTCCTGTGGACATCTGCTTGGCCACTGGGTGGACAAATGCTGGCCTAGAAGGACCCTTGCTCTGACCCAGCACTGCTTTCCCTATGTTCTTGGCTAATTGGCCGTGACTACGGCATGAGTGGCTGAGGGCCAGGAGACCGCCAACTAAAGCCCCATCAGCAGCCGATAAGAAGAGCTTCCAGTCATGTGCACCTCCTGAGTAGCGAGAGACCCTGCTGGGTTCAGGAGCACTGCCAGGCTGGAGAGCAGCAGTTCCTCCCCAGCAAGTCGGCCACCTATTCCCAGACCAGTGGAGCCCCAGGTAATACCGTACCTTCTTTGTCCGGATTGTGTTTCAGCTTGCTCATTCGACAGACTGGAACCCCTCACGGGCCACCCAGGCCTGGGCTGAGCACTAGCTGAGTTACACTGGCGCCAATATTACTCTGTCCCGACCGTATGGCCCCACTTTCTCCCAGACATTCTAGATGCCTTTCCTAACCCCAGACTCCACGGGGGGCTCTGTGGTGAGAGCAGAAAGCACGGGGGCCAACTCTGCAGCACTGCCTGCTGATGCCATTGAGTTAAACTGTCTTGAAGTGAGTTGATTTCTTGGGAAAGGACTAGAGCCAAATGCCAAAAGTATGTGTTTGGGGATTGGGAGGGGGAAGGGAAATGAGGAGAGGTCTTTAGGCTGCTGTGGAACAGTGTCCTATGTCCCGAGTCCCTTGTGCCTTGCTAGATTCTTCAGTGTGTGGAGGAAAATGGGGAAGAGGCTGAGGGACTGACTCCACCAGAGAGAAAATTGCTACACATGCCAGATGGGAAGGAGTTTGGAAATCTACAAGGCTAAAGGGAGGATCTTGAGGATGGGGGGAAGGGGAGCAGGGACTTCTGGGTTCCCTTTCCAAGAAGGATTGGCTCTATGAGGTCAGAGCACAGGGGATGGAAAAGGGGGCAAACACCAGAGTTGAAAAGCATGATAGATTCAGTAAGGGTGAAGAAGAGATTAAGGAGCCCACCGGGCTCCTTGGTGGTGGAAGGAGGGCTGGAAGGAAGGATTTCCAGGTTTCCTGCACCTGGGCAGAGATGAGGACAACAAGGAACTAAGATTCGTGGTTTCCGTGGGACTGGAAAGTGGAAGAGAGCAGGGGAAATTGTAGGGCATGATGTCTGTCTCTCTACTCCCACTCTCCCACGCTTTTTTTCCTTTTGAGGTGCTAGCCCTCAAGCCACTCTGCCACCCGGCTTCCCAGCCTGTCCTCAGCTCCAGCACCTGGCCGAGAGGCGGGGGTGAGAGACTCACTTTCTCTGCACATGCTCAGCGGTATTCGCACCTTTCCTGCTTTGTAACCCCCGACATAGCAAACCCCTCCCTTTTGGGACAGGTACTTGTGGGGAGGGGAGGGGAGGGAATGCGACAGTGGAGGGGGGCGCAGATACTGTGGGGGAGAGTGAAGGGGCGTCCCTTCCCAGCACCCAGGGAGCCCCACGCCCGAGCACCCGCTCCCTTAGCCCCTCCTCTCCCCTTGCAAGCACTTTCACTTTCAAGCCTTCAAACAAAACAGCTGCCTGGAGCTTTCCTGGCTTCTTCTCGGGGCAGCGAGCATCTAGCATGGGGAGAGAAGGGTGAGGGAGCAGATCCCGCCGCCCTCACCTCCTCCTCCTCCTCTCCTCCTCCTCCTCCAGAGGGCCAAGCCGCGATCCGTTCAGGTGAGAGAGCGGAGCCCCCGAGCGGGTCCCCGCGGCGCGGCGCGGCGCGGCGCGGGGGGAGAGGGCGCGGGGGCGAGCGCGGGGGCCGCCGCGGGGGCCCCGCCGCCCGGCCCGCCCGCCCGCCCGCCACGTGCGCCTCGCCGGCGCCTGGCCGCCCTTCTCCTGCCGCGCGACCTGCTGCGCTCCTGCGCCGAAGGAGGGCCCCGGGGCGGCTTGCAGAGGGGCCCTTGCCCTCCTTCCTGCAAAGCTGGAAGTCAGGGCGCAAAGGGGAGAGGGATTGGGCCTGAGAAGGAGAGGAGAGGCGAGGCGAGGCGAGGCGAGGCGGGGCTGGGCTGGGGAAGACGCAGTCCTTGGGCGGCAGCGCTTCATTTCGGCGCGCGCCTGGGTGCTGCAGGCTCCGGGAAGGGCATTTCCCTCAGCCCCGCCTGGCGATGCCAGGGATGGGGCTTGGGATCTTCAGATGTCGCTCTCCCGAGCCAGAACCCCTCCCCATGCCTTGGATGGGACCCACGGTCCACCCGGCCGACCTGGCGAGGAGCAGCGAAGCGCAGAAGCGGCCCCACAGCGGTGCTGAAGCTGGCGCGCGGCTGCGTCCCCAGGCGACGCTCCCCTTGCCGCTGGGAAGTTGCCCCCGCGAAATGTCTCAGCATCACTGCAGTTCCAGGTTCAGCCTCGTCTTGCCTGGACAGCAGAAGCACACCAAGCACTCTGGTAAAAACGGAAGGCTTTCCCAACTCCGCTACACGGAGGAGTTTCTTTCTTGACTGGAGATGAAATTGGCGTGTGAAGGATGCACTCTGAGAGAGAACCGTGCATCACCGCGCCTCTGTTTTCTCCCAATACCCTGCTTATTCTCCCTTGACCATTTTTCCATGTGCTGCTCTTAACTTTGCAATTCATTTCCTCCAGGGTTTGCGGGGGGGGGGGAGGAGGAAATAAAGGGTTCATGTGCAGATATTTATTTTTTACTGTAATCTACCAGAATGATAGCCTGCTTTTCAACAGAATTGTATATTGTAATAGGAAGCTAATTCTCAGAGTGTGGATCCTTACTATAGCCAAAGCAATGGCACCCATGACCAAGAGGGAGGTGTCAGTCTATTTACAAGAACCAGGATTTGCAGAAAAAAAGGGGGGAGATCAGAAACTCTTTGAGGGTTGAATATGATCAGAGGGAGGACATGAAATGGTATCTAACCAAGTTGGGGCCAGAAAATGGGGAAGAGGGCATGGAGTGTCTTGAAGGGGGCATGGCTGACTGGAATCCCAAATGGGAACGCTCCACATTGCAATATTTTGGTCCCACTAGTTGTAAAGACAAGCCTTTGAGTCGCAAACTTCTTGCCATTAACAGTCACGTTTGCTCTAGTTGGGCCATCCCATCCTGAGTTTTGCTGCTTGGTCACTCTACACTATGGTATGGCAGAACAGAAGAATATTGGACAGAGCTGTTGCCTTAAATACAAAGGTGGGACCCAACATTTAAGTGATGTGTATGGATGAAGTATTAACACTGAACCGTGTTAATGATTGCTGGTACAGACTGTACAAGTCCATGTGATTGAATGCAATCCAATCAGCATTTTCAGATGAATTAATCTGTTGTTAAGGCGTGCAGACTCAGCTATCATGCAAGGAAGTAGGAGGCATTCAGAAAAAGGAGGCAGTGTGAAGAAACTCATAAATTCATTAATGTTTTAGCGATAACGGAGGAACAGGAAATGTTCCTTGACAGTCTAGGTGGTCTTTTTGGCAAAGACCTTGTTCCTGTGTTGTTTATTCATAATTACATTTCCATCCCTCATTGTTTTCCTCCAGGGAGCCCAAGTAAGTTTACACACTCATCTTATAATCTCTATTTAATCCTCACAACCACCCTGTGAGGTGTGCTGGTACCACCCAAGTCACATAGTGAATTTCATAGCCAAGTGGGCCCTTAGTCCCAGAGCAGCCCCCTAATACCTACACCGTCCTTGCCCTTGTTCATCTGTCAGAGGCTGCATGCTGGAGCCAAAACCTTTTGGCTGCGCTCTCTTTCTGCTAACACATGTGCCTTTTCTCTCCTCCCGGACACCTCGTGGGGGGCAGGCGAGCGGGCGGGCAGAAGGGACAGATCACTGCTGCGGAGGGCGGTTGCAATGGGCTGAAGGCTGTAGGTTGCCAGCCCCGACTTTAGGTTGAATCTGGACAAGCCCATGTGCTTCCCATGTTCTGGGAAGAAGTAAATAGCCCCAGAGTTATATCACTATGTATCAAAAATAAACAATAATAATTGTTAATGTTAAATTTCTATACCACCACTTAGCCATAAAAGGCTCTGCTGCTTTCACCACATTAATAATTGCATATACTTTTGCTTTACCCCATTTTCATAATCTTTTCTGCATTTTCCTACCCATGACACCTGTTTAGATGAGGGAGATGAGTGTTGTCCACATTATTCCTATATTCATTATTCTATATATCCCTTTATTGAGGTATCTTACACTGGCACCTAATCTATCAATCCTTTCTCTTTTCTTCATAAATCATCTATTTTAACATTCAATATCTCACCTTGGTTGTTTATCTGGTAAAACTGCCTCCCAGTGAAACTGCTCTTGAATATGTATACTCTGTATATCTAATGAATCGATAATCATAGTTACTAATGAATGTATCATTGCTAAACGCAACACACTCAGCTATGGAATATATTTGCTGTGTAGGTGTTCCATGTAGTAAATATGATCTGACAGCCTTCCACAAACCTCGTGCCCACCCTCACAAGTGGTTTTTGGACTGCCACTCCTATGAATCCCAGCCAGTAAGCCCAACATCCGGCATGATGGCCAATGTCATCCAAAATATTTGCAGCACACCAGGTTGGGGAAGGTTGTGCTCTGTTATCTACCAAGAGCAATGTGGGAAGCTGCAAGAAAAGGGTCTTAAAGCACCGTTTTGCCTCCACGTCTGAACATGCGGAGTGCCCCCTTTCAGTGGCCCGGTCAGCCGTGCCCTCCATGATGGGGTGCTCCACGTGATATCCCCGCACCAGGGACAAGCCAGCAGCCTGTGCTAACAGATCGCAGGCAGTCCTCCTATTGTTGTGTTTGTGGTTCCCCTGCCCTTTAAGTCTTTGTAGTGTGCGAAGGCCTCATTTGGGAAAGCTCTCTAAGACTCTGGTGTAAGCATGGGGGATTTCCCCTCCCTTCACTGACTCACAGGGAGCCGCGGAACAGCTTCAAAAGGTGCTTCCCAAGCCAGACCAAGGCGTCAAAGATGCCCCCTCGCTTTGTGACAAAGTTCACCTCTTCACTGCCTTTTTGGGTGCAGCCAGTGTGGCAGACTGGTGAGCATGCCGGACTGGGGACTGAGGAGATGCGGATTCTAGTGCCCACTTGCCCATGAAGCCCACTGGGTGATGCTGGGCCAGTCACTCACTCTCAGCCTAACCTACCGCACAGGGTTGTTGTTGTGGAGTTAAAAAGGAGTTACGTAATCCAGCCTAGGATTCTCACAAGAAGAACTAAGGTGGGATAATAATGCAATCTAATACTAATAACAAAGGACATTGATAAATGAGCTTGCATTTCAGCTGGAGGAATTAATTGTAGGTTAGGAAATAAGGGTTGCAGAAACCAGCCAGGAAGAGAGAGGTGTGCAACCCTAAACCAAAGGTGGGGACATCTGCTCCTCCATACACTGTTCGGCTTCATGCCTGTTGTTCCTAACCATTGGCTTTGCTGGCTGGGGCTGATGAGATTTGTAATCCACACACCCTACCAGTTTCCAGTTTCCCCAGCATTGTTACCTCAGCCAGAATGGTGCTGTTATTTCATTTTGTTAGTACTATGTAGCCATCCCATCTTTTTTCTGAAATGCATTATGCATGGTAAGAAAAAAGACGTGGTGGGAAAACTTAGGAAGGTTATGCGTGGACATTGTGCCCTGGAGCTCCTATACATTCCAAGAATGTGGCAGGGTGACAATTTAAGAAGTACCCTTGTGTGAAAGCTGTCCAGCCGCATCTCATTAACCAATGTCAGAAAGAAAACTCTGGCATAGATGCTTGTTTGGTCTGGCCAAGCTAGACTCTTGGCACAATAAGGCTGGATTTCTTCAGAACCTGGCTTATCATTCATGAGCAGTGTTTCCATAACACAGCCTGGTTGCTTCTATTACGAGCAGAAACATTTCTAGTACGCTGTGCAGACCTGGACCTAGATTGTCTCCTCCTTGCAAGCCAGAGAAGTAACCCAATCGTGGGTTATTTCTTGGGCTTATTGGGGGAGAGAGAAGGCGGAAGGTTGCACACCAGTGGTCTGTTCAGCTGTTCCCACACTGGGCACCGTGGTTGCAACGTGCCAGTTGCCCACATCTGAGCAAAAGCCCCTGGCCCTGCTTCTCCCTTTCTCCATTGTTCATCTGCTTGCTTCTGGACCCTCTGCCTTTCAAGCAAACAAGTAGTGGGACTGATGAGAAAACCGTGGAGAAGCAGCAATTAGGAATAACGATGCAAAGCCTGGAGTTGGTAGAATGTACAACATATGAACTAGGGTTGGTCTCTTTCCTGGAAAGTAGCAGCTAATTTAGATCCCATCAGAATACATGTGGAATCTTGACCCAGTTTGCATCACTGTATGAAACTAAGATAACTCACATCAGATTCTGTTGCCAAGTCAACCCAGTTTGGAGAGAAGTTTGCCAGTTTCCCTTGGGCAAGGCATGCTTCAGCCTAAACATGCCCCAGTTACTCAATCTTTCCAAGCCCTTATTCACGTTTGCTAAAATCCTCTTTGGTTTGCTAGCATCCTCATTCCATTAGGTTGTTCCCTAATTAATGAGTCTGGAAGTACCACCCTTTAAATGTTCAGTTTTGGGGAAGAGAGAATCCAGAAGATGCTGTTGTTAGCCTGCTGCAATCCCATATTTTCTGTGTAGCCCTTCCTTCTCCTTGACTCCACCCAGACATGATTTATGGGGATTTAAAGAAATATACTAGCTTGTTCATAGTGAACAGCCAATTTAAGACTTCTGGGAACAGGCAGCATAGCTTACTGGTTGATGACATGGTTTGCATGCAGTCTTGGGTTCGGCCCCTGGCATCTCAAGGCCTTGCAGAATCATAATCAGTCAGACTGCGCAACACTGAACTACCTGGACCAACAGTCTAAGCAGCAGCACTGTTTTCGGAAAAGATCAGTTACTGAAAAGATTAGACCCACAGGGCAAAACAGAAATGAAATGAAATGAAATGAAATGCACAGATTGGAATATGGTAACTTGCATATGCTGTAAAGTGTACATGTGTGTGCACATCTATGTGCATCTGTGTGCAGATCTATGTACATGTTTTACTCTAGGACTGCGTCTCCTAAAGATGCCTGTATTTGTAAAAAGGGATGGGGAGATGAGGGCATTTGATTTCAGGCAAAATAAACAAAAAGCAAAAACCTTCAGGCAAAAAGATTTGAAGGGTAGACAACAGGAGATGAAGTTCATGTGGTTTACAAGGTAGTTAATCCAAGGGGATCGGATCCAACCGAATTGTCAGGGACTGGTGCCTTGATTTCAGCATGTGTCTCTGGATGGCAAGGTGGTGGGCCAGGTGGCCTTCCAGTTCCCGATGAAGGATTTGGCCTTAGTGGGCTGCCTCGCCAACACAGCCTCCCACACTCAGGGCTGCTTGATCAAAGCCTTCCTCTCTGAACTGGATGCCATCCACCTGAGTGCTTCCTGCCCATTTTTAAAGAAGATAAGGCCCAGAATTACTCATGTGATGCAAACAATCCAGGTTCATTATGTGGGTCCAAAGATCAATATCACAGATAAAGAATTGGCATCAGAGACGCACTGTTCACACTTTTATCCATAACAACCAGTCCATTCATATTAGTCTGATTTTTAAAAGTGTCTAGACAGACAAATTCTATGGTTCAGAAACAAATCGATTATGTTACATAATCTGATGAAATTAGTCCAAAGGATCATCTTTGATGGCTTCTGATTATAAACTATGTTCATTTACATGTATAATATATAAACTAGAAAAGATTACATTAAACAATATGTACCAGTTTAAAATGTTTTATATACAGTACAGTCAAATACTATGGAATATCTAATGTGATATTCCTATTGTTCCTATATACTATTTAATGACCCCAGTGTGACAGTTTTAGCATTCTAAAAAACCATATGAGTCTGATACATGTCAAGAGGAATTATATAGGCAAAATCTTTACCCTTCTCCTTTGACCACACGCATCGGAAAATCAGTATGCCAGCCATTTGGGTTGTCCCAGCTTTACCATTAAGACTAAAATTATGCCAAAATATCCCAACAGCTAACACTTATTGGATTAATTTAGCAAGTATATTGGAGCAAGAAAATTATTCTTGGGGATGGATACAAGCTGCCACTTTACCAGCTCCTAGGCTTTTCCTGTATGAAAAATTTACTGTGTGCTCAGTTGTTTACAAGTTCTTCACACAATGTTTTCGCTTCTGTATCTAACCAGCACATCCTCCCACCTTTTTTTAGGAAGAAAAATCCAGTATTTAATTGTGATAGGGAAAGGAAGCGCAATTCCCACTTGTGCATATGCTTGATTCCATTGTACTGCAGTACCTCCAAGAGTTGATGTGGCATAGAATAATGATTTTCTTTCTTTTTGCAAGCTTTCATAGAGGGTGGGAAGATATGAAGAGAGTCAGTTTTGGGGGCTGCAGTGCATGGACTGTGTTTGTAATTCCCTCGGCATGTTTGATTATTTTGTTCAATTTAGTCTGTTCTGCTTATGTTAGTTTTTCTTTTAGTCTGTACTTTCTTCTTTGTAATCGTATACATTGGGGAAATAAAAATTTAAAAAGAGGTTATGGGACAGAAACACAGGACAGGGAATATTTCTTATTTAGCACTTGGATCAAAATTCTGAGACAAAACTGAAAGATCTGTCCAATTAAGAGCTGATTAATAGCTCCCACTCTCTCATACTGAAGGACAAAGCAACTTTAGTGCATTTGTGGCCACTTTAGTCCCCCCCCCCCTCCCGTGGTACATTCCTTTCGACACTGTATTCTGTGGGACACCCAGGGAGAACCGATAAGGGCCTGCTTCCAAATTTGGGGGGAAACCACTACTGTGTGCCAAGCAGGTAAAATGTAGCTTGTTCTGAGCTGATCATTTATTCAAAGCATTTATATCTTATTCCTCAGCCAAAAGGCTCCCAGGACATCTTACAAAGGTCAGTCATCTGTAGCTTAAAACGATCATCCTCCTGTTACAAGTTGTTCAGGGTGATTTGTCGGTTCAGAATCTACCCAGATCAGAGTTTCTTGGCTACTTTAAACAAAAGTGTTTGTTTATGAATCACCAGACAGAATCAGAATTTATAGCTAGGTTATTAATTAAACATTATTTTTCATGATTTTTAAAGACTTCTGAAGTATTATAAGAGGCACTTTATGCTTTAGAGAGTTCATCACTGGAAGCAGTAGTTGAGTCAAACCCATAGGGGTTGCAGCAAAGGAACTGCTGTACTAGTTTCCTTTGGAAGAAGTGTGGAAGAAAGATTTAAGACCAAAAATCTCCAGTCAAACCAATCCAACTGCAATCCAACAATCCTTTACAGAAACAATATCCAACAATAGCCCTACTATTTTGTAGGGAGAGCTCCTTCGCCAAACCCATTAGAAGGGACTACCTGTCCTTCCAAGATCAACTTTTTATAATATACCCGGCATCCCAGGATTTCTGCTATGTTGAGAAATCTGCCACCTTAAATGCCAGGCTAGTGCTTAAAGCAGATCGGAATGCATGACCTTTCTGGCAGGGTCAGACTTAATTCATTGATCTCCTCTCTTTGAATATGACTTCCCATCTACAGTTACACTGCAGGGCACAGTCCTAGAAAGGTCAACAGGATGATACACTAAGCAGCCAGTCATTTTCTATCAAAGATAGGCTGGACATGCACATGGTGGGCATGTCATGAGCGGAGCCGGCTGGTGCCGGAGGTCAGACTAGATGGCCCAGGAGGCCCCTTCTGACTCGCTCTGTTTCTATGTTTCTATGTTTCTATTCTTCTGTTTTCCTGCAGCAGATTAACAATCCTGTATAGAAAGCTCTTAGTTTTTGCAACAAAAACAGCAAAGAGTCTTGTGGCACCTCGAAGACCAGCAAATTTACTCTGGCATCAGCTTTCATGGGCATTGCCTACTTCTTTCCGGGCATAAAATGTGAACCTCCAATTGACAAATTCATATACACACATAGGCTGTGGCAGGAGTGGGTGGGAAAAGGGAGCAGTCTTATCAGAGTAAATCAAAATGCAGAAAAGACCAGGTCATGGTACTACACTACATGTGTAGTGTAGTATGTGAGGGGGTGTCACACGGAGATGGGTAGAGACCTGTTCTCCCCTGCAGAGGAAGGCAGGACGCTCTCCAACGGAGCAAAGCTCAGGGAGCCCAGGCTCCATTTGGAGGCCAGGAAGCACTTCCTGACAGTCAGGGTCCCGAGGGTGTGGAACGGGCTTCCACAAGAGGTCGTTGAGGCCCCATCGGAGCGGGTGTTCAAAGATAGGCTGGACACAGGCTGGACATGCACATGGTGGGCATGTCATGAGTGGAGCCGGCTGGAGCCGGGAGTCAGATTAGATGGCCTGGGAGACCCCTTCTGACCCGCTCTGTTTCTATGTTTACATTTAATGTTGCATCACTGTATGCTACACACTACATATCATTCATGTATCTTATTTATATCCCATCATTGTTCCTTTAAGAAGCTTACATGAGTAGCTTACATAATTCTCCTCTTCACCATTTTATCTTCACAATAACTCTGTGAGGGATGCCAGCCTGAAATTCAGGGACTGGCCCAAAGTCACCTGGGGAATTTAGGGCTGAGCAGGGACTAGAACCCAGATCCCCGAGTCCCAGGCCAGCACCCCAGTCACTGCACCTCACAGGTTCCCTTAGGTGGCTCACCGTTGCACAGTCTCATCCGACAAGGATTTGCAAATGGCAACTATTGAGGCAAACACCACTGTCTGCACTTTTTCCTCTGACAACCTGTTCACACACTCCATCCAGTATGTGTGTGTAGATAAATGTGCCAGATTTTGGGGGTTAATCTTTCATGCATCCAATGAAGCAGACAGTGCCCATGAAAGCTTAAGCCAGAATAAAGGTAAAATCCTATTCATGTTCAGACAGAAAAATTCCTCCATTTCCCAGCATCCCCTAGTTAGCAATGCTGGCTGCCAAATTCTGTGAGTTGTAGGACTTTTTTCTGCTAAATGTGCACAGGGGACTCTGCCAGGTAGCACTCTGCTTTTAGTGAACCTGTCCGAATAAGTATTAGTCTGCATAAGTGAAATAGAACCCTTTATGTGTCTGTTGCATCAATCTAATCTATCGTGGGTGCATATTACCGTATTTTTCGCTCTATAAGACGCGCCTGACCATAAGATGCACCCAGTTTTTAGAGGAGGAAAACAAGAAAAAAAATATTCTGAATCAAATGGGCACATAATCACAGGCACATTCCCCATCACTTCCCCATGGGCTGCACATCTGACAGACTTACTGCACACACATATTCGCTCTATAAGACGCACAGGCATTTCCCCTTACTTTTGAGGGGGGAAAAAGTGAGTCTTATAGAGCAAAAAATACGGTAATACCTCTCCATAAGTTACTCCCGAGTCAGGTGACTTGTGCCTTTAATCTCTGGAAACCTCTTTAAGATGCTAAGGTTTTGGATGCTCTCTGTTCAACATTTAAGAGATCCCTTCCAGTTTCAGGGTCATAAGTATGAGTACGTACACACAACTAGCTAACCTCAACTGAAGATGGGAATCTGGAAACTAAAGAACTACCATGTTTCCCCGCAAATAAGACTGAGTCTTATATTAATTTTTGCTCCAAAAGATGCACTAGGGCTTATTTTCAGGTAATGGCTCATATACAACTATCTATATTTATTCATTTATTCATGTACAGAAATCTACATTTATTCAAATACAGTCATGCCATCTTCTTCTGGAACATTGTCATAACTCTCCAAACCCCAAATTGTGTTGTAACAGACATACTAAATGTGTCCCTCTGGCTGACGATCTTGACTGGGGCTAATTCTGGGGGAAGGGCTTATATTAGAAGCATCCTGAAAAATCATGCTAGGGCTTATTTTCTAGTTAGGTCTTATTTTTGAGGAAACAGGGTAGATAGTCAAGAAATAGGATAACTTGAGAATGGAGATGACTGTTAAATAACTTGCTTCTAATGCAGTTAATCTGAAGGCACCTGTGGCATATGCTATCATTTTGCCTTTTTTTTTCTGGAAAAGAAGAAAAAGTGATAGGAAAACATGGGAGGGTTATAATGGGAGGTGGTGATGTTGCAGTGCAACCTGGAAATCACCCAGAGACCACTCAAACGCCCAATTAGTCAAAAGCAAAATACTTTTGGCAACTGCATGAGGCAACAAATCCTGCCTAAATCGTGCAGCCCCAATTAACGTTACTATCAGTCTTTTTATACCTTGTGTAGTTCCTGTTACAGCATAAGCTGAGATTTACTATCACCTTTTGGTCTTGGAATAAACATCTGTGCATACAATGGTTTTTGTTGGCTGATTTACAGATCCAGAGACTGCCAGGGATGGTTCACTATCTGCCTCCTAGTCATGTCCTTGTGGATTCGCGGTTTTTCCCTGGGAGAATCCTGATAAGCCATATGCTAGGCCTCCTGTGGCAATCAAGAGGCTATTCAAACAAAGGCTGCTCAGAGCAAAGGCTACTTAGGTATCTGTTTTTCACCTTGGGGCATGTCCACCCTGGTCTCTGGAACAGAACTGAATTGTTAAGGTATTCAAGAGTTTATACAAAAGCAAAGAGCTAAAAATTATTATGCCTACTGATATTAGCTAGATTATAACTACCACTAGAGCCAATACATTTCTATCACACTGTCACAGTTACACCTGGGCCCTCTGTACATTTCCGTGAATGTGGCAGGGTCATGGCAGGATGAAGGCAACCTCTGGAACTACCTTGGAGCAAAGTACCCTCTGGAAATACTGCATGCAGCTACATATCTTCCCACAATTCATTACAGAAAAGCGGCCGCTTACTAGGGCTGTATTCCTTCCCTCCCCAGCAAGACCCCTGCCATGGGCAGAACCCTTCAGTAAGAACCCCGTCAGCACCGTGTTCTTCTTACTGTGCTTTCTTTTACCCCCTCAGCCTCCCCCCTTTCTAGAGGGGTAATCTTCAGCATGCTGACCACCCACCAAGCCATGTGGAGATGACTTGGCATCATGGCATCCCAGATTCTTCTGTGGTAAGTCAAAACAGAATTGGCTGAATCGGGGCTGAATTGGCCCTTACCTGCTTTGCTTCCTGTCCGGGACCGGCCACTTTAGGGATTTAGTTTAGACGTCTCCTTGCAATATTGCCGCCATGGCCCCAGCACCAGGAAGGATTAGCGTATTGCAGACAAGGGTTGCACTGAAGCTGGGTACTTTGAATCTCCCCCTCTAGCAGTCCTGAGAAGAACAGATGACCTTTTGTTAAAAGTCTGGTTCGTCTGACTGTAGGTGTGGTGGGAAGCTTCAAAAGACAAGGCACAGGGATGGGGAGAAGTCCGGTTTGCAGGCCTAGTTTCCATTCTTTTTTTAAAAATTAGCATCCATAACTCCATAGTCCCCTGATACCCTCGTGAGTAGCATCTCCAGGAACAGGGACTGAGCATCTGGGGACCCTGGAGCTGAAGAGGACCCCATGCCACCACCTTCTCTTCTTATGGGCACAATTGCATGGGAGGTCAAAACCCACAGTAGCAGCAGGAAGCTTTGGTGTGATCTGCAGACATAGATTGCATAAGTAGGTGCAGTGGAAGAGCTGCCTGGAAACAGCAGTCTTTGCACAGTAAGATACTTCCTGTTGCCTGCAGAGTTTTGTGGTTAGGCAACAGTGAAAGAGGAAAGCTCTTGCTGCTAGAGATGTCACTGAAGCTTACCTGGAACAAACTTAAATGTGAGCTTTGGGCTCAGAAAATTCACCTCAAAGAAAAGGCAAGGATCAAAAGCCCCCTGAATGCCTCTCTGGTTTAGATTTTAATCATTACCTTTTAGGTGAAAGCAAAGCATTTTTTGCCGAAGTTGTAAAAAGGTGCAGAAAAGCTAGAAAGGGTACAGAGAAGGGCAACAAGAATGATTCAGCAGCTGAAAGATTGAGAGAACTGGGCATGTTCAGCCTCAAGAAGAGAAGACTGAGGGGTGATATGATAGCACTCTACAAGTACCTGAAAGGCTGTCACAAAGAGGAAGGACAAGATCTCTTCTCATCCATTCCAGAGTGCAGGACACAGAATAACAGACTTACCGTATTTTTCGCTCTATAAGACGCGCCTGACCATAAGACGCACCTAGTTTTTAGAGGAGGAAAACAAGAAAAAAAATATTCTGAATCCAATGGGCACATAATCACAGGCACATTCCCCATCACTTCCCCATGGGCTGCACATCTGACAGACTTACTGCACACACATATTCGCTCTATAAGACGCACAGACATTTCCCCTTACTTTTGAGGAGGAAAAAAGTGAGTCTTATAGAGCAAAAATGGTAAGTTAAAGAAACCAAATTTAGACTAGACACTAGGAAGAATTTCTTTACTGTCAGAGCAGTACGACAATGGAACCTACAACCTGAGGAAGTTGTGGGAACCCCTCTCTAGAGACATCCAAAAAGCATCTGGACAGTCGTCTGAATGGGATGGGGTAACTCAGTGTCTTGCAATAACGGGATGACTCTCTGGTCCCTTTCAACTCTATTATTCTATGATTCTTTGATTTTCTAACTGGAGATGCCAGCAAAGGTCATTCAGATCAAGCTCAAATATGAGGTTTGGAGACACATAATACTCACCCCAAAGGAGATGTGAGCATTGCAAGGACCCCAGATTCTATTAAAATCTGAGCGGAAGAATCTCGGGGTTATACATGAGCCCTGCTAATCATCCAGCTCTCCTCCCCATCCTTTGCATCACTGGCTGGAGAGGGTTCCAACCATGGGAACTAGACCAGTCCGGGTACCCTATTGAGGTGTGGGGGCTCTTAGAGGAAGAAGTAAGGTCACTTTTCTCAAAGAAGGCATACAGCTTATTGAATACAGTGATGAACTATAAATGTAGGCTATGAATAAGCAAGCCAAAGATAGACCTGACACTCACTTTTTTGTGACCTCTTCGTTCCTTGAATAGGTTAGGGGATGCTCTTTGGGCCTCCAAAGGTGCCTGAGTGAGAACAAGAGACACCTGCCAGCTCTCCACACAGGTTCTATGAGATTCCTCTTCTATTAGCAGAGCCTGGCAAGGTGTATCTGGCTTCCCTTCCCACGTTCCTGGGAATGAAGCTATTTTAGTAAGGTAAACAGCTGAATTCTCACTGCAGAGAAAGGCCTATGGAATAATAATAACTATGGAATGAGGGGATAAGGCGATCTCAAAACAAGGATCTCTGGTGCTTTTCTTAACAAGTTGATGGCAGTGGGGTCTTGGCAAGCCTTCAGGAAACTATTATGATTTTTGGACACATGGAAAGTTCACTCCACTTCCTGTCGCATTGCAACAACCTCCTCACCGGTCCTTCGATAGAGCCTGAACAATGCAGGAAGATGAAAGGAGGATATCTGAATTCTTGCTGCTCTCCAATGGCCTGGTGAGCGTATCCGGAAGGAAAGGTCCTGTGTAATTTTCCAAAGAAAAGGCAAACTCCTGAAATGTGCCTGCCTTTGAAAATAAGCCAGACTGCTTCTGATTTTTTTATTAAAATGTTTGGAGGATGTGGGGAATCACTGGTTTTATTTCCAAAGCTACTCAGATGGCAGACAGGCATGTATTACAGATTATAATATATATATTCTGAATGTATTCTGAAAAGCCTTCCCTCTCCCCTCCCCACAAACTGCATGTCTGAGGAAGAAATATAGCTTGCGGGAACCGAGATCCTCAGGCCCGAACTCTGAATGCCACTCTCCTGTTCCCCAGGCAGCACAGTCCAGGTGTGCCCCGAGACACTTCTCTAAGCCTTTGATGATGACTTATCAGGTTAGGCTCTTCACCTGCCCCTTCCAGCATTGCCTTCCTCAACCTCCAGATCTTTCACACTACAATCCCATCAGGGACAGCCCTATCCTTAGGTATAGTGAAGCAGTTGGCTCAGAGGGCAGAAACGGTGCGGTGGCAGCAAAGTTTTGGAAAAGAGAACCGTGCACACTGTAACCTGTCCAGTGTCTTCTAAGCCCACCTGCTGCCTTCAGGTGCAGCACCTGCTGCCATTCCACCGTCGGTGTTGAAGCAAGCTGCCATTGGCAGTCCAGTGCTGGCACCATCTCGCCCTCCGTCTCAGACAGCAGCTTTTGCACCAGCCCTGATTCCCAGCTCCTGATGGGAATTTTAGCCCGACACTCCTGGCAGGTGCCTCATTGGAGAAGACTGGCTTGTTCTGCAATCGGAACGTTTTAAGCCACTGGGCACTGCTCCTCCCATTGCTCCTCCTATTGACAGACTCTTGGTTGTCAATTCGCAATGAATGAACACTCGGATTCGCAGGGAAGATCGAATCATCTTGAACTTCTGAGACTTTATTGAAATAGTGTCCCATTTCCTGCAGTCACTAACAACAGTGCACAACTGGGGAGAAGCAAAAAGCATCTACAAGGTGCAGGGAGTTTTATAACCTGACACTTGCACAGATATAGAGTATTTGGTTTCAAGATAATGACAGTACAATGACTTCTTGATGTCTTTATGTATGAAACACAATACTCTAAATCCATCAGAAATACAAATAATAATAGGATGGAAAACACTACTAATTCAGCTTAATTGACATGTCAATTCAGTAAATTCCTTGCGACTTGGATCAGCCTCTATGTCTGTACAAGCATGCAAATGTGTCTGAGGAACCATTCAGGAAAACTGGTTTGACAACTAAGCTGGGCCTAGTGGAATAGACTGACTACTCAATGTTTGCTTTCAGAGCTCCTGATTGGCTGCCGGCTCCCTTGCCTCTGTTTAACTAGATCCTTGAGTGGATTAAGTGGGTTCATTCAAAAACAAATGCACACCTTTGTGTCAGCTGCCTGCAGCTGACTAGAACATAGGTATTTCCCCACTTATAGTATTAGCATACAGCAGCTTCTCAGGTGAACTACAAATTCCAGCTTCTTAAACTAATAGCAATGCTAAACAGTAGAAAGTGAAGAGGAACTGAAGAACCTCTTGATGCTGGTGAAGGAGGAGAGTGCAAAAGTTGACTTGAAACTCAATATTAAGAAAACTAAGATCATGGCATCCGGTTCTCTCACTTTCTGGCAAATAGATGGGGAAGAAATGGAGGTAGTGAGAAATTTTATTTTCCTGGGCTCCAAGATCACCGCAGATGGAGACTGTAGTCAAGAAATTAAAAGAAGCTTGCTTCTTGAGAGGAAAGCTATGGCAAATCTAGACAGCATACTAAAAAGCAGAGACATCACCCTGCCGACAAAAGTGCGTATAGTCAAGGCTATGTTTTTTCCAGTTACAATGTATGGCTGTGAAAGTTGGACCATAAGGAAGGCTGAGCACCGACGAACTGAAGCCTTTGAATGGTGGTGCTGGAGGAGACTCCTGCAAGTCCCTTGGACTGCAAGGCGATCAAACCAGTCAGACCTAGAGGAGATCAACCCTGACTGCTCTTTAGAATGCCGGATCCTGAAGATGAAACTCAAATACTTTGGTCACCTAATGAGAAGGAAGGACTCACTGGAGAGAGCCTAATGCTGGGAACAATAGATGGCAAAAGAAGAAGGGGACGGCAGAGGATGAGGTGGTTAGATGGAGTCACTGGGGCAGTTGGTGTGAGCTTAGGTGGACTCTGGGGGATGGTGGAGGACAGAAAGGCCTGGAGGAGTGTTGTCCATGGGATCACAATGGTTCGGACGCAACTTCGCAACTAGCAATGCTAAGTAACCTGGCCTGGAATTCTGCTACTTTTTGCAAGTTGGATTTTAGAGCACAAAGGCACATATAAGCAACCTTTTCTACCAGGATTTATTCTATCAACTTCTTTTAAGCCCTTTGGGGCAGTTCCCTACACAAAGAGCAAATTCTCCTGGATGCATTGGGCAGGGATTGTTTCTGGCTTGGAACACATGAGTGACTTCCAAGGCTGGCTCCATGGGGCAAGAGGCTTCCAGGGGCCTCCCTTCTCCTGCGCATTGTCCCCAGTCCACAGGAAAATGTAGGGCAGAGGAGAGGCAGAGCAATTCTTTGCCTCCCTGTCCTCCTACCTTGCATTTTTCGGTAGACAGGCCTTTTTGTGAAGATGTTTGGAGTGGGGAAGACTGAGGCTGGCAAAGGTTCAAGATAACTCTTGGATTACTGTAACATGCTCTACATGGGGCTGTCCTTGAAGACGGTCCGGATACTTCAACTGGTTCAGAATAGAGCTGCCAGGTTGTTAACAGGGACCAGCAGGTATGAACACATAACACACTTTTTACTTCATGCTAACCATGATGCAGGTGGCGTAGTGGGTTAAACCGCTGAGCCGCTGGGCTGGTTGATCGAAAGGTCGACAGTTCGAAACTGCAGATGGGGTGAGCTCCCATGCGCCGTCCCAGCTCCTGCCAACCTTGCAATTTGAAAGCATGCAAATGCAAGTAGATGAAAAGGTACCACTTCGGTGGGCAGGTAACAGCGTTCCGTGTACTTCGGTGTTTAGTCATGCCGGCCACATGACCACGGAGACTGTCTGTGGACAAACGCTGGCTCCCTCGGCTAGGAAGCGGAGATGAGCACTGCCCCCTAGAGCCAGGCATGACTGGACTTAATGTCAAGGGGAAACCTTTACCTTTACCTAACCATTGTTAGGACAAAATGAGCAAAAGCTCTGCCATAATATGGCTGCTAAAAGCCTGACACTGTAAGAAAAAGCTTTGGTCTTAAGATGGGATTCCTGATCTTATCGGGAATGCATGTTGCAAACTTGCTCCCCACCCAGTTGGCCTGTCCTGAAAATTTTCCCTTTTGTGTTGTCTTCATCCATTCAACCCTGGCGTTTTACTATCAAACTGTCGACATGATCCCACTCGCTTCCAAACTGTATATGTAACTAATAGTTTATAGAAGCATCTTGTACAGAGTCCACCTTGGTAGTCCCTTCGGGGGGCTGCCTACATGCCACATATATTTCCTGTAGTTCTGAATAAATTGTAAATGTTCTTTTGACTGTACACCCCCAGTAGACCCTCTCTGGTTGTTCTTTCTTTCTGAACGCTTTCTGGTCGCCATCCCTTTGCAGAAGTCAGTGGCATGCAGATTTTGGAGTTTAGGTTTATACCAAGCTAAGGGCACAATCCTATGCGTGTCCACTTGGGGAAAGCCCTACAATTTGAAGCATACCTCAGGCATGGGATCTGGCCTTCAGCAACTCTCCTTTGCCCTCCCAGGTCCTCCTGCTGCTGGTGGTGTTTTCCGCTGCATCCGAGCCAAAGAAGGTTTGCATCTTTCAAGATCCTCCTTTACAGACCACGAGCTTTTCAGATGACTTCGAAGAACTGGTGAGTGTATTTCACAGCCATGAGATTGGGGAAAGAGTACACTAGGATCTGCTACTGGGTGTTTGCAGTATACTAGCAAGTTCTTTTGTAGTTTTCTTGCCCCATCTGTGGAATGCTCTCCCCAGAGAGGTCCGCCTGGTGCCATCATTATTTATTTTTCGGCACCAGGCTAAGACCTTTTTATTCAAACAATATTTTAACAACGTATAATATTTATAGGTTTTAATTGTGCAGTCAGGTGTTTCCGAGTTTTACCTGTATTTGTATTATATAGCCTATATAGGCTATATAGCAAGGGGACGGCATACAAAAACTTTAAATAAATAAATGAATAAATAAGTTGTTCTTGTTTACAGTAACAAATAAAAAGCATTCTATTCTGCCCTGGCTTGCCTGTCATGATTTGCTTCTTAGTCAGCCTCCTATTTCTCACATGTAAAAGAACTGATTCACCGGTTACCCTTTAGTTAGATCTTTGTACACTTCTGCTGGCTAATTTTAGAGTTTTCCATTACAATCTCTGTCCTTAAGTAAGTCCGATAATTATTTACTGCAGTTATGATAACTTGTCTTTTGGAATATGAATCTTTCCAGCTCAGTTTGTCGATAAATATAGAAACATAGAAACAGAGCGAGTCAGAAGAGGTCTCCTGGGCCATCTAGTCTGACCTCCCTGGCTCCAGCTGGCTCTGCTCACTACAAACAAAGATACATTATTAAACAGTGTTAAAATATCTTCGGAAGGGCAATCTAGTGGAAGCAGGCATTTGAGGTGAACTTCTTCACCTGCCTGCCTGTCTCCCTTCTATGCATTCATACTTGATCAGGCAAGTCATTCGAGCAGATGGTGCACTCTTTTGCAACTGGCTTCATTTAAACTCTCGTCTTGCACCTGGCTCGGAGTAGTGGATCTCAGGGCTACAGTGAAAAACAAAATTAATCAGTTCCCAAAAAACATACCTGTGAGAAGCAGGTTCCTAAAGCCAAACTAGACAGTAGGTAGGTTTGCATGACACCACGAACAGCAAGTTACGCGATGTGGCTTGTTTGAGAAGAAGCCATGGTGCACCTGACAGACAGCAGGGTTATCATGGGTGTTCTGCCAATCCTTCCCCATCCACTTCTCCTGTTGGTATCCCAGAATACTGCATGGCAGAACCTGTCTTGTTTCCCACCCAGCCACCCTCACCCTGTTCTGACTGTTAGCCTTTTTTTCCTTCCTAGAGTCCCAGGGCATTGCCAGTCACCTCTTGCTACGCCTTTGGGTGGGCAAGGTGCAGCAGAAGTGTGCACATCTGAATTGTAATCCTTTCCCCGGATTTTGCAGGTCTGTAAGTGTGCACTAGAGGCTGCCCAAAATGTGGAGACTTCCCTGGCCCATGTCCCTGGTAAAGGTTTGCTGTCAAAGTACAGTAGTTAACATGCCTGGACACTGACAAAGCAAGTCTGCATATAGGTTGATTAACACAAGCACACACTTGACAGTTTTCCGTTGGCAAGATTATTGTCAATCAAAAAGCAAAGCAAAGAAAGAGTTTTTATTCCAAAAGGGGATAGTGAACATATCTGCCCCATATCAATACGATATTCTCATTTTTAAATATTTCTCTGACCATTCTTAGTGCTCTCCATCATCTCCATGCTTCCCTGGGCCTTGAGATACTCCGAAAAGGGGTGATCAGCAGACAATCCCATTTTCACAAACACTTGTTTTTGACAGCTGTCAAAATTTGAGCATTTGGGGGAAAGGGAAATATGCAGCCATGAAATATGCATCTATTTCCCCAGCAAAAACAAACAAACAAACAAAAAATGCCCAGACTGGATAGCAGAACTGTTAGAATTGTCATCTTCATAAAATGCCGTATTTTTGAAGGAATACCTTGCCCAGATCGCTTGGCATATGGATACCTGTCTGGAGTGCTTTGATGACCGCAATTGTGCATCTCACCAGCAACTGCTTGTGTCATTCTTTTCACCGAGCCAAATGCACACACAGACTTACACACTCAGCCTTTCTCTCATACCTTTTTTCCCCTTTATCATTTTCCAGCTCATTCCTTATCCTACTTACTCAGTTGAAAAGAAAGCAGGATGTTTCATGACTGTAACAACAGGGGCATCGTTTGATCGGAAGCCTCACTTCTTAATAGTTTTGTACCATCCAAAGAGATGAACTTTATTTTATTCCAGAACTTTTATTCTTGTTATACTTCTTCAGTTCTATTATTTCTGATTGTAATTATTGATAAGAATGAGTAACTGTAATATACTACAGACAGGGGGAAGGAAATCCTGACCATTTTCATTTTCTTTGTAACAGTCTAATAACATGGCATGTTTCTGTGGCCAGGTTCCTTTGTTATTTTACAAGGCTTTTAAAGTGTGAACTTTCGTTTCCGCTGGCCAGGAAAAGGACTTTGTCAAAATTTAGTTTCATTTCCCACACAAGCTGGCATGTGTCTACATACCTCTCAGAGATCATGATTTAAAACAAACTCTGATTACTTAAACCAGCTCAAGAACAAGTGGATTGAGATTAACCTGTGGGGCAAAGAACCCTAGAATAGCCCCTGGTTTGTCAGGGTGGCTTATAAACCAAAATTAAGCAACCTTGACAAAACCATTCTAGGTTCGAACACAGTGGTAAGCCATCACAGCTTAGTGTGTCAAGCAAACACAGTCAGAGAGTTTGGCTTTGAGCTTTGCTCATAATAAACCAGGATTCTGCAGTCTCTTCTCAGACAAGCCAGAATAATTTGAGCTCTGGCTTATTGTGTACACAACAATCAAAATTAATGAGACTTCAGTTATTCTAGTCTAAGTATGACTTGACTGGGCCCAATTCATTCTAAGAATGCATTCCATGCTCTTTAATCTGTCCTTTCCCATGTTCAATCCAGCACTAACTGTACCTTTGTGTCTTTTCAGAAGAAGTACCTGCTGTTTGATTACCCCGTATTTGTGCCTTCCAACCTGAAACCGGTAAAGTCTTTAAAACAACCTGTGTCTTAATTTGATAATTGGACATATCAATTATCAATTAGTGTAAAACATAACAACAAGTAGTGTTCTATTAACTGAAAATATTATTAATAGGAATTATTTTGATTGAAGAGGGAATTTTCATAACATAAATACATGACAAAAAGCAGCGGTTCCAGCAATGGTGGAATGGTTTGAAAGACAAGTGCATTTGTGTGACGCTTCTGTACTTCCTGTACAACATGTCATTTTGAGATACCTAGACAGATATCTATATATGCTATCTATCGCTTGTGCTTTACTGTTGCTTTTATGCTTTAGGTTTAGTGGGAGCCTGCCAGTTTGATGGTATTTGATTGCCTGCTGTGCTTTTGCTGTTGCTTGTTCTTGTCCTTTAGCTGTGTTGGTTATTTTGGGGACAGGAGACAAAACGGGAGCTTGAGAAACAGAGAACTTGCAGCTGGGGCACTAGGAAAGAGTCCGCATCAAAACCCAGAGCTCTGCTGCCGGTTGATACAGAAAAACTTTCCGCAGCCTGTGTTCTGCTACAGCTCCCATCATCCCCATCCAGCAGGCCTGTTGGCTAGGAATGATGAGAACTGCAGTCCAACACATCTAGAGAAGAGAAGTGAGAAGAATCTAGAAGGACCGATGGTCTGATCCAGCCACTGGGGTTCAGGCAACATTATAATCCACACCAGGGAGCTGAGTGTGGGTCAGGTGTGAAGGGCTGTTGAACCATGGGCTGTTCTGATGTTTGACCCCAGCAGCACAGGGCAGCTAATGGTTCTGTGTGTTTTATCACAAGAGCACAGCCTGTGTTCTCCCAACATACCTATTCCTGCCTAATGCTTCCCACTCACCTCCCATGCTCCCCAGGATGAATTCTGCCTGGGGTTATGGAAAGTTCATCTTATCGACAGAAATCTGCACAGCATGATCCAAGTGTCTGGGAGCAGCCTGAAGAAATATATACAGAAGATAAGGCATCATACAACTTTTATCAACGAATGCAAAATTAAAGTAAGTCATACAGGTTTTTTCCGCTGCCAAGAAGGAACTTTGGAACACAACACAAGCCAAGCCCCATGTTAATTATTTTTCTAGTGCTGTATGAACATATTTTAAATGCTTAGAGCAGAGAACGATCCCTTTAAAAAACCTATTACAATTTATTTATTTATTTATGTATTTATAATATTTAAAATATTTATAGGCCGCCCCATCGCACTGAAGCCTCGGGGCAGCTTACAACAATTTAGATGTGAACCAATCACAAGAAAGCAATCCTTCAAGTCCCTTCCTGTACTGCATCATGCAATACTCCAGAAGATGCTCAGGTCTGAAAGTTAACGTGTCTCTTAGCAGTTGAATGAATCCACAAGAAGGTTCATGTGGTCCCAGCATTCTTTCTCTTTCCTGTTTTGCTTCCTTGCTTAGACCTCTGAAGCCTTGCTTCAGGTGGGTGTAGAATTTATAGATGTTGTTTTTAATCAGGTAAATCCAAATAATGCACCATACCCTCCCTGGACAGCATCTGCTGTGTTGTTGTGCTGTGGTGACTAACTGGGCTCTCCAATGTTCCAATGTTCATTCCCTGAGTGTTGCTTTTGTAACACTGAAAAAGATTCACTCGCACATATAAAGAAGGGAAGTACTTTGTGTGCTTGGAGGAAGTAGAAAAGAATCTGTGGGGGGAAAGCCCTAAGTAGGTTGAGGAAATTCCCCTGCCACAAAAAACAAAGACAAAAACCAGCCAAATGAGGACTTTGCATACTTAGGGGAGGTGGCAAGAGGTGGAAAGAAAACCAGGCAAGGAGGAGTTGCTGGAATTGTGAACAGCAACATGCTGTCCTGGAGAATTTGGTTGCAGATCCTGCAAGTTGGGACCTAAGCATCCTCCAGTCTGGCAACTTGCAGACGTATCAGGTCACAGCTCCCATTCGCATGGCTAATGTCACACTGCCAAGCGTGGAAGACTGTCCAAAAGTTCATGAAGGAAACTGGTCTGAAGGGAATATACCAACTGCTTTTCAGCCGCTCAGCCCAATTCCTTACATGGGACACACACCTCCACAGGATTTGCTCTACATCGCATTTCTATCCTGCCTTTTCTCTTGTGAGGAACACAAAGGGCTTACAGAGCTCCATTTTATCCTCACAACAACAACCCTGTGAGGTAGGCGAGGCTGAGAATGAGTGACTCGCTCAAAGTTGCCCAAGGCGCTTCATGACCAAGCCAGGACCCAGATCTCCCAGGTCCCCCGTCTGGCACCCCCACCCCACGGGGCTGCCAACGGCAGTGGCACCCTGCGCCTGCGCGCGCTTGTGCATTCTTCCGCCGGGAGTATTTTCCCAGCTGCATGATGGAAACCAGCATGCCCAATCTCTGCTTTGAGGGCAAGTCAGCAGGGAGCTGCGGTTTGTTCCAGCCCGCCACCATTTTCTTGTAAGGATGCAGGTTCTATACTACTGGCGGGAAATCTCTCTCTCCTCTCCTCCCCTCCCCTCCCCCTCCCCACTTTTGCAGCCTCATGTGCACATCCGTTGTGTGCCACTTATGAGCCATGCAATTGGCACAACTGCCCTTGCCGGGTGTGGATTGTCACAGCATTTGTCCCCTTTGAGGGTGGCTGGCTGGGGTGGTTTGCAGAGTTCCCCCATGACTTGCTCGAGGGCTGCTGGGGGGCGGGGTTGTGAGCATGCACACATGTCAAAACAACCTGCACCCCACAAGAGTAGTTGTGCTAATTAGGTGGCTTGCTGCTACCTTGTGCACCGTGGCTTATTGTCCCTCTTCCATCATGCACACCTGCCCTCTCATTTCAGAAGCAGGTACACACCTCAATGCTCGATATATTGCCTACGTGAAGTTATTCAGGCCTTCATAACTGTGCTTAAACTGCCCCTTTTTATTCCTTCCCTGCCCTTCTACCTGCTGTTAGCCCCCAAAGTGGCTTTTTGCAGTAAATGGCATTGCTGGTGATAAATAGTTGCAGGGAGGGGAATGGCTTTCAGCAGCAAGCTTTTTCTAATAAAAGTGGCCTGTTTAAGCAGCCGTTGTAAAAATGCAACCAACACAATGTAAAGTCCAGCCCCAGTTGCTAAGGCATGAGATTAATTATAGCAGGAGTAGGCAGATTGAGATCTGGTGGTAGATCTTGAGCTGATTCACAATAGCTTGGCAAACATTTCCAACTCGCAGTTGTCCAGCATGGGCAATGACAAAATGACATTTCCTGTCTAAATTGTACCACTGAACCAGAACCAGAGTTCAGTTCATTTTTCATGCTCAACACACATTTCTGGATGCAGAATCTACTTAGGAGGTACCCTGTTCTTCATTGTAAGTGGATGTCTTTTTCATTTGACTCTACTTGCTGGATTTTGGGTTTCTGGTAATAAAACAAACATATTTATTCACTGTATTCTTGCCTCATTTTCCAGCCAGAATAGGTTCCTCAAGCAGTTTTCAAAAAGTTAATAATGAACCAGTCCTGATCTAAAAGACACAACACACAAAGAAAAGAAGGCTCAGGAACAGTGCAAAATGTAGGCACTTCGGAACTTCTTGTGGGTTGTTGAAATGAGTGGAAACAAGGACCCTGAAGCCCAATATCAGTTCATTCCTTGCCCAGTATCTGTGGCCAGTTTGGTTTTCTCCTTGCCATAATCCCCATATCTGCTCATCTAGGAGCTTCCAGGCTCTTCGTATCAGGATGTTACGCCATGTTTCTCTTTTGCATCTTACTAGGACAGATGTGTCAATTTTGAGAGGGCAAACATCTCTCAGTTCCTAGAGCCCATTCCCTCCTTTCTTATGTCGTTGGCAAACCAGATGGAGAATCTCCTGGAAAATAGTTCTTCTGCTGACTTTCATAACTGCACCACTATTCAGTGCCTACCAGGTAACATTTCCAGCTGAAATGGGGAAGAGGGTAACTGAGGATCTTTTTGGCAAATTCAGCAAAAATGTATGCCGTTTGTGAAACTGCATCATAGGCTGATCCCACGTGGAGTTTTGTGCCCTCATTTCCATCCTTTGAAGGATGGAAGGGGTTCAATTTAGACCTGGTCACAGTAGCTTTACTGAAATCGTGGGGACTTAGCCATGGCTGACTTAATTCCCATGGATTTCAGTCTGCCTGCTGTAAGCATGTCCAATCCATACGTGTGTTTCACATATATTATCTCAGTAGCCCGCAGTCCCAGCATCAGCACCCCTTCCTCAATGACTTGGCAGCTACCTCAGATGGTCCACCGGCACTGACTTCTTCACACTGTGCTGGGACCTGCCGGCCGCCATTTTCAGTTCCACACAATGCCCCTAATGCAGCATTGCCCTGGCTAATCGCGGAAAATATAAATAGTTCCTCTGATCCATTTGTCCCCATTGCAGTTGTTGTGATTTCCACAAGGTCCCAGAGCAATGCTACATTTGGGGCACTGAATTGAATTTTGAAAATACTGTTAGTTAAGGTCAAGGACCAGTCCTGTTTATAACAAGCGCATTACAATCTCCATGTTGCAAGTAAGGGAACAGCGGCAGAGAGAAAGATGGCTGGCTAAGTGCTTATGTACCTGAGATCTAATTTGAATTCAGGACTTCCCAGCTTATGGCTCACTCCCAGTGGTCTCTTTAATCTCTCTCTCCCCCTGCTCCCCTCCCTATTTGTCCTCTGTCTTTCTCAGAGCAAACCTCCACAGATGACATTGGCTAAATATGGATTCAACCTTACTTTGAACAGACTCACTGAAATCAACGGAATCAAAAGTAGTCATGAAAACTGAAGTCTCCTTGATTTCAGTATGACTAATTTGCATTCAACACATAGTGCAGCGGTGGACAGCTCCCATCAGCTGTAGCCTGCCAGGGGTGAGAGGTGATGGGAGTTGTAGGCCATTGGCATTCACACCAAATGATAATCTCTTCTCTTCTCTTCTCTTCTCTTCTCTTCTCTTCTCTCTTCTCTTCTCTTCTCTTCTCTCTCTCTCTCTCTCTCTCTCCTCTCCTCTCCTCTCTTCAAAAGCTGCAATGCCCATTCAAAGCCAGGTCTTACCTTCTCTGGGAGGGAATCCATTCCACAGCTTGGGTGCTGCCAGGGCGAAGGCACTGCCCATCTCACATTCCCAACAAAATCTGTTTTTGGTGGGATATACTGTATGTATATGCTTATTTGATGCATTAAATGCCTCTTAAAATACAGCTCTCCGGGGTGTTTGCTTTTTAACAGTTTAAAACATAATAATGCAGATAAGTTAAAGACTGTGGGCACAATTCTGTGGTGTCTTGACAGAGTCTGGAGAGCCTTGGGATTCGAATCCCTTGCCTGTCGCTCACCCACACAGTCAGTGTGGACCGAATCATGCTGCCCGCATCTCCAAGGCCAGAAACTGACCTCTGGGAGGGCTATGGGGGCATGTTTTGGGGGCGGGGGCGGGAAGGGGAGGAGGCTGGGGAGGTTGGCTTCCACTGTATCTAAATGGCTCCTCAGCTTCCTGCCTTCTCACCCCGGCACTTCACCTAAACAGCTAAACATGGTTGTCTGGATTAAGTACAAGGCACAAAATGCAGAGCACTGCACCTCCTGCCTTGCATTAGTAGCACATGAGTCCCTGTGCTTGAAGGCCACTTTGCACTGAGGAACAGACAAGGTAGGATCCTGACCTTTGAGCGCAATCCTAGGCAATCCTGTTTAGATAGAAAAAAGCCCTGCAGTTCCCAGCATCCTCCAGCCAGCCATGCGGAGAATGAGGGAACTCTTGAAGAGGGGCTTCTGTGGACCACCTGGAGGTACAGGTAGGTGCTTATGGTAGGATGCGTTCCACCTGGCCCTAAGCCATGGAGACAGCATCACTGCTTCCAAATGCTTGGAGGAATCCACAACAATTAAACTGGTACAGCACTGATATATTTGTAATGCAAATATTACAAATATTACTCCTACCCCTTCTCTTCTCTGTCATTCTCTTCCTCCGCCTTCCACCTTCCTTTAAACAAATACAGTATTGTGATGCTGCTTACCTTGGCTCAGGTTCCAACCCACTGCTTGGAGGCGAAAGTGCTATTCCACACCGTCGTGCTTCATTCATTTGTGTGTGTGTCCTTTTCATATTGTCTAGTTCAGGGGTCCCCACATGGCACTCACGGACTCCTTCAGCAGCATCTGCACAGCTCTCTGTTCTCTGCACCTTTCAGAAATGTTTAAGAAAGCACTGAAAAAGCACGAGGGCTGCAGCTGCTTCTTGTTCCTGCATAGCAGGCAGCAAGAGAAAAGCAAAGCAAAGGAGCTGGAAGATGAGAACGAGCAAGGCAGGAGAATGGAAGTACAGGGAAGCAGCACGCTAAAGGGGTGGGAGAGATGAGCAAAGAGAGGTAGTCCGTGTGGACAGAGGAAGCCTGGATGGGCTGGGAAGCAACTTTTCCATTCCGCCCTTTATCCCAGCCTCCCAGTTCAGGATTTCTCTCCCCAAACCTCCTGACCTGGCAGGCCTCACAGCAGCCATTGTGTAACTTCCATATTTTGCGGAGGTGCCCGCAGCACCTTTCTCAGGTTCCAAAATCCAGCTGTGAGTCCAAAAAGGTTGGGGACCCCTGAACCACCCTCTGTCCAACCCTGACTGTACTTGCTACTAGCAGGCATTTGATCTGCCCCTATAGGTCAGTCTCTTTCTGTACTGCAGACTCTTACACCACTCCAACTATCAGTCACTCTGCCCAGAAGCATGAAATGAACCACACAGCTCCGCCAGTCTCCTCTGGAAGAGCTTACTGGGGGCTGCTTATATTTCCAGTTTTCTTGCTCTGCTCCCTCTCTGTCTTGAGACTTCCATGCAGCAGATGCCAGGTAAGCAAAACAGCAGCAGCAGCAAAGATCTTTCCCTGGGCTGGATTCATCATGGTAGGTGGGGATATAAATCCAAGAAATAATTCCAGAGGGGTGCCTTACTGTGTTCTAGCATCCTCTCCCTACCTAAGAGTCTCTCACTTTCATCAGATACATCAAGTCTTATCCTCTAGAGGCAGGTAAACAGAAATATGGGAGCTGGTGGGGCAGAGACAGAAAGTGTAAACAGAGGTCACCAGGGGCAAGTGCATGCAACAGGTACTGCCTGTAACATTTCATTTAAAGCTTCAGCTTGCAAGCAAGACATTAATTGGTGATAATGTCACCAGTTAATGTCTGCAGTTAATGACCAACAATCATAACACTCACTGGGGCTGGAAACACTTGGCCCAAAGGGAGCGAACCCAAATACTGGTAAATTTTAATTCAGCAGTTTCACACCGGAGTCTCTTCTTTAAAGTTCTGTTGTTGGCGAAGGGAACTTTCAGGTCAGTATGATTGGTGGAATTCCAGCTTTTCTGCCTTCTTTTGAATGCACTGGTAGGTAGAGTATGAAAAGAATACCGGCCAATGGATCCACAGGTCATATGCCAGCCTTCCTCAATTCAGCATCCTCCAACACTGTTGGATTACAACCTCAGTTATGACTAGCTGTGGATGATGGGAATCGTAGTCTTACACATTTGGAGGATGCTGGGTTAACAAGGGCTGCTGGGTGCCATGTTTCTCTGAACATTATACGGTGGCATCACATATAACTCCAGTGGGGTCCGCCTGCCCACCCTCAGCATCCAGCACTTGAAATGGTTTGGAGAAATATGCTAAATTGCCTCCTGGTGGCCATTGTCCCAGTGGCTATTGCTCCATTAACCTGCCCCCTGCCAGCATCTCTGCCCATCAGTATATTCAAGAAAGTAATCCTGGCCCTGTGTTTCATCTCCCAGACGCCCCCAAGGTTTCCGGAAACTGACATGGAGGTCCTTTAGGAATGGCAAAGGTGACGGTAAGACATTTCTGCATTTCTGTGCGTTATCCCTGGTCAGAAGGTGGGGTAAAAGACTTATCGTGCTTCTGTGCAATTCATCCTGAGCCGTGGATGTTCGCAGGCATTGCGGCATGGCTTAAAAAGGTCATGCTTTGCATGAAGAGAAGGGGGGACGCTGCACTGCAGGTGAGGACTAGCGTGGCTGAACACTCTCGTGTTAAAAAAAGAGATAAATAAGTCCCTGCAGAGGGAAAAACAGCCTGTAAGGGAGGAAGTAATATTGCAAGTGGAGGCTTACATGGTTAAATAATTCTTTGCACACAAATACAATCCCTGTACATATAAAATTAATATGTTAAGGAAAGACTAAATTGCAAGTGGAGTCTCAAATGGCTCTACAAAAATACCTCTATATTCTATAGAGGGGAAAAGTTGCTGTCTATCTTCCACCTTTGTATGCTAATTTTTCTATGTAATTTTCTGTGCACATAGAAAAATATCAGTGCTTTTTTTGTCATAGAACACACTGGAACAGAGTTCTGGCGCCTTTTTTCAACAGATTTTCCAAGTTTTAAAAGTAACTTTTGAAAATTTGATGTTTGGTCCACATGGATTTGAATCGCCCTGTCGAGCATAGCAGGTCGGCGGCAAAATCATTAAAACGATGCATACGGGCTGCTTGTGTGTCGAAGCTGATGCATGTGTACTTCGTCCGCGCTGGTTGTGAAGGCGCTGCTCAACTTGTGATTAGTTGTGTGGCCGTGCGCTGTGCTTATTGCGGGCGGCGGCTGTTATGTTTCATTACACAACTGATGTGTGTGGGTGTGTGTACAGTGATTGACTAAGTGCGAAAGGTAAATAATTTCATGAGTTCCGGCACCTGTTTTCTTACAAAAAAAGCACTGAAAAATATTAAGCTATTTTAAGAAAGAGGGTGAACTGTAGTTAAAGGTGCACATCGTTTAGTGGTCCTCCATATAAAGCCAAAAAAGCCCCCGCACACAGAAATGTAGCATGCCACAGAGAAAGCTAGACTCCAGCCCTTCTCCCTAACATGTTAGCTTTCTATGTTCAGAGAAATTTTTGGAAACTGGAGTTGTCAGCTAATCGCAGCCTAATGTGGTGAGTTGTACCTCAATATGATTTATAGGTTCTTGCCTTAAGGGAAATATTGCAGAAACGCAAAGGAATATATTTTTGCAACACCCTTTCTTTCTTGACAACTTAGCTTGTCTCTCCCTCCCACAGAATCTCATCTACAGGTGCAAGTGATCTGAAAGAGATGGAGACTTCCTGCTCCCATGTTGGTCCGAGCACCTCATTCTCTGCTCCCAGTTTTCTCCCTGGAGGCCTGAAGTCACAGATCACAAATGTCACCTTCTGGAAAGCTGGGATGGGGGAGAGAGAAAGATTTTGCAAAATGTCTACAAAGGAGTCATGGCTGCAATTCTGACACATTCCTCTGGGTGATGCTGCACCAACATTTTTATATTGTATGTGTAAGCTGTACATGTGTGAGAGAGAAAGATGTATATATTTTGTATAAATAAAAAGCAAATGCTTAATAACCATGTGGATGTTTCATTTAAGTGGCATTGCACAAAAGGGGAATGCTGGTACCAGTGACCAGCATCACTGGGCATCTGTCAGGGCCCATGAAGGGGTCCTCATGATAAACTGCTGGGGCTGAGAGGTCTCTAACTACTTTAGATTTCTCATTATGCCCCAAAGTACTCCACGTGTTGCTCTTGAATACTGGGAGAGATTGGCAGTCCTTTTAATGGAAAACTTGGAATAGCAGTCAGGGGACCAATGCGGGGGCAGGTGTGGGGGCCCGCAGGCCTGCAGCTGTCCTCATTCCCAGAACTGCTGTGTTTGCACAGCCCACCTTCATGGGCACAACCAAGCTCCTCGAAGGCTGAGGGGTTTCTTGTGGCTACAGGACCAGCTCTACCATCAGGCAAACCTCGGGCAGAAGAGGAGGCTCCCCCTGTGGAAGGACGGAACTGTGTGCGCCAGGTAACCTGCCCTGCACCTGCTTAAGCTGGTCTGCAGCCCTCCGGTGTGGGGCAGAATGTTATCCCATCACTGCTGCCCAAGCAAAACACACCTGCCAGTCCAGCAGCTTCTGGGCGTAGCTCGTGGGATCTCGTCCCTCACCTCAGGCAGCAAAATGGCTCCCATCGGCCTAGTGATGGCAGGAACTTTGCCAGACCGTGTCCTGTTTCAGCCAACACATCTTCTGCTGACAGGAGCTCTGGGCCATAAAAGCTGCTGCAATTAATCTGTTTGGTGCTACAGGAAGGTTTGAGTTTGTTGGAGAAGAGTAACATGGCTGCTTTTCTGACCCAAAGATCATTCCGTAGAGCAGCTCCTGTACCGTGACCCACTAGGGCGAGCACCTTCCCCCTTTCTGCGCCAGATGGTGGTGAAACTTTACCGTTTGTGAGGATGACACAGATACTAAAACTGCCACAGAGTGAGAGGAGGGATCCCCAGTGTAGGGCTGCCGTAAGGTCCTGTGTCTAGTCCTGCATCAGGACATAGGAATGCACTGCAGGAAGCTCTGGCTGGGTTAATTTTCTGTGGCATGCAGTTTTATCAGGGAATCCCAGAATGTCAGTCTTGGACAGTGGAGATCCAAGTCCAAATCCTCTCCAGCCAGGAAGCTGACTGGATGACCCTGAGCTACCTGCTCTCTGTCTGTCCTTGTTAGCATGTGATGGAGAGGGCCAGGTACCCCTTCCTGAATTCCTTCCTTCATAATACCCCTTCCCGGAGAAAGGGAGTTATAACAGCATCATTAATAACAACACACATTGCATCCAAGAGCATCTTAAACACACACCCCTTTGCAGCTGCTCAGTGCAGTACTGCCATTATAGCTCATTCTACCACATTCTCTCTCTTGCTCGAAATGAACTAGCTTTCCATTCTGCATGGGGTCTTGTGTAATTCCAAAGCTTGTCCATTTTTATGCTGGCCAAACAAGCCACCATAACTTTGTTTGATCTATGTGCAAGCGTTCTCTGTCTGTTGGAAACAGTTTTTAGACTTCAAAGAGGTAGCTGATACCAGGGAGCAGGGGAGGATGAATTCTCGTTTTTATTTATTTTACTGCTTTAACATTTGGTAGTGGGTAAGACACTGCTGGGACAGGTGCTTTCCCAGAAAAATTACCCTCAAAACGCAGCAAATGAAACTCCGGAAGGACCAGGCTATCTCTCCTGCACATCCTAAACAAAATCCTGGTGGTGAGTGCTTGTTCCACCCTGCCACCTCTGATGTCTTACTGCACTGCCCCTCCTTTCCAGATCCCTCTAACTTGTGCATCTCACCCCGTGCCCCTTTATTTTAAAACCACTGATTAAACGTAGCCGTCTGCTCTCCACCCCCAACCGGGGCATTATCATCCCGGCCCTTCTCCATGTTGCATGCCTCTGTTCCTTTTTCTGGTTCATAATCTTTCTTTTCCTCCCCCCCCCCTCCCCGCCACACTTCTCTTTGACGTCGCTCAGTGACGGGGATGCTAAGCCTGCACAGGCTACCCCTTTGCTGCTTGCCATCTTCAGATCCCCCTGCGCCTCCTGCCGAGACACAGTCCCCACTCCCTACCTGGGGTAAGGAGTAACGGGGATGGAGGGGAAATGAGGGGCGCAGAGAAGCAAGCGCTAGGGGCTGTGTTGGACGCAGCACTCCACTGGCCTCTTCAAGGTTTGGGCCCTTCGAAACAGGGTGGGGGTGGCAGCAATGAGTTGTTATGGGCAATTTCCCCTCTAGGGGGTGCTGTTGCCCTTATGGGAGGAACCTGCTCCAGGTGGTCTTTGCGGGGTGGAGGGAGCCCCTAATACAGAATGTTTCTTTTGGTGTCTTGGGGGGTGAAGAATTGGGGAATGGTATTTCATAC
Source organism: Varanus salvator macromaculatus (assembly GCA_023646645.1). NCBI lineage: Eukaryota > Metazoa > Chordata > Lepidosauria > Squamata > Varanidae > Varanus > Varanus salvator. The sequence continues at coordinate 5,355,067 of JAIXND010000781.1, forward strand.
ACTTTTTATACTGTGTGGTGCAAACGTGAACTTCTAAAGAGTGATGTTCCCTAGGAGGGTTGCCAGCTTCTTAAATGGCATTAGGGTTTTCACACAGAAATGAGGTAGTGTGTGCAGTTTCCCGGGCAGTGAAGGCAGTGGAAGGAAATGTTTTAAAATTTGGCAAGGGTAGTTCCAACTTACTCTTAGTCCAAGTGGTGAAATTTTGAGAAACCAGGATTTTACACCCACAGCCCCAAAGAAAGTGCTGAGTCGAATCTAGGATTGGCTGCTAAGAATTGAATATGAGGCCTCTTTATATATTCTGTTTGTAAGCCTTTCAGGAATATAGTGACGGTAATGCTAGTCTCTCATGTTAGAAGAGAAAAAACATGTGAAATGACTTGTTTTGTTTTGTCTTGTTTCTTCGTTTTGTCTCGTTTCATTTCGTCTTGGTTTGCCTCGCCTCGCCTCATTTTGTTTCATTTCATTTCATTTGTTTTGTTGTTTTTAATTGGACCAACACAATAAGCTACCCAATTGTGCAAGCTTTTGAGTTCTATGGGATTCTTTGTCAAACTGTCTGATGAGACACAGCAGTTTGCAAACCATTGAAACAACCAAAGATGTTAGTTCATCTGCTTTTGATCTTGATTGATCAAGTTTTACGAGAAAGAGTGGGTGAAGAATGACATGGGAGAATTTCATTTCTAGGACGTCCTGTTTCTGACCCTACATTAGTTTACTGAACAGAAATGTAAACTCTCTTTTTTTCCTGTTTATACCTAAATATGATTGCATTCTTTACCAAAAATGTGTGGGGGGTTTTTTCCTGTTTACACCCAAATCTGAATGCTTTGTTTATCAAAAGTTTTTAAAATGGGTTTGGGTGTCCACATGTTGGAAAGGAGTCTATTATTTAATTGGGAACGTATGACAATAGGATGAGGTGTTTTTTTATTTGTTTGTGTGTCCCCTTCCTCTGTTTGCTCTCATGGCTGAAATCACAGAACCGTCCAGGGGTTTCCAAATCCTTCAACTTAATATGGATTAGGAAATGTGACACAGGGCACCAACTGGGAGTTGAGAATGCAGCTGGTGCACGATGCAGAGCGGGAGAACTTTGAGCACAGTGAAAGAGGACACAAATATGGGGAGCCTACATGTTTCTCGTCCCCATAATCCTCTTTTATTGGGGTCATTTGCATTCATGATGCAGAGTGCCCTTTCTAGCCTCCCTGAATTGGCCAGATTCCTTTTGACACAGTTATCTATCACCAGCTAGGACTGTAAATCCCCCTGTCTTAGCCTTTCCCAACCTGGTGTCCTCCAGATGTGTGTGGAACTACAGTTCCCATCATCTACAGTTCCCATGGCTATTGGGTGCCCTGTCAGAGGCACGGCTGTTAGCTGTGTTGGCTGTGGAATGCTGGGAAGTGTAGTCTAATACATCTGTTAGCTGGAATGATGGGAGGTGTAGTCCAACACATCTGGAAGACATCAGAATATGAATGGCACATGTGTATCTGTATTGGTAAGAGGGCAGAAGTTGATGCAAAGGGCAGGGAGATGCTTCACCTGCTTGGATCTTCACTTCTGCCTCACTGGGTTGATCATTGCGACAAGCCTACACTGGTTTCCTATCAGTTTATCATGGCATCCAGGCCAAGCACAGTTCCAGCCTGGCATGCAAACTTGGTATCATCGCTCGCCCACGCATGGAGCTACACCATTTTTTCAGATTGGAACTCTTGCTTGAGGGAGGGGGGGCTTTTAAGAGTCAGGTTGCCCCCCCACCCCCGTGCCTATTATCTGGGGTGGCTTGGAAGCCTCCCTTTTCACTGTGCACTCCACTAGATCTGGACGAGCCAACAAACTTCATGCCATGAGGGTAATCAGATACATTGGCCATTAAGCTGGAAGGAGATTATGCCTCAGAAATTCCTGTCAGCTTGGTGGGACATTTGACCGGGATGTGAGATTATAACACTGCCTGAGGATATGTGTGTGCAAGTGTCTCCATATCGAACATCCACCAATAAAACAGCTAAATCGTTTTAAAACTGTAGTAGGGCAGATAACAGCCACTAGCTTAACAGGACGAGGTTCCGTGAGATGGTCAGATGCAGTGTTACCCAAATCCATTGCATTCATTTGATTATCCTTGGGCTGATTAACATGTTCCTCAGGAAGGTTCATCCAAGGCTCATCAGCCAGAGCCTGGGGGAGGAAGGGTGACCGATGTGTTCCTTTCTGGGCAGTTCTTTGCTTTTGTCCAAGCCACCCAGTACCCCTGGATAGACAAGTCCTCCTACCAAAATCAGGAGGTTCACAGAGACATCCCCTTCCCCAACCAGCCCCCCAGTAGCTCAATCTTCTTTCTGGAAGAAGAAGTGGTCCTTTCAATAGGTCAGTTGCTCTGGGTGGGATGGAGGCAGCATCTGAAGAAGTCATAGTGGGTGGGTGAACCGAGTCTCTCCTCCCTTGTCTCAGAATGACCTTCCGGCAAGAACCACAAGACCACAAGAGAGCCAGTGTGGCATAGTGATTAAGAGCATGGGACTGGGACTCAAGACGATCTGGGTTCTAGTCCCCGCTTGGCCATGGAGCCAACTGGGTGACTTTGGGCCAGTCACAGACTCTCAGCCCAACCCACCTCACAGGGTTGTTGTTGTGGGGATAAGATGGAGGAGGAGATGCAAGCTGCCTTGAGCCCTTTGTAGGAGAAAGGCAGGATATAAATCGAAAAATAAAATAAAAATAAATAAAATAAGACTTCTCACTGTCTTGGGCACAATTAACCCACTATGGCTAACACACCCATTGCATAAAAGCTTGGCAGGCCTTTTGTTCCACTCAGCCCTCCTCTCTCCAATGGAACAGAGAAGAGGCTAAATGTGGCCCAGAGGCTGCCAGGAGCTGTCCTCCATTCCTTCTTTGAGACAACTTATGTGGCAGGGTCTGAAGTCTTGAAATGCACAGCTTAAGATCTTCTTTGTCACCCTCCCCAGCTCAATGCCCCACAGATGTGTCGGACCACGGCTTCCATCCCCAAAGCCAGCATGGCTGTTGAGGTGATGGGAATCATAGTCAACTCACCTGGAAGGCACAGGGATGGGAAATGTGCTGTCATCATCCACAGGAGACACTGTTCAGTGGGGCGCCTGTAACCTGCCCAGCTCAGAATATTACGGGCATCCCGTGGAAAGTGGAAAGAGCAGGGAACCGGGGATGCGACCACACATTCAGGCAGGGGGCCTTCTCTGCCATGTGCTTGGCAGGCAGCAGAACTGCACTTCTCCCCCACTGCCCCCTCAGCACCAAAATGCACCTCCTCACAACCGCTCCAAAGACACATGCTCAGCTTTGGGGCCAGCATGGGAAGAACCGCACCAGCTGCAAAGATGCATGGAGGGCACTTCCCGGGTGAAATCCCAGCCTGAACCTTGGAACACGTTCAGCAGGCCTAGGACTGCACCCTTAAATAAGCATTGGACCATTAAACATATGGGTATTCATCGTTTAACCAGTTTGCTTGCGCATTAAGGCCATATATCTTTGTGTCTGGGTAAAAACAGAACTTCTGAAGGCAGAAGCATGCCTTGTTTTTAGACGAAGCACCTGTGTGGCAGCAGCCCTCTCTGGTTTTCTGTACCACCTAGCCCAGTGAAGAGCACTCCTGAAGAAGCCAACACCTTGCACCACCCTTTGTCCAAAATGCAGGGGTAGCGAGAGGAGGAAGCACCCGTGGAGCCCACAAAAGTCCACAAGGGAGTCCGCAAGCTTTTGGGTGCTCCAGAACTCTTCACTGGTCTAGGCGGTAGAAGAGGCAGAGGACAGGAGAAGCAGATCCTTAAAAATGTACTACCCAACTGAGTACTCTGTTTTTTCTCAGAACTAGCTCTGCTTCCTTTTTGATTCATCATAGAAGAGGCTTCTCTTACATGAGAAACAGGGAGAATCTGCAATTATGCAAGCACTTCCATTAAAAATACTGCTTCTTAAGTAAAAGTGTATAAATCTGTTAATCTAATTGATTAATCTATTAAAGCGTTCTTGTTGTGAGGGGTGGGGGGTGCCCTTCAGATTAGCCAGCAACCTGGCAATTCTGTCCTGGAATGAAAAACTGGACTGTGTTTCCATCCAAATTCAGCTTTTCTTTTCTTCCCCCTCCCCTGCACACCTCCTGGAGACAAAACAAGGGCCTGTGGGAGTGGCCCTGGAAATGACTAACCATGTGGAGGTGCCCATGGCAGATGGGCCCCACATCAGCTTGGAAGAGCTGCCGAAACCTTGCCTGGATAAGCACTGTGGATGGCTCGTGCGAAACCTGCTGCTCACGCTCACCATAACTGGTAAGGGACAAGATGGCTCCTCACTGGTCTTCATTGCGCCATCCGTTGTGCTGGCATCCCCTGCTACATCGGAAAGCAGCTTCCCGCCGTCTTTAAAGCCACTGCTCTGGGTTGGCATCACTTCCATGCTCTGCACAGCTTCTTGAACACAGCTTTTCTAGAATTAGAAGAAACGGCAAATCGTAGTAAGTCATGAGCTAGGCAGATGGATAAAGCCCTGGTCAGCAGCAGGCAGCCCCGAGTCAAATCTAGCCCATGGATGTCTGTCAATTGTCTCATCCTTTCTGGCTCACTCACCTTCCCAGCTCTGGCCAGGAGCTAAATCTTAAGACAAGCTTCTTCACCAGTGCTCAGTTAAGCTACAGGATTCGCTTCCAGGAAGTGCAGTGATGGCTAATGATTTAGAGGGCTTCAGAAGAGAATGGCCTGGGAGGAGAAGGCTAGCAATGGCTTCCAGTCAAAATGGTTGTGTGGCACTTCTGGTATCAGAGGTAGCATGAATATGCACACAGACTGCTGGGGAACTTGGGGACTCTGCTTGGAGGATCCTCTGGGCACCGGATTTGCCACTGTGTGAACGGCACTGTGGACTGGATGAGCCCTTGCCCTGAGGCTCTTAAATTCTGAACCTTTTAGAATGTCAGGAACAAGCGGCACACAAGCCAGGAAACGGCCAGCGATTAGGTTAAGGGCAAGAGTGTGGGGCCAGAGGAAGAAACAATGGCCGGCTGGGGAACCCCAGGGTCTGGATCGGACCTCCCAAGCTCGAGGTTCTGCCCCCTTTCCTACGCTGGTTCAGAGCTTCCAATACCACAGCTCTCCCATCCTGCACTGCAGGGGATGAATTGACCCCATTTCTGATTAGATAGAGCACAGAGGGAGAGTGTGATGTAGCGGTTACAGCAGCCTTTCCCAACCGGAGGGCCTCCGGAGGCGCTGAGGACCCAGAGTTACAGGCCGAGAGTGCTAAAGTAGCATGGCAAGAAGTCAGATTCAAATCCCCACCCACTCACAAAGCTCATTGGATAAACTTAAGCCAATCAGATTAAGTCTCTCTCTTGGTTAGCCTCACTTGTCTCAAAGCTGTTGTGAGATAAAAGAGGCGAAAGAGCGGCCCATGGAGGCCAGTGTGGCTAAGGGTGCTGGACGGGGGCTTGGGCGATCCAGGTGTGGGTCCCCACTCACGCACGAAGCCCCCTGGGTGGCTCTGGGCCAGTTGCTGCCTCCCTGCCTAACCTCCCTCCAAGGTGGCGTTGTGAGGATAACATGAAGAGGCAGAGAACTTTGTGAGTTCTGCAAAAGGAAGGAAGGATGGTGGGGTCGAAAGGCAATGGCGTAATAATTAATAATAGTAACAAACGTTGAGCTTTTCTAGAGAAAGCTGTTCACTTGCTGCGTCTCGTTCCATTTCATGGAAGAATTAAGTTCAGAACTCAGCACAAAGCATTTTTCCTTTCCTGTCTTCAGTATATTCAGCTGTACTTTGGTGTCATCTATGGGTTTTTCAGGACTGCAGGTGGCGCAGTGGTTTAAACTGCTGTGCTGCTGGGCTGGTAGATCGAAGGGTTGCCGGTTCGAATCTGCACATGGGGTGAGCTCCCGTGCACCATCCCAGCTCCTGCCAGTCTTGCAGTTCGAAAGCATGCAAATGCAAGTAGATGAAAAGGTACCACTTCGGTGGGCAGGTAACAGCGTTCCGTGCACTTCGGTGTTTAGTCATGCCGGCCACATGACCATGGAGTCTGTCTGTGGACAAACGCTGGCTCCCTCGGCCAGGAAACGGAGATGAGCACCGCCCCCTAGAGGCAGGCATGACTGGACGTAACGTCAAGGGGAAACCTGTACCTTTACCTTTTATGGGTTTTTCGACACGAGGCGTTTGCCATGCCCTTGTCATTCCCTGCTCCTGGTTGTTTATGGGTTATATAGGCAGTGACATGACCTTCCACTTTCACTTCTGCATCTATCCAGCACTTTCAGCAAATCAACCTTGTTTTGCTTTGTAAACTAAGAAAATATGGCATTTCATTGTAAAGGTGAAAGGAAATCTTTTTATACTTGTGTGCATGTGCTATTCTGCTACACCACAGTGCCACCTGGAGTTTATGTAGTAGAAAAGGAAACACTCCTGATGTAGTGCTTAGGTTTCAGTTCTGCAATGATTTTTTTTAAAAAAGATACATTAGATTAATAACCAATTAACAACCTTGGATAAAAAAGTTCTGAAGCACCCATAGGCAAGCGTGAGCAAAGAATTACAAGCATGCAATAAAAACCTTGGGTAGAAAAGCCCTTTGAGAGAAGGTGGGTTATAAATTAAATAAATAGACTTGTTTGTCTATACCTTCTCAACAACCCAGTGAGGTTGGTCAGTATTATTCCTGGTGTACAACTGAGGTTGTATGATAGGAAACAGTGAGTCAAGTTTATCAGATGAAGGTCTGACAATCTTAGACAGAAGTGGGAAAAAATCCCCTAATTAACATTTGGCAAACTTTTGAGGGACTGGTACCTTAAATTTCAAAATGTATTACTTTTGAACTGTGATTATGAGGAATTCTTTCAAAATAAATAACTCTTAAAACATTTTAGCATATTGGAAAGAAAAAAGAGTATCAAACTTATTCAATATTTTGAAGTCTTATTTTCCTCACGCACACAGAATGCTAAAACTATACATGATATTACGAATCTTGGAAGAAATTACACATTGGAAGAACATAAATTTGAATTTTTGTTTATGCATTTTGATCAGAAATATATCAAGAATCCTCCCCATGTTCCACAATAAATTCCACTGCAATTTATTTCAAATAGTCAAGTTTGGGATTACAGTAGTATGCAAGAGACCACACTCCTGTCCTTAGCTGGTGCAGCAGTAGTGAACCTGCAGCTCTCCGGATGGACCAGAAATCCCGTCACCTTTGGTCACACTGACTGGGGCAGATGGGAGTCCAAATCTGGAGGGCTGAACATTTCCTGCCCCTAAATTAATGGCTCTGACCATTTCCTAGAGAGAAAAATGAAGAAGAAAAATTGGGATAAGGGGAGGAGAAAGTAATCCTGTTTAAATATTTACAAGTAACCTGCAGCATTGCAGTGTAGAGTGATACTTTCCTGGATTCCACTCCATTCCATTCCCCTTTTTCTGTTCCTGTAAGTGGGAAAGGTGAGAGTGCAGAGAGAGGCATGTAGTTTCTAAAAAAATGGGATCCCATGTTTCTTGGTTGGATGAAAGATGAAGGACTGAGAGCTACTGTCTCTCTACGCATCTATTTTTGTGACTGTCGTGGTCCCAGAAGAGACTGCTAAATTTATCGATCAATAAATGTTATGTCAATGAAATGCTAAAAAGAAGAATTAGCAGGGGGAGGGTGGAGCAGGGGAGGCCAGGCTCATGGAAGAATCCCAGAGTCCCTAAACTAATCTCCCACAGAGTCACACACTTTCACTGCCCTGGGTTCTTAGCCTCCCATGACCTCTTTGGGAAGAGACTGACGGCAGAGTAGCTAAGAAGGCACATCAATTTCTTACATCTGGAAGAGGAATGGAGGGGGATTTAGGGACCAGGACGGCAGGGCGGTAGCATTTTTGAGGTACGCATCGCCTGAGACTCCCCATCCTCTGTTAGCAATCATTTACTTTTTAAACCCAGTGATTCACTTTTTAAGATGACAGTGAATCAACATCATTTGCAGGTAGCAGCATGCAAGCACCCACAGATCTCTTGATCTAGCAACACACACGAAACAGAAGTTACATTACAAAAAAAAAAGCAATTACTTTCACTTCCTTCCTGGTTTGCCTTTCCTCCCTGTAGGATATTTGTTTATCTTGGTTGCCATCCCCTATTGTTCTCTGAATGGGCTATGCAGATTTCCACATGCCCCCTTCTACACAACACACACAGACACACACACCACCCAGTCTCACAGGGAGTGGCAGAAGTGCAGGCTGATAGGGTAAAGGCCAGGATTTCATTAGTGTCTCATTGTTCCCTCTTACGTCATTGCCCAGGAGAAAGAAAATTAAACACGGTCTAATCCCCGCAGCTTCCCCAGCGCCCCCCCTAATAGCCCTGCACCCGCTGCCGGCTCCTAATCAGCTTGAACAAGGAGACCAAGGGGCCTGGAGCGCAAGGGCATCTCAGGCATGGAAAGGGGCCGAGAATATTGTGCCAGTGAGAAGAAGGTGCAGAGTCTGCTGTGTGCGTGTGTGTGTGTGTTTGTGCCAACCCACCCGGAACTGGAGAAGTTGTGACACTCAGTTTTTTTACATCAGGATGTTAATCAGCTATTAATCAGCTCTATCTATTTTGGGTTTGGTCTCAGAATTAGGATTTATGTACTACATGAGAAGTGTTTCCTTTCTTGGCTTCCCGCTGCACTGGGGTATAGTGGGACAGTACAAACAAACAACAGAAATTGTGCTTTCTTTATCTCTCATAGTTAAATGCCACATTTTCTCTGTCCCAATAAAACTTGCCAAAAGTGCTGTTTAGACACAGGAGCAATATTGTCTGATGAACCCATAAAGAACCATGAGTAGGGAATGACGAGCTCACCATAATTGCCTCATGTAGAGAAGTGCTTCCAGTTTCATTTGTGTTTCCCATTCAGACTTTTGGCAAGTTATCTTAGAGCAGAAAAAAATGCTGCATTTAGTCACAAAGTGAGAGAAAGCGCAATTTTCTCTTGTGCTTTTGCGCTACTCTGCTATACCATGGTGCCACCTAGAGGATATTTGGGAGAAAACATGCCGCAATCTTGGAGCTCGGTTTTGAGAGAAAATTGAAAATATAGGCAGCTGATTACCAGCCTCATGGAGAAAAGCTCTTGTGTGGAGGAACATGCTGGAAAATAAAGTAAGCTCTTTTAATTTCAGTTCAAAGTACAGGCCAGAAATGTTGTAAGAGTGCCTGAGGGGCAGGAAGTCAGTTACAAAGTATCCAGAATACAATTACTGTAAAGATAATGTAATATGTCTAGAATGGTTTAATTGGATATCTTCTTAACCAGCAACTGGGTTGATCCTGCTGCAGGCAAGCAAAGCAACTAGAAACTTGCATTTTTTGTAATGAAAGCTGAACATTCAGAGTGGGTACCTGGGGGATTCTTAAAGAACACACACACATGAGTCCACAGCCCTGTCAAACAGGCACCATGGCACTCAAGCACCAATTATTTCAGCCTTCCCAAACCTGCTATATGCTCAGCAACATGGCTGGGAGTTGACCAGCACATCTGGAGGGAACAAGATTCACGAAGGCTGCGGTTTAAGACCTGCACCAACAAACATGTACGATGGAATATAACGCTGCCCGGAAAAGCATGGAAAGGACATTCTGATTTGCGTAGGTCTCATAAGAAGCAGCTTTAAGATTGCCTCTGGTGTCCAAGACTCTAGTGGAATTTTTTTTCCCATCGCGAACTTTTTTAGAAATGTTGTAGTTGCATGAATGAGTTTATATGGGGTCAAGACCGCAGGTGAAGCCTCCCCTTCTTGAATTATGTACTCCGTTCATAAGTTACCAGAGACAGAGCTGCATGCGGTGCATCGTGGCACAGACACATTTTCAGAGGCAACCCTGTTGAACCAAGGATCCTATAGGCTGCACCTGACTAAGAATAAGCCCCACTGAAATCAATAGGACATGCTTCCTTGTGTTACGGCACAATCCTTCACATCTCCAATCAAAAGTAAGATCTACTGAATTCAGTAGAAACTCATTCTGAGGTATGGAGATTTAGGATTGTAGCCTAAATGGTTCATAAATACATAGAAGATTGATATGCAATGAATACTCATGGTTCAAAAATACTAAAGCTTTCTTGGAACACCTCATTGAACCTTCCACCCAAAAGACATAATCCCCTGAGAAGGACATTCTGTAGCTGAGAGGACTGGGCTCAGAAAACATGGTAACCCTCACCCAAAGGTTGAGTCTGAATCTGGTGTAAGTTGCCACTGAACTGTGACTTGTTAAAACGGGGTGCTGTGTGATCTGGACCCAGCTGTGCTGCCAAGCCATGGCTTGTCAAACATGAAGAGAACCTGTAGTTTGTTGCTGGGCTCTGAACTGCGGGTTGCTCACTATGGCTTATTAGCACAGCTGGTTCAAACAATGCAATAATGCACATTTCAGCAACAAGCCACATTTCAATAATAGTCCACTTGCAATAGTCAGACTCAACCCTTGAGTGCAGGTTATTGTGTTGTCTGAACCCATTCCTAAAAAAGCCCTCTTTGTTCATGTAAGGTATCTCATCTCTGCTTGTAGCAGTATCTGGGGAAGAGCTTGAGCCTGGGCTGAGGGACTGAATGGAGCATTCCCAGACAGCATGCAAAGCAGCTGAGGAACTTTGCGCCGTGCGCATCATTCCCAGAATTCAAGTTGTACATGCTATTCCCCATGTAGCTGAAGTTGTGCTTCTGTTGCTCCCCTGGCACTGCTGCCCCAATAGCGAAGGGCAGTGATGTTGCTGGGGCCACCAGCCACGGTCTGCAGCTCAGGCTCTGGGGGAGCACGACTGACCACCCAAAGGATGGTGCCTACCGAGGGCAGCAGACGTTTGTGAAGGTTTTGTGTATCTTATTCCTGTGGTTCCGACGATGCAGTGGCTCAAGTGGGCTTAAAACAAAGAACTGCAGATGCTCAGCTTGCACGCACATATTTAAATCAATCAAGATTGGAAAAAAATTGTTTTAGTATATAAAGAATGTAGAAGTCATTGCAGTCATGGAATGCTAGTTGTGGAGGCTGTGATTGAATTGTTCATTGTGTATTTCATAACACTGGTGGCTATGTTAAGGACCCTGTCATATAACTGCAAAGTCTGGAGGTTAAAATTCCCTAACGGCACCACTGCAAGGAACCCAGATGTTTGCAGAAGTACCACAAATGGCTTTTTCTCGGGGAAGAGCCAAATTGGAGGGGGAATGGAATGACTGCAATCCTGAACACCAATCCTCTGCCCTGCAACACTTTTTGTGTGCTGCGGATTCTCCAGAACTCTTCATCAGGCTGCACAGCACAAAAAGCAGGGGGAAGGGGAAGACACAGGGAAGTCCAAACTGGGCCTTCCGTTCAGACGGGCCCAGGATCAACATGGAACGCCAGTGTCAGGTGTTGCCACTGTCAGGTTGCACCATGACCCTCCCGTTGAGGGCGCACAACCTCCTTGGAGGAGCGGCAACTCTGTGGCACTCACAGGAGTCCATGCAGGAGACTCATTCTTCGCCTTCCCCTTATGGGAAAAGGTGTGGAGCAGGTGACATGCTTTGCTGCACGCAGAGAAACCCTTTAAGCAGGCTTAGATGCAGCCTCCTGTCTCATGATGCTCCAGGGCATCTCAGTGGCAGCTGGGCCTGGAGGAAAAATGCTTGGATTGCTGGCCTGGAGAGCAAAATTCCTGGGAGGTGCAAGGCGGATGTCGGCATCAGGGCCTGCTGTGATGGTGACACCAGCGGGTGCCCAAAGCAGGTGCTGGGTACCAGCTCAGGTGACAAACAACACCATCGAGGTTACCTTCCTAGGAATGGTGGGATTCATTTACACTAGGTCTTTTGCTTTTCCTAATCCCTTTCTGAGTACACAAAAAGGAAGTATATGGAAAATTGGATTGAGGCCCTGGGAACTGGCTATCGAAGGCTGGAAGTCTTGACGGTACATATTTGGGGTTCAGAACCAGCCACCTCTGGCTCAACTCTGAGTGCGTACATATCGGGTTGCAGTGGTAAGGGCACAGTGTTGCGTCTGTTAATACAGCAAGCTGGCTGGGGCATGCTGGAAGTTGTAGGGGGTCTTTCTGCCCTCCTCTGTGAATGGCATCAAAATGCAACCAGCTAGCTTTTCATTTGCTTAGTGAGAGTGATTGCCTTCTGCAAACCAGACAAATGGAGACAGGAGTTAGCCCCCCTCCTTCACCAGACTGCTCTATTTCCCCCCCTTCACCAGACTGCTCTATTTTCATGCAGTCTGGTGAAGGGAGGAAGAAACTTTCTTTCCACTGCAGCTAGGATGGAAATCCAGCTGACTGGGAGAGGAGGAACAGAGCCGTTTCCATGGCTTGCCCCAGCCATAAAGCCCACGCCAAGACGTGTGTGCCTGAGCTGAAAGTCAAGATGGGATCCTTTCCCCCATTCCAGAAGCTGCCCAGACTGGCCAATAGATTTTACTTCAAAACTGGTGACAGGCCAGTGTTTACCAGGGTCAGGCTGAAACATTTTGTAGGCTCAGGAACTGGACTCAGTGGTGTCCACCTTCCCATTCCATGCATGGAAACCTATCAGACGAGCACCTGAATCTTAGTGAGGGCTGGACCATGTCCTCCTGGCCAGTTTAGGGGCTTAGGGCAGGAAAGCCAGTGTGGTGTGGTGATTAAATTGTTGGATCGGGGACCCAAGAGATGGTTCTAGCCCTTGCTCAACCATGGAGTTCACTGGGTGGCTTTGGGCCATTCATCCACTCTCAGCCAGCAGGGTTGTTTTTGTGAGGATAAAATGGAACTATGCAAGCTGCCTTGAGTTCCTCACAAAAGGAAAAAGGCAGTATATAATAGCATGAGGATGCTGATGATGCTGATGATGATGGGACAAACCTGCATGGTGGCCCAATGTTATAGGCATAAGGTTATAGCCAGCCTTGGGCTTCCTTCGCCAAACCAGGAGGCAGCAGACGGCTTAGGTGTGAGGCCAGGCCATCTGGTACACACACACAACTCTCTTCTCCAATTCCACAGTTCCTTGATCTCCTGGCATCTGCATACTAAGGCAGCTGCCTCACTCTGCCTAACAGTTGGGCCGGCCCTGCTGAGGAAAACATCTGGGGTAAATTATGATCTTGCATGTTTCCTCTTCATTTCAGGAGTGATTCTGGGATCTTTGCTTGGGAGCCTGCTGAGGTTGCTCCCGCCTCTTGACAGCGACCTGGTCATGCTGATTTCTTTTCCTGGGGACATCCTGATGCGTATGTTGAAAATGTTGATCCTGCCTCTTGTGATCTCCAGTCTTATCTCAGGTGAGAGGGCTGCAGGGCTGACAGAAGCTGCATCCATATGCTAGGCTGTAGCCTCTGCTCAAGATGTTGGAAAAATCTGCAGCAGATGTAAATAAATTTGCATTTATTTGGATCCGGTCTGTGGATTCCACAGTGGACCAGCTTTTTCCGACTCATGCTGCTCCTGTGGACTTGCAGATCAGTTTTTCACTTGCCAGGGCAGGATGGGGGTGGATTTATGAAAGTGCGTAGCAGCACCAACACACATGAGTCAATTTGCATTAGTGCTGCTTTGCGTTAACTCATGTGCTGCAGCAATTTAGCATGGGTAGAACACACTTCTGGTTAAAAAATACAATTCTGTCAGTGAGACAGTGACACAAAGGCTGGGTTCAGCTGTCATAGCAAACAGCCCTGCCTGGCATCCACAGTGCCTGGGTTTTTGCTCACATTTTGCAGTTAGAGATTGCACTGGCAGATCTCGTGTGGTTGTGTTGTGTAGATAGCACAGATTGGATGGTTATCTGGAGTTCTTCTTCTATATAAAGGGCTGGATCCAGATTTAGAGTTGAGACATGAACAAAACAGCTCTTTATAGTGACTACGGAGCATTGAAAGGGTTAGCTTTCGCTAGAGATCAAACAACATTTGTACATCTCAGTGCTTCATAGGCACCACAGAGTGCTAAACGGCCAAATTTCGCTTGGTAGTGAGCCAAAGTGAGTTATTTCAGCACGGCTGGGTGCTATGCAGCAAAGCAGGGATTCCAAAAATACCTCGGTGCTGAGGAAATGGCCACAGACTTCCCACCGCTGCTATCTGCTGCACTAAAGCCGCCATTCTGCATCTGTTTCTCCAGTGCCCAGCCACTATTTCGTCCACTCCAGTTGGTGGACCGCAGGAATATGGCGGGCAGAGGGAGAGTCAACTGGTTATGGAGAAAAGGAAGCATTGGCTTGGGCAAGATGGACTCTCTGTGCTCCTGTAACACGTACAATATCTTTTCTGGGCAGGTCTGGCTGGTCTGGATGCCAAATCCAGTGGGCGCATGGGCACTCGTGCCATGGTCTACTATATCTCGACCACAGTGGTGGCAGCCATATTGGGTGTCATCCTGGTCCTGTCCATCCACCCCGGCAACCCGAAACTCAAAAAATCCCCTGTGGTGATAACCAAAAATGAGGAAGTCTCCAGCCTGGATGCTTTTCTGGACTTGATCAGGAACCTGTTCCCGGAGAACCTGGTGCAGGCCTGTTTCCAGCAGGTAATGCAACGAACAGATGGCCACACAAGTCACGGGGAGAAGGGCAACGAGGGTAGAGCCCTGGGGCCTTCTTCCAAACAATCCTTCCGACCCACCTGCCCGCTTCTTTTGCCCGCAGATCCAAACCGTCTCCACGAAGGTGCCTGTACCCCCAGTGGTGGTGCGCAAGGAAAACATCAGTCAGATAGTTCACACGAATGGGTCTGTGCTCAATGCGACCATCACGGAGGTCAACGTGGGCCCCAGCACTGTGACCCAGAAGCAGCTGGAGTTCAAGGCCGGGATGAATGTTTTGGGTGAGCCTTTTCCTTGCCCCTTACAGAGCTGGATGGAAAGCAAACAAGCGTTCAGCCCTGACTGTGCGGAAATCTCTGGCTTGCACAGATGAGCTATTTGCCACATCGACACAACCACCACAAGTAGAGTCTTTCTGAAGTCTACATGGTGTGTGTGCACTAACACATGCTCATGCTATTAGCCTTGGTCAACTCATGCAACAGGATGAATCCTGGCAGAATCATGAGATGATTATGTTCCCTGGTGTAAGAACTCCTTGCAAAATAGACCAAGAAAAGAATGCATATGAACGGCGAGGCGTCTATTTTAACCTTTCTCTTGCCATGCTTGCTTTCCTTGTTGCCGTTATATGCAGTCCATTTGTCTCCAGCTTACAATGACCCTCTGAATGAATGCCTTCCAAATGCCTGTTCTTAACAGCCTTGCTCAGTGCCTGCTTTCTGCTCCCAAGTTATTTATTCATGAAGGGGTTGAACTGAGGCAAAGGAGAGACGGAGTGCAGGGCTGTTCCTCCATCCCAGCTGATGGCCTTCTGCTGAAGGCTTCTCTTCCCTCAGCTACCTCCAGCAGCTGCCAATTAAAAAAATTAAATTTCCCCCTCTTCTGTCCTGATCCCTTTTTCCTTGTGTGCTGTTTTCTTTGTGTGTTGCATCTTTTTTAGACTGCAAGCCTGAGGGCAGGGACTGCCGTGTTTAATTGATTGTATCTAAACTATTGAGGAGCAGCAGGAAATACTTCAAAGACATGTCTAAATAATGGCTGGAGCATTCCAGCTGTGGTCTTCCCACTGCAGTGTGGAATAGTACAGCTGTGTCTACCGCTTCACGGGTCTGTCACCTCATCTACACATCTCCTTCTGCTGCATGGGTAGACCAAGCCTTAGATACAGGAAGGAACCGCAAATAAAGATGAAGGGGAAAGATATTCAGTGTGGCATGTTGCTGTTAAACAGTTTGCCTTTAAATAAATCAAATCTCAAATCAAATCTTTATTGCTTAACTCCAGACCATCACCATTCAGTTAATCCATCATAACAAAAGAGGAGGTGCATCTGTCTGTCTGTATGTCTGTCTGTCCGCCTGCATCGTAGCACTAAGACCGCAATGCCTATAAGACACCTTGGCACGAATTGTAAGGTGGCTCTAGAAGTCTGCACTTTGGGTTGTTTGGTGTGTGTTTTCAGTGCATTAATTAATTGCAAATACCTTATATGTATTCAGGTGGTTGGAGCCTGAAGCCATATCTTCAGCCACTAGGGGGCAGACTGGCCTCGACAGTGCATAGCTCTGCAGCCCTTAGTAGGCTAAGGGTCTGGGGTCTGTGCCTGCTCCTTGCTCCCACGCTGTGGAGCAGCCCCTCCCTTGGGGGAATGGAGTGCACAGACCTCTGCCCCAGAGCACTGTGGGGTGCCTGATCACAGGGGCCAGCAGGCACGACTTCAGCCAGAAGGGTCAGGTCCATCATGTCCAACTCTGGCCACTGCATAGCTGTGGTTTGCTGTTTCATGCAAGTGTATTCCATCCCATGCTTCCTGGTGTGTTAACCCCAGGGGCCTGGTCCAGACAAGACTTCCCACTTTATTTTATTCATTTATTTACTTATTTGATTTTTATAGGCTGCCCCATTTCCATAAGCTCGGGACAGTCTAGGTTCAGGGTTACTTAGGAAGAAACAGAACCACCTATGCTGAAGATGATACACAAGTGATGGAATACAGTGATGAATTATGGATGCAGATCATTAATAAACAAGCAAAAAAGGCCGACACTCCCTCCCCTTTTTCTATGACTAAATCGGTTCCCTGAATAGGCCAGGGGATGCTCAGTGCATCTCCAAAATTGCTTGAGTAAATTATTCATCCATTTGTCTCCCCATGCTGAGGGCAAAGGACATGCTGTGGGTTTTATACAGTTCTCTCCCCCTACTTTAGAGGCCATCTGCATACGCAGAATCGAGCCATCTTCCTGGGAGATGGAGATGGAGACAAACCTGCATCCATAAGGCAAACAGCTTCTTTCTCACAGCAAATGCAGCCTCTTAGCTACAGAATAACTGGGGGCGGCTGCTCTGAGGCCTTTATCTCTGGTGCTTTTCCTAACAAGCTGAAGACCATAAGGCCTTGCCCTGGCTCCACGGACCTATCTGGCTTTTGGACACTAGAAAAATTCATTGATGAACCTTAATAACCACGTCACCACACTTTTGGTACAGCCCTTCAATACAGCTACGAATATAATACAAAAGGGAATAGGCTGGTCATCCTAAAATTAACCAATAAGACTCATTTATTCATGTGTGCATGTGTTTCCTAAAGAAGTTCTTTTCTTCAAACATTTCAGATTTGAAGTCTGAAAAAATCGTTCACAGCCTGCATGTTGTATGAATTTACTTTCACCTCTTCTCCTACCTTCCCTGTTAGGCAGGGAAAGAAAAGATGTTGGGGGAATGTTCATGTTTGCTATCTCCTAATCAAGGTCGTGGTCCAGGGAATTTTGTAGTGCTGGAGGTGCCCTTTTGTCTCTGACTTTCCTTTCCCATCTCATTCCCAATAGGTTTGATCGGGTTCTTCATCGCCTTTGGCATTGCCATGGGGAAGATGGGGGACCAGGCGAAGCCCATGGCGATTTCTTCAACATCCTCAATGAGATCATCATGAAGCTCGTTTCTATGATCATGTGGTGAGAGAGACACAGATATGCTTCCCAGAGATCCAATTTTAAAATTCCCCAGTGGACTAATAAATTTCTGCGCAGAATGTTTCAAGATAATGACCGGGTTTTCATGACATGACAAACAAAATAGGGGTAACAAGCCATGGTGGGTTCTTGTTTCATGAGGACCTAAGAATCCCTCAGGGTGGCCTTATTGAAGGCAACAAGCGATCCTACAATCCATGGGTTGTTGTAGGACTTGTGGATCCGTGATGGGTTGTCGTGTTGTCTGAAGCCAGGCAATTTTTATCTCCATTGCGAGTACCAATTGTATGCTTGACCAGAGTGGCAAAAAGATCTCTGGCTGGTTTACAACAATATTAAGGGCAACAATTTAAAAATCATAAAAATTGCAATATAAAATTTAAAGGCCAAATGGAAGGCTCAGCTTTCATAGGATCAATTCACCCTGAAGCAAAGTGGACATGTGAGCTTCTGAACTCCACCTCTCCAGGGTTGGCCTCTTTCCAGGCACGTCGTGGCTCCAGCCATCAGAAACCCCTGAGCAAGCATCGTCCAACCCTTCTTAACACCTTTGAACTCTTTCTTCAGCTGTGAATTGTGCAACAGACTAAGGGAAAGGAAGCTCAGCTCCCTCAACGGCTGTCATAAACCCCTTTTATCTCCCTGTCTGTAGGTACTCACCCTTTGGCATCGCTTCACTCATTTGTGGCAAAATCGCAGATATCAAAGACCTGGAGGTGGTGGCCCGGCAGCTGGGGATGTACATGGTGACAGTCATCGTGGGCTTGGTCATCCATGGAGCTATGGTGCTGCCTCTCATCTTCTTCATCATCACCCGCCAAAACCCCTTCATCTTCTATGCTGGCATATTCCAGGCCTGGATTACTGCCCTCGGGACTGCCTCCAGGTGTGGGCAAGAATTGCCCTTTTACTTGCACTGTCACCCCTGCCATTGCACGTCCGTCACTGTCACTCGGGCCCTTTTTAACTGGAGATGGAGTAGGACTAGGTGCCAAAAAGATCTAGGGCTCAGGCTCACAGGACCAAAAAAACAAAAAACAAAAAAAACCTCTGCACATGCTCAAAAATCGGTATGAGTCTTTCCAGGATAAAAAGTGGTGTATGGACAAGGTTGCATAGGGCATTGGTTTCAGGAAAAAAATTATCAGGCTGAAAATTCCAAGGGAGGGCAGCAAGAGGGGAAGCCCTTGTGGGCAAAAAGCCAGCTAATCGGAGGGGATCAGATGCAACAGAGATAATCAGAGTCCCGGTACCTTTGTCTCAGGAAGTGCCCCAGGATGGCAGGGCGGTGGGGCAGGAGTCCTCCCAGCCATGGGGGGCTCAAAAGGCGAGATTAAGACCCCACCCCTAGTGGGCCAGCCTCTAGCTCTGCCTCTGACTGGAGGGAGGGTGGAGAAAAAGTTAGAAAGGGTAGACCTTACTCATGAACCGAGGAGCAACCAGACTGGGCAGACAGTCCAGTCACTCACGAAAGATGTCTTGAAATGGGTCTTTAGGCCACACAGTTCAAAGATGTACAATCCCACAAGGCCTCCAGGAACGGGCGCAGGAGGGAAGAGGGTGAAACTATGCATGGATATCCACATCCTTTTAAACTCTTTCTTCTGCTGCCTCCTCACATCAGTGCTGGGACATTGCCAGTCACTTTCCGCTGCCTTGAAGAAAACCTTAAAATTGACAAGCGAGTGACGCGCTTCGTGCTGCCGATTGGCGCCACCATCAACATGGATGGCACCGCCCTCTATGAGGCCGTGGCGGCCATCTTCATCGCACAGATGAACAGCATAAATCTGGACGGGGGACAGATTGCGACGGTCAGGTGAGATCTGGCATCTCCTTGTAGGCAGTTGCTCAGGAACCAGCCCTGAAAGCAATTTTGAAACAGAATCTGGTCCTTGGGCGGAAAGAGGTTTAGTGTCCCCAGTCTACGGAACAGAAAAACAGCCTGTTTGCAATGAATAAATGCCATATTTCTCTCTCTCTCCTTCTCACAGCCTGACAGCCACATTGGCTAGCGTAGGGGCGGCCAGTATCCCCAGCGCGGGGTTAGTCACCATGCTTCTAATCCTGACGGCTGTAGGACTTCCCACCCAGGACATCAGCCTCCTTATTGCTGTGGACTGGCTATTGTGAGTGTCACCGGGGCAGGAAGTGAGGGGTTTGGTCTGAGATGGGGTGTGGGGAACGTGGCTAAAGCTGGAAATCAATGCTTAACTATAACTTACTAATGTGGGGTTCAGCATTTTTACCGCTGTTCTTTTAAGTGAGATCAAAAGCATACAAAGAGCCCTGCAGAATCAGAGCAAGGTCTATCTAGTCCAGGATTTTGTCTGTCACAGGACCCTCCTGTCCATGTTCCCCAGCACCTGGTATCCATGGGCACACTGCCTCTGATACTGAAGGTAGCATATAGTCCTCAGAACTAGTAGCCATCGATAGCCCCAAAACAGCTGGAAAAATAATTCACAATACACAAGCCAAAGGGATAAAACTGCCTTCTCTTCATGTACCTTGCCAATAAATTCACTGAAGACCTACTTGCATGAGTTTTTCAAAATAAATACTATCCTTAACTGTTTGCTAGGATTTTCCAAAAGCCTTTGGTACTCTTCACTAAACATGATGTTCTGCAGAGTCCCACACTGAAATGAGGGATCTTCCCCGAGTTGAGAGCGTATCTGGAGAATAGGAAGGGTTTTGATCTGGAGGATCCAAAATTTTGCTGATCGTTCTAATAATGAATAATACCCACCCATACCCACGCAATAGATTTATAGCCTGCCTTTTTCCGACAAAGGGCTCAAGGCAGCTTACATCATTCTCCTCCTCCAACTTATCCGCACAACAACAACCCTGGGAGGTACGTTGGGCTGAGAGTCTGTGCCTGGCCCAAAGTTGGCCCAGTTGGCTCCATGGCTGAGCAGGGACTAGAACCCAGATTGTCCGAGTCCCAGTCCCATGCTCTAACCACTGCACCACACTGGCTCTCTAGTTGGTTTCATTTGGTACCCAAAAGGCAAGCTGCAGGGGGTCGGGAGAGGACGTCTGAGGCCAGAATCCCTTCTGAAGAAGGATCCTTCCCTCCACCCTTGCAGTTAGAGGCTAGAACCTTCCTTTGGCCCCCAAACCACCATCCGTGTTGTTTCCAAAATGATAAAATTGTGTAGCATTTTATCATTTTGGAAACAACCATGTCAATTTGTTAAACTGAAAGGCAAGGTATAAATTCTCTATAACTGAAAAAAATATCCACACAATCAGATAATCAGAGATCCACAAAGCACACGTGCATCTTCTTCTTGGCTGACTGCACTGGCCTGGCTAACCTTAAGCATCCGGGGTATTTCCATGTCTGCAGGAAGTTGTGTGCAGGAAGCTGAACAGTGCCATGCCTGTCTTTTGCGTGTCTGAGGTAGTTACACATTTGGTCACCCAGCTGCCGCACGAACATCACAGGGCTGAGCACACTGAAGGACGGGTGCACGGCACAAGGCCGACAACCCCCTTTTTGTGGCCTTGTCAGGCCAACCAGGATGGAAACTGCCACACTTAAAGCTTCTGCAAAGACTGTTACCATTAAGAATAAGCTTAATCAGCCTTCCCCAACTTGGTTCATGCCAGTTGTGTTCGATTAACTCCCATCTTCCCCCAGCCATCCTCTGGCTGGGATTAATGAGAGTGGAAATCGAAGAACTGGAATTGGCAACAGGCTGGGGAAAGCTAAGCTGGAACAGCAAGTAGAGCAAAAATCCCCACAGAGACAGTTATTCAACTGTGTAAACCATCAACCCAGTATGAGGCAAGGGATGTTTTTAAGGGCAATTTCATGAATTCCTGGAATTCTAGGAAAACAAAGGAGATGTAAGATGAGAAGAAGGCTCTTCCAGTGATGGTTAATGACACATCCATGCCACCCCTCATGGACCAATAAGCAAGTTCCGAGCCTTCCTGTGTGAAATACCTCAGTCTTCTTTTTCTAGAAAGGTCTGTCAAAATGGCAGGCCACGGAGGGCATCTTTCACAAGAAACTGGCAATAACTTGGAGAGCGAGGGCATGGAGGGGCCTCTACCACATCACTCTTAAAAATACCCTCCCCCTTTTACCCCCCTCCCTCTGGCAGGGACCGGATGAGGACTTCTATCAACGTAGTGGGCGATTCCTTCGGCGCTGGCATCATCCACTACCTCTCACAGAAAGAGCTGGGAATCATTGATGCCAGGGCTGAGGGGCACGAACTCGACCCCGCTGCCCTTAAGCTGCAGGCTCTGGGCAACCACCAGGACCTCCTGGAGGACTCCATCGGTGCAGGGTACACTGTCCTGCCCAGCCTGGATGTGGAGGAGGTGAGACGGAAAGCGTTTCCCATGAAACAGTAGAGAACAGAGCAGACCCCAGAGAGACTCGTGGTCCCTATGGCATGAGGACATATGCAAACAAAGGGTGTCATGCTGAGCCCATGTTGCTCAATATAGCATTACCTCTTTGGGTCTACGGTACGGTGATGGGCATGGCTTCTATTTTCATCCCTGGCCTGTTCACATATAAAATGAAGAGGGAGGATGGGCCTGATTTTAATAGCAAAAGGAGCACACAGGAGAAAGTGCAGTGGTGCATAGCTAGATCATTTAGCCTCTGGATGTGATGGACTTATAAGGGCTCTCCGTCAAATAATCGCATGCATTACTTCAGCTGTAAAAAACACAGCCTATCTCTTCTCCACACACGCACACTGCTGTTCCTGTTTTACAATTGTTTCAACCATCGCAATTGAGTGACTAGAAGTAGAAAGGCTGTCAGAAAGAGAAAGGTCAAGACCTCTTGCTGATACCAGAGTATAGGAGATGGAATCATCAGTTCAAGCTGCAACAACCCAGATTTAGGCTAGGTATCAGGAAAAGCTTCCTCAGTGTCAGAGCAAATGCGACAGTGGAACCAGCTGCCTGGAGAGGTGGTGGGCTCTCCCACACTGGAGACATTCAAAAAGAAACTGGACAGCCATCTGAGTGGGATGGTGTAACTTGGTGTCCTGCAACAGCAGAGGGTTGGACCGGATGGCCTTCATGACCCCTTCCAACTCTACTCTGCTGTGATTTTATATTCTGTGTCTGAATCAGCCCTGCTGGAAAGGGCTCAGGATCAGGGATATTACCAGGATATAGGCGTGGGAAGTGAGAGTAAAGCAGAGTGAGCCTCTGAGCATGTGCAAAATGAATTGCTTTCAGTGCTGAGCAAACATTTATATTCCAGGTTAAAACTATCTAAGGGCAAAGAATTTTACTTCCTAACAGATTTTAGCTGCAGTACCTTTTTGCTATTGCCCCCCTTTAGAAATTGAGCACTGCCTCATTTCCATTCTTCCGTGCTCCTAGACTGGTTAAGCCCCCCCCCCCTTTTGTGTGTGTGTGTGCACATACAAATAGGCAAAGCTGAAATGAATAGGTAATTCCCAACTTCCTGGGGCAGAATTAGTTCTTGCTGACAGCTTTCTTCTTGAAAGAGGCACCCATGTCCCGTAACAAGAGAGGTAACTATTCCATTACTGAAGTTCCCCCCCCCCAAGTCACTAAGGTTGTAATAAATAAATAGAATTTTAAATTTTCACAGGATGTTTAAAGACACAAGAGCCTTTGTCCTGGAAAGCCTTGTTTTCTGATCATAGGATTTAGAGAGGTTTTAAGTCCAGAGGTCTAGACATGTGCACACGGCCCCATCCAAACTCCTGGACGACAGTGATAACAAACACTGTTTTTGCTTCCAGCCCCCCGAGAAAATGGATGCAGCATCACAATACAGTGAGAAGGATGAAGAGGCACCTGCCGACGATGAAGAGGAAGGAGAAGAGAAGGAAGACACAGCAGAATAGATTCCCTTTCCCCCTCATTCTGCCCACCTCCCAACACACACACACAGACACACACGGGGTGGGCAAAATAACAATCGGATTATTACCTCTGGCCATGTGATACCCAGACCCAGCCATGGCAAACAACTGCAGCACTGGGGGAGCGATCCCTGGATGAACCCACCAGCTTTCCCTCCTGGGGCAGCTGTGCTGACCCGCTGCCTCTGTACAGATGTGTCATCTTTTTCATACAGATCACCTGAGGAAGGAAGGGGAGCTGGGGCACGTGTGTGTGTGTGTGTGTGTGTGTGCACGCACATGCATGTGTTTACACATGCCTCTTCTGCTCTTGGGACTTTCCCCAGTACAAAGGACGTGGGCCTTATATCAGGTCGAGCCGCTCGTTGCTCTAGCCCAGTCTTGTCAGCTTTTCCTGGCAGAGACTCCCCAGGGTGGCGGGGCGTTGCCCATCCTTTGCCATTCAGTCCTTTTAATCCAGGTACGCAGAACTTCAGGCAACATCTGGAGTTGCCCAGATGGTCATGCCAGTTCCACCCTGACCGCCTGTTTGGTAGTTTTCGTACACCTCCTCCATCCTAAATGGTTGAACAGCTAAGGCTTGGTGACCCTACCCCCGATGCCTGCCTCCACCCCAGCATTTCTGAAAGGAAATTTAGCCCTTAGGCTGAAAGAGATTCAAACCTCCCCCTGCTTTAATTTGAGAGCAAGCTTTCTGAAACAGTTGCAGATGTACTGCAAACCACCCAGCCTGCATTTTGCCTGCCCCGACTGAGAGTTCTCCCTGTGCTGGAATATGTAGAAAATGAACCACAGCGAATGGCCGCTGGATCGATGGCCACATAGATCGATTCCTTTCAATGCAACAGGAAAGCAACAAATTTCTGAATGGCCTTTTGGAAGAAATCCATCCGTTCCAATCATCAGTGCGTGTCGCTCTTTTTGGGTCCTCTCCATCTAACCAACATTATTCTTTCCTCCTCTCCTCCATATTATAAGAAGTCAAATCTGTTCTGTTTACCTAATTATGCATTTTCCCGTCTACCCAGGCAGTCTCCATCCACATGCCCTGACTTGCCTATCCATCCATGACTTCTTCAGCAGGGACAGAGTGTGTGTTGTGAGCCTCCCTTCTCTGCCATGAAGCGAGGCCAGACTCTTCATTTGAAATTCTCAAAACAATAATTTTACAGGGTTCTTTTGTCAGTGTTATGGAGAGAATGTATATCAAGCGCTTTGAGCACTTTGGGTTGGGGAGAAATTACTATATAAATACTAAGTATTATTACTATTATCTTGCTGCATATCCATTTATCTCAAAGAAAAGCTTACAGGTTTTATTATTTATTTTTCACATCCTCAACTGGACTAGCCCCATGGATCAATTCTAGCCTTACACAAACTTCATAATTCCAGAAAATGCCTAGTTCCAAATAGGTCCTATTGATGAAACATTATAAGATTTGCAAGTGTTGCAAGGCCTGGACATCTGAAGTCCCAGCCTCAATCTCCTTCTCACAACCCCAGATATAAGACCTGACTGTCTTATCATTGCCAGTGACGGTTTATCCACATCTTTCCAGGGGACAATTTTTAAGGGAAATAGAAGCTGGGATGGAAAGGGTTAACTCTCCCCTTTTCCACATACTCTCTCCTCCCTACAAACAAAAGTCTCCTGCACAGCAACTAAACTTATGAAGGGAAAACAATGCTGCCCTTATGGGTGACCAGGGTGACAGGGCAATTTAACTGAAGATGTAAGGCATAATCCTATGCATGCTTAGATAGAAAAAAATTCCTACAACTCCCAGCATGCCCCGTGCCAATTAGCTGGGAATGCTGGGAGTAATGGGGCATTTTTCCTATCTAAGCATGCATAGGATTGCTTCCTTATCTGAGATCATTTGGATGAGAAATTATTGGGCTGGCATGGCTTTCCGGGAAATTTAAATAAATACTAGTAATATAAGTATAAACTAGCAGGTGTAGATTCGTGTCCTCTGGATTTGGCACCCAAATTTTCTATAAGCCCAGCATCAATTACATTATACAGATATATTCTAATCCAGGCACCTGCTGCTTTACTTTTGGGGGTGCTCACTGGGAATTAACTAAGGAATTTGCGAACCACAAGCAGCTAGGTACTCTATGACAGAGCAAGACACAGGAGCATGCCCTCTTCAAAGCTCTGAACCCAAGTGTGAGCATCGGGTCACTGAAAATGCTGTACCTTGTCAAATACATGCTCACGTTCATCTTGATCCTGGTTCCCAGTTCAATTTGTGCAAGTAACTTAAATTGCTCAGATTTCCCCAGTAAATTGAGCCACCCCCCACTGTAGTCTCCCCGGGGAAATTTGTGCTCATTTGGGGAAACCTGCACAAAACTTTCAAGCCAATTTGTGCAGCGTGAGCGGCAATCAATTGGACAATCCTGGCAATCTCTAACATGGCTTGTTATCCATCCCACCTTTTAACGTTTTGTGCCATTCTTTCAGCGATTGTACAGCAATAACCCAATTCCATTTAATGCTGGTGAAACATAAGCCCTGCAGCCCCCACTGTCCTGATGGCAAAGGGGTACGGCAACAGCAACACGCAGCAAATGGGCTGGCACGCACACTTCTTAGCTCCCACCTCTGCCCTGCAGCATCTAGATCGGCATTTGGGAAGAGCCTGGCATGACATTTGCACATCTCACTACATCAGAGTTGCCCTACCTTTGGGGGCTGTTGGAGGCCTCCTTCCCTATGTGCCCTCCTGCCCTTTGAGATCTGAGGTGGAGGTCCTGCTCCAGGAGCCCTTCTTGAAGGAAATTAGGAGGGTGACAACCCGGAGGAGGGCCTTCTCTGCAGTGGCACCTCAACTAAGGGATATGCTCCCCAGAAAGGTTCACCTGGCACCAACTTTATATTCTTTTCAGCATCGGGCAAAACCCTTTTAATTTCCCCATTATTTTAATGTTTAATTGATCTTAACTGGGGTTTTAGTATTTAATTGTCAGATGCTGTGACATTTGTTTTAATCTACTCGTTTTTTGTAAACCGTCCAGAGGTGTTAGTAGTGGACAAGATAGAAAAGAGGATAATAAATAAGTAAATAAATAAGGCAGGGGTCAGGAACAGCGCACAGGCTCCTACCCTGGCTGGAGGAAGGGTGTTGGAGAGGTGGGAGAGAAAGAGACAGAACAGATTGGAAGGATGTGGAGGGGGAGAAGTGGCCACCGTCTGTTGGGCTTAAGAAGCAGAAAGCCAGGAATTTAATCAATGTCTGGAGACCGGCAGGAGGCAATGACGCAAAGCAATGCTTCCCCAGTATGGGTTCAGCTCGTCGGTGTAATCCAGCACAATAGCCTGTTGGCGCTAGGCTCTCACCCTGTGAGCAGTCGGGTGAAAGGGGAAATTGGAAATCAGACTGTGCATGTACATGCCTGTACAACCGAGTGGGAAGTACGTATAGCTTGCGTGTGCATTTCCTTACACCAGATTCGGATATGGAGGCCATACAATCCCTCAGCAGAAGTATGGAAACCAAGGCTCTCTCCGGTGGATTAATCAGCAGTTAAAAGGAAGGTGGCTGGCACTCCGCTTTTCTTCCTCTTGAATTCCCAAAGCAGTTTCCGCAATCTTGTCCAGACAGTAGTCTTCAGATTTCCGCACGGGGGATCATTTAGGATATTTTGAACTTAAATTGCCATCTGGTGTTCAAGTAGAGAATCGCACAGGCTGCCACAGATGTAAAGAAGCTTTAATTTAGGTAAAACAACATTGCATGTCATACACTGTGGTTCTAGGGTAGGTTTACCACGTGTCCAGAAGAAAATTCTAGCGATGTCTAATTTTTGCGTTTCTTCAGGGGTCACATCACGGAAATAGAAATGATCACACCTCTATAGATATCTACAGATCAAGCGAATTTCAGAGGTAAATGTGTTAGTAGCTTGTCCCACACACAACAGACACAGAAGGAGGGAGCTAACATCTTAGAAATGTGCTAATCTTTACTATCAGTCTCCTGTAAAGGGACAGCCAAATAGGCTGGCTGAAAAGTTGGCAGCCCTCTCGTTTGAGATTGGGAGGCCTTCCCTTTCTCCACTAGCTCCAAGAAGCTAGAATACCTCTAAGCATGTACAGAGTGCCCTTCCCCAAGTCCCCAGTGCCATCCTCTGCTTCAGAGGGATTGACAGGGATTCTGCATTAGAAAGTGAAGTTTCCTGAAAGGGTCACCTTGTTTCTGAAACAATGTTATCCAGCCTTCCCAAAAATCTTTTTCAAGGTCACTTACAATATCATATTGAAAACATCTTTGACCATCCATAAAAGGATACATCTTTCACACCTAGTGAAAGGAAAGGAGCACCATTTACACACACACACACACACACACAAAGTCCTGACGCATGAACTACATCTTCTGTATTTAAAACTAAAAGCTTTCATCAACAAAAATAAATCCAAATAAAAACAACAACAAATTCTATTTGCAACAAATAGAACATTAAAACCAGTCATATTAACAGCCATTAAAAAGTTAAAAATCATGAGAACAAAAAAAAAAAAAAAAACCCAGGAAAACAAAGCAGTTTTTGCCTGGCACCTAGAAAATACCCCCATCACATTCAGCATCAAAGGATTACAAAGGGGGACCAAGTCCTACTACGGATGAAGCTCCACTACTGAGAAAGCCCTCCCTCTGGCATCTGCCCATCTCACTTCCAAAGAAAGGACACTTGGAGAAGGCTTGCATTCACATACACTAAACCAGGGCTGAGCAGACTTCAGGATCATAAAGTCTACCTTGTTGTTGTCTGGATTTCTTTTAACTAGAACTGTGAGGTCCTTGACCCAGAGCCAGGTACAAAATGGCGGCCAAGCAAGGCAAGCCAAGTACCTACTGGTCTGCACAAGCCACACACTCTATATGTAGATTCCAGCAAATCGGAAATACTAAACACCTAATTTGGAGTGGGTGAGTGTCTTTCTCTTGTTACTATTTTTGGGAGCCAGAAACCCTTGCAGGTCTACTCAAGGAGACCCTGATCTACCTTCTGCCTAGGCCTGGCCTAGAGATTGCACTTTGGGAT
Source organism: Varanus salvator macromaculatus (assembly GCA_023646645.1). Classification (NCBI taxonomy): domain Eukaryota; kingdom Metazoa; phylum Chordata; class Lepidosauria; order Squamata; family Varanidae; genus Varanus; species Varanus salvator. The sequence continues at coordinate 5,383,599 of JAIXND010000781.1, forward strand.
GTGGAAAGGAATTTGCCCAAAGCCCAGATTTCTGAGACCTGCTGCAGAGGATTGGGGTTTTAGATGAAGTTGCCAGTGTGTAGATTGGCCGGGGACAGGCTCTCCAGCTTCACGGCGTTTGTCTGTGGCTGCTTGGAATCAAGCGCTGCTTTCGGAGCTGCAAGTTTCTCTGGTGATATTTCAAGAGCAGGAGGAGGTTGCTTGAGAGCCGGGATGGAGAGCGTCTGGATTGGTTTCGGGTGGGTCTGAGAGGGTTTTGGGTACATATAACCTTCAGTCTCATAGAGAAACCAGTCGTAATCCTTTGGGCTGTCCAGGAAGAGAGCTGGAAAGAAAAGGAGGAAGGGTGATTAAAAGAATTGGTGGATCTCCCCACCAGTTTACCATAGCAAGGTCTCCCTCCATGCAAAATATGTGCTCTGTTTCCGAACTACGGCTCATCTCAGTATGCGATTCTAACCGGGAATAACTTGTCTTTTCATGATGAATTAGCAAGAGTCTGTGAAACTTCACTTTAACCACATCAGACTACTGGTCCATCAAATTTACTATTGTCTACACTGGGGGTCCTCAAACTTTTTGGACCTGTGGCACATTTGGAAATGTGAAAAACCGCTGTGGATGCTAATCAGTGGATCACATCTTTGACATCTGCCTGACACAGGTATAATCTTGGGCTGCATCTTATGCTGCAAAAACTTTGATTTTGTATCTACTAGACATCTCAAGATCTCTTTGAATTTGGTCTTTAAATTCAGCATTTACATTTTGTAGTAAAAGGTAAAGGTAAAGGTTTTCCCTTGACATTATGTCCAGTCATGCCTGACTCTAGGGGGCGGTGCTCATCTCCATTTCCTAGCCGAAGGAGCCAGCGTTTGTCCACAGACAGACTCCGCGGTCATGTGGCCGGCATGACTAAACACCAAAGTGCACGGAACGCTGTTACCTGCCCACCGAAGTGGTACCTTTTTATCTACTTGCATTTGCATGCTTTCGAACTGCAAGGTTGGCAGGAGCTGGGATGGAGCAACGGGAACTCACCCCGTTGTGCAGATTCGAACTGGCGACCTTTCGATCTACCAGCCCAGCAGCACAGCGGCTTAAACCACTGCACCACCTGCAGTCCCACATTTTGTAGTATGAAGTTTCTATTAAGTTTATTGTTATCTGTATTTTATACTGTGTTGTTATATTCTGTGTGTTGCTGCAGACTGCCTGGAGAACTTTGGCTATTGAGTGATATAGAAACAAATTCATAATAAAAATAATAAAAACATTCCAGAATAAAAATAGTATTTAATAAGGAATTAATTTGGCTAATTATTAGCAGTGCAGTACAGTGTTGTTGTTTTGCAAAATATGTTTTGGCAATGTCCAAACAGTTGCAGAAATGCATATAGTTGCTTCCAATTATACGTTTTGCATCACAGAAGTTCCACAGCAAAATTGAAAAAACTGTGATTTCAAAGAACTGCACTTCAGCTCATGCAGTGGGTCAAAAGCACAAAACGTCTCCAGCCCTCCTTAGTTTTCAGGCAGAGGTCCTTCTCGGCCCCACTTGGAGATGCTCGGACTCAAGCATGGGACTGTTGCCGTATAGGAGTTTGCTGGTTTTCTTTCATGTGTTTGCAGGATTCCACATTTTTATTGAAAAATGGGTGGGGGAATTGCGCTGAAAAGTCCTATACAAAACTAACAGAAAAGCCGAAAGTACTGCGTTTTGCTTCTTGGTGGAGCAGGCAGGCAGCTGGCATCAGTGCAGCCCAGACACGTGCCTCCCAAAGGCGCAAGAGGGCAGGCCCATGGCCTACGCTTTCTAGGCGAGTGCCGAAAAGTGGGGGGCAATTCATCTAGTCTGCATCCCTTTGGAAAACAGAACTGCATACTGCTGCAATTATTTGTTTGTCAAAGGAAAAAAGGGGACAGGGCAGAGAAAATTTGGAAGCCCACAACTGGCGAACAAAAAAGGAGAAAGGCATCTTTTAAAAGGGGGGCAAAGAAGGACACCAGTTACCACAGGCTACTATATATTAGAGGAGAAGGACCTCGGAGCTGGGGGTCGAATCCAGCCTGCCCTGGCTTCCACTCCAGCAGGCTCAGCACCTCCTGTAGCTCCTCCTCCCCCAGCTGTAGATCGTTTGGTGGTTTCCTGGCAGAGCAAGCCTTCAGTTACAACTCCCTGGCGTGCTCCCACCTAGCCCTTCTGATTGGAAATGCAAAGAGATCTTGAGACGTCCAGTAGACACAAAACCAAAGTGTTTGCTGTATAAACTAGCTGGGAATAGAAGGACTTTCTTCTGTGTGAGCCTCGCCTGCATTGTATCCTTGAATCGGAATATGAGACACCTCACCCTAGCGAGGAAGCACAACCTGCAGGGCTGCTTAATCTTTCTCTCGAGAAGCTTCCAGCTTAAGTCCTCTGCAGATCTCCCTCCTTAGGGCTCCTTGGGGCAGGAGACACCTTCAGACCACAGATTATCCTCTGGCAGTTCTTCAGAGGACTGTGCTCAACCAACGTGGATGCCTGGCCAACTACATCCCAAAGGCATGGGCAATCAGACTGACCCGGGTCATCGAATCCATCCTCATACAGGCGATGGTGGGAAAAGGGCTCTTTCTTGGACCCCCGGCTGTAGGTGCAGTAGACCCCAATGAAGAGGCAGAGTAGCAGGCCGCAGACGCCCAGGAAGAGCCCCATGGCATGGCCGGCTCCCCCACGAGGTTCCCTCACTTCCAGTTGCCCTGTGTAGGGAGAGAACGATGTCACACAGAGAGTGTAACGCGTCCCAGTTCCTGATTTCCACTTGCTATAACTAGTTAGGCCCAAATCCAGAGGAGCAAAAAACCCGAGCACCTCCTTGTTTTCATCCTAGCCTGCCCTTTTGGCCAGTCCGACCCTGCGGACTTCGCTTTTCCCATGGGGGCTTCCAGATGAGGCCTTTTAATCACCTCGCCTCATTCACAGATTTGTGCCTGCCCTCCTCCCGCCCAAATGTCCTCTCCTTGCCAGCCCTGCGCAGCTTGTGTAACGTCCTTTATGGAGTCAGTTTGCTCTTCTTCAGGTTCTTCAAGAGCCATCAGTACCCAAATTCAGCACACATATTCCGAATTTTAGCTGATTTTGTCTCTATGATGTCAGAATAAAAGCGGTACAAGGGGTTACCCAGAAAAGGAAACTAACCTTTAGATTTGGCTACTGGCCTTTCCTTTCCATTCATAAACAAAATCCAGATTTAAGAAAGAAGCTGCCTTATGCGGTTTGCATTCCAGGGAGTCCTTTTAAGAGCCCTAAATCCCAGGTAGCTGGGCCCATATTTTGATGAACAATAGTACTGATTAATGAACATCGCCTACATTATGTTCTGACCTTTATCTTGCTCAGGTGGACGGTAGTCTTCAGCAAACAATGTACTGCATTCCGACTTTAAAGGTGTCTCAACGGAGGCCAACAGAGGCCAGATTGCCAAAGTTCAGCCAACAGCCTAACAGGTAAACCAGGGTCCAAATCTAAGTTTCCCAAACCAAGGTCCCACTGGCTGAAATCTCTCTGACCTCAAGCTGATCACAAGCCCAACCATCCCTCCCCAGGGAGCCTGGAGACATCCTACCTTCAGCTTTTGGTTTTATCACCAGAATCGCCACCCCACCAGCCGCAGGCTCCCATTGCTGCCTTCTGCCAAGCTCCTCTGCTTCAGCACCGGGGCGCTTGAAAGGAACGGCCTCCTGGGGTGGAGGCTTTTGTGTCTGTGCGGTGGAGGCTGAGGACTGGGTCTGATTCTCCTGAGGCAGGGAAGGTCCGGGGGGTGCTGTGGTGCTGGACACAGGATCAGGAAGCGACTCGGGGTCATGTGTGGATTCGGAGGACGCTGGTGGGGTGGAAGACCAGCTGGTGGGGGAAGGCGGAGCAGAGGAAGGGACGGGCGTGCTGATATGCGCTGGGTTGGCGATGGCATAGCTTGTATGCAGGAGCAACAGAGGCCAGACAAAAAGGTGGCCTGGATTCATGTTCAGACAGACACACGAACCAGGGAGTTTCTGCAGAGGAAGAGAAAGTGCTTAGGAAAAGAACAGCAGCCATGAACTGTGCCTCTTCCAACAACTCTTGCAAAGTCCGAACCCACAGAGTGACTTTTCACACATACAACAGCAGGAACATGGTCCAGTTTGGCTGCTGAACCTACACTGAATAGGAAGACAGAAATGGCAGCATCTAAGCAGAAGGGAGAGATAGCAGGCTAGGTCCCCACCCCAAGGAAAACTTTTAGGAAAGCATCCAAGCCCCTACACCCTCGATAAAGACGAGCCCCAGAATGCTCAGCGACCCCAGAGGCTTTTGTAGCAGTGGGGAGGAAGCATGGAGAGGGTGCCATCATAATGGGTGGATCCACAGAATCCATTCATGCTATTCATGCTGCAACATTTTGTTACACATCCTACATCCTTTGGTACTCATCAGAGTGGCCACGTACAAATTGCCAAAAGAGAAGCAATGAAAACAAGGAGAACAGAGGGGCAACAATTTGCACAACATCTGCATATGCAAATGTATGCGTATGCACACATGCAGCCATTATAACTCCTATTTAAATAAAAACATAAGCCACCCTGCTGCACTAGAGGGACTGACTAGGCGCCGTGTGATTGTTCAGTCCACTGTCCAGAGGAGAAATGTCAACAGGCAACTTCAAGGCTTTGCAGTGCTGCTCCTTCTTACAGTTCTTTGACTTAAACCAGACTAGTCCATCAAAGAGGGAAAACCTTCAAACAGAGAGCTTCCACCGCCAGATCCACAAAATAGAGGACTGTGTTCTGTAAAGCTGGACACCAAGGCAATCCCAGATGCCAGATGCCAGTACCATCTACTCTGGACCAGTGGCAGCTCTGCAGAGTTCTACTTGCAGACGCCAACCTGAGACCCCTGCCACGTCACACGCCCATTTGCTGGGCTCTCTGGCTGAGATCTAGGCGCCATCGAAGTCCTGTGCGCCTTGTTACATCTCTATTAAGAAGTCACCTCCTTGGAAACTCCTCTGCAAGCCATGGCAAGAATCCGCCCCCGCCCCCCCAATTGTCCTCACCAGCATCTGGAAAACCCAGGGTGGCTCATGGCAGATAAACTAGCTATGAACAACAAAGTCCAGTTGGGGAAAGCCAACAAAAATGCTGCGAAAGTTATACTGTTGGTCCTAATGAAGGTATTGTCCAACTGTGCATTTTGGGTTTTATTTTTTCCCTTAATGAATCAGAAGAACTACAGCTGGATGTTTGTAATCTGTTTGAAACATCAAATAGATTACAAACATCAGTACAAACATTTGAAACATCAGTACGGCTCACAGCCACGGACTGACCTGTCCTTAGTAGATTTGTCTAGGGAGGCACGGAAGGGACTTGGGAGTTATTTTTGACTTAGCCCCTTTTCCATTGTGGAGGTGTCTGTTTAATCCAGGCCAAATATCAGCCAGATGTTAAAAGTGCTCCTGCCTCTTTCTAGGTGGAGTTCCAGGAAGTGGTTTCATTTTGTCTACAAAGCTGGCAGCATTTTCCACCTGAGTCAACTATTAGAGGGAGGTGTGGTACAATGCGATGAAGAACACACAGAAAAGTGTTGTGGGTACAACCTGGACTCTTCCCCCTGTGCACTCATTCATCCTCCACTGTCATCTATGCAGGGCTAATTTTTATTTTCAAGCTTCCAAAAGAAAGGCAAAAAAGAGATTTCCAAAACTGGCTTTCTTCCAAGTAAAAGGCAAGTTAGATCATCAAGCAGTTAATGGACTCTGGACTATAAGGAGTTTATTATACCTGTTATCCAACATATGCACCTAAAATACTTTCTTGCATTTGCTCAACACAAGAAATCTGACCATTCCATGTGAAGGAGTAAACCTTTACGTGATATGAACTAGCGAGTCACAGGAGGCTAAAGCTGATGTGGGCAACCGTCTCTTGCTGGCTGTTTTGTTTTAATGAAAAGCAGTCATGGAAAGAAGAAAGGCAGAGGTGGATGGTCACTTAGTACGTTTCAACACCCTGTCTAATCATATTTGTGACCCCCCCCCCGCCCCCGTGCCTTCCTTTTTTAAAAAATCAAAAAGTCATGTGCTTGCCACAGAGCCACTAGTTTGATAGCCACCTGTACAAGAGGGAAACATGAAGCTGGGCAGGACAGTGAGGCTCCACTTCTATCAGAACCCCTGATCTTCAGGAATGCACCAGATGCAAGCTACGCTGTCCCAAAACTGCTGTCTACCCACATGAGGACTAGGAGCTTGCTTCTTTTTTGTGAACTTGATAACTTCAGCATGCTATATTCTTTGTTCCAACCTTGCACATGCATTCCACTACTGTACAAAATAAGCCCCCCGCCGTGTGTGTGTGTGTGTGTGTGTGTGTGTACATACTACCTGATCTAACAGAGAAAGGGGAACGGAGCAGTTCACAGGCACCCCACAATTCCACCAATCATGCAGTTGTCCCACAAACAGAACAGCAATTCTGTAAATGAGAAGACAAGCCTGGGGTCTTCGATAGCTCTGCACTCTATCCCCAGTCTGCACGGCTAAGCAGTGACTAAAGGGAATGGCATTCTGCTCATGCTCAAAGGCTCCCATGTTCATGCATTTCCATTTAAGACAGGCTCCTGCTAGCCGGCCCTCAAAGGCAGCTCTGACGATGGAAGGTTTGTTTTCACAGGTGCTTCTGACAGAGGTGTGGCACACTCCTAGCTACACAGCAGCGGGCAAACCCTCCTGTGCCTCGACAGAGGCCACGGGGGACACCTGTTTACCGGTTTTGCCTACTGTCACCTCCCTGCCACCAGCAGAGAAAGCCATTGAACTTCTCGGAGCGATTCTACAAAGCAGAACAGTTTTAGAGACCCGTAACACCATTCTGAAGTGCAAGACTATTCCAGGATAGGGAGGAAAAAGCATCCCCTATAATGCTACTCCAAGGTTATTTGGCCAGTTAGATGTCCCTTTCAGACTTCACCCAACCTGGCATCGCACAAATATATTGGGCTACAACTCCCATCATCCCCAGCTAGGGAGATATATTATGGTGGCACACATTCCAAATGCCTCTATTTTCTGGTCTCTGGTCAGTGGCTGCCCCTTTTTTGTCTTGGTAATGTCAGGACTAATATAGGGTTGGAGGGGATTGAAAGGTTCCCAGGAGGGGTGAATTTGGGCGAGACAAACAGAAAATTGGAAGGAGCTCCATTGGAAAAGGCACTGCCTTTACTGAAAAGTGGATCAGCTGCGGATCCACTCCACTGACTGAGGGGAGCCTCCCTTGTGTGATGCGTTGAGTTTAGCAACAGGATCCACCATTCATAAAATGGACAATGTTGCTTAAGGAGCACTCGTTCTCAGCCTGACTAGCCTACCTCACTGGGGTGTTGCGCAGATAAAGGCAACCCCCTGCATGCTACCCAAAACTCCTGTGGGAAGGGCAGGTCCTCAGACTGCTACGGACACCCCTCTCGGGTAATGTTATGGACTGTGGTCAAACCTCTGCAAATTTCACAGTGCAAGAAATTTCTCTTTTGCCTGTGCAAGAGAAATGTTAAGGCTGCCTACGTCTTAGCTCCATCTCTTTGAAACTTCAGGTGAGCTGCTAAGACTTGGTGCCTTATAGGCCATTTATCTCTCTGTAAGTTTTAGCCTGCAACTCCCATCATCCTTCACCAATGGGTATGGTGGCTAAGACCAGTAGAAGCTGTAGACCAAAGGATCTGGGGGGCCACCCAATGCCTACCCAGGCTTTCTTTTAGTGAGAGTTAAAATTTTGCCTTCATGAGCTGTTTTTATGCCGAGTTGTTTATCCTGCTCTTGATATAGTTATATGAAATTGGTTTCAGAAATTTAGAGTGCTTTCACTGTGGTTCGTTTTTGATGAACATTTATGTCAGCCAGGTGGTGTTTAAAGCAGAATATAGATTTCTGATTAAAGAATAGTTAACTAGCTTAGAATAATTAAGCTTTATTATTAAAATAATTAATTAATAATTAATTTTAGGCCAGTTCAGGGCACTCCTTTAAACCTGGAAGGCAAAGATGGCCTGTAGAAAACATCAGACAAGCTGCCCATTTTAGTTGCATGGATATTCTAATTTAAGGCTGGACAGGCTAGAAATCTGAATTTATTTATTTATTTATTTATTTACATATTTATATGCCGCCCCCTTGCAGACAAGCCTTGGAATTGAATTCGGAATTTCAGAATTGAAATCTGAATACTGATAGCTCTGAGAGATTTGGGTAGAAATGCAAGCGTTTCGGCGAAGGAAGTTTGAGATGAAACAATGTTGGATTTTTGTGCGGAAGGACTGAGAGATCTATTCAGTTTGGTATTCAAAAGAAATTCCTGAAATTTAAGTTCAACAGTGCCATGTATACAGATATAAGTTCCACTGACTTTCTTCCAGGTAAGTGTGTTTCAAATTAGAGTTTTAGTTCATGCTTTCTGTGTCAGTTCTGTCGGGTGAAACTTGGGGTTTGAGTAAACAATGAAATCATTTCTAGGAACAGTTGAAGTCTGGCAAGCTTTGTTCTAATCAGTATTGATTAGATTGCTATCCGATCAATATTGCTATCTGATGCTTTACAGACTGGGTAACATCACTCTGTCAAAACAGATTATGACATTCAAAAGCTTCCTAAAATCCATGTATTCCTGGTGTTGACTGGTTTGTGGAGCCTGGATACAAGGGAAGTTCTTTTAAAGACACACTTCATGCATCTATAAATGGGTTTCACACAGGGGCACTGACCTATTTCCAGAGCACTTTTATGGAGAGTTAATCACACCGTGCATGGCACCTTGCAATTAAATGGGAAATGAAGACTAGGTTAACAACATTAATTTAATAATAATTCAAAAGTTAACTCACAAAAATCAAGAGACACAAACATTTCTAAATCAGAATAACAAGCAACCTCTGTAAACTAGCCTTCCCCAGTCTGGTCCTCTCCAGATGAGTTGGACTTGAAGCATAACTTTCCAGGCCATGCTGGCTGGGGATAATGGGAGTTGTACTCCAACACACACCTGAGGGGGGGACCAGGTTGGGAAGGCTGCTCAAACCACAACTGGAGGGTTTCTAGATGCCTGATCGCTTTCTGGTCAGGTATTTTGAATGGCATAAACAAACAGGCTTAAATTGCATACATACCCTGCAGTACAAGATGAGTTTTTCCTCTCTTCTTTGGACACTTCTAAGGAATATGGAAAGAACCGGTGATGCTAGAAGGAAGGGCTTGCAGCAATACCGGGGGGGGGGGGCAGAAAATGGCCCCACCCCAAGCAGCCAGGCCGCCTGCCCACCCCCAAGGGAAAAGCAGCAGCTCGCAAAACAGGAATCCTGGGGGAGTTCAGCTTAGCAACACAACATGACAATGTTCTATTTCACACAGGAATCAGGCTCATATGGAGCAGCATTTGACAGATTATACAAAAGACACTTCAATAGTATTTTTATTATAAAAACTACAGAAAACCTCCAAGCAGCCACGGTGTCTCATTCATAGCTCATATAAAGACAAAATAAAGTAACCCCCTGTTGACAACGAGACTTAAACTTGATGTTTGTTTGTGCGCGTGTTTCTCAGTCTTTAGGAAATATAAAAAATAATGCAAAACCATACAAAATTTAGACATTTAATTCAAAATCATACAGAGCTGTCTTAATATGCTACCCCCCTTTTTACAGAGAATTGGAAATTCAGCTTGGGTTCTAAATGTAAGGGGCATAAATTCAAAAATAAATCTCCAATGACCAAAGTCTGGGACTTCACTGCTTGGAGAGGTGAGGTGCAAACAACAGAATGAACAGGAAAAGCTGGTCTAAAAGCACAGCTGGCCTGTTGGCCTACAACTCCCTACTCTGGCTGGCAGCGACTGGGCTGTTCCCAACCCTTTCAGCCAGATCCCTTTAACTGGAGCTGTGAAAACCTGGGCCTGGGGCTTCCAACATGCCTAGAGCCAGTGCGGCAGGGTGGTCAGGAGTGTGGGACTGGAAGTCAGGAGATCTGGGTTCTAGTCCCGCTCAGCCATGGAGCTCAGTGGGTGACTCTGGACCAGCCACAGACTCTTAGTCCAACCTCCCTCACAAGGCTGTGATGAGAATGGTTTTGAGGAGGAGAAATGTGTGAGCCACTCAGCGTTCCATGAAAGGCAAAAAGGCAGGATGTAAGAAATGCACTACGAAGAAGGCAAACCTCCCTGGGGAGCATGTTCCAAAGTCAGGGTGCCACCGCCAAAAAGTCCCTTCTCCAGGTAGCTACCCTCCTAACTTCCTTCAAAGGGGGCTCCTGGAGAAGGGCCTCGGGTCTCAAGGGGCAGGCAGGCTCTTCAGGTCTCCAGTACCTTCTCCTTGAAAGGAACGCAAACCCACATGAAACACCATCTGTTGGGGGTTGTGGGGGCCGAGTGGAGACTGTGAATGTTGGAAAAGAACAGAAGAACCGGCGCCATACTCTCCCCAAATAGGAAACTTGCCATAGATGAAATGCTCGGTGATTCAAAATCCCCATCACCTGTATCCCTGGCCAGGAAGAACTGGTTTTAAGAACTGTCACTGAGGCAAGTTAAAGTAGGTCCCATCTCATAAGCAAGACCTTCCTGGCTCAAGGGTCTGTCCATCACCAGGCACAACGAGGGACAGGGAACCTCTGGCCAATCTTGTAAGTGCTGTTACTCCCTACAAGGGAAAAAGGATCCATAAATGATGGGAGAACCCTTTAAACTAAGCTTCCCCAACCTGGTACCATCCAGATGAGTCAGAATACATCATTCCCAGCTGGCACAGAAAGGCAAAAGAAGGTTGCTTTTCCTGCTCACATCTGCATTATCTGGAATGGGTTGCAAGAGCTTCTGTGAAGGAAAGGAAAGCTATCGTTTCATCAAAAGGAGAATTTTGGAAGATGCAACTTCTCCCATTGTGGCAAATGCATGGGAGCAAATAGCTTCCCTTCTCTATGCTGTCCCATACAGGACCACTGGTGAGCCTGATTCCACCACCCACAATCATGGGCCACGCTGGAAGGGGCTGATGGTAGGTGAGTCCCTGCAACCTCTCGAGGGTCACAGGTTTCCCAGCTTTGCCATACGAGATACGGCTACAACCCTACCAGTTGTCACTCTGAACTGCAGTGCGAAGGCAGGCACAGAGAACGCCCTCCTACAATGCTCCGCCTTACTCTCTCCACCCCTTCCAGTACCTTCTGGTCTCACCTGCACTTCTATGGTGGCTCTCCACCGAGAGGCCCGGCCAGGATCCAAGGCTGCTCTGGTCCATTCCTCATACAGGCAATAGGCAGGCCGAAGCCAAAGGAGGGTGGAGAGCTGGGAACCTGCAGAATAGAGGGATATGGGATAATCGACTGGATAGGAGAGAAGAGTGGAAGAGTACAGTTAAAAGGGGAAAATAGCTAGACTGCATGGGAAGAGATGCTCTGGAACACTGCTGGGTCCTACATGGCCAGTTCTGGGAATTATAGGCAATGCACCACTTTGCTCCCTGCTGTCCCACTTAGGATGTCTCCTTGCTTTTAGATGAACCAAATACCTGTCACAGGAAGCAGGCAGGTGCGTGCCGCAGCGGTGCTATCTTAGTCAAGGCAAGCTATGCAAAGGTGCCAGGAGAATGTCTCGTTCAAAATGGGATCTGCCATCTCCTTTAAAAATAAAGCAGACAATGAAGCCTTTTTAAAGTCACTTGGAGAGTTGTTAAGTTTGCAAACCTACACCCACTTACCTGGGAATAAGCACTTACTTCCAATACAATGCACTGTAATCCTACCAAAAGTGCCAGTGCAGGTTGGTGTAAATACCGTAGGGAAAGGCAGACGGATCACAAGCTATTGTGTGGGGTTTCTAACTCCCCATTGTGTAACAACAGCAACAACTTGAGGAGGAGAATGGAGCTCAGGGTTGTAGCAAAAATAAGGACGAATTAATATGGAATATGGTAATTAATGATAAACTGACAAAATAAAAATTAAAAAGGGGTTAATGAAAGCAAATGAATATAATGAAATGTGGGAAGATTTTGTAAAAGCAGTACTGATAGAAGGCAAAGGCTGTAAACCCAATCAAGATTATATGAATTTCTGGAGGGGATATGGGTATAATTGAAGTATATTATGGATTATTAATTGTTATAGTATGTATATGATGGTAGAATTGGTCTCCGGAGTGGTGGGTGCACTCTTTCATTTATTCTTTTTTAATTATTGTGTTCTTGTTATATTATTGTTGTGATTGTATTTATGGGGTTTTTTTCTGTTAAAAAAAATTAAAAAGGGGGGAAGAAAAAAAAACAAGGACAACTTAGATTTGGGAGTCCAAAGGGTGTCTGCCCCTGTAGTAAGAGAGAGAGACAGTAACCACACTGTGAAACATCCCAGCGGACACAACCTGAGTCACTCACCTAGTACCTGCAGGGAAGTGGACCCCAACTTAAAAGATCCCAACAAAACAAACCAGCTATATTAAACAATAGTTTTATCCACTGCATGTTTGAAACAGAATTTTCAAACAGGTTGCAGATTTCTTTCTTATATAGACCACTCCCTGCAACAACACCACACCTGCGGCAGGTGAGAGGGTGGAAGGAGGAGGCAGTGGCAGGAGCAGTTAAAGGGGAAGAAAATCTGAAATGAAGTGTACATTTATTCTGAAGTAATTTCTATTTAATTCCATAGCGGTGACTTTCAAATAAATTTGGGTGCTTGAGGTTATAGCCAGGCAGCCAATGTGTGTACTGATACTTGGAAATTAAGGCTGCCATAAATACTCCTTCGCCTGGAAGTAAATCCCACTGAACTCAGGGGGATTTATATCTGAGTAGTCATGGATAAGATTGCACTTTTAAGTCCTGGGTAAATTCCATACAGGTTATTTCTAGAGAAATAGTTTCCCCCACCCCACACTGCAATCTTGCGCACATCTGCTTGGAAGCAAGTTCTCTAGAGTTCAATGGGACTGAACTCCTGGGTAACTAAGCATGTATAAGATTGCAGTTTTAATCTTCTTGCTTGTATTCATTGCAGCTTACAGAAGAACAATTCTAGACATAATAAAATATACTTTGAAAATGCTTGTTTAAAAAGCAGCAACAAAAATCCTAAAACTAACAAAGCAGCCTGGGATAAGTCAGTTTTAGGTTTGCTTGTTTTAAAACCTAAAGTTAAACTCAGTTTAGTAAAATATGCACGATTCATTAAAATGGTCTGGATGAATTGCTGGAAGTTACAAGCGCAGCGCTGATAGAATTGCCTGGTACCTTCCTTTTGTTACCAAGACTGTTTTCAGTAGCTGGCCTTCATCAACCTGGTGCTCTCCAGATGTGCTGGACTACAACTCCCAGCATTCCCCTTGGAAGGAGGATCTTTTCAGGGAGTCCCAAAACAACACAACATTGGTCCCTACCTGACCTCTTGAGGCAGGAAGTTCTGTGGAAGTGGCCCACCACACTCGACGTTCTTCTCCATGTGGGTGCAATTGGGGTGACCAACTATTAAATATTTGCCCTTAACTCTAATATTCCTAATAAACACCTCTTTCAGATCAGAGTAAATAAAGAGCAAGGACATACATCATCCAGAAATGCCCCCAAAGTAATTCTCTTTCTTTACAAAATAAGCTGAATACATCAGCTTTTCTTTAGCTCATATATCATAAGTTAATTTAATCAACTTTGCTGTATGCTGTGTGGTAAAACAGGGGGCAGCAGTCCTCTTCCAGCTGTGAAAGACCTGTGCTTCTTTTAAAAATTTCCATTTGAAAGTTTTGACTTAAAGGAAAGAGATAACCACCAGCCCAGCGCCCCCTCCGGGTGCCAGGGGTGTCTGAGCAACTGCACATCCGGGGGTGGAGCTGAGCACTGTTAATTTGTGAAAGTGATTTAGCATCTGGCTTTGCTTCTCTGATCCCAAAGCCCAATTAGCCGCATTGGGGTCAGCCGTGGCAGCTGAGTTGCTATTGATAACTTCAGATGTAATGACGCCTTGCTCTGCCCCCTCCAGCAAGGTCACCATCTGACTGAAAGATTAACCAAAACAAAATTACTGAAGTCCAGGGAAAAAATAATAGCACGCAGTTCACTTCCCTCACCTGAAGTCACTCCGGCCTCTAAAGCAGAGTTGCGGAATCTCAAAGCTGTGTTCCCAGTCAGGTCCTCTGGGGTAGCCAAGCCCAGTCTCCGAGCCCTATCTGCTCCCTCCAACCATCAAACCATTGGTGTTTTCCTGGCCCATGTGCAGTCCCCCTGCCACCCCAGTTCTGAAAGGATGGCGTATCTCCCCAAAAGCTTTGTTTAGGGCAGGAAGAGCATTAAATTAAAATATGCCGGCCTTCTGCTCCCACCCTTTTTGCTTTTGCCCCTGTCCCCATGTGGCTCCAAAGAGCTTCTCTGAAATGGAAAAGTTGCAAGCTGAAAAGTTGCCCTGGATCTTTTTTGTTTGTTTGTTTTTTGTTTGTTCAGTTGCAAACTGAACTGGACAACATTCTTCCAGGTTTTCCTGTCCCCCACACTCTCTCAGGGTACACCCAAGCCCACACCCGCCTCTCCAGTGACCCCATCTAGCCACCTCAACCTCTGCCATCCCCTTCTCCTTTTGCCTTCAATCATTCCCAGCATTAGACTCTTCTCCAGGGAGTCCTTCCTCCTCATTAGGTGGCCAAAGTATTTGAGCTTCAGCACCTGACCTTCTAAAGAACAGTCGGGGTTGATTTCCTTTAGGATCGACTGCCCTGGTTCTTACCAGATCCTATCCCCAAGAAGACCCCCTCCAGTAATCTTGCCCAGATGCCAGGACCCCAATTCTCCGGCAGGGCCCACCTCTAATGCATGCAGCACAAGCTCCTTTAAATAACTCTGGTGCGCTGCTCTAGCTGGCTTTTAAATTGCTGCTTAGGATGAGCTTGCAGGCTCAGTCTCCAGCCGTTCCTTTGAGAATCTTCCCCAAACAGGCAACCCCCAAAAACTTTAGAAACTACAACTTTCATCAGGCTTGTTACAGTGTGCATAGGTTCCTGAAGGCCCAGAAGAAAATGGAGAATCAAGGAGCATGATGGGACTGACCAGGACTGAGGTATTTTGCACAGCAAAACCAAAAGCTGGAAGTGGTTGGAGAATGGAACTTAATAGATAAGCCTGCCCTGTGGCATCCAGAGAGAGAATGGAATGTGGTGAACACATTTCTCCAAGATAAGGGAAGACCAGTACATCCTACCTCTGTTTTTGCCACTTTTCGGACCATTTTGGGCTAGCTGAGGTATACAATGCCTGAGCTTTCCAGCTCCCGTGTGTGCCAGGACGGCGCTGGAACTGATCACCCACAGCCCTTGCCACCGCTTGATCACCACTGGAGAAGGGTCTATTGGTCGTGTGCGAGTATTCAGTGAATGCGAGTGTGGATGAGGCCTCTCTTGATATTGTTGCTGATGACGGTTAAACTCGTATTCCTATACTTTTATATTCGTTATATCATAGAATAAATGTTACATGCATCGTGTTTAAAGCCAGATCTGGCATTCAATCTCTCTTTGATAAGGATTTTTCCTGGGAAACCTAATAGTCTCCTCTTTACTGGATCAAGGACCATTTTATTTCGGTCACCGGCTCAGGTAGCAGGTAGCAGGAGCAATCAGGGATGCCCGAGGTTGTCGTCCACAACCACTGGAGGGCACCACTCGGCCAGCCCTGATTTAAAAAAATAATCTGAGCATGTGCAGTTTTAAACCAAAACATTTTCATCATTGGAGCAAAAACATGGGAGTTGCTTCTACTACTCTGATGCAAAGCACATTTTCTTGAGAACAAGCACCATTTTATTGTAGAAAAGCATACTGTATTTCAAATAATAGCAATGTCAGCACCCCTGCTGGCTGCCTCTGAAATCTAAAATATTCCTTAAAATAAGAAGGAAGGCTGCTGTGATGAAGGGATAGCATGCCAGAACCATTGATGCTGCCGTGCTCCCTCAAGCATACATCCTCCCTCAAGAGTTGGGAGACTGTACAACCCAGACTGTACTTTTCCCCGCGCTTCACAGAACAGCCCAGCTCCCTGCTCTGATCTCAGCTACCTCAACTGCGGCTTGTTGACGTGTTCCTCCTAATGAACCCAACATTAATGAGGCCCAGGGAGAAGTGAGACCACCCAGCCGCCCACCCTCCATTGACAACCAGGCGATGAATAAGCTCGTGGTGTGGTTGCCGTTTTCATTAGTGGCAGCGTTGACTGAGACCTTTCAAGAGGGGTTGAGGGAAATCCAATAGAGACAGCTGAATAATGAGAAACAAGAAGAAAGCAAGCAATCCAATTTCCCTGGCTTGTTAACACTCACATCATCTTCTCTCCCCACACACACACACACACTCTTTTGAAAAAATCTATTGCTTATGTTTGACTTTCATGATCATGTTCCTGTCTCTACCTTTTCTTCTGTTGTTCTTTAATGTTTCCTGCTACTTCTCTCTCCATGGTTCCCTCTTCCTCCCTTCCTTCAGTCTGTCTTTTATTTGCCCATCACTTCCTCTCACAGGCCCTTTACCTGACCACCAAACCAGGCAAGATGGCTGCCTCAAGAGGCAACCTGGTGATACCTAAAGTGGTGACATGGAAGACAGACTTCACATCTACTGTGGTCCAACCTCTGGGTCCCACGTGTTTGGCTGGGATGTTGGGATTGTGTGTGTGTGTGTGTGTGTGTGTAGGGGGGGCTTGGTATCATTGGATTTTCTGTCCCAGAGGAAAAACATCTTAGACTCAGAAATTCAACTGAGACACACCTGCTTCTGGCAGGAGTTAAAATCTTCTCCACTTGGTAGAATGATACAGATGAGCAAACTACCCAGGGTGGGAAAACTTACTGTAGAGTAGTTTTGCTGTAGGTATGGGCTCCATAACACTAAATCCAGAGAGACAGTTGAGTTAGTCGGCAGCAGAAAAAGAGCAAAGCCCTGTGGTGCATTGTGACATGACCTTCCATAGGCCAGCACCACTTTTATTAGTTTTCAAGGAACATCTCAGCTTAGCAACCCAGAAAGCTGCCTCATCCTGCGTCAGACCCTTGGGCCACCTAGCCCAGCATCATCCACACAAATCAGCAAGAATCCTTCTAGGCCAACCTGGAGATGCAAGAGACCAAACCTGGGTGAGGTGCTGTATCTCTGGGCCAGTGCTCTCTCCCTTACCAGACTTGAAATGCAGGCTGCTCACATGCACTTTTCTAGGCTTCTGTTCTGTATAAATGCCCCTGACCGAGGTTGCTGAAGAGGCCAGAGAATTTGGACACACGCCTGTGATGTACCACCAGAGCATTTAACTTGGTAAGGATGAAGGGGCCACAGCAACAGGAAGGCATGCGGTAAAGGAGAGCTAGCACAGGGTGGTGGCACTGCTAGGAATCTGGTCCAGGAGGGGTGATGTGATGTGGGGTCTTTTGCAGCACTGGTTCCTTCCTTATTTCAGTTTCTAGTGCCCACAGCAATGGAACCTGCAGCTGGAACTCACAAAGCTCTCCTGACCATCATAGTCATCCTCAGCTCCTGTTTACTGTTGACATCAGGGGCCTTGCTGCCAAAGCCGCGTAATCCACTTTGGTAAGTGGAGGTGTCCGTATTGTTGTATGTCTTTCCTTTTCTGATATATCCTTTCCAGATCTGTTAACCTTATGAGCAATCCTCTATCCAGACTGAATTTACATTTGGCAAGACTGAGCAGGGCTGAGTGTGTATGTGTGTATGAGAGAGAGAGGGACAGACGGACGGACTAGTTAAGTAACATGTCCTGCAAAATGGCGTGTGGCAGGGAATGGCTTTTAAGATAGTGAAGGCCATGAGTTGGAAATAGGGTCATACCGCTTCTTACCTTCCACACCCCATTTTTGCCAATCTCCTCACTGTTTTTCCATCCATTGGTTACTACTTCTGCTTCCAAAAGCATCCATGCATGGAAAGGAAGACGTGTCTGTTCTGACTCAAGAGGCAGAGGAGGAAAGAGTTCAGCCCCTTCCAGGTGTGGCACAGTTCCAGCAGTGATGCAGCAAAGGTGGGACTTTAGTTCCAAAGGCAAGAACTCTGCAGTCCAGCCCACCCATCCAGCCTCCAAACAATCCTACACAGACATCTTCCTTCTCCTGAACCAACCACTTGGTGACCATCTAGCCCAGCATGGTTGACACTGTTGGTTGTACCTCCCAAGGCTTTCAGGTGGGAGTCGTTCCTAGCTCACCTGGAGAAGCCATGGAGTATACCTGGGACAATCTGTGTGTAAGACAGGTGCTCTGCCATGGCCCTTTCCCCAAAGTGGACAGCAGGGTTGCAGAAGCAAGCTCTATTCTAAGCAAGCTCTATTCTAGCATGATGATACTATGACTTAAAAATCAAAACTGTATCATGTTGAGAGTGCTTAGATATTTTTTTTAAATCAGGGTTGGCAATTTTTAAAATTCTTTATTATTATTTTTATATTCCCCCCTCTTGCAACGAACCCAAGGTAGGTTAGATGAGTCTCCTCCTCTTCATTTTTATCTTCACAACAACCCTGTGAAGTGGGTAGGCGCCAAGTTATTGACTGGCCCAAAGACACCCATTGAGCTTCATGGCAAATCAGAGATTAGAATTGGCTGGTTTCCTGAGATCCAGTCCTACATTCTGACCACCGCACTACATTGGTGTCAATCTGCTACCAAGGCTAGAATGTCAAAGCAATTGTAAATCCATTAGGTTCAGATTCTAAAACTACCCAGCTTCACCACTGGGTCCTGGATGTTTTCCAATGAGGTTCTTACTGGGGTTTGTTTGTTCGCTTGTTAATTAAACTGCTATTCCCCACCAACTACCAGATTGTATCAATCCCTAGTGAGAAAGAGAGCCATCTCTTCGCCATGTATAATGGAAAAGCAAAACTGAAACTAATACTGTGTAAATTTATAATACGTTGTGTTTCCAAGCAGCCTTTAGGGATGCTGACTTGAGCAGAATCTGAAAAATGTAGCATTACACTTCTCTCAGAAGGTCATACTGGTATTTCCCCTTTGCTTGAACCTACCAAATCCTTCTGCTTTTTGGAAATCTCAAATGCCTTCTCCATGCTTCCTCTCCCAGCAGGCTTTGGAAGCGTGAAGCATCCCAAAATCTTCTGTCAGAGAGCAACGGTAATCTCAGAAACGCCCTGCTTCCATGGCACCTCCATGTCCGTTCCACCATGCTACGTGAATGGGTGTCTTCAGATGTCATGGCACCCCAGGATGAAGATAAGGGCCAAGCAGGAAGTCCTGCCGGTGGGGCCCAATGAAACAGGAAGCACTCCTTCCACAGGGCACAAAGCGGGGACTATACCCAGTTATTGGGGTTCCAGGAAGGGGTGGGAAGCGAGCTCTTGTGATGGCTGACGATATAGTCTTCAGGGAGCAAAGTAAGCTGCTGACAGAAATGGAGAGGAGAAAATGGCTCGAGGCCGCTATGAAAAATATTTTGGTGCCAAATGAGTGAGGTGTGAAGGGGACAGGAATTCCAAGTGTAATGAGGATCAAGCTAGATGTAAGGTGTGAAGGGGACAGGAATTCCAAATGTAATGAGGATCAAGCTAGATGTACTACACCACTCAGAGAATTATAGAATTATAGTGAACATTTCAATCAGCATCAAAGAACAGGGATAGACAGGTGGAAGGCTATGAGCTGGATCTATTTTCTTGCCCAGAGGACCACTGAGGGCAGTTCAAGGTATCCTTTGGAGCCAGGGACACACTGTTCATGGAAGTGTATATACTATTAGAGATGCAGAAGCCTGAGCTCAGGGGCCATACCTGACTCACCTGGGGTCCCAATCCCACTCTATGGAGCTCTACCCTTTTGTCCCTCTGATTACTAGGTGACTTTCCAGTGCTTGTGCCATTGTTCCCCATTCTGAAAGACTGCGATTCCCCTCCACCCACAAACTTAGTGACTAGTCAAAAGAGCATTAAGTTAAAATATGCTGATAGTTTCAGCCACTGGCAAGGAACCCCTGAGAGCATCCCCAAAATGGAAAGTGTCCCTCAGACTAAAAGATATTCAGTCCTTCTGCTGCATTATTTATTCTTCAACCACTTACTCTCTAGCTAAAACCCTGCAGCCAAGCCCTGCAGGGGGGAGGGATAAATTAAAATTGTTTTATTGTTATTGTATTTTAATTCATGCTGTTAGCCGCCTCGAGGCTTTGTTGTGATGGGGTGGCCTATAAATGTTTTAATAAATAAACAAATAAATAAAATGTTTGACTAGGGAGGGAAGTTTGATAAAGTCTTAGCTCTTGCATATAAGACAGAGGAAAGTCGGCGGGGGGGGGGGAGTTAGTTATAAGTTTAAATGTCTTTGTATTTTATATATGTTGTAAGCCGCCCCGAGGCTTTGTTGCGATGGGGCGGCATATACATGTTTTAATAATAATAAAATAAATAGTAAATAATACAATGTACTAGCCTCAAACAAGTGGGGACAAAATGCTGTCTCGACTGAAGACGAGTGTTTTGAAGAAATGACACCTGTTTGATTTGCATTGGCTGCCTGTTTGGCCTGCGCCCAATTCATGGTGTTAGTTTTAAATGTAAAGCCTTTTGGGGTAACTTAAATACTGCCTTTTTCTATGTGCTTCCCAACATGCTCTGAACATCCCCAGAAGCACTTCAATTTGTGGTTCTCTCCAAGAGGCATCGCTCCAATTTCTCCCTGAGTGAGCCTGAGTTTCGGGGCGTCAGAGGAGAGACGGTGAGTCACATCATCTTGCACATCTGCCTTTGCTGTGCACGTACTTCACACCCTTTGCTCAGCTCTTTTCCTGTTCTAATAAAATATGTAATTTGCTTGGTTTGGATGTTCTCACTCAGAATAAGCATGGGAGAATTACCAGAAGAGTTACACTTCCATAGGGGAATAGATAAGTTCAGTGCTTTTTTTGTAAAAAAAAAAAAAAAGTGCCGGAACTCACGTTTTGGGGGTCACACTTTCACACAATGGTCGCCGCCGGCAGTAAGCACTCAGCACGTGACCACACCACCGATCCCAAGCTCAGCAGCGTCCCAAGCCGCACAGCGCCCTCACAAGCAGCGCCCACAATCAGCACCGACACACAAGCAGCCCGCAGGCACTATGTTAATGATTTTTGCCGCCAATCTGCTATGCCCAACAGGGCGATTCACAATCACTTGGAAAAATCGTCAAAAAAAAGTGCCAGAACACCGTTCCAGTGCGTTCCATGACAAAAAAAGCCTTGGATAAGTTGATTAACAACTCCTAGTGCAAAACAGGCCTCTGGTGCTTTCTTAGAGTATTTGTGTGTTTGGTTTTTGTCCCTTCAGCTGCAGGTGCAATCAAACCCATTTCTCCCTTTGAATTTAATGGTTCATTGATTATTACAGGTACATTCCTCCTTTTTTCCTCTTGTAAGGAACCCAGCATGGTTTACATAGTGGTCTTTCTTTCCATTTTATCATCACAACAGGCTTGGCTCAGAATCCTTGACTGGCCTCACCCCATAAGCTTCATGGCAAGGTGGAGACTGAAAGCCCAACCTCCTGAGTGCCATGGCAGCACTGCTCTCACGGTGCCACACCGGCTGGCTGTGTGCTTTTCATTCCTTGCAGCTTTGCCATCACACCTTTGGGGAGGTTCTCCCTACAGCCATGAGGCCTAGTGACTTTTCAGCTCTCAGCTTTATTTATAGTGGGAGACCAGACAAGTGGACCTGCAGCAAAATATCCCAATTTGGAGTGCTCCTTCTCAGTGTTATCAGCTGTGTGTTCTTTCACAATGTTCAGTTCCCCCCTTGCCTGGTTTCCATGTCCCCAGCCCTGGCATAAGTCAGGGCTGAGCTGTATCCCCCAGGGGGCCTGCAGGCACCATCACACACATGGGCACCTCCCATGGCGCCCACAAAGAGATCCCCACAGGCACCTGAAGAACTTATTTAATTGCTTTTATTTGTTCAATACATTAATACTCATGCATGGATTTGTAGGAAATGCAAACAACCATCTAGGCTACAGCAAAAGCAGACCGAATATCCAAATAAGTATTCATTTGAAATTGATGTTTATAAGCTACTTGTTCCTCTATTGAAAGCATTGTAAGGTCATCAGTCCTTTGCATTATACGAATTGTATTTATCAGACTTTTGGCTGTCCAAAGGACACAGAGAATTCTTCAGTGCACACTCTGTGTGTGTAAGTCGAAGAGTCACATGTGGATGAAGAGGGTACCAACTCGCATAATTTTTGTATAAGGAAACTTACTTTTCTGGGTGCACCCTTAGAAACAACTATTGTTTAAATAGCAATGCCAGACATCTCACCAGAGTGAGGAAGCCTGACCAGGTAACCTGTGTGGCCACTCAGTGAGCTGCCCAGGTGTGAGCACTTGAAGGGCAACCTCAAGGCTCCTTATGGCTTGCAAACTTTAAACCAGACTTGGACTCGACTGGACTTTAAACCAGACTTGGTCTTCGGATAGAAGGCCGAAGTGAAGGAGGCTCTCTGGCCACTCTGTGTACATACTGTCAACTCTGATCAGAGGGAGTTCCCAGGATCTCAAGCTAAAGCCAGAGCCATCGCCTGCCACTCAATCCTTTTACCTGGAGATCCCAAGGGTTAGAATGCATAAGGATGCAACAGCAGCCAGGGGCACAGGAGCATTTCTGGTACCTGCAGTCGCATGCTGACTTACGTGTGCCATCTTTCATACATTCATGTGCTCCTTCCCACAGGTGCAGGTGGGTGCATGCATGCATGTTAAAAGGGGGGAGTGGGAAGTATTCTATTTGTGCATGTATCTCTTGGGGAGAAACCAACTAAAAGGGCTGTTTTAGAAGGAAGCACCCATGGCCATGGCTTAAACATGGGTAGCAAGATGGGGCTGGGGAGAGACTAGACAGCAGCACTGGCTATGGAGAGAAATTCTCTGGAGCAAAGGCTCAAAGTCTCTTTCAGCTTGGGGGCCAAATTCCCTTTTGGAGAGGTGTTTGGCAAGCACATTCCAGCAGCAAGCAAAGCGGAAAGCTAAAAGGCGCTGAACTAATAGCAAAAGGGGTGGGGCCTGAAAGACAGGCCTCTTTTTGCTTAAAGCGCTTACTGCTACTACACTCCTACTACTAACTAAGTCTTGGAAGAAGCATGCTGGCTTTGGAACGGGAAAAAGAGTGGTGGGACAGGCGGCTGGGCCAGGCAACAAAGGGGACCTGGCCTTCTGAAGAACCCTGAAAGGCCAGGCTGAGGCCTGAAGCAGCCTGGATTGGGAATGAACTGGGGGTTCTGCACCCCTGGCTGTGGATAGTTGGGCCGGGGGCACAGGAATGGGTGGCAGGAGCAAATCGCGGCATAGCAAAGCATCGGAACAGAAGAGCTTTCTGAGATTGAGCAGAGCAGTGGGGAGGGGTTTCTGGGACTAGCGAGCAACGCTGAGGGAGGCAGATTGCAGGTCACTGCTGCTGCGTGGATTCTTCCGGGAGACGAAGGGGCAGGCGTGAGGTAGCTCTCTGATCTGTCAAATAAAGCCAGAGAAAGATTTTGAGTGGTTTCCTATCCCAACAAGTTCCTTCTCCTTGATATGATGCTTTTGCAAAGAGGACACTCCCCTGGATACGTGAGTGCAGGATGCAGCCTGTGATTTATCCCTCCAGTTCCTTCTTTGTAATAATTGTAATAAGAATAGTTGTTAGTAGTCGCATGATTAAATTTCTTAGATGCCTTTCTAGAAGAAAAGAATCGAGGTGACTTATCATAGCATTCAAACATATTTGACAATTTGACTGACACATTAGACAGTTTTTCACTTGCCAACAAATCCCTGAGAATGAAGGAAAGTCTTAAACTGGTACTGAAGAGATCAGATCTCATGGGGGATGGTATTCCATAATCAAGAGCTACCGCTGAGAAGGCCCTCTCTGACTGCAATCCTCCAAACTCTTTCCGATAAGGCACTTGCAATCCTCACAGTGTAATAAGTGTTATTAGAAAAACAATGGTTATGATTAGAAAGAATCAGGACTTACATGGGCAAACAGTGTTGAAGTTCCCAGTCCCCACTCATTTGAACCCAAGCTCCATCAGTAAACCTAGCAGAGACTTAAAATGTTTATTCCCCTGGCACCCCACAAATAAACTTTGGAATAGCATGATTTGGGGACTAATCCTTCAAGTCACAAACAATAATTATCCCCGGCTCCCAAAAAATTCATCTGAGAAACCCAGAGTCCAGTATGTCTGGACAGGATCAAGTTAGGAAAGACTGGGGTAGAGCAGGGGTTGGCACAAAGTCGATTTCCAGATGTTTTGGACTTCAGCTCCCAGAAGTCCCTGCCAGCATAGCCGAAGGTCAGGAATACTGGGAGCTGAAGTCCAAAACATCTGGAAATGGACTTTGAGCCCATCCTTGGCCCAGAACATAGGAGTCTGCCTTATACTGTGTTTACCATTGGTCTACACCAGAGCGCAGCTCCCCTGGGCTTCAGATATGGGCTTCGTCCAGCCCTACTCAGAGATAATTTGAGACTCTCCTAAGCCCAGGTTTCCCATCTTATTCTGCCCAAATAAACACACGCACATACCATTCTCCTCCCAGAGGAGCTGGAGTCTGTCCTCACCTTGGAGGTTCAGGTAGGAAAGGAAATCCATCAGGATTTGCAGGATGTGGTCATCTGCACGGTGGGCCGCATGCACTGATAGAGAGAGGAAATGGAGTTGAAGGGAAAGGGTGACGGAATGGAGAATACAAGAAAGGGCAGAGGAGCCCACTAAGGTGTGCTCACCTAAGGAATCCGGCCCGAGAGAATACAAGTCCTCCATAGCATCTCGTTTACCAGCCAAGCCTCCTCTATTGGGCAGTGTCTGCTGGGCATCTGCTTTGGGGAGAGGAGAGTGCAAAGGAAGAAGTGCTGCAGGTTACATGAAAACGAAATAGATAGGCAGAACCATGCTTATCAGCATACAAGGGCGGTAATTGCTGTATCTCCTTTCGGTTTCCCGAGTTCTTCCTTTCTTGCTCATCTGCTACATAACCTCTAGGTGGAGCTGTGCTATCAAACACACAAGGAGAAACAGCACCATTGCGCCCATTCTAAAATAATGCCCTATTTTTCCCATTCTAAAAAAAAGGCGAGGAAAGTGCCCTGAAAAAGCAGACATGAAACTGGAGGACTGCGACAAGGAGTCAAGTGGAGAGCCATTCTCGGTAAAGTAGAGCACTTGGTCACCCAGACGTCTTCTGGCGGTAAAGCGTAATCATGCTTTACCTGAGAGGGACTTGCTCTCAGGTAAGCACATATGGCCGTGCAACCATACAGCTGATCTTAGCCCCTCCCATATGGTTTGGCCATACCCGTCTCATGACAACCAAATTCTGAATTGACTTACGGGGTCCCAGCAGGTAGCCGGCACTGTTGAGGGTCCATCCACGTTTGTCCTTGGGCTGCAGAAACAAGAAGAGGAAAGGTCACCTAGTCATGTCATCACCTAACTTGTTCCACAAGGATACTCCTATGAAAGAAAGAGGTGTGTGCGTAAAGAGTGAGGCTTGTCTATTTTAATTTCCCAATCCCCCTCACATGGCATTGTTCCCAGGCACTGTGGGAACCGAAAATGACAGCCCCCAGCAGGAGGCTGGGAACTTGAATTGCCCACAATGCCCTGAAACACCTGTGGCCATGGAGATGTCTATGCATATAAACCCACTGCTGCCCCCCCTTCCCCCAAAGGTAAGGCCAAATCAATGTACATTTACAAGGCACTTTCCCCCAAGTGCTCAAACTCACACTATCTCAATAAACCTTAGGACAAGCCTAAGAGATAGGCTGGCATTATTATTATTTCCCCTGTTAGCAACTGAGGAGATGGATGCTGAGATTAAGCAATCTCACTGCCTGGCTGAAGGCTGCCCAGGAATAGTGTGTGTTAAATGTAATCTGAAGCTGAGGAAGCGGGGAAGAACAAGCGGGAGATGCAGCTCCGATTTAATGCTCCAACCCATCAGATTGCTAGCTCTCAAAAGCAGGAGCCAAGGGCAGAAATTCTAGGGGACAAACGGGTGGGTTTTTCTGCCAACAGCAAAATGAAAGCAGACAAGTTCTGCCTTGGTCTCACATCAAGGAAGTGATGAGAAGAAACTCCTCCTGAGAGAAAGAAGAGAAGTTGTGCTACATTAGCAGGGAAAAGGTTTTCCATAGTCTGAGCAAAGATGGAAGAACCACAGGGGGAAATGTCGAATGACAGGGATTGGGGTGCTGTGTGGATGCCCCATAAAAAGTGAGTGAACAAAACAAGGCACATACATATGGAACACCTAGTATGGAAGCGCCTGGAGAAATCAAAGGTCTGCGGAGCCATTCTGCACAGCTGCAGAAAATCACTCACAGCCCTCCAGTTATGGTGGCCCACAGTACCCTTGCCCCTCACTACTAGCTCTGTGGGGGGATGCAGCACAAATACCAGGACAAATATCAGGGTGGACAGATCAAAATGCAAGACTGGTCATGCTTCTAGTCATTATTGTGAAATCAACCTGCCTTGCTAATGAAATTTTATGGAGTGGGGAGAGATCTGGATGACAACATCTTCCACTTGTAACCTTCCCACATTTCTCCCCACTTCCTCTGTCTTTTTTACTGCCAGAAAAAAAAAATCAGCTATAGTGGAAATTACAGACTAGCTTTAGAAGAGGCTTTCCAGGAACTATGTTTGATGGGATGCGTTCAGGGCTTTGATATAACTCACCACAAGAGCGATTCCAAAGCATTCTCCAAATGCCCCATACAAAAGCAAAGTCAGACAGAACAGGGATCGAGAGCGCCACATCTGCATGAGAAAAAGAACAACAGCCAAGGAAGAGTTTTCTTTTCCAACCTCATTCTGTTCCTGCTAAATCGCATCCCCACTGCCATCTCTGCTCAAGCAGGTTTTTGAAGCAGGAAGGAAGGAATCCCACAGTCTCCTTGCAGGTAGGACAGGCTGGAGTCCAAACTCCACCCTCAGAAATGCTGCCTGGGGTCAGAGCTGAGACTCCGACTTTGGATGGTCCCCCCTCACAGCCAGCACAGATCTTTCCATGCCAGCTGGGCTCCGGAGTGGAAAACGCTATTCAGAGCTGGCATGAGGGAGAGGCATTCCCACAGGTGGAGAAGGGAGGCATGAAGCAGTGCCGTCTTTCAAGGAAAACTAGTGAGGACAGGACAGCACTGCTGTGGCAGTCCTCTTCCAGCTTCTCCTCTTGCCTTCCATTGCACGCCCACAAGTCCGGCGTGCTGGGCAGCCAGCTTGTATGGTGCCCTTAGCAGCCTGCAAACCTCTTTGATCTCAGCCCATAATGCGAAAAGTGAAAGCACCAAAGGCGACAGGCTGGTAATTCTGCATCTTTAACGTCTGAGAAGAGCAATGAAGAGTTTTTGCATAAAGACGACACAGGCATTTGCAGAAAAGCTTTTGTGGACACTGCCAGAATAAACTTATCTGCCCGTAAGATGCTACAAGATTCTTAGCTGTTTCTGTTGCAAGGAAGGAAGCTGGCAGCCCTAATCCTGTTAGATAGAGGGAAAGGCCATCAACTCCCAGCATGAGCCAGCCAGCTTGAGCTGTGCTACCCAGTTTGCTTCAGGCAGGGCCACATCTAAGTATTTTGGGTAACCCCGCCCCCCCCCCACCCTGCAAGGCTATGACTATTAGTTCCCAAAGAGCCTAAAGTGTATTTGGGCATGTGGAGGAGCCCCAAGTTTCCTGGGGAACCAATCAACCCAGTCTGTTTTAGGGAGACAGGGCAGGTCTCTCACTACTCCATCGGCTCTGCATCCCCAAAGTCAGCAAGCTGACTGGCTCACCTTGGTGCCTCTAGCACTGGGGAACCTAACGCCATTTAAATCTGGGCTCAGCAGTGGTCTGGACTGGCCATTGGGGACCTTTCCCTTACTGTGCCCAAACCTTGCCCAGCCCTTCGTCTGGCGTTGTTTCATGGCCTGAACCTCTTCGTGTGCTAGGCAGCTGCCTGTTTTGCCTCCCGCTAGGAGCACCCCTGAGTTCAGGTCTCCCTTCACCCTGATCACAGCAATATAGAGCCTCGTGCTCCTGTCCCACCCTATTTGAAGGCTACCAGGTACCAAATGCCTTCACAATGCCTATCCAGCTGAAATATTGTACTGGCTTGCCACATTTCCCCCCGACTGCGCTCCCGCAACTTTTCTCAGCTGCTCTATAGACAGATATTCAAGAAGCAAAGCCTTTCCGTCACTGCATTAAGTCACAAAAAGCTGAGCCTGTTGAATGTCTACCAGTCCAGCCCAGAAACAAGAAAACCCACACGGCAATCCTGCTGTACCCATATTCTTACCTTTTAACAGTCTGTAAATCAATTTCCTAATCACCAACAATCAAACAGTAACCCTAACCCAAACCCCCCTCATAGATTTGAGGAACCTGTACCTTGAAATCTGTCTTGAGTTTCTGGGTCTCTTGATCCCAGAGACAGGGGAAGACCTGGGATTTATAGAGGGAGGGAGCTCGGATTGGGGTGCGTCATTACTCCACAGACAAAAGATTGCAGGGTTGTGTGCATAATTGACTGTAATGGTCCCTTGAGTCCCCATTGGATGTGGGGGGTGAGTTGCTCCACTCTCTTTTAATGCAGAACCTATTTGTATTCTTTGTCAGAAAATGGGTGGAAAATTAGGGGTAATTAGCTCTAATTGACTCCTCAAAGTGGAGGAAGGTAA
The DNA here is from genome assembly GCA_023646645.1 of Varanus salvator macromaculatus. NCBI lineage: Eukaryota > Metazoa > Chordata > Lepidosauria > Squamata > Varanidae > Varanus > Varanus salvator. The sequence continues at coordinate 5,412,342 of JAIXND010000781.1, forward strand.
CTGGAAGTAGTAGATACATTCCATGTTGACTTACTAATTTTGAAAAAAGGAAACTAAGAGTTCCGTTTCCAGATCCTCCCTCTTTAACTAAGAACCCACTGGTTATCTGGCTGCATCAAATGTCAGACGCACCTTCCCCAACCTCTCCAAATATTTTGGCCATATGGGCTGGGGCTGATGGGGGCTCTAGTCTAAACCATCTGCAAGGCACCATATTATGGATGAAACACACAACAACACACACATACGCATGCACAAACATATTGCTGTGGGTAAATCTTCCCAGAGATCACAAATACACAGAGCTTCCCATACAAAATGCACATTAGGATGGACTTGCCAATTCAATTGTGCTGCTTCTCCAGTCTCTGGTTCGCATTTCTCCAACATGGCTCTGCCTTTTTGATTCATGGTCCAAGTTCAGGGACAGGAAGGAGGCATGTCTAGATCTACTGGTGGATGATCGAAGTCTGGTTCAATTTATTTAACAATAGTGGCAACAAAATGACTACCCTCCTCTCCCGGTTCTAAATTACGCTGCGGAAAAGAAGAAACTTGAATGGAATCAGGAGAGGAATTTTGGTGTGTGGGAGGACTGTAAATTTCATTTAGTTTTGGTATTCAGAACAATTGCCAGGGCTCCTGGCATTTCTGAATGTGCATGTTTCACATTGAGCTACGACTACTGAATCTTAAGGCTGCTCTGCAAAAAGCAAAGCAGATCAGCCAAGGAAGTTGGTTTATCCTGAGTCTCTCTCTCTTTCTCTTTCCCTCTCTCTCTCTCTCACACACACACACACAGACCTTGGTCCGTCTAGTCCATTATTGCTGGCATTGACTGACAGCAGCACTCCGGAGTTCAGGAATATTTTCCTGACCTCCCTGGAGATGCTGGAAAACGAACCCAGGATCTTCTGCATGCAAAGCAGGTGCTCTGCCACTAAGTTACAAACCTCACGAATCTGAAGTCTTGCCCACCCTGCCTTAAAGGATAAAGAGCCATTAACATTTCACATCATTACGCTTACTACGTAGTATCAGATTACATATATAGATCTAGGTGACCTGAGCTATAGAAAACTAAGGACTTTTCTACATGAGGTCTTTATATGCACTCATCATTCCCAAATCACAGCTACTTACACTTTCTTCTGATGTTACTATAACCCTCCAATTTCACTTCTGTGTCTAACCAGCACTTTTGGCAACTTTTTTTAGAACAGGAAGAATGTGGCATTTAATTGTGAGGGCAAAAGAAACAGTTTTTGACCAGTTTTACAAATGCAGAAAAGGGTAAAGTGATCAAGGGGCTGGAAGAGCTTCCCTTTGAAGAAAGGTTATAACTTCTGGGAGTGTTCAGCTTTGAGAAGAGGGTGTGTACAAAAAGATGTATGGTATAGAGACATTTTTCCTTCCTTTCACACCATACTTGAACCTGGGATAATCCCATGACTGGTGTGAGATAAAGGGAAAACAGTGCAAGGTTAGAATCTGATCAGAAGACCATGACTGGAAAGCTTTTGCTGTGAGATGCCTTCAACAGAACAGTCTTGCTGATTTAGTGTCCCATGCCACGATGACAGTCTGCTAGTCTGAGATCCTGTCTGTCGATTGTCATCTGCCAATTAAAAATTCAATGAAAGTTGTAAATTTGTTCCGAAGCAAACAAATGTTTGAAACTGAGCAGTGCAGGCTACTTCAAAACAGTTGAGTTCCAGAAAGGAAAACAGTCAAGACCCTGTTTTCTAGCCACCAGTCAGTTTCTCTATAACTTAAAAGCCTGTTTAATCTGGGAAGCTAAGCAGGGGCAAACCTAGTTAGAATCTGTATGGGTGACTTGGGTGTAGGATTCTATGATTATTGATGTCAACTACCCAGAGAGCTTTGGTCATGGGTGATATAGAAATGTAATAATAATCATCTGAAACAGGAGTTGGGAATATTTGGTCCTCTACATTGTAGTCTTGCAATTCTCACCAGTCCAAAGTAGCATAGTCAATGGTCAGGGATGATGGAAGTTGCAGAATTTGTTTTGGCTTTGTGTTTTAAACTCACACTAAAAAAATAATTTTTACAGAGGACTTTACTTTCCATATCCCTGATGAAAATCTGGCAATAGAGAAAGGAAGATGGGAGACCAAGATCAGCACAGCTCCACTTCTTTAAAGTTTCTTTTAGTAGAATTGAACCCATGAAGCTCATTCCTGCTTTTCACAAAGCTCCGTTATCTCTTCCATAGAATGGTAATTGGCATCCTGGCCTTTCATCTTCACCTCCGTGGTTTTAAGTGCCTGCACGGAGACCCTACATGCTAGCAGCACAATTAGAGCCCCCGTGTGACTCCAGGCCAGAACCCACTAAGGCCTTTGAAAGCCTTCTGAAGGGCTGTTGAGAAGGAAAAAGGCAGACTGGATTCATGATTCCTGCTTGCAGTGGTATGTTAATCCAATGTCTGAACTGGGTCGCTGGAAGCTAATAGGCCCTTGTAACTCTTCTTCAAATGTGCCAAAAGCCTTTTTGTTCATCTACTGCTAGTTGCTCATTGTAGTAGCTGATGAAGGGGCTGCCATGCAGCACTCCTGGGTCCTACTTTCATGAAAAAAAGTTCATCTGTGATGGGATGCTATAGAAAAGTTTTAAATAAAATTAATTAATTAATAATGGAGGGTGGTGATTTGGGAAGGGCTCAGAAAAGGGTTGCCAGTCAGCCAGAATGCTATCTCCTTGGTCTTAGAGAATGGAAAGATGTGTAGTGAGCAGATGGGCAGAGATTCAGCCAAACCATTCTTGCCTTTACTGTTACATGCATGTGCCATGAATACATATAACTGTATTGCAAAAACAAAAAGACACACTACAAATATAGATAGTTGTTATTATGTTACATTTATATCTTACCTTTAGAAATCCAAGGCAGTTTACAAGTTGTATTATTGTTTGCTGATAGACAACAAGAACATTGTTGACAAAGTCTTACAATTTGTGTCAGTTGCAGAATGGCGTACATTGTAAAATGCCCATGTAGTTTATGTTGGAAAGGTCCCACCTTGATCGAAGGCAAGAACTAGAGAACATTACAAGAATCTAAAACAAAAAAAAAAAGACAAGATGAACCTTAAGTGAAATTATTTTACAATATGGACACAAAGCAGAGAACACTGGGTTTGAAGTTATAGAACAAGTCGCTTCAATGAAGATGAAGGAAGTTTTCATTAAAGAATGAGGCTATAAGGATTCTGAATCTGGTTACTGCAATTCCAAGGTTTAAATTATAGAATTTATTCTATATTTTTTGAGTTTGATTATTATTACATTGCATTTATATCCTGTTTATATCTTCTGTGGAACTCAGCTAATTCTAACTGATAGCTAGTTATTCCACCCTTTCGGGATTTTGGGATATGGTGCACTAGAATTATGGGAGTATATTGATTATATTTTGATTCTTTTTAATTTAAAAAAAATATTTGGGGACTTTATTACATGAAAATAATGTGATAACGTGGTCATTTTTAGAAAATCCAGCTGTTTTTCTAACAACTGAGATTGAAATATGCAACTCACTTAGTAGGAACAGCAGGCTAAAAAAACAAACAAACAAACCTTTATGTGGACCTTTTTGGAATCTTGTTGTATTTAGTGTTCTTTGCATAAGTAAAAGCCAGACATTCTAAGCACTGTTTGAAAGCTAGTAAGAAGTAACTGAATTGTTTTGTAGTGTTTGAAATTTTTGGTGTCTGAGATTGTAAAAGTGATGCTTTATAAGTTGTAATACATTTGTAAATTGTTGCTTTTAAGATGTATACATTAGTTTTTATGCGTTCTCTTTGTTATCCTTTTCAGTTGTCTTTGATAAAAGGCATTCTTGAAGTGTGTTTGGAACCATAGACACTGCTGTAACTGTTTTTATTTCTTGATCTGGCTTTCACAGTTGTTTTAGCCCTTTATTCTTGGTAGAATGAAAGCATCGTGCTTTTTATGTGTGAGCAACCATTGTGTAAGAGGTGGCTGGTGCCATTTGGCTGGGCATGTTTCGTGACTCAGTATCAAACTCTGAGTCACCTGTCAGAGTCCAGAGCTGCATCTCTCTGGCAGGACTGGGGAACCTGTGATGCTTCTGATGTTCTTAGACCAGTTCCCACCAGTGGCAGCCAACCTAGCCAATGGTCAGGGATAGCGGGAGTTGTAACTGTTCCAGCCAGTACAGTATCTATGAATTCTCTATTGCCATGGAAAGCCACAGTGCAGTCTGGCAGTCTTGGGATTAGTCAGCAAGCATCTACCTCCCAAAGGAATGACAGCCTGCTCTTTCCCTTTCATTTCTTTCCCATCAAACAAATGAAAACTTTTTCCTGGACGATATAAGGAAAACTTTGGACATGTGCATTTCTAATCAGGTCCTTCGCCTGAAAGCAAGCTGTGTTAAAACCTCACCACGGGGTTCCTTGAGGGATGGGAAAATATGCGTGAATTGCATCGACTTCAGTGAGGGAAATTAAGAGCTAAACAGGTGTGGTTTAGCATGCAAGAACTGCCTTTCTGGGGCTTCTACACACGTTCTGCCTTCAACATGGCGCCCCAGAGAAGCTGCCTTTGGAAGCACCCAAGTTAGTCATACCAGAGGTGCTGGTTTGCTCCCCCCTCGCCCCCCGCCAAGCAACTGGTGTTGAAGTGTAGCCTTCCTCAACCTGGCACCCTCCAAAGGTATTCATCTACAACTGTCAGCATCCCCCAGTCGACTACTGGTTAGGCTACAATTCCCAGAATCCTGGATAGGGGATTTGGGGAGTTGTAGTTCAACACATCTGAGGGGAGCATGAGGCTGGGGAAGGCTGCATTGGACGTTCCAATTAACCATTACAGTTAGGCTCGCTTCATTAAGTTGATTTATGGCACTGGCTCTCCAGTGGACACACACGAGCTGGGAAGTTGCCTGAATCAACGGAGAAGAGAAAGAGGCTCTGGCCCTTTAAACCCCTCCCAGGCCACCTTCGGCGGACACTCTTTCCGTCCCGTCGCTGCTCCCCGCCCTAGTCCTCCTGAGCTCTAGCAGCTTCTCTACCTTGCCCATTTCTCTCGTCTCTATGGCGCCGGCAGCTCCCGATTGGTCAATCCGGGGCGGTGCCGCGTTCCTGTTGGCCGGACCGTGCGCTGGGCGGGGTGTAAAGGGGAGCTGTCAAGACGGCCGAGGGAGGGATTTTCCGCTGCCGGCCCTGGGCCCGGGCCTTGGAAGAGGAGAGCTGGAGCTGCCGCTGGCTCCCGCCGCCCTCCAATGGAGGGGTGCATGAGACCCTGAGCCGCTCTTCCCCTGCCCGTGGGGCGGGTGAGTGCCGGCGAGGGAGCGGGCGGGCTGCATCGGGTTGGCAGTCGTCCTGCAGGGGCTGATTGACAGCCCTCTTGAGCGGGGTTGCCTTGAGGGGTGGGACGCTCGGAAGGTTAAAGTTTGGAGGGAGGTGGCGCCGGGGGTTAAATTCGGTTGCGTGCTGGCGGACGAGCTTGCCTTCGTCTCCAAGTGCTGGAGGGGCACAGCCATTGCAGTATGGCATGAGGGCGGGGCAACAACAGTTTTGGTAAAACCAGCGCATAAACACAGCAAGGTGTGAATGCCTGGTGTGATGTGCGTGCGCAGCTGGGGTAGGGCTCCTGTAGGACCAATGTATGGGTGATGAGGCTATAAAGAGGGTTGGAATGTACGGAAGAGATGTCGCAATACAGAGCAAGGTAGCCTGGGACTCCACCCATCATCCCCGGGTCTTCTTTTCTCCACAGCATTCTTCTTTGCCTCTGGCTTCTGTGCCCAAGTTCTCCCGCCCCGTCCATTGATTGTGCCCATGTTTTACTTCCTTGTAGCTTTCATGCTCTTTCACGAATTCACCGCTACTCATGCCCAGGTGAATTACATTAGATCAGGAAGACTTGGTAAGCAAGCAGAGGCGTTTTCACTTGCATGGATTATTCCTTCATTCATTGAGTTGGGCTTGCTTTCTGTTATGGATCAGCAAACATACCAGAGATAATACAGGTGGAAGGGCATGTACTAAATTGGGGAATGGTGGGTTGTAGCAAGAATTGAATCTTAGTATCTAGGCCTGTGGTCAGATAGTAGTTTCCATTATGGCTGATAGGCTTAATTGGAATGAACAGGTGTACATCGCAACATTTGAACTGCACTTTAGCTGGGTTGTCAGTTCTTGCAATCCTGTTACTGTTGGAAATGCTGTTAGAAGTAGCACCCATCACCAGGGAGTTTGGCACAGACCCCTTATGGTTTGTTAGGTGTTTATCCTGTGTACTAATGTGACACACCTGGGCTTGTTAAGCTGTTGTCCCAAATATGTTCTGTTGAGCAACTGGAACTTAAAATTTTCAAATCACACCTCACCTCCATCCACCTTCACTACCTATGGTCCATCATTGTTAACACATTCTTCCCATAATTCCTTATAAATCTATGATACAATTCTTTAGTTTCAATACAAAAATGTAACTAACTAAATTCACATAAGAAAATGAATGCATTTTATCTGCATCCATTTATATTCCTTTTCTTTACGTTGCAAGTTCCTTGTGGCAGAGATCTGTTTTTCTTGTACATCATTAAGTGCCATACTCCACAAGGAACTGTATAAACAATAACCACCCTACCAGGTTATGTCCTGACATTTCCCACAGTATAGCTGCTTTCTCCAAAATGTTCTGCTAGGTGGCTTTTATTTTTAAGATCAAAACCTGACGTTAATAAAATTGTCTGACATCTGAAATCCTACTATCTGGGCCTTTTCTAAGCCCAGTATGAGAAGGAACCAATGAATACCAGTCCATACTTCATGGAGAAGAATCAGGAATCTTGCTTTAGTTTTTGTTCTGGAGTTAGCTTCCAACCCAAAGTTTGGCTTTTGCAAAAGATCTAAGGTTTCCTGTATAGGAGACAGACGTAGTAATCTGCTAAGTTGGCTAGCAGCAAATATTTAGGAAGATCTGACAAAAAGGTGATCTAAGCTCACATGAATTGATGGTGGGGAGAATTCTTCTGCTACATTGATCTGTTTCATCTTCTTTTGCTTAGCCTGCCCTGGAACCCAGCAGATATGACAGAATACAAACTGGTGGTGGTGGGCGCTGGTGGTGTTGGTAAAAGTGCATTGACCATACAATTGATCCAAAATCACTTTGTGGATGAATATGACCCCACTATAGAGGTATGTAAATTTTGCAATTTCGACTGCAATTTCCCTGTGGCTCAATTTGAATGCCTCTCCTGTGTCCACGTCTCTTTGACTTGCCTGCCATCTTCTGTACTTTTGACTGTCTCACCTCAAAGCTCTTTTCTAGGCTTCTACAACACTCACCTTTCTTGGTTCTGTTCCCATGGTTTTTTCTCCGTGTGTGCGCTCAATCCAGGAGCTTTCATCCATTCTCATAAAGTCTGTTCCAATCCTTTCTCTGAGATCGGTTGTTTTCTCTTCCTTTTATCCATGGCTGAAGCCCTGACCTCTGGTCACTTCCCTGCTTACCTTCTCCTGTTGTATATTCCCTCCTCGGTGCTGAAGTCAGCTGTTTGAGTAATTCTTTGCTGTTCTCCTCTTGGCACTTCTGCACCAGGATTCATACCGGAAGCAAGTGGTAATCGATGGCGAGACATGTCTCTTGGATATCTTGGACACAGCTGGGCAGGAGGAATACAGTGCCATGCGAGATCAGTACATGAGAACAGGAGAAGGCTTCCTTTGTGTTTTTGCAATCAACAACACAAAGTCTTTTGAAGATGTTCACCACTACAGGTAAGAGAACAGCTCAGTTTCCATGGTTCCACCACTCTTCTTGTCGGTCTCCCCAGATAGTAGGGAAATTGGCTAGGGTACCAAAGGTTGTTTCTCCTTTGGACTGTTTGTATAAAAACTAGGCTAAAGGATTCTTTTCCAGAGCCAAGACTTAAGGTTTATACTAATAAACAAAAGGCAAATTCGTCAGTAAGCGAACTCCAAATTCACATTGTGCAATTACAAAAATTTGTGGTGCATGCAAACATATGCAGACATTCATGTTTTACTTCATCTGTTGTAGTTACAGGATGGTGCTTCCTTTTCTATGGGGCCAGGTCAGATTGAATAGTTTTATCACATTGCATTTATGCCCCATCTTTCTTGCCTTTGAGGAACCCAAGGCAGCTTACATAGCTTCATTTTATCCTCACAACAACCCTGTGAAGTAGGTGGAGTCATCCAGTGAGTTCCATGGCTGAGTAGGGACTACAGCCTAGATCCCCCAGATCTTTGGCCCAGGATTCTGAGATCCACACCATACTGGCTCTCACAGTTGCATATATTGTTCCTCAAACTACTGTGTCTTTCCAATGGGCAAGCAAAGTTGTTTGTTTGTTTTTAACCTTGGAAATCAAGAATGGATGGGGAGATGGCTGAATAGCTAAGACATCTTCAATTCTTTTACTTCTGGCATTTTATTTAAAGCAGCTTTTCCCAACTGTTTTTCTCCATCCAAGAGAAAAAGTGTTGTTGGTATGAGATTTAAAGTGGGAAAAGGGCTAGGAGCCACATCACCATTGATCTTCTTCCACTCAAGCTTTCATCCTTTGGAAGCTTTTTGGTTTAAGCTTTTTGGGTGGAAAAAGGGATTCTTGAGTAGAATAAGAGATATAACTAAGTTGTTTCTTGTTTACACTTGTTTATTTGTCCCCAGACATGGGTAGCTGAAAAGTTAGCTTCATTAACACCAAGATGAACTGTTAATGTAATCATTAACACCAGTCAAGCTTAAAACCACCACCACCATTTTGTGGTGAGTGTAAGAACCATTCCTTTAGGCAGGTCTGTATGTACCTGATCTTTGGTCATGCCTTACCTGCTTTGTAATTCCAGGGAACAAATCAACCGTGTGAAGGACTCTGATGATGTTCCTATGGTGCTTGTCGGCAATAAGTGTGATCTGCCCTCTCGGACAGTGGATACTAAACAAGCTCAGGAGCTTGCCAGAAGCTATGGAATCCCTTTTGTTGAGACCTCTGCCAAAACCAGACAGGTGTGGTACAGTACAAGTGGGAGGAGGTGGATAGTCCCTAACTTGCTGCCTTTGTTGTCCATTGATAATGCTCCTACTGGATTTTGGAGCAAACTCCAGCCAAATCTTACCCAATAACAATTGCTGTGTTTGCTCAGTCTGAATTTCCAACTTGCGTCTTCTCATAATTGCCATGCATGTATGCAAAGTCTGTGGTTTTCCTTTACCTTGGCTGTGATGATATCCAACTAAGCAGTGGAATGCAGCAGTGCAGATTCTGTGCTTGTGTCAGAATGAGATTAGAAATGGTATTAGTGCAGGGTTCCTGTTCTGATTTGGGAGCTACTGTGTCGTTCATGGAGTCTCTCACTTCATGCTGTGTCAGTTTGGTGACAGGCAGTTACTGACATGGCAATGTGCTGCAACCCATTCCCAGATACAAACAAACCATTCAGTCAGCAGAGGTAGAGATTAATAAATACTTTATCTACTGGCTTATTGTGAATTAGTGGTTCTGTAGGAAGACTTTGACTCCCCACTCTAGTTACTATAATATTGTTTCTGCCTATTGGCAGTAGCTTAAAAAATACTCTAGTTGGAATTCAAATGTATGAACCCTACTTTGTGCCACTCTGATTGGTCCTAACAAGGGTATTGCCCATCTGTGGATTTTGGAATCCTGCTCCATAAAATCCAGGTCCCTGTTATCTCATATAAGAACAGGTTAATTGTTCTTTCTGTTTACATTTTTGCCATTCTTTGTGTCCCCTCCTCATTCATCTTAAAGGGCGTGGAGGATGCATTCTACACCCTGGTGCGAGAAATCCGAAAACACAAGGAAAAGATCAGCAATGGACGCAAGAAGAAATCTTCCAAAAGGAAGTGTATTATCCTCTGAAGGAGAGACACTGCTGCACTGCTGGGAGTGCGAAAAGCCCTTTGAGTTTGGGTATTTCCCCAAGCTGTGAGATAAATTCTGATGGCCATGCCCCCTCACCCTTTTTGGCTGCAAGGAAATGGTGGTAGAGTTCTTAAAATGTCAATTATTTTACTATTTTTAAAACTGGGACATTGTATCCAATATGAGGAAGATTTGTAACCACATCTGATGTTCCCGTTGCTTCTTGCCCCTTCATAAAAATAAGCAAAAACCGTATTTCCAGTCTTTAGGATTATAGCGGTTTCTTCTAAAAAGTGACCTGTTACATCCTGATCTATAAAGGTTAGATGGAAGTGATAGCAAGAAGGCTGGGTCTCAGTCAGAACCTTGGGGGCCTTTCTCATTTTTGTAGGATTTACCCTACTTTGGTTCTCTGCAGGACTGAGAAGCAAAGCCACACAGACTTGGCACTACCATTTTTTTGCTAGCAGGAGATTAAGCATGACTTTGGATAAAGATCTGTTTGAAGGTGAAGGTGGTGATGAGAAATGCCAAGAGAAACCGTGGAAGGCCAAACCCTCTGTAGCCGAATATTTCATCCCACTGTATTAAAATAGATGGTGCTCATTTCTTTTTCTTCTGGGTGGTTGAGTTTCTTATAAGTTGTTTGTTTTCATTTGGCCATTTTGTATAACTTGACAGCAAAGACTTCTCACCTTGAAATGTTAGGGGAGAATACACTTCTCACCAAGCTTTATCCAAAATGAGATGCAATGTTGTCAAGGTGAGAGAGAGGTAGGTTTGCCTAACGTGTAAAATGGCTTCCTCCAGCTGAAGTCAATGGCATCTGATGCCACACAACACATAACTACTTTTCTTTGGAGATGGATGAATACTGGCACTAAGAGAAGCATCCTAATACAATTTGTCACTGTTTGCCTCTTCTACTAAATTGATGTTCATGTACTCAGTCTAGGGGTGATGGTACATTTTAGAAACAGAAAGGAGAAATACAATCCAAAGAACTCTTAATCTTCTCTCTTTATTAGCCTCTTGGATATTTTGCCTAGTCCTCATGGGAAGGGGATATAGGTACTTACAGACTGACAGGGAAATAACAAATATGAATTATTGCCTTGTTAATCTTAAAGACATTGGATTCTATCTTGTGTTTTTACCCTTTTCTACCCCAACCAAAAAAGACAACTCAGAATCGATTCCCCCCCCCCTCCCCATGGTCCTGAGGAACTGTACAGTAAATGCCACCACTTGGAATAAACCTGTGAATAAGCTACCTGATCTATGAGAATAGACACCTTTTTCTAAAGCAGGTGCCAACTTCAGAACAATGGAGTGATCCTTCCTCTCAGGTTTGCAGCAGTTACCTGTCTTTCCTGCAACAGGCTGTTTTGGGAAGTTGTAGAATCTGTGAAGACTTTTAAGGAGATGATTTCTGATTATCAGCTCATAACTTAAGACTTGGAATCAGCAAATCCTTTCCTTAAAGTATACACATGTTTATAAAAGGTTTGATTTTTGTTCAGCTTAATTTCTAACTGTTGTAATTTTCTCCCCATATCCATCAGTTTGATTAAAGACCCCTGGAGTACTCAAACTATTTCTTCTGTTGAAGGTGCTTTACATGATTTGCATTTCTACAGGTGTTTTAATTTTCTCTGTTCCCCTCTGACTTGAGGGGAATGCTCTCTTAGACAAAAGAACAAAGGGCCCCTTTCTGCACTTTCCAAGAATCAAAATGGCCAGATGCACTAAAACACACTGGGAGCTTGGGGTGTATTCACACTCTGCTCCTTGATACTATGTGCTGCTCAATCTGTGCTCTGCTCCTAATGGTTTGATCTTTAAGATTCTTCTAGTTGAAGATGGTTAATAAAGGGAAATTGGACTGTTCTTGCTGCATAAGTAGCCTCTTCTTGGGTACCCCAGTTCCTCTTTCAGGAATGGTTTTGCATGTTTTGGCAAGTACAGCCATTCAAGCATGTTCTCTTTGATGTGTCAGTCAGGTGGATTGGCCTTTGCCTAATTTGTTGGAAAAAATCAGTTCCACTTCTTTTAAAGAAACTTTAATGCCGTGGAACAGTCCCTTGTTTAGCTTTTCGTTCATTCTAAAAGGCTGCTCTGAGAGGGACTAGAAGGGAAATCCAAAAATGTATCGAAGGAGAAATGCAGGCGGCTAAAGCCAGCAAGTATACAGATTTCTTGACTTGTTTAGTGGAGGGAACTGATAGCCTAGCTGCTTGTTCTTGGATGATTAATGCAGAGTCAGGCAAGTGAGGCACTTGGATTGTGCAGTGGGGTTGCAAGCCTAATATGATCAGGCAGGGATGTCTCACAGCATTTGGTGTACCTTTCTGGTTATATAAAACGAAATCTAAAGGTTGGCAACATGGGTCTCCAGTAAGAGTAAAACGTGGTGGCAATGTGATTAAGGAAGGGAGTATTTTAATGTATGTATCTGTTAGCATTTATGCATTTAAGCTTTTTATTCTAACAGAATTCTTGGGAGTTTCATAGAAGAACTGTTGGACTAAAACAAGTCAAAATGGAAAATAGCTGGCCCCTTTAAGGATGTTTTTGAATAAGTGTATTTCAGGATGGATCTACATTGGCTCTCTGCAAGGACAGAATTCTCGGATGGGCATTAATGGCAGTGCATGAGGGTGGTTGCGAGCACTAACTTGTCAGAAGGAAAGAGGTCTCTCCAATCTCTTTTCTCAAGCTAGACTAATTTCTGTTATCAGTGTTTACTGGACAAAGGGAAGATGCTCTTAAGACAAGCTAGAAGAGTTAAACACAACTTCCCACATTACTATTGCCCAGCAAATCCATGTTTGGGAAAGCTGTTTGCCGTGTAACTTGTAGTTCTGCATTTACAGTAGCTGCAAAACCTGACAGTGGCAGAGTAAGGTAGGTTTCAGTCAGCTGATTCAGGAGGGTACAAATTGTTCCAGAATAGGATAGTGGAGTATGACAGATGGGTGCAGGCACAGAAGCACTGTCCCTATGCTAGGCACTTCATGTGGACTTGCTGTTTCATGCTAGGCACTTGCTGTTTCATCTCCTTCCTTTTCACAGGGCATTCACATTAGTCATCCACTCACTGCCATCACCTATCTTTTATCAAATCACAGGAAGCTTGTTGTTCTTTAATGGCAGTGGGGAGTATGTAGTGCTATCTCTACAGGTGAAAATGCTTTTAGTGCTACTAATCTGACTTTTTAAGAGTGGGTATTTAGTATGGACAGTAATATATTGCAAAAGTGAACCGATTACAGCTTAGAATATATTCATTACAACCCCTGTGGTGAGGACCACTTTATATTGCTTCTTTTAATCAGTCTTTTAGTGCTTAAAGGCTTCTGATTGTAATAAGTTATATAATTGCCGTAAGGCAAAAACAGACACTATCTCTATACTGTCTTTAATTTTAAAAATATCCAGAAAAGAATTTATGATTTAAACATCATAAAACAGTGTCAATATAAAATATTGTTATATAACAATATTATAATAGTTATAATAAATTGTGCTTAACTTCAAATGGCTGTATCCACTGATATGGACATACAGTGCAATACTTGTAGCAGCATGGACAGTGTAATTGCTGTTTTTGTTTGCTGTTCCACTATAAGGTACAATGATTGGATAATGTCAGGAAGCACCCCAGGCGCCAGCGTATGTGGAGACCCTCTAAAGAACCCTAGCTCCCCTAATAGTAGGTCAGTGTGGGGAGGAGGGAGTGCCTATTTGCCAGTCATGAGCTGTCAGGCAGGGTTAGAAAGCAGGCTTGTTGCCTGCCCCATGGGCTAATCACCCTATATTCCAGGTTCACAAGTCATGCTTAATGTGACAAGTGCACAGGAGGCTACTCTCCTGTGTAGGCTGTTTAATCTATAAAGTGTTACTGCATGCAAGGCTTACATTTGTAACCAGGTGGGTTACGATTTCTTTAAAAGAAAAGAGCTGAGATTCTCAGGAATGTAAATGCTGTTCTACATAAATGCTAGAAAATGTGCTTGTGTAGCCACCATGGCTCTAGCTCTCTTTAAAATGCCTTGTGATCACAATATTACATTTCAAATGGAACTGTTCTGGAAACTGCTACTAGTGTTGGTAGTCGCACAACTACTCTGTGTTTTTATACTCATGTAGAAAGAAGCTTCTACTTCCTTTGAACATGCCTTTTTATTATAAATTCAAGAGGCTTTTCATAAAAATACACTGAAATGTATCAGGAAAATGTAATGAAATTAAACAAATGCCAGAATATTAGGCAACCCCCTCCCCACCCCTCTCTACAGTCAGCAACAAACATTGAATGCCACATAGTAGATGAGATGAACAGGTTGCCTGAAGGTGCCACAGCCTCCTTAAAATTATTTGTGGATGTTGCCTGCAGCTTAGATTTGAGCTTGAAGTGATGTAGTGTATCCTCACAGGTTATTTTTACTTTCTGTAAACTTAATTTCTTCTATGCAAACTGGAAAAACAGACAGGTTACACAGGTGGTGGCTGTAGGTACTGTAACTGCAAAAAAGGCCAAGAGTTTCCTTTTAGTTCAGTCCAGACAGGATGCTGGCTGTAGGGCAGGATGAAGCAGAACATTGCCAGCAGTGAAACACAAGCAAGCAGGAGCCCAGAAATTAGCAGTTGCTGCAGAACTTGTATTAACAGGCAGCCTAAAGGGACACCAAAAAACCTGTGTGGAAAGATGACATTCCATCCTTATGACTGCAGGATAATTTTGTGTCACAGAACCACAACAGCTACAGCTTTTGAACAAGAGGGAGTAAAGGAAAGATGGCAAACACTAAAGGAAGAAATAATAATGGGAAAGAGTGAAGAAGTCAGTAGATATAGGCTGAATTTCAGATAAGAGAGTAGATTAGAGACTTTTAATGGGGTGCAATGGGTTTTCCAGAGAAAGGAAGCTGCTTTTAAATTAATTATTGGTAGGACTGTGTTTCGTGTTTGTTTTATGGTGCTGCTTTTTCTTGGTTTTAGGAAGGTGCATAGCTGGAAACTCTACTGCCCCTTTTAAAACACATTAATTACAAAGATTCTAGACCCACTTGGGTCCATCTTTAGGGGAAAAAATGTAAGTATGTAGAGTCTTCACAATTGTGAAGCATGTTGTATTCCAGTGTCTGAACTTGAAGTTACAGTACTATTTCACTAACAGCGTATGGGAAAGTTTACCTTTCCAAATCTCAAAGAGCTATGGGGAAGCCAGCAAACCTCTCACAGATGTGGGGGAAAGTTCTTTAAAAACCCCCACTTGACAATACCTTAAATTTTGGTCTTGACCTTTAAACACTTAAATTATGTGCTGTGAAGGAGCACAAAGAAGAATTGTAGAATATCCTGCAGCACTGTGCAAATGCAATACACCAATTCCCACCCATTCAGATAGTTCAACCTCAAAGCTTGAACTAAGGGAAGTTGGGTCTGCCCTTCACCAAGGTCCACCTACAACCAGTGTCCAAAGAATGGATCCATTGAAGTGTATTTATTATTTCTACAGTGGCAGACAAGCGTAGAGTGGCTGCCTGTGCAAAGCCTTCAAGTATCCTCCAGAGGGGCCCAAGTGTCAAATGCTGCTACCCCCTCTCCCAACTAAGTAGATAGTGAGTTATGCTGAGACTCGAACACTTGGGCATTCAAGCCCTAGCCCAGTGGCTGACTTCCCCCTGGACACTGTCCCTACAATCTAAAGGAGGTAGTCTATTTGAGAGTCTTGGCATCCAATCTAATACATGATTTGGGGGACTTGCAAACATCCTGTTATGCCACTCCTTTTTGTTATGATGGCTGGCACTACTACTTGGCCCTATAGAAACTGGCATTTACCTTTGGAGAAAAATACCAGTCAAGACTGCCCTTTTAGCATGGAAAGTGCTGAGACTATCTCAACTTAAAAGAACACCATTCTCTCCTACCCTCCTAACTGATGCTAGGATCACCAGCAATACGTCTGAAGGTAGGTTATCTATGGGGAATAGTCCTGAATGGCTCAGAGGGAGCATCAATGAGGGCCCTGTGCACAAAGATGAAGTTCTAAGTGGGACCTCTGGACCACCAGTGGCAGCAATAGAGAGGTTCCTCCAAAGATGCTTTTGCTTTGAAGGCAGTCCAACTAATGCTAGTGTGTGACCCAACACTTCTACTTTAAACTGTTATTCATCATAAGATTTTGGCTGAGAGATCTTGGTCCAAGCCTGCTTAGAGGAAACTGAGCATCTCCAGTAGCCCACCATAGGTAGGGGATATTTGATACCCTCTACCATCTTTAGAAGGTAAACCAAGGCATCTAGTAGCATGCTGCTCACTAAAGTCTTCCTTGATCCTAACATGGTCTTGAACATCCTGACAATGCAACCATCAACAGCCGTTGCTGTTCAACTTCCAATTTGCTAAACTGGACCTGGACTTTACAGATCCAGGAAAGCTTTAGAGCTCTTGAAGATCTGAAAAAAATCACAGTATCCATGGACAATATGGTGCTATCAGCACCACTTATAAATTCAGCAGCCTCACCTTGCAGACTTTTGAAAAGCAAGGAAAAGGGAGGAAATATATACAAAACTAGGTATACACTACTGATTGGGTCATGGAGGACTTCACACAGTGGACAAATTGAAGGCGTTCATCTTGCAAGCATTTATCAACACTGTTGCTAACTGGATTTTGTGTCACAGTGTTGTGGACAGGTTCTAGGAATGTTGTGATGTTAATGGAGGACATTTTGAGCACCTAAGAGACTAAACATGACCCGATCAGTACTGTATACCTACTTTTGGACTACCCTGTATCCTAGTTCCAAAGGCAGAGCACAAGCATCATTTCCACCTCCACTTGCAGATTTTGATACCATCAAAATGTCTATGGGTTTTGGAGTTGGTATTGCTACTGAATAGGCCTAACACTGGAGTCTCCCATCTGCTGGAAACCCATTGAAAAATATAATGAAGGCACCATTGCCTTTGCTGAATCACTTGCCTATGTGTTCAATGTACTTTGCTGTGACTGAGGTTCTCCACCCATGTTACAAGTAGGCTTGTCTCCTCCCCTGACTGAGAACCACCATTATAACTTCTGTATATTTTTTGCTGCTATGTTGTCTGTGCACAGCCAAGAATGCTGTATCTACTCTTCATACAAAAGTCTAAAGAGTAAGGTGAATTGCTCTGTTGTTCCAGCCAACTGATTGACTAGATTACCTGTGTTATCTGCTTGTGACAGTGGGCTCTCCAAGCCAGTATCCCTTGGAATTTGAACCTGAGTCAATTCCTTTAAGGCATTCACCTGGATTGTTGCCAGGGCTCAAGCCACTAAGTGAAGGCCTAGCTCACCCCTGGTGATGTATGGGCAGGCTGGGCCTGGCAGGGAAGCAGATCCTACTTCAGTGGAAACTGGCCCAAGGCACTGAGTCAGCTGAGCCTATTATGCACCCTTGGAGACTTGCTGGAACTACTTGTTGTGGCCTCATTCAGCTCAGGATATCCTGGATGCAGGACTGCACTTGATTGTCCTTTGCTTTGAAGGAACACTCTTCACTACTGTACCTATTAGCACCCCTTGATGCTTTTAACTTCCAAGAGGGGATTATACAAAGTAGGATATACTGAAGTGGCCTGTGCATGAAGATGTGGAGATAAACTTCCCTGCGATCTACTGAGGTCAGCACATCCCCTAGAAGAATTGTCTCTCTTGTTCCTCTGGTTCTCCATCCTGCTCTTCCTTCCCCTGGTGAACTGGTTTAAGAACTTAGGCCCCAGGATAGTTCTCCATGCCCTATTCCATCTGGAGAGACTCTGAAGAATATGCAAAACACACCTGAAAAGTGTTCCATGCATGGCAGCTATCCCATGCCTCCTACATCACACAGATGCTCTGTACCTGCATGAATCTCGAACCTGATTCTGAGAAAATGGAGAAGGTGAAAATAGTTCTTGGGAGTAGTATGAAAACTGAGAGCTCAGACCAGGTCCTTATCAAAATTGTGCCTGTGACAACTGTAGCAGTTTCTCACCTGTGAAATAGGATTTCAAATAAATTGTCATGCTGCTGCTTTCCAATGGCTGGGATTAATTCACTGAACACTGGGGCTAAAGCTTGTTGTTGGAAGACTCCTTCAGAGCTTCTGAAAAAAATAAAGCGTATCACAGCCTTTCATATGCTGGAATACATCTGAGACACTGATGTAGCTGTCGTTTCTTGTACCAACTTTAAAAGTAGATGCCACAAATGAAACATCTAATTCAGGACATGGTGTTCCATTTCCCTTCAGCCCCTATGAATTTGGTATTGCAGTAACTGGACTCTAGATGGGCCTATATTTGGAAACGTTAGGTGGCAAAGTGGCCTTTCTCCAGGAAAATTGACCTGGCCCCAAGCCAGTATATCCCAGCTTAAAGAAATGAAGCAGTGGAAGAAACCCACATTCCAAGAGTATATGTTACAAGCAATGTGTAAGTCCATATTACTTCGCAACATAAGAAAAGCTGTGTTGGATCAAAAAGAAAGGGTCTATCTAGTCTAGCATTCTATTCACACAATGGTCAACCAGATGAAAAGGGGAAATAGAAATACTTTACTCACTTGTGACTTTCTGTCCTTTGTTAGTAAAGGAGGCTAACTAGCTCTGTTCATCTCCAGGGCAGGGGAGGCAGAGCTTGACTAAACTTCCTGGATGAAATGGGCCTCTCTGGATGTCTGTCGTGTGAATTTCAACACATTGGATCAAGAAGATGATCCTTTTGCTGCTGTTGCACTGACGGGAAAAATGTACAAGACAGGCAACTGCAGACTGCACCCAGTGGCAGGCCTAATCGGCCTCCTTCACTGGTGGAAAACAAATTCACTGGTGAAAGAATTTCCTTTTTCCCATGCATGAGGAGACTAGCTAGCTGTGGAACCTCAGGTGGGCCAAAAGAACCATTTAGCTAGCCTTACGCTTAAGGCAGAAAAACATTCTGCAGAACATGCCTGCTAAAGGCACCCTCTGCAGAAGCCAAACTATCTTGCGATGTAAATGTATAAAGAGAGGATCAGGTGATGATCCTACAAATATCATCTAAGATGGCCCTTCCCCAAAAAGCTGCTGAAGCTGCCATGTTTGTTTTTTTTAAAAAATGCACTAGGATGCTCTCAGGAACTGTTAAGCCACTGGAAGCACAAGCCAGGGCAATTCATTTGAGCAGCCATCTAGTCAAGGAGGTCATGGATACCTTCAGGAAATTTAGTCAAGTCTGCCTTTCTGGCCTCGGAGGTAGCTGGCTTCCTGAATCAGTGGGAGAAACCTACAAATACTGCCACAGCACCTTCCTACTCATGTTCCCTAGTACCTGATGTGGGCAGGCATATTTCTTCAAATACTAGAAGTACCATATAGCCATGAAGGCTAGCAAGTTTGTCCTCCATAAATTTGTCCAATTCTTTTATATCTATCCAGACTGATGCCCCTAGGTACATCTTGTGGGAAAGAATTCCAAAATCTTTTGTCTTGAATTTCCCACCAATCAGCTTCATGTGCTGATCCTGGGTTCTAGCAGAGTCAGAAAGAAATGCCTCCCCCTTCACGTCAGGCCTAATTCTGCATTCCTCTATCATGTCTTCTCTCCCTCACTTTTAACTCCTAAGCTCAACAGTCTCGTATGTTGTAGCCCTTCCTCTCAGTTGTGTTGTTTCAGCAGCATGATCATGTTAGTTGCACTTTTCTACACTTTTTCCAACTCTGGAACTTTTTTTAGTTGTGGTGACCAGAACTGCACAGTTAATATGTGATTATACATATAATAGTACTGTGGTGTCTCTATTTTCAATTCTTTTCCTGATTAGGCCTAACACAGATTTGGATGTTTCACAGCAGCCATACAAAGGGTTCACATTTTCAATGAGATCTCCCCTACTGAGAACTCCAAGTTTTCTTTTTTGGGCAGTCATGCCTAGCTCAGATCTCATTAGCTGATACTTGAAGCTGAGACTTTTTGCCCCAGAGTGCATCACTTCACACTTGTTTATACTGAACAGTAATTGCCATTTTGATGCCCATTCTCCTTGTTTAGGGAGATCCTTTTGGAGTTCTTCACAATCCCTTGTTTTAAGCACCCTAAATAGTTTGGTATCATCAGCATACTTGGCCATCAGAATACTATCCACTCCTAATTCCAGATCATTTATAACAAGTTGAAGGGCAGTGGTTCCAACATAGATTCCTATGGGATCCACCTGTGTGCTTACTAGATCACTCAGCCCATTTGTTAATTAATGCTTTCAAAGAGCTCTAAAAGATTATCGTGACAGGATTTAGTTTTGTTGAAACCATGTTGATCTACGTATAGGGCTTGACCTCCTATTTGCTCACTAATTTCATCTTTCAGAATGCCTTCAATAAATTTAGTCAGAACAGGTGTTAAACTAAGTGGATTGTAAAAACCCACATGGTTTCCTTTTTAAAACCTGGTATTACTGGGACCATTGTTTCATCCTTGGGACGTGTTACATATTTTTGTTAGAAGTTCAGTAATTTCACATTTGAGAATTCTAGGGTGGATACTATCTGGTACAACAGATCTTACAGTTGAGAACATCTTTTGTCAGCTCTATTAGCCTCAGTTCCATAGATTTTCTTCCTGAAAACATCTGTTCAGGCACAGGTATCTTTTCTACATCTTCTTCACTGTCTCGTCATCCTCCGCTAGTACTTTTTCAACTCCATTGTCATCTAACAAATCAACTGCCCTTCTAGCTGGTTTCCTGCTTCTGATATATTTAAATAAGTATTTATTTTTGGTCTTGATGTTAGCAATAAGCTCTTCAAAATGCTTCTTTACAACTCTAATTCTATTTGCATTCCCCTTGTGCAACTTTGCCTTCCTCATTTGAGTAAGACTTCCATGTTCTGAAGAAAATCTTTAATAGCTTTCTTGATATTACTTGGTACCTCATACTGGTGAGCTCTTGGAATTGGTGATACCTTTATTAACTTGTGGCTTACAGTCTAGTTGAACTTCTACTATTGTGGTTTTGAGTAACCTCCAAGCATACTGAAAAGATTACTCCTCAACTCCTTGTTTAAACTTCCTTTTTACCATTTCCTTCATGTGAAAGACATTTCTGTTTTTGAAGTCAAATGTGCATCTTCTGCTATGACTTTTAGGTCTCTTTGGCTATCATGTTTCACCATAAGCTTGTGGCCTATTTCTTCCCCATCTCCATGTGAAAATACTTTCATCTTCATGGCCTAGGAAAGACTCAACCAGAGCCAGATGCTTGTTCTCTGAGAACTAGCAACTCAGTACATCAAGCACACACCTACAACTTCTGTCTAGCTGACAAACAGTCATAAATGGGACACTCAGTGCCATATACCTGATACCCCCTTCACTCAGCCTTCAGAACTTTTTAATGTTATTACTGGGCTTGTTTATCTGGAAAACTAAATTATTTACTGGGAAAAGTGGGGAAGAGTTTATTGTTCTGATCTCTTCATTTCTTCCTAAACTTGCACTGGTATTTAACCTGCTTTTGTGCTGATGTTTTGTCACCTGGGCTGAGATGCTTTTTCACTGGGGCTCCTTGTGCTTGGAAAGACTGGCTCATTTGCCAGCCTGCTTCATTATATAGCTATAGGTAGTTTGCCCCAGTTGCTGGTCCAGTCAATAAAACCGTAGGACCTCCTTTAAAAGAATGTATGTATGTAGAACATTTCTATGCCGCCCCATTCGCAAAAAGCCTCAGGGCGGCTAACAAAACAAATAAATAAACAATCATACAAATAACCTTAAAATCCAGAGACATCTTGGCATAAATATAAAAACCAATAAATAAATACAATCTACAATTAACAATTAAAATAACTTTTAAATAAAAAGGTCTTGGCCTGGCACCGAAAAACAAGTAACGACAGTGCCAGGCGGATCTCTCTGGGGAGCACATTCCAGAGGTGGGGCGCCACCGCCAAGTAGGAAGGAATTGCTCAACAGCTAGTTTGTACTAGCTTCCAGTGGGTAGAAATCTAGGTCAGGGTCATTTTGAGGGGACAATACACAAAGGATACATGATTAAGGATGTGAGTTGAACATCCCTGGAAAGGAAGGAGCTAAGTTTATTTATTTATTTATTTATTTATTTGGAAATTTATAGGCCGCCCCTTGCCACAAGTTGCTGAGCAGGCTGAATGTGCACTTGCACATGTGCCTTGCCTTTTCACTGCCATATACCCTTTCACTGCCTTTTAATGTATAAAATTAAAAGTGAACTCTCAAACTTGGAATGAGTGTATTTCTGAACTTTATGCACTTTCGTTTATGCCTGCAATACCAAAAAGCCTACATTGAGCCCAAATTAAAGTTAGCTTACACTTATACAGGTGGCGCAGGATTGGAAATTGTGGTGAGGGTTGACCCATAAGATCACTTCTCATCAGACACGACTGAACAGCTGAACAACACCACTTTTTATATGTTCTTCTACTAGCTAGACCTACACCATGGCCTTTAATATAGAGCTATGTAATATTTTTACTGTTTCTTTCCACTTGAGGTTAGTTTAAGTATAGGATCAGGGTTTTCTGGAACCACTCAGGCATCTTACAGTAGGACCACAAAAACTCTGAGTTCCTTCTGGATTTTCCTTGAGAGTTAAATTAGCAATTGTAAATTTGTCAAGGATTACCCTTTTGGGATTTAGCTTCCTTTGCCAAACTGAAAAGGATAGTTTATCTGAATGAGACTGTACACTCATGTTCTGCTGGTGGAAAGTACTGTTACACAGACTGGCATGGTACAGCATTTTTACAAGTCATTGGAACACCAAGGACTGCCACCTGAGGTAGCAGCTCATCTTGCCTAAGACCAACATACATACTTACAATTTTGCTGAACTAAATGTTGGGATTTCTTGGCAAGTAGAACACACCCCCTTTGAGAAACAAAATGAAGATGCTTTTAATGCAAATGAAATCTATATCCACAAGCTGCTTTAAAGCTTTAACATAGAAACATAGAAACTTAGAAAAAGAGCGAGTCAGAAGGGGCCTCCCGGGCCATCTAGTCTGACCTCCGGCACTGGCCGGCTCCACTCATGACATGCCCACCATGTGCACGTCCAGCCTCTCCTTGAACACCCGCACCGATGGGGCCTTAATGACCTCTCGTGGAAGCCCATTCCACACCCTTGGGGTCCTAACTATCAGAAAGTGCTTCCTGGCATCCAAATGGAACCTTGGTTCCCTGAGCTTTGCTCCGTTGGAGAGCGTCCTGCCTTCCTCTGCAGGGGAGAACACGTCTCTACCCATCTCCATGTGACATCCCCTCACATACCTGTATGTCGCCAACATATCCCCTCTGAGTCTCCTCTTCTCCAGGCTGAAGAGACCCAGTTCCTCCAGTCTCGCCTCATACCCCATCCCCTGTAAACCAGCCACCAACCTTGTGGCCCTACGCTGCACTGACTCTAACCTGGCTATATCCTTTCTGTAATGAGGGGCCCAAAACTGAGCACAATACTCCAGTTGCAGGCGCATCAGAGTCGTATAGAGTGGTAGTAATACATCTCTCGATCTAGAAGCCACACTTCTGGCTATGCAACCAAGGGTGGCATTCACCCTCTTGATCACCGCATCACAATGCTGACTCTTGTTTGTTTGTTTGTTAAACATTTTTATGCCGCCCCCATCGCAACGAAGCCTCGGGGCGGCTTACAACAGAACAAAATACATAAATAAATAACAACAATAAAAATTTACTTAAAACCCCCCGGTGCATCTCAACTAAAAAATTAAAATCCTATATATACAAATAATTCAACAATTAAAATAAGTTTTAAATCAAAAGGTCTTAGCCTGGCGCTGAAAAACGATGGCGCCAGGCAGACCTCTCTGGGGAGCGCATTCCATAGATGAGGCACCACTGCAGAGAAGGCCCTCCTCCGGGTACTCACCCTCCTAATATCATTCACAGAGGGTTCCCGGAGAAGGGCATCTATTTAGCCTGCAGTCAACCAGTACCCTGAGATCCCTTTCACAAGTGCTGCTCTCCAGCCACTTGTCTCCTAACCTGTATTAATTAATTAATTAATTAATTAACAGATTTATAGGCTGCCCCTTGCCACAGGCCTCGGGGCGGCTCACAACCTCAAAAAAAAAACATTATAGGCCAATACAATAATTAAAAAGCCTACACAATATTAAAACTGGCCCATCTCAAGGTCCGAATTAAAACATACAAATACAATATAAATATAAACAGACAAATTTAAAATAAATTAACATTTAAAATATTGCTTAAATAAAAAGGTCTTCGCCTGGCGCCGAAAAGCAAATAAAGACGGCGCCAGGCGAGCCTCTCTGGGGAGCGCATTCCATAGATGGGGCGCCACCGCAGAGAAGGCCCTCCTCTGGGTGCTCACCCTCCTTATATCTCTCACGGAGGGTTCCCGGAGGAGAGCATCAGCTGCAGATCGTAAGGGGCGGGAGGGCGTATATGGTCGCAGGCGCTCCTTTAGGTAACCAGGACCCAAGCTGTTAAGGGCTTTATAGGTAAGAACCAACACCTTGAATTGGGCCCGGACTTCAATAGGAAGCCAGTGAAGCTGACGGAGAACTGGGGTGATACGAGAACCACGCCCAGTCCCCGTCAGCACCCTGGCAGCTCTGTTTTGCACCAATTGAAGTATCCGGACCGTCTTCAAGGGAAGCCCCACGTAGAGCGCGTTACAGTAATCTAGCCGGGAAGTCACCAACGCATGAGTCACCGTCGCCAGGCAGTTGAACTCCAGGAAGGGACGCAGCTGATGGATCAGCTGAAGCTGATGGAAGGCACTCCTCGCCACTGCTGACACTTGGGTTACCAAGGTCAACTCCGGGTCGAGGAGTACTCCCAAGCTGCGGACCCTGTCTTTCAGAGGGAGTGCAACCCCATTCAAGACTAGGGTCAGGTCCCCCACTCTGAAGCCCGAACCACCCACCAACAGGACCTCCGTCTTGTCAGGATTGAGCCTCAGTTTGTTGGCCCTCATCCAGCCCATTACCTCGGCCAGGCACCGGTTCAGCCCAGCCACTGCCTCACCTGGATCGGTGGAAAACGAGAGGTAGAGCTGGGTATCATCAGCGTACTGATGATTCCGCAGCCCACATCTCCTGATGACCTCTCCCAGCGGTTTCATGTAGATGTTAAAAAGCAAAGGGGACAAAATGGAACCCTGCAGAACTCCATGGCATAGCTGCCATGGCGCAGAGCCATAGTCCCCCAGCACCACCTTCTGGTATCGGCCATTGAGATAGGAGCGGAACCACTGCAAAGCAGTGCCTCCAACCCCCAATCCCGCCAGCCTCTCCAGAAGGATACCATGGTCGATGGTATCGAAAGCCGCTGAGAGGTCCAGGAGAACCAACAGGGACGCACTCCCCCTGTCCCTCTCCCTGCACAGGGCATCATACAGGGCGACCAAGGCAGATTCAGTGCCAAAACCGGGTCTGAAACCGGACTGAAATGGGTCCAGATAATCAGTTTCCTCCAAGAGTGCTTGGAGTTGTCCCGCCACCACCCGCTCCAGCACCTTACCCAGAAACAGGATGTTGGCCACCGGTCTATAGTTGGTGACCACCTCTGGATCCAGGGAAGCCTTCTTTAGGACTGGCCGGACTACCGCCTCCTTTAAGGGGCCGGCACCCGGCCGTGTCTCAAAGAGGCGTTTACCACCTCCAAGATCCAGGGCACAATCCCGTCCTTGGCGCTCTTTAATAGCCAGGATGGGCACGGGTCCAGTAAACAGGTGGTTGAGCGTACCGATCCAAGCACCTTGTCCACATCATCAGGCCACAAAAACTGAAATTCATCCATTAATGAGGGACAAGCACGCACGGTTGGTCCCTCCCCAAAAGAAACTGTATCAAGAGTGGAGTCCAGCTCGTGACGAATCAGAGCAACTTTCTCCCTAAAATGCGTGGCAAAATCGTCACAGCGGGCTTTCGAGGGTGGCACTAGATCTTTATTAGGGCCAGGTTTTATCAGCCCCTGAACCACCCGAAAAATCTCCGCTGGACGGCATTGCGAGGAGGCAATGGACGCGGAGAAGAATCGCTTCTTCGCCGCCCTCACCGCCACAGCATAGGCTTGATAGTGTGCTCTAAGATGTGTTCGGTCGGACTCGTCCCGTGATTTCCTCCACCTACGCTCTAGCCGTCTCCCAACCCGCTTCATCACCCGTAATTCTGGTGTATACCAGGGAGACGAACGGGCTCTGCCCGGTTGGAGAGGGCGCTTAGGAGCAATCGTGTCGATAGCCCTGGTCATCTCCCCATTCCATGTATCGACCAGGGCCTCAACAGGAGCACCAGCCTTGTCAGCTGGAAAATCCCCCAGAGCCCTCAGGAATCCATCTGGATCCATCCGACTCCGGGGGCGGACCATCACAATCTGGTCCGCACCCTTGCAGAGGGAGAAGCCACTCTCGAGCTCAAACCTCACGAGGAAGTGGTCTGACCATGACAAGGGCGTCAAACATAAATTCTTCACCCTCAGATCACCCTCTTCCTGCCCCGTCGAGAAAACCAGGTCCAGAGTGTGTCCACGTTCATGGGTTGGGCCGATGACATGTTGAGACAGCCCCATGGCTGTCATGGAAGCCATGAAGTCCTGAGCTGCCCCGGACAGGTCCGCCTCGGCATGGAGATTGAAGTCCCCCAGGACCAACATCCTGGGGGTCCTCAACACCAGGTCCGAGACGACCTCCGTCAGCTCAGGCAAGGAGTCTATTGGGCAGAAGGGTGCTCGGTACACCAACAGAATCTCCAATCTGTCTCGGTCGCCCAACACCAAGTGGAGGCACTCCAGCCCCAGTCTCAAAGGGACAGGAAGCCCTGTGAGGGAAAAAGTAGCCTGATAAACTAAAGTGACCCCCCCTCCCCTCCCCTCCGGGCGTGGACGGTGCTGAACTAAGTACCCGGGTGGGCACAATTCTGAGAGGGCAACATCCCCCCGCTCTCCCGCCCAGGTCTCAGTGATGCAGGCCAGGTCGGCCCTCTCATCCATGATCAAGTCATGGATGACGTTGGCTTTATTACGGACCGACCTGGCATTAAGTAACAGCACCGTCAAGCCTGTGGGGCAGCTGACAAGACTTCCAGGTACCCGCCGGCTGGGGGAATAACTAGAAGAAGAAACAGGTGTTAGCCATCTGTCCCGTCTTCTCCTAGGCGGGACCGTTAAACCCCCACTGCAGCCATAACGACCATTCCCCATCACCACCCTGATGGTGGCGCCCTTGCGCTCCCCAGGTAACATGCTGACCTGACCTGAGATGGGCCTTAAAACAAGCTAAAAAATTTAAAACTATAAAAGCCCTCCACCCTGGAAAGCCACACCACTGGTCCGGTGGAGTCCGGTCGGGGTCACAGAGTCAAAAACCCCCGGCCAGCCCAGCCCCTAAGCGGCCCCAACGGCGGCGACCGCCCTTAGGCCATCGCCCTTCGGCCGCCGACCCTTCGGCCGCCGGCTCCGGGCGCATCCGGCGCCTTAAAGGCCCCGCGGCCTCCGCCTCCGGTCCTGGCTTCCGGCCCCGGCCTCGCCCTGCCCTCCTCGGCGTGCCTGCCACTCACGGCGCGTGGGGGGTGGGTTCGGAGCAGGGGCCTGGGTGCCAGCGGGAGCCGCGACGGCCGCCCGGTGGGTCTGCGGCGCGATGGGGTGGCGCAACCGGTACCGGCCTCCGGCACGGCGGTGCCAGGCGAGGGGCATCCCGGGGTCTCCGGCATGGCGCGGCCTCCGGAGCGTCTGCGGCGGTGGTGTGGCACGGGCTCCAGGCTCCGGCGTGGCTCGGCCCCCTCCGACAGCGGTGGACGGCGTCGGTTGGAGCGGCGGTGTCAGGCCGCTCCGGCAGCCCCCCCCGGGCGCGTCCGGCGCCTTAAAGGCCCCGCGGCCTCCGGTCCCGGCTTCCGGCCTCGCTCCACCCGCCCTCCTTGGCGTGCCTGCCACTCACGGCGCGAGGGGGGCGGGTTCGGAGCAGGGGCCTGGGTGCCGGTGGGAGCCGGTGGGAGCCGCGACGGCCGCCCGGTGGGTCCGCGGCGCAATGGGGTGGCGCAACCGGTACCGGCCTCCGGCACGGCGGTGCCAGGCAAGGGGCGTCCTATTCCTATGCCCCAAGTGCAAGACCTTGCACTTATCCACATTGAACGCCATCCTGTTGTCTCCTGCCCACTTCCATAGTCTGTCCAGATCCTTTTGGATCTGGAGTACCTGCTCCTCAGTTGTGGCCACTGCTCCAGTTTTAGTGTCATCTGCGAATTTGATCAGCAGACTGTTCACCCCTTCTTCCATGTCATTAATGAAAAGATTAAACAGGATTGGCCCCAGGACAGAGCCCTGGGGGACCCGCTTGTCACTGGCCACCATTCTGATGATTCCCCACTAATGGTTACCTTCTGCTTTCAGTCAGTCAACCATGCCCTAATCCACCGGACAGTGCTTTGGTGTATCCCAAAACTCCTCAGTTTCTCCACCAGAATACCATGGGGCACTTTGTCAAAGGCCTTGCTGAAATCCAGATATACCACATCCACTGCATCCCCTCCATCTAGCCATCTCGAAACCTTGTCATAGAATTCCACAAGATTTGTCTGGCAGGACCTGTTTTTGTGGAAGTCGTGTTGTGTGGCTGTCAGCCTCCCTTCCCTATCTAGCATCACTAGATCTCTATTATGAGCCTTTCCATTGTTTTTCCTACAATGGATGTAAGGCTAACAGGTCTGTAATTCCCCATGTCCCTTCTACTACCCTTTTTGAAAATTGGAACCACTGATGCCACCCTCCAGTCCTCTGGAACTTCACCCGTTCTCCACGAGGCCTCAAAAAACTCTCTAAGTACTCTCGGGTGTAACCCATCAGGACCTGGCGCCTTTTTAATGTCCAATGCCCTGAGGAGCCCCTCAACTTCAAGGGGGGGGTGACTCTAATCTGTGCCCCTAAATCCCCAGCCTCATCTAATCTCCTATGCAGATATCCCCCATCCTGCTTTGGGGAGAACACAGAGGCAAAATAGTCATTTGCATCTGTGCCTGTTCCCTCATATCAGTCACTAGATCTCCTTTCTCCTTATTTAGTGGTCCCACCACTTGTCTCCCCTTCCTCTTCCTATTTACATGCTGAAAGAAGCCCTTTTTGTTGCTCTTGATATTTATTTATTTAACATATCTGTATGCCACCCCCTTGCAAACAAGCCTCGGGGCGGCTAACAACATATGAAAATACAATTAAAAACAATACATAATTTAAAACTGGCCCATCTCAAAGTCTAAAAAAATAAAAATATATAAACAATAACAATAAATAACAATATAAAATTAATAATTTAACAATTAAAATATTTCTTAAACTTCTTGGCAAGTCTCAGCTCGTAATCAGCTTTAGCCTTGCGAAGAATCCTTCTGCAACAAGCCTCCTCCTCCCGGTATACCCTTTTGTCTATTTGCCCCAGTACTCATTTCCTACGGAGGTTCCTCTTTCATCTAATCCCTCTAACCACCTCCTTTCGCATCCATGGCGGCACTCTCCTCCGCCTCCCCACCTTACTGACTAGAGGTATCGTCAAGGCTTGCACCTCCAAAACCTCCCTTTTGAGTGCTATCCACCCCTCCTCAACTCGCTTACCTTCCAGTAACCTATCCCAGGAGACTTTCCCCAGTCTAGCCTTCAGTTGGCCAAAGTTGGCCCTCTTGAAGTCCCAGCTTCTAGTGCTTGACCTGCTGCACGTCCCCAGTCCCCTGATCTCAAAGCAAAGGATGGAGTGATCACTCACATCCAGAGCTCCCCTAATCTGTACTTCATCTATCAGCTCCTCCCTATTGGTCAAGACCAAGTCAAGGATGTTTCCCCCCCTCGTTGCCTCTCGGACCCTGTGTGAAAAACCCTCCCTCTATAGCTTCTAGGAAGCGATGTGAACTGGCTGTCACTGCCGAGTGAGTCTCCCAACTAATATCTGGGAGATTGAAATCTCCCATAATTAGTGTCTCTCCCCCAAGATATCCTTAGAATCTGGCCTGTCAGGACATCATCCAGGTGACCTGGAGGGCGATAACATACCCCCACTGTCAGGTCTCTTTCCCTGTCAAAACCCCTAAGTTTCACGCAGACTGCCCCTACCAAATCCCCATCTGTGCTGCATCCTATCCCTTCCCTGACATATAAAGCCACGCCCCCACCCCTCCTTCCCTTCCTGTCCTTTCTAAAAAGGTGATACCCTTCTATGTTCAAATTCCAGACTTGCCTTTCATCCCACCAAGTTTCTGTGATTCCCACCAGGTCATACTCTCCTATTCCCAGGAGAGCTTCAAGTTCTTCTGCTTATTACCCATGCTCCTATCATTGGTGTACATGCACCTCAACTCCTTCCCATTGCTTCCTTTTCCTTGGAGTTCCCAGCCTCCTCCTTCCTCCCATCCTCCCTGATATCTGGCCCCTCTCTGTAGGAGTCCTGTCAGTCCCTGCAGTACCTCTAAAACCCTGCTCCCAGAGCCCTGATCCTCTCCCCACACTTGTCCAGTGCAGACACGTTTCTGGGGGACCTGAACCCCCCCTCTCCCCGGGCTCAGTTAAAAGTCTTCTGGACGAAGCTTGCTAGAGCATCTCCAAAGGACCTTTTCCCCATCCTCGTGAGGTGTAACCCATCCCTTGCCAGAAGTCCATTGGCAAGAAACCAAGTGCCGTGGTCAAGGAACCTTATTGTTCCTCCCTGATCTAAGAATCTCAATTGATTTTAGATATAGCCTAAGACTTTGTGATCTTAAAGAAATTTAATTCGTCACACTGCAGATAAGAAATAGGCTCTACACAGATCTCAGGACAAAGCTGTTTAATAGGGAGCAAAAGCCTCCTAGAACTGCAAGTATAACAAACTTATCTATGTCATGATGGCTTTCAGCCACTACTACTCTCTCCACAACAGTTGTGTTCAGAAGAGGCCTTAACATGTTTCCTAGGCCAGATCAAGTACCTAATAAAACACACCAGATAGTCTAATAGTTAACTATGTGGATGAAACTCAACAATTACTAAGCATTACTTCTGCTTTCAGTTTAATAATTTATGCTTGCCCCATGTGTAGGTTCTGTTGACTACAACCCTCCTCCTAACTAATATTTTCTCCAAAACTGAACCAAAATTTTCTTCTACTTTTGTGTCACTCCTGAACATGAAAGTGATATCCCCTTAGTCTGGGATGGGGGAGGGTAAAATCCAAAACATTCCATATTTATATTACTTCCTAACCTATGTTGACATTTTCTGCTGTTTTGTAGATGAGAATAATGGGGTTTTCAAGTGCTAATTACAACACTCCATTTCATGTACAGTGCATATTTTGTGGGTGGTAGCATGAAACCCAGGGTGCTGGGCATGAAACAGGCAAAAAAGAGTGGCATATGTTTGGAAGAAGTACTAGTTTGGGGAGTCCATAATCAATGAAGCCCCATTTCTAGGTTGCTAGTAGGATGTCTGAATGCAGATACTCTGGACTGCTTAGTGGTCAAGCAATGCAGAATTAATGAAAAATGTTGAATGCTTTTCATTTAGATGCTAGTATTTTAGGTGCACCGATTTTCATCTATTTTTGCCTTCCCTGCAGCCTGAAACAGAATGCACCAGAAAAGGCATTATGCCTTCATTTTGCTGAATATGTAGACAGGTCCTTTTTTAAAAGAGACAAACCTTTACCTCAGGAAGAAAAATGTGGAGATTTGTTGTCCCCTCCATACACCTTGCACATTTGAAGGCTTACACAAAAATATGAGGGGTACTACTTCCTAAAAAGCTGTAATCAAGTTGGTTACACTAGTAAGCATTTATCCCTTTCTGCAGAAGATAGTCTCCAAGATTTAAGGTCAGGAATCCAATTTCAATTACCTCATCCCAACAGTAGAACCAAGAGAGAAGGTTACTCCCAAAATTTTAAAGTACCGTTTTTTTGCTCTATAAGACTCACTTTTTCCCCCCTCAAAAGTAAGGGGAAATGTCTGTGCGTCTTATAGAGCGAATACGTGTGTGCAGTAAGTCTGTCAGATGTGCAGCCCATGGGGAAGTGATGGGGAATGTGCCTGTGATTATGTGCCCATTTGATTCAGAATATTTTTTTTCTTGTTTTTCTCCTCTAAAAACTAGGTGCGTCTTATGGTCAGGCGCGTCTTATAGAGCGAAAAATACGGTATTTCCCAAGCTCTGTAAAGTTCAAGTTTTGCTGTGCTCCTCCTCACAGAAGCCTTCTGTAAGACCCATCAGGTATAAATTGGGAGAGGAAAGTGCAGCGGCTCTTTTAAAACAGAACTATATTACTGTTCTGACCACTTGTACCATTCATAAAAGGAAAATCTGCCTTTGCGTTTTAACAAAAACCTTGTACAATCAAAGGAATATTGAAATGATAATCAGATGGCAGCTGTTATGGAAAGAAAGCCTCATTTGCACATGGCTAGTAATTGTGATTGCTGCATAAATGGTACTAGGCATAGATAAGGGGTTGTTTTTCTTCTTCCTTATTTAGTCTTTTTTCCCCTTAAGAGAAAACCAATTACCTTTGCACAAAAGCCCCTACTTGCACTTGTTTAGAGGGGAAAAACATCTCTTTTACCTTGGAAAGGGGTAATTAACATATACAATAGTAGGGAGAAGTCATTATCTCATTATAACATAGGCATTTTCCATTAGACTAAACTGAATGGATGGAAGAGGAAAGCTAGTTGACTGCATGAAAGAGAAATATAAGATCAGGATGTTCTGCAGATTTGTTCTCACACACTGATGTTTTACCATAAGCAGAACTGTTCATCTTCTGTACTAAAAAATGCCAAGTTTGAGCCAATGTTCCAGTCTGCACAATTTATGTTCATCTGAGGGGTAGGGGTGTATGACTAGAAAGTACAGGCAGTCCAAAGGTTACAAACAAGTTCCATTCCTGAGAAAACGGAACATTCGTCTTCAAGCTGAATTTGTATGTAAGCTGGATCACATAAAGTTGGGCTACCACATTCACAGGGGTTAGGGGTATAGGAGTGCTGCAAAACTGGAGAAACTACTAGTATCTCTACCCTTCCCACAAACTCACCAGTACCTCCTCTTTGCAACAAGGAAATGCCAGAGAGATTTCTGCTTCTGGAAGGACAGGGTAGGAAGACATGCTGCAGAGGCCCTCCTTCTCTCTCCTCCCTCTCTATGTTTATGACAATTTTCCACAGTAATGTTTTAAAAATTAATAGGCTTTATGGCAGTTTGCAAGTTATGGCAGGTTGTTCATAACTAGGACATTCGTAACTTGGGGACTGCCTGTATCAAGAAACTGTAGAGCATTCTAAGTACTAGAACCTTTTGCCAATCCAGTCAAACCATTTTCAAATAGACCTCTAAAAACACCATGGCAAGAAACTTAAGTTTTAAAATGAAAAGATTCTCAGATTTAGAGCAAGCTGAAAACCAGAACATAGGCTTTGACATTAGGGTAGCAAGCATGGAGAGCAGGAATGCCTTGCAGCAAGGAGCTGAAATAGGAAGTTTTGAGAGGTAATAATTTTTAAAAAGTTGTTTCTAGTAATTTATATGTTCACTGTAGAGCCTGGGTCCTCAAACTATCGCCTGCAGGCCAGAGCCGGCCCACCATGCCCATTTATCCGGCCTACCTCAGAGGTTTTGGAGTTGCCATGCGTGCGCGGGGCAGTGGCTTCCTCATGTGGAGATTGTTTTGGACTCACTCAGAGAAAACAATCTCCGTGCGAGCAAGCCGCCACCTCACTGTGCATGCGCAGGGTGGCGGCTTGCTCATGTGGAGATCGTTTTGGACTCACTTGGAGAAAACGATCCCCGTTTGCGCCTGCTGCTGCCTCACTGTGCACACACATGCCTCACCAGCCCACGCCCACCACCAGCACCTTTCAACTGGTCCCCTGTTGAAAAAGTTTGAGGACTCCTGCTATAGAGTATGAAGCCTTCTGGAGGCAGTTCCCTTTGGAACAGAAACATGCACAAGACTAATTTTAGAAAAACTGAAAAAAATGGAAGTACAGGTAGCACTGAAATGTTGAAAGCTTGCTTGGTATAGATTAGTAACCCTAGCTTCAATACCTCAATTTAGCAGTCTGCATATATTATAATGATTTAAAGTTCTGAACTTTCCCTGGAAGCCAAAATGACAACACTGAAGCCATTGAAAAGAGAAAAAGTCTTCCTTGAAACTTTTTCTGCACTGCTGATCATTTCTGCCCATTCTAATCACATTCCAACCATCAAAATCATGCCAGGACACCTCATTCTTCTAACCCTAACCCTACCCTGGTGCACACCCATAACCCTAATATAGGGCCAAAATACCTTTGAAAAGAGGGCAATTTTGAAAAAGTCTTCTTTGTGCAGCTTTTTTTGCACAGCTCATCATTTCTGCCTATTCTAAACACAATAAAACCTGAAAACTGAGGTTTTAGTTTACAAAAAACACCTCACAGCCAGTCCAAGCAAATCCTTGGCAGCACACTGACCAGCCACGCGAAAGCTCAGACAAGTGGTGGCTAATGAGTCGCGGCTTGTGACGTCTTCACCTGGTGCCACTACTCCAAACTGTAGTTCAAGGAAATTCACAAGATGTGTGATACAGACCACAATGGCAATCTTTTATAGGTATCTCTAGTCACTTTCTAATGTTAATCCATCTCAAACTTTCATTATTGGAAATATTCAAAATGTCACCTCCTTTCTGAGATACTGAATGACTAATACCTTGTTAGTATGCGTTATACTAAGTGTCCTTAATCATGTTCCTGTTAGCTTTGCCAATGACTGCTCTGTAATTGAGCACATACTGCATAGTTTCTGCACACTAGTGAAAACCAAATAGACTTCAATTTTTCCTACTGTCAAAGGGCTTCCTTTTCACTTTATGATTGAGGGCATTGCTCTCTTTACTGAAGCAATTTTTTTTAAAACTAATATGGCACAAATATTCATGTACGTTCTTAGGTTCATTCATCATTATTATAGGAGTAGGAAGAAAAGCTTAATCCAGTAGAGAGCCAGTGCAATGTAGTGGTTAAGAATGCGGGACTAGGACTCAGGCAACCTGGGTTCTAGTCCTCACTCAGCCATGGAGCCAACTGGGTGACTTTGGGCCTGTCACAGACTCTCAGCCAAATCTACCTCACAGGGTTGTTATGAGAATGAGATTGAGAGGAGAGTTATCTAAGCTGCTTTGAGTTCTGGAGGGAAAAAGGCCTATATCCCTATTATTATAAATATGCTAAATAAGATTAAAAAGGATGGCATTGCTTCAGTCAACTTGATATGTCTTGCTGACTTAACTGCACTTTAAATGTGGTTTCATTCACTCTTCCATATTCCTGCATCTGACTTTTTTCCCTATATACTGGGTTATGCCACAGTAACATGGTTCTTCCTCAAGATACAAGACCTCACTTGCTTTTTTCAACACCTTCCTGCATTTTTTAATTTATTGTTACACTGCCCAACACTCAAGGCTCTCTGGGTGGTTAACGCAAGTTAACAAAAAGTTAAAGCATGCACACAAAACACGCACACAAAACACATACAAGATAAAATCAACTTAAAACAACAAAGCTGCAATAGTAATAGAATCAGCAGGTGCACAGCAATGCTACAGAATAAAATATTACAAATGAAGTTTAAAAATTAAACCAATGAAATGCTGGGAGAATAAAAAGGTCTTTAGCTGGCACTGAAAAAAATACAAAGTAGGTGCCAAGTGCATCTCTTTGGAAAGCTCATTCCACAAATGGGGTGCCATGACTAAAAAAGCCATCATTTTGGTAGCCAGTTGCCTCACTTCCTTTGGAAGGAGCCCTCACAGAGTTCTTTGGGTCCCCCCAAAGAGGACCAGAGGATCTAGGTAGGTACATATGGGACAAAGTGATCCTTCAGATAACTGGCCCCAAGCACTTTAGGACTCTGAGTGTTAGAAGTGGCACTTTGAATCAGGCCTGGACTGTACCTGGCAGCCAATGCAGCTGGGAGAGGGCTAATGTATCCTTGTAAGCCAGCCTGCATTAAACAACAATAGTTTAAACTATACTATAGTTTTTTATACTATAGTTTAAACAACAACACTATAGTTTATATTTTTAAATTGTTGTGACCACCCAGGCAGCTTTGGCTAATGGGGGTATAAATATGGGAAAAATAAAAGATAAAAATAACTGTACAATGGTATTATTTCTCTTATCTAGTGAGAAAAATTACCTGAGTGTCCATATTAGATGAACAGGTGCACATCTTCTTGTTTGGAGTCACCCCAATCATTTTGTTGTTACTAATCTGGTCACCTGCTTGGCTGTCCTTTTTTGTTTTTACCATTCTGGATTGAAAGAAAAAGTTTGTTTTCACAGGAGGTGGAATGATTTACACTCATATGACCCAATTGTTTATTGAAAACTTTGCCAAGGGAAATTTTATTTCAACTGTAAAGTTTTGTTCCCTAAATGCTTTATGCCATGCTTCAGTCACAAATCAAACTTACTGAAATTCAGAGCAGTATTGTGCAGCAAACACAGAACAAAATAACGCAGCTCCTTAAAGACTTTTGTATTCTTTTTTGTTTTATGAAAGGTTATTTAACAATAAATCTGTTAATTCTTAATCTGTCACAAAATTCATTTTTGTGTTAACTGAGCAGGGCAGAATAAAAGGTATATAGAATGTGCAGGTACCTCACAAGCACTCAAGTTCTTCATTGTTCCTACCTTACCACCTTTTCTGATGGAAAATGTAGCAGTTGGTTGCATTCCTGATTCTTCATTAGTGGAACATCTGTTACAAAATCCAGGTAAGACAAACTATGTGCTCTTTGCAGCAATGCTCTGATATCTTCTGTCCCTGATATGTCTAATACCTGGAGAGAAAAAGAGAAGGGTAGCTGTATCACAGAGCCACCTTAGAAATGTCATATATCTTGAGATGACTGAAAAATGAAGTTCAGAAGAAAGCAACTGTTGACACAATAGTGGAACATGCAGTTACGCAAGTGGAGAAAGCATTCTTTTGCTTTCACAAATCACATGTCTTTCCTGCTCTTAAAAAATAACATGCAGAAAGTGCTGTTTAAAAACTGGAGTAAACTAGAGGGTGATGGTGGAGTCTAAATAACCCATGAACAAATGTAAGGAAAGGTAAGTGCACAATAAATTTAGTAAAGTTCCTACTGACAGCTTGAATTCAGATAAAATATTCCCAGGAACGAAAGAAAGTTATAGTATATTCCTTCCCATTTGCAATTTCTACACTTACCAGTTCGTCTGTCAAAGTTTTAGTGTCCCTTGCAGTCACTGGATTTGTCTTCAAAGTTGGCAATACCCCACACAAAGGACTAGGCAGGTCAGCCTCTTCACTGAACCCCTGCTGAATATAGCAAGAGCATCTCACTTAATAGCTCGATGAGTATTGTACAGACTTTGGATGTCTCCCCTCAAAGTAGCATTTCTTGTAAAATATTGCTTTCCTTTAACACTTAAATTGCAATATTGTGTTCCTATGAAAATATTATTCTTACCACCGTAGCACATATGCATCTACTGCAAGCATTACATAAAGTATATCTGTAAAAGCATCAAAGGCTGGTCCCAAACATTACTAGTAATGAGTCACAAATTCTATTTTAAAACTGTGTCCTTACGGACTGTATTACCACAGCAATGGGATGACCATTCAGCTTTGAAACAAAATTGAAAACAGAGCACTATTGATCCCCTTTCCTACACTGTTCTGCCCTTTCTGAAGTTTCTAGATTTTTCAAAAATGTGCTTGTTAGCTAGGGGTCACCGAGTTGCATTCATACAAAAGCATTGCCCAAATTTATGTTCAGCCTACACAAATGTATAACCCTGTGCTGCCAGCAGCTTCCCAGACCTCTGCGCTATCTGAGGTGAGCATAGGCCTGCTTCCCTTTTATGGTCAAATTAATGATGCAACACTTCAAGAAGCAATATTTCTTACATTCCGTGATTCTTCAATCTCTGAACAGAGTGGCTGTGC
Source organism: Varanus salvator macromaculatus (assembly GCA_023646645.1). NCBI lineage: Eukaryota > Metazoa > Chordata > Lepidosauria > Squamata > Varanidae > Varanus > Varanus salvator. Next base: position 5,450,289 of record JAIXND010000781.1, read on the forward strand.
AGAAGCCTTTAAACAAGCCTTTACACTTTGCAGGGAATCTCTTGGTAGCCTGCATTAAGAAACAGTCATCACAACATTCATTAAGCTGGAAGAAAAAGATGTGCACCTCACACTGCTTTTTAAAATATTCCTGTATGCAGACATACTATCTGTTATGCAGAACTATTTAAAATCTGCATGATAGCAGAATATACTGGGGAGGTTGTAAAAAAAAGTGTTGTGGTCCCCAAATCAAAACTAGGCACATTTCACTTAAGCTACAGTATAGACAAATTCAGATTGATTATTTTTCTCTCCCTACAGCACCTGATGGAAATTTCAGCATGGGTTGGTCATGGATTTATCACTGCAGTGGGTAAATTTGGACAATACTTTAAGCTCAGGGTAGCACTGCCCCACCCCCTCTTCCCCACTCATTCCAAGTGTATGGAGCTGGTATCCTCGAAAACACCACACTGGGCTATTGAAGAGTGCAAGACGCCAGCTACTGAAAGTGAGAGTCTTTGCTTACCAGGCATGAGCAGGAACATGGGATGGAGAGCCCAGATAAGGGAGCACAAGCCCTCTTGCTGCTTGGCTACAGCACTGCTTGGCTAAGCAGTCCCACAGCTGAGCAGTGAAAAAGCACTCCCCTCTGCTAAGTGAGCTGCTCACTGGGTATAAAGTGCTTCTTGGGCACTTCTCCATTTGTCATCATCTAGACCCTTCAGTGGCAACCTTTTTTTCTGCTCTGGCCAAAAGCCTCTCCAGCCTTTTGGCTTGACCATGGCTTAGCACATTGTCCTGTGCTCAGAGGACACACAAAACCACAGGGTACTTCCTGAACTCCACCACAAGCCAAGGCTAGTTGGGATGGTTCATAAACCACCTCTCAGGAAGTAGGGAGTTCCACACAACACACTAAGTCATCCTCCCAGTCAGTGTTCATAGGGGCTTGTACTCAGTATATCACATCTAAGGCTGTTCCAAGTATATGGAGTAAGAAGTCCCTTTAAGCAACTTCAGTATTTCCTTGCTATAGGCAGTGTCAAATAGATCTGTGAACAATGGAAATGTTAAGCGGTTGCTTCCATGTAGATCTCTCAGTATATCACTGTGATACTTTCAAAAAAACAGAAAAAGATCAACCACTTGTACTGCAATTAACAAAGTACTATTCATAAGAACAGTTACTTCCTCACTGGGTGCTTCCAGACACAGGATTCCCTGGGCTACCAATAAAAAGGCATTGAACAGATATTCCATCTTTTCTTCCTGAAGTGATTTTCTTGTGGAAAGAAAACAATGAAAGAAGTCGTGGGAAAACATAGGTGGTTATAACTGGAAGACTATTTCAGTCCTACTTGTAAAATTCTCTGAATGAGGCAAGGTGATTGCATGTGCAGATTGCATATGCCGGGCGATAAAATCTCCCCTGGAAGAATCGTGCATTTCCTCTAGAATGACCAGTTTGTTCCTACACTTTTTATGGGTCTTTTAAGTTCATCAAAGCATAAGAAAAGCCATGCTGGATCACACCAAGTCCATCTAGTTCACACAGAAGCCAACCAGCTACACACAGGAATCCCGTAAGTAAGACATGAGTGTAACAGCACCTTTCTACCAATGTTCCCTAGCAACTAGTGCACATAGGCAAACTGCCTCAAATACTGGAGGTAACCTATAGTCACCAAGACAAGTAGCCATTGTTAGTCTGATCCTTTTATGTATTCATCCAGTTCCCTTTAAAAGCCATCCAGACTGACAGCTGTTGCATCTTGTAGAATCTATACATCTTATGAAATATGAGTTGCATATTTCATGGTATGCACCTATTCTCCATGGTAAAGCCAATCTCTTGCAACAAAGAACTGGGGAAAGAACATCAAATTACTGGGCAGGATCACCAATACATGAAGGAAAATGCTGGAAATGTGTGTATTTCCTGTTCCAGCGGGAGATAGAGGTTATACCCATAGGCTGCAGAGGATCAAAACCTTTGGGCAAAACCTGGGGTTAGATTTAGAGGATTATTGGACAACAAATTTACATGTCGGATTTGTCAAGCATGATTTTTTTTCTTTTAAAGAGAGATTATGTGAGTTTCTTTGAGATGATTTTTGTCCATGGTAACCTTATTAGGAAAGAAGACTAGATTGATCACCCTCAAAGTTTCTTCTCCAGCTCTAATTTTAATTAACTAAGAGAGTCATCCTATAGGCCTTAGATATTGTACAAGGGACCACAACACAGTTCAGATTCCAAGCTCTGTGGGTGGAGACAGCCCTCAGAGCTCCACTCCCATTCCCCTGCAACTGGTGCAGAAATTATTGTGCTGAATTCTCTTCTTGCTTGGAAAAGCAACCTCAAAGAGGAGTTAAAGGGAAAGGAGAATGGAGAAACCAGATCCAAGGTATGCTGAAGTTGCTTCAGCTTCCTTTCATCCCTCCCCTTCTGAGATTCTCCAGGTAAAATTGCAAAAAAACCCCTGTCTAACAAAGTACAGGGCAGGAATATGAGGAAGCCAAGATTCTTCTGCTCCTCATTGGATGTTCATAAGCCTCCATGTTCAAAGACCTTAATGGCATCCCAATAGCTTTATACCCTAAAGGACACTTCCATCCAGATGTGCTCCTTTCTCACTAAAGTGCAAGACTAAATTATCTCTGTTCCTATCCCCAGATCTCACCCTAGTGTGTCCCTCGAAAGTCAGAAAGAATTATTTCAGTTTCTTAATGCCAAATACACAGAACTGGGTCACAAGGCATGATGTGCGCACATAAAACTAATTTCTTTGGAGAAAGCAAGTTAAACTGCATCTGTTCTACCGCTTGACTCGAGCACTCCCAAGTACAGCTACCTGGAACAGAAGTACTTCCTTATGAAGCTTGGAGTGATATGCTCTGTGAGTTTCAGTCCCCTTCAGATTCTCATTCTTCTAGTCTAAGTTGAGTAAGTTCACATCATTTTGCAAATTTTAAAATAATTCCAGCCTGAAAAAAATCCTAATATATGATTTTTTTTGTATTCTTTTTGCCTCACATTTATGTTTTGCAAGCAATTCTTCCTGATTCTTATGTTATTCTCCATAACATACACATTTTGTGTGCCTTTTTTGTGTTTATATGTATTTTATTGGAGTGCTACATCCCAAAATTTAGAAAAGAGCCTACATGTGCTTTAGGTTACATTTTGGTTCAAGATGTACAAATTAGGTAAGATTGGACTAAAATGCAAACCAAATGAGTTTCTCCCCCATTCCTAACTCCAAGTCCTGCTCAGCTGCTTTGTGAGTCATTGCTCTTGGCACATCATTTTTAATAGCACAAAATGAAATAGTAAGGGCAGCTTCATTTGTTCATGGACAGATAAGGCAGTTGTGAACTTTTCCCTTTAACAAAAAGCAAAAATTAAGGTTTAACTGTTACTGATTATTTGCCTCCAGAAGGCCCTCAATGTTAACAGTTTTATGAGAGCTGAATTATTGCATTAATAAGAAAGCAATGCACTACCTTAATTATTATGAATAATAGTTTTATTCATGCATTTATATAAATGTGTATCCTAAACTATTGCTAAAGCTCAGGGGTAGTTGGCACAATTTAAAATCAACACATTCAAATCAATTAAACTAAAAAATAATAGCAAAAATTCCACATTCTTTAAAAGATGAATTCTGTGGCCACAATAAAGAAACTCCAATGAGAACATTTCTTTAATAATGTCTCACAATATTTGTAAAGTTCAAGAATGCAGTAATAACTTGGGGACACTTTTTCAGTGTCTGCATTCATATATAATTCAAACCAGCCACAAGCAGGAAATTTATTTACAACAGCTCATTATAGGAATGAAGACTGTAGATATAGATACTGAGATATAGAGTTCAATCACTGTATGTTTATTCTGACATATATTTTATATTTTACATTTTCATGTCCTGAAAGGATGGATCCTTAATTCAAAAAAGGATGGTAATTTGTATGGATAATTGTGACAAAGATTGGGAAATTTTCACTGGCAAGACACCACTAGATATAGGAGGACTTATTTTCCCTGCCAATCTAAGAACTACTCAAAAAGGACCCAGCTATTTCTGACAAGACTTACATATCTAGATGTTGATAGGTCTGACACAGGTGGTCTTGAAGCCTGCTGACTTCCACTTTGAGTTCCTACATGGAGATCACAAAGAGAACCTGGTGCAGTTATGTTAGCAGAGCAAGGATAGGAAACATGTGGACCTTCAGATGTTGTTTGATGCATCCCCAACATACTGGAGATGCTGGCCTCCTTGGGGTAAAATGTAGGTATCTCTATAGCCTGAAGAATGGGCATACACTGAACAACACTGTGAAGTTATTAATCATTTCCCATTCCTGGTCTGTGTTACCAATTTTGACTTAGGATTTGTGGTCAAGGAATTTGATGAAATATTCTTGAGGGTTTTATATATTTCTACATACCAAGTACTCTCAAGTCCAAACTGAATAATATATATGCTACTTTGGAGTCTGGATAGGGTCCTTTTGATTGCGAAAAAAATGCCCATTACCTGTACCACCATTCGGTATTCATCAAGGGTCACTGTGAGCTCTTCTGCTCGTTTTGCTTTCTGCAAGTATAAAAAGCCTCAGATATGCAAGTAACTCATTCTCATTCAAAACGAACTATAAGCTTAGAAATGCCTGTATCACCTAACTTTTTTAAAGGATAGTTTGTTCTCATAGAACCAAGTGATACTTAGTTATGAGGTTGTACTGACACCTAGTGATCCCTGAATGCAAAGTCAAAGCAAAATTTATTTTAAAACTATCTCGTATTCTCCATGTATTCGGCAATGTCAGAGGAAGAATGCAAGAACCTCAGAGATTGTCAATTCACAAACAGGGCCACAACATTCAACCTTGTTGTAAAGGTCAATAGATATTTAACATTCTATAATGAACAAAAAAAATCCAATTAATCAGAGCATGCATTTTTAAAATTATTATTTTAACACAAATACTTATAAAAACTGCTGGTGGTAAGTACAATCTCTGGAAGATAGCACCTGGTGCAACACATGCATGAATTATCTAAAAATGAAGAAAGCTTAAGAACACCTTGTTTTAAAACTGGAACGCACTACCTATTGCTCATTCACAGTACCTTAATTTTACATGACAATTTTTTCAACTTGTCATATCCCCTATATATAGCTTACCTCGTTAAGGGCAGCATCTTTGCAGGATATAAGATTTTCATACTCATACAGCTGGGACTACAAGGAAGTAATAATAGTTATTACTTTGTTACCACAGATCCAAACTACAATAATAGCAGTTGTTTGACCTTGAATGGTGATATTTTACTAGTGCTAAAAATTTTGTGCATATTTCTTGGTCCATCAGTACCTTCATTTTATCCTTTTGTGTAAATAGCGCTTTGATTTTACACTTAGTGCTTTCTTTTTCCAGAAGCAGCTTCTTGTTCTGGAAGACAAATTCAGCAAACTCTTAACATTAATATATTCCCTTGTTCTGAAGCAGTTGGCTATATCAGTGGAACTTTAGATGGTCTTGTTTCAAATGAATAGAGAATATACTCATTCTGATGGAATCCCAGTGTAAATACAAGAAAACAGATACATGACAGTATTTTTGTAAGAAACGTGCATTTTTTTGTATAGTTTTTCATCATGTGTGCAGTGCCTTTTCATGAAATGGAAGATGATTCTCCACTCTGCATTTGCAGCAGAGATTTTCCTTGTACCCTAAAGATACAGCCACAAACACAAGAGTAAAGCCACACAACACATCTTTCCTTGATTTTATCTCTATTGTCTCATGGCTGACATGGCTTACCTCTTCCTGCAGATTATCCACTTGAATAGAGAGGAACTGCTGCTCTTTCACCTTAAGTAAGGAAAAAAGTTAAAATCTGATTAATCTTCATGAAGATCTAGAATTCCAACACAACATTTTACCACCAAAAAGCAAGAACAGGTATATTTCTTTAATATGGAATGCATGTGAAATTTATGTGCAAATACATCATTCACACAGTTTGCTTGTAAACAGCAATGTCCAGAAATTGAGTTTTAATCTCAGGACCATTTTCCACACAACATAGATAATCCATCCACTTAAACAACACATTTTCAAGTGTATGCAGCTATATAAAACCCTGAAAGTCTTCCTACAGTTTCAGAGGAATGGACTATAACAACAACTTGAACTTTCCAATCAATAACATCAATAACCTATTTTTTTTAAATGTTTGATTAACTGAATGTAAATTGAGAAAAATGTGCAAATGCTCTATAAAAGGAGGAAGATAAACCTGAATGGAAAGGACTTACCAGCAGTCGTGCTTGTGTTTGCAGTTTACTATTTTCCTCTTCTAGACTTTTTGAAAAAACTTTCAAATCTTCTAATTCATTTGCCATAACCCTGGCTTGTTCTAAGGCGTGCTGGGTACTGTAAAAAAGTGGCGAATGTTCAGTTAGAGTGCTCTGAAATCTACTGCCAAACTTCAGTATTATCAAATTGTGTGAGGAAGAGTCAAGGAAATTGAAAAGGGGAAAAGATACTAAATTAGGCAACTAGGGAAGGGAAGCAAGATCCATGCCCAAACTTATATTGAGGAGCTGGAGTAGGGGGAAGGACACTAAAGAATGCTTGAAAAGAGGTAAATACAGAAGCCATGCTCAGCAGGGGGCACAGTGGCGGATTACAGAGATCTGCACTGACTCTTGACTGAGTGTCTCTATGCTGAAATTTCAGCACAACAAATAGTTCCTTAAGCATAGACACATATGTAATTGCGAATGTTTCCCAACCCTCTATTATTTGCCTGCTTGGATTTGTCCAAGTCAATGGTCTGAGGTTAGGCAATCCAAACAATTACCCTTTCAGCTTTCCTTTCAGCTCAGAGATCTCTTCAGAGAGTCTTGAGTTGAGCTCTTCTGCAGTCTCAATAGTCCTCTGTAGCTTAATATTCTGCACGACTAGCTGCTTGTTGTCATGCTGCAGGTCATTGATGCTGTTTGTCAGGTCAGCAGCTTCTTCTCTATTGTTAGAAAAAGGAAGAAAAGGCTAGTAAACCAGGAATTAATCTTTGCCATTCTGTTTCAACATAATGCTGACTGTTCAACATCAAATGTCCCATATAGAGTTTGCAACTATGATACATGCAATCTTGGATGCTAATCTCTGAGGACACTAACTAAATATGGAAATCATGCAATCAAGAGCATTGAAAAACAAAGCCATGAATGCAAACTATATTTTGCCCTTGAAAATGGAACATTCAGTAATTATATCTAATCAAGTTTCTCTTTCCTCTGATGAGTAAAAGGGTAGAAGATAGTAGTCCAACAATAAGCATTGGACAATGGCCCCACTGTCATTAGGGTCTCATCATTGGAAGGCACAGAAAGCAAATTCAATGATCCTTATATATTCACAAAGTTAAAGAATAATTTGTAAAGCACAATTGCCCTCACAAATTTTTAAAGTCACAGGCTAGGAAATATGCTCCTGCAATCACTTAAAACTACATAGTAGACAAGGTTTCATGTATTTTACCCTTACTGCCCAAACCACTATGCCGCAGATGACATAATATGGAATAAATGTTTGAACACTGCAGAATAATTGACTTAATGCCATTTTCTATGTCAATTAAGGGAAGAATAAAGTTAATTAAGAAAACTGTATTGGCAGTTATACATAGAATAGAGGTTAGAGCTCAGATGTGTCTAAGAAGAGAGCTGGTTCTTGCACAGTATTATATCTGAACTAGCATTTCCTACAGCTATGTGCTTCTCATTCCACTTCTAATTTCCTATGTCCAGGAGTTATGTACTCACAAATTTTCATGTGTTGTATCCCACTGCCCTGCCAAAGATAGCTAACTCATCTATCATCCTATTTTCTCCCCCAAAAAAGAAAGATTTTCTAGTTCTTTTGCATGAATGACAAAACACCCTTTTTGGATATATAAACCAAATCAAAATACATTATCACTTACTACTTAAAACACATCCTGTCAACATATTGAGAAGTCCACTAACAATTTGTCAATTCTGAATATGCACATAGGTGCGTCTTTCAAAAACAGAATAGACTGCTTTTTAAACAATGATATGTCTCCCTGGATTTCTATCTTGCTCTTAAGAAGTCACAGAAGGATATATGAGCAAAGTCTCTTAGCTCATTATATGAAAGCATTATTGAACACTCAACATTTAGAAAGCTAAGGACATTGCCCTCTGTTTCTTCATTTGTTCCTTTTCTTTTTCAGCACAAGCTCCCAGATAGGAAAATGTAAATATGGCTTATAAATCTGTCTAGCTCCTGTGTACTGTGTAATCCCTTAGATAAAGCACAGATTAACAGCCATTGCTCCTGCCTTATTACTGGCCTGAGAAGTAAATCAGCATTGGAGAACCTCTTCTTATTTGTCATACTCTTTCTCACTTGTTTTTCCAACTATCCTCTGATACAAATGTTTACCCATCACTACTGATGTATGGGAAGAAATGGCTAATCAATAGCAGAAAGAAAAAAAGGAAAACAAAAGAACAAATGTAACACTATTTGATCAAAATTCTGAACAGATTTTTTTTCAAAGATGAGGCATCTGATCCCTGGCAAATGGGAGCAAGGGGGCAGCAGCATTGGAAAGGAAGCTTGATGGAGAAGAGGATACAGAGGCCAAGCACACACTTCGTGGTACAGCAGCACTCAGCGACTGACACTTCTAGAACTATCTGTATGAAACTGACATGCAGCAGCAAAACAAAAGAATCTGGAGTTAACGCTGGCTGGAAATGCAGACTGCACTTAGTGGAAGGCATATGCATTTTGACCCATGGCCCACCTTCAATGCAGGGTACCATCTAGCAGGGATTCAACAAAGCAACCTAGTCAAATGGTGCATAAATGTGCCCTAGTCCCTTAGTGTTCACAAACAAGGAGTGGAAACGCACTAACGTCTCTGAAGTTAGCAATACCATTTACTTTTTTTTTCTTCTGGAAATTCTCATTATTTGTGCAGCTGACTCTTTTTTTAATCTCATTGAGCTCACTGAATAAATTGCCTTCAATTAAGGCAAATTAATGTGTTCCATTTAGTTTTAATCTTCATTTTCACATTTGCAAAATGCCAAAATTTAGTTATATTATCAAATTCACCATGCCTCCAAATGCAGGACTACTAGCACTACAAATCGAAGGCTTTGTGTGGCAATTCTATCTTTTCCTCCCCAGTGGAATTTTTCTGATAAGAAAAAAGACAGGAGAAATATTGGAGAACATAGGAGTGTTACCAACTAAAGACTCTGTCATCTTGCTCCACTGTAAAATTCCATGTTTGAAGTAAGATAATTGCAAGATAAAAGCCTTGTCAGAAAGCACCCTAAACACCCTGTCATATCGCAATAAAAGACACTTTCAAGAAATTTAATATTGATGCTAAAATAATTTCTAATACATTATTTAAACGTTATAGTTACTATACTAACCCTTCCTGTCGACAGTCTGCAATCCAATCTTTCATGACTGAATGAAAGGTAGAAAAATCAACAGCAACCCCTCTCTCTTCAGGGTCCAATCTTTTATACAGAGACCGAAACCTCCAGTCTTCGCAGCTATGCCCTGTCATCTCCTGTAAGTATTCAATGATTCGGAAAACAGACACCTTTCCTATAACCAAAACATAGGTGGAGAGTTATAAAGCAAAGTAGAAAGCTTACATATAAAGATTTAATGCAGTGGCCCCCAAACCTTTTGGGCTTGCTACCCTCTTTCTTCTTGTGTGACCCCCTAGCACCCTCATGCCTCTTACTTTGTATTAGGTCTATTGCAAATTTAAAACAACCAATCACACCACCACCGCGCCCCCCCCCCCGAAACTTCCACAGCCCGCAGGGGAGCAGCAATGCCCACTTTGGGAATCACTTCGGCTTCCAATTTAATGGAGCCAGCAGCCAAAATATCTGCATTTACCATTCTTATGTACCAGTAAAGCCTAATATAAGACTTTTATATGCATGTGTTTTTTGCATCTAGAACAAAGGAAGGAATTATATTATCTTTGGTTGCAAATAATAAAGATCATCCATGTATGAAGTTGTGTGGCTGGTCTGTGGCTGGTATCATCATGATCCTAACATATCCCATAATGGTAGCTCAGAAAAAGGATTGTGTAGTCTGAAAACACTTGATGAAAAAATGAGAATTTTTATTTACATATTCAATGAACTTCTAATGCTAATTTTTGGGGAAAAAACAACTGCTGCAGAAAGACCCATTCTGAGGTGACAGGAATACATGTCTCAAAAGCCATAGTTCTTTTAATTATTCTTAAATGCAGAAGTAGGAAATAAAGGAGAATCTAATGTCATAGGAAAATTTGGTCTAGGGATAAGAAATGAAGCAAGAGAATAACTAGTAGAAGCCAACAACTTGTTTATTGTAAACACATACTTCAAGCAACTGCTCAGATGACTGTGTATGTGAACTTCACTGGATGGCCAATAGAGAAATCTAATAGATTATGTAATGGGAAACAGAAGGTGGAGAAGCTATATTCTTGCTGCCAAAACAAGGCCAGGAACAGATCGAAGAAGCAGTGACTGTCAGTATTTAATTTCAAAAATCTGAGTCAAGCTAAAAAAAGATCACCAAAAGAAACATAGTATCAGAATACAATTTAAGTAACATCCCTGAAGAATTTAAAGTCCACATAAAGAACAGATTTGCATTGCTCAATTTAACTGATCATGAGCCAGAAGAACTGTGGATTGAAGCCAGTATCATTATTAGGGAATAACACCAAAAGACAATTCCTGTAGCAACAAGAAAGAAAAAGCCTAGATGGATGACAGAAGAAACAGTGTTTAAGGACAGGCAAGAAACACAAGCAAAAGGTGATGCCTACCACATAGAGACAAAAAGAACTATTACGATAATGAGTGAGGAGAAATAGAAGAGAGCAACAAAGGGGGAAAAACAAGAGACCTCTTCCAGAAGATCCAAGAAATCAAAAGGAAATTCAAATATAGATTAGGAATGCTACAGTACACACAATGGAACACACTGTCTGACTAGGAGAAAATAAAGGGAAAGTAGAAAAGAATATACAGAACATATGAAAGACTTTTTCAAAGTGGCATCTATGAAGAACCACCTATAATATTAGAAAGCGAAGTGAAAGCTGCTCTGAAAGCTCTTGCAAAGAATAAAGCACCTGGAATAAACAGGATATCATTAGAACTATTCCAAGCTGCAGAAATGAATCAGTCCAAATTCTACCAAAAACATGTCAGCTGATATGGAAAACAAAACAATGGCCGACAGACTAGAAATGTTCAATATATATTCCAATCCCCAAAGAAAGGGAAGCCAAAAGAGTACAGCAACTATAGGGCTATTGCACTAATCACATGCATAATGCAAATATATGTTGAATACTGAAGCATACCAAATAATTTCAAATAAAAACACTCTGTGCTTTAGACTATGGCAAAGCCTTTGACAGTATGGATCATGAGAAGCAGTAGACAGTCCTGAAATAATGGGAACGCCTCAGCACTTCAACTATCTTGAGCACAACCTCTATCATGGACAAGAAGCGAAAACAGTTAGGGCAAATACAGAAACAGAATGTTTCCCATAGGCAAAGGTGTCAGACAAGGATGTATTTTATCACCCTATCAGTCCAATCTATATGCAGAACCTATCATAAGGAAAGCTGGATTCAAGTCAGAGGCAAAAATGAAAATTGGTGGAAGAAACTCCATAATTTAAGTTATGCAGATGATACCATACTACTGGCAGAAAGCAGTATGGTATCTATTTTCTTGAAACAACTTGAAACAACTCCTGATAAACATGAAAGAAGAAAGTACAAAAGCAGGACTACAGCTAAATATTAAGAAAACAAAAATCATGTCCACAGAACAATTACAGACCTTTACTGTGAGTAATGAAGAAATCAAAACTGTGAACAATTTCACATATCTCGGCTCAGTCATCAATTCAAAAGAAGATTGCAGCCAAGAAATTCAAAGACTGATACTTGGAAGGGCAGATATGAAGGAACTAGAAATGATCATCAAGTGTAAGTACATTTACTTGAGACTAAGGACAAGATCATCCAAACTATTATATACCCAATCACAGTCTATGGGTGTGAAATCTAGTCAGTGAAGAAAACTGATAATTAATGTATTCAAACCATGGTGCTGAAGGAGAACATTGTGAATACTTTGGACCTACAGAAAGACAAACAAGTTGGGTCCTAGATGGAATCAAGCTAGAACTTTCCCTAGAAGCAAAAATTAGTATTTTTCTTGCCTTACAAATGAATTGGTCTCAATCACTGCCAGTCAAAATATGCATGCTTCTTGCCTGACCAGTTTCCCTCTTACCAGAATGTGCCTAGAAGCGATGCAGTGGTCAGTTGTACATTCTCCATGGATCATTCAACAGACATAACGAGAAGTCATGCATTATCAGACTAAGCAATCCTGCAAATAAGCTGAGCTGGCTCTTTATGGAGCAACCCAAGGTACAACTGGCAGATGACTGGGCTTGGTTCTTCCCCTCCTTCCCCTCAGTTCTCCATGTTGTACCAAGTATCCCAGGGGACTTTGCAGCAGAAACAAAGTACATAAATCTGTGCTTCCAGCTGTTATCAGTAGTCTTGCCCAGTCAAATTTTTATATGTTTGAGCTATCAAAGGGAGCAGGTAGGGTGAGTAGGTAGCATGCAAAGGCATGGATAAGATAAGGTTGTCCATAGGCTAACTGAGAAAGGAAGAGCCCAGTTGAGAAAGTACTAAAACTGAAGGTGGGGAAGCCAAAAAGTAAGGGCAAGAAAGAAGTTGATGCAATTAAGTAAATTATACCTCCATTTACTACCCAGTCCTTAAATTTGTGTAGTTTTCTAGTTTTTTTAATAGTGAAGAAACTACAGTAACCCCAGCAGTAACTCTGAAAAGGAGCCACACTAAGGGTGGGGGGGAGCTAATACAGAATGCCCATTTCTCTTCTGGGACTTGTTGTCAAGCTCCCCTTCATTTACTTGCTTGTGCTCCTGCATACAAAACACTTTTGAAAACTATTCTGAAAGGTGTCTCCACATGTTTACAAAAACAAGCAAAAAACCCAAAATGTAGAATAATTTCCAGAAGAATAATTTCCAGTTAACATCATCATCTGACAATTAGTCATTTTTAAGATTGAGGGTTTCCAGCTGATATTAAAAAGCATTCTACCTGTTTGTTCTGGATCACAGGCCCTGAATGTGCATTTCAGAACATGTTCTTCAGAGCACTGGCCTGCATTCAGGAGGATGTTCTTATTGCTGATGCTAATGCTGTCCCATGGTACTGTTAAGGAACATGAGGAAGTTGCATTCAACATAAATTAGATTTTTTTTTCTAAACCTGGATTATCTGCAGTCTAAGTCATCTTTCTGGGTCTGTTATGAAATGCATTTACAATTCCATTATTGAGGTGAGGATATCTAGAATAAATCTGCTTGCAAAACCCTTTGTGGGAATTCATATGAATTTGGTCCATCCATATCTGGAAAAGGAGAAACTGGGTCAAGAACATAAGAGCATAAGAAAAGCCATGGTGGATCAGACCAAAGGTTCATCTAGTCCACCACTTTGTACACACTGTAGCAAACCAGCTCCCCCACAGGATTGCTCAAGCAGGATGGGTACAAGATCTCTGCCTGCCCAAGCTCCTCAACAACTGGTATATATAGGCATGCCAGCTCTGCTAAGGAGGAAGCATATAGCCAGCAAGGCTAGTAGCCACTGATAGCCTCCTCTCTCATGAATCTGTCCAGTCCCCTTTTAAAAGCATCCAGTTTGGTAGCCATCACCACTTCCTGTGGCAGCAAATTCCATAGTATAACTATACTTTCTTGTATAACTATCACTTTTTCCATGCCATGCGTTATTGTAAACGCTCATGTCTCCCCTTACTTGCCTTTTTCTAAGCTAAATAGTCCCAGTTGTAGCTGTTCCTCATAAGGAAATTGCTTCGGCCTCCAGTGATTTTTGTTGCCCTTCTCTATACTTTTTTCAACTTGATAATGTCCTTTTTCAAGTAGAACAACCAGAACTGAACACAATATTCTAAGTGCAATTATACCAAAGATTTGAATAAGGAAAATAAAATCTTGGCAGTTCTATTTTTTATTCTATTCCTAATTATGCCTAGCATAGAGTTTGCCTTTTTCACAGCAACTGCACACAGGGTTGACATTTTCATCAAGCTGCCCACTACTACCCCAAGATTTCTTTCTTGCTCAGTCAATCCCCAATGAACTCAGTGGAACTTACTTCAGAGTAGGCATGCACAGGATTGTAGTGCTAAGGTAGAAGTTCTTTTTTTTTTTAATGAAGTTTACTGAGGAAGGAAAAATAATTCTAGGAGCTTATGCATTTCACAAAATATATACTACAATTTCAGCCATAACCAATACAATACTTACTTTCTGTTGACAGGAATGAAGTTAACTCTGCAACAGCTGCATTGTCAATAGACTTGTGATAATTATTCTCCATCATAACAAACAGATAACTTTCTTCTCAATCAGAGCTATTACACAGAAACAAAAGATACTATACAATTTTATTATAAGATCATGTCTTTATCCATCTGCAGCAAACAAAGTGGCAACATATTCTTTATCCAGCTAGAAGCCTCTTTAAGTTATTTGCTTCCATGCCCTTTGGGTGGTAGTAGCATTAATAGGCAATTTTGAGTTTTTCCTTTGCTACTATCAGAATCATATTAGAATTGGTTTAGTTAGATTCTAGGTACACTATACCTCTTACACTGAGAACTGGAGAAATATTTAGATGATAAAGAGAAATTCTGCTAGATAGCAACAAACATTTCCCCTTCATGTTGCCAGTGCCAAGGGTAGGCCCTGGGAGTTTTCTTCTTTACTGGACTGCTTGTCTACCTGCCCCTCACTCTGGCCCAGGCAATGGTGGTGGTAAGGAGTACTTGATGCTGCTTACTCACTGGCTCTCTGCCCATCAAGCAAGCAAATACTAACAATTGAAACTGCTTGAAGGATGGGGTCACTGATGGTTTCTTGTGCAATGGGCCTCAAAAACCTAGAGTCAGCACTCTGCAAGGACTCTCTAACATGCATACAAAGAGATTTTCATCTCTGCCCTACTGACCAGAAGTTGATATTGACTGTATGATTCCCCACCATGGGTACAATCAATAACAAGCAGGCATTTGTCACAGCATAAGTTTAAAAGTGGGCCATAATTTCACTTTAATTTTGACTATTTTGGAGTTGGAATATCCAGCCACTTCACTATTCTGAAGAAATGATATTTGGGTGTGGTATTTCTAACAAAAAAGTGTATCCACACTATGGTGCCAGCACTGCCTCATTCACAGAGGTTTACAGGGGGTTCAAATATTGTCATGTATTTGTGACCTTCCCAAGTTTCTTTGCTGCTTTCTATCCTTTTCCTTAAAGCAGAAAATCTATATGGGAAAAAAGATGGAATAGTTCCATTACGCTTTTTGATTGCTAGTCCTAAAAGCCCTCACTCTGAAGACCCTGCGGTGGGGAATATGTACTTCAAAGTAGTAAGTATGGTAGCCTATGTGGTGATTTGTTGCAGGGGGTTGGCCTCATTTTGAAGAGTTATTTGGAATGTTATTCATTTAGAGGGACAAAGAAAACTTTATAGCAGTAACTGCATGGAAATCTGGGGATTTTTACATGCAGGAGGGGTGAAAAAATTGTTTTGAGACATAATCCTGAGGTGTAGGCCAGACTTTGATATTATGCCTAGGGAAGGACACTCAATGCATGCCATAAAGGGCTGGCAGCCATGACATGCACCTGCTTGGGCTGTGTAAAATTTGGAACAAAATTCCAGTATTTTGTAGCAGTCAGTCGAGCAGTTGGTTGTTATTGGTCAGGGTCAGCACAGTTAAGAAAGACTGGTTTATTTGTTTTGGCTGGATTAATAATCTATTCAATAGGCACTCATGTTAGGAAATAGAGAGGAAACAGCTGAATACTTACCATGAAAAATATTCACAGCAGGGTTTTTTTAAAGTGAACTCATGAAGGCGTTCACACGGGTTTAGCTGACACGGGGCGGATTCGTACGTTAAGATGAGATTTTACCTCAGCGCAGGGATGGTAAAACTGCGAGTAAATCGCTCCCCGCCCTGCATCCGACACCACTTTTCCAAGCAGGCTTTACCCCTCCGAGGCTGAGGCGAGACCGCCCAACACACAGAGGGGATAAGCTGAAAAGGGCATTTTCTGGGAAAGGGAACAGGCCGCAATACAACTTCTCAGTGACTGGAAGAAGTAGTCCCGCCACCACCGAGGAAAGGCCCCCTTGAGAAAGAGCGAGGCAAGATGGAGGCGGCCGAGCGCTGCTCGGGAAGGGCGGGAAAGCGCCAAGGGCGGCTTGCTCGGCCGCGCCTGCATGGCGAGACCTGGCTGGAAGGTAGCAAGGAGTGTGTTTTCTCTCAAGCCTCCTTTTCGCTCCCCGCCTCATATTTCTTCATGCAGCCCTGTCTACCAACGACGCCCCTTCTCTCACCTTGCTTCCCTGCGCTGCCTTCCCCTTTTCCTCTCAGCACCCACCCCTCTGATACTTCGATACTGTTCCTCTGCATTTGTAGGACTAAGGGGAGGTCTAGGAGAGCCTAGTAGAAGGGTTGGACTAAGATTTGGGAGATGAGGGTTCTAATTTCATGAAGCTCATGAAGTGACTTTTGGCCTGCCGCTGATTCTCAGCCTAACCTACCTGTTAAGAAGATAAAATGGAGAGGTGGATTATGTAAACCACCTTGGGTTACCTGCTGGAAAGAGGTAGGATATCAGTAAATATCCCCCCCTTTCCCTTCTATTCTCCTGCTTCTCTTTTTGCATCTTACACCAATCTTTAGATTCCCTGCCCCCTTTTCTGTTTCTTTGTACCCTGTCTTAGCTGACCCCATTTCTCTTTGCATGCTCATTTCATATTACCCATCTCTGAAGCCCAAGCTGTGACCCTTTTTCCTTGCCCCATTTTATCTCTGCTGCTCCTTGCACACTGAATTTAGTAGCAACAACATGGCCACTGCATGCAACACTTTCCCTCACCCAGCCATAAACTGAGGAAGCATCATGCAGCTGGCTGGAAAATCTATATAAGGGCACTTGCTTTCCAGAGCATCCTTGCTGCTGCATAACCAAACACTGAATGTTTTTCCTCTCCATGATTGCTTTAGGAAACCAATCTAGTAATGAACAGCTGAGTGTGGATGATGCAAGGAAGAATTTGGCTCTTGAGGCACTATTTGTGTCGCCCGGATCCTGCACTGTCTGCTTAACCAAGTGGAACCAGCTTCAATGAAGGGGCTTGAGTCATGGAATCAGTTGCCACAAGTTGTGGTGATAGCTGCTAGCAGTTAAACAAATTTCAGAGAGAAAAATCTACTTGCAGATATTGACCGTACAAGCTCAAGTTCAGTGGAACCAACTTTCTCATGATTCCTGAAATTGCCTGGGAGTTTTATATAAGTTAGTCAGAACTTAACAGGACAGAAACTTGAGAATTTGAACTCATCTGATGGGTAAATGTAATGCATAATCATGTTTCCGGAATAGTTAAGTGGAGTTGCTTCATTCTAGGGTGACTTCCTTTATAGAAGCAGCAGCCATTCTCCCATCCTTGGACCACTTTTGATTGACCTGTGTGGGCTTCAGATGCTTCAGTGAAGTTGTAGGAAAGGGTTAGGACACATTGTCATCCCATGACCACATACAATGAGTATTTACAGTGACCCAGGCCCCACAAGTAGGGTCACAACTGCCTTTAGGCTTATGTTATACATTTACCACATTCATTTCCTTTTACTCTCAAGCCCACTTCCCAGAGCTTCTTTCCCAAACATTCTCTTTTGGCACAAGATAGTATAATAGTCACCAAATTACCCTTCTTTAAAGGGGGATTATATAAATTCATGGAGGATAAAGCTATTAATGGTTGCTGCTCATGCTGGCTGTATATGACCTCCAGGATCAGAGGCACCATGCTTCAATGCTAATCACTGTGAAATGATGCAGGAGGGTTATTGTTCTGATTGCAGGCTTCCCAAAGGCATCTAGTTAGCCTCTGCAGATCTTTGGATTGATCCAATGTCATTCCTCTTATCGCTTTAGCTTCATAGAACCAGTGTGGCAGTTAGTGTTGGACTGGGGACCCAGGACATCCCTATTCTGGTTCAATACTCAGCCACAAGACTCACTGGGAAACTCTGGGCCAAGCACTGACTGTCAGCCTAACCTACCTTACAGAGCTGTTACTGGGAGGATAAAATGGAGTGGCAGAGGACTGCACAAGCTGCCTTGAGGTCCATTGTTCCTCTTGTGAGGAACCATTAAATAAATGGTTTATTTATTATATTGATATTAATAATAATATCCTGACATATCCAAGAACTCATCTATTTTCACCTTCTTACCATATAAATCTGACATTTCCCTCCACAGTTCCATTCTTAAGCAGATCAGCTTCCAAAGAAATGCATAGAAAGAAGAGGGAGATATATCCCACATGATATTTTTATAATTCACAGTCTTCATTTATCATGTTAAGGCTCAACAAATGTAACTCATTCTAGCTGTCATCCATTTTTCTGTCTAATATGTAGGTTAGCCTGAAATGTGTAAAGAAGATGAGATTTTCAGAATTAACAGATATTCTTTCTGGTCATAAATACTTAATGACTCTCACTATCGAATTTGTCAGCACTTAGGATCATATGACTGAGTCATAAATATGCAGTTTTTCAAAACCAGCCAGAAGATTTATTTTAAGATATTTTATGAAACATGATCCATGCTTCATTCTTCACTGTCAAAGAATAAGAACTGTACTCCCAATGTAAACCAAACAGCACAACAAGCAATGAATTAATGGTTTTAAGTTTTGTTTGCTGTACAAAACATAAACATCAGGATTATGAGGAACAACACAGAAAGGAGAAAGACATGGGGGGGCATTGTGGGTGAAGAGGAATAACAAGCTATGCAAGTCATTGGCAAAAGGGAAATATAATTAGTAAAAGCCAGGCCCAAAGTACTGCCCCATTTCATTGGCCAATTCCTTGAGTTCTTGGAAATCTGATTGGTTCGGATCAACTATCTCCTCCTTCCATGGCAATTGCCTTTTTTCATCATAGTCTTCACTCAACCCATTGAGCTGGTTATTATCTTCCATGGAATAAGAGCCTCTAGGCAGACTGACTATTGCCAGCTGGCCATCTTGCCTGGAGTCATCATAATAAGCATCTTCTTTGTCCCGACGCATCAGGATTGGCTGGAAGAAAGACAGCTCTTGGCCTGGACTGCTGATACCAAGACTGTTGTCTGGCTTTTCACATGTGGACACTGTTGAATATCTAGGGGAAGACAGCAATATGGCGGCAGGGTTGAGTGAATGCCGTATATACTGAAATTATACATGAAAAATGTAATATCACATTATACCATGTAATACTTTTCAAATTAGCCATGCAAAAATAGAGAGGATAATACTTAGTTCAATTGGATAAGACAAATAAACTGAAAGCCAAGCTAGATGTGACAAAGGAATTTTTAAATTGGGATCATCTTTAAGTATGTACATATATCCCCTTTATTCCCCAGACCCAAAGAGAAGAGCATGGGAAGAAAGAGTTAAAGAGTTAAACACAATCTCCTGGAACACCAGTTTCCCAACCATTAGGCAGGTACTGCTAGTTAATAAGACAAAAACCATAGGGATCCTAATCATGCATTATCTGACTCATCTAGTTTAACCTTTGAGTTGTTCCGCTTGTGATTCAAGTCCCATGTCACAGATTTGTTAACATTTCTGAAGGATATCAGATTCGGGCATTAGTAGGTGTCCAACAGCACAGAACTTCACAACTTTAAGGTCAGCCAGAGAAACCTCCTCCTTTCTTGTTTGAACTGGGATTGATCTTGTTTAGCCGCCCCGAGGCTTGTTTGCAAGGGGGCGGCATATAAATTTGTAAAATAAATAAACAAACATAACATGAAGCCATATTGTTAAGAGGATGCACTTGGCCATCTTAGGGATGAAAGTGGTACATACAGAGGGTAGGTAGGATCAGACACTTTATGATATTTCACAGTGGCAGGATCTAGACTATACTGCCAGATACACAAGATTACGACTCACGCAACCATCTCTAAAAGGAAAAAACAATGCAGGAAAAAACTGCAACAGAGGTACAGTCCCTCTTACCTTTTATTTCCACACTTCAGCCCCTGGGCACATGGACAGTACTGCCTTGGTTTGGCAAATATTGCCAGGCTGTCCCAACCCATGAGTCCAAAAAGCGTACTGCTGGGTGCCTGACATGCTTCTCCTTCTTTTGGATAGGGAGTGCAGACTGGGAATGGGACAGCTGTATAGGAGATGGAACACATGTTTAGAATTTATTTGTGCAAAACGCATACGGCAAAATCTGCCAGGAATATCTCCTGTGTAAACGCCACTGAAATTAATATGGCTGGTGCAGCAGTTGTTCCCAGCAGATTGTCAGTAATGGAATAGTGGCATAAGGGTCTTCAGAAATATCATATGTAGTTTGTTGTGTTCCTATTTGTATGTCATACATTTTGCAGTGCTCTGTTGGTCTCTCTCGTCTCTGTAAATGTACCTAGGTTGCTTTCATACTTGGGCCGTTTAATGTTGCTGAGACTTTCCTGTTCCACCATCACCTGGAATTCCACATGCCACTTAATACAATGCTGTATTATTTGCTGCTGCTCATCCCCACTGCCAAGATCCTATCATATTTCAGAAGTGAGCAAAAGTTCCCTGCAACTTTAATTAGAAGCAAGTGGCCTTCTTGTAGCTTCTTCCCCTGTAATTAGTTTCCATTCATTATGTCCATATTACTACTGCTTAGCAGATAAACACAGCTCTGTACAGGTGGGAATCACCCATACAGTGAGAGTCAGTGTGGTGTAGTGGTTAAGAGCACGAGACTCGGATTTAAGCAGTCTGAGTTCTAATCCCCACTCAGCCATTGAACCGACTGGGTGTCTTAGAGCCAGTCACAGATTCTCAGCCCACAAGGTTGTTGCTGTGGTGATAAGATTGTGAACAGAAGGAAATGATGTAAAAAGAAGAAAAGTGGGATATAAATCTAATAAATAATCAGCTTTATATTGAAACAATAAAGGCTGCAAGAACACATACACCCTCTCTGAGTGAAGCCAGGCTTGGGTCCTGGTTACCTAAAGGAGCGCCTGCGACTATATATGCCCTCCCGCACCCTACGATCGGCAGCTGATGCTCTCCTCCGGGAACCCTCTGTGAGAGAAATAAGGAGGGTGAGTAACTGGAGGAGGGCTTTCTCTGCAGTGGCACCCCACCTATGAAATGCGCTCCCCAGAGAGGCTCGCCTGGCGCCATCATTATTTGCTTTTCGGCGCCAGGCGAAGACCTTTTTATTTATATCTTTTTATTTAAGATATATTTTAAATGTTAAATTATTTATTTTATATTGTTATTTATTGTTATATTTATATATTTTATTTTTTAGACTTTGAGATGGGCCAGTTTTAAATTGTGTATTGTTTTTAAATTGTACTTTCCTATGTTGTTAGCCGCCCCGAGGCTTGTTTGCAAGGGGGCGGCATACAAATATGTCAAATAAATAAATAAATCCAACCTCCTAGGCATAGCCCCTGCTCTGGTATATTCCTGCAGCCCCCTGAGAAATAGTTCTTCCTGCCCCAGTGGCTTGAGGGGAGCTTCCCCCCAGCAGTCAGGAGGGAGCAGGTGTCTAACTCTGTATCTTGACCTATTAATCTTGACAGACTTGTAAATGTCTGATTGCTTCTTAGGGAAGCCTGCACTTAGTGGCTGAAGGTATACTGAAGCTTCATCTATTAACTGATACATTTTAATTCATAAAGGTAATGGATGCTTTTTACAAACAATCTGTAGTCCACACCACAGGATCCTCTAACTATGCATTCCAAGTTTCAGATATTTAGGTTTCATTCTTGGAACTATGGTAGTGAATGACAGATTGACTGACTTACCCTCATTTATTATTTTAGAAAAGCACGGTTGCTCTGATGTTATCTGTTGCATCTGATCCCTCAGGATTAGCTGGCTTTTTGTCTACATGTACTGCTTCATTCTGACTGAGGCTTTTCCCCAGAAATCAAATGCCTTCCCTTCCCCTGTCCATACATCCATTTGTACAGGTAAGAATGACCTTAAGAGACAGCCATTCTTCACACACATATACTCTCTTACTTGAGAATATTTGTAAAATAACATATGCAAATATATACTTTTGGTGGGGAAGGTTTGTGTAGGCCTGAGCTGCAGAACTTTTCAATACTTTGCACTGCCCTTGGGAGCAGAAACGAGAGCGTCAACAAGGGATTGTTTCAGGCAAAAGGGATATAAAGGGATCATCTCTCTCCAGCCTCTTGTGCGGATGTGCCTTTAGAACGCAATGTACCACAGTGACATCTACTGGTGGATTTCTGGAACAACAATAGAAATGATCTCTCAGCTGCTTTTCCTTCCATCACCCTAATACTAGAGTACTCTTGATGTTAAATAAGTCACTTGAAGCTATATAAACCTTTTCAAAACTGTAAAAAGCAGTCACTGAGGGGGATGATGATAACTGAAAATGCAAAGACCATTTAACCATTTGCTCCGGTGCCAAATCAGTGCTCACCCCAGGTTTACCCATAGGCAACGCACCCGCCATTGCTCCCCCTCTTCCTTTCACCATTTTCAGTGCTCTTGCTCCTATTCCTCTTTTTCATTATTGCTTCTACTTGCTTCATTGACTGGCAGAGAGCAAGTAGATCATGGCATCTACTGCACTTCCTCGCCATCAGCACCATGACTTGGGCCAGAGCAAAATGTGAGTGGCAAATAAGCAAGCAGGCTGCAGTCATGAAGAGGAGGAGGTTCTTTTGTTGGTAGCTCATGCTGGGTTATGGGGTCTTGGCAGGTGCCCATCCATGCCTACACTTGAAGCTGGCCCTGGTCCCAAAGAAAATTGCTCCCCAGAGCTGCTATTAATTTTGTTAAAGAACTGCACACAAATGCAAGTGATGCATTTAGGATCACATGGTGTTTAGTCTACAGGACAAGGCAGGGAGAAGGGGGAATATGCAAGAGGCACAAGTACAAGGAGCCCCACTCACAATTGCTGGTGATGCAACAGAGCCCTGGAGCACACTCTTCTTGGCGTGGGTTGCATCTTGTTCCGCTCTCCCCACGGCTTACACCTTCTGCACACTTGCCCCACACACACAGGTAACCCAAGCAGCATTCTGCATCCCTCCGACATATCTAGAGGTCACAAGCAGATGAAATAGCATGACAAGATACGTTCTGTTTTTTAAACTCAACACTAGCACATGCCATCATGATACGAGGTTGTTCTAGAATATTGGACTTCTTCCATCCCAAGGGCCTAATTCCATTTTGGAGAAGCTATTGGGGACCACATGCCAAAGGCATATTTTGGCTTAAAGTTCTTAATGGCAACAACAAAACCTTAAGGGAGAAAATCCATCCTTTTCGAATGGTGGAAAAGTGGACAATTGATGGTCAGGGAAAGGGGTTGAGGCCAGGGGACAAAGACATGGTCAGGCTGGAACTACAGGCAGGCTAGATTTGGCCTCCTCAGTGTTGAGTTTCTGCACCTCTGCTATAGAAAGACAGACAAGAGTCTGAACAGACTGCATTTTTCTCCTAATATTCCTTAGCAGCCACTATTTGCCATACAATTGTTATCTTTGTATTGAAAAATCAGCACAGAATCGAATGCAAGAGAAAACCTGCCAGAATTATAGGTAGCTGTGCTGCTGAAAAACTGTTGACACACACATCTGGGAAAGTTGCCCTGAAACAGATTGGAAGGCTTCTGATGCAAAGGAGACCCATGTATGTGGCAGGTTTTTAAAAACTGGATTTTGTTTCCATATCTTAACAAACATAGAAACTGTAACACCAGAACCAAATAGAAGGGCCAGTTACTCATCCAAGTACCCCTGGTGGCAATGGTGACGGAAGTTCTCCAGTTAGGCAGCCTCCATTGCAAATTTCCCACAATGCCCTGTAACAGCATCTAATCAGATGCTCTGAGACACTCCAGGAAATTTAAAATGGCACCGTGTTACTGCTGCTGTGGGAGACCCTGGCAGGTGCCTACTTATGAGCCATTTGGGAGCACATGAGCCCCTACAGCTGCCCGAGGATGCCTGGCGCTCTCGTGTGTTCTGCTAACCAGTATGTTTTACTGCACTGAAACCAGAAGAGCGTTCTTCTCGCATTCCATTTCCTACAGTCAGCCAGCGCCAAAGTGAACCCCCCATTTGTAGAAGAAAACAAAGTTCCCATAAACAAAGATGGAAGAGGAGAATGATGTAAGCTGCCTTGAGCCCTTTGTAGGAAAAAGGCAGGATATAAATCCAAAAATAAATAAATGAATGAATGAATAAAATGTCTTTCCCTTTCTTGCTATCCTAGGCAAACATCTAAAATAATAATAAAGAAAGGGAAGTCTTTGAACATGGGCAGAGCGCTCCTGCAGCAAAATACATTAATTCTAACTTGAAATCTCAAGCAGATGTAGGGTTGGAAAGGATTGGAGAGGGGAGAAGGAGTTCTTTGCAGCCCTGAGCCCTAGAGTCTCTCATTTTAGACCTGAAGTATCACCTTTAGCAGTATGAATAATTCCCAATAGTAGTTCCAGAAAACCAGCAGTAAAATTAAATGTACTCACCATGTCTTTGGCCTTGCACTGCTGGCACCCAGAAGCAAGGAGAGATGTAAAGCAGAATTGGTCCTTTTGACAGTCATTATCATTCACACATGCCTGTTGAAGAGGAAGGGCATGTTGTAAAAAGACTACAAAACAATTGTGCTAGCAGGCTGACTATCTTATTGCTGAGAGTTGGCTAAATTCAAGCAGACTCTTCACCTAAATGCACAAAGGTTGACTACAAAGTGTAGGTGAGAAAAGTGTCTGGGGCTGTCAGTTCTGTTGCTTGTGGACTGATGCATCCGTGTCACGGCGCTTATCTGAGCCTGAGAAGGGTTGGTATAAGTGTCCTATAGCCTGATTGGATGGAATCTGCTGTATCACTGACGGTCACAGTCAGGACAGTTCCTGTTGGACTGTGTGCGGCTCCTGCCATTAGGTAGGAGTTCTCCTTGTCTCATTGAAGATGCTGGCTTTGGTCCACATCAGTCCATGTCTTCCTTAGCTAGGTATCAGGAGTCAGCTCCACTGGACCAAATAACACTTGATTCTGAATATTTTAATTAATTTTAATATTTCTTGGTCATCTCTCAGAGCAGAGGCCCTCCCAAGTTAGGATATAATGAAAAAATCCATTGTAATGGTAGCAAACACGCACACACTCACAGAAAGAGAGATTGAGAGAGAGAGAGATGATAGGCACCACAGCAAACACATCAGGGGAAGGCCAAAGTAAAATAGTATGTTCAAGGCCTTTTGTAAATGCAGTGATGGAGCCTGGCACAACTCTGATAGCAACTAATTTCAGAGGCCCCTTTCTTGTGTGGTTGCACATCTAATTGCTCTCACAGGTGGGCAACTGAGGAGAGCTTCTTGTGCTGAACAGCCATGTACAGCTTTGTGTTCTTACGTGATTTTCAAGGGGATTAGAGAAAACGGGCATGTCCGTTTGTGACTGACGTGATAGAGAAACAGAACGTTTGTGTCCAAAGGCTGTTGGGAGACAAAGGCAAAGGACAGTGGCTATTGCAAAGGACAAAGGACACTTGGCGTTTGGTCCTCTGGCCAGCCTTTGCAGAGAATAGGGTGCTGCATGACATGGAGCTTCAGACTGCTGTAGCAGAGCTCTTCTTACATTCATGAGCTGGTGTGGCTAAGGATGGGAAAGAAAACACTTGGCTGATCTCCTTGGTAATTTTCCACTTAAATGGATGCTGAATTTGATATCAGTCACTGTTGCCCATCCCTTCAGCTGAACTGTCATGTCACATCAGCTCCTACCTGCCCCGCCCCCCCACCTAGAATTAAATCCAGGATTGCCTGAGCTCTGCTCAAGTCCAAAGACAGTCATTTCCCAAGACTGATTCTGTCTCCACGAGTTTAAACTTTCCGAACAGTCAAACAATGTGTTAATTTTCCCCGGCTTGTCTTGTTTATTTGATCTACGCCCTGCCTTTCCACCAAGGAAACAGTGCTCAAGGCAGCTGATAATAAACAAAATACAATTTAAAATATTCAGTTAAAACACCCATAAACAAATGCATTAAGACACAATTTAAAGCACAGCATAAATAAATAAATAAAAACTGCAGAGCATCCAACTGACCAGCTTACATGCCCAACTTCTTGAATAAAAACTGCTAGGCCTCCCTTGGCAGTGAGTTCTAGTCTCACAACTGCCACCAAGAAGGCTTAGCTCACATTCCCACCAAATGTACTCTGACAGTTGTGATGCTGAAAGAAGATCTTAAAACTACAGGCTCATATGGCAGAAGGCACCTTTTCATATAGCTTGGTCCCAAGACTTCATGAGATATTTGAGAAAGCCCAGAACCTTCTGAGAAAGCTACAGAAGCAGGTAGATCTCCAAGTGATTTGTAAGAGATCAGGCAGGTTTTTTTGATTCCAAGTGGTGGAATCAAAGTGACAGCATAAATTCCTCTTAAATTGGAACGCTGAAATCAATAAGGATGGGGAAAATGGGAGTGGATGTGAACACAAAAGGTTTGGCTATGCACACTCCTGTTCCAGTACTAGGAATGAATTGCTGGGGACCATGTGCTCCTCCTCAATTCGATATGTCCCTTTCTGAGGGTTTATTTTGCACTTGGTTCTATCTAGTAAACCTCAAAGTTCTATTGAAAAACAAAGTAGATCCAGTGGATTGCTCACTTTTTCTCCCCTGCTCCTTCTGCATCCCCCAAAACACAACATACAAATGAATTGTCTTTTCATGAAATCTGATTTTGTTTTTCCTGAGGATCCTCTGTCTGTCGTCCTCCAGACTGGAACCGAGTGGTCAAAGTTGAACTTGTCATAGCAGTCTCCATAGCTATGTCCCAAAGGAGCACCTGGACATACAGGTAGCAGTGGTGCTCTATAGAGAAACCAATTTTAGCAGTTTTCATGTCCAGCCGGAGCAGATCTTTTGTAAAGAAAATAGATCTGAATTGCCTATTCCAAAGCAAGTTGCCCACAAAATACTGTGCATTACAAAAAGGAACAATTTACTAGTGTTGGGAAGATTCCTTTCCCCTTCTCCACAACTACCCTGAGGATTCCAGCCGTGCTCTGAGGGAATGCAGAAGTGTGAGTGGAATGGCAGGTGATGTCGGCATCTCTGCTAATAAAAAAGAGCCAGTACTGCATCCCTGTGAGCCCAGTCTGTGCTATACCACCAGCGATCCATTCTACTGCTTTGCAGAAGAGTGCCACATTCGCATCAGAAAGTCACTGAAACTAGTTTTACAATCTTTATCAAATGCAAGGACTGGTTAGAATAGTCCTACTTAGCATAGTTTTACCTATCCCCATCTGGATCGGATAAAGTTCTTAAGTGCAGGGAATCAGTGATCGGTTTTCTTCAGAGAAGGCAAACAGCACTGAGGAGAAGCCTGTGGAAGAAGACCATGAGATGCCTCAACTTGCAGAAGAGACAGCCATAGACCCATCCTGGCAAGGGGAGAGGAACTGCCTTGGAGACTGGAGGAAGGGTCACCCAACCCCTGAGAGTAGTGGCGTCTCGGGACAGGTCAGAAGGACTGTCCATTTGCAAGGGAAGCCTCTTTGTGAGACTCTTCCCTTGAGGAAGGCTTTTTCCTACTGAATTCTTTGTAGGGTTCTGGAAGCTTTGTTTTGTACTGCTTTCTGGGATAACACCTTGTTCCAGTTTCTAGTGCTTTGAAACTATGTTCTTCCCTTGGACTGATCTCTTCTGCTGCTGACTCCTGATAAGATCCTGCTTTTAGAATACCCTGGGACTGGTTTTCCTGGACTGGTAATACTGTGTTCTGACCTTTTTCTTGCTAACAGGCTTTGCAAAACTGATTGGCCCCTGGATTGCCCTAAGGCTGAACCGACCCCAGAGCAGCCCTACAAGAGGAGGAAAGAGCCAAAAGGGCTGCATATTTCCAGTGCATGTCCTTTCCCTCTTAGCCCAGGAGGCATTCCAGTTTGTTTTCTTGGTGTTGATATGCTTGGAAAGTAGCAGGGGCAACCTGGTCACTATGACCTGCAATGAAGCCTCCCATTGACGTCAGCAGGCAATCTGCATTCGAATACTGGCTGGATTGTGCCCAGAATACTTGGGTATCATGCACAGCCCTGCTGATAGATCCATTCTTTTCTGTTGCCCCTGGGCCAGTGGTGAGATAGCAGTTAGTGACTGCAAAAATTATAAATGGTGATCCCATCCTTTTACATCCTTGAATCAAACCTGTATCTTCCCATGGTGCCAGGGCATGCTGGGAGTTGTAGGCCTTTTTTCCCTTCATCTAAACTTGCATAGAATTGTGCTCTAAGCATTAAACTGAACCTATAATACAGATCTCATGGCCATAAGCTCCAGATTAATGTTCATACTTCTATGCTGCTTCTCTCATCCCTTGCTTCTTATACAACCTAGCCTGATGAACAGTTGTGAAGAGCTTGGAAACCTGTGTCATAGTTCTTGTGGCATTGCTGTTCTGCCTAACTGAATTATTTTTTGCTGTGTGGGGGAATGTTTTAATTTATGGATTGGCATTGCTGTTTTGAGCTTTTTATTAAGCTTTAAGTATATTATGACATTCTTTCCTTCTTCTATTATTTCTCCACCTCCATCCTTGTTCTAATAACATGGTGGGTACAGAGGTACCCCCATACACTTCAAATTGCAGAATTTACTCAAAGCAAACCTACAATATAGTCCTTCCAAGATGTTGCAGTCACCAGCATAACATAACCACATTTCAAACACTTTATCGTGTATTCCTTGGTTTTATATAATGGTGGTTGTTTATTTAACCCACAATGAGCCACAGCACCTGCAAGCACCATCCTGAAAATTTAAGTGACAACCACGGCTTCTTGTGTTGCCCAACCTGGCAAGGGTGGGCTGTACAAAGGTTAAAGAACCCTTGCAGAACCTACCCCCACTGGCTTTAGACAACACAACATTCTGTGGTTGCGAATTGGCTATTCAAAATTGTTCTTGGTGTGTGCCACAACTCACCATGACTTAAACTACAGTGGACTGTCTGATCAGTCTCATTGGGGGGTGTGGGACCCTGAAATAAAGCAACAAATAAGCCCTGCAAAACATGACTGGGGTGTTTTTATGTCCCCCAAAACAAGCAACATCCTGGACTATGAAAATGTCCCAAGGCATTCCCCCCCCCTTAAAAAACAGGTCTAGAAAAATAGGCAGTTTACCAACCCCCCGCCCCCCAAGTAGAGTGGAGGATGGTAAACTGCACAAATTCTGGAATTTTGTTGGAACATTTTGTCATCAGACACAGATTTGTTGCAAGGCTTGAAAAATACCCCCAAAGTTTTAAAATGTTTCTTAGTAATAATAAAGTTTTAGGATACTTTTCTAATATTTTGAGTTTACAACTTTGTACTACTGGCATCACAGATGGATATTTCTTTGAGGTGCATTTTTTCACTCCATTGGGAAAAAAACGGCTTGGGATAGTAAAAGGCCCCCAGAAACACCGATGCTGCATCACCTTGTCTGTCTTCCCTATGCAAGGTACTATGTGCGCGGATGGCACCCTAAAATTAAAACAGAAACTACACACTATATGTAAAACAAGTACAACCCTGATTCTTTAACAAAAATAAAATTACAAATTGCTCATCTTTGGAGTTTTGTTTTGAAAGGGAATTACTTTTATTTCAAGACTTCGAGAGAAACATTTTTTCCCTTTTTGAAGGATTTTCTCCATTCTCACCCTATGGATATGGCAAAGGAAACCGGGACATTCTCCCCAGACTGGTGAGGTTACCCTTGTGCCTTATATTTTCTTCCTCCAAAGGAAAAAGAAGTGACGTTTTCGTGGTACAAACGTGCGGTTCGAGGTGACCAGCAGGGCCTTCTTCTTGACTGGATGGGGAGCTGTCAAAAGCCCGTTCCTAATGGCCAGTAACCTATGCCTCCTATCACTGACTGGCTCTTCCTTCACCCAGTTGGGTTCAGGCATCTTCTCTCTCTTAAGATGCTCAGGCAAGCGAAAGATCAGAAAAGTCAGCCGAGGCCGAGGCTGGGGGAGACCAAAGTTGAAGACCCTGAATCCACTGCTCTGTCTGTCTGTCTCAAAACTTCTTTCTTCCTGACTAACCACTGGCTTTGTCTCCTAGAAAGATACAGATAAAACACAGTGAGGCAGTGTGGCGGGATGGAGAGTTGTTATCTCTGAGTTTGTGTGAATCAATCAAAAAGTAACTGGTAGGATAAGGAATGGAGAGGGGTGTCTGGGATACAAATTCCTAGTCCTTTGGGAGAGGAAGGCAGGGGACAGAGGGAGTGAATGAAGAAATCCTAGAACAGGCAAAGCTGAGCACAGTGGGGGAAAGGGTGAAACTCACACGTTAATTTTTTTAAAGGACCAGAGAAGTTAGTGGAGTATATAAGTCTAAATAGTAGCCATGATCTCTGAACGGAACTGGCCATATATGTCAGGATCTAATGCCGGCAAGGAAGCAGTATGTACAAAAGAACTGTTGGCGTCAGCTGCTAAGAACATAAGAGCAGCTATGCAGGATCCAAGGGTCCGTCTATCTAGTTCAGCATTTTGTTCACACAGCAGCTGACCAGCTGCCCACAGGATCCCAACATGCGCATTGTAAGTACAACTCCCTCTCTCCCAGGTACCCCAGTAACTGGCATGCATAGCCATTTGGCCTCTGATCCTGGAGCTAGCTTACAGCCATTGGGACCAGCAGGCACTTATTCACTTCTGAAGCGCCTCTGGCTGCCCACTCCTGGAATCAGAACACTGGGTTAAATGACCTGGCAAATTTCCACTTGTGCTAATGCATGAGTTCTTGGTGGTGGGAAGTAGTCAGGACAGCCCTTCCCAGCCTAGTACCCTCTAGATGTGTTGGACCATAAGCCCTTGGCTGGAGAATGATGGGTGTTGTAGTACAACACATCTGGAGGGGAAATACAATCTGAAAAAACTGGGTGTACTGGCGCTTGCCCTGCCCTGGGCCATGTGTGTCAGGAATGGAGCAGGAACTTCCGGTCCGCTCTGTTACACCTCTCTATCTCAACTCCTATCTGCCTGGTTAACGTTCCAATTCAGGTTCTGAGTTTGGAGAACAGTGAGCAGCACAAGTGGGGTT
Source organism: Varanus salvator macromaculatus (assembly GCA_023646645.1). Taxonomy (NCBI): domain Eukaryota; kingdom Metazoa; phylum Chordata; class Lepidosauria; order Squamata; family Varanidae; genus Varanus; species Varanus salvator. The sequence continues at coordinate 5,481,697 of JAIXND010000781.1, forward strand.
CTAGTCTTCTTCCCCTTTCCTAAAAGCAGCAGCAGCCACAGAGCAGCAGGGAGCCATAGCCCAGATCTGTACCAGCATGTCAGCTTTCTTGCCCCTCTGCAGCTGGTATTTATAATACGTCGTAGTTGGTTGGGAGGGGCAAAGATTGGTTTCATGGGGCAATTTTCCATGGAAAATAACACAAGGAAAGGGCTTACCCTCCTAAACCAGTTCAGGTTTTTCTTCTGTCTGTTTGTAATCAAAAAAGCAAACATGCAGAAGGTGCCTTCAAGAATCCTGGCAAAAGGATTCAGAGACATGTTTAGCATTACATGTTGTTGGATCCTAAAATCCCTACAAAACTTCTCAAGACATTTTGGACCAGCGTCTTGGAGAACAACTTTATTTGCAAGCTCACCACTTTCCAAATCCACCAGCCCCACTGGATTTACTTGCTAAGGTTGCTGCAAGGAATGTATCCTGTGTGAAAGAGAACCCAGGCCATATTCTAGAACAGGGGTGAGGAACCAGCGGCCTTCCAGATACCACAGGACTACAGTTCTCAGCACCCATCACTAGTGGCTACCCTGGCTAGGACTGATGGGAGCTGTAGTCCAAAAGCATTTGGAGGACTGCACTGCATGTTTCATATCTCTCTTCTAGAGACTAGTTAAATAGCATCTCTCTCTCTCTCTCTCTCTCTCACACACACACACACACACACACACAATGAAATTGGGTTACAGCTGAAATCTGGCTGGCAAAAGATGAACAGATCCATGAGCTTCCTGCAAGTGCACTGACCTTCTTCTCATCTGGCTGGGTGTCTACCTGCTCAATAGAGGTTACCATTTTATCCAGAAACACCATATCACCTGTACGATTATCAGTCATCTGCAGATATGGATAGAACATGAAGCTGAGTGAGAATAAGCATTCAGACTCCTAGGTCCAGTTAATTGCGGATGGGGAGTGGGGGAGGCAATGCAAAACCAACCGTAACGAAATCCAAATCAGGTCAAAGCCACTAGCGCATAAGCAGGTCGACACAGAGAACAGTTCAGTAGTCAGCCAAGCCCCACCACCAACACATAGTTCTCTCAAATCATCAGGGATCAAGCTCACATTTCAGTATCTTTGTCAACATGCGGGAGCCTAATGGGCCTCCCAAAAGAAAGCTTTTAAAAGTTCAGGTGCTACAACCAAAAAGTCCATGCCTCATGCCACCCTTCGTCTTCTGGCTGTGGAGAGACACAAAGGAGGGGGTCCTTTACCTGGAGCAGGCAGGAGGAGGCAGTCTCGAAGATATACTGACCCCAGTCCATAGAAATGACTCCAGGTTTTGGGGGGCTGTCCCTGAAGGTGCTCACTCCTCCTCTCCACCTTTTCTCCTTACCATTTTCTTTGTCTCCTTTTCACTCATCTAACCGCTGGCTCACTTTGGGAAGACCAAGTGAATGGGTGGTAATAGCATGATGGAGGAGCAGCAGGATTAGGAGGCTCTAAGGATTGGCAGGGAGCTCCCTACTGAGGATGTGGGCCTTAGCCAGTGCCCCGGAACGCCAGCCTTTGGCACTGTCCCTGCTGGTCTGTTCCAAGACCAACAGCACTAGGGATGGCATCTGGAAACAAACAGATGCCACTCTAGCAGAATAAATTGGGTGAAACAGACTCATAGGACTCACCAAACGTTAAGCCAAGCTGAGTGTAGTTCCACATGGCTCTGAATGCTTAAAGATTTAAGACATCCCATTTCTCCCCCAGTAGCTCACTCACTTTGCTGATCTCGCGGTGGCTGTACATAGTGGCATTCCCCACTTTCCGTTGCTGCTTCTCCTCATTGTGGTAGTTGGAGGGCAACTTGCTAATATCCACCGAAGGTTCGAACCTGTCTGTCCCCAGCACTTCCTACAAAGGACAAAGAGCGATCCTTTCTTACAGTGCAGAGGAACTCAGGAAGAGACAGTAACGCTCTAGGGTTTCGGACACGGTTCTTTCCCATGCTTTGCATGGAGATGCGCTGGGTTGAATCTGCATCTGTCTATGTGCCAATATGGGCTTTAAGGCCCCCTCAAGAAAACAGAAAGGAAAGATTTTGTTTCTTGTTGCCCTGTAATGATAGAACTCAGGGTCACCCAACTGGGAGCCAGTGTGGCATAGTGGTCTGAGTGTTGGACTGGGTCTGGGAGATCCAGGTTCTAGTCCCCACCAAGCCCTGAGGCTCACAGGGTGCCTTTGGACCAGTCACTGACTCTCAGGTAAACTACCTCAGAGTCGGTATAGTGAGGATAAAATGGAGAGGAGGAAGACCGTGTAGGCTGTCTCAGGCTCCTTGGGGGAAATGTGGGGTAGATGTGTGAGAAATAAATAAAAATGAGCCGCAATTCATTTCTAAACCAAGTTTTTGCATGCATAAGATTCCAGGTTTAATCCATGATATCTCCAAATAGGACTGGAAAAAGCCCCCTGTCTGAAAGGATAGGCAGCCATTGCCATTGGCTGTGCTGAGTGGGTTTGATGGGTGTTATAGTCAAATATATCTGGAGATCCCCAGGTGGGGGAAGGTGGGTATAGGTGCACCATACTGGGCCAGGCATACCTGCCTGTGTAAGAAACAGCTTCCTCTGTTCCCAAATAAAGTCTACTTAATGTGTAATGAATGGGTGGACTTCCTGAGGCCAAACTTGATAATACATTCAATGCGTGGTTGCATATAACATATTCTGGGGGCATTCTTGCTAAAGAGCAGCTGTGAAAAGGGCTTGAACGTGGATCAATAGCAAGCACTACAAGGTTAGGAATGCTGCTTATGGATCATTAAAAAATGAAAAAATGCATTGCCCCCCGCAAGAAAGATAAATAATTTGCATATGCTCATTTATATGTATAAATACAAATTTAAAAATAATAATTATAATTGGAAAGAAACTCTGCTGTCCAAGTGTTAACTCTTGAGGGGCAACAGTTAATACAGCTCTTTATCTTTAAACCAGAATTGGACAGGACAGTCCTTCAAACAGAGGACTGTCTTCTGTAAAAGAGGACACATGGCCATCCTGCTCCACAGCTGCTACTGACTGCAATAACAGCACCCCTGCCCAGACAAATAGCAGCTGTCATTTCCCAGTACTAGGAAATTAAAATGTGACAACACTTTCTTCCTTTTCAAAAATAAAATAAACATAGGTTTGCATCTTTGCAGGTTTTCACCTTATTGAAGAAATAAAGTATCTGTGAAGAAATAAAGTATCTTGCGTTAATACAAATATGCAGATATTTGAGGAGCAACCATCAACAAAACCAGTCAGTGGATTGCTGCAGTCCTAAAATGGGGAAGCTGGCAAATTTTACCAGAGGGTTCTCCCATGGGTTGATTTTTTAAGAGTTTACCATGGAACTGAGAAATCTTACAGATACAGTTGTCTTGGTGCCATTTAATGTGCTAATCTGAAGCTTCCAGGTTTTTTAAATGGAGAACTGTGACAGCTAAAGAGACTTCATGCCAGTGTAATTTTTTTAGCAGCACAAAGACTAAAACAAATTCTTGGCTGAAATGTGCAAGCCTGAGTGCCACACCTCAGAAACACGCAGAAGACCTGACTTGCCAGATGAATGTCTCTGTATCTGATGCACTGTATCGTGTGCATCAGATTTCATGATACCCCCTTCCTTCATTTGTATCTCCCAAAATCTAGAACCAGGAATCCACAAAATCAGATTTTGCAGCCAAAACCAGGATTCCACAAAAAGGTCAATTTCTTTGTGAACAACTGAAAAATCTGGGGTTTTGTACTCAACAAAGGTTGGAAAGCATTCCAGTTCAGAATTCCCATAATAAAAATCAGTGCTCGAATGTTCTCTTGCACACATCCATCCCAGGGGGTGGGGGTGGGGCTACAAAAATGTGTATGGACAAAAATAATTATATGAAACACAATGGAAATAAAGGTGGGGGGAGAATGAGAGAAAAGATGCTGCTGTGGGGGGAGTGAATAAAGGGCAGACAGATCCCCTCTAGAACTGCCAAATTCATTACTTTTTGCAAAGACCCTCTCAGCTTTTAAAAGGATGCAACCTTCCCAGAACAGCAGCTTCTGGGAACATAACCTATGTCCATACACTGCTGGAGAGCCTTTCTAATTGGTGGAGGGAGGGGGCCATTGTTCCTTACCCGACTTTGCTCAAAGATGTTGCTAAACTCCTGGAAGAGCCTCTCCATGCTGGGGGGCAGGAAGGCAGCAGATGCAGGGGCCCCCTGCTTCAGAGCCATCAGGCACCATAATCCCCACGCCAGCGGCAGCAGCATCATCGTTGTCTGGTTCTGTGGCTGCCTGAGCCAGACCTGCGCAAAAGACAGAAGCCGATGGAAAGATCTGAAAGCAGCTGATGGTGACAAGCACTGCCCCTGCTGGCTATTGCTGTGTCGCCCTGCTATGCAGGCATTCCCACAACACATCCCCCCATCTTTCACCCCAGTGGTGCATGCATCTAGGCTGCTTCAGACCATGGGTGTCATGGTTTGACCAAAGGAGACAGGGTATAAACAGTGAGGACTGTGACTTTATTTGTAAGGTGCACACAATTAGCAATTCTCCCTCACCTGCTCTATCATCCCATATTTCATAACTGCAGCTACATTTCTGAGATGTTCGAAAAAGAGACAACCCCAAATAAAAATGGTTGGGCAATTCTCAGAGAGAGAGAGAGAAACAGAGACTCTGAGCATGTACAGTTTTAGATTTTGAGCTCTCTTCAATTGTAGCACCATCATGACTACAAGCATCTGTTATCCATTATTCCATCCATCTTTTGAATATCTTTGGGAGTATTGACAAAAAGGGCCATGTGCTGGTGTGCATATGCCCAAAATACACAACAGGGGAAGGTTTTCTTTTAAAAGATTTATTCTTGAGAATCATCTGCAGCCAACAAATCCTTCCAGATGGCACCCCTGAGCAGTCCTCAGTTGGCTCTCTTATACATTGCTCATGAAAGGGTTACACTTAACACAGTTATCACTTTCCAAGAGCTTAGAGAAGTAACAGTGACATGGTCATTCTGGCCTGCATTCCAAAGGGAAAGAAGGTTCTTCCAAGGAGGGGAGGAAGATACGGTGTTATTCTAGGTAAAAGAAGGAGAATGAAGTGGGGTGGTGTGAATTACCCCTTGTTCAGGCTGTTATCTGTTAAGTGTCAGCTTGGCGACTCTGGAAGGTGCCTGGTTACTGTCAGGTATATTTCAAGGATACACACATGCGGATGTCTAAAGAAAAGGATTCTTCTGGTCCAGCTATATGTTGATGTTTGCATGATTCTATCTGTGTAGGTTGTACCTATTGATTGGTATATCAGGAGTGATATATCAATGAAAGAATATCTTATACCAATTCTGGAAAGTGCTGGAAATGCAAAGTGGAAGGGGCTCTTTATCTTATGCAGTAGATGTATAATAAGGGAAGAAGAGCAGGAGGAGCAGGAGGAGCAGGAGGAGGAAGGAGGAGAAGTCAGTTATCAAAGATCTTAATGCTAAATAGATATTTTTGCTCAGCAGTAGATGCCATATTTATTTATTTATTTATTTATAGTGCGATTTATATCCTGCCTTTTTCCTACAAAGGGCTCAAGGCAGCTTACATCTCCTCCTCCACCTTATCCCCACAACAACAACCCTGTGAGGTAGGTTGGGCTGAGAGTCTGTGACTGGCCCAAGGTCACCCAGTTGGCTCCATGGCTGAGCGGGGACTAGAACCCGGATCCTCTGAGTCCCAGTCCCGCACTCTTAACCACTACACCACACTGGCTCTTTAGAAAAGAATAATCTTTTTTCAAAAAGAAACATAATAAAGTGAGCATCTGTAACTGTATACATTCCCATCTGGCCTCATCCTGATTCACACACACACACACTTTATATAAAATATAAATGCTGTGCCCCCAGCATGCTCATGCCAGACCGAGTGGTGGATGCAGGACCTAATGGCCACTGCTTGCAACAGCGGTAGCCTCTGGATGGTCACGGGGGACGGGGGTCCAATCGAAGAGGCATCCCTTTTTTATCCTGCTCCACAATGAACCATGTATCCAGGTTTACATGTGTGGAAGCCATTCCCCCTCACCCCAGCCGAACATACTGCCCCTCAGTCCCACTCACAATGCTCTGCCATCCACTACAGCCCCTTCTCCACGCTCCGCTTGGATCAGGTCCTTCTTATTCCCTTGATTCAGTAACCAGCCTGGAATAGCCCTCAGCGCACAAGAAGGCCAGTCGGTCAGTTTCTGCCAAGGTGCTCATTTGAAACAGAGTTCTGATTCCAGAACCTGCCAGCGTTACCAGCATTGATCAGATCAGCAGGGCTGGCCGGCCCTGTCAGCAGGCAGAGGGTGGCAGGCGACAGCAGGGTAGCACATGTTCTCTTTTGCAGAGGATGTCTTTCCATTTAAGGGGCTACCCTGCCCAGGTCTAGTTTAAAGACACAGGCAAAAGAATTGTTGCTCATCCACCCTTAGCAGATGACTAGGGAGGCATCCAGTTGACCTGGTCACAGTCTTATGCACTGTGGAGAAATTCAGTATTCCCATTTATTTATTTATTTGTTTATTTAAATATTTATATGCCGCCCCTTGCAGCAGCCTCGGGGCGGCTCACAATACAAAAAAACCATTTAAGTTGTAATGATTATTTCGAACTTTGCATCTATGCATAGTAAATCGATGTTATGCAAACCATTACCCTTCTTTCTGTGTTATATGTGACTTCTTTCTTAGTGATTTCTAAGTGGCCATGCTATTCAGGTAGCAGATGCAGAACAAGGTGGGCAGGTGACAAGGTGCAGGGATTTTGTGAGATGTGACCTGCCTGGCAATCCGGGTTGAATTCAGAATATTTCAATTTGCAGTATGCTCTGGAACCAGTCAAGCGGCAATTGTGGAACAAAGGAAAATAAAAGAGGCTGCTAGATTACAGTTCATCATCAGGATTTGATTTCAGAGATTTGAATCAAGATTAAAGGGTGTGTATTTTAATCTCAATGCATGTGTTTATTGGCTCATCTAGTGCCAGGATGTTTGTGTTATCTGTGGTACTATAAATGACCCCTGTTAATAATGGGTGTGACCATCAGAACTGTTCTGGGTTGCATTTCCCTCTGATCTCACACTTTACAATTTTCTCCACACCTGAATAATCAGACTTGCTCAATGGAAGAGCCACATACAGTAAATGTCAGATGTCTGAAAGCCACAAATGGGCACCTATGGACAGTGAGCAGGAAGCTGCAAAATAACCTCACGAGCCTCGGCTTGGCCATCCCTGGTATAACCCCTCTGAAACTCTCCACAAAACTCCATGCTTCTGATGACGTGGACTACAGTCCAGGAACGTTTATGCCACCATGAATGGGTCAATCTTTAAGACCACCAGACTCTCTGTTGTTTTAACTAGCAGTAGTCCAGGTGACCTCTGTGGAAAAGGCAATGCTGCCATCTCGTACTCAGTTAATATTTTTTAACAGCAGCGAAGTATTATTATTTATTTTACTTGCATACCATCAGTGGAACAATGGGTGTATCTATCTGAAATACATCATGCTGATGAACAAAACAGAAACTTATAAACTCTTCAGGGATGGAAGGATGAATTATGTACAGATTTTTTTTTAAAAGGACTTCATTTATTAACTCTTGGAATAGGCTTAGACCAGGTGACTTTGTGACTCTGGATATACTGAATTTGTTACATCTGGTAATGTTTAAAAGGATCATTACATATGGAAATCTGCAAAAAAAAAAAAGTAACTAAAAATAATAATAGACTGTAAAGCAAGCCATGGTATAAAGTTCAGGATGCTGTAAAGAGGGCAGCAACCAGGAGAAGAGTCTGCTCTGCAGTGGCACACCAGTTATGGCATAAGCTCCACAAAGAGGAGCCTTGGTGCCAGGTGAAAACCTTTCTCTTTGCCAGGTATTTTAATAATTGATAGGTTTTTACTTTGGTTAAAACACTATTTTTATCTGCTGCTGTCCCTTTCCACAGCTTAGCTGTGGCCAAAATATTGCTGTTGGTTGCTTTTTGTTGGAGGTGGTTGTGCTTGTTGTTGCTTTTTAATTCTGTTAACCTCCCAGAGAGCCTTTTGGCTACTGGGTGGTATATTCGAGTAATAGTAAATAAACATTGTGGGGCTGGAGCCCCCTCCAGATTTCTCCCATCCCCCTCCCAAGCTGTCCTTGCCAGGCAGCACTGCCAGACCTGCGTCTTGGTCCCAATGGGCCTCTTATCTTCTCAGTTTCAACTGCAGGCTCCACATGGCTGGACGCCACTGGAGACTGTGTGGCCCATCCATTCATGTGGGATTCTGCCTGTCTGACAAGGAACATCCTGGTTAAAGCTCAAATGCCATTCTCTCTACCCCATGCCAGAGGATCAGATTGGCCAGTGAGAGTCCCTGAGGGCAAGCCTCTTTCCATTCCAAAGTACTACTATTAACAGCCATCAAGGGTAACAACACCTTTAGCTGCCCTCCCTAAACTTCTAAGCTGTCATTCCCCTGTTTTAACAAAAACCATTTCCCCTGGGCAACCTGACACTAGAAGGATCTTCTCCAAAGAAGCCTCATTCAAGCTCCATCAGATCCCATCATCCACTTTCAAGTTCTACCTGGACTCAGTCTCTGTCCAAGGGAGGATGAGCTCCCCTCCACGTGTGAGGCTGCAGGTGTGTTGCAGTGATATCTTGGTTAAGGATTATAAATTGAAACCAGTGATAAACCTAAGTGGAAGTGAGGACTAGGTTTTGAGTTTTTCTAAGAGGAAAACAAAACTAGATATAATATAGGAAATAAATAAGCCTACTTTCTCTAATATAAGATGGATATAAGTTATGCAAGTTTAGAAAGAAAAAAGGGATATTGTAGCTGAGAGTTGCAGGACTCCCCCCACCCCAACAGATTATTATAATTTATTTCATTTTTACACCACCCTACAGCCAAAGCTCTCTGGGCAGTTTACAATAAACTATAAAAGCAGGCAACAAAAATCATAAAATTTAAAAAAGTTTTAAACAGCTAAAAAAGACAGTAACAAAGAGAGTGCCAGAACACAAGGGATAGGCCACCCCCCACTGCCCCCTGGTCTTTAAATGCCTTGGAAAAGAGGGCTGCCTTAACCTGGCACCAAAAAGATGACAGATTCAGCAACAGCCAGGCTGCAGTAGGGAGGTTGTTCCCTAGACAGGGGCCACCACTGAGAGAGCCCTCCACCTTGCTGTCATCCTCCATGCTTCCCTCAGAGTGGGCACTCAAAGGAAGGCCCAAATGTTGACCACAGTGTCCAAGCGGATCATGGTTGGGAGAGGTGCTCTGGCAGGTATTAAAAGACACTGCAGTGTCTAGTAGTCACAAAATAAAAGGTTTTATTAAGATGCCATTGATGCAATAGCTACATTCCAAAACAGCAATCTACTGATCAGAAATTTTGCAGTTATGAGGTTTCTTAAAATCCCAAATGTTCTCACAGCTGCAAAAAATGTTTGGGATCTGCAGTATCTGCTAACAGAAAGACAGCCTCCAAACCATTTTCCCCTGAGTCTTGGGTTAGCTTTCTGTAGCACTTTGTTTGGCTTAGCCCACCTGTCTCCTCCACGTGAAATTGCAAAACCTGCACCCTGAAGCTTTCAGGTATCAACATGAAGCAGTTCCTCTGAAATCTCATCCGGAAGTTGCTCATTTCCATAAGGACAATGGTGGGAACAGCAATTCTGCTGTGTCACCATTAGGTGGTGATCTAGGATTTCGGAGAAATCGACATGCATTGTCCAGAAATTCCACCATGTTTAAAATGCCTGGAAATGTTGTTTTCCCCTCCTTCCTGGGATTTGTGCGCGCATGCGCAGAAACACAATAGTGAAAGATTACGTCATTCTGTACGCCTAAATTCATACGATAGATTGGAAATCAGTGAAAATATTCACACTAGGATGGAAACTTCCAATTCTCCTGTTGGTATACTTGCTGTTTTTTCTTTGCAACATTTCTAAAACTTCAGGCTAAATGCTGCTAAACGGCGATAAAAATTTCCTTTCCTACTGAAGGAGTTTCTAAAAAATGCAAGTAACCAATTGCCTTTAGGTACGTAAAGAGCGTTTCTCATTATTTCATTTCTTTGTTTTGAAGGTACCGTACAAAATGTGGAGAAGTAATCAAGGAAATCCAGAACCCCAACACTTTTTCTGCCTTTGCAATGCCAAGTTTACATCGTCGTGCCTAAGAAGCTAACCAGGACAATGAAATTAAAAATGCTTGCAAAGTCTGTCAATTTTACATCTTTTTTTCCCTGTCCTAATATCCCCACATAGTGTGATTCTAGGTAAGGCTTTTAAAGTGCAAACAGCCCTGCCTCCTCATGGAATTTTACTGGGGGACTAGATGGCATTATCTTCCCGCTCTAACTCTCCCTTGTTTTCCTGTTGTTTCTTCCATCTTTTCCCTTACCTCAGAAACTTTATCAAAGAGGAAAAGATGGAATAACAGCACACTGCATTTTCATGGGGAGCACCCAGACTCATCCATCTGGAAGCATCTATGGAGAAACTAGCAGGAGAGGGCATTTTATTTTATTTTTTTAAGATTCAGTTCCTAAGTAGTGTGTCATGACTCAGCCCTTTAATCAAAGCCAACCCTGCTTTGATCGATTAAAACAGTGCATCAGATGAACCAAGTATCAGGTTTAAAACACACACCATTTTTATGTTTAAAATTATAAAATAAGGCAGGCATCTGATTCACTTTTTCTGTGAGCCCATTTACACCCTTATTCTCTTTCGTGCCTGGACACGATTGGCAGCTAAGATTGTCCTAGCAAGAACTGGGCATTTGCTGGTATCATATAACCTATGAAGGAATGGTTAATTTAAAGAACTGGGTGGCTGAATTTAGCAAAATACAGATGCAGTCCTATCGACTGCCCCCTTGATAAGCCCTCCGACTTGGAGACTTTTGCAGGGAGAAGCGGAGGAAGCCGTCTTCGACCGTCCAGCCTTCCACGCTGCCTTTTCTCTAGCAAAGGCATTTCAGAGGAGGAAGGAAGGCGGCTAGCAGAGATGCAGGATAGCTTGTCCCCTGTTCTCCCCACCCACTTCTGGCCTTCCCCAAGGTCGGAGGGCAGTGGGCTTGGTTCTTCCTGCGCCCCCAGTGAGTGGGAGGGGAAAGGGGTTGGATCTCTGGCTCCTTCTGAAGTAGGCCTGGGCCTCCGAGAGAAGTAGGCCTGCGCTTACTCGGTCTCTCTATCGATACAGCCCATAGGATTTCTCTCTGAGAGATACTGATCAAAGGAGAAATGCCTTTTACCAGGTTTGATTGTTCAAACAGAATCCCCTCCCCATTATAACCTATTGTCATGTCCTAGGACCTACCACAACCTTGATTTTTTTTTCAACAGAAATATTTTCATAACCCATATATTAAAATATTTCAACAACTGGGTAATCAGCACTCTCCTGTCTTAAGGCTCTCCCGATTTTTTGGAATCTCAACTGCTATACAGCCCAGCCAACATGGCTGGTATTCAGGAATGATGGGAGTTGTTATATTGTATCTATATCCCACTTTTTTCCTCTTGTGAGGAACCGAAGGGGGTTTATACAGTTCTCATCGCTCCATTTTTAAGCACACAACAGTCCTTGTGAGGTAGGCAAATTTCAGAGGCACTAACTGACCCAAAGTTACCCAGTAAGCTTCATGGCTGAACTGGGATGAGAACCCAAGTCCAGCATGCCAACATCCACACTATACTGGCTCCAAAATACCTAGGAGGCAGCCAGCTGAAAAAAGGGGAATGTATTTTGATAGAAAATATTTTGCCAAGGAAACTCATACATAGATGCAACAGGAAACCTCCCCTTAGGGCAAGTAATTCTGCTGTAGAATTGGGAATTACTGAGTGATCCAATCACACTTGAGTATCATATTACTTACCCAGAGCACAGATTAATTATAAAGAGAACCAGCCAGAGCATTTTCTATTATTTTACAAGCTGCTCTTCCTCCTCCACCTTGAACAGCAGCTTTGTCAGCAGACATTTCGGCTCCCTTGCAGATTTCTGCAAGTCAAGTGGCCATTCAAAGGACAAGAGTTTATCAGTTGGCACCTTTCTCAGTGGATCATTCAGAGAGACAGTGGGAAGTCTCCCCTAAGGATGGAGACTCACACAACGCATTATTTAATTATTTTCTTTAACAACCTTTCTAAAGCACATTGCTGGCTATGCCTGTATAATAAAGACATTAATACTTTATTTACTGTTTCAGCCTTCTTCAAGCTGCTGTCCTCCGGAGATGCAGAACTGCAGTGCCCGTGCTGGCTGGGATTGATGGGCATTGTAGTCCAATGTCTCTGCAGGCACCATCTTGGGGAAAGCTGTACTATTCCTTTCAGTTCTCAACATTTATTTTAAGCATTTCTACCTCGTCCTTTACTGAGATCTCAGGACAGCAGTACAATAATACAATACCATTCAGAACTCTCCAAGAATCCCCAAATGGTACTGAATATAAGCCTTACATAAAAGTAAATGAGTCATAATAAGCTAAAGATAAATTTAGAAAGGTCAACAAAATATCCTGGTCAGATTTGGCTTTGCTAGTATCTTGTTCATGTTTACTTGGGTGTAAATCTCACTTAGTTCAATGGCATTTACTCCTGTCAGTATGCACAGGGTTGAGAGATCCACTGCAGATCCTATAGCATACCCCAAAAGGAACTCTTCTAGTGCAAGTTCCAGGATTTGGGGGGGCTTCTCAGCAAAGCAGCCTGCCTTGAGAACCTCTCCCCCGTACCAACCAATCAGCCATGCCTTAAGCCTCTTCTAGTAAGTCAGAGTGCCAATGTAGTGTAGTGGTTAGAGAGCTGGACTGAGACTTGGAAGATCTGGGTTCTAGTCCCTACTTGGCCACAAAGCTCACTGGATGATTTTGGGCCAGTCACTGACTCTCAGCCCACCCTACCTCACAGGGTTGTTGTAGGAATAAGATTGAGGGGTTGAGGTGGAGTATGTAAGCCCCACTGAGTTCCTTGAAAGGCAAAATACAATAAACAAATTGAAATAAAAACCTTGCTAGGAAAGTTGTATTATGGTTGTTGTTGTTCAGTCGCAAAGTCATGCCTGACTCTTTGCAACTCCATAAACAACATTCCTCCAGGTTATCCTGTCCTCCACCATCCCCAGAGTACACCCAAGCCCACACACACCTCTCCAGTGACTGTTATGGTACAGAGAGGTATATTCAGCTGGAGAGGTGCCTTCACAAAGAGAAAAATGTTTATCTGTGATGGCGCCCCATCTGCAAAATGCTCTTCCTATAGAGGTTGTATTTGCATCAATACTACAATGTTCTCTGCATTAGGCTGGAACATCCATATTTCCCCAGGCTGATCAGTTTGCTGATCTATTCTGTTGTTTTAAATCTTGTTTTGATTTTGTTATTTCTGCATGATTAGATTATGTAGGCTCTGTATCCATATACTGGAAGGGTGGTTACTTAAAAAAATATTCAGATGGAAGTCCCATCACATTTCAGTGGAAATTATTCTTAAGTAAATGTACTTAGCACTAGCTTGGTTCTGCTGTCTGCCTTACAAGTGACCCCATGTTTTCTGACAGAATTTGTTTTTTAAAGTTTGCTACTCTCATTTCAAAGAGAGAACACCCATTGTACATTTCTCCAAAAAGTACACAACCCTGAACCTGCTTTGTATCAGTCTTCCCCAACCTCCTGCCTTCCAGCTTTGTGGAATGTAGCTCCCATCATTCCAGCTAGTGCTGGCTGGGAATGATGGGAGTCGCAGTCAAACACATCTGGAGGGCATCAGACTAGGCAGGGTGCTTCAACTTAATGTTGAAATTCCAGACATACTTACTTGGAAGTAAATCCCACTGAGCTGCACTATTCCCTCCATTTCCTCTTCCAATGTGCAAACTTGGTGTTTCTTTTCTTTTTTAAAAGATTCAGAAACACTTTTTTTCTCCCACCCTCATCCCCCATTCTAGCTGAATATTCACCTGAAGTAGCCTGGGAAGGCAGACATCTAAGAATGCTCTTGTTCAACCAGATCAAAAGTCCATCCAGTTCAGGGGAAGGACTACTGCATCTCATTGGTAGAGCACACAGTTTGCTACATCACAGTAAGGTCCCAAGTTCATTCCCCAGCATCTCCACGTAAGCTTGAGAAAACTTCTGATCCAAAACCCCAGTAGTGCAGCCCAGTCCATGTCTTGATTCTGCAAAGCAGCAATTACATTGCAAAACTCCCCAGCCCAGCACTCTCCAAATGTATAGAACTACAACTTCCATTATCGCTAGCCATGGAAGTTGTCATCCAATGTATCTGCAGGGCTGGAAGATGCTACTACATTCAGGTTTCCTGGGTGGTGACCCCCGCAAACAGGGCTTGGGGTGATAGGTGTGAAAGGATAGTTTGAAACAAGGGAGTAAAAGAGATTTAAAAAGGTAACAAAGAAAATTACTTAGCCCAAAGCAGGGGAGGGGCTAAAATCAGATAGCACAAGGTATGAGGGCCAAATACTTCCTGATTGTTTATTGACAAGCTGGGCAGAACAAAATGAGCCTATTGTAGCCCACCAGGGGCAGGGCTGGATTGGGAAGAAGGGCTGGTGTTGGGGCAGCACAGAGTAGACGGGTGGAAAGCGTGTAAACTCTCAGTACCCTATTAGCTAATTAGGGGAAAGGAGGAGGGAACAAGCGGCCAGGAGCAGAGTTCAAAAGTGGGGGGGGGGGGGTGAACATGTGCTCAGGTGAACAGAAGAATGGGAAGGAAACCATTCCTTTCTGTTCCCTTCATTGCAATCAAGTTTTAAAAAGAACTCTGCATGCCTGGAATATTTTTCTCTTCCGATGGAAAGGAAAGAGTGATCATAACAGGGGAAAACCGCTCCACTTTGTTGTCTACTGTTCTGCTGGAATTTGGTGAAGAAGCCAGGCACCCGTAGTGGCCAATAGCCTCAGACAGGCCTAGCTTGTCGCGATGTGCCATCAAGTCATCTCCAACTTATGGAGACCCTCCAGAATGTCCATTCCATGACATCCCTGCTTAGCTCTTCTACATTCAAGGCTGCTGCTCCTCCTCTTATGAAGGCCATCCATCTCTCATTTGCCTTTCCCTAGCATGACTGTCTTCTCCAAAGAGTTTTGCCTTCTCTTGATGAGCCTAACACACTATGACAGCCTCAGCTTTGCCATTTTTGTTTCTACCGTTGACTTGATCCAGGACCCAACTCATTAGACCTACCTAACTTCCACGATTTTGCCAGATCCTATTGAGGCCTTTCTAAGCTAATCGCCTTTCCCGTATCGTGGGAAAAGGAACAGGAGAAATTTATTATGCAGCAATGACTCGTCTGTAACCTTTTAGCTAGCCCGAGTAAAGGTATTATTGTATGACATCCTTCCGCCTTTTCCTGGGCAACATTTTCCAGCTGGGGAGGTGTGGCCTATGTGGCCTAAGCCGCCCCCCCACCCCTTAGCTCCTCCTCTTCCTCCCCCATGTGAAACTGACTCACTGCTACTAATTTAATTCCTCTGCTTCATTCCAAGGATTCCAGAGGAAAACTGTCACCTTTCCAAAATACCACTCAGGCCTGTTGCTTCTTTGCGCACCCGTCCCGGGTCTTCCCATTTCTAATCCCAACGAGTGGGCTGGAACTTCTTGGATGAGCCAAAATTAACCCTGGTGGTGATTTTTTTCTTCTCTCTTTTTTCTTCTTGTTCCCCTCCGCCACTTTTTTTTTAAAGCAGAGTTCAGGGAAAGTTTCTCCTTTCCTCTCTCCCTTTTCTCTTGCACTAGCACGTACGAAACAAGCCTCTTGGGTATCTTCTGAAAGTAAGTAAAATATATATTTCCCCCATCTTCTATCGTTCATTTTTTTCTATTTCATTGGAGACTAATCACAACTGAGTAAGTTCTATCAGGGAAGATCTTGATTAAAATGTGCATCTACGAGGGGGAGGCAGGAAGGGGAAAGCTGTGATTAAATTTGGATTTTTATTTGTAGCGCGGGGGAAGGAAACTTTCAACTTACTTTTCTTTATGGGAAAAGTCTGCTATATCTTCGCTTTTCATTCAAAGGGGTTGAAAGTTTGAGGGTACGTGGATGGATTGTCACACACACGCACCCTCTTTTTAACAAATTCTCTGTTTATCCGTGTATTTATGTGTTTTCAAAAGGCACTTAGCATTTTCTGTCGTGTGTGTGCATAAATTTCACTCTGCTCTTAAAGGAGTTTTTTGTGCAACTAGAAAAAAGTTCCTTCTTACTTTTAAGAAAACTTTTTGTATGCAAAATCTTGAAACAAAGAGTGGCGTTTGGGGGGGGAGGGGGAACCACACCTTTTTTAAATGGCTTGTGTGCTCGTGAGTTTCTCTTTGTCTAGGAAAAAGTACAGAAGCGGAGAACTTTTTGTCTTTAAGCTAAGGGTTCATTAGCTTGTTAAGAGTATGCAACAGTTTGCTGGCGGCATTGTGTGAATGGGTGTCGTTTTGATAGTGAGTTTCAATGGAGGGTGTGTACGGATTTGTCGCTGAACCTTAATTGTACTTCTAAGGAGGGCTGTGTGCGCGCTTATCTTTTTCCATTTTCCCACCCCCCACCCTCGGGAAGGAAGTCTTTATTTCCTCTCCCCCCCCTCAAGAGTCAGCAAACTTTCAATGTACTCTCAATGACTAAAGCCATCAAACGAATGGGACTTACTTTTGAGTAAACATGAGCAGGATCCCTTATATAATGATTCAGAGATGTATCAACAAGGGAAAGGTTCATCTCGTCATCTCCCCCTCCCCCATCGGAAACCTTGCCAGATCAAATATCTTAAAAATAAACCAGCGAACATCTGGAGCTACACAGGCCCAAATGGAGCCAATTTATTCTGTAAGAGTGGAGTGTTCAGACACCTTCTGTACAGGGGTGCAACTCAATTTTAGACGCCGGATTTACTAGTGTTCCAGCCACCCTCTTTAGACAGCCATGTGTGTTAGAAGGACACAGCTTTGCCTCTCTGTTTGTCCTCCCCCATTTCACGCTTTCTTGATATGCCAGAACAATGACAACAAAAACAGCTCGCTTACCCTGAACACACACGCACAAACTTCTTCGGCATTTTAAACTCATTGAAATCACAGCACCCTCATGCCCACAAACATAAAATGGAGTTTGCTTCTGCTGCTCTCTCCACCTGAAGTTTTCTAGGTAGCCCTTGGGGAGCCATCTTGGCCGTGGGCCCCTAGACTTCGGCCCTACAGTTGAGCCCTAATTGTGCCACTGCTTGTCGTGTATTGGGCCAAGATACAGATTATCTGGGGCTGCTCAGGTCAGGCACAAGCAAGCTTCTATCATGTGGGGTCTATTTTGTTCTGTAGAATCAAAGAAACCCCCGGGTGAGTTGATGGGTTAAAGCCAAGTATCTACTATACCTCATGAATCACATACACTGGAAAGCCCCACTCAGCATTCGAGTTGCTATAAATCAGGGATTCTTGGGGGTGCTTCAGACTGGAGAAATCTAGCACTAACATGCAGAAAACATGGTGCAGCTGTTCTGTCTTGCTTTCCTTAATAGAATTTTTCTTGTAAGTAAAAAGCCAGAAGTAGTAATAAGAAAACATAGTTAATAGTAGAAAGATGGCAATGGCTGGACCCACAGAAAAATTGCATGCATGAGGCAAGTCAGTGGTATAAGTGAAGTCTGTTTGCTCCCTAATCCGGAGATCCTCTTAACTGGCCAGCAAGCCTGCAGAAAGATCTGGTCAAAGTATCAGTCAATGAATACTTGTCTTTTACAGATCAGGAACTTTGGAGATAAATGATCAGTGGAAGGCAATTCATCATAATGGTCCACGTAGGGTTTCACTTACAATGTTAGAAGCAATAAGTTGTGTCAGGGATCCTAAATATTCGGACCCATTTTACAGCTGAGGAATGCCAAGGCTCAGTGAGAGGGAATTGGCCCATTAGATCAAGCAAGCATGCATGCAGGAAAATTACAGCCTCTGTAATTACAATTACAGTTGGTATTATTGGGAGTCAGAAACCCTCCACTTCAACCAGTGATCTACCAGTTCCCAGTTTAATTAGTTCCCCCTAGAGATGTGGATTCAATTTGCCTTTGCACCCTTTTGTCAAATGTCCTTCACTAGAGTTACGTAGGGAATGATTCTTAAAAGAATGGTCATGGTTTGTTTCCCTGATCACATGCAGTGGTGACTAAACCATATTTTATCTTGGGAGAATAGCTTTATTCTATTGTTTATTATAGAATAGCTTTATTCTATTACGTATTTAAAACATTTCAATGGTTGGTTTATTTTTGAGGTAAGAATAACAAAGGGATGGAAGGATGATGCCATCAAGCCATCCCCAAATCTTTACTCCCTTGCAGAGGTGTACATGGAGTTGTAATTATGATGTATGCCAAATCTGGTAAATGCGTGTAGAATACTTTAGTGAGCAAATTTCATAATGTGAATGTGGTTGATTTTGCATTTATAATGTTTTCATGTCAAAGAGGGCTTAGAAGAAAGTGTGTGTGTGTGTGTGTGTGTGTGAGAGAGAGAGAGAGAGAGAGAGAGAGAGAAATCTCCATTTGCACAAGACCTTGATGTGACTTGTTCCAAAAACAAACATGACCTTTCACATGGGTGCATGTGTTACTCAAATTACAGGATAAGGCTGGGGCCCATCACTGCTTTGTGGAGGGCAAAAGGAGCTCACTTTTCTTAACCTCCTATGCAACTACTGATTTTGTTTTACACTTAAAAGGAAAATGGCGAGAAGCCAATCAAAACACTGCATCCAAGGGATTTCTGTTCGTAATACCACCATCTCTTACAGATAATTTTGTGTACATCTGCCACAAACTTCCTAATATGCTGAACTCCAAGAAAAATCTAGGTCCCCAAATTTTGCTGGTGCGTCAGGGGCAAAATGATGTTGGCATTTGCATGCAACAATTTAAGAAATGCCAATTGTTTCAGATGTATTTTACCTCCAACCTGGCTCTCTTTTAACATCCTTGAGAATCTATACATTTAAACGCAATCCCCTATGAAAAAAATGCTTAGGACTTTTTATTCTAAGCACAATCTTTTGCCATTTATTTTACCTTTATTCAGCTGTAATGTTTGTTTCAAAACTTCCTAAAGTAGTACGTTTCCTATTTGCAAAATTCCTTTTCCCCAAATTGTATAAATCTCTTCAAGTTTGCAATCTTACACATGTTTACTGAGAAATTAAATTCCACCTGTTCAAACAACCTTACTCTCAGGTAAACATGTCTAGGGTTGGAACCATATAATCCAATCTGAAGTATGTGAGGCAGTGTGGTGCAGTGGTGTGAGCACTGTTCCCCAAGCTGATGCTGTCCATCTAGGTTGAGTTGCAGCTGCAGTTGTAAGCTGCTTGGAAATCAGAAGAGTCCAGCACAACTGAAGAGCACCAGCCTGGCCAGAACTGGATAAGAGCGTGCACTGGGAAGACAGAGGAAGTCATATCCTCACTTTGGCAGAAAGTTCAGTGGGCAAACATGAGTTGATCACTATCCCTCAGCTTAGCCTACCTCACAGGGTTGTGGTGAAGATAAAAGGATGACGGGGGTGGGAGAGCTGTGCACACTGCACTGACGTAGGGATGTAAATATAATGAATAATTTACTCAGAAGCAAATCCTGCCTTCATATGCTACTGATTCATTCACAATGATAGACTCCATCCTGTGTGGTTAATACTGATAAGCAGTATTGCAAAACTACGGTACTGGCATGGCACTCCATAGAAAGCATGGAAGTTGACTTGGAAATGCTACAAGGAAAAAGCACCCATTTTTTAAAAGGATAGTGCACATGTACTAATGTGTATAGCTGCTTTGCAAATAAGTCCAGAAAGGATGCAATCCTGTTCATCTTTAAGAGAAAAAAAGCCTACAAGTTTCATCTGGGTCTTGTAGGCCTTTTTCCTGTCTTAAAGATGTGTAGATTGTGCTTTAGCTGTTCTGTTTGCTTATTTCTTTTTAGTCATTTGTGGCAGGGACAGAAGGATTAGTTTTGGTCCTTCTTAGATTGTCATTTGGGTGTGGGGAGTCAAGGTCATTCTATCCTGTTCTACACAAGCTCACAATATAAAAAAAAAAATCAGCATGGAACTTTACGTATTTTCCAGTAGTGTGTAGTTTTGGATATATGCACTCATTGACTAACGCATGTTCATGAACATTTTAGAAGCATATACAATATATGTACATTTTTCTTAACACATTTTTCAGATGTGTGCATGTTGAAGACATTTCTTGATTGAATACAATATGTGCATTTTGTTGAACATTTTGTTCAACTTGCTAAATAAAACTTTTGTTATAAAGCACATTACAGTCTTGGAATTGTCCAGATTTCTGACCACAAATTTCAGGTGGGAACTAGGTAAATTCATTAAAAAATAAAAACTGAATAGAGCAAATTTCTCATATGTTCCTATTTGTATCATGCTGACAGACAAAAGAACTGAACAAATACTGTTTGGGTTTAGAAGACTTTTCTGCAATGTGTGGATGTCATTTTTTTTCTTTCCATATGTGAATTCTTTATAAAGTTATCTCTCATGAATTCAGTTTATATTCTGTCCATAGGATTTGCATTCCTTTCCAATTCTATGGGTAACCTGCTTTTTGCTATTTCTCTCTACTTTGTTCTGTACTTGGCACAGATATGCCTGAGCATCATATATGGAGTTCCAACTAAAATGTCAAGTCTTATTTCTGCAGCAAAACTTTCTATTTTGTTTTGTCCAGACTTTTCCTCTAGTATATAGTGCTCTAGCAGATGGTGCTTGTAGAGCCCAATTCTGTGTGTGTTTGTATTCTGGTTCTTTTATGATATTGCTTAGAAAAAAACTGCAACGCTTTGTAGTCTTGATTTTTGTTACTTCTGATAAATGTTTGCCAGCTCCCTCCTGTATCCTTGGCGGGATTCTTTGTGTTGCCAAAGAACACACAATTGCCTTTGTTCCAGATCATTCTATGGCTCTTTCTCAGAGGTAGGCTGCCCTTGGAAAAATTACTTGTGTCTAAGTGGTTTTGAGATTGGAGTGGTAGAAACAGGAAATCCAGTTGGGTGGGAAATACTCCCAGGAAGAGGGCACTTCAAGGAAGCTGTGTCCTGTAGGGTTTTGTTGAAGTGAAGCTTGTCAAAACAACATGGCTCACCTCCACCCCCGGCCGCCTGAAAATCAGTATCGAAACCTCAAAGCAAAAACAAAATCAGTTGTTTTAACTTCCACAATTGCATGTCCTTGGCCCAGCTTGGAGGAAGCTGGTGGTTGTGATTAATCTTACGCCAAGGAAGTGTCTTTCTTCGTAAAAAGTTTTTATCCGTCTGGGAAGGCTGCAGCTGTTGGGAGCCTTGTGGCAAGGGAAGCAAAGGAAACAAGGGCCCACAATTCGTGTGTGTGTGTGTGGGATCTCATCACAGATTAAAGAGCCAGCCCCCTTCCTGCCTTTAACGCAAGATGTAATCCACGCTGGAAGGTTTCTTTGTCTCGCTGCCGAACTGTGCCCCCAGAGGTCATTTGAACTGGAGTAACCAGGCAGAGAACCGGGTTTTGACTTGACAGGGAGCAGCAAAGAGGAGAGAGGGCGAGAGAGGCCCTCGCTCGCTCCTTTCTTTCAGCAATCTGGTTCCTCTGGAGACTCAATACACTTTGTGCTGGACTTTCCACTTAGAGCGAAAAAAACCCTTTGTTTCCTTCTTTATGAGATTACTGTTTTGACTCTGCACCCTGCCAAATGTTCTGAATTTCTGCCAAGACCAGATAATTGATGGACCACCATGGCCTCCCTCACAATTTCCATATGCATCTGCTCCCCAAAATATGGGCAAGTCTTGCCCTGATCAATGTTTTAACCCATAACTGGATGGTATAAAATATTAGCACAGAAATTCATGGCAGTTGGAGAGCTTTTATAAATATCCCATTTTCTTTGGCACATTTTTAGGTTTGTCTCTTTGGCTTGTGTTGATTTGTAAGTAGTGTTTTCCTCCCTGTGTTAACCCTGTTTCCATCAAGCCTTTCCTCTAGCATAACTTTGGATATCACGATGCCATCCTCCAGGATGGCCCTGGAGCCTCCAGGAATGAACATCTAAAGGGGGTTATGCTAGAAGGGAAGAGATTCTGGATATTTTTTCATTGTTTGGTACTGTTCAAAACTATGGCAGTGGGGGTGGGGGAAAATTTCTAGGAGTACTTCCAGAGGGTAGCCATTATGTACAGTGTCTTTCTCTCAGACCCAGGAAAATGGCTATTTAACTTTCTCACCCCCTTTGAATAGCAAATACCATCAGTCAAGGTTCTCTTGCTTTTTTTGCATGTGAGCAGGCAAATTAGATTGACCTAACTTCAGTGCCTCAGGGGAGAATTCAACCAAAATGACATTTGCTGCTGAGGCAAAGAGGCAGGTGGGGTTTCAGGGTTAAAGAATTGTGGCAGGGTGAATCCGTAGGCCAAGAGCACCGCTGTTGTCTAGCTGTTGCTTTTGCTGACCATGGGTGAACAGACAGACACCAAATTCACATTGGGTGCGAAAACCATGAATTGATTAACCCTCAGTTTACTTCATCCACAATTTGCTGGGTCATCTGGTGCATGCAGCTCCTGCTTTGCAGAACAATCTTTCTGAAAAGCAAACCTAGACGCAATGGGTTATTCATGAGCTATATGAACTAGGGTTAACCTGCAGTTTGTGTATAAGTTAAGAACTATCCCAGTTATGTCCAGATTTGCATATTGCAGGGCTACATGATTGTGCAGATTGGAGGTTAATTATGCAAAGCAACAGTAACATATGGCAATAATTAACCCATGATTTGCTGCTGTCACATGCAAGCACACCTCAAGTGCCAGGGTAATAGTGTGACAGAATGGCTGGTTTTTGGGTTTGCAAGATGTATTAACAGATGGCTGGATTTAAATGGGTAACTGTTTGAACCGGTTTAAATTATGCATTTCTTAATTCTATTTTATTCTTGAGTGTGTTTTAAGCTATGTAACTTCATAAATAATAATCTATAAAAGTAAATGTCCAAGACTATGAAACCTGAACACTTGAAATGTTAGCATGCATGCTAAGGAGACCTAAGGATGTGCATGCTTCAGGCTCATTTTGTTTTTTAAAATATGTTAATTTTAATATGCTGTATTTACCAGTGTATAAGATGGACTTTCAAACTCAAAATAGCAAAGTGAAAATGTGGGGTCATTTTATGCACCCAACAGATATAAACAGCCCCAAACATTAACTTCGTCTTATATGTGATTTGCCTTATATGTCAATCTATAGAGGTATTTTTCTTACTCCCTGGGCCCTTGTTCCACATGTTATTACTATATATATCAGCATATAAGACAACCCATGAAACTGAAAATAGCAAAGCGAAATTTGGAGGTCGTCTTATATGCCCAACACATAACAAACACCAGAAAAACAGCCCAAAATATTGACCTTGTCTTATAAACCAGTATATACGGTACACATTGTCAAAGCCTGTGCTAACCATTTCAGCCCCTAGAAGCAGACATCTCTAATCAGCTTGTTTTATAGTCTGTAGGTTTCCAAGCCATTCAGGGGAATAAGGCCTCCAGGTTATGGAGACAGATGCAGCAAGGCATGGTTTGTGTGCCTGCTTGCCAGCAGGCTTGGCAAACACAAGGTATCCAACTCTTGACAGCTGGGCAAGTTTGCCTGAAAATTTTGCAATATCAAACTAATTGCTATTCCAACCCTTGCAAAACCCAGACCATTTGCTAAAACATAACAAACAAAAGTGGTGATGATGTGCGGTGCTTGGCAGCTCAGGAACCACCCTACCAACTGGTCCCTGGTACGAAGTAACAGTTCAAAGGACAGACATACACTCAGCATTAAGGGAGAGGAATCCTCAGGTGAATTAAGGAACTCTGCTTGACCCTGATGGGAGTAAATACAATGCCAGTTCAGGACTAAGAAGACCTGAGTTCAAATTCCTGCTCAGATACTGATCTTCCTAGATAATCTTCAGACAGTTTGCTGTTTCTCAGCTGAACCTGCCTTGCAGGGTTGTTTTAAGGATAAATTGGAATAGCTCCATACCCATTACCTGATCATTGAGCAAGAAGGGCCAAATATAGGTCAGGAGTCAAGGGGCAAAATAGGTTTCTACAAGAAGCTACTCAGCTTTGAAAGATGTGAGCTGGGGAGCAAAGTTGTTTTGTTAAAAGAAAAGCATATGTTAAAGGTTCTTGAATTCACAAAAATTAGTTACAGTTATGTTACATGCCAACATGCAGAAGTGTTTATTACCCAGCTTTCCTTCAAGGAGTTCAAGGCAGGGTACATGACTTTTCACCCCTGGCCAATCATTGTCACAACAACCCTGTGAGGTATGTTAGGCTGTGAGCACCTGGTGTAAAGTCACTCAGTGAGCTTCATGACCAAGTGGAGATTTGAAACATGGTTTTGTGCAGCTCTAGTCTCACCACTGCTCCGGTATAATATCTTCCTAATTAAATAAAAATTGTAAAAACAAGGTTTATGTAAAGGCTTGTCAATGCTTAACACCATGGTTACCAACCTGGAAAAGGATGATAGCGTGTAATGGACTGCAGTTGAGTCATCTGTACTCAACTGATGTGGTCCCTTTTCAACAAGAGCCTCTCAATGTGAAACATTTAACCCTGAGCTTCACCACGGCCCCTTCTCCTATTTTCCTGGGATTTCCCCCCCTGCCTTCCTGTTCTATCACGCAACCACCAAGGTAACACTGGGATATAAAACAATTCTGGAATTGCATTGCTGTTTTTATTATGATACCACATGGTAGCTGCTTAATCCTTGTTCTTTAAAAAAAATGGGATAGGAAAAAGCTGTAAAACACAAGAAGAGTTCTGGAGGAGGTTGACAACATTGTTTAAAGCGTCCCCAAAATTCACTGTGACTAAAGAACCATGAGTGCCCAAATCAAGACTTTGTGCAGGTTTTTGCTAAGTACAGGCCTCAACTTGGTGCGCTCCAGTTATGTGGGACTTAATTTACTTCTCATCATTCCCAGCCTTCCCTTGAATTGCTTTCTATAACAACACCCAGCATTCCTGACCACAGACCATGCTGGCTGGGAATGATGGGCATTGAAGTCCCAAATATCCAAAGGGTACCAATGTTTCTATAGGCTACAGTAATTATGGGTTTCTGAACTACAGTGAGTGGTTTTCCCTATAAGAGCACTGTTCTTCATTCCCTCGAACATATGAAACAGCTCAACGTATGTTAGACTGGTCTTTCCTTAACGCTGGATTTTCTATTCTGCAAAGATTCGGACAGAACTCTTCTGAGACTCACTTACCTAACATCTCTAACTTAGTGGTTCCCCACTTTGGGGGTTGCTAGATGAAGTTGGATTACAATTCCTCTAATCCCCACCTGGCCCAGGCAACAGTGAAGAGTAATGGGAGTTGTAGCCAGGAACATCTAGGTACCTGAGTATGGGAACTACTTGCAACTGAATGTATGGAGAACTGGATCTGGAGTTTTCCAAACAGAGACCTTCCTTGTCTCAGCTAAAATCTGTAAGGATGTCTCATTTCAAAGGAAAGAGAAAGAAAGATACTTTCTATGTTCCATCAGCAACCATTACTCATGATTACTAAATGGAACCAGTTTCTGGGAGCAAAGAGTGGGGAGGGGGTGATCACAGGGGTGGTACAGGATCTGCCTTGTTTGCAGAAGCTCCAAGATTGAATCAGTGTCATCTCCAGATCAGGCAAGGCAAGGCTTCTGCATGAAACCCTGAAAAGCTGCAACCTGTCCATGTCAACATTATTGGGCTACATGGGCCAACCATTTGGATCAGTACAAGAAGGCAGTCCAGTCCTTGGACTGTCTCGGGAATGGACAACATGATTGAAATGGAGAGTTATGTTATGTTAGTTGTGGAGTCGTGTCCGACGCATCATGACCCCATGGACAATATTCCTCCAGGCTTTCCTGTCCTCCACCATCCCCCAGAGCCCACCTAAGCTCACGCCAACTGCTTCAGTGACTCCCTGTAGCCACCTCATCCTCTGCCGTCCCCTTCTTCTTTTGCGGTCAATTGTTTCCAGCATCGCTATGAGCTTAACTGCGTATGGCCAAGCATCCAGACAAAGGCAAAAAAGCTTCAAGCAGTTGTTCAAATCTCAGTGCAGCCGTCTCTGCTTTTTTTCAGGCCTTCCTCCTGATACCGCAGAGTCGGGCCACTGGCGAGCAGAGGCCAGCCCCTCTGGGGAGATGGGGGATGCTGGGGAGAAGGGTCTGGACAACGATGCGGAAGGGGTGTGGAGCCCTGACATAGAGCAGAGTTTTCAGGAGGCGCTAGCAATCTACCCACCCTGCGGGAGGCGCAAGATCATTCTTTCAGATGAGGGAAAGATGTACGGTATGTGAAACACTTTCTTTCCTGTCCTTGATTACTTTGGGGGTTATATCTGGGAACAAAAGGTATGGCAGTCAGTTTAAGCCATACAAGGAGAAGGATGCTTTGGAACTCCCAAAAGGGAAGGAAGCAGCTCGGAAGGCAGCCATGGCTAGCAAGACATTTCTGTGACACAGTGATAATACTGTAGCATCTGCCGCTCCAGCGAATTAGTGGCTCCGGGGTAGGGAGTAATCCAGCTGAGGAACTCCAGAGAGCTGGATTGATCAGCTTCCCAGGCCTGAGCTTTCCCACACCTAACATAGGAATCATGTCTCTGAGCATGTTTGGAGCTGGGGAGTGGCAAGTTGGCCTGCTGGCTGTGGCACAACCAAGGGAAGTGCATGCTTCCTCTGGACATCGTGCTTGGGGTTGAGGGAGTTGTTCTTCTGATTTCCTGTCTCTTCTCTGTCAGGCCGGAATGAACTTATTGCCCGTTACATCAAGCTGAGAACAGGGAAAACGCGAACAAGGAAACAGGTAAGCACGAAGGGGTTGGCAAGGAGCCTTCAGCTGGAGGAAATAAATATTGCAGCCCGGAGATGCCCCTTCTCTGCAAATGTTTCTCATTCATTTCTCCCCAACCTCTTCCACAGGTTTCCAGCCACATCCAGGTTTTGGCACGGAGGAAAACCCGTGAGATTCAGGCCAAGCTTAAGGTGAGATCCTTAACAGCCGTTGTTGATCTGTTTATGTTTAACCTCCCACCCTGCTGGAAGAAAGGAATAGTAAGAGTGGATATTTTGCCCCCAGTTCCCATGATGCTTTGTCAGTACTCTGTGCTCAGTGTTGTTTGGGCAAAGTATCAGCAGGTCTTCTCATTGTTGCCAAGTTTTGTGTCTGGCTGTTCCTGCCAGAGGGAAAGGAGCCATGGGGGGAAGGGGGAAGGAAAGAAGTGAGGTTCTGGGGACTTCTTGAACCAGATGAGAACTGGTTTTCCCCAGTTTGGGACCCTCTGGATATTCTGGACTAGAACCAGAATATGCTCCAGGTAGTATAACCAGGGGCCAGGAAAGCTGGGAATTGTAGTTCCAAGCACCCAGAGAACACTGGGTTAAAGAAGGCTGATGTACGTGACTGGGGCAAATGGGTGGGAGAGGACAACCTTGAATTATTGCTCCTGGGTTCTCTACCACAGAATTTGGAGGTTGGAAGACTAGAAGAGGAGGAGGAAGTGCAATCAGGAATGCTAGTTTCCAGAGGCAGAATTTAAATAGGAACATGTTGACATTGAGGGGTGGGAGATCTGTTAATCTAGTTCTGGACTCCGGTTCTTTTGAAGGACTTACGGGATCTACAAAAGTGGTTTGAAAAATACTGAATAAGTCAGATCTGAGGCAAATAAGGGAAGACATGATAGAGGTGTGTAAAATTAGGCATGGGGTGGAGAAAGGGGATAGGCAGGCATTTTTCTGCCTCTCAGTATTAAAACTGAAGCTTATCTCATGAAGTTTATTGGCAGGAGATTCGGGACTGGAAAATGAAAGTACTTCTTCATGTAGCACTTAGTTAAACCATGAAATTAACTTCCAGAAGCTGTAGTTAAGGCCACCAGCTTGAAAGGGGGTTGGATAAATGAGCAGAGGAGAAGGCTATCTGAGACCACTGTTCCTGAAGGCCACATCCTGCCCCCAGATGAGAGGGGTGTGGCTGTGCATACCAGTTGATGGGGAACATGGATGAGGGGGTGTTGTTGTGCTCAAAACCTGCTTGTGGGATCCCATGGTCAGCGGATTGGTCACTGCCTGAGCAGAAAACTGGACTAGATCCTCAACTCTGAGCCAGCCTGGTTCTTCATGGGTTCTTGTGGGGCAAGGCTCCCTCAACCAGCCATTCTTGAAGCCAAGGTCTGGTCAATGTCTGGATGGAGGTCACCTAAGAACCCTACATATGCTGCCTTGAGTTCCATGAAGGAAGAAAGGCAGAATAAATAAAAATATATATGATATAGAAACAGATTATCCGTATCCCACCGCTCAGCCAAAGTCTCACAGGGTGGCCAACCTCTGGAAGTTGCTGCCTCTTTTAAGCTTTCCAAATGAGAAGACTGGTTATGGCCCTACAGTCTACCTGAAAAACATTGTGCCTGCTGTGGCTGGCTAATGGTGCCATCAGAGGCAGCATAGCCAGTCTACTGTTGGGCCCCCTGTCCCCTGTGTTGGGTCCCCGGCAGCTTTCCCCTCTTCTTGGTGGGTTGCCGTGTCCAGTGGCGTCACTGATTGAACAAAGCAGCTCTTTGGTTTCACCTGGAGGGGGTGGCTCCCATTTTATGTCCCACTAATACTAGCCTTTGCGCTGCGGCATCTAAGAAGTGGGGGCCACCTGGCTTCCACCCAGCCGGTTAAGCAAGCTTGGAGGAGAAGGAAGAGCAGTGACTGCAGGAGGGCTGGGGCAGGTGGGCACTCCGGAAGAACTTCTCTCTCTTCGCAGGACCAGGTAGCGAAGGACAAAGCACTTCAGACGATGGCAGCCATGTCTTCCGCTCAGCTTGTGTCCGCCACGGTCCTCCAGGAAAAGTTGGGCCTGTCAGAATCCCACTACCCACCCAGCACCACCGTAAGCATATCTGGAAAAGGGGCAACGAGGTGGGATTTCTGTGGGGCTGTACTTCTACAGCAGCTTTCTCCAGCCTGGTACCCTCCAGATATGTTTGACTACAGCTTCATGCTAGCTGGGCATGATGGGAGCTGTTGTCCAGCACATCAGGAGGGCCTCAAGTTGGGGAAGGCTGACCTAGAGCATTCCATACTGCAACCTCAGACCAGAGTTTGGCCGAATTAATTATCTTCATTTCCCTGAGGAATCTTACAAATTGTAGTTTGATGGAGGGCTTAAAAAAATAAGGCTCTCTAACCTTCATTTCTCCCTTACAGAACTACAATTCCTTATGGACATGAAGAGATTGCTGAACCAGTTTTAACTGTCACTTGTTGTCCTACTGAAGACATCTCAGTTGATTAATCATATCAGAATTACTCAATTTAAATTGGCTTAGGAGTGAAAATGATATTTTCAACGCAAGAAGCATGCTTGCCTTGGTAGAGAGGAAGCACATGTCTTAAATGAGCCAGCCCGTGCTGTGGGTTGTTAAGGGGGAATGCTGCTGTCCCTTCTATAAATTTTGTTAAAAGAAGAGCACTTTTGGCTCAGTTAGAAGGTTTTGAAATGGATTTAATCTGATCAACTAACAGTGCAATCCTATGTCTGTGGGCAGCTGCAAAACCGTTCGGAGGCCCAGCTATGAGACTGGAGAATAAGTCCAACCTTGTGGCCTGGCTTTGGCTTTGGAGTGCCTTCCTCCCGCACTGGCTGCATCTCCAAAGACATGAGAGCAGCCTGGGAGGGGTTCCTGGGGAGGGGGCTGCCATGGCAGGACGTACCCTATCCGGGCCTCAGCCACCTTCTCTCCTCCATGGCCTTTCAGGCAGCTAAAATCAGCGGCCTTAAGTGTGGGAGGAGCAGGGTGCAGGGCGGGAGAAGCACAGAGTCCCCTTTGCTCCTTCTGTCCTGCATAGGATGCCTGTAGATTTGGAGAGTTACAAGCATCTGGAGCAGTTTGCACCCTAAATCGCTTGACCTTCGATTCAGTGCTTCAGCGGTGAAGTACAGAGACACCATCACTAATCCCGATTCTCCTTTTGGCTTTTACAGTCCACAGAGTTCTTCCAGTTCTGGGGAGGGGATGCAAACCAGCCCCGAGCCAGCCCAGAGTAAGTGTCTGCTGCTTACTTTCTCCCATCAGTTTGCCCAGTCCTTCTCCCCTCAGGCTCTCTGTGTTAATCATGCGTGAATCCAGTGTTCTGTGCTCTGAATCCCACTCTTGCACTCCTTTTCTTCCAGCGTTAAGCCTATTCTTCAGGCCCCGTACCCCATCCCATCTGTCGCAGCGCCCTCCTCTGTCCCAGGTAAGCTGCCTTGGGCATTTCCTTGGCCAATTCACCGCCCTTCTGGGGAAAGGGAGTCTTTCTGCTTGGCCTCACTGCTTCGCTTCTCCTTCGCTCGCCAGGTTATCACGCAGCCCCGGGGAGAGTGTCCCGTCTCCCCACCGCTACCTCTTGGCAGGGAAGCCACATCGGTACAGAAACCCTTCGACTGGTGGAGTTCACTGCCTTTGTGGAGCGGCAGGGCGAACAAGATGCGGTGAGACACGGCGCACGCGCTCGGATGGCACAAATGCTCCTGCCCATGCGGATCTTTTATCTTTAGGCAGGCCTGGGGTGGGAGTCAGCTTTGGATAGGCAACCTGATGCCCTCCCTAAGTTTTGGACTAGGATTCCCATGCACTCCTGTCAGCGGGACGAAAGCTTGGGACTCATAGGCCAAAAACTAGACAGAATCAGGCTGCCTAACCTCCTGGATTCAGCTTTCCCCTTGGTGGAATCCAGGTTGTGTGTGTGCTCAGCCCTGGGTGGGTGACTTTGGATGCACCAGAAGCTCATTTTCCCTCCTGTGGCTTCGTTCCCATCGCTGTGTGAAAAAGCTGGTGGCGTCATGGTGCCCTTTCTCCTGGAATGGAAAGAGCCATACCTGGAGGCAGCCAGGGCCATGTGAGGAGGGTAGATGTAGGCTGGCCCGGCCCATTTATTTATTAAATATTCTCTGGGCACCTCTCAACAATCAGAACTGTACCATAAGACAAGAGTTTAAAAGTTTACATCCAGAGTATAAAACAGAAATATGAAACAAAGTCAAGCCTAGCAACAGTGCAAAGATTGTGAGTTTCTGTTTTAAAAGCAGCTCTGAAAACAGAAACCCAACCCCCCACCCCCAAAGAAAAAAGATCTAGGAACATAGGAAGGTCACCACCTCGTGCAGGAAAGAACGTAGGTTCAACCTGCCCCACGGAGTTACTAAGAGTATAACAATGAGAGGACCCTGCTTCTGTTGTCAGGAGCTCTTTGGTGGAAAGATGGTATCGTGCAGTGTTCCCCGGCTGCCGCCTTTGCTGCCTTTTGGCCACATTGGCGGGAAACGCTGGGATTGGTGCCTGGACTCTTGGAGGGCCCCATACTGGGGAAGACTGCAGTGCGATGTGATAGACTGAAGTAAGACTGGGGGATAAAGACACAAGACGCGAGGTTCAGATGGCAGCCAGAGGCTGCTTGAAGAGCCAGAGGCTCAGAGTGGGACACGAGTCTCATCTTCCCTGAGCCCTGAATATGCCAGGCAACCCTAACTACACTGCGATCTCTTAGCGGGGCAGGGATTCTGCTGACCTACCTTACAGGGTTATTGGGAGGGCGATGACAGTGATGTTTGGGAAAGAGCTTCCGCCAAAAACGGTGGCCAACATTTGTCAGTCATTTCAGTGAGATACAAAATTCGGGCAGCTGGTGCCACTCCATGCGAACATGTGTTTGCTCTGGGTGGGCGTACCCAAGAGGCTCTGTGTGTTGGCTTGTGTTCCTGATTTCCCCTTTCTTCCCCACAGTGTCAGCAGCAGCACCGCTTTGTACATATCGATCCCACCCCCACCTCTGACCCGCCTCTGGAGGTGGTGGACGTCCGCCAAATCTATGACAAGTTCCCTGAGCGGGGAGGTGGACTGCGCGACCTGTATGACCAAGGGCCTCCCCATGCCTTCTTCTTGGTCAAGTTCTGGGTGAGGATCCCTCTGTCCTCCTGGCCACAGTCCTCCAGCCTCTTTATTCATTTCTTTAATTATTTTTCTGTATTTCCCAGTAGCCAAAGCTCTAAAGATTAAACCCTAAAGATACAGTATAACAACAGAAGAGCAGTTGCATACAAAGGTTTAACACTCTTAAAACAATTGGCAATAAATCCCAGGACACACTAAGAGTATACTGCCGAATCCCTGGAAGTAGAGGAAGGATTAGCACTGAAAAGCTGGCTGTTGATGCCACATTGGCCTTGCTGAGCAGACAGTTAGTTCCATAATCCAGTTAGATTTTATTGTATTTTAAAATTGTTGTGAGCCGCCCCGAGGCTTTGTTGCGATGGGGCGGCATATAAATGTTTTAATTAATTAATTAATAAATAATAAATAAATAAATAAATAAATAAATAAAACAATCGGGGCCACCACCAAAGAAGCCTTGTTGCCATCCCCCAGGCCTGCCTTGGATGGTCCCAGGGGCTGAGTGTAGAATATGGATAGGTTCCATATTCTAATTAGAGGGGCCGGTTGCTGGTACAACTCATACATATTTACTGCCCTGGCCCACTGTGGCAAGTGGATTGCTTTGGAAGGTCAGAGCGGGTGAATCGGGTCTCTCAGAAGCACTGCGCTCCCATGCTCCTTGCTATGTTTGTGGCAACAGCAAACAAGTCACTTTGAAAGCTGTTAGTGAATAAAAGGGCATTGTTGTGGGGTCCTGGGTCTGGGTTCCAGTCCCGTTTCAGCCATAGACAAATGTCCCTTTCAGTTTCACTTCCTCACAGTGGTAAAATATCAACTGATATTCTGCTTCTTTCCATGGAAGTTCACTTAGCTCTTGCGGCCAGCAGTGGTGGATAGACTTCTCCTGCTCTTATAAAGCATCGAAAACTTTATGTTGTGCCCCGGTGATGAAAAATGTGCACTCTCTTTTCTTCCTCCCCTATTTCCACTCTCTTGCCATAGGCTGATTTGAGCTTTCCCCTCCTTGAAGAAGAACCAGGGGGCACAGGAGGGACCTTCTATGGGGTGAGCAGCCGATACGAGGGCCCAAGGGCTCTGACTCTCAGTTGCACCTCCAAGGTCTGCTCGTTTGGCAAACAGGTGGTGGAAAAGCTGGAGGTGGGTGCAGTGGGGAGGGTTGGCAGTGGTGGGGAGGGTGTTGTGGGGATGAGGGACAGAGAAGAGTGTGGGCATATTGGGTTGAAAGCAGTAGAGAGGATCTGGCTTTTAATGGTGCAGGTGTTGAGCCTCAGGTCTGTGGGGCTCCCCAAATGCCCAACCCTTTCCCCACCAACCACTGGCCATTTGGTGACTTGTGCAGGTTTTTCTCCATCTTAAAAAGTAGAAATGCCTCTCCTAAGGCTTTGTTCCTGGCAGAACGTCATGCAACAATACGCTAGCATTCTCTTGGTATTTTCCCCCCACCCATTTTTGCTGTTGCTCCTGCTCACCAGGAGAACACACCTGCCCCCAGCAGAGCTCCTCCAACACTGCTCTGGCCCTCGGGCTAAGAGGTGCTACAGCCTCCTTAGTTGCCTGAGAAACACCCTGTGAAAATTTAACCACATGTACGAATGGAGGAAGCTGGTTTAGATCCATTCAGACTCTAGGGTCAGTGTTATCTGTGCTGATCTTGCGTTCCCTTGCTATGGCAACAGCTGAAAACTCCCCCAGTGCCAGGCAGGGGGGCTGGGAGGTCAGTAGGTAAACCGCCAGGGCTGCGGCAGCTTGGTGTACCTTTTTCCCTCCTCCGTTCAAGAGCCGGCTTTCCCCGCTCCTCTCAACTTCTAGGGGCAACTGGCTGCCAAGAAGAGGAAGGAGACTCCTGTTTGTCTCTCATCCCTGACAGGTTTCTCTGTTTTTTTCCCCTCCTCCAAAGATTCTTGACAGACAGAATCTGGCCCTGAAGAACCACTTCCGACTTGTTGAAGCCAAAGTTTTATAGCTCTGGATTTGAGGGACTTGGGGCTGGCGGGTGATAAGAATACCAGTTCCTCTTTACAAAGTCACCACATCCTGGGGGTTCACCTGTTCTGGGTTTAGACGAGGAAGGCTTTCCAAGTCAAAGATCATGATTTCCAGGGACTCAAGGAACCTAAATTTTAGAAGTGTAGACTTAATGCAGCAGAATTAAGTCGTTGGTTCCCAGACAGCAGAATGCCAGAGAAACAGGAGGGGGTCCTAAGTGGTGGGTAGTCAAAACACCTTTGTAGGAAAGTGGGAACATGAATGGCCTAGAGCAGTGGTGGCGAACCTCTGGCACGAGTGCCGCAGCGGCCACACAGAGCCCTATGTCAGCACGCGAACCAAGTCGCCCCAGCAGCCAAGCATCGGATAACAGCGCACACAGGCGCCATGCGCGTGCTCGGAAAGGAGTAGCAGCACCAGGCAGTGACATCACAAGTGACGACTCATTAGCCACGACCCGTCCGAGCTTTCGCATGGCCAGCCAGTGCACTGCCAAGGAAATATATATATATTTGCTTGCACTGGCCGTGAGTTTTAATACATTCATTTTTATTAACACAAGATTGTAGCTTTGAGCTTTCTTATGAAAAATTGAAATTTAATATCTAAGATTTAGCAAAGAGATGTTCTAGTTAAGAGACAGATTCTTTTAATGTGCTGTCTTCCTGGCATATTTGAATCTGCAGTGTTGGCACTTTGCGATAAATAAGTGGGTTTTGGGTTGCAGTTTGGGCACTTGGTCTCTAAAAGGTTCGCCATCACTGGCCTAGACCCTTTCCCTTTGATGGACTAGCTTGCTTTACTTGCAAGGAATGAGGTGTTTCGCACTGCACCCTCGATAGAGACTATTTAATGGCCCCCCACCTAGAGCCTAAAGTACTTCTTTGGCCACCTCATTTCTTGCATAAGTTCAGGCCATAACCCTGATTTAGAAGAGAAAATTGGGGATTGGGGTAATGCAAGATATTGGCATTTAGACTTAATGGTCTGGGGCAGCAAAGTGAGAGAGAAAGGAAGAATTAATCCAGTTCTGTGGCTGGACATGGTGGGAGTTAGATGTTTTCATCCCACCCATAAGCAAGTTTTCTGAACAGTATAAATAGGATTCACTTTGATTTCAGTGGAATTTTGTTTCACATAAGTTTAAAAAACAACAACTTAGGATTGCAAGCCTTGCTTCCTGAGGTGTTTTCCTTCCCCAGACTATGGTGGTGGGCATTTGAGTGGGAAAGTAGGGCTACTCTCTCTTATTCATCCTATTTGCCACTAACCATCTCACTTCGTGCACCTAACTCCCCCAGACGGCTGAGCCTCCCCACTGGGAAGATGGGCGCTTTGTCTTCCAGCTGCAACGCTCACCGCTCTGCGAGTACCTCATCAATTTTATCCGCAAACTGCAAACCCTGCCTGAAAAACCAATGATGGATAGCGTGCTTGAAAATTTCACCATCCTGCAGGTATTTGGGGCGAGGACGCATGGGGGCATCTCACTCTCAAGAGGGAATTCTCTCAGAGGAAGGGGTCGTGAGTGCAAGAGGTGGTCTCTCCAGAACCGAAATACAGCGTTTGGCAAGCCTGGCAAGGTTGCCAGGTGGCATCCTTGCGTGACTGCCTCAGACGCCTGCTTCTTGGCCACTGGGCAGTGGAGCACAGAGACTTGCCAGCTCAGCTCCTCGCAATGGTCTAGAATTATGCTCTTTGGGGGGCATTGTGGGGCATTGGAAACAACTATCAAGCGTCCTTTGTGGTCAGGTGATCCTGAGGTAGCCCCACAACACAAATGGCGCCTTCTCGAGCCTGGAGCTCGGAATACAACCTGGGATTCAAAGATGAGGAGAGAGTCCGGTTTTCCATTTCCTCCAGCTACGCAGGGAGCGGCAGCCGGATGCAGGCTGCCAAGAGCTGGAAGGGGCTCAAGAAAAGGGCTAGTCTGTGAGAACAGGTGGCTTCATCACAGATGCTCGGGAGCAGGGAACTCTCCAGTGAGGATCAGCCTACTCATTATGCTTCTAACGAGGGATCCTGTTACTTTCCATCTCTGGCCACTTTGGCGTGCTGGCTAAGGAACTGTGTGTCTTCTCCCGGCTGCTGCTGCCGCCACCAGGTGGGACTCGTGGGGCGGCTTTGGCCGTCAACTTGGCGACGGCTGTCTTGGCTCTCCTGCCTGCTCAAGGGGAGGCTGCAGTTGGCTGCCGCTGCTCTCAGCACGCACAAGCCAGTCCTAGGAGCCCTTCCCTTCCATCTCCAGTGGCCACTGAGTGGTGGTGGGGGGTGTCCTGACAGCCTTTCCAACATCCCAAAAGAGGCAGAGGGCAAAACGATGCCTGTAGCATCTTGTGTGCAATCTTACGCCTGTTCAGACAGAAAGTCCTGCAAAGATGGCCTCCTCCAGCCTCACCTCCCTCACAGGGTCGTCGTGACAATTAAATGGTGCAGAGGAGAACTATGTTAGCCATCTTGGGTTGCTTGTGTGAGGGGGAAAAGGGCTGGGTGTAAACATCATGTAACAATAGATAGTAATAATGGTGCTGAAGGTGCGGTGCAGCCTTCCCCAACCTCGTCCCTGACTGCAGCTCGCATCAATCCCAATAATGGGGCTTGCAGCCCATCGCATCTGATGCACACCTGGTTGGGGAAGGCAGTTGAAAGTATGTCCTTTGCAGCAATTCTCTTAGTGTAAGCTTAATGTGTTGTCTTTACTTGGTGTGAGCCTGCATGTAATTGAAGTGGACAGTATAGTTTCTCACTGGAGTGCTTGTTTGCTGCAATGCACGAACCAGACGTGGGAAGGACGCGAAGGCGGAAGCACTCTAATGAAGTAGCGGTTTTTGTGGTTGAATTAAACATGAAATCAGGGGTGAGTGGGAAGGAAGCTTTGACATTTCTAGTGAAATTACAGCAAGTTTCCTGAGCGGTGCTGGTAAGTCTGGAAGGTTTTATTTTATTTAAAACATTTCTGTGCCGCCCCATTCGCAAAAAGCCTCGGGGTGGCTTACAAGGTTAGGGATCCAATAACCAGGTTGGCCTGTCCCTTTGCCCCGACTGTGAAATGTTGACATACAATCTCTCCCTGCCACAACAGGTTTTGCGGGATCAAGAGACTCAGGAGTTACTACTATGCGTGGCCTTTGTGTTTGAAGTGTCTGCCAACGAGAGGGGAGCACAGCACCACATCTACCGGCTGGGCCGGGACTGATGGACGGCTTTTACCTCACCACCACCCCCTCTCTCCAAAACGAGCCACCCACCTACCCCTCGCCTCACACTTGGCCTACAGCCTGTCTCAACCGGTGGACAAACTGCTTTGATGCCTGCTGTGGCCTGACCCAACCACCGACTGTACCAAATGGATGCCCCCCATTTCTTTCCCTTCTCTTACGGTCCCAAAACCAGATGCTAAGCCCAGCCCTCAACAGCTGCTCTTCTGCAGTGAACAGTGCTGGAGCCACGGACCCTTCTGAGCAACCATACTTTGGAAAGGACTCTTCCCCTTGTCGGTTATTTCTCATGTGAGAACAGCTTTTAACCTCTGCTGCCATCGCAGACCTACTCGAAGACCCCCACCCCACCTTCCCCCTCAGCGATGTTTCTCTGGGATTTAACACTCCGTTGTAACAAGACATGGCATTTCCTAACACTCCTGTGGGATGCGATAGGCAGAGTCTGGCATCTTGAATACTCAAGTCTCTCAGTCAGCAAACAAGGCAGCCAACTGCTTCTGGGCTAAGCTGGGATGTACCACTTCAGACTGTTCACAGGAGCCTCCTTCCCTCCAAACAAAGCTGGTTTTTACCTGCAGGGTTATCCAGTCCTAATGGCTCACTGCTCACCCCAGAGCAATCTGAGATGGTACTGCTCAAGCAGTTTACTTCCTCCTCTGCTGTTTTTGAGCACAAAGGCTACCAGTGATGGAGACACTGGCCATGCCAGAAATGTATCCTCTTGCAACCACCTCAGGCTTCCTCTGCACATGCACCAGGATGATGTGGTAACACGCAGGGATATACGAGTCATTTGCTTCAGTTAGGTTTTGATCAGGATGCATCCAGCTCTCGGCTCCTTAGGTGAAGACAGACTTGAACACCAGCTATAGGGAAAGTCTATACATGCCTGTGCAATGTGATCGGCAGGACACAGTAAGGGTTCAGCAGCATGAAAAATGTGCAGGAAAAATGCATATTTTGGAAGAATGCACAGAAACACTCAGGAGGAGGAGGAGGTTTTGCAGATGTGATGAATACACTTGGAGGAAATAGGCACGCGCTTTCATGCAGACATGAAAGGAAGTTTGCAATCTCTGAGATGGGTGTAAGACAGAAACACGTTTTCAGATGGAATTCAGAACTTAAGTTTGCACACAAATGCCTAGTAAGGTGATGGGAGTGAGCTCTCCCTCTGGACTGCAGCCATGTGATTTTTTAATTATTCCTGCACTTTAAAATTCTCTGTAAGCATATTAGCAAATTCAGCAAGAAAGGCTATAGTCTAGTTCTCTTTTCTGCACTAGTTTTCTACTTACAGGGAGGTTATATGTAGGGGTGCTTTTAAAAATGCATACAACTGTGGTGATTCCCTACACTGTGTGGTCATTCCCTGCAGGTGCCAACAATCAGGAATTAACCATCGATTTTACCACCTTGTTTTGCTGCATGTGTAGACCCAGCCTAAGATCAAGGAAAGTGCAAGAGTGAGCTTAGCGTTGTTTGAAGTGGAGCATGAATGAGATTAATCCAGACTCCATGTACCTCCATGATATGATGTCCTCTTTTAACATTCGCAAGGTTGCAACAGGCTCCCACCTTGGTGGGAAATGGGGAAATGATGTGATCTTGCATAAAGTTTATTTTGACATAATATGGGTGTTTTGGATGGCTTCAGCACAAAACAGTGAGACTGCCCCAGTCACCACTGCGGTAAATTGCCACTGGAACACTGCTAGGCCCAGATGTTTGGGGGGGGTTACCTGGGAGCACCAAGCCTCCATCAGTTACCTGTACATGAAAAGCGCAGGTGATGCAAACTGGAAACTCTTGGATTATACCTGTCCTTCTATGTTAAGTGGAAATCAGTTCTGTTAAAGTAGAGGATCCCTCTTTGCATCTTGGGACCCTTGTATAAACCCAGCTTTGTCCCCTTTTTGAGACAGACCTGCTCTGGAACATAGTAGGAAATGTTATATACCTGCTGTAGGTTTGTGGTACTTGCTACTGGGGTGGACTATTTGGGGGCAAAATAATTTATTGACAGCCACAGCTGAACCAAAGTAATTTTAAACTTGGAAGAAAACTCTGGCAAGTCACAGCACTTCGATGCTGTGGTCCTTGCATCTCACAAGGAAAAAGAAACTTCAGCACTTACCGCTTGTGGAACAGCTTCAACGCAGCAGGATGCAGAAGAAATCCTTATAAAAAGGCCTGCAAGTCCCTCGACTTAGTCCTGCCACAGGCCAGCTTTGCCTGCAGTATCAGTTCCAGTGTGCAACTCCATAGAAGCCCCATTTGTTGTCTCGGAGAGGCCTTTATGACACTGAAGCAGCCACTAGGTTGGAGCAGCCAATTGGAGTAAGGGGTGTGGCTAAGAATGCCCAGATGGCCCCGCCTCCCACTGCAGTTGGCTGATGTTGCTTGACGGATGTTATCCTAAAGCCTATCGGCGCCTAGATTCACACATCGTGACCTGTGAGGTTTCCATGGTGCATGGTTTTTTGCCTAGATGGTTTGGACAAACCATTAAGTAGTTTCTACATAGCGGTTTCCATCCTCCTTACTCGGTCCTCCTGCTGTTGGCATATATCCCATCAGCCAGCATGCCTGAAATTCAATCCCACACTGGATGGCTGACACAGCTCTTGCAGCAGCTGCTGCTCTTTCCAGGAGACTCTACAAGCTGCATACCAGGACCATGGAAACCATGGATGATCAGCAAACCCGTCGTGAGGCGTAGAAAGCACCAAATAGACAGTTGCTTCTTATCAAAGTTTTTAAAAGCAAACACACTGTGTTGCATTACCATGACAAGTTTCAGCTGACACAAAAATTACCCCATGCAAGAAAATTGGTTTGGTCTGTCATGCAAACCTGCCCGGTGCCTTGTTAGCCATTCTTTCTAGCAGTCCCCTTGTTTTTTCACACCTTCCAAGTGCAAAGAGCCAAAAAATGACCATTTATGGATTTAATTTATTTAATTACAAAATGGGAAAATACAAAACAAACCAACCCCAAATCAAACATTTTAAGAATAAAAAGTGGAGGAGAAAGGTGAAGTGTACCTTGTTCTATTTCTCACCCTCTTCTCAACTTGTTTTCCCTTACAAGTCTATAAACACACTTTCAAGTGCATATATACATAAATACACATGCTGTAGAAGAAAAGTCGGTATTGTCTGTCACTACACCTGTGGATGCAGGAGAGAATGCAAAGCCATGACCACTGACCCTCATCACATTCAGCCGATCAGAATCCTTTCACGCAGTTATCTAGCCCCACATTGGGATAAAAGTGCCATGGCTCCATGCAAATACTGGAAGAATGTCGATTTGTATCCACGCATGCCTGGTGCAAGCAAGGCTTGCCTGCCTTCCAAGGCAGAATCCCAGATGACCCCCAGATGACCGGGAATTCAGGGAGTGACATGTCCCAGCAGCCAAGTTAAATAAGTTAGCCAGCTACAGGCCCTGTAATTCCTGCCTGTGCAAAGTTTTGGAATGAAAGTACATTTGAATTGCCGGAAGCAAGGTGCTTGGAAGTACAGCTTGAGCTAGAACAAACTTTGCATCAAACGGGGGAAATGCAAACTTAATGCAGCATTTCCATCGTGTGCCAATCCAGTCGGATTGATTTAAGATGACCGCAACAGCAGGATAAACACCACTGGAGTGTGTTCCAGCAGTGCTATGGAGCAGACATCAATCCAGATCTGGACACATTA
Source organism: Varanus salvator macromaculatus (assembly GCA_023646645.1). NCBI lineage: Eukaryota > Metazoa > Chordata > Lepidosauria > Squamata > Varanidae > Varanus > Varanus salvator. The sequence continues at coordinate 5,522,721 of JAIXND010000781.1, forward strand.
GGAAAAGCTTTGCATGCACCTCCCCCAGTGTCCAGAACGCCATTCTGAGTCCGGGTAAACTGGGAAAAGTACATCCCAGGAGTCCCCCAAAGACGTGGTTTGCCAACCTGATTGTCACTGGCCTTGTTTCACTGCCAGAGTTCTTAACTAAGTGGTATATTGCCAAATTCACATTTGCATTTTAATTTGCTTTAATACCAATAAAGGGTAAGATAGGCCTTCATGCCAAAACAAGCCTATTAAGGAATGTATGGGGTTTTCAATAAACTGATTTTTTTAAATGCTTGGAAAAAACACATTGGTATCCAGGTTCTATGTAGTAGTGGACCAGATCCTAGTAATACGTTGCTACCTGCCAAACAGCTTTTTCCTTAATGAAACCATCTCTTGCCTTTAATGTTAGGATCCAGACATTCAAAAAGAAAGATAATAATGTAGCAGAAGGGTCTTATTTTGAGACTGTACTTGCCAAATGTTGTCATGTCCAAAGCTGTGGCTTTCCAAGGTGATCTAAGGGCTAAATAATCTGTTCAGCCATGTGAAGCAAAATGCCTCCACAGTACAATGATTTTCACGTCTTGCTGGTGCCTGCAGGTTTAGTTTCATTAACCATGATGAGGGCTGAACAAGGTAAGTTTAGATCAAAAACTTGCCAAGGAAACTTGCAACCCTGCAGTCACATATTTTTAAACTCCTGAAGTGGAATGGTTGAGTTGCAAGGAATTATTTCCGATGCTGTCCCCCGAAAGGAGGGAGTCGGAGAAACAGAGCTTCACCTCCTAAGAATAGCGGGCGAGTTTGTCATAGTTGGGCCCCATGGTCCTACACAGAAACATCGATAGTGTCATGAGGCAGAGCTGTGAAAAAAGGAAAAATCTTTGTTAAGACTGGCTGTCACCATCCTGTGAAAGAGGTAGGCCGAAGGTTCATTAAGCAAGGCAGCAGAAAACAAAATCAAAGCCCTCCCCAGATTAGAACTGCATAGACTGGGCCCTGGGGGTTGAAGTTAGTAAGGGAGAGGAAGAAAGGAAAAAAGAAAGTGGGGGGAGAGAGATAAAATTGTGTGTGTGTCACATACACGCACATATGTGCGTACTTTTAGAAAGAGGCCATCCCATCTCCTTGCTATGCTTGAATGGTCCTAAAGTTATTTTCCTTGGTTTTTCCTCTCCATGCAATGGGGATTGTTACTGGATCAGAAAGAGAGTGATCCAAAGGAGTGTTTCTGGATGGATCGAGCCCCCCAAACCCTCCCCAGTGAATTCCAGAATTAATTTGGCTCCGTTTCCCTTTTTAGTTACTGCTCTGGATCTCTGTGCCTGCCTCCCATCCCTGAAATAATCACTCCTCACTGTAAACTCCCTGTCACGCTTTAGTCTTTTGGGTTCTTTATTGCCCTCTGCTGTGTGCGGTCTCCCTCGCTGTCCTTTGCACTTGCTGGCACTCTAGCGCCCCCTGTCGACTGCTCCGATTTGTGCAACACAGTTAGATCTGCGCTCAGTCGTCCTGTATCGTGTTTCTCCTCGCCCCTTGAGGGCACCAAAACTCTTTCTGCCAAACATCACACAGGATAGGTACATGCCATTTACCTGCAAGAAGGAAACCAGGGCAGTGGGGGGAAAGATGCTGATACAGATAGGAGCAGCTATTGTGTTAATAATTGTGATTTTAAACTATTTTTATTTTGTTTTTAATCTGTTCTTTATCATTAGATACCTTGAGCAGCATTTTGTTTAGCAGAAATGTGGAATATAAATAAAGTAAGCTAAATCCCCTGCCAAACAGTGAAACAGCCATTTGGTTTGGCCTGGAGTAAATTACCTTGCCAGTACTCCAGGTGGATGTCCCTTTGCAGCAGGTAGTGAAAAAAATTGAAAATAAATATATTGAAGGGGATATGGAATGGGTTTGGGTGAATTACTAGGAATGGGGGACCTGCAGAACATGGCTAAGAGGGAACATGCGAAAGGCACCCTCTGGCTTATGTCCCTTTGGGTAGCCAATCAAAACAAAACACCACATTAACATCATCTACACATATGCAGGAATATGTGCAGTGAGGACCACACGGTGACTAAGGGACCAGCGCAATACATGTGAACTGGGTGTTCTGTATCTTTACCAAAGGTCAGGAACTGGGTTCCCTCCTCTCTCTAAAACAACAGATCGTTCTTTGGCAAAAACACTGTTATCTCCAATGTCCATCCAGCAAGCTATCAGCCAACAAGGAAGAGTCTCTGAGCACACATGGAACCGTTTGCTGAAGCTAAGCTAAGGCTGTTTCCGAGAAGGCTCCTTTTCTTTACCCTGGCCCCACCCCTCCCGAGGTGCCCCCCTGGAGATGGGCAAGACTCCCAGGTCCACACAGGCCTTCCAGCTGGCCAGCCCTTCTCTCCTGATGCTGCGTCATGGGGCCAGGGATTGGGCCAGCAGTTCTGGCTCCTCTTCCATGCCCCCTCCCAGCACCTCCAAGCCGTCAGTTCCCAGAGTCTGCCCGGAGACAAGAGTCTCGAGATGAGTGCTTTCTTCTCGGCCATCTCTGTGCCCGCAGACCTCATTCCCCAAGCCTCACCATCCTCATCAAAAGAGCCGGTGCCTGGCCCCAAACAGCACACCGAGAATAACCGGCTCTTTCATTCCCAACACTGGGCATGTACAGATTCCACATCTCCCAACAAAAATGCTCTAAGAACTGAGAAAAGATGGTCCCATCAGCTGCTGCTCACTGGAGGCAGCAGTGAAGGCAGAACTCGGGAAGGAAGGGAGACATGGGGCATCGTGCTGAGCGGAGGAGGAGGAGCTTTTAGGCCTCTCCTTTTTGGAGCTTGGAGCCACATCTTGAAGCAACACTGCACAGATTCCAGAGCCCAAGCAAGTAACTGGGGAAGCCACTCTGTAGGCTCACCCCTCTTTCCTCCCTATGTTGACTGGTGTGGTACAAGCAATATGCGGCTTGCTCAATCAAGACTCATGCCCTGAATATATTAAAATCCATCATTTGTTTGCATTTAATTAAATCAAGTGAAATCAATGGGGCTAAAGCTAGTCATGATTGTGTCCTACTTATTTGAACAGGAGGGGAGGGTCTACTCTAAGTATGACTAGACAGGAAACCAAGCCTATGCCTGCTGCAGAGAGAAGTTGCCTTCGGTGCAAGAGGACACACACACGCCCAACCCAGAAAGCCAACGAGGAAAAATCTCTCGAGCCCCGAAATATGGGATCTTCATCCATGACCCTCCGTCATTCATGAGAGCTGTGTAATCATGGGGGGACTGGAGGCAGGGCTACGGACCTTGATGAGGATCTACTTTGCAATCAGGATCCTTTGAGATGACAGCAACGTCCCAGGTCCATGCACAAACACAACAAAAACAGGTGTCGTCCTGATATATGCATGCATGAGCCGAATACAGCCCACAAAAATGGTGGTGGCGTATTGGAAGTAACGTAGCCACACACAAACCAGGAAAGAAATCAATGTAGTTTCTCTAGCAAGGAAACCAGAGCATTTTCTAGCAGTTTCTCATGCCAGAAATCAAGAAACACCCATGCATGTACACAAATGCACCCATGCGCCACCTGCTGGGGAAGTAGAGGATCTCCTGGGAGCCACCACTGTGGAAGTCCCTGTGCTCTAGTGCGCTGATCAGTACCATGCACAGCAACTTCAGGAACTATAAAAAATGGTTTAGGATGGGAGAAACTGCACTCCCTCTCTCTTGCACCCAAAGGAGATGTTTCGGTGATCCTCCAACAGTGCTTTGAGGCCAAGACTAGAGCTGTACAACAGGCACCACCTACGGTTCTGCTCAGTAGCACCATCTCATGGCACAGTCTCTTCCTGCTCTGTTTCTGGAAGCAAAACATCAGGGCAGCCCTGGAAACAGGGACGATGCTAGGTAGGTGCCAAAAAGGTCCTAGCTCAGGCCCACAGGACCAAAACCCGAATATGTTTGCCTGTGCTCATTTGGTTACATTTTAAAACCTTGTCTATGTCTTTTTAAAGACCTTTATCTTCTAAAGACACTCCTATTTATTCAAAAAGTATAAAGAGGGCATTTGATTTCAGAAAAAAGCTCAGACAGAAAGATTCAGGGATGGGGGCAGCAGCAGGTGAAGCACCTGTGCTCCAAAAGCCAGTTAATCCAGGATCCCATCCAGCAACCAAGATCATCAGGATCCCATAGCTTTATTTCAGCAGGTGCCCCTGGGCAGGTGGCTTCCCACAGATTTGGGGTGCCAAATGAAGGAGTTGGATCTCAGGCCCTTGTTGCCACCCCTAAAACCGCCTCTGGCTGGAAACTTGCAATGCCTGAGATACTGGGGGCAGGAGATTGACAGGGAAAGGTCTCCAATGGTTTTTGGCAGCTGCAAACCTACCAGATCTGTCCCATTAAAGTCGGTGGGTCTCCTGCCTAAGACTGGAGACGACCCAGTGGCCCTCCCTCCCTGCCTGCCTCCCTGTCCAACTGCAGCACCATCTGTGGGACTGTGGCAGCTACGCACGGCCTCTTACCTCCAGGAGGGCGATTCCGAGGCAGATCGCCACAATAGTGATGATGTTATTGGCAAGCCAGGTCTTGACACTCTCTGCGCAGCCCTGTGATCGGACAGAAGTGTGTTATGCATGGAGGGGTGTTGAGACTCATGACTGGGGGATTTCTAGAAAATGTCACATCAGGAAATCATCCTGCACAAATTTCTGCTGGAAAATTTTCACCTTGCAATGAAACAGAAGTGGGGAAAAGCAGATCTCCAGTTATTTTGGCCTCCAATTCCCAGAAACCCTTGCTGGCACACGCTGATCAATGATTGAGAATACTGGGAACAGAAGTCCAAATGTCTAGAAGTCTAGTCTCTATCCACTCCTGCCCAGAGGGTGGTCTAATTTAGCATTAGTAAACCACAACATGAATTAAAAGGAAAAGTAACCTGTGTCAAATTTTTTGTTCCAACTCTCTACAAAGTATTTGACTTGAAATATTTGAGAAGGAAAATTCTGAATGTGCTGCCTATAGTTAGTTTCAGAGTCATGCAAGGGAAAGCCAGTAGTGAAGGGAAAACAACACCTTTCTCTAACCCATTTGCTGTTTTATTTATCCCTATAATGCACCTGCCTCCTTTAGTTGTCTCTTTCTTTTTTGAACTAAAAATAATAAAGTCCATGATTAGCAAGTGTATTACTTGACATGTAAAAGATTTAAGATCCAGGCTCATTGGATAAAATACATCAGCAAAAAGTTGCCATATGTTGATTTATATTTGTATATCAAAACGTTGAAATTTTGAATTCCACAGGAGGCAAAGCCAGCTAATTAACTTCTCCTCCATATCTTCTCATATAAATTATTTTGTCAATTAAGTTGAACTTTGCCTCAGATCAGTTCAAAGCAGCAGAACAATTCTTCCTTCTAAGCTTTATTCCCATTCAGAGAAAGATTCGGGGCAAGAGTATTGCAGCATATGGCAATGAGAAAGCTAATCCTTTGCTTCCTGCCCTCCAGAAAATTGTCCCCTGCTTGATGAAAAAGCTACGCCAAGTACCTTTCTGGCTCTGAATGCCATGAAGGAACATTCAGGACTCTGGATCCCAAGCCCTAGGCAACAGGTTTTGGGCCAGGGCCTCACCGATGCACCTAGCGACAAGATTAGCGTTCTCAGTGCAGAGTGTCTGTGAGCTCCCCTTTCGGCTCTAAGCAGGGCACAGACTACTCACATCTTTGTTGACTGGCCACTGTCCTTCAGCTCTGCAGAAGCCAATGTCCTCAGAGCCTGCGGTCTGATTGGTCTCTGGATGGCTGGCCTGAGAGACGTTATGGCAGGAGCAGGGATACAGGTTTTCGGAGGTGTTCCGGACTTTCTCGTTGCCATCCCAGTCCTTGTAGGAGGACCATCCGCAGCACTGGAGCTAGAACAAAACAAGGTGCTGAGCTGAAGGCAACAAGGAGGACGAAAGGCTTGGGAGCCAGAGGAAGAGCTACCCTGCTGAAGACACATTGGCGTTGGGCTGCTCACAGCTTGGATAGGAAACCCCATAGGGATTCTTATATCAGGCAAGGAGAATGTCCAGCACAAGGGTCAAACATGGGCCACCGTGGTTTCCCATCTGGCCTGCCAGCTTCCTCCCCAGGTCCTGCTACCTCTCCCAGCAAAGGGGAGCTCAGATACCTGATCAGTTTTGCCTGCTGAGGAGAACAGCCAGGGCCTGGGAAAGACGTTGAATGATTCAGTTCTGCTTCCTTCTGAGCCTTGCCCTGCTTACTTCTGAGTAATTAGTAAAAAAAAAATAACAACTTTTGGCCCTGCCCACTTTTCCTTTCACCACACCCACAGAAGGAATGCAGCTCCCGAGACTGTTCCTACATTGGAATTCAGCCCTTGGACTACCCTACTCTACCCCACCTTTCATTCCTGAGTCACAACAATAGAGAAAGGCAGGACAGGAGGAGGAGGAGGAGGAGGAGGAGGAGAAACAACTGTTGAACCTCTTTCAGCCTAAATGCCAAATTCCATTTTTGGAGAAAATTTGAGCAATGCATTCCAGTGGTGAGTGAAATGCAGTTTAAAATGTGCAAAAAGGGGGAGACCACCAAACTACCAGTGGCCAGGGAAATGGGAGCGTTGAGGCCATTTGAGAAGCCCCTGAAGGCTGGATTAGGCCCCCAGGCATGCCAGATTTGGTCCATGGGCCCAAGATTCTGCTGTCCCGGTTTAAAGAGAGTCATCCACGAACAAGGCCACACTTGGTGGTGGTGGTGCCGTCGCTGTTCATTGTATTTCTGCACCACCCCATAGCCAACACCAAAGTTGGCAGGAGTTAACAATGTGGTCGAGGTACCCAGGATGGATGTCTCATCGATGCAAAGATCTTACCTGTTCTTGCACAAAATCCCAGCTTTCTTCATGATCTGAGAGTGGACTCTTTGTCCCATAATTTGCAATTATGGCATCCGCGTAGTCAGCAACCACTGTGCTGAGCTGTGTAGGTAAAAGAAGGGTTACTGTCAGCCCTGCAAGGAGTAGCAAAGGCAGGAGGAATAAACCAACTCTGCGCTGTGTCCTCCTGGACTGACAGGACCAAAAATGTAGGCAGGCTGGCCAAAGACTATGAATGCTACTTGCACTCAGCCCATGTTTCGGCAGTGGAAGCCACGGCCCCTGTAAAACAGGCTGTGAAGATCCAAGGTTTCCCTCCAGATCTAGTCATGCTCAGAGCAGACCCACCGAAATCAATACGATGCGACGCAACCATGACAAACAACAGCTCCATGGGTTTCAACTGATTGACACTATGACAAAATCAGGATCCAGCCTCAGGTACCAAGTTTCCACTGGTTCCTTAAAACAATCCCAAGCACTGGGTGAAGATAGGATGTAGCTGACTTCAGCGGCGAGCCTGCTCTGGATTTATTTTCATCTCACAAACTTCCAAACTGAACTTGGAAGAAACCGGTTCTCCCATTTCCAGGAGCAGGGAACTGAACCGAGTGCCAATTACGACCGTCACAACACTGTGCCTCTCCCTGCCTTCCTAGGAAGGAGGTGGATACTGACCCTTGCAGCCACCTTCCAACTGTTCCTCCTAGCCCTGGGGTAATTTAAGACCAAGGGCGCAACCCTATACATGCTGAGACAGAAAAAGGTCCTCAGGCATCCAGTGTTCCCCAGCCAGCCAGCCACGTGAGAGCTGCAGAACTTTTTTCTGTTTGAACTTGCACTGGGTTGCGCCCTTAATTGTTATAATTGTTCACCCTTTAAAAGTGCAAATAAATAGTTCCTTGCCTAAGCATGCTGGGTGCCTCAAAAAGGATTCTTTTTAAGTCAAAGGCCTGGCTGGAGCCTGGGCAAAATGCAGACAATCTGCTTTGGGAGCTGAACCTCAGGACCAAGGATGGGAGAAAAGTAGGTTTGGCTTCCAGCAGAGAAACTCCACACCAATGCCCAGACGTCCTGCCTGCCCATACTCCCCACTCTCAGCACCACTATTTTAGTTTAGTTTAATTCATTCTTTAAAGTCACATTTGGTTTTTAAATGTATGTACTACCCAGCAGGCAGAAGCCTTTGGGACCCCTTACAATGATAACGAAATCGACAGAATAAAATAATCGACCAAAACAATAGATCCACAATGAAAATTAACAAATTAAAGGTGCAATCCTAAACAAGTTTCCATAGAAAAAAGTCCTACAACTCCCAGCATGCCATAGCTGGGAATTTTAATGTCTAAATTTGCATTTGCACCTTAAATATGGAGTTGGGGTCGGGGGGAGAGCCAGCAGTGAAGGTAATTATCAGGGCAACAGATTAAAGGTGAAATGGCTTCCAGAGGAGCAGGTTCTTAACCTAACCTCTCTCTCTATATATATACCGTATTTTTGCTCTATAAGACGCACTTTTTCCCCCCTCAAAAGTAAGGGGAAATGTCTGTGCGTCTTATAGAGCGAATATGTGTGTGCAGTAAGTCTGTCAGATGTGCAGCCCATGGGGAAGTGATGGGGAATGTGCCTGTGATTATGTGCCCATTGGATTCAGAATATTTTTTTTCTTGTTTTCCTCCTCTAAAAACTAGGTGCGTCTTATGGTCAGGTGCGTCTTATAGAGCGAAAAACACGGTATATATTCCCCACCTGGGAAATACCCTCTTGGGGAGATCCACCTGGCATCTTTTATTTTTATATATAAATGAAAGATGCCAGGTGGCTCTCCCCAAGAAGGGTATTCCCCAGGTGGAGGAAGTCTCTGCTGGAAAGAGCCTACTCAGAAAAGGAAACAGAGATCGCTGGGGCAGAACAAACTTTCCTTCTTCAAGAATCCTGGTCATTCTTTGACTTAGGCAGGCAGGTGGGGCTGGGTCTACATATGCCAAAGAAGGAGGTAGTAAAACTGTGCACCAGGTGGCACAGAATCACAAAAAAGGAAAGAAAAAAGAATTCCCCTTTGTCAAACGAAACTCCCAAAGTGAAAAAATAGCATACAGGAAGCACGATGGCTTAGAATAATTCTCCTTAAAGTGTAAGTCAGTTCTTGACTTTCAGGCAAGCTGGTGGCTCCACCATTGCTGGTGCAGTGCATCCAACGTTACCCCAGAGCTATCCATAGGGTGAGGGAGAAAACAGGTTCAGTACCATGGACAGCTCCAGGTGAACTCTGGAGTGGCTACACAGCCCCAGTGACACTGGCCAGGTGAAAGCATCTCCTATTGTCTTCAGGTGGAAGGGAAGGGAGTGGAAGGGAGCAGAAGAAGTCATACCCTGCCTGCACATGGAGTCCACAGGGCTGAGTGCGTAAACCTGACCAGAAACTAGGAACGGAGGATGTAAAAACAAGGTGGGGTGAGGGGGAGAGGGGATCACACTTGTCTATTTGGCGAGGGTGGAGAAAAGATCCTTGGGACAGCACCACTGCGAGCCTCCCACGAGCCCGACAGAAACCGGCTGCCGGCCTTCCCCCTGAATTTGGTGACAGCACTCACCGTTTTCTGCTGCGTATATATGAGGATCCCGATGGTGATTTGAGCAAGAAAGAGAAGCAACAGGAAGGCAAAGTACTGTTGGCAAAGAAAACAGGAGAGGTCAATAAAACTCAGCCAGGACCAGGGTTCTGCCTTTTTTTTTAACAGGCAAACCAGGCAATTCCCCTCCGCCCCCATTTTCACTAATATCCTTCCTAAAAAGGCTTCCAAAGAGAACAGAGAACAGCATTACAAAAGCTGTAAGTCCTAGTCTGCAGGTGACACAATGACATAATACCTGTTTTATGACGGGTGCACTCAAATTGCAGGATAGGTCACCTCTCCTTGCTTTTGGGGGGGCATCAAAGGAGCAAGAGCCCGCCCCAAATCCCTCTCATGATGTCATGCAGCCATAGCATACCCACTTCCTCTTTTATTTCCTCTGTGCAAAAGGGCCTTCTATCGATGCTTTTAGGAACTAGATTTTGCAAGAGCTGGCCAAGTCCCTTTCTCCAAGGGACATGGCAAGAGCTTGCAGAGGGAAGTTAGTTGACGCAAGCAATGAATCAGATATGCTTCGTCTACAACATGAAATACAATATACACATTGTAATGAACAGTACAGCAAGATCTGGAATAAGGCCATTTAAAATGGCTCAGACTAGTGAGCCAGTTTTCATCTCTCTGGAAATCTCCTGCAGGCTGAAATGTTGAGGCAAACCTCCTCTCCTCCCCATCACAAAGCAAAACAAAACAGAGCAGGAGGACCACAGATAAAGCGATTTATTCAGTAGGCCTCGGTGCAACTGAAGTTGCAACTCTTTGAACACTGGAATGAACTCCATTTAACACACTGGGACTTATTTCTGAGTATACATGCATGGCTTTGGGCTAGTAGGATTCTTAACATTATCTGCATTCCAGTTTGTAGCTGCAATTTTACACTTACTTTCCTAGGAGTAACCGCCATTGAATTTAATGGCCTATCTCCTAGGACATTACAGACTGCAGGTATGGGTAGAGGGAGTTGTTTTTCAAAGCACTTTATTTTCTTGGAAATGAAAATAAAGGCAGGGGGAGCAGATGATGAGAATGGCTGTAGCTTATTACAATTTTAACAGTGAGATCCCAAGATATTTACTCAGAAGTTACCTGTTGAATGAAATTGTCAAGGTTTCTACAAACAGCTGACTTTGGGGCTTCTCCACCCTGATCACCTCCTCCAACTCTCCCCCCACCCCCCATTTTTCACTTAGCACCCATTTTAAGGAAGCATTTCAGAGAACTTAAAAGGTTTTTCACTGCTTTGTGATCGTTCAGTTGATCCTAAGAAACAATTGCCCTGCCTTTGCTTCAGGACACAGCTTACTGTAATTTTTGTGTGTATTATGTGTGTATAATAGAAATAAAAGAAGACAAATCCTAAATAAGGGTGTATCTTCTAGGACTGTATTATTGCAAATTGCAGATATGGGCAAGCACGCTTGTTGCATTAAAAACTTCCTGGAAAACTACCCTGTTCCGTGGCTTCTCTTTCCTTCTTTTCCATGTGTTGTGCCCAAAAGCAGTGCTTGTGAGGAACCAAGGGGGATCTGAATCTTGCTTGGAGGGATGGATGGCTTGCTTGGACTGGGAGTACCACCGGTCATTACTGGCTGTGCCACTGGAACAGATGGTTTGGGGGGGCTGTGTAGCAATTTTACAAATGCTGCCTGTGTTGTGAACAAGCATCTAGCACTGCCGGGGGGCGGGAGGGGGCTTCCCCATCACTGTGAGGTCACACCGGCTCTCCCCACGCATGGATGGAAGGGGGGGGTCCTCACTGGCACCACATTACTGGGTGGGGGAGGCTTTGATGGCTTCCAGGGACACTGGCAGTGAGCCTGCCATTTTTATGGGCCATATCCTCTCACAGTCCCCACACTGGACCAATTGGTAAATGTTTGTTTGTTTGTTTGTTTTTAAAGGTTTTTCTATGCTGTCCAATACCAGAGTCTTTGGACAGCTTAGAGTGGTAACATGTGGTCTCTGGGCCATGTGCAGCTTCCTTCTCATGAGCTCCTGTCTCCTCCACTGCTGTTGAACTTGTCACCTTCTGGGAGCAGCCTTTGCTTCCCATGCATCTCCACGCGCCTTTTCTAGCAAAAATGCTGTTTGCTTGCTTGCTTGCTTGCTTTTTGGCTTCCGCTACACTGCAGAATTTCATTAGTAAAAATGGTGGAGGCAAAGAGCAGGGTGAGGCCCTGGTGGGGCAATACAACCCCCATGCTGTCTCGGATTGCCTTTCCTCACCGGAAAGGTAGTCCAACCATACCGACAATGCAATCTTTTTGCTTTGCTGCTTATTGGGACTTTTCCAGCTCTGCAAGATCATTTTTGAGATGGGACAACCAGAAGGGTACACGCACCATAGATTGATAGAGTTAGTATAATTGTCAATCCCTTTTCTAATAATACATAGGATGGAATTTGCTTTTTTCACTGACTGCCCCCCCCCCTCTTAATTTCCCTTCTCACAGGCCCTGCTTCCACAGAAACCATTTGCCACCATTCCCCACTCCAACCCTCACTTTGCTGCTTCTGGAGAACTTCAGAAGCCAGGTTCCCTGGCTCTCCAAGAGATAACTTACAAATCCAAGCATACACTTGACTTCCTTGAGGGAACCCAGGCATCCCAAGAATCCCATCAGCATTGTGAGGATACCAACTCCACAGAAAATATAGGACCAGACCTTTAGGGCATAATACGATGACCCTGTGGGAAGGAGAAACAGGTAAGTCACTCCAGAGTCCGGCTTGACAGAGAACTCAAGAGAGCAAAGATGCTGTGGAGAAGATTTCAAGAGTCCACTTCTCCAGGAACCTGATTTTCCTGTTCTTTTTCATACAAAGGATTTTGGGGGAAGCCATCCTGGCTTATCAGCCACTTGGCACAGAAGGCCATCAGTCATCCAGAAAAGGGAAGGGAAGATGAAGGAGCATGGAATTGGGAACTCCCCCAACTTACCAAGGACTGAAGCAAAACTATTTCGGTCAAAAAGTATCCATAAGCCAAAGCTGAAGAGAAGACTGCCAAGGATCTGAAGAAAAGAGGTGCGGAGGAGAGAAGAGAAAAAAAAAGGGGGGGGGGTTATATGTCTACATTAGCAAATGCTACTCTGCTCTTTCTTTAACTGTTTCCCACCACTGCCAAGTGGGCCAGTTCAGCTTGGCCGGCCTAAACTCTGCCTGCACCCTGCTACTTACAAAGAAGAGGAGGTTGAAGATGAAGAGGAAATACTTCGTGACACTCAGGCATCCTTTCCGGGACATGGTTCCTTCCTGAGGGTAGGAAAAAGAGAGACAAAATACCAGTTCAGCGTGGTGTAGCTTGGCTCCATTCCCCTCTCAGCCTCGTTCCACAGCCATGCATGTTATCTTGACCCCATCCCTTGAGGGATTTTTTGTAAAAAGGCCTTCCACAAATACTAGACTTCTATTGTAACCCAGGAACCTGCAGGGCCAGGTCACAATAGCTGCCCGGTTGGTTGCTAGGGAAACAGTGGCTTCTATCTTCTGTTCCAGACCTTGCAGGTTGAGGAGAAGAAACAGCAAGAAATGAAGGAGGAGGGTTTTTCCCCCCCATCTTCCTTTCTCTGGCTGCTCAAGAGCTCCTATCCAAGGAGCTGATAACAACCAGGGCTGTTTGTTGGCAACTGGTTCCGAGTGATAAAAGGGCCCCCACTCATCCTTTCAGGCGTTCCCTTGAGATGTCAACACCTAAACCAGCTATCGCTTCTGTGCCTACAAAAGCAGCTCAACGTGCAAAGTTAGTAGGCCATAATGTGAAATTGTTGAACATGGCAATGAAGAATGTAGAGCCGGATCTGCTATTTTGCCTCTTCCTCCTCAATCCCCGTTCCCTTTGTGTCATGCCTCACGGATTTTAAACCAGCAGACAAGGACTGTCCTCTGGAAGCTTTGGCTGAAGAATAGGATAAAATGCAGTCACTGAATGAACAAAGTGCATTTCTATGCTGTGGGAAGCCTCGTCTGCAAATCGCCGCACGATGCATGAAGATACCTCAAGCTTTTGCGCTTGGTTTCTGGTCAGTTAGTGAGCCCACTCCACACACACACACAGGACTGGCAACAAGGGTAGGCACACCTGGGCGCCTGCCAAAGGGCCACATCCTTGCAGGGGCCACCACCAAGCTGGACTCGCTCTTCCTTGCCACCACTGCCAGCTGCCTGTACACCTGCCTTCCATCCTGGCCCAGACAGTGGTGGTGGGAAGGAAGAGCTCTCTCCCTGGGAAGCATGGAAGGAGCAGCAGCGATGAGAAGGTGGATGAGAAGGAACTGCAGCTGGTGGAGCCGCTAAGGAGCCCATTTAGCAGACACACGCACACAGGCAAGCACTCCAAAATCATGTTCCTTAACCTGGCTGCATGAGCCAAGGTCTGGAAGCTACAATGCCTGTTGTTTCCAAGCCTCTACAGTTCCAGTTAAAATGCCAGACCAATGGAGTCCAATAGGAGCAAGCTGTCTGAGAATGAATTTAAAAAAAAATCTTGGCCAACAGCAAGCTGGAGTTAGTCCAAGGACAGTTCTGCTTTCAGGGTGCTTCCAGAAAAGGCTTTTTATCAGGTTGTTCTTTCATTCATTCTCTCACAACTTCCCCCACACCTCCCACTTTCTTCCTTTTTTTTCTTTACCACATAAAACCCATAAAAATACAAGGAGGGGGACCCGATGGAATATCCACACAGTTGTCCTAAATTTCTATGTAGTATAGATTTTATATTGTTTTTATCATGCTGTCTGTGGGGTTTTAATTTTTGTGAACAGCCCAAAGAGCTCTGCCTACTGGGAGGCACAGAAGGCAAAGGAATGCATGATGGATGTCTTTTGAAAGGCAGGAGCCAGGAGCACCCCAGCAAGGCACTGCTTAATTTCCAAAGTAAGACATTCCATGGGTTTTAAGCTACCCACACAGACCTAAGACGTTCCCTCTCAGCAATGGTGGCAATGGGGACACTCCACATTCGGCACTGCTGTCTCCCAAGCTCATCCCCCAAATGTGGAGCTCTATGGAGGCAAAGATGCACCGTTCAGGTATGACCGAGGCATGAGCAGATTGGGTAGAAGCCAACATATACCAAAGTGCCTATTTAGATCAAAATGGCAAAGGGGAAGGGAGGCCTCTCTGGAAGAACTGAGCAATGTCAGCAGCCACAGGTGGCAAACCACAGGGGCAAGGGGGCAGGGCAGAATGGAGTATTTGGCAAATGGGCTGTAATTGTGGCTGTAATCTGGGACAGCAGCTCTCAACACTGAACATTTATGCCACTGCTGCATATGCTGGGGAGAAACAACATATGATTGTAAGCTGTCCCGAGATGCCATGCATAAGGGGCGGCATACAAAAGTGTCAAATAAATAAATAAACAGCAGGAGAGGGTGCTCTCTTGTGTGAGAGGTTCCCAATGGCCTTTGTGTGTGTGTGTGGGTGGGGGAGGAGGGAGGTCCCAGTGGACAGAAGTTATATCTCTATTTGTTCAGCATGCTGACTCCCAAATACTGGGAGCTGGAGTCCAAAACATCTGAAGATTTACTTTCTGTCTACCTTGCTGTAGAAAGTAGAGTGTTGAGACAGGTTTGCTTTCCCAAACCTGGTGCAATCCAGGTGTGGTGGCCAACAGCTCCCATCATCCGCTCTCAGGTTGGGAAAGGGAAGACTTTTCTTGATAGATTTTTGGCCGAATCTAACACAGGTTTTTCATGTGGCTGGATAAGCCACTGCTACTGGTGATGGAAGAAAATACACTCTAGGCCAAAGGCACTCTTGTTTTATGTCAGGTATTTATGACACCGGAAAGAGGGTTCAGCACCAAGCCCTGCTGTTAAGACAGCTGATACTGTCTAATGTGGTGAAGCAAAGGGGAAGTGGTAAGTTTTGAATCTTCCATGCATCATAGATTCTGAGAAAAATAAGCTCATTTCCTGGGATGGTCATGAAACCAACTTTGTTTCATATCTCACAAGCTCAGGAACTTCAATTTACATGTTAAGCCAAGGAGACAATTCAGCTGCTGTTTTACAGGCTGGGCTAGCAGACTTCACACATTGTGGCAGTCTCACTACCCACTATTTCTGGTGACATTTGCATAATTATGAGGTTCATCTCCCCTTGAACCAACATTTCCCTATGGGCAAATAAACACATCTAGTTCCATGTATATGTACCAGCTGGCTCCTTTGCAAGAACACTTTTCTAGACACAAACATTTTTGCATAATTCAACGTGCATCTTTCTAATATAAAAATTCAGCTGTACTTATATCCTGATTCAACCATATAATTCTTCAGTGATTCTGCTCACTCACACCCTAATTCAGGCAAGATGTTTCAAGTACGCTCATCATTACGCATACAAAAGCATGTGCAATCGGTACCACTTATGTAACCCCCCCCCCCCATGACACACTTAAAACTCATGAGAACTTCGGAGGTTGCACAAGAGCTTCTCAGATTGTGTGCGCAAGCATGCTCTGGTACATGCATAATCACAATGATACATGGCCTCTTGCACCAAGAAGACAAGCCAACTTTCAGTTACATGGGTGTCTCACGGGACACGGTAATTGCATTGTCACAAGTACAGTTTGACAAGGACCCATTTGTGCTGGGCTGACTGAACCATGAGTTTGTGTGTCTCTCATACACACCAACAGAGACAGGATCCAAATAAGAAGACAGGAAAAGTCCTGCTGGATCAGCCCCAGGGTCCATCTAGTGCAGCATTGTGTCCACACGGTGGCCAAGCAGATGCCCAACAGCAAATCCAGGCAGGACACGAATACAGCAGCACCTTCCCATCCCTGTACCCCATCCTCCCAATTCCTGGTGCTCGCATACCGGCATCCAAGGGGACAGTTGTCCCTCAGCTCCTTTCCCACGGCATATTTTACAAAGCCAGCACGCCACTCCGAATCCTGCAGGCTCTCCTTCATGTCACGCCACCTAAACCCTCTCAGGCCAAGAGAGTGCAACCTTGCAACAAACCCCTCTCAGCTAGCACCCCACGTCCAAGCCCCGTCGGCAGAGCCCCCTCTCTTCTCAGCCAATCCAACATGGCCGTCTCGAAGCTCAACACCCCACAGTCCCCTCTCAGCCACTTGCCCCATAAGCACCCCCCGCACGCAGGCAGGCAGAGTTCTCATACTTAGACGACTCTTCATTTAGAAACTTTCCGAGCCGTGATCACGGATATCAAAAAACAGATTAAGAACAGATTAAGTATAGCAAACGCTCAGCCAACTCTACCCACTAATTCTATGTCCCATAGATTCATTTCAGCACAAGCACGCTCCTTTAATCAACAGGGGGATACTTGGGGGTCGTGTACTTGGGGTGAAAGCCAACACTTCCCACCCTACATCTCCCACTCCCGTCCCCAAATATGTCATGCAAATATCCCATTCAATCTCAGACCCTTCCGCTTACCCTCCAGCCCGCTTCCCTAGCACTGCTCGATGTTCATCAGCGGGGAATGGCTTACCCTGCTTTTCAACAGACGACCCTTCTCCTCTCGCTGCTTCGTTTAACACAGTGCAACAGGCACGTACCGTCCTCCGTTTCTTTTGACTCACACGAACTTTCCAAACTTCACCCATCCACCCGAAGCCTCCCCAGTCTCTTCTTTTGTTTCTCATTGGCTGCCCATGGCAGAGGGAAAAAAAAGGTAGGCGGAGCTATATATTAAAAATTAATATATTCCAGAGTTCCACCCACAGACCTTGTAGTTTCCAGCCAACCTCCCCCAGGAGGTTGAGAAGGTTTGTATGGGTTTTTTTTTTTAAAGGTGGAACTGTTTCTTAAGGTGGTTTTGGAGTTTTTGTGACGCACGTTTCCTGCGCTCTTCACACCCAGAAACTTAATGAAATAATCGGGCTCCTGTTCATTCACATGAATTTTGCAAGCATACCATGGTAACATCCCAGAACTGTGGATCTCCACTGTAATAAACAAACAAACAAGCCTCTTTTCTAGCCCAAGCCAAAAAAACCAGGCCAGACCAGCTCCATAAAGATCAAACATTTTGAGGCACCCAAACCAAGCAACTGCATATTCAAGGAGCCATTCCTCATGGTTCCTTACAGTTTTTATTTGGAGGGGAAAAAACCTCACATCCAGCATCAAACTACTGTTCAGATCCATGCCTACAGATTGTGGCTTCTGTATGCTGTGGAGTTGCTGTTGTTAGTCGCAAAGTCATGTCCAACCCATCATGACCCCATGGACAACATTCCCCCAGGCCTTCCTGTCCTCCACCATCCCCGGAGTCCAGTTAAGCTCACACCCACTGCCCCAGTGACTCCATCCAGCCACCTCATTCTCTGCTGTCCTCTTCTTCTTTTCCTGTCAATTGTTCCCAGCATTAGGCTCTTCTCCAGTGAGTCCTTCCTTCTCATTAGGTGGCCAAAGTATTTGAGTTTCATCTTCAGGATCTGGCTTTCTAAAGAGCAGTCAGGGTTGATCTCCTCTAGAACTGACTGGTTTGATCACCTTGCAGTCCAAGGGGCTCGCAGGAGTCAATCATAGCAATAACAAGTCTGGATCTAAAACTGGGGTACTCATTTTTGTTCCTGTTTACAAGGAGCAAGATCCCAAATTCCCCATCAGGCCTCAAACCAGTGCTCATAAACAGACAGCACGATGTTGATTTTTGGAACTTCCACTGCACAAGAAGCCTGGATCTTGGGGACAAATCCTCTGATTTTTACTTGGAGACATCCTAAACCTCTGTCCTCTCACAGCCAAAGAAATGAACTCCACCCTTTTTAATGGAGAGTGTTGGGTTTTTCAAGCCTTCATTAAAAAAAATGCTGCAAGCATCTAGACATTTCAAGTCTCAAGTCAAACACCATTTATTTGAAGGTTAAAAATAATAATACTGTGTATAGTACAGTACACAGTACATTTTTAATGTAACATGAAATACCCAACATTTTATCTGTGGGTTTAAGTTAATGCAGATTACTTGGTTTGTCCAATTTACAGGCCTCCTTCTACTAGTATGATATAGGAACTTTTTTTGCTTTCCACAGGAAATAGAAAAAATGTTTTCCTAGGCAAATAGGCAAAGAAAGCCACACTCAGTATATCATTACGTGCGGAAAAACAACAGTGTTGTGGTACCTTAACGACTAACTCTGAAGTAAAATGCTTAGAGACAGTTTTTGATATGGTAAGTGATAGATAAATTGATTAAATGGGGTACAATCCTATGAAGGTTTAGGTGGAAAAAAGGCCTACAGCCCTGCATGCCCCAGCCAGATCATAGGCTGGGTTCAGACAAGATGACAAGCTATGCTGCTTTGTTAACACTGTTAGTCTGTCCTGTTGTTTGAGCACAGTTGTGGTATATCACAATGTTAAGTTTGATCTTTAGAAACCATGATAAGAAACAATGGTTTGTTCTATGATTTTTCTGTACAATCATGGCTTGTTGTATCATGATTTCTACAGACCTGGTATGCAATTATCACAGAGTCCTGTGGAATGAGTGGCAAGTGTGGCGTAGTGATTAAGAGCGTGGGACTGGGACTCAGGTGATCTGGGTTCTAGTCCCCGCTCAGCCATGGAGCCAACTGGGTGACTTCGGGCCAGTCACAGACTCTCAGCCCAACCCACCTCACAGGGTTGTTGTTGTGGGGATAAGATGGAGGAGGCGAATGATGTAAGCTGCCTTGAGCCCTTTGTAGGAAAAAGGCAGGATATAAATCGCAATATAAATAAATGTATAAATAAATAAGTGCAGAAGCTGCTCTAGTCATCTAGCTCGATGTGTGGACCAATAAAAAAGAGGAGGTTTAGTAGGCAGAGAGTGAATTTCAGGCACAGTGGCTGATGGGATACATGACAATAGTGGGAGGACTCAGCAGGGAGGGTAAAAACCACACTAAAGTAGAAACCACTTGATAGTCCATTAGGTAGCTCATGATAAAAAAGCACAGACTATGGTAACTACAGGGCATTGCTGGAGGTGGTGTGTGAATGCATCCAGTCTGTCTAAACAGGCAGAGGACTGCACCTTAAATAAATTAAATAACATATTGATTATGGTCTGAGCTTTCTTGCACTGAAGAGTCCTCTAGAAATAAGTCCCATTGACGTCTTTGGGACTTACTTCTGATTAAGTATACATAGGAAATGTTAAGGATGTGTCATTTCATTAGCTGTTGCTATAAACAGATTAGCAAAGAATGAGATGGGCAACCACATAGTTACTTTCCCAGTAGTCAGCTTTGCTGAATCATTTTAGGCTCAGAACGATGAATGTCATAGCACATTTTTTTGTATTACACATATCATGTCAAAATGACATGCATGGGCACACTAAGTGTACTTTCCTATCGTTTGCCCTTCCTCTGTTGTCTCCTGTCAGAATCCCGGAATCTCAATTCGACTCTAAGCATTCTGCATGATCAGGGCACATGAAGCCCTCTGGGCTATCAAAAGATTATTGTAAACTGAATTCCAACAATGACTATTTGCAATGTACATTTGGACTGAATGGCCTGTCTACTGTAGCCCACAGCTAAAGGTGAGAGAAAGGAGCGGGGAATGAATGCCATTTTAAACAGTGACAGCTTGGTTTTGAGAAGGAAGACAGGATTTGATCCCACAATTCAAAGGCACACAGAAGTAATGCTTTTCAGACAGGATTCATCCAAATTTTGCCAACACTCCCCTGCATCAAAGCTTAGATTATAAGCTCCTTGTATGATCCTATGATTCAATCAATCATTATGCATTGATGGTGCTACAGGCAGGGGTGGGAAAACAGAAACAGACCTTACTTAAAAGAGGTGTCTTTCTGGTCCCCTCTATTTTTACTTTAGAGGTAGGTGCAGGGACCCCAATCCATATTGGGCCCCTGGTTTGAGAGGGGATATTTTAAGATTCCAATTATCCCTCTCTGCACTCACTCTTGGGTAAGAGGAAAAGGGAAAAGGCACAGCTATCCAACACATATTTAAAGTAATGTTTGTTTTGGCTTGGGTTTGCATGATTAGTGGGGCAATGAGAGAGAAAGCAAGGGGAGGGGAAATTGTGTCAGGAGAAGGAGTTGAAAAAGATGGAAGGAGGTAGCAGGTTTGCAGGGAAGGGAATAAATATTTCAGAGGGGAGAACAGGTTCAAACTTTATGGGACCAGGCTGGTTCTGTTTAGGTACAATATACTCCTGGACTTTTCTCAAAAACAGGAGTTGGGTTTACTTTATAAGAGAATCAGACTATTTGGGGGCAAGCAAGGAACATGAAAACAACTCAACATAATAACCACAGTATCAATTACTCACTCTCAAAGAAGGTTGATTTATTACAGGGGCAATTCTAAGCAAGTTCAGGCAGGGAAAAATGCCTACAACTCCCAGAGACAAGCTGGGACTTGTGGGCCTTTTTTCTACCTGAAATTGCATTGGATTGTCTCTTTAATTATTTAATTTATTTCCTACCTCTTTGTCCTAAAAATGACTCTCTAGGTGGCTAAAAGCCAGCTAGAAGACAGCATCTCAAAGTGTAACATAAGAACCATAACAATCGATAAAATAAACGGCACTGGCCTATTAAAATCTCCTTCAGTGACAGACCAGGTTACCAGCCAAAGTCCTGCCTGAATACAAATGCGCAGGTGGAAGGACAACAGAGAATTAAGGCTCATTTTACATCACAGACTGCCCTGTAAGAAACATGGATGGTTGGTGGTGCTACCAGAGAGGGGGTGGGGGGGGCGAGAGAATACAATCGCTTCCTCTCTGGAGATGTGGCAGTGCCCGCAGCTGCTTCGGGTTTGGTTTCTTATCTGCTCATAGTCTATCAGCGCATCAGAGCTGAGCAACCAGCCAAGAAGGGAGCCAGTTAATGACAAGGAGTGCTTCCAATCTTTTCATCTTAATCAGACAAGCACTTAAATGAAGTTTCAAGGTTGCATGGCTGAGTTCTGCCTCCACTGGCAGAAACAAAAACCTCTGCTGTAGGTCTGGCATCCCTGTTGAAGCCCTTTGGGCCTCTTCTGTTGCTGTAACAGCAGCCTTGCCCAAGCTGGCAACCCCCCCAGAAGGATTTGGACTACATCTCCCATGTTCCCCAGTCACCCACTGAAACCCTTTTGACACTTCTGTTGCTGTAAGGGCAGCCTTCTCCAACCTGGTAACCCCTGGAGGGTACAACTGCCTAAGGTACCATCCAACCAGTGGGATCCAGATTGGAAAGGCTGCTATAAAATAAACATCATTTTTCCTTTCACAATTTAAGGGAGAAGAGACCGTTCTCCCAGTTCCTTCTATAGCTATTACTGCTTGTCATGTTCAGAAGCCTAAGAATTCTTGGAAAGAAAGGCAGTTTTAAAGTTTCTCATTGCTTGCACAAGGTACCTGGTCACCCTCCCAAAATCCGGCTTATCCTGCCAATGGAGTCTAAGTCCTGTGGTGGATTCCATGCTGATGAACTCAGAGCATTCTGAAAAGCAGGCCTGGATCGAGGAATGGATCTTCCACCAATATTTCTGCTGCTGAGGATCTGTTTCCGGAGCTGGATAAATTTCTGAAGTTGTGGACAGCCAGGGAATTGTGAGGGAGGGTATGGCAAAAAGCAGCAGAGTGTCATGACAGGAGCAAATTATAGCATCTTATTTATTATATTATACACATCTTGTTATAGCATCTTACCACCAGGCAGGGAGAGAAGCGCTTGTGAAATGTCATGACTCAGGGGGCAAAATCACTTTACTGGCCTTGGGTTCCAGGCACTCTGACTTGGGCTGGGTACCGCTCACTCCTCCCCTCAGGCGTCAAAAACGCCTCAAGGTGCCCCTGTTTACCACCCCTAAAGTTTTTACCCTCCTTCTCTTCCTCCCGCAATCCCAAAGGTTGAGGAGTTAGTTGTGATCTTGCAATGTCAAAGGAAGAAAAGCACTGTGAAAGCTTCAGCAACAACAAGCAGTTGCAAAGTTAATGGTGTTCAAGGCTGATTAAAGTCATGCCTTTAGGAACCTCAGCCTTTAGCAAAGGAAGCATAAAAGTGTATCACTGAAGCAATCCTGCACTTTCCCCCTTGTTTAGCCTTGCCTTTCCTTTTTCTGTTGTTTTCCCTCTGTCAGATTTTAGGTTGTAAGTGGAACATAAGACACCTTGACTACCTGAGTCATTTTCCTCTTCCCTTTCCATTCCTTTCTCCTTTTATGTTGTGCACATTGTAAGCCTGAAGGTACATACATATCTTTTTATTGATTGTTTGAAAGCCACTCTGAGAGCCTTTCTGGCTGAGGGACGGGATGAAAATCTTGAAATAACCAAATGCATACATAATCCTAATGTTTTGTCATAAAGGGAGTGGTTCGCCCTTCTTTTTCTGTTTACCTGCTCAGCCAGAATTTAGTCCTCTGAGCAGAGATTACATGAACCCTTCAAAACAGGATTGTATGGCTTTTGCTGGGAATGATGAAAGTTGTTGTCCAACACAACTGAAGTGCACCACAATGGGGAAGCCTGTGCTTCTCTGTATTTCCTGCAATTTGTTGAGGTTTGGGTTCTTAATGCTGCAGGTGTTGTTTTGGTTTGGTTCCTTTAAAAAAAATAATTTTGTTTCTTTCTTTGTGGCTTTCTTGAAGCAGTTGCTTCTCTCTGCTAGCATTGCATGTTTCCTTTGGACAAAAGTATCCCACAAGCTCAGACATATTTTGTTTTCACCCACCTGGAAAGCATTGCTCATAGACTGCTTTTCAAGTACAGCTGTATGACAAGATTCGTTTTGGAAAATGCAACAGAGATAATACAAGCATGAAGCCACATTCTTTCTCTTGGATAAGCACCTTAACAACGTGGGGAAGTTTGAGGGTGCCAGAGGAGCTGAGAGCAATGCTCTTAGGAGACTAGATGGTCTGACTAGGCTACCCTCCTAGCAGGCTCACTCAGGGTGGAATGGGCAAAGCAGACACCAGGTGCAGATGTATTTCCCCCTGCAGGAGGATGGCCCGATCAGCAGAAGAGAATGGAGATTTCTTGTGGTGAGAGAAACTCCTGACGGGCAGCTACTGGGCAGCATCTGCAGTTGAAGGGCACATGGGCAGAGGACCTTCCACAGAGATGCTCAGGGTAACTCTGGTTAATCCCCTGCAGAAGAAGCCACTGGTAGTCCACATCTGGATTTCCTTACCTTGAAAACCCTACAATGAAACAGTCCAAAATGAAACATGAGAACGTGCCAGATGAGATTTCCAGGTTCGAATGCAGGCAGTGAGCTACTGGGGAAAGGCAAAGGACAAGTACGAATAGCACTGTTGCCAGTGACACAACCAGATCAAAGTTAAAAGGAAGCCTAGTGGCCGACATGCACAGAGGTGAAGGGAAAGTCTGATGCTGCACAAAATATACGTTGAACAGGAGTAGGAGACAAACCAGAAGCCAGAAAGCAGGAAATGGAACTGGGAAGCATTGGTGTGAATGAACTAAAGTGGTCCGGAATGGGATGTTTCCAGTCGGACACACAGCCAGTGTTTTATTCCTGAAGTGACAAACTCAGAAGAAATGGAGTGGCTCTAATAAATGATGCAGTACAAGCAGTCAGAGGCTATAATGCAAATTCAACCGAATAACAGCAATCGGAATTTGTGGAAAGTCTATCAACATAACCACCATCAAGTCTATGCTCCACCAACAGATGTTGAGGAAGAACAAACAGAAAACATTTATGAAGATGTCCAAGAGGAAATTGATAACACACCAAGACTAGACATGGTTCTAAAACAAGAAGACAGGAACACAAAAATAGGAAACAGAGCAGAATCAAATGTTACAGCAAAAGTTGACCTGGGGTAAGAAATGAAATAGGAAAACAATGCAAAGAATTCTGTGAAGCCAACAATCTGTTTATTGCAAATCCATACTTCAAGCAACCGCACAGATGTAGTATACATGGACATCACCAGATGGCCAATACAGAAATCAAATTGACTCTCTAATTGGAAATAGAAAATGGAGAAGGGGAATTCTTGTTGACAAAACAAGGCCAGGAGCAGATTGCAGTAATGCCCATGAACTCTTGATATCAGAAATGAGAGTAAAGCTAAAAAGATCACTGACAGGAACATAATGCCAAGATGCAACTTTAACTTTCCTGAGGAATTTAAAGTCCACATAAAGAGCAGATTTGCATTACTTAGCTTAATTGGCTATAAGTAAGAACTGTGGACACATGCTAAAAGACAATTCCTGTAGCAACAAGAAAGGAAAAGCCTAGACGGATAACAGAAGAAATACTCACAGTTGCTAAGGGTGGGCAAGAAGCAAACGCAAAAGATGACAGGAACAGGGCAAGAATCCGGAAGGCAACTTTTCAGCAACGGTCATTCAGACAAAAAGAAGCCTAGTAATAACCAGTGCAACCAATAAAAGAGAACAACAAAAGGGGAAAATCAAGAGACCTCTTCCAGAAGATCCAATTAATCAAAGGAGAATTCAAACCTAGTATAGGAATGCTGAAAGACAAACAGGAAGACAACTATCTGAAAAAATAAAGAAAAGGTGGAAAGAATATATGGAAGAACGATGCAGGAGAGATGAAAAGACTACAGACTTCTTCAAAGAGGCATCCAATGAGCCTGCAAAAACTGCTCTTAGAAGCTCTTGGAAAGAATGAAGCACCCACACTAAATAGGCTACTCCAAGCGGCAGGGACTGAATCACTCCAAATCTTAACAGGAATATGCCAACAAATATGGAAAACAAAACAATGGTCCACAGAATAGAAATGTTCAGAATATGTTCCAATCCCCAAAAAAGGAAATGCAAAAGAGTGCAGCATCCATAGGACCATTGCTCTAATTTCCCATGCAAGCAAAGTAATGCTCAAGGTGTTACAACCAAGAACCCTGCTCTATATGGAATGAGAAATACCTGGTGTTCAAGCTGGATTCTGAAAAGGCACTTGAGATCATAGCACAGATATACATTGGCTACTGGAATGCACCAAAGAATTGCAGAAGAAGGGGAGTCAATGTTTTATGTACTACAGCAAAGCCTTAGACTGTGTGGATCATGAGAAGCTATGGATGGTCCTGAAAGAAATAGGTGTGCTTCAGCATTTGATTGTCCTGACGCCTAACCTGTACTGTGGACAAGAAGCTACTATTAGAGCAGAATATGGGGAAATTGAATGGTTTCCCACAGGCAAAGGCTTTAGACAAGGATGTATTTTATCTCTTTTGTCTGTTCAATCAGTATCAAGAATATATGATAAGGAAAGCTGGGTTAGAATCAGAGGAAGAAGTGAAAATTGGTGAGAGAAGTATCACTATTTTAAAATATGCAGATGATGCCTTGCTACTGGCAGAAAGAGACAACTGAAGCAACTTCTAATAAAAGTGAAAGAAGGAACTGCAAAAGCAGGACTGCAGCTGAATAGTAAAACAAAAAAAATAATCTCCACCAAAGAATTACAGACCTTTGCTGTTAGTAACAAAGAAATCAAAATTGTGAAATATTTCACATACTTCAGCTCAGTCACCAATTCAAATGAAAACTGTGGCCACAAAATCTGAAGAAGACTGAGACTTGGAAAGGCAGCAATGAGTGAACTAAACAAGTTCATTGAGTGTAAAGATGTTTCACTGGAGACCAAAGCCAAGATCATCCACACAATTGTATTCCCAATCGCTGTGTATGGGTGTGAAATGTGGACAGTGAAAAAAGCTGACAGGAAGACAATTCATGCACTGGAAACATGGTCCAGGAAAAGGCCACTGCGAAAACCCCAGACTGACAGAAAGATAATCAAATCAAGTCAGAGATTTCCCTAGAAGCAAAAACGACACAATGGATGCTGTCATACGTTGGGCACTTCATGAGAAGGAAGGACTTTCTGGAGAAGAGAATCAAGCTAGTGAGGGTTGAAGGCAAAAGAAGAAGACCAAATATGAGATGAATTGACTCCGTACAAGAAGCAGCAGCCTTGAATTTATAAGAGCAGGATTGTCATGGAAAAGACATTTTGGAGGGCTTCCATTCATAGGGTCACTGTAAGTTGGAGAGGATTTGACAGCACTGTAAGTTGGAGATGATTTGACAGCACGTAATGACAACAACAAAGCCACATTGCTAAATGTGTTTAGAGGAGGTGTCTCCAAACATGCTGGAATAGTGACAACAGGTGGGATTTTGAGAGAGTTGTGTGTTCATATAATTTGGCTACCCTGGTATATGTGACCATTCACAAAACACCCATTTCCCAGTTGGCTAAAAGAAAAATAACTTGGCCAAGTACAAGATAGAAGCGGGGTCCAAAGCACAAAATTGCTCTTCTGAACTCAAAGTATTGTGATTCAATGTACAATTTATAAAAGCAAACTGACAAGCCTCAGAGGCAAAGAGAAGAGTTGAAAGGGGCTGATAAGGCCCTCAGGCCCATCCCCCTACTCCACTTCCACATGTGGTCACCCAACTGGCTGCAGGCCAGTGCCTTTCCAGCTTAGCAAAGGTAAGTGCAATGTATAGCTATGCAGGGAAGAATGACATACAGGGACCCAGAGGCATTCTGGGAAATAACAATGGCTGCAGAGGTGAGCTATTTCACAGCAGGTCAGCCTCCCCCTCTCTCCCCACCGCCCTCTCTCTACATGAAACATCTAAAGATATGAATATCAAGAGGAGCAGGGAGGCTGGCAGGGGCCAACAGAAGTGTCCATGGACAGTGTGGCATCTTAGGGTGCCATGTTGGAGGTCCCAGGATTAGAGTCCCCTGATAGACTGTTGAGCTGACTGTCCTTCCTGTGTACTCCACTCCCTCCACAACACTCCTCTTTCTCTATTGTTTCCGCTGTGTCGGCATGTGGCTTGCAAACGCGGTGGAGCCAAGACTGATGCTGGCCCCAGGTTTTGGAGGGTCCTTGGCCAACGCACCCTCAGGGGACCCCCTTCTTTAGTAACTTTATCTGCTCATCACCACCACCGTAGCCACTTGCCTCTTGTTCCTCCACCTCTTTCTCCTCATTGCTACCATTTCCTTGGTTGAGAGGCAGAGAGCCAAGGAGCAAGCGGACTGCAGCATCCCCTTCACTTCCTCCTCCTCCTCCTCCTCCTCCGCCCCATCAGCCTTGTCTGGGCCAGGGTGAGAAGCAGGCGAGCAAGCAGTCTGCGCTGGCGAAGAGGAGGGAGAACTCCCGGGGGGGGCCCTTGTCCATCGACTCCCACGGGGGTGTGGGGCCTTGGCAGCTGCCCAAGCACACCTGCCCTTGATGCTGGCCTGGCAGGGTTCTTGTATAGCAACACACTGAGTATCGATCATGCTCTGCAAATCACCAGCAAAGGCCAGTCCCATAGAAATCCCAAATGTGGAGTCATCCTGGTGACAATTCCTGGTGAGCTACAGCA
This sequence comes from Varanus salvator macromaculatus, assembly GCA_023646645.1. NCBI lineage: Eukaryota > Metazoa > Chordata > Lepidosauria > Squamata > Varanidae > Varanus > Varanus salvator. The sequence continues at coordinate 5,550,589 of JAIXND010000781.1, forward strand.
ATGCACCGTATAAGCACAGCTCATCTTCATTCTTACACACTGCACTGTTCCAATTCCAACCACAATGGCTTTTGGTGTAAAAACATGGCTCTTGATCCTCAGGGATCCGCTTTATTCTCTCCGGCCCCATTTTCTTCTTGTGCCAAAGACATACTGTTCAAAGACAAACTAAATGTTGTTTGTCTTTAGTTCTCAAAGAGAACTAAATGTTGAACTTTGGCAAACTGCATTTTCCACACAGCAAACAAGAAGTTGGGTTTGCACAATGCAGGATTACAACGTTTGGAGGAATAGCTTTTCTTTGACCTCTGCAAATATTCTAGTGGCTTAATTTGGGGAAGTAAGAAGACTTAACATGCTTTAACCCTGTGCTTGCTAAAAGCAGGAAGATTTGGAGGAGGGATCCTGAAGCCTCAGAATGTGGCATTTTGTACAAATACATTTATTTACAAGCCTGAGAACAGTTGTACAAATACATTTATTTACAAGCCTGAGAACAGATCTCGCTTTGGGTAGGTTGGAATAAGTCTCCTGTAAAGCTGTGCAAGGCTAGGGAAGTGTGCCACCTAGTGTAATCTGTGATTGGACAGTGGATTTGGGAAGTCTGCCTGTAAAAATAATGTGGGTTTCTAAAGATCTGTACCTCAGCTTTTTTTTTTTTTCCTTTTTGTGCCACAAACTAATGTTTCTGCGATTTGCTTCAACCGTTGTGGATAGCTGTGATTCAGTGGTGGAGCTGGGATGTGTCCATTAAAAACCATAAAGGTTTGACTTTCTTATTTGGTACTACAGTGATGTTACGTGCAACATGCTCATGCAATCCATAAGCAAGAACATGAAAAGCCACTGAAAGAGCTACAGCACAAGGAATGAGACTAAACAGCACCAGATTTAGTCTCTGTTGGATCCCTGACAGCTGTTCCAGCACAAGAGAGTGGGGAATGACGACAATCAGCCTCTTCAGGCTGTAACCAATTTGACTGATACTTTCCATTCCTGTTAGTAGTTTGCATTGTTTATTGATGCCTCATAGTATGAGGAACATCCACCCTGCCATCTGAGTAGTTGCCCAAACCCTCCTGAACTTGGAACATTGCAGGCATCCAATCCAGCAGCCAAGAACAGGTCTAGGACTCCAATGTATCCTATGGATGTCCAGAGCAGAGTCCTTCAAATGCTTTCCCCCCAGGACTCATTTTGGCAATGTCAGATTCTCTTGTGACCTAATTAATTAATTCTGATTTTACATCCCACCCATCCTAATGAATTTTTGACGCTTTAGAACACATAAGCATACAAATAACAATCACCCCTGTGCCTAGCAGAGGATGTGTGACATGGAAGATGAAAAAGATGATCTGTGAGATAATTCAAGCTGTTTTAACTCATTGGTCAAAGTGTTTTGGTGAATTACTGTAAGGATTTGGTGGATTACTTCTCTCCTTAATGGGAAGTCAAAGGTTCAACAAGGGACTGCATTTAAAATCTCGGGATGACTGTTAACTTGGCCCAGTCAGGCCCATATAAGGACAGTGCGACCCACATACCGCCTGCTGCGTTTCGTCGTTTTCTCTATTTGGTCCTGGCTGGAAAGCAATCGCATGGCTCTTTTCCTCTGGCCCAAACTTTCTTCACTCGCACTGTTTTCTTCATGTGCAGCAACAGGATTGGTTTGGAACATGGATTACTTGGGGCGTTAGGGCTGAAGGCTACCTCGCCCATGGCTTGGCTGTCTTTATGGCTGGGATTGGGGGTGGAGGATGAGGATGAGGAAGAGGAAGAGGAAGAAGTGCCCCTTGTTCAGAGACCCTTTCTGATGAACGGCTGCTCAAAGGTTTGAGCTCCTCAGGGTCGCATCAGGTCCCTGGCTGAACATTCCCCTTGCTTCTGCTGGCCACAAAGTGATCCATTATTCTCTTGGTGTAGAATGAAAATGTCCCTACTAAACTGATGGCAGCAAACTCCCATACCCACAGTGCAGACAGAACAGAGATTTCCCTCTAAGCACGGCCACCATAAGCATCATAATGTTGTTATTGCTGTACTGTGGGGCACCCCAAAACCTTGGCAGAAATCCTTTCACTCACAACCCACAGGATTCAACACCTGACGCTCTAAATGCACCTTCAGAATAAAATCAGAGATTCCCCCATAAGCCCCTCTGGATCAAGCAGGCAGACTGCCCAAAGAATCCCCAGCAAAGGCAAGGTTCAGTATACAACCATTCCCAGAATTCCGCAGAGTTGGAATGTCCAGGAAGGTAAAGAGCACAACTGAGCATGCTCAAAACTAGTCCTGTTCATCAAACAAACTCTGATCCAGGATTGGTCAGAATGCTGGACAGGCGGGGATTCAGAGTCAATCAGACTCAGGGGGCCAGGAACAGAGATAAATTATTATTATTTTTAATTGCGAAAGTGTGAATCCTTTTTAAAGCTCATCTGCCTCACAGTTCAGAGGGACCTGTGGCCCTGTACTAGTTCCCAAACACGGGTCTGGAGGACCCTAGTCTAGTGCCCTGGCATCTATAAGATCTTTTGTGTCTTTTGTTCCAGCTTACACATTACTGATAAACAACAGATATTGGTCTGTATTTTGTAATTAACTGGAAATGCTGTAATGTTAGTAGTAGCAACATTAACTGCTTGAATTGGTTTATTGTAACAATATGCTAGGGTGATTAAAGTTGCTGCATATTTCTTGTTTTTGTATTGCTGTTGTGTTTTTAGCCACTTTGGAGACTTTTTGTGGCAAAGTGGCATACAAATCAAACGTTGCTGCTGTTCTCTGATTGGCAGTGTGGGGCTGCCCAGGCTGAGCAGTGGGCAGAGCCAGTGTCAGGGTGGGCATGCCCAGGCACTTGCTGAAGGCCTACACCCCAACATGGGTCCACCGGGAAGACCTTTGCAGTGCTGCAACCTGCTGTTCACATGCCTCTTGCTCTGGACCAGACAATGCTGGTGGTGAGAAGGAGCCGCAGTAGATGCCATGGCCTGCTTGCTCACTGGCTGAGCTGCAATTAATTCAGCGCCAGGGGACTTGCACACAGAATGCAAACACGCCTGTTTCCTGACAGCTTCTGATCTAAACTTCATAAAGCTTTACAAGGGTTTCTTTGATGAATGTTTGCGTCAGCACCACAAGGCACTTGACCCAGCCTTCCCCAGTCTGGTCCTCTCCAGATGTGCATCGACTGAGAATTATGTGAGCTGCGATCCAATGCATCTGGAGCCCATCAGTTAAGGCTGACCGGTTATTTTTAAAACTTGAATTTTATTCAGTAACTTTGCAGAAGCAGCCTAAAAGATGTTCCGATCATCTTAACTGAGAGAGGATTATATGTAGTGTGCACTTGATTTAAATTTAGTTCTCCCCTGCCTCACCTCCATCCCCAATGCACATAATGTATGAAAGCTGTACAGTAATGAAACAGGGCTAGATTACTGAAATATTATTTTATTATAAATAAATCCTGAGTATACTACTACTGCAGGAATAATACCCTTTAATCTGTGTAGTATACACACGAATCCCAAGTGTCAGAAGGAATTCAAGTGTTTTAAACTGTTTTTTTGACATTTAAACTACATTTTAATTTTAATATTTAGTTTATTTTTATTATCATTAATTGCCATCTGGAGTACCATTTCCTTGGTGGAAAGGCATCAAATAAACACTTTATTTCTTCATGTTTCTGGCCATTCAATACTGCTCTGTTATTTTTTTATATATATACTTTAAATGTTCCAGAATATATAAAGGCCCCGGCACATTTTCAGGACTGAGTAATAAAGAAAAACAGTGCATCAAGGCAGGTCATGCATATGCCTACATGTAAAGCAAATCAGGTATGAATTCACAACCACTAGATATAGGAACAGGTGGACTTTCTGTTCAGTCAGTCTTCTGCAACCTAGCAGTAGCGTAAAAGAAATACATCGATCTTCAAAGTTCTTCGAAGCTATTCCATGTTTGCAGCAGATGTAGCGAAACTGGCTGCACTCAGCACATCTGGGCCAAATCCAGAAATGCCTGAGTGGTGTGTATTGCCATATGGCTGCGCTCAAATTCAGCTTGATGAGCGTGGAATAAATCGAAAGTATGATTCTCCGGAAACAGTTGGGATAGCCAGCTGTAACGCACCCCTGCCAATCCACGCCTTCCAAATTATGGGCTTGTGGCCTGTTAGAATATGTGGGTTCCCCTGACAGGGCTGTCTGGATGTCCGCATCAGAACTGCAGCTCTGACCTTGGATGTGTGTTCTGAAGTCACAGCTGGGGCTTCCACCTTGGAGCAACCGTCCCACTCACTGACCTCGTTCTTTCCTTCACAGCTGCAGCCCGAAGTCGAATGTGTGTTGTGGAGGACAGAGAGGGGAGGAGCGTGGCTCTTGCAAGCACAGACTACACAAGCAGCCTCTGCAGGGCAGCACAAGTGTGGAAGCAGCGGGTGCCGCCACACTCTTGTGTGCTTGACTGGATGCCTGCAATCCTGCAAGTCCAGAAGGTTGCAAGTATTCACATTACAGTGACTTTGCAATGGGTGAAAGGCCAAACCGATGCTGCTGTTTGGCGCCCCTCCATGGCCGTATTGGAGCCCTGATCTGGCCGTTATTACCTGCTCTGTCCAGTGCTGGGTGTGAGATGATCCCGACGCTTTCATTCTCTGCAACGGCACCAAAGCAAATGTTTCTCAGGCAGCCCATTCTGGCAGTCAGCACTTTTGTCTCTCCTCCGATGATTGGCCTGGGACTGTGGGCAAGGGATACGATGCGTATGTAAATGAGACAGAGCACCACCACCTAACTTTACAGGTAGTTGCAATCTGAATACCTGCAATGTATGGATTTGCTCCTTTCTGCCATAGGACAGAAAACGTCTAAATAAATAAGATATCTTGTAGGATTGTCTCATTCTTAGGGTATTTGTTTCCCCTCAAAAGGTTCACTGCTATATTTGCCCAGTTGATTCAGCCTGAATCTGTCTAAATGGAGTTTGACAGCTTGCCCTACTTGCTTGGGTACACGTATGCCAAAGTATTTAAAGCATTGTTCCTCCAAGTAAATGGCTGGTTATTGAGCCATTAAAAAAACAGTGAACTGGATGTGACTTTATTTATTATATATTGAGATATTCCCTTTTATTTCTTTCAAGGTAGCCAAGGCAGTTTATCCTAACAACAACCGTATGAGGTAGGTTAGGCTGACAGTCACTGGCTCAGTCACCCAGAGTTTCATGGTTAAATGGAACGAGAACCCAGATCCCCTAAACCCTAGGCCAGTGATGACGAACATTTTAGAGAGCAAGCGCCCAAATTGCAACCCAAAACCCACATATTTATCACCAAGTGCCAACACTGCAATAAAACCTGAAAACTGAGGTTTTAATTTAGAAAAAACAACTCACAGCAAGTCCAAGCAAATACATATATATCCTTGGCAGCATATTGACCAGCCATGCAAAAGCTCAGACGAGATGCGGCTAATGAGTCGTGGCTCATGATGTCACTACCTTTCTCTACTCCTTTCTGATCATGCACATGGCCCCTGTGTGTGCTGTTATCCGATGCTCAGCTGCTGGGGTGATGCTGGGGTGACTTGGCTCGTGTGCTGACAGAAACGGCTCTGTGTGCCCACTGTGGCATGCATGCCATAGGTTCACCACCACTGCCCTAACCCTACCGTGGTGCACTCCCCTAACCCTAATTTAGGGGTAAAATACCATTGAAAAGAGGGCAATTTTGAAAAAGCCTTCCTTGTGTAGCTTTTTCTGCACAGCTCATCATTTCTGCCCATTCTAAACACATTCCAACCATCAAAATCATGCCAGGACACCTCGTTTTTGTAACCCTAACCCTACCCTGGTGCACACCCCTAACCCAATATAGGGGTAACGTTCCATTGAAGAGAGACGGATTTTGAAAAGGCCTTCCTTGAGTAGCTTTTCCTGCACAGCTCATCATTTCTGCCCATTCTAAGCACATTCCAACCATCAAAATCATGCCAGGACACCTCGTTTTTCTAACCCTAACCCAGGGATGGTGAACCTTTTAGACTTGTCAGCCGTGTCCACAGACTGGGGCAACTTGTCTCGCATGCTGACAAAGAAGGATCTGTGTGTCCACTGTGACATGCGTGCCACAGGTTCGTCACCACTGCCCTAGTGCAATATTCTAACCACTGCATCGCACTGGCTAGCCTAAGTCCAGTTTATTTTATATCCAGAGAGAGCCCCAAAGTCAGTTCGTTTCCTGAGCATTTCCCCATTATTTTCAAGCCATACTTCTTCCATCTACTTGTGTCTTTCTCATTTCTCCTTTCCTTGTGTCATTCCTTGTCACTATATATTCCCTTGCCTCTTTTCTATCTTCTTTTCTGTTTCCCACCATTTCCTTTTCTCTTTTTGTTGGAAAATGCCTGATGTGTGCGCACGTGTGAGCTCATGCATACAACAGGAAGGAGGAAGTGTGGCATCGAGATGTGGTTGGCCTGCAGCTCCCAAAATCCCTCACCACTGGTTTAGGCCTGATGAGAACTTCAGTCCAGTAACATCTGGATAATGCCAGGTTGGGGGAAGGCTCCTTTTATTCCTAAGAACATACCAAGAGCCAGTTCAAGGTCCCTCCGGTTCACTCCTTGGGAAATCCACAAACCAGACATGAGGGCAATAGCATCGCCTTCCCATGTTCCACAGCAACTGGTGCACATGAGCGGTAGTAGCCACGGAGAGCCTTCGTTCAGTCCTCTTCTGAGGCCGTCCAAAGCGGGGGCCGTCCCCACGCCTTCTAGAAGCGAATTCGATAGTTTAACTATGCACTGTGTGAAGGAACCCGGCCTGGCAACATCACCTGCCGGCCAGCTTCCTGGTGGGTTCTGGGGATTATGCGAGCTACGGAAAAATGCATCCCTAACGTGCATATTTCGTGGATCTCCACCCTCTCAGTCTCTCGCTCCGTCTTCACACGCGCAAGAGGCGAGCGGGGCCGAGGGCCGCGCTGCCCGGGCGTGCCTCACATTTCGCGCCCAATCGCCTCCCGCGCTCTCGCTTCGGAGAACGAGGCGCCGCTTGGGCGGGCAGCGCCTTCCTGCGGCGGCGGCGGCAAGCTCGGAGCGGAGCAGGGGCGGGTCCCGCAGCCGCCCCGCCCGCCGCGCCCCGCCGCGCCTCCCTTGCCCGCCTCGGGGCTGGCTGATGCAACGTGGCCACGCTCGCAGAGTGGCAGCGTTGCCTGGCTTTCTCTCCAGGTACCGCGGCGGAGCCAGGGCGCGCGGAGCCCCAGCGGGTAGGTCCGAAGCGCGGCCAGGCGGTGGGACCTCTTGTGGGCGGAAGGGGAGGTCGTGGCAGCGTCCCACAGCCTGCTGCCTTCCAGATGCTTTGGACCTCAACGCCCATCAGCCCCAGCCAGCATGGCCACTGGGCCGGGATCCGGGGAGGCGTTGTCCGAAACATCTGGAGCGCAGCAGCTGGCTGGGAAGGCTGAAGCAAGAAGGGAGACGATTCCTGCTTCTGGGGAGCAGATCGGGCAGCCCCCTCCTCGCCCCCAGGACGGAGAAGTCTTCGTGGGGGGAAATTTGTCACTGAACCGGTAAGTGGGGCGAAGAAAGCATATGTCTGGAGAAAGCCCCCACCCACGCCAGTTCTGATGCGGGGTGATTTCGGCGAGGAAAAAATCCAGCCAGGGCACGTGTGATTTGAATAGCTGCGTAACAGCAAGCAAGAGTTATTTTCCGTGAACGTACTTCTGCATGGCCCCGTCTCCCTCGCAGGTCGTCAGTACAATTCCAAGATACAACAAGCTACCCCTGTTGGACTTCTGCCTGTCACACAGTGGACAATAACATAAATAAGGAGCTCTGTCTCAGGCTAGTGGGCCAGAAAAGTGTCTCTGAATGCATGTGGCTTGAGGGAGGAAGGGAAGACGGGAGGATCCCTGGGCTCAAAAGGCAATCCGGAGCTAGGAAACTGTTTTGTAGGTGTGTTTAGTGCAAACTAAGTCAGGGGAAGGCAGAGCTTCTGGATCAGTTGACAGTCATCTGAGTGATGTGACACAGATCAGCAAGGATTTCTGACTCTCCAGGAGCTTCATGGCAGGGAGCAATAAAAACGACCCCTTGACAACATGTGGCAGGCGAAGGGCTGTTTGCATAGTGCAGTTTTCCCAGGCGGATCTAATTCCTTAGCTCAGAATACTTTAATTCTGAGTGTGCATCTTTTGCACCAGGCTCCTATTTGTGGCTGGTCTGCAGTTTCTGGTAGCAAATGAAGTGCACAATCCAGAACTATCATGCCCTATCCTGCAGATGCTTTCCTGAAACGTGGTCTTGAACTTGAGCCCTGCAATGTGTGACGTGATCATGAGGACTGCAGTGTTTAATCCATTGAACCGGGTAGATAGATTGCTTTTTTATTTACCAAATTTTTATTTATTTATTTATTTATTAGATTTATATTCTGCCCCCTTAGACAGAAAGGCTCTCTTCTTTGGAGAATACTTTTCTGTATTCCACAATGGAGATTGAAGATTGGTGTATAGTCAAGATAAAACAAATAAAAGAGTAAAACAATATATTAAAATCAATAAAATTGACTGATGAGTCCAGGAAGATTTCTTGAAATAAAAATAGTTTCAGGAGAAACTGAAAATAATACAGTGTTGGCCTGAGTGGCAGGGAGTTCCAAAGAACTCAGTTAGGGTACAATCCATCATTTGCATGTTTGCTCAGAAAGCGCCCTGCAGCTCCTGACATGGCCCTGCCTGTTTGCTGGGATTTATAGGATGTTTTTCCTCTCAAAACACACATAGGATTATGCCCTAAAAATAGTATATTTGGCACCCCCTCCAACAAAAGGTGTGTGCATGTAAACTCCTCCAATTCATCTGTTGGCAGAAATTGTACAGTGAAATTATGTTAAATAGAAGTCATTTTTAAAACTGTAGCTGGCAAACACTTTTTAAGAGGCATTGCCCTGCCTTCCTCTCACTGACATCAGCAAAAGTGAGAATTCTTGTTTTGTCATAATCTCCCTATGATATGGGAGAAAAACAAGGCAGGGTTCCATGTTGGTGTTTGGTTGTTGATGGGTTTTTGTTTTAGTAAAATTCTAATTTAACTCATTGGCAAGCTCTTATTCTTGTAATTAATAAACAAAAACATGTCTGGTTTGGGACATACTAATCAGATGGCAATCCTAAAACATTATAAAGACACTCTGTTCCTTTTGGTGCTGGGCGAAAGGCTTTTTATTTTCCCATTATTTTAATGTTTGATTAGGTTTGAATGTGGGTTTGAGTTTATTGGAATTAATTGGATGTTATTCTTCATTTCATTTTATGCCACTTTTTACTGTAAGATCATCCCAAGATGCTAGTAGTTGGGTGGTATATAAAAGTTTTAAATAAAAAAAGATACAGAAGATGGGGGAACGCGTAGCTCTCCAACTACTGTTTGGCCAAAAGTCCCTCAGCTTTTACCATGGACTATGATGGCTAAGGCTGATGTCAATTGTAGTCCCACAGCAACTAGGGGACCAAACCCCAATATACGCAGTGTTGCCCTTTCATGACAGTTAGCTGCCATGTAAGGGCACAGGGCTGCGTAGAAGGAATTTAGTGGTACTGTGTTTGGTAGAAAGATTGGGATGCATGTGGGCAGTCCAGGGGTTTGGTGAGCATAGATGAGTTGTGTGTGGGCCAAACTGAATGTGGAAGGGTTTGGCCATGTGTGGCCCAGCCTGGATTAGGGATACAGCATTCTTTTGTGGGGTGTGGGAAGTGGAAATGAATCCATTTCCCTGATAGAATTCTGCTATTTGCCATGGAAAGTTGGGAAGAAGCAAATTCAGGGCAAAATGGAATAAGCACAACACAGATAAGGAACATCTGGGTGATTTGCAGTATATCATCAAGAGCAGTTTTTCTCCAACCTGCTGTCCTCCAGATGCATTAGATACAACTCCCTGCATCCTTCAGCCAGCTGGGAGTTGTAGTCTAACACATCTGATGCTCACTAGGTTGAGGAAAGCTGTTCAAGGATTTCTAGCTGCAGTTACCGTATTTTTTGCTCTGTAAGACTCACTTTTCCCCCCATCAAAAGTAAGGGGAAATGTCTGTGCATCTTATAGAGCGAATATGTGTGTGCAGTAAGTCTGTCAGATGTGCAGCCCATGGGGAAGTGATGGGGAATGTGCCTGTGATTATGTGCCCATTGGATTCAGGGTATTTTTTTTTCTTGTTTTCCTCCTCTAAAAACTAGGTGCGTCTTATAGTCAGGCGCGTCTTATAGAGCGAAAAATACGGTACTTGCTTTGGCAAGGTCCAGTTTCAAATCTACACATCATTAAATATACAGAGAAATACAATAGCAAACATAAAATGATTTCTTCCATCTAAATAGGGCTGCTGAAATAAAGAAGGCTTAAGAATCCCAAATCATGTCGCAGGTTTGGCTGTTGGTGTGTGACTGAGAGAGATGTGGCAGAAAATTGTGGGTAAGAGCAGAGGGGACAATTCCCACAATCCACCCATATGTAAACACCAAGGGCCATTTTGGTGTGTGGTTTGGGGTTAAGGGTGGGACAATTTCAGTTCCCAAGGAGTGGCACTTGTATCCATTATGGGAATGAGAATGGATGCTTCCATGGTACAAATAGAGAGTTTGGTCTGTTGGAGTGGGTAGAGGCAGCTCGGGAATATGTTCTGTTTTCCCCTGCAGCATCTGTTGGAAAAATATGGAAGGTTACATTTAATTATACTACCATTGTATACAGCTTTAGTGAGATCTAGACAGATTCTGGGGTGATGAATCATAAAAAATAGGCAGATAAAAGCAGAAAAGCATTAAAATTGTAGTCAGCAAGGAAAGTATTGCAGAGCAAAGAGACATCTAGATCAGGTGTCAAAAACAGACCCATGTCAGCGCCAGCCTGACCTTCTAAGGCAGGGAGTTCCACAGAAATGGGGCCACAACCGTGAAGTCTCTTCTCCTGGTATACTCCAGTCAAGCTGTAGGTCCATGGGGAAAAACCAGGAGAATGTCCTCCAATGACCTCAGCGACTTGGGCAAATGGTAAGGGAGAGGGTTCTTGCTTAGGTAACCTGGTCCCAAGTTGTTGAAGGCTTTGTACACAAGTGTCAGAACTTTAAACCTGGCCCAGTAGAGGAAAGACAGCCAGTGTAGTTCCTTCAGCAAAGAAGCTGCGTGCTGAAAAGGGGCGGCTTCATTTTTAGCCTGTAAAAAGCAGCTGTATCCTAAACACTCAATGTTTGCTCTGTGGAATGTCACACCAACCTGAAAGCCCTGGCTCAGTTGTTTCACTTGTTTAGTGGGAGTGATCTGGCAGCAGGAGCCAGGATACTTGCTCCAGTTTTGTGCACAAGAAGTCAAGATTTCAAAAAATTTCATGTTTGTTTTGATGTCCAAATGAGGACAACATGTGAAACTGCTCCAAGGGCCCTCTAGGGAGACCTGACTTTTGTTAGGGCTGCAGTGTTCAGTTGAATTATCACCTAAAGTTCACCTAGTCCTCATGCCACCACAGCTAGTACAAACCATACTTTGCCCAAACCCAGTTCAGACATAGTCCTTACTTTGGCTTTCTGGCCATTTGCAAGCCCTGTTTTGTCTGCATGACATTAGCAGCTTAACCTTAATCCTGGTTTGGCACAAAGGGCTGGATCAAGACTAAGCCAGTTGCATTTAGGTTCCATGGAAATCATTGTGAAAAGTTGTCATTATTGTTGTTGTTATTATTACATCCTTGCATGTATATTCTGCCCTTTTTCCTCTTGTGAAGAACCCCAGGGGGCTTACAGGGGTGTCCTCCACTTCATTTTTATCTTCACAACAATTCTGTGAGGTAGGTGAGGCTGCAAGTCTGTGACTGGCTCAAAGTCACCCGTGAGCTCCATGGATGAGGAGTGACTAGTCCCATTGATTTCAATGGAAGCTAAGTGCTGCTACGGTCTGGATACAGCCCCGTCTCTTGAACTGAGCCAATATATAGCTGCTAATTTTAGAATGTGAGGGTAAAATGAAATAGCCACATGTCTCCACAGCTGCACAACCAACCACCATCAGTCATTCCTGCAAGTTGTCCTGAGCAAGACGAGAGGAGGAAGCAGGACCTTTGCACAAGCCCTCCTGAAAGACCAATTTCCCTCTTCCTCCCTAACTCTTTTTTCCTTTGTTGTTGAATTATTCTAAGACCACGGTCAGGCTTTGTTTCATGATAGTACAGAAGTTGCCCTGGGAAGCTTTTTGGCTGAGAAGCAGGATCAAATGTTAAATACATAAACTCCCTGTAAATTAGGGTTAGACTTGCTCAGCAAGCTGAACTGTGAGCCAGCCTGCAACCTGAATCCTTACATAGAAGGAAGCCAAACTGAGTTGAGTGGGTGTTCACTTTTTGCAAGGACGGAATCCAAAAACTGGTTTTAAAAGGAGGCAAGAGCTCGGTTCTAATACTAGCTGGTCTCCTTCTCCAAGAAAGACGGAACAACTGTGAGACCTGCGGTTTAATTGTCTGTTTCTGCCACTTCCTTTTTAAGGAGAAGCTCGGGGCCGCTATTAAAGCGGCGACAGCCTCTGTGCCAAGGATTGTAGGTCACTTTGTAACATGATGCTGATCCGGGGAGAGGGCATGTGGAATCGAGCACTGGAAGCTCTGGACCTGACCTGAAAGAGGGCCATCTTCCCACTGATCCACACAGGGCTCATGTGTGAGCAGAGGAAGTTTGTCAGAGGAAAACGTGGAGCAGGGCAGGCTGAGTCCAGTCATTTCCTAACTCTGTGAGCACCTTGCTGCCGAGTGAGAAAACCACTTGTAGGCCACACATTTAATTAATCCTTTAATTAAAGGTTCCTGGGGAACCTTTTCTGTGCATGGCTGTTCCAGTCAGCTTAGTACAAAGGCAGTTCATTATCGCATCTGATGGTAGAGACGGACCAGCCTTAACTGACCTCAGGGAATATCTTTTCCACAGGGTTCTTTAATTAGCTTTATTTAATTATTTAAACATTAAAATGAAACTCTTGGGGGTGGTGATCAGGAGTTCTGGAGCCTGCTGTCACTAGTATGCTGATGACACCTCACTCTGTTTCTTAGGGGAATCTGGACTGAGTCACTGAGTTGGCGCCTAAATGAGTTGGATGAGCTCAGCTTAATCCCAGCTCAGAGAAAACTTGCAGTGCCCAGGTGTGTTTGCCTGTTCTGGATGGGTGTGCTCCCTCTGAAGGAGCGGGTACACAGTTTGGGGGTGCTCCTGGCTCCATTTTTGTCCCTGGAGGCCCAGGCAACCTCAGTGGCCAGGAGGACCCTCTACCAATTTTGGCAGGTGCCCCAGCTGCACCTGCTCCAGACAGGGATGCTCTGGCTACAAGGGTCCATGTGCTAGTAACCTCAAAGGTGGGCTCCTGACATGGGCTCTAAGTGGGGCTGCCCTCAGGCTGGTTCAGATGCTGCTGCTGGATGCTCAGGAGCTTCTGGGACACACAGCGGTGCTGACATGACACCTGTGTGAAAAGAGACACTCTGGCTGCTGTTAGCTACCAAGTCACATCTGCGCTTGTGCTGCTGTCACACCAAGCCCTAAGCCACTTGGGACCAAGATATCCAGAGCTTTTCCTTCCATATATCAGCCAACCTTGAAGACTGTCAGAGGAGGCCTTGCTGGTCATTCCAAAATGAACAGAATGAGACTGGGCGATACATCAACAACTGGCCTTCTCAGCAACAGCAGGACCCCTGGAAAAATTACGTGCTGTTTGGGAGGCAGAAAACATGGCAAGCTTCAAACCCCTCCTGAAAACACGACTGTTCACCTGGATTTCCCCCTCTTGTAGTTTAATTATGCTACTCCGCTTTTCTGCTTCTTCTATTGTTTTGCACTGCTACTGTAAATTGCATTGTTTTTGATGCATAATGTGATTTTAACATTTATAGGTGAACCACTTAGGGATTGCATTCTGTTTAGTGGTATATAAGTCTCCCAAATGTTTAAGTAAAATATTACCCACTGCAGAGTCAGTACTCTTGGCATATCTCCTAGGACTTTTGGGTAGAAGAGGGCTATATAGTGCCCTGTGCTTTAATAGTTACTTAATGAATAGTTATTTAATGTTAATCCTCTCCTTCCTCAAGAAGTTCAGGATAACAACAAGCTCTTTCCATTTCTCTTCCCAAGAACCCTGCGAGGTAGGTTAGGTTGAAATTGACAGTGGTCCCAAACAGCAAGCTTTATGGCTGACTGGGGATTTGAACCCAGGTCTCCACAGCCCTAGCCTGCCATTCTAATCACCACAGCATGCAAATTCCTGTTACTACGAGTCTGACGAATTACAACATAAAAGTTGTCCATTTGCCAGCCTGATCTTAGTCTGATGTCTTCTATAGCAGAATGTAAGTCAGTGGAAATGTACTGGATAGGAATCCTGAATTTAGAAATTTGGAGCAAGAGTCAACTGGTTTACCAATACGATCATCACAAGGTCACCCCAGATAAACAGGGGCACCCTTTTACGACTTATGGGTCACAAGATAATAGTTACACATTTCTGATGACCAGGGAAGTAAACTCCTGTATAACTTGAAAAACATACTTGTTCACTTTTGAGATATGTTGCAGCTGTGTCAATATTGGTAGCAGGAACAGACTGAGGGTGTGATCCTGTTTTCTCCACACTTTTGCTGAATTTGTTGGGACTTTGTGTGATTGCTGCTCATGTCTGGCCGCCTTTTGCTCTTCCAGGAGGACAGAATCAAAGGCTGTGTCACATAATCCAGTGTCATAAGCTGTACACAGATACGTTTTTTTTGCAAAACAGTTTGTGGGCACCTACCTCTGGGAATCGTTTGGGAGTGAAGACAACAGACAGGTGAGTAGACTTTTCTTCTGATGAAGAATGGTTGGGATTTGCCATGACCAAGATCAATCCAGGGCACACTGCTCTTGTAAGAAAGAGAATTCACAATTATGATTATTGTGTATAATAATATGTAATAGTAGAAGCAGTAATAAAACAATATTGGGAAGTGTAGCATGGTAGTAAAAGAAGCAAAATAATTAAAGGCTTTTAAAAAATGTTTACGCTCCCAGAGAGTTTCTAGTCACAAGTAGGAAAGACACAAAAGTTGCTATACTCCTCGTTAGACAGAAAAACTGTGCTTTAAGAAAAATATTTGGTTCATTGGTCACTTTAAAGCTGAAGGACTGGAGATGACTTGCATGACAAAAGAAATACAATGAAACCATTGATACCATACATGAAAAACTGTTTTAAAAGTAGCAGCAATAATTCAAGGAAAGTTTAAAGAAATAAATAACTGAACAGCCAAAGGGTGAAGATAATTTTATAATGCTACAAATTTGCTTCTTTGTTCCTCTTCTTGGTAGGTTGATAGAATCTACCAAGTGGTCAGGTTGCTAGAAAGATATTTTTGCCCAGGCGCGCATGGGCCAAATTGAACCCCTTTGGCCCTTGGCTGACTCTTCTGCAGTCGCTCTTCACTGAAGAGGCCTGAAACAGTTGTTCACAGTGCGAGAAACTGAAACGGTTGTTTCACAGTCACACAGAGCCCGAAGCGATGCCCGGTTGTTTAAATATAGGTCACCTCATGAAGCAAGATACGCTTCTCAGTCATGCTTAGATCTTCCCAAGGATTTCTTCTTCTCCTTTAATTGAACATTTGACAATAATGTAGTCATGCAAGCTGCAAACTGCACTGGAAAACCAGTGATCTGAATGTGTGTGTGCATATGCGCATTTCTGTCTTAAGGGAAAGGCAGTAGCTTGGTAAGGGGGTGTGTAATCTTTTGGTGAAAAAACAACATAAGGGGAAGGAGTTAAGAACTCGCTCACAAGCACTTCCCCCAGTGTAGTACTTTGCTTATGTTTGAAGCTTTTGCCTCATTCCGATTTGCGAAACAAAAAACATGGGGAGCGAACTACACCCAGCAGGGCCTTGCATGCACTTTGGTGCTGGTAGGAGTTGCCCAACCAAGAGCCTGCAGCGACGGCTCTGAAACAGCAGTCCCCCTGCACTTAATCCTCTCAGGGGCTCTTTCATGCAGCTATAATTTTTTATTAAAACCATTCAAAAGATACACAAGAAAAACAATCAGATAAAAAAAATCCTCTGATCATATCACAAACCCCAGACATGAAGGGATTATACTTCTATACAGTCCTGTAAAAAATCTTAGTTGCAAAATGCTTGCTGCTTTTATTCACAAGATATTAGCAACAGCATGCCTTATGCTTTATACGGCACCCTTCTTTATTGCCGTAATACACAAGTGGTCAAGATATTGGAAATGTTTGGTGGGCACACACCATGGAACCCCCAGGAACAATTAACTGATGAGGGACTGTTGAGTCGTGCAGACTGGACTGGTCTTTTGGCCAGGTCACTCGCCCCTTTGCCACATCTCCACTTTGCCTTGGAGCCCAGGGCAGTTTCTCAAATTGTCGGATCTGTCCACAGCCCCAAAAGACTGCCTACCCCTGGCCTGGTCTTGCCAGTGCCTCTTCAGGGTTTCAGGCAGAGAAAGGTCCCTTACATCACCAGCTACCTGAGTGGAGATGCCAAGGAGTCAACCCAGACCTTCTGAGTGCAGAACTGGGTTTTTTGCTGCACTCCGGTCCTGACCTTCACTTGTCAAACAAGCCAGACAAGAGTATCAGAAAAGCAAGTCAGCTTTCCCTGGGAGCTTCATGGAGGGGACAGAAGGATCGGTCATGTGGAAGCTCTTTTGTAATGGAGTGCCCCAAATATACACACACATGCTTCTCTCTCAGCTGCAAGATACCTTGCAGAATGTCGTCATATGCATCGTCTGCAGATGCAAAGGTAGTAATATCTGTTATTCTTAATTTGCAGGAGGGCAGGCTTGACAAACAGGACTTGAAAGTCCTGCAGACATGTGGCTGGCACTGCCTGATAGTCAAGCACAACCCGTTCTGTGCCAGCGCTGCCTCTTTCCTGAACTCTCCCCTCCCCTGCAAACGGGCACCCTCCCTTTCATTTCTGACCTTGGCCTCTCATGTTCTTGCAAAGATTAGATTGGCTTCAAGTCCTCATTGTAGGAAATAATGAGAGCTTGGCATTGACATTGGTACAGAGGGACGTGGATGGTGGAGAACAAAAGATCACCATGAACACGAAGCCAGGCATGCTGGTTGAAATTATCTTCCACTCACGCGCTGAAGTTGGCCCGGTGTCCCATGCCACTCTTTTGCAGAGGCATGGGACGGGTGCTTTCTAGGGGCTTTCTGAATGGTTGCAAAGACATGGAGGAGAAAAGAAATAAGTATCTGAGTCCACCAGTTCTGTCGTTTTCTCTATCAATTTGATTTCATTGGTACCCTGCCTTTCCACCAAGAAAAAGCATAAATAAAACTTGAGTAAAATAAAGCTAAAACAAATGCATCAAACTCAATCAAACACAGAACCATTACGGAACAGAAACAGAATCTGATGCAGCATGCCTGTTTACATGCCAGCTTGAATAAAAACATTTTTCCTGTTGGCAGAAGGGCAACAGAAACCTCGATCGGTCCTGTGGCACAGAGTATTTTTGGAGTTCACCAATTTTGTATTCTCTGTCAGTTCTGCAGCTGGGAAGAAGACACTGTTTCACATGACTTATGCACCAAGGAGGAGAGAGAAAAATTGGTGATACTGGAAACACTGTTTTCTACCCAAAACTGGAGATTGGGAGGTGAGAAAGAGAATGTGCATAGATACGGGCTTGTTTGGCACAATGGGGGAAGGCCATGAAAAAAGTGCGAGGCCAGAACTTGCAGAACTGGGATAGAATTGTAGAGATTCTGACTAGGATTAGAGAGAAGTGAACTCAGATGAAGAGCCAAAAGTGGCCAGGAAGATGCAGTTAGTGGCAACCAGTAATGCTGAAAAGGGGGCAGAAGATCGGGACACCCACATGGCCAGAACTTGCATGCTCATAACTAACTCAGCCCTGGACATCCAGATATTTGAACTTGTTTTCTTGCTCTTTTTTTCCATTTCTAGTTTTCAGGGCTACTAACGAACAACTAAGGGTGCAATCCTTTGTATTACAACACCCAGCATTCTCCAGCAAGGAATAGGCAACTGGGTGGCCTCCAGACTTTTGGACTACTCTTTCCATCATGGTCAGTTGATTTGAGAGCTGTAATCCAAAACAATCCTGTTTATAGAATACCATGTCTTTATTCCATGCAGTTACCTCAGATTTTCCCCAAAGACCCCAGTTTTTTTCATCAATTTCTAAAGAACTCTCTTTTCTCTTCCATCAGTACTTATTTCATGAGAGCCAACTCTTCTTTCCTGATCATGAACAACAGTTCTGTTTGTTCCAAGAAAAAGCAAACAAAGTTTCTAGTGACTGCAAAAAAGTTTTTGCAGGCCATCTAAGCAACATGCATTTATGTCAATTTGAATAATTTGGGGGCTAGTAATTAGCTCTAGAAAGATGCCCCATTTAGCATAACTTGAATCTGCTGGTGCTAGTGGTAAGAAGATGTCCAAACAGGCCTTTGAAAGGACCTCTGTCCTGGAGTATTTCTGGCTCAGAAGAGCTGCTGCTCTGACTTTGTGAACATAAATAACATTTATTTATTAAGCTTCTGGGGAAAGAGGCCAGAGGCGGCGGCAGCTTGAGAGCAGGTGAGGTCCCTATCCACCTCTCTGCCTCTCTTTAATATTCACCTCACTCTTCTGATGACAGCTGTTTGCCAAAATACCCCCAAACTATGAAAATTCAATGTGAGATGCTTTGCAGAGTTGGTGCTTTTACATAAATGAAAAATGCCTGAAGCACAAAGCAAATGGTAGAGAGAAAGGAAATTGGTCTGACTGTGCCAAAAAGAATGGCCGAACTGTTGCAGCGAACATTTGCCCCAGTGAGGCCAAACTGATCTTTGCTGGGACGCCACCTTGCATCCTTTGACGCTTTGTCAAATGACAGGCCAGAGGGACTTCTCCCTCGTAAAGGCGGTCAGAGGGTGACCGGCACTTGGAACAGTGCTGCTTGCAGAAAAGTAGAGGGACCGGACCAAGCAAGCTTCTCTTCTGGCCTATGTCAGGAGCTCAGGTTGATCTTCCTCTTACTGTGATACTTTTCCTGGGAGAAAATGGATGAAAAGCTCTTAGTGGACCATTTTCCTTTGATTAACATTTCCTTTGCTACTGCGGATTATATTGCACAAGGGGGGAGAGGGAGAGGGAGAGACAGGCAGACAATCTATTATAGATCTGTTCCCAATTGTATAAACTATGCTAATTTAAATCCAGACTGAGCAAACTATGTTTTGCCCTCCAACCAGGGTGGAAATGTTGTTTGAATTTAGTTTCACTCTCTGATTTTGGAGAGTGCGTTTGATTTTCCCTGATAAGATGCTTGAGCAAAGTCTGCAGTCACAAAGGAGAGGAGGGCAGCGGGGAGTCTTCAGGAGGAGGAAGGGAAGGAGGGCACCCGCACCAGCCAATCAGTTTGAGGAATCTTCTGAACCATGCTCTGGAGTATCGGGAATCATGTCCGAACTGATTATATATCTCAACATAATCGTTTCTCTCAATCTTCTGCTGATATGTCCACTCTGTGTCTGTTATTTCTCTAGGTCTGGATCCCTTTGCTTTGAAGAGGGTTCTGCAAGTGCAGGGATGCGATTGTGACTCTTGGAGCATACGATTTTCTCACAGTTACATGTGTGTGATGTGTTGCATGCAAGTGTATGTATCAAAATGTGCCAAAGTTCAGTGAATTGGCTGTGATTGCACATGGGAAAATAGAGCACAGGAGTTGCTTAATATTGAAGCAAAAACGTTTGCGTTAGAAAGTTGTCATTGTACATGTACACAGCTGTGAATAGCATAGCAATAAGTGCAAACTTAGTTCATGTTGAAATTTGTAGGTGTGTGTTTAATGTTCCGAAGAACTGTGTAAACATGAGCACCTGTGACCATATGAGAGCACAGTGGTAGAAACTCTGTGCATATGTGCATATCTGTACAAACATATGGACCATTGTGGAAGGATGTTGACACATGAATGCACACATCTGGTTAAGGGATATCTGTTATTGTGCAAGGAGTGTGCATGCTTGCTGTAGTGCACTTTCCACTTTTTCCAGGACTGCAGTTCACAAAGTAGCACACGTAAGTGTATAATTAGTGTGCTTTTGCTTGCACACAACTGAGCTGCACCTATCAACGTTCATAGACAAGTGTGTAGGTGTGTGACTTTGCAAGGATCCTAAGTTCTTGTTGTCTGTCCTGTGTGTGCGTGTGTGTGTGTGTGCACGTGTTCGTGTGTTGCACATCCTCTCTGATGGAGAAATCCAAAGCAGACCTAGAATCTTCAGTGAACCCTGAGGGTGACTGCAATCAAGACCTGCTTGCTGATGAACCTGATTCCCGGCCTACCTGGGGCTCAAAGGCCCAGTATATCCTGGCTCAGGTTGGCTTTTCTGTCGGGATTGGCAATGTCTGGCGCTTCCCGTACCTCTGCCATCAGAATGGAGGAGGTGAGTAATGTAGGTCATTCTGGCCAACTTGGGACTGGGAAAGAGTGAGATTATGTCAGTGTGAACAATCCTCTGATCTCTGAATGAAGCAGTAATGTTTTCAGAAATGGTGTTACTCCCTGCCCCAAAGGACCTCACCCTGCAGCCCAAACCTTCACACCTGTTCTTGCCTGCTGGTATATTTCTTTTCTCCCTGAATTACTCTGCTGCTCTGGGGGAAGGGCTGTGGCTTGTGGGGTTGGGAGAGGTTGGTGTCTTTCAAATGAGCAGTAGAACATCGTCTTGTTTCAACTCTGTACCTGGACAGGTGCTTTCCTGCTACTGTACCTGCTGCTCCTCTTTGTCATTGGGATCCCTCTCTTCTTCCTGGAGCTGGCGGCTGGGCAGATCATCCGACAGGGCAGCATTGGGGTCTGGAAGCACATCAGCCCCCGCCTGGTGGGCATCGGCTTTGCAAGCTGTGTGGTGAGTATCCTGCACCCGTGCCTTCCAAGTGGGTCATTGGGGAGTGGGGTGAAAGTCCTATGATGCAGGGCTAGTGGGTGCTGGCCCATGGCAGTCAACTGGCTCATGGGGGAAATGTTTGTAAAACGATGCGATTCATTCTTTGCCATAAACGTCTGCAGACATGTATATGAAACATCTCCCATGCCTTGATGCAGAAGCAGCTGCATCATAAAGAATTAGGGTTAGGGTATTGTCTAAAGAACAAACTATACATTTGGTTACAGACATGGATAGTTAACTTCTCTTTCTCTAGAGAAGCAGCAGTAAAGAATGCAATCCAGATTGTGGTGCAACAGACGGGGGTTCACTCTTCCCTGTGCCATTTTTATACTGAAAATATAGCTCCTGAAGGTGCTGCAAATGGCAGATTTGTGGGGCAGATAGATAAAGAGAGCGCCTTTCACCTGAAAGATGGCACAAGGGCCAAAGCGTTCTATGCCTTCCCTTTTGTTACAGCCCAGACTTAGATGGGTTGGCTCCCATGGCTATTTTTTCCCTAAAGCAGAACCTCAGGCCTGGGGGGCCACATCCTGCGTGCCAAAAGTCCCAGTTTGGCTTTCGGGGGGTGCCCAAAAGGCTATGCCCCTTCCCCTTACCTACTGGTGGCTTGGTGATTTCCCAGCTTTTCCGATGATCTTCTGATTCTAAAATGTTGTCTATCCTCTCCTGAAGTCCAGGTGCTGGCAGATAAGAGTTTTACCATTCAATATGCTGGTATTTTTGGCCATGGCCTCTTTGTCTCCACCCAGCACTGGAATACAGTTCCAGAAAGCTTCCCCCAGATGGAATTTGGCCCTCAGGCTAAACGATGTGCAACACACTGTTCTAAAGAGCAAGACACAACACGGCCAGTTCCATTCGTGCCAGGAGCAGTTGCACACGGTTGGCAAGTGGAGGTGCCTGATTTCTGCCTCTTCCCCCATTTAGGTTTGTTCCTTTGTCGCCTTGTATTACAACGTCATTATTGCATGGAGCATTTTCTACCTGGCCAATTCCTTCCAGTTTCCCTTGCCCTGGACTAACTGCTCAGAAACAGCCAACCAAACAGTCCCAGGTAAGTGAAATAGTCTGGCAAGGACTCTCTTCTCACTGCAGGACGTCTCTGCACCTCAGACTGCTTTTAGGTATCATCCCCTCCATCCAGAGGATTGTGAGCTGGGGATTATGGTTTTCAGACCCTCACCCAACCACACTTTCCAGATGCTAGTGGGAAATGCCAGGGAGTGAAACTGGCATGCAAAAGCAGGTGCTCTGCCATCAACATCTGGAAGAATCTGCTTGAATGCTGTGATCTGGCAGTGAGTTTTCTCTGGATCCTTGGTAAGAGATGAGTGAACAAAGCCTGGGCGTTCCAGAGAAAAGGGGCTTTCATGTTTCACTATTTTGATATGTTCATTGTGGTATTTCTTGTTTTTCATGTTATTTTATTGCAGGGTTT
Organism: Varanus salvator macromaculatus; assembly: GCA_023646645.1. Lineage (NCBI taxonomy): Eukaryota > Metazoa > Chordata > Lepidosauria > Squamata > Varanidae > Varanus > Varanus salvator. The sequence continues at coordinate 5,573,056 of JAIXND010000781.1, forward strand.
TTTTTCTTATTGTAAACCACCCCAAAGGTATCGACCAATACCTAAATTTAGGGTGCAGTCCTGTACATGTTTGGACTGCAGGTGGCGCAGTGGTTTAAACCGCTGTGCTGCTGGGCTGGTTGATCGAAGGGTCGCCGGTTCGAATCTGCACATGGGGTGAGCTCCCGTGCTCCATCCCAGCTCCTGCCAACCTTGCAGTTCGAAAGCATGCAAATGCAAGTAGATAAAAAGGTACCACTTCGGTGGGCAGGTAACAGCGTTCCGTGCACTTTGGTGTTTAGTCATGCCGGCCACATGACCACGGAGTCTGTCTGCAGACAAACGCTGGCTCCCTCGGCCAGGAAACGGAGACGAGCACCGCCCCCTAGAGGCAGGCATGACTAGATGTAACGTCAAGGGGAAACCTTTACCTTTACCTTACCTGTACATGTTTAGACAGAAAAAAGCCCTACAGTTCCCAGCACTTCCCAGACAGCCATGCTGAGAGGAGTTGTCCAACACATCTGGAGGTCACCAGCCTGGAGGCAAAAGAGGCCTCCTGCTTTTCAGGAAGCTTTTAAGAAATATATAGACCAAACACATGTGGCATTTTCCTCTTTCCTTCCAAAATAAACATCCAGGGCATGGATACAAAGGGGATCTACCCCAACCCTATTTCCCTATTTGCCCTCCCGCCCCCTGAGATTGGCAGCAGATGCTCTCCTCTGGGAACCCTCTGTGAAAGACATTAGGAGACAGAGTACCCGGAGGAGGGCCTTCTCTGTGGTGGCGCCCCGACTATGGAATGCGCTCCCCAGAGAGGTCCACCTGGCGCCGTCATTATATGTTTTTCAGCACCAGGTTAAGACCTTTTTATTTAATCAATATTTTAATACGTTTTAATATAGAATCTTATTATTGTATTTTATTAACTTGCAGCCAGAGTGGGTCATCAATTTATTTATGCTGTTAGCCATCCAGAGACGTTAGTAATTGGATGGCATACAAATTTTATAAACAAACGAACAAACAAACAAACCCTTACATCTCTCTGCTCTCATTCTTTCCTTAGAAACGGAGTGTGGTGCCAGTTCTCCCACTGTCCATTTCTGGTATCGAAAGGCCTTGCATGTGACCAGCTCCATTGAAGAGAGCGGAGGCCTTAATCCGGCTCTTACTGGCTGCCTCTTTGCTGCTTGGGTTCTAGTGTGTCTGGCCATGATCAAAGGCATCAAGTCCTCTGGCAAGGTGAGTCGCCTGGTGCTCCAGTCTTCACCTGGTTGGGCCTGACCTTCTGGTCAGGGTTGCATCCATGAGATCCCTCATGGAACTTCCAGATGCCTTCCCTATTTTTCTAGCTTTTGATTTTAGAAGAAAAGCAAGTCTTTAGGTCAGCTGTTATTTTGAATGATGAGCGTTGCAGCCAAAAATATCTGGGGGAGAAGAAGGGCAGCAGGTCAAGGGAAACGGTTCTGGCCTGTCTTTGGAATAGCAGCTGACAAGTATGACCAGGGCTTTTATAAATGTCTGTAATACACAAACGGCACTGGAATCCTATGCATGTTTCTGCTCAAGTCTGGCTGGTACTCAGTGAACTCCAAGTGGAATGCGATTCCTTGTATTCCATAGAACTTGCTTCCAGGTAAGTGTGTATAGGACTTCAAGCTAAATAACGTCAAATATTTTAGAGTATCTGGTTTTCAGGGGGTTATTCTGCTGCAACGAAACCAGCAAAGTATCTTGTGTTACTTTCAAGATGAACAGATTTACTCTGACATGCATATATGATTATTGTCCATCAAATGCATACGGACAATGGTTTATATACACATTTTTTGAAGTTTATGTATACATATTTTTTGAGGAGTGAAGGTGGATCTTAGGTAACAGGTGATGCTGAGGTGCCCCCTGGTATAAGGGCATTGCAGTGTGCATTTTACTTAATAAATGAATTTTTGAAATCCTGGAGATCAAAGCAGTGCAGTTTGTTCTAAGAACGTCCACCCACGTTAGAGGCCTCTCAGGGTGGCAATCAGTGGAGTGAAGGTTTGCAGGGTCACAGTGGTAGGACCTTTTGATTAGCAGGAACATTAAAAAAATACATTTATGGCATGCATATTAACACGAGGTTGCTTCTATGACCCTTTTCCTCCCCATGCTATCATCACAACCGTCCTGTGAGGTGCATAAGTGAGACTGAAAGCCACTGAGTGGCCCACAGTCACCTTGCAAACTTCATGCCGAGTGGCGACTCGAACCCAGGTCTCCTGAGTCCCAGCTGTTGTTCCTTGACGAATGTACACTAAGCAAATTGCAGACAATTAAAAAACTAAAAGGCTGTTTGACTGCTGAAAATATAAAATGCAAAACAAATACTTTAAAGAATAAAATGCAACATAATGCAAAATAGGGAAGAGCACCGAATCAGTAAAACAGCCATAACAGACTAGCACTGGGTCTCTAAAAATGCCTAAGAGAAAATTTGCGTGGTGGCAAAAAGATAATGTAGGCACCAGACAAACCCCTTTGGGGAGGGAATTCTATAAGCAGGGTGCCACAGCCAAGAAGGCCCTCTCTTGTAGCCACCCACCAAGCTTCCCTCGCAGCAGTGCCCAGAGGAGGGCCTCTGAAGATGACCTCAGGATCTAAGCCAGTGCATGCAGGTCTCCAAAGTCCCTCTCTAACATGCAGTAAACATTAGAATACAGGAGCTCACACACTGATGGCCTTTGCCACCCACTTCACTTTCTGTGTTCCCTCCGAGTTTAGCTGCAGTCCTCAGAGGAGCTGGGGAGAGAAATAGATTTTCCTGCCCAGTGTCCTGCCATATTTTGCATGACAGCCAAATATTGCTATTATTTGCTTTTCAGCAATAGACCCTGCATAGTTTTAATGCTATTTTACAGCATTTGGTCTTGAATAAGACCCACTTGTTAAAAAAAGACACATAAAATACAGAGTGGGGGAGAGAGAGCTGGCAAATGAGAGTTCACTGCAGGGAGTTTGGAAATAAAATGCAGATTTTTTTTTTTCACCAGTAGCTGTTGTTCCCTGACTTTTATTTCCTTGCCCTTCTCTCCCATCCCTTCCCAGGTCCTGTATTTCAGCTCTCTGTTCCCCTATGTGATTCTTTTCTGCTTCCTCATCCGAGCATTGCTGCTAGAAGGGGCAGCTGATGGGATCAAGATCATGTTCACCCCCAAGGTAAGAGGAAGCTGCCCTGGGCAGGCACAATGCCCCTGCGCTGGTCTCACGCTCTCTCCTCCCTCCCTTCCTGCAGGCAATTTCTCCACTTTTTGGTGTGACCCACAACATAGTGTTATTTAAGGGTTTGCATACAGAACTTCAGTGTCCTCTTTTTAGCAGCAGTATCAGAGAAGTCAGCAGTGCCATAAGGAAATGTTCAGAGGTTAAATAAAGAAATGGCTGCTTAGAAAAACTGGTGTGCATAACTAGAGAATTACAAAATTTTTCGTGGGGTGGAGAAAGTGGAGGAGAATGCGCTTTCTTCCTTCTCATGTGATACTGGCGAAGAAGCTGAAGGGTGGGAGATTCAGGACAGACAAAAGGAAGGACTTTTGCATTCAGACTGGGGAATTTGCTACCACAAGGTGTAGTGCGGGCTGTTGCTAAGGAACAAGGCCTGAAGGGTGCATTCAAGACCTCCTTGTGGGTTTGCGGTGGGCAGCTGGCTGGCTGTTAGGTGTGCAGAATTCCAGGCAAGATGGGTCCTTGGTCTGATCCAGCACAGCTTTTGTTCTGTGCTTAGAACCAACCAGGAAAAACTGCTTAGAGTGAATTCAGTAAAACAAAGTCAAGCAGGAGAAACCACTGATGATAAAAGCTGACAGCACATTGAAACAGGAGAGTGTCAGTCTGTTTGGGAGATGCCAGAAGGAAAGCGGCTAACTGTACCACTGGAGGAAAGGTGTCCCACCACTGTGGGATGCCTGACAGGTGGTCCAGCTTTTAATCGGGCTCTTAAATGAGGTGGAACCTGGAGCAGGACTGCTCTGATCTCAGTTGGAGAGAGGCTGATATGAGAGCCGGTGATCCCAGCGCTATCTGGACCCTAGTTAATTCTGCTTCTGCTTGTCTTAATGTCTGGTTAAGAGCAGATTTGCATTATTGCTCCTGCAAACTCTTGTATGACTATGTGGAAAGTTAACATGATGCACAGAATCCTTTGCAAGCTTCTTAGCTGTAAGACCCACTGACGTCCGCAACAGATTGATTGAGGGATCGGATGCTGGGGACTGAGAGATTGCTTCACCAGAAACATGAAGCGTTTCCTCAGCAGGTAGATACCTATATCCGTACCAAAATGTGGTATTGTGGCTATACAGATGCAAGAACTACAGTTGGTGGCATTTCTATATAAAGCTTAAATATATAGAAGATAAACAAAGTGACCGTCAGACCCAGCAGTAACATGTGGAAGGTAATACAGAAAAGCAAGTAGGATAAGAAATCCTCTAGCATGAGAGGAAACCATTGCCTTGATTCAGGCCTGACAAATAGAATTAAATACCCTGACAAGTTCTGCCTGCCGGTATTTGCTGCCTTGGGGACAACTGGAAAGACAGAGCAGAGGCAGGGATGCAGTCAACTCGACGTGTTCCCCCAAAGAAGCTGCGCCTCGGCCTCTGAAGATGAACGTCTGCCTAACTGTCTGTTCCCTGCACTTGTCTTCTCCCCGTCCCCAAGATATCCATCTTGGGAGATATGCAGGTCTGGCGCCAGGCGGCCACCCAGGTGTTCTTCGCACTTGGCCTGGGCTTCGGCACCATCATCGCCTACTCCAGCTACAACTCGCGGCACAACAACTGCCACACCGACGGGCTGATTGTGTCCGGAGTCAACTTCCTCACCTCGGTGCTGGCCACGCTGGTGGTGTTTGCCGTGCTGGGTTTTCGCGCCAACAGCATCACGCAGGAGTGCATTGCCAGGTCAGTAGCTGCCCCGCCAGGGCTCACCCCGTAGCTCACCCCTTTGGGGTTTGCGGCTGTTAAAATGTTTCCACACACAAGGATGCTCTTGGATTTATTTTCCAACTAAGGGTTTCGGAGTCTTATTTCTTCGCATGCCTTTCTCGAATCTGGGTCCCGCCTAAGGCCAAAAAGGGCTTGTATTCCTGGACTGGTATTAACCTATAACTATCCATGCTACCTTTGTTCTGTCCATGACCTCATGGGTTTCCTGGTGGCCTCTTATCCAGGCATTCCTCAGCCATGGATCTGCTAAGTTCCAGGACGATGACTGCATCAAATGCTCCCAGAGTGCATTCTGGAATATTTTCGGTCAAATTAGGCTTCTCCAACCTGGTGCCCTCCAGATACCTCTGGCTACAGAGCCATGCTCCAACTGCAGCACTGTGCGGATGATATTCCAACGTATATGCTGGGGGATCACTTCTAGGCGGTTGGCCTCAGGCTTCTGTTTTGAGTTTGTAGTAATGTGTGATCGTTAACCCTTCGGATCCTTGTTGTCACAGGAATATGAAGCTGCTGTCCGGCCTGGTCTCAAATGGCACCATCTTCCCTGAGAACTTCAGAAACTTCTCTGAGCTCCCTGCCATTCACTACAGCGCCTGGTATGAGGAACTCCAGAACGACACCAGGGAGCACCTGCAGAATTGGAATATCAGCAACTGCCGTGTGGAGGATGAGATGAACAAGGTGCCTGGGTATGGGGGCGGAACTGGGCAGCCCGGAAATGGCGTCCCTCTCCTTCCGCAGCATCTGCACTGGTGGGGGAGGCTGTCAGAAAAGCAAGAGGGAGACCATTAAGCTATGTTCGCCCAGCCCAACTTGAGACACAACAGTCAAAACACAGCCTGCTATGGTGGCCTGCCTGGGACAAAATAAAGCTGCCTGGAATCGCAAAATCAGCAGAGTTAAGCAAGGCAAGGCTGGTGAGCTGTGCTTGCTAGGTGGGATATGAGTAGGGGCAGCCTGTGCGGTTCCACAGCTGCAGATTGCTTTACCCATTACTTTTGCTGGACAGAGTAAGGATGCAGTGAAGGGGGATGAGGGACCAGGGTTAGGGTTCATTCTCGCTCTCTCTCTCTCCCCCCCACACACACACCCACTCAAAATGGGTAGCCCACGCAAAGCATGGGAAAAGTAATAATCAGTGTTTCTCTGGAACCAGACACATAAATCAGCTGAAGAAGGAAGAAATAGGGAAGAAGAGCTTGACCTGCAATCATAAAACCCCACATCTGTATAGTCCTATAATGGTCTTGCATTTAGTGTGCAAGCCAGTGGTAGGAACAAGGAAAGCTGTCCTAATACCTGGTCATAATAATCTGTTCCTCTTGCTGAGGACTGTCTCCCCTAGCTGGCTGAGATCCTTCTCATCACCTGCAACCTGTTCCTATTTTAAGCAGAATTACTGGGGATTGAACCGTGTGGACGGTGTGTTGGAGATAAGGTCCCTCTTCCTGCATGGTGCTGGAGAAACAGGCAGGAGTGTAGACTCAGGCCAAACCCAACACTCCTCAGACCCTAAATCCAGACTTTCAGGGTTGCCTAAATGGCCAGTCTCTTGTCTCCTGGCCCCACTCCTAGTCCTCAGTTGTTTGGCTGTTTTCCAGCTTACTCTTTTTTCCTAGTCTAAAAGGCTGAAATGCCTCTCCAAAGACTTACTCCTAGCAGTAAAAGCTTTTGGCTAAAATAGCTGAATGGATTGGCCTGCCCATCACCGGTCAAGAGCTTCTCTGGGACTGAATCCAGCCCTTGGACTGAAAGGCTGGGCATCCCAGTCTGTGCCAGAACCAGGTCTGTGGACTTTGCCTGGGCTGAAGCTTTTCCTTCTGCTCGGCTTAAACATGCCAGCTTCAGTAGATGATCCCCGATTCTCCTTCTGCCTCTCCCTCGGCCGCAGGGTGTGGAAGGCACAGGCCTGGCCTTCATTGCCTTCACGGAGGCCATGACTCTGTTTCCGACGGCTCCCTTCTGGTCCATGATGTTCTTCTTCATGCTTCTGAACCTGGGTCTAAGCACCATGCTGGGGAACATGCAAGGGATCATCACCCCGTTGCTGGACAATTTCCAGAGCCTCCGCCGTCGGCGGACCCTCTTCACAGGTGAGGCAGAGCAGCCGTTGCCGGGTCCTGGGCGCGACTGCAGCTGAGGGGGGCATTACGAATTACGAGGCCATAGGGGTGGAGTGAGGCTTGTAGTTATCCATATTGTTCATTAGCTTTTGCCAAAACAGAAAGGTTTTGCATGGTCTCCTTTTCTGCCTTCGCAGTGCTGTGTTGTTCCATTGGGTTCTTGCTGGGCCTGATTTTCGTCCAACGCTCAGGCAACTATTTTGTGACCATGTTTGACGACTATTCGGCCACCCTGCCCCTGCTGATTGTTGTAGCATTCGAAGCATTTGCTGTAGCTTGGATCTATGGAGCTGACAGGTGATTTTCCTCCCCAAATTTACCCAAACCCTTGCTAGTTCTATTATTTCTGTTTTGTTGGGCAGGAATGTGGCCTTGAACCAGGAGCATGCAAGTTTGTGCCCCCAGAAAGCTCCCCATCCTTCTCCCATCCCCTTTCCCCTCAATCACCCATTGTTTGGTGGCTTCCCTGCTTCTGTACATTTCCCCCCACTTTAAAAGGCCGAGATCTAACACTGTGTCACTGTCAAGAAGAGCTTTAAACTAAAATAGGCTGGTATGTTTTCTTTTCTGGCCTTGCCTCCTTCAGCTATTGCCCTGCCTCCCGATGGAATGCAGCCCCTGAGAGGTTTTCCAAGTTGGAATTCGACTCTTGTTTCCAAAGTAGCTCTGCACCCCTTCCCTTGACAGACCCTGAATTATCTTCCTCGGAGCTTGCTAGGCATCTTAATCTTTCCATTCCGTGTCCTGTCCACCCTCTTGATCTTCTTTTCTTCTTCCACAGGTTCTTAAGCGACATAGAAAATATGCTGGGCTGGCGTCCTTGGCATATCTACAGTTACATGTGGCGCTTTGTTAGTCTGGGCTTGTTGCTGTGCCTCTTGCTAGCCAGTTTGGTATACATGTTTCTGAAGTGGCCCACATACCGGGCCTGGGACCCACAGACGGTAAGGAGCATTCTCCCTCCGGTCATGTCACTCCCCATCTCTAATCAACCACAACTAGCCCTGTCACCACTCTTAAGAAAGAAAGAAATCGAAGAAATTCAGACAGTCTGGACATCCTTCTGCTGTATAAAGAACAAAGAGTCCCGTTACCTCCTGAAACTTGCTTCTTTCTATTGTGAGCTGTTCTAGGCAAAAGCCTGCAAGAAGTAGATGAAAATGGTGGTGTCGAGACAGAAGGCAGATGGGTTATGGGGGACCATGTTCCCCAGCTCCTTTCCACAGATATAAAGACTTGCATTCCATGCAATTATAGTTATTTTTCTTGCATGCAACCTAACTGATCTAGATTCCCTCACTGCCACCGTTGTTATGGGAGCCTGTGAAGCTTATGAAATGGAGTTTTTGTTTTGTTTAGTTGCTAAGTCGTGTCCGACCCTTCACGACCCCATGGACAAAATTCCTCCAGGTTCTCCTGTCCTCCGCCATCCCCTGGAGTCCACTCAAGCTCACACCAACTGCTTCAGTGACTTCATCCAGCCACCTCATCCTCTGCCGTCCCCTTCTCCTTTTGCCTTCAATTGTTCCCAGCTTTAGGGTCTTCTCCAGGGAGTCCTTCAGGAAGGGTGTTGATTGTGGTGGGGACTTCCAGACAGGTGGCTCCTAGTGCTAGTAACTCGTTGCTCTTCCTTTACAAGCAGAGGGGAGGCAATTTTGGATTTAATGCTCATCGGTGTTGCCCAAGTCCCAGTACAGTGACCACAGTGCTTTCAGATTTAATATATATTTAAGTGGGAAAAAATGACAAGGAAGTCCAACACAGTGATATCTGACTTCAAAAAAAGAAACTACACTAAAAGGAACTGGTAAAAAGGAAGTTGACAGGGTGAATCAAAAGCACTGAAATCCTTCAAAATTTTTGGAGGTTTCTCATAAACCGTAATAGTAGAAGCTCAACTAGAATGTATACCCGGAAAGAGAGCACCAAGACCAAGAGCTCACCACCACAGTTATGAGCAGTGTCAAAGAAGCTATTAGAAGAAAGAAGCGTCCTTCAGAAAATGGAAATCTTGCCCAAATGAGGAAAACAAAGCAGAAGCTTGTGCAAGGGAAATGAAAGTAGATGCAAAAGGGCATTTGGAGGAGCATTTCTCTAACAACATCAAGACCAACAGTAAATAATTATTTAAATAGACCAGGAACGGGAAACCAGTTAGAGAGGCAGTTGAGCAGTAAGGAACTCAAATGTAAAATTGCTGATCTTCTTATGAAAATATGCAACATGTTCCCAAGGCCATCCTTTGTACCAGAGGACTGAAGAATGGCCGATGCAACACCAGTTTTTAAAAAGGATCCAGGGGAGAGCTGGGAAATTGCAGGCTAGTTAGCTTAATGTGTATCATGAGAAATGGGTTAAAAGCATTCTTAAGGATAAAATTAGTAAACATGTAGAAAGAATCAGTGTTGCTTCTGCAAAGGTAAGGCCTGCCCCCTTAATATTTTCTTTGAAAGTGCAGACAGGGCTGATTCAATAGACACTGTTTACTTGGCTTTCCAAAACGGTTTTTGGCAAAGTCTCTTACCACAGACTCTTGAGCAAACTTGGCGATCATGGAATAAGAGCAGACTAACTCTTATGAATCAGTAATTGGTTAAAGAACAGAAAGCAGGAGAGGAGGGATGAAACCGAGGGATCCTGCAGGGATCTCTGCTGGAACTAAGGTACTTCAGCTTATTCATAAATGATCTGGAATTAGGTGTAAGCAGTGAAGCAGCCAAGCTTGCTGATGACATCAAATTATTTAGGGTGGTTAAAATAAAAAGAAATTGTGAGTTACTCCAAAAGGATCTCTCAAAACTGGAAGAATGGGCATCAAAATGACAATCTGATTCAGTGTAAGGAAGGGCAAAATAGCATACATTGGAGCAAAAAGGTCCTAACTTTAAGTATAACCAGAAGTGATCGGAGTTAGCAGTGACTCCAAGAATGAGATTTTGGGGTTGCAGTAAACAGCTCAATGAAAATACCTACCCAGGGTGCAGCTGCTATGAAAATAGAAAACTCTATGTGAGGTATAATTAGGAAAGGACTTGAAAATAAAACTGCCAAGGCTGTATTCTCTTTCTACAAATCTGTGCTGTGAGCAAACTTAGCATACTGAATACAGTTCTGGTCATCACTCCTAAAACTGGATATTGTAGGGCTGGAAATAATATAGATAAGGGCAGCTAAAATGATTGGAACAATTCTATGAGGAAAGGTTACACCATCTGACCTTTTGAGCTTAGAAAAATGACAAGTAAGGAGAAACTTGGTAAAAGTGTTCCAAATTATACATGGTGTGAAAAGATGGATAGGGAGACATTTTCCCGCTTCTCTCATCGTACTAGAACCCAAAGGAGTCATCCCATGAGGTCAATTGACAGGAGATTCCAGACAAATATAAGGAAATGCTTGCTTACATTGCACAGAGTTAAGCAATGCAATTCTTTCCATAAAATGTGGTGATAGACACCACTGTGAATGGCTGTAAAAAAGTAATGGACCAATTCATGGAGGATTAGGTTATCTGTGCCTGCTATTACTGATGAATACGTTGCTTTCGATATCAGAGGCAGCATGCCTGTGTGCACCAGTTGCTGGGGAATATGGGCAGGAGGGTGTTGCTGCCCATGGGCTTCCCACAGGTAGCTGGATGGCCACTGTGAGCAGAATGCTAGACTAGGTAGCCTTGACTTGGGCCATCATGGCTCTTCCTAATTTGCATTTCCTTTCTCACTCCCTCTTGTGACTGGCAATAGTTCCCCCCTCCCTGCAATTCTCTCCTAAGACTTGATTTAAGCACTAAATGCTTTAAGTGACAATATGGTGGCATTTTTCTTGTTTTGTCCCCACCCCCTGTGCCTTGCCCTGCCCACTCTGGGAACCCAGCCCCTGAAGACTCCTCTGCTATGGATTGCTGGTCTCAGTGAAAGAGGCTCTGCACTCCCGTTTAACGGTGTGCTGTTTTAACTTGCGTGGTGACTTACTGGCAAACTGAGAAGGCTGCACCAGCCTTGGAGCACCGACTCCTTTTCTGCACCCAAAAGGCCTTTGGTGTGAGGCAGGGTGTGCAGAGCTAGAAGAGAAGAATTCTCTGTGCATTCTGGCTTGTGCTGCTGACAGTGTCGCTTCTTCTGGTGAGCTGGTGTGACCATGATGGGAGCAGCCCGCTGTGCAGAACTTCCCCCCACAACTGTAGAAAACCCTTGTCTGATACCTAGTCAAATGGGCATGTGGGTTCTGATTTTTGGGATGTCTCTCCTGTGCAGGCAGAGGAGCAGCAGCTGGAATATCCGCCCTGGGCCCTGGGCATGCTCATAGGCCTTATAGTCATAGCAGCTCTTCCCATCCCTGTCATGTACCTTCGGCAGCTGTTGATCGAGCGGTTTGTCCAGCAACAAGGAAACCGGCCTGGCTTGGCCATGGCTCCTGTGCCCACAGAGGATGAAGACGAGGTAGAAGACAAAGGTGGCCTGACTGATCCCAATGTCAAGGGCAATGGATACCTGCTTGTCCAGGAAGAAGAAAGGCAGGACTAACTGGGAAGTCCACTGGAATGTGCCCCATGGATCATCCCGACCCTTGTGGAATTTTTCAACATCCTTGATGATGGGGGATTTTAGACCTCTCTGGTGCTGTTCATTTAGTGCAGATAGCTAAGGCAGCTGCTGCAGCTAAAAAAAAAAAGGCTTTGAGCTGACTTGAATCAGGACATCAGCTGTTCGGGAAACTGGGCTGCTTCCCGGTGAGTAACTCCTAGCACTAGCAAACATTGCACTTCTGCTGTAAGCTAGACGCAACAATGCAACAGAGGAATACCGCATTTTTTTTTCTCTATGTTCATCCCGCTCATTCCTTGCAAAGTTCTGGGCCTATGAGTGGGGAAGAGAAAGGTCCAATTCAACTGAACGGCCATTTGAGGGGGGGAGGGACAATCTGACTGACCCTTTAAAAATGTTAAATAATAGGATTACAAATGGATAATGATATCATCAGGATCCTTCACAAAATAAGAGTTAATAAAGCATAGCTATTTCACTCCAGAGCTGTCCTGCTGGATACTGACTGAGAACCTGAGTACTTTGAAAGGAATTAAAAAGAAGTGAACTGAAGATAAGTAAAACTGAAGTGGAAACAATAAAAAAAAATTTAAACTTCTAGTTTGCACTACCACCATGGAGTTCCACTGTTCTTGTGAGAGGACACTTAAATCTTCCATTTAACTATGAGCACTTGAAAAACTAAAGTGAGTTGACTTCAGAGGATTGTCCTTGGAGGATTAAGGATTGCTGAGATCCAAGAAGGCAAGGAAAGTGTGAGATTTGCTGAGGGTTGATTGTCTGTGAAAGTGTCTACAAGCGCCACAACATTAATTTCCCCCTGCTCTTTTCTGTACCCTTCACATCCTATCATCATCTCCCCCACTGTCTATTTTAACTTGTAAGCTCCTTGAGGGCAGGGATCTACGTTTGCTGATAATACAAACATACATCTTATAACCATATATCTCATAACACCATATTGTTGCTGTCAGCTGGTTACTGAGCCATCACAAAGGTTGCTAGCAGGAACCCCCCACCCCAAATGCCAGTCCCTTCACTACACAACTGAAAATTCTGCCAGGGCACCTGGTAAGACTTCACATGTGACCTGCAGTCAGTATTTTCCAGGACCTAATGATGATATTAAGCAGCATTTGAGTGTGCAGGCTAGCCTTGGAAACTTCAGAAAAGTGGCACCTCTCATCTGGTATCAAGTTACACTGTTGTTAAAAACAGAGAAGCCCCTGCCTCTATGAGGAATAAAGGCAGCTCTACATGGTTCTGATTGTGAGAGCGTGCCAAGCTGCTTTTCCAGTGCTCAGTTGGATTCTGAAGCTGACAGTGGATTGTTTTTATAATATTCTCTAAGGGGAGTTAATAGACAATCTCAATGGTTCAGTAAATGAACTGTATTGTTTCTAGAATTTCTGTTAATGTTGGTGAAATCTTAGGGAACTAAGCCTCCACCATTCAGGCCATGTGTTTGGATTTCTTCAGAGATGAGGGAAGCGCAACTTGTGCACAAATTTCCCACAAACAAGAGCAGGATATTCTGATCAAAGGGAATGTGTTTTTTTTCCTTCAATAAAACTATTTGGCATTTCAACTGTACTGTCTTGAATTCGGGTTTTTAAAACTCTCAATTTTTATATAACAGCAGATTTCTGTGCTGCCCTGTTTTCATAAGATTTCCTGAATTATAGTAAGGGTGGGGCAAGCACTGAATCAAAGCACAGTGTTTTGTAACATAGCTACACTGTGTTGCAAGCTCAGTGTTTCCAGGACATGTGTTCTGTCCTCTGTAGAAGCCCCCACGAGCAGAGTGGTTTCAGTTTTGTTCTGACTGTGCAAGTTCGGAGCCAATGCACCCTTGGAAGTCATCTGCAGAATGAGTTGCAGCCTTTGTAACCAAAAGCAACAGGAAAACCAGACATCTGTGGGGACGGTGCAAATGGGGAAACTACAGTGATAAAGCCATACAGCCTGAGCTGATTCTTGTTTCTCAGAAGAAAATGCAGTCCTACTACTTTTCACATCATTTGTTTCCAGTTTCATATAAACAGGATTGTGCTGTAAACTGAAGTAGGTTGACTTAAGCTTCATCATTTCATCGGGCCTTACACCCAGGCAAGTGTTTATGGAACTGCAGAAAGCTCTAAAAATGTGCCATCTTTAAAGGCAGTTTTGTACCACTTGCCTGGATGTAAGGCCTACTGAACTCAATGAGACTGCCTTCTGAATAGAAGGATTTAAAGTACACACCTATACACGCTCAATGGAGCTTGCCATTAAGCAAACACATAGAATTGGACTCTAACACAAGGAATATGAAACATGCTGCATCTCAAACTTTTCTGTATTTACCCAAAAGTTATCCTTTTCAAATAACAGAAAATATGGAACTATCACGTACGGGACACTATGCTTATGATTACCTTAAATAAATTAAATATTTAAGCTAAAATACTCCCATTGACAATGGATTAATGGATTGATTTGTTTATAACAATATTCTGAGGACAGCTGAAAGGGGAAGGTAGGTTATATGCCCTTGTTCTGATCCATGGATATTTTCTTATATTGATTTAATTGGTCTGATACAAACTATATCTAATATGTGTAAAATCCCAATTTTTCTTTGGATGTGCACACAGGTATATATAACATATATAAACTTCATCCTGATAGCATAATCCTGGGCTTTATACAGAATTAGTCCCATTGCCAGACCCGAGACCTAGTACCTCAGGCAACTACCTCTGCATCACTTTGAATAACTTCCTGCTGCAGTCCAACGGGCAATGGGCGGCTGGTTCTGAGGCATACCATCTTTGCTTCCAAGGGTGTCTCACACCAATCCTGCAGCAGAGGCATTTGGGAAACTTGAATGGGCAACTTCCTGACCCGTCTGCCTCCTGACCAGTTGGTATATCCTGGTTTACAACTGGTAGCTCGCTGAGCATAGGAAGGGGCTGTAATCTTGCAATGGGCTGTGCCTACTGCAGGGGTGTCCAAACTTTTTGTAAGGAGGGCCAGATTTGGTGAGGTGGAAATGTGTGGGGGCCAACCATTCAGCCTGACATTCTTTGAACCATTTACATTAAAAGCAAATGAACTATTTTATGAAAAACTACACAAATAACTTAACTGCACTAATGTGAAGGGTGATACTGAGATCTCGACTACATTATATAGGCCAGATCTGGCTCAAAAACAGTGATTTTGATGTGCAAGATGTCACGCAGGTGAAAGTCACTTAGTCTCGTCCTCATGTGGTTCTTGTTAATGTTCATAACCAAGAATGTCTTCTTGCACAAGTATGTCGAACCAAACAAGCTCAGCATTTTCTTAGCAAATGTTCGAATCTCCTGGAACCTGTCTTTATCCAGCTGGCAGTAAAAGTTGACAAGAGGGAGCTGTTGGTGTCAACTGTGACACTCGGCGTCACACTGCAGCTCAATGAGCTCCAGCTGCAGGTGGTCTGGAGCATCATCAGAGTCCACAGAGAAAGGTGATGAAAAAAGCGTGATCTCCTTTTCAATAGCTGCAAAATCCTGAAAGAGCTGTTGAAACTCCTCAGCCAGAGATGAGATGTCTGCTTCATACCTCCTTATTTGCGCACTCATATTGTTCTGTGGAAAACTGGTCATCATTTCCTGCAGCGATGGGAAATGTGTGGTATTGGGCTGCGTTTGTGGCAGGTGCCTTTGGAAAAGTAGCAGCTTGGTCCCAAAGGCTTTGATATGTGAATACAGTTGGCTTACCACTGCATTTTGCCCCTGAAGGCTCGTGTTCAGCACGTTCAGATGTCGTGTTATGTCAACTAAAAATCCAAAATCAGCCAGCCAAACAGGATCAGATAGCTCTGGCATCGGTTGTCCCTTTTTTGCCAAGAATTGTCCGATTTCCTCCCTAAGAGAGTAGAAGCGCTGCAGTGCAGACCCCCGACTGAGCCATCTTACCTCATTGTGATACACAACATCTCCGTATTCAGCCTGGATGTCGAGTAGAAACTGTTGAAACTGACAGTGGCACAGGGCTTTGGAGTGAATATAATTAATAGCCTTCATCACCGGTTTCATAACATGATCATATTTCAGATGTTTGGCACAGAGAACTTGGTGAATAATACAGTGGAGTTTTATAGCTTTGCCTCCTTCTTCGCTGACTTTGTTACAGACTAGGGTTGATAATCCACTTTGCTCGACAGCCATGGCAGGTGCGCCATCCGTAATAATCCCAGTGACTTTATTCCACGGTAGTTTCATGTCATCTATGGCGGAACAAACAGAAACAAATAGATCTGTTCCTCTTGTTTGGTCCTTAAGGTTCTGGAGGTCAAGTAGATCTTCACTCACATTCATGTCATTGTCCACTCCTCTCAAAAAAATCAGTAACTGAGCGGTGTCAGATGCATCCATGCTTTCGTCGCAGGCTAACGAAAAAAAGTCAAACTCCACTCCTTTTGCCTCTAACTGTCTCTTAATATCAGATGAAACGTCTTCAATTGTCCATACCACAGTGTTACGAGCCAGGCAAACATTGGCAAACTCTTGCTTCTTCTCAGGACAAATTTTCTCCACCATTTTCATCACGCAGTCTTTAATAAATTCATTCTCAGTAAAAGGTTAGCAGTGCTTGACAATCAGCGTTGCCACCTCAGAGCTCGCCTTTGTGGCATTTTCATTTGACTCACGGGCTCTTGTGAAAAAGTGCTGCTGTGCTGTTAAAGCAGCTTCCAGTTCCTTCAATTTTTCGCCACGTTCGTTCCCAGTTAGCTTGTTGTAGTTAGCATGTTTCGTCTGGTAGTGCTTCTTGATATTGAATTCCTTGAAAACAGCCACAGTCTCCGGGCAAATTAGGCAGACACAGTTGTTTCACATTTCAGTGAAAAAATATTCCACTTGTCCTGGAAGCGGCGGCCCTCGCTGTCAACTTTCCTTTTCTTAGTTACAGTCGCCATTTTAGAAATGAGCACACCAGCCTTGTGTCACAAGGGTCACGCGGCAAGAGTGCTGACTCAGGTCTACTGCCATCTTCTGGTGAAGGAGCAGGAGGCAGCAGGGGACAGCTGTGGGAACCGCCGTGGGGTGAAAGGAAAAACACAGGCCAGCAGGGATGAGTGACAGGCTGAGTCAGCGGGGAGAAGAGGCTGCGGGCTGCTCAAAATTTGAAAACGGGCCGCAATTGGCCCCTGGGCCAGACTTTGGACATGCCTGGCCTACTGCTTTCACTGTGACTGAATATCTGGCAAGAGGGTATATTATTTTATACTGATGGTGAGATCCTGTGTGTTTAGACAGGAACAAAACCCCTTAGACAGGAATAAAAACATGGGATTGTGCCCTTAAAAGTGCAAGCCTATACATGCTTAACACAGAATTAAGTCTCACTATGTTCAACACAGCTCGATCGCAACCTTAGTTTTCTTTGTTTTAGCGATGTATTACGCGAGCCTATTCTTAAGGTATTTTCCAGTGGGTTGCCAACATTACGGCCATTAAGAGACAAAAGTTGAGCTCACAGCCCAGTGCAACTGTAATCGATCGAAGCCCCATCCTCTGACCCCGCCTTGCCCAACCTGATGCGCTCCAGGTATGTTGGTCTACAGCTCCCATCATGCTGAGTGGGGATTCTGGGAGTTGGAGTGCACAGCACAACAGGAGAAGGCCACTCGGAGGTAATAGTGGGGAAGATGGCTTCCCTTGTCACCATTTCCCCACAAGGTGCTACTACAGGGCTGTCTTGCGACCAAAGGAACTTGGGCAAGTTTTCCTTTCCTATGGCAGTGATGATTCCTTCCCCAGTTCTAGGAATTAAAAAAGCGAGAGGCCTATAAACCCCGTTAACCAAACACAGGCTGGGAACTTCGGAGAGAAACCATAGACTTCCTTTGCCATACAAACCGGAAACAGGACTTCAAGAGATACGCGGGTCACGCTAGCACTTTTCACCTCTCTGGTACCTCGCTTGAATCACGTGATGTGATGTGACATGACGAAGCACCCTCTCCCCCGCATCGCGCTTTCCTCTTTCTTAAATAGACACTCTTGCTGCCTGCGCGCCTCCGGCCGCCGCGTCACGTGACTTTCTGTAACACGGGCTGCCGGCCTCGGATTGGGCTGGGCTGGGCGGAGCGGGGCGCAGTGCGGCGGCGAGATGGCGGCGGCGGGTGCTGAGAATGAGCCGGACCCCTCGCAGCGCATGGGAGGTGAGCGCGCCCGCCAACGGGGCCGCAGGAAAGGAAGAGCATGAGCCGAGCGTGGAGGGGCATGTGGGCAGCGCTCCAGAAGCGAGGGTGGGATGGATGCTTGGATGGATGCATGGATAGCAGGAAGAGGAGGGGAAAACGCGTATCCTCATTGCAGGAAAACGTCAGAAGAGCCTTGTTGGAGCCTGCTACTGCGCAGACATCCTTGCGGGCCTCCTCGGGAGTAAACCCCATTGCGTTCAGTGGGACTTGCTCCCAGGGAGGTGCGGACAGCAGCGTTCCCCGCTACTGAAACCTTCCAGGTGTGGTGGGATTATCATTCCCAATGTACACAGCCACTGTGGCCACTCAATGATGGGAACTGTAATCCAACACATCGGGTGAGGCGTTAGGTTGGGGATGGCTACTGTAGCTTCTTGCTACCTGTAGCGGACAGCCCGGTGTTCCTGGGGAAGCAGTAGGCATGCCTGGGCTTGCAGCTATATTTATGGTCTTATTCACTACACTTCATAACCCTGCCTCTTCTAGCAAGGACCTCCAGGATTCCCTCCCCTCTCACCCCCACTTCTTCCTCATAACAACCCTGTGAGGTCAATAAGGCGGAGAGCGGATAACTAGACCAAGGTGAACTTTCATTTGCTGTCTGCAGATATTCTCTGTGATGCAGGGAAAAAATGGAGAGGAAGAAGCAGCTTTCATTTCAGCATGGGTAGATGGTGCAATAGAGAAAAGTGTTGAGCCAAGCTTTATTTCCAAGTCCTGCTTGGAGTCCAGTCTGCTTTTAAGAACAGCCTGTGATGTGTTCGTGTTTGTGCACACTGGCAGGAGAGAAGCACCCCGCCTAACAACTGCAGTGTGTTTTGGGCACTACAGAACGCTGCCTCAGCCCATCTGCATCGCCTGGGTGTAAATGCAGAGTTTGTGTCCAACGCTTCTTTGCCAGTATCTGATACAAGAATAACGTTGCCAGTCACTCTAAAGATGACTATCAGTCACAACAACAAGACCACATTGGTGGGAAAAGGGAGGCTGCTCATGGAAACAAAAGGGAAATGGGTTGATTTGGGAGTGGGGGAGGTTGAGGAAGAATTTGCTGAGTTTCTCTCTTGCCCTGCATGACATCTGCTGCCATCTTGAGGATAAATAGAGTGAGTGGTCCCAATCTATGAAAGCAGGTGGGATACAGGACTCTTTTCTCTAGTAGAATGGTGTGCCCACTATATTAGAGACATATGAGGTGGGAAAAATGGGGAGATGACTTTTTTTTCTGTCCTGTAACACTGACACTGGAAGAGAGGGAAAATCACCCAAGGGAAATGATAGCTGGTAGATTCAGGTTGAATCTATCCTGATAAAGCCCTGTAGAGCTCAATGGAGTGATCTTTGGAGTGGACATTATCAGAACAATATGACAAAAAGGGGCAAAGTACTTCAGAAAAAAATTTTGCTCACAAGGAAGTTCTTTTTAACAATTAGCTGTATAGTTTACTGCTATAAGATGTGCTGATAAGCAGGTGGCTTTACTTAGTCATTCGCTGTTCATGAATGTGCCCGTCAGCCATGACTGAACTGACATGTCTCCTGGCAGGATGTTACCGAGTACCAGCTATTGCCCTCACATCCTGTTTGTGATCTTCTCAGAGGCATCCGATTGGTCACTGTAGTAGAGCCAGTGTGGTGTAGTGGTTAAGAGCGTGGGACTGGGACTCAGGCAATCTGGGTTCTAGTCCCCGCTTGGCCATGGAGCCAACTGGGTGACTTTGGGCCAGTCACAGACTCTCAGCCCAACCCACCTCACAGGGTTGTTGTTGTGGAGATAAGATGGAGGAGGAGAATGATGTAAGCTGCCTTGAGCCCTTTGTAGGAAAAAGGCAGGATATAAATCGGAAAAAAAACGACGAGGACTTTGGCCTGGTTCAGCAGAACTTCCCTTCTGTCCTTGGGAAGCAGTGATTGCCCTAGCCAGGGGCAGAAGACAGCTATAGAGCTACTTAAGTATTCAAATGAAATTGACTGCTCTGAGATTCGCCTTTATGTGTTAGCAAGATCAGTATGAGCTCCAGGCGGTTAAATCACACCTCATGGGTGTTTAGACTTCCAGGCTTGAAGTCTCTTTATACCATTTTTATTTGTAAATATAATGAAGAGGAAATGCTGGTGGTGGAGACAGGGCATCTGCAACAAAACAAGACAGGCCAAAGAGGGAAAGAAAAAAGAAAGACCATGACATGAAAGTATTTCCATTCACAGCAATCCTACACAACACCCTTAAAAATAAAAGAAAAAAATGCTCTTCTATTTTAAATGTATTCATTAAGGTTATACATAAGGTTATATAGATACATAACCCCCTTTAACCTTCAGCCCTTCCCATGCCTGGAATGTGGCCTAGGAGGGTGTTTGGTTTTTTGGTTTGTTTGTTTGGCTCTCCTGGGTCAGTCGCAGACTCTCAGCCCAACCTACCTCACAGGGTTGTTGTTGAGATAAGATTGAGAAGAGGAGGAAAATTATGAGTTTCTGGAAAGGAAAAATTTTGGGATATACCGTATTTTTTGCTCTATAAGATGCACTTTTTTCCCCCTCAAAAGTAAGGGGAAATGTCTGTGCGTCTTATAGAGCGAATATGTGTGTGCAGTAAGTCTGTCAGATGAGCAGCCCATGGGGAAGTGATGGGGAATGTGCCTGTGATTATGTGCCCATTTGATTCAGGATATTTTTTTTTTCTTGTTTTCTTCCTCTAAAAACTAGGTGTGTCTTATGGTCAGGCACATCTTATAGAGCGAAAAATACGGTAAATCTAATAAATAAATAAATGATTAAGTTGAAGAGGTTCAACATCCCTGTCGTTTAGTGTTGATCAGCAGGAACTCCAGTCTTTTAGGACTACTGATACATTTGGAATTTTGGGTGTTCTCATAAAATGACTGCCCTGGTGAGCAAGCCCAGTATTGATTTCCCAGAAGGCAAATCATGAGACAAGGAGCAAAAACAGTTGCGTAAGAACCTAAGTGCATGCTGGAGGTACAGTCTGAGGTCCAAAATACACAGCTGCTCTTTTTTACCCAAATGGAGATGGTGCTGAAGGGCAGCACTTCACTTTGCAACAAGCCAACCTCCTAGTTGAACAAGCTAACATTTAAAACATTCGTCAGAAATATAATATAGATTGGAAAGGCCAGAGAGCTTGGTAGGTGCTACGAGAGGGGCCTGTTGAAGACCCCTGGACTCCAGGGAGGGTCAGGCCTCCTCACTCCAGCAAATCTAAATCTGCTCTTTATTTCTTGGTTTTTGCAACTTGAACCTCTGCATAGCTTTCCCTCCACTTACTGTATTTTTTGCTCTATAAGACTCACTTTTTCCACCCTCAAAAGTAAGGGGAAATGCCTGTGCATCTTATAGAGTGAATATGTGTGTGCAGTAAGTCTGTCAGATGTGCAGCCCATGGGGAAGTGATGGGGAATGTGCCTGTGATTATGTGCTCATTTGATTCAGAATATTTTTTTTCTTGTTTTCCTCCTCTAAAAACTAGGTGCATCTTATGGTCAGGCACATCTTATAGAGTGAAAAATACAGTAGCTTATTTCTATATGATGCTTCTGTCCCTTCCAGGCACCTCTTCGGATCAGATCCTGCAGACAGGAACAGTTCTTCTCAAAGGGTGAGTGCTCAGCTAGGATCGCAGTTACAGGAGGCCTCTGACTGCTCGCATGTACTGATACAGCGTAGTTTTCTGGGGAAGTTGGAGAGGAAGTCCTGTCTTGGTGGTGGGACTCCTCTGGTGAGGAGCTGCACCAGCAACAGGCTGGTGTGAGACCTCTGGCTGAAGTGCTCCCCCTGATCTCTCTCTCTCTCGGAATCTGTGGCAGCTTCATTAGGGACCGAGTGCAGTGCTGTGGAGACTCTGAGCGCATTGAGGTGGCGATGGTGGAGCTCGGAGGCTCAGAGCCCCAGGGTTGTGACCCCAGCACCAAGCAACTGAGCGAGTGCCTGCGCCGGATCGGGGATGAGCTGGATGGAAACACAGAGCTACAGAGGTGTGTTTTATCGCTGGTCCGTGGTGAACGACGGCATTCCCCAGCCTGGCACACCCTGAATGGGCTGGCCTGCACCCCCTTTACTGCTGGCTGGGGAAGGCCGCTCTTGAGGGCACGTGACTGGATGAGTTCTGCTCTCAAGGCCATCGCTCTGCTTTCCCAGGCCTGCTGAGAGTTAAGCATGAGCTCTGCAGAGGCTTGCACTTAGCACTGTTCCCATGAAAGCACATTTTGTGGGGGTTGCGCCCCCCCCCCCCGAGCTGTCCTTCCCAAGAAAACTGCAGAGATGCTCTCTCCCTCTCCCTAACCCAGACTTTTCTTATGCTTCCCCTTGCAGGATGATAGAACAAGTTCAGATGTATCCCCCCAAGGAAGTTTTCTTCCGAGTGGCTGCTGAGATGTTCTCAGACGGGACCTTCAACTGGGGCCGTGTGGTGGCTTTGTTCTACTTTGCTTGCAAGTTGGTTCTAAAAGTGAGTGAGCTGCCATCCCTCCCGCTTTTTGTTTGTCCCTTCCCCTGATGCCTTCTAATAACTGACTCATCTTTCCTTCTCTTTTGTCGCTCCTGGGCAGGCAGTTTGCACTAAATTACCAGAGCTCATAAGAACCATCATCAGCTGGACAATGGAATACATCCAGCTTCATGTCCTGAGTTGGATCCAAGCCCAAGGTGGATGGGTGAGTCTTTTCTGATTTTTTTTCCCCCCTCCAGCATAAAGGCCTGTCTTGGCCAGAGGAACTAAATCTGTTTCAGCCTAAAGGCCATATTCTGTTTTGTAGAAGCTCTCAGGGGGCTGCATTCCAGTGGTGAATGAGGCCAAAGGCTAAAAAATGCCAGCGTATTTTAGCTTAAAGCTGTTGCTGCCAATAATTCAAATTTAGGAGAGTCGTCTTAAGTTTCTTGAATATGGGGAAAACCATGCAAAAGGTGGGAAACCCTCAAGCAGTTGTTGGTTGGAGAAATGGGCTGAGCCATCTAGGGAACCCCCAGAGGGTCAGCTGACATTTTGTTTAAAGCAGGGCTGGGGAACTCAAGGATTGCGGGAATTGTAGTCCAACACACTTGGAAAGAATCATGTCAGTTAAGGCTGCTCTTAGAGATTAAAGGCACGATCCTTTACATGGTTAGGCAGAAAAAGGCATGGCCGGTTGAGGCATGTTGGGAGATAGAGACCTTTCTTTTGTCTAAACTTGTGATTACATCCTGATTAACCAAACAAAGCTCTGCGAAGAGCAGCAACAGTGATCTCATAGGGGATAAGAAATTAATACTCACTACTCTGACAGTTGGCTTCCCGCAAGGTTGCTTCTTGCTGTTCCTCCTAGCTGAGCTCATTTCCTTTATCAAGGTCAGCTGAGGAAAAAGCTCCTAGTCGGGGTGAGATGGGCTGCAGACTACAGACAGAAAAACCGTGATTCAGGGATGGGCTTAATCTACACATACACCCTTTTGGAGGTTGAAAATTGGACTTTCAGTCTCTCTCTCTCTCTTATATATGATTGGGGAGGGCAAACATTTTCACCATGTAGTTTCTGCAACATCACTTCCCCCCCCCCTTTCTTTTCCCCTTCCAGGAAGGCCTCCTGTCCTATTTTGGCACCCCCACCTGGCAAACCATTGCTGTATTTGCCGCTGGCATTTTGACTGCCTCATTGACCTTCTGGAAAATGTCTTAATCCACAGCCCCCTCCGGAGGGGGGCATTTTCATTGTGGGAGCAAAGGGGGGGCAGGTCCCCTGTTTTCTAATGGAGAAAGAAAATGTACTGCGATTGCTTTTCAGTTATGGGCTGCGGAGCTCTTTAAAACAAAAACAAATGCTGTTGCTTATTATCTTGGTGCCTTTAAAAAAAGTGCACACCTTCTTCTTCCAAGGACGCTGTACTGTTTGGCTTTGCTCTTGTGTCTCTGTGCCTCTTGGGATTAGAGGTACGGGGATGTGAAGGTTGCCTAGGCTTTGGAAGGATGAAGGCAAACAAGATGAAGGATATGAATTGCTTATTTCTGTTTGTCAGAAGGTCTCTTAACTGCATACAAATGCGGCAATGTTTTCTTGAAGAAGACTCCTTCCCCTGCCAACAACTTGTCAAGCTTCCTCAAATGAGATGGTTTCAAATGGATTCATGGATGCATTCAAGCAAGTTTTGTTGATTTTTTTTAAATCTTCCCCTCCCTTTCTTGGATGGCAAATCTCAAAAGCTAAATTTGGACAGATCTCTGGAAATGTGGATCCAGAATTCCTCAGGAGACAACCAGGTTCTTTTCCCAAGAACTTGAGAGAGATGTCTGAGGTGATGATAACAGTTTGGATTTCAGATGATGAATCTTTTTTTCTTTTTCTTTTAGCAGATCACTGATCTGTACAAGATTGAACACTGCTGAGGAGCTGAAAGTTAAACAGATCCTCTACAGCAATTAATGTGTGTTTGGTTTTGGCTTTTTTGAAAGCTATACATTTTGGATCTGGTAGAACCAAATATGGGTTCATTTGGTTTTCTAGAGGAATGCTGAGGAGGGTGAAGTGAAAGGTGTTCATATTTCTTGAGTCTTTCCCAAGTCAAGAAAGCATCGAAATGGCTAAAGAGTTTCACACAAAGTAGAACAGAAGAACTTGCACGAGGCTAGAAAGTTCCTGGCCTGCAGAGGGAATCTACCTGCTTTGCTTGGTCTGGTTTGATGGGGAAAAAGCCTTTCAGCTGCCTTGAGGGCCTTGGTGGCTAAAAAGTAAAGAAATGGGAATGAGGGAGTATGTGTGAATTTCTCTCTCTCATCTCCTGATTGGCCTCTTCATTGCCTTCCTGTATTTTGCTGGATTAATTGTTGTGCAGGTGATTCTTTGGTCTTTCGCCTCAGCAAGAGAGACAAACAACAAGCACCAAACAATTCTGGAAAAAATGCCTTTCTGTACTGTGTCCCAGTGCAGAATAAATCATTACATCCGTGATGGGAAGTCGTTGGGGTGCTGGTGCGCTTCCTGAAGGGGCTTTTCTTTTTCCTGCTCTGCCCCTTCTTCCCCTTCCTGGTGCATGCAGTGAGAAGGTGCTGCATCTCCATTTGTGGCAAGGTACCGAATTCAGCATCTGTCACATTCACAAGTGCACCCCCAAACCTGTATTGCCATACCGTGTGTGTGGTTCTCTTTCACACAGACTGGTGCTTACAAACTGTTTCTTATTCCTAAGGGAGCAAGTCTCTCTTCCTTTGTTGCCTGGGACTGCTGCCTCTCCTCTTCCTTTGCCTCTCCTCCAGCACAGCCTTCTGATGCTGACTATCAAAATGCTTTCTTGTATAATTATTGATCAGGGTCTCCCTTGGCATTCCAAGGGACACGGTTCAGGCAGTGATGGGGAGGGGTGTCCCACAAAGTTCTGGAGGACTGTCTAGCTGAGTGAGTGGAAATCACAGGCCTTGCAAAGAAAGCAAGAGTACTGAAACGGAGGCATATCAGATGGATTGTGGGGTGGCGGCTGATTTGTTCTGTAGCCAGCCAAATCCAGCTTTCAGCTTTCCCATCCCGTAGTAATGGTTGCATCTTTTCCTGCTGTCTTTTGTGGCCGTCAGAGGAGAGATGGGTTTGTGCGCCTCTGCCTTTTTTTTTTTTTGGTAAGGAACCACTTTACCTGGGACAGGTAGTGCTTGATCCTCACCAGCACTATGCTAAGGGTTTGTTTTATATGTGAAAATTATCTAGTCCAGGAAAGAAGTTTCTCCCTGATTGAGCAGCAGATGGTTCTGGGAGCCCATCTAGGAAATTGGGTAGTTGGAGGAGAAGGACAGAATATGGCTCGCAAGAGGATCAGTGTTGGAGAATGGGAATAGGATAAAAGGACATGTTGGTAGCAGGGCCCTCTCGGTTGCCCAGGAATGAAGCTTGGCTTTCCCTCCTGGCTGATGAAGTCTTAGAAAAATGGCACATGTATACTATCTCTTGCCAAACTTGCTGATCCTTCTGTAAAAAAAAATCCTGGTGAGCCAGTTTTGTTCTTTCCCGCAGCACATCTGATCAGATCAGGAGTCAGTATCTGGAAGACCCCTGCCCAAACCTTACCTTCCTTTATAGGTGACCCTGATCCTTCTGTTCATCTAGACAAATTGGTTCAGCCTGATTTTCTGTTAGGAACCTGTGGGTGGGACAGTGGGAAGGTGGGAGATATGGTTTGGGGACAGAGACTCAGTGAAGTCTGGGCGAGTTGATAAGAACCAATTGTACTTGAATAATTATATTAGGGAGGGATTTTGTTACCTCAGGGGTTGGGTTAAAGCAGACTTCCCCAGCTCGGTGCCTTCCAGATTAGCTAGGCTGGTGAGAGATGATGGGGGTTGTAGTCTCAACACATCTGGAGGGTGCAGGGTTGGATTAGACTGAGGGAGTGTAATATTAATGGTGGGGTTTAGGAAGACCAGGCAAAATCCAGCTTTTTCAGATGGGGTGGGGAGGGAATGGAAAATACATGATTTGTGGCTTGAGAATGCTGGGCTTCCAATGTCTTTATTTGAAGTCATTTTTAATTATTATTGTTATTAATGCTCTGGATTTTCATGAAGTTATAATTTGAGGAAGGAGAAGAATCCAGGAGTGAGAGCATACTGAAATCGGTGGTGGGTCTGCTCGCTTGGATGTCCTGGTTTTTCAAGTGCTTTGCTATTTCAAACTCATTTTATTTTATCTCTTCTTTCATTCTCTTCTTCCAAGGCTTCTGGCTCTTTTAGGGGCTCTGGTTTGTGGAGTTCAAACATGTTGGAGGGTTTGCTTAGGCCATTCATACAGGATTAATGTCTGCTTTCTGAAGCATGATGCCTTCAGTTCTGTGATTGTTGGTGTCTGACCTCGATGGTTAACGGTGGGGTACATTTCTGTTTTGCCTAGATTTGGATGTGAGAGACCCTGGATTTGCTTCCTTCATGGGTACATGCCCAAAGCCCTTGTTTCCGTTCCTCCGGCATATCCTGAATTATGTTTCTCCCATAATTCCCTTGTGGGGGGCGCGAATGATCTTTTCCTCTACCAGCATCTTCAGTGGTTCTCGTCATCCAATGAACATGCAGCCCATCATGTCTATTTGGGCAAATGCCGAAAGGGGTTACGACCAGCAACTGTTAGAAAAATTCCCTGAGTGTCCAGCTAATCTCACGGAGGTGAAGATGCTGAATGGACAAAGAAATGTTCCTGCTGGGTAGGCATTCCCCAACATGCCGCTTGATCTGGCAGATGCTTGGGAGTTTGGTCCCATCCTCGCTTTCTGCCCAGTATCCCCTCACCTGAGCCGCGGTGGAGGGAAGCCCCTCTTGTCTGCGTCTGAGGTGTTGCTTACAGCTTCAAGACCATCTTGATAGCTGATGAGCCGACTGTAAGGCCTCTTGGCTAATCATGAGGATGGCTAATCATAAAACTCCAGCCATCCTCCAGCCATCCTCCTTCAGACTGGGAGCTTTCAGCCCTGCCTAATTTTTGTTAGCTGTGGAGGAGGAAGGGGAAGTCCAGGCAGGCAAGCTGGCTGAGATCTCACCTCTTAGCTGGACCTCAAAATTAACATCCTGCCTTTGCAGAGACCCATAGTGGCAAACACACTTAACCTATTTCTGGAGTTGAGTGCGTAACACGAGATCCACAGTCCTGGCACATGCCTGCCATTGAACCTTGGGCACCGCGAACACACGTTACATTTTGCTATGAGAGAGCCTTTCTCATACTGTATGGAGAGATGGCGGGCACCGTTTTCTTACAGTTGAAGTTTATTCATGTCTGTCCTATGCAATGGCGCCCCCTCTCATGTACGCAATAATTTCTATGCTTTTTTAAAAAAAGAATTTTACCTTCCCATTTTATATTTTTTTTAAATAAATGTTTGATATATATATTTTCTGATCTGTTAACTGTGAAGTTACCATTTTTCCTTTTGGTGGTTTTTGTTGATGTGTGAAATTAAAAGGGAAAAAATGACAAGTACATGTTGCAGTGTTGTTTGTAAAGAGGAAACAGAAAGTGGCTCAAGTAAAGAAAATAATCCGAATGACCACAGAGTGGTTCTGTATGTTTGATTTCGGAGGCATGCAGAGTTCTTCAGTTCAGAAGCACAGAATTTAACCAACACAGACTGGCATTTTGCTCCCACATGCTTGACAGAAATGGGTCCTAGATCAAATAAAGCCAGAAGCAAAAATGACAAAACTGAGGCTGTCATACTTTGGACATATCACAAGAAGGCAAAATTCCCTGCGGAAGACAATCACGCTTGAGAAAGTTGAAGGCAGAAGAAGCAAAGGAAGACTAAGAGGTGTATTGAAAGCCATTGTCTTGACTTTCGAACAGCTAAGCAGGGACATCACAGAGGGCTTTCGTTCATAGGGTCACCATAAGGCGAAGATAACGTGAAGCCAGATAACATGTTTCTAATCCTCATTTGTTGTAAACAGGTTTGAAGGAAGGGGAAACATCAACATGGGAATAATGGGGGGAAGAGTTCAACAATGCACTTGAAGGTGTATACTAATCACTGATTTTTAGACAAAGGAACTTTGGAGACCATATGTATCTCTTGATGAAATTGGTTCAGGTGTCCCTTGAACATGAGTCCTTGAAGCTTTCTGGACAAGGTGTTTTGATCCTTCAGCAGACAAAACAGGTTAGACAGATAATGAACTGTTGGGTGCTCAGCGAAGGTGTATCTTCCCCCACCCCATTTATTTCCAGCCACACTTGTTTTCCAAGATAGATTACAACCATCTCCCATTGGCCCAATTTGTAAGGAAAATATTCTGTATTGTGCCCTGAACAGGGCAGGATTCAGTTCTAGGAGCATTTTCTCTTGGCTCTTCCTGCACTGGCCGATTTTATATATACAGCAGAATGAGGTGTTCTCGTTCCTGGGGTGGCGCGTACCACTTAAGGTTGCATTCACACGTTTGCTGTGTGTCGCAGCTCATGCAGGAGTGACAGACTTACATACTTTTCAAAGCAGGAAAAGCCAGGCCAGTGACTCACGCAGATGCAACAGGCAGCCTCTTCGACATCAGGCTCACAGGGAGAGCTTTTTAAGGACATAATTTCTCAAGCCTACCAGTGGTTTCTTTTCAGCCTTCGACAGGAAGAGGTTACTTTAAGATCGAGGATGAAGCTATCAGCAGCTGCTAGTTGTGATACATACGCATTACCCCAAGAGGTACAGCAGTGCTGCAGACCTGGGTGCTAAGACTACAAGAAGAAAGGTGTTTTTGGGCTTGTGTCCCACTTGAGGCCTCTGGTGGCCACTGCAGTAACTCAGTGTTGGGACTGTATGAGCCTTTGAGCAGATGACTGGTGTAGGTTAGGGTGGATGTTGCTCAGACTGGTGGCTTTTATCTTTGGATTTCCTCAGTCAGCCTGTCTTCTCCACGTCACACAGTTCCTCAAAGTGTGAACTCCCTAAAAACAATAGCTTCATGTTTTGTTTTAATGAGGAAGACCCCCCCTCCCCGCCAACCTTGAATCCACTATGCAAACTTGATGTAGAAAAATTAGTTGAAGACTAAGCAAAGCTGGAACAGTTTCAAGCAAAGTTGGAATGCTTCCAGACAAGGCATCCAGAACTACATAATCAAAAGAAATTATGCAACCATTTCATCTCTTGATTACCAGCTTAACAGTGTAGTTGTTGGAAGGCGAGCAGAGAGAAAAAAGGTGAAAGAAGTGGTGCGGGAAAGCAGGAATGTTACAAATGGAAGATAAATTATTACATTTATATCCTACCTTTTTTCTCTTGGGAGTATTCCAAAGACAGCTTACACAGCTCCATTATATTCTCACAACAACCCTGTGAGGTAGGTTAGGCTAAGAGAATGACAGGCCCAAAGACACCCAGTGAACTTCACAGTTGACTGGGGACTAGAACCCGATCTCCCAAGTCCCCAGCCCAGCACTCTCAGCCCCACACCGCTCTGGGTCTCCAATAAACTCCATGAATGGGGCAGCATGATAGCAATATAACAGTCACATGTGGAAGTACCCCCACTTCCACTTCCTGGAAAACATGGACCATTTTTGCGGGTGTAAATATTAGCAACAGGTGTTTTGAAAGTTCCAGCTAACAAAGCATCAACAAAAACATCACACGGTGACTGGATGCTCTCAACATAACAAGCCACGGTGTACATGTGGGGGCATGTTTATTTGTTGTGCAGTCCAGATCCAATTCAGGATGGTAAGTTTGGTTCTCAGAACCCCTGGCTGGTGCTTTGGTTTCTGCTTACCACAGCAGTTCGCCGGGTCATCTGATCCCTGACTGGACGGCCCATTGAGGCACGAAACAAAAGAACTGACTGGGACAAGCAGCCACTGTCACTCTTGCCAAGTGGCCAGCTGGAGAGTTCTGCTGATGGTAGCCGCAGTTGGGTACGGCTGCCCGAGACATCTGACTCATAGCTGATGGTGACCAGCTGGACAATGCTGTGAGAAGGGGAAGAAACCTTTCAAATGCAAGCAGGAGGGCAGAATTAGCTGGGTGGTGGTGCTCTTGACTGAGACAGCATGTCTGATTTGATCTCTCCCCCCTACGTGCATCTCAGACAAAATGGAGGCCATCTGCTGGGCACAACCACCCAGCGGATTGCCTCACCTGCTCAAGCAGCTTTTCTTTGCTCAGGAGACGAGGAGAGGGAACCTGGGCTGGGCTGGGCTGGGCTGGGACTTGCTGAGAAGGGGACATCCCTGCCAAGCCCAGGCTCCCCTTCCCTGCTGCAGAGAAAGCCTCTCAGGCAGGTGCCCAGATGATCGGCCTCCCCAGCCCACTGATGCCTGGGAGACCCTCAGCAGGGAATGGCACTTATCCTTTCTGCAGCCTCACCCTGCTCATTGCCCCCCACAGCTTTGCCTGAGAGGGGTCGGGCTCTCCCCCACAGCCCAGATGAGCTCCCCCATCTGCCCCACTGAGCTGTGAGGCGTGTGCCCTGTTGGTGCAGCATAGACAGCTTGAGAGCTGCAGCAAGCCAAGCAGCTCTCAAAGCAAGGCCTTTTGGTCCTTCCCATCTGTCTAGTGGGATAGTACCTGGAGGAAGGAGAGCAGCCAAGAGGTGCCCATCAGTGAACTCATCGTAGCTTCTTGGCACTTGAGGGTAATTGCCAAGGCAGCTGGTCACGATGTGAGAATGAGGTACTGAAAAGTTCTGGCGCTCAGGTCTTCAGGTGGGGGTTTGGGGGCAGAGCACTGTGTTGCATATACAAGTTGCCCGTGCTCTAATATCTTTAAAAGGCTGTCTCTGGCAGGCAGCCTTTATCAAAAGGGATGTATGAACAGGGCAGACGATGGTGTTTGATTTCAGGAGGAAAAAGCCCCCAAACAAGAAGAACGCGGAGGGGGGGGGGACACAGCAGGCATGCAGGCAAATAGCTGGTTCATCCTGGGGGATCAGATGGGGCTGAGATCATCAGGGCCATGGAAGTACCTTTGTTTCAGCAAATGCCCCTGCTCGGCGGGGCGGTGGGGTGCGGTGAGGTAGGTGGCCCTACAAAGAATTGTTTCAAGTCCTAGCAGGCTATCCAACACCTATTCAGGCACATTATTCACCAAAGGTTCAAAACGTATTTTAGGATTGTTGTCCCTGAAGATAAACGTGTATGCATTTTAACTTGTGGTACACAAGAGGTTCACTGCTCCCTTTTTAGCTGTGACAATTTCCTTTCCAGGAACAAGACAGCATACTTGGTAGATCCTGGTCTGTAGACCCAGTATTAATGAATGCAAAGGGAACAGAGTCCTAAGAAAAATACCTGTTCAATTATTCCTCTGATCAATCCCTTTATGAGTTAGCTTTTTCAGCACCTCCCAGATTTTCAGAAACAAACCACTCAGAGCATATCCAATTTTTCTTTTCCAGTATTGTAGCATTAGCATTATTGCAGCTACGAGTAATAGTAAAATCTGGTCTTTATGCAACTGCTGTTTTTGTCTGTCATTAAAAATAGACAGAAGTGCTAGTATGAGTGAAAAGACCTGGCTTTGCTCAAGGAAAAAAAGAACAAAACAGGAAAAAGGTGCAAGTTAAACACAAAAGGTGAAAAGGACGGGGGGGGGGGCTAGGGGGATGGAGAGTGATTTAAGCAGACGTATCGACCTGGTACATTCCAGATGCGTCTGTTTACAAACGGGGATGATGGGAATTGCAATGCAGCATATGCAGAGAACACTAGATTGCCGACCTTCCAATAGTTTGCAAGTCCGTTACTCTTGTAGCCAGTGCTTATTGCCCATGTCCTCTGACGCGCGTTTCCTAAAGATGGTTTACCCCCGCGTCACGGAGTTTTCTGCTCCTAGGTACGTGTCTTCCAGTAAAATCCTATACACGCCTATTGAAAAGGAAGCTCCGTTGAGTTCAATGGGACATAACTCCCAGACAAGCAAATACGGATAGAAAGGCAGTCTTACGGAAGAATCCGGAGTAAAGTTGCTCCGAAGTTGGTCCCATAATGTTCAACGGGGCTGATTCCCAAGGTTTCCCGTTGAAACGCCCCCTTTCTTGATGCTGCGCCTTGTCAATGATTGCAATCGAAAGGGAGCGTGTCTGCGAATCGCAGCCGTAGGAACAAGAAGGGATATCCTGCCCCGTGCGCCTCCTCGAAACCACTCCTTTTCAGGGAGTGCCTCGGCCTCCTCCCCGCCCCTTGCATTGGCGGGCTTTGCAGCGGGGTGCTTATTTTAGGGGGAGCTGATGACCCTTTGAGCGGAATGGCTGCAGAGCAAAATGCCCCATCGCTCATGGGGCCAGGTAAGAAAGAGAGTGGGGAGTTGCGGGGAGGGGGGCAGAGAAGCCAGTTGAGGGAAGGGGTCCGACGACAGCGACAGCAGCGGGACGGGCGGAGTTTCACTTTCCTTTTCCAGAAATGCTTCCAGCGGTAAATACAGGCCGCCTCGTCGGAGCCCTCTGGCAGATTTGCACATCGGCTCTCATCATGCCCTTGCCAGCTCAGCGAATAGTCAGGAATGCTGGGAGCTGTAGTCCAAATAATCTAGGGGCGACCACCGTTTGGAGTAACGCAAGTTTAGCCTGAAAAATAGTCCTGCAACTCCCAGCAAGATGAAAGTTGTACGACTTTTTAGCTGTGCAAGCGTGAACAGGATTGTGTTCTTAACAAGCCTCTTTTACCACGGCGGGATTGCCTTCTGAATGAACATGTCCCGAAGTGCTTGGGGTTCAAGAGTTCTTGGAAGACCCCTTTCTCCGCCCCTCGGAAGCTTTTTTCTAGGATCTTAAGCCATGCGGGGCAAAACTGCTTCAGACGTTATGCCAGTCCTTCACAGAGGCCTCGGGGTATGCTGATATGGATGGCTCTTGATTCTTTCTTTCCAAATTGCCGGTCAAAATTAACCAGGTTTTCGGAATACTTTCAAAAACGCATTAGAACTAGGAGGAATAGTCAGTTATCTTGACTGTGTAATTGGCCCTTCGTGGCAAAGAGATGACTTTTAATCAATGGGGCACAATCCAGTGCATGTTCAAGCAGGGGACGGTTTTGTAAGTCTAAGCGTGGCTTGCTGGGAAACGTTGGATTCCCCACACACACGCACGCACGCACCCCAAACATGCATAGGAAGGTGCTTGAATGTTTTCTTTCTAAATGGTCATTACGATGCATTGTGATTTCCCATTGCTTGCTGGTGCGTTCTGAAAACACACGCACACCTCTTTGAAATGTATATCTGTGCTTAATCTATGTGCCCATCTTGCTCAGTTGAATTACAGCATAGTGTCTTCTGGGACCTTAAAAACTACTACATTTATTCTGGCATAACCTTTTGCAGACACTCTCCATTCATCAGATGGCAGAATCATTCGCATTCAGGGGAAGCACTAAGGTAGTGAGAAGATCCAGGACTCAGGCACACAAGGCAAAAAGGGGTGGGGGGTATATTTGCACATGCTAATTTACATATCCTTTGAAGTCTTTGTGTGTTTGTCTTTGAAGGCCCCTGCCTCCTAAGATCACCCCCAAATATAAAAAGGGATACATGGATGCATTAGAGGAAGGCATTTGATATCAGAGAAAAAAGAAACCTCAGGCAGAAAGATTCAAGGGAGGGAAGCAGGAGGGGATGCCCATGTGGGCAAAAAGCCAACTTGCTCAGAGAGTAATGCTCTAAGTATTAGATTTCTTAAGCTACCCTCAATGCGTTTCTGGTTATGGACTTGTGATATGGGTGTGAGGGTGGAATTGTGAGGCTTCAAGGCTCAAAGAAAACCATTCTCGAATTCCTGGGATCTCAGCAATGTAGGAAGAGGAGGAAATACCGTATTTTTGCTCTATAAGACTCACTTTTTCCCCCCTCAAAAGTAAGGGGAAATGTCTGTGCGTCTTATAGAGCGAATACGTGTGTGCAGTAAGTCTGTCAGATGTGCAGCCCATGGGGAAGTGATGGGGAATGTGCCTGTGATTATGTGCCCATTTGATTCAGAATATTTTTTTCTTGTTTTCCTCCTTTAAAAACTAGGTGCGTCTTATGGCCAGGCGCATCTTATAGAGGGAAAAATACGGGTACTTGGAAGTTAGAAGAAGTGGGAACAAGAGCTAGGAAAATGTTGGGAAATTAAAACCTCAGACTTCTCCTCTTCTCTTCCTTGTCAAGAAACATCTGAGAACATCTCATGCATCCTTCGCATTGGAAAAGCCCTGCTCCTTGGGTAGGAAGATTTGCATTTTGCAATCACATCCTTGGTACCACCTTCCTTGTGCATGACTCTGGAGTTCTTCCATCCTCACAACCCTTTCCTCATTCCCTTGATAGATCAGACCCAACCCTTACCTCTTCCAAGGCATCTGGAAGTGCCTTAACTCCATTTGCCCCAACCACCGCTTTGTATTAACCATAGCCTGACATCTCTGCCTGCACAGAACCTCAAGTCTTTCGCTGCCTGTCCTAACCTGAAGTTTGGATGTTCTGGTTGTCCATGCCATCAGTCAGCCCGCCTTTTTCAGCTGACCTAGCAGCAGCTGGCCCCTTAACCCATTGTGCCTTTTTCTTGCAGGTTTATCAAAACTCTCTGGGAGCAACACAGAACTTCCCACCCTCAAATAACCTCAGTGGAACAACCTGGCAGGGAGATTGTACCAAGTGAGGAAGATGTGCCAGATTCTGCCCAGGTCACCCCCCTGAGGGAGTGCATGCTCCATATATGGGGGGAGCTCAGCAGCAATCAGGAAATCACTAGGTACGGGGATAAAAAATAACTCTGATGAGCTGAGCATATACTCACATGCTCATTTTCACACACAACACACACCCCGGTGGTTCTGGGATGGTACCCAAATGGTTTCTCTCTCTCTCTCTCTCTCACACACACACACACACCATGCTCTTAATGGTATTTTAGTCCCCTTCAACATTTTTAGCTGCTGTCTTTGCATCTTTTATCTCTATTACTTTATTGCAATCTTCTTGTGGGTATAAATCCCACTGCCATTTTCCATGGTAAAACAGGATAATGTAAAATTTGAAAGTAAGTAACTTGAATAAAATATACTCTGTGAGCTCTACCAGTTGCCTCTTCTCTCTCTCTCTCTCCTGCCTTTTTTCCTTTCAAGAAACTCAAGGCAGCTTGCATAATCTCCTCCTCCCTTAATCTTATCCTCATGACAACAACCCTGTGAGGTAGGTTGGGCTGAGAATCTGTGACAGGCTGGAAGTCCCCAGTGAGCTCTATGGCTGAGTGGAGACTAGAAAACAGATCCCCCAAGTTCCAGTCCTGCACTTTTAACTGCTCTACCATTTGGGCTTTTCACTTTGAGTTCCTGACCCTGCTCTCTTCTAACGCCACTCTCCTTGCAGCATGGTAGAAAGTGTCACTGGTAACGACCCACTGAAAACCCTGGCGGACGTGGCTGAACCCTTGTTTGCTACTGGAATCAACTGGGGACGGATTGTGGTCTTCTTCTACTTTGCATATAGAGTCATTGCCCAGGTAAAAACAGGGAGGCAAGGGAAGGTCTGAGGAAGCAGACTGGTTGCATTGACACCAAAGAAGATGTTGGCTGGGTGCTTTAAAGGCGAACATGGATTTTTGAATCACGGTTGTGCCTCTTATTCTAAGAAACTGACTTCCAGGATCACAATTTGGAGGTTAATTTGAACTGAGGAACACACAAGCAGCTGCTTTCATGTCCTTCCATTATAAAGCTTACTGGGATAACTTGCAACAATCACCAGCACATGGCTTAACTTGTCCCACGAAGTTGTTGACAGGAAAACAAGGGGAGCTTCATGCTGGCCATCTTGAGCTCCTTCGAGGAGCAGTGAGATAGAAAAGTGGTTGGTTCAATAAATATTTGGAAAGGAGACCTCACCCTCAGAGCAGACTTCCTCAAGTTGGTGCCACCCATCGATGCCAGCATGGCACACATGTGGGCTGGTGATGATGGCAGTTGTATTCCACCACCCCCAGAAGGGCCCAGGCAGGGGAAGTCCACCATCACCAAGGTCTTTTGGGCCAGCAGTGTCCTTGGTGGAGGGGGGCGGGGGAGGGAGGATAACCATTGCCTGCCCTAGTCAATTTTCAGTGTGTGCCTCAGGGGGAACGCTTTTTCTCACCCAGTGCAAATGAATGGAGAAATGGTTCTGTTTGCTTGCCTGAAAGACAGGAAGAGAGGAAAAGAGAAACCAGAGAGAGAGAGAGACAGCACATGCGCATGTGTGTGTGAGAAAGAGAGAAGCCAGAGTGAGTAGCACACAGGAAGGACAACGTTCACGCATCAACACCACAGATAATGGGAGATGCTTGCAACAGTCTGTGTTTGGCTTCCTTCCCTCCTATGAATCGCCAGTGGTGCTAATAGGACAAAATGCCAAATGTGCCATGGGTTTAAAAAAAAAAAAAAAAACTTGGAAACCCTCATCAATGCAAGGAAGACTGTAATCCTATGCATATTTACCTGGTAGTAAAATCCATGGAGCACAATGGGATTACTCCAAATCCTTTGAAGTCCTAGTGAACCTGGAGAATAAGTCTGCTAAGCATTGCCTCTGTTAACAATGCTTACTCAGAATGCTTACTCAGAAGCAAGTCTCTCTGAGTTCAATAGAACTTACTCCCCAGTAAGTACATTTAGGATTACGGCCTAAAACTGCTCCAATCTGCAAGCTTGGCTTTTCTGTCCATTCCTTTTGTTCTTGCCTGAAGAAGGTGTCCTGGTGAACTGTAAAGCTTGCCCACAAGGTTGTGGTACTTATTGTTTTCATTACTGCCTTGTGCTACCATTAATGTTGGTTTTTATCATTATTACAATGCTGTCTTTCTTTCCTAGTCCTCTCAGAGTTGGTTCAACCGTGTGATAGACTGGGCCATGGCCTTTCTACAGAACCGGCTGGCTGCCTGGATCCAGCAGCAGGGGGGCTGGGTGAGTGGCAGTCAGATGGCCTGGTGGTCTGCCAGGGCCTTGCTTTACTCTGCATTACTGCCAGGTCTGGGAAGAAGGACTCCTCACTTCTCAGTGCATGGGATCCTAACTCTACCTCTGAGCTCCTGTTTGGTTTTGCACACATGAAAACAAGCCGGCATGGTGTAGTGGTTAGACTGTTGAACTGGGGCCTGAGAGATCCCAGTTCTAGCCCCCCTTGGCCATAAAGCTCACTGAGTGGGTTTTGGATTGTCACCAACTCTTAGCTTAACCTACCTCACAGGGATGTTGTTGTGAGGACAACATGGAATGGAAAAGGATCATGTTTGCTGTTTTGGGTTCCTG
Organism: Varanus salvator macromaculatus; assembly: GCA_023646645.1. NCBI lineage: Eukaryota > Metazoa > Chordata > Lepidosauria > Squamata > Varanidae > Varanus > Varanus salvator. The sequence goes on from JAIXND010000781.1 coordinate 5,610,628, forward strand.
GGTGAAAAAGGCAGCAAACAAATGTAAGAAGCTATAATGTAACCTATATATGTAGGTTTGTTTTCCACTGTGTCCAGTTAATACAGGGACAAAGGATCCGTGATGCTCCAGATACATTCTCCATCCCTATATTAGAGGATCTGAGGACACAGAGAAGTGCTGCTGCCAATCAGAATAGGTCGAAAAAAGATTTCTACTGACTGATTCAAATTTAGGTTTCCCTTCAATCACATCTCTGTTTTAGATTTGCCTGTTGTTGTGTTGAGTGGCTGCTAGACACTATAAATCATCCTTTACCAACCCGGCACCTTTCCCTGGATGTACTACAAGCCCCATCAGCCCCAGCTGGCACGATGGGCATTGTAGTCAACCACACCTGGAGCGTGCTGGTACATGTTGGATTAATTATAAATCCACTCTTGGTTGTTTCCCATCAAATCCAACAGGGGGCAGTCATGCCCTGTCATGAACACATCGAAATTTACATAGAGGCAGAATTAAGCTTTTCTTGATACAGATACCTGATTTTTAGAACACAGTTTTGGTTTTGAATTTCTTTTAATGCACAAATTACATACAACCTTCAACAAAAGCCCTGATGTGAACAGATATGGCTGTTTTCCTATTCAGCCAAAATGTATTTGTTACCTTTATACTTCCATCTTTCTACCAAAAATGGCACTCAAGGGAGGATGCAACTGAATGCATATTTAGAAAGTACAATTACAATATAAAAACAAACACAAAGTAACAAACCAAGTTTAAAAACACACAGTTATAACACATCAGTGAAAGGCAATGCATAAAAACCTTAACCTGTCTGAATTTTGTTTTAAAGGATTTGCCTGCTGGCAAAGCACAAAAACAGGGAGTTAGGATATCCTCTCTTGTCAGGAAATACCAAATTGTTTAAAAACCCTCAGCTATATAAGAGTATTGTTCATGTCATTACTCATTTCAGAAAGGGGACCAAAAGGGGACCCTCACTGGAGTGGCCAAGAGTTTGGCACAGGTGGGATTTTGCCTTCAGAAACAGGATTATGGAGGCCAAATTCTCTTTTGGAGAACCTCTGGGAAGCCACCTTATTTGTTTGTTTATTTTTCAATTTATAGCCTGCCTTTTTCCTACAAAGGGCTCAAGGCAGCTTACATCTCCTCCTCCATCTTATCCCCTTGACAACATCCCTGTGAAGTAGGTGGGCTGAGAGTCTGTGACTGGCCCAAAGTCACCCAGTTGGCTCCATGGCTGAGCGGGGACTCGAACCCAGATCGCCTGAGTCCCAGTCCCACGCTCTTAACCACACTGGCTCTCCCTTCCACTGGTGGAGGAGGCCAAGAGCAAAAGAGGCACAGTGAAAATGCCGGCCTGGTTTTGTTTAAAGTTCTTACTTACGTGAGCTAAGGAGAGGCATTTCAACCTTCCAGAATAGGGGGAATTTGTGCTAGAAAGCTGGGAAGCCGCACAGGATGGGCTGTAGGGGAAAGTTGATATAGCCCAGGAAAAGGCTGTCTGTCTGGGAAGGGCTGAATTTGACCCACTGGGCCAGAAGCTTTCCAGTGCTGTCCGATAGACTCAGGGCCATCTTTCCCCAGGTTATGTACCCCTGGGCACAAGGGATACTGTTCTATAATTGTGTACAGCGGCCGTGCTGAGATTGGGGATGCTGATTTTTTTGTAGCCCAGTACATCTTGAAGGAGTTAGGCTGGTGCTAACAATTTTTGTCCTTTTCCTCCAGATCAAAGCTGGAGCCTTGAATACTTCTAGAGGTTTTGGCCTACAGCTCCTGTTGGCACTCTGGCATGGGCTGATGTGAGTGGTAGGCCACAACATCTGGAAGTTGCTCTCCACTGTTCTAGGTTCTCCCCTGCCACTCTTTCATTGAATTAGGAGTCAACCTCCTGCAGCCCTGCTGATGAACCAGCTAAGCTACTAACACCTGTAAGGAGCCTCAGTTCAGAAAAGCAAGGTTCAGGTGACCGTGTACCTTCAACACCACAAAATCCCCCATATCTTGAAATTGGGGGTCTTCCTAAACTTGCTAAAGTTGCAGAATAACTCTTGGCTGCATCTGTGTACTTTTCTGCTCCCAATGTGAGTATCTCGGTGAGTTGAACTGACACTGAAATATTCTCCTTCTTGCTTTTTGAATTGCAGACTGCAATTTTAATCTACATCCCTTTTTCAAGGTAGAACTGTGGACAGCGAGCATGGACAGTACCATACAATGCACTCGTGCTCCTGCAGTATGGAGGACCAAAAAGCCTTCAGCAACCCTCTGGGTGGATTTCACTATCATCAAAATAAGACGGAAGTAAAGTGAAACTCTCAAGTTGTTTTCTTTTTGTCTTGTATTCCTGTGGGGTGTAGCGTGGACTTCTCCAGAACACAATAAATTCACCATTGTACAACACGCTATATGTATATGTTTTAATTATGCTGTGAGCCGCCTTGAGGCTTTGTTGCGATGGGGGCAGCATAGAAATGTTTTAAATAAATAAATAGATAAAACATTGGGAGGCCACAAAGTTGGGAAGACTAATGTGGAGGGATGGGTGTTAGACATGGGCTAATGAAGCTAACCAAGGCCAGTCCCCTTCTCTCTCACTATTGTTGTGAGAGACTTACGGGGTTGTTGTGAAGTTTATCTAACCTTACCTGAACCCTTGAGAGGACAACAAACACATTTTCCAGTAACATACTGAACAAAATACCATATCTGAAAGACCCCATGCCCCATTGCAGGGCAGGTCTGTTTACCGGAGCGATGTGGAGCCATTTTCATCTATAAGGGCCAGGCTCAATTTTGGAGAAGTTCTTGGGGTGCCGCATTCCAGCGATGAGCCACAGGGAAGTAGGGTAGATCAAAAGCAAGTCAGGGCCAAGGTATCAGCATATTTTACCCGAAGCTCTTATTGTTGGTAACTTAGGTGAAGCTTTTCTATCTTTTGGATTGAAAGGAAAACTGCACAAAAGCCAGGAAACAATCCAACAATGGCGGTCAAGGAATAGGTGTATGGTCACCTGAGAAATCCCCCCAAGGCCATATTGGCCCATCAACCTAGGGTTCTCCACCCCCACTTGACTATAACAAACCTACTTGCTGAGTCTCCAGTTTTTTTGTTTTTAATCACACCAGCAACCCCTTGATAAGGCTTAAGGTTACAGATGCAGGACTGGAAGATCAGTCCAGTCCAGTCTGGAACTCACCCCTTCACCCACAAAAGCACTTTCTTCTAACCCCAAAGGTGAGGTGGCCAGCTGTGATTACTGCATGATGTGTATGCCTCATCCTCTTAATAGTTAATACGTCACACTTTCCCACACATTCAGCTCACTGAACTGACCAGTGCATTCTGCAATTCAATAGGTAACAGAATAGTTTAGGGTTTAGAGGACTCAAGCCCCAAATCTAGCCTTTTGAAGAGGACCTTTTGGCCTCAACAGGTTCGTAGGCCTTGTCAGAAGGAGACTGAATGTGTGCACAGTTTTACTGGAGGGCTGATCTACACAGATGAGGAATCAAGGTATTCCCTTCATTCTATGCAGCCCCTTCAGTGCACTAATACCTGCCTGATGTTGAAGGAACTTTAACTTCCAATAGTCCCTACCAGTGTGGCCAGGAATTCTAGGGGTTGTAGTGCAAAATGTCTTCAAGTCATGTTGGGAAAGGCTGGTCTAAAAAAGAGAATTACCGTATTTTTTGCTCTATAAGACGCGCCTGACCATAAGACGCACCTAGTTTTTAGAGGAGGAAAACAAGAAAAAAAATATTCTGAATCAAATGGGTACATAATCACAGGCACATTCCCCATCACTTCCCCATGGGCTGCACATCTGACAGACTTACTGCACACACATATTCGCTCTATAAGACGCACAGACATTTCCCCTTACTTTTGAGGGGGTAAAAGTGAGTCTTATAGAGCAAAAAATACGGTAATTACATTTTGTAAAATAAATAGATAACATTTCAAGCAGCCAGGCTTCGGGACTGAGACATGAGGAGTGGCCCCTGTCTGTTTCTTGCCCTGGTCCTCTGCCATACAGTGACAGGTAACCTGCTGGACAGGGTCCTTAGAAATCAGCCAGGTGTTAGTACGTTCAAGGTGTCACGTAGAACAAAGGGAGTGCCTTGTTTCTTCATCTCTGCACTCCAGTAAAGCTGAGCACACATTCAACCCTTTGCCAGCCTCTGGCAAGTCAAATACCCATCCCCTGTGAACTCAAAAGGGAGTGTTATTTTTCTGTCACACTCAGCAAGAAGCTTTTATGCTGAGAGATTACAGCAAAAGCAGGGGTGGAAGAAGATTAACCCCAAAGATGTCATCTGTTAAGAAGTCTAATTAAACTAACAGAGCCTGGCCTCCAGAACAGAAAGCCCTAACTCAGCAAAGCTGTGTCTGCTACTGGTGACTTAATGAGTAATTAATAATTTCCATGCCTCAGGACCAATGTTTCAAGCTTTGCTGACTGATCAGTTTATAAAAGCGACACTCTGTTAGGGAGACACGCTAACTGCCCCTGAAGGCTTGCTATTGCATTGCCTCCACTCCGCCAGGCTCCCCACACTCAGAAAACAAAGATCGCTGGGCTGCTAATGAGAAGCAAGTTGGTACGTGCGGCTGTAGAAAGCAGCAGGAAGGGGGAGCCAGCTATGCCTTGGACATGTTGACTCCAGTTGATCTAGTCTGAGCCAGTTTCCTGGTGGAACGGAAATGTGTGATATTGCTGGGATAAGCCTCACGTAAGCCTCAGCAAGCCCTCCCCGCTCTCCAGCTTCCCTTCCCCGCACTGAACAGCCCGGGATTATGCTGATTCACAGTGACAAAAGACCAAGCCCTGCCCCATGACCATCACTACGTACGAGGCCCATTCGAGAAGGGGGGAAGCCAGACTCTGGAGCGGTGGGCCTAGGAGGAGTGGTGAAATCTAGTGTGGGTCAGAAGGCAAATGACGGGTAGCTCGTTGGTGCAGCTGGGGTGTCAGGATTTGCCAGCTCATCCTAGATATGTTTAGTCAGCAGTCCGTTTGAGTTGAGTGTAACTTAGTCCCTGAGAAGTACGATTAAGACTGCAGCTAAGGATCCGCTTGTTTTGGCCGGACATCATCCTAACCCCTTGTCTGAGTCCTCTAGGAAAAGGGTGGGCATAAAGCAGATCTTGAGAAGTCTTGGACATCCGTTCATAGCATTTCTGACCACTGGTCATGTCAGCAGGGTCTTCTGGGAGTTCACACATCTGGAAATCATCTGAAGAACCTTCTGTCCTCTCCTCCCCGAGCATCCACAAGAGGCCTCCAGAGATGGTGACTTGCTGGCAGAGAACTGGAGTGGGAGAGATATTTGTGGTGGGCCTCCAGAGCAGCAGCACCACTGGCAATCAGATCGGTGCGTCTTTGATTTCAGCCTTCGTTCTGAGTTTCCCGAGTTGCAAGTTGAAGCCTTGTAGGTCTAAAGGCCTGGTGGAAATGCCATTTCTGTTCCTCATTTTTAAAGACTGTATCTGGGTAGGAACATTTAGATCTAGAAGTCAAGATTCCCAGGACTTCTAGGAAAGGGACTACAGTAGATTCTGTTTAAGAGGGCAAGATCCTCTCTTCTGGATTTGTCAGATGAGTGTTAAGTTAGGCCTGAAAGTGAGGATTAGGGTAAGGGTTATAAACCAGATCTCCTAGATTTTCTGGGAGAAGAGATGGTTGAACCTTGGACTGCAGAATTCACAGGACTCCTGGTACCAACTCAGGTTGTTCAGAATTATCCTGATTTAAACTGTGATGAATAGGCATCCTTAGAGGGCCCACAGCTCAGTGGTGGAGCCCATGCTTTGCATGCAGAAGGTCTTGGGTCCTGAGTATCATTGCTGACCTCACAAAGATGCCTTGGGCTGCGGAATCCATACTTGATTCACGTTCAGCATTCATGTGATTTTCGGTGTGACTTGCTGTCAAGTCACAAATGTCGACCCTATGAAGGAAGGCCCTCCAAAACACCCTGGCCGTGATGGCCCTGCTCAGCTCTTGTAAACTCAAGGCTGTGGCTTCCTTTATGGAATTGCTCCATCTCCTCCTAGTTGGCCTTCCTCCTCTTCTTCTGCCTTGGATTTTCCCTAGCATGAGTCTCTTTTTCAATGAGTCTGGCCTTCCAAAGGCAGCTTATTTACATGAGAGGCTTTTAGATATATTCCACTGTTTTAAGCCAGCCTTCTTCAGGCTGGTGTTTTCCCCAGACATCCATGTGGGCCAACTTAATGGCCAAGGGTAGGGGGTGATGGGAGTTGTTGCCAAGACATCTGAGGGGCATCAGCCTGGGAAAGGCTGCTTCTCAGCCATAATCCTATGTAGAGTCAAAACACCCCTATTGTTTTTCTCTGAAGTAGCTTTCCTCCATTTGTACAAGGTTGGCAAGTGCAAAATTTGCAGGTGTTGTGAAACTGTAAGCTGTTACAAGAGTTTAACACATCCATAAACTATAAAACATTGGGCTGTAAAGAAGTCATAGTCACATATTATCCTTGTCTTAAATACAGCTGGATCTCATGCACATGCCTAAGTCTTTTCACCCATAGGGCCAGGCATTTCAGTGTTGTGGCTATATTCTCTGGCTAAACGCTCCCGCACTTTACAAGAGTCACAAGGGCAGTAGTGCTGTGATGGGAAAGGCCAAATCTGGTTATATTCTCCCTTTTATACAACCCTTCAGGGCCCAAAGATGACCATAACCTGGCTCAATATTGAAGCTATGGAATGCATTTGTCCCCAGAGCAGCAGCTGGGTAACTTTCGAGCAGGAGTGGGTAACTTGTAGCCCTACAGATATTTTGGCCTACAATTCCCATTAGCTGTAGTCAATAGAGCCAATGCAAGGGGATCATGGGAGTTGCAGCCCAACATTTGGAGGGCCACATGTTACTAATGATAATTAGATTCTGGATGTAACGGCTTCATTGGTGGTGGGATTCTCTAGATAATAATGTCTATTACTTCAGTCTGTGGTGATCCATACCTTCTGCACTGGGGAGCCGCTCCTGCTCATTTTGCAGAGTGAGGCCCTGGCCGCCTATCCCAAAGTCCTGTCCTGATGGCAGCATGGCTCCCCACCATGGAAGGAGGGACTCGTGGAAGAGGAAGCCCGGGAAGGGCATAAGCAGGAGCAAGTCTCAAAGTGGGGTTTGGAAAGCCAGACTTCTGGGTTCTCTAGGGAGGACTGTGGCTGGAGTTCAGTGGCAGATTAGAGGTGGGTGTAGATTCTGATGGGTAAAGAAATGAGATGTAGAGAGCTACAAACTGTGTGCTCTCTTTTGAGGCTGAGAACGAGAGAGGGAGAGAGAACACATAAAGGGGTAGAAGTAGAGCTGGATGGTCTATATATAAGACCATCATGTCCAATCATTGTTCCATTTCTACGAGTGGTCACCCATCCAACTGCAGTCCGGTGCCTTCCCAGCTTAGCAAAAGTGATTCAACATGCTAGCTTGATGTACAGCTATGAAGGCAGATGGTGTCTAACTGAACTGAGGACCAGATCCACCTCAAATCAAGATTCCTACACAGGATCTTACTCTATACAAGAGACAGAGCAGAATGCAATGGTAAATGGTCCAAAACCAAGGCCACAGATGGGAGATACCAGTTAGAACAAAGAATATCCCTGGCAGCAGAAAATTAGCACATAAAGCAAAACGAGTCTTGCCTGACTTTTTACCTGCTGAAATAGTTTTCTGTTTGCAGAGAATCCTTAATACAGGGAACAATTTTTTGGGAGGTGTGATCTCCCCATCCAAAGTGTATAAGTGGTGCTGCTTACCCTGCCACAAGTGCAGACACCAGACCTTCTCTTCTCTAAAGCACTGAGGGCCCCATCCCAGCCCCCTTTAGACAGAGAAGACCCCCATGCTGGCTGGAAAACACTGAGAACTGTAGGGTATTTTTATGTGTAAACAGGCATAGGACTGAACCTTTAAATTTCTAAACCAGTAAGTGCTGGAGCTAAATCCTTTTTATTAGCCCTACTGCCTGAGCTGAAAGCCTTTCAAGGGAGAGGGGCCTCTGCACCAGCTTCTGGCTCCTTGGAAGTTTGCCAGCTGGCCAGAAGAAAATGCAACGGCCTTCCCCAGTCTTTTGAACAAGAGTTCTGCAGAAATCCCGCCATGGAACTTATTATGGGGTCAGACTTGAGAAAAGGTTCATGCATCCCAGTAGCCATTTGCAAATTCATTGCAATCCTATGGACATGCAGGGGGGCAGAATGGAGTGGAGTGCTGTAATTCTTATTATTAAGCCTCCTTTGGTGCCATGGAGGATCCCAGGGAACCCCATAGCTGGACCCAATTATCTCCTTTCCCCTGCAGTGATTCCAAATCCTTTTGTTGCAGCTCCAACGGCTACAAGGGCAGACCATTGTGACACCCCAAATATTTTGCCCAAACGTCCCATCATCCCTGGCTGGCTAGGACTGAGGGAAATTGTAGGTTAACAGCCGCTGAAGGATCACAAGTTGCAGTCCCTATAGCGTCAGTTGGGGCTGGTTCAGAAAAGAGGAAGCCATTTTCAACCAGTCCTGCTGGTTGCTGGCCCCCTTTTTTAGGGGATCAAAGAGCTTAAAGGCGCAATTCTATGCAAGTTTAAACAGAATTAAAGGCTTACAACTCCTAGAAACTCCCCAGCCGGCTCAAGTATCCTGGATTGCTTCATTTCTCTGCTGAGAAAAGCTTTCCCTGCGCAATTTCTGGCTCCGGGGATTTTTTTTTCTTTTTCTTTTCAATTAATTACTCAATTGCCATAATGCCCAATGGCCAAAGTTCTCGGGGACGCGGTGGGCAGGCACAGAGACTAACAAACATAATACGGAACCATGACCGTTCATGAAAAAAAACCCCCTAAACAGCTAAACTCGACCAGATACAGGTTTTAATAAACCAGGGGGCAGCATTTGCCCAGAATACCGCCTCCAGAGGCGCAAAAAGCCAACAGGCAGCCCCAGTCCTCCGGATGCCCCAAGGCCGCGTTTCTGCTCAGCCTCGCTCCGCGGCAGGCGGGGGCGCGCGTGTGAACGCGAGATAAAGGGACAGACGCCCCTTCGGCGCGCAGCCGGCTGGCTCCGCGGTGCGGGAGCAGGCCGAGCCCTGTCACGTGAGCGCCGCGCAGGGCCGGGCGCTAGGACGCCTGGGTTCCCCTTTGCCCGGACTCCGCCTCGAGCAAACACTCAGCCCGGGCGCGTGGTTATTGGTGGCTGCGCACGTCCCTCTCGCTCGTCCGGACCATTCATTATAAAAGGGGCTCGAGTCCCTTTGTCCTGCAGAGCTCGGTTCTTGCTTCAACAGTGATTGAACGGAACCGGTTCCACCGCCTCGTTTGCTTTTCCGCAGCTCACCCCCTTCCCTTCTGCCTCCTCGCCGGAGCTGACCCAGAGAGCGACCGCCTGCCTCCCTCCAGCCCCGGCGCGACCCAGCAGGATCGGCTTGCGCCAGCCGGACGCCCAGCCGCCCTCGTCGCCCACCGTCGCCTGCCAGCCCCCCGGGAGCCATGGAGTCGCAGGTCCGCCAGAACTACCACAGCGACTGCGAAGCCGCGATCAACCGCATGGTGAACATGGAGCTGTACGCCAGCTACGTCTACCTGTCCATGGTGAGTCGGTTGATAGGGCCGCCCGTGTGCCCGGGCTACCTTAAAGGACGCCCTCCAGCTGTGGGAGGCTGCGGCACCCATCATCCCCAGCCCGCCTGCGCTCGGTGGAGTCCAACACCTCTGGGAAGCGTCGGCGTGGGGAAGGCTGGTATAGGGGTTTATAGCCCCCGCACACAAATCACGAGGTAGTCCCCAAACCATTTCCTTGTGTGCCTCTAACCCCCCCCCCCGGCCCCGTTCCCCGTTCCCCAATGGCACTGGGTATCGCTTAAACTTTTGCTCGACAGTCTCTGGATACGGTCCCCTTCTCTGCTAGAAGGCTATATGGATGGAAAAGGATCCAGGAAAGGTGAAGAAGAGCCCCACTCCTTTCCCTTTTAGTTAATCATCTCAACTCTCCCTTATTAGGAATTGTTTTCCCTCGACTTGGACTTCTTTGAGGAAAACAAGAAAGAAAAAATAAACCCCAGCAACTTAATAGCAACTCTTTTTCCAGACAGTTCTAGGTACCTCTTTGGCTTTAAAGCAACATGCTCACTCCATGACTGGATGCTCGTAGCTCAGGAAAAAAGCGGAGGTTTAATTGTCAATCTCACCCATCCTCTTAAAAAGGGGGAGTAGTTTGCATGCCCCCTCCCCCCGGCTGCCACAGTTACTAATCTGCCTGCCCAGACAATGTGACTTCTCTTTTAGAATGTTTTATTCATTTCGTGGTTTTCCCACCACCATCCTGGCTGCTCTCATTCTGTGTGTTTGGGCTGTGTCTTGGGCAGATCCAATTCATGTGGGAAGAGGAGATAAGCCCTGCTGGGGTGGGATGATAAAAACATCCCATGGCAGTTCTTTGCTTGTTTCTTCCCTACCCTCATAATCTACACTTCAGGGGTAGGGATAGAAAGACAGAGGTAGGGGTATGTGAGAGAGAGAGAGGGAGAAGAATCAAACGTCTGGTTCTTCGATACACGCAGCCATGTATCAAATCTCTCTCATTTGTCTTTTATTGGATCTTTCCGGCTGTTCTTTAATCCAGGACATCCAGTAGAAACCCTCATTAATCAAGAGGGTTTCTTATCAAGCACACCTTATTCCACTATTCCCTACTTCACATCATAAGCATTCCTCCTTCTCCCTTATGAACAATAATGACCATTTTTGGGAGGTGGGGAGGTGCTTGCTAACAGATTGAAGAAAGAAGGCTTCTCTGTGTGTGGACAAGTCTAGAAAGTAGCTTGCTGGGAGCCATTTTGTGCAGGTCCTTAACTTTGACGAGTTAGACCAAAGCACTTGAAACCGCCCCAGAACTCGTGATTAATTTTGGTAGAATTTGCAAAGTTTTGAAGTACTATCTGAACTTCCTGTTTTATCACTCCTTGCTTAGACCTGTTCTGCTTATCAGTGCTACCTCCCCCACCCCCTGCACATGCACACACACTTCTAGGTTTGTAGAGGTCTATGTTTCCCACCTATCCTTCCTGAATCCAGTTTGGTGTTCTGTCCTGGGCAAACTGACTTCAAACTTGTAGAATCTACTTGGTGTTTGTTGCATGTTAGAACAACAAAGTCCACCACACAGAGTCAGGTGAGGACATGCCAAGACTGAGGAATAACCTCTGAACACAGGTTGAGAATTTGTGACAAATTCTATCTTCACAAATCTTAAAAGCAATTTGAAAGCTTTAAAAACACTACCAGCAGCATAATTAAGAGCAAAGGAAAACCTCAGAAAAGCCAGTATTTACAATTAAAATACTAAAAATCCATATGGAACAAAGACATTTAAACAGCCTACCTAAAACTGAACAAAGAAGGAGCCAGTCCAATTACCTTTGGGTTTGGGAAAGAGTTCCACAGGTGGGTGTGCTGTGCAGAGATGGCCTTTTCACCTTTCTTGGTGGTGGGAGACACAGAAGGAATAGTGGGAGTTGGGAATACTGGCTGATCTCCGAATCACCCTGTGAAGCATGAGTGATCTGCTGCTTGCTGTGCTCTAACGAACCTGGCCCCTGACCTGCTCCACACCTTTTTCTCTTCTCATCTCCAGTCGTCCTACTTTGACCGGGATGATGTCGCCCTTCGGCATGTTTCTGAGTTCTTCCGGTCACAGTCACATGAAGAGCGCGAACATGCTGAAAAGCTACTGAAGTTCCAGAGCCAGCGTGGTGGCCGACTCCTCCTGCAGGATGTTAAGGTACAAAATGGAGCACTAGCAGAATGCGGGCTGGTTGAAGTTGGTGCCTCCCAGCCTGCGGGAGTCCACGCTAAGCTTGCAGGGAAAGCATCCCCATCTGCAACATCTGAGCAACACTGCATTGACACGGGTTCAAATCGAACCTCCGCCATTACTGAAATAATGCTTCAGGAATAATTTCCACCTATCTTTGAAAGGGTTTTGTGGAACTTAGCCTGTTTTCTCACTACAGAAGCCAGAAAGAGATGCTTGGGGCACGACCCTCGATGCCATGGAAGCAGCCCTGCAGCTGGAGAAGCGCGTGAACCAGGCCCTTCTGGAACTTCACCAACTGGCAAGCAACAAGAATGACCCACATGTGAGTATTACAGGAGCTGACTGGTTGGGGATGACACTGTTGTGTCAGTGGTACAGCAGCAGGTGGTTGTTCCAGTCTTCTCCAAACTGGTGCCCTCCAGGTGTGTTGGACTTCAACACCCAGCAGCCCAGGCCAGCATGATCTGAAATTCGGAGAGTTGTCGACCAAAACATCTGGGGGGGAGGGGGGAGGCAGATTGAAGGAGGTTATGTGTACACATATGCATGCAAATACACACATTTGAATATAAAGAGGGGTGGGACTCTGAGGCTCCAGTCATGATTGAAGCGGATTCCATCAGCTTCACCCATTGCTGAGGATAATAGGAGTTGTAGTCCAGCAGCCTCTGAGAAGCAGAGGTTCACCACCTGTAGCTTCTTTCAAGGGTTGCATTCCTCCCTCTGGGATAATTTGTTGATGGGAATGTGTGGCAGGAATGGGCGAGTTTAGAGGCAAAAGTGGGTTGGCCTCACTGGTTCTCTCCCTCCTGCCCAGTGGGCGGCTAGGAAAGGAACAGATGACTAGACAGAGGTCTGATCTGCTTGCTTGCAGAGGGCTTCCGAAATTGGGCCAAGGGTGGCCTGCAGACAAGGGCCTCAGGTTGCCCACCCCCATTCCAAGTCTTCCTATAGTAAAACCTCGGCAGAAATGGGTAGGTTGCCCTCTTCATAGAATGGCAGCAACAGCCATGCTGTATGCAAGGGATTATGGGAAAGTCACTACTCTTATCATGGGGGATGGTGGAAGGAAGGAAAAGAGTAAAGCTTTCCGGAGACCTGTCTGTGAGCTGGCCTGTGCATCAACTGCCATTCCTGGATTGTTTAATCAAGGCATTGTAATGGCAAGTGATGTAATTAACAACCCAGGCACATTCTGTTACTGAGGTGTTGTGTGACATACCAACCTGGAAACTGGATTGTTCATGGTTTAAACAACCTAGAGGGAAACCAAAACCAAATATGGACACTTGTTGGGTTAACTCTGTGGTCCTCTGAATACCAACAGTGATTTTTACAGATGCAATTTCAAAATTAGTATTATTATGAGTTGCACTTCTATCTTGCCCCATAGCCTGAAGGCTCTTAGGGCGGGTTACAAATTCAAAAAATATATAAACAACAACAGAATTGTATTTAAATCACCCCTCCCCCCCCCCCAATAAAACCAATACAATGGCATCAACAACCCACAGCATGTATAATCAGGATGAGCACAGACACAGTGGCAATAATAATAAATCACTGATCCAGCAGGTTCGGGAGCAAACTGTTGGAAACATTTTCTTTTAACTGGGATGGCTGGTGGGGTAAAGTTCTTGAAACAAGACTATGATCCCTGCTCTCAGCATCTTCCCCATTCCGTCTTTTTCCCCAGCTGTGCGACTTCTTGGAAACTCACTACCTCGATGAACAAGTCAAAGCTATCAAACAGCTGGGTGACTACATTACCAACCTCCGTCGGCTGACATCAACCCAGGGAGGCCTTGGAGAGTACCTCTTCGACAAGCACACCCTCGGAGAAAGCAGCAGCTGAAAGTGTTCCTGGGAATACTCCCCCTGTGAACCCACAGAAACGATCCCACTTCCACCACAGTTCTGTGCCCCAGTCAAGGAGGGTTGTACCTGCCATGTCTCAGTTGGCATGTTCCCAATAAACAAGGGTTCACCAGTTTAATACTTGGCTCTGTTCTTCACGTGTGTGTGTGTGTGTGTGTGTGTGTAGTGAAAACTATTCTAGCATAGGAGTGGACAGAAAATGGACCGTTGGATGTTTTGGACTTCAGTTCCCAGCATGCCTGATCCTTGGCCATGTTGCCATGGGAGTTGAAGTCCAAAACATCTGGAGACCTTTCTCCAAACCCCTATTCTAGCAGTTATGAAGATGCTTAATGATGGAACTCTTCGTGATCAGGGAATAACTGGCCAGTTGTAGATCAATCTTATACAACACGTGTTTCTGGCCTTCACTGCTTGGTATTGGAGGAAAGACCTAACCATAGATCTGATTTGTACGTGCAATAGAAGGAAGAGTTAGAATCCTAAGTTGGTAAAGTAGATTTAGCACACAACCTGAGCATGGTACATTCCTCAACATTTCCTAACTCAACAAAAAGCCTGAAAGTAGGAACCAGCAAGAAGCATGTTTGGATTGTCTTTTTTCCCCAGTGTTTATGTGGGGGTTTTTTCCCTTCACAGTAGTTTATTTTACAGGGGAGATGAATGCCTCAAGTATGGAGCAACCTATAACCTCCCTAAGTAACTGGTTCCATTGTTATATTGTTCTAAAAGTACAGTCCACTCCCTTGAGATTCTAGTGACTTAAGTCTGAGAGCAGACCCTGGCCTTAGATTCAGCAGTGTGGTGATAAATCCTGAAGTTTAAACACTCATTGTGACAGGCCACATAGCCATTCTACCAAGGAGAGCCCCAAAATATGGGCTTGTGCTGATATGTCTCTCTTTGTATTATATATCCCTCTACATTTAAAAAGGGGACTTGATTATGTATCCAAGATCAAGCCACTCCAAAATGTTTTGAATTACAATGAAGAATGATAGATTGTTGCTAGGAAAAGCTTCTTCCTCTCCAGCTGCTGTGAACCTTTCAGCTAAGCTCAGGGCAAATTTATTTTATTTATAACATTTCTATGCTGCACCCATCGCCGAAGCCTCAGGGTGGCTCACAAGGAAAACAAAGCATAGAATAATATTAAAAAATTGGAGTTCTCGGTGATAATCTAAAAGCATTAAATAAAACACAGATTAACAATTAAAATATCATTTAAATAAAAAGGTCTTGGCCTGGTGCCGAAAAATAACGACGGCGCCAAATGGGTGCTTGAGGGGTTGGCAGATGAAGTGGAGGATTCCTGTTGATCAGAACGCTCCAGCCCTTTCCAGCCCTGGCTTTGCTCCACCACCTCTCCCTCTTAGCCCGTGGGACGCACCAGTGTTGTCACCGACACTAACATTGCTTGGCAGGAGGCAAAGTGCCCTAAATGGCAAATGTGGGCAGTTGTTCGTATCTTTGAACTCCATCTTTAACACCTTAACAAAAGAAGGAAAACATTCTGAACAAATAACATAAATCATTCCACCCATGGCTGCACTTGAGAGATAACAAGGGCCTTGCTCTGGCTGAACACTGTAGCTCTCGTCCAATCGGAGTCCTGCAGCAATGAGCAACTTGGAAGCAACATCTGCTTTCCTTGGATGCTTGCCAAAGCAGTGGCAGAATCAAGAAAACTGTGTGTTCGAAAATCTATTGCGGGTGTAGAAGGAAGGGCCCAATTACATTTGTAATGTCATCAAATCTTCATGCATTTAAGGATAGATGTATCCTAATCAGGCAGAAAATGTAGGATTCAATTTTAACAATGAACACTCAGCATGTATGTAACTCTGGCAGTCAGTTGCTCAAAGCATGCCATTTTTTATGGCTGGTGGCCACGTTGGGAATCATGAAAAAGGGAGTTTGCATGCATGATGAGGGGCGAAATAAGGCACAGTGGCTCATTTCACCCTCCACGCACACTGCTCTGTGCCAAGATCCTGAGCTTGCTGCATTGTGTAGAACAAGCCCGACAGCACCCAGGGCAGCAAACCACCCAGGGCAGGCTTGCCTGAGATGACAAGCTGTGCTGTTGGAGGTAATTATGTTCACTATCCAGCACATGACAGGCATCCCCTGATCTTGTGAATGGGTCAGTCAGCATGGGTTCTCTCACAAAATGGTTGGCCTAGAGGCGGAGCTTGCCCATTCACAAAATGGCTGCCATGGTGGGCACGGCCTGTCACAGAACAAAACAAAAAAAATCAAGAAAGAAAAATGAAAAGGAAAAAAAAAACATTTTAGCCAAGTACCCTACCATTAAAAAAAATCTTCAGTGCAGCTGCATACAAAAAACCCAGACAAACCCCACCAATACTCGCATACACAAGAGGCCCAAAGCCCCTGTCTTTGTCGCGCCTGAGCCCCTCACGGTGTTGTCACTCTCAGATTATCCTTTTATTTTAGGGTTTTATTTTACTGGGCTGCAGCCACCCACCATTTTTTAATTTTCTAAGAATGCCTGTCGGGTCCACGTGAGGTCGAGCGGTATTTCTCAAACTATAGATGGTGCTCAAGGCTGACATTCATTTTGCAGTATGACAGCCTCTCTGTTAAAAGAACTCCTCTTTTAAATTGTAAAATATTTTTACAAATAGAGATCAGGAGGGGTAGACCCCCTGGTAGACACCAAGAGAGACACCATCATATTTGAGACCAAAGGGATCACATTGGAGACACCAACTGTACTCTCTTCCCAGTTGGAGGCCCTCCAGAAGGTTTTGCTTATGATTTCCGTCCGCCCTCCCCAATATAACCATGAAAAGATGTATTTTTGCAAACTTTAGTATTAGTCCATGCCTGCTGCTATTTCCCTTCTTGTATATGGATAGTGCCTTTTGGCTGAATAAGGGTCCTACCCACCAACGTGTGCGCGCACGCATGGAATAGATAGGGATGGAGAACTTGGACTGCTGAAACATGGCCGTTCTTTTGCTGTATTTCTCATTCACTCTTGCCCTGAGTTTTGACATGACTTGCTATAGTAGTGTGCCCTGTCTCAGCTGAAATGCACTTTCCAGCAGCAGCTGCCTCTGGAAAGACTGACAATTTCCAAATAAAAGCAGTCTCTTTAAGCCACGGAAGAAAAGATGGAATGTGGTGTGTTTAGGGTTGTCAGATCAAGGGTTTTAGAAGGAAGGATGTTTACTTTCCTGTGGGCCAGTTTGAAGCAGCTGGAGGCAAGAAATGGTGGTTTGGAAAACAGAGCTTTATAGCACAGTGGCTCAGTCTTTATAGAAACTATTAGTGGGTTCCACAGCCTTCACCTCCAGTTCACTCCTTATTTATTTAAATTTATGTTTTAATACAGTCCATCAGCAAAAAAGCTCTCACTAAATGTTTCTGTAAGCTAAAGGTAGGTAACTTGTGGTCTTCTAGATGTTGTTAGATGTTGTAATTCCCATCATGAGCCAACACAGTCAATGGTAAAGGATGTTGAGAGTTGTAGTCCAACAACACCAATTCCTCAGCCCTGCCTTAAACAAATCAAAGGCTAAAATGAACTGAGGATGTGTGTTTTTCCCGTCTGGGCAATGGCTGGGTATTAGAGGTCAGATGCTGGAGTGAGCTAGATATATATGTGAGCAAGCACTTATGGTTGTTAAGCAGCCACTCAACATGCTCCTCAATCCCTGAGTTATATACCAGCGCTTCTTCTATAAGTCACTCTGTGTACAAGAGCAAGAGAAAATACAGGCCAGAGAAGAATGTTTATTTTCATTGGAGACAGCAGGATACAGGAGTCACTGAGATGGCCAAGAGGTGAGATATTTCAGAGACGGCTTTCTCCCTTACCAGTCTGCCCAGTCACTGAGGTAATCTGAGGAGATGCTCCTGGTAGTTCTGCCCAAATCTACAGTCCATCTGGAGTCGATCCTTCAGTGTATCAGCTCCCTCTCGGTGGAACTCCCTGTCTCTTGATGTCAGGCAGGCACCAAAGCAGTTTTGTTTTTGGTGCTGCTGCAGACATTTTATTTGAACAGGACTTCCCTGATGGACCAACCATGCTTTTAGTAGCATAACTTGATTTTAAGTACTTTAGAGTGCAAAGCTATGGACTGTGTTCTTGCAGTTTGGAAGTCCCAACTCCAAGGCTTCTGAGGCTCCCGTGCCCAGCTGGGCTGAAGCCTGCCAAGTGGGAGGTGTAGCGCAGATCCTGTTTGCTTCCACATCCTCTGTCACTTAATGTTTCCCTAGGCAAGTTTTTTACCCTTCCCACTTTGGAGTGGAAGTAAAGAAGGCTGAAGGAGGCTCGGAATAAACAGCATCTTGTCCTCCAGTCTCCTCCCCTCCCTACCCACTGGAACATTTCCTTTCCACCCCAAGTTTTCTGATCTTGGGAAGGTGGCCTGTGTAGCTCTCTCTGTGCCAGATGCAAGGGGTGGGGAAGATGGACCTCCCACCTTGGAAGGAGTAATTCCACCCATCCTGTAGTCCTTGGGACACTTGCAAAGCAACCACAGGATGGTTCTCTTAATTCTGTGTGTTGATTCTCCCTTTTCTTCCTTGTCTGTGTTCACTATCCAGGATATTATTAGATACAAAGCAGTGCACACCAACACACAAATGGGACTGTGGGATGTAGCTGATTACCAAGGACTTGCATCTCTCAGGCTGCCCTGTTCACGGTCACTGCAACCAGCTGCTGTTGTACCTTGTCCCTGTTGCAGCATTGCCTGATGAACTAAAAGCCAGCAGGCAGTGGCACTTGCTGTTCCTCCTGCTCACCGGCCCCAGCATTCAAGGACAGGCAAGATAAGACACAGTCCCCTGACAATGGCCGGTTGGACGTGCTCCTCCTCTTCGCCATCTCAGCCCACTTGTTTACCTGCTTCTCGCTCTGGCCCAGACAGTGGCGGTGGTGAAGGCCCACCTGCTCGCTGGCACAGAGCAGACAACACTGGGCTGGAGCATCCGTGGAGGTTTTCTTTCCAGGTATAGGATAACACTCAGTCCTGGGATAGTGTACTAAGCTCATGGCCTGTCAGCAGCTTCACTCAAGGAATAATACTTAGGTACAGTCTCATTCTTTGGCCCATTAAAAGCCCTGCCAGCTCATTTCCAGTCTCTTTCACCTACATGCCATCCTTCCATCTTAGCTCGTAAAAGAGTGGGTGAACTCAACGCCTCTGTTTTTATTTAGTTTTCTTAAAGAACTGTGTTCAGTTAAAAAGATATCTCAGCCAATATACCCTGGGCTTTCCCTCCTGTTTTCCTTTCACAGAGTCACAAATGAAGTAGCTTGTGGGCTTTTACAAGTGTAGTTGCTGCTATCAATGGTCAACAGCATGTCATCTTCTACGTTCCCAGCACAGGCACTGATCCAGTATGCCATTTGTTATACATTGCTAACACCAGACAAGCAGAACCGTATCGAGATTCAGGAGACCCAAAGTAGCTGTGCTTGGCCACTGGTGTACTGTGCCCATGGACCAGATGTCTGCAGACATGTCTCTTGGTACCCTCCAGACTCCCTGTCCCTCTGTCTTTCATTTTGCTCCTTAAGATTATTTTATCTGGGGAGCTGCCATAATGCAAAATTAAGTGCCGCCTTCCAGCATCATCTTTATTTGGGCTCAGAAGACAGATGTGGGATTTTGGAGCTCAGAAGCATCACTCACCCTCTTTGTACTTGGCTCCTTGTGCATAGTACCTACTTTTTATTCTTACAATTTGCCTCCTGGAAAATGAGAGGTCTGTGACTGGCCATATCAACCACAGAGGTCCATTTTGTGAAAGGACAAGTTGCTGCCCTCATGGCAGCCATCTTGTGAGAGTGCCCATGACACTCTCTCAACATTCAGTATGTGCCCAGTGTCCCAGAAGGACTTCTTTGTTTAAATAGAGTCATCTCTGTGCAGAGTGAGGTGGCTGATATGGAGGCGGCGGCAGCACCAGCAGTCCTGGGCTTTTCCCCCTTGTTGGAGGACAGAGCGGTGTGTCCAGCAGCCTTTCCTACATCCTTAGATGAGATGAAGGGTGCTCTCCCATCACCAGCACTGAAGTAACACTCAGCTGCCTGCCCGTCAGCTTCTGTGGATGGATTAGAGGAAGCACCTCAGGAAACAAAGCTAGCCCTGAAAGAAATCATATTATGTATATCCAATTATGCTGGACTAAAGTGATTTCTGTCCCTTTTTGAATTAGATTTTTGTCTGGAGTTGGTGGGGTTGGACACATTGTCTAGCAGACATCTCGAGCTCTATCTACATGTAATTGTAATATAACCTATTTATGTACTTTTACACTGCCCAGTCACTGAAATTCTCTGGGCAGTGTGCATGACACTTTAGAATATCAATATGAAAACCATGCAACAGAAATAAAAACAGCTCAGAAAGAAACCAAAATAAACCCAGCAGCATAGAATAAAGTCATCCCAGCACACAAAACCAAATCAAAACCAGCAAAACATTCAAGGACTACATTCACTAAAACCCTCTTAATTCACTGACTTTCCTTAAGGCTTGGGTGACTTCTAGCCCTTTTCTTTTCGAAGCTCTCTGTGTTCCCTCACCACATCCTGTTGTCATATGCATCACACACACGATGCTGAGTGTAGCAGTCAGTGCGTGTAACTTCTGCTCTGCAGGACAAGCAGATGGAGAAGCAAGGCAGGTGGTTAAGCTGGTGATTCTCAACCCCCCTCACTCTGACCAGTTTCGGCTTTGTCCGATGGACTGTCCTGAGTACTCATACAGTTTGGTTCCCTAGATTCACCCTATCTCAGCCCCATGTAGCTCAGCGGGTCAGGATCTCCTTTGCACTTCTAAACATCTTGTCCTCAGCGTTTACCTCCTTCTCACCCTTGCTCTTGTTCCTGTCTTGTTCTCATAAATATGTCAAAGCTAACCCATGATGAAGCCTTCCTCGTGACAAACAGAACTGAGTGTGTCAAAAAGACAATGAAAATGGGAAGTGAAACAAAACAATGAAAAGGATGAAACCATATTGTGCTGCGAAAACAAGGAGAACAGAAGTCAGGGGGTCTGGCCCACATGCAGTGAAGAAGCACGAGGAGTAGGGCTCGGAGTGGTCCGTTGGGCTGCAGATTTGAATCATTTAGATGATCTGTTTGAAGGCTCCTCAGCAAAGAGAAAATAATCTGGGAAGCGAGCAGCCCGACTAGAATTTTTCCCCTGATGTGCTAGTTCCTGATGGATAAAAACAGCTGAAGAGCATAAGGCAGGGATGGCGAACCTTTTAGAGACCAAGTGCCCAAACTGCAACCCAAAACCCACTTATTTATCACAAAGTGCCAACACTACAATAAAACCTGAAAACTGAAGTTTTAGTTTAGGAAAAAAAGTCACAGCCAGTCCAAGCAAATATATATATATCCATGGCAGTGCACTGACCGGCCATGTGAAAGCTCAGGCAAGTTGTGGCTTGTGACATCATTGCCTGATGTCACTACTCCTTTCCAGGATACCTTGTTTTTCTAACCCTAACCCTACCCTGGTGCACATCCCTAACCCTAATATAGGGCAAAAGTGCCATTGAAAAGAGAGCAATTTTGAAAAAGCCTTCCTTGAGTAGCTTTTCCTGCACAGCTCATCACTTCTGCCCATTCTAAACACACTCCAACCATCAAAATCATGCCAGGACAGCTCATTTTGCTAACCCTAACCCTACCCTGGTGCACACCCCTAGCCCTAATATAGGGGTAACGTTCCATTGAAAAGAGGGCAATTTTGAAAAAGCCTTCCTTGAATAGCTTTTCCTGCACAGCTCATCATTTCTGCCCATTCTAAACATACTCCAACCATCAAAACCATACACCTCATTTTTCTAGCCCTAACCCAGTGATGGTGAACCTTTCAGAGACCAAGTGCCCAAACTGCAACCCAAAACCCACTTATTTATCACGAAGTGCCAACACTGCAATAAAACCTGAAAACTGAGGTTTTAGTTTAGAAAATACAACTCACGGCTAGTCCAAGCATATATATATCCTTGGCAGTGCACTGATCGGCCATGCAAAAGCTCAGGCAAGTCACAGCTTGTGACTTCATCGCCTGGTGTCGCTACTCCTTTCTGAGCATGTGCATGGCCCCTATGTGCTCTATTATCCGATGTTCGGCTGCTGGGGAGATGCTGGGGTGCCTTGGCTCGCATGCCTACAGAGAGGGCTCTGCATGCCCGCTGTGGCACATGTGCCAGAGGTTTGCCACCACTGCAAACAAGCCTCAGGGCAGCTAACAACAATAAACAATGACCTCAATAAACAATGACCAACAATGACCTCCTATAGAGTTGGTAATGACCTCTTGAGATTGGAGGAAATGAAACTTCTACACCTTGCTAGAGATGGGGCCAATGACTCTTACTTTGCTAAAGTGACAAGATCTCTACCCCCTCCCGACCCTCTCAGTTGCATCAGCTGATTCTTCCTGGGGGGGGATAGTGGTGAATTGGCAGAACAGCCTGCAGGCGGCTTGTGCCTGAGAACAACCACGAAGTGGAGGGAGGGGCCTGTTTTGCTGAATCATCCTGAGTGCCCAGTTCTGTTGTCCAGCTGTGTTTGCTGAGTCACGTTCATAAGGAAAGGAGGGCGAGGGGAAGGTGTAGCAAGTGGAGCTTCGGGGGTAGCAGCTATTAATTTCACGTGTTAATAGGGATCTGATAATCTCTAAGTCATTCTACTGCCTAATTACTATTCTGGGAAAACACACTGCAGTAGAATGGAGAGTGCATGTTTCCCCTTGAGACGTTGCTTTGTTCGACTGAATATGTCCCCTTAACATCGGTTTTGTTACATTTATCGTGGTTCTCTTACCACCTATCAGCATGGGGTGGGGTGGGGTGGGGTGAAAGAAATAAGGGTAACATACAGTATTTAAAATGATTTAAGGATTGCCAGACTTCTTATAAACCCACCCAGGCTTTAAACTCTGCATAAACTTTTGAAGGCATTGTTACCCGTATAAGCTCAAACAAGTTGTTGGACAGGCACACAAAAGCTTCCTCCATTTTTCCCGAACTGTGGAATGTGTTCCCTGAGGAAACAGGGATTTGTAACCAATCTCTTGGACTTCAGAAAGGGCATAAAGATACATAAAAAAGCAGATAAGTCAGTGTATACAAATGTTAATAGCTACAACACAGTAAAATGCAACTTTGAAAAATCCTTTGTACCAACAGAAAAATAACAGCAGCTCTTCAAAAGTTCTGAAGGATTGAAGGCAAGGTGAGTGTGTGTAGGATTGTAGCTTTATAATTGTAAAATTGTAGCTATGCTCAAGGTTACAGTGCTATATGCACACTTATGTGTAAGACTCATTAAGTCTGCTGAATTTACTTCTGAGTAGACATATATGTTTACATTGTGTGTGAGAGAATTCAGCAAGATTTATTTCTAAGTAGCATACTTAGGATCCAGTTGCACTTAAACTTTTCTTTAGAAGAAATACTTACCAGGTCACAGAGAATGCAAAGTTGTGTTGTGTTGGTTAAAAGAAACTCCTTAAATCTATATTAAAACAACCAAGTTCACTAGTCTGTAGAATATTTTACTATCTTTGATTTGACCTAATGAGAACTTTACACTGATATGGCTGTTAGCATTTTCTGTTGGAATTTAAAATGGTTGGGTTGATCCAGATTTGATCATACTTAGATTAGAGCCAGTGAAATCAGTGGGATCATGTCTGGATAAAATCCAGTGTTTTTGATTATTGCATCCACATGTCCAGAAATAGGTGTGACTGGGTTGGATCTAGACTTAAGACCCCTCTTCAACCAAGGCTTCCCTGAGACCTGCCTGAGTGAAGTGGGACCCAGCCACCTATCTACATAGCATGCAGTTTTACTATTAATATTTTTATTGTTCAGCTTCTTATACCTCATTGTTTTGATGATACATTTTATCTTCAGTGCTTCGATATCTCTGTAGAACATGGTATATAAAATTGAGAAACAAGTCAGAGAACAGGCCCACTGAAATAAAATTACTCACGGTTGAACTGACTCCCATTTATTTCAGTGGGTTTCCTCTAAACCTGACCAAATCTGGATCCAGCCTATTGTATTGCTAAGCATATTCAGCACAAATGCAGCCTCTCAGGAAGAGTGCACGCTGCAGAGGATTTAACATTATACACACAGTCCTCCACCTCGTTGCAAATCCACAGAACCTCGTTCTGGGATCAAGTCTCATGAATGTAGTTTTTTAGGTAGCCCCCTCCACCGGCTTTTACAAGACTAGTGTCGCCACCTACACAAGAGGTCAAAACTCCAGCCCCTTCAGCAGCTGCTCAATCATGAGTTCATGAGAGGAGATTTGGCAGCTGTAATTTCCCGTGGGGGCTGCATCTGGTAAGACCCCCTTCCCCATGCAACGATTAGAGGGAGCGCGGCCCCGGCCTCCAGGTCTGCCTCCTCTCGAGCGCCCCCTGCCGGTGAGATCAAGGAGGCGGGGCTTCGACCTCGCACTCCGGAGGGAGGGCCCCGGAACAGCCTCGGTCGACTATAAAAGCTCCTCCGCAGCTTCCCGGGTTCAGATCTGATTCCCGCCGGGTGGTCTCCTCGCTTCGCTCTTGCTTCAACAGTGCTTGAACGGAGCAGGCTTGCGGCCGCCCCACCCTTTACTCCTTAGCCAGCTCAGCCGACACCGATTTCTACCATGACCTCCCAGATCCGCCAGAACTACCACGCCGAGAGCGAGGGCGGTGTGAACCGCTTGGTCAACCAGCTCCTCCAGGCCAGCTACAAATACCTTTCCTTGGTGAGTAGGGAAAGTCTGGAGCCTTAGCAATCCATGCTTTCCTCTTTCCTAAAAGCTGCTCATCCCGCCTGGGTGGGCGTGTGCGTGAGCAAAATAGAAATATTTTCTTCCCCATACGCGATGGAAAATGCAGGTCTCCTCCTCACTCAGTGTTTCCCAGTTGTTTTGGACTGTAATTTCTGTGGGGCATATCTGGCCCTCCAAAAGGTGGTACTGAAAAAGGCAGGTGCAAATTTCGCCCAGGAAAGACGTAGAACCGCCTTGCGTCGTCGTCTATTGTATAGCTGAGCCTTCTCCAATCTGTTGTCCTCCATGTGCGTTGGACTACTGCCATCAGTAAGGGGTCAACACGTATTTTAGTCCAAAACAACTAGGGTGTTTCACTTCGGGAGAAGCTGCTGTAACAGAAATGAAATCCCATCCTCCAATTCCCATGAGCTTGCTTTCCCTTTCTTTGTTTAGAAATCACAACACAGTATAGGGGTGGGGCTAATCCGGAGTCCTCCTTATTTCTGGGTGCCAAGTGGCTTAAATGTCTTTGTCTGACATTTTTAGATTTTTTTAGCTTTTTCAGTGAACAGGAGAGTCAGATGAATTTACAGGTGATTATGCATTTTATCCTGTTTACCTGGTGTGATCACTTTGGACGTGATGGAAAAAGGGCCAGGTTCCCACTGCTTGCTTTAGACAACTCACAGTCAACCCTTTGGGAGTTGTAGATGAAGCTCATCAGCAGGAGACCGGGCTTTGGGAGGCAGATTGTTGCCAGCTTCTGTGCAGAATGGTGCCTTTGTCTGTTTACAGGCAATCGCAGCCCTGCCTCTAACAGACTGGCTTTAGTCCTTCTCTAACTTCTGCACCCTTGTTTACTCCCGATCTGTTACAGAGTTGCAAATAGAAAGCAAATGTCCTCATTAGCGATTCACATTCAAAGTTCCTCATACTGCTTAAATTCCTTTCTCATTATACTCTCTAAAGTGGCCCACCCAATTTGGAGTTTATGTAGCAAAGTCCACCCTAGCTTCTGTTCACCCATTCTGGAGTTCTCCAGAGTGTTTGTGTGTAAGAGTCTCTGAATAAAGTCCAACTTAGGGAGTTAATGATTAAGAACTCCCAGCTTCTGACTAAAGGTCTGCACTGCAGGTGCGGGGAGGGGGGAATCCAGTCTCTTGAATTCTTCTATCTGTAACAGGAATTAGGAGGCTGATTTGCAGGGTTGGGCCAAGCAACAGAATGGACACAGCATCCATTTGTAACCTAAGTTTGCAGGCAGGACCAACTGAATCCAACCAGCCAATCAGGATACCAGTTCAGGTTGCGCCTCTGAAGAAGGCTGCTTCCACCCCAGCTACCCTTCCAAGCTGGCTGTAACCAGAGAGCCATTCCACCCTTACTAATGACTAGTTTGTGTTTTTCCTCTTCCTTACCCATCCCTTTTTCCTTGTGTGCTGTGTCCTCTTGGACAGTAAGTCTGTGGGCAGGAGGACATCTTCGACTGATGGTTTGTCAGCCGGTGTAGGTGCCTCTGAGGTTTAAGAGTGGGCTGAAATTAAATAAATCCTAGAGATCACTGCAGTAATTAAACCGGCCTCTGATGTGTCAGTTGCCAGGGCTTTCAAAGAGTGCTTGTAAATGTGGTTCTGAGAGATTTTTATTCATTAGTGCAGAACCACTAATTGTTCAGGCTTTTTTTTTTTTTTTTGGAAGAATCTCTCATAAAATGAGGAAACCACCTCATTTTGAGGGGTGAGGATGGCTGAAGTACTCTGAGCATAGTAAACCAATTGCCTGGGATGAAATTACTGATTTGCCTCTGAGTAGGTGTGTATAGGGTTCTGTTATTACAAATGTTCATATGGTGGATTATTCAAAAAAAGGTGCAAGAAAAACTAACCCAACTTAATTTCCACCAGTCTAATTGGAAAGGATTGCATTTTTAGGAATATCATAGAATAGTAGAGCTGGAAGAAACCAGAAGGCCATTGGGTTCAACCCCTGCTCAGTTTTGATTCTACCTCTCTGCTCATATATGACGGGAACTTAGGAAGGTACTTGAAGGGGGCTCCATCCTTAAAGGCAGCATAAATAATATATTAAATAAATCAGAGTGAGATCATTTGGTCCTCCTATCCCAGTATGGTTCATATTAACTGGTAACAGCGGTCCAGGGTTTCGGGCAGGCAGCTTTTCTGCCTCACCTGTTGAACAAACACAGGATCTTGCACATTCAAAGCAGGTGCTTTATCACTAAGTTTGTGAAAGTTGCCTTTTTTAAAACAGTAGCCAGGATAATATAAACTGCTTACCTAGTAGTATACTCAATAAAGGAGCAGTTAATGTGGAGTTGCTATAAGGCTTGTTAAGAACTTGGTGCATAAATAATGCTAGTGAAATATCTCCTGAACTTGCTTGGGGAAAGTCTTGAAATGTGAGGTGCCGCCACCAAGAAAGCCTTGCTTAGGAGCCACCTGCATTATTGAAGAAGGTATGTGCATCTGGATAAGTACTTCAAAATACTATTTTGGCAATCCAGCACAATCATACGCAGCTAATTCTTGTTTGAGCATCACCTAGCTGGCTCCTACAGGATGATTATTGCTTCCTGAGAAGACAGAAGCTCAGGGAATTTCTTAGTAAAGTGGCTCTTAAAAATTGTAGACTAATTCTTGGTTTGGACACTACACCAAACTGCTGGTTTGTACTAACCACAGTCTAGACTCCAAGCTATAATGAAGAATTTAACATCTGCTCTGGTTGTCAGTCTTTGTGGTGCTGTGAGTTGTATATCACAGGGACCTCTGAATGGTGAAGTTGCAGCTGTGACTATATATTGTCGGACAACATGCCAAACCATAACTTGTAAACCATTTGGAGCTGTAACCTTCTGGTTTGTTTTGTTTATGGGTTGCTGGTTAGTTACAAATTCACAATTTTGCCTTATTTCAGCTGTTAGGTCAAGCCACAAAAGTTAACACCTGTTTTCCATTCAGGGCTCCCTCCAGATGTTTTGGCTCATGGGTTGGAAGAGATTTGCAGCTTTTTAACACAGTAACAGAACTGAGAAACTTGAGTTCTACCTCTGCTGTTGGTTTGATCTGAACTTACACTGCCACCTTCTTCCTTCTAGGATTTCTATTTCACTCGGGATGATGTGGCTCTCAAGAAGTTCTCCTCATTCTTCCATCACATTTCTGAAGAGAAACGTGAGCAAGCAGAGAAACTCTTGACTTTCCAAAACCGCCGTGGAGGCAGAGTTGTCCTGCAGGATATCAAAGTGAGAAGGGAGGGAGGCATCTTGGAGGGACAGAGGGTTTTTGGTGCCTTGGGCAAGATCTGATGGTCACTGTATATTGGGGGAGGGGGGCAAGGGTTTCTGGGTAAAGTGGAGGAGCTTAAAGCTTGAAACCATGATGAAATTGCTTTGAGACTGGGAAAAGGTGAAGGAAAGAGAGCCTGGAAAAGGGCACTGATGACCGCCAAAGTCTGAGATGAAAATAAAGCATTGGGGGCCTTGTACTCATGACCCTACCAGTGGCCCTGCTTTTGGAATAATGGGAGTTACACCTCATGTCATTGGGAAGGTTGCTTCAGTCTTGCTGGGCACCTCAGGCAGGGATGGGCAGGGATTTTAAATCAGTTTTGATGGGCTGGAACAGATACTACTGTTCCAGATACTACTACTGGAACAGAAAAACTGTGTTTTTCTTTTTGCAACCCTGATTGGAGCCCTTTGCATTATAAGTACTTTCCTGCAGTGTCCGCCAATGACAAGTGTGGTGTTTTGGAATCTAGTTTCCCATCTTAATCCACATGGACCTCTAAATAGTCACTGATAAGATGAAAAATCATAATATGGTGTTGACTTTGAAGATCTGCATTGTAGAGTACAATGTAAGGAGAAGTAGTTAGAGCTGGATTTAATGAAATTAACAAGCCTGGTGTAACTGGCATTCTGCCACTCCTCACTCCAGAAACCAGATCAGGATGAATGGAAGAATGGAACTAATGCCATGGAGGTTGCCCTTGAGCTGGAGAAGAGTCTGAACAAGTCTTTGCTGGAGCTGCACCAAATTGCTTCACGTCATACAGATCCCCATGTAAGTGTTATAGAAGAAAATGAGCTTGAGGGTCACATCTGGTTGATGGCCACTGAACTCTTAAAACTGGAAGTGCCTCAGAATGTATACTTTGCTCCTTTAATTTAGTCTTGGTGACTTCCATTCTGCAAACATGGATGATTATGATACTCTTTCCTGAGGTCTCCTATTTTGTACATCTGTGTACAGGTTTAGCTGAGGGCTAGAAACTTGCCTCTTCAAGAATGATTGCTGGGCTTTTTGTTGCTTTCTACACTTTTATGGCATGATTGCTAGCTACATGGTGTTAAGTTGAAGAGCCTTCTGTCAGATGCTGTAGCAGATTTCCAACATAGGAAGGGGGCAGGAGTGGATGACCTCTGAAGGCCAACGCTTGATTCTGTTACAGGATGTCTAATATGCATTATGAGATTTGAGCACCAAGGGGATAGATAGGGTGGTTTAATACATGAAGGCCTTGCAGTGGAGGTAAATGTCTGTTTTTCCTCCCTCCTTAGCTGTGTGACTTCCTGGAGACTCATTACCTGGATGAGCAGGTGAAGCTGATCAAGAAGGTGGGTGACCATGTGACCAACCTGAAGCGCCTCCGTGCCAGCGAGGATGGCCTTGGCGAATACCTCTTCGACCGTCTTACTCTGGGCGAGTCCAGCGATTGAGCTTCAGCATTGCCCCTGCCCAGCTCCAGCCGCGTTGCCGTCCAAGTGTACTGCTGGCTTGTTTAGCCAGTGTCGGAAGCTGGGCTACTCAGTAAATACACACCTCTGTACTGCTGTCTATCTTTCTGGGAGGCAGAGTTGTCTGTAACTGGCATTAAATAAACTTGGCATTAAGCACTACAAAGTGTGTGGGTGTGTGTGCATGAGAATCGGGAACTGGTCACAGCAGCTTTTCACTTCCTTCGCGCTGCTATCCTGGCTCAAAGGCCTACGTTAAATGTGTTGCTATTAATTGCTTGGAACAGAAAGGTGGTCGGGTTGGATCGGAGCAAAGGTCCACTCAGTCCCACATTCGATTGCCAGAACTGAGTCAGCAGGGGAGTGTTGTCCCTGTATTGCTACCAATTGTGACCTAATTCAGGCGCAGTCCAGTGGTCTGATGTTGTGGAAGGGGGTCTCCAGCAGTAACTGCGGCCCCAGATCCAAGGTGCCATCAAGAGCTACTACAAGAAGAATGGTATGACCTTGGAGAGAGTTGGCAAGTGAGCCTTGTACAAACAAGAGGGGTGGGCTAGATAAAATCAGTTGGAAGGGGCCAGAAGTCCATCAGATCTAACCCCATGCTGAATGCAGGACACCAAGTTAAATCGCCTCTCTCAGATGTCTGCCCAGTTGCATTGTGAATGCTTCTAGGTTGCCCACAACCTCCCTAGGTAATCGGTTCCACTGTCAGGAATTTTTTTCCCTGCTGCTCAGCTGGCATCTGGCTTGGTGTAACTTGAGCCCATTATCCTGTGTCCTGCACTCTAGGATGATTGAGAAGAGGAATACTTGTAGAACGCTATCCTGTCTTCCCTCGGTATTCTCAAGGCTAGCTTTGACCTTCCTGACACCATCCCTGCAATTCTGCTATTTGCCTGTATTCTTCCTTTGTACCCTGGCCTGCCTTCCACTTCCTAAACATGCCCTTTTTTGTTTTCAGATCTTAATTTTTTTTGTGACACCACATGGGCTTTGTCTGTTCTCTTCTACGCCTTTCCCTTGTTGGAATGGTTTGTAATTGTGCCTTTAGAATTTCCTTTTTAAAAAATTTCCTCACAGTAAGACCAATGTTCAACTCCTGTGTTGCAGACAGACTGTGATAACTAGAGCTGCTTCTGCAAGAAACTTGGTACATAAAGGTGTTGCTGCGTCCGAGAAAATGGGAAGGCTGTGGAAGCCTGTGAGTTTGTGTGCAGGGATTGTGTGTCAGTGGCAGCTTTGGGAAGCTGCTTTCCATATCAAGGCAGAAGCAGCAAATGTGTATATGCAACCTGTTCTTTTGGATGTGTTGGAACTACCACTCCCAACATTCCCAGATCTGTTGGCTATCCTTCCTTGGTGAGTGGTGGGACTTGTGGTCTTATACAGCCTGACAACAGCAGGTTGAGGAAGGTTGGACACTGAATTCTACCTGCAGAGTTCTTGCTCATTCCATTTTTGGGGCAGTCTCCCCCAGTTTCTAATCGGGTAGTAACATTGAGGTCTGATGCTACTTTTTGCATGCTTGCATTTTTAGACCCCATTCTGTGTGAGTACTTAAAATGAAACAGATCTTTTAAAAAATCTAGTATTGTAATTTCATACTTGTTTGTTCAAGGGTAAGCCTCAGAGTTCAATGGGATTACTCCATGGTAAGTGTGCAACCCTGCAGCTTCCCTGCAAGGAGCAAAGAGTTCAGGCTGCTTTTGTCCTCTCCTGCCAGATAGAGTTACAGTTTAGCTGCAGGGGACACCATTGGCTACCACAATGGCGGCCGAGGAAGCACTGAAGGAGTGGGTGGGAACTCCTGCAATAAACCGAAGCCAAAAGGGGGGGAGGAGTTTCGTGAAAACCTCCTCAGCTACAGAAGCTTCCCGAAGAGAAGCCTTGTGCACAGGCGCAGAGCCGTGTGATGCACAGAGACCACAAAGGAGACCGCTTGCAACTCGTTCGCAGGCGGTCTACATCCTGAGCGCTAATAGGTCATGGGTGAGACCATGCCGTACCTGCATTTTTAAAAATAAGAGTGGCATTTTTGCAATTGTAGGGATGTATTGACCTAGAACTACTGAGATGGCATATAATTTCCTATCCTGCTTCCCTACCCACATCAAAGGGGGTCAAAACAGAGAGGCCTCTTCACAGCCAGCTTGTGCCAAGCTCTTTGCTGGAGGTGGATTGGTGAAGAGCAAAAGGCAGCTGAGAGTCAGCTCTTAGAGGCTCAGTGGGAGACCTGCAACGACCCTTAAAGCACTTGGTTCACATAGGGAACCATGGGAGGATTTAAAAATTCTACTCCACTTGGAAGCTGCTTCTTGTGGGGATGATTAGCTAAGGACCTCCACCCTTTGCAAAGCTACAGCTTGGCCCTTGAAGGTGCTGCGAGTTCCTTTGGCTGGAGAAATTCTGGGATCCTTGCTGGGTCATTCTCACCCAGTACTCTGCTCAAGCTCAGGCAGCAGGAAAGGAGGTCTTCCAGCTGCTGTACACCTTGCTGGTACAGCTGCATCACGAAGCCAGAGGAAGCCACTCTTCCAGTGCAGCTTGAAGGAAGGGCACCACAACATTAATCCTTTCCTTTTGCACACCTGGCAAAAGTTCTCCAAGTTTTTCAGATTGTTTGTAGAAGCTATGCAAGAAGCCGGGATATCTGACCTGCTCACAGGCCCTACACTCAGCTTTGACCATTCAATAACCAAGCATAACAATGATGCCAATCTGGATCTAGAGGTGGAAAAACTTCCTGGCGAAAAGGTTCACAAGATATTGCAAGAAGCAGACTTTTCTGCAGGCAGCACCACCAGGTCCAAGGACCAAGCTGTCCTTGGCCTGTTGGGAGCCGTAGGATTCGTTGTGCCCTCTCTATGGAGATTTGTAAAGACTGTTGTTTGAAGGCCGATCGACTTCAAGACCACCGAGTAGAGAAAGTCCATGCTTTCCGTGTCTTCTAAAATGAATTTGCACAGGAATCTGCTCACTTTCTTATTTGCTGGTGAGGCAAAGAAATCCATTGTGCCCTGCAACCTCCTCCTCTTACGCTTGCCAAGCTGCTACAGGGGACTGGAAACTGGGCTCTGTGGACACGGGCTGTGCAGGGAGCCTCGTGGCTTTGGGATTGCCAGATCTGTCCAAAATGCACTCTGGTCGCTTTAACAACCAGCAAGAATGAAATGTGGTTTGGAAAACAGAAGCTGTGCAGTATAAAGGGTTGTACTAGCACTATGGAATCCAGCCTTTCAAGCAATGCAAGATTTCCTCCACTTTTTTGTCAGTAGGATATGAAACCCAACAAAACCCCATGAGATGGAAAGAACTGGGCATGTTTAGCCTTCAGAAGAGGATTGATATGAAAGCACTTTTTCAGTAGTTAAAGACTGTCACACAGAGGGCTAAAATCTCTTCTCAATCATCCCAGAGGACAGGAGATGGAATAATGGACTCAAGTTACAGGAAGACAGACTAGAGCTGAACATCAGGAAAAACAGACCATTACAGTGATATGACAATTGATCCTATAACATAGGGAGCTCATGAGCTTTCTCAGCCTGGAGGCATTCAGGTTGCAGCTGGGCAGTCACCTGTTGGGGAAGCTTTAACTTGGAGTCCTGCATTGAGCAGGGGGTACAACTTGGTGGCCCCCTCTAATTCTACTACTCGGTGAAAGACTTCAGTAGGTATGATACACATTGCATTGCAAGGTTGCCTTCAGAAAACAAGATTAAATGCGATGGCTAAGGTTATGCAAATAGTTAATGTACATCCCCTGCAGACACCAAGGAGTTAGAGAGGCACTGTAATTGCTTCCATAAATACCTCTGAATTTTCTGTTGATCCTCTGAAACAGGGGAACAGTCTACATGCTCTTGTGAGTTGTACAGAATCTAGAGAATTCCCTTGCTGCAGAATTCAAGAGTCTGTTCCTTTCTCACTGGGTCATAAACTCAGGATCCAAGGAAGGCTGGGAGTCATGTCTGCATGTCTTCTGCCAAGAGACTGTTGTGAAAAGACTTCATGACTCTGCAGCCACTTCCTCCGCTTGAGTTATACTGGCTGATGGTAAATAAATCCGAACGTTGGATTCAGCAGAGAACGGCAAACATTTTGTCTGAATCTATCTTGCAGATAGAAAAACCCCTGATAATATATAATTATTTTGTCATGGAACGCACCGGAACGGTGTTCTGGCACCTTTTTTCGATGGATTTTTCCACGTGATTCTGAATCGCTGTCTGGCGTAGCAGGTTGGCGGCAAAATCATTAAAATAGTGCACGCGGGCTGCTTGTGTACCCGCACAGGTTGCGATGGTGCTGCTTGGCTTTCGACGCTGCTCGGCTCGTGACTGGTCGTGTGGTCGCTCGCTGAGTGCTTACTGCAGGCGGTGACCATTATGTTTCATTATACAGTGTTGGTGTGTGTAGAGTGACTGGCTACGAGCAAAAGGTAAATAATCTATTTTAAAAAAAGTTGGTGAATTTAAAATCTTTTTTTAATTTTTAGTGTAAAAGTGTGACCCCAAATTTAAAAATGAAAAAAATTACTAATTACTTCTCAACCACCGGCCCTGCTAATAAAAGATTACCCTAAAAAAACCCTACCGCCCCGAGGCTTGTGGCAAATAAAAGATTAACAAGATGTGAGTTCTGGCACTTTTTACAAAAAAAGCACTGTGTATTATCAATCCCCAGTGAACTTTCACAAGAATCCTCTTGAAAACCTTAAAATTACCCAGCTGCCTATGAATAAATTCCCTGACAAATTGGAACTTTTGAAGCTTCCTCCAAACAGGCAGGATATTGTAATTCTGTTAGAAAGCCTCTTTTTGCATCTAAGAAATATAATCAGAATTATGCTGCTTATCTTAAATATTTTCAAACATTTCCAAAATGAGTATCTGCCAAAAGAATAGTTCATGTCTGCCACCAGGATGCAGGTACATTAATCTTTTATCTACCATCACAGGCTTAGCTATCTTGTCTAAGCCTTACAGAGAACGAGGCTCTGGCTGGTGGAAAATTCCAGAAATTCCTTAGGCCAAGGACATGATTTTAAAAAATTTAATAAAGCTGTGTTCTGTTCACAGCTGTGAAACCAGAATGTAGCTACCGAACTATTTAACAGGAAAACCCTTGAATTTCTCAGTATCATGAGGAATGCTTATTTAAAAGTAATGGCTATTTTAAGAAGTCAACAGCTTATTCTGCCTTTGTCTTTGGAAACACAGCTGAGGCAACTTTCCATCATTTTGCTGTCCTTTCTCTTTTTAAGGGGGGATGTATATAAAGCTCTACAAAGTGTGGAGAGATTCTTCAGTCTCCTTGTTGGATAGCTCATCCATCTTTGTTTCTGAGACAGACTGAGGTGTGTGTACACACAAAAGTCTCCTCAGAAGTAAGTGCTTGAACTCCTTGCGTTCCTCACCAGATAGCTTGCCATCCCTTATGTTTATGAGCAGAGAAAGGTCGGCTTCTGGAGAGGATTGCTTGGAATGGATTCTGCCTGTTCAGACACCAACCCAAATGTCATGGAGTGTCCTCTAGAAGATATAGGAGAATAGTTTCTTCAAAGCAAAATTTATTCATAAATAATTGAATTGATTGTCTCACACACAACTTTTGTCTGTCATAGTTTGGACTTTTTTCACACCAGAATGGGAGATGGGGAAGAGAGATGCTACAGATCTCAAGCATTTTTCAACAGCCATAAATTCTACAAGACATGAGTACAAGTGGGGGAGGAGGAAAACAGGGTCATTGCCTCATGAAGCCTTAAACCAAGAAGATTCCTTCATAAATGACCGAGTAAGAGAACTGAGAGCAGAGGAGACAGGGAGAAGATGTGGTTCATGATTCAAGCAAACAGGAGGCATCATGAGAAGGAATAGCCTAGGCCACACAAAAAGTCTTTTTAAAAGTGATTTTCCTTGCTGCTGATACCAAGAGTTTGGGAAAAGAGGCAGAACTGAGGGGTCGCTTTGCATGCTGGCATTTGCTCCACTCTTGAAGTAGCTTCCTTTTGTACTAGACAGAATTTCAATGGACCACTTACAGTAGGCCATGCATCTTCCAGTGGCCTTCCCCCTGCTTGTCTATGCAAGAGGGGCAATTTGTTCAGAGTGTCCTACACCTCCACAAGCACATCACAACTCTTCATGACGAGGTGGCATCACAGCAGTCCAGAACATTCTGGCATATGTTGATTTCAATGATCATGGCAGGTGATCCAGGACTCCTAAGACGAGGGCTGCAAGGAACCCTCATTTAGGCAGCACAGTCCAGGCTTCTCCAACTTGGTGCCCTCCAGATGTGTTGGATTGCAATTCCCATAATTTCCATCCACCCATGGCCATCTGAGGGGTGCGAGGTTGGCACAGCCATTTGAACAAGAAGCATTAAGGGCTTGAATGGATTGCATCCTAGCAGCTTGTCTTTTACTCCGCGTGCTGTGTACCACTAGAAAAATGCATTACAGGTTTTGGCACGTTTTAATGCACAATTTTCAGACAGGCTCTTAGAAACACCCGTAATTCAGAACTGCTTACCTTCCTGCAAGAGAAATCAAGGAAGCACCCCAGATATTGTATACATTCTCAACTGCAGGAGGCATGAACAGAAGGTAGATCTCCAGAAGTTTTTAGAAGTATGGGAATTGAAGTCCGAAACATCTTGAGATCTGCCTTCTTCCTCATGCCCGGCCTCCGTAAGCCTCCCCCAAGCTGCTGCCCTCCAGTTCTGCACAGTGGAAATGGCGGGAGTTTTCGCTCAATACATTTGGAAGGTGCTGGGTTGAGGAAGACCGACTTATAGAATAGATGCCTATAGCATTCCATTCTTGAAGCAAGACGGCTCTCCTCTGGCTTGTTCCATTGGTTTTAAACAAGCAGTGGTCCTTCCTCATTAAATTCAACATGGCACTTAAAAAAAGTACAGACGAATAATATTGCACTTTGAATGGTACCAGAA
The DNA here is from genome assembly GCA_023646645.1 of Varanus salvator macromaculatus. Classification (NCBI taxonomy): domain Eukaryota; kingdom Metazoa; phylum Chordata; class Lepidosauria; order Squamata; family Varanidae; genus Varanus; species Varanus salvator. The sequence goes on from JAIXND010000781.1 coordinate 5,646,866, forward strand.
TGCTCTCAAGTGTCCATTGGGATGAGCACAGTTATCAGCCTACAAGTATCACTCCAGAAAAAGCCATCCATGGAGTCCTCTCTTGGTTCTCCTATTCCTCTGGTGGAACTACTTGGTGATTCACACAGTTCTAGGTTTCTTTCAGCTCCAAACTTATTCAGCCCCCGCATTATCACTTTAGGAAAAAAAGGGTTTTGTTCAAATGCTAAATTCCCTGGCAGCAGTGCTGGCTAGGGATAATGGGAACTCTAGTCCAACACAAGTAGAACACAACACAATTGGGAAAGGAGGACCAAGACCAAGGACTTCTTGACCATGTCAAGAACGACACTATACTTCCTTTAACCGTTGACTTTAAATTGCAATGCTTGCTTTAAAAGGTTCCAAAGCAACCATGAAAAACCTCTTAATATTCCCAGGTGGACATGCCATTGAACAAGCGGAGCGCACCTCTAATTTCAAGACCTTCCTTCAGCTGTGCATATTTCCAAAGGGACACACATCCAAAATGTTTGTCTCTTCTTGCAGTTTCTCATTCTAGAGCCCTTCCCCTTTGAATGATTTCACCAACTCCATCAATAAAAACACAGTCCAGAAGAAGCAAGACAAGAATGTGCTGACTTATTCAAGATGCGTGGCAGTATCCAATCTAGAGCAGAGCAGGCACGCACTTTTTAAGAAAAGCTTCTGGCCCCGCACAAGCACTGGGCTTCCGTGGAATACCAGAGCATAACATAACCTTGCCGAGGAATGCTCTGGAACAAGCATTCACATGATCCAACCCCTGCATCAACAACCTAGTGTTATATTAAAAAAAAGGATCAAGAACTCTATTCTGGTTTTCAAAACCTTGTCCTATGAACATTCTTTAAAAAGGCTCAATCATTTTGGAGTCAGTGATACCTGACTGGGGTGGGGGAGTGTTGCTCTATTTCTAGACCACATACTTACCCAGCCAGAGTTTCAGCCAGGAGCATCAAGAACCATGAAGATCACTCTATGTCACTCTCAAGAAAGCCTCCCATTTTCTCTCCCCCCGCCCCCCCCTTCACGCAGCAGTACTCTTGTACACATTCGGATCCTTCCTCCCAAAAGGACGGCAGCACATGGGACTCTAGGCTGTATCTGAAGGATTGCTGGGGAGGGGGAAATGTACCACCTGACAGTGTACGCCCAAGGGAACACAAAGACACACCTCACATTCTAGAATGCGCCAAAGGGCAACCTTCTGACCCATTCCAAAATGTGTGAGCATGTGAGGATCTTCCCAGGTGCCCTCCAGAGCAGATAATCTTAAGGGAGCAAATGTTTAAAAACACACCAGCCTGGAACCCCTCCTCGGCTGTAGAACCTACACTCTAGGACCACTAGAGACCACTCTAGGACCAGAAACCAGCAACAGGGCACAGCTGACGTGACGGAGGCCGTGGGGCAGGAGAGGTGTGGGAAAGAGCGGGAGTGCGAGCTGGCTCAGCATCTGACGGGACTAATTCTTCTCTTCGATCAGAGAGTTGGTGGGGCTACTGAGGTCGCTCGGGCTGCTGGGGATGGTCGGGGTGCTGGCGTTGGAGGAGGTGCTGGCTTCGCTTGAGCCCTTCTTGGAGCGCTTGCGCCACTCGGGGACGGGGCCCATCATGGCTGGGGGCTTGATGTTCTGCCGGTCCTTTTCTGCCTCTTCTTCCTCATCATACCGCTCGTCATCCTCTTCCGTCTCACTGTGGTGTGGGCTAGAGTGACGGGAAATGGAGGGAGATGGAGGCACCGAGGCTGGGCGTGGGTAGCGGAAGCCCTGGGCCTACAGGGAGCAAGGGAAAGGAAAAACAATGGCATGAGAAGACCAAGTGAGAATCAAACAGCTCTGTCCTGTCCTGTCCTGCTGGCTCGCTCCCTGGTGCTGCTACACAGAATCCCTGCATGTCTCTTGCTTCAAGTCTCTCTTAGAAGCCACTTTTCCTGAGACACTCTTAGCACAGCCCCTTGGTGTAGGGGTGCTGAAGCTCAGCCTGTGGGCCAAATCAGCCTAGCTAGGGTCTCCAGATAGCCACTTCCTTGTTCCCCAGCCCACTCCTTCCCCTTGTCTCCAAACAGAATCCAGCCCTCGAGTTGCAAGAGTGGTGTATGCTCACTTGGTACAATGGTACCACATTCAAAAGGTCAGAATGTCCTTGCAGGCACCCTGGTCTTAGCTGATGAATCGTGGGCTTAGCAGATCTCGAAGCTCTATGAAAACAAAATAGATTCTTCAAGTCTGAAACTTGCCCACCCTGCTGATACGAGGCTGACGCTTGAGTAACTGGTATGTATCCCCATTGTTCCTGCGTACACTGCAAATGTCAGATTTTAGAAGCCAGCTCCTGGGGGCTGGGACCTGTCTTTTTGTATCCTCAAGTACTGCGCACGCTGAGGGCATCGCCATCATTATTTTTGGGCAAGGGAGTCCTACTCGTACGTAAAGACTTACAATCCCCTCCACTTGCACACAGTGCCATACTCACAGCCGTTGGTTCATGCGGCTCATAGGTGAAGTTGTCAGGGAATGCCTTTGCCAGAGCCATATGCCGGGCATACATGTAATACTGCCAAGAAGAGAGGGGACAGCAGAAGGAAACAGAAAACGGGCGTGAGAACAGGGCACCCTTATGACACCCATGTGGCATTCACTTTTCTCCACAGCCCGCCGAAGCCCAATTGCTTACCGAAACACAGACACACACAGGTTCCCTTGTATGCAGAACCATCATTTCGTGGGCCCAGTTCTGCCACTGAGATGGTAACACTCCAACAGCCTCCCCAGGGCTGAAGATACAACAGGGAAGTCCTACTGACAGGGGCAGGAGAAAGCTCCGCACAAACATCGTGGAACAACCCAGGAAGTCTGGCTGGCTTTCTGTTTTATGGTGCTCCACTCTTTTAGGCAGCCATTGAACAGACAGATTGCTCTGATGGCTTTATCTTCTGCACTGAGCTGTTTTTATTATAAATTGTGTGAGTGAGCAACAGTGCGAGAATATACACACATTATTTGATATTTACTTATTACATTTATATATCACCCCATAGCCCACAGGCTCTCAGGTAGTTTACCATTACTCATTTTTTAAATCCTATTTTATGGTGGGTTTCAATTGTTGGCAGTTGGACTGAGTCACGTGAAAGCACTGGAGAGACAGGCCATACATTTGCATATGTATGTACGAACAAATCGATAAATAAATGTAAAGTCCCCTCTGGGACGGCACCAGATCTTCAGCCTGCAACTCACATTTGCATCTTTCCCTATACAAACATGTATCCCAGTACAAAAACGAGCATGTCATAGCCTAGGTCCCAGGTTTGATTTCCAGCATCTCCTGGTGGGGCTGGAAACATTCAGGCATGTGAGCCCCGCTCCGTGACAGTTGGAAGTGATACCCAGACGTAAGTTTTCTGCCACTGGGGGAGAAATGCCGTAAGAACAGGGTCAGCGACCTGTTGTGGCACTCCAGATGTTTTAGCCCACAATTCCCATAATCCCGAGCCAGCAAAGCCAAAGGTGGAGCATCATGGGAATCATAGGCCAAAGTATCTTCAGGGACATGAGCTGCCTGCACTTGCCTTAGAAGCACATGCCTTGAAAGCCGTATAAAGCTTTTTCGTTCCAAGGGCTTAGCTTATAACACAGGGCTGGACTACAGTCTCTCTTCCCTGCCATTGATTTCCCTGCCAGTCCTATGTCAGCTATAAACATGAGGAAGGAAAATATCAGGGGTTTTCAGTGTGTGCTTGAAATCCTTAAAAATGTTTCGGTGAGTGGGTGTTTGATACTTAACAGCAGCCTTCCTCACTCTGGTGGCTGGAGCTATGTTGGCTGAAGGATTATGAAATTGTTGCCAACACAACTGGAAGGCACAGATTCAGGAAAGCTGACTTACTAGCTAACCTTTTTGCCCTTCCCTTTCATTTAAGAGGCATGCCACTGAGTCACTGCTGCTGCTAGAGCAGGTAGTGTGTTTGGAAAATGTGGCTTGGAAGCATTCCAGGAACATCCTTCCTGAGGCAAGTACAGCCTCCAGTTCCAAAGAGCTCCCAAGCAGGCAACAGGGCTGCCAGAAAAACTTGGAATATGGTATGTACTGATGCGTTTGCATTTGCTTGGTGTTGTATGGGGGCTCATGCACAGATTAGGACAAAAGGACTGACCTAGTATTGTAACCTAGAATGTTTGTACTGTGACTGACTTAGTAAAGACGACCCTTTTGTATTTTGTGCCGGTGTTTGTGTTCTGCATTCTGCCTAAGAATACCTGACATTACACGGCACACACCTTACCTTTTGGGAGGGAGGGAAAAATTACCCTCGACCTCCTCACTAAGTGTAAATAAAACTTTTCACACTCAAATGCTTCCCCCGTTCCCCTGAATTGTTCAATCGGACTGAAAATGCAGTTATGGTTGTGCTTTAAATCATACATTTATGTGCTTGCTTTATTATTGTTTTAATCAAATGTCATTTATGATTATGCCATTTTGAACGACAGTTTGCTTGGCAATAAAGCTGGGTACAAATCCAATCAAATGATAACAATGTTAGGGTAAGTTAGTCCTGAAACCCTGGCCTGTTATCACTGCACTTCCACTTCCTGAAAACAGCACAGAAGATGCTCAGGTAGGTATCCACATGTTTTCATCAGATATTTTGGATTATAACTCCCACAAGCTTCAACCAGCATGGCCAACAGTCAGGGATTATGGGAACTGTAAACTAAACCATCAGGATGATCCCAGGCTGCCTAACCCTAAGCGAGTAGTGAGTAACTTGTAGTCTTCCAGATGTTTTGACCTACAATTTCTATCAGTCCTAACTGGCACAGCCAACAATGAAGATCATGGGAGGTCTAACTGGAAGGCCAACCTCTGCCCTAACTTAAAAGATTTGTTAAGCTTAAAAGAGCCATTTGGGATGCAAAGCCACAGTAAACATCTGAACTGAGCACTTTCTGAGGGCAAATAAGTGAACTGTGTGATATGAGATTTAAGAGGAGAAAGAGACAGAGATGACCAGGCAAGAAGGAACGTTCTCTGTGAGATGGAAGAATGGTTTACCCTCCCCTTACAGAGGAAGCTCACCCTGCCCAGATATTTCCAATCCAAGAGGTCAGAAAGCCTCTCTGTGCGGTTCCGTTGGATGATACGCTGCCGCCGTGTCTGCTGGCAGAAGCTGTAGAGGAAAGAGGTCAGCTGCGTACACGACTCGTCCAAGCCCCGGAAACGCCGGTCAAGGATGTAGATGCCTGGCAGAACCAGAGAGATCGAAATAAGAGCCATGGCATTTTCATGCAATGTTTGGTTCAGTATTATCTACGGTATCGTTCCCTAACCTGCTGCCTTCTAGATGTTTGAGACTACAGTTCCTATCAGCCTGTGCCAGCAAAGGGAGTGGGGTCAGGGACTGTGAATGCTATGGTCCAAAACACACAGAGGTCAGCAGGTTGGAGAGAGTTGGGTTAAACAGAAGCACTTAACTGAACCCACCCAATGGCTAATGGAGCGGGATAAAAGTCTGATAGATAGATAAATAGAGGTTTCCCCTTGACGTTACGTCCAGTCATGCCTGCCTCTAGGGGGCGGTGCTCATCTCCGTTTCCTAGCCGAGGGAGCCAGCGTTTGTCCGCAGACAGTCTCCGTGGTCGGTCATGTGGCCGGCATGACTAAACACTGAAGTACACGGAACGCTGTTACCTGCCCACCGAAGTGGGACCTTTTTATCTACTTGCATTTGCATGCTTTCGAACTGCAAGGTTGGCAGGAGCTGGGACGGAGCACGGGAGCTCACCCCGTGTGCAGATTCGAACCGGCGACCTTTTGATCAACCAGCCCAGCAGCACAGCGGTTTAAACCACTGCGCCACCTGCAGTCCCTAGATAGATAGATAGATATTGTAAATAAACTTCCCAAATGAATGGCGGTTTGTCATGCTGGAACATGATCTAAGTAGGAAATGCTGCTTTTCCGCCCCCCGCACCCCTGCCACTTCGATGCAGGTGCTCATATCTTTGCTTGACACTTGTTTGCGCAAAAAATACTAGCATTCAGTCTATGACTAAACCAACACTGCTGGAATCCTACAAAGGGGGAATTCCACTCATGGGTGAATTGTTGCAATAAGCGAAGGTGCTTGATTTCCTACATACGTTGCACTATTTTGCAAGGTCCTGACTTCCTGTCTAAAGCAAGGATATACAGAAGGTCCATCAGAATGTGCCACTAAATCTCTGGACAATAAACAGCAAACTAGCAAGGATTTTTGACTCCCAACTGTTTAACGATGACAATAGTTGTCGAAGTCCATGGAATTCAGGGTTTTATTTAAAAAAAATAAATAGATCCAGTGTGGTGTAGTGGTGAAGAGCATGGGACTGGGACTCAGAGAATCTGGGTTCTAGTCCCCGCTCAGCCATGGAGCCAACTGGGTGACTTCGGGCCAGTCACAGACTCTCAGCCCAACCCACCCCACAAGGTTGTTGTTGTGGGGATAAGATGGAGGAGGAGATGTTAGCTGCCTTGAGCCCTTTGTAGGAAAAAGGCAGGATATAAATCGAAAAATAAATAAATATAAATTAAAAAAAAAAAAAAAGTAGCTCCCACAAGTCTGACATCTGGCTACACCTGGCCCAAATCTCTGGACTCTCACATCCCTTCCCTCAAGGAGGCCTGCCAGATCCTCTTCTTTCCTAAGCATACTAAAACAATTCAGGCTCAACGTCTTTTCCCGCAACCTCAGCAAATCGCTTTGCATTAAATCCAAGCTGCCTCAAGCCCACCGATGTAGCAGTCAAACTAGTCTGGCTGAATGGCTGTGTGCGACAGGGACCTTGAGGCAGCAAGACAGTCCGTCCCATACTATGCCTGACCCTCTCAACCGCTTCCCCGTAAGGAATCATTTAAATGCTTGTGGTGGTGGTGAGGACTTTAACCCATGTGCCTTTCCTAGCTTTCTCTCAGCCATCTAAATTGCTGTACCCCACTCCCTGCCAAGCTATTCTGTAAAGATCCAAGTGGCAAAAAGTCCAGGGAAGTCTGGCCTGTGGGTTATCTTAGATACAGTTGGAATGTTAGGATATATATCTTTCACATAGTTTCTCAGAGGAAGGCCAGAATAAAAAATTAACAAGCAACCCATATCGTGGCAGAGAAAAGAATAGGGGGTGCCAAAGTGGAGGATTATCTGAGAGAGCTTCCTTGCCAAGATAGCCAATATGGGAGCAATAAAATCACATTCCCATGGAAATCTGATTCCCATCCTTTCCAAAATGTCAGTATAGCAGAAGGAGACCACATAAATTGGTAGGTAAGGAAAGCCTTTGTATGCAGGCTTCTCTCTGGAGTCAGCCTGGCCCCATGGATCATTGCACGAGCCTCTCTTTTCTGGTGTACCCAACATTTTCAGTTCCCAGCTCCTAATACAAACCATAAGCAGATGGATCTGCTATGTGTTCCTCCATAAAGCAGCCAAAGCCAGAGAGGTTAGTGGAGATGCTTGGGATCCCCATGACGGTGCATTCAGCTGGAGAACAAGAGAGAGACCATCTGAGAGGATGAGGGTTGAACTCCCTGGGACCTGCAGCATCCCTCAAAACTTAACCACCCACCCTTCCCCAGCCTGGTGTGCTTCTTCCCACAGGTAACATTAAACAAAACTAAGGATGGTAAAGTCAGATCCCTCCAGGAACACTTTACTCCTCAGCAGAAGGCGGCTCATGGTAACTTGCACAACAGAATGGAACTAGTGAGCCAAACTGTGCCAAAACAAGGTTATCCACTTGTATTCCATTTTTGGAACGCAGTACTCAAGCCCAATCAAAGAACTGTCAGGATTTCCCCCCAGGATTTTTTCCATTTTCACTGTCCCCAAACAAGCCTACCTGGTGTGTAGCCCCATGGCTCATAATAGGAGGGGAACACCCCCAAATGGCAGCCTCTAACGAATTCCTCATAATCAACAGGAAGGAGTGGACTAGTAGAAGACAGAAATTCTGGGTGGAAGATAACCTGCAAAGGAAGAGAGAGACCGTGAACAAGAGCCCAAGAGCCTGTTGTTGTGGTCTTGCATCTTGCTCGACCACAAATAGTTTGATGGTTTTCTGGCCTCTGTGTACTTTCTTCCCCTCCTAAAAGATTGAAACACCTCTCTTAAGGTTCAGTTATTTGCAGCAAGAGAGTTATGCTGCAAAATTTCTGCATTTTAGCTTTGCTTCTTTCGCCTTCAGTCCAGTCCATGCACCCCCAGAATGTGGCCTCTGAGAGCATTTTCAAAAAAAGAATTTGAACCTTGATGTGAAAGAAGTTTAACATCCCTGAACAAGACAGTGAGTGGGTTCAGACAACACACAAGCAAGCATTGAATGTGGGCTGTTGAAAGGTGCATTACCATTTTGCTGCACTTAACAAGCCATGCCGTAATAGCTGAGAACAACCCACAAAGAAAACCCATGGTTTATTTTTGGGTTTGGCACTGTGGTTTATTCAGCATGGTTTGTTGAAGCAGTTGGGCTTGGACAACGTGAAAAGCTGCGCTCATCCCATACTCAACTCCTGAGAGGTTTATCATGTTGTCTGAACCTAATCACTATGTGGGATAGATGAAAATAGACTCAGTGATAACTCTGAAAAGTAAAACAAAGGAAATCCTTTGTCCTCCAGTGAAGTGGACTTTGAAGGATCACTTAAGCATTCCTTATGAGTGCAGAAACTCATCCACTGGTTTTTTATTAAGTTCCTCATGGCGGCACAGCTAGGTTTACTCCTTGAGTAATCCTAGCTTAAGCTCACAGCATTAAGGCCTCAGCCCTGGCTTCCCACTGCTCTCTTGTTCCAGTAGGGCTGGCTGACCTTCTGCCACTCACCTTGACACGGTCTGCACTGCTGTTGAAGAGGCCGATGCGCCGGATGGTGTTGAGGATCGGGTCAGTGGAATCATCCAGCATGTTGTGAGTGCAGACTGGGGGGAATGAATGCCGCTGATTGGAGAGGAAAGAACAGATACGTGTTAACGGGCATTGTTTAAAACCAAAAAGATAGAAAGTAGTAAGGATATAGTCCTCATGACTGCTGAGAAATATAGTTTCTATGTTGTGGTACAAAGCCACATATTTAGTGGCCAACTCTGACACCCCTAAAGCCCCCATTTAGCCCTTATAGGTTCCCCAGATGGCCATGCACCTCCCCTTGGCTGCATCCCATTTCCTGACTGCTCATCATTTGCTGGTTTTCTGGCTTTTGTGAGCTTTTCCCCTATTCTAAAATGCTGAAATGTTTCTTCCAAAGCTTAGTGACTGGCAATAAGAGCTTTACACTAAAATACGCTGGTGTATTTGGCTCCACCTCTTTTGCCTTTGGCTCCACCCACCACTGGAACACACCCCTCCCTCTGAGAAATCTCCAAAATGGAGCTTGGCTTCAGGCAGGTAGAGGCTCAACATTTCTGCTCCATACTGCCCCCACCCCTTCCCTCCATTCCCCAAACCCTCAATATAAAGGAAATTCATATGCATCAGGCGTGTTGAACCTCTTCCGTTCCAAGGGTCAAATTCAAATTTAGAGAATTATCTGGAGAAGGAGGTGCATACCAGTGGTGGGAGAGGCTGGAAAAAGGGAGTGGGGACCAGAAATACAAAAATTATCAGCACAGAGTGCCCACTTCCAGTAACTAACCCTGAGGAACCAGCACTTCAACCTTTTAAAGTTGGTTAAAAAAACTACACAGTGGCTGGGAACCCACCAAATAATTGGTGGAGGTTGGGAAGTGAGAGCTGGGAGAACGGAGTTTGGTCATCTGGGGAAAAGCAAGATTTGGCCTCCAGGTCTGAGGTTCTCTACCCCTGTGATAAAGGATACACAGAAATAAGCCCATAAAGGACTTGGCAGCCAGGGATTCTAGCTTCTCTGTAGTAATTGCTCCAATTACTGTTGTTGGGATTGCTCCATCCATGTGTGTTAAAGATGGGGCTGGGAACCACTTTCAACTTGAGGGACAAATTCAGTTTTGGAGACGCTCCTGGAGGCCGTATTGTCTTGGGGTGGTACACTGAAGACCAAAAAAAATAAGGCAGTGGATTGTAGCTCAGTGCTTGTACTGCCCGTAACAAAGCCTTAGGAGAAGCATTTCAAGGCTTTTAGAATTGGCCGGGAGGGGGGGGGGATTGCACAAAAGCCACAAAATAATTAAACCAGCAGTCGTTGGGGGAAAGTGGCATAGCTTCTTGGAACCCAGAACCAGGCTGGATAGGACCCCCAGACCTGAGGTTCTGCTCTCTAATATACATCAACAGTGGAAATTATTTATATGTGCCTAATGAACATTCAATCCTATGAGCCTCCACCTCTGGTCTAAAGTGGTACAAACCAAAGACAGGTTTATCACCTCAGTAAGAACTAGCTTTTAGAGAAGACAGGCATCCTGGTTTTTATTACAGGGTATTCAGGAATACTGATCTCAAAGCTGTCCTGTTCAGGTAACATTCCAGCTACAAGTCAATTTCTTTAACCTGAAGCAGCTGGGAGCTAGCCTCCTAGACACATTCAGAGCTCCTACGATCCGCTGTTCTGGCAACACTTCCTTCCACTCCATCCCAGTTCTCACCCCTCAAACTCACACACACCAAGACACACCCTGGTTTGATTTCCTTAGGCCTCTTTCCCTGCTTCCCAATGCATCCTAATACCTGGGTGGCAAAGATGGCTCTCTTCATCATTGTGAAATCCTCTTTATCCAGCATTTTGTTCATGTCAGGAAGATTCCCCCTGAGGTAAAAGGGGAAGGCAGGCAGGGTTGGATGGGGATATAGACAGACACCATTTGAGCGGCTTCTGCTTCCACTTACCATATCATATAATATAGATTTCTCCAATGTAGAAGGTAAAAACCTTAAGATCCCATTTGCCATAGCCAAAGGATAATAGCCACCCTTTCCCAAGGGTTCTTTTGACACCATTTTTGGCCAATACATTTCTAAGGGCTGAAGGTAAAGGTAAAGGTTTCCCCATGACATTGAAGTCCAGTCATGCCTGACTCTTGGGGGCGGTGCTCATCTCCATTTCCTAGTCGAGGTGGCCAGCATTTGTCTGCAGACAGTCTCTGTGGACATGTGGCCAGCATGACTAAACACCGAGGTGCACAGAACACTGTTACCTTCCCACCAAAGTAGCACCTTTTTCTCTACTTGCATTTGTAAGGTTGACAGGAGCTGGGACAGAGTAGGGGAGCTCACCCCATCTGCAGATTCAAACTGTCGACCTTTTGATCAACCAGCCCAGCGGTTTAACCCACTGCACCACTGCATCCCTTTTTCTAAGGGTTAGCTGGGCTCAATTCAGTGTGCTGCTTTTAAGCTTGAATGTCCCAATTCTATGCATGTTTAGGCAAAATGAAGTCCTATAACTCCCAGTATTCCCCAGCCAGCATGGTAGGCTAAGGAATGCTGAGTGGGATAAAGACACACCTTTTCCATTTGTTTTTTTAAATATTGCAAGCATTTCGTAATGATTTATTATGCTTTCACTTGATTATGGTTTTTATTTTCTGAGATTTTTGTAAGTCGCCTTGGACTACTTCAGAAAGACAGCATAGAAATATAATTTAAAAACTAAATTAATCAGTAATTATCATAGGAGGCCACTTACACCAGCAGCGATTCATAGAGTTTCTTGCCAAACTTCTCTTTCACTGCATTAGCTGTATCCCTGGAATTAAATAAACAAACAAACAGATATAGAAAGGGGATATAAACAAGGTGATTAAAACAGAGGCTAGGATTCGTGTGTGGTTCTGAAGCAAGAAGGCAAGTAAAGGGAAAAGCCCCGGGGTTCTGGATTTCCTCTTCTGAGAGAGCTTATTCAGTCTCAGGTTGGAGGTAGTGCCTGGACTTCAGCACTTCCTGGGGAAAAAAGCAAGGCCTAATGGATTTTGAAGTAGGGGATGCTGCATGCGCTAAAATTCCCAATTTTAATTCCCAATTAAAATTCCCAATTCCCAATAAAATTCTTGCGAGGGGCTGCTTGGACGTGCAAGGACTCTTGAAGAAAGAGGAGAACTCACCAGAGCTGCTTGCGGACAGCCTGGCCTTTTAAAGTCTCAACGTTGAAGTTGTTTGTACGGGCTGGCATTATAAAGAATGCCACCACTGTGGTCTGGCTGCCATTCACCTGCAAGGAGAGAAGCCAAAAGAGGATGGATAGTCAGCTGTGGCCTCCTCTCCGTCCTTGCCTCACACTCCCATCTCCACAACCATGTACACATGAAAGGAAATCCAGAAAGTTGCGTCTGGCTGACCTTTTGCTCAGAGTTCCCTGGACACCAGCTTTATTGCTTTTGGCATTTGCACTAAACACAAGGGTACGTTTGGGTCCTATTCTTTGCTTTATGCATGCTCCCAGTTCCACCCCAAGCTCATAGTGTCCCCGCAAGTGTATCATTCCAGCCAAAGCAGGCTTGTCAAAAGGTCATCATGGGCCAGGTTCCCCTTTTTGCTGTCATGGAAGCCAGAAGACCAGAAATTAACAACAGAATTTGGAACTAGCGATTCCACAAGCTACTTCCTTCTCTGCAAGGCCACACTAAATCAGTCAATTCCCTCTTCTTGCTCTCCCAAAGAACACCCCACCCATCTCTTTACTTACCCTCAGCAGATAGTTAAGCCGGGCCAGAGCTTCCAAGAAAATGTCAGCCCCTTTGTTCGAATATTCATAGCGTCCAGCGATGAAGAAAAAGATGGTCTTGTCAAGGTTGAAGTCCAGGTGCCTGGCAGAATAAAAGGGAGAGGTGGGGATGAATCTCTGTTTCCTGAGTAGCAGGAAGGGGAAGCTCAGTGCCATCCCAAGTCTTGCCTCACTCCAAATAATGCACTTTTATTACTGGACAGCAAAGTCTTGCCAGAGACAGTTGACACTAATGAAAGGAGAATAACTGATCAGTTACTCCAAAGATATGTTTCTTTTAGGAAGTATAGCTGCAGTGAACTGCTTTGCAATCTCATTCAGTGCTATTTCTATTCATCATCATCATCATCATCTCTCTTTTCTACCTAGCTATAATCCCCAGCCTATCAAAATTGAATTTAACGCATTCAGACCCCATCTAAACATTTTCAAAGAAATTCTCTCTCTCCTTCAGAATATCACTGAAAAGGGTTTTCACGGTAACAAAGAAAGGCTTCAGGCCTGTTCAGACACAATACAGCCTCTCAGAGGCCACACAAAGTAAACATTACAGAACAACGACAGTCATAAATATGGCCTTTATTCATACCAGCCTTTCCCAATCTGGTGCTTTCCAGACTAACTCCATCATCTGGAAACAGCTGCCCAACTAATCTGGAGGTATCAGGCTGGAGAAGGCTGGTTAAAACAGGAGTGTTAACCCAACCTCTCCTGCTCACATGCAGCCTGAAAAACCATTTTAAGACACAGCTATTTCAAAGTAGTTTATCCATGTGTTTCTGTTCAAGGGATAAAAAGTTTTTAAAAATTCCAGAGTCAGCACAACCCCTCCCAGCCAAGATGTATTATTTATTAAGTGCTTTCAGGAAACTAGGCGCCATACAAATTATTAAAACAAGGCAAGAAAAACAAAAAGAGACAGAGCTATGTCTGCAGGCTGACAATGCAATAATGGAAAAGAGTGAGCGAGGAACAGGAGAGGAAGGAAGGAGAAAAGAAAATGCCAGGGGTGAATTAGAAAACACAACAAAAGAATCAATGGTTCCTTCCTTCCGGGACAATATCCCTATCTGAAGAGATATATCCCAAAGTCTAGAATGGCTTTTGGAAGCCATTAACTTATTGCTACTCCTTTTTGTATGGATATCAAATTCCCACTTCCAGGTTGTCAAAATTCCTTAGGCTGCTTTGCAGTTTCAAGTCAGGGTTCCAAGAGGATGCTTCAGGTAATATCCCAGAATCTTTTGCATCTATGATTAGTCACCTCACATAAGGGAATCACTGACTGATCCCTGAGTGAATGGTTGAGATGTAAACACTGAAGGACAGAGAGGAAAATCAGTCATTAAAAGGCAGAGCAATGCTTTTGTTCTGGTTTCTTGCTCTCAGCAATGAAGGCAAAGGCTAGCCATGGAGGACCAGAAAAGAGATTTCACTGCTCTTATGCGCTGGCTCTATTTGACCCTTCAGCCACTCCAGTTGCTGATCTTTGCTCTAACAAATATATAAAACAAATTCACTTATTTCAGGCTGTAGGCTGCCTCTGCTGAAGGAACAATCTCTCCATTTCCTCTCTTCCATCTTTAACGATGTGAACAGTAGCAACAATAAGACTGAATGGGATTAACGGGGCAAGACCTATCCGTCACCTTTAAAATTTTGCAAGTGTGACAATGTTGTGTTCTCCCCACACCTGCCGCACTCGCTCCTGCCTCCACCTTTCCTTCCAAGCTCAGCTCACGGGGTAGCCATTTCAACTAGCAAGGAAGACCCTGGTGAGGCAAGATTACGTCCCATGCGATGTCCAGAAGAACTCACCCATAGAAGTGACCTCGAACAAACTCCTGGATACGTGCCTTGCTCTGTGCATGGAGGTTCTGGAATTCATGCATGGCAGAGAACTTCTTGACATTCAGACCGTTAGGAGTCACAATATCTGGATGTGGAGCGGCAGCGAGAAGACGAAAGAGGCAGGGAATGTTATTTTGTCATTTTAAAATATGGTTCTAGAACCTCTTTCAGTTCAAGGGCTGAATTCCATTTCAAAGCTTCCACATTCCTGTGATGGGCAGGGCCAGAGCGCCCATTCATCAAAAATGCCAGCACAGTTTGTTTGCTTGCTTGCTTATTTATTTATATCTTGCCTTTTTCCTACAAAGGGCTGAAGGCAGCTTACATCATTCTCCTCCTCCATCTTTTCCCCACAGCAACAGCCCTGTGAGGTAGGTTGGGCTGAGAGTCAGAGACAGCCCCGAAGTCACCCAGTGAAAAATGTGTGAAAATCTGCTTTGCAGGTGGGAATCCATTGGATTTCCTGGGCTCGGCTCTCCAGATTCTCATGTTTTGTCTGAGTTCCTGACAAAGCAGCCAACATTTGCATGGTATTTCTCAGGAACTGAGCCCCACACACTGTATAAGTAGCATCCCCTTTTCTGTGTCACATGCAGAAGCTTTGGTGCCGTTGGACGTGATGCAGAAGAAGGTTGGTGGTTGCACAACCATCATTCTGTGAGCGTTCGTGGACTTCCTCTAGGCTCAGCTCATTTTCGGAGCCAAGAATGACGGCTCACAAATGCTAGAGGGATAGATTTATTTATTTATTTGTTTATTAAAACATTTATAGGCCGCCCCATCGCAACAAAGCCTCGGGGCGGCTAACAGCATGAATTAAAATACAATAGCAGTAAAACAATTTTAATTTATCCCTCCCGCCCCCACGGTGCATCTCGGCAACTAAAAATCTAGTTAAATAAACATAACAACTAAGTAAATTAAATAAACAACATCAACTAAAACAAACATACACAATAATCCAAATAAACAAACAACAAACAACATAAATAAACTAAAACAAAATCTACAATTAACAATTAAAATAAGACTTAAATAAAAAGGTCTTCGCCTGGCGCCGAAAAGCAAATCACGACGGCGCCAGGCGAACCTCTCCAGGCGAACCTCTCCAGATTCTGCAGTTTTGTTCCAAATTTAGTGGAGACTAGAACCCAGATCTCCTGAGCCCTAGTCAAACACTCTTACTGCTACGGCACACTCTATCAGATAGTTCAGCTTAAAGCTCACTGGTTTAACTTACTAGCAGTCTTAGGAGAGACATTTCAATAATTTAGAACGGGGAAAGGCTTTGCGAAAGCCAGAAGGTCACCAAATATTGGTGGCTGGGGAAAGGGATGGGTCCCTCAGGGAAGCCCAGGTGGGCCAGAGTGGGAACTGGGGCCTGAGGTTCTGTGCCCTTGCTTTAAGGTTTTGTACCTGCTCAACTTGACAAGGTACATAGAAAACGTACAATCCTTCCCCCCACAAGAATCACAGTCCTACTGTCTCATACAAACCTATAATAAGAACTGAGAGTTATACTTTTCAAGAAATAAAATGCTGGATCAGTTGATGTGGCAGGGTGGAAGAAAGAATATTGTGCTGGTTTGGACAACAAACTTTCTCGTGATATCATAGGAAGAAGAGCTACTCTGTTGTATGCCAGGCTGGGAGGACTGTGAATTTCCAAGCCTGAAAGCCTCCAAATGGAGGCTCTAGTATTCAAAACAAATTCCTGGGCTCAGAGTTGTTTCATTCAAACTGAATGTCTTCTGCACCAAGCTCTAGCTGATGGATGTTGCGGGTTCTATGATCCTACAGACTTCAAGTCTGCCCACTCCTGCTGTTCATAACTGACTTGGGTTGCAAAAAAAAAGCACAGGCATGTCTTGAGTTTGTTCCTTGCAATGGCACATCCATACAAAATTCTTGTAGCTTACGCCTTACAATGTACCCAAAGTTTTACATCATGTAGCAACATTAAAAATCAGGACTAGAACTTTGAAAATAAATTAAAAAGCAAGCTTAAGAATCTAAACTCTACACCAGAAATTAGATTCCATGAAGCCTTCCACTGGGCTGTAGCAAACCAAGAGCTACTCAAGAAGCTGCAACTCAGGACCATGTGGGCTTTTGCCATGAAAATGGTGACCACTAGGCCATCCTGCCACTCACCGGGCTTTCGCTGCAACAGGTGTTCAGCCTCCACAGCTGTGATCTGAGAGACAGTGGTGAAAACATGTGTGCAATGGACAGCTGCACGCTCCATGCAGTAACGGTGGTAGATCTGCCGGTCTCCTGCTTCCTTGTCCACGTTAAACTGAAGTAGGTTAAGAGAAATAGCATTAAATGCCACATGCTAAAAATCCAAAGCATGGAAAAGGGCAGATAGAGGCTGGATGGTAGAAATGACATAATCCTAGGAGCAAACAAATATAACATCCTATGGTTTGAGTGATGAATCTCTTAGCGCTTTTCTGCAGTATCCTAAGAAGCAGATCTCACGCAAATTTTATTTTTACCTTCGTGAAATCCTCTTGCGCTTCCCTCACAGTGCTATATCCAGTCCCCATGAAATGGGATCAAGCCTGAAGGTTAGGGAAGA
This sequence comes from Varanus salvator macromaculatus, assembly GCA_023646645.1. Classification (NCBI taxonomy): domain Eukaryota; kingdom Metazoa; phylum Chordata; class Lepidosauria; order Squamata; family Varanidae; genus Varanus; species Varanus salvator. The sequence continues at coordinate 5,663,993 of JAIXND010000781.1, forward strand.
CTCCTGTGCTATTCAGAGAAAAGCTCTGTTTTGTGCGAATAGCTTTGCAAAGATTTCCTCACTCCAAATCCAGGCTGGGCAATATGAGGGCCACACACGGCCCCCACCACCTGGCACAGTGCCTGCTGCCTCCCAATCTTTTGGAGCAAAAAATGTGTCCAAAGAGCCAAATTAGTCCAGTGTGGCCAAATTTATCTTGCTTGCATGCCACTTCAAGCCAAGCATAGCCATTGCAGCAGAAGTCTGTTGCTGAAATTTGGTGGCAATTTAGTGATGTTTGGCCTTCCTTTGGGGAAGGAACATGCTAGTGCCCTTAGAAGTTTGTTTATTTATTTAACATATTTGTATGCCGCCCCCACTGCAACCTAGCCTCGGGGCGGCTCACAACATAAACAATTAAAACCATTAAGTTGCCCAGTTCTATCTTAAATGAAGTTTCATCTCTTTCATTGCTACTCTTCCAACCCCTCCCTAACTTCCAAACTCTTACTTTGTCTCTGGAGACATGGAACGCACAAAGAAGCAAAACAAGAGGAAAAGCAAAAGATCTGTGCAAAAGGAAATGCGGTTGTATCTATCTCTGGTAACATCACCAACACTGTCTAATACATGCAAGTAAACAAACAACCCACAAATTCTCAATCACAAAGGTCATAGGGGAAACACATTTTTGCTGCAGCAAAAATGCTTTGAGTGTTGAATAAATCCAATTTCCTTAAGCTCCACCTTGACATCTGGATCTTGTGCAAGGACTGCACCATTTTTATGCCAAAGGCACTGTCTGGCAAGTCCCCAAGAATAAGGGGTCTAAAAGATAAGAGTTGATTATCTCCAGGCATGGCACCTGGAGGTTTTGTGGTTTGCGAGGAGCAGCTGAGAACCTGTAGCTTGTCCTCTACTGATTTAGAATAGGAGAAAATAGGAGATAGGAACGTCTGAGAGTGAGGTTATACAGAATTAATCAAGGGAGAAGTTCTCAGCTCTTAGATGACTTCAGAACAGCGCTTGAGCCTCTAGAATGGACTTGACTAGTAAAGAGTTTCTGGTGTTTCCGCTCATCCCTGAATCCCTCAATTCCCCATCTCAATTTGCGTCTAACTCCTGGCCATGGGAAGACTCACATTTGGCAGATTGTTATAGAAGTCCACACTGCCTGCACACAGGTAGCGTCCAAGCAAGGTTGCATGGGTGGTAAAGATGGTTGCCACTGGAAGTTTACGGATCCGACAGAGGAAAAGCCCAACTCCAGACAACCACTCATGGAAATGACCAATGATGAATGGCTTCTCTTCACACTGAGCAGCAAACTGTTCCAAAAACACAGAGTAAGTAGATATATATTGAGTTGGGGGGGGGGGCGGTTCAGGGAAGATGCAGCGGACATTATCTGGTAGAAAGTTCTCTCCTTACCTCCCCCAGAAACCAGGCTGTGAGGAAGCCAAAGAGAACCGCGTCGTTGGCCTCACGATCGTACCAGGGAATTCCGATAGAGCAGCTTTCCCACAGTTCCGTCTTCCAACGATCCAAGCTCCAGGCTGTGGCCCCAATATCAATGAGAATCACATAGGGTCCCCCCTCAATCAGCCAGCGACCAAAATAAACCTGGACAGGTGTGATGTGTAGCAGATTAGCCGACAGGGAGGTACAGACGCACATAGTTAGCTACTCCAGAGTTCCTCTGTAAAACGCAACCACCAAAGTATAGAATTTTAAAATTGCAACAATCAGATTAGAAATGTGTACACTTTATTTTCACTTCAAAAATATCCAAGAAGTTGCGTTTCAGATAGATGAATAAATTATTAGGGCTGAAACCAAATATTTTGCCCAGAGACTGCAGATACTCTGCATGAAACAACATATTCAATAGATGGAGGGCAGCAAGAGAGATTAGAGCCACAGATTAAAAGTTAGGGGGCAAAGTAAGTCCTATACAAATGCAACCTTATACTTTTGATCGGGTCTAAATATTGCTCTTTCCCAGCCTGGTGCCTTTCAGAAGTTTTAGTTTTCAATGACTATCAGTCCTACCCTGTATTTCCAGGAGTGCTGATAGCCCAGGACAATTGGTAGACACAAGGTTGTGTAAGGTTACTATCAAGGTTCAAATTTTTCATGTTTTTACCATGAGGCCTAGAAACAAACCTCCACATACATTTTTATGTGGAAATCAAGAGCTGCAAGGTCAATGTTCTATAGTATATGGGACCACCTAATTTTCCACAGAATTTCATGAAACTAATTCCTTGTTCAAATGCCAAACTGTTTATTTATTAAAAGAATCAATATCCTACTTTTGTGTATGCACAAGAAAACCTGTTTCTAACACGGGAGAACCTCCATGAGTCAAATTAAGGTCTGTGGTTCCTTGCTTATCAGCCTTCAAGCTCTTGTCCTCTTCTCTTATCCTCCTGGCTCCCATTTTAAAACTAGAAAACTCATTTTTGTCCTCCATCTCCCAGATGTCTTCCCCCTTCTTTAACTAAGTAAGCCTCACTTGGTCATCATCCCCTCTCAGCTGGATCCACAGGGCAGGGGGATGGTGTCATGTGCGTGAGAGTACGGTTGTGTGTCTAATTTTAGCCTCTGGTTTATATTACTCCCAACTCCATCTTGCAAAAGGTCGACTGGCGGGTGCTGTTGTTTGCTGAGCTGCTCAGAATAACTGTCCAGTTAGAAATAGCCTTCCTGGTCAGAAGGGGTTGGGGGTGGGGTGTTTAGCTAAAGAGGAGCCAGTAAAAGGAATCCCCTTACTTTTCATTTGTACAAATTAAATAGGTACAATACCCATATTCTGCAGTTGTTGTCGTTACTAATACTGGTGCTTTCCTACCAAATGCACACTCCCATTACACTACTACTAGCGCTAAGGGTTATTGTCACCCTCCAATAACCCACAACTGCCAGAGTAGCACAAAATGGTGCAACCCCAATTGGAAGTTGCACATCCAAAACAGCAATTGCCTGCACTGAATCCAGCTGCAACTGGGCCATGCAAACCAGGTTGCTGGTGCCAATCAACCTAGGTGCCCTGCTTGTTCTGAGCAGGATACTGTGCTGTTGCTGCCTTACCATTCTGGCTTGTTGGAGGAACAACTCAAGATCTTGGCCTTGGGCAGAACAATAAACTGTCCATTCCTGATTACATTTACCTGCTCACATGAAGGGAAGAGCAAAGTTGGACCAAATGGACTACATGCTCTAGCGTGCTGCTCACTCATGCTAGAACTGGCATTCTGGCTTATTGTTATGTGTAGGAACACCAATGTTATGTGTAGGAACACCAATATGACGATAGAGGTACTGAGTAACTGGGAAGCATCCAATTAGTGTTAACCCTTTATAGCACACTTCCCAAACTTGATGCTCTTCAGGCATGTTTCAGTTCAATTCCCAACATCCCTACCTATGGGATGATAGGAGCTGTAGTCCAACTGGACGCTCATGTAATGTTTCAGTGCCTTTACAGCTGGCGAAGAACCTGTGGCCTGCTGGACTCCCACTGTTCTTGACCATTGCCCATGCTGGTTGGGGCTGATGGGAACTGGCAATCAAAGATCATCTCATGGGCCTGCCAGCTTAAAAAAAATTCTGTAGTCTTATGGAAGATACTTTTTCCATAGGAAGATCCCCCACTGCTGAGGGCTGTCCTATAAGAAAACAGATGCATGGGCCATAAAACCTCCAATTCTTGTCATCTCTTGATTATTATTGTTAAATGTTTGTAGTCCTTATGAGGCATATGTCAGTGGCAGGCTCTTGCTTTGCATGTTGAGGAACCCAAGCTCATTCTCAACTCCAGTGAGGGGAATCATCAGTAGGATGACAGGAAAAGACTTTAGCCAAGATCCTGGAAAGACGCCATCAGTCAGAGGAAGCAATATTGGGTAGATGGACAAATAGCTGTAACAAGGTAGCCCCCTCTGTTCCTTTCACTGGAACGAATCAAGTGACTCTCGATCATGGCACTGGCACCTCCGCTAAGTGAGAAGGTTTAATAGTCAGTTCCTACACAGCGGTGGGCACACAGGAAGGGCACCGCATTGTACAATGTACCTATTTTCCTACAGGGATGCTGGTGGGATGCTCTCTTTGTGCTAGCTCAGATCTCACGTCTTTGACAGTACTGCTGTTTCTCTCCTGCTCCACCCACATATTAAACTGTTTTTCTCCCAGGCACGGCTCCTGAGCCTTTGATAGTTTAGAAGTACGGTACACAAGAACCAAACGACTTGAAAGACCTAACAAGGCCAAAATTCAACAGACTTCTCTCCCCATTTCACCCCACATACACCAGCCCTGACCAGGTTTTGCCTCATTTTTTTGTTTGGCTAGGAGAAAACACCCCACCTCATTCTCAGTCTACTGAAACCAGAGCTTGGAATAGTCTATGGGCAACTCTAGTTACCAAATCTGCGATGTAGAATTCCTACTTAGAATCCCTTCTGCTCTGGCTGGCCTCCTCCTCAGCCTGTGTAAAGGAGTGGAGCAGACAAGCTCATTTTGGGATCTTGTCGTCAGCTGCTCCCACACACAACCTATGAAGTTGCCCGGCCTAAAGCACAGGTAGGCAGCCAAATGGTCTCCAAATATTTGGCACTCCAGTTCTCAGCATCTGAGAGCAATCAATGGTCAGGGATGTTGAGAGTCATGGTCCAAAACATCAGGAGGACACCAGGTTGGGGAAGGCTGGTCAAGAGTATCTTAAAACTGCCCACAAATGACCAACCTAAAGACTACCTTTGGTGGAAGAGGGACAGAAATCTTTAGAAGGTGGTATAAAGGCTCTTGGGACGCCCCCTCCCTCCCTCCCTTATTAGTACCAGCAGTCATTCCAGTGGCCTGTAAGGAGAGGGATGGGAGTGGAAAGCAGGCCATTCCATCAGCCCTACTGAAAAAACTAAGTTTGCTTTCCTCAGACCTTCCCTTTTGTCTCGTATGTGTCATCTTTGGATTGTGGGCCTGTGTGCTTGAGAGAGAGGAGAGAAACAAGTTCTAAGTGAAATTTGAAGTTATTCACTGAAAGGAGGCTGATCAAGAGCTAATTTTGCCCAAGGTTTTGAGCAGAAACACAAGCTCAGAATGTAAACTCCTGCAGCTGTGAGATAAATAAACAAGTCTGTGTACCAGGATGAAAATATCATAATAATTTCTTTTCATCTTCCTCCTTCTGGATTTCAATTTAACAAGAACACTGAAATGCCTGCACTGCCCTCTCTGGGAGCAGGTTCATATTGTACACCTGCCAGGTAGAAATTACCAAAGGATGGTGTCTATATGATAGTAGGGAAAACCACAATGTATTTGGCAATCAGATTTGAAATAAATAGTGGAGGTAAGTCCAGCATTTCTCAAACTGACACCCACCAGATATGTTGCACTATAGCTCCCATCATGCCCAGCCAGAGAATATAGTCCAAGGCTGGGGAAGGATGTTGTGACCTCAGGGACTGGAAAACTATGGCTCCCCAGTTGATGGATCACAGCTCCCATAAATCTCCCCACTGGCTATGCTGGTCTAGGGTTGATGAGAGTTGCAATCTGACATCTGAAGGGCCCTGTGGGTCCCATCCCCGAACATCCTGATGTTTTACCCCTCCAAGCATTAAACTTGGAGCTTCTTTATGCACGCAACGTACATGCTCAACCACAGAGCTTTGACCCCTCCCACAAATGGCAGCCAGGTGCTGTGAGTGAGAATTAGACCTCTGTGGTCTAAGGCCAGCCGCTGCTGCTCTCCCTCCCCAGCCCCTCCCCTTTCTTACTTTACATCCTTTAGCGTTCATGGAGTCCATGGTGCGGCGGATAGCAGGATTGGGAGGCTCTATGAGCTCCACCTGTGTGCGGACATTCAGCTCCAGGTAAGGCCCAATCAGAAAGTAATTCTCACCCCACTCATCCAGTGTAATCTTGGCTTTGGTCTGGATCACTGTGTAGATCCCACCAACTACAAAAAGAGAAGGAGTGGCGTTAGTTTCCCTACCTATATGTTTGTCCATCAGGGGTGCAGAACCTCATGCCCCTCTGGGGTTCCCAAAGGCTGGAAGTGCCTGTGCTAAGACTTAGTCACTGGCAGGAAGAACTTTACTGCCAGTGCTGGCTTAGCCCTGCTCTCTTTTGCCACGCTGGCTTGCTTACTGCATGCTTAGCCCTGCTCTCTTTTGCCTTTGGCACTCTCCTCCACTAGGATGCAGCCCCTGAATGTTTCTCTGAAATGGAAACTGGAAATAGGTGTTTTTTGCTTTCCCTTCCTAGTAGACGTTGCAAAAGCAGAGATGAACAAAGAAAACACACCCACCATGAATCACTGAAGGGTACAAGAGCCTAAAGGCACCTGTTAGAGTGTGGTGCAGGAGGGCTCCAGAAAAGGCAACATTTATGGTGTGGAAGGGGAGTATATTTAGGATGGCATGGTGCACACCATTCTTCTCTTGATGTGGACATCTCAGGATCAAACTACTACATCTACTGCAGGTGAAGAAGGCAGGGCAGGGCAGGGCGTTGCTACAGAGGTTATGCAAATTAACCTTCTCTCAAAAGTGGAAATGAGCAACCATTTCATAAGATGCCCATGGCACACACCCCTGATCCTGGAAGTCAGCCTGGAACCAAGCCGAAACAAGCACAGATGGCTTTTCTGGTCACACCCCTTCCTCTACTGGTTCTGCTGTGTCAGATTTTAGATTTTATGTTCCTTGGGCCAGCGAACTGACCTTTTGTACTTTGTAAAGCGCCTGGCACGCTGATAGTGTAAAAATAAGAAATAATTACGATACTGGATATTATATTAAGATATCCAGAGGTTCCTGCCTTTAGAAGTCATGCCTATAACTACTGGAGTATGGCAGCCAGATTCTGTGGGCAATGCTCAAATTTTTCTGCCAGATGCTTTCATCTTGCCACTCTTGCTTGGCTCTCAGGTGGTTAATGGAATTAATCTGCTCTTTTCATATGTTTATCTATTTACTAGTGTTCACTGCCATATCTTGTTGGTTAGAATTGCACTTGTTGCATCATTGTGTGTTTATTGCATTTGGAAGCATCAGCTGCCTTGGAGCCATTTTATCTCTAAAGGCAGGCCAGATGCTATCAGGTGTCTCTAACCTGGTACCATCCAGTCCTTTTAGACTTCAGTGCCTAGCAGCCTCTGCCAGCATGTCCAATGGTCAGGTATGCTGGGAACTATTGTCCTCTTATCCAAACTATCTGGAAGGCTTTATTTGGGGAAAGCTGCTTGATAGAAATAAATATATAAAACAATGACCTTTAAGAGCAAGTGAAATTGAGCACAAAAAATTCCAAGAGGCCTACAGCAGACAGTGACAGAACGTAACATATATTGTTGAAAAGACTAAGGAGGAGGGAAAAAGTTCCGTGAAATTGCACAAGCATCACTACAGAGGAGGAGGCAGCTTTTTTCTCTTTCTATGGGCTACAATGTTAGAGCCCAATTTGGCAATCACAGACATGTGTGTGTGGCCCAGCCTTTTCCAACTCCTTTCTATTCCAAGAGGCCCCAACCAGGAATCTCCCTTGGGCAGAGGTGAAGTGCCAATCTTGCCACTATGCAAGCAACACTGAAATATGTTTTCTTTTCTAGAGAAAAAGCACTGCTGTTAAATTCAAGATGATTCAGGAAGGTACTTCTAGATCAGAAATGTTATTTATAAGTTCATAAGTCACCTTTCAGCCCAGATAACCCCTCTTACAGTTAAAACAGTTTCAATTTTTAAAAAAACTTTCCACTTTTTAAACAGCATCAAGAGCAGAAACTGAAAGCAAGAGAGGACCCTAAAAGAACAGTGCGTAACTAGGTGATGTAACTGTGTGATTCCTTCTATGTCTATCCAAGAGACAAACCCTGTTGAGTTTGATGAGCCTTAGTCAAAGCACAGTGTGCCCTGAAATGGAAGCTTAACATACTAAAAAGCTACACAAAACAACAATTTATAATAGCTCACCAAAGATTTTTAGTTGCCGAGATGCACCGTGGGGGGTGGGATAAATTAAAATTGTTTTATTGTTATTGTATTTTAATCATGTTGTTAGCCGCCCCGAGGCTTTGTTGCGATGGGGCGGCCTATAAATGTTTTAATAAATAAATAAAAATAAATAAATAAAAAAACTGAGCTAAGACATGGCCAACTGAATTTCCTTTGGGAAAGAGAGGCAAAGGTGGAGTGCCACGAAAAAGGCCTCATCCCATGTTCCCACAAACTGAACTTCCCTTGGTGGTGGCACATTCAGCAGAGCATTTCAAGATGAACAGATTTTAGGTTCACATGCTCCTCTTTGTTTTTCTCTAGAACTCCAAGGTCCACCCAATTCAAAATGGTGGCTCAAGAAGGTGGACACAGAATTAAGGAACAAGGGTCATCTGAGAAGAAGTCCAGAAATTGTTTTAAACACTCCATCCCCTTTCACCCTTGAATTGATTTCAGAAGTGCTCTGCCTGTGAAAAATTCAGACCTTTGGCAAGTGGGAGCTAAAGCTTCTCTGGCAGTTCGCTGCATGGAGAGGAAGAGGGAGAAGCAGAAATGGTGGCTGCACAGAGACTGATGGAGAGAGTGAGAAGGGAGTGGCACAGATAGAAAAAGAGAAGAGGGCGGCAGAGAGAGAAAAGGCTGGCCTGTCCGCATTTGGTTCTGTCCACATCCCCACTGGCTTCAGTCCTGCCTACTGCAGTGCCAGTCTGGAGCTTCCGTATACATCTTTGCACACAGAAACTTTTCCCACTAACTTTCTTGATTTCATTAGCTCAGTTCAGGAGGAGCACACACACACAGAGAAAAGACCCTTCTTTGTTGCAGCTCTAAAACCACTGGGAAGTGAGAAACCTTTGCTGATCTGCTGCTCAACACATGGAGAGCTATTAGAGGAGCCTGAGTTCCTCTGTCCCTTCCTGAGTTTGCTGCACTGCTAAGTCACAGAGCATGCTTGTTGTGAGGTTGTGACCATCAGAATCCCTGTTTACATCCTGGTGTTGATATGCTTAAGAAAAGCCCCTGCTCCATCCTTCCCAAAGAATCTCATGCTATGTGGCCAAGGTTGTGTGTTCTGGATTAATCAATCCGAAGAATGAGCTGATCCCGAGATAATGGAAGATGTACTTTAATATTGCTATTGCTGCCAAAATTTCAAAAGTTGACCATATATACCACAACAACCATCTCAGTTCTCTGAGCGCCAGTCCTAATGTAGCCAAAATGGTGCCGTCCAAGTATAAGTGGCTTTAGCAGACTTGTGGGAAAGCGGCAAGGTTACAGAAGTGCAAACACAATTTTGGAGGAAAAAAAGTCCTTGGGGAGGGTGGATTGAGGATGCTAACTAACTTTTGGGAGGGATGAAAACTGACAGGGAGGGTGTGAAGTGGACTGCTAAATAGAAGGCCCAGCAGATATGTGGTTGGTGACAAGGTGAGAATAGGTTAGGCTAATGAGGTTCGGGAACAATACATAAAGCACACAGTTTAGAAGCATGTGAAGAAGTCACTGAAAACACTTAATTGTTTCCATGCTTTGAGGAGACACAAGGGTAGGAAACTTGTGACCCTCCAGATAGTTTGGCTCACAGTGCCATCAGCCCTAGCCACCCTTGCTGATGGTGAGGGATGATGTTAGTTTAAGTGAAAACATTTGGAAGACCACTAGTTGTCTGCCCTGCTTTACACATTTTTATGCTACTTGCTAATCCCATGTGGACTAGCAACTTGATTTTGTTCCAAATGAAAGCCAAGGTTTGCAGGATCCCAACTAAGTTTTGTATTAGGTAGTGCATTTCCAATGACGTGGTAGAATCATGAAATTGGACAGTGCACTGGGGTCTTGTCAGTCCCTCCATCCTTCATTCAGAGACATCCATTTTCTCTGTTTTTGTATTCTTGGCATTTTTTCACTCAAATAAAAAGTTATAAGAAAAAAAGATAATTGGGGATATTTCAAGAAGTCAGCTTCTTATGAAACTGAAGCACACTGCGTACATATAATAACATACAAGGTAGAGTTCAACCTTGTGTGGAAATCCAGATGGGTGCACACAACATGTGCTGAAAACCCAGAGAACAAGAAAGGAGAACTTTAAGTTCAAAAAGGATTTACACCCTTAAAAGAGAAAATGGGAACAGTTCCTCTAGCACTGCAATGGTATAAGCAAATCTCCAGAATTCAGGGGAATTCCTAGCAAGGCCTCTTGCCCTCATCCAAGGAGCACTGGCCCTACGCCATCACATTAGGATAACAGGAAGCAGCCTGAAATGACTGCATCTGGATCTCAGTGGCTTAACGAAGATCTGAGGCAGTGTTAATGCAATGGAGATTTTACAACTGGGAGGGCCCAAGATTGGTAAATGGAGGGAGCAATGTCTAAATCAGTCTTCCCCTGGTGCCCTCCAGGACTGCTGGGAGCTGTAGTCCAACAAATCTGAAGGGCACCAGTCTGAGGAAGACTGGCCTAAGCACTGATGAGCAGTGTGGCTTGGAAGGGACTACAGAGGTCCAATATAAACCGCTCCCAGGGATTCTGACTTTCCAACATTCTTTGCTCTGCCTCCTGACACATCCTGAGAAACTTACAAGTCTTGGCTTGCTTGCTTCTACTCCATTCTCACCATGCTCCAGTAGGTCCCATCTCCAGATGATGCTTAAAGGCTGGGCCTTTACAAGCATGTAAACATATCTTTACATGTTTGCCACAACTTTGGTTATAATGAGTTCCTCATATCTCTCGGCTCACACCCACCCCAGTTCCTATCCTGCCACCAGCAAGAGAACACCAAGGTTTTCTGCATTCTGGCCAGTAGCCCATCAAAACTTCAGGGAGATGTCTGTGCTCTATCACGGCATGGCAGCATCACAGCAGAAAGGCCCGGGTTCAATCCCTGGCATTTCAAAGCAGTGTAGGAAGAATTCCTGCCTGAAAGTCACTGCCAACCAGTGTTGACAATACCAGGCCACACGGACCAAGTGTCTTAAACTAAAAATGATCACCACTTTTCCTAAGAAAAGCTTCAAAACAAACCAAGTCATAGCTTACCTTTATTGGCCACTTCCCAAGCCACCTCAAAAAGAATGGCATTTTCCAGGTCCAGTTCATCATCCCAGTCCTCCAGTCCTGTCAGAGAGGTCACCGAAAGGCTGCGGGCGAGTGGCATGGTGCTGAGCAGATGGAAGCTAGGACCAAGGGGATCAGAGGCTCAGGCTCCAGCCTAGAAAAAGGGGAATTACATCAAGCAGCTTGGTAATCCTCAGAACCATTGTGCCAGGTGGAGCTTCAGAATTGTTTGGGATCCTAGCTCCCCACTCTTCCCTTCTCATAAGAATGGCTTTCTTTACACATTACCCCAAATTAACCCACCATGTGCCTTAGATGATCAGTGAACTGCAGGCTATTTCAATTCCTTGGTTCTGCTCTCTTCGCCCACTCCCTTCCTGTATCCCACACACTTTTGTGCTACTGTAGTACTGGAATATAGAGTAGCTAGGGGATTTTGTCCCCTCTTACCTGATGCCTCTGTAGCCTCACAAAATAACTCATGAATGACTCGCAGTTCTAAGTAACAACCCATGGTTTAAACAACCCAACAGCAAATCATGAATTCTCATTATGGTTACCATTTCATCTGGTTAACAACTCACACTTAATCGCACTGTGCTAGGTCCATTCAACATGACTACACATATCAGGGATTATTAACTGTCGCTTGTTGTACTCTTTCAGCCAACTCTTTCACTCTCCTCTTTCCCAGAATACTTGGGAGCTTTGGCTCCCAGCCCAACTTTTCTAAACTATTCTCTCCCCCTCCCTCCCCACTCTCTCTCTCTCCCTCCCCACCCAATAATACAATCAGATCCCAGTCCCTTCATCCACAGAATCCAGGAGTTCCTGAGATGAAGCACGTTGAATTTTTTTTCTTTCCAGAGAAACCAAGGGAGTCCAAACTCCTGCCTCCATCCCATGATCTTGTAAGAGAGTAGCATTTAAGTCTTGAGTAGCAGCAACAGCTGAGGTAGGAAAAGGGGTAAGATGGTGGAGGCTAATAGATTGCAAGATACTGTGCCCTCTCGCTATGGAAAAGCAACATTTAAGAACCCAGAGAGTGCTTTTTCAGGAAGCTTGATGGGAAGACTGCATAAGGATGGGATACATGGGTAGGAAAAAAAAGGGGGGTCTTTAAGGCAACGAGGGGTGGGGGGGCGAAAGTTTTGGAAAAGATAAGGTGGAGTACAGGCCTCTACGCCAGTTTTGCAGAAGACTCCAAGCAGCAGCAGAGCGGGACCCCAACTAGGATCATGCACAGAAGAGATCACTTAACAGCAAGCAGGATTACTTTGACAACAGGATGGCGTAACAGAGTATTCAATGGGGCGTGGGGGGCAGGCCCGGGAAACATCCACGTTCCTTTCCACAAAGATGCTGGGGCTTGTGCAGGGCCAGGTAAGACGAGCGCGTGGGAAGGGAAAATGTCGCATGATTTGTGTGTGCGTGTTTGCGTGCGTCCGTGCGTGCATGTTGGAATGGGGGAAATATAGAGATCCCATTGAAATCAGGGGATCGGGAAGGAGTTTAGGCTTTCCTCGATGTCGGAGTGCCTTTAACAATCAGGATGGTTCACTGGAGATTAAAGGATGGGAAGGGGTTCCGGATCTCTTTGGGATCGCGCGTGGGGTGCGGGTGGGGAGCCGGTAGCCTGTCTGCACTTACCTCCGTGCAGCTGAGAAAGACTCGCTCACCGCTCCGGACCCCGCTGCACAGAAACCACCCTCTCTGGAGGCGGAGCCACGGCGCGAGATGACTTGCCCCCTTCTTTAATTCTTCTTCCTCTTCTGGCGCAGAATTTCTTTTCCTGCTTCCCCGCCCCGCAACCCCCGTCTATTGCAGTTCCTTTGCTAGAAGGCTTCCTGATTGGCTGAAAGAAGCCACAAATCAAGCGGAACCGTGTTGTGTTCTGGGCAAAGAAAGAGCGAGCTTGTGATCTTGTAGATCACCAACATTTGCTAGGAATGAATGGAGTTTGGGGGTGCAGTGACAGAAGGAGCGCTGCGGGCCAGAAATGCCATTTGTGATGGGAGAAGAAAATGCGACGGGAAAGGGGGTGGGGTCGCAGAGGTGAGTTTAGGACAGAAATGGGGAAACTTCTTGTCCTCTAGATGTCATTGAACTACATTACCAGTGAGCCTCCATTGGCAAAACTGGACCCAGGAGAACTTCCAAACTATGTATCTGCCTTTCAGAGGGAGAGCAAGCCCAGCCAAAACAGGCAAACAGTTCAGTTCCTGGAGCTGAGAACTGCCTATCTATAAGGTCTCTGTCGTATTGAGATTCATCTTCAGTTTATTAGACCTCGTCAAAGCCATAAATGCATATAGCTACAGGCTCAGAGCGCACACAGACTCGCTCGATCCAGATGAATGAGTTGGGTGCCACCTGCATACTGGGGACACCTTGCCCCAAATCACCCAATGAAAGATTTGGCTCTGGGCTGGGTAGTAACTAGAAAGCATATGAAATAAAATGAATAACATTAAAATTGCACTGTTTCATTAAAGTTCACCCACCTGCTAGCACAAGTTCAGGAAACCAAACAGTTAATTTTTACATCATGTCCAGAAGCTGCTCAAGTTTGGATTTTGGCAACTTTACAGATGGGAAATTTCATCCAGCAAGAGAGACTGAAAACATGTGTTTGAACACTGATTCATTTTGAAGGACCATGAAGACTGGAACACTTGCATCGGAATAAGCCCCACTGAACACAGTCAGCCTCTGTCAGTCAGTCAGCCAGCCTCTTTGGAACATGTTCCAGAAGGTATTTATGTTACTCATTATTGCTTGTATCAAGTTCTTAATTCCCCGGGAGCTCAGAATTCTGTATGGCTCTTTTCTCTTATTCCATTTTAGCTTTAAAAATCAGTCCCTTGTGAGATAGTTCATGCAGAATGACTCCCAGAAAACTTTCAGTCAGTATTAGAAAGGAAAGCCAGTGTAGGAGCTTGTCAATAACAGGTAGATCTATTTACAGATTGGGCCTTTGCAGAGTGTTTTCAAACTATAGTTCCAGTAACTACCTATACTGATCACCAAAACAAAACATACATCAAAATGGCTTTAGGTGGATTCAATTTCAGTTTTGTGTTAACAAGGTTCAGTAACAGAAATATTTTTTCATTCATTTTTTAGATATGTGGCATCACATCATAATAATGTGTAGTAAAATATTGTTAGGCAGAGAATTTCTAGCTGAATAGGAAATAGAATTTCCTAAAATTGTGGGTCCTAATAGCTTAAAAAGGAGATATTTTATTCTAAATCCCAAGTTCTTATTCAATTATATTTTATTGTTTGTTTTATTGTTGTATTTATATTTGATTTTAAAGATTTGTTGTATATTGTGTTTATTTGTATAGTTTGATTTTGCAAACGGCCCAGACAGTCATTCTGGCTTAATGGGTGCTATAGAAATAAATTCTGACTAGGTCATTTCAACGGACAGGTACACAAGCTTAGAGTTCCCACATTCCAAAATCAGCAATATTTATACTTTTTTTGTGTAGAAAGCACCTCACAACTAAAATTAACCACTGTCCCATAAATTAGGGCTTCACAACTCTCATTATCTTATTAGCACCAAAAACTTCCTGAAAAATTGCAACATGCAAAAAAGCTCACATGGGCACCTTTTAAGCTAGCTAGATGAATTTTGAACTATACCTTTGAGAAGATAACATCTTACACATATGTCTGCTAATTAAATCTTAGTATATCCTTCTTTAGGGCAGAATGCGATCATCCCTGAACCAGATGTGTAGAAGACTACACTTGGGGACTTATGAGCAGAAATGAAGTGTCATGCTGGCAACCCATCACTGCACCATACAACTTTTCGTTTTCCCTACACAGTCATGTTTAGTGCCAAGATTTAGTGACTGGAGGTCAGATTTTAATTGGTGTAACTCTGTCCCCGCCCCAGAATGCCCCTATTACCCCCTCTGAGTTTTTTTGGATCTGGGGCTCTGAGGAATGCTATGGTCTCCCAGATGATGCTGGGAGGCAGTAGGACTGTGCCCTTCGATGTCTATATATCAAGTTTTTGATGTATATACACCTTATACAGTAATTTTTGCTCATTAGATGAGAGAACTTGGGAGGAAGCATCCTACAGTCTCTATCTAGACAGCACCTGACAAGCCACACAATACTTTGGATTCAGATCTCATCTATATTCGATTCCTTTCCTCTGCAGCGATAGCAGGAAGAGGAGGCGCGCGCACATACATACACACGAATAAACCGTACTCCCAGCTTCGTGTAATAAAAAATTGTCAATGGCACTCTTGTTGGACCAATAGGGATGCCCCATGACTTTACCAATGAGCGTTCACGAAATAATTCCCAACTTGTGAATGGAACCACAATGGACCCTGTGATCCACGGTTCCTATTTCGAGGGTAGGAGACGGAGAGCCAATAAGACCGGTGAAAGTGTTTAATTGACAACAAATTCAACCAATGTGTGCTGTCATGAACAGAAAACGTTATTACAAGTCCCGGAGTGACGCTTTGCTCTTCCTAAAAGAAAAAAGAAAAAAAAGTGACCTTGCGATGGAATAATAAATGCCAATTAGTAAATTATTTTGATAAGGTCTGCTTCTCCTTGACATATTTTTCTGCCAATAAATCGTTTAATTAAATTAGTTTCCTCTTAAGTCGCATACAATTTGGCCAATACGAGAGTGAAGGACACTATAAAGGTTTTTAATTTATAGATGAGCACCAAATTGGCCAATACTGACTTAGAAAATAGTTTTATGGACGGGATTGTGCTGTTGAATGACTCTTCATCTCAGCCAATCGAGTGTCAGGATGGGCATCTTTGCATCTCATCCTTATTCTATCTTTACGTGCTTAGCCATTTTAACTGAGGATATCCGGTCTGCGCTACTTCAGTTCTCCCATCAGACGGAGCAGCGCCTCCTCTATCACCTCCTTTGTCATATTTCGCTGAGGCAAATGAACTCCAACACTCTTCTTTGATTGTCAGGCCAGCAAGCCAATAGATGTCTTTCTCTTGCCCTTCAGAAATTAAAAAACCAATAGCTAAGGCGAAGGCAGAAACCTTTGACTGATGTCTAGGTTTACCAATGGATATTCACCTCTCACCCAACACATCTTTTTCCGGCGCTGATTGGCGAACCTTCCCCCACCACACCAATGGCATGTCAAGTTCATGAAAAGGCGACTCCCCACCTTCCCTGACTGATGCTCCCTCCCCTCCTACATTGAAAGTTATTTGCGCGTGCGTCTGTACGTGCAAGTACTGAAAAACCGAGTCCCTCCCCCTCGGATTCGTCCAATGGAGTTTTAAGCTTTGGTTAATTAAAAAAAACCATTCCCCTTCTGACGAACAGAGGCCGCGCCAGCCAATAAAAGACTCGGAGGCGGGGCTTCTCTCCCTTTTTCTTGTCTTTGGAGTGACAGCGCCCCCGCCCAATAGGTTGTTCAGTCTCCTCCCTTTGCTCAACGAGGCTGGGGGAGTAGGGCCAGCAGTTCTCTTTCTGTGTCTCATTCGCAAGATGGCGGAGGCTGCAAACTGCATCATGGAGGTGAGGGAGTGTTGGGGGGGGGAGAGAAAGGAGGGGAGAGCTTGAGGTAGCCTAGTGCCCCCTATACGCTGGTCCGCAAAGTCCCCTCCATTAAATCACGAGGTTGCTTTCCTAAGACTTCCTCCCATTAACCCCGCACTGCTCTAAGGGGGCCTATGGCGTCTGGCCGTCCCCCCACCCCACAAGTGACTGACCCCCACAGACTCTTCCCCTCCCCGCTGCCTCTTCCCATTAATTTCCTTTCCCCCCACTTGGAATAATTTGCTGCCACCACCGTCTCCCCGTCCCCCGCTGTAGGCACTAAGTTTCTTTCTAGCCCATATTCTTTCCCGGTCCCCACATCATTTTTACTCCTACAGGGTGTAGTTGATAGAAGGGACCTTCCCGCCCCAGTGGCTATGAATGTGGGGATGAGGCTGAGCAGGATTTGTGTGTGCGCGTCGGTGGTGGAGGCTTCTGTAGCATTAATATTCAATAGGCTGCCCTGTTGGCTTTCCCTCCACGGCACTCGGTCGTGCACTCGCGCCCATGCCCGCTTCCCCCTAAAGGCCCGCACCTTCTCCTCAAATAATTGGATTCCTTTCCTCCTCATGGTAGCCGCATGGCACGCCTTGCCCCCATAGGACTCCGCCCCCGTTTGGCCCAGCGGGAGGCCCGTGGAGCTCCGCCCCGCCCCGCCGGCCTTGGAGGAGGACGCCGGCCCCATAGAATCCTTTCTTTCACACGCGCACCCCAGGTGGATCCGCTCCTCACTCTCGCGATCCTTGCAGGGTCCCTGCCCCGCTGATATCCCCGGCTCCTTGTCACCTCCCCATCCACTCTGAGCAGCCGCCTCCTCCCCATAAGAAAGCCACCGGCCCAGCTGAGCTCTTCCTCCAAGGAGGATCCTGCCCTTTTGATACTATGTGTTAACCCAGCTTTCTTGGATCCTTTGGGCCTTCTGGGGTATTGTCTTCTAGTAATGTGGAGGCATCATGGACCTGCTGGAGCCTTGGAGCTCATGGACATTCGGCCTCCTTCCAGCCTTCCAGACCCCAAAGATCCTTCCTTCAGTGATTCTAAGCCATTTGTTAAATTCCCGTGTTCGCCAAAATGCTTTTGTCAAGTAGCACCCTTAAGTCCTCAACCCTGTGAGGATGGCAGCATACTGTCCCCATGGTTTTGGGATCATATGTCTCATCTGGTATAGTCTTTGCCAGTCCCAATAAATTCTCCAGTTAAATTCAATTTTAGGCGAGACCTTGGAGTGTTTTTAGCACTGTGTTTGAACACCACCGAATTTTTAAAAAAGGTTGTCCCTTTGCCTTGGTGGGCCCATTGTGCCCTGGTGATAAGGGGACTGTGGTACTTTTGGGGGGTTGTTTGTGGCTGAGGGAGACACCCATAGCCATACAGATTGTATGTAGTTTCTTGAAAGGTGCATGTGAAGCTAGTTAAATTCAATTGTAGGAGGAGCATCCTTGTGCTTTTAGCCTGGGTAAGGAGGTAGAAGAGGAAGGATAGCAATATTGTGGGGGGAATTAATTATACTGGAAGTCCTTGGATCTTCTAAGAATCAGGGATGATTGTCAGGAAAAGCTTTCAAAATGTAGATAGTGTAGTTGGTAGGTTATGCAGAACTTCAGTTGAGGAAGGGAAGTGTAGAGGGACAAAACTGGGGAAGTTCAATGGTTTCAGCATACAAGCTTCAGGAGGGGTTAAATCTGAAGAAGTGCTGTGAGCAGGAAATGAAAGATTTGAATTAGAACCAGGGGTTGAATTGAATTTGGAGAGGAAGCTGCTTGGCTTTCCACTGGGGGAGGGAAAGATCTGAAGCTGAGCAGGGGGACAGGAAATCTTTCATCCATTTCACACATTTGAAGGAGCATCTTGTGTTAGGACAGGTCTTCGAGAAGTCTCCTCTCCTCCAATCTTTTTCACTGGAAAGGGAGTGAGGCTTAATGGCTTGAGATGGGTGGGCTTACTCCTTTCCTTTGGCTTTTAAAGTTTTAGATACTGTAAGAGACAGTTTGCCAAGGATTGGTGCTCTTAAACAACCTTGGCCAGCATGATGTCCTCCAGAACTTTTGGACTTGTATTCTCAACATTCTTAACCATGTTGCACTGAAGAAGGTTGTAGACCAAAACATCTGGAAGACATCAGATTGGATAAGGCTAAAACATCCTCCTAGGAATTTTGTAAAGAAGTTGCCTTGTTGTTGCCCTGTTTAGAAAGTCAATGCTGTTATGCCTTTGCTTCAGGCCTGCTTAAGACAGAGAGAAGCCCTAGTCTGGTACAGGGTAACAACTTGCTTTAAGCTAGATGAGGCGAGGCTGCACTGATAACCTCTTAAGAGTTCTGGTGGGGTTGGTGGTGCTGGGTGCTTGTGCTGTTAGTTTTGTATATCTGTGGGCTAGAAATACATCAAAATGGTATTTTAAGTCCTGTGAGAGTATTAGACATCTCAGAAATAGTGAAATTGAATGGCAAGAGTAGTGAGGACTGAGGGCAGGAGTGGTCCGGCAGGAGTGTGCGGAATATCCAACTCCTGTTACTTTGTGGCTGTATTCTCTATAACTTAAATAGTTAGCACAACCTTTTTTGCCATTCAGTTTCACCTTCATTACTTTAAATAGTAGTTCTTAGCATGATCATAAGACCTTGCTTACCAGTGCCTTATGGAAGGAAATAGTGTTCCAGAACATCTTGGTTCTACACCAAACCCTTTATCAGGAACTGCATGACTGAGGGAGTTGTCACATAACGAAGCAATTCGAGAGAGCCCTTTATAGCCTGGCCTAGCAATGTTGATGGTATTTCAGCTGACTTTATTTTTCTATTCTTGGCATGGGATTGTGATAATCCCATAAGAGGGCTTTTTTTTAAATTGGAGGCGACCTTGTTCTGTGTAGCGCAATTGTCATGTTGGTGACATTGCCATAGTAGAAGGTGCATGCGTTATTTGAAGGGGGGGGTCTCTTTCTACAATAGGCGAGCTGCTAATGAAGACTACCTTTCTATTCCTTGTAACTGTCTGTGTTGCCATGGCAATCCTGAGACCTGGTACCATTCTCTGGAAGGAAACTTGGTCTTTCTCGACACTGGGGCAGCAGTGTAGCTGGATCTGCCTTTTGATGCTTCCACCCACACTCAGACTTGTCTCTGTATCCTTGGCCACATCTTGCCCCCTCTTCTGTCCCCCTTACCCCCACAGTTAACAAGATCCAGTCTCCGGCTCAGTTCCCGTTGAGCACTGAATTGACCTTATTTCCCTTGTTACTCTCTCTCTCCTAGAATTTTGTAACCACGCTGGCTAATGGGATGAGCCTGCAGACTCCGCTAGAAGATGTAAATATCCTTTGATTTCATGAGCACTTGACTAGTGCCCAACCCTGGTTGTGGGTGAAGCCCAGTAGCCCCATCCAAATCTGCTTTCCTTACTATGTTGCTGGCTTGGTGGTCTATCATCTAGCAGCCCTTCCTCTTTCCCTTACATTTTTCCTTTGGTAGATCAGTCTCCATAGTTGCTCCCCTCCTGCTTTTGTAGGCAACTTACTTACTGAAGTATTTCCCTTCAAAGCTGTTAGGAATAACCCACCACTAGTCCTATGAATTGTAAACATAGATGATAACATATTTTGATCTCTTATCTGCTCTCAAGAATACCTTCACATTACCTATTTAAATTCTGCCTGTTCCGGCTTATTTCCATACATCTTTTGGGACATTTCATCTAATTCGCATAACCCTTTCAGTTTGTGTAGTTAAACAGTGCAGGATGAAAAAGGATAAGGTCCTTGGAAGTAATTTATTTGTGCAAGGGATATTCCTAATTCACACTGGCTGAGAGTATTAAGTTGTTTGCTTCAGATTGTTCAATCTGCTGTGACTGCGACCTTGTGCTTGTGCCCTCAGTGGAACCTGCTTTCCTTTGATCCAGTTAATTTAGGACTCTCTAAGCTGGTTCATGTGACATGACAACCCATCCGCCAGGGTGAGTTGTTGTGTGATGGAACCCAGCCTGATTTCTGCAGGTTGGGTTATTTTTGATGAGAACTCGTGGATTGCTTTAGAATTGCTCATATGCATTGTGGCCTGTTGTGTTATCCCAATCCAGCAGGATGCTTTTATGGTGGATTGCTGGGAATGGCAACAATCTGTGTCATACTCTATGCTGCCAACATCCTACATTATCCCTTCACAGCACCTTCCATCCCATGCTTTTAAAACCTTGTGAAGAAAGGACACAGGTGTGTGTTCCAAATGTATTCAAGTTTTCTTCTTCCCCCTTCTCTCTTTCTCTCCCTCCCCCCTCCCCCCTTTCTTTAAATGGAAGTACATAGGAGTTAGGGCAGTTGTAATTCACATTTCTTCACTTTTCCCTTTGAATTACTGCATTGTCATGACATCTCTGTACATTTCCCAATCCTGCTGACAGTTTTGTAACCTATATGAAAATGTGACAGCTAGTAATGGACACAGCCAGCAAGCATGAGGGTGCGGGAGCCAAAAGTGGCTGTGGAGAGTGCCCCACCAGCAAGTGCCCTTACTGTGGGAGTGGGTGTGCTTGTTTTAGAGTACCATGAAGCATCTTTTTCATATTTATAGTCTCACTCTCATAGGAAAACACTTGAGTGTGAATGCAGTTTTGGATGAAGGCTCAGAAATTTTGGGGAGGTGAGGGAGAAGGGAAGGACTAGTTGGGGATTTTCAGTGCTGGCCAGAGACAAAGTCCCATTGCACTCAACCCTCTTGTTTATCTTTGTCCATGGCTCCTTCTGCATGCCTATTACTCCTCCAATATTTGTGAGTTTCTGTTCCCACCACATGTTTCCAGAGTTAACACAACATTGCTCCTGACTGTCCCAAAAGCTACAGTTTGAATTAAGAATTATAAAACAGATATATCCAGTTCAAAGCCATCCTGGAGCTTATTTTCTTATTGAAGAGTTGGGAAATGAGGAATGGCTGTAGCACAGAAATCCATATTCTTTCTGCTTTAATGTCTTCATTTAAAAAAAAAAAGGTCCTAGCTTTAATGCACATGTTCTGGAATGAATATCGGAGGGGTGTGCCCTGAAAGATCTGCTTGGCAGGGCTGGGTAGGGGATTGGGTGACTTTGGGTCTTGGGTTAAGGGTTTGTTACAGTGTGGGTGCCCAGCTCACTGTTTCCTTAACTTATGTTGCAGCTCCCCATACCTGGGGACAGTCAGGGACTAGAGCAGCTCAGGAGGTAGGCCTATACCAGTACAGCCAGCCACCCTTCTCCTGGAAGTGAGTGAGGATGAAAAGGCTGCCCCTAGAGGGTTGGGTGGAGAGAGGAGAATGCCCTGGGGCCATAGATACTATGCAGCTAAGAAGGCTGCAGTGGCAAGTCAGAGCACATTCCCCTGCCCTGAAGTGGAGCTGTAGCTTTAATTCCTATGTTCATCTGTGGCAGAAGATTTAAACAAATGTCTGCCTGGTCATTCATGCCCACGTAACCTTATTTCTTAAAAAATTAACTGTGAACAGGTTTGCCTTCTAAAAATTCAGCAGGGTACTTTGTCATCAAGAAAAATGGATTTGCTATGGCACAAGCTTTCATGAACTATTCCTTACCCATTTTCTGTTCTATGAAAGCTTATGCATCAATATATCGGCTTGCATTTTATTAATGTGTAAAATATCTTTCTACCTACCCACCCCACAGGAGGCTTGGAGCAAGACAATAAGGGGGAAGGCCTTTTCTGTGATTTCCCCCCCCCCCCATATTTTGAACAACCCCCTGCCTGGTACCAGATTTACCATATTTTCAGTACCAATTCAAGACAGCCCTCTATGCAGAGGCCTTTAAAGGTCTTGGTTATCCAGGGGCCTGAAGGGAGTGATTTTTCTTCGTTGCTGGGTTTTTTTTAAACTGTATGTTAAAATTAATTTAACACTGTTGTTTTTATTGTATTTGTACTGTATTTTATTGTTTTGTTTTATTCATTGGGGTAAACAACCCAGGGAGCTTTGTTTCTGTGGTGGTATAGAAATGAGTGATGATGGTAGCTGTTGAAAAGGGTGCCCATATTAAAATATTCAAGCATGTAACTGTCCAGAATTAAGAACAGAACAAGCCAACTTTAAAATATCCTAGGTACTGTGAATAAAACTAAAACCTATTAAAAATCAGCTGAAATTAAATTGCCTTTATAGCCCACCTGAAGCAAGGCAAGGATTGGGGACAATCTGGCCTCATTAGGGAGGCAGTTCCATGACTGGAACTTCAGCCTTCCTCTGCCATGTCCTTTGCAGCTGTGGTGAGATAAACTCCTTGACTCTCACCATGCTGCTGTAGATGCTGGGAGTTGTAGTCCGGCAAATCTTGAGAGCATGAGGGATGGAACGGTGCCTCAGAGTCATTGGTCTTCAGCTGATGCTCAAGGTGGTTTAAAGCAGGTTGTCTTGTGTTCTTGTTTTACTGCAAACATTGCCACATATTGTATGTGGACTCTTTGGGTGAGAAGCAAACTACGGGCAGCTGTTCCTTCTCTCACTGATGGCAGAAGCCAGGCCGGTGGTTCTCTTGCTGTGACGTTGTTCTGGAGAAGCAGAGCAGATAGCCTCCCGATGACTCTTAGCCATCCCGTGGCGAGGCAAGAGTGTGCTTCCCTTCTTCTCTGCAGTCCCAGGACAGTTTGCACCAAGGACTGTGAGGAGTGCAAACTCCTTGAAGCTGTTCTAATCTAGCTGAAGACGCGGTGCAGAGCCTAGCTCTTGCTGTCATCACTGAGGCAGGGCAGCTTTCCTCTTACCGTGGAACCGTTTCTGAAATCACAAGTGATGCCATTTCCTAGGGGTCCTTCATGCCCGAACCATGGATGAAGGCAGCGTGTGCTGATCTGCGGTCTCAGACTCATTCCAGATCTCCTTTTTCTTTCAGAACAGTCACATGTACAGAAGTCCTGTGCTCATTTGTGTTTGGTCAGCCTTGAACAGGAGTGGGCCTATAACTTTCCTTAACTTTCTCTAGGCTGCCTAACCAGTTGTGAAGAATGTTGGGACTCATAATCCAAAACATCTAGGAAGCCATACAGTTAAAAACCTAAAAGTGTACCTTGTATTAATGACTGGGATTAAAAATGGGTTCCAGGTTAGCAAAGGCTGAAAACTTTAAAAGTGCCACAAAATTCTATGATGTTGATTGCAATTGATTGGATATGCCTGCTCCTGTAACTATTTGAATAATTTTTCCTGGTTCTGATGTTCATGACATCATAAGTGTTCACCTTTCATTGTCTTCCTATATTGCAGGGTTAGGTATCACAGTTTTGGAACTTCTCATTGAGGCATTTTTTGTTTTGTTTTCCCAGAAATCTGAGAACTGCTGTGGCAAATCTGGTGATCAGAACTAGAATACTCTGTAGATGCTTATTTTATTTTATTTTAATTTGTTATTAAATTTATATTCCACTAATCAATAGTCCAGCAGGACTCTCTAGTGGAGGGCAACTCAGTGTGTCTTTTTAGGTGGCCTGTGCTTCATATACATCAGTGTCAGTTTGATAGCTCTATCTATCATTGGTACAGGATTTTTCAATGTCTGTTGCTGGGTCTAACTGCTTGCTTGTTTGATGGCCTTTTCTTCCCATGTAAGGTGAGACATGCTCCGCTAAGAAGGCAAGCTGACAGTTAGCAAGCCTGCTCTCTCCCTCGGGCTTCCCATGCAGCTGGAGCCTAGGATTTGCTTCTTTTCAACCCAGAGGCAGTAACCCTGTGCGTTTGCGGTTCACTAGGACATCGCACAGGCATCTTGCTAACCCGAATCACAATGCTGCAAAGCAGCCTTGCAACAATAACGACAGTGCTGTAAAGCAGCCCGGTTGCCATAAGTGACGAAGAACAACAGCTTGTAGGCAAATAAGCAGGCTGGTAGCAAACGAAGGGATGCAGTCTCCCTCTGTGTCCAGCACAGAAATTCAGTTTTGTTCCTTCTGTGCCAGCCCCAGCAGATCAGCATTTATTTTTCAGGCTAGCAACTTTTGGGGGCAGGAAAACAATGCTATTTAAATTGTAGGTGGGCTTGTGTGTGTACCTATTAGGCCTGGCCACTGTGAACCTTCCTCCCATAAACTGAGGTCGTCTGTGTTCTGGGAGCAGCTCTGTGCCTTGTTGAAACAGTCTTGCTTTGAAGGCCTGATAGTTGAAATGCAGCCGGTTGCAGCCTTGCTTTCAGGCACAAGGACCCCCACATCGCAAATAGTTGTACAGGACACTTCTGTGAATGAGTTAGATCTACTGTTTGGAGGTTGTAATTTCTGCAGTCGTGTTATGATTATGTCCCCCCCTCCCCACTTTTCTGTATTGAACAAGGGAGCTGAGCCGTATGGGCCCTAGATAAATTGATGCTGGGGAAGGTGGAGGGACAGGTTTGGAACCCTAAAAGGTAGTAACAGCAAATGTAAGTTGTCCCCTCTTTAAGCATCCTTTTTGTCTCCTTCCTTGCAATGCCTCAATTTTGGGGAGGGTAGAAATTTGTCAAAGGCCTTTAAAAAAACCTGGCTAGGGAATGCTGGAAGTTGTAAGCTTTTTTTCTGTCTAAACATGCATACAATTACACTCAAAGGAACTAAATGGCTCAGATCCTTTTCACCTCTATTCCTTCCACACACTAGTTTTTAAAATTGCTTCTGCTGAGAAATGGAGTAGCCTGCTTTAAAATGTCGTGCATTTCTTTCACCATTCCCCACCCATCTGCAAAGATGGTCAATTAAAGACAAAAGCCACGGAAGGGTTTTTCCTCACTGGTTTCCTCTATATGAAATTAGACTGAATGAGCCCCAGCGCAGTCTGAGTATAAAGAAGCTCTATGGCCAAGAATGAACTTGGATAATCCCTCAAGGCAGGCAAGTGCTTGGCTAGCAAAAGAAAGATGTGCTTGTGCGATTTGTGAGGCATTCAATGCATGATGGTGTTTACCTTTGTGAGGTGGGGGTTTAACTTCTAAATCAGTTCTTAGATCCAAGCAATTCTGATACGTTTTTGGATTAATGTTTGGCCCTAGGCTAAAGCCCCACAGTGGCATTGGGGACTCAAGGCCTCTGGATATAGGAAGCTGCAGGAAGAAGTCAATCAAATTGCCATTATGCTAATTACTTTCCACCGGGCTAGAGCTAGGAATAGGCAGAAGCGCAAAGCCAGGTATTTGAGGCTGGGCAGAACAAAAAGAAGGGTTTTCTCAGATTTCTTCTTAAAACACAGTAAATTCCTGCTCAACAACTAGCTTTGACAGAGAGCTACTCTTAATATTCAGCTTTACAGTGGGACACAACTAGTATTGGCATTATAATTGCAGTAATACATGACACTTGGTGGTTGGGGTGTTGTGCTGGGATGAAGGAAATTCAAATTTGTTATTTGAAAAGATACAATTATGCACATTCAGGTCATTTCAGTTAAATGCGAGAATTTGGTCCAATGTGGACACAAAAGGGATTCACTACAGTTCATTGAGATCATAGTAACCCAATGAAAATTAACTGTATGGATATTTAAGTGTTCCTAAACTCACTGTAGCAGCTCTGCCACAGCTGCAATATCAATCATAAACCTCTTGGCTGAGTCGGATTGTCCACCCATGTTGTCTGTTGGAGTCTTCCCCAAGCTGCTGCCCTCTAGGTGTGTTGGCTGACAATTCCCATCTTCAGTACCCATTCTAGCTGGGCATTGTGGGAGTTATAGTCTAACACATCTGGAAGACAGCAGTTCTTTGCTTTCAAATGAAACATATTGGCTGGGGGTGATGGGGGTTGTAGTCCAGTGCCACCAGAGGGTGCCAGGCTGGGAAAGGGCACAGTCCTATGCATGTTTAGACAGGATGGGTTGCTGAGGAATGTTGGGAATTGTAGACCTCCTTTCTGTCTAAACATGCATTGGCTTAAGCACACAATCCTTTCTTCAGCTGAAGGTCTTGAGAGTGTGGGCAGGGGTTGAAAAGGAGCAGTTACATTGCTCCCCTTCTGTCGCCTTTGCATGTTGAAGTGAGGCCTTGAGGTGAATGGGCCCGTCCCATTGTAACTGCCTTTGTCTTCTGCCAGGTTTCGTGCACCCAGCCGGAAAGCAGCGGCAAGCCAACAGCAGAGGAGATGACCTCCAAGGATTACTATTTTGATTCTTACGCCCACTTCGGGATCCATGAGGTGATAGTCAGCAGGGGTGTGGGTCCTAAAACACTTTCACGGGGAATGAATCATTCTTTGGGGATGCAAAATGTACTTAGGAAAGGCTCACTGACGCGTCTTCTCGCCACATGTAGGAAATGCTGAAGGATGAAGTGCGTACGCTGACCTACAGAAATTCCATGTTTCACAACCGACACCTCTTCAAAGACAAAGTGGTCCTGGACGTTGGCAGTGGAACTGGAATCCTCTGCATGTTTGCAGCCAAGGCTGGAGCCAAGAAAGTCATTGGGGTGAGTGAGAGGCGGCTGTAAGCAGGCTAGCCTCCATTGTCCGACTCATTCTGTGAAAGTGACTGCTGTGCTAAGCAGAGCAGGCAGGCAGCGTCTGGAGGTCTGGACTAAAAGTAGTTGCAAATCCTCCAATAAGAAAACCAGCATTCCTTTGTGAACCCTCTGAGTGCCTGTGCAAAAGGGGGAGGTAAATGGGGCCTTTAACTCTCCAGCAGAACTCTTAACACATTTCTTGCACAGCTGTGAGGATTAGAAATGGTTGTGTGTGTGTGTGTGTGTGCGTGTGCGCGCACGTGCGCTTCTCACATATACCACCCCTTTTCCATATTCCTCTGAAAAAGTGGGAGCTAATGATTGCTGGGTGAGCAGGAAAAGGAAGGAGAAACACTTTTTCTTCCATGTGATTCATTGACATGTAAGATCTCTCCCCACTCTTTCTCTCCCGTGCCCCTTCCTCCCTGCCTGCTGCCCTTCTTTCCAACTACCCTCTTAACAGATTGAGTGCTCCAGTATCTCTGACTATGCTGTCAAAATTGTCAAAGCCAACAAACTCGACCATGGTGAGTAATTGCTTTGTTTTTCAGCTCTGAACGTTTGCTTCGCTTACCTGGACCACTCAAGGTTAAGCAGCAGCCAGTGCCCTGTTGGGTGAAATCTGGCTGCTCTCCGTTAGCATCCTTGGATCCCTCCCTGGTTTTCTCCCTTTAATGCAAGGTGTGCTGTGAAATGTGCAGTCACAGGCTCTTGCACATTTCTGGCCAGTATTAGGGTGTCCTCTAGGTTGTCCTCTACATTGAGCCCTCCATTTTCCGTTTTCCTTTCATCTGCCTCTTCATTGCAGAAGTGGTAATGTAGTTAATAATGTAGGCGGTTTGAGGGTGGGGGATTGCATTTTAATTTTGTAAGGGAAGACTTGAGATGTAGTTTTCCTCCACCCCCTCAGAGACTATGACTCATGCTTGGGTCATTCCTCATCTTGTCACAACTGCAACCTTCTCCCTTCCATCCTTCTCTCTTGCACCTCAGCCCCCTCATCTCTTTCTGAACTCAGTTTTCAAAGTTCTCATCCCCTCATCACACGGACATCATGCCCTCCTTAAAGCTTACACTGGCTTCCCTCCTGCTGCAACGCAGACCTCATGCTTACCTTTAAAGACTCTCTGGCCTTGCTCCACAATAGCCATTCAAAGTTCTTCTGCACTGGCATCATTCCTCCCTTGCTGTCCCTTATACTGGCATGTTTCTCCCAGAACAGTCTTTTGCTGCTGCTTTCCTCTGTCCTTTTCTTGGAGCTTCTGTGAAGCCTCCAACACCACCTTTTCATCCTCGTCCTCTGTTGAAACCCAGCCCCAGTGCATGTAGCTGAGTTTAGCACCCCTGCTTCCTGTGTGTTCCCTTACCTGTGTTGAATTTTGAATCGTAAACTGAATCTGTTCCCGTCTTGCTTTGTCATGCACCACGTGTACTGATGACTGCAGTTCGTAATTCTTGCACTGGGCAGGTTCACTCAGGCCATGGCTGAGAGCATCTTGTAGGCCTTTCGTTTCTGTTTTTGCTGTTTTGCTGAATTGCTTTTAAAAGTTATGCTTCCTAAGCTGTCTTGCACCTTCCTTCTGTGCCATCCTATGTTGTTGTTGCTGTTGTTTCTTCCTCCCTTAAAGTGGTGTCCATCATCAAGGGCAAAGTGGAGGAAGTGGAACTGCCTGTGGAGAAGGTTGATATAATCATCAGTGAGTGGATGGGCTACTGCCTCTTCTACGAATCGATGCTCAATACTGTCATCTACGCCCGAGACAAGTGGTTGGTGAGTTGCCATCGTTCACCTACCCCCCTCCGTATTCCTCCAGCCTGACTCGAATCCACGGTCTCTAGCTTTCCTTCTCCAAGCATGCTGTCAGCAAAGAGGCCCAGCATATCTTTCCTCTTGAAATCTTGGGGTGCCCCGCAGTGTCAGAAAAGCGCTGCTGCTGTCTAGGATCAAAGAGCCTTTGAGAGCATGAGTTTGTCCCATAGAATTCCAGGGTCACAGCTGGATCATTTGGGCCAAAACAGAGCTCGTTCTTTCTGAAACTCCAGTGTGATGCTGCTGCTTTTATAGATGGACCAGTGGGACAACTTGAATCCCAGGAGCATGGAACTTCCCTTCCTCAGCCTAACCTGGGCAAGCGGCTAGTTCAGACATTGGAGAGAAGTTCTGTCTCCCTCCTCCAGCTCCCTGCTGGGTGGAAAAATGAGGTGGCAGAGTGAGAGAGAAGGGTTGGTCCCATCCACTTTTTGCTCTTTCCCCATTGGTCGTTGACATGTGGTATTTGACAGATTACCCCTGAGGGAATGAGACCCCCAACAAAAACGGTTTCTGTCTCTGTTGTATTCCATCCAACTTTTCAAAGAGCTCTTCCTTGTGGGGCTCTTAAACCTGTGCTTCATGAAGTGCCAGAGGTTTATCACTAGCCATTCGCTACTTTAGAAACTGGTTGCTGGATTAGATTGGAGTTTAGATTCATTTCTAGAAGGCACATGTAAAGACTTCCTAGGAATGAGGGGGAATGCAATGCCCCCCTCCCCAGTGGACAGGACAGTTGCAATGAAGATTTACAAAAAATACTTCCTGTTGGGATGCTCTGACTTTGGGAGTAATCTAGAAATACTGCAGCACCCCTTCAGAGATGACTCTCTCGCTCTCGCTCTCTCTCTCTCTACATTTGTATGCCGCCCCCTTGCCAAACGCCTCAGGGCGGCTAACAACAATAAAAAAAACACAATTAAAAACAATACACTATTTAAAAACTGGCCCATCTCAAAGTCTAACTATAAAAATATAAATATATAAATATAACAATAATATATAAATATAGCAATAATAAAATTAATACCTGACAATTAAAATATTTCTTAAATAAAAAGGTATTTGCCTGGCGCTGAAAAACAAATAATGATGGCGCCAGGCAAGCCTCTCTGGGGAGCGCATTCCAACTAGCAAGGGCAAGTTGCCTTTTATTAAAGGAGGCATGTAGGCTGCACTCTAGGATCAGCCTTCATGAAGGTCACAGCACAGAGTATTTCTTCACTACATAATTTTAAATGTTAAAAACTACAGTATGCAGTAGAAATAAAGGCCAGAGTAAGACCTTGCAGCAGTACAAAGATTTAAAATACAGTATATGATTTACAGCAAACTAACAAAAAATAAGGGCAAATAAGGTCATGACATGGTGCCAGAAAGAGTACAGTTAAATTAAACAGTGTGATTTGAAAGTAACTGTAAAGTATCAGTGTAAAAGCCTTTCAAATATAGTAACTTTTTTCTAATTGTGGCTGAAATTTAAAGAATGCAACATGATGATTGAAAGTGGATTGGTACCTTACTTTCAGTTTATCCAGTTCAAATCAAGGGGTGTTTGAATTGAAACATGCCTTTGTTGCCCCCATACCTGTCTTGTAGTTCATCATGAAAACTTAGTTTCCACAGGAAGGGAAAGGTTGTAAGTGGGCGGCATACAAATTTTATTAATGAATGAAAGAAAGACAGAAAGTGCTGTGGGGCTTAACCAGTTCCTTCTGCCTCCCTTTTCTCCCAGACCCCCGATGGACTCATATTTCCAGACCGTGCTACGCTGTACATCACAGCTATTGAAGACCGGCAGTACAAAGACTACAAGATCCACTGTAAGTGGCAGGGACACCATAGTGGTTTGCAAGTAGGGAGACCAGACTCCAGTATCTCCAGGCAATAAGAAATGGCATGGGGGAATGTCAGTATTGGAACATTAAAGATACTGCTAGTGTCTGAACTTTTGTTTAGAGTGAGCATTTCTCTCTGCTGATGAAACCTGAGATGTAGTGGAAGTTTTTCAGGAAAAGATGAATCCTGGCCGCCTAGATTCTTCAAAAGACAGCCTGCCAGCAACCAGGGTGTGGAGTATATTCTCAGTTCCCCTGAGGTGTCACCAGGTCTGCTTTGCTCTGCGTGAACAAAATGCTCCGAGAACTTTCTGCAGTGCAAATGTGCGGGGGGGTGGGGAGGTGCTGAATAGACAAATGGCTGCAGAAAGCTTGAGCATGAGGGTCCTAGCCCAGTCCTGCAGGGGAACGGAGTTGTATCTGCTTCTCTTTGGGTGTTCCTGTCTTTCATGGGTTAGGGTCTTCCAGGGTCTGACTTCCCTGGCTTCTCTTCCTTGCAGGGTGGGAGAATGTGTACGGCTTTGACATGTCATGCATTAAAGATGTAGCAATCAAAGAACCTTTGGTGGATGTCGTTGACCCAAAGCAGTTGGTCACCAATGCCTGCCTCATCAAGGTAGGTGTGACTGACCGCACTACTCTGCCTGGCTGCCCCATGACCCACCTTGGTTGCTGCTGCTGCTGAGCACCGTATCGAGCAAGAAAGCTGCCTTTCCATTCGTCGTGCTGTGCCTGCAGGGTGCCTTCCTGTCTCCTGGAGGGCATAATGTACAACAGATGGGCCCATGTGATGGAAAGTGCAGCAGGGGCACGTGGCTCTCCGGATGTTGTTGGACTGCCCCTCCTATCAGCCTTAGCTAATGGCGAGAAATGAGGGGAGGTGCAAACGAACAACTTTTGGAGGGTAAAAGTTGCCCACTCTGGACATTCAGGGACCCTGACGTTTGGAGGAAGTTCACTTCTGCACCCTGTTGGCTGAGGTATTGCTGTGTCTGTCATCAAAAGAGTTCATAGTGTGCTAAGTGGAAGCGTTCTCTAGACCAAGCCTGGCCTTCAGGATCACAGATCGATTCACACTTGATTGAATAGCCTGGTGAATGTTGCACAGTACTTGCCAGAAACAGCACCACTCCCCGCAGTATTTACGAGTACATCCCACATTTAGAGAAATGGGAAAGCAGGTGAAGGGAAGCAAAGCTTTTTCCTAATCTCACAAAGTTTGATTGTGATGAGGATGTGGCCTGGAATTTGCCTGCTGCTGTCACAAGTGGTTTGCCTTCTTTGCGTGAGCTGCTTGCTCAGGAGGAACTTTTGTGGTGATGCACATGTGCTTGACTTGGTCAGGATTTCATATGCTTATGGTAGCAGTGGGCAGGTAGTCCATGCACAGATGGTTTCCACAGGCTAGACAACACGCAGCCTTGGCATAAACTTGGGAGGAGGTGGATGGAGATAGATTCATCAAGCGAGGACCAACAAAGTCTTGTAGAGCCCTCCTGCCTTGTAAAGCTGTAGGAAGCCAGTAATGGAAGTTTCTCCGCCTTTCCTCTGAAGGGAGAAGGAAACTTTTTCAAACCCGGTGTAGCTGCCTCCAGACACATGCAATGAGAGGCATGACAGCTGCATGCGTGCAGAGTACTCTAACCGTCGCGTGTATGAAAATGGCCACTTAAAGATTGGGCTGTTGAGGAATGCTGATAGTTGCATGTGTGTGTCTATGTGCACTTGGTCTGATTTCTTCCTGCCTTTGACCTGCAATGTTTCCTCCCTACCCATGGCTCACAGGAGGTGGACATCTACACAGTGAAGGTGGAGGACCTCACCTTCACATCACCCTTCTGTCTCCAAGTGAAACGCAATGACTACATCCATGCCTTGGTTGCCTATTTCAATATAGAGTTCACCCGTTGCCACAAGCGCACTGGATTCTCCACCAGTAAGTGGCACAGCCTCGGTTTGGGAAATTGGCAGGGGGCAGCTTTGGTTTTGTGCATTGGTTTAGTACTCTGGGAAGGGTGGAAGTTAATGGTTGCATCTTAACAGGCAGTGGAACTTGCAGCAGCGAAATTAGCTGGCCTAAGAGTTAGCGAGTTAATAAGCAGCCAGTACTTCTGAGAAGAATGTGTTATTGCTGGCAGGCGGGTAGTTTAGTTTCAGCCAGGAGCTATTCTAGGCAGGGCTTTCTCCCAGCCTAGGAGTTCTAGTTTTCAGTGAGCCTGATGTTGAAGCGCCCAGCTGATAGCTTGAAGGGGGTGGGGGGGGGGGGGGGGGTGGGCAGGGAGCCTATGGTAAACAAAAACCAGCTGACCATAAAGGCAGACTTCTCTAAGTTGGCGCCCTCCAGCAGTTCTGGATAGCAACTTCTGGTGTTCCTGATGGTTCTCATTGCTTGCCTGAGGCTTGATACGAATTGATGCCCAAAGCATTTGCAGAGCACCAAGTTGGAAAAGGCTGCAGTAGAGGATGTGTACAGGAGGATGTCTCCTTTTCTCCAAGCTATGCCTTCTCAGTGATCTCTCCTTGCTGTTGTTTCCCAGGCCCTGAATCTCCCTATACCCACTGGAAGCAGACGGTCTTTTACATGGAAGACTACCTGACAGTGAAGACAGGAGAGGAAATATTTGGCACCATTGGCATGAAACCCAACGCCAAGAACAATGTGAGTCAGATGCTTAGTTCTGATCCCTTTATCTTCCTCTGGGAATCTCTTACTGCATCACTCATTTTAATTAAAAACTCAGGTGGCAAGTACCAACTGAAATAAAATTAAAACTAGAATGAAAATAGATTTCAATCAAAATTAGGGTAAAACAAGAGGGGAGGTATTCATGTGCTTGCTGGAAGCTCTGGGGTTTGTAGGAGTAACAAAAATTGGTATTTTTAAAAACTCCTTCTCAAGGTGAAGGTCAGACCCATAAACAGGTCAGTGTGGACTGAGTATACTCAGTGGCCATGCAGTGTTGGTTTCATTCAGAAGTGGAAAACGGGTCAGAGGTGAGAAATGGAGCAGCCTCTTTCAGGTGAGGCTGGCTGGAACCCTGAATAGGAGAACTCCTGTTAGATGATGAGAATATTATTTTGTTGTAGGTCTTGCACAGTCTTGCTTGAATGTCAGAGGCCAATAAATGTTTCTTACATTCCTGTTTAACTCCTGAGTAGAGTGAGAGAGATTCGGGAGTTTTAAGGACTTTACGCCTTAGTTAAGCTGAAGGAACTGATGAAGTTAATGTATTTGGGAGTGTGTATGCATGGGAAGGGGCATGGGATGGGGACAAAGAACCCCTTGCCTGGGCCAGGAAAATCCACAGCATTGGAGGAGTCTCAAGAGGACTGAGTGGCTGCCAGCCCAAGGAAATGGGTTGCTTCCAGGCTGGAAGCTGATCTGAGTAAAATCTCTCCGCAGAAGCCTGTGCACATCCCCCCCCCCCCATTAGTGTGCATGCACATGCTGTGTTGAAAACACAGCCTGCATTTTTTCCATTAAACTCCCCATTGCTCAAAGCTTGAATCTGATGAATAAACAGCTTTTTTCGGAACTTGAATGGCAGCTTGCTTTTCCGCTTTGAGGAGGCATTCCGGGTTGTGGCAGGTCTAATTAGTTTTCCCACTTCTCCCCACACCCTCCTTCCTCTCAACACTGTTTGCTGCTCTTAGCCTGGCTCGTGCTTCTCATGCTGGGAGGTGTAGCCCAACGCATCTGAAAGGCTCCAGGCTGAGGAGGGCTCTGCTAGAGGCAGCGAATGCACTCGATTCTCCCGAGTCAGGCACTTGATGGATTGGATGAGTCTTAACGGATTAAGCTTGCGTGAAGTTTTGGGCAAATAAAGCACAGGCTCTGCAGGGTGGGGAAAGCCCCGCGGCATTAAGATCGTGCCTGTGTACATCACAGGAGACATCGGAGCAGAGGCCTTCCCTTGTGTGAGGAACACGCTGCTCTCTTCCATCAGTATTCTCACATCTCTAAAGTAAAGGGGCCCTGTAGGTTTAGCATAACCACAGAGGGAAGAATAGGAAGAGCAGAAAGCATTGCCGATCTTGCACACTGGCCTTGTGCATTCCTTGAAAGGCCCCAAGCCACAAAGTGTCAGGCCAGAGCTGCTGGTGGTGTCCTCAGAATTTGTGATCTTAACTGGACAATAGTTGCTCAGTGACTGCGAAGTCAAAATCAGAGGCCCTCCCAAGTTGTCCCCCACTGCCACCCCAATGCCTTCCATATTCAGCTGCATCGTATCCTGTGACACTTGGCAGAGAAGAACATCAGCAAAGTCATGCTGGATCAGACCAGTGCTGCATCTAGTCTAGCACTGTGCTCACACAAGGGCAAACCAGCTTCCCACAGGATCCTTCAAGCAGGATGAGTAAAAGAGTTTTGCCTGCCCAAGCTCCTTGGTAGCTGGTGCACACAGGCATGCTGCCCCAACAGCAGAGGTTGCTAGAACATAGCCAGCAAGTAGCCACTGATAGCCTCCCCCTCCGTGAATTTGTCCAGTTGCCTTTTAAAACCTTCCGAATTGGTACCTCCATCACGGCTTCCTTTGTCAGTGAATTCCATAGTTTGATTAAGTGCTGAGTGAAGTATGTATTCTTATCTGTCCTGAATCTTCTACCTGTCAGCTTCAGGGTTCTAGTGTTATGAGAAAGGTGGAAAAATCTCTCCCTCTCCCTCTCTCCACCTTTTGTAATATTAAACACCTTTTTCAAAACAAGGCGCATCTGGTGGCATTTAGAGAGAGTTGAAGGTTGCTGGATTGGAGAAGGCCCAAGAAGGACAAGGGCACAGCACTGCTCTAAAGTATGGGCATGCATTTGTTGGTGGCCCAGTTGTGTGATGCAGACATGAGCAACACACTGTGTGTGGACTGGGAATGAGTGTGTTAAGATGCTAGAACAAAGCTATTTCCAGGGAAAAGGGAGAGCAACTCCCCCCCCATTCTTTCAGAGGGGAAGGGTGTAAGGAGGAGCATCTTGGGTGAAATTAAGGCTTTGTGACACTTTTCCCTTCTCTGTCCCATGTACAGCGAGACCTGGACTTCACCATCGACCTGGACTTCAAGGGCCAGCTGTGTGAGCTGTCGTGTTCAACGGATTACCGGATGCGTTAGTCCATCTGCCCCCAGCCAGTTTTTTTCTCCTCCTCCTGCAGCCACCCTTGCACCCAGAGCTAACCCTTTCCCTCGTCTTATTCAGTTGACGTATCACTAATTCATTTCATTGTGTAGTTCCCTGTTGCTGCAACTCTGGGCCAGCAAGGAGAGAGAGGGTCAGTATTAGAGGCTGGGGGAAATAGCCAAGACCCCCTTCCAAACCCCCATTGCCCCTTGTTTGCAAAATTGCCCTGCCCCCCAGCCATGAACTTGAGGCTGTTAGCACAACTGAAGACACATGTGGTTTGTCCTTCCGTCCTTTTGTCCTGAGGCCTGAGTGCTGACAGCAGGCATCCATCATGATTTTTTTATTTTGTTTTTGTTAAACCATCGTTGGTCTCCCCCTGACAAAACTGTGTTGCCTGAAATTCTTCTCCCTCCCATGCCCTTTTCTAGAGTTACCTCTGCTCCTCACACTATCATCTCCAGTGCTAATAGTGCTTGGATTTTCTGGTGTACACACATCTATCCAGCATCCACTAGCAGGGTGGAATGGGTGTCAAAAGATGTGTGTGTGATGTTTTTTTGTTTTGTTTTGTTTTTTTAAATCAAGAGGATGTGTGGAGATGTGGGTGGGAGGGAAAGGGCATCTCCATTTTGTGGGTGTTGTTCCTTCACTGACGGTTTTGTACTTCCCCTCTTCAATTCCCTGTTCCAGACCCCTGGGGGGTGGGGGTGGTTTTTTTTAAGTCCCTTGCCCCTTTGAAAGCTGACATCGTGTGACTTTCATAACTTATGGTTTTTATATGGTTACATTCATGAGGAAAAAAATAAAGAGGTTGAAACCGCCACCATCACCCCTCTTTTACTTGAAAGCACCTGCACGGCTGCCTAGAGCTACAGAAATAGAGAGGGGCCTTCCCTCTGCCTCCATGCCACAGTGGTGTGCCTAGCAAAACAAGCGAGTTGCTCTATGAAGAACTCCAGAACTAACAACCTGATCTTGCAGGCCTGCATTTACTTGTCATGGCCCTGTTGACTGATGTGCTGACAGAGAGCCAGCCCCACATATTTTGCTACTGGCGGTGCAGCACAATATCCCCCCCCCCCCGCCCACCACCACTGAGGTTCCGCTCAAAAAGGCCAACTGGGCTGGCGGCTGACTTCCAGCAGCGCAACAGCAGGGCGTCTTCCCCTGCTTGTGAGAGCAGCAGGCCTAGCTCAGGGAGCAAAGGGCAAGTTCAGCTGTACACGCAGCTCTCAGACACCTCGCCACCATTCCTGACCCTCCGCATCCATCACCCGAGGTAGGACTGCAAAAG
The DNA here is from genome assembly GCA_023646645.1 of Varanus salvator macromaculatus. Lineage (NCBI taxonomy): Eukaryota > Metazoa > Chordata > Lepidosauria > Squamata > Varanidae > Varanus > Varanus salvator. Next base: position 5,701,096 of record JAIXND010000781.1, read on the forward strand.
CAGCAGACAGTGGAATCATACACTTCTCTTTACAGCCCCTCGAACATTAATCATTCTCACTGCTACATCATTAGCCCCAGTATATTTAGAATCAACTTCAAATCCTGTGTGCTTTTTTCAATGTGGAGGACACAGTGCTACGTGTGGTTCAGGCTGGCTCTGCCCTGTCCCTTAATTGTGGTTAGTGTGAAGGGAGGGAAGTCCAGAGTAGGGAGCATGGTGTGATTTTTGCGGCTAAGAGGCAGGACTGCTGCTTGGGCACAAGAAGGAATGTATTTGAGCAAGCAAGGTAAAAGCTGCTGCTAGGCCTGCTCAAGGTAAAAATAAGGTAAAAACACCCTGATAGCTGTGCACAGGGCCTCAGCTTGCATAATCCTTTACCCTTGGCTAGGCCATCCAGGGTTGATGGGAGCGGCAACAGTCCCTCTAGGGCCCATGGGCCCCACCTCTGCTGTATTACATTTTGTATGGAAGTCTTGGAAAGCACTCATTAAAGGGTTTGTTAAACTGACTTGACCCGCACTGTGGTTCCTACCCTTGGAGAAGATGGAGGAAATACAGTGCTTTCTGTCTGCACATGCCTGGTCTGATTGCAGAGCGGGTTTCTTCACTGTACACTCGGTGCTGGAGCTCATTCCGGGCATGCAGGAGAGCCCAGATCAATTTCCTGGGATTTTGAACATAATTGGTTAGCTTAGGTAAGCGGGTGATGGGAAAGCCCTCTGACCGGGGATGACGGGAGTTGTAGGCCAACACACAGATGCCAACAGACTGGATGAGGCAAAGATCTTTCCAAGACATGAATGAATTTTAGTAAAGACTGACGAGTCTAGCTTGCCTAGTTCAAAACGGAAGAACAGCTTTTTATGCTGCTTTGTCCAGAAGCAGACGAGAATAATGCAGCTCTCGTCTTTCTCCAGCCCCTTCCTTCCAACCTGCAGTAGTTGATCAGAGGTCCAGGTTGTATGATAAGTGGAGGGGAAGTAGATGAATGGCAGGTTTGAGGAGGTGTGGCTGCCTGATCTGGTAGATCAAATGGGCAGACAAGATGGAAAACTGTTGCTGCTTGGCATTTGTTTCTAAGCTCTGAATTGGCCCTGGTTCTGTGTTGCTTTGTACTTGCATCAAAATTCTGCACCAGGAAAAGCTCAAAAGTGTTCACAGGTGCCTGCTCCTTCTGGCAAATGTTGATACTATCTCCTGTGGCCTAGTTTCTGGCACAGCACCCATTACACGCCTCTCCTCACCCAGTGCCACTTCCAGGTGGTTGATGGGGCTTTGACAAGGCACCCTCCGTGGCCCCACCCTCAGTGAGCAGGCCATCTTACCACCATTGTCTCTGGTTGCTTTCGCTTCACATGCCCTTTCTCATGGGCCTTGCTTACCTGCTTGACAAGCAGAAAGCAAGTTGGCTGTAGCATCTGCTGCTCCTTCCACACCAGTTTGCCTCCGCCAGGAGAGGCAGATGAGCAAGTAGCTTCCGACAGTGAAGAAGGCTCTCCTGTCAGTGGGCCCTTGGCAGGTGCCTGGCCATGCTTGCTCTTGCTGCCGACCCCATCCTTGCCCCTCTTCAGCCTTCCCTTCCCCAGCCAGGTGGGCTCCAAATGTGCAACATCTATTTCCCCTCCAAGCCACATGGGAGGGCACCACTTTGGGGACTACTAAGCTTGTGCATCAGTTGCATCTTGCGTTAAAGTGAGCCGTATCAATGGTTCTGGAGCATTTCCAATAATATACAGGAGGTGAAAATCAAGAAAGACTATCATAGGTCCTTCACTCTCCCAGGTGCCACTCCCTGTCCCACTCCCAATCCTGAGAATTTTGTTTCATTTGGGTTGCACACCTGAGAACAGATCAATTGTATTAACCCTTTAAGAGGTTGGAAAGACATATTCATGGACAGATAGTTCATGACGTTTTCTCTTTATTGCACATAACGGAATGAGATGGAATCCTTCCATTGTACAACTGCACCCTCTAGTGGAAAGGTCATTTTCATACATACTAAGGAAATGGATCAAACTGCAAGGGAAGGTGTGAAGGTATGTCTGTAAATCCACACGACAGAAATATTCTAGCCCCACTCCTGTGACTGATCTGGGGTAGCATGCTACTTCTCCAAGGGTGCATAGTTCAGAAGCTTCTCAATCAAATCCACATGTGACAGAAGCATCCTCCGGCAACAGTAGCGCTTCAGGCCAAGTGCATCCAGAGCATCCCTGAAGAAGGCAATGGAAAAGGAATTAGGTATATTTCCTAGAAGGGTCTGCAAGTTATAGACCCTTTTTTCCTCTGTCAACTTTTCTACTGCCCTCTTCCTGTGCCTTGCAAGAGCAGCTTAATTCAGAGTTGATAGAACAAGCTTTTCCAAGCTGAAGCAGCATGAAAAGCACAATACATGCCCATCTCCAGGCCACAAAAAGGTTTCATTTACTAATTTTCTGCAGATCATGCATTCATTCACTCGGGTGCACCAGCCTCCTTTTTGGGGTAGATAAAGATGGGCCACAGTTCTCTACCTTCATCTAGTGCACTAGTCTTGCAGATCGGCCAGCTCCAGAAAACAGTCAAGAAGCTCCCAACTGGTTGGTTCTGTGTCAGCTATCCCTTAGCAGCATCCAATCCAGCAGGCAACTTTAACTTGCTTTTTTGCTCCTGCTCCTGTGAGCCAGGTCTTATAATTAGTATGTAAACTGTTGTGCCACTTATCTGTTGAAGCCATGCTGGAAGACATTTTGGCTAAAGGTTTGGGTATAAATGCTTTGAATAAATACCAAACAAACTGGTACAAAACACAGTGCCTAGCCCAGTGATGCCGAACCTTTTAGAGACCGAGTGTCCGAACTGCAACCCAAAACCCACTTATTTATTGCAAAGTGCCAACACTACAATAAAACCTGAAAACTCAGGTTTTAGTTTAGAAAAAACAACTTCAGTCCAAGCAAATATATATATATATCCTTGGCAGTGCACTGACCAGCCATGTGAAAGCTCGGACAAGTCGCAGCTAATGAGTCGAGGCACGTGACGTCATCACCTGCCACCGCAACTCCGTTCCAAGCATGCGCATGGCCCCTATGTGTGCTGTTACCCAATGCTCAGCTGCTGGGGCGATGCTGGGGCAACTTGGCTTGCATGGCGACAGAGGGCTCTGCATACCCACTGTGGCAGGCATGCCAAAGGTTTGCCACCACTGGCCTAACCCTAACCTGGTGCACTCCCCTAACCCTGATACAGGGCTCGTGATTTCTGCCCATTCTAAACACACTCCAACCGTCAAAATCATGCCAGGACACCTCATTTTTCTAACCCTAATATAGGGCTAAAGTTTCATTGAAAAGAGGGCAATTTTCAAAAAGCCTTGAGTAGCTTTTTCTGCACTGCTCAACATTTCTGCCCATTCTAAACACATTCTAACCATCCAAATCATGCCAGGACACCACCTTCTTGAACCCTAACCCAGTGATGGTGAAACTTTTAGAGACTGCGCTCCCAAACTGCATCCAAAAACCTACTTAATTATAGCAAAGTGCCAACACTGCAATAAAACCTGAAAACAGCCAGTCCAAGCAAATATATATATCCTTGGCAGTGCACTGACCAGCCATGCGAAAGCTCGGATGGGTCATGGCTAATGTGTCGCGACTGGTGACATCATCACCTGGCACCACTACTCCTTTCTGAGCATGCGCATGGCCCCTCTGTGCGCTGCTATCCAATCCCCGGCTGCTGGGGCGATGCTGGGGCGACTTGGCTCGTGTGCTGACAGAGAGGGCTCTGCGTGCCCACTGTGGCACGCATGCCATAGGTTCGCCACCACTTGCCTAGCCTGTTAACCAATACGTACATTATTGTCACACTATTTAAAAAAAAAAAACCAAACGCTTGATAAGTATCCAATTTGTTTCTGGGATCAATCTAAAGTGTTGTTAACCCCAAGGGCAAAATCCTAAGCCAGTTTAAACAGAAATGTAGATCTCCGTGCCTGCTCCAGTCACTTTAAATGACATGGAGGCCCTCTCAAAACTTAGCATCTTCCGCGCGGGGCTTACGTTTTGTTGTTGCCACCAGATAACCAATTTCTTTTCGGACAAGCTGAAATTATGGAACTTCTTTCCCAGTACATGCTTGTTTTCTGTCCCCACTTAGCTTTTTAATGTATCTGTTACACTGATATGGCTTCTTGAGCCAGCAAGCACTGCGTAAGGTGCCGAGTTCTTCCCACTCACCCATTTTATCTTTGTAACCAGGCCAGGCCAAGAGAGAAAGTGGTTGGCTCATGGCAGGCATTGGCATGGCACTGAGAGAATGGAACCACTGCCTTAGAACATCTCCTCCTTTCCCTGCTACTTGTACATGTGTTCCTAAGGCAGTTTTATCCTGGCAGATGGTTTTTGCTAAGGGTTTTTTTTTTTACTAAGGGTTCACCTGCTTAAACTGCTTTTGTTGTTTTCCAGCTTCTGCCACCTGCTCTTTTATTCACTATATTTTCATTAATTTTACTGTTATATTGCACTGGTGTTGAATCCAAGAGTTCTAGCTTTGGGACAACTGCATTTCAGGATGGAAAGCAAAGCCCTGAACACCCCTGTTATATTGCCTTGTTTTAAAATCAAGGCTTGAATTTACAATGCACTGGAAGACAGGGTGAAAATTCTAGTACCTGTAAACAAATAAGCAATCCAACCTTCCTTAAACTCACCCTTCTGTGTATTCAGCCTGCAAGAGGCCCAGGTATGCTTCCCACTTGTTGCCTACAACCTTGCCACAGGTAAAACATCGGACCGGGATGATCATTATGGTGGCCTGGAGAGAAATTTTGTATCGGGGAAAAAATTGAAAACAGGAATCATTTATGTTACTGCTAGGGCCATCTTTTCCTATTCTCACCAACACTGCCTTGGCTATTCAGCTCTCTAAGCCAACCCAAGAAGGAGCTTGTGTAGCAAAGTCTAGGAGCAAGCAAGGAACTTCTTGGCTTGAATTTTGCCTCTGCCACAAACACAAGTGGGCCATTCACTCTCAGTCCCCTCAACAGTGATATAATCAGAGTTCCACAAACACAATTATCTAAAAGCAAGAGCAAGTCTGGCCTAATTATTAGGCTGAATTAGGAGATTGATCTGGTGTCATGAAACAGCAAATTGTTTATTTTTACTTTATTGATTTGAGGGTTTTATTCCCAAGGGTTCTGCTGGGATTTTCTGTGTCAGGTTCTAATTGGACCCACTTTGGATATTATGCACCTTGATTTGGGGATGGGCGCACAATTTTTTGTTCTGCTTCAGGCAACAAAATCTCATGGGCAGCCCCCACCAAAGAGCTCTAGTGCATAATGGTTAGAGACTTGATAGAACTAAATTCAAACCTTCACTCAGCCGCAAGTTTTCTGGCATGCCTTCTGGCCAGTCACCACAATCTACATTATTCTTGTTCTTGTTGTGAGGATAAGTGGCACTGGAGGCAGCAGGCCAATTTTCAAGTGGTCTTCCCCAGCAGACCCTCTACCCCATTAAAATGCTACACAGCAAGTCAAGAGCTGTGGGGTGGGGTGCGGTGCGGTGCAGGAAGGAGTAGGGATTCCCGCAAATTGGATAGAGGAATTTCTTGTATTCTGAACCCTTGCCTTGTGGTAGGCAGACCCTTGACACTATCTGAAATAAGCAGTACTGGGAGAACACTTATTTTAAGTGCTTACCCTGATGACCCACTATTTTCCCCTAGTTTTGATTGGTGGATTTTTCTACTGAAAATAGCAATGTAGACCCCACCAACCTGAAGACTTTCCACATTCCATGCCTAAAGTTACATGTTGTTATTAGCCTGTTCCATCTCTCTATACTAGAAGCAGCAAAAAGAAGCAAACAGGCACATCTTCCTTAGGGCCACTGCCTTTCCTTGCAGTTTGCCTCAGCCCTCCAAATCACCCACAAGACCGCAACGCTCTGTAACAGGCTAGGCCGTGCAAGTGGCAGTAAATACAAGGAATATTTCTTGGGGAGCCTTTCGAGGAAGTTAGTGCTAACTACACTACTTTATTCTCAGGAACAACAAGGAGCCAGGGTGGGGGGCTTTGAAGGGCCTGATGTGGTTTTGCCTATTTTCGGAAGACAACAAAGACGAGGTAAGACAAGGCATCAGTGCATCAGAAAAGCTGTGCCTGTTTGTTGCACCTTCTTATCACATTCTCTTAACTTCCCGCAGGGCCAATCAGTCAAAACTCCAAGGCAAAAAAGGCAGCAAGCCTGGTGCTTTCCAGAAGGGTTGGATTACAATTCCCAGGATCCCCCAGGCGCTCTGGGCGGGGGGGGGGCACCAATTTAGGGGACTACTTACTATAAACAAATTTAGTGCAGGCAGGAGAAAGCGCAAAACTGGTCCATCACCCGTGGCTTTTTTTTGCTGGTTGACCTCCGTGTGCAGCCCAAAATTCAACCTATGTGGCTTCCCCGCGTCCGCGTGTCAGCGCACTAGCTTCACCGGCTGAATTTCTGCTTTTCACGCCGCTGGCACAGTTGCAATGCCGGGAAATCAGAAAGCGGCCTAAGCGCGATCGCCATCCCCCCAACCCCAGCCCTGTCCAATTTTTCTTTTTTGGGGGGGCGGGGCGCTATCTGAGCTGCCGTTGCTCTCCTGGGATCCCTTAAACTCGCCTGTCCTCCCCAGTTTCCCCCCTTAACTCGGCCCCTTTCCTCACTCGATGCCCCCTTGACTGTCCTCCGCCCCATCCGCCAAGCGGACCGCTAGAACCGAGGATCTCCCTCCGCAAGCCCCGTAACCTTTCCTCCTCCACGCCCCCCCCCCCCCGGGCTCTCACCTTCTTCCGGCTCTGCCTTGCTGCTCGCGGCCTCGGCTCGTTCCCAAATGCAGGCGCAGCAGCGTGGCCGCCCGCGAGCCTGCGCTACGTCTCGATCCGCCCGCGAGAGGGAGGCAAAGGGCAGCGGAACCGCGGCGAGAGGCGGAGGAAGGGGAGCGGCTCCTCCCCTTCCTAACGGAGTCCGAAATTCCCCTACTGGATGAAAAACGACTTTAATTTGTGGAGGACGTTTTTTTTTGTTAGCAGCCTCAGGATTTTTGCCATGGATGTAGTTAACCCTTGTGCAAAAAAAGTGCAATACTTATTTTAGCCTTTTAAGGCTTTAATTTTAATTTAATCTATGCTGTTTTGATTTGTTAAAATTCGCAATAAAAGCAATTAAATAAAAGATTTCACATTCATGCAAGTTGCTTTCCCCCTCTTCACTCCCTTCTGTTTTACAAGCTAATTTATTACATTGCTTTTACACTTTTTTTCCTTCTCTCTCTCTTATTTCTCTTTCGTGCATAGTAAGTTTGGCCTATCTTACAGGGTTATTGTGAGGATTAGGAGATAATTATGCGAGGAGGGGTGTACCCACAGCTTTCCTCTCCATCAGAAGTATGAAATCCAGCTGTGAAGTACCTTGCTTGCATAACTCTAAATGCTGCCAATTTAATATTCTCTCGCCCCGCTGCTAGGAAAAGCAAGGCTGTTTGAGACGAGCTGGCAATGTGGAAATAAGAGAAGCGAAGTAACCTACTTTTGAAGTAACAACCGGGGTAGTTAACTGCGGTTTAAGAAGGAAGGCATCAGAGCGCTCCTAAAGTCTTCTGAGCATGAGCTACAAGCGAAACGTAACGTTAAGCGGGTGTCTTGAGTTTAAATTTGCAGTAAAAATTCAATCAACGTGCTTGAAAAAATTAACCTGTAAAGCCTGGCTGAAACAAATGGAAAGAATGCAAGCATATTCTTTAAACGCTTCGGCCTCATATAAATAACAACCTTATAATCACGAACCTCTCTTCCTAAAGAGACACAGGAACCAGAAATAAAAGCATAGCCGGGTGGGGGAAAAAAGCTGGACGCCGGCTTTCGAGTCAGGCAGAACTCTTCGTCAAAGAAAGGCGTTCAGAGCAAAATTCCCCTAATAAAAATGACGCCATGCATCTGATGGGAACCCAGTGCAGCTGGGTGGGTTTTGTCGTTGCTGGTGGGGGGCGGGGTATCGAAAGGCGGACAGGAGGTGCTGGGGTTCAGGCATGCTTGGACATCCTCTCCTTTGCCTTAGTAGAAATCCCTTCCCCTCTTAGAGCCCCCCGGACTCCTCCCCAGTTCCTCAAACACGCCCTCCCCATCGCTGCTCCTTTTCTCCCCTCCCATTTCCTTCCCCCTGTCCCGTGCCTGGAATTTGCTCCCCCCTCCCTTTCCATCCTGCATCCCCGCGGAGAAGCAGCTTTCTAGGTGCCTGTAGGGAAAGGGGGGGCTCTTGCCCCAAATCCACGCTCCTTTCCAGCCTCTCGTGCCCCGAGGCCAAGGTGAGGGCTCACAGGGGTATGTATGATGAGGGGGCAATGAGGGATGGGAGCGGGCGAGATACGAGGAACTAAAGTTATGAAGTGGGAAGGAGGCATCTCTCTTCCCGGGACGGGGGATGATTTCTGCCCTACTGAATATTTCCGGCCCCCCATAGAATTGATTCTGCCCTGTCCCTTTACGCAAGCTCAGGAAAGGGTGGGGGGCGATTTGGCAACGACGCTTCTTTTCCTTCAGAGGTGTACGTACTTTGTTAAGAGACAAAAGAAAGAGGGTTGATCCAAAAGTTGCATTTTATCTTATTTGGCTTTCTTTGTTTTGTTCTCCCCCTCCACCCAGGTTTTAAGGGAAATTGCTTAAGGAAAAAACACACCCATCGAGTTATGCAGGTTCGAAATATATTCGACCATTTCACATTTGGAAATCGAGTATTTCTATCAATCCAAATCTAGGATTGGAGGCGGAGTTAAATCTGAACTGGAGAAGGGGGTTGAAATTGGGATCATATGATATTTTTGTTCAACGTGAAATATTTTGAGTTCACTTACTGTAAAATATAAATGTGAAATAAGTGGGAAGGATGTGTACAGGAGGACCTTGGAAAGACAGACTTAAAAACTGGGCAGAGATGGGGGCTGTAAAATTTGGCAATTTTTTTCTCTGTGGTCTAAGTAACAGTTGAAGGGATAAACTCCAGCTCCCCCCTCCCAATACCAGCTTCTTCTGAGCATATGATAGCAAGAGAACCTAGGAAATCCGTAATGTGTGAATGTGGACAGGGTACTTTCAGAAGACTAAGATAGCCATTGCTCTGTCCCCTTTTAAAATTATATTTTATTTTGTTTTCATTTTAGAAGTAAAATCGGTTTCAGCTTCAACTTCCTTAGTTCCTTCACTAGAACAGGATAAATGCATATCATCCTGTGCCTCTCCCCCTTTTTCTGGCAGAAAGGCAAATTGAAATTTATAAATCTTTTAGATAAAGAGGAAAAGTAACTTTTAAAATGTGTCAAAACCTGGTTGCATTTGAAATCTTTGTAGTTTTCAAGAAGGGGAAAGATCAGTAGATAGTCCTTAGAAGTTTGAAACGTGGAAATCCTGCGCTGTTTCACCCTCATCTTCTTTTTAAAGCCACATGTATGGAAGCCAAGTATGAATTTTTCTTCCCTCCATTTTGATGTCCAAATGTGGAGGTTTGGATTGAGAGATCCTGGAGGAAGGAAAAGGAGCATTGTGCCTTCACGGTGTTGAGTATCCTGCGGACATCAAATACAAGCAGTGCCAGTTAGATCCATTTTAATTCCAGCTGGTAACACAACAAGATGTAGAAAAGTCAAACTGGGGGGAAATACTTCTGAGAGCTGCTACACCTCACAGGGTTTGTGGGAGGGCAGAACAGGTGAAAACCATCCATGCTACTTTTGCACAGAGTGGGAGATACATACAGTGTTGTTGTGAACACTTAACCATGCCTAAGTGCCAGGTCTGTATCTCAAAGTCATCCATCTCTTTGGTCTAATTACCTGTATCCCTAATTTTGGGATGACTGTCCTACTCCAGGCTAACATTTCATTGTGTAATTTGCATAAAAATACATCTTATTTCATGGAGATTCTCACCTACATTGTCCTCCATTTTATCCTCAGAACAGCAACCCTGCAAGATAGGTTAGGCCAAGAGTGACTGTTCCAAAGTCATCCAGTCAGCTTTATGGCTGAGACTAGAACCCGGACTGAGGCTCAGGCCAACACTCTAACCACCATATGGCACAGCCAAATTGGCTCTCTTAGGTCATTTGCAACCTTAGGGGAAAGAGTAAATCAAACAATGACTTTTATTGGGAAATTAAACCTTATCATAGGCAGATTTATGTCTGGGGTCCAAAAATACCCCAGACACAACTAACTCTAGGTTTCTTTAAAAGGTACAATAAAAGCGACCTGTACTGAGATAATAGCACTATAATTATTGAGACATCTAACAAAGTAATCTCAACAAATTCTCTTTAAATATGTGTGTGTGTCTTTTTTTTTACAATTGAATCTCTACTGTGATCATGAGATGATCTTTCCAGTTTACTGAGAGTCCACAAAAGCCCCTCCTACACTTTCCTAGCCCTTGTCTCCCTACCTTCCCAGTTAGGCCAAGAAACCTTTACTTTTATTTATGGTCTTCAAATTCCAAAATGCCCTATAGTTCTCAACAGTGGCATCTTTTCATACAAATTGTGAAGTGAAAAATGGCAGCATGGCATGGTGGTTGGATGGGGGACCCAGGAGGTTTGGATTCTAGAACCCATGAAGATCACTAGGTGACTTTGGGCCAGACTCACTCTCGGTCTCACCTACCTCACAGGGTTGTTGGAGGATAAAATGGGGAGCTGGACTATATAAGCTGCCTTGGGTTCCCCAGGAGAGAAAAAAGAGTGAGATAAAAATGTAATGCAACAACAAGTTTCAATTTAGCTGAGGCAGCAACAATAAATGTAATATATATTCCTTGATGTTAGACAGTGGGGCAACTGTCTCAGGTGGCAGATGCTAAGGGGTAGAGAGTGAAGGTGACCTGTTTGAGGACAGAGGTGTGTGTGCCCTGCATCCCCTAAGCTAACCTGCTGCCCTCTGGTAATAGGGAAGGTGTTGTCCCATCACCCAGTGCTGAAAGAACGTGCTAATGGGAAAACCTCTCCGAGTCAGGCCTGGGATGTGGGAGATCCAAGTTCTGGTTCCCACTCAGTCATGAACCTCACCGAGTGACTTTGGGCTACTCCCTAACTCTCAACATGGCCTATCTCACAGGGTTGTTGTAAGGATAAAATTGGAGAGAAGGAGAACTATGTAAATTAGAAACATGTATGTAAATTGCCTTGGGATCCTTGCAAAAAGGAAGTATATAAACATAATTGTTCTTGATGTTGTTTCTAACAAGAACTGTCAGTCCTGGTCCACTTCTACACATGGAAGGGAACAGGGTGCAATGCTATCTTGTCTTTTGTCTCAGGCAGAAATATATCTTGGCCTGGCTCTGTTCCAGTGACAGGGTTAAGGTTACCTGCAGATAATCAATTTCTCTCTCTCTCTCTCTCTCTCACACACACACACACACACACAGAGAGAGAGAGAGAGAGAGAGAGAGAGAGAGAGAGAGAGAGAGAGAGAGAGAGAGAGAGTGTGCATAACCCTTGAACTACACCAGCTACCCTAAACAGTTAGGAATGCTACTAGGTGATTGCAAGTATCTCTACTTAGAAAGAATCTCCATTTCCACACAGGCCCAAAACTGTTAAAAACAGATAAATAATGTAATTTTCATGCATCTTTTGTCTTCCTGATCAGGTTATTCCACACAAGAGCATGATATAGCTGATTTCATAACATAATATTTTTGTTCTAATTTTACTTGTAATTGTTCTCCATGCAGTTTCTTACTACTTATTGTTATCATTATAGAGAATGAAAAATCTTTGTTGTTATCTTAGGAGCCAGGATTGCTTGTGTTTTCTGCCAAGTGTATCTTTAATGGCAAACCAGGTAGTTCTTGTGCCATGTATGAAAAGGGCTTTTTCTCTCTCATCCTAGATCCATCCATCATGGGGGTCAGCCGTGGTTGTTTGCTCTGTGTTAAAGTGAAGATGTTTGTCTTCAACCTCATCTTCTGGGTGAGTTGTAGTTGGACTGCCAACCTGCAGCTACAGGGAAGGTTGTGTTAACATGATTTCAAAGGCAAACCTCTGTCCGATTGCCTTCTCATACCATGGAACCATCTGCATGCTTCCAGTTTTCATGGGGAGGGCTGGCTACTTGGGTACACTCTTGCTATTTAACAGATATTCAACATATAACAAATACTTAATATGCAGGGCTGTTGTGAGAGGGAATGAGGCGGGAAACACATTTGCCTATTAGAATTCTAAATCAGAACAAAGGGACTCCCTTGCACCGCTGTTGGACGAACTGCTGTGATGTCATGCAATGTCCAGTTGTTTGCAGGCCCTAGACTATTAAATGGGATGTGGCCGAAGTGAATGGCTAGTTTTGTTGAGGAAAAAAAAACTTTGCATAGGAACTAGGGAGAAGAGGAGCTATGTATTATTGTCATAAAAGTAATGGACACAAAGGGAAGCATTAGTGGCACAAAGATCAGGAGGGCCATTAAGCTGATTATCTCTCCCACAGCAGTGTCCTGGAGCAAAAGAAGGGAAAGTCTATGGAATGGGCTTCCCAGAGAGGTGTCCTTTGGTGCTGACGCTTTTTTCATTTTGGTGCCAGGCCAAACCCTTTTTATTTTGCCATTATTTTAAATGTTAGTGGTGTTTTAAGACTGGATTTTATCTATTATTATCTGGATGCTGTATCTTATTCATTTATTTCTTGAATTACTGCCCTGAGACATTGTGAAGGGCGGGATATAAAAGCTTTAAATACATAAACAAACAAACAAATGAGTCCCTGGTGGTGTGAGCCTTACCTTCTCCTCCTCTTCGGCCTTTCCCTCTCGCCTTAGCTGGGTGGCTGTGGCGTGCTCGGCGTGGGAGTGTGGCTGGCCGTTTCTCAGGGCCGCTTTGCCACCTTATCGTTCTCCTTCCCGTCGCTGTCTGCAGCAGGGCTCTTCATGGCCACGGGCGCGATCATCATGGTTGTCGGCTTCCTTGGCTGTCTGGGGGCAGCGACTGAACATCGTTGCCTGCTGCTGACGGTAAAACGTTCCTCTGCATCATTATTACGCTGTGTGTGTGTGTGTAAGTGTGAGAGAGAGACACATGGACATGCATAATATGGCACTTGGGTGAACTGCACAGCAGACTGAAATGAGACCTTTGGTAGGGGCAGGTATCAGTTAAAGAAGCTGGTGAATACAGGACTCGACGTGAACCGGAGTTCATCCTCAGGAATAGTGGACACATTCAGAATTTTGGAAGGGTGTTATGGGCACTCTTACAAAATGGCTGCCATGCGGAGGGGGCTTACTCTTTCATAAAATGGCTTCCACGATAGGCATGACTTAGGCACAAAACATTCCCCAGAAGGCAAACAAGTGAGACTAAAAAAAAAAAAATAAATTAGCTTGCTTGAAAACCCAAGTACAAGACAGAGGTGGAGTTTGAGCTCCAAAGGGCAACACTACTCTTTGGAACCCAAAAAAATGATGGTGCTGGAGGACAGTATTTTGGGTTGCAGCAGGCCAGCCTCCAATGAAAAAATTATTAAGAAAGACAATACAAATCAGGAAGGACAGGATGACTGCTAAGTGCTAAAAAAGGTACCCATAGGTACTATGTTGGAGACTATAGATCTATGCAACTTATTTTGTACAGTAGGAATGCAGAATTATATATATTAAAAGTGAGCTCCTGAGTGTAGGCAGAGTACAGTCATTGATGAGAAGCACAACAGTGTATTTTTGTGACACTGTTGAAGTTTAGCAGTGGTGATTGGAGGCTGCCTGAAGCATGCTGGGAGTTGGAGGCCTTTTTTCTTCCTAAACATACCTAGGATTGGGTGCTGGGGAAATTAAACTAAGTGACCTTTATGTGTGATCAAGTAAGGATGGACCAGAGAGGTGGGCACAATAGGGGGTGGGAGGTGCTCTGGCTTCAGCAATGCACACATTTGTATGAAAACACACATCTGTGAAACTTCGTCCCTTTGCCTGGGGTTGCTGATCCGGTTGTCTCTCCCCAGTTCTTCTTGGTCCTTTCCACCCTCTTTCTCCTGGAACTCATTGGGCTGTTGGTTTTCGTCACCTGCCGGGACAAGGTAACAACGCTTATCTCTACTATGGGGAAGGAGATACAAGATAGTTTACGTCAGTGTGCAAGTAACATCAGCTGCCTGCATCATCCTCCCTTGAAAAAACGTGCTCCAGGCGCTAAGGCAGGGGTTCAGCACCCCTGCTGTGTAAAGGGAATGGATGTGTGCAAAGAGGAAAGTGATTCAGACTGTGAACTGCCTTGATTTGAATGAACCAGGAACAAGCATACTGTATAAGCTAATGAATCACTTCCACAACCTAATCCACAGTTCCTGTTTAGGAATTATTGTAAACTGCTCGGAGAGTTTCAGCTATTGGGTGGTATAGAAGTGAAAGGAAGGGCAGAAGCAAAGTAGCTAGCTACATCCCTAGCTGAGTACAGTATTTTCCAAGTTTCCTTGGAAGAGATACAGCAGTTTGGAATGTCTAAGTGAAATAACCATTTGTCTTTCATGGGGGTGTTAGCTGGTCTTCTTTTCCACTCAGTTTGTTTCTTTCTTCCAGGAATCGGTACGGCATGCCAGAAAACCATAATTTAAGATCATGCATGAATTTGTCTGCTCTATAACCCTCTAAAATGCAGTAAGCGAAGGACCGTGGTTTCCTATCTTGAATCTCCTTTGAGTGAAAGTAGCTGAGAAATCTGCTGTCAGAAATCTCAGCTTTGGAACTAGAGAAGTCCTTTCCTACTGTGTTTTTGAGCTAACACAGAGTTTTTCAGCATTAGATCTCCCCACAACATGCCAGCCTCGCTTTCCTGGATGCGCTGGTCTTTTCCAAAGTTTGATTGCCCAGTCACCTGATTGTACTCAACAGACTGCCAGTGCTCACCGATTTAGCATCCCCTGTCCTCATTGGACTGCTTAGGATTCCTCACCCATAGAAGGTTTTTTCCCTCTATGCATTTTAGTACTTAGGCAAATTGTAGGGTTCTCCCAAGTCTGCTCATGGTGCCAGTTTGGCTGCCAAGGATTGTCACGTTGGCACTCAGACAATGAGATAAGTAGGAATAGTAAAGGAAAGTCCTCAAAACAAGGTGTGGTCATTCTAGGAGTCTCAAAATACAATTGCTTGTAAAAATGACCTAGAGTGTCACATGCTTTCCTTGGTCGGTGGAATTTGCTTTGTCTCTGGTGTCTTCCTCCTGGCCCACAATTGCCAGCATCATTCATCCGGATTGGGAAGGCTGGTTTCAGAATCTGTTTACTGCTTTCCCAGAGGTTTTGAACTCTTTGGTATGGGAAGTGAAGCCAAACTTTTTAATATGGAATGGGGGCTGCAAAGTTTTGGGGTAAAGAGTGACTTATAAAGTTGTTCTTGCCTTGACCATTGGGGGGGCTTCCTCTTTTTCTTGGTTTTAAAAAACAATGTTTTGTTTGATTCCACCCAAATATTAATAACCACCATGGGAACTAGAAACTAATCTCTTTTCCACCCAGCAAAAAAGCCAACCACCTTCTTGGTGCATGCTAATGCTCATCTGGATACACCTCTTGTATCTTTTCTCCAGTTTGACAGATATGCTCAGGCCAACCTAAAAGAAGGGCTGAAATTGTATGAGAAGGAGGACAGCTTGGGGTTAACCAAAGCATGGGACCTTGTGCAGAATGAGGTAGGTGTTTTGATACCCTAATTAGAGTGTTAAGGAACAATAGGTTGGAACCTCTGGTAGCTTTTCCCCACATCAGGTTCTCCTCTCCCACCCCAATTTTTTCCGAGACTGATTCTTCCCATTGCTTTCCAGTTTCGTTGCTGTGGAGTACAGAATTACACAGACTGGTTTGAGGTATGTAACAGAACGTGGGTTCCGAAGTCCTGCTGTTTGCAGCAAAGTGAGACTTGTCAAGAGGACAGGACCAGCTGGTGGCCAGAGGTGAGTTGGAGGCAGCAGGGCTTGCTCTCATTCCATTCAGAGACATTTAATGGGGCAGCTGGTAGTGCTTGTTGCCTGATCAAGGGGCAGTGGCGAGACCCAGAGGCCTGAATAACGGTCCGTGTGCATAGATGCACTCTGCCACAGCTGTCTTCAACCAGTGGTTGCCTAGAGCTAAAGCCCCACCTGGAAGAATGGACATGAACTAGGAAGAAGGGCATCCATGTTTGCCTTGGGGAGAAAAGCTCTTGGAAATCTGCTTGCCTTTTCTTAGAGCTTTCATTCTCAATAAATGTCATTTCCTGAGATTGTTCGCAAGGGTGGCAGTCCTGCCGCTTAACGTCCTATGCCAGAGCATTTCAAGTGTCCTCTCTTACACACCTGCTTAAGCTTTTAAGACCACCTTCACTTAGGTATGTGCTTGGACTGAATTTCTGAATCGCAATCAACCAACTAAAGGCCACTGCTCCGGGAGCAGCTGCCTGCCTGTTAAATATATATATATTGTTTAAATCAGGAGTGGAGGAATGTAGTTTGCCAGATGTTTTGGCCTACAACTCCCATCAGTCCTTGCCACCATAACCAATGGAGAGGGAGTTTTGGCCTACAAGTTGCCTATCACTGGCAGTCATCCTCGGGGTGCCAAATTAAGCCAGTGGCACAGAATATGGACACATTCTCCCAAGCCACCTTACTGAGGATTGTGCTTACTGTGCGTTCTGTACCTTACAGGCCTGTTATAAGAAGGTGAAAGACTGGCTTGGGGAGAATATCTCTGCAATGGGAATCTTTGCTGCCTGTATCATTGTCGTCCAGGTGAGTTGGCATGTGCAGCCATGGTAGACTGTCACCCAGGCAAGTGCGAAAGGGTTGTGAAGCAAAGCATCCAATTCCCATTGCCACGGCAGGCACTCGGATGGGCAATTGTGGGAGATCTGGGAGATGCCAATGGGGTGGTGGTGGGAAAGTCATCTGTAGCACTGCAGACTGCCAAATTAGCTTGCTCGCAAGGGGCAAATTTTGCTCGCAAATGAGATGTTAACTTTTGGGGCACTCTGTAGCACGAAAAACACTTTCTTCCACTTTAAAGGAATCCCCGAGTTCATGGGCTGCATGTTACCTTTGCCATAGAGAATGCAGATTGCCTGTCGAGAGAGAGTTGGAAAAGCCCACTTTGCACCTTAATGGGATTGTGCAAGTTCAGCAAAGTTTGCCTATCTTTGTATAATGTATTCAGTGGGATAAACTATCCCCAAATAGGCCTAATGCCCAGGTAGAACAAGCAGCCCAGATGGCCCCCATCCTGTGAAGAGTTACGCTCTTCAAGAGCAGTTCCCTGCTCGGCCACTTGCCACAGCAACCAGATGCTACCTCCAGCCTTGGCTTTAGGTGGGAGGAACCCAAGGACGGCTCATGAGCACACTCCGCTCTTGCATTCATCAGGCCCCAGGCCTGATCCCTGGGATCTCCAATTAGAAAAGGGGAAGATGGGGGACATTGCCTTATACTGAGGCAGATCACCAGCCTGCTGAGCTCTCTGTTTTACACGGAACTAGCAAAGCCCTTTAGGGCCACAGACAGGGGCCTTTCCCAGCCCTGCCTGGTGATTACAGGGGACCATCCGCCTGCAAAGGGTGTGCTCTACCATGGAGCTGGAGTCTTTTGCAAGACGTTCGTTCATAGGGCCACCCTACATTGGAGATGACTTGATGACACCTAACACATCAAGAGCATGCGTCTTTGCAATGAACACTCTTTTCTGATTTGTGTGTGTGTGTGTGTGTGTGTGTGTTTCAAATATATGTACACTGTTAAGCTTTTTTGTGGTGGCAGTACAAATTCCATTGCAAATTCAGAGACATGCCGCTTTCAACCACAGATTTGCATCCAAGTCTGTACCTGGTCTGAAAGAGGTGAAGTGAGACACTCCTGACCAGAAACTGAAATCTACTTGCCATACCTCCCTAGCTGTTGCCTTCCTGCATTTTAGAGGCGGGGGTGGGGGCGGAATGAGGCATCTTGGCTCTAAGAGGGCAACAGGCTGGGCTGGAGCTTCCACTCTTTTTCCCATAACAAGATTTGTCTCTTGTCCCTAGGTCTTGGGCATTGTGTTCTCCATGCTGATGTACTGCCAGGTCCGGAAGGCAGCAAAATACTACGACTGAGTCCATCTGTGTATACTCCTGCCAGCCAGTCCTTGTAGCTCAGGGACATGATGCTCTAAGCAGCAATAAGGGCATTGCTAGTTCTCTTGGAACTCCTCTGCTTTCTCCTCCCTGCTTCTTCCTCCTTCAGGCCCTCTTTTTCAAGCCTTAGGGCCTCTCCTAAAGCTAATTCTTGCTAGTCACTCCTGCCACGACTGCTGCGAACAAAGATATTTTCGATCCAAGGTGGTTACCTCTGCTCCCATTAAAAAGAGCTCATCTCTACTACTACTTCCTCTTTTAACTACCCATATATCCCTACAACCCCTACATACTGCTTGCTTTCCTCTTCGCTTACCTAGTTCCCTCTGTATATGATGCCCCCTCTCCCTTCAACTCTGTTGCTTTTGTATATAACAGAACTATACCAAGCACCAATAAAATAACACATTTTAGTCACTGCTTGTTACCTCTTCTGTATTTGTATTTTGGATAGAGCTTATTTCTTTAAAGGGGAACCTCTTCTTCTATCTAAACCATCGCCTGTCAAGACAATACACCAATGGGTTGGTAAAAGACAGATTTTTTATTGGCTTGCAAGTTGGCAGGAAGGAGAAAAAAATACATCCTCTCCCTTCCGATTTACCAATCATCTTTGGACAAAAATAGAGGGTCAGGACCTGAAAAGGCCCTTGAAAATCTGATACAAAAGTATACTAAGGTAGAGGGAAGGGAGGATAAACAGAGGGTTGTACACGACTCCTAGAGCCCCGTTTACATTCCATCTGCCTGAAGGCAGCCTCATGTTTGCAGCCCCCTCCCCCAATAGAAAAAGCAGACCCTGAAATATCGTTCTTGGAATCTGGGAGAGACATTCGTGGGAAAGGGGAGCTGGTGGGAGGGGGAGAGAGCAGCAAGATGACATGATCTCTTCCCCACCGTTCCACAAAGGGACACTTATCGCAACGAAACTGTAGACAAACCCAGCTTATGTGCAAAGGATCTTTTAAGACACTTATCTGGAGGGGGTGGGAGGGAAGAAAGGAAAGATCTGATTGCAAGAACCCCCAGCAGCCGGGGCTGGGGTGCATGAGGCAGATGTGGTGCGGTGTATTTGTCAGTACACCTCTGTAGTGTTTTTCCTCGCACGTGTGTGTGTGTGTGTCAGAGAGAGACAGAGAGAGACTCCACTCAGAAGGGCTGCTGTACCTCTTCAGAGAGAGAGACTCCACTCAGAAGGGCTGCTGTACCTCCTCAGAGAGAGAGACTCCACTCAGAAGAGTTGCTGTACCTCCTCATTACCCAAGGAGGAGGAGAAATGTGGGGCAGGATTTCTAGGGTGGAGGTACACAGACCCTCCAGCCCAACCGTAGTGTGGAAATGAGGTTGCCATTTTTAAATTAAAGCTTATGGGAGCTCAGGCTAGGTGGGAACAGGAGATTTGAACTGTATGGCTTGAGGGGAGCTTCCAACCCTGACCACTGTATGTCGGGGAGAAAAGAGGATACCGACGGGGGAAGAGACGGAGCCATTAGTATTTCCGCTGCAGCTTCTGGAAGTCACTTGTGTTGAGGCGTGGGCGAGGCAGGTCACCAAACATCTCTGTGCCATCTGATACCCGCAGCACAAGAGCCCGCATGCTGGCAGCAATCTTCTCGAGATCGGGGGATGAATGCTGAAAAAGGACCATAAGTGAGGAGGCACAGCAATCTTTTCTTCCCTCTGTACCTTGACCCCCCACCACACACACCTGAGGTGTATGTGCCGTGCCTTCTTGCTTCCCCTTGTTGCAGGCAGCCCTCCCCTCCACCCATCTACCCAAATGCCCACCAAGCATCTCCCTTTGCCTTCCACCCATCCGAAACATCCTCCTTTCTACAGCAATTTCGACTTTTTCGCCAAGCAAATCAGCTGATTCCCACACTTCAAACAAATCTGCATTATTCTGTTAACCCTGGAGAAGATGCATAGGCTATGCAGATTGCTACAGCCCTGGCTAGTGACACCTTGCCCAAATCTGCCTTTTCTCATTAAAAATGGCTGTACATATTCATGCCTATCTTCATATAAACCCAGGTTATGTACAAAGGATCTTTTAAGACACTTAACTGGAGGGGGTGGGAGGGAAGAATGGAAATATCTTATTGCAAGAACCATCAGCAACCTGTGCTGGGGTAGATGAGGCAGAGGCTGTGTGGTACGTTTGTCAGTACACCTCTGCAGCGGGTTTTTTTTCCCCTTTTTAAATTGGATTATTTATAAAGAAAATATTTTTGTTAAGTGAAGCAAATTAAACTCTTTACAATACAAGTTGATATACACAGTGTTGTGAATTGATTGGTAATAAAGCACTTAGAACTAATTAGAACTGAAAGCCATCGTGGTATAAGGCTAAGTGTTAAGCTGGGAAGCTCGAAAATAGCCCCCTTCTGTCCGTAACACTCACTGGGTGACTTTGGGTCAGTCATGGACACTCAGCCTAACCCACCTCACAGGGTTGTTGTGAGGATAAATGGACAAGAGAAGTACTCTGAGGGTTGGGTTCCTCATGAGAGGGAAAAAGGCAGGATATAATGCAATCATCAGCGTTGTCCTCAAGGTAAACATTCAATGCAAGGAAGGTGGATAAAGAAATAGGACAGCAAAGAAGTGGATAGAAATACCACCGGGAAAAGAGACCTTGGAGAAAAAGGAGTTAAGAAACATTCACTGCTCTGCTATAAAGCAATATATAAATATACTTGCAAACTTAGCACAGATTCTGCTGAGAAACTGGTTGGGGTCTGCATATTCCAAGTGCAGTCTTGCAATATGCAGACCCCAACCAGTTTCTCAGCAGAATCTGTGCTAAGTCTGCAAGGCTACAATGAAGCCTGACCCAAAGGGAAGGGGAAGCACTTGAGGGAGGGTCCACCCTTCCCCAACAGCAGTTGTCCTTCCCATGCAGACCCCTTTGGACACAACCCACCTTGCTGTTCTCTTCATCAGAGGATCGCATCTCTTGCCGTTGCTCCTTAAAGCCCCAAATAGGCACCGAGACCGGCAGAGATTTGGCATACTGATGGCTGAGGGGCGGGGGGGCTGTCTGTCCAGGGGCTTCCTCACTCAGGCTTCCATCTGGGGGGAAGAGGCGAGCGGCGAAGCGGATTAGGGCACAAAACTAACGAGCGGCAGCATCTTGCACAAAGCAGGCATCATTTATCAGAATCCCCATGACCCACCAGCGCGGTGTAAATGTGATCATGCAGAGTGTAGAAGCTCTTTCTGCCAGAATGCAAAAAGTCAAAAGGAGGCAGGGCCAAAGTACAGCATGTTTTAGCTCAAGGCTCTTACTGTCAGTTAGTCAACCTTTCGGAGAGGCATTTCAACCCCTCAGAATGAGGAAAAATGGCCCAGGAGCCAAAAACCACCAAATGGTCAAGGGAGGGGGTGGAAGCATCAGGGGACTGCAGGAGGGCCACCCTGGCCCCTGAGGCCTGAGGTTTTGCACTCGAGTGCATCCTCAATATCACTTAACATTTAAATTTGTGTGAAGTGGTACCCACCAGCTACCAGGTGGCTCACAATTTAAACTTCCATTCACTCCATGTCCATGTGAAGAGTGAACATGCCGTTTTGGGAGCCCCAAATGCAAAAGAAATAGAGCAGATCTAGATAATGAAAATGCTGCTTCTCCCTTCTAGTGATTGTAGGGCCGTCACCCTAATAAAGCCACTTTGGTTGACCAATCAAATTTCTGTGAGGGTTATTTGCAATGTCAGGGGGCTATAATGTCCAGGTGCACATAGTCTAAAATATTTGGAAACAGGTTTATTAATAATAGTTCTTCAACGGGATCTTTATAAAAACATTTAATCAGATGTACAACATGTGAAAAGTCACATTAAAAATATCAGTTCTTTCAAACCAACAGTATGTGTGTTGTGAACATCTAAATTACTCGAGGTAGGTAGAAAAACATTTTTTCCCCCAAAAACACTCTGGAAAAATATGATGGCCCTTGGGTTGGTCTCACTTAGCCGTATTTACAGTGCACTCATCGAAATAAATGAGGCTTATGGTAATCATGACTAAATCCCCATTGGTTTCAAGGCAAATGTATTCTAAGCATAACTATACCTGGATCTCACCTCATACAAGTCTCCTGACAATCTTGAAGTGTAGGTTTAATTGGCTCAAGGCCAGCCCAAGAATTCCATGACTAAGCAACGATTCAAAGGCAAGTTTCTCTGTTACCCAGAGGTGCCCTCTAGATATCTTGCACAACTCCCAAAGGTTCCAGCCAGCATAGGCACTGGTAAGGGATTGTGGGAGTTATAGTCCAAAAGATCTGGGGGGAATCAGGTTGCTTGCCCCTTCTCTTGATCAACACAATACTCTGGGTTTGGCGCTTGACCTCCCACGGGGCTGCCAGAAATAAAGTGGATTGTATAAGAGAAGACACTTCCCAGAATAGGCCATGCTTGTGTAATAACCAGCATTTTGGTATCTCAGCCGGCATAATACCTTTTTATGCGGAAAATGTGACGATAACTCAAACTGTAAGAGCATGAGATGATCTGTGCTGCCTCAGACCAAGAATGTAAGAGTAACAGCCCCCTCCTGCCCCATCTCCCCTAGCAACCGGTGTACAAAGGCATATTACTTCTGATACTGGAAGCAGCATATAGCCAGTGATTACTTTCTTCTGCATGAATCTGTCCAATGAACCCCCTTTTAAAGTCATCAAACCGATGGCCATCAATGTATCTTCTGGAAGTGAATTCCATAGTTTAAATAGACACTATGTGAGTAAGTCCTTTCTTTATCTGTCCTTGATATACGTGTTTGTGTGTGTAGTTAGTTCATCCTCCCCAGCGCCACTCACCATCAGTGCTCTCTAGATCGGAGTCGAAGAAAGGTTCATAGTCCTGGCTTGGGGAATCCTCATCCATCACAAATAAACCTGGAAGTGGATTTTTTTGTTTGTTTAAAAAATGGAATTACCATTCTCATCAGCAAAGGGATCCCTCATCCAAACGCTAGGTACAGCTGTCTCTGGACTGGTCCTTCAGGGAAAACACAGACCTGGCTGGAAAGTAACAATAACACCTGGTTTCTTTAACCTACAGCTTGTGGAATTCTGGGTTGTCGTGATGTGCAAACCCAGTTGTCCTAAAGGATCATGGTTTGTTAATCACAAAAAACCCAGAAAGATATCTATGTCTTGTTGATGGGGGTCATTTAAACCATGGGTTGTCCCTTTGTACACAATCAGAATCATGGGTTGTTTGGTTGCTATGCCAGGGTAAAAGCGGCAGGTAAGAACAAAAAAAAAAAAAAAAAGACAGACTTGCGAAGATGTGAAAGAGTATTGGATTAAAATACATAAATGGCTTGAGGAAATGCTACAAAAACCCTTAGCTTTTAAACCTGAAATGTTCTTGTTAGATATTGTACCGGAAAATATTAGCAAACAAGAAATGCATTTGATACTGCATTTATCACAGCGGCAAGGATCGCGCTTGCTCAATACTGGAAGAGTGAGAAACTACCCACTGAGGAACTGATTTTGAAAAATATTCTGGACTGTGCAGAAATGGACAGACTGACTCTATTACTGAAGGAGAAAGAGGATACTGACTTCTATCAAACTTGGTATTTTTTTATGATTGGCTGGAGAAACGGGACTTGGCTTAGATTTAAAGATGTCTTTAAGTTTTTATAAATTGATTTGAATATGATTATAGAATGTTAAAAGATATGCTATAGGGGGCTGACTCAGCTCGTCTGATGTACTTGATGATTGATATTTTTTAGTTTTTAGTTTAAAATCTTAATAAAAATCTTTATAAAAAAAAAGACAACTGTTTTGTGTACTAGTACTACTGTGCTGCAAGGGCATTTCAGATATGGGGAGGGAGCTGAAGGAAGGAGGAAACAACCAATCAGGTTCCTGAGAAAACAAACCATGGTTCATTTGATCATCTGCCAGACAAACCCTGAGTAGTCATGGGTTTAAGAAACCATGGCTTAGTGCCATGTGCCAAGAAGCTGTTGCTGTCTCAAGAGCAAGGGAGGCTGCTTATACAAGCATCCATCAACCAATGGATGCAGGTATAGCTTGAGTGGGACTAACTGTTCCTAAAGCCACCACACACCATGCTGAGATGCAACTACGATCTGTGTGCAAATCACGCCCCACTTGCCCTCTTCTGTGGCATTTTGTCCTGGCCCATATGTGTCATGTCTCCGTTTGAAATTCCACCTAGATAATGAACAAACTATTTAAATATTTCAGAATTAAGAGGTTGCAGAGAGGGGGAGTTTGGAGTTAAGGTCAGACAAAGCACCTGTGTTCAGTTTTTGACAATTCCGTGCTCCTCCTAATCAGCTATCAACATATAAGCTAAACAGGAGTTGATGCAGAGGCAGTAACTTGATAACCAGTTTCGCTAGATTTTCTTGTGCTGCACAGGGCAACATTACATGGAAACTGTTCTCTTCCATTATGAAGTCTGCTGAGAGCTGCATTCTCCTCTCCAATTTTGAATTACGCCCCTGGTCAGCAACTATTCTGGGAACTGAGATGCAGGTGAACCAACATATCAACATCCCTTTCCTAAATTGACCTGCAAGCATGTTCTTTGTAACAGGTTTACTCTGTGATGTGATTGTTTCTAAGCTGACAGAGGGGGCTAAATTGTGACTCTTTGGTGAGTACATTTGATCCTGAGTTGAAGTCCCTAATTTAAAGGTCAAAGCCCTATTTTTAAGCAAGGAGCAGGAGTTAAGGAGGCAATCTTCCATTTGGGAGAGGGGGATATTGCAAGCACTTTTACCCAGACCTGGCTAGTCTAGAGAGGGGTTCTCCTGAGGGCGGTTTCTGATAAAGGATGCCTCCTATTGCTCCAGTGAGAGTGGCAAAGGCAGTATCCTACGGAAACATGGCAGCTGGGACTGGACTTCAGCAACCAGCTATTTCCTTCAGCTGCATCTGAGAGGCAAGATAGCAAGTCATACGTAAGGATGGCCGTGCCGGACCAGACAGTGGTTCGTCACACAGGGTTCACACAGGGCCAACCGGCTGCCTGAGGGAAACCGCTAAGTAGGATAAGGTGGAGCAGCACCCTCTGGCTTGTGTTTTCCAGCAACTGGCACAGACTGGCATTACACTGGAGGCCACATGGAGCCACCCTTGGCAGCCTGTCTGAGACCAGCTCCCTTCCCAGAACGATTCTCCTTCATACCTACTGCCTCTCACTGTACCACAACCACCTAAGAATTGGCACTAGAATTTATTTATTTTTCTCTCTTCCCTCCTGTACCTTTCATGTCATGCCTGTCTTATGAAAGAGCACAGCATTCAGTTCCTGAGTGCCAGTATGTTTGCATCCATAACAGCACCGTCCTCACGCGACAAGAGGGAGCTACTGATAGACACAGGCAAACTTCTAAGGTGTGCAGGAGTGTGGAATCCTTGAGAAAAAATCTGCAAGGTTTCTTCCAGCATGCTCAGCAACCATGGAATGATGGCTGGGGGAGGAAGACAACCAGCAGCAGGAGGAGGAAATGGGATTCAGAGGTCTTAAATAGGGCCTCTGAAACACAGCACTCCAAACTGCAACATTTGCCACAGGTCCCACTTGTTCCTGGGAGCTGAGAAGCACCTTCAGCACATAGGCAGAAAGGGAGTACATAAGCGAATATAGGAAATTAGATAAACTAACCCACAGCAGGGAAACACAGGGAATAACTGGAGGAGCAGGGAATGGTTGGAGGGGCGGGGTTGGAAAGAGAACAGAAGCAGCTGCTCAGCAGGCCAGTCATAATGGCTAAGTGAGCATGATAAAGGAACAGTATTAGATTATCACAACTCAAATGAATAAGGCTTAATATATAACCTTTAAACAGCTTTGCTTCAGCAATGGAACTAGCAGATAGCTGCAAGGCTGTGACTTTGGAAAGGAAGACGATGCTACAAAGGAGGATTCTGGCCTCAGCTATTAGGGTTATGGCAGCCTTCCCAAGCCCAATGTCTTGTAGGTACATTGGACTACAACTCTTATAAAGCTCCTGCAGCCAATGGGCACGCCAGCTTGGGATAATGGGAGTTGCAGTCTATCATGGGCCAGGAGTGGGAAAAGTGCTTTAGGCATCACCACAGAGGGCCCAGGACCCAACCACTACACATGGGGCATCAGGAACAAGGCCCAACGGGAATAAAAGAGGTTAATGTGGAATTGGGGTCCTTCTACTCAGAGGACTTTAGGGTTTAAGGGAAATTGAACTGACCTGTTGCCTGGTTTTACCACTCCCTATTTTGCTGCTGTTTCATTGCTTTAATTGGGCTTTCCTGTTATATTAGCAGACTTGCTCCTTGTTGGTCAGAGAGGATGTAAATGTGTTAAAATATTTAACAATTGTGCTCATTTGCAAAGTAATATGTTTCTGAGGAAAAGAAAGGAGACAGGGCCAGGCAAGCAGCTCATAAGGTATGGTTTTTTCACCCTCCCTAAAAAATAAACTGTACAAGATCTAAGAGGACAATCCTATCCATGTTTAGACATTAACAAATCCTACAATATGCCCAAGTGTAGCAGATAAATGCTTATACAGCATAACAGTTAAGAGCATAGCTGCTTGTGCTCACTTCAGTCGCAACCCTGCTAGGTGACCTTCCGTTAACCCAGTGGTTCGCCCCAGTCCCAACACTCTGAAAATTCACCCTTTTTTCAGTCAAGGCAAGTTTTGCCAGAACTGTAGCTACAGAAAGGCCTGAAACCCTTAGGAGCACCGAATTCTGCTACTAAAGGGATCTCTTCCCTCTAATACATATGCAGTCCAGTTTCCTCTTCAGTCTGACCTGTGGCCCTTATCACAACCAGGTTCTGCAGCACCTGGATTGAGGAATATCAAATGCCACGAAGGTCACTGCCAGACTTTCAGTGTGCTGCCCAAAGCTGGATAGTTTTTCCAATGAGCGTTTATAAAGCAACCAGAATTTATGTTTGGCTGCTGAGACACTTGTTTTGCTTATAAGTTGCTTTAGTTTGCATTGGTTATATAGTTTGGAAATCATGTTATCACAAGCCAGTTGGAACATTTTATAGAAGGGTGGCACATAAAGTTTGTAGCAAACCAACCAGCCATGGACTGCACATAAACATACCAGTGGTGTCGCTGGGATGCTCTCTCCCACCGGGCTGCTCCAGTTCAGTCAAAGTATTCCTATCTCCTTCATCATCTTCATCTTCAGGTTCAGGTTCCGGGCCTCCAGAAGCCTGAGCCAAAGGCCCCTGGGGGGTGGGTGTCCTATGGGGAGCAGGGTCTGGGGCATAGGTAGGAGGATAACTCCGGGAGTAGGATCCATGAGTGGGAGATGGGCGAGGGGCTGCAGGAGGACGGGTGACATAGGTGAAAGCAGTAGTCTTGTGAACGACTGCAATATCTTCGAGGTAGCGTTGAACAGCGTCAGCCAGAGCCCCCCTTCCATGCTGCGTGTAGTTGAAGCTGCCAGTGGGTGGGGCCCTGAAGGCTGTGAGCAGCACAATCTCATTGCCTGTCTGACGCTGGTACTGTTCCGCCGCAGCAACCAATACTGCCCAACTCTCCTTGTGGTTATCTGCCATGTCAGTCATCCTGCAGGCAATGAAAAAGAGAAAAAATGGCTGTCATGCAATTAAGGAAATCTGATCAATTTAGTTGAGTTTAAATATTAAATGCACATGTAAAAAGCAGTATTTGGAAGGAATCAAACTCTTGCTTTTAGATGACAAACACACATCACAACAGGCATTAGAAGAGATATGTGCATGCAATTCCTCTTCTAAGATAGTACTTGCCACTTAGTTTCTGTAAGTATTGCTTGCATTTAGGATGATTAACATTTTGTATGTTTGTTTGTTTGTTTTAATTGTAACTCAGAAGACAAAAGATTTTTAGTTGATCCAGATAATCAACTCAATGTTGCAACTCTGGTTAATAATGCTTGCTTAGTTAACATTAGGACCCGTGGCTCTTTTGCGAGGGAGAAGGGGAAATAGCAAGAAGACCAGACTCCTGGAGTCTCCCAGGGGAATCATTCAGTTTGATAAGTTAAAGTAATGAGAGCCAAACATGAGAACTCCCAAGTTCTTTGGTGGAAAAACTGGGCCTGTGTCTGAGGGGAAGAAGGGGACGGGAGCAGCACCTGGAATAGCCAAGGAGGCAGGACTTCCCAGGCCCTCTGAGATGGCGGAAAAAACTACAAGGGCTGCAGGGGACGAGGAGCCTGGACCTTCAGCCTGCTTGCAATGATAAAGGAAAGCCAAGAAAGTTTAGAGAAGGTGGACTGAGCAGTTAGGACTGGGGTCCAGAGTCCTCTGAAAAGGGCATGCAAGCTAGTGGGCAAAAGAGGAGGTGACTCCTCTAGCAAACCCCAGGGCCCTTCCTCGGGGGTGGGGGTGGGGGAGAAACAGAAGCCATGTCTAACGAGCCACTTAAAGGAGTGAGAATAGGGAGGCAGGACTCCTGGGTTCTCAGGCACCTAAGCAATACTTCATGCCACAAAACTGGGGGAAGGGGACACACAATGCCATTAGACAAACAACACTGAGCGGAATGAGGAGACATAAAAACATGGGGGACAGAAATGGGCCAAAGCGAATCCTCCCTCTCCTCCCCCACTCTGGAGTGGGACTTCGAGGGGAGGTGCAGAGAGGGGGGTGCATTACCTTCTCCTGCCTCTCGGTTCTTTTTCCTCGCTTAACCACCGGAGGCTTCCTCCCCACCCACCCCCCTCTCGGGGTCACCAGCCGGAATCCCGACCTCTCACCTTTAACCCTTCCCAAGACACTTATAGCTCCCCCACCCCTCTAAACAACAGCCGCCTCCTCCCCCTCCCCACCCCGAGGCTCCGCCTCCTCCTGCTGCCTTCACAAGACATGGGGGCAGCGCCCACACGGCGCCCTTTTCAAAGATGGCGAAGCAGAAGGAGGCGTGGAGAGCAGGAATTGTATGCCCAAAATAAAGATGGAGCCTGAGGACGCACTCGCGTGCAGGTTTCGACAGAAGAAGGCCTACACCTCCCAGCATGCCCCAGCAAACCTATTTGTAGGCCTTCTTTCCTGTGCAAACAAGCACAGGATTGCGTCCTAAACAAATATAAACCGTGGATAGTAAAATACTGAAAGCACAACCAAGCTAACACTGTGAAGGTAGCAAAAAGCAATCTGGAAGCACTTTTTTACCTTAAAGCGCCAACCACAATGCTGTCTGTAGTAAAAATGGCACAGACATTTAAATGTATAGAAATTGAAATCTGGAGTGACACCCAAGTGAAACCATTATTTTCTAGGTGTGCAGAGCTGGTGTTATCTTGTGCATGAGATAACTCTTCAGTGGAACCTATACACTCTTTGTATTGTAAATTCTAGGGTCACATCAGCTTTAGACTGCAAATGATTTAGAGTGTCCAGGGGGACTCTATATCCCTCCTATCTCTATGCTTAAAATGTATATTTGCTTCCTGGATAAAGGCAGCTACAGAAAACAGGAATGGTTTCAGCTAATATGATAATTCATGCTCAGGAATTGAGTATTAGTAGGTGGGTTGTTGCATCATCTGAACCCAGCTATAATAACAAACATGGTTTGTTAACCATGAATGACCCACAGTTTACAACCCAACAACAAAAGATGAGTTCTTTTCATGGTTTGTTCATTGTTAACAGTGATGGCTTCTTAAACACAGTTGTTGTGAGCTGCTCCCCTCCCTCTGCCTCCAAAACTCCAGACAATCCTTTACAGTGCAGATCTTTACTGAAATTTCACAGCTTACATGTCAGTGGGACTCTAAATAGCATTCTATCAAGCTGAAAAGATAAGCCTCTGTTCATGTAAAGAGTTGAACTCAAACTGGAAACTTCTCCCCAGTTTAATAACACTGCAACTTTAACCTCAGGGTGGGTCTCATTGTCCTCATCACTCCCAACTCTTTATCATGGGATCAAGGACTGGATCCATCACCTGGTCCCCCTTTTCCCCTGAAACCCCTCCCATCTCTTTCAAAATAGGCCTGCTTTCACAGCCAGCCTGGGAACCTTGAAGGTGCAGCAAAGGCTTCTATTCCCATTGCCCCGCCTCCCTGCCCTTCAGAATCTGTAGCTGGATGCTGTATCTCCCTGAAAAGTCCACAAAGAGGTAGTGCTTGGCCCACTCACTGCAATAACCTATCTTTTAATTGCAACCTATGGTTCAATGACAAACCCTTGTTTGCAAGGGGCGGCATATAAATTTGTAAAATAAATAAATAAACCCCATTTCAACAACACATACTCAAGCCTTGAGTCTAGATTACCCAGTAAGTATGTGGTAGGAGATGGTTTTGACCTATTTTGGCCTTCCCTAATTGAATGCCTTCCAGAAATGGAATACTATTCCCTTTGATGATACCCTGCAGCTAATCAAAAACCTCTAGTTCTGTCTGGACTATCATTTCAAGTCATATTATTATACTAGGCTTGTCCAACCCAGCATGCTGACTGGGGATGATGGGAATTGCAGTCCATAGGAGTTGGGGAATGCTGTCCTACACGATCCCTTGCCTTGCATAAAGACAATGGAAGAATCACTTCTCTCCACTCTGTTTAATTTCATGGGTTATTTCGTTCATTAGCCTAACTTAGTGTATTTTATGGTTTGGATAAAAAGTGTTCATACCTATTATACTTGATATAAAACAATTTTCCATTTCATCTATTATAATGCTCATCGATTGTATAGTGGACTTTCCTTTACTGATACGGAACCACCTAGTTTTCATTTTGCTTACTAAAAGAAAATTTTCCTGTTCCTAACAAAAACAAGTCGACCATTTTGCCCTCTACCAAGATGGCGATGACAGCGTCACTCGTGCAAACAGAACATGGTGCCCACAGTCTCTTGATCAGGGCCTTCGCGCCAAAACCAATGATGGCGGCCGAAGAGGGACTCATTTATAAAGAGGGAGGAGCGAGGAAGTGACGTTTTGTTTTTCCGGAAGTGGCTGTGAGGGAGAATGGAGTTAGACGGCTGCAGGGTGAGGGAGGCTTTTGGCCCCAGTGCCAGCTCCGCAGCAGCAGAAATGGAGCGCGGCAGGAGGAGAGGGGTTCCCTCTCAGGGCAAAGCTTAGAGTTATTTCCCCGGGGCAGAGGAACGGTGTGTCACCCGTATAAAAGCAGAGGAAAGCTGGTAGACTGAGAAGTTTGTTTTTCCCCACCTACGTAGTTATGGGGAGAAGTGGTATTTGATAGCTTTCTGGGGGCATTGTGGAAAAATTGCTTAATTAGTGTCATGGTTGTAAAGTATTTCCCACGTACTTCATAATTATTCTGGCCATTGGGCCCTATAGCAGTTAAATAACAATAACAATAGCAATAACAATAATGAATATGTTCCTTCTGTAATGAGTTTGAGTTTGAGGCTGGGTTTCATTCCCATAAATACCTGTTTGGGGAGAAGTGGGTTTGATGAGTCCTGCTTTTCTCTTGACCATCTCTTTTCTTCTGCCCTGCTCCAGATCGCATTTGAGAAGGATGGTGTCTACCTGCACACCAGCGCAAAGCGTCACCCTGACCAAGATTCCCTCATACCAGGCATTATCCGCATAATTGAGAAGGTGGGTTGAGATGGACTGCTGTCTGTAATTGAAAAAGCAAGAGCAGGAAGGCTAGGCATCTGCAATGAGAAGCCTGGTTCTCTTCAGACATGAACAAATTACCACAAGCCTTAGGTTTATACACTTGCCCACCTTGATATAAATGCAAGGAGTTTGATTAAGATCAATAAATTGATCTTTCTTTTGCTTAATCACATCTTGGCATAATATCTGAACTGGCAAACTATAGCTAATGTAAATCTGTTTGTTTGTTTTTTAATTAAGTCAGTTTGAAACTATGTGAGAGAGAAGTGGGGAATGCTGAGACAAAAACTTACTACTTTTTGTTCTTGTCATGCTAAACTATGGTTTACTGTGATATCTGAACGTAGCCAGCCTTAAGGCCATGTATGTTTTGTGTGATGGTGGAAGTTGACTTCTGGTATAGAATTCAACATCCTGAGTTTTTACTTTTTTGTTTATAGAATATATGAATTGCCAGCCCATATGGCTTAAGATGTGGTCTTTAGAAAATGTAGGCCAGGGATCGGCGACCTTTAACACTCAAAGAGCCATTTGGACCCATTTCTTACAGAAAAGAAAACACTGGGAGCTGCAAAACCCCTTTGACATCTAAAATGAAGATAACACTGCACATATAGTTTTTTATCTTTATGCTATGTATAAAAAAAATTATAGTGTGTTGCATTTATGACATCAATGAACTGCTACAGAGAAAACAAATTTTTATTTCTGCATGCAACAAAAACATTTTGAACTCCAAAAAAAAAGATGCTGGGTTGGAAGTTACTTTCAAATAAAATACTCAATGTCTATCTGAGTCCTCCTTGTATTTATGAAATACAAAGCTGAACTTATATTATCCACTAGCAGCAAACCAAACATGCCATCTGCTTCCATGTGCCCTCATCCTTTTATCACGTGGTGAAATATTGAACAAACATCCCTCTCCCAATGTAATAATGTTGCTGGAATTTTTATAAGAATCTTCTTAAAACAAAGAAGTAGATCTATATCTTCATTATGATTTAGCTGCAGCTCTTGTTCAGTCACTAAAAACTGTTATTTTTAATCTTACATTATAAACTAGTAGGATTCCTTTCATATATTTTGAATGAACAGCTTCCTGCAGAGTCAAAGTCAGTGCTAAAGGACTGCATGCATTAAACAGCAAACCCCATAAGTTTGTCAGCTGTAAAAGCAAATGAATCTACCCACATACCATTAAACATTCGGTTTTCTTCAGAAACTTTTCTTCGGATTTATCCATGGTTGGAGGGGGGAAAAGCTCAGTAAATCTGCGTGTGTTTAGTGACTGGTGTGTTTAGTGAGCCAAGTGATGTGAATTGTGACAGGTCCTAAGCACAGCTTTTAACATTCAGATGAAGATTGCATTGGGACAAAGAGAATCTTTTCAGTTTCAGTTTCGTTTCCTGTAACATGAGAGCCTGCAGGAAGCTTGTTTAGCAGAGGAATGTAGCAATTCACTTAACTAGCTGATTTACTTAACTAGTTTGCCCTGAGCTGGGTTCCTCAGTGGAGCTTCGAGCAGATCAGCAGCTGTGCTGCGTGTTTTGAGCCACGGAGCTGCAGCAGAGGGGTTCAAGAAGCACGTGCGGCTCCAGTTGCTGACCCCTGGTGTAAGCAATACTGAGTAGCATCTCTGGTTATAATGTTGGTCTAAAACAACATTTCTAATAGTTGGAGGTTAGTTGCTTCTCTAGGAACAGGCAACAGTATATAAAGTGAAATCCTTCTGTGCATTTGCACAACTTCTTATCCACTCCTGTGCAGCATACCTTATATTTGCATCATCTGGATGATAGAAATCAAATTGCTTTGATGCATCTGGACTTTTTTAATATACTGTATGTATGTACAAAATTATA
The DNA here is from genome assembly GCA_023646645.1 of Varanus salvator macromaculatus. Lineage (NCBI taxonomy): Eukaryota > Metazoa > Chordata > Lepidosauria > Squamata > Varanidae > Varanus > Varanus salvator. The sequence continues at coordinate 5,734,703 of JAIXND010000781.1, forward strand.
GTATATATTGAAATATGTGGTTCTCTACTGGAAATATTTTTTACAATGGGGGTACACAGCTATATATATTTCAGTGTTCTTGGTCTCTTATGAGGCTTTCTTCTCCCCTTTATTCAGGGCTCAGACACTTTGCTACAATGGACACCTGTAGAGGAGTCTTCAGATGCTGCTCAAATCATGTACACCAAGAAGGTGAGACCTCCTTCCTCCCTCATGCCTATTCAGTGAACTACTTAGTATATTCCATCTCAAGAGCTAGATGTAGGTAACACAAACTGTATTATGTTATTCTGCTTCACTCGCTCTTTTCAAGCTAACACATTGTAGCCTCAGGGTTTTCAAAAATGATGGATTTGGGGGATAAAATCAGTCTATGTAGAAAAAGAACTTCAGAATTGTGGAGCAGCTGCTGAGATTGCATCTGCATGCACCCTTGGTTTCAAAGGGTGTCATTAGATAGTGCCATTTTCACAGCAGCTAAGATACAAAGCTTTGGGTACTTGTGCCAAAGTTATTCAGAAGTGTGTCTTTATTAAGTTATAAATCCTGAACTGTATGGAAAGGATCAGTGCATCATAGCTGGTGAAATTACATGAATATATTGCAGTTGTTCTTTTAGGCTCTGCTTCTTAGACAAGAAGTAGCCTTTCTCATCTCAGGCACCCTTGGAAATGATAGAACAGGCCTACTGAGGTACTGTTAAACCAGTAGAAATGTTGGACCAATAAAACTGCTTCATATTGCTTTGGTCTGTCTAGCCCAGGACTGCCTCGTATATTGTTGTCTGGACCCTTACACAAGATCTTTTGAACTGGCAATAGGCATGCATTCTGCCCCAAAGCCATGGCTGTTACCTATAAGTTCAAGCTCAAAGGAATTCTGGAGAAATGCTCGAAAGTTCTGACAGTGTTAGTTGATCCTGTGTAGCTTGTTCAGGATGGGAGATAATCTTCTCTACTGCTTCCACATTTTTATATGTAACAGTGCAATTCTTACTAATACGGAAAATTTATGAGTGTATCCAACTAGGAGCTAGTAGTTCTAAACACAACCCCAAGAAATAGAAACTTGTTTCCACGTGAGGACAAGTCAGTTGAACTTTGTGCTGATCTGTGTGAATCCAAACATGAACATCTCTGCTACTTGTAGTGGTGCTTTTCAGACTGCTAGTACCCTGCTGGATGAGCAGCAAGTCCCACTTATAAAGCAGATTGAGTAACAGCACAGCAGTGTGCTTGAATTCTGCCCTGTGTTTCATGAAATCCTGTGAGCATATCCTAGACCAGCGATGGCGAATCTTTTAGAGACCAAGTGCCCAAACTGCAATCCAAACCCCACTTATTTATCGCAAAGTGCCAAAACTACAATAAAACCTGAAAACTGAGGTTTTAGTTTAGAAAAAACACCTCACAGCCAGTCCAAGCAAATATATATATATATATATCCTTGGCAGTGCACTGACTGGCCATGTGAAAGCTCAGATGAGTCATGGCTAACGAATAGCAACTTGGGACATCATTGCCTGGTGCCGCTACTCCTTTCTGAGCGTACGGATGGCCTCTGTGTGTGCTGTTATCCGATGCACGGCTGCTTGAGCAATGCTGGGGTGACTTGGCTTGCATGCCGACAGAGAGGGCTCACGTGCCATAGGTTTGTCACCCTACCCTGGTACACTCCTCTAACCCTAATATAGGGGTAAAATACCATTCAAAGGGGCTATATTGAAAATCCTTCCTTGAGTAACTTTTTCTGCACAGCTCATCATTTCTGCCCATTCTAAACTCATTCCAACCATCAAAATCATGCCAGGACACCTCATTTTCCTAACCCTAACCCTAACCTAGTGCACACCCCTAACCCTAATACGGGGTAAAATATCATTGAAAAGAGGGCGATTTTGAAGACTTCCTTGAGTAGCATTTTCTGCACAGCTCATCGTTTCTGCCCATTCTAAACACATTCCAACCATCAAAATCATGCCAGGACGCCTCCTTTTTGAACCCTAACCCAGTGATGGTGAACCTTTTAGATACCGAGTGCCCAAATGGCAACCCAAAACCTACTTATTTATCGCAAAGTGGCAACACTACAGTAAAACCTGAAAACTGAGGTTTTAGTTTAACAAAAACAACTCACAGCCAGTCCAAGCAAATATATATACATGTCTTTGGTAGTGTACTGACTGGCCATACGAAAGTTTGAATGAGTTGCAGCTAATGAGTCGCGGCTTGTGATGTCGTTGCCTGGTGCCGCTACTTCTTTCTGAGCATGCACATGGCCCCTATGTGCACTGTTATCCGATGCTCAGCTGCTGGGGAGATGCTGGGGTGATTTGGCCCATGTGCCAACAGAGAGGGCTCTGTGTGCCTGCTGTGGCACGCGTGCCATAGGTTTGCCACCACTGTCCTAGACATCCTTTTCTCTGCACCCAGTGAAATAGACCTTCAGCTGTAATGCAAGGGGCAGGGTAGGATCTGATGGAGTAAATGTTCATGAGGAGAGGTATGTGCTTCTCTTTAAATTCCATATTTCCATTCCTTCCTCATTCAGATTCCTCTTGGTGAGGTCAGGTTAAAAGCACTGATGTCATCATTTGTAGGAAAGTCTGGTGAAATATGCAAGTGAATAGCGAGTTTCTTGGACACTAATCTTGCTTTCCACCCACCAGGACACCATGGGCTGCCACAGTGAAGAAGAAATCTGTGATCCAGGATATGAACCAGACTGGGCTGTCATCAGCACAGTGGGGACCCGGTCCCGGGTGCAGGAGGAAACGCCTGGTAAGTCAGGAGAAAAATGGGGATGACTGTTCCTTGGTGTAGCAAAAAGGTTTGATGATAATGCCACAAAAAGTGGTGCAGAATGGGGAGAAGTGATAGCTTGCTACTTTGGACTGCTCTGAGAGAGAAAGCAGTTGTCTGATACAATTCCTGTCATTTCTTCTTCACTTATTCCCATCACTTCAGTTTCTGGGGCAAAAGCTCCAATCCCACGTGGGCAGTGGGCATTCTCCCTCAGCTTGTCGGAGCTGAAATCCATCCGCAAGAGTAAGCCTGGTCTGGGCTGGTCGTACCTCATCTTCATCACCAAGGATGGCATCTCCATTCAAGCCCTGCACTTCCATCGCGGGGGCACCAAGGCCCTTCTCAAAGCTCTTTGCAAATACGTGATCTTAGCCACGTAAGTGGGACTCTTATCTGATAACTCATTTTTAGTATAAAGGTCAGAGAATATGCGGATTTCTCTGAAATTAGGGGATTTTCTCTGCATGCAAATTTCGAAGCCTCTTTCGATGCCTTTAGTAAACCTCTAGGCTAGTTCTAGTTTAATCAGTTACCAGTTGCTGGAAACAACAGGAGAGGGCGAGTGGTCTAATTTCCCGCTTGTGTGCTTCCCAGGACCTTTTGGGTAGAAACTTCTGGAAGCAGGATGCTCTACTTTGGTCAGATTTAGCAAGGCTTTTTTTCTTTTAAGTTCATATGACTTGGTTCCTCTCAGACTGGGTGGAACCTGATCTGCACTTCTTCAAAACCATGGAATAGACTATATCACTTCAGCTGGGAGGTGATGGAGTATTATTTTGAATTTTAAACCTGTTTTGCTATTGTTGTACAGCTGAAAAGTCTGATTTGAATATTTCAAATTTTGAAAAACATTGCTTTTCATGTAGAACAAACCGATATTCAAGTATAAGTATTTCAAGGAGAGGGTGAGATAAGAGTACATCTCCCTCATGTGCTGGCTTTCTGTACACAGGAAACAGCATTTTTAAAATTGGGATTTCTTACCTGAAGCAATATAATCCTGGGTGAACTCTGCCCTGCCATATTGCTAGTGCTTAAGACCATTTGAGGAGCAGAGGGGTGGCAGAATTAACTCACTGTAGTTTCTCTTCTTGTAGCTCCCCCAAAGATTCACGTCTCTACCTGGTTTACACCCATGACTCGTTTGCCCTCACCCACTCCTTTGATGAGCTTCAGCTCTTTGACGACAGCTCCTCCAACCTGGTGTCGGTGAGGCCCTTCTTCAAAGTGCTTGTGCACGTGGATAAGTTCTAGTGGGCTTGCAAAGCCAAGATCCTTCGGTTCTATGGGGAGTGGAGAAGATTTGAAGTGGGGAGATAGAGTGGGGCTTTGTGAGAAAGAGCAGAAAGTATGGGTAAGAGTGCAGTCTCCTTGTTGTGGGCTAGAAAAACAGGTTTAAGGAACTTGGGCTCCTGATTGTCTTGAGGGACAGCAGTGATATATCTGGGGCATGGGATTTTAGTTATATTAGGTGTGTTAAACCTCAGGAACATGAGCCAAATCTGGCTCACTGGGCATCCCAGTCCAGCATTCCAGGGTTTCTAAGATGGCTTCACTCCTTCCCAATTTAGTGATCTTTGGCTGGTTTCCCTGCTTTTTTCCAGGCTTTTCCCTCATTCTGAAATATTAAAATGCCTAATAGTTTACTTACTAGCAGTAAGAGCTTTAAGCCAAAAGTACATTGTTCTTTTGGTTCTGCCCCTTTTACCCTTACCCTGGCCTGCCATTAGTATAGGAAAAGCTTTCTAGATTGTTTTCCAAAATTGAATTCAGTCCCCATGCCAATAATGATTCAACATCCCCATGTTAGATGGTGCTGGGCTGAATACTAAGATGCCTGCATTTTAGATCTAGCTATTTGATTTGATTTATACTCTTCTACTCAACCAAGATTTCATTCAAAACAAAAGCCCATACAAAGGTACCACGGAATTAGGATCATGTTGACATAACTGCATGCAGGTTTCTCCTGGCTCTTACGAGTAGCACTTGATGGTAAGAATTCTGGTTCCAGAATGCAAGAGAGTTGTAGACTGGCTTGAGGTTGGTGAAGATACCCAGCCACCAAACCAGCCCTTCTGATCATCTTTTTGGAATGTGTGTGTATGAATATTCTCTCAGATTGGCAGATAAACCCTCTGTGGACTTCTCTGAGACTTCAGTGCACAAGTTCTTGGAAGATGTTCTGCACCAGCCATTTTCATTCTCACGTTTTCCCAGTATGCTGGACTACAACTCCCATTATTTTAGCCAGCATATCCTAAACCACTGGGAGCCTCCTGCCACTAATCTCCTTTCCCAAATTATATGCAATGCACATTTTGCACAGTGAAAATCCTAGTTCTGAACATGCTGTCATGTGTATTTTTTCTCGCCTAGCGATTCCTTCAGGATCCTTACGCAGCCACCTTTGGTGGCTTCTCCAAGGTCACCAATTTCTTCCGAGGAGCTTTGCATCAGGAGGATGGGGTCACCCAGCATCCTCATAGTGACCCAGCTGCTGCCAATGTCGAAGATGAGACTGGATTTGAAGTGATAACCTGCGTGAGTGATGAAGCAGGCACTGTACTAAGACTAACAGCTTGGGACCGGGATACCTAAAGGAACGCCTTCGTCCCTATTTGCCCTCCCTCCGCCTGAGATCGGCAGCAGATGCCCTCCTCCGGGAACCCTCTGTGAAAGATATTAGGAGACAGAGTACCCAGAGGAGGGCCTTCTCTGCGGTGGCGCCCCATCTGTGGAATGCGCTCCCCAGAAAGGTCCGCCTGGTGCCGTCATTTTATGTTTTTCAGCGCCAGGTTAAGACCTTTTTATTTGATCAGCATTTTAATAAGTTTTACTATTGTATTTTTACCATTATATTTTAACCGCAGCCAGAGTGGGTCGATAATTTATGTTTGGTGATATTTGTATTTTATCTTTGTAAGCTGTCCTGAGGCTTTTGCAGAGGACGGCATATAAATATCTTAAATAAATAACAGAGGGGGAGGAATGGCAAGTACTACAGCAAGGAGATGGCAGAAGGCAGAGTGCTTCCATGGGGCAACAGATACTTGGCCGTCCTTTCTTACCTTCAGCCATTGCAGCAGTGGTGAGACTGTAGAGAGGTGAGGGGAATGCTGTAGAGCAAGAACAAGATCTGCCTCTCCAGATGTTTTGGCTTACGGCTCCTGTGATCTCTAGCCAGTGGTAAGGGATCATGAGAGCTGTGGAGCTAATTCCTGCTGTAGAAGCAGAAGAGGAGAAATGGAGGGGAAACTTCGAGAACCATTGCAGGAAATCCCATCATATTGGGAGAGCAGTCTGTGGTGCAGAGGCCTGAGCTGACTTACAGTATATCACAGAAGTGAGTACACCCCTCACATTTTGTAAATATTTTATATCTTTTCATGTGACAACCCTGAAGAAATGACACTTTGCTACAATGTAAAGTAGTGAGTATACAGCTTGTATAACAGTGTAAATGCGCTGTCCCCTCAAAATAACTCAACACACAGCCATCAATGTCTAAACCGCTGGCAACAAAAGTGAGTACACCCTTAAGTGAAACTGTTCAAATTGGGCCCAAAGTGTCAATATTTTGTGTGGCCACCATTATTTTCCATCACTGCCTTAACCCTCTTGGGCATGGAGTTCACCAGAGCTTCACAGGTTGCCACTGGAGTCCTCTTTCACTCCTCCAGGACAACATCATGGAACTGGTGGATGTTAGAGACCTTGCGCTCCTCGATAGGGTTTAGGTCTGGAGACATGCTAGGCCAGTCCATCACCTTTACCCTCAGCTTCTTTAGCTAGGCAGTGGTCGTCTTGGAGGTGTGTTTGGGGTCGTTATGTTGGAATACTGCCCTGCGGCCCAGTCTCCAAAGGGAGGGGATCATGCTCTGCTTCAGTATGTCACAGTACATATTGGCATTCATGGTTCCTTCAATGAACTGTAGCTCTCCAGTGCCGGCAGCACTCATGCAGCCCCAGACCATGACACTCCCACCACCATGCTTGACTGTAGGCAAGACACACTTGTCTTTGTACTCCTTACCTGGTTGTCGCCACACACGCTTGACACCATCTGAACGAAATAAGTTTATCTTGGTCTCATCAGACCACAGGACATGGTTCCACTAATCCATGTCCTTAGTCTGCTTGTCTTCAGCAAACTGTTTCCGGGCTTTCTTGTACGTCATCTTTAGAAGAGGCTTCCTTCTGGGACGACAGCCCTGCAGACCAATTTGATGCAGTGTGCGGCGTATGGTCTGAGCACTGACAGGCTGACCCACCACCCCTTCAACCTCTGCAGCAATGCTGGCAGCACTCATACGTCTATTTCCCAAAGCCAACCTCTGGATATGATGCTGAGCACGTGCACTCAACTTCTTTGGTCGACCATGGCAAGGCCTGTTCTGAGTGGAACCTGTCCTATTAAACGGCTGTATGGTCTTGGCCACCGTGCTGCAGCTCAGTTTCAGGGTCTTGGCAATCTTCTTATAGCCTAGGCCATCTTTATGTAGAGCAACAATTCTTTTTTTCAGATCCTCAGAGAGTTCTTTGCCATGAGGTGCCATGTTGAACTTCCAGTGACCAGTATGAGAGAGTGAGAGCGATAACACCAAATTTAACACACCTGCTCCCCATTCACACCTGAGACCTTGTAACACTAACGAGTCACATGACACCGGGGAGGGAAAATGGCTAATAATGCCCAATTTGGACAGTTTCACTTAGGGGTGTATTCACTTTTGTTGCCAGCAGTTTAGACATTGATGTCTGTGTGTTGAGTTATTTTGAGGGGACAGCACATTTACACTGTTATACAAGCTGTATACTCACTACTTTACATTGTAGCAAAGTGTCATTTCTTCAGGGTTGTCACATGAAAAGATATAAAATATTTACAAAATGTGAGGGGTGTACTCACTTCTGTGATATACTGTATATTGAGCTGACAGCAGGTGCAATTCCTGCTGTGAAATATAATGCTGAAGGAAATTATTTAAAAATCAATCTGGAAGCATCTTGAAGAAAATGCAGTGATTAATAAAAGCCAACATGGATTTATCAAGAATAACTCCTGTCAGACTAATTTAATCACATTTTTTGACTGGATAACTTTCCACATGGACAGCGGAAGCTCTGTGGGCATAATGTACCTTGACTTCAGCAAAGCTTTTGACATAGTGCCCCATGACATCCTGATAAGCAAACTAGCAAAAGTTGGACTAGATAGAAATACTATTAGGAGGATCCAAAATTGGTTGCTAAATTGGACACAGAGTGCTCATCCATGGCACCTTCTCAAACTGGGGAAAGGTAACTAGTGGGGTGCTGCAGTGCTCAGTGTTCTTTAACATCTTTATTAATGATTTAGCTTTAGTACAAGGAACAATAATCAGATAATAGAAAACTGGGTGAAATAGCAAACCCCCTGAAAGACAGAATGAAGATCCAGGGCAATCTTGATAAGCTTGAATGCTGGGCAACAAAATGAGATTCAATAGGGATACATGGCAAGTTCTCCATCTAGGAAAAGAAACCAAATGCATTGATACAAGATGGGGAGTACATGGCTCAGCAGAACTGAAAAAGACCTTGGACTTACTGTGGACAACAGGCAAAATATAAGCCAGCAGTGCAATGCAGCTGCAAAAAAGGGCAAATGCTGTTTTGGGATGCATTAATAGAAGTATTACTTCCAAATCATGAGAAGTAATAATTCCTCTATGCTCTTCACTAGTCATACCTTGTCTCGAATACTGTGTCCAGTTCTGGGCAGTAAAGATGCAGAGAAACTAGAAAGGTTCCAGAGGAGGGCAACAAAAATAATCCAGGATTTGGAAACATTGCCCTATGAAGAAAGACTGAGACAACTGAGTATGTTCAGCTTTGAGAAGAGAAGACTGAGGCGGGACATGACATCCCTCTATAAATACCTTAGAGGCTGTCAGAAAGAGGAAGGACAAGATCTCTACTTGCTCATACCAGAGTGCAGGACATGAAATAATCAGCTTAAGTTGTGTCAACTCAGATTCAGGCTGGACATCAGGAAAAGTTTCCTCACTGTCAGAGCAATATGACAGTGGAACCAGTTGCCTAGAGAAGTCATGGGCACTCCATCACTGGAGACATTCAGAAAGAAACTGGACAGCCATCTTAGTGTGAGGCTGTAAACTAATGTACTGTGACAGCAGGGGTTTGGACCCTGTGGCCTTCTTGGCTCCTTCCAACTCTACTACTCTATGATAATCTGTTATTCTGTTGTATAATGGGCCTGGTAGTTGTGACAGTTCATCTTGCCTAAGTGGCTTGTAGTACCCATGAGAGCACAGCAAAGCATCTGTCACTCTCACTTCTCCATGTACCAGAATGTGAGGCCTTTTCTAATCTACAAATGCAGGTGACCAAAGAGTTGATTTTTGAGGACTAGTAAGCTAGGGCCATAGTTTGAGAACTGCTGCATTATTGACTCCTGGCATTCCCTGGAATCCAGTTGAAAATTCCAAGACAAGAACAAGCTTCTTGTCTTGGAATTTCATTCTTCATCAGTAAGAATGAACAAGCTCCCCCAAAGTAAGCTTGTTTGCCGTTGCTGGTCTTCCTCTCTACTGTGTCTTAGTGGGAAACAACTGGAGACCCTCCTTGCTAGTCATCTAGACCTGTTGCCATGCCCGAATTGCAAGGGGGATGTTATGATGCCCCCCTGGTTCTGTTTGGCATGGAGGAATTCTGCTGCATATAACAGTTCCTCCTCTGCACCTCTTTCCTTTTGTCCCTGGCAGCAGGCACGACTAGGAGAACGTCCAGCAGTCCAGCGGGAGGCCCCTGTTACTGAGCAGGAATGGGAGGAGCACCTGGATCCTGAGGGGCATGTGAAGGACCCTGTTGGCTTGCGCAGACGAATCTTTGCTGGGGTAAGACCTGAGGGGAGGGAGCATCTCAGTGTGGGGGACAGGTGGTGAGAGGGGCTGCATATCAGGACGGGTGAGAGTCAGGCAGGATTGTGTTGGTTTTCTTCCTAATGTCTGTTCTTACTTTGTTTTCCTACATTCCTATACCACTTAATAGCCTAAGCTGTTCAGACAACTCAAGTTGCAAAATATGTCACGATAAAACATTTTTTCTAAAATATAAAATGGTATAAAACTAGAGTAAAAACTAGCAGTAGTGTGACGATCTAGACCCAAAACAACAATTTGTTTGAAAAGAAACTGAAAGACTAAAAAGCCCCAGCAAGTGGGTTCTTTTCTCTGTAACAGCATGCCCTAATCAGTCCTTTCCCACTGCTTTTTTAGGGTCTCAACATGTCCTTACGCAAGGAAGTCTGGAAGTACCTTTTGAGCTATTACTCCTGGGACAATACCAGTGAGGAGAACAAGGCACAAGTGAAGCGGAAAACGTACGTGAGGCTGTGTCAGAATTGTGAAGGGATGTTTGTTTCAAGTGCTTCTCTTTGGGATGGGTGGCTGGTCTGTGGACTAAGAGCCAATGCATGAACTTTTGTTTGAATAACATGCTTTGTATCCTTCTTTTAATGTTTTTCTCAGGGATGAGTACTTTCGGATGAAGCTACAGTGGAAGTCAGTCAGTGAGGAGCAGGAACAAAGGAACTCCTTGCTGCGAGGCTACCGCAGTCTGATTGGTTGGTAGATAATCTCTCGCCTGGTCTTGATTAGCGAATGATTGTGGTCACAGTACACACACCCTTGTGGTCACAACACACACTGTTCTGCTTACGTTGTTTACCCTCCGTTCCACTGTCTCACAGTGCAATCTCTTGGGAATCATGGGATGGTGTTAGCAGTAAAAATAAAAAACAAAAATGGTGATAGCAAAAGCATGTTGAACACTCCGGAGATGTGCCAAAGGGCTACCCGGTGCAATGGTGGCCGGTCGGATGCAACAAGCAGGGAGTGAAGAGAACAGCCTTCTGTTGTTGTTCCCCAGCATCTGTCATGCAGTGGCCTGCTGCCCTCTGAACATGGCTCTGTGTGGATTTCAGAAGCCACAGCCCAGTGACTTGCTAATTTTTGATTTGTCAGTAAGCCCTAGAGTTTCATCTCATGCCACTTCTGTCTTTGGCTTAGCTCCTTAGCCGCTTTTCCCTTAACCTTCCCATCCCACAAAAACAGATTAGGCAGGAAATTTGTCCACCATCTTCTGCAGTGAAGACTGCAGCAAAGAATTCATTTAGCTGCTCTGCAGACTCCTTGTCTTCCAGTAATTGTATGCTACTGGTTATTTCCTTGAGTGGCCTTTTGACAGAAAGACAATTCGTATATTTCATAAGCAACTTGTATGAGTGTTTCCATGCCTTTGCAGAAAGGGACGTGAGCCGCACAGACAGGAACAACAAATTCTACGAGGGCAGTGAGAACCCTGGCCTTGTGCTCCTGAACGATGTACTCATGACCTACTGCATGTACAACTTTGACCTTGGTGAGTCCAGACACAGTGAGGGAATAAGGTTGGCAGAAGAACATAGTGCAGAGCCAGGGCCCGCTCAGGTTGTTGGAGCCCCTTGTCTAGCTTGCCCTAGGAGGGGCCCTTATTTATTGAGGGAGAGAGGAAGCACAGGTATGGCGAGTGAGGGGTAGAGGTGCAGCATTAAACAGTCCTTTGCTCTTACCACAAAGAATTCTGGGATGTGTTCTTTGCCATAACACCAGATCAGAAATGGCACGTGCTGCCTTGCCTTCCACATGGTAAGACTGCAAAAAGAGGGAGCCAAGCTGGTAGTGCTGCTTCTTGGCAGATGGTTCCCTTGAGCAGAGCTGTGTATGGTCTGTGCTCAAGTAAACCCATCTCTTTTTTCAAGCTTTCCTCAGCCATATGAACTAGAAACATGATTTTAGATTTAGATATTAAATTCTGCAAATTTAGCCTTTTCCAGGGAGAATTTTCTTTGCCTTGTCTGCTGTTAGACCTGGTTAATTCCATAATCCTATCTCTTTTGCAGCGATCTGTAGAGCCCCCTACAAAAGTATATAGAACTTGAGGCACAGAGTTTAAAAAATCCACAGAGACATTGCAATGACTTCCTGTTTTTTGCGTGCCTGTGCAGGTTACGTCCAAGGTATGAGTGACCTCTTGTCCCCGATTCTCTACATTACCCAGAATGAAGTGGATGCTTTCTGGTGCTTCTGTGGTTTCATGGAGCTGGTGGTGAGTATGTGGAGCAGCTCTCTCTGTTCTAGGAAAAGAGCCTGTCTTCATATAACTGGGGCAACACAGAAGAGGAGGGCAACAGAACTGGTGAAAGGCCTGGAGCTGAAGTCCTCTGCAGAAAGGTTTGAATGAATCGCGTATGCTTAGCCTGGTGAAGCAGCCGTGAAAATATTTGAAAGGTTCTTGCATAGTTGAAGTAAATTTGTTTTCTTTTACTCCTAAAGTAGGATAGGATTACACCCAAAACAGTGGGGCAAATTACACAAAAACAGGTTTTGACTAAAATTTTGGAAGAACTTCATGAAAGAATAAACTGTTCAGTGGTGGGAAAGAATGCCTCAGAAGGCTGCCTTGTTTTGACGGCTTGTAAGTGAAGGATGCTGTAGTTGCGGATTCTTGCATCAGCAATAGTTGGACTAGCCGGGTGGCTGAGGCAGTTCTAACATAATGATTCCAACAGAAATGGGCAAATACGTCCTGTAGCCACATGCAGCTCCCGTGTCCCCAAAAGCAAGGTGGGGAGGTTGCTATCCGTAGCAGCTACAAAGTATCACAAGAGTCATAATTACCTTGTTTACAGGCTAAGTGTAATCCGCAGTACTCTCAGTAGCTGCTGCAGTTGCCATTTAAATATTTATATATATTTGGGGTCCACAGGGAAGGGCTGTCAGGCCTCAGTCAGTTGCCCATCACTGTTTTGATTTTATAGGTAAGATGGGAGCTTGGCAGTGGCTTGAATGTCTTCCTAGAGATGCAGTCCTTTGAAGATTTCCAGGGAATCCAAGCGGATGCTAATAACTCTTTCTCTGGCTTGATCACACGCTTTTGCTTTCTGCCTGCAGCATCGCAATTTTGAAGAAAGCCAGGAGTCCATGAAGCGACAGTTATCCCAGCTGAACTTGCTGCTCAGAGTGCTTGATCCCCCCCTCTGCGACTTCCTTGGTACTTGTGTTATTTTCCCAGAGGAGCAAAGTCTCCTGTTCATACGTGTTTGTGTGTGTTATAATGAAACATTTTATGTCAATTTTTATTTGAGATAAAAATAAGTTTTGACTGCTGGCCCTCCCCAATCTGATAGCTTCCAAATGTGTCTGACCATAATTCCCCAGTCCGTATCATGGCCGCCGCTGACTGGAATTTATTAGAGATGTAGTAGACACAACACATTGACAGAGCTCTCAGTAGGGAAAAGCTCTTCCAGGGGCCCTTTATCTCTTTTCAATCTTGCACAAGGTATTTGGAAAGTTGAAAGATGAAAGCAAACACTGGGGTGACTGAAGTCTCAGAAATTAACTCATGGAATAAAACAATCCCCTGCTGACTTCTACCCTGCTTTGCTGCTTCTCCCAGATTCAAAGGAGTCCGGCACATTGTGCTTCTGTTTCCGATGGATCTTGATCTGGTTCAAGAGGGAGTTTGCCTTCTCTGAAATTCTTCAGCTATGGGAGGTAAGAGCAGAATGGAGACTACTTGTTGAGAACTGGATGGGGAAAATACAGAGCATGTCATCCTGATGGCTTTCAGTTTTGGGAGAAAAAAATGGGGTGAATGAAAACATGAAGTGGAGTGAGAAGAAACTGAGATTTGTCTTGGTTAAGATGTAGGGCTGTGGAGGAAACTGCCAAAGGATGTTTCCTAGAGTACATGATACAAACTAGAAAGAGTCCTGAGTGAAGGGCAGGACAGAATACCCACAATCGCTGACGAAAGATACGAATCATTAGCTCAAGAGGTACATTGGCAGCCTGAGCATATGAAGGTGCCTTACAGTCTGTTTGATCCAGTGTTATCTACTTTATTAGCTATGGCTCCCCAAGCTTTTGAGTAGAAAGGTTTCCAGCCCTGCTTCCTAAGTTCCTTTTGACTGGGGATATTAGGGAATCTGGGGCCAATTTTTTATTTTATTAATCCTGCCCTTTTCCCTACAAGGAACTCAAGATAGCTTACATAATGTTTCTCCATGTTTTATTCTCACAAGTTTAGGCTGAGAGTCAGTGACTGACCTAAAGTTACCCAGTGAGCTTTATGGCTGAGTAGAGATTAGAACCCAGATCTCCTGACTCCTAGTCAAACTTTCTAACCACTATACCACACTGATTTTCTGTGTGCAAAGCAGTAACTTTGCCAGTGAACTACAACCCTTCCAAAGCCTTCAACTAGTTTAGATCATCATGCATTACGTTCCCAGATGGTCACCCATCCAGATCTTGGCCAAGCCTGGACCCAAATAACTTCAGCAAAGGAACTGCATTTATGTCTTCCACCCAAATGACAGTAGCCGCCATATGTACCCCCCGCACGCATGTGTGTATATATAAGCAAGCCTTGATTGACCCTGGATGACTTTAATCCTGCGGGTACACTTGGCTTTCCAGTGTTCCTTGGCCTGTGCCTGTTTCCCTGAACTGAACTCATCTGACTTGTCCCATATTTCTGCTGTCTTCCGCCTGAGCACGAGGCTGCAGCACGCAAGCTGACAGTTGCTCCCCAGCTTCCTCTGCAGTGTCACGTGGGATCTGATTGTCCGCCATTTGGATGGTGCATCGCAGCTACCACTTAGCTGGTTTGAGGGTAGCTAGTGCAAATTCAAGCTGACAGGGTATTGAAAAAAGGAAGGAATTATTTGAGAGTTACTTCTGGGACTGAATGGATTCGTCTTTATTAGGAGGGCAGTGCAGGTGGTAGAACATACATACAACACCTCTAGGATTCTTTGGTAGAACTTTCCTTTCCCCTGCACCCCAGCATTACCTGATGAACTGGTTTAAGTGTCCAACTGGTATGAATAAATTATTAGGATGTTGAGATGATGAACTAGTAACTTTAGTCTTAACACTGAGACTAAATTCCCCTTGCAACTGATTACTAGTGAGTAGCTGCCACCACTTACTGGATTATTGAGTAGCAGGAGCTGACTGCAAACACAGGGAGTAGTTGATTTACTTCAAAGAGCTAACTAGATTTCTAAATTATAACCCTGTCAGCTCCTAATGGCTAACAACTCAGTTCCCCTGAACTGACAGTGTGCTTTCTTTGTGCAAGTTGGATGTAGGCATGAATGTGGAATGAAATAAATCCTAGAACTCTCCCATTCCTCTTCTACCCCTCCCCCCATCAGAACCAGCACATTCACTTAAATCAGGAATTTTACTTTATTAAAATGTTTTTAAGAATGTACATGCATAATAGTGCAGATTCATACTATGCAAACATGCATAGTAGTGTAGATTCTCAGTTCTTGCCCTACCTGAGCTAGGCAGGTGTGACAGCACAGTTGATTTCAGGAGATCCATGAGGACTAGCATCAAAGGTAGGGATGGCTGGGCACCTGCCAAGGGCCCACACCCCAGCATGGGATCACTGACATTACCGCTCTGGACTTCTCTTCACTGTAGCAACCTAATTGTTCAGCCGTTTCTTCCTCTGGCCAGACGGTTGTGGTGGTGAGGAGGAGGAGGCAGCTTGCTCACCAGCTCTCTGCCAGTGTATGAGAAGCGCATTGTGAGAAAGCGTATGCGTAGTCACAGAGCCAGTGACAACAGGAGCGAGAAGGCGGCCTCGCTCGCTGACACGGGGGACCCAAGGAGGATGCCTTGCCTAAAGGCCCTCCAGGGCCTATCTAGCACTACTTCAAATCCGGGATAACCTACAGATAAATGGAAACCCATGCCTTGGTCGGGCATACTAAAGTAGGCTGGCCTGAAGAGAACAGCTTCCCCTGTTATTTTCTGATTTTATTTCTTGATTTATTTAGTTACTTTCTGTACCGGTCATCAGCCAAAGTTGTGGGCAGTTCACAACAGCGTATTTAAAAGCAATATAAAATATATAATTAAAACGTACTAAAGCATCATAAAAGTTAAGGGTACAAAATTTAAAACCACATTTAAAACAACAAAAAGGCATAAGTTGAAACAACCCTATTAAAACCTGTTGAACACCCAATAGGCCCCAGTAACTAATTAAATGCCCGCAGTAGAGGGCAAGCTTTACCTGGTGCCACAAAGATTGTAAGGCTCATTCCATAACTGGGGAGCCACCACTGAAAAGAATGTTCTCCTTGTTGCCACCATCTGAGCCTCCCTCAGAAGTGGCAGTCAGAGGACGGCCCCAGAACTTGATCATAGTGTTAATTTTGGATACATCGTTTTAGATGTGGCAGTGCTCTGGCTCCTGCAGCTCCGACATAAGGGGACTGTATGTAACTTTGCACCATGTTGTCACCTTCCCCAGCCTGAACAGTATGTCTGTCTCCCATTCCAGGTGCTGTGGACAGGGCTGCCTTGCCCCAACTTCCACCTGCTGGTGGCCTGTGGCATTTTGGATGCAGAGAGGCAGGCTCTTATGAACTCTGGCTTTGGCTTCAGCGAGATCCTCAAGGTGCGTGTTGGGGAGCTTTGGCCTTCCTCTCCTGCACATTTGTGCCTGCACTCTGTCTAGCACTCACAGGCGTGTGCTGTTCGCCACTTCAGGATTTGTAGTCCTCAGGCTTAAGCACATTCCCATTTCTGAAACTGTGCGGCCAGTGACGAAGAGGGACCCGCTTGTCTTCCGTAGCTTCCGCGCTCTCTTCCATGGCTTTTGGCTTTCTTGGGGCCCATGAGCTTGCCTGCAACCTGCCTTTGCAGCACGTTTTCCCCCACTATTATGTGACTTTTCTGCTGAATGCTTAGAAAGGCAGATTAAGCAGCGTATCCATCAGTTTGAACAAGGAGCGGTGTGCCTATTTTTTCACAGTGCGGATCTCACTTCTTTTGCAGGAGCCTTTTTCAAGTAGGAGCATTAAAACCATGGAATACATACTCTTCTCTTTGTTACATACGACCTCCCTCTCCCTCTCCCTCACACACACACAGTGCGGGTGCGGGGGGGATGTACATTTGTGTCTTTCTCCCCAACTTCAACCTTTCCAACATGTATCCTCTTTTCTTTCTTTTTTTCTTGGTTAGCTGTTTGAGTTCCTTACGTTCTGTATCTGACTTTCTGCAGCATATAAATGAGCTCACCATGAAGATGAGTGTGGAAGACATCTTGTGCCGAGCCGAGGCAATCTACAGACAGCTGGCTGCTACTCCAGTGAGTGTCCCCTAGCCTGACAAAACCCTTTTCCTTTCCTGTCTTGGTGTGCCCTGTGGAGCACCAGCACCTTCAGGCTCCATTATGTCAGACAGGCTGGACAAGCCTGCAATCTCCTCCTCTGGCACCTGACAGTAAAGGGACTTGTAAGAGGTCCCTAGTGGACCAGCTGCCCCTGGTATAAAAGACACAAGGATGTGCCACTGAAGCAGTGTCAGACCAAACCACCCAAATAGGGGAAAGTGTTTTGATTTGGGTCACAGGTTTGAAACTTGTGACATTGTTGCCCCCACCTTCTCTTCCCCACAAAGGATTTACCCCGTAATGTCCAGGAATTGTTGGGACTGGCCGAAGGCAAATCTGCAACCCCCAGCACTGACACGGCTAGCTCCCCTCAGCCGCTGTCGCCCAGCCAAACCCAGGAGATGGAGCTGACGGACAGTGTCTCCCCAAGCCAGCCAGACAGCAGCATTGAGATCCTGCCGACTGAGGAGACCTCCACCTCTCAGAGCCTTACTCCCTGAGGGCCTGCTACGTCTGCTATCATCTCAACACAAGCACTTTAACCAAGGCAGGGTGAGGGGGTGAGGACACGGCAGAGGGCACGGGAGGCTTTGGGGTGTTGTGTTCTTCCTGGAGCATCAACTCTCTCACAAGGCACATAGAGCTGGGAGCAGCTGCGCTTCCTTGCTGGGTTGCTGACAAAGACACCATTGCTGGTTGCACGTTGGTATCTTTCTCATCATGCACCAACACACGATTGTCTCTGTCTGACACTCCTGGACTTGGGAGTAGAGTTCACCGTTTCTGCTTGGGATATGCAGAAGATGGAAAGGAGTGAATTAATGACTACCATGTTCATTGTTCTTTATTTTGGGTTTTGAACCCACCTAGATTCTCCCATCTGTTCTGACTGTCTGGGGTTTGTGCTCCCTCCCTCCCTCCCTCCCTCCCTTTGGTGATGTCCCTGTTTCTCTTCTGTGCCTCTGTCTGTACAACCTTCAGGCTTATCTACTGAGCTTCAATCTTCATAGCAGCTTCTTTCAGGTTGGCTCACACAAGTCAGGGAACCCAGACTTTTCTGATAGAAGGGTTGGCACACGAGAGCAGTTTGCCAAGAGGACATTGGTTGGTGGGGCAGGGGAACTTTGTCCTGGAAAGAAAAGGGGAGTCGGGTTACCAGTCAAGGCCAGATTGCAGAGTTGCTAATCTCCTTGTTATTTGGCCAGGGAATTCCTGACGTGGTTGCTTGTTAATTCCTCCCTTGACTGGTGGATCTTGTCTCATTCCTTTCTTGGGGTTTTGTTTTGTTTTGTTTTTTCTTTTCTTTTCTTTTTTTTTGGTGGGTGTTTCTGAACCGACAGCAATAGTTATAAGGAGAAAGGAAGTCTGCTTCCTTCCGTGCCTCTCCAGCCTAGCAGGCCGGTGAATTTGTTGTTGCCTTGTGTTGTATTCTTGCCCCACTTCTTGTCATGGAACTGCGTTGTTCTCAGCCGCTAACCTGGCTTTTTCATTTATAACATACATTAAAATGTAGTGTCATCTGTTTGGGTGTGGAAGTTTTTGGGTGGAAAACGATTCCCTTTGAGCCATTCTTGTTGGCTGGTCTGAGACTGGAGATGTGAGGACCACGCGAGCTGTCTGCCCCATCTTATTAGAAGCTGATCATTATTTTGGCTGAATCCCCACCCCACGTGGGGATTCTTCCCTTGCCTGCACACACATCTTACATTGGTTGGATCCATGGTTTCCTCTAAGGATCCCTAGATGTGAAAATTCTCCTCCTCTTGGAATGGCAGTTCCCAAAGTCTGAAAGGAATCAGGGTAGCCTGACCTACTTATATTTGGCGCAATCTATGACTGCCAGTGGAAGAGTCTGAGATACCCTGACGTGCCGTTTGGCCATGGCCTTTGGTAGAGAAGAATTTTTGCTGACATTTGCCCCCGACACAGCCTTCTCTGCCCCCTGTAAGTGGGGCAGCCAGTACCTCTTGAGCACCCAAAACAGCAAGGAAGAAGATACTGGCCTGCTGCTGTGCTTGACAGTTCAGTGGGTACATGCTTCCCATTTCAACTCTTGGCTGCCAAATGGAACAGCGGAACCTGCCCCATGGTGAGTCAAACAGCTGATACTCTGGCTCAGGACCATGTCCACGGACAAGCAGTAGCTCTCCAGGGAATCGGAAGAGTCTTTCCCAGCCCCTCTTGGAGACCAAACCTTGGGCCTTCTGCTCTCCCTGGGGTGTGTTTTCATTGTTTTGTTTGGTTTATAGCTCCTCCCTTGCCCAATGTTGACCCCAAACACAGCCTGTTCATTGTTGATGCATTCTTGTGGGAAGAAGAACGGACAAGCCAAGACACCTGGGTTCTGCAGGAGGACAGTTGCTGCAGAGGTGAAGATTTTGGCTTGCATAAGGGAAGATTTCAAACAGCAGGCCAGAGCTGTGGAAAAAAACATCTGATACACAGGGCTCAGAAGAACAAAGCGGGCAAGTGCTTCTGGAAGCGGGCAGAGGGGAGGAAGGTGGATGCCTGGGGCAGTCTGGCGTAAAGCACGAGCTACAGAGCTGGCTCTTGCCAGTACTCCTGATATGCTCAAAAAGACAAGCAGGCCGGGTTGGCATGGGTGGATTTCCATCCACTTGGGTGAGGGCTGTGAACCAGGGTCTGAATTTTGGAAAGGAGAGCGTGTATTGTTGCCCTTCTTCTCCTACCCACACCCTTCCCCATTCTCTGTTTAAGTTTTAGGTGGACAAGAATCAGTTACTAAGATCTGAGAAGCAAAGAGTTGTAGAAGCTTAGCGCAAGAGCCAAGGTAGTGTCTCGGAGGCTGTTGGGCGTCTGGAGGGTTGATTGTTGTTACAGGAAAAACTGCCTCCATGTCCATATTGGCTGGCTAGCGATGGGTTGGGGGCAGCTCATATCCTCCCAAGGGTCCACTGTGGCCTAGAACCCCTGACCTGTGGTTCTTGGGTGTTCACATGCTCTCTGGGCTGCATAATGGTCTGGGTTTCTGTAACATGTTACTTTAAAGCCTCCAAATATGAGTGGAGGGTAAAGAAAGCAAGAACGTACCATTTTCAGTCTCTGCAACAAAGCAAAAGAGAGACCACTGCAGTAAATGCAGCAATTCCTCTCCTCTCGCCTCCCCCCCCCCCCCGCCAGCCCAGTGCTGCAGGAGAATAATGCAGGGAAGTGGTGATGCCGTGCTAACTGGCAATTCACGCAGTATCACAAGGCTTGGCTCTTTGCCTGGCTTTCCTTTTGCTTCTGCGCTCTCTTTTTCTGTCTTGCTTTCTTAAACAGCCAGCAGTGGGGTTTAGAATTGCAGGGGGAGAGAGAGAAGGAAGGGGAGTCGGAAGGAGCGCTGGATTTGGGAGCAAGAGGAGCACGTATGCCATCCTGTGCCAGGCAACTGTTTTTTGGGGCTGCTCCTGTTTCTTCTGTGCCTGCAGCGGCATTCACAAACCTGCCGTTCTCAGCCATGTGGTCTCATTCAGAAAAGCCGAGGGTGGGCTGGCCGGGCAGCAGGCAGCTGCAGCTGCAATGTCAGTGGAAGAAGCCAGGGGGGGTAAAGATGCAAGTGCCTATTTTTCTCAGTTGCAGCTCTAGATATTTGGGTCATCTGCAGCAGGTTGAACAGCACCCCACTCCAGGTTCCTGAAAGCCTTTCTCTCTATTTCAGGAACCTTTGCTTTCTTGCAGGCTTCCTTTCCTTCCACTCACCTGTCTTGACCTGCAGTCAAACTTTCCCTGGTAATGGATGTTTTGATCAGTTCTCCCCCCCTCCCTCTGCAGAGATGGGAGCAAGGAGCATAGGTGTGCACACCCCCAGGTGCCAGAAATTGGTACCACTTATATGCAGACTGAAGTAGCACAGTTGGTTTGACCATCTCGTTCCTCTGTGGCTGGAGACCATACCATAATAATGTTTCCGATGGGTCTGTCAGGCTGTATTGCAGAAGGGTGGTGGCAGCTGAAGCTGAGAGGGAATAGGATTGCCTAAGGTGACCTAATAAATTCATGGGAGAGACCAAATTGGAACTGGTTCACAGGGTTGGATGTTTAGCCTCAGTTCTATACCAGCTCAAAAGGCCTTGATGAATGCAGGAGAAGGCCAGCACTGCAAATATATTTCTTTAGTTTAATCCTGCATTTCCTTCAATGAGGTCAGGATGAGATCTGTGACTCTCCCTTCCATTTAATTCTCACAGCAGACCTGAGAGGAAAGGTTAGGCAGACAAAGACAATGCGTAAAACTGGCTCCACATCACTCGCTATATTTTCTGGGTAAGTGGAGTCAACCCCAAATCTAACTCCAGTCCTAGGCCAGCTACTCTAATTGTTTTGAATCTCACCCGACTTGTGGTTTTAGTGTGTCTCTGCCCATCTAGAGTTAAATTTGGTACACTGCGTAAAGAGAAAAATACCCAACATTTAAGAGTCTTGGCACGTATATATTTAAGACAATGAGTTTCTAGCCCTTATTGCTTGTAGCGATCAATTAAGGGGTAACAGGGCATAATTTGGTGAAATCTCAAGAGCTGATTGACAGGATGCTTGTACATGGAACTTGAGGTTCCTCTGCTCCTATCCTGTGCTTTGAGACTCACAGAGATAATTGTCGCTTTTATAAAGGCAGCTTCACTAACCGCAAGGTTTTTTTAGCCAAAAGAAACATTGCAGAGTGTGCGTGTGCCTATGCATGCATGCACACGGCATGTGCGTAAACCTCTTAGAAACTAGGCATCTCCATCATGGAATTAGCTAATAGTTGAAATGCTGGAAGCAATCTAGCAAGTTACATGGAAATCCTCAAGTGTAGGTATTGAACGTGCAGGTATTGAAAATCCTAAAAGCAACATTGTAATGATTTGGGGTTTGATGTCTCGTTCAGTAATGCTTGAATGCTCCTTAATGGAAAGGAGCAGGGGAAATGGAGGTGTGCTGAGTATGGTTGGAACATGCCTGTGTTTATCCTTAGCTGAAGAGGTTCAGGCTTGGTCTAATCACACAGCACCACGAGATGGTGTGTGGAGTGTATTTTTTTATACTACAGATGTGGGGATATCCCATTTTAAAATTAATTCAAAATTCCTTGAAACTAAGGATGGAACAGAATGTTGTTGTTGTTGTTAGTCACGAAGTCGTGTCCGACCCATCGCGACCCCATGGACAACATTCCTCCAGGCCTTCCTGTCCTCCACCATCCCTCCAAGTCCACTCAAGCTCACACCAACCGCCTCTGTGACTCCATCCAGCCACCTCATCCTCTGCCATCCCCTTCTTCTTTTGCCATCGATTGTTCCCAGCATTAGGCTCTTCTCCAGTGAGTCCTTCCTTCTCATTAGGTGGCCAAAGTATTTGAGTTTCATCTTCAGGATCTGACCTTCTAAAGAGCAGTCAGGGTTGATCTCTAGGACTGACCGGTTTGATCGCCTTGTGGTCCAAGGGACTCGCAGGAGTCTTCTCCAGCACCACAACTCAAAGGCCTCAATCCTTTTGCGCTCGGCCTTCCTTATGGTCCAGCTTTCACAGCCATACATTGCAACTGGGAAAACCATAGCCTTGACTATACACACTTTTGTTGGCAGGGTGATGTCTCTGCTTTTTAGTATGCTGTCTAGATTTGCCATAGCTTTCCTCCCCAGGAGCAAGCATCTTTTAATTTCTTGGCTGCAGTCCCCGTCTGAGGTGATCTTGGAGCCCAGGAAAATAAAAATAAAATCTGTCACTAGGAACAGAATGTAGCCTTCCCCAACTCAATGTCTTACAGATATGTTGGACTACAATCCCCACGATCCCCTGGGGATTCTGCGATGGTGCTTTCCCCCCTTATATACAGATTTTGTGTGGTTCTGACTTGTAGACAAGATTTTTCCATGGGAGAACACTTAAAATCAGCTTGCACTCATGTAGCAATTCAAGTGTCACAGTTGGTTGGCCCCATAACTCAGTGGTAGAGTGTGTGTTTCATATGCAGAAAGCCTCAGTTTCAGTCCCATCTAGGAGGGCATCCTGCCTGAAACCCTGAAGAGCTGCTGCCAGTCAGTGTTGACAGTAATGGGCTAGATGGACCAAGGGTCTGACTTAGTGAAAAGGCAGTTTCTTGTCTGCCAGTAATGGCCATGATAGGCAAGAGTCACCTGAGATCCTTTAATAGTATGACCAAGGGGGAGGTCATTTGCAAGAAAGATTATCTGCTATTCCATAATGGCCTTTTTCTCATGTTGTTGGTTTAGATGGAAACCAGTTGGGTTTATGCAATGCCACATGGTTCTTGCCTTTCTGGTGGTTGTTTAAATTAGGCCTGTGCTTTTTGATCAGGGCTGTCTCATACCTCTATATCATACCTCAGTGGCAAAGCCTTTAAGAGCTGAACATGCATTTATGTACAAGGTTTACGTTAATTGGTTTACATCAGCAGTGGGAAATGTCTTTCAGTCTGAGAGTCTTAATTCGATTTCAAGATTTCTTGGGGGCTGCAATCCACTGGTGGGTGGAACCAAAAGCGAAAGGGGCAGGCCAGAGATACCAGCTGATTTGGGCTCAACGCTTTCACTGCCTGTAATGGAGCCTGAAGAGAGAAACCCTAACCTTTTAAAGCCGAGAAAAACAAGCATGCAGAACCTGAGAAATTCCCGAGCAATTGATGGTTAGGAGGAGGGGTAGGGCCAGGGAAACAGGTGTAGTCTGTAAATCATCTGAGGGACCGCAGTGAGATGCCTTTGGCCTGTGGGTCCAAGGCTTGGCAACCTTGGTTTCTCTTTATTTGACCTCTTCGACAGAGCTGGACCAAGAGGCAAAAGATAAATCCATGCGCAGAAGCTGATGGTACCGGGAATAGACTTTTATTTTAAGGTTGGCAATAGTTTATCTTTCTACATTACACCTGGGGGCAACAGGACAGATGGAGGCGATCTGTCCTCAGCAACTCACAGCCGCTTGCTCCCTGCTCCACCGGGTACCCGCCTGCCTGCCCATTCACTGTCACGCAATGAGAGCCAAGCATGCAACGCCTGATGTAACCTTTCAAGACAGCTGTCTCTCAGCCTGCTCAGGGCTCCTTCCCACAAGGGCTCTCTGTGATGTCACTGGTGCAGGGGCAACAGCTAGACAGACGACCCGGGCTTCACACAGCATCACTACAAGCAAGGCTTGCCACAACTAGGGTGCTGTGCAGGCGCCGGAGCATCGTGGGCTGCCGTCCTCTCCCCAGCATCTGTCGCCTAAGGGGCAGTTGCATGTGATCGAGCAGGAGGGCTGACCCTGCTTGTTAAGGGTCAGTGTGTTGGGTCATCAAGGTTAGGTCATTTTAGACTCTGGGCTTAATGACCTTCAGGACTGGCCCTTCCTTTAGGCTGAGTGAGGCGGTCACTTCAGGCAGCAGCAAGGTGTTGGAGGAGAAAGCTGTATGCTGTGCGTTTGCTGATTCCACTGCCTGCCCGGTTGATTGGCATGGGAGGGGCCATCACCTTTTTCTTTGCCTCAAACAGCCGAAGAGCTTGGCCTGCACCTCACAACATTAACGCAGCCTTCTGCCTTTAGCTGGAACGCACATGCACACTGCTTTCAAATTGCGCTGAAGCGGCCTTGCTGCGGTTCAGTGTCACCCTGCTCATTCCGATGAGAGCTCCCCTGGCCTTGTGCCCCAAGACCTGCTGCAATGGCACCACGGATAGAGAAGTGAGCTTAATTAACACTAGTTGAAAGGCAATGAGCAAACATTGAGCAAATAATAAAAAATGATGCGAGGCTGTATTCTTTCTCTGCTGCCTCCAGCATAAGGGATGCATAGCAGAGCAAGGGTACAAAAGACATTTTGAAAGCCTGCCCAGGCAGTATGACTGGATGAAGTGGGTCAGGCTGCCTACCAAGCTCTCTACAATATGGAAGGCTTTGGAGAAGCAACAATAGGGTGGCTGTTGGTTTGAACAGAGCAGTAGTACTGAGGGAAGAGTGTTCACTGCCCTCTGTAGTATTTCCAGGATTGAAATCTGTCGCCCAAGAAAACACAGCAAGAGCCCAGCTAGGGTTGGAAGGGTGGGAGAAGAGAACCAGGTCTCCATGTTGTGCCTGCTTTACCCCCAGTGAGACCCTTGGCAGCTTTGGCAAGTGGAGGGGGGAGTGAATATTTCCCCAGAGTAATGGTATAAAGAGATGGTTGACTTCCCTTTCTCAGTGCTGTAGCCCAGGTCTTAATTCATACCCTGTGGCTTCTTTTAAGGCGAAGCAGTACAGAAACATCAGTTCAGCCTTTGAACTCCTCTGTCACATCAGTTTTGCTCTTTATTTCATATCAGGTTAACACCCAATTCAAAGAATCTGTTTATTGTTTTGAGTTTTAATAGGTTTAACTGATTCATGAATCAGTTTAGGTCAGCCTTTCCAAATCCAGTGTTTTCCAAACATGTTGGACTGCAGCGCCTCTCACTCCCCACCAACATGGCTAAATTTACTGAATGCAACATGGCTGACTTCTCCTGAGTAAACATGCAGAGGATTGTGGATATACAAATTGCAGCCTTATTTTAAAATTCTTGCTCAGCTCTGCCTTTGGAGCATATTAGTCATTGCTCGTGGCCTCAGTTACCCCCTCTGGAAAGGTAACCATTAGCAGTGTCCTTTCATGGGGCTGTTGTGAGATGGATAACAAAGATTGCAGAGTGCCATCTATGCTGAGGGTACTATTAAAAATGATAAACAAAAGCAATGAGTAGTGAGAGAAGGGCTCCTGGGTGCCAGCGGGCACCTTCTTGCTCTGGCACTGCTAAGATTTTTGGCTGGCAGCAAAGAAGAGTTTTTTCTTCTCCCTCTCCTGAAAAAAGGGCAAAAAAAAAAAAAAAGCATTAACGTCCTTCTAGGCTTAAGCTAGGGGAAATCTAGGTCACCCCTGTGAAAGCAGTAATACGCATATAGCTGAACCTCCTCTTTCATCGCTGCCCTAATAGAGGGGGGTTTATTTCTGGAACTGCAGCCCCCATTATGCAACTGCTCGAGTCTCCTGAGAGCAAACCTATTTTTAACCAGGCTGAGAATGAGTGTACCGTGACGTCCAAACTCAGGCCCTGCTCCTGGAGTGCCAGATGTACCCCTGGCAGGCAGTTGAAGCTGTCGCCCCCCAAGAACAAACACCCTCTCTCAATATTCGCAAGCCAGGATGGTGTGGTGGCATATGGGGCTGGGACTCAGGAGATCCGGGTTCTAGTCCTCACTCGGCCGTGATTTCACTGGGTGACTTTGGTCAGTCCCGGACTCAACCCAATCTGCCTCACAGGGTGGTGGTTGTGAGGATAAGACTGTGAAAAAAAGAATTACTGTATATAATCCACCCTGAACTCCTTGGAAGGAAGGAAGACGGGATATAAATATGATAAATATTCTACTCCCTTTACTTTGTTCTGCTCATAGTCCTTCAAGCTTGGTGCACTGACCTCCTCTGCCCTGGTCCAGCTTTTCCAGATCTTCTGTGTATGTCTGTACCAGTTTGACTCCTTGAACCTGTCCCATCCTCCATTCCAGGGTGCTGGAATTCTATTCCACAGCTCCCTATGGTTGCCAGCAAGCCAGGACTTTGGTAAATTGCAAGTACTGGAAGATAATTTTTTTTGAAAAAAGCTGGGTTCAGACAATGTGATACCCCATGTTTTAGCATCAACCCATGGATAGCCCATACTCAGCATTTGTATGTGTTATCAAGTTGTCTGAACCCAGTCATCATGTTCCAGTTTGGTTTGTTTGCTTAGGAATGCCTTGATACAATTTTTAGAGTAAGTTGCTGGAATTGCTGTTCTCCAGCCAGTGAGCCAAATGCAACCTGCCAGAACTCCACATCCAGCTGGAAGAGGCCCCTCCTTGAAGCCTGCCCAAAGCTGTGCCCCCTTAGAGAAGGAGGACCTGATGCCTTGAGCTTCCACTTAGTAGGACTTGCTTGCCCATCCTTCCCCAGTGTTGGGAAAGGTGAGGGTCGAGCCAAGCTGAGCCTCCTTCTCACGAGCACTTGGTGCCAGTGGCTAGAGTACCTCTCTCTATCAAGGAGACTTCTCTCTTTTACAGTCCTGTGGAGATGAGCACATCTAGGACTTTGAGAAAGTGCAGTGGGCGCCACTACAAGGTGGCTCCCATGGAGGATGTGGCTAGTGACATCATGGCTGCCTTGCAGGCCTGCCTAGTCCAAAGAGAAAGATTGGGAATAGAGGCTGTGAGGGGACAGGAAAGAGCTCGGCAGAGGCATACGTGGATGAGAGAAAGTGAGGCCAGGACAAGGGGTAAACAGTGAGTTGAAGACATGGGGAGACATATACTGAGGCTGAGGATTGAGAGAAACTGCTTGATACAGAGGTGGGAGGGAGGGAGGGAATGAGCAAGGCTTGGGGCTAGGAAGACAGAGACAATGGTGATGGGAAAGGGTTATAGCCTCACTATGGGAATTGCTAGAAAATTATATTTTCATATATAGGCATTTCCTTTATTTTCTTGACTTTGGATCTGTACAGATCCACGTATGTTATAAAAAATTATTTTTTCTATTTTTTAAAAAGAGCTTTGCAGATGCCTTATGGCTGCCACATTGAGGCCCCATGCGTGGCAGCTCTTGAAGGGCCCACTCTGGCAGACCCTTTGGGAACCCTGCTCCGGTGGAAGGTGTCCCCTATTCGACAGGCTGCCTAGTTCAAGTCCAGTTGAAAGAGCAAGGCCATAAGAACAGAGGGGCAGGACAGTGAGGCCGTCCAGCAGTGAGCATCTGGACAGCAGAATGACCCACCACAATGGCACCTACTCAGTCTTCCCCTGCACCATGTATTTAAATTCCAGGAGTTTTTTGTCGGCATCCGTATTTCTACCTATAAATTAACAGCTTCAAGTTTTAGACAAATCTGTATCCTCTTCCTCCATTGTTAGTGATATATAAGAGGCTTGGCAGCAGCTACATCTGCCCTTCCCCTGCCCTTTGCCTCAGGCAGTAAAATGTCTTGGACCTGTCCTGATTTTGCAGTATCAACTATCCATGACCTGTAGCGCAGTACCTATGTTTTAATGGATGGGTAAAGAGTAAAGAAATGCAGCGTATCATTCTTGCTGTCGCAAGTGTGTGTCTCAATTCGTCAGTGAACTCAGAAATATTCCAAAGTGCCCTCATTTTTTAACTTATTGCTCCATTTGAGGCCGTGCCAATTAATTGGGCTGGACCTTCAAGCCAGGGCCAACACCCAGGGCAGGCTTGGCTGGGTGCTTTCTGACCGTCTATATCCCCATAGGAGCAGAGAGAAACGTGCCCCAGGAATCGCTTCTCCTCTTCAGCACAACTTGCTTGTTCACCCAGCTTTCGTTTTGGTCCAGGCGTTGCTGCTGCTGCTGCTGACTTGCTCTGCCTGTCAAGCCTGTGGTAGCAACAACTGAAAGACTTAGGAAGTTGACAGCAGGCTCACAGTGGCGGATGGCTGAGCAAAGGGGCCACCTCTGCAGAATGGCTCCTTCCATTGTAGCAGCTTCCAGAAGGGTTGTTGTGTTAGCCTACTGCAGCAAGAAGAACTAAGTTGTGTAGAGCTTTGTAGATTCCGAGTGCAGTCCTGTTGCCCCCATCCTTGATGCATGATGGCCTTCAAATTCACCATGCCCTCTTCTCCCTTCTTGGGTGTATTTGCAATTTCAGGGAGGCACCAGACAGTTCTTTCCACGTTAGCTGTGGGGGTGCAGGGCAGGGGCTTGGCCGGTAGTGTCATAGCTCCGAGATTGCAGGACCTCACAGCTGGGACTCCAGATAATCCTGTGGTTCCCCAGACAATGCTTGGAGCCAGTATTGGGCTGTGCCCTAAAACTTCTATTCTAGCATAAGCTTTCATGGACTGTAGCCCGTGTAATAGAGTGGACCATATTTCATGCAAGCGAACGCGAGAAGAAAATTGCTGATCTTTAAGGTGCCAGAAGACTGTTGCTTTTACCTTAGAAAGGAGTCTTTGCTGAGAGGCTTGGCTGAAGCTTAGCACTTACACGGTTTGACTTACACAAATTTTCTGTTTCACTGGGGGAAAAGGCACTCTATTTTGAGAAGGAGCAGAGCTGAAGATAACTGCCTGCCAGTCTTCAGTTTAGTTCAGAAATAACTGATTAACAGTAATCATCTTCACCCTCCTCTTCAACTAATTTAAACCTGTTCTTGCAATATAGAATTGTATTGCCAGAGCTGGTGGTGTTCCTAAAAAAACAGAAAAATCTGACCAGGATTTCACTAGGGAGCCAGTGCACTCAGCTTTCATTAACTCCCTCCCTCTGGGCAAAGACATTTAATTAGCTATGAAGGAGCAGAAACAAAGCAGCAAACCAGGAAATGGCAAAGCATTGTCCTCTTCATTGCTTCCTCAAAAGGTGATAGTAGGTTTTGTGCTGAAGGTAGGCTGGGGGGAGATTCCCTTGCTTCCCAATTGTCTTTCTGTATATGTATTTGACTACAGTTCCCATTACCCCCAACTAAACCCACCACCCCAGCCAATCTTGGAAATTAGTATGTTCCATGAATGAGACATGCTGATGACATGGTAAGTCTCAGCTGGAAAAACCCAACGCTGGACAGGAAAAACACTCAAAAGACTTGATTTACTTAATTTTATTTGGTAAGCCAAGTAACAAATAATAGATCTGAAATACTGAATTAGAAGCTAAAATATTCCATGCTTGGCAACCGTATTTGCTTCTTTGTGGAACTCTGTTTCCTGAGGTTCCTTGGTTGGCAGCAGCACTATTTAAGCTGGTTTGAAGTTGGCTTAAATGTCTTGTTTACACATGTCCTTAGGTATCGGGTGAATCTAGAAAGGGTGAGCCTTTGGGGGTATTGGCACATGGTACTTCCATTATCTAGAAGGCACCCATTCTGACAGCCCCTTATTCCACTGCAGCTCTCCTACAATCTGTCTACATTTTTCTCTGCCAATGTCCTTGTCCACAGTTGGGCTAGAGGAGTTCCTGGCACACATCAAGGGGTTTGGCAGGTAGCCAGTTCTCCTTTGCTGGCAGTCAAAACTATTTCCCATTGGTGGCTGGGAGGCCCAAAAGCCTCTTTGCTAACCACAGAAGCATCAAAATTCCACTGGGTCCCTTGAAAGGATGTGGAATCCATTTAATGGGGGGTGGCGATTCATTAAGGGATAAAACCAGCTGGCTCAAAAACAAGGGCTGATGAGATAAATTTGTCTTCTGTAAAGCAGGGACCCTGTCCAAGGGCACAATACCCTTTAGGTAGCATCTCACCCCATACCTTCCCCCTGGAGTTCAGGGCCACATATCACTGCTTCTATAGCCCAATTTGCTATAAACGGTTAAATGGGCCTGCGTGTCAATTGTCCAGAAGTACGTTTGTTCCAGTTTTTAGGAAATGGCTGTTGGATGGGTTCCAACAGTCTTGCTATGGTGAGATATACGCAGCCTAGCAAATACACCACTGCTGGGGGCCATGTCCATGGTGCAAAAACTACGCATTTGCAACCCTGTTTTACTACTCAGAACAAATGCACCCTGAGAGCTGACATTTAGGCAGAGACTTAGAATGCTCTAACAACCTCCTAAACCTTTCTCACTAAACCATCTATCCTAGACCAGGCAGATGGCAGCACAATTTCCCAAATATATGTAGGCTGCAAGTTAGGCAGAGAAAAGGCAGAAGTTACTAGTGTGACTTTTGATCTGCGTTATGCTGAAATGCAAGTCTACTCAGTTCTTGATCCACCAAGCTAACCATGGGGTGTGCTCGATGCTTGGCAACCTCTGTCCTTTTATTGTCCTACAAACAGGAGGTTTATTCATCTACTAACCAACCATACCTGAGTAATGGGTGTTTTTTGTGTGTTTGAGGGGTCCACGTTGCTGTATCAGATGCCAGCTCAGAGCTAAGATCCTGCCAACGCTTGAGTAATCTACAGCCATTCCTGGACAGGTGGGATTAAAAACATAGTCCAGGCATGCTTCAGCCCCAACAACTCTCTCTTTAGAAATTAAAGATTGGTTCTCCTCATGCACCTCACCCCTCCTGTTTGGTATTGGATCTTGTGATATGGCGATTACCACCTATGGAAGCCAAGGACCAATGGCTTGTGTAGACTATGCTGCGATTTTTCGCTGGGATGGCACTGTGGGTGGTGGCACAAATTGCATGGACCGATTCTAACAGCCCAGATTTGTCATTATTCACTTGCCAATGAGCGGAGGTTCTTGCAGAGGTCCTGCTGCCAAGACCTTTGCTCTGATCCAGTAAGCTGAGCCTCGCTCACCAATAGAAATGTTTTAAAAACAACCCTAAGTTAGGCAAAGCAATAATCCCAGACGTAATGTTAACATGTTCACATACTACCTCTCCTGAGCTGTGATTTCCCTTCCTCCTTTTCTAGTTTTAGGCAAGTGTTGGTGGGATTGTCCAAACCAGCAAACTATGGTTTGTGCTTGCCCTTTGATTGGAATCCAAGTGCAAACTGCACTTCACCAGTTTGGCTCAAGGAGGAAGGGAATTGCTATATATGTGAGGGCAGGAAGGAGGGAGCACATGCGCTCAAGGCTTCTACTAGACTTAATAAATGTATTCCCTACCTTTCTTCCTCCTTCAAGGAACTGAAGGCAATGGAAGGGGTTCTCCTCTATATGTTATCCTTATATCAACAATCCTCTGAGTTAGATAGTGAGTGACTGGCCCAAAGTCACCCTGTGAGCTTCATGGCTGAGGGAAGACTCAAATCTTCTGAGTCCCAGTCCATTAGACTTACCCACTCACCATGTTGGCTTTCTAAGTATCAAATCATGCCTGAACTTACCATGGGCCATTGCTTTATAGGAGGGAGGAATAAGGACATGGACAGATGATGGCAACTTTGCAGGTGAATAATGTATAGTTGTGTTACCCATTTGTTCTGCACAGTTGAAATTTACTCAACCAGTTTTCCATTCCTGGAAGAATCTCACTTTGTCAGCACTGTCTGCTAGGGAAAATGCAGTGTCATTATTTGCCTCTGCAGCTGCAGTGAGAACCAGAACCATGTTCTGGATATTATTGGCTTGAAGCAGCCGGCATTCCAGTTCCTGCTTAGTTACAAAAATCACTGTCCCCATCGCTTTCATCCAGCCTAACCTTCCTCAGGGTTCTGGTGTGTGGGGATGTAAAGATGGAACACCTTCCACCCGTACTTAACTATGCCTCAGTGCCTCAGAAAGAAAGGTCGAATACAAATTTGCCATCTCCTGTATGTACCTGCTTGGACCTTAGGTCATTTTTGAGGCACTTCTCTGAGTGCTGAAGGAAGAAAGAGGCTAGCAAGAAAGAGGGCCTTCGTGGTTGTGGTAGCCTGCTTAAGGAATGCTTTCTCCAAAGAAGTACACCGAGTGTTTATGTTATCTTTTTGGCACCAGGCAAAGATCTTTGATTTCTCTCAGGTAATTTAGAGACTTAATTCAAGGTTTTAGTCATCCATTTTTGTAACATTTGTTGTTTTGTGTTATTCTTTAAAATATTTAAACATTCTAACTGCTTGTGTGCCATTTTAATTTGTTAACTGTTTGTAATCTGCCCAGAGATGTTTGGTGATTGGGTCGCTTGAAAATATAATGAATGAACAAACAGTGTGGTATTAAAAAGTGTATCTGATGTGCCACGTCATACACCATCCTTTTATCTGTACCATTAGAGGAGTTTAAAAGTATCTCACCAGTGGACTGGGCCACACCTACCATCAGACAGGATGATTTGACCACCTCAACTTGTGCCATGTGGCCCATGGCCTGCCTCAATTGCCTGCTGCCTAGTGCAGCAAAAAATATTCTCTCAAAATACAATCCATTTATCAGTCTGGTTGGCTTTTGTATGTGGAACAGCTGCAGGTGCCATCTTGTTCTTTGCCTCCAGCAGCAAAATGTCTTGAGCTATCCCCACCAGTGGAGATACACCTTGAGTTTTCATGTCTCTCCCTCCTTCAATACTTGTGTACTCTGTGTCTCTGGTAATGAAGGGCTTACTCAAGAGTAAGACTACTACACCTTCTGCCACAGCAGGAAGACACTCTCCCTCCCACTGCAAAATCTGGAAGGGCTTTAAGCCATCAAAGCAAGGGCTCAGGGAATCCATCTTAAAGTCCTGTGGAAAGAATGACCTTGTGTTTGCTGAATGTATGTACAAAGCACACAGCCTCCTTTGGGGGAGAGCCTGAGCTGCACCATGAAAGTAACCCCCCTCACACACACACACACCCCAGGATCCCAGGTCAAACACTGTCATGCATTTGGCTTTCATCTGCTGTAGGCACCGCCCCCTTTGCTCCTCCTCTTTCTTTGCTGACTAGGAAAGAAGTTCCAAAATGGCGCCAGTACCGTAGGGTTGTGCTGCCAACCCTCCCACGTTTGCTGCTGGGTTTTGGTGTTCACGTCCTCATTAGGCCAGCCTTGCCTTTTGAGTGCCCTTCCCTCCAACCCTGTTTCCACCTGTGAATAATAGTCCGGATGCAATTTGATTGGGTTTTTTTGAAAGTTTTAAATGAAAAGGAAATAATTTTATTACATGCTGTAACCTCGGCATGTCAGCTCATGCAGACAATATAATGTCCCAGAAACCAAAGACCAGGGGACGTGGTGGGAGGAGGAGGGGAAGGTGGAGTGCTGGTGGAGGAAGCCAAGTGGATGAAACATAAAATGAGAGGAGAAATTCAAAGGAGGATAAAATATGAAATGCACCCCCTTCTTTATCACCATCCAGGAGATATGAAGGCTTGGGGGAGAAGGGCCATGTCTTCTGGAGATTTCAGGGAAAGACTGGCCCAAACCCTCACCCACGAGTCCCTTGTAGCACCAGACTTGAATGGTAATGAAAGGATGTCAGGATGGGTGGGGGTGGGTGGTAGTGAGCAGCCAAAGTCAGTGTGGCCCATTTATTTCTAGGCCTACATTTTGCTAGTCAGTCCCTCCCTCTCCTGCTCAAACTGGTAGAAGGCAACTGGAATGCTAGTGTGTCTGAGTATGTTGGTAGAGGGTTGACATGGAAGACCTTAGTAAGAGGAGATGGAGACCACACACAGATCAGTTGTATGTCAGAAACATCATCAATAGATTATTGGTTGTACACTGGGCTTGGAGCAGAGATAGATGAAGCTGGGTAGATGGAGACTGTAGTCTGGGAACTTGAATGGATGTTCATTTATTAGTGCTAACGTGACCATAAATAGCTAGTTCTGGAACCATGGATGAGTGAACAAATGGATCCCTCTTGGAGAATGTGATATATCTTGTTTCAGAGAAGCTTGGTGGAATTTAGGCCCCATCCTAAGGTAGGGTTAATGACCCATATGACAGGGATTGTAAACTGTGAGCTGTCCCGAGGCTATGTAGCAAGGGGATGGCATATAAAAAATAATGTGGAGGATTGGCAAAACGTGATGGATCTGGTCTTCCCACACATGTTGTTGATCCTTTTCTTTTATCATTGATAATGTAGCTATTAAAATTTGAAATTGAATTAGGAGCTACTTTGTTGTTTTGAAAAAATAAACAATGTGTAGGGTACATGGGGAGGGTGTGTGGGTCACAGATTTTGAGGGATCGACTGAGTAAACAGATGGTGGCCTAGATGAGTGGCAGGGGGCGGGTGTAGAAGGTGGCTCATTGTGACTTGGAATGAAAGGCCCAAGTGTTGGGCCACTGCATAACGGAGCGTAAATCACCACAGGGGTGAAGGAAGGGCAAAAGATAAAAAGGGCTGTCTTTGTAGGACTGGCTGGCCTTTGAGGGAGGGCAATGCGACGGGTGCCTTATACTGACCTGTCACCACAAGGCAGAATGTGAGCATATGAGGAGCATCTCCCTTATTGGGACAGACCAGCAATGGGGCTGATTTATTGCTTTCTGTATGAGATTGGCCGGGAGTTAGTTCTTCCACTAAGAGGGAGTGTATGTGCAATGGGGGATGTGCAAGGAGGGAGATGCACAGACATCTCTGAAGGAGGGCCAAAAATCGCCTCCTCAAGTTGCAGTCCAAAAAGGATGCCTTCCTGACCCCATTCCCCAGCAGCAATGGCTCACAGGCGACCCTTGCAAGGTGAGGAGCTGGGTGGTGTCTATATATCCAGACAGTTTGCATGTTGCTGGTTCCTACTGCCATGGGACCATCTATAGCTTGGAAACAGTGCACATGTTTTGTGCACAGAAGTCCTAAATTTAATCCCCGATATTTCAAGGTAAAGCTAGGAAGGAATCCTTCCTGAAACTCTGGGGAGTTGGTCAGTGTTACCAATACCAGACTAGAAGGATCAGTATTCTGATGCAGTATAAGGCAAATCCTGTTTAAGGCAGTATAAGGAATCCTGCCTTAAACTCTGGGGAGTTTCTATGGTCTCCAATTGTGGGTGAATGTGTGTATATATGCCTTTTCATATATGTGTGGAGAGTGGGCGTTATGAACACCACAAGACTGGTTTAATAGTCATCAGAATGTCCCGGGAACTGAAATAACTGGAGTTCTTTTAGGTGGCTAGGAATTTCTAACAAATAAGTCTCAGCACTTTCACCAAACTACAGCTCCCAGGATTCCTCGCAGATTGGCAGAACCAATGAGCTTGTGAATAGCCAATGTCAATGTATAGTGAGGATATGCCCTGAGAGTGTGGGTCAGACTTGCATGGGCAAGTATGAGAGTTACCAGCCCACGCTTTGCATAGATGTGTTGGTTTGTGCGTAAATGTTGCCAGATGTGTAAATATGGAATATGGAAAAATGTATTGGAGATGAATGCATGTTACCTTTCTTCAAGTATAACCCTAGGGATGCAGCCATACTACAAATCTAAACCAGGAATAAGCCAGGCTAAAAGGCATGGTTTCCCTTAAGGAACCCTGAGAAATGTAATTGGTGGAGGGCATTGTATTATGTGTTCCCCTCTCTTTCTCTTATTTCTAAACTTTCTCAGGGAGCCATGACAGAGAAACCAGTTTATCCATGTCAGATAAACATTTTGTGTGGATACACTTACACTGCAAATCTAACCTGTTTAAAACTTTCCCCCTTCAGCCATCTTCAGAACTGTAGTCCTTTAAAGACAATGGGAGATACGGGATTACCAACTTTTCAAACTGCCTCTGTAGCTGTTCTTTTTAAGAGTGACCTGAACTGCAGCATTTAGCAGCTGAGGGTTTTCATAGCATGGAGATGGATGTTATGCCCATCGATCATGGCTGAATCAGCTGCTGTTGAAGGACAGAGCTTTAGAGCAGCCTTCCCCAACCTGGTGCCCTCCAGATGTGCTGGACTGCAACTCCTGCAGTCATGCTGCTGGGAATGATAGAAACTGCAGGCCAATGAATGCATCTGGAGAGCACCCAAACTGGAGAAGAAGGCTATACGGGGGAAGACGAAAAGTCAAACTGTGGATATTCAACGTATCATGTCTAAGTTCAAGATTCCTTGGAAGCAGCTATGGCAGATAAATTGGGTTAGTTTGATATAAATAGCACAGAGGTGCACAGCTTTTTTGGCCTGAATGCTGGATCAAAAGCATGCATGCCAGTACACGCACACTGCCGCACGCACACACACACAATTCAGCAATCCTGATTTACATTGCTCTCTGTTTGTTGCCTGTGATTTGTGGGAGGGACCAAGTGGAGAATACAAACAAGAGGGAATTTGGTGCGGGTTGGCAGGGTCAGGATACCCATTGTGGGGATTCTGCAAAGGTTCCTTCAAAGGTTATACACTCCTGATACAGTATAGTGGTCTATCTTTAATTTGGTGAGACACAATGTATATGCCCATATATATTTCTGGATGGTGTGCTTGTCTTCTGTGAGGTGTTTGTACATACTCACAAAAATGAGTGGAAAAATATGACCCATGCAAGGGTGCTTTCTGCCCTGTGTAATTGCTGCTGTTTAAAAAAATAATGGTTCTTTTAGGGGTCTGTATAAATGTTTGTGTCTGCGAGAAAAAGATCATCTGTCCAAACATGCATTCGAACCCCTTTGTTACGCATTTGTGAGCCACCCTCATGCACACAGCTGTGTGGTGGTGTGTAGAATCTTGACCCCTACATGTGCATGGCAATTTATGTGTGCACATACTGCATTGCAACTCTGTGGTTGTATTTTTCCAGATGTGTTTCCATGTGCTGCACTGAAGCATAGTGGAACTGAGGCAGCACATGAAGCTCTAGTTTGAAAATCAAATAACAAAACTACATTACATTAAAACCCTCCTCACCAATCTCATTTGGTAGGGAAGGGAGAATGGAAGGACCTGAGTCCAGCCCCACTGACTCCTTTCCCACTCCCAAACAGCCAGTTGTTGGGGTATTCATTTTTAAAACAGATGTTCTGCAGCTAGATTGAGAGGGAAACTGTATATGAAAAACTTCGTCCAGTGTTGCAAGGACCCTGCTCACATCTAGCTAGGAATACAAAAGTTTACTTGTTTTCACTGCTGTAGCTGGATTGATCTAACTGTACATCTGAAACTCAACAATTCCCCACTTTCATTTTCAAATTCAAAAGGAAAGCTGGGGTTGTGGGGAGGAAGAGAAAATATTTTGCTTACCTCCTTGGGACCCAGAATGGTTTGAGTATGAGTGGAATGAATAAATTAAATTGTTAAATTTGCAAGTTACATGGGCATCCTTTAACTTCCTTGTATCAAGGTAAAGAATCTGTGAACTACAGTAATGAATCTTGCTTTTGTGGCATCTTAAAAGACTAAATATGTTTTTGTGGTAGCAGTTTGGATTCGCAAAAGCCTATGCCATTAGGAAACTCCTGCCACGATACCTTTGTTCGATCTCCTCTACATCAAGAGACGTAAATGGGTTTAAA
The DNA here is from genome assembly GCA_023646645.1 of Varanus salvator macromaculatus. Taxonomy (NCBI): domain Eukaryota; kingdom Metazoa; phylum Chordata; class Lepidosauria; order Squamata; family Varanidae; genus Varanus; species Varanus salvator. The sequence continues at coordinate 5,772,558 of JAIXND010000781.1, forward strand.
AACAAGGCTCAAGTCTCAGATTGTTCACCCAAGTATAATTCCCAGGATTCTTGCGGGGGACATAACAATTTATTGCTATAAATAAAACCGATATGAATTCGTATGGCACTTATGATATTAGTTGATAAGGTGCCAGAACAAGTCTTCTTTGTAGGTTTTTGTTTTTTTGCTGCAACAGACTAATGTGGCTACTCTTGTAGAATAAAGAAAGAAGGGGTCTGGCGAGTGAGAAAATGAAGGGATAATGAAATGAAAGAGAAGGGATTAGGAATCCAGTACATTAATAACACGTGAATGCCGCCCCACGCCCACCGTTGATTCTCCAGCTGCCCCTCAAGTGCCCCCTCCCTCGACACTTAACATTTCAAAATTTGAGATTTGAAAACATTTTGGCACATTAATTGCATGTGAAGGAAGGAAATACCACGGGGTGTCAGGCAGAATAAAGACCCTGGCATTTATATGTGAAGGAAAAAAAAAAATCTCCCCCACATTTATTGTTCCCTCTTGAACCACTTGAATTTTCCCAATCAGATTTCTGTTTTGAATGATCAAACCCCCCACTTTAAGACTGACATTCCTGAAAATAGAATATTTTGGACTTGACTTTTGTAAAAAAAAGTGCTATTTTGGTCTAAATTGAATGAGCAAGTAAAAAATAATTTTAAGTTTCAAGACATTAAAATATAGCATTCTGTAATAAAGCTTCTGTTTTAGGGTTGAGTGTGGATTGTTTTTAATCAGATTGAACATTTTCAGGAAGTGAACAAGAATCCTTTCACTTTTTGGTGCATAAAAAAGATATATATTTGTCCTCTTGACATGAGTTAAATTTTTGCTCAGTGTGAGCAGAAGAAATCAGTTGGATTTGGGAGAAAAATACTTTGATAATCACAAAGAAATCTTTCTCATGGTATTTACTGATTTATTTAGGCAACAGAACATCACTCTTCCGTCACCCCCTGCACTGATGGTTCTCCCTCCTTTGACTGGCCCCGTGGGAAATCCTTATGCCTCCATTACAGGACTCTTAAAAAATGTTGCTGTGGCAACTGGAGGGGGGAGAGGGATTTATGAAAAAATAGCAATACTTTCTAAATTTTATTTTCATAATAATAATACATTTGCTTGAAAAAATAGCTCTGTGTCCCTCCCCCACCAACCCTGAGCCCACCCCTCATCCCATCTATCCACACCATCCCCTGCCAAATGTAAACCTTTCTCCCTGGTCAGCCTCACCCCACACGAATACAGAACAAAAACATGCTTCCAACCCCCCTCCCACACCCAACCTTTCCTGAGTCTGAAATCACCCGTCTTTTCTCCACTTCTCATCTTTCTTCCTAATTTCATACATTATCAGAGAGAAGCACTGCTGAAAGACCATATTTGAGTTCTTGGGCACTTTCTATTTTTCACACCCTTTCCAAGGCCTCAGATCACCCCTAACATTTGCAAGAGAATGGGGCACTCTGTCCCCTGCACCTCCAGAATGAATCAGGGTTATTCCATGAATCCCCCCACCCACCACCCATCTTAGGTACACACCTAGAGGCAGCTATCCAGCTTAGCAAAAGTGAGGAGAGATTGTCTTGTAGCAGGGCAAACCCAAGCAGTCTGTCTGTCTGTCTGTCTCTCTCTCTCTCTCTCTCACACACACACACACACACACTCACACGCATGCACACACGCAATAGGGCTTGTTCATATGTCATAGTTTGGTAGAAGTAAAGGATTTAAAAAATAGCCCCCACCTTTTATCAAAACAGCTTGTTTGTGGCTACAGTACTACTAGGACAAACTGTATTTGACAGGTTAGTCTAGCCTGCTTGCTGAACAGATAAGATTTGAAAGAACTCTTTCATTCCAAAGTGCTATATAAATGCAAAGTATTCAGACACTAAAAGATCACAGAGAACCCACATTTGATCCCATGTGGGTTTCAGAGTCTGTTTCTCTGAAACCCACATGGGATCAAATTGAGAGATGTACATTCACGGCCAGCTTGGTGCTTCAACTCTGCAAGGTTTGGTCCTGTCTCTTACTATAATCCAAGACCAGTGAAAAGAAAAGACAAAGAAATGTATTAGGAAAGTTTTCTGTCTCTAACACCAAAATGCCACAGTGCCACTTCCAGATTTTTGAGGGCCTGCAGGCTCTCCGTGGCTTCCCTGCCTAGGTGAGTCTACCTGTGCCACTTCAGATTGAGGAATGCCACTTTTGACTGCTCCCTTGGGTATAAAAACAAACTCCCTACATATGGAAGAGGAGCAGAACAGGGTGTAGAATGGATCAGGACCTACAACTTGAAACGATCTATTCTACCAAGAGTTTAAAATGCTGCATGAGTAGACCAGGCTTTGATGATGATATGAGAAGCAAGAAGTACGTGCCCATAACACATCAGTGCTTACATTGAATTTGCCTTATACTTGCATGTAGAACTTGCTGTTTCTTTAACACTCTGACTGGGTGTGCTCCCCCCACACACACACACCGGTATTGACTGGTGTAAAGACTGCGTCTGAATATGTGCAGGATGCCCTTCCTTTGCCAACACATAAGTTCCCATGCTACCAATTAGGATTTTTCATAGGGAGTGTGTGTGAGAGAGGGAGGGAGGGAGGGATGGAGGGTGGGTGAAGCAAGGGGCAATCCATCCTGGAGAGCTTTAGCAACGGTCTCTGTACACCTTCAGACTTGCTTGAGTCCACAGGTTGCAAGGTTCCTGGTTGCATGAGGTACATACTAGCACTCAAATTACAGAGAGAGGTGCCCCCTTATCCTTTGTGGCGCCCTCCTCAGCCACTGTTTTCAGAAGACCCTAACCCCTTTCCTCCCAAGCCTTCTTGATTGCACCAGCAGACTGTGTCACCCTACAGACGTGTTGGGGTTCAGGTGTGCTCAGAAGCCCCAGCTTCTTGACTAAGATTCTCCCAGATTTGGGCACAGCTGGCCCTACCTTTACATGGATCGATGGAGCCACTCGGTCTTGCAGACCTTGGGTGTCATGGAAAGGGAGTAAATGGCTAGTTAATTTGTTTATATTGTATTTTTACTTCCAAGGTGAGAACAGGTGTGTATGGAATTTTCTTCCACAGATTGTCAAAATAAGTCAGCCTGTCTTGAGTACTGTGTCCTTGGACTTGGTGGGATGTAAGGGAGTCATTTGTGTCTTTGCCTCAGGCAGCAAAGCTGTTTTGGGCCAGCCCTATGGTTGGGGATCAGTTGTTGCTAGTTGTAGAGGAAAGGCACTCTGTGCATGCTCAGAGACATTACCATTTTCCATGCTGCTGAGCTGTACCCTGGTCAGTATATTAGGATAGACACTGATGTACCTGGCTCAAAAAAGTCTTGTGTGCAACCAGTACATAAAGAACATTCAGGTGTTAACTACCACAATACGGTTGTAATGTGCACACACGCACACACACACACAGATAACCAGTTTAACACGGGGATACTCAGATGAAAATGCACATGCCCTTTCAAGACATCACTAACCCTACTGTCTCTGTTGAGCTGGACATAGCTTGTTATGAGTTGAATACTATAAGTAAACTTATAGTATGTTCATATACTATATGAGTCATTTACTTACAGTATATGAGTATACTAATGTTCATAGATGCCTCATGGTCCCTCAACAACCTCTCCCCTGCTAGGCTGGTTTTCATCATATTTCCTGAGCTCCTAATGTTTGCTATCTAAAGTGTCCATCTGGTTTGGATCCAAACCAAAATGAAACAGAATGCTTTTTTCTTTAATAGCTGAAGCTTGTCTCAAGCCTAAGACATTCCTCAAATTTTTAAATATCTGAACCTCCAATTTTTTGAAGCTATTTTTGCCAGCAGGTTTAAAAAGCTACGATGGTGTGCTTTGGTCCCTTACACTCTAAAATTGTAAAAATTAAATGTTGGATGGTCAAAAATTATCAAACTTTTCTTACTGTGTAATTTATATATTTTTTGAAAATCTCAAAAAGTGTTTCAACAGATTTTCAAGATTTTTAAACATCTTAATTGAATTTGAATTCATATATATATAATTTTGATGGAGGTGTCAGAGTCAAAAATTTGAAAAATGGCTCCAATATTTTATATTCTGAAGCAAAAATGAAAGCTGGTAGCATTCATCAATCAATAACAGTTAGCATTTCTTCAACTTTCTTATACAAAAATGTCACGTTTTAAATTTTATTACTATCCCCCATGTTCTGGAATTAAAAAAAACATTCTTTGCTTCATTTTTGGCAACTGAAATTGATGGATATAGTTCATTTGCTAAAAATGCAATCTGTCCTTTCTTCTTTCAGGTAATTCAACTAGATTGCACAAAATGAATTAAACAACCAATTAGAAGCTCAAACATTTTGAAAAAAACAAAACTTCCATTGTTGTGTAAACTTCAAATTATTTTTCCAGAAAGAAAATTCTAATGAAATTATTACTCTGAATGTGAAAACAAAACATTGATGTTGCTGTCAGAACGTCACATGGAAAAATTGTATTTCTTCATCTGGGCAGGGAAGAAACTATCCCAGAAAAAGACCAAAAGAAGAATATATGAACTGGGAGTATTTCTAAGCAGTACTGTGGTAAAGTTGGAAAGAAATGGTGTTACAATATTATCTCAATTGCCATATCCACAGCCAAATTACATTTTTGCAAAAGGCATACACTACAACTCTCCTGGGACTGTATCACTTCTGAATGCAGGTCCGCCTGACTGTACCACTTTGAAATGCTTGACTGAATACACGTCCTTGCAAAAGATCGCCCCCCCCACCACCACCACTGCCAATGGAAACCTACCACATCAAGGAAGCTTTCTACATGATGCATTTTTTACAGGCTCACATGTTTTGATCTAGGGGAGCACTCTAAGATGCAAGTCCATAAACCAAGCCCATAAAGGTTATTAACTCACAAAGAATGTCATTAGCTAACATGCTCATGCATACGACTAATGTAAGCTATCTACAGCATGAAAAATTAAAGAACCCATTCTAATTGAGTCAGAAACCCTTCCTACCTGCCCTCCTGAAGACAATTTACTTGTCCTGGGTGCATGAGTAGCTATTTACAAGCCTGTGCAGCCTTTCTCCCACAAATACACAAGCCTACATTCTCAGGTGGTATAGTCCTGGAGAGCTGTACCACATAACTGCACCCTGTGAATATATTGATCTGAAAAGCCAAATCAAAGTGTACAAAGGAAAGCAATTACAATAAATGAGGCAAATGTTGTGGAAAGGAAATTGCCCATTAACCCTGATAGATGGGTGGGGTGGGGGCAGGATATAAAGTGCAGAATGGCAACACAGCAGAAGTCCCAAGACTCTCCAGTCCGTTCCCCTTCCTGCTTATAGTTTTTAAACTGCAGGGGAGCCATGGTCTATAAAGAAGGCTGTTTGCTTCTGCAATGCGTTCCACTGGGTAAGCACACTGCCTTGCGTTGTTATTTCTTAAGAGTATCAAGACAGGGAAAAGACAAACGGCCATATTAAAGGAGAACCAATATGAACATTATGCAGTCCTATGCATACTACACAGTTAAGTATCCGTAAGTTTGTGCAGCGCCCCTTCTGTCAATTGTCAGTACCCTGTCAATCACAGCTATACTCCAGGGCACTTAATCAACTTAACATGGGACTCTGTGTGTCCTTCAAAAAGAAATCTTGGTCAATATGACCAACTTAACAACTGCCCCCATTTTCCCAGCCCGGAAGTGGGTAGGAGGAAAATGCACCGCAAAGGGGGACAGGGTAATACAGGAGCTCGCAGTAATTAACTCCTTTCCCAATTTCGCTAAGAAAGAAGAATTCCAAATCACCATCCTGAATGTAGCCAGTTTTTTTAATCCTGTTTTTTTTTTTGCATAGGAATCGTTGCATAAAGAGCTTCCATCATCTGGGGAGGAGTTAAGGTGAATAGGATTCTGGAGGAGATGGGTGTCTGTGCCTCCACGGAAGTAAAGAAAGTATTTGCATAGTATGTGAGGGGCATGTGTTTCCAGCGGGTGTGGCAGATTCTTAAAATGTTTTTTTATAGGGGATCAGAAAGCTCTTATGAAAAGCGGGGGGGGGGGATGTTTTGGAGTGAAGTAGCTAATCACACAGCTCCCCCAAAGGACAATGTGTGATTTTCATCAACACAAATAATTATTCTGTGCTAAATAGTGTATTCATGGGTCAGAATTCAGTTGGAACCCTGTCCTTTGGACACAAGGCTCCTGACTGAGCAACTGCCTTGCAGAAGATTTATACAAAAAGAAAATAATAGGGTTAGCAACTACATATTTCTGGGCCAATTCCAGCCCCTTCACCAATGAAAACGGGAGGCAACCTAAAGGCATACATGCAATGAAAGTGTCGGTGTAACAGAAGTTTAAAGGAATGCAGGCACCGGTCCGAACCATCTACTCCTTTCTTCAAGTGATTCTAATTGTAATTGAGGGATGCAGGATTTTGAAACTGAACATTTGAAAAGGTCTGATGCCTGGCTATCCAAGTAGTTGTACAATTCCAGGTTGCTGGAAGAGGCACACATAACTGAAAATAGACGGACAGACAGAAAGATCTGCATGCAACACGGGGGCACCGCTAAGCTTGGACCCATGGTCCCAGCCCCAGATATATCTTGCAGGGGCTGAGACTGATTTCACAGAGCTCTGGAACTGATGCCAGTGAAAAGTGTGTTTTTATTTCTAACATGTCATGAGTGAAGCTGGCTGGATTCAGGGGTCAGACTAGATGGCCAGGGAGACCCCTTCTGACTGTTTCTGTTTTTCTCAATTACTTGCCAGGTAGAGAGAAAGTGTTGAGGAGGATTGCAGCTGGGAAAGATGTTAATTCTCTTCTTCCCAAATGCTGCAACACCCACCCCAAAAATCTTCCCCCACATGACAGTTAAAGTTTTTTTTTTTGGGGGGGGGACTTTTCCTCATTGGTTTAGGATATACGGAGTCCGAGTGCAAATTACTTGATGAAATTAGAGATTATTTGGATGAGAAATTAATAGGCAGATTTTAGCTGGCTCAAAATGTAAATAAATGGAAATAATCCTAGTAATATTTTTAAATTTGCATATACTGTTTTTTACATTTGTATCCCATCTTTTTTACGCAAGGAACTCAAGACAGCTCACATTCTCTTCCTCCTCTCCATTTTTATCCTCACAGTAACCCAGTAGAAACATTGGGAGGAAAGTGAGTGACTGGCCCAAAGTCACCCAGTGAGCTTCATGGTAACTAGAATGAGTGGGAACTAGAACCTGGTTCCAGACCAATACAATTTTCATATGTGGATTTGATTTGATTTTTTTGCAGATCTGCATTAATTGAGGCTGGGCCCTGAATCATTTATGCCTAGTAGAGCCCCTGTCAAGGAGAAAACTTGGCTAGAACTTTTCTCCTTGGCACGCAGATTTCAGTAGAGAGAGAAACCTTTTTTGGATTTTTGTATGGAGGAGCATACTGGTATGGGAATCCCCACCTGCAACCTGAAGTAGTACAGTCCAGGCACAGAGTACCACCTCACTGACAATTGGCTTTTACATGCCACACTGTAGACAATACTAGGATCATGGAAACAAAACCTCTGTGAACTTTAAGAGCAACATGCCATTGAGGGAACACGTTCCTTGACATGTAACACAGAGAAGCCAATCACATGCGGCTGAAGAAAGAGCCGTATCAGGAGATTTAAGTAGGTGGTCCCAGTCTCCTCCTCCTCCTGCCCTAGGAACAACCCTTTACTCTTTTTCTTAGGTCATTTTTCTACCCTCAGGCAAGCAGTAGGCACGGCTCTTTTTGTCCCAGCCATGGAGGTGGATGGAAGCACAGATTCCTAGTTCCAAGGTCAGAGTTCTGTTTCCAACCTCAGATCTGAGAATCCAAATTATCCTATGCACACACCCCATAAGATGAGGTGCAGGACCCATAGATGCCTGAAACCCAGTCCCACAAAATGAGGTTGTAATCCTGATCTGAATTCCATTCACTTGGAATATAGTCCCACCGATTTTCAACAGAATTTCTACCCTTGCTAGACTGAAGACACTAAAATATTATTTAATGCACAAAGTTAACATATTACCCATAATGAAGTAAGCCACTCTAAGAAGGACATAATTAACATAATAAACAAAACAAACCCCTAATATTAATAAAAAGGTGACAAAATTCATAATCAACAGATTCATGACAATTATTCTTTGATTTGTAATGTATCCATAACACTTTTCACCAAATTCATAGATTGTATGAGACAAGAAATTGGATTAATGTTTCATGTATATGTCTGTGCATGCTAGCAACTTTAAAAATGTTTCAGTTGCTGAGATGGAAACATTTTGGTTGCATCTAAGGGGACCTTGAATCATTCTCAAACTGAATTTTGGGCTGTTTCAATTCTTTCAGTGAGATGGCAGATACCTGGTGGCACCTGAGTGTACATTTGGATATGTTGCAGGTGGCTATAATAGGCATGGGTTTTCCCCTCATAGCATTAAGTCTCTGGAATACCCAGGAAGGGGCCATCTTTACTGGTCTTGAGTTAGGCAATGAAAACAGTTTTATTTCCCTTCTCCGGGAACCCTCCTTGAGGGAGATAAGGAGGGTGAGTGCTCAGAGGAAGGCTTTCTCTGTGGTGGCGCCCCATCTATGGAATGCACTCCCCAGAGAGGTTCGCCTGGTGCCATCATTATTTGCTTTTCAGCGCCAGGTGAAGACCTTTTTATTTAAAAGTTATTTTAATTGTTAAATTATAAATTGTATTTATAGTATTTTAGCTTGTAATCTGAGATGGGCCAGTTTTAAATAGTTTTAAATGATTAATGTTTTTGTGTTTGTTTATGTTGTGAGCCGCCCCGAGGCTTTGTTGCAATGGAGGCAGCATACAAATGTTTTAAATAAATAAATAAATAAATTTTCAGTGGGCCATCTGGCTTCTTTTACTTGAAGTTTCATGTGTTTTGTCCTATTATTTATTACATGTTATTTATTGATGTTCTAGCTTAGCCATTTGGATTATCTCTGACAGAAAAACAGCGGGGATGCTTAGAAATAATAACTAAGGGCACAATCCTGTGCATGTTTAGGTAGGAAAAAATTCTCCAACAGCAGCTTGTAGGCCTTTCTGCTTCAACATGCATTGGATTGCTCCTTAAATTTCCATATAACAGATTTGAACTGGTTTAATAGGCATTCGTTCTGGCTGTGCTGTGAGAGAGGATGGGTAAGAACATCAACCACCAAATTTTCAGCATCCTCACCCTGGTCTATAATACCCAGGACTGTGTATGTGTGTGAAAACTGCATGAGAATTTAACTGGCAGAAAACTGAGATAGTTTTGTCATATATACACATCCTTGACTGGTTCTGATGCAAACATGGTTTGGTGTTACAAGAACAGACTTGCTCTAGGCTTGGCCTTGTGTGCTCCTTCCTCTGCTCTTTTCCTTGAGAGATCCAAAGCATCTGCTTTTGAACAAACCATTGTTCTCTATTATAGCTGATCTATGGAACTAATGTTTTTCTTAGTGTAGGTATGAATGAAATCAGAGTTTGATTCTAGTTTATCTGATTCAATCACAGTTAGAACAAGCCTTGGCTCCCCAAGTTCAGATATAATAGAAATTGTAGGTAATCTGGAAGAGGTTTTTGATCTCTTCCTCATATGTGAGAAAGAGGAGAGGGGAAGGAAAAACACACAAGAATGAGAATGATACAAGCTTATTTTGTAATGACAAACCATGGTTTGTTGTTGCATCTGAACAAGGCCAGAGTTCAAATGATTGCTACTGAATCATATGTTTACTGAATTCCTTTATCATGACATCATTTCTGGAAGCCCTACTATAAATATTAGAGACCAATTTGTATGAACACAAACAGTTATTTTCACACACATCAACGCAGTATCTTTCAGTATGAGATAATCTTTTCAATAAATTTGGCCTGGGAAATATTGTTGTCAGTGGGAACAATTGAGACAAGCAGAGTAAGAAAAAATTCTTACCTACCAACACTTTGGATACATTCAATTGTATCTCACCTTAATAATCTGAAATATGAATGATATATATGCCTCAATCTGCCCCTTCCTGTCTCCCTTCTTGGAATAATGTGACTAAATCTTCAATTTGATCATTGTTTCCTAATTTGCCTGAACCAGAAAACTATTGTTACCAGGTTAGGAGCAGACCATCATCTTAAAACACAAATTGAAGTTGTTTTAAGCCTGCCTTGTTCTCACTTTGGTAACCACTTTTCCACAAAAGAAAGCTGTTTAATTGAATACTTCTAGGTTTAATTGCAGTATAGGAAAAACAGAAGGAAAGGCTGCCTGCAAAGGCCCAAGTTTTATTAAACTGAGATATGGGCATCTGAATGCAGCCTTTGTCTCCTCCATCCTTCTCGCCAGTCCTCTTTTTTCACTTTCGGTTTGTTATTACCACCCTCATTTTATATAAATAAAGGTGCTAATATACTGGTAGAGGAAGCTTGCATGGTCTTTTAAAGTGCTGAAGTAGATTTAGCAATAGAAGGCCAAATACTCTGAGCAGTAAGCTTGAATTATTTTCCTGTAGTTTGAACTACAGGAACAGACTGTTTCAAGTTTCGATTGTTATAATAACATGTAAGAATTGATCTTGAACATCAATTGTAAAAATGAAAGTATGGCAAGCATAGGAGAAGAGTGTGCCATGCTCTTTTTTACATGTTAACAATGGGTAACTCCTACCATCAAAATTAGAAATAAGTTATTAGCTTGCCAGAGACAATGGTTTAAGCATCTAGTGTCTGAATTAAATGAGATTTTTTTTCCCCAGTTTGGCCAGCATGAAATAAAAATAATGCATGTTATACATTTTGACAACTTTACTATCATGCTTTATGATTGTTCATGAGTTTTGGCTACTATGGAGGGTTCTGTTGGAGAGACTGTCAGGTGGAGCAGACATAGTTTAAAGTATTATTTTTTAAAAAAATTATCAAACATGTATTGGAAGTGCTTCAAAGAAGCCATCCAAGATCACTTAGTAGCTCTCTGAGAGCTGATCACATGGCCACTGCAACGACATGCAGTTAACTGTGCTGGTGAATTTAAATAGCAAGATCTTGAAGGTCAATATTTAATTGACATAACCAGCTCTGTGTTCCATGAGGCTAAGAAGCCAGTCAGATGCTGATGAAGATGCAGTGAAGTTAGCTGTGTTCACAGACTTTATACAGGCCTAAATAATGCTTACAATATGCATATTTCACCAGTAGCAGCCAGCTGCCATTTTGCAACCACACTGTGTGCAATTCTGGCTTATCAGCCATCAGCCTTCATCCTGTCAATGCAAAAGCCTGTCCACAAGAGGCAAGATGACTGATGTATAATTATTGGATAACTGTTGTTTCCACTGTTTGAGAGATCTGGCCTTAAGGGAGCTACATTGTTAGACTATGGAATGAATAACATTGCTTGAGATACAATTCTTCTCCCCACTAAGCTCAGTTTCAGACAACACTCAAAGTATTTTTGCCACTAAAGATGTCATCCAGCCTGTTGGACAGCAATCATTGGCTCAGCCAAGCTACAGAAGAGTTTCCATACATTTCACATCACTTCAACATGCTTTCCACTGCCTTGATAGATTTTAACGTTGTATTTGGAAGATTTCTCTTTAAAAACTATAAGGAGCCAACATGTCTCCAACATTTCGCTCTTCAGTTCCTGAGCCTCTTATAAAACATTATGTTTTGTATTCCTCAAAAGTGCATTCATTGAAAAACCAGAGCTGTGCAAATTTGCAAAATCTTATCCTTCATTAAAAAAACCCCCAAGAACTGTCAGATCGTATATGTACTGGTGCTTTGCTTTTCTTCTATAAAACTGTTTTTAATGGAAGCTGAGGCACTGAAGATTGGCAGGCCCCTACAAAGCAAATACAGTACTATGTGTATTATACCCTTCTGATGAAACAGAATTCCTCTGCTAAAAATATCTGCTACAGAGAGCACCTTTATATACAGGGACTGTAGTGCAGCATCTCTCACTTCCTGCTCCCAACTTGGCCATGTCACACTCCAAATCCCTCAACCCACTCTCTGAACATCCATATAACAGAACCCCAGTCCTGTTGCTTTCTGCACTGCCCTTTTCTCTGGAGATTATTATGAATTAGTAACATGCACACCATATGCCTGTCCTTGCACTGTTTCAGATTTTCAAACATCTTACTGCTAATAGATTGGATTCTGTTCTAGGAGACTGAACTCTCCCTGCCAACATCACATAGCCACTCATGACCCTACATCCAGGGAAGGAAAAAGCCCTTTAGAATACACCAAGCTCCTATAATATGCGGTGCTTCTACCCCCTTTCGGGATGGGAACAGATGCGGGGAGGGGCACTGGCTAAATTTGATGATTTTTGTTGTTGCAGGGAATTGCAAGTCCGGAAGGAAAATATACTTCTTTTTCTGTTTAGTTCTCTTTTTTTTGACAGTTTTTTCTCTTTTGTTTTTGCATATAACATTAAATATCGTCGCTTACAGTATCACATGCAAAACACATGCTGGCTTGGAAAATGCAGACTCTAAATAGTTTAGCTTGGCGGCACTATTTCTTAGGCTTTTGTTTTGTCTGTCTTGGCAGCACTGCTTTGAAAAATAATTTGTCCTGTATTCTGCTGCTTGGTATCATGTCCCATGTTCTGTTGTTCCAGGAGAAGCTTGGGGGAGAGATCATTCCCCATGTGGTCGCCGACAATTGTTCTGATTCTGCTGTTTGTATGCATTTTTCTGCTGAAAAATAGGTTTCTTTTTTCCTGCATTTCTGTTATTGTGTCTCATTTATTCTTCCCGCCTTTTTTGTTTTGTTTTTTGTGATCAGATCAAAATGCCATCCCATCCCAACTTCAGATGGGAAGAAAGCAAAAATCACAGTGAAAGCACCCACCTCAACAAGGGATGCTCCATTGTCGTTTTCTGTGTGCAAAAAAGAAAAAAAAAAAAAAACAGAACAGGAGAACGAGGAAGAGGTGAAGGAAGAAACCTGGGCCTCTAGGCTTTCTCCTTCAGGCCCAGTCAAATGTTGGAACTTCCTGCTTCCTAACCCCATCATGGTCTCTATTCCTACTCTCAGTTTTTTCATCTGTAGGAACTTGATAGTTCTTAGAATATCTACATTGTAGGAAAGACATTATCATGCATCCAGGCAGAAGGGAGTGCTTGATCTTATTGCTTGTGATTGATGGAAGATCCATGCACAAAACAGAAGAACAATTCCAAGAAAAGATAGAAGGCCCAAGGCAGATGTATGGGGTGGCCTTCTCCAGAAAGACTGTGGAGTATCCATGTTTTCAAAAAGCCAGAATGGCTCATTAAGTAAGTAAGGAGAATAAGAAAAGGAGATATTGATAGAGATACTTGACAGATGTCTCCAGTGCAGATGGTTGTGACCAATGAGTGGGTTTTTTATGGGGAAAGGCCAGCAAGCAAACAGATCAGAGATAGATAAAAGAGATGGAGAAATCAAACAGGTTATAGTGTAGGCAGAGGACATATAAAGGAAGGGGAGAAGAAGGACAGATGGACAGACAGATGAAAGAAAGGAAGGAAGAAAGGAAGGATAACTAAGCTCTATGGCTCATTACAGTCCTGAGTAAGATGATAAGCAGGGAAACAGCATTAAACAGAGAGATAAAAGACAAAGCCGGGCAAGGAAAATATCGTGCAGTCTGGTGAAGTTGAAGAGGGAAAGCAATGCAGGTAACTTAGACAGCGGGGCCATACGCCTTTTCCTGCAGTGGTTCTCACTGCCCTCGCTTCTTGCTTTTTGGATTTTCAGAGCAAGCCAGCCCTCTGCACTCCCCCACCCCTCTGTGTTCTGATGCCCCACGCCTGATCCATAGCCACAGGGACAGAAGGTTTCAGGCCTCAGGATTCTCATGGACATTCCAAAAAGTGCAAACTTCAGTGCAACATCACCTTTGCAACACCTCCTGCATTTTGTTTGTTCCAGTGTGCTTGGCCACTTTTGTTTTCCTTTTCCTTCATTTTTTATTTTTTGGCATTACCTTATTTTTTCCCTTTTTATATCTTTTTTTTTAAAAAAAGAAACAAACATACACGCTAACCCCAAGCATCTCTGGTGTGTCTCTATAGGATGGAAGGGATGGGCGAGCGAGGGCGTCGGACAGAACCAGGCGAGCCAAAGGGAGTGGGTGCTGGAGTTGGGCGCAGTCCAGCAATGCTGTTCAGGCTGTGGGATTTCTCATAGCCTGTAGGATGCACTGTGTGGAAGGAAGGAAAAAGAGAAAGGTTAAATGAGTTAAGAGAAAACAGGTCAGTCTAAGGCTTAGAGCAGCCTGCGCCCCAGCTGGTATCTGCCAGATATGCTAGACAACAGCTCCCAGAATCCCCCAGTCAGCAGGAGAATTTTAGAAACAGTAGTCCAACACATCTGGATGGAGCTTGGTGAGAGACGGCTGCTGCAGGCAACAAATGTTTTAGAGTATGGATTTTGTTAAAAGCCCCTTGCTCTGAACCCTAGTGTCATGTTAAAGGCGGGGAGCCACTTTCTGCTTTCTTCATATGCCTTACACTGACCCAAATTTGTTCCACCTAGCTTGGTATTGGCTGTGTCTCGACAGTCATTGGTAGCTACATACACCACAGTTTACAAAGGTGTGAACAAATGCGATAGCTGTGAGCTGCTCCTCTTTCCCTCTTTCTAATGTGTACTTGCTTCAGCCAGGAGTTCCTACTATGTCCAAACCATGGAACTCTGGCTTAATTTTGATTAGCAAACAATTATTCTAAGCCAGAATCAGTTTTAACTGATATTAAACCAGAGTTTGTGAAAGTTGATGGTTTATGAAGCCATTGACAAATGTCCAGACACAGCTGTTGTCTACTCTGATTGGCCACAGTTCTTCAATGGTTCATGCAGAGCTCTGTCCTAGACCTGCTACCTGAGGTTTTTGAAAGGAAATATCAGGAACTGATGTTAGGCTCTTCCGTATGCAAACTTTGTACTCTGCTCCAGTTATGGCCCTCTACAGTGCTACTGCATCAGATAACTAGGAGGCAGTATTATAACTCCTAGCTTAGTGGGAATCAGGACAAAGTGCCAATATATTCCAACTTTCTTGGGCCCAGACTGAGCTGCCAGATAAACTCTTTCCCTGACCATCACCATCCCTCACAGTTTCCCAAAGCAATAACCCCTTCCATAATAAGAATTAACCATGGCCATCCATGAGTACCTGGAAATATCATTATTTCATTATTTCTACTTTGCTACTGTGAATTCAGGTCACAGCAGCAGCGTCTGGCACCCCAGCTTCAGCACCCGTACTTCTTCATATATCTTGTGCACACAAGATGACAGAGCACCACAGGGAGAAGGGAGGGTTCCACCTGCTACTGGAGTGCCTGGCTGCTATCATCACAAGTGAAAAATGCACTGGGAAGGTGAGAGATTTGGGCAGCAGGTCTGGAAATGGGCTGGCCCACACTCCACAAGTGAATTGAAAACTCTGCTGGCAGATCATCTTAGCTTAGAGATCCATGAACCTTAGGTAAAAGCTTCTGCATCTCCCAACCCATGCCACTCCATGTAACTAGCTTAATAATATCAAATCCACTGCTATCTTGGAGTAAGCACACATAGCTGCAACATTAATGCATTGTATTTTCATCCCACACTTCCTCCAAGGAGCTCAAATTAATCAGGTTAAGCTGAGCAAGAAGAACCGCAGCAACTGCATTTACTGAGCTTCATGACTGAACCCCAAGCTCCTCAGTCATGGGCTCTAGCCATGATACCATGCTGGCTCCCTCCCCACTGTTACAAAGGTAAATGACAGGTACCCTTTTCAGTTTCTCCCTTACTTCTTCCTTCAAGTACCATCGTTCTCAAAACAAGAGTCCTAGTTCCTAAAGCCCTCCAAGCTAAAAGAGAGCATAAGCCTTCTTAACTGGTTTTGACTGTGCTCTTTCGAGTGGGAATAGTTCCCCAAATAAAAATGCTCTCTGTATATACAAAGCCAGCATGTCAGGGTATGGAGCTTTTTCCAAGAATGCGTATTTTGTATTAGCAAAAGTATTTTAGAACCCCTTGGAACGCCATCTGAAATTGCACAGCCCAGGAACAGCTATGTTATGAAGCATCTGTGACTGAACAATGACCTTGCTTGACATTTATATAGTATGCAAAGAACTTCATATCACATACATAACACTAGTTGATCTACTCTGTTCAGGGGAAGACAAAAAACAAATGGCACAGTCATCTCTAGAATTCTGTGCTTCTGGCCAATCAGAATACACACCCCCATTAAACGGAGAATCTGAGAGCCAGTGCAGCATAAAGAGCAGGAGCTGTTAGCTGGAACTGAGGCCACTGAGAGCCAGCCTAATGCCATCTTTGCATTCATTTATTATTATGCCATCTTTGCATTTAACTTGCAGGTTTTAAATGCACATAGTAAGGTGTGAGCTGATAATTACTGGGATCACAGCAAGCATGGAGGGGGTATGAAACCCTTCCCTGCTTCAGTCCTTCTCTGAAGCTACTATCTACCTAGGAAAATAGAGGAGAGAAGTAGGATTTCGGGGAACTGAGAAGGAATCCCCTACTGTTATCAAGGTCCTGCTATCCCCCATGTCTCTTCCCATCTCTTTCCTCTGTCTTCCTATGGGGAGATCACTGATGCCCCTTCTTTACATGCTCACAGATATGTGCTTTACAAAGCCAGGCATGCAATACAAGCAAAACCATTCATGTCATGCTTGCATCCTTTTCATGAAAGGCCAGATGAAGAGAGGTTGGACTTAGGCATGTTATGACCTGTGAACATTAAGTGTTCGGTGTATCATGTGTGCATAAGACGCAAATACTGTGCTGCAAAGTGCCATGTCGTCACTATATGTGGTGTGCCTCCAGCAGCTTCCAGTGCACACAAGAATGCATACTCTGAGCCTCCGTGAGGAAAGTGAGGTGTGACTCTTCGAAATAAATAAATACATGAATAAATACTTACATGTCACTGATGTGCATCAGAGTAAAATGTCATAATGGACACCTCGCTCTTGCAGCTGAATAACATATAATCACAGACGAATACACGGCATTAAAGGTCAAAGCAAACTGTGTATGTTAGTAGCATGAGCTGTGTATTAAATGTGTGTGTTAAAGTAACATGAGATTAGATTGTCCATGTGGGGGGCAGATGTTTATATGAACCTGTGTATTTTCATTTTATGTATGTAACCAGCCTATTGTCTAAGGGTTCAACCTGTAAAAGGAGATCTCTGCATGTTGCATACATGTGCATCACTGTGCCAAGCATGTACCAAAGCACCTGGAGTTGGCTGTCCGCATGCACAGGGTATGTGTGGGCAGTGTATTAACACATGAACCATAAATGCTGTTACTTGGTATACTGGAGTAGTATGTAAACAGTTATACATGGGGTGCACATATGTGTAGGTAGGAAGGTAGATGGATGAATGGCTAGATAGCATATGAATACTATCTTAGTATGCTTGTAGTATGTTGTAGGTGGCATGACATGTCTGTAGCATATCAACAGATGCACTGTTTATTTCTGCAGCACACTGTATGTTGGGGTAGGATGTCTTAAAAGCCTACAACTCCCATCATCCCTAATCCTTGCCTACACTGGCTAAGGCTGACAGGAGTTGTAGACCAAGACATTCAGAAAGCCACAAGTTATCCGTTCCATCCGTTATGTTGCATAACATGCGCATGGAAAGCATGTTGTCACATATGCCAGCATGCTCTTTACTGGCCCATAGAGCATACTACACACCATGTAATGCATGTTATACATGCAGATAACAGGCCATCACATGTGCTACATACATAGCATGCTCTTAGTTATGAAACTTGCATGTTAGTCAACATTCATTATCTGTAACACAAACGCAGCAGGTTTCCCACCAGAGTATCACACTAAGCTCACAGCCCATGGAAGCCTCCACGCCCCTCTCCCCCAGGCGCGGCTGAGGCATCGATGCTGCTCCGTCTGTGCATTTCAGCACTGCTATGCAAAGCTTCCCTGCACTGAACAGGCAGCCCCAGCTCCGCTATTCCAGCAGGATGGAGAAAACGGACTGTATTAGGCAGAGTGTGATGCCTGAGGCCTTCTTTCCCATCCATCAGGCTGCCCCTCCCCAGCACAAAAAGCCACAACACACTGAGATTGGATTGAAAGCATTGAGCAGGGCTGACCTGCCTCCGGGAGGTGCTGGAGTTCACATGCCCAGCCAGTCTCAGGCGGTAATCAGAGCTGGGGACAAAGAAAGATAGGGAGACCTGATCACACTGAGCTGGAAATGCTAAGCAGGAGAGCTTCTGCAAGCAGCAAGTGGAATATTCATGTCCTTTGTGTGCACAAGAAAGGTTGGTTAGCTTTGCAAGGATCGCTGGCCCATTTCCCATTCTTTTGTACACAACAGGAGAGAAAAAGAAAAACAGCACGTGCAACAGCGCACATTCCCTGTGCTGCCCAGTGCACTTTGTAACTGCACAAGTAGCACCGGCAAGGGGAATTTTGCACATTCTAAGGATTGCTTCAGAACAGATGAAATTTCCTGTACAAAAGTCAAATGAGTGAAGCAAACCTTAAAAGGCAGTCAGTTTGTCTCTTCTATTTGCATATGCAAGTCTTCTTAACCATATGCATCCAAGCAGCAGGCTGCACATTTATCCCATTTCGCATTTGAAGAAACAGCTTCATCTGCAAACAGGCAACAAAGTACAAATGCAGATGCGGAAACTGTTTGATTGCATTTGTTACATTCATTTGCTCATCCCGGTTTTGCATGTGCAGATGGAGAGCAGAGCTTTCCTGGCATGCAACAAGATTTGAATTTGCCACCAGGAGTTCACACTTACCTTCTCTGTGTGCTCTCTGTGTGAACACACACTCTTTCTCACACACAAACACACACACTTTGCTACTGCAACCAGAGCAAAGTGAACCTTTATCACCTTTGCACTTGCAAAGAATTCTGTATGTGCAAACAGTGGAGGTGTGCCTGTCTCTACTCCATATGTAGGACACTTTGCATGTGAAAAGGGGAGTGGCATTGTGAGGTCTATCACACAGAAGAATATCAGAATGTGCAAATGGGGACAAGAGCGCACCCCTATCAACCACACTGGACTACAGATTAAGTAAAGACCAAGATGCTAGGGCTGGGCACTGTGCAGTCAATACTAGGAAACCTCTAAGGTAGGTTTCTAATTAGCTCCTTATCTAGTCACCTGTAGTGAGCTAAGAATTGCATCCAGGCAACCATGCATACATACAAGTTGCAGTTTTTGTTTCTTCAAGGCTACAAAAGGCTAACATAGGAAATTAGGCTAGTAATTTTTGCAACTGCTATACGGAATTCTTCCTGGTCCTCTCCTCTCCTCTCCTCCCCGCTCCCACCCCCATGCCTCAGACATTGGGGTGAGGCCACAGAGATGTCAGCCTCATCCAAATGTCTATGCCCAGCTGCTTGGAAAAATGAAAAAATGCCACCCGGGGGAGCATAACAAGAAGGCTTAGGTGTGTGGAGTGTGTTACGTACCTGGCTCACGCGGTCGGGGCGTTACGAGAATACAGGGTGGACCCTACAAGATGTATGAAATGGGGCATTAATTGGAATCAAATATTGGTGCAGCCCATCTCTGAGGAGAACACGAGGGGAGCCCAGCCTCCAGTCAGGAATGGGAAAACCCCTTGCACAGTTCAAGTATCCTTATCCTTTGAACTAAGTTCCCGTCTATCTCAGTGTCCCAATCCAACCATGCCCTGTCGAGCAACCCAATTTTCTTGTGTACGTCTACTGCCACAATGCCTCCTAAGTACCCCTCATTCCCTTGACTCCACTTTACACCATCTGTATTTACTTCCTAAATGATGCCCATCTTTGTTTCATCTTCTGAGCAAAACTCCTTACTCTTCTGTATGCTTTGGAGTGCATCTCACACACACCCCCATCCCAACCCACAAGCCCAGAGTTATGGGCCCTCCCCCCATCGTGTTCCCTTCCATGGACAATTACAATATTTGCCCTGAAAGTGAAAACAAGAAAGAAAGCCACAAGCACATGGGACACTGGGGAATGTTCAGAGGGTATGACTGTGCCTGGGAAGGATGGGGGAAAGGAACAGAAATGAAGAGGCTCCCAAACGGGCCAAAGCTGCAGCAACTGGGAAGGGCTGGTTTACCCATTTATTCCCCATCTCTGAAAGCAGGGCTACAGTCTTGTGCTCACATACTAGAATTGCCACACCGAACCCCAGAAGTAATGCACAGGATCATAGTGCACACTTAAGAAGACCTGCTCATATTCATATTTTGTGGCCCCTGTCTCCCCGCTTCCCTTCGTTGTCTCCTTCACTATCCAAATTTAGATTCAAGTTCCCTGGGGCAGGGCTCCTATCTTATTGACTTCTTTTTAAGCACAAAAAAAATCTAGAAAATACATTTGTGGGGTGGGAAAGACATGGCTGCCAGTCTGTCTGCATTGTAGCATTACTCATTGCTGCTTAATCATTCAGGATTGTTGGTCAATGGATGATAATCAGAAGGGAAAGCCCCTCCTGGATGGGCATTCCTTGTTTTTGAATGAAAGAGCCACCAGAGTTGGAGAACTGGGCTAATGAGGGGTGAAGCCCGGTCCTCTCCCCCATGTGGATGTTGAGGGTCAGCTAGATGCCCTAAAGGTCCTCTGTGATTCCATGTGGTTTTTATTACTTCAAGACATCTGTGCTGAGCTGCTGTGCATGGAAGGTGGTGTTGCACTGTATCCTGCTTGTAGGTTTCCTGAGGCAGCTGGTTAGCCACAGTGTGAAAAGAGGACTGGACTGGATGGACCTTTGGTCTCAGTTTGAACAGGGAAATCACCCTACTACCTCTAAAGAACGTAGAAAGAGAAACTCTTCAGAAGCAATCTACAAGGAATTGCAAGATGAATAAAATCAGCAATAAATACAAACAAAAAAGCTATGCAAACTTGTTTTAAAATAAGTAAAAATATGCTATCTAAATCATTATTTAAACACATCGTATGAAGAAATTGCATTACTATAGATAGAAGGAACAACAAAAATATTATGAACCATTATAAACTAAAATTGCAGGTAAATCAGGTTCTCAGGACAAGCTGAAACACTTTGCAGAAACAGCAACTATTTTTCTTGCACACTGAAGGAAATTGAACACAGGTGATGACTATACCGCAGATAAATACTAACAAGCTTCAGGTGACAAACTTTAACATATCCTTAAAGAGAAAGAATATAAGCTTTTTCAGGAATAAAGAAGCATTTAATTTTTTGGTTCATGTTTAATTTTTCAATCTGTAATTCCTTGCAAATTGCACCTGAAGACTTTGTTCCAAAATGCTTTGGGATGCATTCAATTGTAATTGTTTACCTTTTTGAGGTAGCTCTTCTTTCTGCTTTCTTTTTGAGGTTTAAGCTTCCCTCCTGGTTTTTATTTTTTTCCTATACCATGTCCCAGTCGACCCCAGCCTCTCAAAGTTATTTTCCCTCCAGAAGAGTATGTGAATGACATACCTATTTTACACTTATTTAATATATGTTACTTCAAATTTTGTCAGTGATGCAAACAAAACAATGTGCCATTAAAGAATTTTACTTCACAATAACCAAATTGTGATGCCTGAGGCCTGGTCTACACACATGAGATACAATGAATGAAGTGGTACAAAAATGGTACCCTAGCAGATGGATTTTTAACTGCTTTTTATGTCCACAATCTGCAAAAAGAAAGCCAGCACAGCAAAGAGATGGGATATATTTATGTGCTACTTTGCTTTTTCCATATGGAGAAAAATTCAAAAGCGAAATGAACCTCCTAGTCCATCATAGCTCGATCCATTCAACCGCTTTTTTTCCTCTGGCATGTCTTAGGACAGGCCTAAAAGGGGAACTTTTCTAAATTTTTGAAAGCTTTCTTGGTGTTACACTTAATTGTTCCTCCCCATTTACAACAACTGGTAGAACACTGTGGTAGCTCCCAACTGTCAGTCTGTCCTTACAGGACCCATATTAGAAATGAAGTTGGCAACTATCATTTCTGGAGGATCAGCTACAAGGCTGGCAAAAAGTTTTGCGAAGAAGGCAAGCCACAGGGTAGGGCTGAACTGCTAGAGCGAGCAAATGGGGCGAGGTGTTGTGGGAAGCCTACTCACCAATTCCCTGCATTCCAGGCATCCTACTCATGCTTCCAGGGGGCCGCGTTGGCATTGTAGTCGTGCAGGTACCAGGAGGTGGCAGAGGAGTCTGATGCTGGCTGCGGCAGGCGGCGGGCGCCTGTGGGGCCCAGGTTTGGTGGGCGGCGGGATAAAGGAAGGATAGGGGTAGGAGCAATGGATGGAGATGAAAAGGGGTTAGGGGTAGGAGAAACAGACAGAGGTGATGTGAGGAGGAGGCACTGAAGATGAGCATGTGATGAAGTAGAGAAAGGCACGGCTGTGAAATCCACCCCCCTACCTGACCTGCTCCCAACCTGAGGTCATGTCTCCTGAGTCTCACCTGCTCTGATATATTATACTCCCCACTCCTCAGGCTTCTCAGGAGTCTCGCTTTCTAGTTGCCTTGCACACTGCTTGTCCCTCTTCTACAAAGGTGATCCAGTGTGATGTAATGATTAGGATGTTACATCTCGATCGAGCAGACTTTGGTTCATATCCTGCTCAGTCATGAAACTCACTGAGTGACACTCAGCTATCAACATAACCTACTTCAAAGAGTTGTAAGGATAAACAGAATTGGGCCTGCACAACCCATGCTGCCATAAGAGGAAAGACAGGATAGAAAAGTAATCTTTAAAATAGAAATTCACTATTTCTGTATCCTATATCCAAGCTCTCCCTTTCTAAGGGACCTGGATCTTTTGGTCCCTATCCACCATTGATCCCTTTCACCTTCAAAATACCACAACAAACAAGGCTTCTGCCTTTATTGTGGAGATTTGAATTTAAGTTATTCTAAGCTATTAAAAACCCCTTTGTTGTTGTTTTAGTAAACTTATTTGCTACTGAATGCATGTTGTTCAATAAAGCTAAACAAATCCTATTTTAGTTTTAGTATTTTTTATGCGTAGTTGTTTGCTTTATAAATTCTTCTTGTAAAAAAAGGCAGGTGACTTCCTGATACATTTATCCTGATTTGAAGCAATTGAACTCTAGGAGTTGTTTCTCTTCAGCACATCAATTTCACTGCTGTTTGGTTGAATCTTTTCTTATCTGAGAGAGATGCAAAATTGCTGCAGTGTCCTCAAAATCTAGACTATTACTCTTGAAGTAAAGAGACTTGAGCTCCAATCCCAGTTCAGCTGGATAATTCATTGAGTGAGTTTCAGCCATTACAATTGCTCAGCCCAACCTACTTCATAGTAACAATTATGATAGCAATGGAGATGGAAAATTATGTGTGCTGCCTTCAATCCCTTGGAGGAAGGGTGGAGTATAGACAGAAACCAAATCTTTGGAACTTTTTTTTTTGGGGGGGGGAATGGGGAAATGTTAACAGGCAATCTAGCAATAACAAATAAGAAGCAAAGCTGTGCTTTTAACAGTATCTCAGCTATTAAATGTGCAGCCAACTATATACCCTCTAATTCTGAGCTATGTTGCCTTCCTTAAAAGGACAATTTCACTGGTGAGAAATCAGACCCAGGCTTCCTGTATGAGAAATCAGAATTCAACTGACCTGGCAAAGGAGTCCTGCAGCACTGCAGGAGATGGCAGGATATCTGCCTGGAAAGAAAGAAAACCTATCCTCACTCTCATCAGCCTCATCCTGTCTTGCCCATGACATTTTCTGCAGCACAGATGGTATTCTGCAGTCTCCTCATTCTGGCCAGGCAACTAGTGTCCTAAATTTTCCACCAGCTGGGAACACAACTCTCCCCCATTCCCCTTGAGGGAGCAGCCCATTATATTCTGAGCAGCAGAGAATGTGAAGAGACTAGTATTCAGAGCAGGGTGCATCACACCTCCCCACTGGAAAACGGATTATTTTGCCAAATAGAGATCCTGTAGTTTATGGAGCATAATGGTTAACCCCACAGTCATTGGCTTGATCTCCTTCACTTTTCACACTGCATTTTAATTTGCATGTGTGCACACGCGTGTTTGCTCAGCCTTATAGCTAGGTAATAGGAACATTTCCATTTGCATACCTCTGGATTAACAATCATATGCAAATCAGCAATGGCCTATTTCCCATTTTAATTTGCATACATTTGGATTATAATGCACAGAGTGCTTAACTTCCAAGAGGTGCCACAGCTCAAAGCGTCTAAGATCCCTTGCCATTCTGCAAACACGGCTCTTTAACCTTTAATATGTAGGAACAAACTTTAGTCTGTGGGAGAGCACTCTGTACATGCCCAAACATGATTTTCATTCTTATTGCATATTTGAGGAGTGAGCCATGATATTCAGAGAAGATTCTATTGCTGTGCCTTGGCTCAAACACAACAGGCACCCCTGCAACATGGTTTTCAAAAGTGCATGCAGTGTGATTACCTCATATCTGCAGATCACTAATGGCTTTTCCTGGAGACTTAGATACATAGGATTGGTCTAAAAACACATACAAATGTGCATTTGCGTCCCTATGGCCTGATGATTTTTTCAGCTGCATTCAAGTATAACAAGCCACGGTGATTTCTACTGTGGTAAGATCTGTCATGTTGTCTGAACCCTACCATGGACTGACCGTGTGGTACATTTGGTAACAGAAGAACCACGGAGAGAAACAGTCTGTTGTATCATTTCTATACCCTACCATGGCTTATTCAGTTGTATGAAACCAAAGATATGGTTGCCGTGTGACTACCATAGAGTCCGGTGGAAAGAATGCCTACTGCTGGAGGTTGCCTGCCACTTTTGCCTATCTACTGGTGTGTCAGCTCCAGTCACGCTCTCCTTGGCATCTTCCCTTGCAAAGCACAGGTCCTGGGCAGGACCAATCCCATCGTTACACACAGTGAGATGGCTACCTCAGGTGGCCTGGGAGGGCCAGCAACCTGCTAGAGAACAGCACAGAATGTGTACTGCTCAGCCTGCTCTGTGCTCCCCAAGCTACTCTGCTGCACTCGGGTGTTTTAGAGCAAGTCAACATTGAAGGAAGATTCAACTGCCAGTCTTGCCTTGTATATATGGAGTAAGGCCAGGGATATCTTGCCACCTTAGGCAGCAAAATGACTTGCGCTAGCCCTGCTCCTAGGGGCTAGGACCTATGCTCATTGGAGCAACAGACCCAGGCTCAGCTAATAGACTGTGTGAACTTAAAACTATGCCATACTACTCTAGCTTCTAACTTGTCATAGATGAAAATAAGGATATGCTGGTAGTAGTCCTGTTCTTGTCGCAAAGATAATTATCCAAGTCCCTTCCTTCCATTGTAAATTGCTAAAGATTCCCCTCTGTTTCAAGTTGTACTCACTTACTCTGCAATCTTCTACAGTGAGATGATGCTTCTGCTTTTGGTTGAAGATAGCAGCCCAGTAATCGGCTATCACAGTCCAAAGTATACCACATCATCTGCAGTGTAGGAAATGGCAGGCCGTGTGCCTTTAGTGCACTTGGGATGAGATGCAAGCAAGGCTGCTCATAAATGCCTCTGTTGGAGAACAACAACCAACAAATTTTTATCAAGATATCTCCTATGACAGACAAAATAGGAATAGTGATTTTTACTAGGGATTTTAACTGGGACTGTCCTTGGTAAACAGGGACAAAACTTATATGGTATTCTTGGGTATAGCCCAGAGTTGTGAACAACCCCAACACAACAGAAGTTCTAGGGCTGATGCACAGGAGCTCATAAGGAAACAAGCTGATGTAGGAAGGGCTCCTTGAAGACAAAACCATCCACCTTCTTCATTAGAGAAATCTCATGAAATAGGCTATTATTGCCACAGTAAATCAGTTTGTCTCAAGGGTGTCACAGCATTCTTTGTACTTCAGTTAATAAGCGTGAGAACCCACACACTGAGGTCCCCCCTCATTTTTAATCTATATACATTTGGATTAATTAGCAATTTTATGTGAACAATAGCTTCCTCTCCTTCTGACCCTTTGCTTTTTCATCTTATTAAGCTATCCAATAGCTCTAAAGAAGCCCCTTATAATTGAACAAGTGAAGTCTTCCACAGTATGTGATGAATAGATTGTGGCCTAACGTCAATTTTTTCCATGCATCATGTTTATCTTGAGGCTGTGATGTGATAAATTACCAAATGGTATTTTCAATAACACCATCGCTTTATTCATGCTTGCCAGACATCTTTTTAATCTGGTGGTGAGATTGCTGTGGCTCCTTGCCAAGGGCATTTCCGCCCACACATGTGTTCCCAAGTGATATCCCATAATGCAGCAGAGCATTTCTGGGACCACAGTGGTAGCAAAGCTGAGGAGGGGACACTCCTGTAACTTTTTCCATGTGTGTCTTGGAGGACCAAGAAAAACAAATAGGGTTCAAATGTGGTATGAAAAGGTGGAAGTTTTCTGTCGTGTACACACCACAAGACCAAATGGGCAGGACCAAAAATGACAATATTTGCAAAAATCTCAGTATGACTACTTATACTGCACCAGTGGTAACCAATCAAATTTGATACATATGGGCAGAAATAAAGGAGAAACACAACTCTTGAACTAGCAACAGTTATGAAAAAAGGTTATTTGTAAGGCACCTCGAATCCAACGTAGAAACGTAACTCACATATTCATGCAATACTTAATCAACTAACCCTGCAATCTTATGGCCACATACCTGGGAGTAAACACCATTAAACTCAGTGAGGCTTATTCCTGAGTAGACACATACAGGACACTGCAGTGTAGTCTCTTAAATTAAGAATTAAAATTAAAACATTTTAATCACTTAAGGAGTTTTTCCAGAGTTATTTTTAATGCAAATACTTAAGAAGATCACAGAAAGCCAACACCATCCTAGAAAATGCATACTCAAGAAAGGGAAGGAATGGTTCTTCTAGATGATGTAACAAGCTTATCATCCAAAAACTGCTGCTGTTTTTCAGTATGAATATGTGTGCCAATGTATTTAATTTAATAGCTAAAACATATCAGTAATAAAACTAAGATGACCATCCAGTTTAACTATGTTGTTGTAGGGCAGTTGGAATCAGAAGAGTCAACTTCTCAACAGAAAAGTAGTTCTTATAAAAATTGCCTTCCACAATTCTGTAGAACTATTTTATTTTTCTCTCACAGTTAAAAACAGCTCTTCAGTACCAAACATGTCTTTTAAAAATTTCTTCTCCCCTTTAATACTGGTCCTCACTGATTAATCAACTAGATATTTAAAGCATTAAGCCCTAAGCATGCTGAGAAGCCACACTTTGCTTCTCATCAGGTCCCAGTGCTGGGCAGGGAAGGGTGAAGGAGAGAAAGGGCAAAAAGAGGCCAGGAATAAAAATCACAGCTTTGCTGATTGCAAATGACAATGAAGTTGGACAAAACACTTTGGTTCTTGAGTCATTGAAAATAAGCTGCAATTAGACTGACGTTTTTTTTTTTTTTTTGGCACTCTTTTGCTGGGTGTCAGGATCTTAGGCTATATTGGATGTGAACTAAGAGGTAGGGTTATTTATTAACTAAGAGAAGAAACTGCCTGGACTGTGCCTGTCCCTTTAACAGGTTTATATACCGAAGTCTTGCAGATTAAACTATCTCTGGAACAGAGCTAAGCATGATAAATTGACCATTATTGCAAAATGAACAGCTATAAAGCTCTGGTTCAAAAACTGATGACACTAAAGGGTACCCTAAGAATGCACCCCTATACTCTTTTACCTAAAAGTAAGGTCAGTTGAACTCAGTAGGACTTAATTCTGAAAAAACATGTACAGGACAGCTGTAAGGATATCATGAGGGATTCGGTTACCTGAATCTGGCTAAGGGAGGGAACTCTAGCAGACCAGGCACATTGTAAAGTTTTACTAGGGCTGTGATGTTTAATTGATTATCAAGTAGATCAATAGTTTTTTAACCCTTTTTATTGACTAAACAGGTTGCCTGGTTAATCAAACAGCAGATTGTGTATGTGTACTTGTATCAATATCTCTCTATATGTGTGTGTATGTGATTTTTAATGCAAGTTTATAAAAACTGCAGATGGCAAGTGCCATCTGGAAAGAGGTATTTCCTTCTCTCTTCTAAGATGGTACTTGCTACAACAAAAGCATACTTCATAAAACTAAACAAAATATGCTTCTTTTCTTCAGGACTACCATTTTACTCAAATTCAGATGCATGCATATTTATTGTATTTGATTAAAAATCAGCTAATTATCTTTCTTTAATCTTATGAGAGCTCTGCTTTTTGCATGGTCACTCACATAGGCCAGAAAGACTTAGGCTTGTTGTCTTGTCAACATTGCTAGGAGACAAAGATTCTCACTTGACTTTTTATGAGCCGTGCTTGATCCTGAAACTTATTATTTTGTGAGAATGTAAGCTGATCTGATATGCATTGTTCAGGAATACTCCTAAGGAAGAACTCAGTGTAAAACATACTTATTTCAACAAAAAAATTAGTTTGTGCACCTGGAAGTCTCCTCTTGGCTTTCTTGTCCTGTTGCAAAGACTAAGCAAAAGATCAGTTGTACCCAAAGTTGCAAGCTCTAAATACTCAATAGTTTGATTAAGTAAATAACAAATTTTATTTGACTTAAAAGACAAGACTCTTTAAAAAAAAATTAACCAGTTTAATATAAAAATTAGAGGTGGCAGCCGCACCACTATCTTAGAAAGGGCACCCATCTTTCATTCTCATACAGGAAGAAATGCTTTTTCTAAGCTAGAGCTTGCTGTGACATATCTGTGCACCATAAACATAAGGCATTATCGGAATAAAAAAACTTAATAAAGCTATTACTTACTCACATGCAAAACTAATGCAGATTTAATTAATCAACTAAGATTTCTTTAACAGGGTGACAGCCTTATTTCTGTTTGATGAAGAACTCTGTGAAATTCAAAAAGACTGCATGCTGTAATGCCAGCAGAAAGCACTGCAGTAAAACTATGTCACACCTATACCTATGCCTATACCTTTACCAAGACCGACTTGATTTCTCAAAGTCTGGGGACCAGAAATACGATGGTTAAGATTTGGGCCTAATGACAAGCAGCAAGTCGACAAGCCAATCCTCCCCTGAGGTCTCTGTAGTTGTGCCTTGCCTGCTTCTTGCTGATTCTCCCTGCTGCGTAACACCTCAAACATCTGTCGTTTTCTCTCCCTTGGTGGAAGTAAATACCTCGTCAGCTTTCATTTGCTGCAGCCTCCTGTTCGCCTGCTGTGACAGGCGCAACCTTGTCCCTGTTCAAGAGGATGCCTGCTGCTAAGATCAGCTTCTGACAGATGCTAGACCAGCAGTTATAAAACACACAAAGCACATTGCTGCTGATTCTTGTCCAGAGGGATCATGCTCCCCATACCTTTCTGCAGTGAGATGGGCAAAACTGAGATCAGCTCTCACCTATTTTAGAACAGAGGATTACAAACGAGAAGATGGCAACCAGTAGTTCAGTTCCTCTAAGAATGACTGATGAATTTCCCAACAGTATGAAAATCAGATATATCAGTGCAATGTTAAAGTACAGATTCTAAAACTATAAGACCCTTCCACCCCTGGTGTAAATCACAGCAGTAAACTAGATGTAAAATACTATCTTATCCAAACTAGTCTTGTATATACAATCAGGAAGATTGAAATGTGATCTTTAAACAGGATGAGTTTTTTGGGGAGGAATGGAATATTTGAACAGTAATCATAATCAGTGTTAATGACTGTGAAAACCCTTCAGCCTAACAGTAAACACTGACTGTGGGATTACAAAGATCTGAAATGGGCTTCCTTTTGGCCTCCTTTCTGTAGGAAATGCAAATTTCTGGTCTTCTGTGGAGAGTTTAAAACCCAAAAAGGTGCAGGGACCCAGGCTGCCAAGGTCTGAAAATTACTGGGGCCTCCTGTGGGAAAAGTTTTCAGTGTTCAGGGATGAGCACCCAAATCCTAAAATGCCTTTCCTTGCTGTATTATGCACCAATCTACACACAAATCTTTGCTAGCCTGTCCAATTCTAGACAAAATATTCAGAATATTTGACATAATGAATAGTTACCTTTAAAGTAAAGAATGTGTGGTTCCCCAGGACAAAGATTAAAATTCTAGACTAGGCCAGAGTCCAAAGAAATATATATGCATGCAATATATATGCATTAAGTACAGCTGGCGCTTGCAATCCTGCAACAAAGCTCTCTTTGGAATTTGACACTTTAAGGGAATTTGGGGAAGTGGAAAGCACTCCCGTATGAATATATGTGGAAGTTTCTAATTTAATATACTTCTGTACTGAATTCTCAAACCACTTTTTGAACTCAGGGTTGTTGTGGGTCTGTTAAGGCTGCACTGGAACAAGAAATGGCAAAAAAGCACACAAAATATAGATCACTCTTTAGATGGCAGCTTATTTACTTTTACAGTAGTACTGCCATGGTTATTTAAATAATCAAACAGCTAGCTCTTATCACACCATGAGCAAAATAATTCAGTGCCTGAAGTAAAATATAAGATGGTCACCCTCTCCTATGCCGTGGGCAAAGGCCAACCAGCCTGCCATTTGGTCTTACTCCAACACTGGCAATGGAATAGCATCTTCCATGGCACCTGAAGGTAGACAGCCAGCTTAGAGGACACAAGGCAGGTCTCATGGCACACCTATCTCTAACTTCCCACATCTTGCTGGTGCTTCACAGCACCTGCCATCTCAGGAGCATCTAACTTTATGTAATAAAGGGCCTCCCCTGGCTGATGAGTTAGGTTTACAATCATCCCTCCCAGAGCTCAAAGCCGGAATTACCTTTCCTTAAAACACTGCTTACAGGTAGCTAACTACTACTTCCATTACAGGTGAGCCATTGTGAACAAAGATTTGAGGTCAGATCAATTGAGTCCAAGCCTAACTTTTTCTGTTCACAGAATTATTACAAGGGTGGGGAGATAATAGCTTTCTACTGTTTTATAACCATTTGCATGACCTCCTAAGGATTACAAATCAGTCCCTCCCTCACACACCCATCCTTTACTTCACTGGCCTTCAAAATAGCCTCAGGAATGGAGAGAGCAACTACAGCTAAACACAATGGGACAGAATGATGCATTATAAGTGAGGAAACATGGTGGGGTGAGGAATGGAGACTGATGGAGAGGAAGAGCTGAGACGAGAGCACACTTATGTTGAGGTGGATGGGAGAAGGATGCTGGGGGTGTACCAAGACTGAGCTGCTGATCTAAGAGGGTGTGAAAGCGATGGGAAGGAACTGGGATTGCTAGGGTGGAGAATGTACTTCCCCACTCCCAACAGGAACCTACTTTGCTCAAAATGGGTTGTGTTAGCATGGATTGCCCACGAGGAAGTTGCACTAGAGAGCACTGTTTCTTAATCAATGCATGCTGTTGCTAGGGAGGCAAAGATGGGCAATAGAGGCCTTC
The DNA here is from genome assembly GCA_023646645.1 of Varanus salvator macromaculatus. Lineage (NCBI taxonomy): Eukaryota > Metazoa > Chordata > Lepidosauria > Squamata > Varanidae > Varanus > Varanus salvator. The sequence goes on from JAIXND010000781.1 coordinate 5,804,141, forward strand.
CCGTTGCTAGGTCACCATCTGTCTCCTGATCGTTTTCCCAAACTGCCATTCCCCCCTCCACAGCTTTTCTCAATATTTGGCTTATATTTAAATAAACAATAGGTTGTTATCTTTTTTTTACCTCAGGATGCTGGCAACTCCAGTTTTTGTTATGGCGAAGTGGAGGTGGTGGTTGTAGGGAAAGATGCCACACGTGGGCTACATGCTCCAAGTTGGTTGTGCATGCCTTTGCAGAAAGAGGCAAGGTGGAAATGATATGTGTGCATGTACCTTTTCGGATGTTCCCGTCGGGCGACTGGCCAAAGTCTCCGGTGGAGAGGAGGAAGCAGGCTCGGTCGCGATTGTAGCGCTCACGGCCACCAGGCGTGACAGGAGATTTCTCCTCAGGGGACAAGGCCTGGTCAATGGTGGGGCAGTCCTCATTAGCCAGCGCTGCATTTGCCGCATCACCATTCTGCTTTGAATCTAGGAAGGAATTTGGGGAAAGGGGAGGGAAGATTTTTAAAAAGAGAGGAAGAGGTTAAAACACCCCTCAAGAGCCTGGCTTTTCAGTGCATTCCTTTCCATTTAGCTTAAGGGGCAAAGGGTCAAAGAAGGCAGACTGTCGCAGAGGTTTATAAAGCTATGCATGGTGTAGAGAAAGAAGAAAGGGAGCCCCCAAATACTAGAACCTGGATCAATCGGTGAAGCTAAACGGTGGGCAATTTGGAGCGAACAGAAGGAAGTTTTTCATCACACAACATACAATCTGTGGAATTTGCTTTCAGAAGAAGTAGTGGTAGCTGTCAACCTAGTTGGCTTTGAAAGGGGAAAAGACAAATTCATGAAGGATAAAACCATCAATCAGCACTAGTTATATTACCTTCAAGGGTGAAGTCTGAATGCCTCTGAATACCAGTTTGTTTATTTTATATTAGGCCAGTTAGCTGGGGAACATGAGTGGGGCAGGGCTATTAAGCTCATGTCCTGTTTGTGGGAATTGGATGGTGGACTAGCTAACTATGCAACAGGGATCTTTTTATATTTCGACAACTGTGACGGATTTTGTGGAAATGTATGATGGGTGTGTGGTAGTAGTGGGGCATTCAAGCTGTTCTTTCAAAATTACTTTTGAAAATTCAAATTGATATTTTTCTGATATGGAGAGTTTATACTATTCTTTACAATGGATCATTCTAGAAGGCAGGTTGCTTGGCTTTATTTCTTTAAAAAACTGATATTACTGACTTTGGCAAAGTAATACTTCACCTGCTTGCCTTACATTTGAGGCTTAGACTACTTCTATAATTATCAGCTTCAAAAGCTAAGATTAAAATTTCAGGAATTTGAGCCAGATTAATCTTTTGTTCAAAAATTATTATCAATTGTATTCTCATGTTAGCAAAAAGGACTTTGCTTCACTGGTCTATATTCAAACTGATGCAAATTATCTATTTAGCAACCCTTTTGCCTCATAGTGAGAGTGGCTAAAGGATACTAAAATGAAGACATTTATCATTCCTGTCATTATATGGTTGTGAACAGAGAATGGCCCTCCATACGGGTTGGTGATGTAAGTCTCCCCTCAGGGAACTCAGAACTGTAGTTCCATGAAAGGTTTAGGAACCCGAATATAACATTTTCAATGTTCTGCTTAATTTTTTTTCAAGCCATGACAATTAGGACTGCTTACCAATCTGCAGTGTGGAAATGCCCTGAAAGAAAGACCATGCAGAAAGGCATTTATAACACAGCTCACTAACCAAATGGAAAAAAAACAAAAACAAAGCAGAGTAGCTGATTAAAGTTGCTGTGGCTATCAGGCCAGATATGTACAAATAGAGGGCATTTGGGGGTCACTGAGGTTTTTATTATAGTCTGAAGTAATATTAATTTTGTTTTGCACGACTGAAATAATTCAGACATGTCACAATTGATATTTTTGTACCTGACACTGTCACCTATCACTTGATAACTTGAATGGGGGATATCTTGATTGGCTATCACAGATAATAATCCTGAAAAACCATATTAAAAACAAAATTTTAAAAACTGAGAGAATGATGCTAACATAGAGGAAGAGACCTTTTTCAACACTAGTGTTGTCACAGGAACTGATCCATCAGATGGCAATGGCATGTATACAATCACATACCACACAATATGTGAAATAGCAATGAGCATCCTAAAGAAGAACCACATTGGCCCAGTCATAAAATAATGACATTTGAGTACGGGCAAAATGCAATAGGAACAGATATTTTTCTTTGAACACTGGTGTCTAAACAAGCCTGTGCAACAAAGGATAAACAACTATGCATGCATTGCACATTCATTTGTACTGACCGGAAACCTCAGTCAGTCCTAAATTAAATCCCATTGCTGCTTATTCTGCATTTTAGCGGGCAAGATGAACAGTTGCTCCTGCTGTTTCTGAATGTTCTACAAACACTTGGCAATTTTTGCATTCAGTCATCTGCCCAGTCTTTCCCCCTAAGTTAGTGGATGTCATGGTTCCTGCCCTGAGGGGCTTTTTCCACATCAATGTGTTACTGAGTAAAAGCTGCACATCTCTGTGGAATCTCCACATGTCACAGAGGATTCCTTGGAACAGTTTGAAAGCTACAGCTCTAGGCTACTCACTTCCTTCAGCGTTTCCTCATATGATTTGTCTTCTTGACCCTTTTACATTTTTGTAGCTCTCCACAAAATCTGTTGTCAATATCTTTCTTAAACTGTTCTGCCCAGAGGTAAACAAACTACTGCAAATGGGGTCCAGCTAAGTCTAAATAAAATAATTAGCATCACGTTTTCTTTCCCACACAATGCTACCAAAGTCACTTTGACAAGTTCTGGTGAAGTGAGAACAAGCAATGTGTTTGTGTGGTTCCCAACAAGTTGAGATTGCCTGGATAGCTGGCTGGATTTTCCTTGCAAGAGGCCAAACCTCAGGACTGGCAAGTGTGAAGGCTAAGAGATTCTGGGCCCCTGTTACAGCTTGAAAAGTTCTTCTCATTTTTGAGAAACAACAAAACTGTAACATCTCTCTAGGCCAAACACAAACATTTTGTTCTCCCTGCATTCAGTAAACAAAATGGTATTGTTCAGGGAGTTGGGATTCTCTCTATTGACAAGGCGGTATGTTAGTATCACTGTGACATTCCGCTCATCATTCCTACAAAGCTTTTTGTAGTATTTTGTTAATTCTCCACTCCTGCTGTTTCTTCTTAGTCAGTATACATGCATTCCCTTGCCGAATACTCATCTAGATTTTTCTAACATGATGCATTAAGATGGCAGCCTCAGCCATTTCTTTACCTTTTTTTAACTACATGAGCTCCCTTTTTTGCACTGAAACACGTATCTCTGTTTTGCTTTGCTTTGCTTTGCTTTGCTTTAAAAAGAATCAGATGGGTTATAATGTTTTGCAGAAAAACTTTCCTGGGAGTTGCCAGTTGTTTTTTAATTGGTTTTGCTCCTGGGTCATTAACACTAGCCTGGAATACGGACTGGGGTCCAACAGTTATTTTGACAGAAAATCCAAAATGTCAAACTATATATATTACTTTGTATATATATTCTATTACACTGGATGGTCCCCACCACCTGGGGTACACGCTTCACAATGCCTCATGGTAGAGCCATTTGGGATACAATTGTTTTGTTCACATGTGTAGCATTCCCTAGTATGGAGCTCAAAAAAGGGGGGTCGCAACTAAAATAGGATGGGTGGGCAAGTGAGAAGGAATATGACCTATATAATGTACAGAAATGTGAATGGAAACTTAATGCACTTCCAAATGAGATTTTATTGTGAAATTGCCCTGCTTCATTCACAGAATTTTACAGGGTGCCTAGGGAATCTTGTCTTCCACTCATAACCTTCCTGTGTTCCCTAATGCTTCTTCCATCTTTTTTCTTTACTGCAAAGTCCATTAAGGACAAAAAAACCAGAACAGCTGCACAATACATTTTGATTCATCGTGCTAGGAGCCCTCCATCTGGAAGTACCCTCGCTGAAAGAGTTTCAGGGAAGTGGTTGCTATAGGAAAGGACAGGCACTTGGTGGGGTATCAGGAATGCAGATAGGAAATGTAAGGTTGTTATCAAGGTAAAACAAGCTGAGGTACAACTGTTGGCTGGGGAATTGAGAGGAAGGGAACAGTTATATAGTGGCTGATGTGTTTCCTTAAGAGCACCGAGAGATGTTCTAACCACTGTATCCCCCATGGGCCTTCCTCTGCCATGTTTGATGCACAGCCAAGATCCTGTCCAATTAATTGAATCCTTGCTCCTCCACTGCACTCGCTGCAAATGGTCTTTCTGGCCTGGGGCACCTGGAAGGGCTGAAGAGCTTGGCAGGAACTGGCCGTGAGCCCTGGGGGTTCTCCAGCACACAACCTTTCCCCACCCCCACTGCCGCCTCTGCCTTGTTGCCTGTCTTTGAGAATTTGCTGGGTGAGCAGACACCAAAGAGCTGGGGAAGCAGAACTCTGTGTGTGTGTGTGTGCGCGCGCGCGTGCGTGCGTGCACATGCATCACACAAAGGGATGGCGGCCCTGGCCAACATCACTGTGAGATACTCCTCAGACTATAAACCCTTGGCTGTTACCCCTTTCTAGCACCTTGTCTGCCCCAAAACAACTTGATCTTTTGCTCCCCACTTATAACTCTGCTAAGCTAAAAGGTATTGGCCCTTCCATGTTTTTCACTAAGGACCTGTTTCCTCCACTTGGTCCTCCTAAAGATTCTCAAGAGGCCATGTTTCTACATTCCTCATTTTCCCCACTCCAAAATTCCAAATCTTTTCTGAACAAACTGAGAGCTCTGACTCACAGATCCCCCCTCCTTGGGGAACCCAGGCATCCTGGCTTGCTGGGGATGTGCATGACTGTCTCTCTTGTGGGATTCCCTGCCAGCTACCCTATTGTCCTTGCCAGCTCATGGAGGGACCCATCTGCTGCTCAAGTCCTGGTGCATCTTGGGTATTTGGGATGCTCTTTCCATGTGTAGAAAAGTAGGCAAGAGTCACCACCTTATCTCTGCAAGATCAAGCAGTGCCAAGCAATCTTCACACATGCCCTTCTCTGCTCAAAGGCAGGAGGAATTAGAAGGGCAGCATATGTTTTGGAAAATGCCCTTTTGTCCTAACTCGGCCCCTTTCCCTCTGCAAACTGCTCCTGCAACAATTCTTTATGTAAATCAAAATAAAATGTTCCAGTATCTCTAAATCACCCAAATCCCAGCATGGCTGCCAACCTTGTCTCTCTTTTCTCTCCATCCCTGTTCATCAATAGAAGAAAAAAGAATGATTCTTAATCAAAAGTGGCTCAAATTGCCAAAACAGGCTCTTCGATATTAGTGTATGAGTCATTTGGAAGGACAAACTTCATCTACAGCCAAGAAGGACTACCCTAGATAGCCTTGTCCTGAATAACAGCTAAATCAGGCCTTTTCTTGCAACGGAATGTGCAGGTTTTACACCACAGTTGGGAAACAGCACAGCAACCAAGAACATAAATAAGAGTAGGGAACTGCAGAAGAGAGAGGGGGAAATGAAAGCCAGTGGCTTTCAAACTCTTGTCCCCAGAGGACCTGGCTAGCATCCACTGGTTTGCTGCTGAACCCTTGTGCACAAGGGAACATGACTGTATGATCACTCTCTGCAGGATGCTGCTTTACCCTACTGGGATTTGGCAGCGCACCTGACAAACTGAGAATGATCCTTAGTCGGCTGCACCAGCTGCTCCAGGATTTTGGAGGCTCTTGTGTTAGGAACCCCTACTGGGTCCACTTATTCCATAAGAAATGGGGTATGTAAACTGAAATTTTCTCAAGCTGCACCTGAACTTTTCAGGAGCAAAATGAGAAGAATAGTAACGTTGTTCATTATTGAGATCCTGCTACACTTAAATGGGGGAGCAGGAGTACTTAAACTGGGCATTCCCTTACCATGTTTTGGCACCCTTAGTAGGAATATCTTTAAACCTTCAGTCATACACCCTGCAGGGTGCATGATTTTGGCTAAAACTGGTCCTTGTGGAGAAAGATCTTGTGGATTTCATAAGGATTCTTCACCCCTACCACACAGAGACTAAAATTTGAAACATCAGGTCTCAGCACAATATCTGATTTCATCAGCCAATAGGGCCCCTAGAATGCTCTCAAAGTTTACTGTGCAATTACATATAACACAGGAAGGTGGATAATTGTTGATAAACTTGTCCAGCTTTACAAGATTATCAAGGCACCTTCTGTTAAGCTTCGGAGAAGCCCCCAATTTCTAAAAACAGGGGTTGGAAATCAGTGTACCAGGGCTTCCAACAAGTATCAGTTTAGCATATGAATCCTAATATCAATTGCCTCCCCCATATTACAATTGGGAGAACTAAGGATGAAATTTAATGACTTGGCCTCATTTGCTCAGTGTCTTTGTGGATGAACAAAGACTTGAGCTCAGGTTCCCTAATGTCTGGTGGAGCATTCCCTTTGCATCTTATATTATGAGCTCACTATTACATTGTGTCATAAGGTAAAATGCACTGTTATGTACAAAACAAAAGATGGAGGAATGTTAGGAGAGTCAGTCTTGTTTGCCAGCATGATGGCCTTTTGACTTGCCAAACCCTAAATCTTAGAATATCCAATCTCTTGCTCAAAATCTAGTGGGAGCCTCCTCATCCCCAATTCAAAGCTTGGTGTTATTCTCCCCACTTCTTTTCTTTCATGTGAAATGATATAATCTTGGCTCAGTTCAGAAAGAGCCTTGCTATGAGGTAAAGTAAGACAGCGCCTCAAGGCAACGGATTTTGGTTCCATCAAGTACAACAGCATGGGAGATAGATCCGATTCAGGGCATCATACACAAGGAAGATGTCTGTCTGGATTTCAGTAAGTTTTGGCTCCAAAATGACTAAGCTCATATCTCTAGCATCTTCCCTACAACCAATCCAAAAACCAAGGAAGTTTGCTCTCCTTCAATCTCACCAGGGAATCCTTCCCACAAGGTTAAGGGCAAGAACTTACATTAGAGCTAGGCAGCTAGATTTTGCCTTAAAACAGATCCGGAATTGGCCTTGGATCTGGCAATCGTGGATTTCTATCTTGCTCGTTTCTATGAAGACATTTGTATAGTCGTAAGTAAGCATTATGACTCAGTCATTTGTACAATGGAAATAATTGTATGCTGTGGGTTTTGTTGTGAAGAGGAAATGAACACTATAGCTTGCTTTTTAACTTAGAAGTTAGATAGATGAGCAGATTGAAACAGTAACACAGAATTAAATAAAAAGGATGGGGACTTGATATTGTTTATGACATATTATTATTATGAGTAGTGTTGTGTTCAACCTGGATAAAAAATCAAAATTCTGTTTCAAGGAAATATAATCTATATACTTTATCAGTTTTGCATGATTTTATTCCTCTTCCTTGTGGGGAAGCATAAAGCAAAGGGGGTATCAAAGACCCATCCTGGGAAGCTTTACTTAGCTTCCCCTCTGACTTCTCTGATTTCATAACGTGCTCCCCATGTATCTCCAAAAGCTCACGGGCAAGAAACATGCTTTAGAAAATAAATACAGCAGAGATACTCAGGATGCTGAATCTGTACTCAGCAAGTTCCAAAACATGTCCAGGATTTGAGAGGCATTAGTGCACATTACCTAGCTGGCAGATTAATGTGTGAACTGACTCCCCTGAAAAGAAGCCCTCTGCTTTTTTTGGAGGAAACATGTATCGCTTTTCTCTAATCTTCCGCCTTCGTTATATCCAGGAAATGTAGAAACAGGGGTATGTACTCCAAGGAATTGTATTAGGGGGAAAGAATGGAAGGACATCTGATTCAACAAACCTTCAGTCAAGGAAGATAAAAGGTTTGTGACAGAAAAATATACCCTGCGTTTGGAAAGAGCAATCATTTGAATTTCTTTTTTAAATTGGCTGTTCCTCATATTACTGACTGCATTGCCCATTGTCCAAAGCATCAGGGATGAGTCACTTGCAGAATTATTCCAAGGGCTGAAATCAAGTTGGAACAATGGCTTTCAGACTGTGCTCCAGGGAATAATGTAGACAAATTGATTAGTTCAGAGGGTAAACATCCTCTCCCCCGTGAGACTAGAATTTGGGGTTACCTAGTGAAACTGGTTAGCAGTTCATGCAGGTCTGAGAATATAAAGAAATTTGAATTTGTCACCACTAGATGTGGTGGCCTTGGGGTTTGGTGGCTTTAAAGGGGGAGTATAATGGAGGATAAGAGTGCAAATGATGGCAGAGTGGTTAGAATGTTAGACTGGGACTCGGGAGATTTGCTTTCAGGTCTCTAGTCAGCCATGAAGGTCACTGGCTGACTTTGTGCCAGTCTCAGCCTAACCTACTTCTCAGGATTATTGTGAGAATAAAAGGGAGGGGAGAAGGAGGAGGATTATATAACCCCCTTGGGTTCCTTATAGGGGGAAAGGGTGACTATAAATATAACAACAAATAAAGTAAAGACGCTGTCAATGGCTTTTGGCCACCAATGGCTAAATGGAGCCGCCACATTCATGGGAGTAAACCGCTGGATACCAGAGGCTGGGGGAAGACCTTCATGCCTGCTTGTGGACCTCCTTGTGATACTGTGGGTAGCCACCTTGCAGAAGGAAGAAAGGCAGGGTATAAATGCAATACTACAGCTACAACAACCTGAGGATACTCTCAGTGGCCTTTTGGTTTGATCCAGTTTTTCTTATGTCAGGAGGTTGAGAACCTCAGGCCCTGAGGCCAAATCTCAGTCCAGCTTCTTTCCCTTGGCCTCACATCCTTTCCCCAGTCACTGATTATCTGATTATTGTTCCCTAGGTTTTGTGTAGTTTTTCCTCATTCTAAAAAGTTGAAATGCTTCTCCTAAGCGTACCTATTGACAGTGAGAGCTTTAAGACAGAATACAATGGGGGGGGGTGCATTTTTGACCTTATTCAATTTGCCCCCCCCCCCGGTCATCTGAAGCCGAATTCAGGTCAGAGGTCACTTATGGTAGTCTGAGGTTCGCAGGAGGCTTGTTGGGCCTTCCTCAGTAAGGTAATGGTGAACAAACCTTCTGGAAGGATAAGCTTTCCTCCTACCAATCTGCTTCTGCAATGCACAGCCACAAAGAGATATACTGCAGCCTCTTCTAAAGCTGTGGTCCCTACCAGATGCTGTGGGATGTTCCTCAGACAGCTTGGCCATCCTCAGCCACCACGGCTGGTGATCAAGGAACATGAATGTTGTAGTTGAACAGCATTTGGGGTTCCAAGTTTGGGAAAGGCTGGTATACGTTGCATTCTAAGATGCGCTTTCAGTTCACAAGGGGAGCCATGGAGTGGGCACTTCCAGCACCCCATGTGAACTCTTGAAGTGCATGCTTGAAGATGTTCAAACATCCTCTTTGCTATCTATAAGTTCTGAGGCAGATCGCAAGCAGCTCCTCAACAGATAATATGGAAAGAGGCCCTTTGATGGTAAAACATTGAAAAATACTAAATTAGAGAGATTGCTGACCCAAAGAAATAAGTCGTGTCCTTACTCCTTTCTGGCCACAGGATGTCTTCATGCCTTACCTGCCCTGTTGATCTCAATAATTTCCTCTTGAGCAAGGGGACATGAGTCGCCCTGGTTGCTCCGATGGGGAGACTGCATGTCCGGTTTGCAGTAGTTGGGCGACCCAGGCTGAGGGGCTCGTGGGATGTGCTTGTTCTTCTTCTTTGGTAGTTTCTGCTTGGCCATGGCCAGAGAGTAATACATGCCAAAGTTGTTGACAATGACTGGCACAGGCATGGCAATGGTCAACACACCGGCCAAGGCGCACAAGGCTCCCACCAACATGCCCGACCAAGTCTCAGGGTACATGTCACCGTAGCCCAAAGTCGTCATAGTCACCACTGCCCACCAGAACCCAATGGGGATGTTCTTGAAGACAGTGTGCTTGCTGCCCGTGATGTCGTCTGGGTCAGCTCCAATCCTTTCGGCGTAATAGATCATAGTGGCAAAGATCAAGACCCCCAGGGCCAAGAAGATGATGAGGAGCAAGAACTCATTGGTGCTGGCCCTCAAAGTGTGGCCTAGAACTCTCAATCCTACAAAATGCCTGGTCAACTTGAAGATCCTTAGGATCCGGACAAACCTTACCACCCTCAAGAAGCCGAGCACGTCCTTAGCAGCTTTGGACGAGAGGCCACTGAGGCCCACCTCCAGGTAGAAGGGCAGGATGGCCACAAAGTCAATGATGTTGAGGGTGCTTTTGATGAATTCCAGCTTGTCTGGGCAAAAGATGACACGTATGAGGAACTCAAAGGTGAACCAGATAACGCACATCCCTTCCACGTAGGTCAGGAAGGCCTCTGTCTCCATCTCATAGTCCACCTTTATGCTGGTAACATTCTCAGACTGGATGATCTCTGTTTTGTTTACGACATGGTTGAAAGCCTCGTGGGTCTCCAAGCAGAAGGTAGTGATGGAGATGAGGATGAAGAAGAGTGAGGCAAAGGCCACATACTGGAGCAAGGCAGAAGGGAACACATGCACAGGGAGGAAGGCAACAGGGGGACAGTGCGGAGGGGAAATGGGGGAAGAGGGTGTGTAACAAGGAAAGAGAGGAAAGAAAAGCATTATTGTTCACTCATCTCTATAAAACATTCTGCTCTCCCAGAATAGAAACCTCATGCTCACCAGTCGCCTCCTTAACCTGCTGCCACTGGCCATGCTGACTGGGCAAGAAGGGGGTCACAGCCCAACAAATCTCAAGGGCAATGCAATGAAGGGAGGCCACTATATACCACCTCCCTTTCCCCACCTACTCCAGAAAGTGTGCCCAAAGTAGATGGCCAATTTCTCATTCCCTCTACCCCATCTGAAATCAGGAGAAGATGAGCAAACAAACCTGAGGTTTGAGGCAATAGGGCAGAGTATACCCCACCAAGGTGTGAAAGGTCAGTTTAAAGAAAAGCTGTTCCCAATCAACAGTTTTTTAATTGTGAAGTCCCCAACTAGAAATGTAGCCCAGCTACTGATGTGCTAGTTTGCTCCTTGCAGGGAGCCATGTCGTTATTTTTAATGTGAGGAGCTGGAGCACTCAGAAGTAATATACCCTTCACACACACACCTGCCGTCCTTTCTACCACCTCATTTTGCTGCATAGTTAATAGCAGGCCTATGAAAGTGGAAAGGGCCAAACGTTGCAGATCACCACTAACCCAACAGTGAGTTGTGATATTTTCTGAGCTACATTTCTCAGTGTGCAACACAACCACAGAGCACTAACTTACACAAGCCAGTTCACTGGATTGCCAAGCCTAAAAGTGGGCACATTTAAGCTTTGTTTCTATTAGCAACCTGAGATTCAGCAATTGAAGTCATGATGGCCGCTCAGAGGAATGGTGGTTCAGGAGTAGGTAAAACCAATGGCCTGCTGGATCTCATGAGCCATGAACATGGATGACCAGTATCTGAATTGCTGCAGGTAAGAAATGCTAATAATCAATTGAAGGAAAGTGTGTAGAAGGGAAGACTTTTTGTTCTTGCTATTAAAAAGTAGGAGCCAGAAGCCACTGTTAAAGCTACTGCAAATCACCCAGGAATCAACCAATACATCCCAGTCTACCATTTGCCCATCCCTGACCTAATATCAAGCCATAAATCAAATCAAAAAATAAATAAATATTTCCTATCCTTACTTATTCAAGGTCTCAGGCAGAAACTCCCTCAGGTTTGCTACCTGATGGCTTTTGACATAGGTCTGCTGACCCCCACTCTCTCTTCCCAAGGGCTGCTATTTAGGAATCCTCTTTAGAGGAGAAAGAAGGTATGATTGCAATAAAATCACGATTCAGGGTTCCACATGTTGGCAGTGCCATGATGCAAATACAGAATTTGATAAGTGATGCAGAATTCAACATCCAGAGGAAGCATCTCACCCAGAATTTAAAGAATGAAGGCTTTTTGTTCTGATGATTACTACTTTCTTCACAATGGTATGATGTATATAGGTTGCAGAATTTGGTTTTCCTTGGTGTAAGTTTGGGTTACTTTGGGACAGAATTTCATTTATTTATTTCACCCATAATGGTGAAATATGCTTCACATCGCCGCCACCACCATCTTACTACTACTACTACTATTGACTAACGAGGATTGAAGAAGATCAAAGAAAGCGAAAGGGGACCAGCTTGAAACTTAAGAACTGAGCCTGGACAAAATTCAATTCCTAAAGGGAAATTTTGATACCGGACTATTCTTCCCACTGCATCCCAATTCTGTTAATTCTTGCCATTTTTCCAACAGGGAGTTTCTCAACCATCCTGATGCCTGTTTGGATTAATGAATGAAGAGTGCTGAGGGGTTTCTGCTTAGGTTTTGGAATTGTGCTGGATGGTTGGCTGCTGGGCACCTATTGCTACCCCATTCCCCCCATGAAGGAAAGAAATCACAAAGTCATGTGCACTCTCACACACAGGCACACCACACAACATACAGAATTCACTTGCAGCTCGAACTGGGTATACACCCGGAGACTCCAATTGTTCAAGAAGCATAGAGTGTGCATGTACAATAAGCAGTTGCTCTCTCAAGACAAAACGCTTTGTCATCGCACACTATAGCTGCCATCAAGGACACATTCCCATGTGCACCCATGTTCCGCTCTCCAGCTGTTAGCTGCTCCCTTTACTCACCCTCTCACATGCCTTATGGTGATGCTCACAGCAAGGCACGCTCATTCATACGTGTACATCAAACAATGTGCATTCCTGACCTAGTATTCCTTTGGATATGCTCATGCACACTCCTATTCTGCTTATGCACAAGTGCATGAGGCTTTAGTCAAGGCTGCATACGACAAGCACCTGTTGAGGACCCCTGAACCAGCAGAACTCCTGGAGCTGCTTCTCCTCTTCACCAGTGTGACTTTTCATCTACCCCTTACTCTGGCCCAGGGGTGTCAAGAAACAGGGGTGTTGAAAAGAGGAACACCATATGGCCTTGCCTATTTGCTCACGGTCTCTCTGCAAGCTAGCAAGTGGTAGGTGTGATAAGAAAGAGGATTAGGAGCAACGTAGCTGGTGCTCCTAATGGAGGCAAGAAGGTAGACTCACTGAGAAAGGGGTCCCATGGAGGGTGTCTTGTCCAAGAGCATCTCAAAACCTGGAACCAGCTCTATATGTGTACACATGCCTACATCCATGTGCACACATGCACTTGATACCTGCACCAGCTTTTGTCCTACCCATGGGCAACTTAACGTCTTTCAACACATTTATCTTACTTATCTGCTGAATAGTATGTCATTTCACAAGGCCTGTAGGTATACCATCCTTAGTGTGGGAATACATGCAAACTCATAGGTTCTGACAAGTATACTCCAATCCTACCCTGAGCATACCAAGTCATAGAGCACTGTGCATACATACATCTGCAGTTGTACATATGCACTCCAGGGAAAGCTACCCAGAGTGCAAATCAACTCATTCTTCAATAGGAGCGGATACATTGATTTTACTTTGATTTAAGCGACCTTAATTGCAGGCTGGGCTGTGACCAAATCCCTGCATGCAAGCACATCCAGGCACAACTATTCACTCCCCTAAATAGATACATATACACGCACATTCCATTTACATTGTTTGCTATCACACATAAACACATTTTGTCTGTGGGCATACATTATACACACTCTCCCGACAGATGTAGATCATCACGGCGATAGCCAAATTCATACACTCACACATTTTTGTTCTGATGTACATAGCAAAAGCACTCTTGCACACTTGTGTACCCAAACACACTGCTATTATTTCATTCAACATGATTTGTCTAGACAACAGCACTTCTCACACTCACATACACACATCTCCATCTATGCACACCTGGACAGGCTGCACACAGATACACATAACCCCACAATGCTTCAGTGCTCATCTGACATACATGTCTCACTGCAGAGATCATACATGCCTGTGCGGTGCAGGCTTCCTTCCTGACATGGATGTGTACACGCACTCTGCATCAAGGCACATACACACAGAGACACACTCATGCTCCATCCCCAGCTCCTTCCGCAGGGCAACCTTGCCGCTTTCCCTCTTCCTCGCTGGATCTCTGCACTGCACAGAATTCCTGTCCCGTCAGCACTTTCTGCACAGAAACCCTAGAATCCCTTTTGAAGCGCAGTGCGGTGCCCAGGAAGTGGAGGGGGGAGGAGGAGGAGAAGGGGCAAGCCAAGGGATACAGGAAACACGGGAAGAGGGAGGACCAGAGAAGGAGAGAGCCAATAGTTGGATATATGCATTGATTGGAAGTACTGGGATCAATGGAATTGCTGTTCTGCTCCTGTTTTTTGGAACGCCCATTTTCTCTGTAGGCAGTGGATGGGGAGAGGTTTTTTGATAGCACTGTCTTAAACCCATGTAGCATTTGCAATCCAGAGCTTTAATCACCTCACATGTAATATTCCCAGATGCTGGATGTATTGGAAAACAGGCTGGCAATGCCTTCTCCTCGACCCCCATGCCCTGACTGCAAATACACAGACAGTGTGCGTAGCAATGAGGAAGCAGCTATATGGGTCCTCCTCATAGAAGCTCTGGGAGTCCCAAATCATTTTGGAAGAAATAATTAATTACGTCCCCTGGGAAAGGTGGTATTTATCAGAAGATGTGCTTGAGGGCAGAATATATGGAACTGGAGAAACATTATTCATATCTCTGCTCCTGGAAGGGATTTTTGATAGTGGAAGCAGGGGGACAAGGCTGGTTCAAGGTCAACGAGAGAATGATTCCCTCTCCATATTCTGAACCTCCTTTCTTCCAGAGAATCCCCAAATGTTAGGACTTCACCTCTCCAAGCCACCTATCAGGACCTTGCTGGAAAAGTCAGGAATCCTGCCTACTTCTCTCCCTTACCTTACCTTGGCAAACCCAGTCCCCTCCACCCAACTCTCACCCTTGCAATCCAGCTGCCTCTCTGTCAATACAAGAAACACACACACTGTTGTTGCCCAGAATCAATGGGGGAGCATACTGCAGTAGCAGACAGGAAATCCAGCACAGGGGAGAAGGAAAGGAAAAGATAGAGAGCTGTGCGCATGTTTGGTAGTGGACACAAAAGCAAAAGGGTTGGAAGGGGAGAGGACATACTATTCTGATCTCTGGAAGAGTGACAGCTTGGCTGCCACCAGTTCCCTGAGATGACCTTGGGTTTGTCTCTTGGCCATTCAGAGCTTCCATTCTACACATTGGGAAGCTTGGGGAGTCGGGAGGGGGGTGAGTGACAGAAGAAATGCTGAGCACGGATATAGCAAATATATCACTGGTCATTCTGTAAGGTGCATGAGCCATCCTGCTCTCTTTATGCAAGAGGGTCACCCTTTACGTAAACCTCAGAGATCTTTTCATTCTTGACTACATTGCCTGTGAATATGGACCTTGGAAGAGCGATATTATTCTGTGCAATTTTACTTTGTTCCCAGGAAAGACAATGTAATGATTACAGCAACCTTCCCCAACCTGGCACTGTCCAGATATTCCCATCATCCCCAAATAATATGGTGAATGGTTGGGAATCCTGGGAGTTGTGGTCCAAAACAACAGAAGGGCGGCCAGCTGTGGGAGGACAGGAAATAGAGAGAGATGGCCGGAACATATTCAGTTAAAGAAAGGCAGCTGAGAATCCAGAATGCTTGAGAAAGGACTGGTGCAACCACAGTAGGGAGGATACTGGACTGACTGGAAACAAGAACGAGGACTAATTGAGGACTAGAAAGCCAAGGGCTCCTGAATTCTCTCGGAAAGAGGGTAAGATCTGAAGTCACAGAGTGACGGAAAGGCTAGCATCGGAATGCCTGTCTCGTCTCTTCTTGAAATCAGCCACTATGTACAGACAGAGTCATCAGAGGAGAATGGGCAACCCTTCCTAGAGAACCCCCTGCCTTTTCAACTCCCCTCTCCACAAGAGCAGCGGGAGGAAAGTGCTCTGTACCTTATGGGATGGGAGCCATATAATGGGAGATCATTTTGAGTTAGGCTTCTGCTGAAGCCAATTATTTAAGCAGTAGTTGACTCTGAGGATTACAGTTTATCCTGTTTCCAGAAAAGATATTTGGAAATGGAGGTAGAGGGGAAACAAAATAACTAAGCAAATAGAGTGGTGGTGGGGAATTAAGGAAAAGGTAAACTGCAAGTGACATTGTGCAGATGAGGGGCACTGAAGGCTGCCATTCCCATCAAGCCATTATTTTTCATTTTCCAGAGGAGGTTGTCATGTTAGTCTATTGTTGCAAAATAACAAAGAGTCTTGAAGCACATTAGAAAAGCAAACACATTGTTCATGGCATAAGTCACCCTTCCCCACATCTCCCACCATCCCCAGCTAGCAACATGGCTGCTCATGATGGATACTGTACTCCAACACATCTGGGGAGTGTGGGTTGGGGAAGACTGCTCTATTGCTGCGTATCACAGTTGGGCAGTCAGGGGCTGGGCCAAAAGTATAGAAGGGGATGATTTATAAAGTAATTTAGAAATGGAAATTTCTGAACAAAGTTAGGCATTCACTGAATTGTGGTGAAGTGAGGATTTGGCCCAGAAATAAGGCTTAAGAAATACAAGGTTAGATCAGTTTCAAGAAAAGGGCTGTCAGATATTTGTGAAGATGGGTTTACCTGCTATACCAAAATCCAAAAGGAGAAAAACAGTGAAAAAGAAAAAGATTTAGAGATTAATTTTGAGAGTGTTGAGTGAAGACTGAAGTAAGAGATCAGCGTCAACATCATGGCATTGGCTGTGTGATGCAAGAAGTGGAAGAGCTGAGATTAATTTGAAGGCAGTCATAAAAAACAAGTTATGCTTAGCACATCAGTGCTGGAAAGGTAAAGACAAATGGAGATGGACCCAAAAGAGACAGGAGATAGATGCGGCAGGTAGGTGGGAGAGAGCAAGGTATTTAGCAGACCAGTTGTAATCCAGGGGAATGTTGAGGTGGACACAGAATTTGTGTTCTTGTTGAAACAAGAGATTAGTATTTGTTTGGGTGAAGGCTGAGACAGCGATCCCCTTCCCTGCCTCGCTGGTGCTCTTGCATTGTGCCACTTTATCCCCTTCCCAAAAGGGGTACTAAAAAGGACCCAAGGAAGCTAGAAAAGTGGGCTTTGTCTGATGATAAATGCAGCTGTGATTCAAGAAATCCACCCTCCAGTTTGCATTTGTCCCACCTTTACCCCTCTCTTGTGAAACCTCTGTCACTTTTCTTTTATTAAAAAATGGTACAATAATGTAAAGAGGGTCAAACTAACAGCCCCCACCCCAATCCCAGCACGCACAGACACTTCTAAATCCGAGCTAAACACATAGCCACAAACCTCCCTCCAGAGCTGCAGTGACTATGTTTCAGTTCAGCCTCTTCTCCACAGTAATAATAGCTAAACGGGACATTGCGTATGTCAGCCCTCTCCATCACCACCTGACACTCTGCGCTAATTCATTAATATTCTTTATGCTTCTATCCTTTTCTTCCTTTCTGATTCAAAGCATTATGGCATAACCTCTATCGGCAATACTTAGAAGCAGGAAGAAGCCTTATTTTTTTTCTTCTTCTTCTTTTGCTTGCGTATTTGTGTGAGTGTGTGCATTTTCTCTCCCTCTGCTGCTGTATCTGGCTGCAACACTGCAGTTCAGTACCATGGAGAGCGACAAGAAGAGAAGCGGAGGGAGCTGATTAAACCGCAATAGCCCAATTTTAGCACCTCAGAAAAGGACCTCTCTCGTTCTGTTAGAGGATGAGGAAGATACATGTGTTTGAGGGGAGGATTTACTTAGCTCAATGAGGGCTTGAACATGGACACAGAACATCTATGTTCTTTGGGAAAAACACTGGAGGGATGGAGTCTGGTGGACTGTGGAAAAGATGGTCCAGAACTCTTAAGATCTCTGTAAAGGGCATGTGAGGAGGTCAAGCAGCAATGAGGCAAGAGAACAAGAATGGAGAGGGCTGACTGGAAAGCCTCTGCTTTTGGTCTGAGCTGGAAGATGGGGGATGAGACTAGAGTGATAGAAAGTAGGGAAGGAGAGTGCGGCACAGATTCCTGAGTTCTTGAAAAAGGCCATGCAGGGCCAAGTGGAATACAACACAATGGTGTGCATGTGAAAATATCTGAGTGAATTCTGGGCTTTCTGGTTAAGGTGTGGAAGGACTGAAATTGTGGGGTGGAATTCAAAGCCAGGATTCCTAGGACACAGGCGGGGATTGAGTGGGTGGACAAGAAGATTCAAGTGTGCATGTCACTATAGCCTATACACTTCTAATCTATGCCCTGTGGCTGAATAATGCCCAAATGACAAACATCACCACCTTCCTGAAATTTGACATTTTAACCTTCTGGATCAGCAATCTAGAGCAGAAAGGAATTACATGGTAGGACTTTGGAGGTGGCAAGTGAGCAGTGGGAATAGGGACTCAATAGCTAAGCAAGAGTCACAGTCAAAGTGGGAGGAGTGGATAACAACAATGTCGATTCCTAGATTGCCATGGGGGAGCAGGATTGGGGGCACTTAAAGCAAGGAAGCAGGATAAAATTGGGAGTTCATACTGGGATTCTCTTTGTGAAAATGTTAGGAGGTTAAAATAGGTACCACTGGAATCTAGCGCAAACAAGATTCCCTGGGAAGGAAGCCCTCCCATAGCAGGTTAGGTTTTCTGGGTTCTCTGGGAGAGGAAAAGAGGCTAGCAAATTGAAAGAGGGGTAACTATCTGTAAGTCAGAACTTTTGAGTTCCCAGAGTGGGGCCATTCTGTCTACTGTAAGGGGAGGCTAGAGAACCAAGATCCCAGCCAAGCCCCATGTTGTAACAAATAAGAATAGCTACCCTCTTTAGCTGTCTCTTGCCAGTGTCTGGAACCTGTTCCTCTTCTGCAGTCATTACTCACAAGAGTCATTAAAAACCTTTTAAAAACTCTTTCCCCTCCTCCACTGGATTCCCTAAGATGTTGAACCAAAATGTCCGTGCTAGTTTCGCTAATCATGCAGGGAAGACGTAGGCAAGAGAATTATGATGAAAGGGGACAACAAAGATCTTCCAAAGGGTCACCAAAATTTTTTTGCAGGCTTTGCTGAAATAGCAAAAAGATGTACCCTGTTGCAAAATTAGGAGCGCTGTGCCTCGAGTGCCAACTGTAGGCAAAAAAGACTGCCTTCACTTCCCTTGTCAAATATAAAAAGAAACGTGGATATGTTGCAGGTGAGGATGGCACTGGGACGGTAGAGATGAACTTGGTTAAAAATAAATCCCCTTAGCTCAGAAACTGGCACTAGCTCTCACTCTGCCGGACAAATACTTTGAATGCACCAACTTTCTTTGGTGCACGGCTCAACTTTATAGCTGAACACGCAGAAGGGAGATATCAGATTTTAACCCAGATTTTTTCCTTGCAGGGCTGGCAGGAGGAAAAAACATTTTACGTGATGATTCCTGCTGTAGTATCTGCTGGTTTCTATTTTTATACAAGTTTTTAGTATGTTGCGCAACCTCTTTAATTCTAGATAGCTGATTTGTCCTGAGTTAACTGCTCCCCCCCTTTGTGAATGTCTCTTGAACCTGCGAATATACCCTAAAAAGTTCACACGCACACACTTCATAAGTATATACAGAAATCTGATTATGACTATTGTGGTAGGTACAGATAGATATAATAATGACTCTGAGAGCTGCTTTGTTAGAATATTTTTCCTAATTGTTCATGCTGCCAGTTATGACTTCAGCTGATAGTTTCTCTGGTGAGTCCATGGATGAGCATCCTATCTGGAAGTAGGATGAAATAAAGACTCATGCTACACTTAATACATGACAGAGTACATGATGTTAGTGTAGGAGAAAATGTATAGAGCAATCCAAAGTGCTGTATTTTTCTCACACATCCACATGTTCCTACATGAGTCTGTGCTCTGTCTCCAGTTTCAGAGTATAGGTACCCAGAGATGAAAATTTAAGCCTGCAATCCTAAGCACATTTTCTAAGGAGCAAGTCCCATTGAACTCAGTTGGATTTATTTCTGAGTAAACATGCCTAGGATTACACTGTGCATCTTGAGAATGTGATCAAGTTCATGGAAGACAACCTAGTCCTCTATCCACACAAAAGGGAAAATAGACAGGAGTATCTACATATTTATTCAAGTAATCATTGCTGTGCATGGAACAGATGGTTACAGGGAACAACTAGTCTATTTACCTTGAATGGACCTCCAGAATCAAAGTTGGGATGCTCTCCAGATTAAGAGAATGAAAGAAACAAAAGTATAGAGAAAGCCAAAAGATCTGAAGGATGGAAAAGAATAAAGGGAAAGACAGAGGGATGGATGGATGGATGAGCTGTGAGATGCTGCCCTGCTCATAAGTTCTGTCTATGTACGTTCGCTCTCTCTGTCTCTCTCTTGGGTTTAGAGGCATCTATCAAATAAAGCCCAGGTGCATATCTGTGGCCCTAGCCTGCCTAGGGATCCCTATAAAATATGCATGATGATGTATGCAGGGTGTGAATGGAAACTACAGAAATATTCCCTAGCATACAGGATAGGTATTTTAAAGACAGTGTGCATATTCATTTTGGTCCATTAATCTATTTCCTTTATTGTCCATCTATCAAGTTGTCTACCTGTCCTTGTCTAGTTCTTTCTTTTTTATATGTTTGTGTATATGTGATGATGGAGAAGATCGTGGATGTGGGCCAAGCGGTCTCCTTGCAGCCTTTTCTTTATGCTGTTCATACAGATGGTTTAAAAATGGTGGCTGGGGCAGAAACCTCATCTCTCTCGACCCCATTCTATAATCCTTCATATCTCACTTCTTCACATTCTCCTATACAGAAGTGGCGGGGGGGGGGGGTGGTCTACCACAGTTAAAGGGCAAACCTTCCTTCAATGCATGGAGGGTAGGGGGAGTCACAGTGGTATAAACCCCCCTCCTTTCAGCCGGTTTCAGCCCCCGCCTGCTCCTGTGTCTGTGTATCCCTGACTGGATGGCCATCTGAATGCAGCAGTGCCTTGCACAGTCCTGACTTCTGGCCTTCTCCTTCCCCTAGCCTCAACCATCCTGCCTTCTCCTTCCTTCTTCCTTCGCACTGTAACTTTTCCTGGCTTCATTCCCAACTCTGTGGGGGAAGAAAGGGGGTGGGTGGATAAAGGAACCTGGCTGGCCTTGCACTCTTGAGACCAGCTGCCTGGGGCGAAGGCGAGGGGGGGGGCATGGATTGTTGAATGCCTGCTTTCCACTGCAAACTCCAGGGCTTCCACACTGCACTGCGGTGCCCCCCTCCCCCCATCTTCTCAACCTGCTGTCTCTGCAGTTCTACAGACAGCAAAGCACTAATATTGTCCCTGGAAGTAATACTGAAAGGAGAGGGGGAGCGTGTGAGTGGGAACCGTTCATCCTGCCTCTCCACCTCCTACTTGCTTCACTGGTTCAGCTACTTTGCAAAAAGAAGTTCTGAACTCTTATTGAGGGAAGAGCTTTAGCTGCGTAGTCAAAAGGGGGGGGGGCATGCAGTAAGAGAAGTGTGGGGAAGTGCAGTGAAGGATGGGGATTCTGAGCTGCAGTGTCTGAGATGCAGCGGGGTTGGGGGAGGGGGAGCTCTCAGCAGCACTGCTCAAACATGATCTGGGGAGAAAATCCAGAACTGCATTGCTGAGGATTGGAAGACGGAGACCTGGAGTTTCTCCCTGAGTTTATGCAGTGGGTTTGGATGTAATCAGGACAAGTAGAAGGCTTGTTAGATTTGGCAGTGGAGGGAGCACAGTGCGGGACGGAGTGGCTGCAAAACTGCAGTGGGATGTGAAGTTTCCCAAATGCAGGATGGGAGCAAGTGAGACCTGAGATTCATGGGGGGAAGGAGAGGAGACCAAAGAGCAGGAAAGGGAGCTTTCAGTTCTCAGGGCTGTGAGCAAAGAACTCAAGATGAATTGCCAGCACCTCCTGCTGGAGATCAAGGCATTCTCCAGGATTTCCACAAGCCAGCCACAAATCTGGTGCATGTGCATTAACATCCTCCCGCTGCTACACGCTCATTCACACACTTGTGTCCCATGGTGCTCAACTCTTGCTCTCAACTTTTTGTCCTTGTCCCTCAGCACCCTCACCTCCTGTTTTGCCACCGAATGCCTGGCCCCTTGCACAATCCCCACCCCAAACAGGCACTCTGTGTATTCCATATTCCTCTATTTTTCTACCCCTCCATTTCTCTCACTTAGATTTCTGGACAATTCTTCCCAAGTCAAATCTCCATCATACACCAATCAGCCCCCCGCCCCCCCCCCCATCACTGCTCAAATTCATCTTGGTGCAAATGGTCTTGTGCAATTTTTCCCAGCAAGTCTGCCTCTTCTGGCACACTCATGTGCACATTTGAAACACTCTTGGGTCCACATTTCCCCTTCCCCTAGCCGGTCTTTCCTCAGCCTGGTCTCCTCCAAATTACTGGGTTACAGTTCATACCGTCCTCAGTTCATGCTGGTTGGGGACAATAGGAATTGTACTCCGATATATCAAGAAGACACCAGCATAGGGAAGGTGGTCTTGATTTGCCTTGGATGTCAGTCTGCATTATCTCACCACGGCTCATTCTCTGTAGGGCACTACCGCTCTACTATGCACATCAGTTACACATTTGCATGACATATCATGCGTGGCCTCTCAGTCTCTGAAGCAAATCCTTTCCCTATCGCAACACTCTCCTTCCCAGTCCATCCTGCTGGCATAATCCCCGCGGCACCCACATCTTCTCTTCTACATAGTCTGCCGTCACCCTCCAGCACCCAGGACCACATCTATCCTTGCACATGATTACAAAGTATTGCACATGGAATCTTGTGCATCAATTCCTATCTGCTAGTCTATGCACGGTGGCATTGCCCATTCAACATTTCACATGAGGAGGCCAATGCATGTTGATGGTTAAAGCACCCAAGGTCTGACTGCCTCCTCCCGCTCCCCCTTCTTTTTATGCATCACTTATCTCCCTTCCTTTTCCTCCTCCTAACAGTGACATTCCAGCTCCAATGAGGTAGCAATTTATTTGGGAATGGGTCAGGATCCACAGTAAGGCTGAACCGCCTGCTCGTGAGTAGGACCGTGAGTCAAATGCAAAAACAAAGGAATAAAAGAACATTCTTGGGAGAGCAGTTTCTCCAGATTACTTTTTAAAATAAGTTCTCTTGAATGAAGAAGGAGAGGTGGGGAAAGCAGCCTAGCTTAGCGGCAGAACACATGGCTTGCATGCAGAAGTTCCCAAGTTCGAGCTGTGACATTCCTATTTAGCTGGTGGCAAGACTGGGGAAGTTCCCTTCCTGCCTGAGCCCCTTGAGAGCTGCTGCCAGTCAGAGCAGAGAGCCTGGGACCAGAAGGCAAACCAATCTGGTGCAAGAGACAGCGATACCGGTGCCCCCTCCCAGCAGCTCCCTACACATACTGAACCTGCCCCCAGTCTTTGGCACATTTACTTGGGATAAACATCTACACCAACAAGCACTTGTTCAAG
Organism: Varanus salvator macromaculatus; assembly: GCA_023646645.1. Lineage (NCBI taxonomy): Eukaryota > Metazoa > Chordata > Lepidosauria > Squamata > Varanidae > Varanus > Varanus salvator. The sequence continues at coordinate 5,827,653 of JAIXND010000781.1, forward strand.
ACCTGCGTTCACACATTCTCCCACTATAATCCTTGCCTGCATGCCCCCGTAGCCCTCCCCTCTGCAGCCAGCTTCGGACATGTAAGCTCCTCGGGGCAGAGGTTTGTGGGTTCTTGCTCTTGCTTGCTTGCTTGCTTGACTCCGCCATGGCTCCATGCAGTTTGCAGCAAGAGCGATGGGAGCAAGCAGCCGCAAGAGCTGCTCCAGGGGCTCCGCGCTCCGCCTGGGCGCGACCCGGCGCGGCGACTCACCCTGGCCATCTTGGACGAGTAGGGGTCCTCGAAGAGCGCCCAGATCTTGGGCTGCCAGCACGACCACCAGCCCAGCTTGCGCCCGTCCTCCTGCAGGCACAGGCGCTTGAGGTCGCCGCCGCTGTCCTCATCGTCCTGGCTCTCGGGCGTCTCGAAGCTGTCCAGCGCCTCCTCGGCGTCGCGGTGCTGCCGGTAGTTCATCCAGCAGCAGGCCTCCACGTCCGTCTCGTCGATGCCCCAGAAGGCCAGCTCCTCCTCGAAGAGCGGCCCGCACACGTCGGCGGGGCAGTGCAGCTTGCCCGTGCGGTAGTAGTTGAGCACGTAGGCGAAGACCTGCGGGTGGCGGTCGAAGAAGAACTCGTCGGCCTTGGCGTCGTAGTCGAAGTTGCTGCAGGCGTCGGGCTCGGTGAGCCACGAGAGCCGCGTGCCCGGCAGGGTCTTGAGCGTGCTGCGGTACGTCTCATGCCGGATGCCGCCCACGTTGATGACGATCTTGTCGTTGTCCTCGTTCCGGCCCATCTCCCCTTTCAAACATGACTTGGACGGCGCCTTGTTGCCAGACTTGCGCCCGCGGAAGGAGGAGACGCACACTGAGCTCAGCATCGGGCGCGCGGGCCGGGGCCGGGCCGGCGGGGCCGCCCCCGAGGCCGGGCAGGAGTCAAATCAGCGCGCGCGGCGTCATCCCGGCCCCTCCTCCGCCGCCTCTTCCTCCTCCTCCTCCTCGGCGGGGCGAGGGGAGAGGGGAGTGGGGAGGCTCTCGCTCGGCGGGGCGCGGGGGGAGGAGGAGGAGGAGGAGTTGGCAGGGCAAGAGCCCGCGGCGCAGCGCCCAGCTCTGCAAGAGACACAGAAGGAGACGAGGAAGGTGAGTGCGGGCAGCCGGCTGCCCCGCCAGCCCCGCGCGCCCTCCGGCCACCCGACCCGGCGCACTCCTCCGGCCGGCCGGCCGGCCGGCCACGCACCCGCCGACCGACCGGCCCCCTCTCCGCTCCCGCGCCCCGCGCCCCGCACGCCGCCCCTGCCTCTCCACCGCCTTGCCTTGCCTTGCCTTGCCTTGCCTTGCCTTGCCTTCCCGTGGCGCCCCCGGCCGGCCCCATGCTCGCCGCCGCCACGATGCCTCCCCGGGCAGGGGCGCCGCATTCGCTGCCGCCACCCGCTGCCCTGCCCCTCTGCCCCCGCCGGCCACGGTGCCGCTGCTTCCTCGCAGCCTTCGCGTCAGGCACCCGGAACCACACACGCTCTGCGCTCCCCGCTGCTTCAGCCCGCCACGGGGGGTCCCCTCGCCTCAGCCTGCGGACCCTGCGCGACCCCCCTTCCCGCGCCCCTGCCCTCCCGCTCCAGAATTGCCCCAGCCGGCTCCCCTCCCCTCTGCCTCTCCGCCGAGGGCTGGCAGTCCTCCGCCACCCATTCATCCCTGGCTCCTGTCACTTTTCCCTCCATTCAGCCTCATCCTTCATTGATTTGTTCCCTTCTGCTGCCACTACCACTCATTTCCTCGTATTCCCCCCTCCTTCCTACCGGCTTCCCGTCCTTTCCCCCTCATCTTTGCAATCCTTCCACTCACTTTTTCTTCCTCGGCAACCACTTCAGCTCCTTTGCTTGACCCCTCTCCCAATTCCTTTGGGTCCTGTTGCTAAGCCCTCCCCTCTATTTTCTCCCTTCCCCAAATATTCTTCAGACAAATAATTTGTAAAAAAAAGTTTACTATTTGGCCTGCCAGAACAACTACCCTTCCCACACACTTTCTAATGCCCCCCCAAACTTTTAGGTTGGCTACGTTCTGATTCTGGTCCCATTTCTTTCGTCTCTCCTGGACTCTCCTTTCCTACAGTCCTGGATACCTCTCCTCATCCCTCGTTCCCAGGGAACGTCTCTTCCCCCTCCATTTTTCCCCGGTAGCACGAAATTTTCCCAACACGTGCAGTTCGTTCTCTCTCCCCCCCCCCCCCCAGAAATCGGGCAGCCGTGCAGCGCCTCTTTTGCCCCAGCAAAAGAGTTGGGAAGAGCTCCGCAATTCCCATCCATCACCTGTGCCATAGTGGCAAAATAAGTACTCGCGTGTTGGCGGAAAATGTCGCCTTCTCACGGCTAAAAGAGACGTGACTTCAAATCCGTATCTAGCAGCTCCCTGGCGCACCCTCTCTAGCTCTCTTCTCCCCTTCATTTTTGTTCTAGAGTTGGCACAAGGGCTCAATCTGGATAGGAACCCGAGTATCGGGAGTAGGCGCCTTTAAGTTCTGGACTGAGCCCCCTCCGCTTACTCTAGAGTAAAAGAAGAAAAAAGACATAGCCGCTAAATAAATGGATTTACAGCCATGTCTTCTTTGACCTCGCTGGGCTGTGCTCTCCCTTCCAACCTCTCTGCTCCACTTCTAGCATTCTTTGTAACTTTCTGTCCATCCAGTGATTTTTTCCCCATCCCTCTCAGGCTTCCATCCTCCTCTCCTCTCCTCTCCTCTCCTCTCCATCTTTATTCTTCCCCTGCCTTCTCCATACATTCCTTTCCCTGCATTGTCCTTCCATTGCCTTTGACATTCTGCCTCTGACGTTTCTCTCCCCTTTTCTTTGGCTCGTCTACCTCATCTTTCCTCCCTCTCTTGTCCTGGCTTCAGTTTCCCTCGTTGCCCCCTTCCCTTTCTTGGGTTCTGTTCCTGGAGGGCTCCCCCTGCTGTATCAAGAATCACCCCCACTCAGCAAGCAAGCAAGCAAGCAAGCAAGCAAGCTTTTCCTTGCTTTCTACATCCTCCTCCTGCATCCTCTGAATAAGCCCCCCCCCCCCCGCCTTTGTGCAGGCACCCTGCCCCACTGCTTCCCCCTCCTGGCCTCCGATTTCTCCATCCAATCTCCCGCTGTTGACTCAGGTCCCCTTGGTGGACCCTGATTATGCTCTTGAATGCCCCCCCTCACTCCTTGCATAACCCCCTCACAGCCTCAGCACTTTCCCTCAGCCTGAGAATCCCTCTCATACACGAGGGCTTTCTCTCTTTTTCCCTTCCCCGCAGTAAACCTCCCTGAAGTCCCATTTTCCTTCCTGTGGGGCTACAGATTTGCTTAGCTCCTGGACTGAGCCACGCTGTCACCCTACTTTCCCCCATGCTCCGTTCTTTCCCCTGAAATGACAGCGGCTCTGCCTTCCCCTTTGCCTCCCATTGCTCCCGCTTCACTTCCAGCAATCTCTGCCTTTTCCTACAGCTTCTTATGGCCATCTGTTTCTACCTCCGTAGCACCCCCATCCCCCCATATACGAAAGGCCCCATACCCTTCTCTTGTATCTGTAGCTTTTCGCTGATCCTGCAAGCGGTTCCCTTCTGCCTCTGGACCATCCATGCCTAACCACCAGTGCCTGGTGCCTTCCAGATGTTTTGTGGTGCAACACCCACCATCCCAAAAGCCATGTTGATTGGGGATGATGGAGGTTGTTGCCCAAAACGTATGGAGGCCACCAGGGGGCTCCATATGTCAGGGGCAGATTCAACTTCCTAGCTCAAGTATATTATTTCCTCTGTGTGTGTGTGTGTGTGTGTGTGTGTGTGTGTGTGATGTGCCTCACTAACAAGGAGGCAATTGCTACTGTTGATGTGGGCAGGTAATTAGGCTCCCTGTCCCATCCCTTTTCTGGGCGGTAAGGCAAAGAAGCAGGGAGAGGAAAGTATAGTGGAAAGGTGAGGAAGCGCATCTCGTGCATGGAGGAGAATGTGGGAGGTTTTGTATGAGTGCATTAATGGAGGCTTAAAATACTTTTGGGGGAGGAAAATAGTTTCTCAAGCAATTTCTCCTGACCTAAATTTGCCTGCATTTTTTTCAAATCTATATTTACTTTTAAACAGCAGTTGCAATAATATCAAATCTTCTCTATTATCTTATAGTCTACCCTGGGCACTTTCTGCAGTGGCAGGTTTGGATTTGGCCAGTGCCTGGACAGAAGACTGTCCAGGAAATCCTGCATCTGAAGCCCTGAATGCCAACATTGAAAGAGCAGCAAGAGAGATGAAATCAATGAACCACCTTTGGCTTTGTGAGGAGCAGTTTGTAAGATGCACTGAATTTAGCAAACAAATGCTCAACGCCATTGCTGACCTGTGATACTTTTTCAAATGATCCTCTAACAAATAGCAAAGTATTAAAATGAATGTTTGGAATTGCTAGCTTTGGTTTTTATAAACTTTAAAATGTTAGAGTTGGCTTTACAATTGTCCAGATGGATGTCTGTGAACGTCCTCCTGTAAGAAATGATTTCTTAAGATGGCACAAAGGGCCAGTCTTTTCTGCCAGTCTCAAGAGGGGTTCATAGCATCATAAGGAAATAGCCTTTGTGCTCTTGTGTACATATATGTGCATATGATGAATTTGGATGCAGGAATGTGTACAAGAATACAAGCTGGCAGGTTGGAATATGTGCATCCTGTGCCAGTATTAAGTAACAATAAATGACAGAAACATTTATATGAGCAGAAATGTGCATTTGAAAATTCATCCATGTGTCCAAGTTTCTGTGCGTGTGCATGCATGCAGTGATCTGTGTGGGCACATGTGCACATGTTGAGATGACATATGTAATATTGTGTGCATGAAAAGGTACGTGCTTTGTGTCCTAAATGTGGAAGAGCCTGTACTGTAAGACAGCCCAGCAATCTCCAAGTGTGCTGTACTACAGTTCCCATCATTTCCAGCCAGCATGGCCTTTGGCTCTTCTGTTTGGCATTGATGGAAGCTGGTAAGATATGCAGCCCATCCCAGGAGCAAGCCCATTGTGTTCAATGGGACTTCCTCCTTGGTAGATGCTTAGGACTACATTCATCCTTGTGGTGATGAAGCGTGGCAGGAATGCACATTCCAAGAAGCAGGCACATGAAGGAAAGTTGCATCTCTTAAATGTGGGTTACTGCATGCATGTAACTTTTATATCAACTTAGGTTGCCTGATCTGCAGTGCAGCTTCATTAGGTGAAATGCATGTAGGTGTGAAGCAGCCTGATGGAATGCGCAGTTGTGTGCCTGTTGTGCTGGTGTGATACTTTGTTATTAGCATTCATGAAGAATTGCAGTGGGGGCTGAAGGCACAAGAGAGGCTGTGAGAGAGCCACTCTTCTGTACCAGTGGAGTGGGTGACTGTGCAGAGTCTTAGCTATTTACACTCGTACACATGCTTCTGCACCTATGATTGTGAGTTTGGATATTTGCAATCAGACATTTAAGCTTCTGAGATTGAGCAAGTGGTATACTTGCATGTAAGTGCCGGTGCATTCGAAGGCAATGTGGTAAGGCAATTTTTTTTGTTTCTGTGTCTGTGTGGTTTAGAAGTGATTCCAGAAGGGTGGCTCTGTTAGTCTGCTGCAGCAAGCCAACAAAGAGTTGCAGGGCCCTAGAGTCTTCCCTCCTCCTGGAATTTGGGTGGCAGTTCACAGTGACAATTCTAATCTCTTTCTGCCTGTGTGAAGGCAGACCTATGAGAAAAAAAGCAAAAAAGTAAAAGATTGCCAACAGCCAGATTCTGGACTACCTAGGCATACCTGTGTACATGCAGGATGGCTGACAGAGCTCCTACCCAACGGACTGTTAACACTGAACACCTGTCGGATTGCTAGGTTTTGATTTTAGTTTTCAAAAATCCAGAATCCAGTACTTCCAGTTTCAAAGCCATTGTTTGGTGGGTAACAGGTTAAAAATCAAGTCTTGCCACCCAACACTGAAATTGTGCTTCTTATACAACTTTCAGAATTGACATCTCCTCCTAAACTCACATGCATATATCAAAATATACAAACCAATCATTAGGGAGGGCATTAGGCAGCAGAGCATGCTTTTCAGAGCATGCTTTTCTAACCTGGTACTCTTCCAACTACAATTTCCATCATCCCCCAGCTAGCATGGACATTGCTGGCTGGGAGTTGTAATCCAACACATCCAGGGCTGGGAGGCACCAGTTTGGAAAGACTGACCTAGTGGAGGGATAGAGGGGGGGAAAGCAGCTTTACAGCTCACACTGTTCTCACACAAAGTGCTACACTGTCGGGGCAGCTGATCCTTTCCACTATTTAAGGTTCACCCTTCCCAGAGGTACTTTGAAAAAAGCCCTAATAAAGCCAATGGTATTTAAACTTTCAGCCTATTCACATGTATTAAGAAATACATCCCACTGAAGCTGATGGGACTTACCTCAGAATCAATATGCCTAGGACTGCATTATTACATTGTGAATTATTCTAATTTATGTTAGTTGTAGACTTCTGGAGCCACTATGTCCAAAAGGCAGATTATACATGTAAGAAATTAATTCTATTTTAAAATTTAATATAAGTATTTAAAACTACCGGTGTCCTTTTTCTATGCACACATCCAAACTTAAGGTTTTAATTCTTCTACCTGAAAATTAACAGGATTTTATGGTATAAAACACAAAAACAAAACCTTTCCTCTTTGCTACATGAGAGCAAGGGGGTCACAGAAGTTTGGAGCGTGACTGAATGTGAATTTAGGTGAGCTATTATGCAAGCGTGAGCACATGTGTGTGGAAATGATCAGCGTATGAGCGAGTACAAGGGCAGGAGCTGCTCTGTGGGATCTGTTGATTCCTAGTTGTCTGTGTTGTAATATTTCCATATCTACACAGGTTCGAGCAAAGACTTTCTCTACGTTCCACCTCACCCCAGTGCTCTGTGTCAATGTGTCAGTGTGTTTGTTTTTCTCATGAGAATTACGTCCCTCTCTGTTTCTAGCCGCCTCCCCCCCCCTCAGCTTTCTGCCTCACCAAATTAACACAGCAACGGATATAACCCAGAGGAAAGACCAAGGGACACAAAAAACACAAACACCACACGAAGACACAACAACACACACATGGTTGCCTATTCCTCTCATTCCATAGCATTAGAACACCTTAATTGCTGCTACTTGGGAATAGAGTTGGGGTGCACTAGTTTCTCCAGCACACCAGTTAAAGGCAAATGTACTGCACAAACAACACACCTCCTGAGTCATAACCTATCCGTTCGACACATACACAAACTCACATGCACACACCAAGGGACACAAAACCCAAACACAGACATACCAGTAACCTTCTTCAATGCCCGTCTGTCCCCGAAGCGTCCTGATCTTCCTTCCTTTCCTTCTGGCAGCCTAGAGCCCCCGATCCGATCGCCCATTCATTCACACACTGCAATGTACAGCACACAGATGTACACAAATCCACAGTCATCCTCTCTCTCTTACACACGCACACACACGCACGCACGCACGCACGGAAACACACAGTTACATGGCCATCTCACAGAAAACCAAATCTCTCTCTCTCCCGCACTCCCCAGGAGATCAGAAAGCACAAATGACCAACACCAACACACTCCGGCTCCAAGGTGCAGCTGTCCAGCTCACAGGTGCGGAATGTCTCTTTTTCCCCCCACACCCCAAGAGCTCAGTATTTGGTAGAAAGGACCACCCACACTAATTTCCCCTGTCTCCATCCCCTTAACCTCTGCCAGCCCCCCTCTCCCCTGCCACCTGAAAGGAAAGCACAAACAAACACACACACACTTACAATAGTAACACACAACACAGCCACTGAAGGCCCATACTTACCTGCTAAAACAGCCCTTTTGGCTTAATATTATTTTTGAGGGAGAAAGAGGCAGAAAGAAAGAAAGAAGGAGAGCTGTTGGGAGGTGTCACTCTCCCCAACTTCCTCCCCCAAAAAAATCAGGGGGGAGAAGAAAAAGGTTATAAGAACGCCTTCCCCTTGCCAACAACAACCTCGAGGGGATTGAGAGACCCCAGAAGCAAAGAAGGAAGGATAGAAATAATTACGGATGGCCTTTTGGGGTGGTGGTGTGGGGGGGAGGAAGATGCAGGATGTCGAATAGGAGTCAGTCTGTCCGTCTGTCCCCCCCACACACCTTGTGCGTCTCTGCCTCCCACCCCCCACCCTTGGTCTCCGGATGCAGGCTGCGCCTTCTGGTACTGCGGTCTCTGTGATGACATCACTACCTCTTAAGGTGGAATTTTGGGGCATCTCATGTACCAGTTGCTCTCTTTTCTCGGGGTGGGGGAGACATTTTGACAAAGGAAAGTAGCCGAGATTCTAAGAAGCCACCGTTCTACTGCGCCCATGTGGAACTGGTAAAAGCTACTTCCCAGAGATCGTTGTGGGGCCATCAGAGGTAAAGAAGAGGATGGGAAGGTAGGGCTAGGGAGTTTGTCAAACTGGGGATATTTGCTCCGTTATGCTTCCCGGTGCGCTCACATACAGCCATCGGAACCAAATTCCAGATTTTGTAGAGCCCCGGGTAGAAATGGAGAAGCAACCTAAAAGGGTGCTATTGAAAAGCCATCTCACTCGCATTTTAAAATCCAATATGAGATTTCCCCTCGGAGAGTCAAGGCAGGGGACAGGTAAAGGAGAGAGAGAGAATGCAGCCACCTTAAAGAAAAGGGGGGCTGGGAGGCTGAGGTGAGTTGAGGGGGTGTCCCTGAGTCAGCTGAAGTGAGGGGGTTAGCTGGAAAGACAGGGATGTGATGAGATTTGTCTGCAGTGGGAAAGAGTTGAATTTAGCCTGCAATTAGCAAAATCTCAAAAGTGTGTGGGAAGCACACAAGAAGCTTATATTTGGAGGATGTGGCACCCCATGTGCTGTGGTGTGGAAAATGGGACCATTTAGCAGGCATCATTGTGTCTTACATCTGACTGAAATTCTCTCACAGCCCAGGCGCAGTATGTGATCTGAGAGCGTGATTTTGCCTGATAGCAGGTTCCAAGTGCGCGTGCTTTCTCAGTCAGCTTGCAGTTTGAGGATTCAGTGACCCCTCCCCTCCCCTCCCCTCCCCCCAATATTATGAGGAAAAATGATAGATGGTTTTCTGCTCGGAGCCCTTGAAATAGAACGATTTTAATATATGAAGACTTTAAAGGACAATGCTTCTGGCCACTGTGTATATTCCATGGCCATGGCTGAAGACTGTTCTAAAAGCTGTTGCCTCCATCCGTTGCTGAATGTAGCAAACAGTTGTGGAAGCCTTGCTCCTTGGAAGCTGTAGGATTCACCCATATTCTATGGGAAGGAGCCTGGTTGGGGTAAGGTTGGACCAGCACTTGTGCGATCCAGCTCGAATCCCCTCACAGGATGACTTTGCACTAGTCAGTGACTCTCTGGCTAACCAACCTTACAGGACTGCTGCTGTGAAGATAAAATAGAGAGGAGGGAGAGCATGTCCCCTGCCTTGAAGGAAAAGCAGCATGTGACTAAAACAAGCAGTCAAAGAGCCTACATAAGCCTGGAGCTGCTTCCTTATTCCCAATGCATTCCATGACACAGCAGCCTGAATAAAGATCACACCTCTGCATTCCAAAATAAAGTGTGGATTCATTCACTTTCCCCCGAACTTGTGCTCCCTGGGTTTGTGAATCTCATCTTCCATAAGCCCCAGACAGCCTAGCCAATGGACAGGAATGCTGGGAGTTGTAGTCCAAACTACCTAGAAGCTGGATAAGCCCATGTCACACACCCCCTCATGGCTGATAGGCGTTGAAGGTCAGTGGCAGAGGGATGTGACTCCGAGTTCCCCCTTCAGCCATGAAGCTCACTGGGCTGCCACCGTCTCTCCTGGTCTACACTTCCTCACAGAGGAATAGTTGTGAGGACAAAAATGGAAGAAACCATGTACACTTTGGCCTTCTGGTGGGGAAGGTGAGATCTGAATGTAACACCAAATATAGGATGAAGATATAATAAAAAGAACTGCTTACTCAGTGTGGAGGCGATTTCAGCTCAAGTATCAGAATCTCAAAATGCTTTCAAATATTTCACTATAATCATGCTCACCTTGGCTCACCTTCTCTTTTTAATTACATTTCCAGCCATAGAGACAGAAGGGAGTGGAAGGAAAATAACCATCACTGTGCCTGGTACTTTACAGAATACAAGAGGCCCAGATTGGACCTACAACGTTTACATTCTTAAGTTCAACACAGAAAAACAACAGAGGGGAACAGAGGTATAGGTGCCATTGTGGCTGGAGTGGGCAACCTTATAACCATCTTGGGTTGTCTGTGCTCAGATGCAATTTCTTGGAATGCACATGCACCGAACATGTGGGTTGCTAGAATGTCTTTGCCAAGGGGGTTAGACCAGTCTAGGTGCCTCACAGCTGGGCCTCTAAGCTACCTGCCTTAAACTGTAGAAAATGGCAGGATATCTTGGGCAAGCCCTAAATTATGGGCTAGTTGTGGAAGGTGATGGCATCAGCTTGGATTAGGAGGATATGAGAAGTCCAAATCATGCAATATAGTCTTTTTCGATGTCAAACATGAACAACAGACCAATGCTTAGAGAATGTTTGCAATTTCTCAAGCTTGCACTTGTGTTCAAAAGAGTGCATATACCAACGGGTGCATTTCTAAAAATGTGCAACTGTTTAAGGATGCACTTCCAAAAATGCTCACTAGCACAAGTGCATGCTTCAAAAATGTACATTTGCCACATTTGGCATGTGTACTCAGAAGAATGAGTTTGTTTGTTTGTTTGTTTGTTTGTGTGTAAATGCACACTGCTCCTGTACAGAAAAAATAAACCCATTCATAAGTGAGAACAAAGAGAGATGAGCAACAAGGTGGAACATGGAGGAATGTGAAAATCTTGTTTATTATTATTTTATAACATTTGTATGCTACTTCACATATAAACTGATTCCGTTCTGCCATTCCTAATTTCCCATCTACCAGAACAAGAGCACTTGCACGTTCCTTGTGCCAAGTACCTCCGCCTGATGAGGCACTAGGGCACAGTGAAAGATGCTGGGAGGAAGCAGAGAGTTAAAATTTGTCACTCAGGCACATGCACATAGAGCCGCACACCAGACTGTTAAACAGCCTCGTTTGTTCTGCGAGACCCTGTTTGATCACTGGGAAAGCATCGCTTGGCTGCTGTCTTGTAATAGCAGGTGGGTCCCTGCAGCGCCTGACAGCCGTACACGACAGCTCTCCCCAGAGTTCCAGCGATCACTCCGCGCACGGCACGCTGGCTCATGAGTTTAATCAGAACCATTGACACTTGCTTTCGAAACTGGCTAAATAATGATTGCGTGGTACAGCCTCTCCCAACCCAGCATCATGCATTCATGTTGGACTTGCAACCTGCACCATCAGTTGGCCATACTGGCTAGGGAGGATAAGCGTTGGAGTGCAGGGCACTTGGGGGGCGCTGGACTGACGAAGCCTGGCACAGTACCTGGGTATCAGAGGAGGCAGATGGCCATGGGGGGTTAGCCTCTTCACACCATTTTCTTTTGCTGCAAAAAAGGGGCAATTTGGGGGCAGAGGGAGGATTTGGAAAAACACATCAGAAAAGTCTTGAAAGGGGGAATTCTGAGATAAATCAGGGCAGATGTTTTACAGCTGTTTGATAAACAAAACAAAATTAACTTGCTTTATCAACTATTTGGTGGTTTCAATAGTGAGGGAAGGAGGTAATTATTGGGGCACATCCTAATTAAAGTACAAGGCAGTATTGACAGCTGGTTTCGGTGGTGACACATTGGAAATTATTCTGAGATTTGAACTGAAATTTCCCACACACTGAGTACATTACTGTTTTTAATATTCAATTTGTTTGTTTATGTCCTATATTTAAATCCCACCTTCCCTTGCAGGAGTCCAGGGTACACATGGTTTTCTCCATATGTGTCCTCAAAACTATCCAGTGAGGAAGGTTAGATGGAGAGCAAGAAAGTGGTACCACAAAATGCAGTCGGCAGTTGCACCAGACAATCAAAAGCTGCAACCTCTGGAACATTTAAATGCACCTGGAATGCCTTTCCAGAATTATGTACCACTTCACTGGGATTCAGGGAAATATGTCTTTCCCCCAGCTTCTGGCTGGGGTGTTTGCACTGCACGATTCAACCTCCGAAAGAAAATGTGAAGCCTCATGGCAATAAGTCACATTGGCCTGCCAGAGATATTAAACAAGCCAAGGCAAAACAGAACTTCTTAAACGAAAGATGTTTATTCAGGAATAGCAGAACAGAGCAGGAAGAGAGGCATCTCTGGAAACAAAACAGATTCCAGCCAGCCCATTAACTTAGCTAAAATTCTGATTTTTCTAGGAACTTGCAATACTATGTCAGGGAAATATTCTTAATGTTACTAAATACCTCAAAAATGCTATCTATCAGCCGGGAAGAATGAATTGCTTGCATTCAGTGCTGCAGCATTCAGAGTTGCTGTAAAGAACTCAGCAACCTCTATCCTGTCTGTAACATCTGGAAGGACTCACCATGCGGATTGCTTCCCATCCTGTTATGAGCCTGGCTGGGGATGATAGAAGTCCAGCACATCTGGAGGCATGGGGCTCGGGGAAGGTGCAGAAGGGTGATATGTGGCACCTCCCTGGTTGCCTGACCTAAGGAAAATTTGAACTGACATGGATCTGTCCATGCAGATATGGAAGACCTGTGGCACTCAGTTGTGCCTGGCTAAGCCCCGCGGCGCTGGCAGTTTTCCATTCGAATATACCAGGAGTGGGAAGGGGTGGCTTTCCAGATGTTGCCATTAGCCCAGGCCAACCTAGCCAATTTTAGGGATGGTGGGCGCTTTTTTGGAACCTCTCCCTTTACCTGCCCCACTTGGAATCAAAGGACTCACAGTGAGTTTACCCTTGTGCTAGAGTGAGGTGAGAATTAAGACAACAAGAGAAAGAAATAATTCTTGTCTATTCCTCCTGTTAAAGAACTCCATGCACGTAGCAATCTAGCACATCGGGGAGAAAGGTATCATCCTTGCCGGATATCTACCTGCAGGTAGTTTGTTACAATACATGGAATCTCTGCCACTTGCCTTCTGAACAAAGGTGAAATTCTTTCTGCCACCTCATTCGGCCTATTATGTGCCTCAAGCCTAAAATGATGGGATTTGCCATGATATAATTTAAACATTGCGATAGCCCCCTCCTCATCTGCAGATCATACTGTGCGCATGGTACAGATAACACAGGCTGCCATTTGCTAGAATTGTTTGCTCTCAGAAATCAATTCTGTCTTTGATCAGTTTTATTAGCCCTTGCGCCTGCAAACTCACAGTAGACGTCAGCAGAAGCATCAAGGAGTGTATTCCAGGCCCTGGAAGATATAACTGCTGAGACCGGCAATATGTGCATCACACTATTTTGAACCTGTGTAGCAGAATTGGGGACAGGATTCTGCTGGCTGGGAATACCTGGTATCATTTAAAATAGACATGTTTCTAGCTCTTATAGGTCCAACCATATTCTTGGAAGCATGTGGGCAATCCCTGCTCAAATCTCAGAAAATCAGAGGGTCTGGCAAGATCAGATTTGCACTGGACAGATGAAGCAGAAAGGACTTGGAACTCGATTTAACTTTTTGCCCTCAATAGGTCTAGAAGAATCAGAATAAAATTGTGCATGAAATGTACATTGGCTGAATTTGCATGAATATGTGCAGGACATAGAATAGAATTTAATATTGTTATTCTTGAATGCCAAGGAGATATAGCCTTAAAGATTTCTTTCAGGTCTCCTAGCCTAAACCCATTATCAGTGCAGGAATCCCAGAGCTTAGACCTTCTTCCAGTAAGGAAGCTGTGCAGTTCCTGCTCAAACACTTTCAGTGAGGGGGCACTTTAAATGAAAAACAGAAAGGAAGGCCATGCATGTTGTGGGGAGAGGTGACCCCCCTATATTCCAGGCCCCTTCCCTGAACGACTGGCCACACGCACCCTTGATGCTGGCTCTGACATCAGAGGCAATCTGGTATTCATGTCTACACCCTTTCTGTCTTGGGCTCCACCCACCACCAGGTTGCAGCCCCAGGAGGGCTGAAAGGTCCCACACCCATATGATAAATGAATAAAATAGCTGTAAGTTGGGTCCATCTCATTCAGTGCTGTACTCTAACTGGAAGCAGTTCTTAAGTGGACAATTGGCTTTCGCAGCTCAGCTGCCTAGAATTCCTATTTTGCCAGAGAAAGGTTGGAATTGATCCCACCACCTTCTGAATGCAAATTGGCCCAGAATGTTACATCATCACACTGAATCATCTTGCAGCCCTGAGCCATCCGGGGATGGGAAGAAAACCCCGCTCCTTTTTGCATTACTTGAGATCTCTGGTCTCACAAAGTCAGCTGCCCCATCTCCTTTGGCAAGAATGGATATCCTTTGGTTATCAGGGTACCAGCCAGAGACTTCCCATGTCATGAGCGGAGCCGGCTGGTGCCGGAGCTCAGACTAGATGGCCCGGGAGGCCCCTTCTGACTCGCTCTGTTTCTATGTTTCCCCTTTCAGAAGAGACCATGCAGCAGTGACTTCTGCCCCCTTCCTGGGACCGGCACCCCTCCTGCTCTTGCTAGGCAAACAGGTTTTCTACAGGCTGTACTCGTATTCATGTTTACTTCCAAGCAAGTATAAGCCTTTCTACCTGAGGCATTTATTGTGATCTCAGCACAGTCTGTGGGTGCTTCATTCTCCTCTGAGGCTTCTTTTGTTCTTTGAAATGATTTCTGTGATTTTTGATTTTTTTTTTTTAGAACAAGCAAAGTTTGGTATTATCTGTAAATGGCCACATGAAACCCACCTATATTTGCACAGTCTCACTATACTACAGTGTCACCTGGTGGTTGTGCAATGGAACAAAAGAAAGGCTGAAAAAGGACCCTTGTGTAACCAAATCTTAATCCTACAAAAAAAATCGCAAATCAGAAGCCTTGGTAAAATGGCAGTTTATATGGATATTACTTACACGCCAGTGGAATCACTTCTGAGTAGACATGCATAGGATTAGGCTGTAAGAACAAGTCAAAGCATTTTGGGGGGATGATGAAGGATGGGTGTGGGGAGGAAAATCAAGTGGAAGAAGCTCCAGGCACATCATTTCCAGATTCCTCAATACACTTAAAGATAGAAGAATAATTTCTGGGTTAGAGAACCTCATGATAATTATTTTCCTCTCCACTACTGTGAGGATTAGAAGCATGGTGTTGTTTAAAAAAGGAATTATTCTCAATTAGAAAGCGGATGAGTGCACACTCCGAGTTACAGAATCCCGCCAGTGCTACTAGGCAAAGTATTCTTCATTCAGGACTTCTGTTCCCACTTTTTGCACCATGCAACACTAGACAACTAACACTTCTTGGTCACACTTTCTGTCCTTGGAATGGCAGTCGTCCCTTCTGTGGCAGGAGCTGCAGTTAGTCCTCCGGTGTCTGTGCCACTGTCGCCACATATGGATTGTTTGGAGACAGCTAAGCCAACTTGGTCGTTATCTCGGTCAAAGACGGAGTAATACTTTCGGAGGAAGACGTCACCCAGGATCCATAAAGGGCCAACAGGCTTCGGGATGTCAAGGCTCATGAACCCACTGACACATGTGCTCACTCCTACCTGGTCCAACTGTGAAGACAGATGGAAATTATCATTAGCTTTATCCTCTTCACATTATTTTAGAATTCTGAGCCTGCAGGGCATTTGATCTGCTGTTTCATAATTGGTAATCCTAGTTTTAGGATGAATTGTTTTATTGTTGCTTTATTATTATTCTGAACCACTTGGAGAATCATTAGGGCCAAAAAGCAATATTCAAATACCATTAATAATATAAATGTAAAAAAATAAGGCTCCTGGGAGTTACAGGTGCCTTTTAATCTCAGGACTGAGTGTGGTCTATTTCTGATTAGTGGAAGCCTGTTCTAGGATGGTGGGATGTTGAAATGACTTTTCTCTAGGACTAGAACATCCGGTGGGAACATGTTTTGCTTCATATCTGCTTGACTTATACATTTATAAGGAAGAGATGTGACAAAACACAGATCCTCCAGTCCATATTTTCAGAAGGAAACTAGTCCAGTAAAGTCTCCCCTGGGGCTTTCCCAGGCTGCCAACAGGGAAGGACTTTGGGACAGAAGGACGGGGCTCTGCTCAGCAGAAGGACAGAAAGGCTTCAAAATGCAAGCAGCCTGCTTTGTCACAGTTTGAAGTCATACACATGGTCCTTTAAGGTAAGGATTGGGACCCCAGGAAGGTTGGATTTGGTCCTTGGCCCTGCAGTTCTGCTCTCATGATCTAATAAACCCCACCCACCATAAGACTATAAAATCCTCACAGGAAACGGGAAAAATGAAGCTGTCTACACCACTTAAACACCTGCATCACAGCCTATTTAAAGTGGAAACCATCTTAAATGTCATATCGGTAGCAAAAGCTAAAGAAAATGACAAAGGCTTTTGAAAAAAATCTGCAACAAGTATAGTTGACTTCAGATTTCCATGAATCCAACCCGTCGATTTCACAGCAGACCAACTTCTTCTGAGCAAATTTTTCTGTGGACTTGCTGACCAGTATTTGTTTTTGACTCTGGGGGACTCTGAGGTACCTGATTTGTGCTGATATGCACCAGCATAAATATAGATTAGTGCAGTAGTGCAAGTGCAATTTGCACAAAGACACACTTGTGCAAAAGTGCTAAACTGCTAGAGTCCATGTGAATTAGTGCGAGTACAACAAAAGTCTGGTTAAAAAGACTCTAACTCTGTCAATTGAACAAAAGACACCTGACAATCCACAGAATGCAGACCGAGTTGATTTAACAAAATCCACACATGTGTCGTCCTACTTTCACAGGTTTGCCACTGGCATCTCTCACCTGGAGGGTATATTGCTGTGGAGACAGTGTGTAGGGCTTGCCAGCAAGATGGAAGGTCACAGGTGGTAACTGAGGCAGCTTGCTGCAGTCGAACAAGTACTGTGCAGACAAAAGGAGAGGGTCATGAGGAAGAGGAGGGGAAAGAGGTTTGGACATGCTCCCTTCTCACCACACCATGCTTCTTCTGCAAGGACACCCACCAAGAACTCACCCCCACCGCCTTCAGTTTGGATCTGGTGGAACTCAATGTCATGACTGACACGGAGCTTCCTCTGAAAACGATGCCCTTGCCTGCTTCTCATCCCTTCCTCGTAACATCCAGCAAACTTTCTTCTGCATCACATGGAACTTAAAACAGGAGAGAACAGCAAGCAGCTGATGGGCCGCTGTAACCCCTGCCACGCCACCATTTTTTTAACAAAAAAATTGGCAGGCTCACTGCTACGGAACACTAAAAGGCTAAATTTAGCTTATTTGCAAGCTAAATGTGAACACTTTCCTGCTCTGTAACTGCTGCAGAACGCTAAAAGGGTCAAGTTTAGCTTGTGAACAGGCTAAAGGCAACCCTTTCAATGCTCTCTTCTTAATTCTGGCAGCAAACTGCCTTTTTTTCCCTTACAGGGGCAAAGAAATGTAGGGGATGCAAATGGTACCCAGAGGGAGGACGGCCAATGCCAGCGGAGGAGGGCAGGCTTTGTGTTCCTCGGTGGAACAGTGTAGAAGGTGACCTTCTGACATATCTTGGGAAACTGAAGTGATGCACTTGGGACTTTTCTCCTTGGTGCCCCCGGTGACGTCAGCCTCTTGAATGGAGCCACATAACCCACTGCTTTAGTTGCAGAGACCCATCCTGTATCCTATTTCCAAACTATTTCTTAGTTGCACTGCAGGGTGACTGCTTGTCCTGCTGACAGAGAGCAATCGCCAGCAGAAGGATGCTAAGCCAGCGAAATCAGATGCAAAACCCAGGTGCTGATTGCTTGATCGGGATGAGGGGGTCTGTAATAAAAAGCCCAGGCATACCAGTGTGTCTCCAGACACTTTCCTCACCTTTTTTACTTGATTTCCCAAGATTTTTTAATTTACTTTTTTAAACTAGGAGACTGACACACAGTCCTCCAGCACCC
The DNA here is from genome assembly GCA_023646645.1 of Varanus salvator macromaculatus. NCBI lineage: Eukaryota > Metazoa > Chordata > Lepidosauria > Squamata > Varanidae > Varanus > Varanus salvator. Next base: position 5,845,671 of record JAIXND010000781.1, read on the forward strand.
TCTTTATTAGGGTTCAAACGAAGTTAGGAGGGCTGTACTGCTTTCGGTTTGGGTTACTGGGCAAGTTACCTTTTTTCGTTTCATCAGCTTGCCCTCCAGAAATGAGTGCATTGTGACTGGTCACACCTACCATGGTAGCCATTTCATGAGTGGGGGAACTGCCTCGTGGAAGTCCGTTTGTGAGAGCACCCATAACACGGCCTGCGAATTGTGCCCACCAGCCCCCAAAAGTCGGGGACTCCCAGCGTGTAGTGTTTTGGGTGTAGTCTGAAAGGATCCAGGCCGTGCCGCTGCTTCCATACCTGCCCTCCGAAGGCGTGGTCAGCCCCAAGGGCCTCATGCAGAGCACGGATGTCATCACTGGGCCCGGTGATCAGCGAGGTGCCTGTGTCCACAATGGCTTGGCAACCATCTTTGCATAACTTAATTCCATCATCCTTGCCAAGTTTCCATGGCCAGCAAGTGTCCCCCTTGGATTGTTTATCCACAGTTATCCTACGTGGGAGATTTGTGAAAGAAACGGGGTTAGCGATCTTCCTTCGGGGTATTTTGGGAGCCCGGCAGAAGAGCAGACGAGGTGTCCATGCATGGCCAGAACACTGGGATCCAGCAGCAGCACCAAACCCATGCAACCAGGTCCAAGTCACAAACAGCAGAGGAAGTGCCCAACCTGTGACTTTGCCACCTCCTCTTGCAGGTGGAGAACCTCACGACTGGAAACGCCAGATAAAAAACCGAATATACATTGAGAACATGGTTGTGAGACGGCTGCTCCTGACTTGCCTTCTGCCTAAGCTTTTAAGGATAGGTGTTTGGGGAATCCCATCAGCCCCTGTTGGTTGTGAAAGCCAGCACTTTCCATAGCATGGTGCCCCTTCCGGGACAGAGCCTGGATAGAGCAAGGGGAACTTTCGGCTGAAGTCTGGCTTGCTTGGACCAGAGGGTCACGTGGCCATGTGTCTTCTCTTACAGAGGACGGTGACTTTTTTGAAGGGCTGCCAAAGGACTGTCCTCTGTTTTGACAGCACTGTCTATTTGAAGGACTGTCCAGTCCGAGGCCAACATGAAAAGGAAGACGGCCTGGGAAGGTGTTCATACACACCGCCTTAACAGCAGATGGAGCAGGGCATGCAAATCATGTCGTCACAATCTTTCACGCATAATAATAATAATAATAATAATAATTTCTAGATAAATATAAATCAGCACATGCACGTGTTATGTAAATTAGTGTCGTCTTTTGTCTTCTTTTGGGATGGCGTCTCTTTTTTAGTAATGCATAAGTGGCCACAACCCACACCAGGTTTGGAATCCTGAGCAAATAGCCTTTGTTAACATTAGAGAATATGCAACTGAAAAAGAACATCATTTTATACTTGTCCCCAGTGATTATTTAAAATTTTTATCCCCCAACTTTCAGGCTCTCCCCCTCCCGAAGCAACTAACAATAAAACAGGCATGCAAAAACAACAAAAATCCAAGATCATGCAAGAAACAAAACACAACAAAACCAGCTCAAAACAAAAGTATTAGCAATATTAAATAGTACAGCATATTTGAAAATATGAGTTTAAATGCAACAGCATTGCCACCTAATGGCTATTGCTGTCATTGCAAATAAACCCTTAAGAAAAAATCCAAAATCCTTATCCTCTCAGTAAAGCTATTACAACGGAATAGATTTTTGAGGCTTTCTTTTGGAATTTTTCTTTGGGTCAACACGGTGACCTCTGCTTCTTGTTTTAGTAGACAAACACTTGAATTCCTTCTTTAGATAAAGGTGGGTAAGCTGCACCATCTGCACTTCCACTTCTGTTTAACTGCTGTTTTTTTCATATCATCCAGGCTGACAAACTGTGGTTAACATTAACCAAGGTCAGCTCTTGCCAAGCCAACTTCAAGCCAAAGTAAGTAAAGCTGGCTTGCTTAAACTCATCATGCTTAATGTTAATCACCATTTCAGGTCCAAACACCATGGCAAGCAGAACACCTGGCAAGCCACATAGGTGGAGAAGATCAGAGGAGTATGTTAGTCTGAGGTTCACTGCAGCTCAGTCCTTGTTCACTAAGCCACTGTTTAATTTGAAATGGGAGGCCCACCAAAAATAGCCCAGCCTCCAGCTAGGACTTTCCACATCACCGCCATGGCTGATAACCACTCTATGGATATATCTGATAACCTTTTAAACTAATTAAAGCTGGTGGCCATCACAACATCTTGTGGCAGTGAAAGTATAGAAAACTATATAATTTGTACAGATCAGTGGTGACGAACCTATGGCACGCATGCCACAGTGGGCAGGCAGAGTCCTCTCCGTTGGCACGCGAACCAAGACACCGCAGCATCGCCCCAGCAGCCGAGCATCAGATAACAGCGCACATAGGGGCCATGCGCATGTTCGGAAAGGAGTAGTGGTGCCAGGCAATGACATCACAAACCGCAACACATTAACCACGACTCGTCTGAGCTTTCGCATGACTGGTCAGTGCACTGCCAAGGACATCTATGTGTGTGCATGTGCGCATGCGCGTGCTTGGACTGGCTTTTTTCAGGATTTATTTCAGTGTTGGCATTTTGCAAAAAATAACTGAGTTTTGGCTTGCAGTTAGGGAACCGGGTGTCTAAAAGGTTCACCATCACTGGGTTAGGTCTGGAAAAACGAGGTGGCCTGGCATGACTTTGATGGCTGGAATGTGTTCAGAATGGGTAGAAATGACAAGCTGTGCAGAAAAAGCTACTCAAGGCAGGCTTTTTCAAAAATCACATGATTTTCAATGGAACGTTACCCCTATATTAGGGTTAAGGGTGTGCACCAGAATAGGGTTAGGGTTAGAAAAATGAGGTGTCCTGGCATGATTTTGATGGTTGGAATGTGTTTAGAATGGGCAGAAATGATGAGCTGTGCAGAAAAAGCTACTCAAGGAAGGCTTTCTCAAAATCGCCCACTTTTCAATGGAACTTTAGCCCTATATTAGGGTATGGGGTGTGCACCAGGGTAGTGTTAGGGTTAGAAAAATGTGGTATCCTGGCATGATTTTAATGGTTGGATTTTGATGGTTGGCCCTATTGTTAGGGGTGTGTACCAGGTAGGGTTGGGGTTAGAAAAATGAGGTGTCCTGGCATGATTTTGATGTTTGGAATTTGTTTAGAATGCCAGAAATGATTAGCTGAGCTGGAAAAGCTACTCAAGAAGGCTTTTTCAAAATTCCCTCTTTTCAATGGCATTTTACCCCTATATTAGGATTAGGGCAGTGCACCAGGGTACGGTTAGGCCAGTGGTGGCGAGCCTTTGGCATGCCTGCCACAGTGGGTATGCAGAGCCCTCTCTGTCGGCACGTGAGCCAAGTTGCCCCAGCAGTGAACCATTGGATAACAGCGTACATAGGGGCCATGCGCATGAGCAGAATGGAGTAGCGCCACCAGATGGTGATGTCACGAGCCGTGACATGTCAGCTGTGACTGCGACTCATCCAAGCTTTCACATGGCCAGTCAGTGGGCTGCCAAGGAGAGAGAGAGAGAGAGAGAGAGAGAGAGAGAGAGAGAGCGAGATTTGCTTGTACTGGCCATGAGTTGTTTTTTTCTAAACTAAACCCTCAGTTTTTAGGTTTTAATGTAGTGTTGGCACTTTGAGATGAATAAGTTGGTTTTGGGTTTCAGTTTGGGCACTCGGTCTCTAAAAGGTTTGCCATCACTGGTATAGGTTAATCACTCCTTTTACAAGAAAAGAAAGAAAAAGCATTGTATTTAATTTGTCCTGAATCTACTGCACATTAATTTGGGTGGGAGATGGAAAAACACAAGCACCTTTTATACCAGGGGTGGGCAACTGATTTTGGATGCAAGGTGGATGACCCTTCACCAACCATCCCTCATGTTCAGTAATGCACTAAAGGGGATCCCCACATCTCCCCTGGTCCTGGATCAGAGGTATGGCGAGACTCACATTTCACCACCCTCTTTCCAAGCTTCTGGAAGCCTCCAGGGGGCTTGAAGAGGGTAATTGCGGGGTTACTTCTGGGGAGATGTCTCCCACCTCATTCCCAAACACTTGCCCAGTCAACTCTCAGGGTGCAGCCTGGCAGGGGGTGGGGCCCACAAAAGAAGCTGGAGCCTCCCAGAATGTCCATGGGCCACTCTTGGCTCTAGAGCTGGGAGTTCCCTTCCCCTGTCTTAAATTACAAAGGATTAGAAAGTTTCCGTGAGGCAGTAGAATGGATGCACCATTTCAGCTGGCAGCTGGAGGATCATACTTTTTAAATTTTTCCCTGTGCCAAAAATCCCTGGCAGATATTAAGACGTAGGGAACCTTTCTCCCTAAAGCATTAATTTCCTGCTTGCCAGGATCTGTTGTTTTGTTGAATATTTAGTTTATTTAATGTAATTTAATATGAAGGAATGAGTGGATGGTCTTCATTTCAATTTAAAAATGTTAGGTTGGACACAGGTTTACTTAGACCATTGACATCAGTGGGGTCTAGATACTAATTAATGGTGGAATTCTAAGCATGTTTAGATATAAAAACTCCCAGCATGCTGGTTTTTCCTGCCTAAACCTACAAAAGATTGCACCCTAATTCCCACTGATTGCAAGCTAGTCATGACCAAGTCTCATTTATTTCAATGAGTTTACTCTTATATGTTTACTCTTATATGGGGCGAACTAGATCCAGTTCAAAATGTACAGTGCTATGTACAACCAGAAGTTTGTGTATTTATGCCGTGCACACCAAGTCTTCTAGCCTGCTTTACATTTGTCCAGATTTAGGCTGTGTTCCTATGCTCTCTTACTTGGGAATAAGCCTCACTCAACTCAATAGGACTTACTTCTGAATAGATATAGGTAGGTTTGCACTGTGAAAGAGAGTCTGGGAGTGGAGGATTTCTTGCACAAGATCTCATTGCACTTCTTTTTCTGTTTAGTTGTAAAGTTGTGTCCGACCGATCATGACCCCATGGACAATATTCCTCCAGGCTCTCCTATCCTGCACCATCCCCCGGAGTCCACCTAAGCCCACACCCACTGCCCCAGTGACTCCATCCAGCCACCTCAACCTTGTTCCCAGCATCAAGCTCTTCTCCAGGGAGTCCTTCCTTCCTTCTCATTAGGTGCATAAAGCATTTGAGTTTCATTCTCAGTCTCTGGCCTTCTAAAGAGCAGTCAGGGTCGATTTCCTTTAAGATTGACTGATTTGATTGCTTTGCAGTCCAAGGGACTCTCAGGAGTTGCGCTTCTTCAGAAACAAACAAATATTTCCATATATGGCGAACAAAGGCATGTGGCAGGGTCTACAGCAGCCTTTTTGGAGGAAGGAGGTGCCGGTTGGTAATCGTGATTTCCATGCAGGGTAATTGAAACGCGTATGAGTGTGTGTGTTTGAGCTTTCAGAGCATTTATTTAAAGGAATAGAAGTCTGAATGGTCTTATCAAACCCTTCAGCAACTAATCTCCCATTTTTGACATCTATGCCACTGAAAAAGACAGTGAGAATGAAATATGTTTGGCAATTATCATGATTATTCATCATTTTCCTTGATGATTTCAATCCTTATTCTTCACGTTTACTCCCAAATGTGATCAGCTAAAGAGCTTCATTCACAATATATCCAGGATATCAGTGGAATAATTTGTAGATTGTAATTATTTACATTTTAAGCATTCCAGAATTGTTTCATTTGAAGGTTTGATAAGTAAAAACAGTTTTGAAAATACTTGGAGACCGTTTACTGAATATGTTTTAATAAAAGCAAAGGGGTGTGAACCAGTGCAGGAGCCAGTGCAGTTCTAGCAGGGAAGTGGGGCGACCTGAGTGAATCAATGATCTTACACTGAGTGACTTGATTTGTTGGTCCTGATGGAGGTAGCCCTGGCATTGTTGCATGGTTTAATTATGCCTATTAATAATGATTAATTATGTTCATTGCTATATCAATTGTATTGTTTTTGGTAGTTTAATAAAATTTATTAAAAATGTAAAAGAACTGTTTCATTTAAATAAACCCTGGTATGTCTCACACTGGTGAGCCACTGTGGTGCAGTGGTTAAGAGTGTGGAACTGGGACTCGGGCAATCTGGGTTCAGCCATGGAGCCAACTGGGTGACTTTGGGCCAGTCACAGACTCTCAGTTCAATCTACCTCACAGGGTTGTTGTTGTTGTGGGGATAAAATGGAGAGCAGCAGCAGGAGAACTATGTAAGCTACTTTGAGTTCTTTGTATGAAAAAGCAGGATATAAATCTAATAAGTAAATAAATAATAAAAAATACATGGCAGCAAAGGCATTTGTACATCATTTATGGAGTCTCCCTCTCTCTCCTTCCCCCTCCTCCTCCTCTCTCTCTCTCACACACACTCATGCTAAATCTGACCAAAGACCTTTCTTGTTCAACATTCTTCCCTCTAACAAGCCAACCAGCTGCCTGTTGGAAGCCCACAAGTCAGAGGTGAGAACAAGAGGACCTTCCCAATCCTACACCTGGCAGCTGAAATAACAGAGGCTTATTATCTCTGATCCTGTGGCTAAAAGCCATCAGGACTAGCAGCCATTGAAAGCCTTTTCTTCCCCGCAGTTGTCTAATCCTTTTTATACCATCCAAATTGGTGGCCATCACTGAAGCTTGTGGTAATAAATGTTAACTATGTGATACAGGAAGAAGCCCTTCCTTTTATGTCTCCAGAACCTCCCACTTTCTGTCTTCATGGAATGACCTCTCTGAGTTCTAGAGAGGCTTAAAAATATCTCCCTTTCATGTGTGCTTTGGATACTTCAGTCTCCCTTTACTTGCCTTTTTCTAAACTAACGGTCCCAGATGCCCTCAGAGGGGAGTTGTGCCAACCTCTTGGCCAACTATGGCTACAAGCCGGCGCATTTGGATGTGTCACTTACTTGTCCATCTTGATCTGCCAATAGGCCTTCCGTGACACCGGGATGTAGTGAAGCTGCCCTTCGTAGGCATCGTGGTTGATCCCTCCGAAAACAACCTCACCACCATTGTTTTCTGTGATGTTGTTCGTGCTAAGAGAAGAGTAAGAAGGGTCAGGAAGTTGTCCAGTTGCACCAACAGGTATACCTGTGCATAATCAAGGGGAAATTATCTCCAAATGCCAGGGCACACAAGGTCCTGGGCCTTTCGTGCAACACTGGGGAACCCTGGACCAGGCGGGCAAACCCAGTAAGCCCAATCCAGTACTCTGGGGTTCCCCAGGTGGCCGTGGTCTCTTCCCCTGGCTACAACTCTTCTTTCCCAACCAGAAATCCTTTGGGGAGTTTTGTGCAGGTTTTTTCCCATGCTAAAAGGTTGAAATATCTCTGTTAACATTCAGTTGCTTGTAAGAGCTTGACGCTACAATAAGCTGGAGTATTTTTGTCTCTGTTGTCATCCACCACCACTGGAGTACATTCTCCAAGGACTTCCCAAAACTGAACTCAGCTCTTAGACTGAAAGAGGTTCTCCACCCCAGCTCTAAGGGATCTATGGAATTGGGAAGGAATTTGTTTTCTTGCATCCCCACCCTCCAAATGATGAGTAGCACTCAGGATCAACTCTGGGTTTGAGGGAGGCCTTTGACACAATGCCTCTCAAAGGCTTCCTTCCTACCACAATGGGCACACCAGGCAGCAGCTCTCTGAATCCACACCAGGTGGCTGGGAACTGCCATTTTCATTTCCCACAATGCCTGGAGTGTTGCCACATTCTCATATGGTAGCAAATTGAAATGGTGGCTCCCACATCCTCAACAGGGAACCGCCGCAGACAGCTATGCTGGGGCCGTGGTGCAGGGCCGGCCCTACCATGTGGCGTTGTGGCAAGTCCATGGAACTTGACACTACATGGAACTTATCCCAGGAAGCATAAAAAAGCAGAATAGCAACTGAAAGACCAAGTCAGTGATCTGCCACTGGATGAGGAATAGCCAAGAATTAATGGAGAGGAGCACCATCCCACATGTGTGAAGATGTGTGAAGGGTTATCAACCCTTAATCTATATGTTACGACACTTACTGCAATTCCACTTGGCGAGAAGCTGGCCTCCTAATTGTACTGTGCACATACAGCAAGGCATTTTGAAACCCTAAACCGGTCTGGGTGAGTCACTAAGGGAAGAACCTTAAACCAGCCACAAAACTGGCTGCTCACACTTCTGCATTAAAAGAAGCAACCCATGGCTATGCATGCAGGCAGGGAATCGCACAAATGGGCACCAGGCCCTCCTCGGGGCCAGCAGGAAAGCAGAAGCCTCGTTGCAATCCACTGATGAGGCTGTACAGCAGAGGTGCGGAAGCTGTGCCTTCTAGATGCTCTAGAGCGGCAACCCCCACCAGCAGCTACGCTAGGGAATGATGGGAGTTGTATTCCAGCCCCAGCTAGTGGACCACAGCTTGCCCTTTCAGCATCTTTGCATATACTGTATCAGCTTGCCCTAAAAGGGGCTGCAAGGGAAGTGCATTAGAGCAAAAGTTGCAAAGCAGCCATGGAAAACCAGCACCACCAGTTGGGGCCCTTCTTCTCCCACTAAGAGACATTTGATGCATAGAAATCTGCAGGCAGAACCGTTTTTGAGGCATGGAGCTAACTATGATCCCAGGCTAATCCCAGACTCGTCTGCAGACCTTGCTGTTACAGGGACAGCCCCAGTGGCCAGCTTTGGCAAAAAAGAAAACTCACAGAACAAGTCTGGCCCTAGCAGGGGATAAGGTGGAAAGTTCCTGTGGTTCGGTGTTGGACTGGGGCAGGGGAGACCCAATTTCCCAACCTAACCTGCCTCGCGGGGCTGTTGGGAATATAAACTGGAGAGGAGGAGCACCAAGGGAAAAGGGGGTGGGATAGAAAAGTAGCCAGCACAGGAAGTGACAGACGCAGTGGAATTACGACGTCTTAAGGGGCTCCTACTTGCAGAGATGGAAGGAGAAGACGTTCTTCGGAAGGAGCTTCTGCTTCATCATGTTATCGAAGGGTGGGGTGATATTGTTCACCGAGATGCTGGGGTAACCCAGCCCCATGATCCCGTCAAACTTCGCAGCGACAAACACCAGTCCTGGCAAATCAGTAGCCTCCGCAAACGTCTGATTCTGAACGGTCATGTTACCAATCTGAGGAGAGGGAGAATATAAGCATCCTTCCTCCAAGCATCAGATCCATAGGCCACTCCCAGGAAACCCAACATCCAGAATGAACCCCCGTCTTGCCTGCAGAATTTTAGAATTCTCCCCCCACTGCCCCTGTATATTCCTTTCCTCCTTCAGTCCCAGGGCTCAGACCTCCCCCAGCCTGAAGCTTTGGTCTTCAACTTCTGCCAGCCCAAGCCACCATGGCCACTGGTTGGGGATGATGGGAAGTGCACTCCAGAGCAGTTTCTCAGACAGCAAATTTGGTGCCATTCAAATGTTAACAGGCAACAATGGGGAAAAGACTCTCAGGCTGACCTCTTTTTTGTTCAATTTTAGCTGGGCTCTCAAAAAGTGTTTGTTCCATATGGCTTTTTAGTATTTTAAATCTCTTAGAACTGCATTCTCTTTTTAAGATTATCTTTCTCTCTCATTTTCTGCTGTTGGTGCTACTTTAAAGTCTTGCATTATTTATTTTATTTTAATTTCTGTAATGTTATTAAACTGTTGAACATTTTAATTTAAGTTGCCTGTGCAGAGCTATTTGGGCCAAAAGGATAAGTCATGAATGCATTGGCATCAATTATTATTATTTGATACTATATTGATATACTAATATTGTATTGTATATTATTATGTAATAAATTATTATTACATTATGCTATGATATATGATAATAGTAATAATAATGATCTCCCACCATGGTAATGAGCCTGCTCCTGCTCCTCCACTCCCCTCTTCATTGCAACATGTGACAACATGCCAGGTTCAAGCCACAATCTCTTTCACAAGCCCTCACCTTCAGATAACACAATGAACCGAGGTTTGTTTAACAAAATAAGAAAAGGCTTCAGCCAATCTTCTATTTCAGACCTGGCAACTCTTCTCCCTAGTCTTCTGACCCTTAATCTACCTCAAATGTCAACCCCAATTCCCCAACAAGGTGCCCCCCCAGATGTCTTGGACTACAATGCCCATCATCCATGGATCGGTGGGGGAGATTGGGCTGTAGTCTATGCAATCGGAGAGTGCCAGAATAGTGAAGGGTGCCCTAAACTCTCTTTCTGTAATGAAGCCTGAGCACAGACATTTCTCTCCTCTGATTTCATTGTTGCCGTCTTTGCACCTCCTCCTCCTCCTGTTCCTCCTCCTCTGGTCCTGCCTCCATCAAAATTTGTATTGATAATTCACAGGGCACAGATCTACATTTGGTTCCTGTAACCTTGCAAAACTCTACATCTACAGATGACGCTGTATGCATAACAATAATCACCCTGACAGTCTGTATAATTTTAATTAAGGCTCTCTGCTGGCACTTAAAAGACTTTTAGCTGATCAATCATCTTGCTTTTAATCCGTCAATTGCATCTGAAGGAGTTTGCATGTTGCCCAGACTTCAGTTGCACTGCTGTCCTGAGAATATTAAAGTGCGAGATAACTTACCGCCTGTCTTAACGACTTCTCTGCAATTATTCAGAGGCTTGCCGAAAGCAAATCCATACCTAAGACTCCAATTCGTGCACACCTGCCCCAGTGAAAACCCCAGTGAGATGCTGGGCTGCTTTTAACACCCTATTCTGATTTGGCAAGATTGCTTGGCCCCACCACAGCATTCATCCCCCAGCCCCAAATTTTGCCTGGGGCAGTAACACCACCAATCCTGGCTGTAGCTTCCTTCCCTTGGGACCGTCTCCTGAGCACTCACTTCTGAAGCTGGCCGAAGAGTGAATGGCCATTTCGGAGTGGAAAGCAAGCTAATCTATCTTAGCAAGGTCAGCCATGTGTCCCGCCATGCAAAGGGCAAGCTTCTGCTTAAAGGGCTGTCAGAAGAAAACCCTTGTTTGAAGACAGCCTCTGTCTGAAGGGTGGCCAGTCCAAGGGGCTTCCAGACAGACGGCTCTTCGTACCGTAAGTCCAAGGACATTGTACAGCTATTCTGTCTTGCCGTCTTTGATTAATGTTATGGGAAAGAAGATGGAAGGAGCAGTAGGAAAACTCAGGCGGGTTACCAGTAGGGGACAGCACTGGCTGGGCCCCATTTGGTGTTTGAAGCAGGGCAACTGTAATTAAAAACCTTGTGTCTGGTTTAAAGGTAAAGAACCATAAGCAAAGAGAGGTAGGGGTGTTAACGTTGCCTGGTTTGGATCTAGAGAGTAGATTGAGTCTATTTCAGGTATAGCAATTAATTCCAGATTTGCAGCAATATATTAGCATGTGAACCTTTACAAAAACCCATGCCTTTGGTTTTTTAGCTATGCATTTCTCCTTTTGGAATGATACGGTTTATGTTACTGTTTGTACTTGCTTAAAGTCACTTTTAAAAAGTCATTTCCAAAAGCAAACAATGAATGCCGTGAGATTTACCAACAACAGGAACCTGAAAGCAGATACTGAATCTGGTAATACAGGGTTAGTCACGGAAGTGTAAGTTAAGGCAATCTCAAATAAAATTACATCATGTGAACTGATCAGGTGCTTGAAAACTCCAGGGCTGCAGTGCTTTATATGCAGAGAACTGCTGGAGTTTCGTCTTGCCTTGACATCGGCATGTCTCCCTTAGAGTCATCCTCAGGATGTGTGAACTTGTGAGCTGAGACTATTGCTTTGGCATGAGAAAAGGACACTCTGCACATGCTCAGTGGCTTTTTCTCCCCTGAGTATAGCTTCCACGGCTGAGACTTAGAAAGCAAGTTTTTGGGTCAAAAGCATATGGAACTCTGGTTCCAGGACAAGTGTTAGGGGTGGGCACCTCTTAAGGGCCTTCACTCTGGTATGGCCCACAGACTTGCTGGTCCTTCTTCCCCAAGGGAAACCTGCTTTTCCCTTGCCACTCACTCTGGCCCAAGTCATGGCGGCGGTGAGAGAAGCAGCCACAAATGTCCCCAGCTGGTTGCTCACTGACTCTCCGCCAGCCAAGCAAGCAAGTGACAGCCATGGTGAGAAAGAGGATGAGGAGCAAGGGCAGCCGGTGAGAAAGAGGACGAGGAGCAAGGGCAGCCGGTGAGAAAGAGGACGAGGAGCAAGGGCAGCCGGTGACAGCCGGTGACAGTGGGGTGCTGAGAAAGTAGGCCGACTTCGTGGTGACTGACTTGCCCGAGCTTTTGCCAAAGCCTGGAGCCCACACGGTCTGGTTCAAATAAGCCCCAGGACTTTTCCTTTGTTTAATCCTTCGGAAGCTCCGGGGACGCTGACTGACTAGTCGCTTGCCCACTGCCTGGACCCTGGGCCTCTGCGAGACCCTCAGGCACTCACTGTAAGAATGTCCCGGCTCAGAAATCCTTTGAGGCTGCCGCTTCCATAGTGAATGGCGAATTTGGAGTTGTCCGTCTTGTGGGTGCAGGAAAACAAGGACCGATAGTGGCTGTGAACCCCTGAGGAGAGACAATGTGCGTGAGCACAGCGGTGGAGTCAACTCTGGGGCCCCCAGGCCTCCAGGATCCAACATCTTTCTCAAAACCCGTTCCTCCCATGAGGGTTGTTTCCTATAGGCAAAAAGATTCCTTGTTGTCACCATTTGACAATTGTCACACAGTCTTTTCTTAAGATAGTGATAAACAGTTAATCACTATATCTATTAAAACAAACATGCAAGGAATGTGTGGCTTTCTCTATGTTGCTGGACTGTAACCCCCATCATCCATCACCATTTAGCTAGGGCTGATAGAAGTTGCAGTTCAACAGTATTGTGTTTCCTACTCTTTCACTAGAGGCTGTACAGAACATGATGCCTTTCAAATCTTTTGGACTTCAACTCCCATCAGCCCCAGTCACCATGGCCAATGGTTGGGCATGCTGGGAGTTGTAGGACTTTTTTTCTATCTAAACACGCATAGGATGATGTCCTTAATGAATATGCAAATCACCTTTCACTTTAAGATTTCCAAAGCAGTATACTTTTCTTACTTCCTTGTACAAATTACATTTTTAAATAATTGCCTTAAGATGATAAAAATAAGGCAAATAAGATGATAAAAATAAGGCAAAAATAATTGCCTTAAGGATTTGCTCTCTTCTTCCACTCATCCTGTTCCTGAGGTACAAGTGCACTGATTAATACCAAAGCTGGTTTCACTAGGGGGTCCTTCCTCATTTCAGCCTTCAAAAGGTGGCTGACATGATCAAAACAAGCAATGATACAGAATATGTAGTGAGCCGCCCCGAGGCTTTGTTGCGATGGGGGCAGCATAGAAATGTTTTAAATAAATAGATAGATAGATAGATAGATAGAGCATAATTAAAAGGAGTCAACAAAATTAATCCATAGCTGGTAGGGATTAGACCTACTAACAAACTGCCTGACTAAAATTCATCATAGTCTTTCCTGGTAGGAAGTTGCCCAAATGGAGTGCCACAACTGAAAAGGCCCTGTTGCTCATCCCAGCCAAAAGTTCCGTTTGATCAACATAAAACAGCCCAGCAGCCAGGAGTTGCATGGACAGCTGCTACAGTAAACAACAGGTGCCTGATGATCAGATGAGAGGGGACTTCGTGGAAAGAAACATCCAGCATTGCCCAACCTGATCTCATTCAGATCTACTGGATGAGGATAGTTAGACGAGAAGTCCTAATCCATCACACTCAGCCCTTCCAGCCAAGATGATTGTTCTACACACCACGCTTTGCTGCTTTTCGCAGCCAGGGTGGGCGGTCTTTCTTCTGTCGAGGTCCACGTTTCCTTGTGGGTAACCTGTCAGGAGCTGTAGGTAAGTGGGGTCTAAGCCAGTACTGAGCCCAGTGTGGGTGGATCACCCCTTTCCTTTTCTTCTTTCTAGGAGATTCTGTCTCTTTCTGCTACCCTCTTCTCCTTCCCTCCATCCCTCCCTCCTTTGCAAGCAGCAAACTACAAGAGAGGAGACGGACTGCCCTTGTATTTCCTGCAGAGGCTTTTGAAATTACGCCAAGGCCTGCAGAAAATGTGCTCAGCAGTTGCCTACCTCTGTTGAAATCAAAGCAAACAAAACAGCTGGAAATAATTACAGCACACTAACAATGGGCACAAAGTATACCTCCAGATGTTTTGGGCTGCAGCTTAACATTCCTGACCATTGACCATGCTCCAAGGGCTTCTGGAAGCTGAAGTCCAGAACATCTGGAGACCAACATCCGCTCGCCCCTACTCTAGGCTGTTTTTGTGACTAATTCTCCCAGCATCAGTTGAGCAAATGGGTCTTACAGCAGGCCAGGTGCAAGAGGCAACATCTGGAGGAGGGCACCCACAGATTGGAGGAGCCCGTATCAAAGACGACGTTGAAGCACTGTTTGGGCGTTCCAATGCACACTTGCCCATAGTACTGTGCCTGGGATGGGGTGGGGAAGAGACAAAGAAAGAGATGGTAAGCACACAAAACTAAACAGCTTCAGCTTGCATAATTGCCTATATCCATCCATCCATCCATCCATCCAATCTAACTTGCATTAACAGCAAACTCAGCACCATCTGTGTTCAAAAAGCAGGAGTCAGGAGTCCAGGAAGCAGAGGGGACCTAACACTCAACCAAGTATTGAGTGCTCTTGGTGGGCCCAGAATGCCAATACCCTTTTGGGTGGGGTGGGGAGAATGGTATACTGGCATGTGGGGAAATGAAGCATCCTTGAAGAGGGCATAGCTCACTGGCTGGCTGGCTGGCTGGCGTGACTAAGATCACTCCACGTTTTGCTCAGATCCCATTTGTAAGAACACAAAGATCTGTCTTGCTGGGTCAGATCAAAGGGCCACCCAGTCCACCTGTTTAACAGTAGCCTGTGATCATCTGCAAATGGGCCACGATGAAGCTACTGGGATTCACTCTTGTGGTTTGCATCCCGGTGCAGCCAATGTTCAAAAATATGCTGCCAGGAAACATGAAGGTTCCATTGAAATGAACAATCATGGCTCAGAGCTATTGACAAGCATGACCTATTGACAAACATTAGATGTGTTTGTCTAAGCATTTACAGTTACAATTTAAGCATCAGGCAACACCCATTCTGCTTCGTTTCTTGCTTTGACTATTCCATTAGAGCTGAGACATGTGTTGGACAGGGTCAAAAGTAGGCATGATTGGGCACCTGCTGAGGTCCTGCGACCAGACACCGCTGGAGCCTTCCCCTAGTGAGGACGTGACGATGGTGGTGACTCCACAGAGAAGAGACATTGCTCAGCGGCAGAGTGCAACCTGCACATGCACCAGGTTCCAGGTTCAGCCTCTGGCATCTCTTGCATAGGGCTGGAAAGCACCCTGTCTCAAGCCCGGGAGAATGTCCACCAGTTCCTTACTGGGCTAGATGGACTGATGCTCTAATTCAGTGGGCCAGTTTACATGATTATCACAGTACACTCTTTCTGTGTGTGTGCAGCCACTGTGAATGTTCAAGTCACCGTGGGTGGTCGCTAAGGTTTATTGTGATGTGCAAACTCGGTACAGGGCGGGTTGTTGTCTTGGCCAACAAACCACCCGTAACATGCAGTCAGGGGCCCAGTGATGAGCCCCTGGAGCTGCTTCTCCACTGCAACGTGCTTGTTTCTGAAAGAGGAAAGGCAACAGCAAGAGCAGCTGGGGATGATGGGAGTGAGAAAGTGCATTCACTGAGGAAAGGGCCCTGGAGGGTGACTTGCACAGAGTCCTCCGGAACGTGCATCTGGCAGTGTTCTGTACAAGGCAGGTTCTGACATTCCTTAACCCTTACAGAACTCCAAAATCTCAACTCTGTTGGTAATTCCAATCAAACACTCTTTCCAAGAGACATCAGCCCTACAAAAGTCTCCTCTATAAGACAAGGGGAGACAGAAGATCTGGCTCCACTCTTAGATCTCCAGGGAATCTGTAGTAGACTGGCCACAAAAGTGGCAACAGAACTACTCCCCCAGGCCTCGGCTGTATAATCGGGCATTTTGACATGCCAGGGGCTCATCATGACAATCCTTTCAGGAGCTCTCAGTGGTGCTGAACGATGCATAGTTCCTGAACAGCTCACTTCTGATCCAACTAAAGAACTCTAAGCCTAGGAATTTGTTCTCACTGCACCACGTGGGTGGAGCCCAGGAATTCTAGCAAAGCTACAGAGTTGAACCCGCAAGCCGGACGTCTTCCGGCCTCTTTGCTGAGGAGGGGGAGTTGGCACATACATCCATATAGTTGTGAAGGCGCTGGTGGGTGACTGAAGCTGCCATCAGGGGCTTCCCAGACCGGACTCCTCCTCGCCTTAGCATCTCAGCAATAGGGAGACCAGATCGGCCAAAGCGGTTCCGGACTGATGGAAACTTCTGCAGGGAGATCCTGTTGAGGAGGAAGAAAGAGTTGAGATGAGGCATTGAAAGGAAGGCAGGATAACCCCATCAGCTATCAACATCAAGGGTTGTACAACTCTGAGAGCCACTCCAGTGTGCATATACACACGTATGGCAGCAGGGTGAGGCTACTCTGAGGAATCCCTGGCCAGTCACAGACTCACAGCCCAACCTACCATCCCACTCAGATGGCTGTCCAGTTTCTTTTTGAATGTCGCTAGTGTGGGAGAGTCCACCACCTCTCCAGGCAGCTGGTTCCACTGTTGCATTGCTCTGACAGTGAGGAAACTTTTCCTGATGTCCACCCTGAATCTGGGTTGCCGCAACTTGAATTGATTATTCCGTGTCCTACACTCTGGCATCAGCGAGAAGAGATCGTGACCTTCCTCTTTGTGACAGCCTTTTAGGTACTTATGAGGGATATCATGTCTCTCCTCAGTCTTCTCTTCTCAAGGCTGAACATGCCCAGTTCTCTCAGTCTCTCCTCATAGGGCAGTGTTTCCAAACCCTGGATCATTTTTGTTGCCCTTCTCTGGACCCTTTCCCATTTTTCTACATCTTTCTTAAATCTTGGAGCCCAGAACTGGGGACAGTATTCCAGGTGAGGTCTGACTAGTGAAGAGTACAGAGGAAGTATTGGAAGTAATACTTCTGTTATGCAACTCTGAAAGACGTTTGCATCTCTCCTACCAAGCAGACAATCCTTTGTTGTTTTCCAGGTGGGGATGTTAGAAATGGAAGTTCCACGTCAGTCACGCTTCCTTTACAACCTTTCCCCAGTCTGCATAGCGCTTGAGTTCCCCTTTGCCTTTAGTCCTGTGCATTTGCTCTGTTGATCCAACACTCTTCTGCCCTTCACATGTCCACAGAGGAATATATTAACCTCAGAGGAAAAACACAAGCAGACACATCCAGTGCTTGTTAAAGGAACCTCTATAATTAACACACCGATACCTGGGCATCACCCAGCTGTAGGCAGCAGGGTTGGGCCAGTGACTTAATTACAGGTATGTAACACAGCTTTCTGTCAGCTCAGGACATGTGCCAGTCACTGAAGGTTGCAGCTGAAATCCTTAGACAAGACACAGTGTCTCTTTCCAGGAGGGAGGGGCCAACCCTTCAAAGTCCTCTTTTGCATAATCATATTTGGAGGAAGACCGGCCTGACCTAGTGGGTGGCGTTTTTCTTTTTTTTCTGGCAAGGAAACAGGCTTACTCCGGAAGAACTGGGCAGCTGTTTTCTTTTGAAGGATACTGACATACTCCGACACCCAGCTCCAAGTTGTTTCTTTTCCTCTGCTGAGGTATGGCCCCATGGTAGCGTGGTCCGTAGTCTGATGCTACACTGCACTCCTAAAGCACCCAAGAACTCTGGACTTTTCTGCCCAAATTGTCTTAGAACAATGGATATTTGGTCTGCCTGGGCTGAAGTTCATGTATAATCAATACATTCACATCTGTGCATATTGCACTATGTCTTCCTTTTTCTTTTCATGGTATTATTTAATTTTGTTGACATGTATAATATGAAATGTGTCCCCCTGCCTTAATTTCTTCTGTCTCCCAGGCATTTCTGGGAAGTTTCAGCTGGCTCGTTGGTCTAGGGGTATGATTCTCGCTTAGGGTGCGAGAGGTCCCGGGTTCAAATCCCGGACGAGCCCAATTTTGACAACGGTAGGCATGTCATGAGTGGAGCCGGCTGGAGCCAGGGGTCAGACTAGATGGCCTGGGAGGCTCCCTCTGACTTGCTCTGTTTCTGTGTTTCTTTCCCAGGAATGAAGGACTGGAGGGGAGGAAGGGCAGTTGGTTTGATGCTGGTGCCAGAAGGAGCCACTGAGCACCTTCTGCCAATCTGCCAGACCTCGTCAGCTGCCTTTCTTGCTCCAAAGGAGACAACAATGTTTGCAGTTATGTCAGGAAAAGAAAACATGGTGCCTTCCAACTACAACTCCCATAAGCCCCAGCCAACATGGGCTAGGGGTTATAGGAGCCATTTCCCAAAACATCTGGAGGGCGCCAGGTTCCCTTCACTGATTTGTGGTATTTGAAATATAATTAACTTACCATGCAGTCAATCATGTTACTTTTCAGTAGACCACAGATGGATTCCCCCCCCCCTCACCCCGTCCCCGCTCTTGGGACATCAGTGGCCTGAGAGAATGAACGATTGCCCATGCCTGTGTTAGGCCAGGGATGAAAAGATCAAGGTTGTGGGATCTACTTTGCTTCTGGCTGGACGTCATGTCCTAGCAGGAGGAGTATTCCTCAGATGGAGAGAGCCAGTGCTATGCGTCCCGGCCTCAGTCAGACACAGGGGTTGTGGCTGCAGGTGGCTCCCTCCATTAGAGAAGGAGGACCCTGGACCTTCATAAGCAGCCCTTGCAGTTCCCCAACAGCAGCAGCCAGAGGCAGAGGGAATTCACCCCTTGGAAAGGAGAAGGAGAGCACAGCTTTGGCTCCAACAGAAATCCAAACAGCCTGAAAGGGGAGTTTTCCATGAACCAGCACGCTGATTTAATTAGCTGGCTGTGCTGAGTTACAGCTGACTGTAAATTAGTTCTGCCAGAGCTGCTCTGTGTTGCAAACAACAAGCAGCATTACATGTGTTCTCGGACTTTGTTGTTCTTAACCGGTATCTAGATTCCTGGCCTGTTTATTGGACCTTCTTTTGGACACCCCCACCTGGCTTGGAGCTTAGGATATGCACTAACCATATGGCCTTGATCCCTGGAATGACACTGAGAATTCTGGAGAAGGCAACCCAGAGACTGGGCTTTCATGTACTCTGGACAGGACATTAGAACCCTGCGATCCAGCAGCCAGAGCCAGTCAGACAATGGACATACGGACAGGGTGCCTTTCAGCACATGCTCAGTTGAGCAATTTATGAAACGAGCTCATAAATCCTTTTGCAGAAAAAAACCACTCCTGGTTTCCCCCAAGCATTTTCTCCTTCTTGCAGTAATGGAATTAAGAGGCAGAAGGCATTTTAATTGTTGC
The DNA here is from genome assembly GCA_023646645.1 of Varanus salvator macromaculatus. Classification (NCBI taxonomy): domain Eukaryota; kingdom Metazoa; phylum Chordata; class Lepidosauria; order Squamata; family Varanidae; genus Varanus; species Varanus salvator. The sequence goes on from JAIXND010000781.1 coordinate 5,865,043, forward strand.
TAGACAACTGAGAGTCAGGACCCCTTGACGATCTCATGCAAATCACAGAGACCAAACTTTAAGATCCTAATAATGATGCTAGCTTCTGTCTAACTCTGCTTTAGAAATATTCTGCATATTACGTGTTGCTTGGTTCCATTTCAGTGGGGTTTCTGTGCTTTTAAATAGCTTGAAGACAGGCAGACATTCAACAGGTCTCTCCCAGGGTTAATGAACCGTCAAGAATATATCTATCTCTTTTTGCCAGTTATAGTGCAGATCATACTATAGGTACTTTTGAAGAAAAGTGGGGTTATTATTAGGTTTACGACATCCATCAGAATGCCAAGGGTACAACCCTACCAGCACTCCTAGTCTCCAGTTTATCAGACTGACCAAACAAAATTCCCCAGGAGCATTTCTAAGAAAGGTTGACCAATTTTTAAATCATTCCTTTTAGTGGTCTCTATAACAGCAGCTTTATCTCTAGCAGTCAGCAAGAAATTGAGTTTAACTGCCATGGAGAAGAAATATACCAACATCACATCGCTTTCTCCCAAATAATGCATGGAGTGGACCAATGACCTCTCGGGTTCTTGGCCTTCCCTTGCTGATTTCTGGCTGTCAGATTTCTGACACCAGTGGAGACTCTTTGCCTCCTCTCTAATTTTTTTAGGAAACTGAGGCTGGACCCAGCATCTGCCATCTGTGAAGTGAAGGGTCGCACTCGCTGAAGGTCCCTGCACCTGAAGTTTCGGAGATCCTCCCTCTCCCCATTCCATGCCTCAGCCCTATGCAGAAGGATTCCTTGTGTAACATTTTCAGGGACCCCATCTAAGCCCCTTCCCTTCTGAAATATTCAATCCCATTCCTTTCCCAAGTAATCCAAGGCGTCCAGATTTATTAAGCCACTGCACTGCCCATGTTCCCCTTCCCTTCTTCTGTCTGTTTTCTCAGTGTACAAAGCCCATTCCAGAGAAAAAGACAGACCAGCTAAGCAATGCCTTCTAGTGGATATACCCTAAGAAACACACCTGGAAGCACGCCCATCCTCCCAAACCCCTTTAGCCCTCTAGACTCAGGTTTTGTACATTTGCTTGTTCCAGTCCAGGGACTCAAGGGCCAGGCCAAGATAGACGGCTGCCTGAGGCAAAGGACAAGACGCCACATTATCGGCCCATTCTTCAACACCAGCAGCGGTCCAGCCCCCTCCACTGGACCTGCGAGGTGCCTAACTCTGTCCTCCAACATCCATCTGCCACTGCCCAGTCCTGAGCAACTGCTGCCACCTATTTTACGATTCACAAATGTTTTTGTTTTGTTTTGTTTTGTTTGGCCAAGTCCTCCTTTACAACCAGCTAAACTGTTTTTTGTAATTCCATTCACCTTCTCTGCTCCCTTTCTACAGCTACCCCAATCCCACCTTTTCCCTTAAAGGCACTGCCCGTCCCCCACACTTTTCATGGAAAAGCCTGCACTAATCCTGCTTTTTTCCAGACTGCCTGTCATCCCAGATATCCAGCTAGGGTTGTGGTTGCTTGAGTAATGGATTGAATGCACAAGGCCAATGATTAAGAAATCTTTTCTGGGCAGGTGAAATACTGACCTGTTTATCTGGCACAGCACCTGTGTTGTTTAAAAACATCTGTCTGGCAAGTACAAATTCAACAAGTGACAATTTTTCGAGATGGGGGATCTGTTGAATTTCTGCCTGTTGGTCACACAGCTATTAAAGGAAACGACAGTCTCCAGGAGAGAGAGAGAGACCAGCAACTTTAGTTTAGCAAACTTTTTATTTTCTTTTGGGGGAAGGTGGTATTATCTGAGCTTTTCCTCCAGGGAGCTCTGGCATTCTCTGCTTGTTATTCACTGCAGCTTTCCCTTTAATTCTGCCACAACCATGGACAATTTTAGATTCCTTCTGAGACTGTATTGATTTATTCAACCCTTCCTTCATTGTCCAGTTTTATATTTAATTTATGATTTTCTCCTGTTTTGTATTTTTTTTTGTATTGTATTTTAATATGAACCACTTTGAGATCTTAGGATATCAAGCAATGTACAAGTTGTTAAAATAGACAAATATCACAAGTTCCTGCTCAGACAGAAAAGCACCCTCTTCTCCAGTCTTGTCCCCGTCAGCTCTCAGCTGGTCAGGGTCATCCCCTTCTACTTTAACCCGGCCATCTGCAATTTGCAGAGATTTCCTGCCTTCTCTCCTAACCATCAGACTCTTCTCTTTTCCCAGTTTATATCCAGGCATTCCATTTCACACGTGCTGGGCTACAGACCCATGTCAGAAAATGCAAGCTGAGCATCACGGTACCTTATGCTCCAAAGGGGCCCATATGCTCCTGCTTTCCACAAGATTCCCTTACCCTTCAAGCCACAAGACATGGTACCCTCCAGATGCCTTGGGCTACAACCCCAAGCTACTAGGTGCCCTCTTAGCCTCCCCACCAGGGAGTTAAACATCCTGTAATCCTCTCACCGCATCAGCCCTTGAGCTCCAATTGCCAGCAGCAACATCGCGATCCAGACTCGGCCTCCCATCTTCCATCAGTCCCGTGGCAACCTCCAGCAGTGCTTTCTTCTATCTGTCCTGGCAGACTGCACCCAAATTATTTGTCCTGGGGTGGGCAAGATGTATATCTGGATTGGCTGAGTAGCAGCAGTGGTGCCTCACCCATTGGCCCCAGGAATGTTGGTTGCAGAACCTGATTGGTTAGGAACGCCAGAACTCGCCTCCCCCATTTCATGCAATTATTGGGGTTCGTGTGCCAGTTGGCTAAGGAAAGTGATCAGCATAATCTAAAACACAGATAGGCCAATCAACACCCTTTAGCTGCTTTAGAATACAATGCCCATCAGCCTCAGCCACCTTGGCCAATGGTGAGGAATTATGGGAGTTGTAGTCTAGGACATCTGGAGGGTGCCATGTTATCTATCCAAAATCTAGAAGAACTTGAGGAGTGATGGGCTCAGAACTTAGTTGACTGGGGTGGGGGCAGGGATGGGGGTAGAGAGGGGTCCAAAGTCTGTACTAACCTCCTGGGTAATTTGTGGGATCATCCTGCTGATGATTTGATGGGGTCTTCAAGGGGTCAGCTCTTCACAGACTGCAAAATCCTAGAGTTCAGAGACAAAATAGTTCTCCCTGAAGTCAGATGGGCAGGGCTTTGTGGGTGTGATGGCATGCTCCTTATTGCCCTCATTAATTCTACACCCCAAAATTTTGTCTGAGTCAGTGGGGTGGAGCTTGGAAATCCCCTTTTTACTCCCTTCGCCATGGATCTGGCAAAGCTTTTTTTAAAAAGCATCAATCTGACCCCCTGAGGGGAGCAGAAGCCCATCTGTTTAGAGCAGGGAGAAGGTACCCCGACAGATCCAAAATGATGTCCATGTTGGTCACAAGAGCAGTCCTAAGGAAGCAGCTTTAGGCAACTTTGGAAGGAGGGACCATCATCTTCACCCTCACTTGCCCTCCACTGCAGTCTTCCCCAACCTGGTGCTCTCCTGTTGTGTTGGACAACAATTCCACGAATTCCCCAGCTGACCAGTCCAACACCTGCTTGGAGAAGGTTGCTCTAATGCAGGAGTGAGCGGAAAGTAGATCTTGCGATGTTTTAGAGTTGAACTTTCAGCATTCCTGAGCACTGGCCATCCTGACAGAGGCTTCTTGGAATTGAAATGCAAAACATCTGGAGTTCTACTGACCTTCTGCCCTGTTTACTCTAAAAGGAAGTAAAGTCTCAGGACTGTCTTGGAAGCACATCTCCTGGGCATAAATTAACCTCTGTGGGCCATCATGAAGTGCAAACAGCCTCGGTGTCTCTGCAACTTCCACTCCCCCAGTCCAATGCTTCCCCTCCATTATTAAACAGAAACTTGAGGCTTTGTGACCCCAGAGACCAAAATTCAGTCATAAATGCATTGCATTGGCCTGGAGAACAGGGCACCCAATCTCAGTTGGCACATCTTGGGATACCGTTAACTGACAATACATTGTCAATTATTTAGTTGACAGTTTTTACCATGGGAGTGGGGACAATTTGAATAGTCTGTTGCAAACGTTCATGCTGTCTCTGCCTGGGCAAACTATTGTCTCCAGCCTTAAATTCATGTAAAACAGAAATAATTTCTCCCTTGTACTACACACAAGCACACATGCTGATGAATAAGGAAATGGTTTCCCTCAGGAATTGTTTTGTATTAAGGCTTGCCATCTTTGCAGCTTTAGAACTTTTTTATAATACTAAGGCCAGCCCTTGATCATAGGAATAAAAACAAGTAAGAGTCCTCTGGCAATTTAAAGACTACAACCTATGCAGAGGGCAAAACCTGCTCCCATAATTCATACTTGACTCTAAAGCAGGCTTTAGCTCTGGAACAAAATTAAGCCCTGGTTATCCCTCCCGAGGCACTGAAATAGGCCCAGTGATAAAACTATATCACTAGTATGAATGATGTTGACTTTTAGGCATAAGAAATAGCTATTTCATTGTTCATTTCTGAATGGATTTTGTTCCAGGAATGTTCATATTCTCAGGAAAAGTCAGCCAGATTGTATTTGGTGGGAGAAAAATCACTCTCCAAAGCGTCCTGAATGAATGTGGCAATCATAGAATAAGAGAGGTCCTTTTATGCATTAGTCACTGGTTAAAGAAAACAGCAGGAATAAATGGCAAATTCTCCCACTGGAGGGATGTAAGCAGTGTTCAAAATGTTCATTAATCATCTGGAATTAGGAGTCAGCAGTGTGGTGTCCAAGTTTGCTGATGACACCAGATTATTTTGCTTGGTCAATAAAAAAATGAACTGTAAAGAGATCCAAAAGAATATTTCCTGCCTGGAAGAATGAGCATCAAAATGGCAAACAGAGTTCAGAGTAAGCAAGTGTAAAGTGATGCATGTTGGGACAAGAAATCCCAACTTAGTGTGCAAGCTGATGGGAGCTGAGCTAACAGAGACTGACCAAGAAAGAGAGCTTGGACAAGCCACTGAATGGTGGTGGACAGTTCATTGAAAAATTTGACCCCATATGTAGCTGCTGTGAAAAAGAGCAAACTCCATGTGATTCATCTTTGGGAAAAGAACTGAAATAAAGTTCCCTTTGCTACCACCTGGGTACAGTTCTGGTCACCTAAAAAAGATACTGTGGAGTTGGAAAGGTGCAGGAAAAGGCAACGGAAATGATAGGGGACAGAGCAGTTTCCATGAGGAAAGAGGCTGTTTAGCTTAGATAAAAGGAGAAATAGAATGCACAACAGAGTCAGGTGCACAAAACCATCCCTGGCGTGGAGAAAGTAGATAGGGAGTCTTATCGCTCTCTCATAATGCTAAAACCTGGGGTCAGCCCATGAAGCTTATTGGTGGGAAATTCGAGACAGAAAAAAGGAAGTATTTCTTCACAGTACATAGTCAAAGTGTGGCATTTACTTCCACAAGATATAGTGATACCCACCAATTTGGATAACAGGGGACTGGACAAGTCCACAGTAGAAAAAGCTGTCAGTGACTATTAGTCCTATGCAGTATCAGTGGCGGTATGCCTATGTACACCAGTTACTGTGGAGCATGGCTGGGCAGGTGTGTTTGCACTCGTATCCTCCGGAAGTCCACTCTGAAGAGGAAGCTGGACCAGATGGAACTTGGCCTGATCCTGCAGGGCTCAGAGGCGTGAAGGTTTAGTTTCTTTCTCTTTGTTATAAAAGGAATGGAAAGGACAACTTTTCTGGTATGATCCCCTTTCACCAGAGACTGGCCTAGATGCTGCTGTGATATCTATTTATATCAACATGCGTCCTTATTTTGAAGCAATCTGCACTTGTTAATTGAATGTGGGACTACAGAACTGCTGAACTGTCATTCATATATTCTACACTCAGCTTGAATTTGATTTTAGTATTTATCACAACTTCTTGAAAAGTTGGGTTATTATCAGTCAAAATAACAACACAAACCTAGACGAAAGGTAATCAGCTGTTGGAAACATGATCACATGGAGATTAATTGCTTTGATGTGATTTCTTCTAGCATGGTGGAAACATTTCCCAGCTTAACAGCAGACACATGGACTAGAAGCTTAGAAATGAAAAGACACAGACACAAGCCACAGTTGATTTATTTTCCAAAATCCCCAGATCCATTAAAACATTTTTAAAAACAGTCGTTCTCATAAACTCAACATTCCTCTCAGTCTCTCTCTCACACCTTTCTTTTGGTGGAGTCAGACAACAAGTTATAGTGTGGTTGCCTCCTTAATGTTTTATTTAAAAAAAAAAAAAGAATCGTAAGTCCAGGAAAGAGAGGTAACATTCAGCTTACTGTATGGCTGAGGCCTGCAAACATCCAGTTTTCCAGAGTTGCCATGTGGGAGAAGTTTAGATTAGCAGTTGCACATTACATGTTTATCTCACTCCACCCTTCACAACCCATGCGTGACTAATATTTTGATAACCATCTCACAATCTCCAAAGAGCTTTTCCTGGTGATACCAAGATACTATTTATTTATTACATTTATATACCGCCCCACAGCCCACAGAAGTCTCTGGGCGGTTTGCATGTCTCCTTTGATTGGCTTGTCATTATCTTTTGGAGTTTGTCTCAGGGTTTCTAGAGGTGCTGGCCAGCCCTCTGGCCACACACTAATAGGAAGTTAAAGGCTCCTTGATCTATTTGCATGTGCCTCACAGACACGGGGAGAGGCAGGCATAGAAGCTGCAGCTGTGTAGGTGTGCAGGCGTGCAGGCGTGCAGTCTGCAAAGCAGACCGGATGAGTGTGTCCTCAAGTGCACGCAATTACTGATGTGTATTGCACATTTTCTCCTTGTGTAAGGCTGCACTTGCTTCCCAGGTTGCACTTTGACCATAGTTCTTTCTATGTCTTTACCTATTGATCAGGGCTGTGTATTACTCCACCCCCCTCAAGCCAGAAGCTGTCTTCCCCTGAATAAATCATGCAAACTGAGCATCAGTGGCTTTGTTCTGCATAATTTATTCTACAGCTATTGGAAGAGGCAAGAAGCTGGATGGAACTCAGACACAGTTCCTCAATCTGCTTGAACTTTCACCCAGTCCCACCCACCAGTCCTCCCTGATTTCTGAGACTTCCCCCACGTTACCCACCCACATTTTCAAGATTAATGTTGTGCCATATGAACGAGAAAGTTGCATGCTCATAAAAAAACCAAAAAAGGCCAAGTCTCCAAGGAAGCTGAATTTTGCACTGTTCTGTGCTTGCGTGGTGTGATCTCAGAAGTGAGGGCGAAACATAGCCCTAATGCGGGTATGTGTGAGCCCCTCCGCTTCCCCATGGCTCCCTTCTACTACCTGTCTAGCTAACCCTGTATGGGCTCCACATAGTTTGCAGGATACAGCCCCACGCGGCCACTGTCGGTCACCCCCTTGCACCAGCCTTGCTCGTCCTCATCTTCCAGCTTGGTAAGCAGCTCTCCTGAGGTGCAAAAAAGGGAGAAGCAGGGGAAACCCCATCGTTAATACAGACACTTTGAGAGGAGAAGACATGCATGTCACAAAGATGACAAACGTTGGGTAGGAATGGAACACCAGGGCGGTGCAGAGCCCAAGGGTTGCAGGGCCTTTGGGCCAGGTACCTGCAATGGGCCAGTTTCCCTCTGTGGATCTCTCTGCTCACCAGCACGGCCATAAACCGCTGCTCCTGCTTGCCAGGGCAGGAGGAAAACAGCCGGCAGGCAGTGACATCTACTGCTTCTTTCTCAGCCCCGCCAGGCCACAGTGAGGGGGCTCTTGTCAGTAGACCTCCCGGCTGGGGTGTAGACCCTTGCCAGGTGCCCAGCTATGCCAAATTTTGATGCCAGTTCAGGCCAGCAAGCACCATGAGCAGCAGAGGATGGTTTAGGATGAAAAAAAAAATCAAAATGCTTTTAAGCTGCTTTGCCAAGCTACATTTTTCCAAGGGGTGTAAAAGCATAGTAAAATCATTAAAGACACCATTATCAACATTTAAATAATAAAATGGAAACAGTAACGTAGAACATGTCGAGGCCAGCCACCTTCAGAAACGGTTAAAAAGCAAGACCACGCAGTGGCTTTAAAAAAATGAATCTACCTTCTTTAACTGAAAGCAGACCGAAACGGGATACTTTCACCAGGCAAGGAGGGTGTGGGGAGAAGGAGCACAGGGGCTGCTGGCTCAAGCAATGCAGGCTGCACTTGGTCTTAAGATGGAAAGTATGAGGGAGCTGCAGCAGGAGAGGGAAAGCTCTGCTAAGTTCAGCCAGGTGGTTTTAACTTACAGTTTAGGATCACCCCTTTCCCCCCACACACCCCAAGCGACGCTGGGAAGAGGAAACAACTGCTCTGGAGAACTCAGAAGCATGCACAGCATTTGGTGACCTTCGAGTTAGCCCAATTTATTTATTTATTAAACTGGTTTAAAGGCTGGCCATTACCAATAGGTAATATATAAAGCATACAATTAAAATACAAAAGATAAAATAACATAGAAATGATCAACCATAAAGGGAGTACACTAATACGGATCTTGGCATGTTTGTGTTGCCCACAAGGCTATCTAACTTTCTGAAAAATAGTTTTTAGAAAACATGATGTGTTTTGTTTAAATTATATCTCTAAATTTACATCTCTTTATATACAGTAGCATGTGCAAATATTATGTAAATAGGTGCCTTTGTCCTCTTTGCTTCTTTTGGGGTGACTTGTAAGTGGTCTTCCTGTGTTTATCACTCCATTTTTTCCCCATACCTGGGCATCTTGAGACCCGGGACTAAAAGCCTTAATTTCTGTTCTGTTCTCAGAGTGCCCCACACCAACCTGTCTTACTATCCCCTCCTCTCCCACACTTCCCTCTGCATCCTCTCAGGTGCCATTTGCCTTCACTTACGCACAGCTTAAACTCAACATTAAGAAAACTAAGATCATGACATCCAGTCCTATCACTTCCTGGCAAATAGATGGGGAAGAAATGGAGGTAGTGAGAAATTTTATTTTCCTGGGCTCTAAGATCACTGCAGATGGGGACTGCAGCCAAGAAATTAAAAGATGCTTGCTCCTGGGGAGGAAAGCTATGGCAAATTTAGACAGCGTACTAAAAAGCAGAGACATCACCATGCCAACAAAAGTGTCTATAGTCAAGGCTATGGTTTTCCCAGTTGCAATGCATGGCTGTGAAAGTTGGACCATAAGGAAGGCTGAGCACCAAAGAATTGAAGCCTTTGAATTGTGGTGCTGGAGGAGACTCCTGTGAGTCCCTTGGACCACAAGGCGATCAAACCAGTCAGTCCTAGAGATCAACCCTGACTGCTCTTTAGAAGGTCAGATCCTGAAGATGAAACTCAAATACTTTGGCCACCTAATGAGAAGGAAGGACTCACTGGAGGAGAGCCTAATGCTGGGAACAATCGATGGCAAAAGAAGAAGGGGACGGCAGAGAATGAGGTGGCTAGATGGAGTCACTGAGGCGGTTGGTGTGAGCTTGAGTGGACTCCGGGGATGGTGGAGGACAGGAAGGCCTGGAGGAATGTTGTCCATGGGGTCATGATGGGTCAGGCATGACTTTGCGACTAACAGCAGCAACAACAAAATGCTCAGCTTGTATGCTGACAAATAAAGTAAACATGACATGAATATCCTGTGTCTCCAGAGGTCTATTCCTCCTCTATTCCAAGGATATCAAACCCAGGTAAAGGCTGCCTCATGGGACTTCTGACTGTCCAGGGAAGTGGGGAGCATGGGAAAATGTTGCTGAAGAAAGGAGGAAGAGGAGACCCAGTGCAGCTGAACAGCTAAAAAGTCAGAAGAGATTCATAGCCATCTCCTCCTTGCAAAAGAAAAGGATGAAACAGGACGTCTAGTAGGGAGGCAACAACAAGACTCACCTGCCTTGAAGCTTAGTTCATCTGCCTCTTGACCGGTATAGTCGTACACGGCACGGACCCGCTGTCCCGACACCTGCATGGGTGCTGGCTTTGCACTGGAGGAAGGGGCAAGAAATGTCAGCAGAAGAATCAGCAAGCACAGACCCTCCACAGACTGGGATCCACAGTTAGGCCTGGTTTGTTAACCATGCACAAGCCATTTTGGTGGGGTTCTGACAACACAACAAACCCCGTCTGAAACAAATGTGTCTCACAACATAGCATGGGTTATTGTACTGTGTGAAAGCAACCACTGAGCATCTCTCCCACTGGTAGTATTTGGAAAAGGCCCTTCTCTGAATGGGAAGAAGAATATAGGAAGGGTGAGTGGGCCACTCTCTAGCACTGCCTCGGTCACTACAGGTGGGTGTCACCAGCACAGGGATGGCACCTCACTCCAAAGCCCCAGCTGACCTCACCCGGTGGCATCATGTGGAGCTTAGAAGGCATGGGGAATCTGCAGGATCTCCACAGCTCAAATGCCCTACGCTCAAGCAAACATCCACTAATACCACTTTCTGAAACCAACCCTGCAAGTGGGACCAAGATTATGGCAAGGAACTTGGATGCAAAAGTTGCCTTTCTGTTCGCAAATGGAAGTAAGAACTTTTCTGAATCCAACTTTTCTCCTACCGGGGGAAATGACACTTGAGAGAAATGTCACTCATTCCACATGACATTACAGGAAGCAAGATGTAATCACTCCAAGTTTAAGCACAACCAGTCATCCAGTGGCGGCTCCAGGTTTGGGAGGGCCCAGGGCGAGGAACCCACAATGGGCCGCCATCCTGGGGGAATCTACCTTGTCTTCACCACTGTCACCAGTTGCTCTTGCTCCTCCTCTTCCTCCCCTCCTCTTTTGTTCAGAAAACAAGCTTGTGAGGCAGGTCAGGCTAAGGAAAGGGTATGAAACCTCTTTCAGCCCACGGGCCGAATTCAGTTTTGGAGAAGCTCTCCAAAGCTGCATTCCAGTGGCGGACAAAGCCGAAGGCAAAAGGGATAGGTTAATTATCCCTATTAAAAGGTAGGTTAATTATAGCTTAAATGCTCAGGACAGGCATTGCAACCTTCTAGGATGGGGGAAAACTCCACAAAACCTGGTAAATGACAACATCCTCAACAGCTGGGAAAACAGGGGTAGGACCAGGGGGTGGAGGTGAGGCCAGTGGTATGGCCCTCTGGAAAATTGGCCTCCTGGCCTCAGGTTCCATACTCCTAGCCTAAGAGACAATGCCTGGCCCTCTGTCACTTACTGAGCTTCATTTGGATCTACCCTAGTTCAACACTCCAACTGCTCACTGCATTATATCGACTCTGGAACTTTCCATTTGCACCAAAAATCATTAAACTCAACAAATACTTTCAGTGAGTTTCTACTACATGAGGAAGATATGTGGAAGGCTCACCAGCTGCGTAGGCTGGATTCTTTATACCTTTTTCAATAACTTCATTTCTTCTATTTTAATAGCCTTTTATTTTAATAAATATCATTGATTCATGACGGCCATACTTCACTCATGTCAGATACTACCCCACGTCAAGCATCAAAAAGCACCTGGTTGTTTCAGGTGTGGTTAGGGAGAGCTCAAAATTCTGTTGATTTGAATTAAAATTGGGGAGGGCAGTGAGGACTTGAAATTAGTGTCTTTGAATGCTAAAATCGCTAGAAGTTGGTGGACATGCGAAACACACCCCAATTTCATTGTCTCTGTGCACACACTTTTCCCCAGCAGACATTCGTGAGAATTTTTGTGCAGTACAAGGAAAGCTCTCACTACCCACGTCCATAGTCTAGAGCAGCGATGCGCTCCACTAACCCTAATATAGGGGCGATTTTGAAAAAGCCAGCTCAACATTTCTGCCCACTCTAAACACATTCCAACCATCAAAATCATGCCAGGACACCTCGTTTTTCTAACCCTAACCCTACCTTGGTGCACACCCCTAACCCTAATACAGGGGTAAAATACCATTGAAAAGAGGGCGATTTTGAAAAAGCCTTCCTTGAGTAGCTTTTTCTGGACAGCTCAACATTTCTGCCCATTCTAAATACATTCCAACCATCAAAATCATGCCAGGACACCTTGTTTTTCTAACCCTAACCCAGTGATGCTGAACTTTTTACAGACCAAGTGCCCAAACTGCAACCCAAAACCCACTTGTTTATCGCAAAGTGCCAACACTGCAACAAAACCTGAAAACTGAGGTTTTAGTTTAGAAAAAACAACTCACAGCCAGTCCAAGCAAATATATATATACACATATATATATCTCCTTGGCAGCGCACTGGCCAGCCATGTGAAAGCTCGGACAAGTCACGGCTAATGAGTTGAGGCACATGATGTCATCACCTGGCGCCACAACTCCTTTCCGAGCACGCGCATAGCCCATATGCGCGCTGTTATCTGATGCTCGGCTGCTGGGGCGATGCTGGGGCGACTTGGTTCGCATGCCAACAGAGAGGGCTCTGCCTGCCCGCTGTGGCACGCGTGCCATAGGTTCGCCACCGCTGGTCTAGAGCCCTTCCTGCCTCTCAGGGAGGGGTGTCGCACTCACTTGCTCTGGGAAGGGGTGATGCTGCGGAGTGTTGCTTGCTCTGGTTCTTTGCCTTTCTTGACTTTCACCTGTGGCCGCTCCTGGTCAGGGTTCCAACTCTGCAGTGCAGGTAAAAGAGAAAAGGATGCAAAGCATAATTTGCTAGGAGAACTTCATGATAGAAAATGGCTGTTTCATGAAAAGGGGAGATGAGGATTTTTAAGAACTGGATCGAGTGTTCCACTGTTCAGGAATGAATCGAAGACGATGAAATAGGGACAATTCCCTGGGAGTGGCAGGGCTGCTTCTGCGGCTGGCTGGTAGCCACTAGTCACACACAGGACAAGGGAGGAACATTGCTCAGCTATTCAACTGGGAAAACAGAGTTGCAGGGCAGTTTCAAAGCAAACATCCCACATTTCCGGATTTCAAGCCAGAAGTTCTCTGTCAAGATGGCTGGTGCCTACGTCAACAGAATGAAGCATGCCGCAGTGCCAGCTCCAGATTCTGGAGGGTCCCTGGGCAAGATACTCTCAATGGCGCCTGTCCCTCACTGAGTTGACCTTCTCACCACCGCTGTCACCAGCTGCTCTTGCTCTTCCTCCCCTTCCTCATCATTGCTTGCCTGAGAGAGACACAGTGAGTGAGGTGATGGGGCATCTAAGCTCCTTCTGACCACCACTGTTGTCCAGGCCAGAGTGAAAGGTAGGTGAACAAGCAGGTGTCAGTTATGAAAGGGAGGAGCAACTCCAGGTGAGCCCCCCTCAGGTGCTCAACCATGCCTATTCTTCATGCTGTCCCCTGGCAAGAAGCAAGCTTTAAAATGGTACTGAAATATGTAAGAGGCTTTAATAAAATAGCATTTTGCCCCAAGGGAAGCTCATGTGGCCCATTTCTTATTTTATTCTAGTTCCTCTATATTTTGTCTGTTTTGCACTCTTGACATAGCTATCAGTCAACAAAGGCCCTCGGTTAGGACTCTATAATTCACCATCAGTTGGGAGCCATTTTTAGGTTACACAAAAATGCAGGATGGGATTGGAGAAGTTCTTTGCATAACCAGAGAGCTTTCTTGTCTTAGAGATAATGTTCAGGAAATATTATACAGTCATACTAGGTGAATCCTAAAAATCTAATAGTTGATCCTGAAAGAAAAATAGCAGTGAATCATATAACTCATTAGAGTTCATTTCCTGAACTAAAATCTGAGGTAAAATCTTAAAATCTGAGCCTCTAAAACCCATTTTTATTCCTCCTCTCTCTAAGTTCCTCACAGACTCTTATGACACTGAACCCAGGGCCATCTTAACAACATTATGGGCCGCGGGCAAAGCAGTGCACTGAGGGTCCTATGACAACTACAACTACTGCTAATTTTGGAAGTTTTCCAATTTTCCAAGGGTTAACATGCACAGATTAGTATGGGGCCCACGGGCAAGTGCCCATCAAGCCCATGCGTTAAGACGGCCCTGACTGAACCCTAGTCATAAGGTATGATCGGGATGTTAGATAAATGCAAAGAACAAACAGATTTCACACAGGCACACAAATATTTCTTTAGCGCACAGTAAAAGAGTCCTACAATTCAGAGTACAACTGACTGGGGAATGCTGGGAGCTTTACGGCTTTTTCTGTCAAAACATGGATACGATTGCACGCTTAATCTGTCAGAAAAAGGACAAAAACAGAAGTAAAATTCAGTCTGACTGTTGTCACCAGTTAGTCTGAAATTCCCTCCTAGCCACTGGCTGAACTGCAGTGTCATGTTGAATGTCCAAAAACATTGTAACTGCTCAATAATAAATTGTCAGCCCAAAGAGCCTGAGGACAGAAAGAACTTTTTGTTCTTGCTGGAAAGTACAAGGAAGAGAAGACGACTGAATTTAGCGTCAACCAAGTAATAGATTTTTTCCCCCTGGAAACTGTCATGAGCAGTATTGCATATTATCTGGGATGGTTTCTCTCTGTGTCTAAATGCTGACTGGAGACAGCAGTGCCTCTTAGAACACGCAGAGCGCCCTTCTCTCACCATTAAGGAGGGGAGAGGTTCCCACCTCAAACTGTGGCCAGTTCATGGGCATCCCTGGTCCATGTCGATTACGCCACCATTTGAGATCATCCTGGTCATTTATATCCTCAATGGCTTGGTGCAAGTCACTATAAACAGCTTGGATGCTGGAAAGGGGGGAAAGAAGTGGAAATATGTCAAGCGGTACTTAAAAATCCCCACTCCAAAAAGCATTCTGCACCTTCCTACTTAGCACGATGTGTGAGACTGGGAGAATTCTTGTGGCTGTGGGTGCTTCCAGATGGGAATTGTACCTCTCAATCACTGTGGTTCATGCATGGAATTTCAGCAGGTGGGCTGGGGGTGCTAAGGGGCAGTATCTTCTGTTTGTCACTCACCCACCCACGCTTTACCATGGCTGCTTCTGTCTTGCTTATTAACACAGAAAATCAGTTAAGAAAGAAAAGACAGGAAACCTGTACAAGGTCGCTTGACTAGGAGATGGTTGGGAGCCCCCCAAAGGAGACTGGAGGTCCCCTTTGACCACAGCACCCTTCCCCAACCTAGTGCCCTTTGAATGGTTTGAAGTCCAACTTCCAGAGTTCCTGCCCATTTGACAGGATTGCAGGAGGTGATGGGAACGGAAGCCTAAATCATCCGGAGGGCACTGCAGTCAGAAAGCCATCCAAAGATCTGGAGTGCAACCCACAAGTGGAAGTGAACAGACCTTACTGCCAAGGGGCCTGTAGATGCACCGTTCACGGAGGCCAAAGGAAACTCCGGCATTCCCGGTTCTTGGAGCACGGATAACCCCTCCCACCTTTTAGCTGATGACAGGCCCCCAACCCAACACAGCACCCCCACTGTGTGATGTTACCCCAGAAGCCCATTTAAACGATGTTGCTTCCAGTGGCAGCTATCAAGACTGGAGAGAAAAATTAAAGAATCTTCAAATAACTCTGCTGGATCGGGCCAAAGGATTTCAGCTTTCCCTAATGTGGTGACATCCAGATGCATTTGACTACAACTCCCATCAGCCCATTGAGCATGGCAAGGGAGTCGTGGTCAAGCGCATCTGGAGGACACCCGTGTGTGGGGTGGGCGCTTGTCCATTTGGTCCAGCACCCTATTCCCAATTGGATCCCCAGCCCACCACCTTTCCCTTATTTTTAAGGGCCTGGCAGAGGACAGCCACTTTTGCTTATCGAGTATATTTATGCCCCACTTTTTTCCTTCCAAAGAACTCCAGGCGGCTTACATAATCCTCCTCCTCCTCCTTTCAATCTTATCCTCTCAACAACAACCTTGTGAGGTAGGTTGGGCTGAGGGGCTGGGGCGCTGCCTCTCGACGTCTCAACAAACCATTTCCCACACCTGGGGTTGGCGGTGACATCCAGGCGCCGGTGCAGGGCAAGGAAGGATCCCTTGAGAAAGGTAATGCGCCTCTGCTCCAGGGCCTGCCCCTGCTCAAAAATGGCTTCCATTTCTTCCATGTAGCGCGGGCTGCAGCGGTCCAGCTCCTGCAGGGTCTTCTCGTAGCGCTCGCGCACCTGTTGGAAGGAGGCATCGGTCAAGAAGCTCTCCGCACTCGCTCTGGGACATGCACCCTTTCTAGCACTGTGGCGACAGCAGCTTTGGCAATTCCAGGGTGGTGTGGTGCTTAGAGTATTGGCCCGGGGAACTGGGAGATCCAGTTGCTCATCTCCATTCAGCTCACCGGGTGGCTTTGAGCCAGCCACTCACTCCAAGCCTGTTGTACACCACAGGGTGTATGATGTAGAATTCTGCATGCTGTACCCAAAGCGGGGGGGGGGGGGGGGAGAATTCTGCTCTCCCCATCCCATAATACCAGGATGTGGGGATCATCCAACAAAATGGATGCACAAAAGATTCTGGGTGGATGACAGGAAGTGCTCCTCTGGACATGGACACAATTTGTGTTTGCAGAACAAATGCCCTGCGTGGGAACATATGTCCAATAAGAGGCCAATGGACATTATACTGGTCTCCTGTCACTTTCCTCCCTTCCAGTTGCCCCACAGTGGCTGAAAGTAGTTTATTCCCAGATGAAACATTTCCTTAAGACTCTGCTCATGTCACCTGCAACTCGTAGACAAGTGTTTAAATCACAGGTAGGCAATCTGATACCTCCAGGTACCAATGTGTCCCCTGAGAGCTTCCTTGGTGCCCACAAGACACACTACTGTTCCCAAATTTTATTTTTAAAATGTGCTCATATTTTCTTACTGGCAGCTGGGATTGCTTCATACTGAACTGGATGCCTCCAGCTGCTGCCATCTTAATTTCCCATTAATTAAGAGGGCTTTTTCAGTGGTGGTCCCCAGGTTGTTGAATGACCTGCCCAGAGAAGCCTGGCACCTACTGTGCGCTTTCATGGCCAGGTGAAGACTTTTCCCCCTACGCTTGTTAGTGCTTCAGTTTAAAAAATGTGTTACCAAATTTTCAGAGCTTTGTGTTGCTGCTGACGTTTATCTTGGTTACTACATTCATTTTGTTTTGTTATGGTTTTATATTATAGTTTATCATGCTGTCACATGCTATTGTATTCTGCTTTGTCTATGGGAATCTAACAAGTAAAATACAATAATGCTTCTGAGCAAGCTACTTGTCCTTTGTGACTAGTCATGCCCAGTCTGACAGCAACTTTAGGTTAGGCCCAGAACAGTTTATCAGACTTAAAATCTGCCCTAAAGGTTGTCAATTGTGGTTCAGATTCAAAGCTACTTCAACAGCAGCTTGATCTACAGACATTAGCAAGTAATAATCCTTTTTTCCTTAGAGCAACAAGGATTCCACTGATGTTTTCTACTGATTAAACATCTATGAAAGGCGTAAATTCAGAACAGATTGTATGCTACTTTACAGAGGACAGCTGCCTGTTCTGGAGAATTAGCAGGGGACAGTCCTCTATTTGACCGTGTCCTCTGTCTGAAGAGGTGTTAAGTCCAACTCTGGTTTAAAGTCAAAGGTAGCACTCTGTTAGTTCTATTTAGAGTGGACTCATTGAAATGAATGGAATTTAAATTAGTTGCAACCACTTTAGGGCCATTCATGGCTCTACTCTAAGTAAGACTAATTTAAAACACTGATGATAGAACCATTAGAAGGGAGAGGCAGGGTTACCCATCAACAATAATGCCTAAACAGGAAACAGAGCTGGTCCACAGATCACCTAGTCAGCCTTCTCCATTATGTTGAGAGATACTATATTTCTATTTAAACTATATTTGATTACATTGCATTTATATTCTGGCTTTTTCCCTCTTGTGGTTTACAGACTTCCATTTTGTCCTTGCAACAACAACCCTGTGATGTAGAACAGGCTTGGAGTGAGTGGCTGGCCCAAAGCCACCCAGTGAGCTGAATGGGGACAAGCAACTGGATCTCCCAGTTCCCTGGACCAATACTCTAAGCACCACACCACATCGGAATTGCCAAAGCTCTCTGGGCAGTTCACAAAAATTTAGAAAATTTAAAAGTGTAAAATGCAGTATAAACATGAAAGTGGTCAAAATCATTTTTTTTTTGCATATGGTTATGTCTAGATCCTGAAGATGAAACTCAAATACTTTGGCCACCTAATGAGAAGGAACAACTTACTGGGGAAGACCCTGATGCTGGGAATGATGGATGGCAAAAGGAGAAGGGGATGGCAGAGGATAAGATGGCTGGATGGAGTCACTGGAGCAGTGGGTGTGGGCTTGGGCGGACTCCAGGGGATGGTGGAGGACAGGAGAGCCTGGAGGAATGCTGTCCATGGGGTTGCGATGGGCCGGGCATGACTTTGTGACTAACAACAACAACATGTTTATGTCTAAACATGAACTGAGACAGATACATGCCAGTGTTCTGTGAATGGGTCTTCTCTAGTGCTGGTGATGCCGTTCCTCTTACCTTGTTGGCTTCTTGGCTGCAGCGCTGATGTTCTTCTCGCAGGGTGCGTTGCCGGTCTGGGGGCACCTCAGCCCCCGCCGCAGCCTGAAGCCCACTCTCCCGTAGGGCTGCAATGTGTTCTTTCCGGCAGGCCTTGTGGTATAAAGCTTTGCTCTTCTCAACCTGGGTGCAAGTGGTGAGGGTGGGCAGGAAGACGTGGATGGGGTGGGGGAGAGTGAAAGGACCGTCAGCATACTGCTGGACGCACTGTTCTGCCCCAGAGAGGACAGGCATCCTGGCTCCCAATTCCTCCTAGCCCCCCATGTTCTCAAAATATGGGGTAGGGCCCTGGGTAGAATGCGCAACATCCATCCATGAACAGGGATTTGCTGGCAGTGCTCCAAGTGCAACCAGAGCTGGATTTTGGGGCCAAACACGGGGCCCAAATCACTACCCAGAGAGTGGCAGGTAATCCAGCCAGGAGCAAGGAAGCCCCGTTTCAGCACATGGACTAGCAAGGGCATTCATGGGCGCATTTCATGGCGCAGCTGGGCAGACATGTCTCTGATTAAGGATGCTCGTGTTAATATTTTTATTTCCATATATTATCTTTCCCTAAAACAAGGTGGTGCTTATGCTCAAGTGAACATGTTTTATATCAGAGCGGCAGAAGCAAATCCTGATTTATTCCTTCTATTATGATGGTGCTTTGATATAGTTGAGTGCAAAATGTGACAGTGTCCATGTTCAAAGTACTGTAGTAAACAGGTCTTTTATCTCTAATACGACACAAATCTCGGAAGAGTTGAAAGCATGAACTGTGTGTTTGTGTGTGTGTGTGTGTGCACGTGCTTCACAACTGAAATAAAATGCATGGCTATTGAAAGGGGCACCTCAGGAAGACCACTAAGTTCAGGATTTAACATTATCTAGGGATGAAGTATTCTACTGTACAGAGGACAATCCTCTATTTGATGGCTCCCCAGTTCAAGCTGTCCATTCAGTGAGCACCTGGACAGCAGACTGAGCACCCACACAGGTCACCTGTGCGGTCTCCTCCACTGTGGCAGGATGCATTCTATTTCTATTGGAGTAACAGCTATGATATCTACCTTTGCATCTCTACACAGATATGTATATATGCAAATGCTATGCATATACAACATTTTGGTGATTTTTTTTCTTTTTTGTTGATGTATTTTTTTTTCTTATCTGGCAAAGAATAAATTGTCACCCTACCAATGGGCAGTGTTAACCTCTCACCGGCTAGCAACAGTAATCCCAGGACAGCCTCTTTTCGTGGCCTCTTCCACAGTTGGGCCTGGCAGGCAAGCAAGTGGGACTGGAACATGGAGACAATGGGAAGGAAGGAATGTTCCTTATTTTAAAAATATACCCCAGAGCAACACATTGGGCCTTTTCTCCTCTCCTGAGAAGCTTTTCCTCCACTGATTTACCCTGCCAGAGAACTCCAAAGATCAGATCTCTCCTGCCTTGCTCCCCACCCTGTCCACTCCTACCTTCTTGAGCTTCTTGGTCCAGGGTTTTTGTGCCCGCTGGAAGCCACTCTCCAGCTCACAGGCCTCTTTGAAGCCCCCAAAGAGCTTGCGGTGGTAGGAGTCATGTTGCCATGCCCGGATGCGCGCAGCATCTTCAGAGACCAAAGCCCTTTGCATTTCCATATGGAGTCGGCTCAGTCTCTCAGAAGCACCCAAGAATGCCTGCCAGGCCCGCAGCAGGGAGCCGTACGCGGGGCCTGGAAAAGAGTGTACAGGAGGGAAGGACTGATGAATAGCATGAAGGCACGGATTCATAGCTTGTCCTTCCTGAGAGCAAAATCTGGCAAATAAACAGATCCTGCTGGATTCTGCAAAAGAAACCCTCACTTTTCTCTTAAGGGTGAGAACAAGCATCCTGGCCCATGTGTGAAGACCATCTGATGAACACAATAACTGTTCCCCTCAGTGACAGTTTCTGTACTTCCTTGTATCACTGAGGTGACTTTCTCCCTCAGCACAAAAGTAGAAAGGGAAAGGGAAACATATTTTGCTGGTACGAAGAAAAGGGCCTGACCCTTGAACTATGGCCCATGCCCATCATGCCACAAAAATGGGAAGCTGGCTGGCAGTGAAGTGGCCTAGCCTATTGGCCAAACCCATTTTACCAGGCCCCAGGGAGGCCTGTTAAAATTATATATAAATCCACAAAAGTTGCCAGCTTGCAGATATTTTTACTAGCATATCGGTGGTTGACAGAAGAAGGTCCGAGTGTTCTGCCCTGCCTCTTCTAGCCCATTCACGCATCTTTGTGGAATCGCATGCACTCACCTGCATGCAGGTACTTATCACCCTCACCTCTCCTGTAGGACTTGAGCTGGGGTGTCAATTTCATTACTGACCCCTGAGGGGATCTGTATATGTGGCAAAATGCGCTTCCTGTCCACATACCATTGTCTACAGAAAACGGGTGTTGGCTATCACTGCCTTACTGAATTGTAACAGCTCTCTTGTTATCAAAAGACTTGAAAGGGTGGCCATAATGCATAAACTTCCTTCATGAAAAGGTTCTTATTCATTGCTATAGTGAACTTCCTTTGGTCAAGAAAACGGCTGTTCAAGCCACTCCAAAGGAAAATATTATGCACGCAGCTCCAATGATAAAGAAGTAGCTTATATTTTTTATAACTAAATACACAAAAGCAGAGTACACTTCTAGTGATCCATAAACATTGCACTACTCCATAAATAGTTCATAAGAAAAAGAGAAAGGGGCTATAAAGCAAATAGGTGCTTTCCATTTGTAGAAAATCAAAGCAAGGACCAGTGCCTCAATCTTTGGTTTAAGGGCAAAGGAAAGATATTAGAAGATTTATTCAGAAAAGCATAAAATAGATATGTGAGGGGTTCCTCAAGCATGTTGACTCAGACTGATGTTTCCCTGAAGCCCACAGGATGTGTCCCCTGCATAAGTTATAGATGTGTACAAAAGAAACATAAAATACCATTATTTTATTATTTATTTGCTATATTTATAACCAGCCTTTTCTCCAAGGAGCTCATGGCAACCTGCATGGTTCTCCCGCTCCCACCCCTGCATGTTGTCCTCACAACAACCCTGTGAGGTAGATCAGACTGAAAGCACGGACCTAGCTGAGGTCACTCAGTGAACATCATGGCTGAGTAAGGATTTGAACCCAGTCCTAGTCCAGCACTCTAAGCGTTGTATCACAGTACAATCTTCATGCAGCAGTAAATGTTAAAATGCTGCTGCAAGATTATAAAGTATGAAGTTGGGCTGAAATAGTTTGATGTCCCTGGTTTGATGTCTGGGGGTCAGGAGACTCTATTATCATGTCATCACCAAGAATGAATGAAATGGTGCATAGAAAGTTCAAAGGAGAAGATGCAGAATAGGTGAAAATAGTCCCAAAATAAATTCCAAGTACAAAACAGGACAGCAAGCCTTTTATACTTGAGGCAATAACAACAATATCCATAGACACTAAAAATATATCCACATTTCCATCTCCAGCCCCATGCTCCTTTTCAAAACCTAGCTTCTGGAAGCAAAATAGATTATGCAAATATTATCGGGCATTTAACATCATCGGTCAGAAAAAGGCTCTTGCAACTTACTCCCATCAACGAGGGGCTGCCACTTGCGAGTCCACTCTTCCATCATCAAGGCATAGCTGCGTTCAATCTTTGCACGCTCCTGGAAACATGCTACAATCTGGTCACAGACACGGTACCCATCATCTAGACGTTTTACTGTGCTCTGGTAGTGATTGGGCTGCAGGAGAACCAAGGAGAGGAACAGACTCAGGTTGGGTAAGATAGAGCTGAGGAAGCCCTTTCCCCTTGAAAACAACATCTTTGACTTGACACATGGAGTCCTGTCTCCTAAAGATTCTAGTTTAGCTACCCAAACCTCATTCCTTTCCCTAAGAAACAGAGAGTTGGCGTTCCCTGAACCTCCTTGCTTAAACCTGCTAAACCACAGATGGAAGATGGAGGAGCACATTGAAAACACAATGGTGGACAAAGCGTGGACTAAAATGTTAACAAATGACAAGTAAGTCATGGAGCACTGAAGTTGGCCCAGCCCTGAGCTAGTCTATCAATCAAAATTCCTTTTCAGACCCCCTGTTTTCTCAAAGAACCTAGTTTGCTCTCAGTAACTTGCTCCTTAGTATTAAACCTTCACTATGCTCAGGAAAATCCAGAATAAAGCCTTCAATACTCCCCTCCTCCTCCAGGGCATTCTAGTTTACAGAAGACAATCTTCTGTTTAAAGGAGTCTCTGTTTGATGGACTGTCCAGTCCAAGAAAACTAAATAAGCCAAACTAAATGAGAAAGGAAAGCAAGGCCCTGGGAGTTGCCCAGCTAGGAAACCTGGCAGGCCTAGCCAGTGTTCTCCATTACAGTCAGCTATGCTCTATTCCTGTTTAGATTATAATGGTTATAGCACTACACATGGTGTGCATATCTATCTATACAGATGCATATGCAAATATTACGCAAATCACTACCTTTTTTGGAGATGTATTTCCTCCTCTTTTTTAGACAATGCATAAGTGTCCACCTTACCCCCAGTGGCTTCTCTTCCTCACCATGCCCTAAGCGTCAGATAACCTCAACTCCACTGATTTCCACCCAAAGGAAGTTCTTGAGACTTGACTACTGTAACTCCCATAAGAGCCCATTGCCCCACCATTCCCTCCCCAATCCACTTCGTGACCCCCACTTGCATTCACTCACCATCCAGAAGCTGTGAGTTGTGGGTTCATCTGCTGCCACCTCACTGTATATCACAGACATGGTGTCACCTACAGGAGAAAGTGCTGTGAGAGGGCAAGCTGCACACGCAGAAGCAGGAATGGTGAATGTATGGCCTTCTGGGAGTTATTAGACTCTAACCCCCATCAGCCCCAGCCAGCATTAAGAGTTAGCAGATTTATGGGAAGGCCACAGGTCCCTCACTTCTGCCTCAAAGCAGCATATAAAGGCAACCAGGTAGATGAGATCCAATTTTTGGGTTTTGTCTCATGTGTTGAGCATGTGGGTAGGCACAGACTTGGTTCTCACTGCTCAGCGGCCACTGACTTCTTATGGGTGAACCTGCAGTCTGGGATAGAAATGGGCACAATCTCCTTCCCAGCTCAGTTAATAGATCATACTGATTTATTTTTTATCCATTTTTAAAGCCTGTATTTATGACACTGCTCTTTAGAAGGTCAGATCCTGAAGATGAAACTCAAATACTTTGGCCACCTAATGAGAAGGAACAACTCACTGGAGAAGACCCTGATGCTGGGAACAATAGATGGCAAAAGAAGGAGGAGATGGCAGAGAATGAGGTGGATAGATGGAGTCACTGGGGCAGTGGGTATGGGCTTCAGTGGACTCTGGGGGATGGTGGAGGACAGGAGAGCCTGGAGGAATGTTGTATATGGATTCGTGATGGGTTGGGTACATCTTTGTGACTAAACAAATTTATGACACATTTAATTGGAGAGGAGGAAGATGGAGAGATTGTTGTATCTATTGAGGCCATAAATCAGTCGTGAAACACTTTGCCCAGAAGAATACAGGTTTAATCTCCTGTGTTTCCAGTTTAAAAAGGATCAGAGAACGGATGATGTGAAAGACCCTTGCCTGAGGTTCCAAACAGCTGCTGGTAGTCAAGAGCAGTCATTTCTGCATTCAGACAGCACAACAACCCATGTTCAAGGGCTGAGTATGGGTTAGCATTAAGTGGGTTAGCATTAAGACATGAGTTATTGTGTTCTCTGCACCCGGTCATGCTAGCAAACCAGTAACCACAAACAATAGTCCACAACTGGGCAATAAACCATGAGCTATCTTCATGGGTTGGAATCCATGGGTTAACAAAATTTTGTTAGTACAGCTAGGTTCACACAACACAATAATCCATGTTTCACTCAACCCTTGAGTGTGGGTTATTGTGCTGTCTCAACCTATAGTCTGAGTTGGGATAATGTAGATTTCTATACTCCAAGGTGAGCATCTTGTGGTGTTTTGGTCTACCATCCAAAACATCTCTTGTCATTGGCACTACTGAAGAAAGCTGATGGGAGTTGTAGGCCAGAATTTCTTGAGGGCCATAAATTGCCCAATCTGCTATAATTCCTTGGAAAGCTAAGAAGCACAACTGCAGGTTTTTTTAAATTAAGATTCAGAACAGCCTTATACTGAACTAGACCATTAGCCTGTCTAGCCCAGCCTTGCACACTCTGAGCAGAGACGGTTCTCCAGAGGTCTCAGCCTGAAAGAGTAGCCTTCCTCACAGTTTATCACATAAAAGGTGACTTTTATGTGATAAACAAGCTCCTGTGGCCAGGAATTAAAGTCTGCTTTTGATCAGGATCTTCAGCAGACCTCCCCTACCATCCTAGTGTGAGTGCCCGTGTTGGGGATGATGGGAGTTCTGGTCTAACATATCTGATGGGCACCAGGTTCAGGAAGGCATACACAAAGTTATAATGATGGGTTTCTCTAAACCTTGGTTAATTACAAGATTCAGAAAGATTAAATGCAAAGCTGAGTTCAAAGAAACAGATATGTGACCAGCTATGAATTACCGTATTTTTCGCTCTATGAGACGCGCCTGACCATAAGACGCACCTAGTTTTTAGAGGAGGAAAACAAGAAAAAAAATATTCTGAATCAAATGGGCACATAATCACAGGCACATTCCCCATCACTTCCCCATGGGCTGCACATCTGACAGACTTACTGCACACACATATTCGCTCTATAAGACGCACAGACATTTCCCCTTGCTTTTGAGGGGGGAAAAAGTGAGTCTTATAGAGCAAAAAATACGGTAAGTAGCATTTATGAAGTGCTCAGATTATGGAGGAAAAGGTAGTGAAATTCATTAAACCCAGCTTTATTTGAACCCAGATAATTTTATCCAGACAGCCACACACACACACACCTTAGAGCCTTCTAAAAAACAGTAGCTGGAAAGGGGTCCAAAACTACCAACATCCTATGATATGAGCACCAGTCTCATGTGCAAGCCCCACGTTACCTCTTTCCACCACATCTTGAGCAGCCTAAAACTGATTGTGAGAAAGACATCTTGTGATTTATATTTATTGATCTGTAGAGCAATGTCATGGTCCCAGGTGTCATGCCATGACCAGAGTCATCTTCAAAAGAAGAGCCAAAACCTTCAAAGACAGTTGACCTTTCAGAAGAAGCTGGCCTTTCTCAGGACTTCTGGAAACCTCAGAGGGGATGCATGCAGATATGCCTTCTGGAAAGGCAGAGCAATCAATCTCTGAAGCAGAGAGAGATGCTGGGTCACCAGCAAGCCCCAAAGAACACAGGTGACCTAGGAATCATGGCAGGGCAGCAGGTAAGAGAAGGAGTGCTTTCCCACTGAAGAGGTCTTTCTACTTCTCCTGCTTTCCGACTGAAGGGCTGTCCTCCTCATCTCTCCTGTTATGCAGCTGAGCATTAAGTAGATCTCTAGTAGCTCTGCCTATATAGTAGTACCTCCCTTATTTTTTTATTTATTTTAGGATTGGTGGGGTTTTAATGTTTGTAAACCACCCAGAGAGCCCTCTGGGCTATTGGGGTGGTATATAAATGCAAAAAATACGTAAATAAATATTTGACCGAGCCTGGTAAATAAATCCACAAAGGCTGCTCGCTTACTAGGGTATTGCTAGCTGGCAGAAGAAGGGCAGAGTGCTCTGCCCTGCCTCTTCTCTAGCCCATTCACACATCTGTGTGCGATCTCAGGCACTTGCCTGCATGCAGCTGCTGATCACCTATGTTGACTAGGCTTGTGCTTCGACGTAACACTGCAGCAAAAGCATCAACTGTTTCAAGGGCTTGTTCAGAGGTATGTTCCTCTGTCCAGTTGCCCACCAAATTTTACATTGCTGGAAACGGCACAGTTCCTACATAAAACTAGCAGGCAAAGGGAATATTATAGATGCTTCCAGATGAAGCTTTGATTCTGTGTTGCCCCATTTACACAACGTCCACAGACATAGTCATCTTCAGTTGGAAGGCCCCCTGCGTCTCCCCGTGGCTTCAGCCGTCTTTTTGCTTAGTAGGCAAAATACCACTTGCGGAAGAAGACTCAAACGAGCTGCACAAGGCCTTTGGGTTCATAGCAGCACCTCACAGAAAGCAGAGCTCTGCGAAAAGGTTTGTCAGCAGCCAGTCTTCTGTCTGAACGCATCCTCTGTCAGAAGGCTGTCTGATCCAAGACTTCCCTCAAGATAAAGAACTCTAAGAAAGGAGGCACAGCGGTCCTTGAAGGCGCCCATCAGCCACTAGCAGCTGGGCAGAGAATGCAGGCACTCAGGTTGGCTAACTACTCCTTTCCCACCAGAGTGAGATGAGTTGCATTGCTATTTCAGATGGAGTAACTTTTTTCTACCTTGCATTTATATCCATACTTTTGTACACACTTTCCCCCCTTTTCTTTGCAAACTGGGGGGGGGGGGGTTGTGCTCTTTTTGCTCTGAGTAAAGGCCCACAGCCAAGAACAATGCCCCCTCCCATAATTTTAAAGCTTTAATATGACAGCTCCAGCTTGTTTCTTAGAAAAAAACATTTTTCTATTTCTAATAGAATACCATATATGCTGGCATATAAGGCGACTTGCATAGAAGACGAAGTTGATAATTTGGGCTGTTTTTCTAGTGTTTGTCATATCTTGGGCACGTAAGACAACCCCCAATTTTTGCTTCAATATTTCTGGTTTCAAGGGTCTTCTTATATGCCAGTTATATATGGGTACATCTCTAGAAAAAAGCAGCAAATCTCTCTCGAAGAAACCCGCAAATATCCCTAGAGTCTTCACACTGGCGTCCCCAGAGATATTTGTGGTTTTCCCACTTTCATGGGTGTCCTGAAGTGTCAGGAAACTGCTGGGGGCTTAGAACTTTCTCCCACAGATACGGGAGTCCTACTATTTGATGACAATTTTCTACCTGGCGTATAGCATGACCCCTGATTTTTGCATTGCTATTTCCAGTTTCAAGGATCATCTTATATGCCAGTATATATGGTAGAAACTTGGGGAAAGGCTGTGACTCAGTGGAAGAGCATGTATGCTTGATATGTAGAAGAACATCAGTTCTGTGTCCAGGTCACCGGGGAAAGAACACTGCCTAGGACCCTGGCGAGATGGCCACCAAAAAAGGGGTCAGGAAAGAGCACGAGCCTGGATACTTGCACATGCAACTGCATATACTGGTATAATTTTTAAAATGTGATTCAAATAGAAATATATCCTGCCACAGTGGAGAAGACTGTGTTTGCCTGTTCTGCCTGTTCAACTACCCGTCTGCACTGGGTGAGCAACATCCAGTCCCCTGCCTCTCCCTCTTTATGGTTATTTGCCATTAAGCCAGGTTTAGACTGAACAGCCCATCAGACAGAAGCCTTTCAAACAGAGGGCTGTCCTCTCTGAGCACTCCAAAGCAAAGGGGCGTCCTCGGCGGAGTACATAGGCATTGACAGTGAGAGCAAACAATACTGGGTTAGCTGGACCTGCCTCTCCATTAGGCAACTCTGCATTCTGTATTAAAAATAAAATCAAATCTGTGACAGCTGACATACAACCCATTCAGTGGTTCTGCTCCAAATTCCACCCACTCAATCTGCCCACACAATTTTCCTCCTAGCTCAGTTTCACCCCTTCCACGCTTTAGTCATCCTTCCAAAAGATTCCCTTTAGCTATCACATTGCAGGATATGAGAGATAATTTAAGGAAGTCACTATTTATTTAAGTACAGTGCTGCTTATAAGCAAAGCATTGCCCTTGTGTTCTCCTTCGGGGCATCCCATAAACACCTGATTGGCTACCATGGGAAACAGGATAATGGAATAGGTCTTTTGGTCTGACCCTGCAAGACTCTTCTTTTGTTCTTAGGTAAAGGTTTTTGGACTTAAAAACAACTACTTTTCGATTCAAATTTAGGCCTGCTGGGGCTTCTCTACACAAGGCATTTATTGTGTTGTCTTGATCCATCAAGAGTTGGAGAGCCCTTTTTACAACATCATGTCTCCGTGTTTTCCAGTCATTTTCATCTTCATTTTTTCCAGCAAGGAAAGGCACCTATTAAATCTGAGATGTGGAACAAACTGGAATGGAAGTCTAGAGTATGGTCGCGATGCCTCTATTTTGCAGCTATAAAGCACAGTGTCAGCTTGTGCTTGGATAATGGAATATATAGAAAGGAAGAAAAAGACAAACCTGGGCGGAGGGAGGATATATAGCAGACAGATTCTTCCCACAAAGAAAATAGAGGATGAAACCTTAGTAAATGCCTCATGTACAGAAACCTCCAGCATTAAACTCAGTGGGATTTAAACTATTTGGAATTAACTTAATTCTCATTGTTATCAGTGGATGCACTCCAGGTATGAATAAATCTTGATCCAACCACTGTTCTTTTCCAGATTAGCTGATGCTAAGAAAGCATAAGTATTAAGTGCCAACAACAAACTTTACTGTATATCTATATCTAGGATTTATGTTTCCCTTGCTTTTTGAACTCTAGCATAGCTGCAGGGCTCCCAATTTGGGTCTTAAATTCCCACTACCTCACGCACTAGGATCTCACCTAACTTGGGAGCTCTGCTGCAAAAATCGAGGAAGGGTGTTCCAGACTCAGACAGCCCTGATACATGATGTAGAAAAGCCCATCATTGCACAATGTAACTGTCATTAAAAGTGAACAGAAGACATAGTCACTAGATAAAAAGTTAAAGAAATGTATGTTTTGGCCCTAAAATACACATAGACACAACTTGGGCTTGGCAAGACGGTTATAGAAGTTCATGTTGGTTAGGAGGAAATTACTGATTGCTTTTCCACTCGTTACTTTGAAGCTACTCCAGGAAATGTGGCAGTTCCACCTAGCAAGGAAAGCTGGCTTTAGCCCTGACTTAAATAAGTATTGTAGTTGGATATTCACAGTTTCATTTAACAATGGAAATCATGACCCACCCTCAATTTTTAAAAATTCACCTGCAATCATTTACCCACTCACTTGGGGGGTAAGCCTTGCTAAATCCAGACTTTCTTCTGAGTACAGATGTGTTTGGACTGCACTTTCATGCTTTTATCTCCATTTTAGCACAATTTATTTGCAAGTTAATCTGCCTGCAAAACCACCCAATGGATATTTACAAATGGATTCAAAAGCATCCCGGCATTTCCTTGCAGTGCTGAGTTGCTGAATTAGCATGTTTCAAATAGCAAATTAGCAGCACAGTGAATTAAAATGTTAACAAACTGCTCTACAAACTGTTTGAGGCAGCCTGAAGGAACCACGGGGCAAACAGCCTCTCTTCCACTGTGCCCTTTCAGTAAGACAAGAATTCTTTTATTCTAATAGATGGCATTAAAAAGAGAATCAGACAATCCAGGGGTACGAACAAGTGTATCAAAAATGATGAGCCATGATAACCAAGTAAAACCTCCATGTTCAGAATGAGCACACCTCTTGAGTATCAAATATTGTGGATAAACAGGAAGGGCTGTTGTCTTATTTATTCTTTATATAGTATTTATTTATTATATATTATCTATATCCTGCTTTTATTTATTTATTATTTATTAAAACATTTCTATGCCACCCCATCGCAATAAAGCCTCGGGGCGGCTTACAACAGTAAAATTAAAAACATACCACTCCATTTAAAAAAACAACCCCCCCCTTCCCGGTGCATCTCGGCAAAAACCCCTTAAAAATACAATCTATTAAACAAATTAACAATTAAAATATGATTTAAATAAAAAGGTCTTCACCTGGCGCCGAAAAACAAATAATGACAGCGCCAGGCGGACCTCTCTGGGGAGCGCATTCCATAGATGGGGCGCCACCGCAGAGAAAGCCCTCCTCCGGGTACTTTTCCCAATTGTAAGGAACCCAAGGCAACTTCTAGGTCCTTCTATCCTTTATTATCATTACAACATTCCTGTGAGGAAGGCTGAAAGTCAATGACTGGCCCAAAGTCACCCAGTGAGTTTCATGGACAAGTGAGGACTAGAACCGAGAACGCCTGAGTCCCAGTCCAACATGTAACCGTCATACTACACTAGCTTAATGAACATATAAAGCTACTAAATCATATAAAGCACTCAGTCTTTGGTGCAACTGAGTCTGTATCGTCTACACTAACCAGTATTGCCTCTTTAAGGTCTCTGGCAAGGGTCCCTCCCATTACTTGCTACCTCATGTCCTTTACTTCAGGGGTGTTGAAATTCTTTCAGCCTGAAGGCCAAATTCCATTTTGGAGAAGCTCTCGGGGGTGACAGCGCAGTGGTGGATGATGCTGAGGACAAAAATTTAGCTTAAAGCTCTTACTATTAGTAACTATGCTTCAGGAGAGGCATTTCAATCTTATAGAATGGGAGAAAACTACAAATGCTGGGAGACCATCATAGGATTGGTGGTTGGGGAACAGGGGGTGGCTGAGGAAAACTAGTGGATGCCCTACTGATTTGGCCCAGGGGGGTGAGATCCTGTACCCCTAGTTTAACTGACAATGTTAGAGACTAAACATAGGGTGTTAATATGTTGTCCCTGCTAGGAAAATCCATCTAGTTCAATATCATCATGAACTGAAGAGCAGCTGAGAGGACTAGCTCCTTGCAAAGTGCTAATATCCATTCAACAACCTTGTCCTTAAGTCTTGGGTCTAGGTGGTTGTTTGCTCAGGGAAGAAAGCATTTGATGGTTGCTGTATTCCCCAAGAATTTGGGGGAGAATGGGGAGAGGTCTGCAAGGTAGCTACTAGGAAACCATCAAGTCCTTTTTGTCCTTACTCTGCAGGGAACTGGAAGAAAAGCTATTTAGGATCCACATCTGACATCTATGGAAGGCGAATGTGACCCTCATGGGTAGGGGGGAAAGACCTGTGAAGGGAATGGATTATGTAAGAAAGGAGACACCTTCTAGCATCCTATTTGTTGTTGACTAACTCAGGTGAGCTTCAGGTCTAAATGCTGATTCACTGAGTCACACTACACATTAAGTTAATTACCTCATCACTGAGCTGGATGGGACCTCACAGATCACCTGCTTCAACCCTCTGTCAAGTGCAGGAAATTCTATGCTACAGCATCCCATCCAGTCCCTGGCTAGAAACTTCTAACCATCAAGGAGAATCAAACATCTTCTGAAGTGGTTCTTTTCTGCTGCTGAACAGCTTAGGTCATCAGGCAATTATTACTCATATTTATTTGAACTCACCTCTTTTATAATTTAAGAAGTTAAAATAAGAGTTTAAGAAGAGCCACACTGGGCCAGACCAAAGAAGCACCCGTGGTTTAGGTTCTGTGCTCTGGACCAGTAGAGAGAGAATTTGTTCCATCATCTGCATGACAAGAGGTCTTTAAAAACATAATCAGCAATACATCTCAAAGCCCCCAACAAACAAATAAGCAAACCCCAATATATGCACAGCACATTGAGAAATACTGGGCATCAATTTTACCAAAACAAAATCACATAATGGGATAAAAATAGCAATGCTGATCACTTTAACCAGGGGTGTTGAACTGATTTCAGTCCAAGGGCCAAATTCTGTTCACAAGAATCTCTTGATGGGGCAGATTCCTTTGATGGGCTCACCAAGGACGAAAGGGCAGGGTCAAAAGTAGCTTTAGCTAACTATAGCTAAAAGCTCTTAAACCTTGGAAGAAACATTTCAACTTTACAGAATGTGGGGTAGGCGGGCAAGCTGTACAAATACTGAGAAATCACCAAACAATGGTGGTTGAAGGAGAGGGGGCCTGGTCACCTAGGAAGCACTGGAGGGCTGGATTTAAAGGAAAAGCCAAAGCGAAGCCCACCTTACCCATAAAATCAAAAGTGGAATGCTAGCTGAGGAGTTTTCTCCAATTGGGTGCCCTCCAGATTTTTTGGACTACAGCTCCCATCATAGTGGTTGGGGATGATTGGAGTTGTGGAGCACGGTGGTACTACTACAATGCTCCCTTTCCTCATAGTTCCCAAACGACACTCTTTTTTTTTCCCCTGCCGATACTTGGCTGGCTGTCCTGTGTTTCTCTCGACTGTTCCCCCTGCCCCCTCCTGCAGCCTCCACCAGCCTGCCAAAGGATCTTGGACCGCATCACTAGAAAATGGACGGATCCACTCACTGCACTTTTGTCTCCATGCAGGGTGGAAAAGCTATTTGAAAAGGGGAGGAGTGTGTGTAGGAATGGGGGAGGCTGCAGATGGGGGAACATGTGTTTGCAGTTAGCTAGGACCACAGGCAAGAGAATAAATAGCAGATTGCAGAGAAAAAGCAGGCCAGAGGAACAGATTCAGGATCCATCCAAGTCCGCAGATGCTACAGCCCCCAAATGTTGGAACATCACTCCCCTCCTCCCGTCTCAAAAACTGATTTTAACCTTAAGGATTCAAAATCATAAACCAGTCATGCAAATTATTATTTTAAGAAACAAGAGCCAGGGAGATCCTCTAGGAATCAGACTGTTTCATGACCCAAGGTATGTGTTACTAGTGTTCTGTCTTTTCTTTTTTCAACTCCAGAGGCCAGTTGCTAGGTAACTATTATAAGTCACAAGAGGTGCTTACTATGCATCTGGAATTTTGCACCTGTGATACTAACCTAAAGGCAGGAAGTTGATCCTACTGGCCTACCTTCCGGGCTTGTTGTAAGGCATTGATGGGCATCTTGTTGCGGCCCTTCAGATGTTTGGCCTGCAAGTTCCATCCTCCCTAGCCAGCATAGCCAATGGGGAGGCTTGATGGGAATTGTAGGCTATAGACTGCTGTCCCTGTGATAATGTGTGTGGAACCCTTAAAAAGTGCCAGACAGATCAGTTCAACACATACTTCATTCTGTATGACATATCTGGAAGGTAGGCAAATAGTGTAGTCCCCCGTTTTTTTATTTATTTATTTTATTTAAACATTTCTTTCTTTCTTTAAACATTTCTATGCTGCCCCATCGCAATAAAGCCTCGGGGCGGCTTACAACAGTAAGTTAAAAACAAAACAAAACATACACTTCATTTAAAAACCAACCCATATACAGATGGGAGGCTTAAAGATGAGGATTTGCCCAAATCCAATAGTGTTCAATTAGAGGGGGATGACTTCCCAACTCTTAGCTCCTTGATGCTTTCTGTTTATCTTCTGCTTTGTTCAAGAAACCCAGAATCACCAGAGTTTCCCTCTTGCGGCTCTGTCCCTTTGCATCAGCTTGCAGCTCCAGATAACTTGCAACTAGAAGGACTGCCAAAAATCTGTATTTCTTTGCAGTTGGAAGACCTAGAAACTGTTGGTTTACTGCTACTCCACAAGCAAGAAAACAGTTTTGTTCTCTAATAGACTGGATTTGAAATGAACAATTCTGTGCAAAGCACGAGGAATGGCTTTGGGCAGGAAACAGGCGCTGTAATTTCCCCACAGAGTCCAACATTTACTTTCCACAAATGCTGTGATTACACAAATTGCACTGTACCTCATCTTTTGCACCTGTCCTCTCTTAAATATTTGTGCCACATCAATAATGCTTCCTCTATGACCCTTAAAGAGCCATGACTGCTTTCCACACCAATGAATATTGCATTTCAAAGGGAATCTTTGGGCCTAAAACACAATTCTCCACCATTCAACGCTGGGCCAAATTTTGACATTCTGAATCTTAGGCGAATGGGGTGGCGTATAAGTTTGCTAAATAAATAAATTAAATAAATAATAAATAAAAATCTGAATTTGAATATTTAAATGCTATGAGTTCACTCCAGAATTTGAGTTCTAATGAGGGGCAGCTAGGAATGCTCCTCTGTACCAGCATATCACTGGAACTCTCCATCCATGTAGTTCTGCTGCTAAAGAGAAGCCAGCAGAAGAGTTAAAATAAGGCAGGATGTGGGGAGGGGTTTAAAAGGAGAGACCATACTTACACCAGTCTATTCATCCTGCAGACCACAGCTGCTCCCCCAACAATGCAACAAATTTCCATCAGCTTTAGACCTAATGAAAAGAATGTCTGTTCCACTGATGCAGGGGAGGGGTAGAATACCCATATTTTGGACTACAGCTCCCAGGATTCCTGATTACTGGCCATGCCGACATGGCCTGATGAGAAATGAAGCCCACAACATCAGGTTGGGCAAGGTTCATATAAGGGGGGAAAAACAGTCAATAAAGGCCAAATTGTGCATTTTTGCTCTCCACGATGCAGACTGGTTCTTTGTATTTTCAGAAATGACACTCTAACCCAAAATGCATTGTTAGGTGTAATTGAATATCTGCCACGTCTACTACGAACTAATTCATTCAAAGTGCAAATCCCTATTCTAAGACTAGGTCTAAACTGCAGACTTCATTGCCAAAACATTTGCCCATATTTTGGATGTTTCTGTCTGTTTCCCCCCAGTTCTTGTATTTTTGTACCACCTTGCCTGATGGAGAGTTCTAGAGAAATCAAATGCTTGCACATTTTGTGGAATTTTGGTTCATTCTAATCAAAGTATTGCCCACCTGTGGATTTTGGATTCTTTTTTTTTCCTCTCACACTTTTGCCTCGCAGATCACACAGCTCAGAAACAGCTGTTACTGTACACAGAGAAGCCGGGTTCATAAGATCAACACGGAAAAGAAGGCACCGTGGTGTTCCTTCCCTGCCCCTGTGCATGTTGACTGTGCATCATGCAATTTGACTAATTACCCTTGTGATGTGTGGTTGCTGTGTGGTTTGAATCTGGAAAAATCCATGCCAGGAATGTTTCCATCCCATCCCAGAACCTATGGTTTGTCAGGTTCAGACAACAAGCAACCCGCACACCACAAGGATAATTAGGCAAATCACAAGGTGAACTAATGGCATGCACAGGGATGGGGAACAGAAGTCAGCAGACAGGGCTGCGGAGTATCTTTCAGCCCAAGGGCCAAATATCATGTCAGATAAGCTCCCAGGGGCAACATTCTAGTGGTGTGTGTGTGTGTGTGTGTAAAAGGCCTCTGCTAAAAATGCCATTATATTTTAGCTTAAAATTCTTACTCCCAGTAACTAGGAATCAAACTGAACATTCATCTAATCGCACATGGCGATGATACATTGTGCAGGATAACTTTATTTACCTTTGTGCTCCATTCAGATTGAGACCACTGTGGTTTGGGGTGCGTTTAAACCTTTCCACCCAACCGTTTTCACCTGAAATTTCCACATACACCCAAATGAGGGGAGGAAAAAAAAAAGCATGCTCCCCACACACACATTTTGATTGTCTCCCTGGACTGTGGATTCAATTTCAGGACAAAATCAGTTAGAGAGAGAGTTTAAAACCCTGCTCCTGGAGTGCCAGTATCCTGATCCAATCTGTGTCCCGCTGGGCTTAAATAAAGGTAAATAAAACTACCACACATCTCTCCATTATGCATGATTACATGAATATTTCGTTTGGCCCAAAGTCTCAGC
Organism: Varanus salvator macromaculatus; assembly: GCA_023646645.1. Lineage (NCBI taxonomy): Eukaryota > Metazoa > Chordata > Lepidosauria > Squamata > Varanidae > Varanus > Varanus salvator. The sequence goes on from JAIXND010000781.1 coordinate 5,900,848, forward strand.
AGAAGCATTTCAATCTTCTAGAATGGGGGAAAACTAGAAAACTACCAGGAAAAGGACATGGAGGAAGGGCATGTGACCATCAGAAGGACCCCGGAGGCCTGCATTTGGCCCCCAGCACTGAGATTCTGCACCTCTGCCCAAGGGGGTTCCTCTACTCCCTGCCCCTGCAGTCTCCCACCCATGCATGAGACCCAGCTTTGCACCCAGGTTGTGCCGTTACCTCCTACTGTTGGGAAGTATCTTCTTCTGCTGCTATTACCAGTGATTTCATCTGTGCCTCTCCTTGATTGCTGCAGGCCACACTTGCACCAGTACAAGATCCATCCCATCATGCAGACCATGTGCAAGAGGGAGGCTTTCCCATGACCAGGATGCTCCCTCCACGGAGCTGCTGTTAATTGACTTATTCCAAGTAGATGCTTTCCCCTCTGCAATCACCATGGCATGCGCTTTACACCATGCATAATTTTATAAACCTCTGTCCTATGCGCCCCCCTTGTCTTTTTTCTAAATGCAAAAGTCCCAGATGCTGTAACCTCACTTTGTAGGGCACTTGCTCCCGTCCCTCTAATGATTTTCACCATCCTTTCCCAACCCTATAATTTTCTTTTGCAGATGCAGTTACCAGAACTGTAAGCCATATTCCTAACATGGACACGCCAGAGACTGATATGAAGGCATTATGATAATGCCAGCTTTATTTTCTGCCCCTTTTAAGTTAAATCCTAGCATAGATTTTGCCTTTCCTATTGCTACCTTGGCTAAATGTTTCCACTGAGATATCCACGGCAGCTCCAGCATTGCTTTCCTGGACAGGCACTCCTAGCTCAGAGCTCATCTGCGTGTATGTGAAGTCAGATTTTGTTTTTGTGTCAGTGTGCACCATTTTGCATGCACTACATTGAACCAAATTTGCCATCTTATTGCACATTCATCACCCTGAGTAATGCTGCTGTCCTCCCCATCAACATATTTCCACAAGATGACGGTCTGCACCTGCTGAATTGCTGCCTACCATAGAAAGCCTGCTATGGGGTAGGAAGTTGAGAGCCAGTGTGGTGTAGTGGTTAAGAGCATGGGACTGGGACTCAGGCGATCTGGGTTCTAGTCCCCGCTTGGCCATGGAGCCAACTGGGTCACTTTGGGCCAGTCACAGATTCATCTGGAGCCAACTGAGTGACTTTGGGCCAGTCACAGACTCTCAGCCCAACCTACCTCACAGGGTTGTTGTGGGGATAAGATGGAGGAGGAGAATTATGTAAGCTGCCTTGAGCCCTTTGTAGGAAAAAGGCAGGATATAAATCGGGGGAAAAATAGCATACTTGCATTTCTAAACATACTAGAAATGCCTCAGTTTAAACACATCAACTCTGAAGAAGCCTTTAAATTCACGGGTTTTTTTGCCAAATCCATTCCTATCCAAGGGCCTCTCCTTATCAAGGGAGGGTGAGGTGGGGGTTACAATTTCTCTATTCTCCCTTCCCCGTGGCCTCTATCACCGCACTGAACTCCTCTTTCCGTCCCAGCACTGGGATCCAGCTCTATGATTTAATTTCACTTTGGCTCCGGCTGGCTTTTCCACAAGCCGAAAAAGCTGGAAAAATATAGAAGAGGATAGAAGGCAGGCCCAGCTGGAGTTGGCGGGAGTGGGCTGAGGAGGATGGCTTGGGGTCTGTTTTAAGGAAACAGCCATCCGTCCCCACCCGCTGCTCTGCCTCTCCTAACCTGGCTTCACTGCCTTGGGTTTCCATCCAAGAAAAGAAAAGGAAAAGATGAAAAATTGGCAAAGCTGCCAGAACTGTGGCCGTCTCCTTCTTTCCCACAATAGGGCGGAGTGGAGAGAGGGGCGGATTGTAGGGGCTTTATTGCCAATACAGCTCAGCTTCCCTACATCAGCCTCCACCCAATTTTCATCAGATTGATCTGCACCCCGATGTTACCAAATTTAGGGTAGCTGACATCCCCCAGAACCTTCAGACTTTGTCCCTGTTCCACTCTGACTAAAATTTCCTCATATCCAATTTGTTCCATTGATTTCTATGGGCCTAAATCATTGCTAACTCTGGATTACACTGACACCTGCTAGATGACAAAACCTCTTACCCTCTTATATTACGTTCTTAAATTATAAGAGAGGTGAGTTCAAATAACATTAGTAAGAATTGCCTGATGACCTAAGCTGTTCAGCAGCAGAAAAGAACCACTTCAGAAGATGTTCGATTCTCCTTGATGGTGAAGAGTTTTTAGGCAGAGCCGAATGAGAAGCTGTAGCAATGAATTTCCTGCATTTGACAGAGGGTTGAACAGATGATCTTTGAGGTTCCATCCAACTCAGTGATGAGGTAATTAACTTAATGTGTAGTGTGACTCAGTGAATCAGCATTTAGACCTGAAGCTCACCTGAGTTGGCCAACAACACATATGATGCTAGAAGGTGTCTCCTTTCTTACATAATCCATTCCCTTCTTCACAGGTCTCCCCCCCCTCCCTACCCATGAGGGTCACATTCGCCTTTCATAGATGCCAAATGTATAACACACATACAAAATAAGTATTTCAATTTCACAAGAGGTAAGGCCAGTCCATTCAGTTCTTATTCAAATCATGTCAAATAAAATGCATTCTCCAGTTTATTTACACCCTGCCCCAAATCCTCCCAATCCATGATAAGTCCTTTTTCTAAGCTTCACCATCATACAGGGGAAGATTTTTGGGGCCAAGGGTCGCAGTGCTGAAGTTAATCCTTCCCTCCCCAGTTGTAAGCCAGCAATTAAGCAGAGGGGGAAAAGGCCCTTACGATTGCTGGGCACTGACGTTTCTGTGCCACAGATCCAGGCCCAGTAAAATAGATCTGGACTAGAACTCGCCAGCCTAGGCCTCTTAACATAGCTCCGCCTAACTTGAACAACGCTTCACACTACTGCCACCTATAGTCCATGAAATGTATGGCATAACAAGCCCCATCGTAGCCACCCCACTATTAGCCACGTCCCCACAAAATACAGAGACTCCTGCAAACACCCATGCTGTGCACTTTCTCTTAGCCTTAACCTATCTCACCGGATTACTGTAAGGAGAAAATAGGGATGGGATAGAGAAGCATGTAAGCCTTCCTCTGCTCTTTGGAGTAAGGGCAAAATAATTTTATATCTAACATTAAAATGAATACTGCAGCTATGCTAAAAAAAAAAAAAGCTCTCCAATGACCCATCTTATCTTCAGATAATATATCCCATTCATCTTTCTACACCCCTCAGATAATGAGCCTACAGAAATTATTATTGATACAAGTGTGTGCCACCGATTCCTGGGCAGCATACATCAGACATAACATGGATATAATATGGAAAACAGGTGAGATTCCCCTGCACCGCAGTCTATGGTCTTCTTGTAAACCAGTAGGAGTGACCTCGTGGCTTTCCAGATGAGCTGTAATTCTGACACTGCAACTCCCATCAGCCATAGCCAACAGTTGAGGAATGATGGGAGTTGAGGTCTGCTATTATCCACCCCTGCCACAAACCCTGCACTTCTCTCTCCTCTCCCCAGCCCTGCCTTCTCAGCATCATCATAAGACCCAGGTTAGGAAGACTTTATCCTACATGTCCACCCACTCTGACTTCATGTTGGGGGTGCCCATTTTTTTTTCTTCACCAAATGCCCCTGGAGCAGCCCGCTTCCTGCTAGGCAGTGAAGGAAACTTACCCTGAGGAGGCGACCCCATCCTGCCTTGCTGCCCGTCCTCCACTCCCTCAGCACCAAAGCAACAGATGGTAACAGCTGAGCCGTGAGTGGGACAGTGAAGGGGATAGAAACTTGGGGCAGTTGCCAAGAGGACTTAGCCGTGCCATTCTTCCCTCTGCTGCTGCATTTTCTTGCTTACTAGTTCTCCATCCGTGCCTGCCACACTCACCAATTCACAACGCCACCCTCCAGCCAGCTAAATTGTGGTTTATTCATCCATGTCCAAATGTTCCCCCTATTTGAATCGAACCTAATCGACCTCCTTTGCTTTCATCCTTCTATCCATCCCCAAACACTCTTTTTCCTTTCTGTCTTTTCTTCCAGGGAGTAGTTATATGGACTGTCTTTAGTTTTTACTTCTCCCCCTGCCCTGACCCACTTACCCTTCCTCTTTCCCCCTTCCATCCTTCCTTCCTCTCCTGTCTTAAGAGTATTTGACCCATGCCTCACTTCAGTGCATGTTTACTTAGAAGTAAATACAGCTGAGTTCAATGGGCCATACTGCCAAGTAAGTATAACAAACAATTTCGTAGTGCCTTCAAGACTAAAAGATTTATTGCAGCTTAGGCCAGTCTTTGAAAGTCCACAAGTTTTTAAAAAATAATTCTTATTTGATTTCTGTGCAGCAGGTTTTTGCAGCTACTACTCTAGAATTCATCCCAAGTTATGGTACAGATGCACAGAGATCTGCACACACAGTGACACCGACCCAGCTGATGCATGCCACCTTCTCCCGGCTCTAATTAAAGAATAAGAAATAATTATGTCTTAATTATACCTACTAATTTGTCATCCAAGCTACATTCTGATCCTACATGTCTTTCACTAAGCATGTCTTTGGCAATGCTTCCTCATATACAGCTACAATGGCTCCAGTACTTTCAACACATCAGCATCAATTCCCACCACAGTTCTAACATACAGTATAATACATACTATAGCCGAATGGATAAATGTTTGTGCTCACTGTACTTTCCAGGTGCAAACACACAGGCTTCCCATCTTTACCTCATATATCCTAGTAGAAAAACACCATGAGGCTGGTTGTGTGACCATTCTTGTTTCCCATAGGGAAAACTGACACTGGCTTGCTGGGCTCACTGACGGCTAGCGAAGGATTTGAATCCTGCACACTGTGTCCTAAGCCACACTGGCCCGCATCCATAATACCCTTTTCACGTAGTAGCACCCATATCATTTTACATTCATCCACTACTTCCAAACCTCCGTTGCTTTGCCTTTCCCTTCACTTCTTCCTCGCTTCCACGCTCTCTCTCTTTCTCCCCATCACATTCATTCTCCATTTGCCCATTCCGGGCTCATTCTTCTTTCTCTCTGGCTCTCAGAGTTCGCTTACAGCACTTTAACTCACCCTTTCCCTCGTTCTCCTTCTCTTCTGCTTTTTCTTTCATGCTGCCGCTGCTGCTGCTTCCACTCCAGAAGAACTCAGATCTGGAAAGAGGGGTTGTTGGTAGTTGGAAGATGGATTAAGGCCTGGAAAATTCCTGGCTGAAGAATGTTAAACTTCAGAGGGGAGGAAAGGGGGTGGGTGAGAAAGAACTCCTGAAATACCATGTTCTGGTTAACCCTTTGCTACTCCGTTATCCATTCAAGCTCAAGGCGACTCAGTCCCTCTGCAGTGGGGGAACTCCCCCAGTTGCTTTTTCTACCTAGTATCCCGACGAGGCAAAATGTAGTTTCCTACATGCCACCCGGGAACATTCCTGGACACTCCACACCCTGACAGCTGCCACAGCTGCACCCCTGGAGCTTTTCCAAACCTGAGGGAGCATAGCTCGTCTATTCCAGGAGCACGACATGGCATGCAGTCGGACAGCAGATTCCAAATGTTTCACTGAGATGGTGGTGGGGGGATGTGTTTCTCCTCGGACGATTTTTGTTCAAAGAACCCAGAACGTCTCCGCAATGCATCTGCTGAGTGGGGGGCAAAGTTCTACCCTTAAACCCCCAAAGAACTGTAATAGGAAAACCTATGACCAAAGCAGCTGATTGGTGCAATGGGTACAAATTAGGACTGTTAGTAAAACGGCTATTGATTACTTTCTTTGGGGATCTCCTTCTGAGTACACTATATTAATTTGTGTTTTGGAATTCTGGGAATGTTTGTGCCCTGGGTCTGTGCCTTTTTGTTGCGGCTGTATTAAAGGAGCAACATGGGGACATTTGGAACAGTAGGAGCAAAGGGTTAGAAGTCTATCCAGATAGGAGAACTGAAGCAACCAGTTCCAGGAATTCCTACCCGCAGTCCTGTTGTTAGTGGAAACCCTCCACAACCATAAGGACTAGGCACTTACTGATTTTAAACAAATGAATAATTAGCTTCTTAAGGTTTCAAATTTCATATTCAGATATGGCATTCTGTGTGTCAGCCAGTTGGCCACCATAATGCAGAAGTCTAGCTCCCCTGTGCATGTCACCAATGCCTCCAGCAGGTATGTTCTGTGAGTCTCTGCAGTGGTTATTATGACCCACTCTTGCTGCTAGAGATCATTGCACTGGGATTTGCAGAAGAAAACTAGAGGCTAGCCCTGTGCTGTCCCTAGAGGGAAGAACTGGGGAAGATGTACAGGATGCCACTTGAGTTCCTTCATCCTGCTTCTTTTCGCTCCGCCAGAGCCTATAAATATCCCCCCTCCCTTCCAACTCTCACACCCATCACTTGGCTCAGCCTCTGAGGACTGGAATTCACCAACTGTCTATTTCTAGGATATATCTGGTTTCAAAGTAGTGCCATTTTGAGGGCATAAACCAGCCAGGGGATGGGTTTGTTCAAAGACTATGAAGTAAATGATAGGATTGTTCTTTGCAGGGCGGGGAGTGGGGACGACAGTATATCAGGCATTATCAGAAAATGGGGGACAGCCATAGGGCCTGGAGTTTTTCTATAACCCAGTAACAGTAAATAGAGGGGTGCTGGAAGTCTGTGGAAAAGTAAAGGACGTGTGTTTTCGTTCCACATATGGGTCACAGTCTCTTAATGCTAGAAGATACAGCTCTGACTATTGCTAGTATTGTTGGTTCCCCCCGCCCACCCCAGAAGGCAGTTATATTACTATTTTGCTTCGAGCCTTTGAAATGAGTTGGCCTGCAGCAGCTGGGCGAGTTCTGCTTGGTACAAGCGGTTGGCATTCAAAATGGAAATTGCAAGCCTGTCTCAGCATCACATGCCAAACGTTTGCAGCCATGGTGAAGCCTCAACCTATTAAGTGCCAAAGATGTGCTAATTTATCCACTCTTCACTGGTCTGTACAATAAAAGCCAACCCTCACCACTGCTCCCAAGTAACTCTTACAGGAGTTCCCCAATGCAGGTTATATTAATAAAACCAAGGTCAAAAGAACCTCCCCCCTCCCGCAAGAGAGCATCAGGTAATGGGGCAACACCAAACAGTCCTGGGGCAGCGTCTGGGACCAACAAAGGCTTAATGCCACAGCATCTTTCTTATTTTTAAAAACATGGCTTAGGGGGAAGCGGGCATAGCACATAGATGGCTATAGGATGACATTTTTAAAAATATATTTAGCATCACAACACAGCAGTGGCTATGGCTGAAATGAGTTTTCAATGCAAAAGCATGCTTGCTTATCTGTCCATTTATCAGCAGTGGTGGATATCAGGTTGCTTTGTTTTTTTGTTCTAACTCAGGGGTGCAGAAGTCAGACGGGATGGGGACCAGTTGCCTTCAGCAGGCCCTGCCTGGGCCCAGTGACCTCGGGGAGCATGGGCCCCACCCACTCTTCCTTGCTGGGAGAGGGACGGAGTCCCATGTCTCCTCTACGCACCAACATGTGCACGTGGACTGTCTGAGAGAAGCAGCTGCTTTTCCCTGTGCAAACTGTGTCCTGGGCTTTGCGCAACGCATGCGGTCTTCATGAGGAGGAGGCACACGCTGTGCAAAGCCACTCAGGTGGCTCTGGGAAAAGAGACTGTTTATCGAGCACCAGCTGAGGTCAGCATCTCCTCCATGCATTTTCATCATGCCTGCTGAGTATGCCAAGATGCACATGAAAAATGACTTGGTTCATCCTCCCAGCGCAGATGGTACATAATGTGTGAACACTCGGGCTCAGTGCCTTGTCCACAAGCCTCTCGCCGTCCTCATCGGAAGAAGTGCAAGATGTGTGGAAGACGACTTGGGCTGCAGCTGGAAAGGTACCCACACCTTCCAGCACTGTCTCACGTCTTGGCTTTGTGCAGGACGATCTTCCCCATGTGGCCAGTGCAAAGCTTCTGCTAGCCAGACTAGGCCCATCTCTGCCTTAATTTATCAAGAATGTAAAAGCAGTTGCCATACATGGAATGACAGTGTGGGTAGGAAAATAAATGTTGATCACTTCATAAGAGAGGCATACACATGACCTTCTGAAAGGGGCCCTCATAGGACTATTAAGTCCATTAATGAACTGACTGCACCGTTGTTTGGGATTTTGACTTGGAAAACCACAGAGCTGAGTTGTTGACTCAGTGTTGCTTGCATTGCTGGCACCTCATCTAACTTGTATCATGATGCTTTGCTAGGCGCTTCAGGCTGAAGAATAGGCTAGCTAGTTTTGCTTTATCTTATTTTCACATAGGCATTGGCTGTCTGGAAAATGGGATGCTAGTCCACATAAATTTCCCTGCAAGCTTGCCTGGCTGCTGCCACAAAAGCATCCCTAGCCAAAGGAAGTCAAACGTTCAAATCCCCAAGAAACAATTTCCTCTCCAACTATTTGTAGGGATGAGCCTTGAAGGTTATCACATGCCTTGTGTTGACTGTGCCAGCATCACATCTTACTCATCCTACTGTGTAGGATTTCAGGCTCTGGGAAGAACACAACACAATGAAGCATTGGTTTAAAACATCTCCATACTGATTTAATCAGAACAGGTAATCATGCAATCATAGTAAAGACAAGCCTTGCTCCTAACAACATGAAGAGAATGCGGTGGCATTGCACCAGAGCTCTGTCTAGTCAACTAACCGGCTTCCCACAGTGGTCAGCCAGATTCCTATGTGAAGCCCAGGGTTCGAAGGTCATTGGGCCTGCCCTGCTGTGCCTGCTCCAGAAAATGATACCATACAGTGTATCTAAACATGGAGGTTCTGTATGGCTGTGATAGCAAAAAGCTACAAATAGATCTTTCCTCCATGCCGTTGTCTCATCCCCCTTTGCACCATCTAAGCCAATGGTCTGCCTCATCCTTAAATGTTGCACTGATGAATTCCATATTTTTAAATAATAAATATAGAGTCTACTTTTCAAGTACATTGTTTTTGCCAGGGAAGTTCCATTTCCAAGTTTAGGGAATTATTAGGTAAGATTAGGAGCAGCCGAATGCAAACTGATACCAGGTGGATAGGACTACAACTCCCATAATCCCACAGCCTGCTATAGCCCAAGTGGTTTGAAGGATACTGCATTGCAGAAGCCTGCTCTGCAGAGTTTATAAACCTAATTTATTTATTACATTTTCATACCGCCCAATAGCTTGAAGGCACTCTCATTTGATGACATGTACAAATTTACTTCAATTGACAATTGTAAAAACATTAAGCAATGGTGTTTGTTTCCTTGTTTTTCTTTTTCCTCCCTGCTGCATCTTGTTTGTATTATCGACATTTTTATTGGGAACTTTTAAAGCTGAAGGGCTCAGTACAAATACATTAAATAAATTATATAAATAAAAAGAACTGTGTTTTTTTTGTCTGTCTCGAATCCACTGCTAACTCCCTTCATCAGAATTCTAAAGCAAGATTTAAAAATTATCTTTATTCATGTCTTCAAGTCCTTATCGTGCAAGCTTCACCAAAATGTCATGTTCCCCCCATGAATGACTCAGTCAGATTCCTAGAGTCATTTGATTCATTTTATTAAAAATATTTATAGGCTGCCTTTTAGGACAAACATATTTGCAAAAAAGTATGCAAAAATCATGAGTATGTATATCATATGTTACATATATCAAATATATTAAAATCTAATAACCATAATCACACATATTTGCAAACAGAAATGCAGTGAATGAAATGAATGAAATGAAACATTAAGCAACAGCCGACCAGAACTCTACTATTGAAAACAGCAGGAAAATTTAACATTTTCAGCCCTAGTTCCTGCTAATAGAACCACAGTTATCTTTTTAAGAAAATGCAAGCTGGTGTAGAATTATGTCCATAAGGCCTATGCAGAATTAGGTAGAAAGGGATCTTATAAATCCTAGCATGGCTGGCTAGGTCATACTAGGAGTTGTGGAGCTTTTTTCTGTCTAAATGTGCATAATACTGTGCCTTTACATTCACCTAAAAACCTGCAACGTAGGGGCTGGAAATAGAAATCTACAGCTGCTGGGCTTGGAAACACATTGCATCAAAATTAAATTTAGGGCTAGGTACACTAAATTTAGGGTACCGCAAAGGAATTAATCAACTTGCAGCATGGATTTATGGAATATACCAGGCCTCATTTTTCAGTGCAGAGTTGCTCAAATCCCAGTCGTTTAGACAAAGTCGCAACAAAGCAACTACAGAACTAGAAACAGAGAGCTTCATTTATATAAGAATGAGAAGATTTCAGCGATGTGCTCAAATAATGAGAGGATATGGGACATAATTTTGCAGACACAAGGAAGGAGGTGACAAGTTGGATCAAAAGGGGCTGAGGAAGCCGAGTTCTGATCTTGTGCACAGAAATCAACTTGGCCTGGGTTTGAGTTTTACATCTCCCAGGGCACATGATTTCTTAGCCTCAATCTCTAAGCTGTAAAATGGTGTAGCAGTAAAGGTAGACCAGACTGCAAATTTATAGACGGAACAGCAGTCTTAGAAGAGACCAGAGGCAGTGTTAGAGGCTGCTTCACTATGGCCAGAACTCTAAACTTTTCATTTGGAGCCTCGAACCGCTGCGCCCTTGAAGGCTTTATTTGGGCATGTGTCAAAATAAAGGTGCTGGGGTCCTGCTGCTCTCTCTTCCATTTGGCTCCCTGGCTTAGCACATGTTCTGCGCACATGTACTTCACCTCCTGCTGCCCCTGCACTGCTCCAATACTTCTGCCTGAGGTCCTTTTCCTGAAATCAGATACTCTCCTGTCTGTACATCCTTTTTTACGAAGAGGGGTGTCCTTTAGGAAATAGGGTCTTTGAAATACAACACACACACACACACACTTTACAGCATAGGGAAATTAGCATATGCCTTTTTTTGTCTTGTAGGCTTGAGACATGTGTATTTTTAGTACCTATTAGTGCTCCTGGTAGAGACCTGAGCAAGACGCGACTGGTCTGTAGGACAGAATAGTAGTTTCGTCAGGATAACACATTTATACTAGGAGTGTATGTGCACATCATACATTACACGATTCATACTATTTTTTGAAAGAAAGTGCATCCCATACAGCAAATATGTTCTTGGGTTAGACAGTATTCAGAAAAGTAGAGTAGTTAAGCTGCAGTTCAATGTGCAGCAATTTGGGAATAATACCCATCAAATTTTATCAGACTTAGTTGTGAACAAACATGCAGAGAACTGGTTGGCATAATTGATTGCCTCACAAAGCAGAAAATCTTCATTTCCAACCTTGCTCTACCATGACTTCATGAATATCATTATCTCTAAAAGAATCTGCAAACACGGGGATAATGTCCAACTCTTAAGACTGAAAGCGTTATTATAAATAACTATAAAATATATTCCAGACTGGTAGCTACATATGCGAAGGAAAAAACTGCCGAGTCCCATGGCACCTGTAGGTCTTAATATTTACATCGCACCTTATCCCTTAGTGAATCTATAAAATCTTAGGTGCTACAGGACTCAAAACAGCATTATCTCTTTGCATATGCTCAGAGACATTTTCCTTCTTTCTTCATTGTTACTTCCCCTTGTAGCCCTAGGATTCCAGCCAGGCTACTCAAAGCTGCTTTTTGGTTGAGGTCGTAAAACTCCGCCTAATACCAACTTTGTAATATATTATACCGCGAGACAATAAGCCACCGTAAACCGCCCCTTCCGCGACACCACGCAGGCAATGGGGCGTGGCTTCTGCACCAGTCTATTAGTCATGCGCATGCGCAGGCGTGCAGCGCATGCGGAAGTGAGAGCATTCCATCCAGAAGGGGGCGGGGCAAGGTGTAACTATAAAAGGGCCACGTGCAGCTCCTTTCGTTCTGTTTTAGATGGCGTCCAACGCTGCGTAAGTCATTATGTTGAATATGATGGCTGGAGGCGGGCACGGCTGCTTCAAGGGGAAAGGTTCGGGTCATTTCTTCCCCTTTCTGGGTGCTTTTAGCAAAGGTGGGGTGTAGTGAAAATTCAACAGGAGCAACTTAAGGCGGTACAAGGACGGGAGAGATTCCCCTGCTGAGTTTCTGCCTGCCGTGCGAAACTTCTGGCGGACATGGTGGATGGGAAACAAGCATTAAAAGAATTTCAGTGAACTGGGTTGAATTGTAGAGGAAGCTATAATGTAAGAGGAAAGACTAGGCAGGAAAAAGGAAAGTGGTCATTAATTGAAAGGCTGCACCAGCAGTTTGTATTGGTGTGTGAAGAACAAGCCTCCCCTGGAATATTGTGGTAAAAGTGGCGACTAGTGTAGGCTGACAGTGTTGATAAAGTTAACTTCACATTGAAACAGGAGTGGACAGCTTGTGGCCTTCTAGATATCTTGGCCTATTGTCTCAGAAACTGTCATCAGAGGCAGCACTGGCTAGTACTGAACTAAGTGGTAAGGCAAAATATTTGGAGGGCTGTAAATTGCCTACCCCTGAAAGACTACTAAAAAAAAAGTGTAACTTTTAGGAAAGGGGTTGTAGATGTAATATTTATTAGATTTATATTGCACCTTTTAAAAAGAACAAAGTGGCTTACTTTGATAAGGAAAGGAGGGAGTGCATAAAGGAGAGGAGTTCAGGCTATAAGTAATATGAGGTGGGGGTTGTGGGTTAGGAAGAGAGGTGGGTAATGAGGTGGGTGATGTGGAAGCAGTGCTGTGCTTGTTCTAGGATTGGGAGAGGAGGTTGAACAGAGCCAAAAGTTGTGTGATCAGGAATAGAAGGGGTTAATCCATGCCACTTTATGGGTTCAGGGGAGACTAGAGCAAGGAATAGCAAGTTGCAGGGAGGGGGAGATTGGTTGTTGGGGAGGATCCTGTGCAATGATTCCAATGGCAGACTGATTCATCACTTCTTCCCTTCCTGCAGCAGCACAGTTCACTTCCCGCCTCCCTCCCAAAATGCAGCATCCAGTGGAGTCCTCCAGTGGCCTTGTGACCTTACTGTACTGGGTGAGTGTTGCATCGCCCAGTTTTAAACTGCATTTTGGGAATGTGCTGGGCTTCCTGAATTTTCAGTATGGTCTATTCAAAGGTGGCCATGTGATTTAAGAGCCGGAATGACCAATCTTCCCCTGCAATGTGGAGTTGGTGCCTTTTTAGGCTATGCACAATTCACATAGGGAGATGGGCTAAAGTTCATGGTCATTTCTGCATAATTTAGAATTTTTAGTATGCAGCGAAGTACTGCCAGGTATAGATGTGATTCCTGCAGGGTTCCTCCAGTGATGTTCAGCACTGGGCACAGAATACTATGATGATGACAGTGCCTCCCATGACTTTGACATCATGGGGGACTGAGGAGTAGAATCCCTGCCACTCCAGGAAAGAGGCTGGGGGCCGGGTTCTTGGTGCATTTAATCTCAAGTAGGGAGGAAGAAGGGAAAAGGTGGCACTGTCTTTTCAACAGTCTTAAGTGGTTAAAAGGAAGGCTTCTCCACTCCATACCCCAACATCTCGCATGGGAGATTCTTAAGTGTGCATTAGTGCATATGTAACTTCATTATGCAAGCACAGCTCTGACACAGGGCTCTTCCTCTGAGTGAAGAACTAACGATTGGATAGTCCCACCTTCCCCCTTCCACTGAGAGGCCTCTGGTGAGAACAGGTAAGCAGGTGACCACACAAGAGAGGGCTTTTTCTCCAGTGGCCCCCTACATTTGGGGTAAGCTGCTATCAGCGGTCTGGCTTTTAAGAGGGCCCTGTAACGTTTCTACTTCATTTTGGCCTTCCTGTGATACATTCACTGCTGCTGTTGTATAGAACCTTTGTTTTGTGTTTGTTTATGCACTGCCTTGGAAGGGCTTCTGCCCTGAAAGGCAGGCAAAAATTCTTTTAACAATTATAATAGGACTCTGGGGGAAGAAGACAGAAATCTCTGTCCAGCCCCTTCTGCCACACCACCCAGGCATATGGCATAGTTTTAATCTGGGGAGTAAAACAGACAGCAGTCCGGCTAATTTCTAATGCCTTACCTGACTCCTCTTTTTCTTGACAGGTAACTCCAGCCCCAGTGTTGTACCCAGGCTGAACATCGGCCCATCCTAGTAAACAGATGCTTTTGAGGCATCTCCCATTTGAATGAGGTGAGTGGAGCTATTGGGTGTTCCCTTGCTAAGAGGCAAGGGGGCAGTCAAAGAAAATCCACCAAGTCTCAGGACAGCAAAGTCTAGGAATGGGAAAATAGGTACCCCAATGATGTCAGCACTGGGCTCCGATCACTGTGATGATGTTGGTGCCTTCTGGGGACTTGACACTCCAGGAGACTGAGGGGTTTTGTGGCCAGGAAGGCTGTGTATTGTACATGTTTCAAGGGTGAGACACAGCCGTGGACTTCCAACATTGACAGAGAGTTGACAGGAGTATCAGGCAGCAGTCTTCATGATCTGTTTTAGTAGTGAATCTTGCACAACTTCCAAGTTAAAAATTTGGAAGTTAAAATTGGAGCGGCCAGTATGCTAAATATAGGAGCTGCATCTATTGCACTGCCCAGAAACCTTATTTTAAAAGAAAAGCAAGTTTGAGACATGGCAATTTGAAAAATAGGTTGAGGTTTTCTTGCTGAAATGAGGCTCTTCACAGTAGCTTAAATACATCATAATATATTGGCCTGTGAATAGTCATGAATAAACTTTGGTTGATTCCTCTCACCCACTGGGCCAAAGAGCATTATTTTCACTTGACTAGCTGCTGTTCGGCTTACAGTGTGCACGCTCTCACCTGGTTTCCCCTGGCTGGAGAGCCAAACATGCATTGATGAATGTGGATGCGTATCTGTAACTGTGAATGGAAAAGCAAGTGGATGTTGAGTAGAACACGAGCCAGCAGTGGAAAGGTTAAACCTGCACATCTGCTAAAACAAACGTGTTCTGACACAAGTTTTCATGGACTAGCATCCACTTCATTAGAAGTATCTAAGGCAGTGGACACCCTTTCCTAATTAAGTGTGTTTGGGCTTGAGTGTATCTGTCCTTGACTTAATCCATAATACATTTCTGGGAGGTAGAAGGATGCTGTCCCTCTCTGCCCATAGTGTCCAAAGAGGGCCCCTGCATGAAGCCGGGTGTGTGTAAAGCCAGGTGACAAGCTATGAAAGCAAAACCTGCAGGTCAGTCTAACTTGGTGTGGGCTAGTGCTGGAATTCTCCATCTTGCAGCTCCCTGCAGTTGTTGGATGCCTGTTGAAAAGTGATGTCCAGATAACAGCTGAGGTTAAGGCAAAGTGTCTTAAACAGGTACGTCAAGGGACAAGGCAATGGCTGTGCTGACTGGGAATGCGCTAGGAAAATCACCTGGGCAGGAGGAATGACTTTGCCTAGTTAACCAACCAGATTGCTTCTTCCCTACAGATGCTTTCACTTGAGGCCCATCCTTAGTGTCCTTGCTGAAGAAAAGGATGCAGATCTGTTTCATGTTAGAGCTCACAGGTACAATGCTATTTTGGGGCATAGGTGAGGTTATATGGGGCTGAAGTGACCACAGTAATGGATGATGAAGTGTTATGTCATAGATGTGTGAAAGTCGGGGCCAGGCTTTGTTAAGAAGGTGATTGCTATCGCATTCTGTACTCTTGTGAAAATGTTCGTCAATGTATTCTGTTTAAGTTCCTGTGATTGTAAGCTACCTTGAAGCCTTTTTTTGCTATAAAAGCATGGCACAAATCAAATATGTGGAACAAAACTAAACAGATAATGTTCTGTGAAAGCGAAAGAACAATTGCATTTTGCAATATATACTTTGCAGCTGAGCTGTGCTTCAGAACAGAAAGACGGACTTCTAAATTAGCACCAGGGATGGCCTGCCCTCGAGTATGTGCTGACTTTTGCAGTGCCCCGGGATTGGATCCTGAAGGTCATAAGCAAAAACGTGTTTGGTGAGAAGATGTAGGGAGAGAGAGACACATTCTGAATGAATTCCTATAACTGCATTGCTTTATATTGTATTGGGGCAACAGGGCCATCAATGTGTGATTGGCAACTGTACAGTAGAGAACCTTCATATCCCTGTGCTATGATGCTAATATAGTCTCTGTATTTCTTCCTATTCAGCCTCAGCCAAGCTGACTGACCATCGCAAGAGAGGATGTGCACACACAAAAATGGGCTGCTTTCACTCAGATTGACATCGGTTTCTGCTGGATTGGAGGCAAAGGTTCCTTGCACCTGAGTTTTTGGAGCTTTTGCTGTCTTCTGTTACCCATAATGGGAACATCAGTGCATGCAATTTGTAGCCATAGTAGCTTCCTTCTGAGAGGGATGTTGCTTGCCTTATTCCAGACAAATAAATATGGGGGAGCTGGAAATAATGGTATTAGATGCTAGTTTCTGCTCAATTTGAGCAGTAGTTAGTGTTGAACTGGGACTTGAGAGCTTTCAGCTCTTGCACAGTGTTATTTTTAGTTCTTAGATAGGCTTTAGGTGTTAATATATTTTGAATGGTATGCATCTGTATTGTATGTACTTAGGTATTTTTTTCCAGCAAAAGGGGTGTAGGGTAAAAAAAAAAAAGATCTCAGCCCTGAAGATTGCTGGGTGACTGGGCAGCCACAGGACTCAACCTAACCTACCTCACAGGGCTGTTGTAAGGATAAAATGGAGAAGAGGAGGATCATGTAAGTTGGCTTAGGCTTCTTGGAGGAAAAGGAGGATATAATTTTAACAAATGAGTGCAGAACCAATTACAGTAATAGCATAGGCTGTCGATTACTTTTGTACCCCTTTCAGTGGGAGTGGGCAAGTGGGGATTACACATCTTCTGGACGGGAAGAATAATATTCTGTTCGATATTTTAAATAAAAGGCTACAGTAAGAACAACATGTGTTTGTCTTGCATAATTCTACTTGCTTCTGAGATAAAGACATATTTTTAATATGGAAGTAGACAGAGTTCAGGATTAATAGCTTGTAGAAGGAGACTTACAGTACGGCATAGTCATGAGGTCTTAAGAGTATCTGTACTACAGCCTTGTGCAATGATTGCTAGTGCATCTCCTTGCAAATATATGAAAAACTGGTGGTGGAAGACCCTTCCCCCTCAGCACTGTAATCCCCTTTACCATGGCTTCTAAACTGGTGCTGGGTTCGGCCCACCCGCTTCTAAGCCTCTTGTCTGCCAGGAGGGGGACTAGAAAGGTGACTGCGAGTCCCACGGCAAAGCCTTTTCACCAGGGCAGATTTCCTTCCTCGTACCAAAAAGCACACGGCCCTCTAGTTGATGTGGCTGCAGAAAAACTGCACTGCTAGCTCCGAGCCAGAAGTGCATGCAGTGCGGTGCTGCTGGTTTTGAGCAGTGGCTGGCCGGCTGCCTCTAGAGTCCCATAAGCATTTTTATTTATTTTTTTATTTATTTGGAAATTTATAGGCCGCCCCTTGCCACAAGCCACAAGCATAGCTTGCAGGTGACGAATGCAGCGTTTAGTTCACTTATCTGCTGTTCCAGGTGGGCTATTCCATTTTTCCAGTCCCTTTCCTACTAATTCCCTACACTTGAGTTTGCCTCCTGTTGGTGCTGCTGCTACCTTCCAGTGAGTTTTCTACTGTGAGCTCCGGAGGATGGCGTCTGAACCAGCACCCGCTGGCTGCAGTGTGCTAGTTGATTTTCTCAAAATGCACCAAGGCCGCTGTCTGTCCTTTATTTCCAGCATGGGGATGGGACTGTTGCCATTCGTCCATCGTCTCGTCACCTCCTCCAGTACAAGATTCCCATGCCGATTAAGGCCACACTCAGCAGACCTACTGACACAGCCAGTGCCGTTACGGTGTGCCCTGCAAACAGAATGGAAAGGCAGGAGTGAGCTGAACACACATGGTTGTTGTGTCCCAGGGAAGTGGGGAGAGAGAAGGTGTATTACCTGTGCCACTCTGAGGGTTTTGACACTCGGCATCCCAGTCCTGTGGGACAACTTCAGTGGTGAGGCGACTGAAGAGCGGTAAAGGACAAGGTGTGGGGCAGCCAGGCAAGATGAGCGTGTGGGGCTGCTGGTTGCTTCTGTTCCGGTAGAACATGACTATGCTGAATGAGCTGGAATAAGCAGAGAATGGAGAGTTGAGTGACCTTTACCTCTTTTTCCAGCCCCATAGAGCCAAACGAATGCGTGGTCCTTTCCTCTGCAGGCTCGGAACCTTTAGGCACCAGCTCCACAGCCGCCCCATAATGATGCTGGGTTCTGTGCCAGCAGCTAGATGTGCTGATGAGTCACTCTTGAGAAAGGCAGCCAAATACACTGCAAGGATACTGGTGGCAGGTAGAGAATGAGCGATTGGTGCACTGTCTGGCCTGGGAAGGAAATGGTGCGTTTAGCTTTTGAGAAAACAGACTATAAATTGGGGAGACTAGGCTAGCTAAGCCACAAAATTGTGAGACCTATATAAAATCTGTCCTCAGCAAACATGCTGCTTAAAATTCCTTAGTCTGCAAAAAGGTGCACTACACGCAATTCATTCTATTTCTGCTGGTCCTCTAAAGGCACAAACAGCACCTTGAAACGTGACTCGAGATACTACCAGCAGCAGGCAGAAGGTAGATCTGGTTCTCTAGGTAACTCCCGATTTGATTTGCAATAGAATGGCAAGCATATAATTCAATTATTTAATTACCAGGGATATGACTACCCCGCACCAAAAAACAAATTGCAGAAGTGAAGCAAGTTTGATGTCCAGGAATGGATTTTTGTATGGAAATGTACAAAATGGCTTATGAGCACCATTCTGTTCTGATACTCAGGTAACTGGGCTCAGAATCCTTTAATTGCAAGTAGGTATATTTTGCATTAACCTAGTTGGGGGATCTTGAGACTTCAGTTTAAACAAGATCCTGTGAGTGTAAAATGTCTACCTCTTTTCTGCACACTTCCAAGCCTTGAGGAAGGAATCCTTTTTGGTTTGCAAAATCCGTAAATGCAAACAAGCAATGATCAGGATGCTGAATCATGTTTTCATACTTCTGTGGTACAACTGCAACATCTTTGTGGCTTCCCTGTGTTTGTGTGGGGCAGGTTGATACTCAGAGGACAAGTCCAATCTGCAGCAAAGTAAAAGACACCCTTCACCCCAAATTTAAGTGAACATACTTATTACTTTCCTGGTAGAACTCAAATCCATGGCAGGCAGCATACGGTGGCAGACGGCCATTGTAAACTCCTAGGGCTCCTTGCAGTGCAATTAAGGTGCTGTCATGCTAGAGAGAGTGGAAACAACTTAGCCAAGCCACAGCTGTGCATATTAAATCATATTATAGCATCACCCTTCCCTCACAAAGCAGGATCATTTACTATCCTGAGGGTTTAACAATGTTTGGTATATTGAGTTGTGCTTACTGGTACTGTGTGGGTAAAACTTCAGGGCAGGAGTCCAGGACACCTTCAGCTGGCTTACCACACCTTAACTTCCTCATAAGACCTACCTAAGTGTACTCCTGATTATACCCTTGTTCTGCAGATCCCAACACGGCACTAGGGTGGCCATGAAGCCCTGGCTCCTTCAACCATCTTTTAAGAAAAGTCTTAAAGACTAAGAGCAGACTTTCTCTTCCTTTCAAACCTTGCTCTCTTTCTGTCCCTCTTACCCTGCTATTCCCTGCTTCCTCCCAATTCTAGCACTGCTGTTAACCCTCACCACCTCTTCAGTGCCCTTTGACTAGCCCAATTGCAGTGGGAGCCATTTAGCAGTTTAGCACACACAGCAAATATACCTGTAGGTCCAAAAAGGCTGTGGACCCCCCATTCCAGGTCATTGGCAGGCTGGGTCGATTGTTTCCCTTTCAACTGGTACTTTTCCATAGAAGACAATTTAAGAAAACATTCTGCTTTCCTTTATGCTGCAAATACTGTCTAACATTTGCAACTTGGGTTTATAACTCTGGTATAGTGAAATAATTTTAGCACTTTCTAAAACTAAAGTTTCTTACAGGGAAGCAGCTAAAGTTCTCAGGACTGATGGGAAGCTGTTATGTCCCATCCAAAGCAGGTAGATCCCTAGACATTATGGCCACCAACTTCTTCCCATGTGGATCCTTCATGGCACATAGGGCTAGCAATGGCTATCCGTCAAGATGGCTGCGGATTTGTCACTGCATGAACAGAATTCTGCACTACACAGGCACTGAGTCTGATCCCACAGGGCTGCTCTTGGTAACTTTACCGGAAAAGGACTTACAGCAGAATACATGATCATCTTCAGGGGAAGATCTCGGCACACAATTTTGGAGAAGTTGCTCAGGATAGCACCAAGCAGCAACCCTGCAGAGAGACAGAGTGGTGATGCAGAAGCAGGATGAGAAATGCATTCATCGGAAACGCATTACTGACAGACACAAAAGGAAACACTCTTAAGATGACAAGTGCAGGTGAGGGGAGTGCAGGATCACATCAGAAAGAAAAGCTGTAGCCGTGAAAGAGAAAACTGGTGGGTGCTGGCATTTTATTTATATATTTATAGACATATACCATTCAGTGAGCACGACACTCTCAGAACAGTATACGGAATAGAATTTAGAATCCCAAGGCTTGCTCTTGTAACTTGTAAGTTAAATATCAGCTCTTGCCACATGGAGGAGCTCTGAAACAACCAATCCCCATCAGCAATGACAAGGCATAATATCTTTCTTCTTTTTTGCATCTAAGAGGAACATGGGTATATCTCCTTATTGCCAGAGTTGATTAAGTTTTGTTTCCTTTTTCTGGATCAAGAAAGAAATATCACCTACAAAGCCTCTTTATTGTGGCTTCTGGAATTCTTACTAAATTTGTCTAGTCATTTGATCTATCTGTATAATTCTCACCTTGAATACTGTATCCAGTATTTTAATGTTAAGGACTGATAAATTAGGCGTTCAGAGAAGGGCAATAAAGATTATTGGGTTAAAAACCAAATCTTATGAGGAAAGGTTGGAAGAACCAGATAAGTTTAGCCCTGAAAAGAGAAGACAGTACAAGGGTATAATGGGAGTTTTCGAGTGTTTAAAGGGTTATATAAAAGAGGGTTGCAATTTGTTCTGCCGTCCAAGGCTGCAGGAAAGGAATGAATGAAGAGCGATGGATGGGTGCATGGCATAAAGTTAAGGAAGGCAGATTTCTAGCAATTGAACCACAGGAAAAAATTATTAATGGTCAGAGCAATCAGACAAGGGGACCAAATACCTAGGGAGATGGCGGACTCTCCACTGATGGAAGTATTCAAGCAAAGACTGGCCAGCGAGGCTTTCAATTGAATTTTTGCACTGAGCTGAGTGTCTGATGACCTAATTGTCCCCTTCTAACTCTTACGATGGGACTGCAGGTGGTGCAGTGGTTTAAACCGCTGTGCTGCTGGGCTGGTTGATCGAAGAGTCGCCGGTTCGAATCTGCACATGGGGTGAGCTCCCGTGCTCCGTCCCAGCTCCTGCCAACCTTGCAGTTCGAAAGCATGCAAATGCAAGTAGATAAAAAGGTTCCACTTCGGTGGGCAGGTAACAGCGTTCCGTGCACTTCGGTGTCTAGTCATGCCGGCCACATAACCACGGAGACTGTCTGCGGACAAACGCTGGCTCCCTCAGCTAGGAAACGGAAATGAGCACCGCCCCCTAGAGGCAGGCATGACTGGACGTAACGTCAAGGGGAAACCTTTACCTTTACCTTTACCTTTAACTCTTACGATGCTATAGTAATCATCTGACTTAATGGCTAAGATTTCTTTTTTTCTTTGTAAAAGGTTTATCTTGCCCTTTTCCCAAAGAGCTCAGGGCAGCATCTCCACAATTTTATGGGCTAGCTCTGGCTTGAGAGATGGGTGACTGACCTATGGTCACCCAATGTGGGGGTTTGAAGCTGACCCTTCCCAGTTTAAAGCCAACACCCTTTATAGACCCATTTGGGAACTGCTGTGGGAACTGTCACAAAATGGCTCCTATGGAGGATGTGGCTAGTCAAATAATGGCTACCGGGGTGGGGGCAAAGTCAAGAGGGAGCAAAGTTAGAAGCTGGGATGGGGAAATGGAAAGAGTTGACCTGTCCAATCTCCCATCAACATACATCTTTCCTTGTTGTGTGCTTGTGCTCTCTCTGCTTATCACTATTCCCAGCCTCTAACCTCACTGTTTCTCTCCATCCAATTCCTTTCCTCAGAATTTCTTGTCCACTAGCCACTTTATTATACTGCTTCTTTCAACTCCTAACTTCAGCCTTACTGTTTTGCCCCCACTGCTAGCCTTATTCTTCTGTGCTCTCCCCCTCTTTGCCTTGCTTTCCCTTCCTGCCCAGGAATAAGAGAGAAAACCTGACACCCGAATGTTTTTTCAAATTGTTATTAAACCTTTTTTGAAGGCGGAGGGAGTGAAGCAGAGTGCTCCAAAGGGGAGACCTCTCTTAGCTGCTAAACCATAACAGCTCACTAGCAAGGAAGCAGCCTTTGCTCTTTGTATCTTTATGTTCACATGACCTTGCGTTTATTTGGTACACAGCCTTACAATGTTTATTCTTCAGTTGTGAAGGCCTAGGATTAAAAACAACGAACATGTTAAAGGGTACCTCCAGCGAATCTGGCCTTCTCCTGGCTGGCATGCATCCCCACATGGGCTTCAATATTAAATGCTTCTATTTCTGAAAGTGTATTCAAGACCCGTGGTGTGGCCCAGGCAGGCAAGGCCAGGTTGTGTTTTTTCTACAAAGGGAGAAAAGGTTATGATGGAAGGTTATTCGTTGCTGAAAAGGGGCTGTCAAGGAGTGCTGTAATGAGGTGCAGCGTCCCTACCTGGCAGAAAAGGGAGTCATACACCTTCCAAAGGCCCCTCAGTGTCAGCTGCTCAGGTTTAAGCCCTGTGTAATTAGCCATCTCCGATACAAAGCCCTGTTAGCAAGGGAAGCATAAAGAATACGCACTTCAGGTTGTTTAACTAGCTTCCGTATCCTACATACTTACTTGTATCGAGTGGCACATTAGGCCCAAATATCGTCAGTGAAGAATGGGGGTTTCCCCAAACTCATTTCTGCCAGGGCCGGCCCTACTATTAGGCAGAATAAAACCGTTGCCTTAGACAGTAGATGCTGGGAAATAGCATCTTGGGACACGGGAGGGAGCTGTGTCCTATGAGGCTCACTCTGCACCTCCGGAGTTAACTTGCTGTTTTCCGGTGCAGTGAAGGATGCTGACCCACCGTATGGTTTGCAGCCAGATTCCTCTGCCAGTCCCGTTGGCTTTTGTGCATGGAATGGGAAGGAGTGCCATCATAGTCTCTGTCCCAGGCCACAGAATATCAGGCTGGTCTTGCTTCGGCATAGTAGCCAAGCCATGCTGTATCTAAAATTTCTAAATGTACAAGCCCGGGTGCCTTTAGACAGGAAAAAAGCTGCGTAATTCCCAGCATGCCTGGCTGGGGAATGCTAGGAGTTGTAGGGCTTTTTTCCTGTGCGCTCACACATAAGATTTCGCCTTAAATGGCTTCTTGCTAGGGTGAGGGGCAAGTGGGTCGTATATGAGCACCTAAGTCAAGGTTGGCAGCCTAGGGGGATTAGTAGTGAAAGTTGCTACAGCATTTGACTCATCTGATTTGGGAAGCCAATCTTTCGTTCGTTCGTTCGTTCATTCATTCATTCATATGCTACCTACTACCATCGTCTCAAAGAAGCCCAGAATAAAAATAAAACAGATATGAAATAAAAATAACATTTAATTATCAAAATTTTGAACCTAACAATAATAATCAATCAAAGCAGCAATGCAGGGGAGGGCAAAATCAATTACTAAAAAGATCTTAAAAAGAAATGTTTTTGTACAAAGAGATGGCGCCAGGCAAGCGTCCCGGGGGGAGGCTATTCCAGAGGCAGAGAGCAGCCACCACGAAGGCCTTTCATCTATTTGCCATGCCCCTCACCTCTTCTCAGGATGGCACTTACAGAAGGGCCTCCTGGCCTCATCTTAAGGGACTGGCAGGTTTGTACAGGCAAGATGAGCTGTAACTGTAACATGGGAATGTTTTTTCGGCAGCAAGTACACCGTGCGAGATTGTACCATGCTGTTTGTGCTCAAAAGTAGTCTGTGGAGGCTCTTCTCAAAGTCTGTCTGAGGTGAGATACATGCCAATTAGAGACAGCCCGTTTGGCATTCCAGCTGTAAAATGTCATCGTTAATGAACCTCACCTGGCACGAAAACTTCTTATCTCAGGTTCAAGGACAGTATTAGGGGCTGGGTAAGGCTAGTGCTCCAAATCATTCACTTGAGGGGCGAAGTCTCTCGGGGACCGTCTGTCTCACCATCCTGCACCCAGTGGGCGTTTGCTAAAATAAAGGCGCAAAGGATGCCCTGTTCCATCTGCTCCTTTCTGGATTAGCTGGTGTTTTGGCCACAAGTGTGCTTCACCTCCTCCCAGCCTTTCTGCCTGACGTTTTTCTGGTACAGATGCCTTTCTGTCTGCTGTCCTTCCATCCGTCTTACAAATATCAGTGTCCTTAGGAGACAGACTCTTTTAAAGACATACCCAGAGAGATGTTTCAGAGCATATGTGAATTAGCATATACAAATGTGTGCTTTTCAGTACCTAGCGCTGCCCAAGCTCAGGCTTCAACCCCCTTACAGTGGGAAGAAGTCTCACTGAAGCCAGCAAAACTTAATTTGGGATTGCACTGTCAAGCTGTTTTATCTTCTGCCTGCTGTTGCCGCTAATGTCTTGTATTTTTACCAGGTCGTTCTAGATTTAATTTTGGTAAGCTACCTGGAATCTGCCTGGATGAAAGGCAACCTGTAAATACTTTAAAGGAATGCTCATAATCCTGCAATCTGACTTTAGACAGAGCCTCTTCAAAGTCTTCCAATACACACAACGAGGAAAAAGAAGGCAATCACTTATCTTCTGCATTTACCAGGGACAGATAAAACTCAACCACAGCAAAAGTGCTTGGGTTGGATACGAGAGGGGAGGAATTTAATTTATTTGGGATGGTGGGATGATGGGATAGGGTATATAGGCACTGGACATCTTTAGGAACATGCTGATAAACAAATGGTCTGATTAGTTTGGATAGATTCATAGATGAGCTCTGAAGTTTTGAAGACGGATGAGCCTGCATTTCTGGAAGTGAACTGTGGCCTTAGAAACCTTTCCCTTTTCTTTCTCCACTTACCCTCCTCCTTCACTCATACCTTCCAAGCTTCCATTTTAGCTTGATAGCTTGGCAAATTAATGGTCTCTTTCATCAACTGCTGGTATCGTGCGCAGGTCCGAGTTGGTGGCTTCAGGAGCTGTGTGAGACAGACAGGAAGAACAGATGTCTGACTGTTGGGGAACATGGGCCCCTTGCTGCTCTCCAAATTGAGAAACTTATGGGGGGAGGCATGTGTCCTGCTTTACTTTCTGTGAGGTCTGTCAGAGAACAGTCCTCTGTCTGAAGGTGTCCCCTATTTGAAGGCCTGTCTAATTAAGAAAGGGGCCTTGAAGTCCCTGGCAGCAGGCTGTACACACACTTAAATCGCATGAGAACGATTGTCCACCCTGAGCTGCAATATATTGTGTTTGCTGAACGCTTATTCAGCATGGCTCATCTTACGTTTGGTCTGGATCCAATATGAGGTAAACAACCTAATCTAAAGATCACGTGTGTGATCGCAGATGATGAACAGCCTTGCAAATGGGAGCAACCCTCTCAAGAGTTCTTGGTGTCCATTCACTTACCTTGTCATACTTCACGGGCACTGAGTGGATGGGGACAGGTCTGCAGCCTATCTTTGGATCCGAGTCTGGGTACAGCCCCATCAGGTTGGCTTGTGCGCTCATGATGGTGCGATCGTAATCGGTGCTGCGTACGTATATCTGAAATAGGCATAAGTAGGTGATGTCTCACTGTGTGTTGGGTCTTGACCACAGGCACAAACTCAGCCTCGCTTGCAGTCCTAGGCCCAGGTCCCTGGCCCCAAAGGGAGCTTTGGGGAAGATGGAACCGGAAACGGGCCCAGGAGGAGCACAGGCTTATATATAGGTATGTAAAGGCAGAAAAGTCAAGGCTGGGGAAGATTTAAGAAGCTGAGCAAAGCTGTGCTGGATCGGACCAAGCATCCGTCTAGTCCAGCACTCCGTCCACAAGTGGCAGATGGGCACTGAGCAACCCACAGGATCTCTTGGGCAGGATGGGTGCAAGACCCCTGCTTGCTGAAGCTCTTCTGCAACTCGTGGTTCTGGGTGAGGTCAGGAGGTTGGAGCACAGAGAGGAAGGAGGAGAAAGAACATCATACTCTTCCTTAAGATAACTAAAGTGGTAGCGGGTGAGCATTACTCAACCTGTGCCAAGCTCCTTGAAGTGATCCAGACCTGAAGCAGCGCTATACTCCATTCTGGAACGGCTTCCCTACCTCCAATGCTCAGAGATATGGTGGCATCTGAGCATGGAAGAAGAGCTTTGATCCTGATGTTAAAACCGCCTGTGATCAGCTTGCAGGACAGAGCTGCACTGGTTGGCTCCTGTTCTCCAATGAACAAAATGCTCAGAGGAAGCCCAGTGGCTAATAGTACTGCAACAGAGCAGAGCTGAAGAAAGAGGATTCCGACAACACAAGAACCCACACTCAAGGGTTCAGTATGGGTCAAAGGCACTCCAGTACGTAGCATGGGAAGGGGATGCCATCTTGTACTTCACTGAGAGCAGCAAGATGTCTTCAGCCGGCCCTGCTACTGGAGCAGCTTTCTCTTATAGCAGTCTAGCTATTTATCTTTCTTTCTTTATTAAATTTATAGCCCAGCTTTTTCTTGCAAAGAACTAGAAGCTTACATTATTCTCTTCCTGCTCTCAAATTTATCCCCACAACAACAACCCTGTGAGGTAGGTCAGGTCAGAGTCTGTGACTGGCCCACTGAGCGCATCCAGGTGCCCCTGCTTTTTGATGGAATATCAAATAAATAAGCTTTGAAATATCTGCTGCAAGTAACTTTCCCTGGGCCCTGCTCCAATGTCATTTGCTCAGTGGGTGAAGAGGGTTTCCCCTGACCAGTCTTTTTACTCCGTTTTTATTCTTTGTGGATGTTCCTTTCTTACATATAAAAGCACTGAGTAGATTTACAGTTGTTATGACTTTAGATGCACAATTTTGATTCCTTATTTTTGCATGCTTTATATTTTGATTACATTATGCTATATATTTTAAAGATTATTTTCATAGTGCTTACTTATCTTGTGACTGTGAGCCGCCCAGAGGTGCTATGACACAATTGGGCGGCATAGAAATGTTTTAAATAAATACATAAATATCTCAAGATTTCTTGGGAGTTGATGACATGGGATACCAATGTTGCTAAATAAGCAAATATTTACCTCCTGTGGTTTATAGGAGGCACTCAAAAATCCAGCATATCTTTCTCTGAGGAACTGGCCCAGCTCTTTCTGTTGCAAAATACCTACCTGCAGCAGAGGAAAAGAGAAAAGCCAGAAACAACAAAGTTCTTAATTATAATCCTCCCTCACTTCTTCTGCCCCTCTGCAAACGCAGGGGTTACCCAAATGCAGAGTGGAACAACACAGATTGTGGCAATGCAAACAAACCTGGCCTTACCCCAGTCAGCTGTTGGAAACCTTGTGGCCAGGGGCCTTCCTTGTGAGGATCGGTGGGGTAGGTGCCCAGGGGGGATCGGTCACCATGGCGATACACCTGAGACAGAAGGGGTAGCAGGTGTAGTGGCAACCTGAAGAGCATTTCCCACTCGACGGTAGTGCGAAGTGTTGGCAATCTTTCTAGACCTAAGACTGGCTAATCCCAGCCATAAAATCTAATGTAAATTCCTGGGACTTAGTGTGGGACCCTATATAAAAGCTTTAAATTAAATAAAGAAACAAACTGATTGTTCCTATTGTTTCCCCTTTTTTATCTCTATGTTCATCTTCGCTTTCCACTCATTTATTTATTTATTTAAATATTTATATGCCACCCCTTGCAACTCATGCTCTCCTTTCCTCCTGATACACTGGGTGTTCAATGGTGGAGTAGCTTGCCTGCCTTTACTGGTTTTTGGGGATGGGTGGTAAGAAAAAAAAGATGGGAAAACACAAGAGGACTGTGAATGTAATCTGACAACTTTTGGAGGCCTCATAAAATTCCCTATTTTGAGGCAGGGCAATTGCATAATATATGCCTATTATTGTTCTCTCTCTCATAGGCTTTCTTGTTTCTCCTTGCTCTGATGGATGTCTGTGGCATTGCTGGTGAATTAAGGTGCAAGCCAGAAACAAGATTTTTTTTTTTTAAAGGTTTCCCCAAACCATGTTGAACATATTATTCTTCATGAAGGCTATTACACGTTTTTTTAAAAAAGATTTCTCCAGGTATCAATCATCTATCTACCTCTCAGCCTTTCAGCATGTCTATCTTATTACTTCAATTGATGTAAAACCTTTTAAACCATTACAATTGATGTTAATTACTCCTCTTTATATCTGATGCATTATAAAAGGGCCTTCTCTCTCTCACACACACACACTCACTCACTCACTCTTCTCAAAATATGCATTAGGCTTATTTCTTAAACGGTTCCTTTAAAACATTTTTTTTTCTAGTCAGGGGTATACAGAAGATAGTGACATTATTACCCAGTCCTACTTGTCAAACATATACACTGAAAAATCCATAAATGTGTGTGAAATGCGTCTGTGCACAGAACACACCGAGAAACATTGTGCCCCCTCGAAAGATCCCTAGCAGTACAGACTGGACTTCTTTTTGCCCAGTTCACCATAATGAGGACCATTTCACAGGTAATGCAAAAACTTTGGCCTGCTTCACGTGGCAAAAGCCACACCCTTCCCGAGGCATATGAGGACCCCCAGCTCCCAGTCCTTGGCTCCCAGGCTCATCCTCTTCCCTAGAGAGCCCACGCGTCCAAGCCCCTCCTTGGCACCACCCCATTCTGGGTACCAGCGTAATGAAGCGCAGCGTCCGTCCGTGGACCAGGACAACAGGCAGAACGTCCTGGAGGAAGATCATCAAAGGTGTCAGAGTCACACAGCGACTCATAGTGTTGCATAGATTCCACCACCTGGACACTGCTGTTTTCGGCCAGGGAGGGCAAACACTTAGATTTTATAGGCCCAGTGTCATACCTTGTCATTATGCCTCCTTTTTTGCTGACAGGTTCCATCTCACCGGCGCCACCGCAGAGTGTCCGCATGGTGGAGGGGGTGTGAGTTCAGAAGGCATAATTTGCTATCCCCAAGCTCACAGCTGCTGGCCACCCTTAAAACACATTCTGGAGTGGTGGAGAATTACTCCCCGTGATTACAGGTCTTACGTTTTGCCCGTTTGATTTGCAGAGGGAAGTCTGAACATGTGGTAACAGGTTGCTATGCTTGCTTTCTGGAATACAAAACAGAAGGATGAGACGTTATTTAACAGGTAGGGAGAAGGATGTCAGGAAGCAAAAGGGATGCTCAGATTAATTAGCACTTCAATGCAAGGGTTGGGGGCATGTGTGTCTCTTCAGATACTGTTGGACTACAACTGCTATCAGCCTTAGCTGGCATAGGTAATGATGAAGGATGATGGGACAACAACATCTCAAGGAGAACACGTTCCTGCTTGAATGCATGTGCCTGAACAGTCACATAGCAGGGAGCGGAGTTCAAAAGTTATATTTGAACAACTGGAGATCATTTTTAATGTATGTCTCTGGCTATGCAGTCTGGAACTCCAAAGCAGAAGTAAGCCTCCTGAGAGAGAGTGTGACATAGTGGTTTGAGTTGGACTGGAGCTTGGGAGATCCAGATGGTAGTCTCTGCCATGAAGCTCACTGGGTGACTTTGGGCCAGACTCTTGGGTCTCACCTACCTCACAGGGTTGCTGTGAGGAGAAAATGGAGAGAAAGGGGACCATGTGAACCCTCTTGGGTTCTTCACAGGGGGAATATGGTGGGATGTAAATAAGTAATAGCTGAGGATGGTGCAGCTGCTGAATGGTAATTGGGCTGGAAGGATGAGACTTCTGCCAGTATTCGCCTTCCCCACCTTCTCGCAGGACAGCTCAACATTTATTTTTTCCATCTCTGCCCTTCTCTCTCTCTCTCTTTCTCCATCCGTACCAGCCTTCCACCAACCTGGCACCATCCAAATGTGTTAGAGTACAACGCCCCACATCCGCAACCAGCATGGCCAGGGGTCTGGTCTAAAGGCAAAGAACCAGCAGGGACCTTGACGTGGCCTCCCCACACTTCGCACCTGTAGGGCAGGTGGAGCAAGGCACACAGATAATCTGGAGGTGCACTGTTAGATCACTGCCATTAAACCACACTAATGATGCTCATTTTCATACACACACAGTCACATAAGCCTGTTTAAGGTAAATCTGTGTGCTCTCTTGTGGTGATGTCCTTCGCTTCCTTTTTTATAGCAATATGTAAGTGACCACTTGACTGTGTACTGAGAAGTCCCATATAAGTCCTGCAGGCCCCGTAAATAAGCCTAGCTGAGAATCCAGAGAGGGTCTCTTTTCTTTTTAATTTCATGTATATCCTGTCCTTTCCGATGAAAGGCTCAGGACTGCTTTTCAATAGCTGCACCTTAGCTTTGAAAGTCCCTTCTGTGGAAGGACTATCTCCAGCCCTCATTAACAATCTTCCCCAAATTGGTTTATAGCCCTCCTCATTAGAAACATGGAAACATAGAAACAGAGTGAGTCAGAAGGGGCCTCCTGGGCCATCTAGTCTGACCTCTGGCACCAGCCGGCTCCGCTCACGACATGCCCACCATGTGTACATCCAGCCTGTTCTTCAACACCCGCACTGATGGGGCCTCAACGACCTCTTGTGGAAGCCCATTCATAGAAACACAGAAACAGAGCAAGTCAGAAGGGGCCTTAAATTAGAAAGGTATTTAATGTATAATCAGCTGCTTTTAAATCTTTCTCTCCCTTAATATCTGAAAAATCTTTATTGTTGCTGAACTTTTAATCTCTGCTGATATTTCTGGGTTTTTGATTTAATTTGTAAAGGGTATTTTTAATGGTGAATTGTTTGATGCCTTGGACTCTGAAGAATGAAGATGGAAAATACAAGTTTTACATAAAAATAAATAGAAATAAATTACCATCTAAAGTGGGGGGACCAGCAAGACTATTTATTTATTTAAAGCTTTTCTATCCCATCCTATTACAAAAAGTCTCATTTGAAGTAACTGAAGTAGTGCCCACTGCTACCTAACAAGGGTCTTGTAAAAGCATCAGCTCCAGAGTTTAAAATTATATAGTGGCATATATTATAAAACAACATTACTTACTGGCATATATTATGAAAATACTATATATTGTACTTTTAAGACCACTTTGTTGTCTCTCTCTATGGCTGAGAGACAGAGCTACCTTTCAGAAGTCCAGAAAGCTAGTGGTGCAAATGTTTGCACATCTGAAAGTCACGAATGCTTCCAGGGAAGCAGAACAACTGTTTCATGCCCTGCCAGAACGCCATTCCTGGTCAATGCCCTTCTGGCCTCCGTCCTGCGTTCAGGAGCAGCCTTTGCCCTCTTGCCTGCTCTTCAGAATGAAGAAGGGCTGAAGAGCGACAAGCAGCAAATTAGAGGCAAGCCATGGCGGTATTCGGAGTCTTCACTGTCTTCCTCCTTTTCCTTGCGGCAACTGGTCAGTGCAAAGTGTACCTTTATACTAGCAGTGCTGCCCGTGTTGTCATGTGGGACCTGTCCCTTCCAAAGGGCTGTCCACCCTGAGCCATGTGGCGCTTATTGCCACGTATAATTGTTGATTGGTAAATTGCTAAAATTGTCAGCCTTCAGGATGTTGCCGCCTCCTCCTCCTTGGGGCCCTACAGGTGCATTGTACTTCCAGAGCAGCCTTCTCCAACCTGGGGTCCTCTATGGCTGCTGGAATACAACTCCCATCATCCCTGGTCAACACGGTGCTGTCTGGGGATAATGGGGGTTGTAGTCTGTCCCATCTGGAGGCTGGGGGACACTGTTGTAGGCAGCCTTATTTAACCTGATCCCCTCCCCCCTAAATCTTTTGGACTACAGCTCCAAGCTTTCTTGAGCATTGGCCTTGCTGGTGGGGCTACTGGAGGTCCAGAACATCTGGAGAAGGCTGAACGTGATGGAGAAGGGCTGTGCTAGGTACACGCACCTACATTCCTAGCTACAAAACCTAAAGGGACCATGCAGGACTCATCCTGCCACTTCACTCACTGCAACTCCTGAGACATATTTTGAGTTGGGCAGGGATGGGGAATTTCCAGTGCTGATTATGTTGGATTACAATCCCCATTACCTCTGAACATGCTGTTTGGGGCTGATGGACACTGGAATCCATTAGCACTGGGAGGGGCACAAGTGCATTCCATGTTGGTCAGCAACATGGTTTGTTTAACCAAAACAGTAAAACACACACTCGGCTTCTAAACTGCAGTGAAGTTAGATAATCGTAGACTCAGAACTTAAAAGATCTTCCTCTCACAGCAGGCTGCTTGCTTGCTTCAGAACAGAGTAAGCCAGCCGGGTTGTATTTAGGGAGTCCTCCTACACATTCTGCTGTGTGAAGCCTTGGGCATTGCTCAAAAGCCGTCCTCCAGGTTGACTGAGGACGGGCGGCGTAAATGCATTCAGCAGAAGAGATTATCTGACCTGTGTAGCAGCACTTGCTCCTATTTTCATCTGTTAAACGTTGGATGGTGCCCAAATGGAGTGAAAATAGCAAAGATTTAATTTATTACATTTCTATACTGCCTAATAGTCAAAGCTCTCTGTGCATTATAAAAACCTTTAGCTACAAACATGTAAGCAGAGCAGACACACACAGGCACAACACTCAAACCATATCCCATGTTATCCCGATAAAATACCTATCATAGGCCTCCAAATGTCAGATGTTAAAGTATAAGTTGCACAGATCACTCAAGGAAGTGAGCCAACTCACAAATTACACATGAAGTCAATGTATGAATTATGTAGTCAAATAATCAACTACTATGCATTTTACAGACTGGAAACAGAGAAAGGGATGACTTGATTAGTGTCTCACTCAAACACAGAGCAGAAGCACTTCTATCTCCCCCCCCCCCCCCCCACACACACACAAAATGGTTTTTACTTATTTGTTGGGCCTCTACAGTCTACATTCCCCCTCTAATAATGGTCTTGCTATTCTTGTCATTTCTTTTTTCAGAGTCTGTTGCCGTTGATGGATTTGACCTCACTGATGCCCTTGGAGGCTACACGGAGGCTCCCCAGATAAACCCGCAAACACAACGTAAGCGAGGGCTGCAGAGAATGTCGGCGACAGGAACTGTTTTTGCAGGGGGGTCATTATAGGTTGCTAATGCCAGAGAGAGAAAATTATAGGAAAAACAGCTTTCTTATTATTGAACTTAACGGAGTGCTGGACTAAGCTTAGGAAGACTTTGATTCATATTTGTGCTAACCAGTCACTCGCCATTTCTCAGCCTAACCTACCTAACAGGGTTGTTGTGAGAATGAAAGGACACGGAGAGAAAAACATTCTGCAACTCTTCAGAGGAAAGGTGGGACATAAATGTAATTGGACATCAGATTGTCAAAATATACCTTCCTAGGGGTGTGGTTGGAATTTTTTTTCTGAGGCATAAAGAAAATATGTTCTGCTACACTTGTTTCTATGTAATTTACTTGGGTTTAGGCAATGTTGGCAAGCCACCCAAAACCCATGGGCTGTTTTAGGATTGAGGGTGGATTGTCAGCCACCTTAAGAATCCATCCTTGCCAGGTTTGCAAATAATGAGAAGCTGCTACGGAGCACTGCTGCTTGAATATTCAGAATGGCAGCCACTGGAGCAATGAGAAGCTGTGTAGAGAAATTAATCCATGGTGATGCCTCATTACATGAGAACTAGGCCAGCTGTTTCTCAACCTTGATTTACCCATCTGTAAATTAGGAATAAAACCTGCTGACTTGACTTAGTAAAACCTAGTCAAGAACAATTGAGCACTTTCCCCTGTTTTAAAGACTTGGGTTCTTTAAAATATACACAATGGCTCACATTCGGGGATTGAGTATAGCTTGAGAGTGGGTTGTCGAGATAGCAAATCAGGGTGAACAATTCCAGGTTCACAAGCAGTCATGGATTCATGGTTAAAAATCTGTTTAAAAAAATCTGCAAGCTGAACAATATACAGCTTGCATTTCAGTAATAACCTATGTTTCAACAACAACCAGCATTCACCCCACTCTCAGTCCTTGAGTGCAGGTTATCGTGTTGTCTGACCCCAGTTAAAGAATCAACAAGGGTAAGAGGGCCACACTGATGTATCCACCACCACCAAACTTCCCCAGCACCTTTACCCTAAATCTTCACTTCTGTGTGATATGAGGCTGCCTCATGCATGGTCCCAAGACGGTGTTATATTTGCAATTTAATGCTGCACCTTTCTTGGCTCTCCAAGGTGTGTCCAGGCTGATGCTATAGATTAATCATTAACGTGCAGGGGAGTGGCTGCCCTGTAACTATCAGTTCTTGCAAGCTGGGCAGGCCCTAACAGCACCACAACAATTGTTTTCCCGCTTGCTTTGCAGCAGGCAAAGCACCAATTACCCTGTGTGGCTGCCCTCTCTTCCACTCCAGCTGTCCCTTAATGCCAGAGACAGTCACCATTTTCGACAACCACTTTTTGGTCAGTTACAGTCCTCATCCTGTTTTCAAGTTTCTGAATAAAAAAGTTGTTAGTGTGATAGGTTAGTTAGCAATACATTCGTTGTAGCAAATTTGGAAGTGCTCATCATTGCTGTGCTGATGCTGGGTAGATGGGGGCAGTAGTATGAAAATAAAAATGCATTCACACACACATGCGCACTATCCTTACCTGATGTTAGATACTGATTTAAGGATACCTGGCCTTGGAAAGAAGCGTGACACCCTTCAGGAACGCTACAGAAACTTCATTTGTGGAGGTTCTATTATTTACCACTTGTGGTAATATGTTGGTTTTCCAGTAAGAGCAAAACACTGTTTTCCTGTAATAGCATTCATCATTAAGGCTAACAACAAGAGGTTTGATATGCATAAATAAAGATTACATCAACCACAGTATGTTTTTAAAGCAAAATGGTTCTGGGCTGATATTAGTGGCAATAGAAAAATACCCACTGTGTGCACAGAATCCCTTTTAATATATTCCAGGGCTGATGGGACCTAAACCCAGGTGGAGAAGGGGGGTTGCCAGTCTTTCTTTCTGTCCCTTTTTTCAGGATGGAAGAGGCAAGAATGTTGTTTCTTTAATGGAACTAGCAGAAATTAAAGTGGTGAAACTTTTCCCAACATGGCGTACAACAGTGATGGGGGAGACCTTCACCACTTGAATGTGTTCTTTTCACGTAGCTTTTAACATGGACAGGGCCTGTGCCGGGAAACAAAGGTGAAACCCTAGGCCAGTGATGGCGAACCTTTTCGAGAGCGAGGGCACAAACTGCAACCCAAAACTCACTTATTTATCGCCAAGTGCCAACACTGCAATAAAACCTGAAAACTGAGGTTTTAGTTTAGAAAAAGCAACTCACAGCCAGTCCAAGCAAATATATATATACATCCTTGGTAGAACACTAACTGGCCACGTGAAAGCTCAGACGAGTCGCAGCTTAATGAGTTGTGGCTCATGACATCATCGCCTGGTGCCACTACTCCTTTCTGAGCATGCGCATGGCCCCTATGT
Source organism: Varanus salvator macromaculatus (assembly GCA_023646645.1). Taxonomy (NCBI): domain Eukaryota; kingdom Metazoa; phylum Chordata; class Lepidosauria; order Squamata; family Varanidae; genus Varanus; species Varanus salvator. Next base: position 5,936,540 of record JAIXND010000781.1, read on the forward strand.
GATGGCCACTATTATCCGATGCTCAGCTGCTGGGGTGATGCTGAGGCGACTTGGTTTGCATGCCAACAGAGAGGGCTCCGAGTGGCCACTGTGACACGCATGTCATAGGTTCGCCACCACTGGCCTAACCCTACCCTGGTGCACATCCCTAACCCTAATACAGGGGTAAAATGCCATTGAAAAGAGGGCAATTTTGAAAAAGCCTTCCTTGGGCAGCTTTTTCTGCACAGCTCATCATTTCTGCCCATTCTAAACACATTCCAACAATCAAAATCATTCCAGGACACCTCGTTTTTCTAACCCTAACCCTGCCCCGGTGCACACCCCTAACCCTAATACAGGGCTAAAGTTCCATTGAAAATAGGACGATTTTGAAAAGGCCTTCCTTGAGAAGCTTTTTCTGCACATCTCAACATTTCTGCCCATTGTGAACACATTCCAACCATCAAAATCATGCCAGGACACCTCATTTTTCTAGCCCTAACCCCGTGATGGTGAACCTTTTAGAGACCAAGTGCCCAAACTGCAACCCGAAACCCACTTATTTATTGCAAAGTGTCTACACTGCAATAAAACCTGAAAACAGCGAGTCCAAGCAAATATATACTGTATATATATATATCCTTGGCAGCACACTGATCAGCCATGTGAAAGCTCAGACAAGCCGCTGCTAACGTGTTGCGACTTGTTGCATCATTGCCTGGCACCACTACTCCTTTCCGAGCATGAGCATGGCCCCTATGTGCGCTGTTATCTGATGCTCGGCCGCTGGGATGATGCTGGGGTGACTTGGCTTGCATTCTGACAGAGAGACCTCTGCATGCCCACTGTGGCATGCATGCCATAGGTTCGCCACTACTGCCCTACGCTGACCCTGGCTCATTTTGAATCCTGCTGAGCTGAGGAATCTTGTCAATGGAAGAGAACCTGTTTGCTTTTGAGTGAACAGCTCTGCTTTGCTTCCTTTCTGTCTAGAGTGTCCAAATACTCCCCGAGACATTGCCTTCTTGATTGATGGTTCAACCAGCATGCGACCCCAAGAATTCTTGCAAATGAAGATGTTTATTGGAGATGTCATGAAAAGCCTTCCAGGGAATACACATGTCAGTAAGGGGTGATCCACAAGGGGAACGGGCTTAGATATGAGGCGATCTTGCTCAGGGTTGGTCTCCAAGGATTAGGGGTGGGCCAGAACCTTCTGAAAAACACCCCTTTCTTCATGGCGGGAATTCTGTTGAGGCAGCGTGAGCAAGCCCTTCCAAAGAGCCAAACCAGAAATAATGGACATGTTTATGACGTATCGGGCTGATTTTTTTTTTTTTTTTGATTGCAGAGGACAGCAACCTCCAATCCATGGGTCCAACTCATGAGTCCAGTGTGGTCTACAGAGGGTTGGACACCTTCTGCAGCCCTTCCTTTCTCTTCCTCAATCTCTGCTTCCTGACCTGGGACAGGAATCCTAACCATCCCACTGGGAGGAAAAGGTGTGTGTGGGAATTCCCTTGTTATCTGACTGGAGGAAAAAAGAGAATTCCCATGCTTATCACCTGTCTTCTCAGTGGGATGGTCAATGGCATAAAGAAGAATTAACTGTGCAGAAAAAATGGACTGGCCAGTGAGTGATAATGTTTTGGGAGGGAAGAGGCTTCATCCCGCCTGCAAACTTGGCTCAGGGGACAATCTGAACCCCGGACCAAAATAGGTTGGTATTTTGATGCCACTGTTCAGGCAACCATGGTCTCCCAAGTGGATCACATCTGTGTGTGAGAAAGAGAGGCCTTGCCATGAGGCTGACCAAACAAAAAAGACGAGGACACACAAGGGAAGAGGAGTGAAGGGAACAGGCAGAGGAGGGAGATCATTTCTTTAAGGGCAAAACAAGGGAGTGTCTGTATCCTTATTTAGCCTGGCCGATCTTTCCTTGCTGGAGTATTTGCATTTGCTGAACAGGAATTATTCAAAGGACAATGTCCTGGCGAAATGCTTACAAACTCATAAAGACAACACACTCGAGAGAGAGGATAAAATAAAAACAAAGTCATAACCTTTCCAGGTTGGTCTCCAAGTCCTTGTGATCGTTACCATTAAAGGGCAGCAGACTGTAAATACTGGACATAAATCACCATAACCTGGAGGGACTTTCTGCCCCAGGCAACAAATGTGGAGTAGCCATCTGTCCTGCTCTATACAGAACAGTTCTCTAATTGAAGGGCTGCCAAAGGACAGTTCTCTGAAAACCTGCCTGGTTTCATGGTGATCATATGAAAGGAGAGGGAGGAGGCTTCTGGCTCCTTATCTAGAGCGAGCACCTAAAGGATAGCAGAGGCAGCAGGCACTGACACCTGGTGTCTCTTCCCTGCAATCATGTATTGTGTTCCCTTTTAAATCATTTCTAAACATGCATCTTTGCTTTTGAATCAGCATATACATATGCCCTGCAAACAGGAATTCTCTCCTCCAACCCTTTTTTAGGTGATGTGTAAGTGGCCACCCCAACCAAACACCTGGAATTATTTAACAAGAGCAATAACCAATCATGAACTGGAAAATTTCAGAGGAGCTGTTTCCCCTGGTAATTCTTCTCCATCTTCTTCAGTTCTCCCTCCTGCAGTTCTCGAACAAATTTGAGATACATTTTGAGTTCAGACACTTCCATGACAATCGAAATCCTAGCCAGCTGCTCAGCCGCGTTAATCAGCTGGGAGGCTCCTCATACACAGCCAGTGGGATCAGAAAAGCCGTGTAGGTATTTTTGTTCCTATTCTCCCTTCCTCAACATCCCAGGTTGCCTCTGCAATTCCTGCTGGGGCAAGAAATTCAACAGGTGCCTTTTCTGCTATGGAGAAGCAGCAATGCAGAAAAATTTCACCTCTTGAATGTCTGCCTGTTGCCTCAGAAATATGCCAGGAAAATAATGCTTGGATTGGACGTCCTTCCACTAACATCTGTGTTTCTGCATACCAGTCTCAATTCTTCTCTTCCCATTTTAGCAGGGACCTCTTCGACCCTCGCAAAGGTGCCCGTAATACAGCCAAAAAGTTTCTCATTGTGGTGACAGATGGGGAGAAAATTGGAGACCCTCTGGAGTATGCAGACGTTGTAGAGGAAGCCAACAGAGCTGGAATCACCCGCTTCGCAATTGGGGTGAGGGCTGACTTTCTCACCTATGTTCTTCATTTACCTGTCTTGACATCCCTCCCTTCAGCTCAGTGAGAACTCTCAGAGTGGATTACAAAGATAAAGGCACAAAAAAGGCAGATTAGACATGGGTAAAATCTGGAGGTCTTTAACTACTGCCAAAAAGTCTAGACTTTGTGCTCCGTTTCTTTAAAAAAAAGAAGAGGTGACACTCAAGGAAACAAAGATGAGGAAGAAAGAGGGGGGAAATTAAATCGATAACCTGTAGAGCTGGTGGAACTGCCCCGCTTCCCCTCTTTTCTTCCTCCTGGAGCAGCCTGTTAGATGCATATGGCCTTCAGGCATTGGGGTCTTGGGATCAAGACCCACCTTTGGCATGGGGTGCTTCCAGGTGGGCCTTTTCTGGAATTAGAAATTAGATAGCAATTTCTCCCTGCCTCCTTCATGAACTATTTTGCTGTGCCGTGCTTTATTTTAATGTTTCCCCCATAGCCCACAGGGCTTTCTGGATGGTTTACAAGTAAGCCATATAACGACAATAAAACAAGCGATTACAAAAGATTAAAACCCTGTCAGAATCAAATACACAAAGCTGTCAGCTCATGATGGTTGAATAAAATTAATACACAGCATAGCAGTTCAGATAAATTAAACAATGTTAAATGCAATGCATCTTTCAAAACATCTGGTAAATAAAAAGGTTTTCACCTGGTGCCAAATAGAAAGCCATGGCACTGAGTGTTCCTCCTTGGGGAGCATGCTCCAGAAGTGGGGTGCAATCACAAAGAAGGCCCTCCTCCTTACTATCCCCCCCCCCCACTTCCTGGACCTCCGTGGATGATTTTAAGGGCCAGGTAGAAATATACGGAGAAAAGCGTTCCTTCAGATACCCTGGTCCCAATCTGTTCAGGGCTTTAAATGTAAGTGGAGTTCAACAGGCAGCCCCTGCAGCTGACAGAGGACCATCATCATGTGATCTTGTGGGCCAGTGCTCGTTATCCATCACGCTGCCCTTTTCTGAACCACTTTGGAGTTTCTGGACTGTTTTCAAAGGCCGTTAGAGCACATTGCGGTAATCCACCGAGAGGTTACCAGAGCATGGATCACCGTGGCAAGGCTGTCAGTCCGGATCAGGACGCAGTTGGGAGATCAGTCTCAGCTGATCAAGGGCACTCCTTGCCTCATTTACGGGAAGCTTAGATGATATCACCATCTCACTATGACCCTCCTATGGTTTCTTATTACTTCTTCCATCTTCTTCCTTAATGTAGAGCATTTGCAGAATAGTTGCAAAGTGCCTTTTGGTTATCAGTGCTAGGAATCCTCCACTGGGAAGTGTTCCTAGACTTAAATATTTGTCAAGTCATGATTCCCCCATCCGTAGAATAGGAATCATAATCAAAGCAGAGCAAAGCCTCACCAAAAACATTAAGCAGCATTCCCAGTTTCAAAATGCTGTATAAATGATCAAGGGCACGAAGATCCTGCTCACTCATCCACAACCCCACAAACATCTTTGCTTCAACCGCTCCCTTGCTGTGTGATGTGGGGCTGCATCACACACGAGCCCTGGAGAAAGCTACTGCTCCAATTTAATGCTGCACCTTTCTTGGCTTCCCAAGGTGTGTCCAGGCTGGATGGTTCGCATTACTCAGTCACCTGCCCCAGGGGCTTGGCTGCCCCTTGGCATCAGCTCTTGCAAGCTGGGCAGGCCCTAACCGGCACCACAACAATTGTTTTTCTGGTTGCTTTGTGGCGGGCAGAGCACCAATGGCCCCGCATGGCTGCCCTTTCTCCTTTTCCAGCTGTCCCTTAATCAGGGCTGTCGTAGCAGCATTATGGGCCCCGGGCAAAGCAGTGTACCGAGGCCCCTACAACTACTGTTAATTTGGAAGTTTTCCAATTTTCCAAGGGTTAACATACACAGATTAGTATGGGGCCCACGGCCAAGTGCCCATCAGGCCCGTGCGTTAAGACAGCCCTGCCCTTAATGACAGGAGAGACAGCCCCCATTTCCTGGAACCTCCTTTGATATATCTGTCCCCGTTTTATTCAAGTTCTTGCCTTTTCAGCATGCCCTGTTAAACTGTTGTTAGTGTGAGACACAAAAACATTCATGCAGCAGCTCCCTTCCCAGGCCCAGAGTCAAATTTCTGAGTGTGGTGGAGGAAGCATCATTTGCCTGTCCACCATGCATGTGGCACCTCACAAAACACAAGAGCACCAGCCCTGCGTTCCACAGTTCAACGGGAATTGGAAGAGGCTGATAAGGCCGAGCTCAACCCCCGGCTCCGCTTCCGCATGCGGTCACCCATCCAGCTGTAGGCCCACGCCTCTCCAGCCTAGCAAAGATGCCTTGCCGTGTTAGCTTGACATATAACTGTGTGGAAGGGAGCGGAGGAAGCAGTGGGATCAACAAAGAAGCACTGTGTGATTGCTTCTGTTACATCTTCCTACATGCTAAGAAGTAGCAGAGCCTATAACCCTATTAGGTTTCTGGGGCATATGCGTGCAAATAGCTGCACATAAATGCTAAGGGCCCCATGCTGTCCACAACCTGCCCTTTCACACCTGCAGAGGTGTGTTTTAAACAGTAGTGGCATATTACTGGACAGCACCTCTCTTCAAGTATTTACTTTTGAACACACCAAGGGGTCAGTGGAAACAAGGGGGTGGTTCTGCGTTCTCGGTGAACCTGCACAGAAGCACAATGGACTGAGCCTGAAGCCCCCCGTCTCATGCTGGAAAGGCCATGCACAATGGTGTGTGTGTGGGGCGGGGGCGGGGGGGCGAGGGCTTCAGGCTCGGTCCATTGTGCTTCTACCCAGGCACGTGCAGCCTCGCAGTCGAAAATGCTGGGGGTTAATGCAGGCCTTCTAATAAAGATTTGATTAAAAGCAAGCATACTGTTCTGGTATGTAAATCAGTAGGGGACAGGCTATTGCAGAATATATTAATAAACCATTTAACAGACAGAGTTGGGCTCTCAGTGGCGCATCATTTTGCCCTTACACAAATCCAGGGTGCAACTACACTTTGAGTGCTGTGTATAGTTCGGCGTACAGTGGTACCTCGGCTCATAAATGCCTCCGTTCATGACCAAATCAGGTCGCGAACAGAAATTTCTGAAAAATTTTGCCTCGGGTCACAAACTCTGCATCAAGTGACACTAGCGATCGTGCCCATGTCCCCCCCCAACGCACCCATGATCGTGCCTGCCCCCCCCGAGCGCACCCGCTATCGCGCCCGCCCCCCGCCCCCCAGCGCGTTCGCTTCAAATTTTTGTGATTAAAAAAAATAGTTACAGAACAGATTAACCTTATTCACATAGAAACTTATGGGGAAATTTGACCTGGCTCACGACCAATTTGGGTCACGACCAGAGACCTGGAACGGATTAAGTTCATGAGCCAAGGTACCACTGTACCCAAAAAGGCATTGTGGAGTTGGAAAAAGTGTAGGAAAGATCATCTAAAATGATCAAGGGGATGAAGCGACTCTTCCAAGAGGAAAGGTTACAACATCCGAGACTGCTCAGCTTAGAGAAAGGTACAGGAGCTTGTGAAAGGTGTACAAAATTATGCATGGGATGGACAAAATGTACAAATATGCTTTTTCTCTTTTTCTCATACTACTAGTACACAAAGGGGCATCCCATGAGGCTGATTGATGAAACCTTCTGGACAGATTCAAATAAGGATTCCTTACGTAGCACATTCGACTAGGGGATTCACTTCTGGAAGATGTAGTGATCGCCACCAATCTGGATGGCTTTAAGAGGGGATGGAGCCAATCAGTGGAGAGGCTATCAGTGGTTACTGGGCCTGATGGCTACTTATTACTTCCACTACCAGAAGCAGCATGTCCACGGAGGCCAGTTGTGTGGGAACATGGCTGGGAGGATGTGGCAACGCACATGCTCTGCCTGGAGGTTTCCCATGGGCAGCTGGTTGGTCACCGTCTGAACGGGATCCTGGACTAGATGCCCTAGTCCAGCGATGGCGAACCTTTCACAGACCAAGTGCAACCCAAAACCCACTTATTTATTGAAAAGTGCCAACACTACAGTAAAACCTGAAAACTGAAGTTTTAGTTTAGAAAAAGCAACTCACAGTCAGTCGAAGCAAATCTATCTATCTATCTATCTATCTATCTATCTATCGTGGCAGAGCACTGACCGGCCATGCGAAAGCTTGGAGGAGTCGCAGCTAATGAGTTGCAGGTCGTAACATCATCGCCTGGCACCGCTACTCCTTTCCGAGCATGAGCATGGCCCCTACGTGCGCTGTTATCTGATGCTCGGATGCTGGAGTGATGCTGGGGAGACTCGGCACACATGCCGACAGAGAGGGTTCTGCTCGTCCGCTGTGGCACGTGAGCCATAGGTTCGCCACCAATGGCCTGGTGCACTCCCCTACCCCTAATACAGGGGTAAAATGCCATAGAAAAGAGGGTGATTTTGAAAAAGCCTTCCTTGAGTAGCGTTTTCTGCACAGCTCATCATTTCTGCCCATTCTAAACACATTCCAACCATCAAAACCATGCCAGGACACCTCATTTTTCTAACCCTAACCCTGCCTTGGTGCTCACCCCTAGCCCTAGTATAGGGCTAAAGTTCCATTGAAAATCATGCAATTTTGGAAAAGCCTTCCTTGAATAGCTTTTCCTGCACAGCTCATCATTTCTGCCCATTCTAAACACATTCCAACCATCAAAATCATGCCAGGACACCTCGTTTTTCTAACCCTAACCCTGCCCCGGTGCATACCCCTAACCCTAATACAGGGCTAAAGTTCCATTGAAAATCATGCAATTTTGGAAAAGCCTTCCTTGAATAGCTTTTCCTGCACAGCTCATCATTTCTGCCCATTCTAAACACATTCCAACCATCAAAACCATGCCAGGACACCTCATTTTTCTAACCCTAACCCTGCCTTGGTACTCACCCCTAACCCTAGGGGTTTAATGGGTGCACCCATTTCCATCTGTAAAAGTCTGGGAGCAAAGCATTCTGGCCTGTGAGTAATCCACGCTCCCCTGCTTCATCTTGCTCCTGGGGAACACCTGGCCTTCAGTGAACCTTCCTGCCTGTTTCATTTCTAGCCTCCCACACCCCATTGCCAATGACCTCTCAATTGCTTTGTTTCTCTCATAAGGCTGGGCCATTATTCCTAAGCAAAACTGCCCAACAGGAGCTCCATGCCATTGCCTCTCACCCTACTTCGGACCACATCTTTCTCGTGAGACATTTCACAGGCCTCAGGGACATCCAGGACCAGCTGAAGCAGAAGATTTGTGCCATCCAAGGTACTGCAATTTGGGGGCTACAAGGGGAGGGGGGAGGGGAACAGTCGCAGCAGCAACTAGAATATAACTAGAATGAGCTATGTACATTCTGGGACCCCATTCCTTGCCTTTTAGAGAGAAAAATGGTTCCTACAACAAAAATTTCACAATGGAGCTCTTCTGCTGGACACCATCCTCAGCCATGCCCTCGTCCAGGACACTCCATTCCATTCCCTTTTATCCTGTTTTCTTCCCAAGAATTGGCATTCCATAGCCACTGAATTAGCATCCTATAGCAGTCCAGGTATTTTTGGAATTTCCTCCATTAGAGTTTCTTTTTAACCCACCAGTGCTTTTTTTTTTTTTACTGAAAACCTCAGGGTTACGGCAAACCTGCTGAGACTTCTCTCTTGTGCACGGGTGGCTCTGATCCAGCTACATAAGAATCAGCATTCATAGCTGAATATCAGAAACAGAGGGGAATGATCTGGATTAAGCTGCCTTTAACATTTTTTGCAAAAAGGCAGAATGTAAGTGAATTAGCAGCCACGACATATTTACATATTGCATAATTACTTTGTGCAAATGACAGCCACAAAATGTGGTGATGGCCAGTATTTTAAATGGCTTCCAAATTGGACAAGTTCATGAAATGGAGTCTCACTGTTCCATGAACAGCCTTCATGTTTTGCCTGTGGACTTTCTGGGGACAGCCGACTGCTCCCTGTGTCAAAACAAGCCAGGACAGCAGGGCCTACCTTATGGAATCGCTAAAATGTACTTCCGTGCTCACTGAACTTGCAGGAAAACAATGTTGGCTCACATATCTCTGTGATCATGCAAACAGACCATCTGCAAAGGGAGAGAATGCACATACATTAAACAGCACACGGTAGTGTGAGAACAGCACAGGGTAGTGTGAGAACAGAGTTGTTATTTTTAATTTCTTAGCCGTGACTTCAATAGCTACATGCAAGGCAGAAGTTAAAACATTTGGTACTCCCTGCAGCAGGAAGGGGTAGGAAAGGCTCTGTAGTTGGTGACTTCCCATGGTCACTCAGCTGTCAGCAGCACAAGAACCTTGCTCGGTCCCCCAGTGATGGCAGCCTTTGGCTAGCAATGTCTTCTAGTCCTGATTAGCTGTATGCTACCTCCAGTATCAGAGGCAGGATGCCTACATACACCTGTTGCAGAGGAGATGGGTGAGAGCATGCTCAGTCCTGCTTGTGGGTTCCCATGGGCAGCTGATGAACAAAAAACTGGATGAGATGGACCCTTGGTTTGATCTGGCTACACCCACCTCTGATATTACAGTGCAGGGCTGGGAGATGCATCGCACTTTCAAGTTTCTATGGTAAGCGCTTAGTTGTAGTATCTCAAACCTGCCAGGCTGGGATTACAGGAAATTCTGCTTTGTGTTCTCTAGGCCCAGCGATTCCAAGGGCTACAGAAGCGCCACAGTCACCAGATACATGCAGCTCACATTCTGATCCCCAGGTGCTGCGGAAACTGGAGCAAGTACTGAGTGGCCTCGATGAGGTGAAAGTCAAGCTGGAGGTGCTGGCTGCGAGGCAGGGGAAATGCGGCTGCACTCCCCATCACTAATCCTGAGCTGTGGGGCACATGGGGGTATATGGTCTGAAACGGCAGGCAAATATGAGGGAAGCAAACAAGCTCAAACATGAAATCCATCCGGCATATGGATGTGTTCTTGCACACTTATAACATGCTCAAGAGCCTCTGATGCCAATAAAGCCATCTCAATAAAGCCTTGTGCCTGTCTTTTCTGATGCAACAGCACTCAGCCATATATTAATGTCTAACGAACTGCTAGGGCTTTATTTATTTTAATCAATAGCCATGTTCTAACCAAAGCGATCAGGGTGATACAGGTGAAAGAGCCACCCTAAGTATACCGTGCAATCCTGTGCATGTTTACACAGAAGTAAGCCTGCTTTGTCTCCAGTGGGCTTACAATTAGGGAAATGTGTACAGGAGTGTAGACAAAATCTCAACCATGTGAAATAATGTCTAATATGGGGAAAGTGTGTATAGGACCCCTCCCCTCTCGATCTGCTTGTAATATGAAAATATGGGGTCAGTCAATGAAATGGACCCTAAACAGATACAGATACCTCTTAACAAAACAAGCAGTTACTTTCACAAATACACAATCACAAAACATGATGAGCTTTGAGAGGCGATTAGTCAAATTCATGGAGGAAAATTATGGAAGTGTCTAGTGATACTGATGACTAAGCAGAACCCCCACTGCCAGAGGCTGTGCACTTCTGAATGCCAATTAATGGAAGAGACACTAGTAGGGGAGTCTGGCTAATTCTTCAGCGCCTGCTTTTGAGCTACCTGTCGCATTACCTGTTGCCAGTCTATGCAATGGAATGCCAACTTGGGCCTTTGGTCTCAGGTTGCTTCTCACATAATGATGCAATAACAGGCACCTGGAGGAAAAAGTATATTTTCTGCAGCAGGTTTCAGAGCCAAAACATATTAAGTGCTAAACGATAAAGACAAGCTGGCCTCTGAGCATGGGCTGACTGCAACTTCCCCACTTAAGAACCAGATTGCTCCCTTCCTCTCCCCACCAAATCTGTAAATGGGGTTCAGTTTGGAAGTAGCACTTTACTTAACAGGACTGAACATGGTTCTCCAGTTCCTTATTTACACTTGGCTTTCCTTATTTGATGCAGGTGTCCTAAACAAAATTTGAGTCTGGGATAATAGTACCCCAATCACCCTATAACCTGGATGGGAGTTAGAAACCTTGATGATTGGTTCTGCTAGAGTTTGGGGGAACTATGCAGACCTTTGTTCTTAATATGGTAATTTTCCATTTATAATAGGTCATTTGAAGAGCACCCCCCACAACCCATATCTCCCAAATGTGTTTTTAAAAAGCCCTTGACCCTAATTAGTCTGAGGAGGGGCAGTGCTGCTGACTAGTCAATTTCTAAAGACAGAAGAGATGTTGAGGGCCAAAATCACTGTTATCTCTCTTTCCTGCTGTATCTGGCACACCCTGCATGGCTGACAACTTTCTAATCTCTGCTCTTCAAGATGATGGGCAAAATGCCAAGAAGTGGAAGGGAGCAGAGTTTTTGGAGGGTGGGGCGGCTCTTGGCCAGCCACTGGGGACGCAAATAGGGATGGGAGAATGCAGGCGGCATAGCAGAAAAGAGGGCCTCTTCAGCATCAGTGGCTCACTATGTTTTGGGGTGCTACTCTGAAGAACCAGTTCCGCTGAAGAACTGAGGAGCCGCGGGTTCCTTTTCCTTGCTGCCCCCGCTCCTATCTGCAAGCAGGGCTCTTTCAAGTGGACACAAAGCGGTTTACAGGTCAGCTTGTGAGCCCCAGCACCTCTTACAGCAATACCAAGCGCACTTCCCGGAGCTGGTATCGCTGTATCGCTGGGCTCCCTTCGTCGTGCACACGCCTCTTCACTTCGGCTCTCTTCGGAATCGCTCGGGGAATCCGGCGGAGAGGCAAGAGCACGACCAGCCTCCCCTCCTTTGCATCCGTTCGGGCATTTCCGTCCAAGCTCGGCAGCATCCATGTTTTTCGGCCATTTCCGTGCGTTCTCGGCTAGTTCCGGTTCCGCTCGGGGGATTCCGGCTCCGCTCGGCCTCCGGGGAAGCCGTAGTAGCAGCGGCAGCAGCAGCCTTTGCGGGATGGAAGGTACGCGCGAACGCCCCCTCCCCGCTCGGTGGCGGGCAGGGAAAGGGGGCGGGAGGCCGGGAGGCCACGCCCCTCGCGGTTGTGGGGGCTCCTAGAGCGGAGCCCTGCCTTGCGTCACGCAAGGTTGGAGGTCGCAGGTGGGGGCCGGGCGATTGGCCCTCTCGGCTCGCTCACGGACGGGGGAGGTCAAAGGCCAAGGCCTAAAGTTGGCGCCCGAGGCAGTAACTTTGGCGACGTCAGTTCAGAGCTCCTGATAGAAGAACTGGAAGAAAGGTCCTGGACTCAAATCTGCGCTCAGTTTTCGTTCCCCATCCCTCTTTTCCCCCTTCCCAAGAGCCACAGAGGGTGCAGGATGTGTCTGCGGTCCCTGGCCCAGATCTCCCGGGCCACCCTGGCCCAGAAGAGACAATACGAAGCCTGCAGGCCCAGTTGGCAGCCGCGTTGGCTGAAGTGGAGACTGTCCGAGCTGTGGCCGCCGTGAGCGAAGGCACCAAACATGAGGCTGTGGCGAGTGTCAGGCGTCAGTGCCAGGAGGAGGTGGCTTCATTGCAAGCCATCTTGAAAGGTGAGGGGATGCAAATGTTAGGGGGTGGAGAGGAAATGCGTTACTTAGAAACTTTAAACTGCCTCCTCCTAAAACTCTGGGGCAATACCCATGATTCTTGCCTTGTGGGGAACAGTAGCTCAGCAGTACAGCATACACTTTGCCTGTAGAAGATCTTGGTTTCCTAGAAGCCTAGGATACACTCCTGTGTGAACTCCAGGAGAGTTACTGTGCCTCAGTGTTGGCAGTACTGGGCTAGATGGACCCATGGTCTGATTTGTTATATTTTTCTGTTCAATGGTTGTGCATGTCTTCTCTCTGATTACAGACACCATCACCAGCTATGAGGCTCGCCTCTCAGCTTTGGAGCGGCATAGCCGGGAGAACGCCTGGAGTCGTTTACTGCCAAGGTCCAACCCACTGGACTCGTTGGAGAAACAGATGGAAAAAGTAAGCTGGGCCAGAATTCTCTGGGCTCACCAGGAAAGTACTAAGCTTAGGTTTGGATGAAAGCTTTTGTTTTCATAGGCACAAGAGGATACTCAGCGACTCCGGGCAATTGTGCTGCCAATGGAACAGGAAATTGCTGAGTTGAAGGCCAAGCTGGCGCATGCTGAGGGACTGGTTCAGGAGCTTCAGGGTGAGCAGGTGAGATGCGGTTGAAAGGGTAACAGGACACTGAGGAGAAGAAGGTTGTTGGAAGGGATGGATGACTTCAAGCAGTTTAGAATAGAGTGAGCATGTAGTTTGGAAAGGACCTGACAAATGAAGGAAATGGACGAGATTGCCTGCAATGTGCCCAGACTGTCCCAGAATAAACTAGAATCTATGCAAAGCAGTAATTATTATTATAATGCATTTGTATCCTGCCTTCTTCCCCTCTTCCGAGGAACTCTAGGTGGCTTGCATAGACCTCCTCCACCGTGCTTCATGCTCACAACCACCACCCTCTCAGGTAGATTAGGCTGACTGTGAGTGACTGGTCAGACACATGCTGTGCACACCAGAAAATCTAGAGCCACAGGTCTGCACCTGGATGTTGAAGATGTTTAATTAAACCAAGAGGTAGTTAGGATGTACACTAGCAAGTGAGACAAAAAGTGAGTGATTGAGCTGTCTGAGTGGTGTGGCTGGAAAGCTAGATTTTATTGGGTGGCTGTAAGTCTGGGAAAAAAGTATTAGATGAGTCGTTACTGGAAGGCAATTATGGCCTGCCAATTAGGGGTGTGCTGTTTCAGTTCAGGCCCAGAATTACAGGGCTAAAGCAACAGTGGGCCCCTTCTTAAGCTCTCAGTAACATCAGCTCACCCAACCCAGACAGCAGGCTGTAGGAGTTGGTCTTTGAAGTATCCATTTTGGGCAGCCTGCTTTTGTAAGTGCTTTCTTATTCATTACTTTTCCTTTCTCTTCAGCGTTCTTTATGTAGCTCAGCTGAATCTCTGCTTGTTGACCCTGAGACTGTGCCCTCCGATACACCTGGAGATGACCATGTTACTGTGGGGGAAGGAGGAGTGGCTGAGAAATTTGCCCGTAGTCTTGACAGTGTCTCCATTGCCTCTTTTTCTTCCTTGGCACCAAGTCCTGGGCCTCCTATCCGGCGCCGACGGCCCCCTAGTCCTGAGACTGCATCAATTGCTTCCTCTACTGGAACTCTGGTGCCTGAGACCATCTATTTGCCACCAGCGGGGTACCAGCTGGTACCTGAGTCAGAGTGGATGCAACTCCATGGACAGGTGTGTGTGTTTGGGGCAAAGTGTGCCAAATGGTGTTGTGAAATAAGCATGGTCTTTTGGATAAGGTCTTAGCTGTGCCACCCCAATTGTAAAACACCCTCCTGGAGGAGGCCTACATAGCTCCATTGTGGCTGGCTTTCTGCCATGGATTAAGGACTGGATTCTTGGTTAGAGTAAGATGGCAATGTGGATTTTTAGTTGTCTTGCTGGGTCCTTTGAAGGTGGAAACTTAGTACACATTGGAAATATTTGAAGATTGTAAAGTATTTATCATTTTTTTGTCATTCTTAGAGGATTCTCTATTGTTGGCATGGAGGTGGATACGGATAGATGGCGGGGACTAGCAGACAAACCTCAAAGACCTCCTGGGTCTCATTGTGTGCCTGGCCTCCTCTTCTAGGTGCGGCAGCAGTGTGAAGCTCTGGAAGAAGCAGCAAGGGAAAAGGCCAGTCTGGAGGAAGCACTGAGGCGTAGCAATGATGAATGTGGCAAGCAGGTATGTTTGTGGCATGCAGCTCTTGGGGCTGAAGCTCGGCCTACACCTGTGAGCCCACAGTTAATGTAATCTTAGATTTTTATTCCGCCCTTCTTCTCAGGAACTCTGGATGGTGTACAACATTATCTCCCTGTCCACTTTATACTTAAAGAAGTTTGTGGGTTAGACAAGGTTAAAGGTGTGGATGTCTCTTACAGTTTTAGGGTCAAATCCAATTTTGGAGAAACTCTTGGAGGCAATATTCTAGTAGTGGATGGGAACCAAAATGAACAAAACGAGGCATTTGGCAGTAACCAGTAAACTGGTAAATCTCTTACCGGCAGTAACCGGGTCTTAAAAGCATTTTAGTCTTAAAACCACACACAAGCCAAGAACGACCAAATGATCATTTATTGGGGGAATGGAGTATGGCCACCTGAGGAGCCACAGGGGCCTGGACTGGGATCCTCTTAATCCCTGGGCTAAGAGATGGTGACTGACTCAGGCTTTATCGCATGAGTTTCACATCTGAGCTGGTGTTTGGACTTGTGGCTCTCAGCCCCTGAGCCAGCAGCTTAGCACCACCTTTCCCAACCTGGTGACTTCCAGAATTGTTGGGCCACACCTCCCGTAACTGTCCAGCCCAAGCTGCTGCCTTAAGCACGGCACAGTGCTGGCTCTCATGCAGATAGTCAGCTGTACCTGCCATGCATTGTTCATCCCTTCTCTCTCTCTCCTGAACAGGTTCAGGTTCTCTTGACTCAGGTCCAGACCTCTGAGCGCCTTCTCCAGGGACTCCAAGGCACAGTGAGTGAAACCCAGCGCCAGACGCAGGAGCAGTTGGTGAGTGAATGCATGTGATTTGTGGCTAAGCCACAGCCTAGCAGAGGAATGCAAGAGCGAGACTTGGACAATGCCTAGCCCACTTACAAAGCTGCTGTAAATCTGGGGCATGTTATTACTGTCGCTCATGAGAAAACTAACGCAAGGGTGTTAACCAAGGGCCTGTTTAAATGTTCCAGCCCCCTGTGGAGACTGCCCAAGAACACCACCATGTGGCAGCACTTGGAACGGTGCACCCATTGTGCAAAAAGCTTCGTGCACTCCGTGTGAGATCCAGGTGATCTGTGCCAATGCAGTAGCCTCTCACCAGGAACTGGTGGCGTTGAATGTGGAGAAAGAATTTTGCACTGTGTAGCTTTCATGACTGCAAGTTCCCAGCTCACACGGTTGCTGATTATACAGCATCCTCATTCAGTTAATGTGTTGACCTTGTAATATGTTTGTACCACTGCATAAAGAGTTGATCTATTGTTTACTTATTACCTGAGCATCCCACCTCATTCAAGAATGACTCTTAAAATTATGCATTTTAATAGATTGTACACATAATGAGGGTAGGTAATGGTGGCAATGCAGCCTTGGTTCCAGATCTCTCTGCAGGGAGAAGTCAGGAGGAGCTGAAACTATACTCTGGGCCTGACTGATGGTTTAGGGAGAGACACCCTAAGGCTGCCATAAAGCAGGTGTCATTCCAGCGAATCCTGAGGCAGGGGATGGGATTGGAGAAGATGCTGAGAATGTCACTCTTGCAAGGAGGGGGATGTCATGTACAATGTGGCATGAAGTGATACATCCTGGTGGGGCAGGAGAGATCCACAGACATTCAAATTAAGTTCTGTGGATCGTGTTACTGGTTGGACCTGCAGCTGCTGTAGAGCTACTGGGAACTAGAAAGGGTGAAGTGTTGGACCCTCCATTTTTAATATATAAAATCTAGTTGTTCCAACTCTTGCTGATATTATTGTTTTAATTTATGGATTGGTGTTATTGTTTTGTACCTTGCATATTGTGAGCCACCTTGAACACAGATTGAAAGGTGGCACATTTTAAAGTCTAATCAAAAGCTGCGAGCTAACAGAGGCAGTTATTTCAGAGATCCTGTACATCTTCTTCTGGTTCCTGGCAGCTTGTGATTCAGCCCAGTTTCCAGCCTTTCCTTTTCTCTCTGAACAAAGCATTGACCGTCCCAGAAGTGTTGAATTACAGTTTGACTAGGGAGGGTAGGCGTTGTAATCCCACACGTCTGGGAGGGCAGCAGGTTGGTAAGAAAACGTCGTACTAGGCACACTGCAGAAAGGTGCTTTTCAGAGGCCTGTCCCTCAATCCCACATTAGGAATTAAAGGTCCCAGGGTCATGTCTTAATTTTCTCCCTACTCCCTTTACTCAACTTCTAGGCTGACTTGGCTGCATCTCACAAGCGCCTGAGCTACGAAGTATGGCGGCTCAATGCTGAGAATGAAGGGCTGCGTTCCCTGGCTCCTTGTCCCACAGATGAGGGAAGCAGGCACTTGCCTAGCACTGTTCCGGTAATCCTGCTTGGCCTTTTCCTGGTGTGGGCACAAGGGCATGGGATGCTGGCTTGGGGTGGGCAAAACACCGCAGCACAAGCTACAGGGGCTCTCTTCTTGTCTTCCTGCCTCTGCAGGAGTTGCAGGCTTTGGTGCACAAGCTGAGACAAGAATCTGCTACGCAGCTCCGGGCTGCAGAGCACCAGGCTGAGCGCCTGCGAATTGAGATTGTGTCCCTGCGGGAGCGGCTAGATGAAGAGGCAGCATCTCAGTCAGGGCTGCAGGGGGCGCTGGAGAGAGAACAAGAGGAAAGAGGTGGGCCAGGGAGAGGCAGCCTCCATGGGCAAGGATGTTGTAAACTCTGATTGGAGGGACGGGGATGGCCTTCGGGAAGCAAAGTGTGCTGGGCTTCTAAGAGATCCACATGTAGAAGTCTGATGCCTTGGAATTTGAAATACCTTTCTTGACTGTGTGGTTAATTTGCTCTCTCTCTGTCTTTGCCTCCCCTGTTGCTTTTGGATGAAAGAGCTTTTGCAAGGTAAGTTGCTTTCAGATACTGTTCCTGTATATTTTTGCATGGTTGGAGACTCAAGCCTGGCCCCCTTGTGAGCTGAGTCTCTTCTCGTCCTCTCCCCGCAGCCTCCCTAAATAGTATCCAAAGTGAGATGGAGAGACTGCAGCAGGGGCAGGAAGAGCTGAATAGAAGCCAGGTATGTTTGGACTTCTCTTTTTTCAGATATTTACCAAAAAACATTTCCTTTTCCAAAACTGGCTCCGTGCCTTCAAGACTCCCCAGCCCAACCTCAGGTAGCCTCCTAGTGAAGACCAGATGTGTTCCTCATGTGACCAGCCAAACTGAGTTAACCCATGAATGACTTTCCATTTCATGCTTTATAAACCTTTGTGTTTGGCATGTCAAGAAGGGTGATCAAGTATCTGGGAAGCTACAGTCAATGACTAACTGGAGTGCAGGCCTGGTTCAGACAAACCCCTCAGGCTTCCGGGGCAGCTGAGGTGCTATTTTCTTAGCGTAAGAACAAACAAATCAGTAGCAAAAGGGAGGGACATGTGCTTCCAAGGTAACTAAGTTTGTTCATTTATGCATGTATTGATGGTGGACCTTGAAGCAACCAAATGTTGCTCTTTTCTTCAACTTGGTGCCTTCCAGATATCTGAGCTAAAACTCTCATTTCCTCCAGCCAGCATTAGAAACCAACCAGGTTAGAAACACTTGCAATATCTGCTCTCAGATATGTATGAGAAGGCTCAGGTATTTTGGAAATGTGTTTACAATGAGAGTGAAAACAATATTCTTACTGGAAATTATTGTCAAAAATTCAAATCAGAATATAAAGTCAATGCAATAATTTTCCAAATGATGGTCATGTTGAATTTTGGATTTCTTTAAAAAAACAACAGGGCATGCATTAATAAATTTGACAAGTAATCATTCTGTACTTGCCTTAAATATAATTCCATGTGGTAAGATTTAGTTCTTTAAAAATGTTCTTCAAAATTGAATTTAAAGACTTTCAATACTGGAGAATCTGGATTAAGATCTTTTAAAATGTAGCATGTTTCTAACTTGTATCTAATGTACCTCAGTAACTGACTGTTCCACTTCAGTAAAAGCTGTCTTGCAGTTTGAGCTGTGGTAGAGCTCCAGAGTGAGTCCCAAGAATGGGAGCTGGAGCAGTGTAGACTTTGGGAGTGGGAGGCAAAGATGAGTCATTATTGAATAGGGACAGCAAGGTCATAGGTTGGAAGGAAGATGTGAGAAGGGTCCTTTTACAGGTAGAGATCAGATCTCTTCAGTCTTGGGCAATTGGTCCATTGCTTGCTCGTCTTCACATGAGAGCTGCAGTTATTATTTGTCTGTGGCAAGCAGTAGTTGCCTCCGGGTGACCAAAGCACTTGCTCCATTCCTTGTCCTGTCTTGTCCAGAAAGAACCCTGTGAAGACCCTGTCACATTTTCTCTGTTTCTTGCAGCCTTTTAAAGAATGAGATTTTTTTGTGTTGCAACAATCAACAACCGGCAGGGGGCTGTGTGTGCCTTCTACTAAAAAGTGCAATACTGGTAACTCATGGGTTGTACCTGAAGGTGGTAACTTCTGTTCTTTTCAGGAGTGTGGGGTGTTTCTGACAATGCCATGGCAAGGAGGTGTGCTCTGAGAAAGGTCTGTGGACTCATTCTCCTTCCTTCCTTATACTTACAGGTGCAGCTGGAAGCTCCCCTTCTACAAGAAGCCAGCAGTCTTCCAGATCAGCCTGAGCCTTAGACTTGAGGACAAGGAACTCAGGCCCCCCCTCCCCAGCAGCATGGGAACCTCAGGGAAACTATCACCTGCCAAGCACCAAAAGGGCCAGCTCTGTTCCCAGGGCCCCTCTGTGCATGGGTTAGGTGAACAAGAACTCTAGAGGTAGGATGGCTGGAATCTCCCATCTCCCACTCCCCAAATAGATACTGTACGCTCCAAAGAACAATAAAGGTGATTTTTGTATCTTTCCCTGTCTATGTCTCTCCTTTAAGTGGATGGCTTGCAAGATAGGATGGGGTGCCAGTAGAACAAAGCATCATCTTTATATAAAGCAACCCTCCAAGCCTTCCCAAGTTAAGTTTCTGCTTACATTCTTGGAACTTAAGGATGTATTCTAAATGTGGGACAATGAGAACAGGGCAGGCCCAAGATATTTTGCTGCCTGAGGCAAAGGACAACACATCTCCCCCACCCTCCACACACACTCCTTATTTCATGTAGAGTCCACCTAGACTAGTCAACAAACCTGACTGGCAACCAAAGAGCATCCACCACCACACCTAGGTCAGCAAGCTAGCTTAGGTGGCATAAGGCAAGACATATGGCGCCTCTGCTTTTAGCTTGCTGCTATTGTGCTGCTCCTTTGGGAAGGCTTCACTCAAAGACAGCTGCAAGAAATTCTTAAAGAAGTAACACTTTTGCTGTCTTGAGATGATTGCATCTCTTTACCTAACAGTGGGCCAGCCCTGAGAGTAACTTGGCTATAAAAATATTTACAGATCCATGGGAGTTTTGGGAAGTCATTAGAAAAATAGAATGCAGTGAAGCACAGGCCTGTGGTCATATCTGTCCCAAGGCCATGATGCATCATGGGTGCCAGTCAGTTTTGCTCTATTCCTTGACATGGTCTGTGGTGAAACTTATGCATAGCTGTTGGACAGGAGATTTGGAAAATCTGGGGTTTGGTTCCCACTGAGCCATGAAGCTCACTGAGTGGCTTTGGGCCAGTCACTGATTCTCAGTCTAACACTCCTCAAGGGTGGTAGTTGTAAGGATAAAATGGAGAGCAGGAGGCGTGTTAGCTGCCTTGAGTTGCTTTCAAGAGTTCTATAGGGAATGCAGTGACATGCAAGACTGATTAAGGAAACATGCATATTAAATTATTCTGGAAAATAAATTTCTTACTTCCAGTCAAGCTGGTGAACTTGTCATACTGCACAAAGTTCCTCAATATGGGGTTTGGTGCTGCTGAGTTTGAGCAATCCAATGTATTGTGGTAGTTCTTAATTGTGATGAAGCAATTCCTGTTTATAGAGATATAAAAAAGCAAAGCAATATCAATATGTTTACAGCTTCAGTCAGACACATGTGAGCATTCTCTCACCTGCACTCAAAAAGCAGATCTTGGCTGCATTATGAAATTGCATTTTAGGTTCGCTATTGACAAATACAAATTTTCAAATGGTAAAACAGCAGGCTAAAACTTCCTTCAGTGTCCCTTTTGTCCCTTTCCCTGAAACCCTTCTCTCTTTGTCATTCCATTCTACCATTCTGTATGATGTCTTCAAGCTCAGTTCGCTACACATACATACATGAAAACCTTGGGACTTGACTTTTCCTGAAGAAGAAAGATATGCTTTTGAAAATTTTCTCAATGAGGTGATTGCAGAGTTATAGCAGTAAGAGATGGGACTACCTAGCAACACCTTTGCTATAGCTGGTGAGAGGTGAGATGTTATATATACTCCAAGTGATTCTTTTTTCAGTGGTGTTTTTAGTACTGGAGAAAGTGAAGGAGGCAGAAGAAGTACTGAAGTCAACATGTTACTTTCCTACGCTTAGGTTTGTGACTTATCCTGTACATGTCTAATCAGAGGTAAACTCCACTGAATACAATGTGACTTACTCTCAAGTACATGAACACAAGAGCTGCTACCAAACTAAACATGACTACCCATTTATCCCTGCAGACCTCTGTCCATACTAGAGATGTGTATTAGAATAAAGAAACGGAGGGAAACTATGCTAACGGGACATTGCACAAGCCCATTATTTGCATGCCTCATGAAAGTATCAGCCAGTCTGGAAACACCTTTACTGGAATGTAAGCAAAAACAGAAATCTCATCTCAGAATCACTGACAGGATTATTACTCGCCCAGGAAATGATCGCTCTTTCTCTCACTCAGAGTTCTCTTTTCTAGTATCCCAGGAGTGAAGTCCCAGGGGAACAGTGCATGGGGAATTAAGACTGCTGGTGAGAAGACTCCCCACTTTTCTTGCAATGCGCAACAGCTGTTGCAGTAATTTCTCCATTTACGTTTATTTTTATTTATTTATTTATTTAAAAATTTATATGCCGCCCCTTGCAATAGCCTCGGGGCGGCTTACAGCATAATACAATACATTATTAAAAACATATAGCAAATTTAAAAACTGGCCCATCTCAGGTTATTATATAAAAACATGAACAAAAATAATAACAAGTTTAAATTAAACTTAAACATAAATTAAACATTAAACATAAATTAATTAAACATAAATTAAACATAAATTAAACATAAACTAAACCAAAACATAAACCTAAATTAACAATAATATTAATTAAAATATTGTCTAAATAAAAAGGTCTTCGCCTGGCGCCGAAAAGCAAATAACGACGGCGCCAGGCGAGCCTCTCTGGGGAGCGCATTCCATAAATGGGGCGCCACCGCTGAGAAAGCCCTCCTCCAGGTACTCACCCTCCTAATATCTTTCACAGAGGGTTCCCGGAGGAGGGCATCAGCAGCAGATCGTAAGGGGCGGGAGGGTGTATATGGTCGCAGGCGCTCCTTTAGGTAACCGGCACCCAAGCCGTTAAGGGCTTTATAGGTAAGAACCAACACCTTGAATTGGGCCCGGACTTCAATAGGAAGCCAGTGAAGCTGACGGAGAACTGGGGTGATATGAGAACCACGCCCAGTCCCCGTCAGCACCCTGGCAGCTCTGTTTTGCACCAATTGAAGTATCCGGACCGTCTTCAAGGGAAGCCCCACGTAGAGCGCGTTACAATAATCCAACCGGGAAGTCACCAACGCATGTGTCACCGTCGTCAGGCAATCGAACTCCAGGAAGGGACGCAGCTGATGTATCAGCCGAAGCTGTTGGAAGGCGCTCCTCGCCACTGCTGACACTTGAGCAGTCAAGGTCAGCTCCGGGTCGAGGAGCACTCCCAAGCTGCGGACCCCGTCTTTCAGAGGGAGTGCAACCCCATTCAAGACTAGGGTCAAGTCCCCTACACTGTAGCCAGACCCACCTACCAACAGGACCTCCGTCTTGTCTGGATTGAGCCTCAGTTTATTGGCCCTCATCCAGCCCATTACCTCGGCCAGGCACCGGTTCAGCACAGCCACCGCCTCACCTGGATCGGTGGAAAACGAGAGGTAGAGCTGGGTATCATCCGCATACTGATGATTCCGCAGCCCACACCTCCTGATGACCTCCCCCAGCGGTTTCATGTAGATGTTAAAAAGCAAGGGGGACAAAATGGAGCCCTGCAGAACCCCATGGCATAGCTGCCATGGCGCAGAGCCATAGTCCCCCAGCACCACCTTCTGGTATCGGCCATTGAGATAGGAGTGGAACCACTGCAAAGCAGTGCCTCCAACCCCCAATCCCGCCAGCCTCTCCAGAAGGATACCATGGTCGATGGTATCGAAAGCCGCTGAGATGTCAAGAAGGACTAACAGGGACGCACTCCCCCTGTCCCTCTCCCGGCATAGGTCATCGTACAGGGCGACCAAGGCGGATTCAGTGCCAAAGCCGGGTCTGAAACCGGACTGAAATGGGTCCAGATAATCAGTTTCCTCCAAGAGTGCCTGGAGTTGTCCCGCCACCACCCGCTCCAGCACCTTACCCAAAAACGGGATGTTGGCCACCGGTCTATAATTGGCAACCACCTCTGGATCCAGGGAAGCCTTCTTTAGGACTGGCCGGACTACCGCCTCCTTTAAGGGGGCCGGCACCCGGCCGTCTCTCAAAGAGGCGTTGACCACCTCCAAGATCCAGGGTTCAATCCCGTCCTTGGCGGTCTTTAATAGCCAAGATGGGCACGGGTCCAGTAAACAGGTGGTTGGGAGTACCGATCCAAGCACCTTGTCCACATCATCGGGCCGCAAAAACTGAAAGTCATCCAATAACGTGGGACAAGCAGGCATGGTTGGTCCCTCCCCAAAAGAATCTGTATCAAGAGTGGAGTCCAGCTCGTGACGAATCAGAGCAACTTTCTCCTGAAAATGCGTGGCAAACTCGTCACAGCGGGCTTTCGAGGGTGGCACCAGTTCTTTATCGGGGCCCGGTCTCGTCAACCCCTGCACCACCCGAAAAATCTCCGCTGGACGGCATTGTGAGGAGGCAATGGACGTGGAGAAGAATCGCTTCTTCGCCGCCCTCACCGCCACAGCATAGGCGCGATAGTGTGCTCTAAGATGTGTTCGATCGGACTCATCACGAGATTTCCCCAACCCGCTTCATCGCCCGTAATTCCGATGTATACCAGGGAGACGAACGGGCTCTGCCAGGGTGGAGAGGGCGCTTGGGAGCGATCGTGTCGATGGCCCTGGTCATCTCCCCATTCCATATTTCGACCAGGGCCTCCACAGGAGCGCCAGCCTTGTCAGCCGGAAAATCCCCCAGAGCCCTCAGGAATCCGTCCGGATCCATCCGACTCCGGGGGCGGACCATCACAATCTGGTCCGCACCCTTACAGAGGGAGAGGCCGCTCTCGAGCTCAAACCGCACGAGGAAATGATCTGACCATGACAAGGGCGTCAAACATACATTCTTCACCCTCAGATCACCTCCTTCCTCGCCCGTCGAGAAAACCAGGTCCAAAGTGTGTCCACGTTCATGGGTCGGGCCGGTGACATGTTGAGACAGCCCCATGGCCGTCATGGCAGCCATGAAGTCCTGAGCCGCCCCAGAAAGGTCAGTCTCGGCATGGAGATTGAAGTCCCCCAGGACCAACATCCTGGGGGTCCTCAACACCAGGTCCGAGACGACTTCTGTCAGCTCAGGCAGGGAGTCTGTTGGGCAGAAGGGTGCTCGGTACACCAACAGAATCCCCAATCTGTCTCGATCGCCCAACACCAAATGGAGACACTCCAGCCCCGGTCTCGAAGGGACAGGAAGCCTCGTGAGGGAAAAAGCAGCCCGATAAACTAAAGCGACCCCCCCTCCCCTCCCCTCCAGGCGTGGTTGGTGCTGCACTAGATACCCGGGCGGGCAAAGCTCCGAGAGGGAGACATCTCCCCCCTCGCCCGCCCAGGTCTCGGTGATACAAGCCAGGTATAGCTTTCCATCTGCTGCACCTCCTATAGCTTTCCATCTGCTGCACCTCCTATAGCTTTATAGCTTTCCATCTGCTGCACCTCCTACTCCAGGAAGCCCAACTCAACATACATGTTATTCCTTCTCTCTATTTTATTCCCACAACTACCCTGTAAGGTAGAGTAAGCTGAGTGTGAATAACTGGTTGAAAGTCACTCAATGGGGGCTTGAACCCAAGTCTCATGAATCCCCGTCCAACACTTTAATTGCTACACCACACTGGCTCCCCCAATAGGTCTTATGCCCCCAGCTCGGCGCCTTGGCCCATACAGAGACTGAGTAATGGAGGTTTTGGTGAATAGAGACCCCCGCCCCCCCATGCACACATCCCAATTTTTCTCTCCAGCTTCGGATACAGCAAGTAGCATCTGTTGCATTGCACGTAGGAAAGCTGCCCTTCGAAACTGCAGCAGGGCGTGCGTGTGCCGTCCTTCCTCTCGCACTGCTGCCACGACTGAGGCGGCGCCCGCTGCCAGCCATGCGGGTAATCGAGATTCAGGCTTGGCTACCCAGCACCTCTCAGGGCTGCACTCCTGGGAAGGTGCCATCGAGATGTTAAGATGTAGAGTGACGCCATTTTGGGAATTCTGAGAGTTGGGAGTCCAACAACCTAGATTACATAGGGCGGGGAAGGCTTCCAAGAAGACTATTTCCTGCACTGTGCCCTTTAGTTCTCATTGCCTGCAGTAAATGAGCCTTTAACCCTGGCTAAGCAGGTGCAACTGACACGACTGCATATCCTTTCCCAGTTTACTTCAGCCTTCCCCTGTGTTAAATTTGGGTATATAAGCCCTTTGGGGCAGGCAGCCTTTTCTTCATTTAGACAAAACACTCCATCCACGCCATTATATAATAATGGTGCATTTCAGTGTTCACCAGAATGCCATGTTGTGTGCCTTCCACTTTCAAAGTGCTGGGTTAAAGAAGGAATTGCAGTATTTGCTTTTACCGTGTTCATGTGTGAAATTATAGAGTTGAAGAGAGATTAGTACTCATCTAGCCCAACCTGCTGCTCACTGTATGATGCAGATACAGTATACCTGCATGTTGTCCAACCTGTGACTAAACACCTCCTGTGAATGAAGATCCACAACCTTCTAAGGCAGACTTTCCACTGTTGAACAGTGTTTATTTTTTAGGAAGGATTTTTAGGAAGGTTTAGCCAGGATTTGCTGCCTTGCAATGCCCAGTCTACTCTTTGACCCCACTCTTGCCTTTCGAACATCAGACAATACTGACACACTCCTATGCCAGTTTAGGCAGAAAGAAGGTCTACAATCTCCCGCATGCCCTACCCAGCACAGGGGCATTCTGAGAGCCGTAGGGCTTTTTTACATGTAAAACTGCATAGGATTGCCCCCTAAGTAAACTGAATCTTTTATGTGACAGTTCTTCACATATCACCTTTCCTCTTCCCTTTCTCTTCTCTAAGCTAAATGCTTTTCCAACCACCCCACGCATAACTTCATTTCGAGACCCCACACAGTTGCTATGCGTTACACTGCTCTTTCATTACACTGACGCTAAGAACATAACCCTATACATGTTTAGGCTAAAAAGATGTCCTACAACTTCCAGCACCAGCCAGCCAGCCCTGTAGAGCAAGCCGTTTACAACGTGGTACCCTTCAGGTGCGTTGAACTACAACTCCGGGATCTCCCAGCCGGCCAATACATCAGGGGAAAAAGCGGCCGTAACTTCTACCAACGGTACATCTTACAGGTCAGCCACGGTCGACCGGAAGTTTGCATAGCAGCCTCCCTCGGTCTCCCCTTCGCTTGTCTCTGTGTGCGGTAATTATGGGAAAAAAAGGACGTGATGACGACACTTCCGTGGGAAGGAGTGGTTAAGATGGCGAGCCGCGCGTTGCTGGTGGCGCGAGGAGGGTTCCTGGCTGCTAACGGTGGGTCTAAATGGCCGCGGGGTGTGGGGAGAGGAGAGGAGGGTCGGCGTGATATGGTGTCTGGCAGGAGGCTTTTGGGATAAAAGGGGCGCCAGTGTATAGTCCGTGTTGCTCACCCGCTTTCCCTGCAAGTACCGAGACGAGAGCCCGTGACCTTTCCTGTGCTGGCCCTGCTCTGCGGTTGAGTGCTGACCCCGCCGGAATGGAGGAGGCCAAGCACTCCGTGCAGCACGGGCGGGGACGACGAGGAGCAGGGACCCCCTTTCTTTCTCCCGGGTGTGTTCCATGAAGGCCGCTTCCCGCCAGTCCCGAGCTCTCCTTGCTGCTGCCCCGCGGCCAAGGAGACGCGCCACCCGTGGTGCTTCCGTTCTTTCTTGCACCCGTGCAAGAAGCGTGTGCGAGGACCCCGACGGGAAAAGGCAGCAGTGGGATTTCGTGTCGCGTTTGGGTTTTGGCTGCTTGCAGAGAGGCTGGGCCAGGGAACTCTGACTCCCTGATATTATTGGACTATGGCTACCGGCAGTGGGAGCTGGTATTCAACATCATCTGCATTGTAACTGAAACTATTTTAATTAGAGCTTTGCAATCTCAGTGTCTGCCCCTCTTTTGATTCTGTACTTGCACTTACTGTACAGGTTGGGTTGAATCTCTGTACAGCCTGAAAAGTTCTGTGTTGTCATAAAGTGGGAAGAATGAGTATTGACACAGTTAAATGTGTTTGTAGTAGGGTTATAAAACACAAATTAGAATATTTGCTTGCAAAATAGTAGTTGACACACATCATGGCACCCCACAAGTAAGTTAATCCACAGTAGCTTGTTTTGACACTTGATGGGGCCAGTATGTTTCAGTATGCTTTAAATGCTCTCCCTGAAGGCTATAGTCATTAAAAGGGAAAGGCACATAATGTCTGAAAATGTTACTAAGAAGCATTGTACTATGTAAAAGTGGGTATTTTAAGCAGGTGCAAATTTGATATTGTACAGATAGCTCATTGTATATGTGTTGTAGGTCTGTGTGGTTTACTTCTTTATTACATTTATTACATTTTACATTTATTTATTTAGGTTGCCTGTCTCGCCATGTGCAAGTTGTTCCGATCACGGTAAGAAGAGTCCTAGGTGTGGGTACGATAAATAGTTGTTTTATTTGCTATAGCTCAGACTCTTAATGTCTCTTCTTGTTCTTTTGCAGGCATTCTTACCCTGCACGGCCTTCTATGGAAAGACTTTTCCAGTTCGAAATTTTGCAGTTGAAGCAAAGAAAGTATATACACGGGACAAGCCACATGTTAATGTTGGAACCATTGGACATGTGGACCATGGCAAGACTACATTAACAGCAGCCATTACCAAAAGTGAGAGGGGTGGGATGGGAATCATAACTAGTGAAAGACCAAATAAATACAAATTGAAGCAGGATTGACCTGCTTCTTTAACCATCCCTTGCTTTAATTTTGTAGCGAAGTTGTGGGGCTTTTTCTGTAAAGAAGGCACTGACCCACTAAAAAAAGTCTGAGGTCTGAAATTGCCAGTAGGCCAAGAATATTTAAGGCTTAAACCTGAAAATAGTTATCAAGACTGAGCTTTGTATAGATTAAGCCCGGAGGATTTGGTTCTGTGTCCTGTCAGTGAGACCTAGCTTAGTTCCAAGCCCCACCAACAATATGATAGCTTGGGATCCTCCTAAGCTGAGTCACAGCCAAAGGATTCTTGAGTGCACCCCCCACTGCACTAGTACAGCAGGACAGTCCTTGACAGAGCTCTCTGTACCTCAGCTGATCACTGCCATGCAGAAGCCAGGCTAGGAGAAAATGCAACAAGGGTGCAGAACAGAATCAAGTGGGGCCATTTGGTGGAATCTTAGAGGGCTGGACTGGACCCTTGAAGGGTCAGATTGTGATCCCTGGCATGAGGTTCTGCACCGCTGCTCTACCAGAAGAGTTCTGCCAAGTTATTCATATGTATCACAATGGGGGTTCAAGAGCCTTTAGGTCTGTTCTCTAATCCACTGCTGCAGCAGTTTAACGTACAGGCAGTGATGTGGCCCATCGACTATCGGCTTGGCTGCAAATCATTGTGTTTTTTAAAGAAATGCTACCAAATAGGACACTAGACCTAGCTTGCTTTCTGGAACTTGGGAATCCTGTTAACCATTTCTTCTGCTCCTTCCAGTTCTGGCAGAGACTGGAAGTACCCAATTCAAAAAATATGAAGAAATTGATAATGCACCAGAAGAGAAGTCACGTGGTATCACAATCAATGCCTCCCATGTTGAATATGCAACAGCCAACCGTCATTATTCACACACAGATTGCCCTGGACATGCTGATTATGTCAAGGTGCGTATCAGGAAGGATCCCAGGAGAAACATCCATGTTCCTTATCCAGAAGCCCCCTGAAGATATTTGCTGATGATACTTTATGCATTTAAATGCATGGGTGATTTAAGGTAGCTTGAAACCATCTAGAGTATTTCCTTCCTTTTGATTCTTTTATGTAAGGCAAGGAGTGTTGTTAGAAGACCACAAACTGACATGTCTCATCTTGTCCTCTCTGCAGAACATGATCACAGGGACATCTCCATTGGATGGCTGTATTCTGGTGGTGGCTGCAACAGATGGGCAGATGCCACAGACAAGGGAGCACCTTCTACTAGCTAAACAGGTGATACATTCTCTGGTGGCACAGCTAGGGGAGTCCAGCATGTTCTTCTGAGAATGTGGCATGCTTCTCTTAATACCTGAGTAAGGGAGCAGTGTACAGCTGGGTCTCATCCTTCCATTTTCTCTTGCTGCCTCAGATAGGTGTGAAGTACATTGTAGTGTACATCAACAAGGCTGATGCAGTTGACGATTCAGAGATGGTCGAGTTGGTGGAGTTGGAGATCCGTGAGCTGCTCACAGAATTCGGCTATAACGGGGAGATAACTCCTGTAATTGTAGGCTCAGCACTCTGTGCTTTGGAGGTCAGTAGTGCATACACATTGTCTGAGTTTCATTCCTTCCTTTAAATTCCTTCCTTTTTAAAGGTCCCTATCTGTCCCTAATTCTTTGCAGCAAAGAAACCCAGAGCTGGGCTTGAACTCGGTCATGAAGCTACTGGATGCAATAGACACGTACATCCCTCTGCCGGAGCGTGAGCTTGACAAGCCATTCTTGCTTCCAATAGAGCACATTTTCTCCATCCCAGGTACTAAGTTGCATAGGTTGTCCACCCTAGTTTTGAGAGAGTAGCTGTTCAGCTCCCATGGTGGTAGCTCTATTCTCTACCCCAGGTTTCCTGTACTATCTTCATCTGTTTGTTCCAGGTCGTGGCACTGTGGTGTCAGGGACACTTGAACGTGGTATTCTCAAGAAAGGAGATGAATGTGCATTTGTGGGGCACAACCGAAACTTGCGCTCTGTGGTGACTGGTAAGTCTTGAACTTTTGCAAGAAGTTCTTACAGTCAGCTTGCTTTTCCTCTGAAGTGCAAAAATGTGTACCTGTAGCAAGGGATGAAAGCATGATCTTGGGGAGGCTATGAGAAGTTTACAAAGGGTAATGGCACTCCATTGGTTTCAGGGATTGAGACATTCCACAAACAGTTGGATCGTGCAGAGGCCGGTGACAATTTGGGTGCTTTGGTGCGGGGACTGAAGCGAGAGGACATGCGACGGGGGATGGTCATGTGCAAACCAGGCAGCATCATGCCACACCAGAAAGTTGAAGCTCAGGTAAGCAGGCTCATTCCAGAGAAACAAATGATTATAAGGCTTGTAGTTCTAATGATGGGGAACAGTCACATATGTCATTAAGTATAAGGGGGAGTGGGCAAAACGTCACCCTTACCATGGAAACCCACTGCAGTCAGAAAACCTCGCCATTAAACTGCTGGTGAGGTAGTTGGCATAATGGCATCTTGGGTGCAGATGCCCCCAGACTTCTTGAAGTAGCTTCACTGCTCACTATAAAACTTTGCTTTGATGGATGGGCAAGTGCTGAATAACTAAAACACAGGTTTCCGTCAGTTTTGGTGCAGTTACTGTTCTGGCAGCAAAAAATAAACTCGTTCAGCGTGCGTGTTGGTAAACAAGGCAAACAAAAATTCTGTTTCCTAGGTTTATGTTCTGAGTGCTGAAGAAGGTGGCCGCAAAAAGCCTTTTGTATCAAACTTTTCACCTGTCATGTTTTCCCTGACTTGGGACATCGCTGCTCGTATAGAATTGCCTCCAGGAAAGGTGAGCATTTGTCTCTTCCTACCCCATTTTAACTAACCATTTCTGCATGTTGCTGAAATGGTTTATCCTCTTTACAAGCAAATAGTCCTTAAAACTGGCAGTGTGAGCACATACACAAAACTTACATCTGACTATTTTCTCCCCTTCCTCAGGAGTTAGTGATGCCAGGAGAGGACACCTCCCTTACTATGCTTTTGCGGCAGCCTATGGTCTTGGAGGAGGGACAGAGGTTCACGTTGCGGGATGGAAATAAAACTATTGGCACGGGAGTGGTCACAAAAACATTGCCTGTAACACCAGCAGATGAAGAGAAATGGGCATAGTGAAGGGTTAAGCCACTAAAACTGTTTCTATGCAGGTCACAGGTAGACCATGAGAAATCTGGAATTTAAATTTGTGTAAATATTTGCTGTAGGCAGCTTCCCAGAGAAGCCCTCCTGATGAAACCATCCAGGATACATTTCTCAGAAAGTAGGTTAGCCTTCCAACCTTAACAAGAGACGATAGCACTGGCCAAATGTGTTCTGCTAATTTCATGGGGTGTTGGCGGGTGGGAAGTTAAATAAAATACTTTAAAACCGATTGTGAACCGATTGTGTATTCTTTTAAGGGGCAGAGTTTTTTCCTGTTCATCTCTCAAAGGGAATGCAATTCATACTATAAAAATATAGGTATTATTTGTGAAGTGGGTGCAAATGAACTGACTGGGGGTGACAAAGTTCTGTAATTGCTTTTATATTAAGAATGTACTTCAGGGGTGGGGAAATCTGAATATTTGG
Source organism: Varanus salvator macromaculatus (assembly GCA_023646645.1). NCBI lineage: Eukaryota > Metazoa > Chordata > Lepidosauria > Squamata > Varanidae > Varanus > Varanus salvator. The sequence goes on from JAIXND010000781.1 coordinate 5,968,288, forward strand.
CACAATCAAGCTCCCAAAATCCTATTCAACCATCCTGAAAAGTTTCTGACCTAGCACATGCCCAAGTGGCATGAATGCCAAAGCAAATTTCTCCTGTCCCCCACAAAACCACTACTGAGGGTTGGGGATCTTTAAAAAAAAAAAAACACACACACACACACATCTATTTAGGACAACTGTAGGAGTACACCTTTTGCTCAGCCATTCTTACTCTACAGCATCATAAGCCTGCTTTTGGCTGTCTCTAGGAGTTGATTTTTTTAAATGAGTCTGTACTTGCACAGACTGTGGTATGAAACTTTCCAAGGTTTTGGTAGATTAACCTGGGAAGCAAAGAGATGCTCAAGCAGCACTACTTGTTTCTATAGGAGAATGTGGGTGGTTTATTTTTTGTTCTTTTGTAGTTCATTTACTAAAATGTCACTGCTAACAAAATTATAGAGGGCTTTTTGCTAAAATACAAAGCAGTTTTCTGTGTAAGAGAAGATTCACAGAAAAGCAAGCTGGACAGAAAGCTGGAAAATTAGAAACAATTCCCCCCCCCACCCACTTGGCTTGGCAAAGCTGAGCTTAAGTCCTATGTACTGCTGCAGTGGTTGAAAGAAATATGAGAGCCAGATGCCACTTGGGTGGACCAGTTGTAAAAAATGGTACAGGTACGGAACAGCTTTGATTACAATAGTCTAACACCTTGGAAAGCACCGGTTTGGGGAATGCTGCTGCTAGAAATTTCAGAAAAAAAAAAGTGGCTGTACCACAGACCACTTAAAACACCTTAGCTATTTTCTCATACATAAATGTAGAGGCAGATAGAATTAAGGAACCTGTTTTTTAAGTTCCAGAAAGTCATTTTTTCCACTTAAGATCAAACAATGTATGCTACACTGCCAATCCCAACCCCTTGTTTACATAGACTAGTATATCCTTTCTGGAGTTCTCTGTCAGGTGCAAGGAATAAAAGTACCAGATCTCCAGCCTTGTAGAAAACAATCACAAGACAGTTTTCTTACTCCCCTTCACCTTCCAAGGTGGGGGAAAAAGGACCTGTAACTTAGGTCTTCCTTTGTGTAAGGGTAAAGTATTACCGTATTTTTTGCTCTATAAGACTCACTTTTTCCCCCCTCAAAAGTAAGGGGAAATGTCTGTGCATCTTATAGAGCGAATATGTGTGTGCAGTAAGTCTGTCAGATGTGCAGCCCATGGGGAAGCGATGGGAATGTGCCTGTGATTATGTGCCCATCTGATTCAGAATATTTTTTTTCTGGTTTTCCTCCTCTAAAAACTAGGTGCGTCTTATGGTCAGGCGCGTCTTATAGAGCGAAAAATACGGTATTCCTTCAAGCTAGAAAATACAAAATAATTTTTAAGAAGTCTGACAACCTAAACTGGTATGCTCCAGGTTTGGACTATACCCCCACCTCTCACCAGCTCAGAAGCAGTAAGGCCAATTTGGGATATGCAAATTGTGATTGAAAACAACTTGAAGGGAAGGCAGCTGTCTGTCTCCAAGTCAGTCAATATGAAAGTCATCAATACTGACTTTTAAAGTTGTCTTCACTAGAAGGAACTGGGCAGGGTAGGCAGCTGCACCACAGAAATAATCTATGCTATTCTGCAGTACAGTCCTATTTTCACTATGCATTGCTTACTCCTACATCTAGTGTTATAAAGGCAGTTGTTTTATAAGCAGATTCCCAGGATCTCTGAATATACGTAACTGCTTTTTGATAATGTCCTCAATTCTCACATTTTGGCCTTACAATGCCAGGCTTCATTTCAATGATTTTCTCAAGAGGTAAAAATGGAGTCAGAAGGAATCACTAGATCTTAATTCCAGTTGCCAAGTAAGTCTACATCAATTCTATACTTCGTATTTTTGTCCTATACTGCTAGCTAACCTCCAAGACCATAACCATATGTGCTCTCTCTTTAGCAGCTTACACTTTAGCTGAAGATTCAGGCTATGGCTGCATGGCTTTCACACCAGCCCGTCCCTGGCCTTTATCTCATCAATAAACACAGTAACAGTAACATCAATAAACACATTCCAGTCTCAAGATGAGACTGGAATTGAAGTAGTCTGTCAGAAAAATATGAATTTCTCTCTCAAGATTACAGACCTATGACAGTTCCAAAACTAAGTCTGGGCTCAAGTTGTAGCATTATACCCGCATTAATCATACCTTAAACTTTTCAGATCATGACTGGTTGGGGCATACAGTTAGGCTGTTAAATTGTTTCATAATGGTTTGTAGAATAAATTTTTGAAAAGGATTTTGGCAACAATCTCCACACAGTAACAGCTTTTGAAAACTTGAAAGTAATAAGGGGTTCTGCCCAGCCTTTGGTAGAGGCAAGAACTGAACCTGATATATGGTATTCTGCCCAATGCCAAAGCCCTTCAAGTTTAGCATAATACTTTGTAAGAGCAAAATACCCCCCCCCCAGCAAATTAAACCCCCAGTCAAAAAATACCAGGTTATGTATGTGATGCTTTTGTGTTGGCAATCTCAGAACTTGCAACCAATTGCTTAGATCTCTGTTCTACTGCCAATTCTCTTGCTATTTCCAAAGGCAGTGCAGCCTCTGAACTGGACAAATAAGGAGGTGCAATTGCCCATCCTTGCAAACATTCCTTTGCATCTTGACGGGTTACAAAGCATGGGAAAGTGCTCAAAGCATTTCACCCGCAAACACATCCAAAATCCACAGAACCACGAACAAAAATCACTGGCCAGAAATTGGCTATCGCAGATACAGTCACCCTAAGCCCAACATTAGTTAGTTTAAAATTTTATTTTTTTTAACTTTTTAAATATTTTTATTTAATAAAAAGTCAAGGTTTGTCCATCTGGTCATGTCCTTGTCAAGTTAATGTGGGAAAGTGGCATTTGCTCTAAGAGCCTGAATGGAGTCATAAATAACAGAAAAGAAACCCTCCCCTTCTCCGGGGAAGGGGCCCTGCTCCATCCCGCTGGCTGACAGCACCCCAAGCGGGCTTCACTAAACCAACGGAAAGGAAGGTGCTTGGTGAAGGGGGGGCGGGCCAGACTGCACCCCTCCAGGGGCCTCTGCCATGGGCCAGCAACCGAGCCAGACTCTGTCATGGGCCAGACTTGGGGCCAGCAACAGAGCCAAGGCTGACTGGGGTTTTCAGGTCACGGGGAGAAGCGTGGACATCAGTTCCCAGGGGTGTGGAATGGAAGCTGCTGGGAGGGATGAGACTGAACTGGAAAGAAAGAAAAGAGGCAGTGAGGATCATGAAGGCACTGGCAACAGACCCACCAACCCTCCCCTAATCTTGTACAGACAAAGCTTCAGCAAGCTCTACAGTCATCTAGCTTCTTTCAAACCCCTCATAAGGCTCTGTTCAATTTCCTTGACTCACCTTGATGGTGCCCTATATAAGTGTAGGGGGAGGGTGTGGAGGCTGAGAGGGTGGGCACACCACTCTGGGGCACACCTCCTTGAGGGGGTCCACCATGGGTCTGCGAGGGATGCAGCAGCATGACCTGTGGAGCTCCAGGGTGAGGTGGTGGGGCAGCTGCAATTCCAGTCTGAACATGGGCCTGTGGGGAAGACAAAAGCCATTTTGGCCCATCCACATCAGTGTTTTAATAAAAATGGATGACAGGGCACTTTAACAACTTTAACCAAAAGTACAGGGGGACAGTTTATATTTGGTAATCAGATTACCTGAAACCACTTCAGTGTTATCTGGACTTCATTAAGATTTTGGAACTAGTCCCAAACATTCTTCAAAGAATGCTCAGACACAGAAAAAATATACACAAAGAAGAATTAGACAATATAGTCAACAACTGATCAAAATGTGAAATTATTTTGAAACTGGAAAGCTCTTGTAATCATAACTAAACTGAACTGGGTGAGAGTGTAGCAGCAGCAAACAGTGAGATGCCAGAACAAGAGGAAGCCCTGAAAGTTAGTGGCTTTGATCAGTATGTTGTTCCCAAAGATCACTGTTCCAACACCAAGCACAGTTCAATTTTGTTTTCAGTCTCCCACTCACCCAAAGCAAAAACTCACCTGGGATGTTTCTGTAAATACATGACAAACACAGGCAGTGCTCATGGAACTTTTGACCAAAGCCAAGCACTTTCTAGGTCTTTATTATTATTACAGTGCATGTATATGCTGCCTGTGAAGTAGGTTCAGCTGAGAGTGAGTGACTGGCCCAAACTCAGTGAGCTTCATGGCTGAGTGGGGTCTAGAATCTCAGTCCCCCGGTCCCAAATCTAACTCTCTAACCACCATATCACACTGGCTCTTTAACGCTTAGTTGTATTTCTGCTGGTTCTCCCCAAACATGAGAGTCCTAAGTCTATGGCATTACATTTGAAGGTGTGGAATGGAGAGTCAATTTATAATGGAAACCCCAAAATATCCTGACAGAGGTAAACTAACACCTGTAACAGGATTTGAAAAACCCCCAAAAAATCCTGCTTTCCCAGTTTAGGCTACAATTGAAAGAATATAATTTTTTATCAGTTTAATTTCAGAATTCACATGCTGGAGTGCCCTGCTGCTTAAAAACTGCCAAGCAGCCAGGTAGGGATGGGGAACAGAAATGGTCCTTCAGATGTTTTCCTCCTGAAATCCCTCACGACTGCCTAAGCTGGCTAGGGCTCATGGCATTTGCAATCCAATGACATCCGGAAGTGCATGTTCCCCATTCATACTGTACAACCTGAGAGAACGCCATTTGTCATCTCCCAACTAAAAGGACTGCACATTCCGAACATAGTATTTCCCTTTCATATGTCTTAGATCACGTAAGACACAGAACATGGGGACCAGAACCTTCAACCAAATCCAAATACAATCTCTGTTCTCATCTGTATTCTGACGATGCTACAGGCTCTAATCTTAGTTTGAACATGAAGAGAGATATTTCACTGGCTCATCTTCTACTGGTCACTTTCACTTTTAGGTCTGGTTCTGTGATAGTCCACTTCCAGACAGCAGTTTGATCTTGGTGTTCTGGCTTTTTTACTTTATTGGGTGGATACTATACTCCTTAAAAATGCCTTGATTTGAATACTTAAGCTACGAATCTGTATTTAAGTGAAATCTTGTGGTATGTTCTGGGGGAGCAGGGACACATATTAATGTGCTTATGTTCACTGTGTAATCTGGGGGCATGAGACCTAAGGCCTGTAGATCTCATTTGGGTTCCCCAGAAGGCCATGCCCTTATCGCTGATCCCATGCCATTCTTCACCAAACATCATTTCTTGACTTATGCAGTTTTCATCCCATTCTGAAAAGTTGAAATGCCTCCCATGTCAGGTTTAAGATAAAATGTGTTGGTATTTTGGCCCCAATTCCTTTTGCCCTGCCTACCACTGGAATACAGCCTCCAACTACATTCAGAACTCAAGCTGAAATGAGTTCCCCACTTCTGGGATCCCATCTCAGTAGTATCCAGAGTGAACTACTAGATGGAATTGTCTAGGCTCAGGTTGATGATAGGGTGAAAGGTGTTTGTATTATTGAAATCACTGCTTTCCAAATGGGAGCTATGCATTTTTTTTCCCTACCTTCACTGTTAAAATATTTTTCTCCTACAAACTCACAGACCTAGCAACTGCAAATAACTCTTAAAGTATCTAATGAGGTGAACTCTAGTCCATAAAAAGTATGCTGTAACAAATTAATCTTAAGATACACACAAGCATATAATCTTATGGTAAGGTTTTACGAGTAGTATTTACATGGTGGAACTGTACAAAATCACCTGTTCTTAAACTGTTTCTTCTTGTACCCAAATATTTAAGAATCTAATCAGCAATGTCCATGTTCCAGTTGTGGACCTCTAATTTAAACAGAGATGCTAATGGACAGCACAGCCACAGCCTCCCTTTTTTAGAGGTGAACACACTTACCTGGGTGACATGGGCCATGTTGGTGTAGCCGTGTTGCAGCTGCTGATGGGCATGGATGGCGTACACTGCCGGCTGGGGAAAACTGCTCTGTGGAGATTGAGCACTGGGTCCTGGTGTGATGGAAGGCGGTGTAGCTGTCAGCGTGGCTGTGTGGTACAGGTTCTGCTGCTGCTGGGCACTGGCCAAATGAGGCGGCTGTCCAGCCTGATGCTGTTGCAAGGAGCACAAAGGCCATGGTTTAACTATCAGAGATTTGCATCACGGCTACCGTGAAGCCATTTTCTTTCCCCTTCCCTGCTACTGCCTTTACACAAGTTAGGCATTCTATGGAACAGATTTTAGGGAGTCATCTCTAAACCAGAAAAAGACTGTATGGACAAGAGTGAGCATTTTAAATGTTTGAATAAGGTTTACCCGTGCTGGTTTCTTTCATTCTTCCCAAAATGAAAACCTAGTGCACATGGATAAAGATATTGCATTCCCTAATCCTACATCATTGATTTATCAATGATGAATCAATACTACATCATTGATAAAGGTGACGTTAGACAGCTCAGATTTCTAACACCAGCAGGAAATTCTCAGGAGAAAAACCCATCATTATTTTCAATTAGCTAAAAGCAAAAATAGCCATGACTGTTTGTTAAGACTACAGTGGACCCCACCTATCCCCCTCTCATCTACCAGCAGTTGTTCATCCATAAGGCAGGATATTTCTTCTAACACAGGTGCTGTTATTGAAATCCGCATTTGCATTAACACCCAGTCAGAAATGGCTGCAAATTACTAACTTGTAGTACTGCTAAGAGGTCTGGGCACCCCAAATGAATAAGAAAGCAAGCAAGCACACATTATTCTGTTCCTAACACTTGATTTTACAGACACAGCTCAAAAAGCTGAGGCTAAATGAGGCAGCTTCTGCTTAATGCAAGACTCCCCTCAGTTCTGGGTTAGCCTAGGAAATTGCAGACCTAAACCTGGAGTATCAAATCAGTGCCAATTTCAAATGCAGAAACAAACTGTGCGGGGTGCAAGAGCCAGAAAAGCATTAAGTGTCTCCCCCAAACTAGCACCCCACTCCACATGCTCCCTCCCTCCCTCCTCCCTCTAGTACCTGCACAGGGCTGGGGGCGGCGTGTTGCGCTTGCTGTTGGTTGCCTGTGGGCGTGGTAGCTGGTTGAGGCTGATGTGGATGCAGCTGTGTGGCATGGTGGGGATACGACTGATGCACTGTGGCTGGGGAGAGAAGCAGCAAGCAGCAATCAACAATGCAATGGTGGGTGGGAGAAGGAATGCTCAGAGTGATTATTTCCTGAGGATCAGTAAGGCTTACCATAAAGAGCCTGGGGTGTTGGCTGCTCTGCTGGGGGATACTGGGCAGTAGATGACGAGACAATAGCCTGAGGGTGGCTGCCTGAGGTCATCATACGGGGATTGCTCTGCAGCATGGGGGCAAAGACAGGCTGGAGAGGAGAACACGAATTAGAAAGCACGGGCACACACAATTTCCTTTCCCCTGCTGGTGCATATGTCACACCCACCTGTGAAGGATAGTGTGCCATTGGCTGCATCATGGTAGGCTGTCCTGTGAACTGCTGGGGGTTGTAGGAGATATATGAGGAATATGGCGTAGCAGCCACCAGAGGGGGACCTGCAGCAGCTGCTGCCTGCATAATGGGAGGAGCTGAAGTTGGCTGGTGCTGGTCTGAACGCTGTGGGGGTAGAGAGCCTGTGTAGGAAGAGAATCCAGGTAGAAAAGCCGGTCTATGACCACACTACCTCCAAATAGCGACCTAGTCAAAAAAACCACCATGCCTTCTTTATGAACTCTCCAACTCTGCATCTGCTCACCTTTAGCTCCTCGATACTTGCCCTGCTGTCCTGGCACAGAATTGGAAACAGGGTAGGAATACATCTGAGGTGCCTGCAAAGAACAGGCAAGCCACTTAGCTCCAAAGTTATAATCACCACAACCACCACCATTTGGAAGGAACCAAAAATTGAGTGATTGATCATTAATTGTTTATTTACCACCCCATAGCAGGGTAGTTGACAATCATCACTCCCACCTCTCCAAAGGGCCTGGCACCAGAACCCAAGCTGAATCAGCGCTGAACAGGTGTCAAAAAGGCAATGCCCTCTGGCAACACTCTTCAGGTCTTTCACTGAAGAATGGCCATTAGGGAAGCCCCATCCCCCATCCACTAGGAGAGCTGGGCAGGGCTCTCCCACTTCCTCTCACCATGTCAAGGCCACACTGGAAGTTGGTGGCGGAGAAAAGCAATAGTGACAAGGCCAGGCCAGGAAACTACGGTGCAGCTGGCAGATGGTAGTCACCCTGGGTGTCACCTGCTGAAGCCCACCCTTCTGTCCAAAGTTAGACTCATCTCCCTCTCAATTCCGCCCCATTCTCACCTGCACAGCTGGGCTCATATGGATCTGTGGGATGTAAGAAATGTACTGTGTGCTGTACATGCCACTTTGCCCTGGTGTAATCACAGGGATAGAGGGCGTGGAGTGGGTACGCGGTCCTGGTGATGTTGGCGTACTCGTTGACTTGTTCTAGACAGAAGAAAGGATCTACTGTGAGAACAATCAAACGGAATGTAGAGGATCCTTGGGCCTCTGTGATTCCTGTGAGTGCAATAACCCTCTAGCTAATTTCCCAATTACATACCACAGACAGGAGAGTCTTGGAGGGATTGAATTCCTTTGCATTAGGGTTCAGTGTTGACTTCTTCACCTGTCTGCAAATAATGCAACAGAAATGAGATGGAAATCTACAACATGCTGATAGCAACATCTCATCTACTGGGGTTCCCACCAGTAACTCACTCTGAGACAGGGCCGTCCTCCTTGTCATCTGTGTCTCCTTTGCCCAAAGGGCTGGCTGTTTGGGTCTGGCGTTCCATGCCTTCACAGGGTCCTTTCTCTTCCTTGCTGCTGCCTTCAGACAGCTCTAGGTTTGGCTTCGGGGACTCATCAGGCACCTCACATGTAGCCCCAACCAATGCCTCTGGGGGCTTTTCCCTCACTTTTCCTTCAAGAGGCTCCTTGGCCCGAAAAGATTCAAGTGTGGCCTCTGGGGAAGAGCTGGGCTGCAGCTTGGAGGCAAAAAAATGTGAGGTTAAGCAACTGCAGCCACACACACACAACTCCCTCAATGAAGGATAATGAATGCAAACAAGATCAGTCTCACCTTAAACTGGGCTCCAAACTTGCGCAGCTCCTCTAGCTGATTCCTCTTCTGTTCATTTTGAAGGCCTAAAGGAGGACAAGAATGAGCATACTTATATAAACCAAAGCTTCAGAGCACCAACTGCCAAATATGAAAAGCACTTGCAAAATTAGCTGAAGTTCAGGTCATGCTGCATGAAACCTGTAAGATTTTTGTTTAAGATCTGTATTGGGATCTTATGAAAAACAGAAAGCAAGCAACAACAAAATCACAAACACAAATCACTTAAACAGACTTCTTAAAAACCTCTAAATGAAAAATCACAAGAGGCACAAACCTTTGCTTGCCTGTTTGACCAAGTCAGAGGGCCCCATAACCTCTAAGGTTCTGTTTGGTTCTTTGGTGACAGAACTAGGAACCTCTTTAACTAGAAGAAGATGGGAAGAGAGAGAAGCAGGAAAGAAGACCTGTTAAGTTCCTGATTTTTTCATAAGGTATGAAATTATTCTGGAGAATGTGGCCACTTCCTAAGGAGCTTCCTCTGCTCCAACTCCCAAACACTTTCTTAAGCCAAAAAAGGAGCATGGCTTCGTCTACTATTTGAAGCTCCTTCAGCTCCTTCGAGTCAGTGGATTTGAAAATATGCTCTGCTTAACTGGGGGAGAGGAATGGGAGATGCTCAGTTCTCTGGACAAGGACAACCACCAGTTGGAAGTATTGCTACTTCCCTTCCTTGCTGACTGGCACTAGTCCTTTACATCCAGTGTAAATCCTTACCCTCAACAGCAGTTACTGGGGCGGATGCTGGGACCTTGGGTGAAGGCGGAGTCGGGGAAGCACTAGGTTCCATGATAGGCCTTGATTCAGAGGGTGATGCAGGAGCAGCAGGGACTGCTGATCCCACTGGGGGATCCTGGGAAGTGGCAGATACATTTGAGACGGACTTCGGGGAACGTGGAGCATACAGACGGCCCACTGTGTAGAAAATGCAAAGCTGTTAGATATAGACACCAATACTTATAGCACTACTTTTTCTCAAAGGTCTTTAAAATGACCCATTAACTCCATGACCTATTCTACCTGTAGGAGATGCAGCTGAGACTTCCATAGTTCGGCTGGAGGGGGAAGACATGCTCTTGGCCCCCCGGATGGGTCGCTGAGACTTTGGAGACATTCTGGATGGACCTAAACGAGGAAACCATATCAATGGATGAACAGCGGCCATGCAGGCACACCAACCAGTCACACCAACTTTTCTTGCAGGTGAAAGGTGGAAATTCCATCATCCACCAGAATTCAAGACTACCCTGAACATCTCAAAGGAAAAGCTGTGGTCAGGAAATAAAAAGTGTAACTGAATATCAAAATTATTTCCCTCAAAAGTAAGATGGGGAAAATTCCACAGCCACTTGATACAGTTAAGTTAATCCACTAACCAATTAGATGTAACCATTTTTGTCCCACACAAAAGTGCCTGCACGTTAACTTTTCAAATATCCCAATTTCTAAACTTGATATGCTCATCCTCACCTCCATTGATGCCTCGTTGCTCTGGAATGGAGCTAGTGTTGCTTTCTGAATGATGTGCACTTCCACGGGGTGGTAAGGAGCCCATACCTGGCCGCCCACCCCGAGAGCTGCTGCAGCGTACACCTCCTCGTGAACCTTCTCTGACACGCTGGGGAAGTGGTATGTACTTGCCTTCTCTGTAAAGACAGAAAATACCGTGGCAAAGAAACTTCCAGTGCTTTCTTGGGATCAGAGTCATGAAGGAAAATGGACCAGGGGCTTCAGCCACTGAATACAAGCTCATGTACTTGGTGCAAATGCTGGGTGACAGACTCAGACATATAGAATGAGAAAACAGCTCATACAAAGTGGACTCTTGACTTAATTATTTTCTTCCAAAATACGTAGTGTAAACCAGCAGCAAGTGTAAACCCTGCTTCCATTATGGCACAGAAGGTATCTGGATACAGAATCGGAAGCCTTTTAGATTGCGGAATGCGCTTCCCAGAGAGGTTTGCCTTGTGCTGAGCTTATATTCTTTTCGGCATCAGGTCAAAACCTTTTTATTCAATTGTTATTTTAGAAATTAGTATTTTAATGTTTCACCAGTCAGTTTTGATTTAATTTTTATTGGTTATGTTATTTATTATATTTGTATGTATTGTTTTATTTTATTTTGATTTTAATGATTGTAAGCCATCCTGAGATGCCATGCATAAGGGATGGCATATAAAAGCTTTAAATAAATAGTATTTATATATTGTATATAATATGGATTTTATATATATTCTCAATATATATTGAGAACTGTAAAAACAAGATACCACGTATATGTAATAACATGATGAAATGTTAATTAAAATTCCTGCTCACACATTTTTAATTATAGCAATTTATATTGAACAGCTAAATCCTTTTTTATGTGATGACTCAGAATCAACATTTTAAAATAGCTCAGTATAAATAACAATATCAAATCAGTAACCAAACACAGCAGACAAGACAAAATCACCAACAACCCATAGAAATAAACTTGCTCCTAAACAACAGAAAATACATGCTAAGGGTATGGTTTTGCGCAGAGTATTCCACAATAAGCCAAACATTAAGCCATCAATCGGAGTGACAAGGTTGTGTTGTGCCAGTCTCGCCATCATGAGTTGCGTGAGGATTGAACAACCCTCACAAAACCTACTAATAATCAAAGGTTATGTGACCATTTTTAATGCTCAAAATGGCCTTTGATGGCTGAGTTGACACAACATAGAGCAACCCCTGATCACCCCAACTGGTGGTTGCTTGTTGAAAAAAGCAGCCACACAGACAGCACACTGACTTATCATGAGTTAAATAACCCATTATGAGCCAGCTGTGTTGTGTGAACCATGTCAATGGGTACACCACCACAGAAAGGGCTCTGCCTCCTGTTCCTAGATACCTGTTTTCTGAAAGCATAGGTACACAGAATATTCTCTTAAGACATTGCTTTAAGTGAACAAAAAAGTTAGGGGAGAAGGCAGTCCGTCATTCAAAGCCTACAATGCAACCCTAGCCATGTCTACTCAGAAGCAAGTCCTACTGAGTTCAGTGGTACTCAGACCCTTGAAAACAGGTTTAGGATTGCAAATCTGCTCTTTTAAAAAAATCCAATGACCTCTAACAGTTTGTGACTCCTCTCACTAGAATGTGTACACATGCACATGCACGGACTAGGCAGTTCCTGGCAGGGGCCTTGGTCTTTTTGTAACTGCCTGACAAGCAGAAATTTAAGGCATGAAGCTTTTTTTTGCTTGGAGATAAGCAATGTGAACGTTATGAAATGCTATCAGACAGACTACTGTGAAAATCACAAGGAACAATAATGAAAGACAGTGGCAAGTTCACCATGTGGAAATTATGTCATGAGTTGGAAGGCCCAGAGCAGCTCACCTGGTGTCATCTTTGCTCTCATTTTGGCCTGAGGCAAACACACCCATTTTAGCAACTGAATTTAAGAAGATTATATTGATTTTAATGGGTTTAAGAGATTATTAATGGTTGTTCTCTCACTTTTACATGATTCGTATTGATAACTGTTAAATTATTACTTACATTTTTAATTGAATTTTATCAGTTTTTACATTTTGTAATTTTAAGATTGTTGTATTTTTGATCTTGATTGCTGTATGCTACCTAAAGAGCCTTTTAGACTACTTGGCAACATATACATATAATAAATATCAGCTGCTCTATAGCAAAAGTTATCTCAGCAGTGCAGAACAAACATGTAGAAAAAGATGAGAATAAGTACTTAGGACTTAAAAACCTATCCCAACAGTCTAAAACTTTTTATCTATATTTCAGTGAGATTAGAATTAAAATGTTTCAGAATAAAACCTTGAAAAGCCTGGATTAAATGTAAAGTCTTTGTATGGCAATTAAACTTTATCAGTGCAAGCACACAATACTATGGAGAGTACTCTATAAATAGGAAACCACTTTAGAAAAGCAAGTCTCTAATGGGATCCTTGTGTTTCAGATAAAAAGAGTACTCAAAGAGGTGAGTGCTGCCTATTTTAGGACAAATGGTCCCAAGTAAGTCCAAATGGTCACACTTCTGACCAATGTCACCATCTCACCTGGATGCCAGACTGGGGCTGTCCCTTCCAGACACCTGTCTCTGCACAGAGCTGTGTTTCTCTTCTTCTGTGCGCCCATCATCATTTTCCATGGCAATGCGCAGTCGGTACTGTGGGCTTGATTCAATCTCCCGAGCCAGCTGGGCAGCCCTGGCTTCTCGCTGCCTGAATTCCTCGGAATTATCCTTTTCAAGAGGGACTCTGCCATGCAAAGATGGAACAGTGAAGAGGAATACAGAGGTAAGAGACACACTGCCAACACCCCACAGACATGAGGCTTTCTATTGGGTGGGTAGGAGAAAAGGTTCCACACACTTCTGACCTCCACTTTTGTGAAAGGCATTCCAGCCATTCAGGTTCAGTGCCTGGCCTATTAAGGTCTTGAGATGCTGCTCTAACCAAACCTTGAACGACATCTGTTTTCCTCACAAATGAGTGCATAACAATTAATTTTAACTCATTAAGTAAAAAAAGTTTTGTTCAATAAAAATGTGTAGTCAGTCAGTCTAAGAAGTGTTAAAAAAGAAAAGGGAGTTATAACTTCAGCAAAGATTTGATGGCTTTACAGATCTCTCACACATTTGCACAGGGTGGGAAGCCATGCAGCACACCTTTTGAGTGACCACCTGAAAGGTGGTGTTTTGTTTTTTGGTGTTTTGTCATTTAAAAAAGCTGAAGCAAAACGTGTCTGCAAAAGTGTCCATATAATCTTTCACGTAACAACCTATATTCAAGCCAAGCTAAAGCTGGGGAGGCAAGGGAAGAAGTGAACACAGGAAAATGAGTGTGGCATTTCTGTGCAATATAGTTCAGGGCCTGGAGGAAATGAAACATCAATCTGACATTTTAGGGATGCAGGCTGTACAATGGAGTACAACTCCCACTCCACCAGGCTAGGGTCAGTAATGACGTTTTTACAATTAAGATAAGAGCATCTCCTATAAAGTAATCCATAACCAAAAAATACAGAGCAGAGAGGTCTGATAGTCAAGTACTGCTGAAGCAGGTGCATGCAACTTTCTTCAGTTTCAAGAGTCACATAAAGTACCAAGATGAGGTGAGCCACACATGTGAGCATACCAGAGCACATTTAAATACAATTCTCCCCAACATACAACACCTAAGATAAAGGAGACATAAACCATTCATTCAAATGTAACTCTTGGCTAAAAGCATTTCAGAGGTGAGATACCTGCTTTGAACAGATAAAGCCCTCCTTCCTGAAATCACAAACCACCCAGGAAACCTTTCCTAGCACACTTTCTTGCTGAAGGATCCTAACCATCACATACTCTGTAATGTGGAATGTTTTCAGGGAAAAAAGGAGACTTGCTGGGAACATGCTGTATGATTCCTGCCTTAGACATCTTGTTCCAAAGAAACAAACCTTAAAGAACTGGTTCTGGGAAACTTTAAGAATAATACACGATACAAGAATCAAAGACTCTATTTCTAGAATAATTTTCCTTTTCCCTCCTATTATTCTGGGAGTCTTGGGGGCTTACACTTTCAGCACCCAAGCTTAAGAGTTGAAAAAATCAAAAACTTTGAACAGATTCTGAAATCAGTTCATCAATCTGCCCCTGCCAATTGCTTTCTAGCAGCTGGTTTTGAATTTACTAAGTGGTAGTAATTGCTTTTCAGTTGACTAAAAGGGAATGACTAATTTGGAGCTTTCCCACCTACTTTGGAACAACTCTCTTGTAGCCTCCAAAATGAAGTTTCCTAGACAGCCATACTATCAACATCATGTGCAATCTCTTGCTCCCTCGCATGACTAGAATGTTAACTTACGTATATGAGGAAAGGCTGCTATCATAGGTGGTCTTCACACCATAATTTTCCTCGTTGAACTTGAACATTTCATTTGGGTCCCAGCCATTAGACTAAAATAAGAGACACAGAAACCTTTTCTTTAAAAAATTGTGAAACTTTTGCCATAAGAACAGATTTGCCAAACAGCAGCCCCAAGCCTCTTTTGCAACCTGAACCCAGATGAGGATATTTACCATGTCCGATTCCAAGTCATAATCATCACTGTTGCTGTCTCCCCCTTCCCAGCGCTGTAGCACCTTCTCTTTGTGCTCCCCATTCACCTTGGAATTCATAGCAATGGCAGAATCTGTGAACTTATCTAATACATAGAAAAGAGGGAGGTGTCAAAGCAGAAAAAAATCCCAATTCTCTCCTCCAGTCCAAGGCAGGTCACACTGCCTCAGGATTGTTCTCCTAAGGATGCATTACCTTTGGTGGCGTAGTTAAAATCAACATTGCGGAAGTGCACCAACATGACATCAGCAGGCTTGAAAATCATAGTGTCCACAATATCTTCCCTCCTGGGCCCAACTGGCTGGTCGGGCACCTTCCTATGCACAGCATCCACAGCAAGCTCAAACTGCAGAAACAATCCCTGTTAATACTTGCCACACATCCCTACCTTCAAGAAGCAGCTAAAATCTGAGTCGTACCCATTTTACATTATTTCACTGAGCATTAATTATCCATTGCCAGGCCTCATCTTTCCCTTCTCAAACCACCAGGCTGCCTAAGCAACCTTTTTGGGGGGGCAGGGGAAGATCTCCAATGCCACAGATTTTATTTTAAATCAGCAAAGCAAATAATCTACTCAGACCTGCTTCTTAATGTCCTGGGAAAACCAGTCAGCAAACCAATCACTCACCTTGGAGCTCAGAGTTTTAAAAATCCCCTCAAAAGTGCTTCCATTTTTCACTTTCACATCACATGTGGACCCCTGAGAAAAGGAACATGAAAATGAAAGTAAAATGCTGCACCAGAATGAAAAGGGAAGAAATGTACCAACAAACTTGTGGGCTGGGAATTGTAATCACTATCTGAGCTGTGTCACCCATGCTGATGAAGTCTGTACTAGCAGCTGTTAATAGAGGAATGCACATGGCCTTTATGGCTCACCAGTATTAGTGTCACATATTACAAAAGAAAAATAAAATCAATGGAGCACAAATGCCCAGAGAGAACTCTTGTGAACAGTAAAGGTCAATAGGTAACTATCCTGAAAGATTCCTTATGCTAAATTATAGGAATCCAAGAAGTGCCACAAGTTAGAGCCCCTACTGCAGAACCATATGCTTGAAGCTCCACCCTTGAAATCCTTTATCTTACATCTTCTTGGGGAGACTCACCACAACTGCTGTCAGGAAGTGCAGCATTCGGGAATTGTTATAGACACCCTCAAAGACCTGGTGGCAAATAAAAAAAACACCAAAAAGGCTCATGAAAGCATCTATAAATATCTTCTGCTCTTTGCTATCACTTCAGCACTTCCAATTACTAGGCATGTGGCTGCAGTAACACAAAAAAAGGTGATTTAGCAACTCATAAGACCTAAAGAAGTGTACAAATCATTTGTTTTTTGCTAAGGAACTCCTTTCTTAGACATTGGTAATTAGAAGTAGAGATATGTGAGGAATCCACTTAGGGGTAGGAATTCACTGAATTTTCTGGGCTCAGCTCCCCAGACTCCAGTCTGCTTTGCAGCTGCCCTGCATGAGAATTCCTAGCAAGTGAGTCCAGCATTTGGAGGGCAGATGCCAGGAACTGAGACCCATGCATTGCCTAACAGGCATCCCTTTTCTTTACTACCTGCAGCAGCTCAAATGGCTGCTACGTGTTGTGTGGAAGAGGGATGCTTCTAGTGGTTGCATGAGACTCCATTCCTGGTGAACCCTGTGTGACTGCCAGCAGTGTTCCTTTCTTCACCTCATGTAGCAGCATTTGGACTACTCTGACATGGAAGAAGGCTGGTTGTAGGGGGCTTGCCAGGAATGGAGTCCCATGCAATTGCCACACAAACAGCTTCCCTCTTCCACACTACCTGTAGCAGCTGTTTCTGCTGTTCCACCTGACATGGAAGAAGGTTGCCAGTTGTGCAAACTTCATTCCCTGAGTATTTATGGACTGTCTCTCAGTTCAGCCTACTTTTTAAGACCAGATCAAGCATGAGAGGAAGTTCATGAATACTAGAGGGATGGACTCCTCTAGGGTTCATCCCAACCCTAATTAGAAGTCTTGGCCAGGACACTTAGGAATGAGATCAGTTGCTTCTCATCCTTTTTGGTCAGAGGAACTAAAGTACTAAAAGCACAGTGTTGCCATAGATTTCCTTTCGCATAGATGGTAACTACACTGCTACAAATTTCCAAATATTGCTGTCACAGATAGTGCTAACAAAACTACATGGTTCGAAGATTCATTTTATTTTTTCGCTCTTATTTTTTTAGCTTCTACTTATGAATAAAATTTGTGCATTCTACTGACATGACTGTGACAGCTCTAGTGAACCTGCAAATACAGAGGAGGTACTTTCCACTGCTATCCTGTTACAAGTGGCTTCTTTGTGCCCAGAAAATTACTAAATTGCTGTCTGAAACTCCACAGGAAATCAGCCTGGGAGATTCCAGCTAGCTTCACTGTAACACAGTGTGTGTATTGGAGATTCAAATCACCATTTTACTGATATGGGAAATCGAAATAAAAATAAAGGGGGAAGCACAGACAATAGATTTGGAATGGTCTTTTAGCAAATATCAAGGACCCAAAATCCTCTCAGCCACAGGAGTTGCAGATCTGAGAGATAAGTGTTTAAGCATCCTACAATTAACACATTGTGGCTACTGAGGACTTGAATGTCATGGGATGGCCAATCACATAGATTACAATCCCAATGGACAAGAAAAAGGCACTGTTGCCACAGAAGGCTTTGATTCTGGTACTTACAGGAGACTGTGGAGGTCCTTTGCCTGTGCTCTGGCCCCTGAAAATGAATCAGGCACAAGGGTAACTCACAAGTAAATGGTATGATCCCCTACTCCCAAATATAAACGTATCTCAAACTAACAGATCACCGTTGCAACATCACTACTCAATAAGAGTTCCTTGGGCTGCTATACTCATAATACTAAACCATCTACACCACAAGTTTCACCTACATTTGAAAACAAAGTTCATACAACTAACCAACCTAGGCAGATTTTTAAAGAAACACTCAAATTGGAAAAAAAAAAAAAAGAACTTGAACAACAAAAATAATTTTATGCTGAATCATGTTCCAGGCTCTGGCCCCTAACTCATATACCTTGCTTTCTTCAGAACCAAGGTATCCCCAAAAAATCTTGTTCTGCTCTGGAGACCATAACAAAGCGGTCAAAGCTGGTCAACTGCCACACATCCTGGTTCATCTTCTAAACACTGATGCACTTAACCATGGCTCAGAAGAGTTTTTCTTCCTCATGCCAGATGTGCTCCCCAGTTTAAGACAGAAAAGTTCTTGAATACAACATAAAACTGATCATTAATGGAGAAGATACAGGAACAATGTGTGCCCAGTCTGTTCTTAATTGCTAATCATCTTACACAAAACATTGTACACAAAAGTTCCGTACTTCAGGCAAACATTATTTCTGGTCAGCAGGTTGCCAGTTTCCAGTATTTAACCGAAGCAACAGTAAAAGGAGGTACCTTCATGATGCAGAATGGGACCAACCATCCACCCAAGAAGGTTCTATTTTATTTGAACCAAAGCTTCAGCTCAGATGGAGACCTTATTTCAGATCATACTAAATTGAATGTATATAAGATTTGTTTAAAATGTTTCTAAGCTGCCTTTTATAATGGCAGCTCTCCTGAAGCAGGTAACAAGACAAGACTGTATACTTTTAAGTTTGCACAGGGTTCAACTGCACTTGTCTGACAAAAGATGCGGGTCAGATGGATTGCTGCAATGTACTCCAGCCCACGTTCAATCAAAAATAAATCCCACAGAGTTCAATGGTACGTGTACAAAGGACTGTAACTTTGCCTATGAGGGCTGTCGTCAGCCCAGCCAAATGAAGGAGAAGCACGTCGTCCGTTCTGAACCAGGCACCCCAAATGGGGACTGATTGGGCCGTCGGGCCCCCGTGTATCCGACCAAGGCAAGCAGCCTCCTGCGCTCAGGAGGGGAGCACATTGGGTAGAGCGACGTCCAATCAGCAGCCGAGTGCATGAACTCCGCTTATCAGAGTCGCACACTCCCCCCCCCCCCCCGGCGCTCCGCCCGGCCAAGTCCTCTTTTCAACCCTCTGGCGAGGGAGCGCGCGAATGCGCGTGCATGAAGTCCCCTATTTCCCTCTCTTTCCCCTCCACGCAATCCACCACTACAGTTCCCCGGATGTACAGCCTTTTCATCATTATTTTTAAAGTGTACCTGGTGCCGCTTCCTCCAGGGGGGCCTCCTCCTCCTCCTCCACTCCCGGGGGGAGCCACCGTAGTGGCTCTGGCTCCTCCCGCGGCGCCGGGGCTAAGGTTCCCGTTGGGGCTGGTTGGGGGCACACTGGCTTTGCGTGAAACGGCGGCAGCCGTCGCTGCGGTGGCCTGGGGAGGTGGTGTCGGCGTGGTTGGCGGCGGGGCCCCCGAACCGGGAGAGCTAGGTTGCGGGGAGGGCGGCGGCGGCAGCGGCTGCTTCAACATGGCGGTCGTGCTGGCGGCGGCAGCGAAAAGGGGCCGGACGCCGCAGGCTCAAAGCCCCCCCAGTCAGCACGCGCGCAAGACCGTTGGGGTGAGAACAGAGTCAGGAGACCCCCCCTCACGCACACTCTTCTTTTGTGCGGGAATGAACAGGTTGGAGGGAGCAAAGGGGCAGGCGAAAGGGCACAAACCGGTCAGCCGGCGGCGGCCGTCAAGGTGTGCGGCTGTCTCGGATTAAACCGCTGAGACTCAGCCGCGCGCTCCTGCTACTGGCCCGGAAGGGGAAACTGGCAGGCAGGCCGTCGCGGAAACGGGGAGGGTTAAACGCTCGGGAAGGGGGGAGGGTATTAAAACACGCACACACCGCGATCGCTTCCCACCCTGCGTTCTTCGTTAGCTTCGTCTGCGCGCGCGCACGACTGAGAGAGAAGCAAGCGCCCGCGGCCAAGGCCTCGACCCGACTCGATGCCGAGGAGGGTGTCCTCTCCCCGCGCGGCGCGCACTCCTATTGGCCGCTTAGACCCTCCGTGGGCTCGCGCGACGGAGGGGAGGGGGGGGAAGAAGTTAAAAGTCTCGAGCGCTTGAGCCAATCAAGAGGCAGCGCTTAGGAGTGAAGGCCGCGAGGAGACCCTCACGCTCGCGGAAGGGATGGGGTGGGGGAGGATAGAAGAAAGTGAGCGCGCGCGGTGGGGGGGACAGAGAGAGAGAAAAGAAGGGTGGGGAGGAATGGTGATGTTGGCGTTGAGGGCACCGACGCGAACGGTCTCAAACCCTTTCCGCCGCAGGACTGGACGGTTTCCGTCTCTTTATCCGGCGGGCACTTGCTTGTGAGGGTGTGTGCGCGTATGTAGAGACGGGTGGGAAAGGCAATACGGATCCCGCTGGCCCGCGCGGACGAGAAGGAGTCAATCCGGTTGCTGCACAATGAGTCCCTGGTGGAGGGCGGGGCTTCGCACTGCGCCTGCGCCTCACGCGCTCCCCCCTGCCGCGCTCTTTCGTCGCCGCCGCCGCCGCGTCCACTCCGCACACCTGTTCGCCTGACCACTGAGTCTCTCGAGACCAATCGAGAAACGAAAGTGGGTGCTCGAGTTCCTGGCGGAGCTTTTAGGGAAAAGGGGGGCGTTCCTTCGGTAACGGCTCAGTGCACATGCGTAAGAGGAAACAAAGGCTTAGTGCCTGCCTTCTGAATTCCAACCCGCAAGGTGTGCGCATGTGCAGAAGGGAGGAGAAAGAAACGCTGCGCATGTGCACCACGCGTAAAAGCCAGTGGGCAAGTCGCATTGAGAGGATGTCTGAGTTCTTCGACTGCGCATGTGCAAGAGGCGGGACTTTCTGAGTTTGCAAGGTCCCGGATGTCGCTTGAAGCTGATTGACCCCAAATAACCCTGGTTTCCTCAATGTCACATGGGGTTCCTTGACCTCAAGGGCAATGGGACTTCCTCATCTCGGTGACTTGTGCTCAGAGGGGCTCAGAAAGGGGTAGCTGGGGGAGGGTTTATCTCTGTGTTTTAAATATACAGTATATTGAAATGTAAAACCTATGCATGTGTACATATACACATTTCATGAATACAATAAAAATAAAATCTCTTACAAATGTTGATTCTTCCTTTCTAAAAATCAAAGCTATACCTGCATTTATCTGCCCTTCTCTTATTACTGCATTGCATTTATACCCTGCCTTTTTGCCTCTGTAGAGAACCCAAGGCAATTTACATAATTTACATCAATTTACCCTCATAACAACCCTGCGAGGTAGAATAGGCTGAGAGTTCATGACTAGCTCAAAGCCACCCAATGAGCTTCATAGCTGAGTGGGGTCTAGAACCCAGATTTACTGGATGTCTTCATTATTTTTTATTTCTTTATTTATTTAGTGGACTTACATGCTGCCCCATTCGCCTAAGCCTTGGGGCAGCTTACACATAAATAACATCAGTACAATAAAATACAATTGGAGACATCCTGGCCAAAGTTGTTAAAATCCATAAATAAAATAAACAATTAAAATGCTGTTTAAATAAAAAGGTCTTGGGCCTGGCGCCGAAAAGCAAATAACGACGGCGCCAGGCGAGCCTCTCTGGGGAGCACGTTCCATAGGTGGGGTGCCACCGCAGAGAAAGCCCTCCTCCGGGTACTCACCCTCTTCACCTCCCTCACAGAGGGCTCCCGGAGAAGGGCCTCTGCCGCCGATCCCAAGGGGTGGGAGGGCGCATATGGACATGATATTTCTTGTTCTCTCTTCTCCACTTCTTCAACTCCCCCCAGCTGAAAAATAATAAACTCATTCATGTATCATTCTCAAATTATGTTTCTAACAGGAGACTAGGGCTCCTCTGAGTATAAATAGAGTCCTGAATATATATGGATCAGATAGAGCTATACATCATTTATTATATTTATATCCCTCCCTTTTTCCTTCCCATAAATGCAAGCCTGCTTACATAATTCTCTTAATCTTCTCACAACAACCCTGTGAGGTAGGTTGGCCTGTGAATCTGTGACTGGCTTGAAGTCTTCCTGTTAGCTCCATGGCTGGGTGGGGACTAGAACTCAGACCTCTTCAGTCCCAGTCCCCATTCTTAACCACTACACCACCCTGGCCCTCTTATGGTTTCAGCTGTCTCTGAAATACAGCTTAAATACTCCTCACTGACCTTCCTCCTTTAAGAGTAATTCACCCATGTGAACATCGGTCGTCTTGCATTGCTACTATGCTAGGTGAATATAAGATAACAGCTTGCACTTAGGTCCACAGTGTCCACCCTGACTCTCAAACCAGACTTCACTTATAACTCCAGGAACACTTTTGTGCTCTGCTCCAGAACGCTTTTAAAATGCAAATGGCAAATAGTTTACACAACAATCCAAGTACTGAGCCCAGGATCCTCCAACATGCCAAATAGTCACTCTGCCACTAAGCTATGGCCCCTTCCAGCTTATAGGTCATTGTTCTTAAAATATATACTGCCTTTGATATAAGGTAATAAATAGCCATATTGCTATCCTTGACTTTGTCTAATTGGCTTTTAAAAGCCACCCAGGTTAGCAACAATAATCACTATACATTTTGCCAGCAAATGTGCTATCTAAAGAAGTATTTGTTTTGGGTTATTCTGAATCTTTCACCATTAGGCTTCATGGAATAATCCCATGGTTCTATTATGAGAGAGAGAGAGAGAGAGAGAGAGAGAGAGAGAGAGAGAGAGAGAGAGAGACTTTTCTTACCCTCTTTCTCTACACAGTTACTTTACATACCTTTATCATATGTGGCCCCTACAACCCCTTATTCACCATTCTAAGCCTCAAACATGATAACGTTTCCTTGTAGGGAACAGTCTTACAAGTAAAGTGAGATTTACTCTGAAATATGTGTGAATCAGCTTGCTGCCTTCTTGGGTCTTTAGCCAAGGATTGCTGATTCTAAAAGAATGACAGTTCCTACAGCCTGATGCAGAAAACTAGGCAGGCAAAGCAACTTTCTTTTTTGAGTTGGCAAGGATGAGGCTTCAGTCTTGGTATCTACTCATTCAAGTTCTCTCTCTGAACTAGGAACATTTCCGACCTATGAAAGGATTGCAGTGGTCTAGAATCCATCAACTATCACACCACACATGCAGGCTTAACAAAGCCTTCTTTCCGCTGCCTTGGCCCTTAGAGTGGGTCAGGTGGCATTTTATGAGATGGGCATGCTGCATGCCTTAATTCAAAACAGTATATTATTTTAAAAATGAATCTAAGATTAATAAAACTAAGAACTGCACTTCCTATTTTAGAATATACCATAGTATATATTTTTGCAATATTCCCTGATGCCCATTGTGATCTTCAAGAAACATCATGCTGTTTTTATTAGAGTGGCACCCCCCATAGCAAACCCATTCTTCATATGGCACATAATACAGCCAAAATTACCCTAAAAGTGTCAGCAGACCTGGCAAAAGCTCAAGACTTGCAGAAATACATATAGGACTGTATTGATGATTTTACTGTATTGCATTATATTTTGTGATTTTAAAGTAATTATGTTAATATTCTCTAAGTGATATCCTTTGCTGTAGATTGGTATTAGTGCTTTGAACTCTGTGTAAGGAAGGTTGGGATATAAAATATCCATTTAAGGAAGGCAGAATAACCACAATGTAATTTCAAAATATATTTCGTGTTAAATGTTTCAGCTTCTGCCCACAACAGCTGCTAGGAAGTTAAATGGACACCAAGAATGGCACTTTAGTTTCTCTCTTGATTTCTTCTCAATATTTGTAAAAATAAAAATAAAAAATATGGGGACTAAAAAAACTATCAAATCAGGGTTAAGCACTCAGCAGCCACAAAACACTGAACCAGTAGGAGGGAGGTAATAAAACATCAGAGCTGAGAGAGACTGAAGTGGAATCTCTTGGACATGGCTAGCTGGTACCTTATACAGCAATGTTTGGTGGAAAAGCCCATGCTTTCCTTAAGCGACTACATATTAAGCTGTGCTGGATGAATATATTATGGGGAAGTTTACCCCAGCTCACTGCAGAGACAGGTATGGGATCCACACCGAGGGAAGAGGAGGTTGGTCTACTTAGCTGAACCCCAGACGGAAGAATAATCCAGCCAGTGGTGGTACTGGATGGCCTTATCTTTCTATCAGCATGCCCAGGAAGAGAGCAGGTGAGGCTACAAACAGTGGGACCCAAGGAATGCCCCCCTCCACCAGAAGCAGTGACTGTAAGAGGAGGTAGACAACATGGTACATATGAGTACCAATGTACCCTTTCTTGGCACCTGTCATGGGACTCCACCCTTTGCATTTTAATCTCTCTCTCTCTCTCTCTCTCACACACACACACACACACACTTCTTACCAACAGCTGAGATTGCAGTGTGTTAGATTTCTACTGGTGCTCAAAGGATTTGTTTAGGATGTTGAGGCTTGAACCCCACCTGTCTTGTACCCACTCTTTTAGGAAGGTGACCTGCACTTGCCATTCCATGACACCTATTTTGTGGCAGTGCTCATATTAGTTTCTCAAATTCTCAAGTGTATCAATGGCCCCCCAAAGTTGTGAACCCCTAAAGTATAGCTTGCCTCAATACAAAGACATATTTCTGAGTTAATTCCTACCTAGGAGTATGGATGTGGTGCTTCCTATAAGAGATCGGGAAGGGAGTCTGAAGAGCAGGGATGGGGAATGTACAGTACAGCCTTCCCTCTGTCGTTGGACTAAAGTTCCCACCATCTGTCATCATCATTGATTAGTCAGGCTAATTCAGAGTCCCAGATCCAAGACTGGAGACAGTGCCATAACCTTGGAACTGGGAATCAGCACCCCACCCCCTTACAGTCTTCCACCAGTTGCCCTCTGAGGTTGAGAAAGTGACTTTGGGGAGGGGTAAAGAGGATGTCCCTAGGGGCAGAAGGGAGAGGAGGGTGGGAGACCCTCTAGCCACATGTCCACTGGAAAATGCTGGGTGGAAAGAAATTGCCTCCACCTCTCCTCCCATTCTGCATAGAATGGCTGTAAGCCTCTGAGTTTTAGAGACATGATTTCTGTATTTTATGGCTGATCTTATGTACCTTATCTATTCTGCCTATCTATTCATATCTATTATATCTTACCAGTCATGTTGCTGGTATTTTATTCTTTAAACTGTTTGCAATCCACCCAGAGAATATTGTTACTGATGAGATTAAAATATAATAGATACAAGGAATGCAGCAAAAACGGGCAAGGAACCTTGTGAGCATGCCAGGCAACACTCACCATCCACTAATGGGGCCTATCGCTGCTCCCATCTTCCCAGAATGCCTCAGCCAACTCACGTCAGAACCCTTAGGTTGCTCAGGCTGCAGTTTCTCTGCAGATGGTGGTGCATCTGTTGCCAGGTAGTGGTGCTTCGTAGCACACTCAGTGTCTGCTGCTTTTCTGTGAGCCACTTACCTGTCTCTGCATCTGCGTGGGGTATGCACATTATTGGGGAGTGCTTCCCTGTTGAATGTCATGTCATAATTTTCTAGGATGTTGTGAACAAGTTCCCTCACTATTTTGGGAATGTCCAGCTTGAAGCCTTCTTGATGTTTTGAACTAGAGTTCCCATCAGTCCCACTCTGCATGGTCAAAAGTCAAAGATGATGGGAGGGGTTAACCAACACTTATGGGGAGCATCACTGGGGAAGGCTAATTATAGTACTGTCCAAAGGTCCAACTGCAGAGTTAACTCGGAAGAATCCTCTGTAGATCTGGATCTACTGGTATACCTCTGAATGGTATGCAGTAGATTGGCAAAAATTTATGATTCCTAGTTTAATACTTTCCTCACCAGCTTGCCTTAAATGATGCTGCTGAAATGAAGAAAGCCTATGGTAGCCAGGAGTAGGTTTTAACATGGAAAGACTCTGAACGCTCTGTTCAGTGCTAGATTGCACACAACACAAATTCTTTATGTGCATCTTCACCCTCCACCCAGGCTCTGGTTCCAGTAAGAAAGAACATAGCTTTGGCAAGCCCGAAGTCTTGTTTGATTAGAGCCCTGAGCTTTCAAATTATTTCCAGGGCTAATTGAGTTGCCCAGTTGTGTTGGTTTAGAAAACCTGGTAGTGTAGCGCATGCATATGTCAATATTAGCACCATAACAATAAACAATAAACACCATGACAATAAAGGCAGAACAGGCTTCCAGGCCGTGAGCCATGTTGGGGTAGGTTTGAATTCAGGAAGAAGAATCTAGTAGCCTGGGCTAGCCAGTGTGAGATAAGAATGAATGCTGGAATTCTTGTAGAGAAGAGGTCAGGCTTCCTCTGTGAGGAGCAGTTCCAAAACTTTTCTGTTCATGGAACGTTCCTGAAGACTTTTTCCCCAGAGAACCCTAACTCTATCCCTGATTCTTACCAAGCATTGTGAACCCACAACGTTCTTCCTTCTTTCCTCTGCTCCTATTGCCCAAGTGCTTTGCATAATGTGGTAGGTTTGGAAATAAAAAGAAAACATTAGCTAATTCAAATATGTCTTCCAATTTCCTATATGATGTCCAGTTTTTTAGTAAATTGTATTTTGATATGTTATGAATAAAGCAATTATATATATAATTATATCCTGAATAAATTATTTCAATTATTTCCAACACTATGCAATAGAGTCTAGGAATCAAATGATGTGATGCATTTCCTTGTTTGCTGCTTGGATGCCCACTGACAATCAATCAAACAGTTGGCTTCATGTGGTTTTGTTTTAAAATTCGTTTTAAATTTGATTTTTGAGATTTTTTGCAGAACCCCTACGTGGCTTTTGTGGAACCCTGGGTTTCCACTGAACAGTTTGAGAACTGCTGCCTTAGAGAGATCAAGCGAATCAATCCATTGTCCTGAGACACCTAGAAATTATCTCATCAATAGCAGCTAGCAGGCAAATCCAAAACCCCATAGAAAATACAGATGGTTATGTTCATGTAGCACAGAGAAACAATAGTTAAGGTCAGCAAGAAGCAACTGAGCACCCTTCCAACAATAAGCTTATGTCGGGGAAACTCATCCTTCCTACAGGGGCAGGTTCAGAGAGAAACAGTATAAGAATCAGGGACACATACTGTAAAAGTAGCAGGAATGGTGGGAGATGGGGGTGGGGGACAAGCTCCGAACACAACACAAGCAGAGGCCAGCTCCAAACACAGGCCTGGCACTCCAGTCCTCTCCACGCATAAGACTTCTGTCTAGAGTCTACGCTGCAGCCTCTAGACTCTTCCTCTTTATTTGTCTCTTAGCTTTTGCCCCAGTTAGGCAGGAAGCACCTTATTTCTTTAGTAATACAGAGTAAGATTGAGATGCAGCAGGAATATTTGATGTCTAGACAAACTAGGATTAAAAGCTTGTGCCTGCTCTACATTTTCTGCTGAATAAACGTTCCTTTCTAAGTCGTGTTTGTGTAAAAAACAAGGCTTCCTTTCTCTAGCAGCGTGTTTTAAACCCCAGCAAAAGATTGGGGGGCAAGTAGGAGGACAAGCGCCTCCTCTTGAGATGTATTGTTCTCCAAGATTACCTGGCGTAACAGTAGCTCAGTTCAATGGTGTTAGGAGGTGACTTTGATGCTGTTAGATTCTGCTGGCTAGCTGAACTTATGCTGATAAGATGCCACTCACCATGCAGAGAACACAATCAGCAATAGAAATGATCCAAAGGCCTGAAGGCAGGGCATATGTATCAAAGAAACAAGGTCAAAGGGATGTCAGACCTATTTCTAGAGGGAGGGGCTGTAGCGCGGTAGTATAGCACATGTACTGCACACAGGTTTAGGCTGGATCCCCGTGTGGTAGAAGATGTCCTGTCTGAACTGCTTGAGAACACCTGCCGACCTGTGCTGACAGTAATGGTTAGATACATAGTGTGACCCAGTAGCCTTATGTGCCTCTGTTCCTTGACTGTTGCACCTGGGCAAGCAACATGGTGATATAATCAGTTTGTACATAGCTGGCTTTATTATGAACAAATTACTGCAAAACCATCCTGTTTTCCACTTGTGGAGTCATGTTGTTACAAGTACTCATATTCTTGGTTCGGCACTCGTTAACAGTCTTCCTGAACTGATGACTTCTCACTGTTTTGGACTACAGCTCCCATCAGTCCCAGCTGTCACAGTAAAGGGGCAGGAATGCAAGACGTTGTAGTCCAAAACTTTTGAATGGCATCAGGTTGGGCAAAGCTCTTCCATGGCCTTTTGTAAAGGGATCTCAGGCAGATGGAATAACTCTGTAGGTTAATAATAAGAATGAATGAATTACAAATTAATAATAGTGCAAGCATTGGGGCTAGAAATAAAATAAAGAGCGGTGGCCACCCACAGCCTCTGGTGTAGAAATCCTACAAGTTGTAGGGCTGACTGAGGATTCAGCGGCGAGGGAAAGCACTCTGTATGCGCCCATAAGTCAAAACGCGCGCTGCGATTTTGTGCTCAGTGCCTTGGGAGTAGGCACCATTGAGCACCCGTGGGATTTGCTTCCGAGAAGATATGCATGCATTTGCGGAGGGAAAGGGTGATGCTCCTGCGTCGTTGTCCTGGCAACGGCAGAGAGCGCGAGAGAGGCAGACAGCACACCAAAGCACGCTCCCGACCTTCACAAAAGCCGATATTACGTCTATGTCACGGGCTGCCATGGCAACAACGTGAACCAATAGTAAATGAGAGCTATGTGCAGGACCGCTCTAGGCGTATATACGTATGCTCTCTAAGGTTTTTTTTTCCTTCATAAAAATCGCTTTAGCCTTTAGCCCCTTTCTTCGTCCGGGTCGATGACGAAGACGGAAGTGAAAGGAAGAAAACAGTGTCACATGACAAAGGGAAACCCGGAAGCGGAAGTGGCGCGGGAAAGAGACAGGGAGAGCGACGGACAGACAAACCCTTCCTTTTGGAAGGGACCCAAGGCCGGGATGGTAAGTGACAGATGGACGAAGCCGAAGGGGACCCCCTACCCCTTTCCCTCGGTGTGCGCGGAGGGTCTTTTTCCTCGCCAGCACGCCTTCCCCTTCCCTGACGAGGAGGGGCAACTCCTCTGCCCCCGCCTCGTCTCCTTCCTAGGAAGGATGCTTCGAGCTACCAGGTGCAGGACCTGGAAGGGTTTATCTCTGCTGCTCGTGCTGCAGTGGTGTACACTTTTACTCGGAGTAACGCCGTGGAACTGGCTGGGCTTTGCGTCGAAAAAGATGCATGTGTAGGGTCACTCTGTAGCTCCCACAATACTGAGCATTTCGCCAAGTGTAATTTTCCAATAGCAATTTTCCTTTGTAGTGCTGTAATAAGGAGAGAAGCCACAAAGTGCAAAATCACACCACCACATCTTCATCATGTTTTTTTCTCCCGGCCTTCCATCAGTATTGTTCACTCCTTTTGTATTTGAGTTATGTTTTCTCATGTGCCCCCAGTAAAAGTTTTGAGAGGCACCATAGCTCTGACGGAAGGTCTCTAATTACAAGAATCTCTTGGGTTATAAGGATGAAAGACATTGTTGTCTGAAACCCTTGAGAGCTGATGCCAGTCAGAATCTTTTTCTACTGTTGTTTTAGTCTACATAGCACATGTCGAAAGCTTTCTTATTCTGAGTCAGACTATTAGTCCATCTAGCCAATCATTGCTGACACTGGCTAGTATCAGCTCTCTAAAATTTCAGGCAGGGTTCTTTTCTAGTTCCTCTTAAAGAAGCTGGGCAGTGAATCTTTCTGTATGCAAAGCATGTATTCTATCTCTGAACTAACACTTTTCTCCATCAGGACATCATACTCCTGAGAAACTTGCTTTTGTAATTGAGGGTCAACAGGTTGTTGTCACATGAGATAATCCCCCTGGAACTTTTATCCTGTTCTTCATCAGTTGCATATTTGCATCATGTTGATTGTCCTGTCTTCATGGAGCTTCACATTTAGGGGAGGATTCAGCATATTGGAATAGGCAAAAGGAAGTTTACCAAAAAATGCTGTTGAAATAGCCTTTTTTTCTGGAACTGGAAAAAGGGAAAATTTACAAGGACAATTTTCCTTGGGGGATAAATTCTGCAAGCTGAAAACCACTATCTGCTGGCTGCTGCTCATCCTCATATTTAAGGTAGGCATCTCCCTAGAAGAAGCAATTTAGGTTTGACTTTTATCAAAGGTTGGATGAACTTCTGTAAATTAGTCTTGCTATGGAAGGATTAGGCCCCCTTGTGAAACCTTACAGTGGAAATAAATAGCTCTGTGTTTTGATCCAGAGCTTATGGAAACATTTAGGAACATCTGTGGAATGATAATCGCATGTGGGTTGTCCTCTCAGAATGTAGATGAGAGCACTGGATTGGTCAAAAAGCTTCTTTTTGTGGAAAGCATGAAGCTTTCCCCCGATCTTGAAAGCAGCCAGGCTTTCAAGAACAGAATTTCTCCATAGGCATTCAAAGATAGCACAGTTGGGGACAAGAATTACATCAGCTCATGAGGTGGGAGGATTCCTTGTATCATTTATTCCAGGGAAGGACTAACTTCAGTCTTGCATTATCATTTTCCTCTTGATTAGAATCATTATTGTTTGCAAACATGTGAAACTTTCAAAGCAAGAATGAATTCTTAGGAACTTTTTACAATGATCCTGCAAGTATGTTCTTGCTCAAGAGTATATCACCTTGCAGGCTCAGGTCATGATTGAGCTAGTTCAGCATTTTTGCTGGAATTCCAGTAACCAGCTTACCTACCAGAAATTTGTTGTTAGTCTGTTTGAAAACTGCATTCTACTTTATTTGTATCTCTGTCTTTTCCCTCTGAACTTAATTATCCAGACTGAAGCCTGAAAATAATTGTCAATTCTTGTGTTATCACACCTTTATTACCTCAAAGTTTATTTGCATGTAATATTCATGGCATGCCGCTTCAGTAAGATTCATCCTGCAATCTAATCCTGTTGTAAGATGCATCAAAACATGTTCAGTATCTTTCCTTTATGGAGACAAAATGCTTATTTCTGAGTATCACAATGAACCTCCATGAAAGCATTGATGCTGATTGTTCTACATAAAGACAAGAATAATCTGCACAGTTTATGATCTGCCCTAATGTGGATCTTATGCAATGGCCTTATGATTGTGTGACTGTCTCCCCAATTCTGTTTGTGGCACTACAACCTGACCTTCACCCTCTGTTCCAAGGTCCCTCTCCTTGCATTTAAAAACAGTCTTGTGCATTTAGGGTTATTTTTTCTGTGGGATTGTAGAGTCCTTTGTGGTACTGTGAGAATGGATGATGTATGTATAGTGTCTTATACTGGGCTCATCAGCTTGTATGAATGAGTGGCTGTATAACAGTGTTGCTAAGCTGTTATTTCCTCAGTTACTCATAAAGCAAAAATAAACCATCTTGCTTTGCAAGAAAACTGGCAACTTCCACAGTCAGGTAATAAAAACATTCCCATAATATCGTACCTTTTTTCTTGGCCCTATTAAAATATTGCTTGACTGCATTTAGAATTATTCCCCAGTGCCTGTGATGTTTTTTCTTCCATTCATGATAAACATCAGTAACAACCTGAACAGATTGTTTCTGCACCTTGTGTTATTTTTATAGCATCTTCTCTGCTTCTCCTGCAGGTCATCAGGCCACTGTTACCAGCAGCAGCCCAGTCTTCGCACTGGGTGTGTTGTCACTCCGCCCAACCCAGGCGACCATGAACGGGAGTGCAGTGCCCCTGTCACCAGTAGGGGGAGGGATGGTGGGAGAACCTGCCTCTCTCCCTTCGCCGGGCTGGCGGGAATTCTGTGAGGTGCATGCTCGTGCCGCTGCAGTGGACTTTGCCCGTCGTTTCCGGGCCTTCCTTGGTGAGAACCCTCAGTTTGCTACACCAGGAGCTGAAGCTGCCTTCTCACGCCGTTTTGCTGAGCACTTCCTGGAACATTTTGAGGCAGAAGTGAGCCGAGCCTACGCCAGCGACTCACCGCCTCGATGTGACATTGCCCCCTTCACTGGCTGCTCCTCTGCACGTGATCTCTCCGAGACTTGTAGCGACTCATCTGTCGCCTCCCCTGTGGAGCCTCCTGTGGGGCCACCCTCCGGCCTCTCCAGCAGTCAGTCCCGCAGTTCTGAAGATGTTTCTACTGTGGCGACGGTTACTGCCACCAAACCAAAGTTGAAGAAGCGCTTCTCTTTGCGCAACGTTAGCCGCAGCGTCCGAGGTAGCGTACGCGGCATTCTGCAGTGGAAGACTTCGGCTGAGTCATCCCCTGGTGGCGGAGATGGGGCAGCCACTGGAGCCAACAGTAATTCCAACTGTTCGGGGGGTGGTGACTCTGAGCGCTGGACTCACAGATTTGAGCGCCTGCGACTCAACAAAGCCTCCCCAGCCACCCTTCGAGTGGAACTGGCCAGTGTGCGGCGTGAGGGCCTACTGAACTACATTGTAGCTGACGATGGGTCAGGAGGGGGCAGCCGGACCCGCTGGCAGAAATGCCGTCTTCTCCTACGCAAAGCAGGGAAAGGGGAGGGGGAGGGTTACCTATTGGAGTTCTACATCCCACCAAAGGTGAGCAATGGATCATTGTGTTAGGGCAGGAGAGAAATAGTGGGGTGGAGAGACTTGGTGAGGGGAGCAAAGGGCTGGGTGTTCCAGGGTGTCCTGGTGTAGGAATAAGGGGATTGTCACAACTCTGCTTACCTTCACCACCAGGCATCAAAGCCACGGGTCAGCATCGCTTGCTCCTGTGTCGTGGATGTGCGGACAACAACACCCCTGGAAATGCCAGACAAAGAGAACACCTTTGTGCTCAAGGTCAGGAAAAATCCCGGTGGGGCAGATTAGTAGTGGCCAGGCTTGCTGGGTGTGATAAGCTGTTACAAGTCTGATGAATTTGTTGTGGCTCCCAAAAGGCAGCCTTGTTTAGTGACAGCTGGTCATAGTATTGATGTGCTCAGTGACTTTGTTCTTTGACTAAATGCATGCATTACCTTCTCAGCAAGGTTATGTGTGGAGCCGAACTCCCTTTTCTGCAGGTACTAGCTTCCCAACATCCTTGTCATCAGCAGTGAATATAGGTGGTTCTGCCTGGTGCATACTGTGAGCAGTTGCCTACTCTTATTTACTTATTTACAGGAAGTCCTCGGGTTACAAACGAGTTCTGTTTCTGAGAAAATGGAAATTCAGCTTTAAGTCAGATCTGTATGCAAGTCAGATTGTGCATAGTTGACTCTCCACATTTCTGGGGGTTAGAGGTGAAGGACCCCTGTGAAAGTGGAAATACCTTGAATATCTCTAAGCCCCCCACTTCCCTGCCCAAACTCACCAGTGCTTCCTCTTTGCAACAAGGAAAAGCCAGAGGGGCTTCCCTCTCTGGATGGGTGGGCAGGAAGGCATGCTTTAGAGTCCTCTTTCTCTCCTCTTTTGCTTCCTCTCTGTGGTTGATGCTTTGGAGGCCCTCCCTCTCCTCTTTTACTTCCCCTCCCTCCCTCCCCCCCTCCCTATGGTAATGATTTTCCACAGTAATTTAAAAAAGTAAATTATAGCAGTTCATTCGTAAATATGGGTTGTTCATAACTCAGACGTTCGTAACTTGGGGACTCTCAATTTGCAATTCTGTACTGCCCCACAGCCAAAGCTCTCTTCTCACCTCTTTTTTCTGATTAGGCAAGATCTGCAGCTCCATGTTACCCTACAGCTACCCCTTCTATCTCCAGCAGTTCCTTGTCATTTTAGTGACTGAACTCATCACTCCTTTCAGCAGGTTTCCTTGACTTTGTAAGGAAGGGAGTCCACCATTTCTTCCCCTGGGCGAGAATCGAGTCTGCATGAAAGAGCCTTTTCCCATTTGGAACCTGTCAGCTGATTTGAACTGTAACTCCCATCATCCCTGACCATTGGCCATGCTTGTGTGAGCACCATATTGGGAAAGACTGCTATAAAACTGCACCATCTACTGAGTTTGTTGGCCAATTCAGGCTGTTTGCTGTGAGAATGGGGGAAGCATGGGTCTTTTGTGACCTTTGCATTATAAACTGGGGGACTTCGTTTGTGCAGCATAAACAGCAAGGATAACTCATAGGAACTATGTGAGGCAAGAGGCAAACTGAGGCAAGAGGCTGCCAAAGGAGCTCTGCAGCCTCTCTTGGTTTGTGTTGCTTTTCTTCTGTAAAAGGCCAAAACAAGCAGTGGAGGGCTCAAATCTTTAATTTTCATTCTGCTTTCCTGAAAGAGTAGCATGTGGATTGGTTCTGTATCTTTCAGTTGGTCATATATGTGTGTGTGACTCTTAAAGATGGTTTTCAATGCTGAAATATGTTTGGGTTCACCACCTTGATGCCACCCTCGCAGTTGCCCACTTTTGCATTTCTCTCGGGGACATGCTCCCTTTGTTTTCCTTGGCTTGTGAAGCGCACACACAGGCTGCAGGAGTAGGAACTCCCCCTGAGGTGTTATGTACTCATTTCCCCCTTTCTTTTTGCTTCCTCCTGCAGCTGTCAAGCTCCTTGGAGTACATCCTTGAGACGGTTGACTCACTGCAGATGCGTTCATGGTTGGCAGACATTCAGGAATGCATGGGCCTTGGGTATGCTGCCCCAGATTTTGGGAAAGGGCCGTAGCGCAATGCAAAGTCCCAAGTTAAATCCCCAGGATGTCCTGCTAAAGGGTTTGCTGGGGGTAAGGCTAGGAAGGAACCTGCGGAACCACTGCCTCTCAGAGTAGATCGGGGTGAGGAATGTGTAGCTCTCCAGCTATTGTAGGACAAAGAAATAAGTCAGTGTGGTGTAATGATGAGTGTTCGCCTGGAATTGGGAAGACCTGTGTTCCTGTCCCCACTCAGCCATGAAGGTTGCTGGGTGACTGGTAGATTATGAGGTGAGATGGATTATGTAAGATGTGTTCCTTGAAGGAAAAAAGGTGTGATATAAATATAATAAATAAACTGTCACCATTCCTATCCATTGATTATAATGGCTGGGGCTTATGGGGGTTGGAGTCCAACAACTCCTTGAGGGCTACAGGTTTCCCTTCCTTCTGTTAGACAGATAAGAATGAAAGTAAAAGGAGAATGGGAGAACTTTGATTCTTACTCAGTAAGTGCACATGTAATCAGACCAAAGACCTAGCATTTCTGTTTTCAGGAATAGATAGCCAGATGCCTCTGGGAAGCTTACAAACAGCATCATCTTGTTAGTGTTCAGAATCTGGTATTTTGAAGTGTTGCCCCTGAAGTGCTGCCTCTTAATAATAGTAAGCCATCCTGAGACATTTTATCAGGAAAGACGGGGCTGGCAAAAATGTTTTAAATGAATGAATGAATGAATGCATGCATGCATGCAAAGGCTCTGATTTTAGCTTTCACAGCTAACAGCATTTTATTTTTTTTTAATTTTTTTTTTTGCAGAGAGAGCACAGATAGTCTGGAGCAGCCGTGCATGAACCACTCAGAAAGTATGCCCAGCCGGGAACTTCCCATGGTGCCGAGTGAGAGCAGTGAACAGCTCAGCCAAGGTATGAAACTCTCTCTCTCCACCCTCTGCCGCCTTGCACATATACGTGTGCACACGCGCGTGCACACACACAACATTGTGCCCTTCTTAGTCCCTTAGCAAACATTTCAACAAGTATTTGAAGTTGAAATCGACCACCTTTGGGGCTGGCCCATTTATTTTTGTGTCCTGGGAGGCTCTTGCTGTGGAGGTGCCCTCAAGTTCTTTCTACCTACGTTGTGGCACAGAAATGGCACCACTCTCTCAAGAATGCCAATCTTAGTAGAGTGCATCATGGGCTGTTCCTGAACTGATGCGGTCTCTTTGGGAGTTACTTCCCCTGCATGCTTCCAAGGGCTCACCAGCAGGCCTAGAAACATACACTTTACATTGCAAGCTCTTCAGGGCTGGGTCCTGTCACCACCTGCTCTGTAATTGCTGCAGTAGTAAAGCTTGCTTTTTTAAAATGAAAAGTGACATTCAGATTAATTCAGGCTATATACCTTTAAAAATGCTGACTTAACTCAGTGCTAGACACACAGTAAATGTGTGTCTAGCACTATCGGCCCACTAAAAAGGGTGCAAAGTATTGGCCCTGTGGCATAATCCGGTGAAGCCTTCCCCTAAATCTGCCATTATTTTGCCTGGGTGCATTTACAGGAGAGGTGAGATGGCAAGGTCATGCCATTCACTGGCTGGGACAAATGGTTGTTTGGCTTTTCTTCTTCCAGGACTGTTTCATGTAGCAGCTATTTCACTTCACCTAGGAGGCTGAATTTTTAATTTTCCTCTGCCCATTTTGCCCCTTTTATTCAATGAAGCCATGACTTACAAGCTGAAATGTCTTGAGTACATTGACAAAATGGCACTATATGACTAGGGGACCTAGTGGTTTTCTAGGATCTGGGACATTACTACCTTGGCAGCAAAGTGGGTGGGGGGCAGCTGGAGAACTAATCATCAGCTCAGCTTACCCTAGAACAGAACCAATTAAGCAGATTGCTTTGAGATGTGGTAGCTTTTGGAATCTACTAAGGATCAGGACATCTCGCTGAAGCCTCCATCCAAATTGGTGCAATAGGCTTATACATAGGATGGAAGAGCAAAGCAAAAGATTTGCTTTCCAGGTAACAAAAGTTTCCTCTTAGTTGGCTGAAAGTGAGTCCTACCTAACCACACGCCACCAGGAAGCGTGTTAAAGTGGTTAGGGCTAGAGCCAGGTGAAGACCTTTTTATTTAGACAGTATTTTAAATGCTAATTTATTCTAATTTAAGATTGTTATTTATTAATTGATTGATTTATTTATGTTATATGTTTTAATTTTACCTAGAGATGGGCCAGTTTTTAATAATGGTGTATGTTTTAAGTTGCTGTGAGCCGCCCTGAGGCTGTTGCGAGGGGCGGCATACAAATATGTATATAAATAAATAAATAAATAAATAAAAATAAATGTGTGACACAGCACATTTGAGTGTCAGACTAGGGCTGAGGACACCTGGATTTGAATCCCCATTTGGCTATGGAGGATACTGACTTTGGACCAGTCAATATCTTCTGGTCTAACCTACCTCTCTACCTCTCAAGGTTGTTATGAGGGGGGCTGATGAAACAGGAGGGAGGGGATTCTTAGAATATTAATAGGGACAGCCCCGTTGGATCAGATCAAAGGTCCATCTTGGTTCAACATTCTGTTCACACAACTGTCCACCAGCTGCTCACAGAAACCTGCAAGCAAGACATGTGCACAGCAACCCCCTTCCACTCATGCAGCAACTGGTATATAACATTTGCATATAGTCCTCTGGACTAGCAGCCGCTGTAGACCTTATCCTCCATCAGCCCAATCCGTTTTTACATTCTTTTAAACTGGTGGCTATCCCTACAGCTTGTGGAAGTGAATTCCATCATTTACGCATAGTGTATACTAGTTCCTTTTATCTAGGCTTTTATTATTATTTAATTATAATTATTCTGGCACAAAGTAGCTTACATGCGTATGATAAAAACAAGGAAGTCGAATTAAAAATACCTACCTTTTTTCTCTAAGGACAAAAATATTACAGGTAATGACCATGTATAATATCTAGGCAGTATGAATTTATGGAGACTATGGCTGGGAAAGTGGTATCAGACTAGACATTGCTGTACATTTTTGGGGAAGGTGGAGTGTAGAAAGAATAGATAAAATTGATTTGAGATTATGCGTTAATGGTTTATCTTATGCTGAAAGTCTGTTTAAAATTCACAAGCAAGGAATGGGTCAGTCCTGATGATATGGAACAGAAAAGACATTTTTTTCCTTTACACTTATGGTGAATTTGTCCCAAGGTAAACACATTCTGGGAGCACATGCAGCTTGATGGATTCTGTGTTTGGTTATGAAATTCCACTGCATCTGATTATTATGCTGCTAGGATACATGAACGAATTTGTATGGAATTGATTTATAGCAGCAAAAATATTGATAGGCACCAAATGAAGGAGCACGGGGATACCCCCCCTTTAAAAAAAAAAAGCCTATTGAAGCTATGGAAAATAGTGAAAATAGTAATATTAACCAAATAAGTAAGATACAAAGAAGTGAAAACAAAGAGGTGATTTTTTAAAGAAGAAAACTTTTGGAGAACTCATTTATAAAAAATATAATGCACCATAGACCCAGGGAAATCTAAGAATAATTTGTGACTTTGAGCATATCTGCATATATGTAGTACTAAATAGATTGTGTGATAAAATATTTGGGTATGTAGTACTTTATAGTACTTGGAAAAGATTGAAGACCTTAATATGCATATTTGCATATGTAAGAAAAGATTGTTTATTATGTTATTAAATAAAAGTTTCCTATTTATTGAAGCAATTTTGTAAAAATACTAGAGTAGGAAATGTAGTTGAAGTACAGGTAGTAACATCCCATTTATGTTTGTCTCAGCTGTCCAAGTTTCTTAAAAGCAAGTAGCATCCTGTGATCTGTAAGAAATCTCCATTCGTATAGTGAAAATGCATTTTCCTGAATTGAAGCTGACCTTGATAATTAATATTTCCCCACAGCAAGGTTATTGTTTTCCCTATATGGACCAGGATTAAAGTACATTGACCATGTAGAGGGCTCCCTGGAGGGAGGGAAGGAGGGAGGGGTAAAGTTTAATCTAAGTCCAGATGTGAGTATACAGATCTTCCCTCTCCCATCATCTCTCCCAAGGATTAATGTGTGGGCATTAAGTCTGGTTTTCCTTCATTGCCATAGTTCGCAGCAGCATATACTGAAACATCATCCACATTATCATCAAGATTTGCGAGAAGTGCCTTGAGCTTTTCATTGCATGTTCCCACCCTTTCCTTGTTGCTGATTTGTAAGAAATACTGCAAATTTTAAGGGCATGATCTTATGAATGTTTAAGCAGAAATAAACGCCTACAATTCCTAGCATTTGCCAGCTGGTATCTCTGAGTTGTAGGTGTTTGTTTTTATCTAAACTTGCATAAAATTGCACCGTTAAGAGTTTTTAAAAACGAATTTCCACCTCAGCCTAGATAGTGGTGAAAGGGTTGGTCGATTTGATATACATTCACATACCTGACCAGCACAGACTATGGGTTAGGTCTCATTTTAGGACAACCTAAGTGGAAACCTCTTGACATCAGTGGGACTTCAGTCATGCCTAACTCAAGTTCCACTGGAAGTTTTCCAACTGTTGCGAGTAGTTAGTATAGGTTGCATTGGGGGCTCTCTTTGGGCCAGAGCACAATTCATACATTTATGTTTAACACAAAGAAATTTAGATCTACTCCAACTAAATCTAGGCCCAACCATATCATCCCATTCTTGGAAGGACAGACCATTTTTAGTATCGCGTGTGTTTAAATCAAATTTGAAGATACAGCTTTATTCTTGCTCTGGTATGTACGTGCCAAAGCATTGTCTTGTGTCTTAGAAAAGGAGTATACAAGATGTCAGGCTTGTAGCATGTCTGCTCTGTCCCAGGTGCCTATGGTGGACTGATGGAACGCCCCTCAGCCTCCATGTCCCCCAGCTCAGTCTCCATCGCTGCCTCGCACTTTGACTCAATGGAGCTGCTTCCGCCAGAGCTGCCACCTCGGGTGCCGATCGATGAAGGCCCGTTTCCCACTGGCCTTCTCCATACGACTTTCCCCGAAACTCCTGACACCACAGGTAACAGTTGCACACTCTTCCAGATTCCAGGAGGGGCCGAATGCAGGAAGCATCAGGGTGGGGAAGGGAGGGCCACAAGAGCCCTCCTGGGCGTTGCAGGCTGGCAGCGGGCAGGCACAGAGCCCACGGCAGGTGGAGCGGGTGTGCAGGGTGGGCAGAATGTGCAATGCTGGCAAATCAGACCTTGCTTGCTTGCCTTGCACCCTCGCCCCCCCCCCCCCGGCTTTGAGGTTTTCATGGCGTCAGGGTGAGCATAGCAGATTGCTCGCCCCAAGCTAGAGTGCTGTAAAAATGCGATTGTTCTAGAATTCTCCAGATGGGTTTTGGGAGTCTCCTGCTGCCTCTCTCCCTGCCTCAGGTTCCTTCCTCTTCCAAGGGGAGCCCGATCCAGGTGGGGGAAGTCTTGGTGACACAGAGCACCCCCTCTCCGAGTACCCCTGGTTCCATGGCACCCTCTCACGTCTCAAAGCAGCCCAGCTGGTGTTAGCAGGGGGAGCTAGCAGCCACGGTGTTTTCTTAGTCCGTCAAAGTGAGACACGGCGTGGCGAATATGTCCTGACCTTTAACTTCCAGGGCAAAGCCAAGGTGAGTGCTTGCATGCGTGCAGTTCTGTAAGATGGGGCTGGGGTGGGTCTGCAGGCTCTGTGGGTGGCGAGCAGCCCTTCACCCGGCTTTCTTTTCCTACGGCCAGCACCTGCGTCTCTCCCTTAACGAGGATGGGCAGTGCCGGGTTCAGCACCTCTGGTTTCAGACCATCTTCGACATGCTGGAGCACTTCCGGGTCCATCCCATCCCCCTTGAATCAGGCGGCTCCAGTGACGTGACGCTTGTCAGCTACGTGGTTGCTTCGCAGCGGCTGCACGGTGAGCATGGAAGGAACAGAGTCTCGGGGTGGACAGAGCATAGACACTGTTGCCAGTCCATGTCATGCTCCATCTCCCACCCATCTGCTTCCATTGTGACTCCAAACACGACCCCCACCCCAAACTCCCTGCCCAAGTCTCCTGCTCCAGCCCTGTGTGGAACGCATATGCCCCGCAGGAAACGACCCCTCCCCATCCACGTCCACTCCTCCCTCTCCCCCCACCTGCAATCCCTATTTCTGACATGGGCATCTTTGTCACAGGCCGGGACCGGGCTGGGAGCCGAGCGCCAGTGTCTGGGTTCAGTGGGGACCCCGACTCGCCCCCCAACCTCATCTCCATCCTTGCTGCTGCCTCTGCGGGTGACTGCGTGTAAGTGTGCCAGAGCTTCCATGGGAGCAAGGCAGGGATATGATGAGCGTGTGTGTGTGTGTCACGGCCCCATGCCATAGCCCATCGCTATCCATGGGTTGTGCAAGTGTGTAATGCCCACACCATCCACTGTGTCTGTGGCTCCTGGAGGCAGGGGAGGCATTTCACATGGGGGGGGGGGTGGCCCTTCCAGCATCTCCAGGTAGCGCTGGGAACAACACTTCCTTGAAACCCCAGGAGAACAACGGCCAGTTAGTGTAGACTGTGCAGAGCGAGATCAGGGTGCGCACACACTGAGCTTGTGGGATCAGCTTGTTTTCTATCAGAGATAGAAGTCTTCTCTCAGAGACAATGCTAAAATATGTGTGGGGGGAATAGAGTCAGTTACCTACTGCACACCTGCGTTGTACACTCTGTATACCAAGGATGAGGAACCACTGGGTTATGGGCCACATGTGGCCTATGGAGGTTCTCCATCTGGCCTGGCCCATAGAACCACCTGGAGGAGTCCAGAGGGAAAGCGTGGGCTCTTTCGCAAGCAAGCAAGCAAGCAAGCAAGCAAGCAAGCAAGCAAGTGGCTCTGCCTCTTTACAGCCATAGTCGCAATTAACATAATGATGCCCTTGTGTACAGTCTGGCCACACTGGGTACCGCAGTACTCTGAAGAGCAGTACTCTGCCGAAAACACCCAACCTCCTGAGACCTAGTAGCACTCCCTCTTCTGCTTCTCCCTCCAGCCCTGCAGTCTGCCTGCCGTCCATGCATGGCTGCTAAAAGTCTGAATTTGAATCTCCTACATTTTAGTGTAGAGGAAAGACATCCCATTAGGAGCACTTAAGGCTGAGGGAAATGCAAAACTGGGCAGTTCCTGCCTTCCATGTGACCAGCATGGTTGTCTTAACTCTGTTTTTTTCAACGGAGCACTAAAAGGAAGCTACAGGATTGAGAGGGCGCCTTCCTCTCAGGTGGGACAAATGGGAAAACAAGGTAGGTGAGCTGTGACTTGTGCCTGTGTTCTGTGCAATTATTTTGTGGAGGAGGAACAAGGGGAAGATAAAACACACTTTTGAAATGCACATGTAAGCTTCATAACAGAGCCTAAACCATTTCAGCATTACAAGTTTGTTGCGGCCACTCAGCAGAAGTTTCTAGTGAAGCCAATTGTTAGTTTCCTAGCTGTGTGCCGTGCCCAGTTGAGGAACAAAATATGTCTACAGGGAGTGAAAAGCTTTAGGCACGTGAAATATTCAGCACTGAAGACAAACACTTGGCCCGCTTATTATTTTGCAAGTAACACAACTGAGTAATGCCAAGGCACAGGTTTCTGATGGTTTCGTTCACATGGAGTGTTTGAAGTTACATGCAGAACTGGGGGTCCTGGAAACGCAGATTGTTGACTTTGTTCCTTCTAATAGGACTCCAGAGGTGAGTGTCTGGGCCATGCCTGGCAAACGGTTAGGAGCCCCTGGATGATTGCTCAGGGGCCCGTGGACCAGAAGGCGGAGCTCCAGCCCCCTGCACAGCATGCCTTGCACCTCTTCGTGATTTAGCAGAACTCGAACATTTTTATACTTCCAACTGCAGTCTCAGCCAGGGTGGTGCTGCAGGGAATGTGTCGGCACCAAAAATGAAAGAATAAAACAAAATCTGAAGCCACACCATCTATAAAGCTCATTGTTTCTCCTTCCTGCATGGTTTCTGTCCAGTTCCTCAACAAAAGCTGTTTCACGGAAATTAGCTTGATGCTGGCAGCGTAAATTGTGGTTGGAGTTGTTTGTATAAACTCAGGGATTGAAAATTGCAAATTTCAGTGCAGATAAGAAAGAGCTTCAGCAGAGCAGCTTCTGTCTCTCTACTCAATCTTTGTATTTATAATAATAAATATAAATCAGAGCTTTAAGGTCAGATTAATAGGTTAGGCTCAAAGTAGTTGAATTACAAATGCTTCACTGATAAACCAGCCAGAAGAAGTCTTTTGGGGCTGGCGTTGTACATGTAAAACAACATGTGGGATTGGCATCCTCTTAGAAGAATCTCGGTTTCTGGAAGAGGGAGTGTTTCTGCCCAAATGGTGCTTGCTAAACTATGAATTGTTGTAATACCACCCTGACAGCTTCAGCTACTGGAAAGAACATAAATAATGCATTATGTAATATATATCAGCTGAAAATAAGTACCTTCAATACGCAAATTTGCTCAGATTTAAGCAAAACATATAG
The DNA here is from genome assembly GCA_023646645.1 of Varanus salvator macromaculatus. NCBI lineage: Eukaryota > Metazoa > Chordata > Lepidosauria > Squamata > Varanidae > Varanus > Varanus salvator. The sequence continues at coordinate 6,011,543 of JAIXND010000781.1, forward strand.
TTCACTGGCTATGATTTTTAAAAAGTGAAAGTTGTTATTAAATATGCCAACTCACTGATAGATATTTTGAACACGGTATGTAGAAGCAGAACAAGTTGCACAAAGGAACTGTGCAATTTTGTGTAACCTGATTAACTCACACGCATCCATTCAGTAGTGAGAAGCCACTACTGCTGCATAGGTGGTAGGCGCCCACATAGGACACAGTGGTGCTGGCTGGCTTCTGCTTACTAGGTATTCTCCAGGTGATGGTGCTTGCTGTTTGGCGTTGCTGGATATAGATAACATTGGAACTGCTCACAGACGCTTTGGTGGGAGGAACCGTACAGTACAACGTCGGGGGCCCTCCAGTGATGCATGTTGTCCTCCGTCCCCGTTCTTTTCCTAACCCTATGCCAGCCTGTCTCTTTGTCTGACCATCTCTTCCTGCTTTCTCCACAGAACCGAGCACCTCTCGTAACCTGCCACCACCACCGCCACCTCCACTCCCCCCAGCTCGACCACCTCATGCTCCCCCTGACCAGGGCTTGCCGGAGGCTGAGGGGCAAATTGAGGAGGAGGGCCGGACGGAGCAAGAGGTGGATGAGGGAGCGGCTGTAAGAGGAGGGGGATCCCTTCCCCTGCCAGAGGAGTCCGAAGGTCGAGCCAGGGCTGTGAACAACCAGTACTCGTTTGTCTGAGTCTCATGGAGATGAGAGAGAGAGAGAGAGAGAGAGAGGGAACGAGCTCTTATTATGCCCATCACCAGGTGGAGATCTAACCCTGACTATGGGTGTGAGATGGGTTTGCATACCCAACAGAACTCTAGACTTTCCTCCAGTAACCTTCTGAGGTGGGGACTGGCCTTACCCCCTCAATTTCCCCTTTCCCCATTACCTTGGTATGGAGCAAACGTGAATCCTGTTGCTTGCCCCCAAAATGTAGGTATGCTTCCCCCCCTCCCCTGCCTCCACGTTTCTGATGTTCCCAACTTGCAACAGCTTGGTACGCACTACTTTAGCCCTGTTTCAGTTGCTAAGAAATGGGTCTGTTCTTCCCCATTTCCTCCTTCCTTCCCACCACTTGCAACTGAGCAGGAATAATAGCTCACTGTAAACACTACATGGAAGGGGTCAGTGGGGAGTGGTATTCCCCCCAAAAAACTGATCCCTAACACAGCCTTTTGCACCCCAGCCCTTCTTGCTGAATGTATGAAGTCTCCGAATGTAATGCCCTCTCCTGCCCCAGTTCTGTTGGTGCAGCGGGGAGGGGAAGGTTAGCTCCCTCTTCCTAGCCCAAAAATATATTTATATTATTTGTCACTCTTCTCCCTGCCCTACCCTCAGCTCGGGGACTGGCCGCACATTATAATGTCTCTGCCACCCAGATGAACGAAACCAATTATGAATTTATGCCTTTACACAGGTACTTTTCCCCTCCTCTTGTTCCTGCTGCACCCAGCCCTTCCCACTTAAGATTTATTTTTCTACTGTGGACTAGTTGGACTGCTCAGACCCTCTCTGTCTCTTCAAATCTCCATCCTTTTTTTAAAAAAATACTCTTGAGGTACTGTTTTTTCATCTGTGTCTTTGTTTTGTTTATTTTTTGGGGAGTTTGTATGAAAATAAAGGAAACATCATTTTACCTTTTGGAAGAAAAATGGTGATTTAAAAGCAAAACCCAGACATCCCAAGCTAAGTCTCAAGCAGCAGAAGAGCCATGCTGGATCAGTGCACGAGGCGTCTTTTTGTTCACCAGCCAACCACAGGAAACCTCCTGCCAGGCTATGAGTGCGGCCGCACATGATCCACAGCAACTGGGGTACATAGGTGTACCGCTTCTGATCCAAGAGGTGGCCATCGATAGCCTTGCCTCATGTGAATTTGTCATCCGGCAGGCCAAAGTCAGCTTGAGGGCTGCATTTCAGGGGAAAGTGGGCCCAAGGGAAAGGCAAACAGTGCCAAAAATACACAGATCTCCAATCCATTTGACCTTAAAGTTGGCACTATCAGTAATGAAATTGTGGAAAAGGCATTTCAACATTTTAGAATTGTGGGAAGTGCACAAAATCTAGGAAATGGGCAAGATTAGATTTTGGTGCGTTTTCGTGGAGTGATGACTGGCTGGGTACATGTTTTCTTGCTGTGATCCGCAAAAGTTGGGTTGGAAGGTAATTTGCATTATCTACTGCTTGAATGTATTCACAGTGCTGCACAGAATTGATCTAGTACTATAGATGGAAATAAGGACCAGAAACAGGCTGTGCTGGATCCTGTCTAGAGGTTGCTAGGTTGCGGGGTGGGGTTCCTTGTGGGGCTTTTTCCCTTTGTTTTTAATAGGAAGCACTGTTTCAAAAGCAGAAACCCTGTCTGAAATCAGAAATGACTTGCTGCGTATACAGATCCCGGGCATAGCAAGCTTGTACAGAAGGTCTCCGATTGATGGTGACTCTGAATGAGTGTCCTGCCCTATCCTTGTCAGCGCTGCTCAGCTCTTGTCAATTCAAGGCCGTGACTTCCTTTGTGAAATCAAGAGGGTGCAGATGACAGGACTGAGAGAACAGGAACTTGGCTAAAGCTGTTGAGTGAGAATGAGGCGGAGGCCAGATTAAGAATGACTACCTTCCTAGTTTGTTGCTTAGCACCACATTAACGCCCCAGCTGAAAGGAATGGAGAAGCAAGACGGGCTTCATTTCTGTGCGAGGAAAATGCAGAAGGAAATTTTCTGATGAGTCCACATTTTTTTTCATCCACGTGGCACAGATCAGCTGAGTTGGAAAAATAATTTGCAAGTGCCATTGTAAGTCTGGGTTGTGGTTGAGTGCCTTGATCCAGAAGAACAGTCCAGCCTTGCACCAGTTTTACATGTCCTGTACTTGGCTAAGGCATACATTGATGGTATTGAAATTCCAGATGCACCAAAGGAAACTGATTATCCAGGCCCTTTGAGTTGGAATTTCAATATGGCACTGAGATATGGGAGTGACTTCTGCCAGCAACTGCGTGGAGGAGTATGATCCAATTCTTTCTTTTGGACCTTTCAGTGGCTTTCCGTAGCACTGACCATGGTACCTTCTGAACAGTCTGGTAGGACTGGACCATGGGGGTGCTGCTTTGCAGTGATTTAGCAATTGCTGTCAATCCACGTCCAAGGGACTGCAGGTGGCGCAGTGGTTTAAACTGCTGCTGGGCTGGTAGATCGAAAGGTTGCCGGTTCGAATCTGCACACGGGGTGAGCTCCCGTGCTCCGTCCCAGCGCCTGCCAACCTTGCAGTTCGAAAGCATGCAAATGCAGGTAGATAAAAAGGTACCACTTCGGTGGGCAGGTAACAGCGTTCCGTGCACTTCGGTGCTTAGTCATGCCGGCCACATGACCGCGGAGACTCTCTGTGGACAAATGCTGGCTCCCTCGGCTAGGAAGCGGAGATGAGCACCGCCCCCTAGAGGCAGGCATGACTGGACTTAATGTCAGGGGGAAACCTTTACCACATCCAGCAGGCAGTGCTGGGGGATCACCATTCCATTCTGTGGCCTCTGACATTTCACTGAGCTCTATCTTGTCCCCCGTCTCATTTAATGTTTGCATCAAATGGCAAGCAGAGGTCATTTGGCGCTTTGGCTTGTGGTCCCACCAGTATGGTTGATTGCACCTAGCACTGTCTTAACACCACTGTCTTAACACCAGCAGAAACCCCTGAATTATGGCGGGAGGAAGGAGAACAAGCTGAAGCCAAAGCATGACAAGATGGGGTTTAGTCAGTAGAAAGGATTTGGGGGATTGGGGCTGAACCTGCTAACGGAAAGGGCGGTGCTCAGGTTCAGGTCCATGATCCTACACCATCCTTTGATCTTTGGGTGATGGTATGCAGTTCATTTGCACAATTTTGCTTCTTGTTGAAGCAACAACTTGAATGGGTCTGTTTGCAACATTCATCCACATCTGGGTTATATTGTATTTAGACTATTGCAATGTGCTCTCCCTGTGGCTACTGCTGAGCAGTGTCCAGAATCATTGGGTGTATATTTGCTGTGGCATGTTGGGAGATGTAGGCCTGTTTTTCTGTCTAAACAGGCAAAGGCTTGAGCCCTAACGTCTTGAAAAAGATGGGGGAGAGAAAATGCGTAATGGCAGCACTTAACCTCTGTGGCTTTGGCCACTGCCTTTGGTGTGGACAGCTATGAAAAACTGGCACACTTCATTGCCTCAATGTTGACAAGTGTTGTAAGCCATGTGAAAGGAGTCCAGAAAGAGCAGAATTAGGGGCTGGCTGTTGGTAATCTAGCCAACAGGACAGGAGAGAGGTTTCACTTGGTAATGAAGCACTGCTGTAAATTGTTTGGCCAAAAAGGTGGACAGGTGTGGGAGTGAGAGGGAACAAAAATACTTTTACTCCTGTCCCTTGGCCAAAAAGGATCCTGGAGTGGCTTAAAAATCATTCAGACAGTCCTTGTCTTCAGGCTTACAATGTAAAAAGACACAACAGACAAGGAAAAGGTGATGACAATCAAAGAGGCTTTCAGCAGGACTGGTGGAAGGGCCGGAGTTTCCTCTCATCTGCCTGGTGCAGCCTGCTGGGACAGCTGCTAATGGCCTCTGAGAAAGCCCCCCCCCCCCGCCCCGGGGCTGCCCCCTGCTTCTCCCCACAATATATGCAGTCAGGCAGGACTGCTTAGTTAGCACGGCAAATTCTCTGGCTTGTGTAGGCAGGGAAGGTCCTACAATGGCAAGAATTCCTGACTGGCTGCGTGATGTTGGATTTGCAGGTCTTTCCCCCCGTTTATGCATAATGTTGTGTTCTAAAAACCCACTTAAATTGACTAAAAATCATCTTGATTAATCAGGGATTGTGTGATTTTTTAAAAAAGGGACCTCTCCCCGCCCCCCAATCTATGTATGTATGTATGTATGTATTTGTAAACTCCCAGAGAGCTCTGCAGGCTATGGGGCAGTATAAAAATGAGCCATTCCATCTTTTCACACTTTCTACTTACAACAGTTTTAGTCAATTAAACTTTCACTGATTAATCACCTGTTACTTGGGTAGCATAAAACAACAAAGCCAAAGAGGGATAATTCTATGGCTAGCCAGATTTTGTTCAAAGAACCCTGTCTCTTAAGGAAACCCCTGCTTGTGAGAAGTGGTGTATAGTCAGGTGAGAGGAGGGCTTTTGATTTCTGGGAAAAAAAACCTTAGATTGATTTGCAGGGGCAAGTAACAGGAAGTGAAGTAGGTGTGGGCAAACAGCCCACTAATCCCACAGGATGAGGTGTGGCATAGATCACCAGGACCCTGTACCTTTGCTTCAGCAAGCGCCCATGAACATCAGTGTGGCAGCCAGATGGCTTCTCAAGACTCCAAATGAAAGATTTGGGACTCCGGACCAAGTGGGGCAACCCAGAATACTGCTTTTACTTCCTTTTATTCTACTACTGATGGCCAGCTTCAAGGCCTCCATCTTCATGGTTTTTCAAATTTAAAGCAATTTGTTCTTTGATAAGTACTGGAGCTTAATCAAGCTTAATTTTATGGCAAGGGTGTGGAACCTGTGGCTTTCCATATGTCAATGGACTACAGTTGGACTACAGAGAGCCAGGGTGGTGTAGTGGTTAAGAGCGTGGGACTGGGACTCAGACAATCTGGGTTCTAGTCCCCACTCAGCCATGGAGCCAACTGGGTGACTTTGGGCCAGTCACAGACTCTCAGCCCAACCTACCTTACAGGGTTGTTGTTGTGGGGATAAGATGGAGGAGAATGATGTAAGCTGCCTTGAACCCTTTGTAGGAAAAAGGCAGGATATAAATCGGAAAAAAAAATAAATTGGAAATACAGTTCCCATCACTCACCATTAGCCATGTTGGCTGGGACTTAGAGTTCAGCAGTGCCTGGAGAACTGTTGATTCCCTCCCCTCCTCCTTCATGTCTAAGGCAACTCCAGAGTCAAAGACCCACCTGTGGTAAGAGACAGCAAGTCCCAGCCACAGGATTCCCATTGCTTGCTCGTGCTCACTTGCTCATTTGCTCCTATTTACTGGATTTGATGGCTCTTACCTTATTCTTTCTGGTGGGGTTTGGTACAGAAGGTGCAGTCGAAATTGTCACAGGAGGAAGTGAGTGGGAGCGTTTAAACTGGTGTCCTGCAACAGCATGGGGATGGACCCGGTGGCCTTCATGGCCCCTTCCAACTCTACTATTCTACGATTCCTTAAGCTGGGCTTGAGGGTGTTGAGCCTTCGTTTTGCCAGAAGAGAGCGCTGCTGGTCTTGCGAGATGATGTGATGCTTGGCAAAGCCTCAGAAAACTTTCCTGAAACATTCAGGAGCTCAGAGCAACAGATGGCCCTCCGCCACCACCACCAACCCAAGTCTGCTGCTCTCTTTACTTAAAGATGAAAGGCAAATTTCAGTAAGTAAGCGCAGAAAAACAAAAGTTAGCCTAATTCCCAAGTGAACACTTAATTGAAGTACCAGCTCCCTCAAACTGAGATGCAACGGTCTAGCTTGCTGCTAAGGATCTGAGCTTTGGATGAACCTGTTAACTCTTTAACCAGATCTCATCACTGGCACTCGAACCCTGATTAGTCTGTCTGATTGAGAAGCGTGAAACACATTCAGTGTTTTGAATTGGTGCTGTTTGAGTCCTATTCCTGTGGCTACCTCCTACGGTTTCTCTGTGACACGTGTGCCATGAAGCCCTCTGTGGTCCACCAATTCTTGCATCCCAGTGAGAAGAGAAACATTAACTGGGGTGATTCAGTGGCACCCTGATTTTTCCTGCTGCTGTGTGGGAAATGGCTTCTACTTCTCAGCAGGAGTTGGTGAAAATAAACAGACCAGACTTTACATATGTATTTAGTATACTATGTACTGTATTAACTTTTTATTTTCACTTCTTGATTTTTTAATAAACTGCTTTGGTTTGCATTCATTTTTATAGTGCTTTCTGTAGCAATCAACGGTAAATACATTTTAGGCTTGTTCCGTAGCTGGTTTTGGGACCCAAATGGGTCTTTGTTCTGCCCACAAAGCTCCCCAACAGATCTAAACCATCATTGGTTACTCCTTCCTTTTAAAAACAAAACAAAACTTTTTTGGTACTATAACAGGAAAATATGAAATAAACAGTCAACCACAACAAGAGAAAGAAAACAGTGAAATCTGAAAAAAAAACCAAGAAACAAAAACAAAACCCTTCAATTCACAGTAATGGTTCATAACACCAATGAGGAAAATTTCAAGAGTTCTCTTTCAAAGGTATGCATTCATATAAGCAGACCTGTATTAATACAGTTTAAATTTGCATCGAAGAAAGACTATGGAATATAGAATATACATTCCAGTACAGAGTAGTTACATCTTTAGCCCCTTAAATGGTAGGTGGATGCTTCTAGATTTGAAGAACACTGCTCTTTACATACATGAAGGTTCTCAAAGTCCATTTTTGCTCTCCATGTCACAGGGACATAAGTCTGAAATGCATGAGCATTTGCAGTTCCCACATTTTTCATGATCAGGGTTGCCAGGGTGGGTTAGTGTGATGTGCAAATGCACCCAGCGGGTGAAGCGTTTCACAGCCTATAGTTACCACGATCACTTGTTCACCCCTGCACATAGTGCTCCACGGTGATGACACTTTTTTGGGGGTGGCGTTCAACACCATGGATAGCTCTGGTGGAGCTCATAATAAAAGTTGCAGTGGTTCAGCAGTGCCACTGACATAGCAACTCAACAGCCTCTCATTTATACCACTGGTCCATCTCATTCATAAGTGATGCGCTGACTGATTCATGGCTACTCTCCAGGTGTTGTTCCCAGTCCTGTCTGGAAATGCTAGGGGCTGAACTTGCAAAATCCTGCAACTGGCGACCAAGGTCCCCTTTCTGCAAGGAAGGGGTTTGCACTCCTGATCTGCATCCGTAGATGCACCCTGTACAGCAACAAGTTGCAGAGGGGGGCACTGAGGTCCAAGGGGCCACCCACCCACCCACCCACTGGTACATGTCCTTTTCCAGGATACTCCATTCCCACCGTCATCAGCCAGCATTCCTTAGCCACTGAGCACTGTGCATTCCTCATCAGACTCTTTCGTGGCTTTCCACTCTCAGCATTTTTTCTGTTCATTCCTTTTGCAAACTTTTCTATTTATCCTTTTGAAAACTTGGGATTTTCTCCAGACAGACTATGCCCCCCTTCATGTAAGGGGAAAGTGGTGTTATTTTACACTTTTTGCCTTCATCAAAATTCCCATCCTTTCCCCCCACATCTAAAAATGTTATTGACTCCACAGGGAAGAGGCATGAATTTATTTATTAGAGTAATATCCTGCCTTTTTCTGTTCTTTTTTTTAAAGAACTCAAGGTGGCTTAAATCATTCTGCTCCTCCTGTTCTCAGCCTTATTCCCACAACAACAACAACAGCAACCCTGTAACAGTCTGTGATGTCATCTTTTCCCCCTTCTGCAGGAAGGGAGAAGGCTATTTAAATCAGGAGGAGGAGATGATTAAACACTTCCTCACAGCCCCCCTTTCTGATCTCCAAGGCAGCCACATGGACCTAGTAATTACCAAAAATAAATGCCACCCTTAACCCTAGAATCCTAGTTTGATGCTCAGGCTCAAATGTCCTTGCCGGGAGGAGAAACTTAGAACGGAAACTGAGTGACTGGAGGGTGGGGCAAATGGACCTCTTGCAGAAGGGAATTCCACAGCCTGGATGCCACCACCAAGAAGACCCTCCTCTAGCACCGCACCTGCGGTGAGAGAGGACTCAGAGCCTCCGGTGACAGCCTGAGCAAGCAGCGCCATTCAAACAGGCTAAAGCAGGATGGGATGGGGCACAGGGAAACAGGTTTCTCTTCTGAAGGACGGAGTGCTGATCAGATGCCAATAAAGACAAATGATTCTTTGCTTCTTAAGCAATGTTCTGATCAGGCCCCTCTTTAGCATTCATTGGTCCCATCCAAGTCTGTGCTTTCTAATGTTGCTGCATTCAGGAACAGAAGCTGCAGATCACAAAAGTTAAGCCACTGGACTGCACACCCTGCAATGGAGATGGCAGTACCAGACACAAGTGTGTGTGTCGTTCAGACAATGCAACAAGCATGCAAGAGTTGTCTGACTCTTTGTCCATGTGTGCACAGTATCAGCCTTTCCACAGGGGTCATTTCTTGTGCAGTTGCGGTTCCTTTCTCACAATAACACTGCAGGGGTTTTACCTGAAGTCGTTGTCCTCCTGCTCTTCCTGCAGGGCCTCTCTTATTCCTTGCAACCGCTTCAGCATTTTTGCTCTACTGGGTGGCATAAAAACTAATAATGCACATCCTTGAATGGTGACATGCAACTCTCACGTATTTGTGAAGTTCTGCTTGCAGCTGCATAATTGAACATGTGCACCAGGCACTGGCTCTTCCGCTGCCATAGTTTGGGGTGCTTTGCAGAACATCTCCAAACTCCAGCACCTCTCCTCTGCTTTCTAAGCATCGCCACATATATATATTTTTTTAAGAGCAAAGAAAATGTACTATTATCTGAAAATGGTGGAATCGGTATAAGAGTGTTGGACATTCTCCTGGTTCTATTATACTGCAACAGCATCTTGTGGTTGCATAATGGAATGGAGAGAAAGGTAGAGAAAAAAGTGTAAACAGTAAGAGAGCCGATTTTATCTTGCAAAGAATCTAGAAGCCACAGTAAAGTGGTGGGTGAAAAGCTTCATGCAGAAAAGCACTACGACTCCGTCTGAATCCGATCCAATCAACCCACTGGTATCAACCCATCCGTTCGCACTCCCTTGTCCCCCTCCCATCTTAGTTCCCCTTTCCCTCTGAAAGTCGTCTCTTGAGCTCTCTAATCCAGAGGCGGCAGCTGCATCTATTTTGAGCCCAAGGAGCTCCCAGCTGCTCCCCTTATAGGGTAAAAGCCGGTGCCCCAGCAGGGGACAGACATGGACACCGCCTCCTTCAAGACAGATCTTGTGGCTGAAGAAAGTGGGAGGATGGGTGGGGGGAGGAAAGAAGACCCATCATCCAGGCATGGGGGGGGGCAGGGGAGTGATGCTGGGGCAAAGGACCTCAGGGAACCCTGTCTCTGTGCACGTGGGTGTAACTGTGACACCATGACCCTGGCTGTGCATGCTCAAAAACTCACCTTTTGTGCAAAACACGCCATGCATAGTGGTCAAGCACACGTGGTGCTAGCACTAACCACCAAGGATAAACCATTAGCGTCCAGCCCCAGTATGGACCTTGGAAGAGCTTCCAGCTGGTCCCCAAGTTGAAAGAACAACAATATAATATCACATGTTCCTAAGAAGAGCCCTTTCGGCTCAGACCAAAACACCACTTGGAGCACAATCCTATGCATGTTCAGATGTTAAAAAAGCAAACAATGCAGGGGATTGTGGGATTTTTCTCTCTCTGAACATGCATAGGATGGCAATCTTAGTCTAGCATTCTGTTTCCCACGGTTGCCAGGCAGACGATGCTGGAAGTCTCTAAGCAGTGCTTGGTGGCAAGAGAACCCTGGTGTGGCCGGCTCTTGGCAACTGGTGGCCTGACGTCACACTTCCAGCAAATGCGATGTGCGCTTGTTCAGAACGAAGCACTGTTGCATCCCATGGGCTTGTTCCTATTTAGGTGTGTGCCTGTAATCCTATGCACACCTTCCTGAGAGTACATCTTCCTGGGCCCAGTGATGCTTATTTGTGGGGAGATAAAGCACAGAATTTGCACTGTTTGTCTGTAATGTAGAGTAGCACTTCCAGTGGTTCAGAGAAGGAAAAATCACCCAGTGTTGTTCTTATGACAGTTTTCCCCAACCCAGTGCCCTCCAGATGTGTTTGGCAACTTCAAACATTCCCCGTATGGGAATGATGAGAATTGTAGTCCAACACATTTGGAGGGTACTAGATCTTATGAGAAAAAGACCTCACAAGTTGGAGCTTTTTTAGCAAAGAAATAAAATAATTAAGGTGAGCTGTGATGTTATTAATAGTATTGTATTTATTTCCCTCCTTTCTTCCTCTCATAAGGGGTCCAAAGTAGCTCATAAGGTCTCCATTATATTCCCACAACAGCCCTGTGAGGTAGGATAGGCTGAGGGGCAGTGACTGGCCCAAAGTCACCCTGTGAGCTTCATGGCTGAACAGGAACTAGAACCTGGATCTTCTGTGTCCTGATCCAACACTACATCACACTGATAGAGAAACGCAAAACTCTGGGGTGTCATGACAGTGAGCAGAGGCTACTTACCGTATTTTTGCTCTGTAAGACTCACTTTTTCCCCCCTCAAAAGTAAGGGGAAATGTCTGTGCGTCTTATAGAGCGAATATGTGTGTGCAGTAAGTCTGTCAGATGAGCAGCCCATGGGGAAGTGATGGGGAATGTGCCTGTGATTATGTGCCCATTGGATTCAGGATATTTTTTTCTTGTTTTCTCCTCTAAAAACTAGGTGCGTCTTATGGTCAGGCGTGTCTTATAGAGCGAAAAATACGGTATTCCTTCTAGTAACACTGTCTGCGTGGCTATTTGATCATGAGCTGATTAGTGCTCACTTTAGCCCCAGCCAGCAGGAGCAATGGTTGAGATGATGGGGCTTGTTGTAGGGAAAGATGCACCGACTGGGGTCCCACACTGGCTGCTTCCATCATGGCAGTAGCGGCGGTTGATCTGACTGGCTTGTGAACGGACAGCCTGGTTGCTTTTAAAAGATTATTTTATGTGTGTTTCCGGGCCGGAAATACCAGAAATGCACGGGGCCCTGGACTGAATGCGGATCCTTTCCATCTGTGTAGACTGTAGAGCAGCCTCCTCCACCCTGGTGTCCTCTGGATGTACTGCACTGCAATGGCCATGCCAAAAGGGGATGATGGGAGCTGAAGTCGAACTGATCTGGAGAGCAGTTTGGGAGGGCAGCCCCTGGAAACACCTTTTGGCACAATGCTTCACCTCTGGGTGTGCCCAGCCCTGCCAAGAACTGCCCTGTGGCTGCAGCCGTCCTGAGGTCTTTTGCTGCCTAAGGCACCTGCCTCCTTCTAGCTAATGAGCAGGCAGGTACATAATAAAATAGGTAAGGATGATCGGGCCAGCCCTGCATTGGACTTTCCACAGTGCTGGGCTCCATGTCCTTGGCTTTGGCTCTTGCTCTTCACTCCACCTCTTGAAACTGTGCCCCAGGCCGAGCTTAGGTCCCAACCCAGTGAATGGCTTGCTTTGCATCCCTAGGGGGATGAGCAGCTAATGTGGGGGGAAGAGGGGGAGTGAGAGGGTGAAAGAGGGAAGAGCCAGGGGGAAGACATCCCAGCATGCTGGGGATGGAAGGATTCGCGAAGCTCACCATCGCTATCTCTCACCCAGGGTTGCAGGGTTGTTTTGAGGATAAAGCATTGGGAGGAGGCGGAAGTTTATGCTGCCTTGGACTGCTTTGGAGGAAGGGCAGGATGAAAACCAGGGCTTTTGTGGATTTTAGCAAATCAGGTAGTGCCTAAAAGTGAAGAATAAATAAACAAACATGCTAAAATGTACTTTAGCGATCAGGATTGGTCCAGGTACACTGTCCATACAGGGCCCCAGCCACTTCTACCTGCCCCAGGCACCTTCCACTGAGTTTGTTGTGGCCTTCTCTTCAAAGAGGTGTTCTGCCCCGCCAATTGCCACCTGACAAGCCTTCCCTCAGCAGTACCTCTCTGTGGCATGAAAAAAACGGCATTTGTTGCATTTCAGTGAGGAAGACGGAGAGTGACTTTTTATCAGTTGCTCTCGCTTCCTGCCTGATGCATTTCCTATTGTTGCATGGCACACTTCAAGCACATTTGGCAAGGCTGAATAGAGGCACTCAGAGGGTCTGATGCAGCGAGACAGCTATTAAGGAAAGGAGTTACAAATCCTCTTGCCTTAAACCTGAGGCTGCTGTTGGAACGAATCCAGGGCTTAATTTGAGAGCTGGTTCACCAAACCTGGAACTCTGGAACCTACGGCATGAGTTTTAAAGAGAAAAGCGTCTCTAGGCATGCACAGAATCCGTTCTCCAGCCCCAAGAGGTACCCACAATGAACCTCAATCTATCTGGGATACAGACTTACAAGACGGAGAGGGTCTTCCAGATCTTTCTTCTTGGAAATGAAGTATTGTGTGAGTTCCTTTCAGGGCTCTGGGATCATGCAACAAGAAGATCTGGGAACTCCCTCCCCTCCTGCAACATGTGGAGAAGATGGTGGAAAGAAGCCAGTTGGCTCAACAGGTCCTTTGAAAAGAAGATCCCCTGAAGTTATTCTTGTATCTCTGCAAGCGTGTGATCACTTGAAGGTTTCAGTTGCTAAGTCTCTGGGCCGCAAATTCAAGGGCTGCCTCTCGCATGTAGATGGGTCTTTGTAGGGAGGGTGGGCAGCATGTTTCATAACATTGGAATGGGGGGAGTTTTGCATGTTTCTGTTCGTTTGTTTATTGGAAGCTTTGCATTAAGAAATAATGAAAGATCTCTTAGAAATTAGATTTTTTTTACCCCAATCTTCCTTCCAAAGAGATCAGGGAGGTGGTTCCATTTTATCCCCTCCAGTATGCTATCGTTTAGGCAGAGAAGAATGACCAGTTCAAGATCACGCTTCAAAGCAGAACACAGCCATAGTCTCAGGTCTCCCTGGGCCTGGTCCAGTTCTTTATCCATGGCACTCACTACACAGGCTCTCATGAGACTTTCTCCTGTCTCAAGGACCTCCGAACTACTTCGGCAGCAGGTTGGCTTTGTGAAGTAGCAGACAGCTGTTGGATTGTCGGGTGCAAAGGAGCTTCTTAATCCAGCAAAAGGAGGCAGCCCATAACTGATGCTGTCCAGCATACCCATGAGTTGGTCTAGCAAGACAGGCTACAGGGCAAGTTGGAGGGCAAAATGGTGTAGCGGTTTTGTGTGCGTGTGTAATTGAGAGAGAAAGATTGTTGTGATGACTTTCCAAATTATCTTACAACTTGGGTGAAAGCACAGGGAGGGAACCTGGTTCCCTCCAGATGTTTTAGTTTACAGCTCCCAGAATCCTTGACTGTTGGTCATGCTCGCTGGGGACTTATGGCACCTGTAGACTGAAACATCAAGAAAGCCCTATCTGGACGATTTATCCCTAGGCTAATGAGGCCTGTTTTCCTTCACTTTGTCTTCTGGTGATTCTCACGAGGCTGTTGTCGGATGCAGGCATGGGGCAATTTCAGGCTGCAGGAATTTGCTTGCTTTGTAAAAATTACTGTTATTAGAACTAGAACTCCAAGGTCCCCCAAATGGAGCCAGGAATGGTGGGTCAGGCCATGTGGCTCATTACTTTCTGCTCTCCATCTGCCTTGGTAATTCTGAAGAAAAGCAGATATATACCGTGTTCCCTACAGCTCATTCCCTGTTTCAGAATTCATGCCTGAATACTGCTTGCTTGTGTAGCCAAGAAATCATATCCGTGCACAAGAGGGAGAGGTTTGCAAGCTTGGGAAGGCCCCAGTATTTCAGGAGTATACAAAACATTGGCAGGGGGAGAAAACTCGGGAAGAAAACAAATCCAAACAACCCAATGAGGCATGGCTATGGACTGTCGGGAGGAAAAAGCCCCAATGAGTGGGAGGTGAATTGCGAGGGGTATTATGGAAGAGGGTGTGGTGGCCTGGCTGAAACGCTGAGCTGTCCATAGCAACAATTTGCGGCAGCCCCTAACAGCCTACTCGAGAGGAAGAAAGCACACCCACCACCTTTTTGGGTGCTGTGGTTGTTAAAAACCGATGATCAGAAACTGTTACTTAATGAGCTACTGAAAACCAACCTTTGTGCACCTAATGCATGTTATCAGTAGATCCTTTGCCCAGGACTGATCTTCAGGATTTTGGAATCTCCTCCAATGTAGGGAAACACATGCTCTGCAAAGGCATGCGGGGTTTCAGTGACAGTGAGGTCTCAATCCTCCTGTTCACAGGCCTACTCAGCCGAGGTTGGTTCCACAGTCGCCTGTGGGACTGGCAATTTAGCCTGAGGTAACCCCATCCCTCTGCAGAGAGGCCCCGGGGAAGGGTGATAAGTCGAGGATGGGGTGGGGTAACTGACCTCACCAGCTGCAGCTCCTGGCACCACAGGGTGAAGCAAGGACAGAGTGGGGAGCCTAGGCCATGCACCCAGCCCCATAGGTTTGCAGGTAGCTCTGTATGCACAAGGAGGATTACCCGTGTTCACAGGTCAAGGCCAAAGTGCTCCCCGCAGTGACAGAACTGTGCCTACCGGTGCCCCACGGAAAACGTTTAAATTGGTTTTGACGTGTATCATTCAAACACAACGCTGGCGCTGGCTAGAACCTGGCCTTGTCGGTTTCCTATTTTGTATTGGGAGCATTCACCCATGGGCAAAGATGGAGTGATGGAAGCACACATGCTCCTGTTTAGTGACACAGGTGGAGAAAACTCCCAAAGGAAGAAGAAGCTTTAGGGTCAGGGCTGGGAGCTGCAAGGACATTCTCAAGGAGAACAGGTAATAGCTGGAAGGTGGAACTGCCAGACTGTGCTTCTAATGTGTCATCCCTTCCCCCATTTCCTTTCCTTACTTCCCACATCCTTAGTCATCTGAAAAACCACGAGTGGTGACAGACCAGCCATATATCGTCTCCACTGTGGCTCAGCCTTGTTTACCCAAGCTTCCCACTTTCAAAAGCTCATGAATGCAAGCCCATGCCCCCTCCCTTCCAGAGCCCCCTTTCTCCCGTCCTCCCTTCTCTCCCCTTCTCTCCCCTCCCCACCCCACCCCACCCCAACCTCTCCCACCCTTCCCATTCTCTCTTGCGGCCGCTGACTTTGCCAATCCTGAAAGGTTGCGGCAGTAACAGGACCCAGGCGGGATGCAGCTGCTGGGCTCATTACTGGGCCCAGGGAACTCAACACCCTGTCTTTGCAGCACATAAAATTCACGGGTTTCCCAGGCTGGCTCGTTGCATAACTTGACCCTGAGCCTCTGCAGACGGACTCCCCTGTTTGCTCCTGTTCTGAATGGCCCGGCCCCGTTCAGAACACTCCATGCCCTGGGCAGCTGCAGCCAGCCGGTTCTGCCCCACCTCTGGCAGAGGAGGTCAGCCCGTCTGGGTCTGGGGGCAGAAATTTTGGACTGTGGGACTGCCCCTTCCATCAGACGTCTCGGAATTGCTTCAAGTGCTGAGGGCTTCCCTTTGTAGCAGGAGCAGAGAAACCTTTAATTTAGCTGCCAACACCAGTAATACGCAGGTCTGCAAATGCAAATATCAGTGGCCAGCGATTTTCTCAGGTTATCGTTCCACCTCCCGGATAGAGTTCCAAGTGCTAGTTTTAACTGATCAGCCTTTAAAGTGGTTGCAGTGCAAATTTAGATTTCGTTGCCTGAAACGACAAACCCCGGTTGTTGAAGCCACTCGTTGTCAGAGCTAAAAATGGAGGTATTGTGCATGCTGTTGACCCTTTTGCACTTGCCATGTCAGTTCTGAAACAGCTTTAATCCTGGCTTGTTGTTAGTTTAAACTCTGGGTTGTTTAACTCTACGACAAGTTGATAGCAGGTGGCAGTGACGAACATGTGGAAATGCAGCATGCTTTTTTGTTGCTTATTGCCTTGTCAATCCATGGGTTAAATAACCTATAAATTGGGCCTTATATGCAAACCAGGCCACAGGGTGGCCACTGATACATTTCCCCAAAAGAGGAAATCCATCACCAAAAATGACACAGGTGTGCATTCTAGTTTCAGATATAAGTGCGCATCCAGAAATAGAAAATATTATTTAAATGGAAACACAAGGCATCTCACCATAGGGGACAGACTAATTAATAGTTCATTCCATTGCATGTTGAATGGCCTGTAATTTCCAGGATCTACCCCAACCTGCCTCCAGGGTCCTTTTGTAAAAATTGGCATTGCCCAGCTAGTCTCCAGTCCTCTGGCACAGAAGCTGATCTTAGGACATGGTACGCATTTTTGCTGGAAGATCAGCAATTTCACAATTAAGTTTTAAAGATTTCTAAGACAGGTCTGGTGATTTCAATTTGTTAACAAGACTTCAACAGAAGTTCTGTGATTTATTCTGCTGGTTCCCATCTAGTCAGATGTTAATGTTCAATTAGGTTGGATTTGCTAGTTTGCAAGTTTGGTTGCTTTTTCTAAAATACAAATCATTGTCCCAAAGGTGAACCAAACTGTGGCTTATCTAGAAGCTTAATGGCTTATGGCATCATTTTCATATGTATGACTGTTGAATTGGGTTGGTTTTTCTATCTCGGACACAGTCATTCTCCCAGAAATCTGATAATAGATTTTGTGAAAATATTGTGAATTGCTGGATCACTCCTATCTAGTCAGCTGTGACTGGTGAATTCGGCTGGCTGGGAAGTTTGTGTTCTTTGCGATTTTCTGAAATATGGATTTTATTTATTTATTAATTAAAACATTTCTATGCCTCCACATCGCAATAAAGCCTCGGGGCGGCTTACAACAGTAAATAGAACAAAACAGAACAATAAAATTAAAACATATAACTACATTTTAAAAACCCACCTGCTCCCCCTGGATTATGTATAGAATAAGTGTAGCAAGGTGTTTTCGTTGGATGTTTTGCATAAATCCCATTGGATTTAAATCTTATGAGTGATGAATTCAGTCGATTGGCATTCCCAGAGTGCTTTTGCAGAATGAAGTATAGTTACCTGGGACTAGGGCTGGTTGTGGCATCCATGTGTTGGTTTATTGCAACTTGCTCCATCCAGTTTTATTTATTTATTAAAACATTTATAGGCCGCCCCATCGCAACAAAGCCTCAGGGTGGCTTACAACAATTTAAAATACAATGTAAAAAATACAATAAAACCATAAAACTATAAACAATACACAATATATCCCTCCCCCCCTCCATGGCTTCAAAATTCGGATGCTTTAGCTCACTTCAAAGTTGGCTTTCCAAGCCATTTCTCAATATATCAACTATTCCCCAGCTACAATACCAAAATCTGGTTCCTGTGGGTGTTTAATGGCTGATCAGATTCCTTCTCAACCAATTATGTGTGACTGGTGAATTTGAACGCAGTTCTGTACTGCAAAGTTGCTCTTTTTCTGGAATGCGGGCTTAGCCTAGAACAAGTGTCCAAACATGGTTTCTGTGAAAACTTTGTGGCTCATCACATCCTTCCCAACCAATCATGTGTGACTGGAGAATTTGGCTGATTTGTCTCCTTAAGATCTTGCAGTTCTGAGCCATTTTACAGTATATGGACTGATGCCCAGAAAGTTTATCGGAATGCCAGGTGGGTGTTGGGGGGTGGGGTGGGCGGGTTCTGGTTGCTTTGTGGGTCATTGCATCCTTCCTGTAAAATTCTATGCAGCCAGTAAATTTGGTTGGATTGGCTCCAATGGAAGTTGCTCTTATGGGACATTTTCCAACAAATGGACAACTGTATGGAAAGAGTACCAAAATGTGGTTGCTGTGGTTGTTTTGTGACTCACTGCATCTTTCCCATGCAGTTATATATGAGTGGTGGATTTGGCTGACGTGGCTCACTCAGCAATTGCTGTTCTGGTCTTTTTTCCTGAAAATTGACTATTGCCTGGGACGGGTATCAGAACATTTTTTGTGGAACTTTTCTGGCCCTTTGCAGCCCTTCCATGCATTTATGTACATTTGGTCGGCTTAGCTCTCTTGGAAGTTGCTGTCCTAGGCCGTTCTAATGTGTTCCAGAGAGGTTCTGGGAAATACAGAGTGAAGATAATATTGCAAGGGTTTCAGTGTGAAAATATTCTCAAGGGTCTCTAACACATTCTATTGTTTTTGGCATTTAAAACAAAATGATGCAGCCATTCTGGCCTGTTCCGTTCCATTCTGGTTTACATTGTCCCTGAAGGGAGCAAATGAGGATGGGATAATGCAGTGGTGTTGGCAGGATATACAGGGTGGATAGGAACATGTGCCAGGATAACAAAGGAACACATTAACGAATGCACAGAATACTTGAATGAATTAAACTCAGCAGCGCATGATGGCAGATAAAGAAGGGATCCCAAAGGAGACAGCTGGGCAAATCTCTCTGATATATTTGAGAGCTCAGAGAGGACTGCGATGGTTCAGAAGCAAAAAGACGTTCTCCCCCCTCCCTCCCCCTGTGTGTGTGTGTGTGTGTGTGTGTTGCTCTTGGAAGAAGGAGCCGAAGGCAGAAAAATTGTGGGAGAATAGACTGAGAAACAAAAAGTTATTATAAATCATGCTAAAATGATATCTATGTTGTACCTTCACGAAAAACATCACAAAAGCATAGATTTTTGCATGGAAAAAGCATTTAATCGGATGCCACCATGCATTGGCTGTTTCTTGTCTTTTATAGATTTTCAGTCCTCCTAATATCCAGTGTTTGAAGTGTTGCTGTAATCTTCCTAGAGAACTTCAGCTATTGGTTAGTATAGAAGTAAAATCAGTAATAATATATAAACAATATAAAATTCAGTATTGACAGATGCACTGCTCCTAGCAAAAGATGTTCTTTTGAAATGTGCACAGCTAATCTCTCTTTCCCTCCTTAACTCATTTATTAGGAAAGAAAGCAAAAAGACAGAAGAAATTAAGGAGAAAGTTAACAGGATTACAATGGAAGTCAGTATTGCCCCCTTCACACACCCCTGTAAAATTCTGCGATTGAGAGAGCAAGATTGCATATTAACAACCTGATCCGGAGGCAGCCTTGGCTGTTTTGACTATAAATCATGTACCATCCAGAGTTATATTATCCTGTCTGAATCTGGTTCGACTTCTTGTCATGTCTGAACCTGGAGAGGGTGGGTGGCAAACAAACCATGCGGATCACACGGCCTGCTCTGCAATTGCTTGGTGGTGCACCTTTGCCATATTTGAACATCACGAACCATGCTGGGGAGGGTAATTATGTAAATGTAGCCTACACATAACTAGCACATGCAGGCTGGTTAACAAACCATCATGGCTTCTTAAGTGCCTTGTAAGTTGGTTACTAAATATTCCATGCCCGAAACATTTTGGGGAGCCACCCACACCTTAAACTTGGGATCCAGCTGCATCTGTTACAGGTAGTGTGGAAGCCACTGTTGGGCTGCTGCTGACACCCTTGAGTGACAACTGTCAAAGAGAGGCAGAGCAATCAGCAGCAGGGATGGCCTGTGGGTAGAAATGAAGCATGGCTGTGGAACAGGTGTGGAAAGCTGATGAATAGTTCCAAGATGGGGAATTGACCCTGGAGTGGGGTCGACGGAGTGTTTCTATGTATGTCTGTGAGTTGAACAGAGGACAAAACAGTATCACCTTTGTCTCTTCTGGATACTTTTCTCCCACTACCCTGCCCTGTCCTGCCCTGAGCTGGTTGTCCCTGTGTGAACTCTGGCCGACGGTTTCCTGTGAATCTTTCTGGCTTTGAGCTCTGGGGACAGCCCCTGAGAGAACCACTTCTGCCTTGTCAGGGACTTTGCACCTGCCGGTGCTGCTGTGAGTGGAACTCACCTGTAGTATCTCCTGGTAGCAAATCCCATAGGATTTGGGATACCAAATTGCTCGGTGTGAAGCAGCTGTATTCCACCCCCTGCCCCCCTCCCCAATTCAGATTAGGATTGCCATGCTGGAGGCAGCTTTAAAACCAAGAACCCAAACTCCTTTCTGTCTTGTGCCATTCTTCCAGTTCCCCTACCCAATCATCCTCTTCTTCCCCCACCCAAGCCCTGCCAGCAAAATTTCAATTTGTTCACATAGGCAAATGCCAGTGTTGAAGTCTTCATCCAAATTCTTCTCTGTAACATAAAAAAGGGCAAGCCAATATCAGATTTTTCTTCTAGTTTTACCCTCAGACAGTTTAAGCTGGAGGGCATCTTATGATCGAGCTGCTATTATCAATTGTTAAGATAAATATCTTCCTGTGGTGTTGGCTGATGCTGACTGGAAGCAGTTGTGACTTTCTCCATGGAAGGATCAGTGGTGTCACATAAAGAGTTATAGATATTTCTGATCATCTGAAAAAAAAAAAGTTCTGCATTATAAAAAGCACAAAACTTTACTATCATATGAACTTTGTTTCATTTACTTATTTAAAGATTTAGTCTTAATGGAGTGCTTTCAAATCTTGCTGGTGGGACTCTCTGTGCTGATTGATGTTAGAGCATTGATGGTGAGGCCCATTCAATAGAAGGCTCTTTCATCTGTAGTACAACCTGGAGGAGCCTCTTTTTCTTCATTCTCTTCTCATTCCAAAATAAACTGAAAGTTTCTTCTGTTGCATCTAAATGTAAGGTCATCTGGCATTTTCACTTGATGTCACCAGGGAACAACCACACTGTCACCCTTATGTCCTATTGTACACTCAATCTTTATTTATAGGTTTTAGCAGTTGGAGCCAGGGATCAGACTAGATGGCCCGAGAGGCCCCTTCTGACTGGCTCTGTTTCTATGTTTCTAACAGTTGCAACACACTTGCTTATTTTTGTCCTTTTGTATATGTCCTATTTCTGCAACTGCACAAGTACACTTTTGCACTTGTGAACAAGAGGGGGAAAAACCCACCCATTTGTCTGTATGTGTATCCATAATCCTGCAGTAATTACACCCTCTTTCTCTAATAACTCCATCCTGTTCAGCTGCCATATAGAAGAAATATTGTCCTGTTCTATTAAAGAAAGTAAATAGCAGTAGGTGAATGTGGGCATTTGTCCACTTGTAAATGACTGAAAATAATAGTTAAAAAGCCATAGACCTATTTGTGTACTTCGAAAGAACCAGAAACTTGCAAATGAGCTGTAGACATTCCAAAGTCTCATTTCTGTATTGGGAGGGATAGAGAGCAGTGACATCGGTGAGAGATGAAGCAGTAACCATTTTTTTTCCTCTTGGCAGGTGGCTCTGTAGCCACTTGAGGTAAGCCGTAATTTCAGGTCTGCACATCATGACAAATCACCCTAATAACAAGTCACTGGGTTTGCTTGTCACAATAAACCATGTTGGGTTGTGAGTCATGTTAGTATCATCATGGCTTACCATGAAGTCAAAACCTGGAGTTGGTGATTCAGCATGTTTTTTTCTTCACAAGCCATCCTGAGAAGCCAAGCCTTGGGGTAGGCTAGTTAAGCACAGCTTGTGCTCAGGGTGGCTTGTTCTGATGTGCAGTCCAACATCATAGCTTGTACCAAATGGCTGCAGAGTTTCTTGGGAAGAGCAGCAAAGCAGTCCATGACTCTGTCATATGTCAAGGAACCTTTGGACAAGTCCCATGCCCTGCTGACAAGTCCCCTTGCAGCAACGACACCTCTTTCCAGTAACTCTTTTATGTCAGTATTGGCATCTCAGTAGAATGATGAGGATTATGACAAAGAGACCCTGAGGCTGCATACTTAGTAGGAAGTAAGTTCATTGATGGTGGGACTTGAAGGGAATTACACCGGTGAATAAAAATGCCTATGGTTTCACTGTAAAGGCACAATGGAATCTAAAGTCAATTCTTCCTGCTGATAATCCTTTTGATATATTTTACCCCGACAGATATTTTCTTCTTGCATGGGACTGATGCAGAATTCTTCTCTCTGGATGGATGCACAGCCAAATCCCGCGGTTCAGCACAGCTGACTTCCTGCTTTTGGTTCCGGGGGAAAGCACCACCTTCGGCACATGGTTCCAGGTGCTGCGCAACCATTGCATCAGATCTGGTGGGCAATCCTTTCCCTGTGTGGCATTGGCATGTATTGTGACATTTCAGCTCCCCTCTTACTCTGCCTTCTCTCAGTAGGATTAGGGGGACTAAGATGCCCCGCTCCTGCTCTTCTTCTTTCCCCACCATAGCCAAGCCCGTTCATTACCTCTGTTGACTTGTTGAATGTATGGAGCCCTTTCTTTCAACCTTGTGTTCAAGTTCTCCTTGGAAAAAGGCTGACACTTCCACACCAAAGTCAGACACAGGACAGTGGGAAAAAAAAGATATTTGCAATAGCTCAAGGAATCTGGTTCATATCCCCACCTTCTGCTTCCCAGTTGCTCTTCCAGCGATTAAGCCATAACTGAGGAATTTGATCCCAGCCTCTTCCTCAAACCATTCAAGCACCTGCCATTCCCCACCCCCAGAATGTGTAGTTAATGCATTCCAAAAAAAGAAGAAACGCATCACAATAAAAGGACACCGATTTGCATAAACTCTGTACACCCTGGTTTCTGAATGCAAAGTTAGAAATGTTGCCTACACGTAAAGACAGTAAATGATTGTAGACCATTTAAATCTGGTCTACATTTGAAACATGTGACCAGGCGATGACCTGTGTGTGTGCTCAGTGTGCTGTCTAGGGGTTAGCTATTAATGAACAACCTGAAGTCCCCTGTTCTCCCTTCTTAATCTTTCAACTAGAGTTGGACTGAAAAGCTCTTCAGGTGGAGGATCACCCTCTGTAATGCAGGACTTTGGCCACCTGCCTTTGGGCACCGCCTGAGACGTCATCCAGATCTTACACCCTTGGTGTAAGATTTCACTGGCAAGTACTGCACATAATACCCTGTGTAACCTAAACATTTTCTAAGAGTTGTCCAGCAGTTTACATGGTTTGGGAAGGTGGTTGTCCGTGTCCAAATGCTGATCAGGGAAAATGTTTCATTGGCACCATGTTACCATTTTAAGGAGCAGTTTCTTAGGAGTGGAGAGTGAAAGCACATCCACAAAACATCCTTGAGAAAAATGATTCTTAAATGATAATTGTATTAATTTGGATTTTCCAAATGCACTCCACTTTTATGTTTCATTTGAGATCTTAACAACATGTTATTTGCTATATTTAAGCAGCCCAACAGTGGATTTGGACCACTTGTTAGCTATGCAAATACAGCTGATAATCTCAGATGAGGCCTCATGCTCTTAGGAGATGAATCGATAAACTATTCTGGGCTCTTTGTGTTTGTGTGGTAGTGATCACATGATGAAAATTGCAACCAGTGATCATTTGACTAATGGGTTAGCTGTACGTAGTAATAGCCTGACAGGCAAGGGAGATGGGCCAAGAGAAGCTCACAAGGAAGAGGAGGGCAAAATCTGTAGAAAGTTCCAGAATAGAATACTGAGAAAGATTCCACCTCCTCCTCCACACACACACACCTGACTCTGGATAACTGATGCCAGTCAATGTGGGTAGCTTTTTGCAACCTGGTGCCCTCCAGAGGTACTGCCCCCCCATTTCCAACAGAGTGGCGGGGCGTAGCAGACAGCTGTAGCCCAACATATTTGGAGGGCCCCAGCTTGGGGAACACTGGTGTAGGGTATATGTTGTAGACCAGGGCAGACAGAAAATAGTTCTCCAGATGTCCTCCCAGCATTTCTGAATTCACCTCTGTTTAGGTATTGATCTGCTTTTTTGTGCAAGATTTTATAGTGCTTTTCTTTCAAAAACAATAATACAGCAGCACTTAGGTTTAACATCTCTCTCATTCCTCTCACTTGAGTCCCAGAAGGTTGCTGAAATCTTTTCAAGTGTTTCTCCCAAATAAAGAAAGTTACCTGTCTCCAAGCACACAGGTTCTTTTTCATCCTTAGGACATGCTGAGGATTTCATGAACTGAAATTCCTAGTGTTCCTGACTATTGACTATGTTCTCATGGGCTTCTGGAAGCTGAAATCTCAAACTTCTATTATTATTGCCCTACATTTATACATTTAGGCTGAGAGTGAGAGACTGGCACAAAGTCACTCAGTGAGCTTCATGGCTGAATGGTGACTAGAACCTCTATTTCCCAGGTCCCCAGTCCAAAACTCTAATGGACATAATGGTGTCCATCACCGTATCACAACCTGCTCCAGAGATCTACCTTCTGCCCATCCCTGCCATAGACAATACTAGTTAGACCAGTGGTCTGACTCAAGCAGCTGAATATGTGCAGTATACCTGGAAGCATTTTTGGTATCCTTTATCTCACACAGAGCACATTTTAGGCGCTCTTGTTATTATTCTTCACACTGAAAATGCACTGATTCCTATGCAAATCTGACAGGAAAGAGTTGGACCCAAACTCAGTTATATTTAGAGTAGATCCATTGGAATGAGTGGGGCTTGTTTAAAAGGTTGCAATCCTATACACACTTACCTGGGGATAAGTGCCACTGAAGTCTATGGAGCATGCATCCGTTGGTTTGCACAATAAGATAGTTAACTCAATTCTACACACATCTGCTGAGAAGCCCCATTAAATCGCAGGTAAGTGTGACTAGGGTTCCAACCTTAGTGTAACTTAATCATCGTGGGTCTCTAAGTATGACTAAGTTCCAATCCAGTCCACGATGACAGCACATAGTGACCGTCACCCAGCAACAATGAAAGCATTAACAACATTATACATGTCAGGAAGCTTGAACAAATGCTGTCAAAACGATGTAAGACATGCATGCATCTGGAAGGGCATGCAACATCCCTGTACATGATGTCGGAGAACAAACAGACAATAGTGCTGAATATATTCAGGCATCTTGCCACATTTTCATGCTGAAAGAAAGGAAGAAAGGCATACAGATAGATTAACCAATTAATGTTTTAAATTCTAGGGTTCAGGTTCGGGTTGTGGTCATTCAAGGGAAATGAAAGCAAGCTTAACACAAACGATGGCATCTTCATAAAATGTATAATTAACAATTAACATTGCAGGGCATGGTAATGACCTTTACCGCATAGTTAGATAAACCTGTGGCATATCTGTGGCTACCAGCCAATGTAGCCAGAAGGCCAGCAAGCAGGTTTAGAGGCAGCACACATCAGAGGACTAGATGCTGAAGATAATTGATGGGGCATGAGCAGTGTGTGAATATCACCTGGCTGGTCTCTGTTGGCAAAGGTGAATGGACTACTGTTCTGATAAACAAAATAAAGGAAACACTATTATACACATCCTGTTTACACACATTTCTGTGAATTACTGTAAAATATCAAAAGTGTGTGTAAATGGGAAATACATGACAAGCAGATTGATTTAGCAGCATATATGGGAATGAGGGCAACCCAGTTCTCTGTGTATCTTCATTATAGCTGACCAGTGACAGAAATAAACACTAAATCTGCTAGAGGCAGGAGGGGGAGGCTAGGGTGAGATCTCTTGCAAGGAACAGGCGAGCCTTTGAGTGACACATGGGTCTGTGGGCACCCAGCCTCCTCTCCCCTACTCCCCCCTCCACGCCAACCATCCTCCTGGCTTCTCCCTCTCAAGTCAGCAAAAATACCTTCTCTCCGCAGAAGGCCATATGCGAGTTGGTGGCTGAGGTGATGTCAGCGCCAGTCACCCAATGGGGACCACTGACAATGTCTGAGGATCTGGGCCCCGAGCTGCCTCATAAGGACGTGTGCCAGCCTCAGAGCTCGGTGAAGGCTTCTGTACAAGGACGGGTCGTGTGGGCTTTCCCTCCATCGTTGGATACTGTGTGCCAAGGACCATGGTCTGCTGAGGAGGAAGAAGAATTCAAAGGGGGCACAAGTGACACTCGGTTGACCATACAGCTGGGGAGCAGCAGAAGCAGGCCAAGCCAAACAACAAAGGGAGCAGCTTTAAACACAGAAACGGGGCAGCTGTGGTTGGGCAAAGATGGAAAACGCCCATGCCAAAACGGCAGAGGAGTGCTTGGCTTACTTTGGAGTGAGTGAGCATGCTGGTCTCTCTCCTGAGCAGGTGAAGAAGAACCTGGACAAATATGGACACAATGGTGAGTGCCAATCTAAAGCATGGCCGTCTTGGTACCCGTGTGGCCAAGTGCCAGGATGCAGAGATGCACAGAGGCAGGGAAAGAGGGAGGGAGGGAAGGAGATGGATGGATGGCCATGGAAAGATGGATATGAGAACCAGAGAAGAGCAAGGATGATCAAGCAACAGGTGGACAGGTGGATGGATTCAAATTCATGGATACTAGACTCTAAGGAAGGATGCATACAAGGAGAGGAAATGGAAGGGAGGGATTCAAGAAGAACTGGTACACTGCTAAAAGGAAGGAAGTAAAGAACTAACTACAGAGAGAAAGCGTCTGATTGGAGTCTGAAGCTGGCAATGGAAGGTGAACAGGGATGGAGGCAGAAGAAAAGCAAGAGAGGGAGATTGCAAGGCTGGGAGGAGGTAGCCGGGCTGGGGACAGGGCAGCTGCTGCGTTTGCTAAGAATAACCCAGTAATTCCCTTTGGTATGAACCAGATATCAAAATTGCTGATGGGCAACTTGTGGAAGCAGCCGGGAGATGGGGGGAGAGGGAGGTGTTGATAATCCACAGCCGCTGTGGGGGAGGCTGGCTGGATACAGGGTAGATCTGTGAGGGGGTTGTCTTTGGGGAACGTGGGTTTAGCAACAAAGTGCAATGACCTGATGGCCACGGTGTGTTGGGCTGATCAATACGGAGAGTGTGTGTGGGACTTGTGTGTGGGATAGTAGCATCCCACCTGCTACCTTGCCGACTTTTGATCTGCACGGATAATATGCGTGTCCAAGTGTTTTCCCATGCATGCTGCCCTTTGCAACACAAGTCCCTCCTTTAGGGAAGGAACTGGGAGAGAGCACCAGTGCCAGACTCCTCATTTGATGAGATGGGACTGTGAGCACATACCTATACCATTGTGCATTATATGTATGTGCTCGCATCTGCCTGTAGCATAGACCCATTCATATTGAACTATCTGCTTGGGGAGTCCTGTCAGTGAAGACCTCCTACTCTAAATTTAATTCTGCAGAGTCACTTGGGTCCAAAAGGTTATTTCAAAGCCATATCCCATAACCTTAAGATTGGCATAGGGCCTCCTTTACAGTCTACAACTGTGCTCCGTATATACCTCACAGTGAACACTCCAAACCTAAGCATGACCTTTTGCTTTGGTACTAACTATTCAGATATTAACTTTAAGCTCCATGGGAGAAGCCAGCCTCTTTGTAAACACAATTACAGAGCCTCTAAACTTCTCTGTCTCCTCATTTGCTTGACAATGAAGTCATAATAACCACAAACCTAATCAGCTTCTCTCTCTCTCTCTCTCTCTCTCTCTCTCTCTCTCAATGTGCTGCCTCCAAACCCACAGAACTCCCCGCTGAAGAAGGTGAGTCCCTAGCACAGGTGCAAAGAGGTTTTAGGTCCCTCTGTACTCTAATCTACCTTGGGAAAAAATGAAATCTGCAGACTTGGTAAAACAGACACTACAGCTGCCAATTTCCAGGTTTAGTGTTCCTTTCAGAGTGCCTAACTAATCAGGAGTTAAAATTGCAGGATGAGAAGCTAGAAGCAAGGAGGCAGGCTATTTTCTGTCTAGCCTGAGAGACTTTGACATTCATTTGCTACAAGCATTTCCACCGAGTCTCCCCTGAGACCCTAGGCCCAGCTCGGTGCCATTTCCTTCTCTTCCCAGGCCCAATTGGGCCGCCTCCTCCTCCTGCCATGTGCCATAGCTTGAGCTTTAGGACACTGGCAACCCTATACAGAGATCATAACAGTGTCCTGGGGTGAGAGGGCGAGCCCTCACCTGGGCCTTTAAGATGTTGCTGAGCCAGCAGTGGAAGATCTTTGTCCTCTGGGAAGAGCCAGACATCCCTTTGGGGCCCTTAGGGGGAGCAGGGATGGTAGAAAAGATGAAGCACCCTCCACTACTCCTCTGCCCTCAGTTCCCATCCCGAAATCACTTGTTGCTAACATGGTAACTAGGCCCTCCGAAAAAATCCACTGGGCACATTTCATTCTCCTAGGCCAGCTGGCTAGTCCCAGCTCAAAAAAGCTACTGTGGAATCCATTGCTTTGGCTGGTGAGTGTGGGCCATTTTGGGTGCCCCCTAGTCCTTCCCAAGCAACAGCTCCCAGAAATGTGGGTTGGAGGGGGAGCAGTCTGAGGCCACCTCTCTCGCTTTCTGCCCCCTCTAAACTGGCCCCCTTTCTTGCTTGCCAGGCAAAAGCATATGGGAGCTGGTGGTGGAACAATTTGAAGACTTGCTCGTGCGGATCCTTCTGCTCGCAGCCTGCATCTCCTTTGTAAGTGGCTGTGGCCTGGTGGTTGAGGGGATTTGGCTTATCACTGCAGGGCTGATGAGGGTCTCTTGAAACAAGCCATTTGAGGGTACATGGAGAAAACCCTCACAGGGGCCTAGATGGCAATGCCAAGGGCTGGTGGAATGGCTGATTTTGTACTGGCCTGTATTGGGTAAGCTACTTGGATGACTTTGTCTCAGCCTTTAATGGTGAGCTCTGATCGATGCCACCAGGGTTTTTTGTGTGTGGGCGCATGTGTTTGTGTGTGAGACTATTGGGGTAGGAACACACATTGATAAGCCTCGTCATTGGCAATCAGAGGAATTAAAGAAGGCTTCCTTTGGGTCAGAGATCGGCTTTGGAAATTGTCAGTGTCGAGGCTCCCAATATCTGAGAGGAACATTGCAGATAAGAGAGCCTCTGTGCATATGGCGAGTGTCATTTTCCTCATCACTGTCCATTTACATTTAATGATACCTGTGATATGTTTTCAAGCCAGGGAAAGTGTTTGTTTCACAGCTCAAACATGGTTTCCCTCTGCCTATGCAACGCATTTGACAGAAGTACTAAGTGATCAGTGGGTTAAACAGTGCCTCATTGGTCCATCTTTTCCCTCTGTGCCTGGGGCAGGCTATATAAACATTTTATATAAGCATTTCAACTTGTGATAAGCACAGTTATTTATTTATTTATCCCCCCCTCCCCCCCATGAAGAAACCACTTAAATGACTCCTCTAGGTGGAGGGGTCAGCAATATCACTGTTTTCCTGTCAGCTTTGGTTCTATCTTCACAGAAGCAGTTTCTCCCAATTTTGTTATCAGAGTGTAGCTTGTGTGTCTAAAAAAGTTCACCTTAGCAAAGTGTAGGGTGTACGTTTCTTCAGCAGGTGCTATGCTCACATTATGCCCTTCTCTATCCACCCTAAGAAATAAAGAAACTAAACTTAGCAATGGGAATTGAGGCTCGTCTGGCCTTTATATTTCTGTCTGGAGAAGAAGTTCCCACAGGTGAATGGGAAAGCCCTCTCCCACTGCCCCCAAATCCTCCTAGGGTACTTCCCTGCTGCTGTTCCACTGTTACCACAAAACCTGAAGCCACAAACGTTGAGGCTTCCCTCCTCTCACCCTGCCCCCTGCCCAATTTCTTGACACTTGAGATGTAGCCTCCTTGGAGTGTGATACTAAATCCTCCAGGAGCACATGGCCTAGCTCAGCAACAGGAGGTCGCTCTAAAGGTCACCATTAATGGCCTGCTTCTCATGTAGCCTGGGACCTGAACCTCCTTCTCAGAAAACCCAGGAATCTTGGGTCTTCTCAGCCAAGGAGACCTGGTTTGTTCTGGTATGGTAACTAGCCATGTCCTGTCTCATGCCAATCACCAGAGAATATGGGAATGTTATAGGCTTCTAGACTGGGAGAAGGAGCAACCTGGAGTGGAGTATCCCCTGTAGAAGAAACCTTTACAATGCACACAGCCAGGTGTGGTGTGGTGTGTATGTAAAATGGACAGCACAAGATACGGTCACACTTCTCTCTCTCTCTCTCTCTCTCACACACACACACACACCGAAGAATCCAGCTCTGGAGTTTATATTTTCCTTTTCTATGGCTTAATGTTGAGTTTTACTGTCCAAAAATTAAACAAACACAAGTCAGCTTGGGAAAAGTTACATTCTTAGATATGGGCAACATAGGTCATCTTGGATTCCAATACTAGGATTATTTTAAGGAAACGCAGAACAGGTTCCTTTTGGATTGCAACTGGCGAATTCTGAACTGGAAATGAATGGAAGAAAGCTTGATATGGTTATCTTAAGCATAGAAATCTTGGAATTGGTTGACAGTTTTTCAGACTGAATGCAATCCTTCTGGCAACTATTGTTTCATGGTAAATTCAAGACAAAAAGCCATAGAGAATGTTGTACGTCTTTCATCCTGCACTGTCTGTGCAAGCACACAAAATCAATAGCCACATTAAAAGAATCTTGTGGTGTCTTAAAGAATAGCAAATTTATTCTAGCATAAGCTTTTGTGGACTATAGCCCATTTTACCAGATGCATAGATTTCCCTTTGGAAATTGTTAAAGTATCCAAGTTGTGTTTCTGTAATGCACCTGCAGTTCCTTCCAGCAGGGGGCAGCACAAAAACTTGCACAGATGAACACATTTCATTTGCGTGGGAATGCATGCCTTCCTTTCACCTCTGAAACATACAATAGCACGCTTACACCTGGCTACACAATTATACAACGTCCATATGCACACCCAGACAAGCAGGAGCCCTTTGCACTGGTATTCTCAGGTTTCATGGGATCAGTTTACACACTTCATCGTATACACATGCAAAGCACAGACAGGCTGGGCTCAGCTGTCTCCAGATTCCAAATGTCAAGAAACTTCAAAAGACAAATGTGGTTGCAGAAGGATGAGAGCTGGAGGAAGAAGGGCAAGCCAGGATTCCCGACCAGGAAATGAGTGGGAGTGATGTCTGAACAAGATGGCCGCTGAAGATCTTCCCTGCTCTGCCACACTTCCCAGTCCTAATTATTTGTCTGTTTTCTTGGCAGGTGCTAGCTTGGTTTGAGGAAGGTGAGGAGACCGTGACAGCTTTCGTGGAACCATTTGTCATCCTGTTGATCCTCATTGCCAATGCTATTGTTGGAGTATGGCAGGTAAACAAAATCTCTAAGACATACATAACAGCAGCTTTTATAGCATGCTTTATGTGCATTACTGATTGCTGTCATTATGACCATCCCATGAATTAGGCCAGCATTATGACAACCATATTGCACAGCAAGGAAACCCTTCCAGGGGGAGCTAGGGTTGATATTACACATGCAAGGGACCTATAAAAATAGGTTAAGTCAAATGCTTAATGTATGCCCATGCAACCTGATTGGGTGTGTTTCCATTTCTTTACTAGCTTTTAGGTAAAGGGGGTGGCATGGTGATGGGAGAAGGTCCTTCTTTGGAAGCCCAGAGGGCTGCCTGAGGGTTTTAACTGTGATTGTGGTCCTTCTTGCAGGAAAGGAATGCTGAGAATGCCATTGAGGCTCTAAAGGAGTATGAGCCTGAGATGGGCAAGGTGTATCGCTCCGATAGGAAGTCCGTGCAGAGAATAAAGGCCAGGGACATGGTTCCTGGTGATATTGCGGAGGTGGCAGGTGAGTGCTGGGCCAAAACAAAGGATTCAAGAATTTGCTGGCTGGAGAATGCAAAGAGGTTTTTAGGGTGTGCAAACATGCAGAGGATTGTGTCTTGACAGCACAAACATCTAACTTAAATCGTAAGAAATAATATCACCGGGAACTTTGCTAGGCCTGGCCCATGGGAGCTTGGCCTT
Source organism: Varanus salvator macromaculatus (assembly GCA_023646645.1). NCBI lineage: Eukaryota > Metazoa > Chordata > Lepidosauria > Squamata > Varanidae > Varanus > Varanus salvator. The sequence goes on from JAIXND010000781.1 coordinate 6,043,827, forward strand.
AAAATTGTCTTTTGGTACCAGTGAAAGGTGTTTTTTTTTCTTTTAGCTTAATTGCAGATTGCAGCAGGATTAACTCTTTTCTTCCCACATATTATAACAACCATCCCCTTCCCCTAGATTCTTCCCTGCATGGCAATTAAACTGAAAATAATAACTTTGGAATGATTAGGATTAGGGTGCAAAGGAATATAAGTTTTATTTGAGATCATTTCCCTTCTGTGAAATTTAAATACATCCTAGTGTCCTGAATTTGCATATATTAGCATATGTCAATTTTATGCATGCTTATTTATTTATTTAAAACATTTCTATGCTGCCGCATCGCAATAAAGCCTTGGGGCGGCTTACAACAACAATTAACAACATATAAAATTCATTTAAACCTCCCCCCCGCCCCGGTGCATCTCGGCAAAAACCTTTAAAATCTAACCCATACAATAAATACAATTAACAATTAAAATACGTTTTAAATAAAAAGGTCTTTGCCTGGCGCCGAAAAACAAATAACAACAGCGCCAGGCGGACCTCTCTGGGGAGCGCATTCCATAATTGGGGCACCACTGCAGAGAAAGCCCTCCTCCGGGTACTCACCCTCCTAATCAAATTCACGTAGGGTTCCCGGAGGAGGACCTCTGTTGCTGATCTCAGGGGGCAGGAGGGCATATATGGGCGCAAGTGCTCCTTTAGGTATCAAGGTCCCAGGCCATTTAGGGCTTTGTAGGTCTTAACCAACACCTTGAATTGGGCCTGGACTTCAATTGGGAGCCAGTGGAGCTGACGGAGAACTGGGGTTATATGAGAACAACGTCTAGTCCCTGTCAGCAACCTGGCAGCTCTGTTCTGCACCAATTGAAGTATCCGGACTGTCTTCAAGGGCAGCCCCATGTAGAGCGCGTTACAGAAATCTAATCTGTGCCCTGCAGGCCTGAGCCCCATATTCACTGTCCCTGGATGTCACTAAAAGATAACCGATGCCATCATGAGGGACATTCAGATTAGCTTCATTCAGATGAACAAAGATCAACAGCCTTGGGTGTTCTAGAAGAGGCTATCCAGGAAAGTATACCTTGCTTTTCTGTGAAACATAGAAATATAGAGAAGTTTCATAGAATAGCCCTCTTTCTGGACCAAGTAGGATCATGGCCAATTAAATCAGAGGAGGATATCCTAGAGCTCTTTTCTAGCATCTAGAGGACGTTGTCTTCTCCATGGTGGGCAAAGGCATTTTGGGAAGGAGATGGTAGGAGTACAGGTTTGACAACATTCAAACAGGCATTGTAAATCAGGAGCAGGGAGACATGCTCCGCTATAAGTAAAGCTCCTCCATTGCAAGACTTAAAATCCAGTGGAGAGTTTGTTAAATTGAAGCCTTTGATGATGTGAGTATGCACAGATTGTACTCTATGTTTCCATTGGAACAGTGATGGACTGAAGACTGAACACTGATGGACTGGCATGCTCATATCAGTCATTTGGGGTGTAAAGGACAGCCTTGGAAGGAGTCCCATTTTAAAAATATGTTGGGTGGCTGCTGACAGTGTGGCAAGCAGTTATGCCCTGTGGCTGAAATGAGCAAGTGGAGTGAGCGGTCTTCTACCCCAAGAGAGAAAGTTGAATGGAGATTTCAGGAATGAGCTTTGGCCTGGGCAGGATCTGGAGTTGATCAGATCAATTGGGTAAATGCCAGCCAGGCCTATAATGGGCTGAGCGTCAAAAGTTTAAAATAATGTCCTTTTTTACAATGTTCATATTGAAATATCCTTGGATGGCCTGCCTGCTCTAGGTTTTACCTGGGACAGTCTGTTGTAGCAAATTCCAGGAAGTGCTTGAGAAGAACATTAGCCAGCACCAAGACCAGCTGTTTCTCCTTCCATTCCCCATAATTTGGGGTCTGCTTCTGCCACCCTTCCCCTCCAATGGCCTTTTGTGCAGGGTAGGGAATTCCGGCATGCAAGTGGTATTCCCACATCATTTTCTGAGCTGTTAAAGCATGTGAAAGCACATGCTGGCTGGGGGATGCTGGGAGCTGTAGTCCAGCACAGCTGGAAGGTACCTGGTTGGGGAAAGCTGCACTATGGAAATCAACCTGATTGCATGATTCTGTGCCTGGATGGACAAAAGTCCACGAGATTCACCAGTTTCCCATGGGGTCAGAGAGTGTCCTCCTTCAACCCTGACCCACAGGGGGCTACCAGAGATACTGCTTCAGCAGAATCTTTGTGGCTACCCCAGCCATGCGTGTTCCTCCATCATGTTGCTTGTTTACTCCTTGGGTTTGGCCTGTCTTGACCCTAGAGTGGAGGCAGAGGGAGAGAGGGAAGGGATGTTTTGGGAACAGGCAGTCCCCATGGAAGGAGCAGGCTGGAGGCGGAGCAGTGAAAACAGAGCCCTGAGGAATCCCCTTCAGCTGCACTTACTGGGTAACAGCTGTCCTCAAAGCTGGGCCAGCAGCCAAATAGTCCCCTCCCTTCTCCCTGAATTAATTTAATTCAAAGATTATTTTCTCATAGGGCCAGTTTCACATGGATTTCCAAAATCTAAGTGATCCCTCCACACACTCTCCTGCTGTGGCCTCTCTATTCCCTCAACATTTCTCTTATCTGGCAATGTGTGTGTGCAAGGAGGGCTAATCAGGAGTTCCCTGAAGGTGGATGCTTGCTTACTGCTGAAAAAAAGAGGAAATACAGCATTAAAAAAGAGGACAGGGAAAGAAACCAAATGGCATAACATACGTATAGGTGCATATTGGGAAACAATTTCCATAACTGAAATAGAAATGCAATGCATCTCACGATACTGAAGATGACTGTGATCACAAAGGGATTTGTTTCCCCCTCTGCACATTCCGTGGTGCAGATTTTAACCGTTGAAACCTCTGCTTCTCATTTCTTTAATTTTAAAACAGGCTTGGACAGGCATTCAAATGAAAGATGCTTTCAAACAGAGAGACTGTTCTCAGACACCTCCTCAAATAGAGGAATGACTTCTGTAAAGGAGCACACAGGAACACCTTAGTTCTTCCCTTAGTTTTGGAATACAGGAATAGGAAATCTGTCTTTCTGTGTCATATTTATTGTGTGCGGTCTTGCTCATACTTCTCAGGGTTACCCCTCACAGCCTTTGCTTATACTTTTGTAAATGCATGTGTAAAATGTGTCCTACTATAATTGTGGATCAAGGAATCTGCATTTGGGAAGAGAGCACATTAACACATTATAAGGATGCAAGACAAGGTCTGTCTGGTTTAAACTCTGGTCAGTCAGATGCCCCAGGTAGAGCAACTCATGGGCAGGGCACCCCAATGACAGATGTCCCTTTTGCTGATCTCCAGCATCATGACATGGCAACTCTGGCCACTGGAAGCTGTTTGCCAGACCCACCTAGTGCCCCTGGTTCTATCTTCTCCTTTTCAAATGCCGTAACTTCTAGGTGACTGGATGTAGTGGAAGAAGACAAAAGACTTATGTCTTAAAGAGTTGCACAAAAGAGGGAAAGCCGTCAGGTGTATTTGTTTTTTTTTAATTGCTGCTTGACAAGCCACCCCTGGCCAAATCCTGTCAGAGGCGTGCATCAGGCCTACCAACCTTTGCCTTGGGCCTCCTGCTAAGCTGGCCTGGCAGGACCCAGTGGGGGGTAGTGGTGGTGGGGATTCCACAGGTAAATAATATATGTTGTACAGAAGCCAAGAACCTTGCATTCCTGTGGTGGATGATTTATGTGAGAGTTAATTCTGAGAAAGCTTCTGTGTAGCTCATTGCCCATAATGAATTGCTCATCTGATTTTTTTTGTTAATGCTGCTGGCCAAGCAGCTTTCGCATCACCTTTGGGGATGGAGCAACATGGTTTCTGCTACTTCCCTCTCCCCCTTCCTTGGCGTTGTGTTCCCCTCCCTGTCAGGGGAACCCATGACCTCTCCATCTCCTTGAAGGAGAGAAGGCAATCGGGTGGCGGATGGTGCCCAGCCACCAGCTTCACCTTGTATGGACAGGGGCAGGCAGCTGGTGATGCCTCGGGAATGTGATGAGGCAGGCAAGGAGGGAGTGAGAGAGACACTTAATGCGCAAGTGGAAAAGCGAGCTGGGGTGCATGGGGACATCTAGGGTTACCATGCCCTGTGAGATGGGCAGGGTGGGGGACAGTCAAAGGGGAAAGCCGGATGGGGGTGCAGCCTCTAGAGTCTTGCTAGGAGCTAAGAAAGAGAGAAAAATATTGGTTCCACTGCCCCCAGCCTGCACCCTTCAGTTCTGGGGACATCTCAGTCCCTGGCAATTCCCCAAAACAGCCTTATCTGAGGAGACATCACCCCTAATCAATATCTCTTTGTTTAGGCTCCTTATGAATGTTCTAAGTGTAAGTCAGTGTTCCAGGTAATCTGAAGGAGATTCATGAACTTCTTTGGAATGGTGTATTGCTATATGTACCCTCATTAAAAATAACTTGGTCATGAGAGAACTCCTGGAGAAGGTTATGGGCTAGAGAGGGAGGGAAGAAGAGAAGTTGGGCCTAGTTGTGCAGCCTAGTTGAGCCCCTCTGTGTGGAGGTGACTTGATTTAGCAGGGAACAGAGGGAGAGTGGAGAAGGGGCAAATTTCCATGCAGTGTGGGTAGATGAATTTCTCATCTTTTCTATCTTTATTTTGGCTTCTCTTGAACTTTGGGAATTTCTCCATTCAGAGGTTCAGTTAGTCCTGAATTTACAGGAGTGGTTTTTAAAGCTTGCATGAAGGTTTATAAATGGTGTTGTACAACTTTCTCCAGCCTGCACCCTTGTATATGCATTTTGTATGCATATGCATTTTGTATGCATTTTTGATAGGAAAATTCTGTTGCAAAATTCGGAGAGGTGCATATTTTGAAGGTTAAAAAGTTTCTTTTTGCATAATGAGTAAAAATGTAAAATTAGGTCAGTTCAAATTAAAATTAAAATGCAAACTGGACAGATTTCTGAAGTGTGATGTAGAGAGAGGAAGCTCAGCAGAGAAAAGTGGAAACAATCGATCAGGAATAAACCTTTCTGGGCAGGGTGGGGAACAGGAACAGTTTAGTGACAGCAAGGCCTAAGCCCTATTCTTTTAATTCTATTAGGTTTTATTGTTTTAAATTGCTTCTTATCACCTTGATTTTTTTTAGCAAATAAGGCCGTATCTCAATCTTAATAAAAATAAGCCCAAACCAAATCAATTTCCTTGGGAAGATTCACGTATCTCTAAGCATCCGGTGAAAAATGTATACTCTGTTTTGCATGAATCATCATTGCATTTGTTCTAAATCAGGATGCACAGAGCATTGAAACATCACTTGCAATTGATGCAATAGATTGATTCCAACTTAGACTGGTTCACAACTTAGACAATGGCATTTGCTTCTGCCGGAGTCTCATTCAAACAGAAGATTCCTAAAGAAATGACAGACAGTGTAGCTGGAGTGCTAGACTAGGACAAGAAAGGTCAGGGTTCAAAGCCCTGTGCAAAAATGGAATTCATTAGTGACCTTGGGCCAGTCATCATATCTTTTCCTAGCCTACCTCAAAGGGTTGCGATGAGGAAAACTGGGGGGAGGTATCGTGTAGTATTCTATCCTCTTTGGAGGAACAGTGAGATAAAACATGTGTTAATAAACAGATTTGTCAACTCATCTAACACCGAGTCAGTTAATATGAGGTTGCAGAAACCAAGGGTGACATAAAATGTGAGCAAAAAACAGTCCATGGCCTTAACAGCTTGCCATAGTGATCTCAGACTGAGTCAGAAATTATACTCATTTTTGCTTTATCTACCAGAGACTTTGAAATGTCGAAGTTCATTGCTGAATTTTCAGAAATCAGTCTAAAATATGTTCTAGATAGAGCATGTAGGGTCTCTATATTTGTAATGGAATGTTTCTTCATTGAAATAAGTGTATGTGTTTAAATTAAATCAGAATATATGCTCATAAACTTGCAAATATGAAACTAGGATATTCCAGAAAAGACTAAGTTGCAATGCTTGTCATGTCAGCTACAATTGCTGAAATGCTATATAACTATTAAAGATATGGGAGCTCTGCCCTCCTGGGCACTTGGACATCCCAGTGGGTAGGGATTCTTGACTCAAATTACCTTCACCTCTCCTAAATTCGCACTCTTTCTCTGTCTATATTCTTTTAACACCCCAGCGGATATTTATTCTTCCTTTCATTTTCGCACAATTGTGTGATAACATTTTTGTGGGCTTCCAGGAAAGGCTTTTATTGTGCAATTGCCCTGCTTCATTCACAGAATTTTTTGAAATGGTTCTGTGCTTCCTGTTTTTTCTTTTGTCTTTTTTCTTTCCACACAAACAATCCATTAAAAGGAGGAAGACAGATGCCTTTTGATTGGTAGCACTAAGAGCTGTCAATCTGGAAGCAGCCCTTTTGATTCCCACTGAGTGACCAGGATTTAACCCAGTCATCTACCACCCCCCAGTGGCTGTGATAGCATGTTTTCTGTAGCCTAGCTCTGTTCTCTTTGGCATGGAGGGTAGGTTACCTCCTTCCCTTTCTCTGGCTCCTCCTTCAGACTTCTTGCTGCAGACAGATTTGATGGAGGGCTAACTATTCCATGCATTGGGAAAGAAATATCTGTCACAGCCTGATGTGTACGGTTGCCACAGTGAAAGTCCAGCTTCAGAGGTGAGGTGTTGCTGAGTCATCCCAGATATGACCTGCTTCTTGCCTCCCAGGTCAGTGCCCTTCCTGCAGGCGTATTGCCTGACTCTGAATTTTGGATTTTCTTCTGGAGAATACATAAGAGTAAGAATTCTTGGTCTGCCAAGGGGCTCACCCTTTGCGTGTTTCTGAGCAATGTCTGCTGCCTGAAAAGGGATGTTCCTAGAGTTATCCTCTTCCAACAGCAAGCTAGCGGAACAGCTCAATCATACATAAGGGAGACAAAGTGGAATTATCCCCAGCAAAGGCACTTAGTTACAAGGGAGGGAGCCATTTCTCCCGTAAGCTGTGCATTTTATTCTGCGCTTATAGGTGCTTTTCATTGCTTAATGTACCTCTTTTGGAATTTAGCAGCTCTTTTATGCAGCTCTTTTATGCAGTCACACAGCTTGGGATTCCTTTTGTTATCATAAAATGTGTGCCTGATTGTCCCTCCAACAGAGAAGGTCAAAAGTAGTTATCAGCAGTTGGAAAAACAAATAAATAATAATCAGCAACTACTTATCTGTGGCTAGAACTCAAGAGTGTTCTTTCATTCTCACTCCTCAGTTGGTGACAAAGTGCCGGCTGATATCCGCATCATTTCCATCAAATCTACCACTCTTCGTGTGGACCAGTCCATCCTGACAGGTATGATGGACTATATTATTGTTGTTACCGACTATTCAACTAGATAATGTTCAGTACGCATCATGCAAAGTTAGTGAAAAGTCCTGGCTAACAATCTAGATGAAAAGGCACACAGGTGCATGTGATTTTGTACAAGCCTGCCTTGCCTGCACCCACTCAGTCCGTCATAGCCCCTCCTTGCAAGCATCTCCTTGAAAGATGATTGTACCTTTTGCTGTCCCCTGCCTCCAGGTGAATCGGTCTCTGTAATCAAACACACTGATCCCATCCCAGATCCCCGTGCCGTGAACCAGGACAAGAAGAACATGCTCTTCTCTGTGAGTGTGGCCAACAGGGCTGAAAAATCTAAGCTTGTTCATAACAGGTCCAAATTGCAGGGAGGGTCATGGGCACCACTGAACCACATCTCATCTGTTGTATTTGACAGGGTGGGAAGGGTGAGGAGAATGATGTGAAATTAATCCCAGGCAGTGGCTAGTGAAGCAGAGTAGGGAAGAGGAAATGCTAAGGCAATGGGATTATACTGCACTTAGCAGGTCACTGGGACGATCAGCAAAGGAGGGAAGAGTGCAAGCCTGTGGACTCCATTGTCTCCCACTATATGTAATGTGTGTTGCGGGAGGCAGAGTACAACATGTCATTTAGGACAAAACTGTCCCAAGGCAGGGCACAAAGTATAAAACCACAAGGCACAATAAAATTAAAAGGAATAATAACAACAATAGTAAAGTATTGCCAACCATGCTAGCATTTGTATGATCCCACAAATGGCAACCAAGACAGTGAGATGGAGAAGCTAGTATGAGTGTCGGCTTTTTTTCAGTGACATTATGTGGGTAACAGTGGGCCTAAAGCAAACAAAATTCTCCCAAGCAGTATCATTATGTAGATTAAGTCTATGGGCATGTATTTGGTTTTTTTTTTGCATAACGTTATTCAGCTACTCATATGCCTAGAGTACATTAAACTCAAACCCCAATTCTGGGAGTTGCAATTCTTCGACAGATGGGATAGGGTAGAGTAGAATTCAGCATCACTTAACATAGTTCTCAGTGCTTTGCCAAACTTCCATTTCAAAGTTCTGGGGTGGTAGCCAAGACAGGGAAAAAGGTTTAGATATTTATTTATTATTTAGAATGCCAATAGGTATTCTAATATAGGCATTTATTTATTTATATCTAAAATATTTATTGGCTGCCTTTCAGGGCAGAAGACCACCCAAGAGAGTTTATTACATTAAAACTCATATACTATTTAAAAGCAGATGAATAAAGCAGCAAGCATTCATAACATAAAATAACAAATGCCTGCAATAAACTGTTACTAAAAATCTAGAACATAACTGCATCAACAGAGCAGGACGGTCCCAGAAAACAGAATCAAGGGAAGGTCAGAGTAAACAAGTCTGTTCAAAGGATACTTTGCAGCCATAAGGACTAGAAACCTTACTTTTTTAAAAAAGGGTTGAAACAGCGATTCCCAGTTTGTAAATTATGGTTCTGTATAAAATTGTACACAGATCAGCTCACAGCGTCTTTTGGTTGAAATAGCTCAATTTCCCGTCATGATACTATTTCCTCCAAGCTGTTAGTAGAACACACCTGATGGATCCTTCTCCTCTTCCACCTCCCATTCCCTCACCTATGTCTAGGGTACCAACATTGGTGCAGGCAAGGCCATCGGCATTGTGATCGCCACAGGTGTGAGCACTGAGATTGGCAAGATCCGTGATGAGATGGCGGCCACTGAACAAGACAAGACACCCCTGCAGCAGAAACTGGATGAGTTTGGCGAGCAGCTGTCCAAGGTCATTTCCCTCATCTGTGTGGCTGTCTGGCTCATCAACATCGGGCATTTCAACGACCCTGTCCATGGCGGCTCTTGGATCCGTGGTGCCATCTACTACTTCAAGATTGCTGTTGCCCTTGCTGTGGCTGCCATCCCAGAAGGTCAGCTGAGGCTATTCCAGGTTCCCACATCCACCTGTCCTGGGATGAATGAGTGCCAGTCGATTGCTTTTTAAAAATAGATGTTGCTGTCATCATATATTTATGTTTTCATTTTTCAGTCTGCAGTTGCTGCTGCTTATGTACACTATCTTGTGTGCAGAACTGGGGAAAGATTGTCTAGAAGTTTTACAAAGACCAAAGGAATTAGAAAAAAATAGTGTATCATTACTAATCACCTGATAATCTATTAAATCATTTTAATAAAGAACATTAAAAAGGCAGTTCTAAACAATCTCAGCATGGCTGGGTACAGAAAGCTGGAAGTTGTACGACCTTCTTCTATTCTAAACATGCATAGGATTGCATCCTTAAAGCCATTCCTCATATAGAATCAGTATGGACAAGAACAGCAACCCTTCTTCACATGCTCTATACAATGTGCTTTTTCCCCAGTGCCAGAGAGCTGTGTCATATATTCAATAAAACAGAAGTTGAATTCTGTTGAATCCTCTCTTATATATCTTGATAAAAATTTGCCACCGGGACAATTAATGTACAATTCTTCCTATTTATGGAAGAAGAATATCTGGAAGTGCCTTTTAGACTTAAATTATGGATGGCAACCTGTGATGAATGCCAGGAAGTGTGTGCTTGTGCATGTCTCAAAGATGCTTAGGGTTGCCTTCATTTATCCATCCATTTCATTTCTATACCATCTAATAGTCAAAACTTTCTGGCTGGTTTACAGGGAATAAAACCCTAAACATACGATATAATAATGAGTGATGAAACCATTTGCATAAAAATTATAAAGTAGTTCTGGCACACATGCTAAAAACATGGGCCATCATTGTCTTAGTCTGTTGGTCTGCCTAGTCCAGTGTTGTCTGCCTTGGCTGCTAGCACTTAGTTGGGACCTGCAGCACTCCCAAGATTGGATGATGACTCATGTCAGCCCATCAGCTGACTGGAGCAGATGGGAGTTAGAGTCCAACAACAACTACACATTCCCCCCATCCTTGAATTAGACCTGGGCTCATTCCACCATAAGGCCTTGTACGACCAGTGTCTCACTGTCCACATAAACAGCACAGCTAGCCAAGATCTTTCTTGGTTCTCCTATCTTTGGTGCTTTCACTCAAATTGCCAGAGAGTATGCATAGAATGTTTCCTCCCATATTGGGTAATGGACTTCCAGCACATTCTTCTGTTAAAACCTTGGTTTTCATCGCAACCAACCAAAGGAAATCTTTATTTATATGTTACATTTTATGCAGCCCAAGAGCCCAAAGGTGGTTTGGGCAGCTAACAAATCAAATATCCCAATGAAATCTGAGCAAGGGTTTACATGGGGGATGCTAAAAGCCAAAGGAAACAAATGTAGTCAAGGATGATGCGAAATCTAAGCTGGTAAATTAATGGCACCTGCTTGAGTACATCACCCATTCCTCAAGCTAATATTTCCTCTCCTCCTCCTCAGGCCTTCCCGCTGTTATCACCACCTGCCTAGCCTTGGGTACCCGCCGTATGGCCAAGAAGAATGCCATTGTCAGAAGCCTGCCCTCTGTGGAAACCTTGGGCTGCACCTCTGTCATCTGTTCAGATAAGACCGGCACCCTCACCACCAACCAAATGTCTGTTTGCAAGGTGTGCTGAAGCTTGATGCCATCGCTTTTCCCTCAGAGTACCCTCTGCTCACACTGGCCATCTTGACACTGCCCTTTATCTTCCTTAATTTCCTTCTCTCTGTAGATGTTTGTCGTTGACAAAGTGGAGGGAGATATCTGCTCCTTGAATGAGTTCTCTATCACTGGTTCCACCTATGCCCCCGAAGGAGAAGTGTGAGTCAACCCAAAATAAACCACAACGCTAACCCTGTTCAGTTACTCTGATTCTACTCCCTGAGAAAGACGTAAGGCACTGGCCTGGTTTGGATGATGCAACAGCACTCTGTAGTTTGGCTGTTTAGGGCAGTGTGGAAGATAAGCAGGCAAGAGATATCATGCTCTCCTGTTCTCACTCATTTAGAAACTGAGTCAATACCTTGTTTAACCTTTAAACCTGACTGGACAGGTTCACACAACATGCTAATCCCCACTGCAGCACAAGCCACACAGTGTAGAAGTTGCCCAAGCCCCCACCCCCATTGTGCCTGATAGAGGATTGGGCAGATTGTGGGTAGTGGTTCCCCTCCGCCCTTTCTTTTCCCTTTAGTCCTTCTGTGGATGCGACAGGGGACACTGAAGGAGCACCAAGGCTTCTCCCACTCCTTGCAGTTCTGAGCCACTTTTTACTTGCTGAAGCTTTTTTTTTTTTTGCACTTCATTTTTCCCCTTCAGATTGCAAAAGCCAACTGTCAAGCCAGCTTCCCCAATCCCCCTTTTCATAGCCATGAGCAATCCCTCCACGGTGCCCCTGAGGAACCTTAAAGGGACAGCTTGTGGTTGTCAAGGTTTTTTAAAAAACTTTTTGTCCCCTTAATTTTCAAAAATATTTGAAAAAAATATTTTAACGTTTTATTGCTGTCCTTGTGCTCCTGAGGATGGCTGCAGCTGCGAAACCTGGAGTGGTAATGGGCAGCGGGGATGTCTGCTGAGAAAGTCTATTTGGGGTGGGTTAGTAAACTCTACCTTATGAAGCATTTGACAGGTGCCAGAAAGTGACAAACGCTAGCTGATGTAGGAATTTCTAATAAATTAACCTCATTAGAATTAGGAATTAGAAATAAGGTTAAATTCCTTCAACCTTATTTCTAATTCCTAATCTACAGGTCACACTCAAGAAATGTAACATTTCCATTCGTTCAGTTCCTAGTATTGCCAGCAACCCCTAGTTTTTGAGAAGGCAATGCTGGAGACATTTCTGGCGAGGGTTCTAAGGCTTCTGATTAGCACAGCGAGCCCACATGAGTAGAGCAGGCATCACACTGTGGTCAGTCACCGGCCAATTAATGGAGGTTGATAGAGGAGGGTGAGGAGCACACTCATTCCTGCTTTGTCTCCACATGAAAAATGGATGTCTGAAGAGTGCTTAAACAGTGTTTCTGCTCTCTGTTTTCTCCAGTCCCAGTCCTAATCCTCATGCAAATTCTTGAAGATGGTGTGGCACCCTCACTAATGCTACCTTTAATCATAAGCTGCACAATAGAAGTGGGTGATAGATTACCTACACACACACACACACACACCCCTTCTCCTACAATGACCATCATCTCCTTGATGGTCTAACATTGGACCATCATTGGACCATCATTAGTCTAACATTCAAGAGTTAGTAACATGTTGTGACACCAGAATGCATAATTCCACTTCTCTGTTGTTTGTTTCCCTGCTGTGATTTTTTTTACCTCAATGTGACTTAATTTCCTTTCCCGCTCTGACTCACCCTTTCAATTCCTTGCTCGTTTGTGTATGCAGTCTGAAGAATGACAAACACGTCAAGGCTGGACAGTATGATGGGCTTGTTGAACTGGCCACTATCTGTGCCCTCTGCAATGACTCTTCTCTGGATTTCAATGAGGTGAGCACTGCTCTCGGGTTTCCTGTCCTATTCGCCACCCACTATTTTCTACTGATCCACTGAGATCAGTTTACATTTATTTATTTAGATTTATATCCAATCTTTTTCTTTTTAAAAATAACTCAAAATGGCTTTCATAATTCTCTTCCTCCTCCTCTCCATCTTATCCTCACAACCACAACCCTGTGAGGGAGGTTGAGCTGAGAGTCTGTGACTGGCCCAAAGGCCCCCAGTTGGCTCCATGGCCGAGCAGGGACTAGAACCCAGATCTCAAGCGTGTGGGACTGGGACTCACAACCACTACACCACATTTATTGTTTATTGTCATAAGGGTTCCCTCAAAGATTCCTGAGAATCCTACAGTGTGGTGAAGGCTGTGAGTGCTGTGAGCCGAGGTTCCTCCCTCAAACAAACACCAACCACAGTCCATTTTCCTTGCAAAATGCTCTTTATTGCTTCTGAGGACAGTTGTCTCAGAACAGATCTCTGAGCATGTACAGAGCAGTTTGTTGAACCCAATCTAATAATTACTCTCTCCTTATGAATGCACCTGTGCCCCAGCCCTCCGAGAGGGGCTACCCGAAAGCAGACATGCCTCCTTTCCGCACTCTACTCATCTAATTGGGCCTGTCACCTGGCTCCTTGGCACAGGGTTCAGCTCAGAGGAAGGGGGCTGGCCTGTGTCTGGGGGAGCCTTGTCCACAGCTGCATGTCCAGCCCATTCCCAGGATCTGTCAGGCATGACGAAGTGTCTGCCCTTGAGCTATCCTCACCTTCACCTCCCGCCCACCCTGTTGCATCCCAGGACCTTGAGCCAACCCATGCTCCCCATCTCTCCGATAGATCCCTCATCTCCTGAATGTGAACCAGCAGCTGTGAGGCTTGCCTAAGCCCACCATCCCTCCTGCTCCCAACAGTGAGGACTCTGTTAAGATTCTGCGCAAGTTTACACGGAAAAAGAACTCCCAGCATCCTCCAGCTCCCATGGTGCTGGTGGATGCAGCACACTGTAGGATTTTTTCTGTCTACATATGCACAGAATCGTGCCCTTATTTTTAGTGTACTATAAAGGTTGAATAGCTTGCTCCTCAGACCGAAAGCTTCCAGAGCAATTTATCCAATTTAGAAGAGCAAAATAAAGTGTTAGCAGTAAATCATCATTATTAATGAATAATTCTTTACCCCTTTGTCAGTCAGGATGACTTTCCCACCATACTCCCTACAACTCTTAAGCATGCTTGATCCATCAGGTGTAATTAACATCCTCCTCTCTTTTGTTCTTCATTCATTTATCCAGTCCAAAGGTGTATATGAGAAAGTTGGTGAAGCCACTGAAACTGCCCTTACTTGCTTGGTTGAGAAGATGAATGTCTTCAACACAGATGTGCGCAACCTTTCAAAGGTGGAACGGGCCAATGCTTGCAACACTGTAAGTACTGGTCTCCAAGCACTGTCTTTCTTCAAGATCCACCGCTCTGTCCAGGCACCTGTACCCCAGAAGAAGCACCAGCCAAGATAGCCTTATGCTGGGAGAGCTGTAGGAATTTGTAGGATTGTACCCTTAGCCACAATGGTGGGTCTTGCTTCCCCAAATTGTCAGTATATAGGGGATTAGATAGATTGGATGGATGGGATGTCTCTAGCCCTTTCCTAAGAAACCCATACATGTAGGATTCTATACAATATCTTAGTAACTAGCAAATCTGCTTCTAGCGTATGTTGTTCATGACAATGAATGCACAGGAACTGAATTAATTTAGAGGCATGTGACATTTCTTTCATTATTATTATCATTGTTATTTAAGGTTATATTAGTTAAAGTGCTTAATATTCTAACATATTCAGCTAGCTGGACTCAAGGGCTGCCCTTTCATGTTGACAGACAAGAGTCCTCAGCCCACTTTTGAAATATACTTAGATCCCGCAACATTTTTGACAGTGAAGCCTGCTAACAGACACACACAGCTAAATTAATAACAGCAAAAAGTCTTGCAGCACCTTACATAATACATTATTGTGGCTTAAGATTTGTGGACTAGAATCTGATGCAGAGCATTCTTAGCCCTGAAGGCTGATGCCACAGTAAGATTGCAATTCTGTAAGCATCTGCCTGGGAGTAAGCCTTATTTAATTAAACTGGAGTAGGTAGGTGCTGCAATGTGCATTTTAAACTTGCCAGAAGGATATTGATTTTGTTGCAGCACACAAACCCTTCTAACTCCCTGGAGGCTGGCATCTAAGAAAAGACTTAATGAAACAGAGGTGCAGAACCTGAAAGAACCTCACTGGTTACCAATTGTTTTCCAGTGACAAATACAGTCCATCAGGGGTATCAGAATGGCCCTCTAGGATTCTCCATAAGGCCCCATAACCCCTTTTTTCCAAACCTCTGGTTGGTTTCCAAGTCCCCTTCCCCTTTCTGAGAGGTTGAGATCTTCTCATAAAATTTACTTAGAGTAAGAACTGTAAGGTAAAGTAGGCTGGCATTTTGGCACCACTCCATTTGCCTTTGGCCCTGTCTTCCACTGGAATGTGACAACCCCCCCCGCCCCCCAGCAATGCAAGAGCGTCTCTGAAATAGAATTCACTCTCACGCTGAAAGAGGTTCTGGACCTCTTGATGTAGCCCTGCTGAGTATTCAGAATGTCCGTATGTCTTCTTAACATCCTTATGACAATCCTGTAAGTTAGGTCAGTGCTTCTGCCGTTGCTATGCTTCTAACCAGCAATATTAATTAAATAGAATTTAATTCCATTTTCCCCTCCTCTTTTCCCCTTTTGCACAGGTGATCAAACAACTCATGAAGAAGGAATTCACCCTGGAGTTCTCCCGTGACCGGAAGTCCATGTCTGTGTACTGCTCCCCAGCAAAAGCTTCCCGGGCTGCTGTTGGCAACAAGATGTTTGTCAAGGTTTGTGATGCTGCCTTCCCTTCACAGCAGCTAGGGAACTCAGACAATGGTGCTGCTAGGCACTTAAAACTTTCAAGGCTCAGGCCTATGGGATGAAAATATACCTAAAGGCTGTATGTGCTAATTTATATCTATATAGAAATATTTAGATATGACTTGGATTTAGTTAAATTACACAGGCGGCAAAGCCAATTAATTTCTCATCCAAATAATCTCAAATAAAACCAATTCTTCCCCTTGTCCCAGTTCATCCCAAACCAAAAGTTTTTCTCATCCTGTCATGTTAACCATCTTGAGATTTTAAAATAATTAGACAGTATGTAAGAAATTTTAAATAAATAAAATATACAGGAAGATATTTTTGGACAGGTTGGGTTGCAGGGTTGGACTGAGACAACAAGTAAATTGTTCCTGCTTTGGCTGACTCTACCTCTGAAAACTGAAATTTTCTGTAGAAAGTGCTTGTGATTGACTAGAGCAGTGATGGCGAATCTTTTAGAGACTGGGTGCCCAAACTGCAACCCAAAACTCACTTATTTATTGCAAAGTACCAACACCACAATAAAACCTGAAAACAGCCAGTCCAAGCAAATCCATCCATCCATCCTTGGCAGCGCACTGGCCGGCCATGCAAAAGCTCGGATGAGTCATGGCTAATATGTCGCAGCTTGTGACATCATTGCCTGGCACCACTACTCCTTCCCAAGCATGCGCATGGCCCCTATGTGCGCTGTTATCCGGTGCTCGGCTGCTGGGGCGACTTGGCTCGTGTGCTGACAGAGAGGGCTTTGCATGCCCACTGTGGCAGGCATGCCATAGGTTCACCACCACTGGCCTAGAGCATTTGAAGACAGAACAGGGCTGGATAGTCTTCTGGCTTGAGAGATCTGCTTTGTTTTTACTAGGTTTTACTTTGTTTTACTTGTTTTTACTTTGTTTTAGTTTTACCCGAAGTCACCAACCAGATGGTATACATGATGGTGGCAGCATGCTCTTTAAATTAAGGAATGGTGGTTTCTGTCCATATATTCATCCCAGAAATTGATTTTCAGTACCAGTACAGTCCTCTTATATACAAAAATCCACTCCTGCTTTCCCTTCCCAATTTTTATCTATGTCAGCAGCCTATTTGTTTAGAACCTGTTAGCTGCTGCTCTTCGGGATCAGAAATCTTTGCTGTTCTATCCAGAGATCTACCAATAAATCCTGACTTACTGTCTGCTCAATCAGTCATGAGCCTTTCCTGCAGCCACATGTAAGAGCATGAACCATATGAGGGTGTCCCTCATAACAGTGAAGGACCTCTCAATTACCCCCATTCTTCACCCAAAACAGTTTCTGGAACTTCCAGCCTCCTTTTCATACCTAGTTCCAAATTATAAGATAGCTGTGCTGTTTCCCATCCAGAAATATCCCTTTTTTCTTCAAGTCACTCTGTCCTTTTCTTGTTTTCATCACACACAGGGCGCTCCTGAAGGTGTGATTGACCGTTGCAACTATATCCGTGTGGGCACCACCCGCGTTCCACTCACTGCCAATGTGAAGGACCATGTCATGGCAGTCATCAAGGAATGGGGCACAGGACGGGACACCCTCCGTTGCTTGGCTCTAGCTACCCGTGACACCCCCCCAAAGAGAGAGGACATGGTTCTTGAGGACTCCACTCGATTTGCTGAATATGAGGTAAAGCTGAAGGTGGAGACTGGGAGGATGTCATGGTGAATTAGATTAGGGGGCCATAAGGAGGGGATCCTGGGAACTGCAGGCTTCGGCTGCATCTATCACCCAGCTTGGAACCAGCCAAGGGTCACAGGGAGGCTGCATTCCCTGCATCGTGGCTCAGAAAGAATAGCCTGATCCGGTACATCGGCCAGAGATGTATATGTTGTTTCCCTCCTCTCCCCTAATCTCTTTCCCTGCTGTGTTGTGCCTTTTAGATTGTAACTCTGAGTTCCGGGATTTGTCTTAATATTAGTCTTTGTACATTATCTCCTTTTTTGCTTAGAAATGGGGTAAAAATCTTGCAAGTATTTTGTTGGTTGATATAATTCATACCCCCATTTCTACCAAAAATAGCACTGAATGTGGCTTACTGTCACTGGTGAAAGCAGCAGTAGGAAAATCCATTAAAACACCCATCAAAACTGTAAAAAAACACAGTAGCAGAGTGAAAAGAAGCATCCACTTTCTCATCAAAGGCCTGGTTAAATGGAGCAGCCTTTGCCTCCTGGGGAAAGGGTGGCAGAGATGGCGTGAACCTAGGCTCCCTCGGCAGGGAGTTGCGCAGCCAACATGAAGGCCCTTTTTGACACTGCCACCAAGCATGTCTGTGAAGGTGCCAGTCTTGAAAGAAGAGCCTCTCCTGAAAAGCTTAAACACTGGACAGGCTTGTATGGGAGAAGGTAGCCTGGTTCCAAGCTGTGCAAAGCGTTGTAGGTCATAATCAGCACATTTAATTCTGTGCAAAAGCAGACTGGTAGCCAGTGAAGCTGTGGTAACAAAAGAGCCATGTGTTCTCTGTAGCCAGCACCAGTTAACAGTCTGGTTGCTGCATTCTGGCCCTGCTGAAATTTCTGAACAGTTTTCGAAGGCAGCCCCACATTCAGTCAGTCTAAATGGAATTTGTCTCCATTAAAGCTTCAATTTTTTCACCCTCATACAGTTCATTAACAACTATAAATAAATAGAAATATAGAAATAGAAATGAGGCAAGCATTTAGGAAACAGATTCCCAAGTACAATTTCTTTCTTGCAAAAAATGACAAGAGGGGTATGTTTCTTGCAGAAAAAGGTGAACTTACATTCTCTTAATTCAGGGTTGCTGTTTTTATTTAAAAAATGACATTGCCAGCATTAGACGCTATTGGAGTTGGGTGATTTTAAGGAGAAAAAGTTGAAATTCAGGATAGTGGTGGATGATTATCCTTAGGTTTGAAGTATGAGTTGCTCTGTAACTGTAAGGTCTTCTCAAAGACTACTTTTACTGTCTGTTTGTTAAAAGCAGTGCAAAAATATAGCTTTGAAGTACATGAACATTTTCAGCCATCACAAAATAACTTCTCCAGGCATCCCTGATCAAATTATTTAGTGCAGCAGAGATGGGGTGAGGAAAGCCATTGAGGCAAGCGTACTTGCCCCTTCTCATTCAAAGCAACTCACAGTCAACAAACTGAGTTGTTTTGCAATGTGCAAGCCAAGTCTGGAAGACTTGGGTCTTTTCTGAAATGTTCTGGCTGTAAATATGCCACCGATGCTGTACAATCATATTTGAAGCTTAGCCTGTGTGGACTTGTAGGCTGATTTGCAAGACTGTTCTGACCCTCCCAACCCTTCCACAGACGGACCTGACCTTTGTGGGCTGCGTCGGCATGCTGGACCCACCCCGCAAAGAGGTGTCAGGCTCCATTCAGCTGTGTCGTGAAGCTGGTATCCGTGTCATCATGATCACAGGTGACAACAAAGGCACAGCTATTGCCATCTGCCGCCGCATTGGCATCTTCGGCGAGAATGAGGAAGTGACCGGCAGGGCCTACACTGGCCGTGAGTTTGACGACTTGCCATCGAGTGAGCAGCGGGAAGCCTGCAAGAGGGCCTGCTGCTTTGCTCGTGTGGAACCAACACACAAGTCCAAGATTGTGGAATTCCTGCAGAGTTTCGATGAGATCACAGCCATGGTAAATAGACAGGTGGTGATGGCAGAAATGGGAGAAAGCTTGGGAAGGGCTAGTGACAACCTCTGTCCCATAGCCCAGGACAAGAGCGTGTCTGTCTGTGTAAACATGTGTAAATCTCAGCCATCAATGTATCTGTTTCACTGAACAGATATATCTAGACTGTACTACTGAGAAACAGACTAGCATCTTTACATATGATGATGGTTGAGCCGGGTCTGCATTTCCTCCACAGCAATAGCATATTATTCCAATGGCGGGGGGTGGGGGGGGGAATAGTGTATCATTCCATTGTGGCTTCTGTGAAGTTGGTCCCAGTTTCTTCTTCCTTTAAAAATAAGCAAAACCCTGCTGGGCTAGAACAGTGATCTAATCCAGCATCCTGTATCATACAGGTTCCCCACAACCAGGTTTTGAATCAGTATAATGCCACTCCTCAATTCCTGTGTTGCAGGGCATGGAGGCATCCCCTGCTGTGGCTTCTCCATGTCACTGGTGTTCTGTGACATACTGCTTCTAGTGGTGGGAGTTCATGTAGCCACCTTGAACTCCCTAGAGTTGCAGGACATTTTCTGTCTAAGCAAGTGTGGGTTTGCACCTTTATAGACCTATTCTCCATAAATGGGCCAACCTCCCTGTTAAAGACATGTAATCTAATGGCCATTGCTCACCTTGCAGCAGTGAGATCCATTAATGAATTGCACACTGTATGAAGAAGTGTGGAGATGTTTTTTCCCCCTTGAACCCACAGCCAGGATCTAGATTTGGATATTATGGGAGAAAGGGAAAAAACTTCTATCTATCCATTTTTTTCTGTATCCTACATATGCTTATATGCTTCTGTCATGTCCCTGCCCTCCACCCCAAACACACAAATAGAAAAAGCAGCTGTTTTAGTCTCCCCTAAAAACAGTTCTCCAAATGGCTTACAGAGGTTTAAAGGAACAACTTTGCAATAAAACAATGAAATGGAGCTAATGCAATCACAGCACCAACTCACAAACCGGTTTAAAATAGAGATGAGAGGAATGTGTCAGTCCAGGGACAGGCAACTTGTAACTCTCCATAAGTTTGGCAAACTATACCCAAATAGTGCTGGAAGGTCGAAACTTCTGGAGGGCCAAAGATGTCCACCCCTGCGTTGGCTTTTCTCACAGGAAGGGTGCTTCAACTCCCCGATCATTTTGCTTGCCCCTCCCTGAACCTTTTTAGCTTCACAGTTTCCTTTGGGAGATGGGGCAATCAACTGCTCGTGGAAATGTGTTCCTCCTCAAAGGGGGTCTTTCAACCTCTGGCTCTCGGTTCATTCCCTGTGCAGACCGGTGATGGTGTCAATGATGCCCCAGCCCTGAAGAAGGCTGAGATTGGTATTGCCATGGGCTCTGGTACTGCTGTAGCCAAGACTGCTTCAGAAATGGTGTTGGCAGATGACAACTTCTCCACCATTGTGGCTGCCGTTGAGGAGGGCCGGGCCATCTACAACAACATGAAACAATTTATCCGCTACCTCATCTCTTCCAACGTGGGTGAGGTCGTCTGGTAAGCCCTCCATTGCTTGCTGCTTTTTTGGGAGAGGGGTGCTTCTTCTTGCCCCCCTCTCTTTTGGCAGGTCCTGCTGTTAAGCTAAGTAAGCCTGGCAAAGGGATGACAAAGCCAGTTGCTGGGGAAAGTATCCTCCCCAGCCCCCCATGGTGATGCGTGTTACGCTTTGACGGGGGCTCGTTCTCCTCACGCTTCGCTTTTCTGCTCTCCCTGCTACTCTCTCTGGTGGCAGTATCTTCCTCACAGCTGCTCTGGGTCTCCCTGAAGCCTTGATCCCTGTGCAGCTGCTGTGGGTGAACTTGGTGACTGATGGGCTCCCAGCTACTGCATTGGGCTTTAACCCTCCTGACCTGGACATCATGAACAAGCCTCCTCGCAGCCCCAAAGAGCCTCTGATCAGTGGCTGGCTTTTCTTCCGCTATCTGGCCATTGGAGGTAACTGCATTGCTCTGCCCCGGCTCCTCAGCCCTTACCCAGAACGTGGCCCTGCACACATGGACACACTAATCTTAGATCCAGATCTTGTACTCCTGTCCCCTCTGTCCAACTGTAGTCTTAACTTAGAAATACATATTATTCCCAAGGCAGCAAGCAAACGCTCACCACGTTCCCCAGTGATCTTTTGTGCAGACCAGAATGATACCAACTGGGCTAGTCCTTCATAAGCTGCTGAGAGTCAGTGTGGCGTAGTGGCTAAGAGTGCAGGCCTGGGACTCGGGTGTTCTGGGTTCAATCCCCACTCAGCCATGGAGCTCACCAGATGACTTTGGGCCAGTCAGACTCTCAGCCTAACGTACCTTCGGGTTATTATAACCCTAACCTGGAATTGTTCTGAGGATAAGACTAAGAGGTGGAGGATTATGCAAGCCACTCTGAGCTCCTTGAAAGGAAAGAAGGCAGAATGTAAAGAAATAAATCACCCCAAACAACAATGCATATATATTGTGCACTGGAATTCAACTGAGGGCAACTGTTTGCAATTTGCATGTAGCTCAGCACTCTCGATTCGAGTGCCTTTGCAGGTCACCTTTGGGAGCGCTGTTTCTTGACTGCTTGCCCTCCCCTTTGTTCACACCATATTTCTCCTTTGTTCTGCCTACAGGATATGTTGGAGCTGCCACTGTGGGCGCAGCTGCTTGGTGGTTCCTTTATGCTGATGATGGACCTGGTGTGACCTACCACCAATTGGTGAGCATTTAGGAAACATTGTGGCAAAATCGGTAGCTTTCAACGGAGAGGAGGAGATTTCTTCATCTGGCAAAGCCATGCTCTTGCTTTAATCCTACTTTCCTTCTTCTCTTCTGTTCTCCAGTCCCATTTCATGCAATGCACAGAGCACAATGTTGACTTTGAAGGAGTAGACTGTGAAATCTTTGAGTCTCCTGTCCCAATGACCATGGCTTTGTCTGTCCTGGTCACCATTGAAATGTGCAACGCGCTCAACAGGTAAGGATCTGAGGATCAAGTTCAGCTTCATCCACAATGTTACTGCAGAGGTCCTTCAGTCTTTTATTTTTCCCAGTAAGAAAATGGTGCTGGGGCAGCTGAGAATCATAGGAATTAAATGTTAATTAAATAAAAACTTGATTGTAATAGCAATAAAATACATTAAAGATGCATTAAAACAACAATAGGAGAATACAGCATCTGAGCCAGCAGATCAGTTTACTTGCCAAAGGAATAAAAAACTCTTTGCCTGCTAGAGAAAAAACAACAGAAAGGGGGCCAACCTATGCTCTCTCAGCAGGGAGCTTTAGAGCCTGGACTCAGCAACCAGGAAGACCCTCTCTTTTGCCACCTTCAGGCTGAAAAAGGGTTCCCATTATTTGCTTTTCAGCGCCAGGCGAAGACCTTTTTATTTAAGAAATATTTTAATTGTTAATTTATTTATTAATTTATTAATTTTATTAATTTATTAGTTTTTGAATTTTAGTTTTTGTTAGTTTTAATTGGGACTATGAGATGGGCCAATTTTAGTCTTTAACTGTAATCGGTAGGTCGTTTTGTGTTTTAATTTTATGTTGTATTTTGTTTTGTACGGACCTGATGTGAACCGCCCCGAGGCTAGCTGGCAAGGGGCGGCATAGAAATTTTTCTAATAAATAAATAAATATTTAGAGGAAAGCTGAGGTGGCCAATTAGATAAATTCTGCAGCCAAATGATCACATTTGATGTTGTTCCCAAACTTCCCAGGAATCTTACCATATACTCAGCTAAGCTTGGTATCCACTAAGACTGTGCCTTTCCTAGCAAAACTGAGGTTAATCCCATTAATCACTTGAGCAACCAGCCTCCACATCCCAGATTACTGACAGCTGATTTATGCTTAAGGAACATTGCCTTTGCTATTTGAATTGACTGATGACTTAGGGATGGGGCTTAGAGGAAGGTAACTTCATCCCAGCTCCCCAATTCTCTGTCCTCCACAGCCTTTCAGAGAACCAGTCCTTGGTACGGATGCCTCCCTGGGTGAATATCTGGCTCCTGGGATCCATCTGCCTCTCCATGTCTCTGCACTTTTTCATCCTCTATGTTGACCCCATGCCAGTAAGTGTTGTCCTCCAATAACCTTAATTCCAGGCTCACTTTAAGTCCAGTTGTCAGCACACCTTGTCTTGAGCTCTCTTCTCCCATCTGCTCAGTGCTTGATCACCGGTGGATACAGGTGTGAGTGGGTTCTGTTGGAAAGCATTGGTTCAGGGCTCCTCTAGGACAGCCTGGTGCCAAAAAGAAAAGAAAAAAAGGCTAGCAATGAAGGGAGTTGGAGCAGGTTGGGCAAGGATGCAGAAGGACTTAAAGAGGTCACACAGTTCTGAACATCGATATATACATTTTCACAGACTGAACTTTCAGATAACCTACTATGTAATATTCACATCTGAGCAATGAAGATGTATATAATCAGAGCTGCATGTCTTCCAACAAAAAGTTAGAAAAAAATGTGCTCTTCCTTGGGCAGCACACATTCTGAGGCAAAAAAATTGGATGCTACAACCTGAATAAGGTGGGGCAAATTAGATACAGTATGAGCTTGTATGGTTTCTCGTTCTGCATAATTATTAGTCAGTGCAAAATTTGTGCAAAATTCATTTTGCTTGTTGCCACTCTTGGGGAAGGACAAATTACTATTTGAGGGTGCTGAAGCCCCAGCCACCAGAAAGCTTGCTCAGTGACTCCTTCAGCTTCTGAGGTTCCAACAGTTGCTTTCAGTTGTAGCTTTCCAGCAGCCTTCTACAACCAGGTGCCTTCCAGAGGTTTACAGCTGGCATTATCCCCCATCCGCATGGCCAATGAAGCTGAACATCTCTGGAAGACACCAGGTTAGGAAAGGTTCCTTTTGGCCTTCAGGGCTTTTTCTCACTTCTTAAGATACTTGCGATTCTGCGCTGAATTCTACCTCATGTTACACATTCCAGATGTAAACATTGTGGCATAAAATATAGTCATGTGTATTCTCTGATCATTGACCCAAATTAGCTTGCTTGTAGAGTATTTACCAATAGTCAGATGTACTTCTTACTGAATTCAGTGGGCTTATTCCCAGGAAAATGGGTACAGGTGAAGGATTATAATCTTGGTTCCCACTGAAATCAACAAGGTATAACACATTAAGAAATTACAAACTTGGGACCTAAGGGCAGGTAACATAACCAAATTCTATTATTCTGCTAGTTTTTAGTACACATTTTTGTTCTGGGAGGGAGGGAGGTTGCAAGAGAGAAGCAAATGTCTCTTTGTGCTCAGAGACAGATTTTTCGGGGGGCAGATCCTAATGTCTTACCTTTGCTCTTGCTCTTTTCAGATGATCTTCAAACTGACACATTTGGATGTGCACCACTGGCTTATGGTGATGAAGATATCTTTGCCTGTCATCCTTCTGGATGAGCTTCTCAAATTCGTTGCCCGGAACTATCTGGAGCGTAAGCCTTCCCCAGCCATACCTTCCCCTCCCTACCCGAGTTGATCCCGAGCCTTGCCTTCTATTAAGACTTCGTCTCTTTCCATTTCACTGGCGTCAGGAACTCCAGATAGAAGAAATTGAGGGTCCCCCTCTTTTGCCTTTTCTCTCCTAGTTCTTTCCTGTCTTCCCCTGTTATTTCCTATAACCATCTGTCATCTCCATCTGCACCCATCCAGGACAGTCCATGTTAAATACAGGACTGGAAAAAATCCCAAGAACTTGATCACTCAGGCTTCTTGCAGGCCATTTTGCAGTCTAGTAGTTTTAGACTAAGGGTTTAATGGTGTATGGGGCTGCTCCTCCTATGGTAACATACCTTGCCAGCCCTGCTGCTTTAGAGCCCCGTTGCTCATTCAGCTGGAAGAGGGCCTGGACCTTTGCCCCATAGTCCCACCCTGATGGCTCCACTGCTCTCAGGTGATTGCATGGAGCTCTGTGCAGAACCAGATGCTTGAACATTTCATTCTAGACCCTGATAATGTGAAACAGAGGCAACAGCAGAGGCATGACCCTTTGGGAGTACAGGATTAGATAAGGACAATTTTTGAAAGTAATAAAGATTCCTCATACTGTCTTGCTGTTCAGCTTGTGCCCAGTTACTATTCATGCTTGCAATTGCTTCTTGCTCTGAGCAAAAAGGAAGCTTGTGCAAAGCAATTAGCAACTGAATGGGAGATTTGCACATGTTTCTTCCGTAGATTAAAACAGGGCTGATTCAGACTATGGAAGAAATTTGTGCAAATTGGATTGGGAGTAAGGAATGAGAAAGAGTAGGTGTTTAATGATTTATGAATATTTTCAGTGGAATAGTTTCACATTCAGAGTTCCCAACAGGGTAACAAATTCTCTGATGTCCCTCCACTGAATACTGCAGTTCTCATTTGAGTTCTGAGCATGCAGTTGGCCTCATTGGTTTGGAGCAGGTGCTGGGCACATAGCTGGGAAAACCTAATCTCTCACCTATACTTTGTAAGTGTACTGAATTAATAGGAAAGGGATAAGAGAAACAGTCCTTTTCTTCCATATCCAGGTCACTTGGGTAGTTTTTCATTTCTTGATGGGTTGCCATCCATTTATCCTTTCCATCTGTCCATCCATCCACTCATCATCCATCCATCCACCCATCCAAACCATGCAAACTAATTGCCATTTCCTTTCATTGCCCACCCTTTTCCCGATGTCTATTAACTTTTATTTCTTTTATCCTTTCCTTCCTGTAGCATAAACTCCTCCCCCCTCTATTCTCCTGTATCCTGCCTCTCAGGTATCATAAAACCCTTGACTGCATGCCTTGCTT
Source organism: Varanus salvator macromaculatus (assembly GCA_023646645.1). Classification (NCBI taxonomy): domain Eukaryota; kingdom Metazoa; phylum Chordata; class Lepidosauria; order Squamata; family Varanidae; genus Varanus; species Varanus salvator. Next base: position 6,069,995 of record JAIXND010000781.1, read on the forward strand.
GTTCTCCTGGCCACCCCATCATATCTGTCTGTCTATGTGGAAAGATCTGCAATATCTGGTCTTTGCTTGGGTAGCCTTGTTGTTGCAGCTGGAACAGTTCAGAAAACTGGGGCTCAGCTGCTTGGCTGGTGGGGCAAGAGAAAGAAAACGCTTCCCAGAAAGAGGAACCTCTAACCATTCTGATGCAAATTCTCAAATCTGAACTCTTCATGCCAATGGAACAATTGCTGGCAAGATTGTGCCTGGTTAAGGAGCTTGTTAGCATGTGATCCTCTTTTGCCTGGTCAGTTCTCAGGTACTGCTTTGTCACCTTTTATGCACAAAGAAGATTGCTTGGCCTTGGTGTCATTGTTGCTCCTTCCTTCCTGCTATGTTACATTTGAAGCACACTCAGGATTTCCCCAACTTTGATATTGTGTGCATAGAGCAGATACGTTTTTAGTCCAGTCAGCTTCCTGTTCTCTCCCTAGTTCCCTTTGCTGGTTGTCTTAAGTCATGCTAGCCAGTCCCATATGGGCAATTGCTTGGTCCCACTTTTCTGAAGGCTGGAAGGCGGCGGCAGCAGCAGCATAACTGAACTTGAGGCTTCCTCGTCACTCAGTCTGCTGCCCTTGCTGTTGCTAGTTTCTACACTAAGGCTGGTGAGGAAGGTTGGGAGAGAAAGACCAAGCTGTGGGGAAAGGATGTTCCCAGAGCCTAGTCTTTTTGTGATTTAAATGGGGAACAGATGCAAAATTTCCTGTGTCCTCCTTCCAACTTGCCTGGATCTTGCTAGGAGAGCATAGGATAGGAAGAGGTCTCAGAACTTGGACTCCTCCATCAACAACCAACATGAGGATAAAGGACAGGATACATTAACAGCACATCTAAAAATACTTTTTTGTCTCATGTCTAAGAGCTTTTCTAGATGACGCCCTTATTGTTCACTTGTCATTTCTCACTCGTGGTTGTTTATGGATGCTTTAGACAACAACATCACTGTCCAGTTTCACTTCTGGTATTCAACAGCCAATTGAGGAGCTTTTTGGAGGAGGGAAAATCCAGGATTTTTTACCAAATAAAAGGCTAGTCCCCACCAGCAGTGTTGTTGTTCCACTATACCACACCACCACCTACAGGTTTATTTATTTATTTATTTAGCACACTTATAGGTTATGTAGTGGCAAACGCTGAAAGACAGGAAAGGAATACAATCTCTGCAGAACAACTTTAATTCTGCAATAAAGCCAGAAATACAAACATGGGTTAGAGAGCCCTGTCTAGCAAAGCTCTGAAATGCAAAATAAGGCAGCCAAAATTCTCTAGGATGTGAATTCCACCAAAAAAACAAAACTAAACATCTTTGTGCATATGCCATCAGGGAGTCACTTCTATTATTTCTTAGTAAACCTGTGTTATTTATGTTTCTTTGATTCTTCCTAAAGCAGGAATCTACCTAGTACGGTTTATTGAGATTATAGCAAAAAACAAAACAAAAACAAAAAAAACCCACCAAGGCCTTCTGTTCAGTTCTGAGAAATTAACACAAGCTCAAGGTATGCCTGAGAGATTTTGTTGAGTCCTCTCAAAGTGGAGCAAAGAATTTGGGCTAGCAGAAGAAAATTTGCTAGCCCAGTTTATTCCTGGCATAGCTTTTGCTCATGCAGCAATTATGTGCTACACAGACATCCAGTGGACATAGCTTCCCCAGCAGCAAGGAAGAAACTGCCAGGTGCCAAATCTGTTAAATAATTAAGAGCACCACTGGCGTGTGACACACAGCAACCCAGAAGGAATGCTATGTCATCTAAGCAAAAACTATGCCTGGCTGCTTGCTGAAGACCTCTCTACCCTTTACGTTAAGATTTCTGGCCAGGAAATTAGGTGAGGAAATCCTGCTATTCACATTATTCCCTATGCTTGTATGCCAGCCATGCAATCTGCTTTTGGCAAGGCCCTGCTCTCAGTTGTTCATCTCATTGCAGTGTTAAACTCTGTATTCTCCATTTCTCTGTCTCCCCTTCCCCTTTTTACAGGGAGTTTAGAAGAAAAGAAGTGAATCTTGAGTCACCATGGAAATAACCTCTTCATCCCCAACAGTGAAGATCTCCTCACTTCTCTCATCCCGCTGTCATGTCTGCTGCTCCCACCTCTGCTACTGTACCCCTTCCTTATTTAATGGCCACTTTCTCCCCACCCCCGGAACCCTCTGTACCTCTTTTATCAGGGACTTATCAGTGTGGGCCACGACATTGGCATTTGCCATGCCAGGTTCCCCGCCAGCTGCTTCCCCACCCCACCCCACCGCTAGCTATTTGGCTTCTGTACATTTTGAGCCACCTGCCTGTCCTCACCCCTGCACACACAAGCCACTCACTACCCACCCCACATGCTGCTTTCTGCATTAGTGCCCACACTATGTTCATCCCCCACTCCCACCTCTTCACACGACTAGAACCCACCTCAAGCCAGGGGTTGGATTTTTTAATGCACACATAAACAGATGGAAACATTTTGTTAGGGAAACACAAACAAGTGAGACTCCTCAAATTGGAGGAAATTAAGAGATTCTTCTAGCTGCTTATTTATTGATATTAAAGGACAAACTCTTAAGTGGATTGAGTGGTTACAGCTTTTCTTTGAGTACTCTGGTCAATGGAAGGCATGGGGGAAGGCTGAAGCGGTCTTTACAAGGAATTGCTTGTCTGGCATTGAGTGCTGTGTGTGTGTGTAGGTGTGTACACGTGCTTTTGCTGTCTCTCCCCTGACAACAGCTCTGTGTCTTTTGGCAGAATGGGCTTTTCTTCACAAGGAATTTATTGTGTGCTTTTATTATAATTTGAGTCATTTACACAACATTCTCAGTTTTTCAGGGCCTCTCCTATATTTCCGGGCCATTTTTGCAGCTTTTTTAAAAGAGTGAGGATAGTACTTTTTTTTTTCCTAGATGGCAGTATTATTTTCTACAGAAGCCTTGTATAACATCTCAGTTGTACCTTTACTACAATGTCATCTTGTGTTGTGCAGTGGAACATATAGAAAGGCAGAGAGGAAAGACCTTGGGGGGAAAAATCTTGTATAAGAGGATGTTCTTCCTCTTGACAACAACAACAACAGCAAAGGAAGAAGCAGCCTTGGAAAAGAGGTGGGACAAATGCCTCATGCAGAGAAACCAATGCCATGCGATCCAACCACTGCCCATTTTCATCGCATTGTGATGATAATATGGGAAACCTGAACCATTGAACTTCTGCCTGTCAGCACGGTCAGGAAAAAGGTTTGTTTGTTTCATTCTATACTGCCCCACAGCCAAAGTTCTCCAGGCAGTTTCCAAAGTTCTCTGGACCATTTCGGTTGGCAAGTCTATGTTTTCATACTATCATAGCAACAAAAGAGCCCTGCTCATGCAGACAAAATACTCATCTAGACCAGTTTCCTACTTCCCACAATGGATAACTGCTTTCTTCTAGGAAGCCCATAAAGAAGACAGGAAAAGCACAGTCTTTCCTATCCATGTGATTGACAGACAATGACATTTCTTCAGTGTTCATAATGGAGTCCTAATATCACGGTGCTCACTTAAAACTAAGAGAACAAATGTGGATTACTACTAGAGTGGGCTGAATAAGAGGGCTGTGGCTAGAATCTAGAAATACTCGTGTCCGATCAGTTGGACTCAAATTAATTACAACCCATTATTTGCAACTAATTTAAGCCCCAAGGATTTGAACAAAATGTAGATGGTAGGTACCAAGGGTTGCTATCAAGTTCAGCTGCACAGGAATTCTAATTCTCCCATCAGTCACATAAACACATATCAAGATGGAAGAAAGATCAAGGGGAGTTACTGTATGAAAATTTATCACATTTTATTAAGAGCCTGGATCAGATTGCTGCCTCTTCCACTCAAATCATCCTTTGGATCTAGGACATGATACACACTGGAGAGTGGTAAAGCTAATTCTGGGGCAAGAGGCAGCAAAACTCTATTCTACCTACTCCTGCTCCGTCAAAGAGCCCTGTTCGCTTTCTTACAGAGTGAAAAACAGCCCTGTTGTCTGATCTTAGCTAAACGCATGGGCAAAATTATTAGATGATAAATTCTAGTGTCTGTTACCCTCTTCTAACACAAATATTGGTTATTTTTTCAATGTACTTCTCATATTTCCTCCAAATTGCTGAGGTATCAGTGGAAGGTTATTCCTCAGTTAAGCATCATGTGAGATAGGTTAGTCTGAAAGCTAATGACTGGCCAAAGGACATCCAATGAGCTCCATGGCAAGTAAGGATTTGAAACCTGGAATTTTCTCTGTGCAGGTCCATTATTCTAACCAAGGGATCACCTGTAGTGTCTGAATAATTACTAAAATTGGGAGGGAAATTGGGTTGGTCACAACAGTTCATGTCCTTATTATGTCCTGGCTGGATTGTTGTAATGATGGATTCCACATAAGGCTTCCTTTGAAAGGACCTCACAAACTTCAGTTTGTTCAGAATGCAGCACAAAGGCTGTTGCTCAGTGAGATGCTCAAAATGGCAACCAGTTTTCAGTACACTGGTTGCCATTTTGCTTCAGGCAAATTTCAAAGAACTTTAAGACCCCAACTGAGTTGGGAGTTGTTCAACTGTTCAGTTGTGTCCGACTATAAGCAAATCTTATAAAAATGGGCCAAATCTTGCCATTCTTTTTGGTCCAGTGCCACTTCTTTTAACTGAATTATGCTCTGGCCCATATCTTCTTATATCTCAGAGGTTACCTTCATCCATATAATCCCAGTTGGTTGCTTGGCTGAGCTCAGGAACTGAACCCTTGTTGGTTTTTCAACTGTGGTGCCCAGAATCTGTACCTAGTGCATGGACAGGGGCAGGCTTGAGAGTTGGGCACCTGTCAAAGAGCCCCCGGGTTCTGCTCCTTTTCAGCACTGCAAGTGACTTGTTCACTCTCATATCACTCTGGCCCAGGATCATGGTGGTGGTTTGATGGAGGAACATTGGCTATCACTGCCAGTTTACCACTGGCTCTCTGTCAGTCAAACAAACAAGTAATTGGTGACAAGTAAGTAAATAGGTTCACTGAGAGATTGGGACCATTGAGAGCATCTTGCCCCAAACCCTCAAATTCCTCAATCTGGCAGTGACAATGGGTTGTCCTCCTCAAGAAAGCCCATGGCTCTTACCACCAGAAAAGGCTTGGTTTGGCCACACTTTATTGCTGTTGGCAGTTCTCCTTTTGTGGTTATTTTAAGAATTGTTTTATTTGCTGTCTGAAACTATTTCTAAACTTCATAATCATAAGATGCTTTTAATGTTTTCCAAGCATGCTTCCTTTCAGCTCAGCAATCCCAGAACTACCAAGGGTTCAAACCTGAATATTCTTTTTGGCATCAATGGGCAAAACCAAACTCTCTGCAGCTGCTACTTCTCTGCCCAACGGATGCACCAGGGTTATCCTCCCTTTGCTGGGATGATTTTTTTTTTCTAGAAGCATGAAGTGCAACCTGGCAGTCCTTGGTTTCCCAGCTGTCTGCAGAGCACACAATGTGCTGCTTTTTCTACCCTGCAGACCCTGAGCAATATTTAGGGCACAATTCTATGGCCTCTTGACACAGCATTGGAAGCTATAGAGTCAGAGACTTTGCCTGAGGTCCAGCAACCTCAGACCAGCAACCCCCACACCTGCCCCCTCACAACCAGCATGGAAAGAACTGTGCCAGCTGCCCTCTCCCAGATCACAGCAGGACCTTGGTGGGGAAATGGGTATACTGGGGAGGCAGAAAGGGGAGAAGGCTGGGGCCAGGGCTTTACACCAATTCCAACTGGTGCTCCAGCCGACTTCCCTCCCACTCCCTGAAGCTAAAGCTGGACAACTAAAACAGCCATCCAGAGAAAATAGCCATTGATCTCTGCTGCTGCCACACCTCATTCCAGGCATAGGATGCATGTCAGACTCCACATTCAGAAGATTACGTGCATCGAGAGTGCAGGATTGCACCCTTAGGTATGATTAAACATTTTAATACATACAATGTTAAGGGTCAAGACTCTGGACTGGGGGCCACTTCCTTTATTAAAGCTCTACTTCACTTTTAAAAAGTGCTAGGAAAGCTATTGCAGAGTTATACACGAATGCTCAGCCACTGGTGTCTTCCAGATGTTTTGGACTACAAACCCATTGCAACACTAGCCCTGTTGGTTGGTGTTTATGAGACTCTTCCTATTAGTTTGGAGGTCAGCTACCCCAGAGCCTTCAGCAATGTGTGATGTACAGAGCAGCCTATAACAGCAAACTTGGCTATGAAAAAATCAGTGTCACAGACCAATTCCTTTCATCTGTTAATGGGCACATGTAGATTTTCTTTTAAACAGTAGGATCAATACATTTGTGAGGGATGTGGCAGAAAGCCATGAACTGTTGTCAGGAAGGATCGCAAAGTCTCCACCCTAACGCCAGAAGCTGAAACTAGATAATACAACACAGATAACATTGCACATTACACGTTACCGCAGAAGAGATTTTATTGTCTGAGGCAGAGAATAGACATTGTCTCGTCTCACACCCACACATTCCATGTACAAATGTCAACTGGACTATTGGCTGAACCTTACTTTTTCAAGCCAGCATTCTCCATTGCACCTGAGGGAAGCAGGGGATCTTAGGCTTTGGCAGGCCATATGGTCCCTAAAGCCATCTCCTCCAACACCTGTCTGGTATATCGTTCCTACCTGCTCAGATAAATGCAAGGTCACAAGACCAACATGTGGTACACAAGCAGAGCAACACATGCATGCACAATGCATGCTGGGATGTGTGATCTGGCCTGTCCTCTGCCTGTTGGATGGATCAAGACAGAAGCCTTTTCCAGTGATAAAGTCTGTGACATGTTGCAGAAGGACAACTAGGATGGTCAGCAACCAACTGGGGTATTGCTTATATACATAGAATTTGGAGCACAGACCTCTAGTGCACAAACCTTCAGGTGCTGACTGATATCTAAATAAGCACATTTAAAAATACTTACTAGGATTTATTTCAGTATCACAGAAGGAAAAAACCAGTCCATTGAAACAGGACCAAGTTTCAGGTAGTACAGTGATTTGAAAGTGCAAAACTAGGTGACTTCACATTAAAATATGAAGTCATTTTCTCCCTCATTTCTTAAGCCTAAGTACAGCCCAGATCAATCCAGGGTAAGCATGGCTGAGCACCTCATAAGGGCTCATCCACCAGCAGGGCTCTTGGACAAGAGCTTCCTGGACTTACCCCTCCTCTCACTATGGCAACCTGCTTGTTCAACTTCCTCTCGCTCAGGCCCAGTCAAGGGTGGTCCTGAGGAGGCGGCGTAGCAGGAAAAGACACCTACTTGCTGCCTGGCACTGTTGCGCAGGCAGTGAGGAGAAGGTGCAAGTGCAGCTGGTGAGAACCACGGTGAGAAGGTGGGCTTCTTGAGGAAGGGGCCCCGTTGAGGGTGCCTTGCCCAAGGGGCCTCCAAAAACTGGAACCAGCGCTGGGTAGAACACCATGTAAAGTTGTTGTATGACACAGCAGGCCTGTTTCATTTTTACTGGCCTACTCGTTTTGTAAATGAACTACCACACATCCCTGGGGGCCTGTGGCTCTTGCAAACATGCGTTGCAGCTGGAGCGGATGGATGTGTGGGCACAGCTCTAAAAGCCAGTAACTGAGGCTAGAACAAAGATATGACCAGGCACAACACAAACCAGTTTGCATCAAATTGCTACAAAAAATGGAAGGCTGTGTGTGGGGCGAGTTCAGACGGTGTGTGAACTCGCACACAGACAGTGGGGCGAGTTCAGCCTTTCCTAGGAGCAGGGGGCACATTTGTTACCTTATCCAGAACATTCTCAAAATTATCCTGGATAAGAAACAGTTGCCTGACTATTTAGCTCTCATGGCCAAGTATTGCCTAGTTTACCTAATGAAGGATATACTGGTCAGCCCAGCTGACCAATTTTAATCCTCTCCTGCCCACATGGCAGTGCTGGAATAATCCGAGATGTGTTGGTTGTCTTGCTGTTGTTTCTGCCACTGTTAATCTGATACAAAGGGCAATGAACTCTTAGAGGAGAAAATACTTGGGAAAATGTAAACATCTAGTTTCTGCAAAAACAAAGTATTTGCTACTGTTTGCCTTTCTTTGCCTGAGACTAAAACTGTCATGTCCATTTAGAATGCGGAGCTGTACTTCCAGTTTGCCGAAGAGCTGATTTTGCATGTGAGGTCAAAGCACTGGATAAAACGTGATTCTTAGCGATGCTGGTGGTAGCCAGTGCATGTTGGTATGAACCTAAATGCTTGAGCAATAACTTAGGAGGCTTGGGGGTGGGGTGGGGTGGGGGTGGGGGCTAACAAACTATGAATGGTACAACTTGATTATGGGGAATGACACATAGGACCAGCCTTCCCATGAAGCAGGGTGAGGCATTCCCATCAGGCAGCTGAACGGTGGATTGTGCCACTCCTCCTGCCTGCACAAGAGGGTACCATTGGTCCCCACCAATGCTACACATCGCCCCAAGTGGAAGCTCTGGAGGGCCACACCATTTTTGGCAGTGAGAGTGTGGCTGGTGGAACCTTTTTGAGCAGTCTTCTCTCTTTGTACAGAGAGCCACTGATGTGGAAAAGGCAGCTGTGGGGGTCTCATGAGAACTTGTCCGGCTTTTGAGATTCATGATGCAAACAGAAGGTGGGTAGCAGCAAAAGGAAGAGGGCATGGGTTGGGGCGAGGAGTGTGATGGTGGTGGAAAGGGGTGTGATGTGGGGGCAGTGGCTGGCATGTGTTCTTCCCTGCCAGGGCTGACATGTTACATAATGGGGAATACCTGTTGTGGGTACCTGGGAGGCTGCAATATTTGCTAACACTACAGTGTAATCATTTTGCTGAAGGACAAAGTAGTTGCTTTAGTTTGCTTTAACTACCCATTATGTTTGTTAGTTGTTTCTCCTTTGCTGGGGAAGGAATTAAAAGAGGACCTTTCTTGGTTCTAATTATGTTTTCAAACCCTATTTTTTAGGTGTTCTGGGATATGTTATGGTAGTTGTTGAATCAGAACCAAATGTTTTGTCATCTTAATAAGCACAGGAGTGTTGCTTCTAGAGGAGGCACAGAATTTTACAGGAGGGCCAAATGTCACAGTCATGTTTATAACACTCCCATATTTTCCCACAACTCCCTCTATCCTTTTTCTTACAGCAGAAAATCTATTTCAGAATAGAAGGACTGAATCACTGCATGAGACTTTCTGGCTGGTAACGCTTGAGGTCCTTCCTATGGAAGCTTGTTAGATATAGAAGAGTCTGAACTTGGTCCATCTGTGAACTCTGCATCCAGGAGACTGGGTAGGAAAGTTATGCCTTGCAGATATTTACAATTAGATAGTCATGGTGGAAGTTAACACACGATCAGTGCAAAAGCAACTTCACATCCTTTGGGCAACTAACAGATTAATATTGCAATAACATTGGAGGAATAAATACTTGCCTCCTGCAATGCAGTTAATTGGAGTAACCACATTTTCAACAGACACTATCTGTTAATGGCTACTTATTTCAGTATTTGTCCTGCTGTTGCTTAAATTCATGTATAATTCTTAGAAAGCCATTGAAATTGATACACTCGAATAAATGTGTTGTTGTTGTTGTTAGTTGCGAAGTCGTGTCCGACCCATCGTGACCCCATGGACAACATTCCTCCAGGCCTTCCTGTCCTCCACCATCCCCCCGAGTCCACCTAAGTTCACACCAACTGCTTCAGTGACTCCATCCAGCCACCTCATCCTCTGCCGTCCCCTTCTTCTTTTGCCATCTATTGTTCCCAGCATTAGGCTCTTCTCCAGGGAGTCCTTCCTTCTCATTAGGTGGCCAAAGTATTTGAGTTTCATCTTCAGGATCTGACCTTCTAAAGAGCAGTTGATCTCCTCTAGAACTGACTGGTTTGATCGCCTTGCGGTTCAAGGGACTCGCAGGAGTGTCTTCCAGCACCACAACTCAAAGGCCTCAATCCTTTGGCGCTCAGCCTTCTTTATGGTCCAGCTTTCACAGCCTTTACACCCATACATTGCAATCACAGCCATACATTGCAAATAAATTGCGAATAAATGTAGCGTCACTGTAAAAATGATTGTACTCTTGCTTGTTCTGTTGAAATGTTACCATTTTTTAAGAAAGGAACTTAATTCTTTTCTTCATTCCTGTAGGGTCTACTCTGCTTTTTGCTAAAAAGAAAAAAGCAGAGTAGGCAGTGGTGGCGGTGGGTGCAGCGAGGCAGCAGTGGTGGCAGGCGCAGACCTGGCCGCCCCGGCCTGGCCACCCCTGGGCTCACATAATTAAAATTAGATTTAAAAAGTTATATTTTTGTTACCTTCAATCCTGTCTTTGTCTTCGTCTCTCTTTCTCTTCCGGCCACCTCTTTTCTGTTTCCTACTCCGCATTCCTGGTCTGTATATGCATGCAATGGGGGGGGGGGGGGGAGCCGGCACACACGCAGCTGAGCTGTTGCAATTTGGGCATGCGCCGGCTCTCTCTCTGCTCTGTTTTAAAGAACGCCTGTGCCGGCTCACAGTTTTTGGACTCACTCAGTTTTCTCCGAGTGAGTCTAAAACCTCTGAGACGGGCCGGATAAATGGGCATGGTGGGGTGGATCCAGCCTACGGGCCTTAGTTTGAGGACCCATGCTCTAGGGTATGTGTGCCTACACTCTCATTTCACTCAGGTCCATGGCAAGGCCCCACAGAACTGGGAGGCACCTCATGTGAATTGATATGATGCCTAAGAATGGCCTCAGAGATTTGATAGCAAAGAAACCAGTACGGAAAGGATTTTCTGGGAACAGAACCTTTGACAGAGCATATGAACAAATGAATAACATTCTGCCATGTTTTGGTGGATGGCCATTTTTAAATTGTGTATTGTTTTATATTGTTTTTACATTGTTGTTAGCCGCCCCAAGGCTAATTTGTAAGGGGACGGCATAAAAATCTGTAAAATAAAAATAAAATAAAATAATAAACTTACCTTTGAGCTTGACTTTGAGTTCCACAATGAAAGACAGGTGGGACGTAGAAGAATGAATGGACAAAAATGTGGTGGTGATGGAGATGGTGATGCATAGCTTGCATGGTCTTTTTCTGGCTACCCTATGTGGCTCCCTGTTGATTTTGATAAGCAGTGTATTGTAATGGTTAGAGTGCTGGAAACCTGGGTTCCAGTCCCCACTCAGCCATGACACTCAGTGCCTGACTTAGGGTCAGTCATGGCCTCGCAAGTTAACCTACTTCACAAGGTTGTTGTGAGGATAAAATGGGGAGGAAGAGGATCATATCAACCACCTTACATTCCTTGAAAGGAAGAATGGTTGAATATAAATGTAATGCGAAACAATGCCCACCATCTGCTCCTGAAGAATCCACCAACTCCTCAAGGCTGCTCAGCTGGGAGAACTTCTCCTCATCTTTCTCAGTTTTTTTTTAAAGACCTGTGTATCCTGAGGACAAAGTGAAGAGGAAAAGCCAGGCAAGGTTTGCAGGGGATGGGGTATGAGGCAAGACTGAGGGAACTGGGTCTCTTCAGCCTGGAGAAGAGGAGACTCAGAGGGGATCTGTTGGCGACATAGAGGTATGTGAGGGGGTGTCACATGGAGATGGGGAGAGAACTGTTCTCCCCTGCAGAGGAGAGCAGGAAGCACTCCAACGGAGCGAAGCTCAGGGAACCAAGGTTCCCTTTAGATGCCAGGAAGCACTTCCTGACAGTTAGGACCCTGAGGGTATGGAATGGGCTTCCATGGGAGGTGGTTGAGGCCCCATCAGTGAGGGTGTTCAAGGATAGGCTAGACATGCACATGGTGGGCATGTCATAGGTGGAGCCGGCTGGAGCTGGGGGTCAGACTAGATGGCCCAGGAGACCCTTCTGACTCGCTCTGTTTCTATGTTTCTGTGTAAGGAAGCTCCTGTTAAAAGGTTCTGAGGAGGCCAATGGCCTGGGGGAACTTTGTTGTTCTAGTTTTATCTTATTTCAGTCTTTATAACTGTTTGTTTTCTGTTTCGGTCTAATATTTCAACTTGTTAAACAAATGCCTTGGCAGAAAGGTGATGCTTGAATGTGGCAAAGCCTTTGATGGCAGAAGTTCTGTTCTCAGTTATTTTGTGCTTAGGCAGTTTCTCCACCCATTCGTCTCTCCCCTGGGGCATCTGTTCAGCCCTTAGGAGAGCATGCTGGGAAGTTCACGCTCCAGAGCTTTGCTTTCTGCTCGGCAAGGAAGTGGTTTAATGACTACCCATTTGGGCTGCCCAGGGCTTGCTCTGCCTGGCTAGCCAGGGCCTGATCGGCAGAGGAGCTGCCTGGAGGCAAGCGATGGTACCTGCTGGTTGCCTGCTTCTGCTGTGGCTGGGCTGGTGGGGAACGGCCACAGGAACAGAGGAGCAGCTGTTCAAAGTTGTCCAAGCCACAGGTAGGTGCCACCAACATGGCAGATGGCAGAAGGCATACAGCTTTGATAGGAAGGCAGTGAAGTTAAGATATACAGGTGAGAGGGAAGGGTGGGGGACTTGGCCAGTGTAACCCTAAAGTGGTAGTGCAGCAGAATTTGCCTCCAGGCATGTGCAGAATATGTTTTCCTTGCCATAGCCAGCCCCCAGGCCTCTGAGATTAGCAGCCCAGGAAAGCATCCAGATAAAAGGGCATAGTTTGTAACTGGAAAGTTCTGGTGTCTGAATTTGCTTGTTTTCCTTTAGCCTGCCCCGTGTTCTTTGGTGTCATGTTTTTTAGATTATGGAGCTGTATGATTTTTGTGTACAGCTAGAACATTTTAGGAAATCCTCATCATGTCAACATGTTTTGGGTAGGCTTCAGAGAGCCAATATGGTAGAGTAATTTAGAGTGTAGGATTGGGACTCAGGAGATCTGGGTTTTAGTCCCTTCTCTACCATGGAGCTCACGGGGTGACTGTGGGCCAGCCACAGACTTTTAGTCCAACCTATCTCACAGGGCTGTTGTGAGGATGAGATTGAGAGGAAGTGGAGAATTATGTAAGGTGTCTTGAGTCCTTTAGAAGAAAAAAAAGGGATATAAATACAATAAGTAAACTAAGCTTCTACTATTGAAGCCAAGAAACTCCAGTATTAGATAGAGGAATAGAAATGGGAAACTCAGAGGGAGAATCATTGCCAACAGGCAGAAAGAGAAGGTGTGAATGCATGCAGATATATTTGCCTTGGGGAGTGGCGTTATTGATTTACAGGTTGGGACATAAGAATCACCAGTTCCTGTTTGATTATCCCCCACCAGGTTATCTTCAGAGGTTCTTCTCTGGGTGCCCCATCTTCAAAAGTTAGGTGAACAGTGACCACAGAGAAGGGTCTTTTAGGTGGTGGCACCCTTTTTCCAAAATGTGCTCTCCAGAGTCTACCTGGTGCCTTTGTTGCTGCTTGATAGTTGCTAGGTTAAGAACGTTCTACTCACCTGGTCTTTTGAATTAACAGTAGGACAATGAGACAGTTTGTTTTACCTCCTTATCTAAGACAAAAAGGATTAAAACCATCCTTCTCTCATTTCTCAGAGTCCCATACAGTTTTCCTGCCCTGCCCTTTCAACTCAGCATTCTTTTCCAATTTTTTGGACCTGACCTGGCTCAGTCCATCTGGTGAGGTATTGCTATCCATGTCTGTGAAGTACCACAACTCAGAGGTACGTCTCGGTTCCATGTGGGGATTGACCTACAACTACTCCAGTCTGGATGACGATGTTTGGTTTACCTGCAGCTGGAATGGCATCTCTGGAAAGAAACACAACCTAACTGGTGGGTACTGTCATTCTTAAAAGTGCAGCTAATGTGGTTGTGAGGAAAAGCTGCAACAAAACTCAAGGCAGCCTTTCCCAAGAACAGGTACTTCCAACTACAACTGGTCTACAACTCTCAGCATAATTGCCATGCTGGTTGAGGATTATGGGAGGTGTAGTCCAAAATGTATACCAGGAGGAGGGTATACCAGGAGGAGGAGGCCCATTGCAGAAGGATTCTTCGCAAGGCTAAGGCTGATTATGAGCTGAGACTTGCCAAGAATATCAAGAGCAACAAAAAGGGCTTCTTCCAGCATGTAAATAGGAAAAGGAAGGGGAGACAAGTGGTGGGACCACTAAATAAGGAGGAAGGAGATCCAGTGACTGACATGAGGGAACAGGCACAGATGCTAAATGAATATTTTGCCTCTGTGTTCTCCCCAAAGCAGGACAGGGGATATCCGTATAGGACATTGGATGAGGCTGGGGACTTAGGGGCAGAGATTAGAGTCACCCCCCTTGAAGTTGAGGGGCTCCTCAGGGCATTGGACATTACAAAGGCGCCAGGCCCTGACGGGTTACACCCGAGAGTACTTAGAGAGTTGGCAGGGGTTCTCTCACGCCCGCTGGCCTCCATTTTTGAGGCCTCGTGGAGAACAGGTGAAGTTCCAGAGGACTGGAGGGTGGCATCGGTGGTCCCAATTTTCAAAAAGGGTAGTAGGAAGGACATGGGGAATTATAGACCGATTAGCCTTACGTCCATTGTAGGAAAAACAATGGAAAGGCTCATAATAGAGAGAGATCTAGTGATGCTAGATAGGGAAGGGAGGCTGACAGCCACACAACATGGCTTCCGCAAAAACAGGTCCTGCCAGACAAACCTTGTGGAATTCTATGACAAGGTTTCGAGATGGCTAGATGGAGGGGATGCAGTGGATGTGGTATACCTGGATTTCAGCAAGGCCTTTGACAAAGTGCCCCATGATATCCTGGTGGAGAAACTGAGGAGTTTTGGGATACACCAAAGCACTGTCCGGTGGATTAGGGCATGGTTGACTGACCGAAAGCAGAAGGTAACCATTAGCGGGGAATCGTCGGGATGGCAGCCAGTGACAAGCGGGGTCCCCCAGGGCTCTGTCCTGGGGCCGATCCTGTTTAATCTTTTCATTAACGACATGGAAGAAGGGGTGAACAGTCTGCTGATCAAATTCGCAGACGACACTAAAACTGGAGCAGTGGCCACAACTGAGGAGCAGATACACCAGATCCAAAAGGATTTGGACAGACTATGGAAGTGGGCAGGAGACAACAGGATGGCGTTCAATGTGGAGAAGTGCAAGGTCTTGCACTTGGGGCATAGGAATAGCTGTCATAAGTACAGGTTAGGGGACAAGTGGCTGGAGAGCAGCACTTGTGAAAGGGACCTCGGGGTACTGGTTGACCGCAGGCTAAACATGAGTCAGCAGTGTGATGCGGTGGTCAAGAGGGCGAATGCCACCCTTGGTTGCATAGCCAGAAGTGTGGCTTCTAGATCAAGAGAGGTATTACTACCACTCTACATGACTCTGGTGCGCCCGCAACTGGAGTATTGTGTTCAGTTTTGGGCCCCTCATTACAGAAAGGATATAGCCAGGTTGGAGTCAGTGCAGCGTAGGGCCACAAGGATGGTGGCTGGTTTGCAGGGGATGGGGTATGAGGCGAGACTGAGGGAACTGGGTCTCTTCAGCCTGGAGAAGAGGAGACTCAGAGGGGATATGTTGGCAACATACAGGTATGTGAGGGGGTGTCACATGGAGATGGGGAGAGGCCTGTTCTCCCCTGCAGAGGAAAGCAGGACGCGCTCCAATGGAGCAAAGCTCAGGGAGCCAAGGTTCAATTTGAATGCCAGGAAGCACTTCCTGACAGTTAGGACCCCGAGGGCGTGGAATGGGCTTCCACGGGAGGTCGTTGAGGCCCCATCGGTGAGGGTGTTCAAAGATAGGCTGGACATGTACATGGTGGGCATGTCATGAGCGGAGCCGGCTGGTGCCGGAGGTCAGACTAGATGGCCCAGGAGGCCCCTTCTGACTCGCTCTGTTTCTATGTTTCTATGTTTCTATGTCTGGAGCAGCCCTGCTGGGAAAGGCTGCTGTGGAGATAGTCAGAGAAGAAATTCATCTGTAGGTTATCTTCATTTTTTAAACAAAAATTCTGTTATGGAGGCTGCTATATCGAAAGACTATAAAAACAGGAAGTAAACTGTTCAGCTTTATGAAGAAATACTTAGCAATGCTAACAGGATTTATGGCTTTTTATTTAAAGTGCCTCTTTAAACCAGTTTTTTTTAAAGCATTGTCATTCCAGTTGTGAACTTTTAAAATGAGGAGGAGGAAGGGAAAGCTTTTGCCATTTATGAGGAAAATTTATGGGAAGGGCCGTAGCTCTGTGGTAGAACATTTCCATGTGGGGGGTCCCAGGTACAACCCCTGGCAGCTCCCATTGCAAGGATCAGGTAAAGGTGAGACCCTGGAAAGAGCAGCTGCCAGTCAGAGTGGACAGGCCTGGGCGAGATGAGCCATCTGACCCGACATTAGGCAGCCTCCCACATTCCTGAGTGAGGCTGCTGAGGCAATGAGAGGAGTGCCACACCCCACACGTGGCGCCTTCCTCTGAATGCTCCCTCCAGGAAGGCCTTCCCTGTGGTAGCCCCCAAGTCATGGAATGACTTCCCACTGAGGCCTCCTTGGGGCCAACTTTGTCTTCTTTTTGGCACCCAGGTAAGACCACCCTCTTTGCCAAGGCATTTACCGACTCCAGTAACAGCTAGCAGTCAAACCCCTATGCACCAATAAAGGTAAAGGTTAAGGTACAGGTTTCCCCTTGACATTACATCCAGTCATGCCTGACTCTAGGGGGCGGTGCTCATCTCCGTTTCCTAGCCGAGGGAGCCAGCGTTTGTCCGCAGACGGTCTCCGCGGTCATGTGGCCGGCATGACTAAACACCGAAGTGCACGGAACGCTGTTACCTGCCCACCGGAGTGGTACCTTTTTATCTGCTTGCATTTGCATGCTTTCGAACTGCAAGGTTGGCAGGAGCTGGGATGGAGCAACGGGAACTCACCCCGTTGTGCAGATTCGAACCGGCGACCTTTCGATCTACCAGCCCAGCAGCACAGCGGTTTAAACCACTGCGCCACCAATAAAAGGTGTCAAAAGCATGTTTCTCTACTTTTCCTTTTCCAGTAGATCAAAGCAAACGTTTTCTAAAATAAAGTATTGAATTGATCTAGGCTCACTTTGCAATGCAGAGTGAGGAATAATAAAGTTGTCAATGAGTAGTATATATCAAAGCTGTGATCTTTCTGATTGGGTGAGTTAGCTCTTGCCCATGTCAAGAGCAGATTCCAAGCTGAAGCCCCCTCCTCCCTTGGGCAGAGACTGTGGCTCAATGGTGCAGACCCTGCCTTAGATGTAGAAGTTTCTGGGTTCAATATTCCTGACTTATGCAGGTAGGGGAGGAAAAACTGCCTTGAGCCCTGGGAGAGACACTGCTGCCAAACAGTGTTAGCTCCACTGGGCACAATGCCCCAAGGCTCTGATGCAGTGTAAGATAACTTCACACTTATTTGTGACTTGTGCATGGTGAAAGTCCTGCAAATGAATGCTGAATCCTCTAAAGAGATCAAGATGTATCCGATTTTGACCCAATTTGTTTTTATGCCTGCCTGCATGGCTACACATCAAGCTACCATGTCAAGGCACCTTTGCTAAACTGGAAAGGCACTGGCCTGCAGCCAGAGGGGTGACCACATGTGGAAGTGAACTCAAAGGCCTTATAGGCCCCTTCCAAACCTATTCTAATATTTCCTTCCGAAAAGGAAGGGAAGCAGTACTAAGGGAAGTTTGTTCTGCTTGTGGACCAGACAACAGGAATGCTGAATGTTAGTTAATTGGTTCACATGATTGCCTTGAAGCAACCCACTGGGTTGATGAACTCATGCTGTCATTCTATGAATTCTTCTGTGTCTTCCTCTGAAAGATTAGTCAGATCTCACCCGCTGCTTGGCCAATCTCATTTATTTCAGTAATGAACGCCAACCCTTCTCTTCTATGTCTAGCCCACCTTCAAAGTCTGAGCTGTCTAGTTTGGGATTACTGTATTTTGAGAGCAGGAGGTGGATCAGTTTTTTCCACCACCCTGAGCACCCAAAGTCTTTGGAAAGAATGGAAAGTGAGAGGAACCTAAGAGTGTTTAGATCCAAAAACAAAATAAAAAAACCCAGCCCTAGAAGATCTCATCCCAATGGAGAAGATCGAGTGGTTTCCCCCTTTTTTACAAGTGAAGATCTTGAAGCACTTGGCAGCTTTTCTGAGGCAGTGCCTGTGAGGGGTTCCCGTAACCCCTGGGACATTACCAAGTGAGTCATGGCATTTGGACAAGCAAAAGTGCACGAGTCTCACTAGAAATAAGGCAAAACAAAACAGAGAAAAGCTCGTACACATTTGAGGTACATTTTTGTAAAGGGCAGTGAACTGGTGGCAGCCCCTGCAATGTGCTGCCTGGGTACTTTCAAGTGGCTCTCACTCACTGTGAAACTGAGGATCACCAAACTCTATGAACTCACTTTTCAGTGGAAACAGCTACAGGGCTCACGATTTCAGAGGGGGAGGGCAGACAAGGACGGTCCCCTTGCAGGGTCCCTTTGAAAATTCATATGATGACCAAGGGAGAATGGCAAGGACAGCACATGATGAGCCTGGTTGCCACAGGTGCACTGTGGGCACCGTGTGCATGTTCCTCCCACTTATCTTCAAAATGAAAAACTTATAAAATACAGTCCTTTATTAGAGCTTAATGGGTTTTGTTATAATACAAAGTGTTTTCTATAACAGCTGATAGCAAGTTGCTTAAATCAAAGTACCAGTCCCTCCCATCTGCGAGAATAACTTCTGCCCATGTGAAGAGTTGATCCCAAACTGACACGACCCCCTTCTCCCTTTCTTTTCCCAGAGACTCGACCCCACCTTCAGGGTGGTTTCCACTGCTTCTGGGCCAAACAAAGGGAACGCCTGACATGGCATTCTTAATCCACCCTAGCACTGCCTCACTTGGTCTAGGAACTCACTCTCTTCTCCACCTTGCTCTACAGCACTTCTCCCTGTGCCCGAGATGGTTTGGTTCTCAGTCACTGCCTGACGAATCTTGCTTGTTAATCTTGAATTTTCAGAATCACCTGCCACCTCTTCCTCCCATTCTGTCCCCATTCTCTCACACCCACATCTGAAATGTCTGGCTAGCAGGGCTGCATTGTGAAAAAGCGGAGCTCCCTGGCCCCAGTGGTTTGTCTCACAAGTCACCTCCCCCCCCCCACATGGCTTAATCACAGGGTGGGTTGTCATACTGTCACTCATCCATTACCTTGGCTGGAGAAAGTGTGGGCCAGGCTAACCACCTGTGTCTGTTTGCATCAGGTATTGATGGCTCTGAGAACATCCAAGAGGAAATGGAAGACAACACAGAAGACATTCATTCAGGTGGTGATTGTAGTGAGAGTGAGCCTGTCTCTTGCTCATTACACAAGGATCCAGATAGAGAAGTCTGATTCTGAGGAGGAGTTGGTGGGGGCGGGGGGGGGCAAGGACTTTGAAGTGTCAAGGTTACTAAAAGAAGTTTCTCAGGCAGGGTGTGAGGATCAGCCTGATTTGGAAAGGGCTTTCAGGATGAGAGGGAGCCTGTGTGAAATCCAGCCCTTGATCCAGTAAGGAGGTGTCAGGAGCAGCAAGCTGCTCACTTGGAGGTTCTCTGGTGTTGCCCTCAAGCAGCAAGAAGCACCCCAAAGGTGGAATCAGACGTTTTCCTGGAAGGGTGGGATGGAGGGGAAGTTTCCATTTTGGATTCAACTCTTTACATGGGCAGATGCTTCTCCTTCAACTTTGACAGAAAGCTGTCTGGAGTTCATACTGTCCTGTTATCTGTTATGTTTCAATACAAGAACTGTACTTCAAAGGATTGTCTTGAGTTTGAGAACCAGAAGGAAGAAGGGAAGGGTGCAACTCATGACAGTAAGAATTCTTTCTCTTGCTACTCTGTGAATCCCTGTCAGAGTTGGCTTCCCATGATTCCCTGGGAAACGGGATGGTCTAATCCTTCTCTCACCCCAGCAAGAACTTTTTACTTCTGGGAACTGAAATGAACTGACCTTTTGGCAGAAGAAATTCCAAAGATGTGAATATATAGCTTTTTTTTTTTCCCGGTAAAGCTATTGGTTGTTTTATTAAGGATCTGGAGAGTTAGGTGTGAGAATTCTGAATGGTACAGAAGTGTGAAATGGTGAATTAAAATCCAAGGGCCATGGATTATTTTGAAAGGTGGAAAATATTTCCTTTGGATGAGAGTCTAGGGAGAATCAAGTGGGGGCTGGAACTGATTTGTTATAGTCTCGCTCAGTGGTTCAGCTTGGTGCTCAGTTCCAGGGTCTCACAGCACAGCTCCCAGGGACCATCCAGAAAATAATACAGACATCAGGTCAGCAGAAGCAAGCTTTGTTTTACTCTTACATTTGTGATAATGTTGCATGAGTCTGAACATGCAAAACAGCACAAGCACAGAATAGATATTTAGCAGAATTGGCAGAATGGTGTTTTGCTGAGGTGGGCGGGGAGAGCAAAATGAAAAATTAGCGTAATGTTTCAAAATGCCAGCAATTCAAATGACTGTCTTAAGTTCCCCCACCCCACCCAATCATTCGGTACAGGGTGTAAAATTACCTAGCTGCACCACTAGTCCCATTGTTAGAGAAAGGAGGCAGGAGGGTGTGTTGGTTCGGTGAATCATAATAGTAATTTGCTGTAAGTCAAGATGCTGAAAGAAGAATGGGACACAGTGTGTGTATGAGTGTTGTTGCTTGGGCAATTCTCCCGAGTTTCACAAGCCAATTTGGGGGAATTAAAGATGCTTTTTCAACAGAAAGGTTTCTATAAAACCAAGTTGGAAAGTATCTAGATTGGCACATTTGATCTTAACATTGCTGTTTTCAAAAAGAGTGTTTTCCAGCGTCTCTCAAAATTATTTTTTAACCAGAATGCAACATTTTCCTTTCTGATCCCAGATTTGCAATCCATGTGTTTCTTTGTGCAAAAGTGTGTTTTAACTCAGCCTATTACTGCAGGGCAGCAAGAGGACATCTTTGGCCTGAAGCGGAATCAGGAGTCTTTCCACTGTGATGCCACAATACCCAATAACTGGACACACGGAACCCTGCTCTGGATTCAGCATAACCGGGAGGCCCAAAAAGTGCTGATGAATGTGACCATTCAGCGCTCCCCTCATAACTCGCTGTATATAAGTCCAGCTGCCATCACGTTGATCCTTCCATCGGTAACTTTCAAAGATGCTGGGAACTACACTTGCCAGCAGAAGAATCAGGAGCTCCTTTTCCAGCTGGAGGTGAAAGCAAAGGAAGGGGTGGCTCAGAGTAAGTCAAGGGCAGGCAGAAAGTCCGTCAGGGCTTCGCTTCTTGAGCTTTCAGAATTTCAGAATTATGGATTAGATTAGCAAGTGCTTCTTATTTCTTATAGTTTAGTTGTTGTTGTTAGTTCTGAAGTCGTGTCTGACCCATTGCAAACCCATGGACAACATTCCTCCAGGCTCTCCTGTCCTCCACCATCCCCTGGAGTCCACTCAAGCTCACGCCGACTGCTTCAGTGACTCCATCCAGCCACCTCATCCTCTGCCGTCCCCTTCTTCTTTTCCCGTCAATTGTTCCCAGCATTAGGCTCTTCTCCAGGGAGTCCTTCCTTCTCATTAGGTGGCCAGAGTATTTGAGTTTCATCTTCAGGATCTGACCTTCTAAAGAGCAGTCAGGGTTGAGTAGCAAGTAAAACTGAAAGTTAAAAATAAGAATCTGTCATGGCTGGCTTAATCTTTCAGCTTCCTCACCAGTTAAAACAAGGCTGCCTCCCTTCCATTTCTTGACACTTACTGGGGCCCACTCACCATTACAATTGCTGCTGCCAAACTGCTGCCAAATTTCAGCAGCAATTCAGTGGTAAGAAAAAGGTGCATTTTCACTTTAAAACAAGAGGTGTAGAGAGTACAAATTAACATTAAAACAAGGTGAATGCTCCTTGTGTGCCTTTTAGAATCAAAATGCACCCTGTTTTCTCCACCATGCGCTGCTGAAGTATATTAACAATTCATTTGAGGGTTGCAGGAGATGCAAATGAAAAAAAAAGTCAGGGGGCTACATGCAACCTGTAAGTTGTATATTACCCACCCCCATGTTAAAATATGAATCTTTATTGCTTTCATTTGAGCAGGTTTTGGTTCAACTCTACTGGCCACTTAGAATTCCCCTGATCTATAGGAGTTACTATTTGTATATAGTAACAGTGTTATTTCACCATTGTTAGTCTGTTGTATCAATGTCATTGTATTTCAGTGTGGTGTGTTTGGTTTTTAGAAACTACAAAGATATGGTCTGTGGTTTAGCCACATGACACATGAATCCAGACAGTGAGTAGGTAACACTGTCGTTTTGGTAGGGCTGAGTTAAGACCTTCCTCTACTCTTAGACAATTGTGATTTCTTATTGCTGATTGTTAAAATTGTATGTGTCTATTTCTGTGTTGCATGCAAATAGTTTGTATGGTGTGTTACAATATGATGTTTTCAACATTTTAATCTTTCTAAATCGACTAGAGAGGTTTGGCTATTGAGCAATCCAGAAATGTAATAGGAATGAATGAAATGTATATCCGGTTAACAGTTTTCTGATCCTTGCTGCACTTTAAAGCTGTCTGGCTCCAGTTTCTGCACCGACACTGGATAATTTGGAGTGTGACCCTGGGATATGTGACTGTCTGCCTCAGCTTCCTTTTGTGTTTTCTGCAACACCGGCGTTGTGAGTATAGGAGCATGGACAAGTTCACTTGCAAATACTTCCTGCAACCTGTTTTCCTAGTGCAGTTATGACAAAACTTTTAGAGACCAAGTACCTGAACTGCAACCCAAAACCCACTTATTGATTGCAAAGTGCCAACATTACAATAAAACCTGAAAACTGAGGTTTTAGTTTAGAAACAACAACTCACAGCCAGTCCAAGCAAATATATATATATATCTCTGGCAGTGCACTGTCTGGAGAGGCGAAAGCTTGGATGAGACGTGGTTGATGAGTCGTGGTTTGTGACATCATCGCCTGGCGCCACTACTCCTTTCCGAGCATGCGCATGGCCCCTATGTGTGCTGTATTCCGATGCTCGGCTGCTGGGGCGATTCTGGGGCGACTTGGTTTGCGTGCCAACAGAGAGGGCTCTGCGAACCCACTGTGGCATGCGTGCCATAGGTTCGCCACTACTGCCCGAACCCTACCCTGGTGCACACCCCTAACCCTAATATAGGGCTAAAGTTCCATTGAAAAGTGGGCAATTTTGAGAAAGCCTTCCTTGAGTAGCTTCTTCTGCACAGCTCATCATTTCTGCCCATTCTAAACACATTCCAACCATCAAACTCATGCCAGGACACCTCATTTTTCTAACCCTAACCCTGCCCTAGTACATACCTTAACCCTAATACAGGGCTAAAGATCAATTGAAAATAGGATGATTCTGAAAAAGCCTTCCTTGAGTAGCTTTTCCTGCACAGCTCATCGTTTCTGCCCATTCTAAACACATTCCAACCATCAACATCATGGCAGGACACCTCGTTTTCCAACCCTAACCCAGTGATGGTGAACCTTTTAGAGACCAAGTGCCCAAAGTGCAACCCAAAACGCACTTATTTATCGCAAAGTGCCAACACTGCAATAAAACCTGAAAACAGTCAGTCCAACGAAATACATATATCCTTGGCAGCACTCTGACCGGCCATGCAAAAACTTGGACGAGTCTGGCTAATGATTCGTGGCTCGTGATGTCATTGCCTGGCACCACTACTCCTTTCTGAGCATGGCCCCTCTGTGCGCTGCTATCCGGTGCTCGGCCGCTGGGGCGATGCTGGGGCGACTTGGTTCGCGTGCCGACGGAGAGGGCTCTGCGTGCGCGCTGTGGCTCGCGTGCCATAGGTTCGCCACCACTGGCCTAGTGCATGTAGCTTAAATTTAGTATGTGCAGGAAACACCATTACCACACAGACTACCCTTTAGACAAAATGATGACCAAATG
This sequence comes from Varanus salvator macromaculatus, assembly GCA_023646645.1. Classification (NCBI taxonomy): domain Eukaryota; kingdom Metazoa; phylum Chordata; class Lepidosauria; order Squamata; family Varanidae; genus Varanus; species Varanus salvator. The sequence continues at coordinate 6,093,909 of JAIXND010000781.1, forward strand.
ATAATTTTATATTGTCATGGGAGTTTGAAAGTTGCTTATCGTGACAAACTCCCCATCTTCATTACATAATCTGCTGTGTAGGTCAATGTATGCATATTCAGAAATGATCCCTATTACATTCAAAAGTGCTTACTCCCAGGCAAATTTGTATAGGACTTAAACCTTAGATATCAAAATAATTTAGAACCAGAGACCACAAACTAAAGATTTGGCTGATTCCTAGTTACTTCAAACAGTTGTAAGAAATCAATTGCACCCCAATGCTGCTTCTTCCTGCCCCCAAATATCCCTTGTACCCTTTCCCTACCAATCTCTTCTGTCTCCAGGCCTGGGATCCAGAACATCAGGCTCTGAGGGCCCACTCTGCTCCCTGTGGTTTCCCACAAGGCCAAGCTCCATCCCCCACAACTCCTAATAGTTTGGTGGGTTCCCGGCTTTTGTGCTTTCCAGTTTTCCCCCATTCTAAAAAGTTGAAATTTTTATCTTAAAGAGAGAGGTGCTGCAACTATTACTCTGGCCCCAATTTGAATTTCCTGCCAAACTGACAATATAATATTATTCTTTTAATCTGCACTCTAATGTGGGTAGCTTCCCCTGAACAAATAGATTTTTTTTATAATGAACATCCCATGATCACAGCAGCTCAACCAATGGGGTAAGGGTAGGACAGGATATGAGCTCTCAGGTCACAACCCAATTCTTTTAACCTACTTTATGTGGTCTTTGTGAAATCTTTTTAGCAATGTATATTGCAGGCACAGAGTATGTGTGTATGTATGTTCCAGGTTAGGATCACAGTGGGAAATAAATGTTTAAAATACTTTAAACCTCCTCCCCACTATACCAGGGTCCCAATCCAAATTGGGTAATCAGTGCCTGCAATTTGTATTGCTAAAGGAAGGATAAAGGATCCTCTTTTGCTGTGGGATAAATGAAAATGGGTGGGGTGTGCTTGTGTGTGAGTGGAAGGGGTTTCTGTATGTTTGTCCAAGTGGGGTGGCTATGTTCTCTTTTGGCCCAAACCACACCACCACTGGCTTGTGCACCCTGACACACTTTACCCCGGAATGTGGCCCAGAGGGACTGGGAGCAACGGCTCCCCACCTCTGATGTAGGCGAATAGACAGGGGGAGAGGATTCTTCATATCAGGCCATCCCCATCTGCCCATCTTGTTTCAGCCACCCACACTCGAAAGCATCGGATGAAGAAGAAGTCCCCCATCGAAAGGCAAGTAGCTGAGTGAAAGAGTTCATAAAGCTGGAAAACTTGTGGGCTGAACATGGGTAACCATTTTTAGAAGATCAATCTGGAGGGGTAAGCTCTGTCGCTAGAACAAAGAGATGGAACGTTAAGCCCAGGGACCCAATCCAGCCGCCTTGGTCCTGTCCCTTTCCCCTAACCACCATGCAGTTGGTGGTTTCTTGACTTTTGTGTAGTTCCACACTCCCGTTCTGAAAGGTTTACATGTTTCTCCTAAGGCTTAGTTATCCGTAGCAGGAGTCTTAAGCCACAATAGGCTGGTACTTTTCTCCTACCCCTGTGGCCCCTGTGCCCTTTGGCCTCAACACTTTGCCTCCATCTCTACCCACCATTAGAATATAGACTCCTAGAGCTCAAGAGTTTCTCCTAAATGTAATTTTCTCTCGGGATGAAAGCAGTTTTGCTCCCCCTATTCCCGCCCTACAAAATAGGGTTGGAGAACAGGAAACTCTAGATGGTCTGAGTGGAACAAGAAGGGGGATGTTGGGTGTTGGCGGTATAAGCATCTCTGGGAACTGGGGATGGGAGGTGAGGAAAGTCTATTAGAAGGTATTATACATGTGGGTTTCTAGAGCTATATCTTCTGGGCTTTGTACCCACCAGTAAAGATCTCAATTTTTCAGCTCCCAGTCAAGCAATTAGGTAATTTTAGATTCTAGACATAATTAATTCTCTCTTTATATGGTATTATATTTCATTTATTTTGTTTCTATATCTAGTAAGCCAGCCCTACTGGATTTGAGGGCCCTCCTATTGTGTGCCATAGACATCTGCCCCCAAATCTTGCCCCAATGGCACTTTTGCCAAATCAGCAATCTTTTCACCAGTCTCAGTTCTCCATGGGATAGGCAGTCCAACAATCCTTCAACTAGAATCCTGAGTATCAGGAATTGGGTGTGTAGCTTGTGGTGTTCCTTGATATATTGTTGGACAGTCTATTTTAAATGTATACTCTCCTGTTTAGTCTCCCAAGGCTGCTCATATTGAACTCATACTTTAACGTCTAATATTTTATGGTTCTTCAATTCCAGAAGGTACTTTCATGCCCGGCAGAAGAAGCCACATGTTCCCAATGGCAGTCTGGCACTCCAAGAAAATGAAGATGGTGAGTTAATGACCCACCTTCTCCCACTCGGACAATCAACAAAATTGGTGTGCTGTGCAGGAACTCATAACTACAGTGGTACCTTGGCTCACGAACGCCTCACTTCACGACCAAATCGGGTCGCGAACAAAAATTTCTTTCTTGTAGGAGCACCCGTCTTTCCTGCAGGAGCACAACCGCCATCAGCCATCTCCTCCCCTCCAGCATAACCGCACCCTTCTCCCCGCCCCCCAGCGTGCCGGGGATGATAGGCATGTGCAGGGATGAGGGGCGCGATCGAGGTCATGCTGGGGGGGCGGGCAGATGGCCGCGCTTGTGCTCAGGGTGGGGTGGGGGGAGATGGCTGCGATCTTTGTTGTACTTTGTCACTTTGCTTTACATTTTTCTGATTTAAAAAAATAGTTACAGAATGGATTAACCTTATTTACACTGAACCTTATGGGAGAAATTTAACTTGGCTCACGACCAATTTGGGTCATGACCAGAGTTGTGGAATGGATTAAGTTCGTGAGCCGAGGTACCACTGTATCTTTTCCAGACTTTGTGGCTTTTATATCAAATAAGGGTATGTTTTTTTCCTCTATGCCCCCACAATTCCAATTTTAAACAACATCTAGCCTAATGAAGAGTTCTGGAGAATTAAAAATGTCACTTACATTTTGCTTAGTCCTAATAAAGGTATTGGTAAACAGGAAGTTTGCTTTTTTTTTTTTTTTTAATCACCCAACACAACTTCTTTATTTTTTCCATTTTTGGTCTTTGTACAAGAATAGGCATAAACTGGTTTATCAACTTCTAAGTTCAGTTTTCTCAATCTTTAAAAATATTCTCAGTCTTATGTTTGGTTCCTCCCAAACTCTAAACACTTTTAAAACTTACAACTTTATTTTTGCGTACATTTCTCCGAAGGCATGTAACAATTTTGTCCGCATTTTCCCTAATACACATATGTTTGCAAACCATTTTCCTAATATAATGCATTTTGAATGCTGCTTTTAATAATAAGCACATTTTGTGTACTTTGCCCAAAGATATACATTTTATGTGCATTATTTTGATTGAACATTCCAAAATCCAGAGTAATTACAATTTTGAAAGGTAACTTATTTTGAAAGATATCTAACTAGCAAATTGATTGGAAAGTGTAATGCAGCTGCAGGGATGCTGACTTCTAGAACTTTCCTACTTGAGTCTTTATATCGCTGCAATTAGAGCGCCGATTAACCCAGTTTGGGGGAAAACAACCAAAAAGTCTGGAGGCACCATTAAAACTACTTGCTTTAGGCACTGCAGCCCAGGGCCGTCTTAACGCCCGCAGGCCCCGTACTAATCTGTGTATGTTAACCCTTGGAAAATTGGAAAACTTCCAAAATGAACAGTAGTTGTACTTGTCATAGGGCCCCAGTACACTGCTTGCCCGGGGCCCATAATGCTGTTGAATCAGGCTGCAGCAGGGCCGTCTTATCAGATGATTTTGCACCTTATAAACCCAGTAGCATTTAAAGGATCAAAATTACTCTGTTGTTTTTGTTGTAATTGGATTAACACAGTAGCCCCTGTGGAAGTTGTTACTGAAGGTGAGGGGGGAAAGATGTTTCTATGGAGCTTGCCTTTCTCTCCACCTCCCAAGGCACAGACCAAGTGGATGCCTTCTCCTACGAGAATGTGCTGTCCAGCAGGGAGCCAAAGAATGGTCGGCAGTTACTTCAGAAAGGAAAGATCCTTCCCAAAACCACGGATATGGAAGGTATGTTTGGTCAGAGAATGAATGGGAGGGGTTTTCAGTGCCAAGTTAAGACAGCCTTTAAAAATATTCCTGGATATTCAAGGGCTTAATGGGTCAAACACGCATCCCAGGTGTTTTACTGGTCAACACTTCATTTTAAGTTGTTTTAAATGTTTTAATTTGCTTTAAAGTGCTTGTATTTTGCAAAAAATGTATGGCATTTTATTATATTGTTTTTATGAGATGTTATAAACCACCCAGGCTATTGGGTGATACAGAAATAACAGCAGCGGCAGCAACAATAATGTTTGCATGCAAACTGTAAAGGGGAAGCAGAAGTGGTGGTGCTTGATGCTTGAGGGTGGGAACAGGTGTGCCTCATGGCTACTCTTCACATTACATCTTTCACTCTGAAGACTCCATCAGAGCATGAGATCTCCTGAGAGCCATCCAGTCTCAAAATGTTTCACTCTGAAGGAGGGTTTTCCTTCAGAGCGAGGCACAGTGGACAGGGAAACCATGAATATTATCTGCACAAATGGGCCACCTCATCCACAGTGTCTCAGTCTGAAGAAGGAACCCATCGAAGAATGGGGCTTTTGGGACCTGGCTAGTCCCTCTGAGTGATCTTCTGCTCCGAGGAAGTCCTGTTCCAGAAAACAGCCTGCTTGGTCTCTCACTCTGAGGATGCCCTTAGAGCAAAGGAACAGGCAGTCTGTGCCATTAACCTTGCTGGCTGCTCTCATTGCAGAAAAAACAATGAGGGGAAGTGATTTCTATCCACTAACAGAAGACAGCGTGTTCCGAAGTGCCAGAAAAAGCTTTAATAAGTGCAGCCCATTTCAGAAAGAGATCTCCTTACTCAAGAGTACCTTGTTTTTTGGGAAAACACTTTGCAAAAACTTTTTAGCACCTAGATACTTGCAAACAACAGCAATTTTTAAATTTGTAACCCACCCAGGGAGACTTATAGCTAATGGGGTGGGCTAAAATGAACGAATGCAGTTTCAAACATGAGAATTAAAGAGGATTGCCTCTAACATGAGATTCGCTGACTTTTGTATGCTGTTGAGTGGGGTGGAGTGGGAGACAGTTATTGTTCATGAGGCAGAATCCCCCAGGGATGTTCTCTCAAGCACTACTGAAACGATCAGAGGTTGTGCAATTAAGACACAGTCTAAATGGGTTTTTCGCATTTTCTTACAAATGTCCTGTCACTGCACGACAAAAGTGCAGAAATAGCCATTGCCAGTATGGGAATAAAACCGCTGATCGAAAAAATTGCACTTGTGGTTAGACTGCAAAATGAGTTTCTCTCAAATGAGGGTACAGATGCGAAAAGCAGTTTGAAGAGGAAGGAATAAATCATTCTCCTGCTCATGTGAGGGGAAGGTTTTCAGTGTAAGCACCTGCTTCTGCCACAGGTGCACAAGGGCAAGAGGCTTTGCGCACTCTGCGCAAGGAGTCCAGGCGCAGGGGTCAGCGATGGCAACATGCAGCTGACCCCTGGGCTCAGTGCATGGCCAGCCCCACATACTGCCTCTCAGCTGAGCAAACAGCAAGCTTCTGCAGCTGGCGCCATGCTGATGGCTCTTCTTCCATCCACCCCTCATCTCTGGTGCATAACCCTTGGAGCACATTTTTACACAAACAACATTTACTGATACGGTGTTGAGGGTGGGGGAGAAAAGGAAGTTCGGTTGAGCACTCACAAGAAGCAGATAATACAATAAAACTGTTTCACTTAAGACTATGGGGGAAGGATATTTTAGGATTGAATGTTTCTTCATGTGGGATCAGGAGGAAATATGGAGGGAACCCTTCTCCCTGACAGGATAGTTTTCTATGTAAAGGGAGGGCATTGTTTTTCTTATGAATTTTGAGAAGATTTTAATCAGGTGATCCTGCCCTCTCGTGTAGTTAGAAATGCTGCCGTTCAGGAAGTTGTTTACCCTACACTCATCCGCTGCGTGGGTTGGCCAGCTCCTCAGTTGACTGGTCCCAGCATCTGCCCATTGGGCATCAGAATGGGGGAGCAAAACAAGACGGGTGGCTCTCAAAACCCAAGGGAGATTTAAACCTCCACATCCCTGTATACTGAAATGCAGGATGAATTGATGTGAGTGAAGGAGAGACTGTGAGCATGGGGGCGGTATTTTTGCCGGGGGCGGGGAGTCCAGGCCTACCCATTGCTGGCATGCCGCCCCAACCACTCTGGCTTCCGTAATTGCTCTAAGGAGCAAAAGGTTTGCCCACATTTGATACAGGACTATGTCTTAAACCATTGATGGAGCCAACCAGAGCGGTATGATGATTTAAGGAAGGCCAGCCCTATCTATCAGATGAATGCTATCAGACCTCACATGCAGCTGTTTCTTTCTCGTGTTTTCCTTTCCTGTTTCTGCCTGCCAGATGAAGAAGAATATGAGTTCCCAGACAGTGAAACAGAGTTCAAATCAGATGGTATGTGGGGCAAGGGAAAGCAAATTGTGGGCTGAACTTTTGGCCCCCAGCTATATGTGTTTTGAGACAGCTGCCCACTGCGGCCATCTGCACACTTGGACAACCTTAGCTGATGAACCTTCTTGAGCAGGACAAGTGTGCCTGAAGGTGGGACTGTTTTCCTATGTCTCTGACTGGTGAGAAGGTTCGTCCCATGTTGCAGATAATCTGCTTTAGAGGGATGGAGAAAGGGCAAATGGAAAAGATTGAAAACCTCACCCAAATGGAAAAGCATGGAGACCCACCCACTCTTCCATGGGTTTGTGTTCCTTGTGCATCCTGAGAGTGCAGCCCTGAATCCGTAGCTTTATTGCAGGCACCTGGATACTCTACATCTGAGTTTGCACTGGGTGCCCAAAAGAGCAAGAATTCAGGTCCCTGTGTGTATATCAATACCCTATTTGCCTATAACCGACCCCTTCCCCCTTCCACCGCTTCCTAGTGCTGCATTATGTTGGGAAATGGATCTTACCAATTAGAGCAATGGTGTTCAACATCTTTTAGGAGTCACAAGCTCTTTGAGGCCATGTTACAGGGACTAGCAACACTAAAGGCAAGGGGGGAGGGGCCAAAATAACAAAAATACCAGCCTAGTTTAGTATAAAGCTCTTATTGGCATAACAAAGCCTCAAGAGGTACATTTCAGCCTTTTAGATGGGGAAAACTGCACAAGACCAGGAAGGCCCAATGTGGTGAGTGGTTGGGGGGGAAAGAGGTGGAGCTGGTGGAGCGGGGTAGAGCCTAGAGAAGGAACATGGCCATATGGGGAACCCCAGAAGGTTGCTTTGGGTCCCCAGGAGAGCAACCCTCCCCCCCGCCAAGTTTGAGGTCCTTCATCCCTGGATTAATGAGCATGACACAAACACTTGGTCCAAAGAAAGATAAGAGCTGAAGTGCTTTGGACAAAGTGGATGTTGAGACTGTGGATTATATTGGAGGAGGGGTGGGATGTCTGCACCCCCCGCCCCATAACCCTGCTGCTGCACCACCACTGAATGGCAGGATAATACTGGGGCATGGTGGAAAGGGGGACTCAAGCCATATTGGGCTGAGAGAAAATAAATTACTCTTATTTTGCTTCAGATGATGAGAACTACGAGAACACACAGGAAGAAGCGAAACAGGAGAATGCAGTTTTGAATGGTACAAATTCCTTTCCCTTACTACCATCTCATGAGATTTCTTCAACTTCGGTTTCCCACATTAAAAAAGGAGCATAGCTCAGTCTAGCTTTCCTATGAGCAATTGCTAAAAGCCCTCTGGCAGGAACCTGTTTTAAGAGGGGGTTTTTTTTTAAGGTACTGTAGAGGTTTCTTTGAATACTCAGGGGGAGATTGATTAATATATAAATTCTTGGTTCTGACAAGAAAAATCAGAGTTGGTATGTCTGGGGGTGTACAATCAAAAGAACATTTATAGTTTATTCAGATATACAGGAACTTCATGCAGTATGTAGGTAGCCCCCAAAGGGACTACCAAGATGGAGTCTATACAAGATGCTTTTATAATCTATTGGTTACATATACAGTTTGGAAGAAGCTGTGGGACGGAGGGGGGGTTCATGTAGACTGTTAGAGGCACACAAGAACAAAACAAGAGGGTTGAATGTGATTAAGAGACACAGCACAGAAAGAAGTACCTTCAGGACAGGCAAACAGCTTAGTACCTGGGCAGCAAGACTGGCAACATGGTTTACCAGGAATCCCACCTTAAGTCTGATGTTGTTATTACGGTGTCAGACTTTCAGCAGCCATATTACGGCAGAAACTTTTGCTCATTTTCCTCTTACAGTGACAAAGGATTGGGGGTGGCAGTGGGGGCGGGATGGACGGACATTTTATCTTGGAAACTGGAATAAGTTGGGAATTGGGGGACCATTTCCTTGAAAGGGGAGAATACTTGGGGATGAGCTGTAGGCCCACTGTGAGCAACAGAGCAGTGGGAGAGCAGGAGCTAAGAGGATGCACCAGATTATATAGAATACTAGGTTGGGGAAGGTAGTTTTGACTATTACAGCAGTTGGCCAAAGTTCTCTGGGGTCGCTGAAAGAAGTCCACTTCCTTCTCAGACTTTTTGCTTGAAATCTGTTTGCCAGCAATGGAATCGGGGACTTCAATTATGTAAAGGATGTGTCCTGACACTGATTTATGGCCTTTCTCCTCCTGGTTGGCTGGTCCTCTCTCTCTCTCTCTCTCTCTCTCTCTCTCTCTCTCTCTCTCTCTCTCTCTCCATTTCATGAACTGAAACCTGCTGTTCTTCCTTCCACAGATGCATTCACTTATGCAAATAACAAGGACAAGATGATGTCTGGTTCCCACAAATGGGACTCTGGTAATAGGAAGTAGGGGTTTATCTGTGCGGTGGGGCAGGCAGGTGTTATGGGACCGTAACTTTCTTACCAATTGTTTTCTTGTGATCTACAGCAGACCTATTGTATGCTAACAATTCCCAGGAGGCCCTGAAGAGTCCAGCCCAAGATTTACCTGATGAAGGTAAAGTGTCTGCTGGGTATTAAAACTGGTGCAGCCTATTGAAACAAGAGATATCAAACAGGTCATTGTGTATCTAAAAATCAAGAATTGTGTATCTTTCAAGACAAGCTCTTCCACAATTTTAATTAATTAATTTCAGAATTGTAAGACTGTATCTTGTTAGAGTGTTATCTTGAAATATGTCAGGATTAAAGTACAGGCAGTTCGCAGGTTACAAACGAGTTCCATTCCCAAGAAAATGGAAATCCATCTTTAAGTTGAATTTGTATATAACTGCAGTGAATCACACAGAGTCAGCCATCCACATTCATGGGGGTTAGGGGTGCAGGCCCCTGTGAAATTGGATAAAATGCAAATATGTTTAGGGCCTCCCTCAGCCATGCCCAAATTCACCAGTGTTTCCACTTTGCAGCAAGGAAATGCTGGAGAGATTTCCTTCTCCAGATGGGCAGGCCAGGAAGGAGTGCTTGGAGGCTTCCCTCTCTCCCCGTTCACTTCCTCTCTCTCTATGGTGATGCTTTGGAGGCTTCCCTCTCTCCCCTTTCACTTCCTCTCTATGGTAATGACAATTTTCCACAGCAATTTAAAAAAATTAATAGGCTTTGTGGCAGCTTAAAACCCCTGTTTTAAGTAGGGGTTGTTTGTAACTCAGATATTCACAACTTGGAGACTGCCTGTACTCTGGAGCAATGCACTTGTGTTGGAGCTGTGCAGTGTAGAGATGTGGGAAGCTGACCCCAACATGGCCTAAGGGATGTGCTACACAGGCCTTATTTTCCATCACTAATCAGCAATAAGGCAGTCACCCTGCTCTCTGCCCATGCTGCGTTGCGGCATGTTAAAAGGGGTCCAGTAGGAGCAGTTTTCAAGCCAAACTGCAGAAACATGGGAAGAACGCTTGGGGGAGCTAAGCGCCTTTCTCCAACACAGTGACTTCTCCCTTGAAAAATCAGCCCCTTTTCACTGCAATCAGACCTGAAAGAATTTAAAAATCCTGACTGCAATGGGGGAAGGTGTGATGCGCATGTGTTATGTATGAAGTGGGAGGGCCTCCAAGAGAGGGATTGCTCTAGCTGCTTTGTGACAGAATCTTGGTTTTCAACTTGTGAGGAGGAAATAAAAACTCCGGTTCGTGGGAAAGATCAAACATTTGAACCTCTACTGCTTTATTGTTGGAAGCCCCAAGATTCACTGCAGTCTACTAACGATAATGCATTACCAGGCAGAGGCAAACTCAACTGCGAGGTTTCGATACAAGCACACAGCATTTTATACTCTCCTGGTTATCTACATAGATACAGAGCGATTAATGACAGAATCCAGACATTACAATGAAATTCTGAGGTCATCATATGCAGAACAGATAAGGAAGATCAGCCAAATGTACATGTGACAATGAGATTACAATATTTCTAATTGAAGTGTATTGACATTTCAGTTGGGTAAATTCCAGAAACTTGAACCCATCTCTGGGTCTGCTTAGACATGTACATTCAGGCTATTGAGAAACCATTCATGAACTCATAAGCTCATCTGTTGCATTCCGTTATCAGGAAGGCTCAGACCCTGAGTAATGGATCCACACCGTTCTGGTGGGCTATAGCACAGGAAATGCTCTGGGCTAGCTAACTAAACACTTCTGCGAATTCTTGTAAACGCTGAATTCCTGCAGGGGCTATGCAGCAACATTGTAGCAGTGATTGTGTATTTGCCTGGCTAGCCTGTCTGCCTGGCTAGCCTGTCTGCTCTAGCTTATAACTAGAGGGCAGAAGAAGACAGAGAGGGGAGGGGAAGGAATGCCATTTTCTTAAGGCAACAGCAGAAAGCCGGTGCTTTTGAGAAAGAGTGCAGGTTTGATTTCATAACACAAGGGCACACATAAGCAATGTTTTTATGCCAGGACTTATCCAAATTTTCCCAACATTTGCAGCCTGGGCCTGCCCACTGTTGGTTATGTGGCCCCCAATATGTTTGTCCAGAACTAATTTAGCCTTGGGCCAAAAGGGCTTCCCCACCCCTGGTGTTGTGGCCAAGAGGAGATACTTGGGAGGGAGGTGCAGAAGCAGAGGAGAAAACACTGTTGCCATGACAACATCTCCCCCAGCAACTCTGCTGCTGGCCCATGGTGACCATCATGCCAACCCCACCAACCCCTGTTAATAACTTCACTTGTGGTTACCATGGTCCTGGCAATATCAACAAGAAAACACCAATTGCGTCTTCCCTGCCATCCCATTATGGTTTGAAGGGGTTACCCATGACAACAGCTCAATGTACAACCACCACTCAAAGCCATTCAGTCCCTTTGGTGGGGGTCATGTTCCTCTGTTTTTCCTGAACAGATGGTGAGAACTATGAGAACGTGGAGGAGGAATCCCTCATGAGTCCTGGTGCAGCACGACTTATAGCAGGTACTGAATAGGGGCCTTTCCAAAGCACGTTTCCTGTTCCCTGTTCCCTTGCAATCCAGTATGTGACATCTCTCAATTTTTCTCCACTGGACTTACCTGCTTCTTAAAGCTTAAGAATAAGAATAATGTCATTTTTCCAATTGTTTGTTTATTCTGGCCAAGTTCCCTTATTAGTTTCTCAGCTTCGTCTTTCTCTTCTATTTGCTGATTCTGCCCAGGTAGGAAGTGACTGACCGAAGCTTTACTAATATAAAAAGGAACAGTCTTGTCAGAGTCGGCTTTTGATTCCATTAGTACACCGTCAAGTTGTTTAGTTAGCACATTAACTTGAAGACTTATGGCCTTTAAAGAGTCTTTAATCTCCAAAAGTATCTTTAAGAAATTTTCCCTTTCCTCCATCTTAGCAGTGCTTTTACAGCCTTGGCAGGAATCCATACACTTCAGGGCCAAAGAAAAGAAGATGGCCGATATCTGGCATCAATCCAATGAATTAGAAGATTGTGTCTCTCATATAATTAAGCATTAATTTATTACTTCAAGTTTTGCCCTTGAAGAGATTATAAAAAGAAAAACATTAAATTATTTAGACACAAACTTATCTTATCTCTTCACCTAGCAGCCGCTGCGTTTACGTTCCGTGAAAGGGAGGAAAAATTCTTTCCTGTCCTTCACCCAAAGGGCTTTCAATTTCTTCTTTTTAAATCAGTTGATAACCAATGTAGCTTTTTTCACAAGTATTGTTGCAAAGAAAGAGAGAGATAAAAATGTTTTCCAGTAGATCCGATGGTATAATCTATAGCAGTCTGTATTTACATGTCGAGGACTTGTGGAGAGTCTTCCCCCTCCTGCATTCTTCCGGCTGAGAAAGGCTTGAAATTTCTCCAGCAGGCTCCGAATTGCTGTTCAGATATCTGCTGGGAATTTGCCAAGCAATCTGTCTTCACCCCTACAAGGCATTAAGACCGGGCACTCTGCCCGCTGCCAGAGATAGCCAGAGTGGTAGCGGAGCCCCGCTACACACAGCTGTATTGTCCCGACGCCATGTTTCTTCTCATCAATAATGTCATTTTTCCAAGGAACATGAGACAGCATGTCAAACCTGGGAGATCAGTTAACTAGATGATAAAATGATGAATAAACACAGCGAACTTCATAACACCAGGGATCTGCATCAAGGGGTCCTCCATTTGTCTGATATCTTTTCCATCATACAATACTAGACATAGGAAAGGAGCTGTAAGTGGGTAGGTGCTCATTAGTACCAGCAAAGAGTGTTTCTGCGTTTCTGACATAATTTGGTTTAACAGTTATTTTCTCACCTCCGCGAGTTCTCTGAATGAGAGTTTTAGCACCCTCAGAAAACAATATGTTTTAAGATTCTTTGTTATATAGCGGATACATAGTGTTGCTATATCCACTGAACATTGAGAGAGAGCAGTACCAACAAGATCAGGAGAAAGGTGTGGGTAGGGTTGTGTTGACTGGAGGCTAATGCTGCATAGTTTGGCTCAGATTGCATGGAACCAACAACCCATGAGTTGTGCAAAATGTGGCTTGTTGGGACTGTAAGCAAGGGATCGAGCATGCTGGCTCCCACAGGCCTGGAACTTCTGTTTTGAATCAGTTGTAATCACCAACCCAGGAATCCCCCATTCCTGAGTAGTTTGATGTTACATCTGAGCCCAATACTCTGGATTGTTCACTTTTACTTTTTTTAGAGCTAAATATTTTTTTTTCAAAGAAAATATAGAGAATCTTCAAGTAGTTTCTAATTCCTCTGATGACTTCACCCCCTTCCACAAAACACCAGTCAATCAAGCAGCGGTTTCTTTTTGGCTTTTTTGCCCTCCCCTCTGCTGTAAAAGGCTGAATTGCCTCTTCTAACACTTGTATTTTGGCAGTAGAAGCTTTAAGCTAAAATAGGCTGGTATTTGTGGTTCTCACACTGAGCATAGTGACTCCAAACGGGCCCTTTCAGTACTGAAGGACAAGGAATACAACAATTGACAAAGGATGCGTCTGTGGATGCAAACTAAAATGGCCATGGCCTTTGGAGTATCTATCTCTGTCCCCAGGTCTGAGGCTGCAGCTGGCTCTGGACCCCCCTGTGGACAGACAGGACGGAGGCAGTGAGGCCTCTACAGGTAAGCATAAAAAGCAGCTGCTTCGGTGAAAGACAGGAACCCCGGCTTGATCCTGGGAGCCCTCCAGACCTGCTTGACATCTCGAGCTTCTAACAGTTACTTAAAAAACCAGCGCTTTCCACATCACATCCTTCCCCTCGTTCCTGCCATCTATGCCTGCCCCTTCCTCTTCTCCATGTAGTCAAGCTTTGGCATGAAGCTGCTAAGCAGGAACAAGAGGTCAGTGCTGCAAAGACAGACATGCATCACTTCAGTGGCAACTCCAAGGTGAAAACAGGACTCGGCTTCTGGGTGTGCATGCCGTACTAAGCCACTGGGGGCGGGGGGCTTAGCATGTTGTCTGGCCCTCCCCTGCTTTTCAGGGAGCAGTTTATGAGAGACCTGGAGTAGCTGATATTATAAACCACGCCAAGTAGACGTGGCTTGTAGTGGGATTTAGGAGCCCACCCCCATGGCTTAGCATTTCAGCCAAACTTGGATCACATGTGAAGCCATGGTCCAGCCAGATGGCTAGTGAGCATCCTGGCCAAACTCTGGCAAAAGCGTTGCTGCTCTGGTCAGGGGGCTACAGCTAGATCAGGACTCTGGGTGGCTGTCATCTGTTTCCTCAGAGTACCTGCAAAGCCAGATGGAGACCAGGGCTGCTCCCCCAGCAGGAACATGGGGAAAGGTGCCAGGGGGTGCTCCTGACACCCACTCAAGACACCATTTGACGCCTGGGGAGAATTAGCATGAATGAATGAATGTGGCCCTGCCTTGAGACTGTTCTGCTCCTCCCACCAGGGTCCCAGTCCTACGAAGAGATGAATGGCTCCTTGTGTGCCACTGAAGGCAAGGCTCTCCAGTCGCAGCCCAACACAAGCAATGAGGAAGGTGAGTGCCAAAGTGTCCATTTCCCAGGTGGGAAGTGGGATTTAGGAGTCAGAGAGAGGGAAAAAAAAAAAACCTCTTCGGTTTCTTAGACAGGGTTAGTAGATTGCAATGTTTATATATTCAGACAAGTAATACTTTTACCTATAAAAGCCAGCAACAAACCCTTAGGATCGCTAACCAATAGCACACCACAGGCACCAAAGGGGAGCGTTGTTGTTGAATGCCTAGTTTGCCAGTTGTTTGTGGTGCCCAACAGAGCTGGGCAGAGCTGCTTCACTTGGAAACGTTCCATGACAGGTAGAAATCCAGCACATAAAGTATTTTCCATCACCGCTCTTTTATATGTACATAGCCAAGAAAGCAGCACTTTCAATACAATCCACAACAACAACAACAACAACAACAAGGCCTGTTTCAACCGAAAAAATCCCAGCAATTCCCTGCATTCCCCAGTCAAGCACGAGAGGTGTGGGTGCAACTGGAAACTGTGCACTGGGATTGGTTTGAAAGTTCAGTTCATCCCTGACCAGGTCCCCTTTCAGATGCAGACTCCTATGAAAATATGGAAAGCCCCAACAACCTCAGTTTGCGAAAGGAGTGCAACTTGGACCCACAGGGCTATGGTAAGTGGATGGGGTGGAGAGCTGGGAGTCAAAGGAAATTATGGGGAGACATCTGGGCCCCGTGTGCTTTCAAGCCTTGTTTGTTGTCACAGAACAAGCAGTACTGAAGGCGCTGAGCTTGTATACCTGCTGAGCATCTGCTGAGGGCCCATACCCCAGCAAAGGCCCCCCGAGAAGAGGCACATGGACTTACCGTATTTTTCGCTCTATAAGACGCACCTGGCCATAAGACGCACCTAGTTTTTAGAGGAGGAAAACAAGAAAAAAAATATTCTGAATCAAATGGGCACATAATCACAGGCACATTCCCCATCACTTCCCCATGGGCTGCACATCTGACAGACTTACTGCACACACGTATTCGCTCTATAAGACGCACAGACATTTCCCCTTACTTTTGAGGGGGGAAAAAGTGAGTCTTATAGAGCAAAAAATACGGTATTCCTCCTGTTCACCATGGCTTCTTGCTTGCTCATCTTTCTCTCACTCTGGGACACACGGTGGTGGTGAGGAGCAGTGGGAGATGCCCTTTCATGTTGGGAATTACATGAGCAGAGCCGGCTAGAGCCAGGGGTCAGACTAGATGGCCTGGGAGACCCCTTCTGACTCACTTTGTTTCTGTGTTCCCACTTGCTCACTGGCTCTCTGCCTTTCAACCGAGCATGAGAAAGGAGATAAAGAGCAATGGCAGCTGGGGGCAGTGGGGGTGGGAAAGTAGACTCACTGAAGGAGAGGACCTCTAGAGGTAATCCTGTTCAAGCACCCTTAGAAACCTGGAACTGGTACTCACACACAGGTCAAGAAACTTTGGATTGCTGTCGCTGAACTAAAAGTGGAATTCTGAAGTGGCTGAATCCTGGGCCCAATACTAACATCCATATTTTCACACTCTACAAAAGGTCTTGGCTATATTTTAAGTGTTGACTCTGGGTTTTTCCCATCTTTCCTGTTGTTACCTACATCCTTGTCTTTCTTCCACAGGATCTTCCTTTGGTTCCGTATGGTAACATCTTTCCAGTCCTTTCAAGGTTGATCACAGAAGGGGGCCTGCAGTATTCAGACTTGAAGAGGCCAAGTCAGAGATCAAAATCAAGAGACTGGCCCTTTGCAACTGGTTTCCTCTATCAGGCCTAGATGTTTCTACCCAGAATTTGGGACCGTGCACCCTGTTCCACAGAACTTTCTGACACCCTGGACGCCTTGGAGCAGACCAATGGGGGTGGGGAGTGCTTCTACATTGCTAGAAGAGGATCCCGAGAGATCAGACTCTTGGGTACTCTCTTTAGTGCCAGGGACTGAAGGGATTCCCATGGGTCTGAAGAAGAAGGGGCAGGGCTGGAGACAAGCAAATCGGTTTTTGAGAGTTAAAAGTGGATTGAGAGATAAACATCCATTCATTTTGCCACACAATCAACTCTAGCCAGACAAATTGGTGAAGCAGTGCAAACCCCTGATTATGGGTGCATCTCTAGACAAGCAACAATTAGAGCACCAGGCTGCTGTGAGTCAGCACTCACACCTCTTTGACCTTTCTCTGAGCAGCAAGCTCAGGAGCATCCCATACTTAGTTTCAGAAGCTAGTCCTGCAGAATGCTGATTCTGACCCTTGTGACAATTAGGAAACTACCTTCTTACACCCCAACTGGCTGTGTTGAATGCTTGATTAGTGGGTTCCCTGTGATCATCACAAAAGCACACTTTGCGCCTCATGGCTTGGAGAGGCATCTCAAAAAATGTTTAAAGGCTTAAACACACACACACACACACACACGCGCGCGTTGCTGAGTAAACATTTGTCCAAAAAGACATGGAAAATGTGTTGGGTGGGTTGAGGCTGTGATGCAGAAATAGAGGGAGAAAGAATTGGCATTGTAATTCAGTGCTGTTAAATGAGCAAAGGAATGTGGAAGAAGAGTTTGCAGGGGGAAATGTGCACGCTTCTTTGGGCAGGTGTATCTGTACATACTGTACCAGAGATAAAAATCTGAGAATATATATACTGAGCCAACCTCTTACAAACCACCTTCAATTCTCTGGAGGGAAACTGACTGTAGGCCTCATTGTTTGTAATTGTTTTCACTTTTTTATATTCTTATATGGGAAAGAATTGCCACAAAGTATTGTTGTTGTTTTTATTTTATTTCCTTTGCTGCATTCTGCTTTGGTCATTTCCATATGTTGAAAAATAAAAACATTGTACATTGAACTCTAGTACCCTTGGTCTAGTTATTACATTACTTCCCAATCAATGTGTAACTTACTGCTACTTGATTTCCCAATTTCCTCATTTAATAGACCAGTTCCCAGTTTTCATTTGCATGTGGGTGAGAAAGTGTACATGGCTTGTACAATACCTGACAGAATGGCTCTCCTGATTCTACCCAGACTCTATGATGAAGTTCTGGGGCTTATCTCTGACTGTCACCTCCAAGGGAGGTTCAGTTGGTGGCAACAAGGAGAAAGGCCTTTTTGGTGGTGGTTCCCAGTTATGGAAGGAGCTCTCTACCAAAGTCTACCTGACACCAACCGTACTATCTTTTTGGCACCAAGTAAAGACTGTCCTCTATGCTAAAGCCTTTGATTGTGTGGATCACAACAAATTGTGGCAAGTTTTTAAAGAGATGGGAGTACCAGACCATCTTATTTGTCTCTTGAGATACCTATATGCACGTCAAGAAGCAACAGTGAGAACTGGACGCGGAACCACTGATTGGTTCAAAATTGAGAAAGGAGTTCGGCAAGGCTGTATACTGTCGCCCTGCCTATTTAACTTATATGCAGAGCACATCATGAGAAGGGCAGGGCTAGATGAATCACAAGCTGGAATTAAGATCTCTGGGAGAAATATCAACAACCTCAGATATGCAGATGATACCACTCTCATGGCAGAAAGTGAAGAGGAACTAAAGAGCCTCTTGATGCGGGTGAAGGAGGAGAGCGCAAAAGTTGGCTTGAAACTCAACATTAAGAAAACTAAGATCATGGCATCCGGTTCTCTCACTTTCTGGCAAATAGATGGGGAAGAAATGGAGGTAGTGACAAATTTTATTTTCCTGAGCCCAAGATCACTGCAGATGGGGACTTCAGCCAAGAAATTAAAAGATGCTTGCTCCTTGGGAGGAAAGTTATGGCAAATCTAGACAGCATACTAAAAAGCAGAGACATCCCCCTGCCAACAAAAGTGCGTATACTCAAGGCTATGGTTTTCCCAGTTGCAATGTATGGCTGTGAAAGCTGGACCATAAGGAAGGCTGAGCGCTGAAGAATTGAGGCCTTTGAATTGTGGTGATGGAGAAGATTTCTACGAGTCCCTTGGACTGCAAGACAATCAAAACAGTCAGTTCTAGAGGAGATCAGCCCTGACTGCTCTTTAGAAGGCCAGATCCTGAAGATGAAACTCAAATACTTTGGCCACCTAATGAGAAGGACGAACTCCCTGGAGAAGAGCCTAATGCTGGGAACAATAGATGGCAAAAGAAGAAGGGGACGGCAGAGGATGAGGTGGCTGGATGGAGTCACAGAGGCAGTTGGTGTGAGCTTAGGTGGACTCTGGGAGATGGTGGAGGTCAGGGAGGCCTGGAGGAGTGTTGTCCATGGGGTCGCGATGGGTCGGATACGACTTCGTGACTAACAACAGCAACAAAAGACTGTCCTCTACTACAAGGCATTCAAGTAGCTTCTGGGGACTGCTAGCTGTTAAACAGATTGGAATACTTTCTTTTTTTCTTCTTTAAGCTATATAAATATAATTTTAATATGATTAATATGTGGTTTAAATGTTTTGAAATGAAGTTTTAATACAAAGTATCTTTTTTTGGTTTTTTAAAAATGTGCTTTGTGAACCACCCAGAGAGTTTTGGCTGTTGGGCAGTATAGATATGAAAGTAGAACCCCTCTAGTCCCATTTTTCCTTTAGGTATGCAGAAAAATAGGATTTAAAAAGTCAATTACATCTCCTAAGGCAGCCTACAATTAAAACTTGTAAACTATGTTAAACCTTTTAAAAATGATTTTAAAATTTAAAACATCACAAACTGAGTAAAAGACAAGAGAAAATCTTAAGAGTATGGGATGAAGCCAATTAAAATATGAGAAAGCCACACAAAACAAAATGGTTTTTGCAGCCCTTGCCACTGCATACCTGAAGCCAGTCTCAAAACCACTGGGAGAAAGGGAAGGGGTTTTAAGAGCAAAGGCCGCTATTTCCAAGAAATTTCTAAATCACTTCTAATACAAAAGTCATTGACCCCTCTGCTGGCCAGCAGGACAGCAAAACAACCACACAGAGAAAAAGGGGCAGTTTCTCCATAACAGGAGAATGCTCTCGATATTCCTCAAAATATTGTTGTTGGCTTCAGGTTTTAGTTGCATGTCCCCCTTGAGCAATTCCTGAGGCCCCAATATACCTCTTGCTCCTGCTCTGGCTCCTGCTCAGCACCCAGTGGCTCTCCCTTGAGTGCCACCATTTCAGTTCCTAAAATGTCTTAGTGCAGCAGTGTTAAGACGAGTGCAAGGGTGAATTCTTGATGTTCTACTGCATATCTGTTGTGTGAAGGGCACAATACCAATTGGAAGGAGGAAAGTTGGGCTCAGGTACATGTACTCATCTTGGTCTCCTGACCCCCAATAATCTTCAGAGAGCATTTTCTTGTCTAATTATGCAAAGAATTGTTTCCTTAGACTGTTAGGCCCCGTTGTGTCTGTACAGTTCTTTTGGGGTGGTTAATTGGTGCTGGTGGCAAGACATAGTCATGCAGCCTTTCTGCAAAGGTTTATTGGAAAGCCTTCCAGAGTTTGAAGGATCCTGGAGGAAGGGTAGGGTATACATGCCATAGGATCTCTGTCCCCAAACCCTGATTTCCTCTCAACCATTCAGAGTGGGAAAACAGTACACACCCACACACACAGAGGGCCAGCCCAAGACATTAGCCCAACTGCCTGGGACCAAGGACAAGAAAGATGGCTATTGGCTATGCTGGCTGGGGATACTGGGAGTTGCACTTCAACACCTAGAGGGCACCAGGTTGAAGAAGGCTCCTGCAGAAGAACACCTCTTTAGAACCCTTCTGGTCCTATTTCTATAGCACCTTCTATGTACACAGCACTTTGTAAGAACAAAATTCCCCTAATTTGTTAAACTGATGAGAGAGCCCATGGGCTATGGAGAGGTAGTGAAATAAATATATAAAATAAAAAGTGGTGTGCAAATGTTTCAATTACACACGTGTTGCTTTTATTAAAACCTGCTCCCTCTCCAAGGAACTTACAACCCACAACTTTGCCAGGTGGAAGTGGAGGCGTCAGGGAACAGCAAAGTCTTCAGTGCAGTTCTGTTTGGGCCACCACCGTTGTTTAAGCTCCGGTACAAGCAGACCTGGAAAGCGGGTTGTGGCAAACAGGACAGCTTGGGAAGCTGGGGAAAATAAGGCCTCCAGGACAGCTCGAAGCCGAAGAAATCTCTGGAAAAAGGGAGGCTTTTTTGAGCTGGAAGCGGAGAAGAAAGAAGGGCATATGGGATAGAAGATCAGGGTGCAGCCTTCCCTAACCGGGTTTCCTTCCAGATGTTTTGGACGCCGTTTCAAGGACTCCAAGCCATGCTGGCGGGGACTGATGGGTGCAGCAAAACATCCAGCAGGTTGGGAAAGGCTGGAGCGGAGAGATAGCAGGGAGGGAAGGGAAAGCAGCAACGGGGGGCGTCGAAGATAAGAGCAAGGTGGTTGGCAGCACGGCGGCCTCACTGCAATTCTTTCCCGCAACCCCTTGCACAGTCGCCCCTGTTCTTAGGAGCAAAAGACTACACTTTCATCTATTACGAGAGAATTAAAAATTACGAAGATGCACCCAGCCTAGGTTCTTCTTCCTCGTCTGACTTTCCGTTGGGTTCCACCCCCAGTTTCGCGCTTTGCGAAAGCGAAAGCAGGAGAGCAAACCTTCACCGTCATGTCGGGCTATTTCGGACGTATGCTGTGCTTGCTCCTTCCTATGCTGCCTGCCTGTAAGTCGCCGCGCATGTGCCCTCGTCTCCCGGTGTCGTAGCGCCCTCCCCACGTTAGGTCCCTTTGCTAACCGGATCGAGGGGCGCTCTCATCCCTCCGGTGCGGGGGTGGGAGGGCAAGCAAAGACGGGCCGTAGGGTAAGCAAGGCGGGTAGGAAGAGAAGGGGGTCGGCTCGTATTGCTCAGGCCAGATGCGCCTTGCAACTCTGCGCAGTTTAGCTCTTCAGTCCCCGGAAGTCTCCCCCTTAGCCACCCCACTTGGGGGAGACGCTCGGCGTTGGCGGGAAGGGACTCGTTCGCCGGGCCCCTCTGAAAGGGCGAGATCGACACGCTGCCAAATGATCGAAAATAAACTTTCCAGCTTCAGCTTATTCTTGAAGCTGAATGGTGGAGAAATTGGGACAGACCAAAGGAAAATGCCTCCTCACAGAGCAAATCCATGCTTCAGCTGTGGAATTTGCTATCTCAAGTTGTAGGGTTTCTTTTCATTGGTAGTGGGGGGTAACCCACTGACGTACTGATGTTTACACTCTAAAGGAAGGGCTCTTTCTGTGTTTCGAAGCATTTCTGTGAGTAATATTCACAGAATCATAGGATACTAGAGTTGGAAGGGGTCATGAAGGTCATTGAATCCAACGCCCCGCTATTGCAGGACACCAGGTTACACCATCCCACTCTGATGGCTGTCCAGTTTCTTTTTGAATGTCTCCAGTGTGGGAGAGCCCACCACCCCTCCAGGCAGCTGGTTCCACTGTTGCATTGCTCTGACAGTGACGAAGCTCTTCCTGATGTCCAGCCTGAATCTGGGTTGTTGCAACTTGAATTGATTATTCCATGCCCTACACTCTGGCATCAGTGAGAAGAGATCTTGACCTTCCTGTTTGTGACAGTCTTTCAGGTACTTAGAGGAATATCATGTCCCTTGCCCTCAGTCTTCTCAAGGCTGAACATGCCCAGTTCTCTCAGTCTCTCCTCATAGGGCAGTGTTTCCAAACCATGGATCATTTTTGTTGTCCTTCTCTGGACCTTTTCTAATTTTTCTGCATCTTTCTTAAATCTTGGTGCCCAGAACTGGACACAGAATTCCAGATGAGGTCTGAGGAGTATGGAAGAACTGCTACTTCTCATGATTTAGAAGTAATATTTCTGTTCATGCATCCCAAAATAGCATTTCGTTTTGGTGGCTGCATCACATTGTTGGCTCATGTTTAGTCTATTGTCCAAAATTACTGCAAGATTTTTTTCTTTTTCTTTTGAGCCACGTATTTCCCATCTTGTATTGATACATTTGGTTTCCTTTTCCTAGGTGGAGGACTTGGCACTTGTCCTTATTGAATCTCAGTCTGTTGCTTTCAGCCCAGTGTTCAAGTTTATCAAGATCACCCTGGATCTTCATTCTGTCTTCCAGGGTGTTTGCTATTCCACCCGGTTTTGTATCATCTGCAAATATGATGATCTTTCCTTGTACTTCCTCGTCTAAATCATTAATAAAGATGTTGAAGAGCACTGGGCCCAGGACTGAACCCTATGGCACCCCACTAGTTACCTCCACCCATTAACCAAGCACAAGGTAGCACAGTGCTGTATCTGTGGTATAGAGTGTTTTCAGCCTTTCACAAGGCATATTTTCTGGTTTGCTTTGATTTAAAATTTAATACCAGATTTTCCTTGCTCTTAAAAAACAAATACAACAAAAAAGACTGAATAACTTGGGGGAGTCCCTGGAGGACAACGCCACCATAAAAGAGCCCGGAAGTGAGCGAAGGATCACAAGGCCACCATAAATGTCTCCCATAAAGAAGTTTGTAGTGATGAGTCCCAATTTAGATGGCTTTATTTATTTATATCTCAGCTTTTTTCCTTCCAAAAATTCCTTTCTCAGGCTGAAGGAACCAGCTGAAGGAAGGAAGCTTTTGGTGCAGGTTGAAGTGAAGTAGGGAAATTTTAAAAAACCCCAAACACTTAACAGAATGTTGTGTGATCCCAGAAGTCACATCTGCTTCTGCCCGCAGTGCAAAGGGTAGCAGCTGTGGCTAGTTGGGTTTGCCTGGAGCTAAAGTAGGTAAGAAAAAAAAGTACTTGGGCTTCCCACCTGAAGTGGCAGCTGGGAAAGTGTAAAAGTGAAGTGCGTTGCTATTGAAGGGTAATGTGCAAATAGAAATCATGTAAGGATTTTATTATACTTATCAGTATATAAATATCCCTTTCATTATTTGTGGAGAAGTAGAGGCTCGAAGCTTCATCCCCATCAAATTAAAAGTTTTCAAATGCTTTGAAGCGTCCTGATTTGTCCAAAGAACCTTTGGAAATGGTCAGGATGCGAAGTCCTCTACAAAGAACTACAGTTTTCAGAAGGAGCCCTGATAGCTGGACTGATTTAAAAGGGGTTCAAGTCTGTAGGCTTAGATTCCAGTCACATCTTTCTAGTTGCAACTTTCCTTGCTGTTTTTTTCCAGGGTCAGCTCTGACAGTCACTGTGCCTTCGTCCCCAATCCAGGCCAGGCCAGGCTCTGATGTACTGCTCCCATGCACCATTTCTGAGACCATAGTTCTTGACCGCCTGGCTGTGATGTGGAAGATCAGTAACAATGTCATTGCTCGATATGAGAATGGCTTTATAACAAAAAGGCCAGGGGCAATGATGACAACCGAGCAGCTGCGAGTAGGCAATGCCAGCCTCCTGCTCCCGAAGGTGCATGAAGGAGATGCTGCTGTTTATACGTGTTTTGTTATCCTTATGCCTGAAAGTGCAGAAAAGTCACTGGAGCTGAGAATAGAAGGTAAGGAAAGTAGAGGAAATATGGGTGAGACTTATGTTCTTCTACTCATAAAGTGCTTCACATAAAACACAGTTTTAAAGTATATCATTTCAAGGTTAAGCAAGTGTTGATCTTCAGTCTGGATGTGTGAGGAATCTTTCTGGCACTTCTCCCAGGACTCTGGTCTGCTTTGCAGTCCATAATCCTGGTATGCGTGCCCAGTATTTGTGGGACTCTTGCCAGGACTCCAGCTCCACATCTTCCGCAAGAAGCATCTCCCATGCCACATGGAGCTGCTGTTTGGGCAGCTGCAGCTGATGGGTGCAGCTGCCCTAAAGAAGGGTGGTCAAGAGGGACTCACCTGGTAAGCTCTTCACAATTCCTGCACAAGCAGCATCCTGGCCAGAAAGGGTCACCTGTTGTGCAGCTGGGAGCATGCGTACATTCACAGACTTCCCTTGGGTTCCTGTTACTGTTCCCAACTCCCCTAACTGAGGCCGTGATTGCTGGGTCTAGTAGGATTTTGAGTCCAGCAAAATCCAAAGAGCCACCAGCTCATCTCCCTTAGTTTAACTTTCCTTATTACCACTTCATAAATACTTCATCTTGTCTTGGTACCAAACAGACATTACAGGGCATAGTTTTACTGACATCTTCCCCATCCTGGTATAAAGGAGAAAGCGCTTGTGAGTGTGTATTTTGTGTGTCTGCCTCTTTTTATGCAGTGTGTGGGTAAAGAGGGCAAAACATGATCTTGTCCCCTACCTTATTTCAGCTTTGATGTTAGTGAGCTGAAAATGTATCAGAGGCGAATGCTTCTCCTTTCACATCCCTTCAGGATAGCAGTGGGATATCTGGATGGGTTTTCGGGAGATGGTGGGAAGAGCCCCTTTCCCCACTCTACCAAGGGGCTCTGTCAGCCTGGGCAAGCAGCAGATTAGGACAGAATGGGAATACTCTGATACCAGAGGTGGGCTTTGGTTGGGTAGCCAGAGGACGCCATCTTCTCCTCACTCTCCCTTTACTCGGTCCACAGCTCCTCCAAGACTATCACTCGAACCAAGAACGCTTCCGTTATTCCAGCGAGGATCAGTGACGTGCACAGCATCACATTTCTACCCTGACACGATCTCTTTCACGTGGCTCAGGGATGGCAAGCCTGTGGAAGGCCTCAGATCTCTCCCTGCTGTGCTGGGCTCCGATGGCTTGTACAATGCCACGAGCATCCTGGACCTCACCCCAAGTGTCTCTGATGCCGGTGCCCACTTCTCCTGCCAGGTCAACCACACTGCAATCAGAGGCCTCCTTACCCAAAGCTTTCTGCTGCAGCTGCACGGTGAGTGGCTCCCAGAGTCCTGGCGCTGCCCACACTCCCGTTCCTGCCACGACTTATTCTGCTCCCCCCAAAATGCAACCGCTCTGCCCCAGAGTGCCCAGCTCTAACTGTCTGCTCCTCACTTCCACCATCCTCAGCCTGGTGCCTTCCAAGATAAGTGCTTATGCTGGGTGGGGAATGATGGGTGCTGTAGTCCAAAACTTCTGGAAGGCACCCAGGAGAGAATGCTGCTGTACGCCTTGGGAAGGGAAAGGTCATTTGTGTCCAGCGCTGCTTTCTTGCCGGAACCACCAGCTTCTCTGAGTCCGGTGGAAGTGGGGTGATTCCACACAGCACCGGGCGTAGCTCTGTAATTATCATGCAATGACCATCTTGAGCACAAAGGTCTTTGCACATGTTTTTAAATAAGTAACTTTTCTTTTTGCATTCAGGGACTAAATGGAAGCCAAATGGGGCTCACGGGTGTGTGTTGTCCACTGTTCTTCTATGTTGTCTACAAGGAGGATACCACTCTGTCCCAGCTTGTCCATGGGAGGGAGGCCTGGCCCTTCTCTCCCTTGTTACTTTCTTTACAGAAGTCACCGCCAGCTGATTCAGCTGCAGTGGGAGCTGTCTTCCTGAGGGAAGTTACCGCTGGCGCAGTTGGCTTGCCAGCCCCACAGCACAGAAGGAAGCTCCCCCATCCCTCCCCACGTGTTCTGCTCTGGATGCGGTGACAGCTGACACTTATGTGAAATGCTGCAGCGCATTTAATGCGATGTGTGGTTTGCTCCTCCGTGTGCTCTCTCTGTAGCAGCCCCCACAGTGGTTGTTTGCCCGGGCTTTGTGCACCCCAGCCTAGTGCGATATTCAGGAGTGCACCTTTTCTTCCTCCCCTCACAGCTCGCCCAATCCTCCACATCCTCACTGTGCCCCAAGAGAAGAATTTTGGGGGAGCCAACTGCCTAGTGAGAGGGTTTTACCCAAAACACATTAAAGTCGAATGGCTGAAAAACGATGTACTGCTGGAAACGCTGAATTCTCCTCTGTACAACATGACTGATGGGACCTACTCCATTCAAAGCGCCATCTTTCTAAAGGAGAGTGATGCTGAAGTCAGCTATGTCTGCAGGGTATGGCATGAGTCACTGGACACCCCTCTGAAGATGGCAGTCAACTGGCAGCCCAAAGGTGGGCATGATGGGATTTTCCAGACAGAGGCAATCACCCCCAAGTCATCTCAGCCTATAACTATTGCATCTCCCAATGACGTATCTTCTGATTCAGGGGTCCTGGTGGTATCTCCCTCCACCTGCTTGAGTTTCTGGATTGGAATTTTGCTATTTGTCCTGGGCCTGCTCCTAGGAATTGCTATACTGATCATCTACTATAACGGTAAGTGTCCTGAAGGACTGTGGGCTCTGGGCTGGTGCTGGAATTGTGGACAGAAGAACAGAAGAGTCGGTGCAGGGGCATGTGACTCACTTTTGCTCTCTTTACAGTCAAGCTTAGATCAGCTCCAGAAAGAAAAGTTAAGCAAAACACTTCTGAAAAGTCTGAATTTGAGAGCCTGCATGGCACCGGTTCTGAGACTGAACCTTCTTCTCCAAGACAGAAGAGTGAGCACATCCTCATTAAAAATGAAGGCAAGGACCATGCTATGGCAGAAGCCTGGACAGAAAAGTCAAGTGACACTTGTGATGCAGCGCTGTAGTAGTTGCTAGGCTCTGCAGAGCAATGCACCCACCCACCCCCAGTGGCTTGTCAGGGGAGGAAGGCTGATCCACCGTATGAGTACTTGCATGCTGGTAGGGGCTTGTAGGAGTGGGATCCCTGCAATCAAGCAGACCAGCTGCGACCCACAGGAAGCTGCATAAGAAACATCTCAGTCCTGTCCAGGTCTGCTCCACCAACACTAGTCTCTGTGGTTGGCTTTTTCGTGTTCCTGATCTGGCTCCCCCAGTGTTTCCATTCCTGTCTTGATTCTTGTGTGTTCCTGACTCTGACTTTGCCTCTGGCTCTACCACATCTCTCCAAGTTTACCATCTACCCCCGTCACACCTAGTCCTGCAAAAGGATGCCATGCCATGGACAGCTCCATGGCGAGTCAGAAGCTCTCGAACATGGAGACTTCTGAGATTCCAGTCTCGAACATGGAGACTTCTGAGATTCCAGTGCCTGGGATGGGAGGCGAGCTTTGCCTTCTCATCATCTGACCCTAGATTTGTTTCACTAGATAGGCAGTTTCACTTCATCCTGGTGTCTCCCATGTCCTCCCTGCAGACCATAATGCCCTCCCTGGGGTCACTGTTGCAGTGTTGGAGAAGCAGTTGGCCTGCTTCGCTTTGTCCTACTGTGGGGCAGGTCAGCTCTCCAACTCCTGTTCTGAGGTTCCAGAGCTCTGTCTAACCTCAGAGGGTAATCTGAGTCATTTTGTGCTTTTAGGTACAGTTGTCCAGGACCCACAGGACTGATCATTAAGTTGGTTTGCTTTTAGTAATCTGTATTCTTCCAAACTTTATGGTTTTTGTATTGTATAGACTGCACCGGCAGAATGCTGAGGAGGATATTAAGGTTCAACAGGTAGTAGAGTGAACTTACCCAGTGTCTGAGTACTAAAGATAATGGTCTTTCTTGCGTACTGCCTCCCCCAGCCTTTCTGTAGGCAAAGGCTGCTTTTGCTTTGAAAACAAATCAACTTGCTTTACTGAAGTAGCTTTGCTGAAATAGGGAACAGAGGAACTGTATAGAATCTATGGCAAGCGGGTTTGTCATTCAATTTGGCTTGGGAAGAAGAATTGACATGTCACTTACTCAATTGACTTCATTTTTTATTTTTATTTTCATTAAAAAGTAGAGTATAAAAAAGAAAAAAATGATTCCACAGGATCTTACACAAATACTACAGATAATATCAGTCTTATCCAGTTGACTTTAGAAGTTATAGAATCATGGATTAGTAGAGTTGGAAGAGGCCATGAATGTCATTGGGCCCAACCCTCTGCTGTTGCAGGACACCAATTTACACCATCCAAGTCCAGGAAACCAAACTGCCGTGGATGAGTGTAAGGTTTGTTTGTTTGTTTGTTTGTGTGCTTGTTGATATTCTGCATCCATATTTCATCATTATATTCAATGAACTATATATCCATCTTTACCACAAGTGGTCTGTATTTCCACCTTCAAAGCAAGTTTGATTATGTGTGTCCTTGAATTTGGAGCTGAGGTGCCTTGCCAGACTGAGTTTCTGGGATCAATCCACCCTAGGACCAGGATGTCCGAAAGCCGCTAACTGCCATATGAACCCTCATGAACATAAAGACCATGAGCTTTGTAGAAGATGTGATGGAAGTAGAACCATCAAGAACTGGTTTCTTAAGTATCAACAAAACTACCTATACTTTTGGACTCTCTTTTGGACTCTCTGTGCACTTCAAGATGTACCATTATGCTGCTGTCTTTCAGCATCCAACCTGTTCGTGGTCAGTTACTGAAGATCGTGTTCCAGCTTGTGTGTACACAAGGGTGCCAGCGAGCTCAAAAGCTTCACCCTGAGCAATCATGGATGAAGGCCATGGTAGGGAAGGGGCCATAGCCTGATCTGCATATGCAAGGTTCCAGCTTCAGTCCCAGACCTTTCCACTTTAGACAGATGCAGCAGCGTGTGGCAGGAGAGGTGGGCAAACAGCCTGGGCTGATCGAAGGCAGCTTTCTTACGTTCCTGGGGAGTTGAAGTTTGGTGCGCAACATAAAATGTCAAGCTAGAAGAAGCCAGAGGACCATGGGGTCCAATCCACTGCTCAATGCAGGACTCCCAGTTAAACCATCCCTCTAAGACGGCTGCCCAGTTGCATCTTGAATGCATTTAGTGTGGGATAGCCCACAACCTGTCGGAGTCATTGGTGTTGATATGTGCGCATGCTCAGAGGAGGCTCACATGCGCAGACAAGGGAGTGGAGGTTCTAGTGAGAACCAGAACTCCAGAGAAGAAGAGGGGGAGTCAATCATTGTCCCAACAAGAGTACAAAGCTCTCACCCTCCTTGCCTAGATGCTTTGACTAGCGGAACAACAGGCGGTATTTTGCTGCAAGCGGGGGAAGCTGAAGCACAGGATCAAGGCACTTGAAGGGCAGACATGCGGCTTGATACTGGTCTGAATTGTGAAAACAAAGGGTCTTGGGGATCCGAGGGGCTTCTTGGGAATATTGAGGGTGCTCGTTCACGCAGGCACACCTGCAGGCTAGGACAGCTGGAGTCTCGATTAGAGGAACAGCTGCAAGCTGGCTTCATAGTGCTTGCCTGCTAGGGACCATCCCCAGAGGGTGCATAAGAAAAGTGTGGGGTGACGTTAGTGTTAGTCGGAGTGAGAGGTCAACTTTGTATTCTGTATTATGTGTGTTGTGAATACCTTGTAGTTGTTCAGCTTAAAGAGAATAAAGACTTTTGTAGTATCTTCTGGAGTGGTTATATAAGCCGTCCTGAGGCTATGCGATGGGACGGCATACGAATGCTTGAAATCAAGCAAGCAAGCAAGCAAGCAAGCAAGCAAGCAAGCAAGCAAGCAGGGAAGGGGTGCCTGGCTCATGACAGTTGTACTGCTCTAACAGGATTTTCTTCCCCCTGATACCTGGTCGGAATCTGGCTTCCTGTAACTTGAATGCATTATTTTGTATCCTGCACTCTGTGCTAAGTGGTATATAGATGACACATTTCTTATCAAAAGTGTTCTTGTTCTAACCCTGAGCTTCCATGTAAAGTGCCTGTTGCCCACATGGATACTGGCCATCAACAAGTCCTTGTTTCCAGTGAGAAAGGAACTACATGCCTTCTACAAAGTGGTCAGTGCTACATGTCTTTCTAAATACTTACTACTTGTATCATTTGTAATGCTTCCACCAATTTATCCAGAACAGATATTAAGCTAATCAATTTTCTCCTACAGATGTAGCTCTCTGTATTTTCTGTGAGATGCTTCTATAGCTTTCTTTGTTTCAGCAGTTCAACTGAGGTGGAAAAAGTTTGCTGTTTTTGTGGAAGTTGGAAATCCTTGTTGGTCTGCTGGAAAATCGCCCTGAGAGCTATCATTAGATTGCCCTGGTTAGAGGATAGGAAGGAAGGAAGTCTCACAAGGACCTTCTGGGGAGATACTTCCAAGCACTAAGGGCAGCAGGGCAGAAAAACCAGAGTTACTCTTTACTATTATGACTGCACTGGCTTTGTTTGCCCAGTTACCCTGCAGGGGCCAAGGACGTACTAAGAGGTTTAATGTATCTGTAGCTCCTCCTTCTGGCAATTGCTTTGGGGACCTGTAAAGGCGTAGGGATCCAACAGGCTTTTATGGCTACTTATGGTTCATGGCTACTTCAGAGTCTTTACATCATGGGGAACTACAGAGCCCATTAACTCTAAAACTGGATGTTTAAACTCCTCTAAGTGAGTCATTTGAGCCACAACATCATGGCATGAAGGAAATCACACAGGCTGCCTGCTGTGAATTTACAGAGTAGGGCTGTACTGAAAAAGACAGCCTTTGGAGGCAGTAAGACTTCAGAAGCCTGATCACAAGCAGACAGAATAGCACCCAGTTTTGAATGCACTTGAAGCAAAAGTTTATCTCCATAGCAATTTTAGGTTCGCGCTCTGATCCTGGTCTGCTTTGGTCCTCTGTCAAGAGCTGCTCCACTAGATGGAATTTTTGAGACCAGAACTTACCACGAGCCAAAGTAAAACTGCAGGGGTTGGATCCAAGATCCGCTTGCAGAGGAGAGAAGCCCCCTCTGCCCATTCAGAAGGATCTGCTGACACACCAAGTGGCATTTTCGGGGACTGGAGTGGGGAGGGAACAAGAAAGTCTGCTGCCACCAGTCTTGTTCCATGTGCCTAAATCTGGATCCATCCCCAGATCTTCTTATGAATGCTAGGATTTAGCCTGGGTCATGTACAAAAAAACTCATCCATGGTCATCAGCTCTGAGAACTTGCAAGCAATTTCTCCTTTTTTTGATTAGAGCCAATGTGGCATGGGGGTTAGAGAGCTGTACTGGTGACCTGGGAGATCCTAGTCCCCACTCGGCCATGAAGCTCACAGGGTACCTTTGGGCCAGTTACTCACTATCAGCCTAACTTGCCTCACAGGGTTGTTGTAAGGTTAAAAACATGGAGTAGAGAAGAACTATGTAAGCCATCATGGATTCCTCATAAGAAGAAAAAAAAGCAGGAAATAAATGCAATGTAAAGATTATAGTTTGAAAGCTTTTTCTGGGGTGATATCCAATGTTAGTCCTATGTAGAGTAAGCCTGTTGAAATGAATGGGACAAGTTAGTTACAACTAGCTTACATCCTGTCCATTTCAATCAGTCTGCCTTATGTAGGAGTAACATTGGATATCAATCCTGGTAGTATCAGTTTGGTTGTAGTCTAGAGAGTTTAGATACCATTCTGTACTTTCTTACCTGGGAGTAAGCCCCATTGAATCCAATAGTTACTTGCTGATGTCTTCTCAAAACTTATTTCTGAGAAGACAAGAATAGGATTGCATTGTTTAGCTCCTACTCTGTGAAAATGACTTGCTACCAAAGATGCAGTAGAGGTGGCAGGGGGGATTCAATATTGGGTAGAGGGGGAAAAGGTGAATGCCTTTTTTAAATACAAAAAGCTTTTTTTTCCAAACTAAATTAACTCCTAGTCAATGAAAGAATAATTATTTTCCTTTTGCCTTTTAATGTCTTTGTCTGCGTGTGCTCTCTCTCTCTCTGTATGTGTGTGTGTGTGTGTACACACACAGAGAGAGAGAGAGGCTAAATAAATACTGTCAAATAATATTTATATAGAGTTGAAATTCACTACCTATGAATAGTGAAGAAAACTGACAAGAAGAAAATGGATGCATTTCAGACATGGTCCTGGAGGAGAGCTCTGCAAATACCCTGGACTGACAGACTGATAAACAAGTGAGTCCGAGTTCAAATCCAGACAAAGCTTTCCCTAGCAGCAAAAACGACAAAGCTGACGCTGTCATGCTGTGGGCAAATCCTGAGGGCAAAACTCTTATTGAGAAGACAAGTCGAAGGCAGAAGAACTAAAAGAAGCCCAACTACGAGATGGATTCACTCCATAAAGGAAGCCACCGCCTTGAATTTACAAGAACTGAGCAGTGCTGTCGCGGCCAGGATATTTTGGAGGGCTCATTCATAGGGTCGCCATAAGTCGGAGGCGACTTAACGGCACACGGCAACGACCAAATTGGAATATAAGCCATTTCCCGCACCAGCTACACTTGCATGAACAGCTCGGCAGGGTGGAAGGAGGAAAAATAACCCAGCAGCCCCGACCCAGACAAACAACCTCGGGCGCCTCTCCCCCGATTTCCCCTCCCGCCTTATGTAAACAACAACAACGCGTCATTAAGTAAGAGCTCTGAAAGAAGGAAAACTGCAATCCCCAGGATTCCCAGCACACAGCAGGGGGCGGGGCGATCAAACCGCGATGCGTCTCTGAGACGAGACTGACAGGGAGGTGGCGTCCAATGGGACCGCAGGGAGGTGGAGTATGCCGGATATCGAGACCAATGAGAAGGGCTTGCCGCTGTCATGGCGGAGACGGTAAATGAGCGAGTGGGTGAGCTGCATGGTTTGGGCTCGGGGGCTCGGCGCTCGGGTGACGCCGCTCTCCTTCCTTCTTCCCTCCCTCCCTGCCTGCAGGTGGATGCCGACTCCTACAGCGACTCCGAGCCGGAGGGCACCCCCAAGAAGCCCCTCCTCAAGCGCCGCCGCTTCTTCGCGGATAGCGCCGTCCCCGCGGTCCCGGTCTACTCGGAGAAGGTGCGCGCCTGGCGCGGCTGACTCCTCCTGGAATGCCCCGGTGGCTCTCGCCCAGAATAGTCCCCGCTCCCCTCGCGTTGAAGCCGGGGAGGGGGTTGCTTGCGGTTTGGTATTGTAGGTGGGGTGGGGGTGGGGGTGGGGGTGGGGGTGGGACGATTTTGGAGTACAAAATGAAGCAGGGCACGGGCTGGTAGAATTTTGTCAAGAGAATACGATGGTCATAGCAAATTTTGTCAAGAGAATACGATGGTCTTCCAACAACCCAAGAGACAGCTCTACACATGGACATCACCGGATGGTCAACACAGAAATCAGATTGACTATGTGCTCTGCAGCCAAATATGGAGAAGCTCTGTACAGCCTGTAAAAACAAGACCAGGAGCTGACTGTGGCTCAGATCATGAGCTTCTTGTTGCAAAATTTAGGCTTAAATTGAAGAAAGTAGGGGAAAGCACTAGGCCACTCAGGTATGACCTAAATCATATTCCTGATGAATATACAGTAGAGGTGACAAATAGATTTAAGGAATTAGATCTGATAGAGTGCCTGAAGAAATATGGACAGAGGTTCATAACATTGTACAAGAGGTAGCAACTAAAACCATCCCAAAGAAAAAGAAATGCAAGAAAGCAAAATGGCTGTCTGAGGAAGCTTTACGAAGGGAAGCGAATCATGGAGAAAGCTAGGGAGTTCCAGAAAAACATCTATTTCTGCTTCATTGAATATGCTAAAGCCTTTGATTGTGTGGATCACAACCAACTGTGGCAGGTTCTTAAAGAGATGGGAGTACCAGACCATCTTATTTGTCTCTTGAGATAACTATATGCGGGTCAAGAAGCAACAGTGAGAACTGGACACGGAACCACTGATTGGTTCAAAATTGAGAAAGGAGTTCAGCAAGGCTGTATACTGTCGCCCTGCCTATTTAACTTATATGCAGAGCACATCATGAGAAAGGAGGGCTAGATGAATCACAAGCTGGAATTAAGATTTCTGGGAGAAATATCAACAACCTCAGATATGCAGATGATACCACTCTCATGGCAGAAAGTGAAGAGGAACTAAAGAGCCTCTTGATGCGGGTGAAGGAGGAGAGCGCAAAAGTTGGCTTGAAACTCAACATTAAGAAAACTAAGATCATGGCATCCAGTTCTCTCACTTCCTGGCAAATAGATGGGGAAGAAATGGAGGTAGTGACAGATTTTATTTTCCTGGGCTCCAAGATCACTGCAGATGGGGACTTCAGCCAAGAAATTAAAAGATGCTTGCTCCTTGGGAGGAAAGTTATGGCAAATCTAAACAGCATACTAAAAAGCAGAGACATCCCCCTGCCAACAAAAGTGCGTATAGTCAAGGCTATGGTTTTCCCAGTTGCAATGTATGGCTGTGAAAGCTGGACCATAAGGCTGAGCGCCAAAGAATTGAGGCCTTTGAATTGTGGTGCTGGAGTAGACTCCTGTGAGTCCCTTGGACAGCAAGGTGATCAAACCGGTCAGTCCTAGAGGAGATCAACCCTGACTGCTCTTTAGAAGGCCAGATCCTGAAGATGAATCTCAAATACTTTGGCCACCTAATGAGAAGGAAGGACTCACTGGAGAAGCCTAATGCTGGGAACAATCGATGGCAAAAGAAGGGGACGGCAGAGGATGAGGTGGCTAGATGGAGTCACTGGGGCAGTGGGTGTGGGCTTGAGTGGACTCCGGGGGATGGTGGAGGACAGGAAGGCCTGGAGGAATGTTGTCCATGGGGTCACAATGGGTCGGACACGACTTCACGACTAACAACAACAGCTCTCTACTCAAATTTACTGGCTCTCTGAATTGATTTTGAGCTGCCTTGCCCCCTGCCATGCTGTTTGGCAGATACGTAGGATCATGCCCTTACTGACCCTTTCTTCAAGAATACCTGGATCCTAACCCACATCCCAGTCCCTTATTATAACCCTTATTAATCTGCTCTGACAAATCCAGGGAGAGAGCTGCAGTATCTACAGCCACTAATCATCCTCATCCAGAGACCAAACTATGATTCTGTGAAAGTCTCTATCTGATCCCGTTGGCTTGCTGGATCATTGTTTATCATGGGGACTTTTAAATAGCTGCTGCTTATTCCGAAGCACCTTTGTTGTATAAACTGCTGCAGGGGCCCCATAATTTGTGCTTACATTGTTGATTTGCCTCGATCAACCTCCTATAGCTCTAATGTGTTCCTTATATTTTTGTAAGCTTGACTTTGAAACTTTCCCTCTCGCTGGAGAGAACCCTGGAATCCTAGCACCGTACTTCCACAGTGGCTAGTCCATCTTCCCTCTTCACCCTAGCAGTCCTGGGAGGAGTCCTGAGTTCTTCCACATCTTTGCCTCTAATCCACAGGTTCAGAACAGTCTCCAGCTTTTTTCTGACACTTTGAAACTGCCGGCTCAAATCCCTGAGCTGTCTTCCACATCTCGGGTCCTCAGTGTATCAGATGATGAGGAAGAGGTTCCTACAAAGCATGCAGAGGAAGAAACAAGGTCTGATTTCTTCTTTTCCTTGTTCTCTCCACTTAACTGGTCTTGAAGCTCCAATTAAAACCATTCCTCTATCTATCCTTCCTTCTGCAGATGTAAAGACCTATCACCTTCATCTCCGTCTCCACCTCCGCCACAGCCAAGGAAAACACTCCGTGAACCCCGGTAAAAGGCTGGGATCATCTGGAAGGGGAGTAGATTACATAGAGCATTGCAGGAGAGGGGGATAGTGAGGAAGAAGTAGAGCAGCATCCTTTTTAATTTTAATTTTTAAAATGTACAAATACAAAATAAATCATATAATGAAAGGAAAAAACACAAAATGCACAAAAGAAATAATGTAGAAGAAAATCACCCTTAGTGCACCCCTCCACCAGGACCGTGGCTGTGTAGTATTTTTTCTTTCATTTTTCCACTGTTTCAGAAATACCCCCTTCCATCTAAAATTGCATTACATCTATTGGAGGTTTAATACCCTCCCCTTTTATTAATATGTTAATGAATAGACCCCATATGTTGTTAAAATCAGTTTTCTTTATCAGTTCTTTTTTTCTCCTTAATCTCACACTTCAGTTTATCATTAACGGCTATATTCCAAACTTCTTTATACCATTCAATTAACTGAACGGCTCTTGTTTCTCCTTCCAGTTCTTTGCTATTATCAGTTTTGCTGCTGTTACCAAGTATTCCATTTCCATTTCTTTTCACAAAAGTTTAACAACAATGCTATTTCAGGATCCACTTCAATTTAAATTTAAATCCACTTCAATTTAAAATCTTGCTAAGCTCCTGAAATATCATCCAAAATTTCTTAATATTGATTATCCATATAAAATAATTTTACTGGCATCATGTACTAATTCCATACTAATGTATAAATTTTCCTTAATTCTAATTGACATACTTTTTAATATTCTCTAATACCATATTTTCCCCCATTGATCCTTGTCTATATCCTTCTCTAAATCCATTTCCCGTGAAATTTTAAAAAGATCATGTATGGCCTGGCCTCCCTGTCTAAAGTGGAGCAGCATCCTAGATTTGTTGGGGTCCAGGATACCTAGTTATTGCAGTAAAGCATGGGCAGCCTCACTCCAATTTCCCTGACAATTTTCTGCATGGGAAGTAAGAAGAGAAGGAAAGGGGTGATCCGCCCACTTCAGGTCTGGCCTTGCCTACAGCTAGCTTACTGTCAATTTGAAGGCCCCAGTAGATCCTTTCAAGGGAATACAGGAAAAGGGTTTTCCACTCCTGCAGTAAAAACCTTTTCAGCCTGCTACAGTGACTGACATGAGGTATTTTTAAGGCATCCTATGCTACATTAGTATCACCTGGAAACTGGTGTAAACCCTGGATTAATGTCATTTGCTATATAAAGTCCTAATATGTTGTGTTTTTAGCTACTTTAAATTGTTCTACAAAATTGTATGCTTTTTATAACGTTTTATTTTTGGGTTGTCATTTTTGTGAACCCTCCAGAGAACTTGGCTGATGGGCAGTTTACAAAGGAAGCAAATCAAATAGATATCATTCAAATGAAAAGGAGAGTGAGTGTCACAGTGGCGAGAGTAGAAGTTGAGAGAACCAGTTTCTGGTCCCCACTCAGCCATGAAGCTGACAGGCTCATTTCGAGCCAGTCACAGACTCTTAGCCTAACCTACCCCACAAGTTTGTTGTTGTGAGGATAAAATAGAAGGAGAACATAATCTTCCTCCTCTTCTTCAGCCTTGTTCCCCAGATGGTGTGCTTCAGGTTTTGGTTTTTTACTCAGATTTCTCCTGACTTTCTTCTCAGTGTTTGTAATCAGCTGCTCAGGAATCTGACCTCTACACTCTCGGCTGCTCAGAAGAGCTTGCAGGAGGCAGCGTCAGGGGATGACGTGATTGTGATTGATGCTCCAGGGCCCTCAGAACCCCAGAAGTTGGTGCTGAAGATCCGATGTCGAACTGACCTCTACCGAGTCTCAATTCAGATGGTACGACACTTTGGTGTCTGCTTCCTTGCCGCGAGAAACTTGCCTCGGCTACCATTCCTTCTGCTTTCGTAGTTGCCACTCAGGCCTGGCTCTTGTTTTCTTGCATTCTCGTAGTTCATTCCCTGCCTCCTTGTTGCACTGTATATTTGGGGCCTCCATCCCCACATCCTCAGTATAGACCGGTTTGTCACTATCCGGCTCAAAATCCCTTTAGGCTTTAGTATATAGGTTTTCCTTTTCTGCTTTCTGACCTTCCCCTGTGCTGGTAAACTTCACCAAACAGTTATGAAACAAAAATGAAGCCAAATATTCTTTCTGGGATACAGGAGAGAGGGGCTCTCCCTCCCTGTTGTACTGACATATGGTGGTATATGGTGTTTCTCCAACTTTGCACTTCACAGACTGACCCTCTTCAGCGGGTGGTCGAACATATGGGGCAGATGCTGAAGGTTCACCCCAACAGAATTCTTCTCCTGCTCCGGGATCAAGAACTTGCAGCTGATGCCACTCCTGCCAGGCTGGGCCTGGGTGTGGCTGATATAATTGGTAAGTAGATAAGGAGCCTCACTTCTGCCAAGCCGTATTGGGTGGGTTCATATGACACATGAAGCCTTTAGGTTCTTGGCCCCAGGGGCTGTGATGCAGCTGATTGTCTGTCAGAAAGATGGGTGTATCATGGCCGCCACCTCTCCCTTTGATTCTTCTGCAGGCAGGCCAGGGGACACCACTGGAATATCGAGCTCCCCCCAGGCCCTGATCGCAAGTCACTTCCAGCAATGCTGCTGCATGACTTAAAAAAAAGAGAAGGGGTTATGATTGTGAAAGTGGACTGTCAAGCATCTGTGAGGTGCCTTTCCAAGGACCCCCAAGTGGTAACC
The DNA here is from genome assembly GCA_023646645.1 of Varanus salvator macromaculatus. NCBI lineage: Eukaryota > Metazoa > Chordata > Lepidosauria > Squamata > Varanidae > Varanus > Varanus salvator. Next base: position 6,132,297 of record JAIXND010000781.1, read on the forward strand.
CCGCTTTTAAAAAAGTTTTAGTGGGACTGTGTGTGTCTCTTTTGCTCCCCAAATGGCCCCATATGAACAAATGGGCCCGGTAGAGGTGAAACACGGGACTGCCAGGTAAGTACTGGCCTTGGCAGGTGGTTGCTGGCCAGTACCAGCAGACACCCCTACTCTTTCCAGTACTTAGGACAGGCTGCAGGTAAGTATCCCCCCCCCCCACTTTACCTGCTTTGCATAGACCTGTGAAATTCAACAGGTTGGGACCACGTGCCTCCTTGCAAAGCATTGGTGTGCTTTGCAGAAAAGTAGTTTTCTCCCTCTCCGTAGCATGATCTCCTTTTTTGGGGGGTGGGGGAGATCTAGTGTCCCACCAGTTTTGCAAGTGTCCTCTTCCACTGCTAGCGTGGGACAGCCTGCAAAACTGGAGGGGGCCTGTGCTGGGATCCCCTATTTTTTAGTCTCTACCTGCTGTATTTGCGCAAACAGCAGTTCAGGTGGGAGGGAAATATACAAGGAGAACAGCTGTTTGTGCAAAGAGTCTTGCCATAAAATGTTTAAAAGGCAGGGGGTCCTTGGAGGGGCATTTTGTGGATTACTTTGGGCTTGACAGACAGCTTTCACAATATCAAAAGCCTTTTTAAAAGTAAAAAGGTAGCAAACTTCCGAGGACTTGTGATCACAGCATGGAGGGGGAAAGTCTTTGCCAGCTGTCTCCTCTGGTTCAGCTATGGCGCTTCCTTCATGGCGGGCAGTGGCAGTCACTTATGTCCTATTAATTAATTAATTAATTAATTGGGTTCTTTCCAGCCTGTCCAATCACTTTTGTCTCTAGACAGCTCACAATGACCTAGTGGGTTGAAGCAGCCTTTCACCACCTGGTGCCCACCAGATGTGTTAGATGACAGCACCCATAGTCCCCAGAAGGTCTGGTCATGTTGGTTGGGCATGACAGGGGCTCTAGTCTCCATCAACCTTTGGAATTGGAAAGGCTGAGCTCTGTGTCTGGGAGAACCCAGGCTTAATTCCTCAGGGAGCTTGCTGGTGCCATTAGGCCAGCCTGTACCTCTCAGCTGAACTACCCTGATGATGTCGGCGTAGGATAAGAATTTGGGGAAAGGCTGTATACGCTGCCTTGAGTTCACTAGAGGAATGGTGTGGCCTAAATATAATGTTTCCCTGCGTATGACTTACAGATTGTATTGTGGAGACAACTAGTGGAGAGAGTGCTGACATAGGAAACCTGCAGCTCCGAGTGCAAGGGAAAGATAAAAGCTCCCAGATGGAGATTACGGTGCGGAAGGTAAGGAGACTGAGGCTTGGTTGAAGGGATGCCTGGTGTGTGTGTGGGAGTTACTATAGCTGTTGTCCTCTTTCTGTCTTTTCCTGCAGGGGGAGCCATTGGAAACACTTATGAATCACTACCGTCAAGCTCAAGGGCTTGGTAGATGTAAGCTTGTTTTCCATTTTGATGGACAGCGTTTGATGGAAAACTGGACCCCAGAAGAACTAGGAATGGAGTCTGGTGATGTCATTGAAGTGTGGAGTTAGAAATCCTTCCACCTCTTAGAGGGAGCCATGTCCCTTCGAGTTTTCTTTCCTGATCCCAGCTCCAACATATTTAACTCTGCCCTCCTTTTCATCTTGCTGGCGCTTATTGTCAGAAGTCAGGTGAGCCGCTTGACTTGTAAAACAAACCTGGGACACTCTCAGGTTTTTATACAGTTCCTTTCCTACCTGTTCCAGTACACAAGGACAAGAAATTATTGCTTATTTCTTCTTCCCTTTCATTTTTTTCCTCCCCACACTTGCTTTTTAAATATATTTAATAAAGTTCAATTTTACCAATTCCATCTTGTGAAATAGGGAGAGAGTAACTGCTCAGGCATAATGAGAAAAACATTGAAGGAACAGTATATAATGCATGCCGAATACATGCTTCTTTTGCATCAGTGTTTTTCTGCCATTATTTTTAACCAAGCTACACAACTACACATTACAGTCAATGCAATTCTGTGGTCCCTAGACAGTGTCATGAGAGCCAAGGAATTTTTCAGACTCTCAGCTTCAATGTTGGAAAACAACGTTTATGCTAGTGCTTAGAATCTGTGTTTGAACTGTGTTTGCTGTAACCCTGGAGAAAAGATTTAGTGGCTACTCCAGTGGGAGGAGAGGAGACTGGCTATGTCATCAGGATATGACATATCCTGGCATTGCCTCAACCTCCATCCCTCCTCTCCAAAGTGCTGCAGCCAGTGTTTTGCAGGGTGCCTGCAATCCTTTGAGTTTGGAGGCTTGGGACCTTAAAATGTAAATAAATTTCTTCCTAAGCTCCAGCTGAATATTGCCTTGGGACTGATGATGTGAAAGCTCATCCATCAACTTGGTGACCGTGTGCTATTGGGGAGCTGTACCCTCTGCCTCCCAGAAAGACCACCACAGCCTGGTCTTAGCAGCATCAAAAAGAGAGCTATGTCAGTCCTTGCTTTTCTCTTTCACCCTATCCTTTTAATTGTGACTATTAGATTGTGAGTCTGTGTGCAGGGACTGTCTTTCAATATTTAGAACATTTCTGAGTTTTGTGTTTACTAATAATGTTGGCTTGTTAATTCTGTAAAACTCAGCACTGCCTTCCCTTTTATATGTATTGTCTGTAGTGATGGGTATAACTTTTGACCCTGTTTTCCATTGTTTGAAATATTTTCAGCAGGTTCTGTGATTTAAGGAACAATTTTGAAATTTTATCTTGGAGTAGACAACCTGTTGCTGTCTAGATGATTTGACCTACAATTCTTATCACCAGCCTAGCCAAGGGTGAGAAATGAGGGAGTTAGTTGTAGGCCACACTATCTGGAAGGCCAGAAACCTCTGACCTCTGCTTAATCCAGAAAACTAAAAGACGACACAGAATCCTGGTGAACAGCATTTTGCTTAATGGGGCCCAAATTTTGCATGTTACGTAGCAGGTAACCATCTGTGGGAATAAGAAATAATGACATTCCAAAGGAGTCTGTTTGCAGTCCAGCAAAATAGTACACTATGAAGTATACACAGAAGCTGCAGTAAGATATTGCACTGTGGAATGATTAACAATGGTAGCCAGTGATGTTTGTTGCCAGAATTTTCTGGCTTTGTGTTGCCATTCTGGCCTGCATTGTTTCCCCCAGGCACAGTATTCTGTAGCTGCTGAGTCCTCTCTGGGCTGTTCAGTATGTTACATAATTTTGCTGTTTAGCAGGATGCAACTCACCAGCCACCTAGGCCTGGTAACTGATGACTGCCTAGTTTTTGCACTTACAAGCAGGCACTAAATGCAGGAGATTGATGGAAACTTTGCCAGTTTGCCAGTTGTAGCTTGTGAGCTGTGTGGAGCTTGCCAAGGTGTGAGTGCTGCAGATCTGGTTAGAGCAAGGCTGCGACCCTACACCTACTGATTTATGGGATTATATAAGATGACTATAAAACATACTTTTCTAAGTGCTGTGTGACTTTTGACATACACTACAATAGATCTGTAAGGGAATCTAATGAGAAGCAATGGTTTTCATGGCAGGAGGGAAAAGCAAAGCAAAGATAGTAGATCATGGGGAAGGGCATTAAAATTGCAGGTGGTTTGGTCAAAGCAAATATTAAATGATGTATGTTGGGGCCTAGTGACAGATTTTATTTTCCTGGGCTCCAAGATCACCGCAGACGGGGACTGCAGCCAAAAAATTAAAAGATGCTTGCTCCTGGGGAGGAGAGCTATGGCAACTCTAGACAGCATACTAAAAAGCAGAGACATTACCCTGCCAACAAAAGTGCATATAGTCAAGGCTATGGTTTTCCCAGTTGCAATGTATGGCTGTGAAAGCTGGACCATAAGGAAGGCTGTGCGCCGAAGGATTGAGGCCTTTGAGTTGTGGTGCTGGAGGAGACTCCTGCAAGTCCCTTGGACCACAAGGCAATCAAACCAGTCATTCCTAGAGGAGATCAACCCTGACTGCTCTTTAGAAGGCCAGATCCTGAAGATGAAATTCAAATATTTTGGCCATCTAATGAGAAGGAAGGACTCCCTGGAGAAGCGCCTAATGCTGGGCACAATAGATGGCAAAAGAAGAAGGGGATGGCAGAGGATGAGGTGGCTGGATGGAGTCACTGAAGCAGTTGGTGTGAGCTTAGGTGGACTCCGGGGGATGGTGGAGGACAGGAAGGCCTGGAGGAATGTTGTCCATGGGGTTGTGATGGGTCAGACACGACTTCACGACTAAAAACAACAACAGCAACGTGTTGGGGCCAAAAAAAGAAAAAAAACCAACAAATTTCCCTCTATGTTGATGGGATCTGAACAAGTGGTGTCTGATGATGAAAGAGACTGGAGTTGTGGCCAGCAAACATTGACTCAGTGTGCAGCTGCTGTGAGAAAAGCAAAGTCTATGCTAGGCAGAATTAGAAAATGTATAACCCTCCTGCCAACATCATATTTCCCATGTATAAATCCATGATGTGACCACACTTGGATTACTATGTACAGTTTTGGTAACTGTTCCTTAAAAATGGTATTGTAGAGTTAGTATTGGCTTTAGAAAAGAGCAATCAGAATGATCAAAGGGCTGGAGCAATTCTATGAGGAATGATTGCAACATCTGGTACTGCTTAGCTTTTAAAAAAAAGTGAAGAAGAGTCAGTGTGAAAGAAGTGTGAAATTATGTGAGGTGTGAAGGAGGTGGATAGGGTTTCTCCCTGTCTCATAATACTAGAACTTGGGGTCATCCTATGAAGCTGAATGGTGGATGAAAGGAAGTACTTCACAAAACTTAATCCATGGTATTTGCTATGTGCTAACACAGAATATAGCTACCAATTTGGATGGTTTTAAAAGGGAATGAAACAAGTTTAGGGAGGATAAGGCTAACAATGGCTACTAGCCATGATGGCTATGGCCTACCTACAGTGTTCCTCTGTGTACTGGTTGCTGGGAGCCCGAGTGGATTGATGCTACTTGCAGATTTTGCACAGGCAAAATGACAATGCTGAATTAGGTAGATCCTTGATCTAATTCACTATGTCTCTTGTGTTATGAAGGCAATGGAGGTTTATGGCTGTAAATTTAAGAGGGGAAGCCATGTTAGTTTATGGTTACCACAGTGTATACTTTTATGACCCCTTAAAAACCACTCATATTTAATGTGCTGTCAGCTTGTGCAAACTAGAATGTTGCGTGACCTAAAACAGTGGAACCACAACTTATTCATAAGGGGAAAAAGTGGGATATAAATATAAATAAACTCAAAGCAACTTAACACCATTGTCTTCCTGCTGCTTTCAGTCTTATCCCCACACCAACAACCCTGTGAGGTAGGTTGGACTGAGAGTCTGTGACGGGTCCAAACTCACCCAGTTGGCTCCATGGCTGAGTGGGGACTAGAACCCAAACTGCCTGACTTCCAGTCCTGTGCTCCAGCACACTGGCTTTCATATCTGTTAGGATTTAAGGTTTCAAAGGATGTTGTTTGTGGTAGCAAAACAAAGGTGCAGCATAATCCTATTTAACCCTAACCCTGCTCAGAAGCAACCTTGCCTTGTTCTCTTGCTGTTGTTTCACCAGGCTGGGGCTGGTCCTCCTCCCCACACAGATGCTGTTATAATAAGCTGCCCTGTTGCTCTACAAAGCAATAGGTATGACTTTCATTAATTAAATCATGCAATCATTGACACATAAGCAGGCCTGAGAAAAGCCCTAGAAATCAACATGTGTGCATCCTTGAAATGTGGCTGATACTAGCCAGGCACCATTCCAAAGAAGGCTAGCTGGCACTCGACAGATGATAGCATCTCAAACAAAGGACAATTCACACCAGCCCAGCCCATCCTCCTCCTGTTCCTATGTAATAGCAGCCCATCTACCCCGCTTCTTCAGAGCATCTTTGGTATGCAAGTGAGAAAGATCACACCACTGCAACTTTTTACATCTGTAACCTCTTGGAAAATGTTAACTATGTTACACCTAACCCTATAATGATCCATGTTTTAAAGGGCCAACTGAGGACTGCTCAGAGTTGCCATCTGGAATGATTCATTGGCAGCCAGTTATTCTCAAGAATATATCTTTTAAACACAAACCTTCCCCCGTTGTGTAATTTGGGCATATGCATACCAGGACATGTCAACACTCTGAGCAGGAGGGGATGGAGACGTGAACTGTCACCAACACCACATCTTTGAATCATCTATTCTTAATATTTTAGGCAACAATCCTATGCATGTTTAGATAGGAAAAAGAAACTCCTACAATTGTTCCTATCTAATCCTCCAGCTCTTTCTTGCGTGCCACACCTTAAAGTGTAAACCTGAAGGCAGGGACTGTCATGCTACTTCATCAGCTGTTCTGGAAGCCTTTTTAGCTAAGGGTGGAGAATGCATATTGTAAGCAAATAAAACTTCAGCCTCCCTAAGTCTAGCCTTCCAGATGTGCTAGACTACAACTCCCAGCTGTTAGGGAATTGTAGTCCAGGATACCTTGAGCATATCGCATTGAAGAAAGCTGTTCTAGAATCCGTTGCCAGGTGTCTTTTTTGTTCATGGTGGGGCACAGCTGTTACCAAACAATGGCATTCAAGATGGTGACCAAGGAAAGAGGGAGGGAGGAAGACATCGCAGCCACAACTTGGGTTTGCTTGCTAAGAGGAGTATATAGTGGTTATGGATTCAAATATGCGGGTGACGTTTCGAGATATGACTGACAGTTCACTAATTGCCATGGAAACTGGGTGTCGGTGGTCGTCAATAGATGCTGGGTGTACTGGTGGCTCTTGCCTATCGCCTGCCAACTGGAGCCTAGTCAGCAATGAGCTGGTAACCATGACAACTAAGGAGGAGGGCAGGTGGTCCCTCGCGTGAGGCGGGGGGGGAGGAGGCGCCGCCGCTTAGGGACGGGCTACTACCTGTACCAACCCAGCTACGCTCTCTTCCGATAAAAGAGGGGCCGCCATTGGTCTCTTGCTGGTGTTGTGACGCGGAAGAGAACGCGCTGCGGATTGGGAGGCTCGGTCGCTATGGCATCCACGGCCGCCTCTCAGGTGGTAGCGGAAAGGGCGGGGAAGAAGAAGAAGAAAGGAAAGGAATCATGTGACAGGCAGGGTTTTAAAAAAGACAACAACGCAACTCACGTGATCTTTCCCGGCTGCTCCGCCGAGGCCGGGTACGTTTACCGCGGGACGGGTTGCGCGGAGGCTTCCCGGTTCCTCGGCCATGATGGTTTTCAGTAGATGGGCCCGCGCTTGGGCGCCCGTCCTGGGTCACGTACTAGAATTACAGCTGGGGGCGGGGAGGGGGAGTTAAGGCTTGTGGGTAATTACCGCCTTAGGAGGCGGTCAGCCCGAAGCTCTTCTTGTTCCTGGGTGGAAGTTTGTGGTCGACGAGGCGTGTTTTTCTCTTTGTAAGGTGTAGTTTATATTTGTTTACTTGACTGGATCTACTCTTGAGGGGTGAGTGGGCATTTTGCCGTTTCTCGGATCACCTTCTTGGCCACTAATTTATTTATTTATTTATATGCTACCCGGTAGCCAAAACTCTCTGGGTGATTTACAACGTTTTCTAGAACAGAACCCTAAGCATACCATATAATTCTTACAAATTACAAAGTTCTGAAACAAAAGCCCAAACAATATTTGATACAAAGTAGACCTGTTAAAAACACCTGACCCTAATACCCGGTATTCACATTATTCACTGCTCTACAGGGCTTAGAAGGGGCTGAACCCACCCCCTCCACACTCTTTGCCTCTCATCTGTGATCTTCCGGGTGGACCCACCTTGTTCCTGGCCATATGGCATCACATTGGCAACCCTCCATTGATACAGCCCCCATTCTGGCCCAGGCTGATGACACCGAGGAAGAGGAAAAGGAGGGCCTTCAGGCCGGGTGCAGAGGGGAAGAAGAGGTACAAGTCCTCACTGGGGTTTCCTCTAACCATGCTGTTCTCATTGTGGTAGTCCTTTTCCTTGTCAACCTGCTGAACTACATGGATCGCTTCACTGTGGCTGGTAAGAATGCTTGGGGTGGCACGGGATGGTGGCTGGACTGAGGAGTTTTTCTTCCTAGCAATGTTAGGTGGGTGGGCATGTCAAACTTAGAACAAGGAAAAGTATTCACCCTCCCCCATTCCTCTCTAGTTTTCATTACAGAGTTACGGCCCTGTGGTGCTAGGTGTGAGGATACTTTGTCTCAACTCCTCAGTGGTAATTCTGTGAACCTTTTGCTCTATATCAGGCGTTCTCCCTGACATTGAGAAGTTTTTTGGGATTGATGACAGCAAATCTGGACTCCTACAGACAGGTGAGGAGCAAGGTCATTGGGCCTGACCCTCTTTTTTTAACTCCCCCACCCCAAATTTATTGTTAGGCACAATGTTTGTTGTAGTGGAGTTAGAGTGTAACCATTGGTAATCATTAGTTCTCTTAACAGTTTTTTTTCTTGGCAGTTTTTATTAGCAGTTACATGGTATTGGCACCAATTTTTGGTTACCTGGGGGATCGCCATAATCGCAAATACCTGATGTGTGTTGGGATCTTCTTCTGGTCAGTGGTGACTCTGGCAAGCAGCTACATCCCCAAGGAGGTATTTTTTTATGTGAGAAGGGCTTCTGGGTAGCTGAGATGATTATATGGGCTGGTTGCCATATGAGCATGGAATTCATTTTGGATAGGTCTATCTTCTCTCCTAACTGAGAGAACTTGGCACCAGGGAAGGTCTGGCATTGCTGCCCACTGAGGGAGTGAATATTCCTGATTTTGCCTTGAAGGCTGCCTTCCCATATACTTCTGAGTAGAGTATATGCTGCATTTAGCTGTGCCTTTCAAATACATTAAGAAAACTTAATAGCCAAAACTTTTGTTAAGTCTTCCTGTCTGGTTACCTAGAGGAGATTCTTGCCACAGGCAATTAGGAAAGGGGTTATTTATAAAAGGCATCTCAATACAGCTCAACTCTTAACTCATGGATCCCTACCAAGAAATCCTAGGAACTGTAATTCAGAGAAGAGACTTGGAAGCATTTTATAAAGAGCTTGTGATACTTGCTTATGACTGTAGCTCCCATGATTTTGTAATATGATGTTCTAGGCTTGTTGGACAGGTGTTTTCTCAGTGGTGTCCTTTCTGTTTCTTGCTTTGTTTGTTTCCTCCCAATATAGTGGTTCTCGTTGTTGCTGCTGACTCGAGGTCTGGTGGGTGTGGGAGAGGCCAGCTACTCAACCATCGCCCCCACCATTATTGCAGATTTGTTCGTAGGTGACCGGCGTTCCCGCATGCTTAGCTTCTTCTACTTTGCCATACCTGTGGGCAGGTACGAACGAGCTGTCTTCTGTGGTAAGGAGTGGGGGGTGTTCTCTGTGACTGGTTGAATTTGGCTGCCGATGCTTGTTTGTTGTAAATTATTATCGAAGTCACATACATATATTTACAATGTGCAAAATAAGCTAAGCTGGGGACCAAAGCTAAGTAAGTGTTAATTTGTTCTAGTAGAGATTGGAAAGCCTGCTGGTCTTGAGTCTGATTGTTCTTCCTTCTTCTTCTTCAGTGGACTGGGATACATTGTGGGATCAAAAGTGAAAGACTTGACTGGTGACTGGCATTGGGCGTTGCGAGTAAGTACGGTGAAGATACGATGACATTGTTAAATGTCTGTTGTCATTTGAATATGTATTCCTTTTTATACTTCTCTTTGCAAATCTCTTTTTCACCAAATGGTTAGGCATTGCTTGCCCTCTACCCACCCATGTAGGTTTTGATTTTCCTTTGGTTCAGGATGCCTTGCAGTGAAATCTTCTTTTCCATGTTCTTCCTTGTAGGTGACTCCAGGCCTAGGGGCTCTTGTTTTGGTGTTGCTGGTAACTGTGGTGCATGAGCCACCTCGGGGGGCTGTGGAGAGATGCTCTGATGTCCCCTTGCAGATTACTTCATGGAGAGCTGACCTGCGGGCCTTGATCCGCAAGTGAGTAAGAAATGAGAGTTCCTGTAGTATAATGATTAGCATGTTCAACTGGAACTTGAGAGATCCATGTTCTAGTTCCTGCTTGGCCATGAAGCTGACTGTGTGAGTTTGGGCCAGTGACTGATTCTCAGCCCAGCCTATAAAAATGGAGAGGAGGAGAGCCATCCAAACTACCTTCAGTTCCTTGGATAAAAATCAGTCTATAAATTTATTAAATAGGAGAGGTTGAATTTTTTGCCACCATGTGGACTAGATCATACCTTCTATTTGCACTGATCTGGAATAATCTACCTTAGTTTCATTAATTGTAGATCAGTGTACTTATTTTCCATCTGTGATAGCTTAAACGGCTCTATATTTAAGCCATTTCAACAATGCCTAGTTGTCTGGTGATGAGGAATTCCGTATGTTTTTATAATTTCCCAGTAAATGAGAGGGTTCGGGGTAGGTCTGACCTTTCTTTTGACAGTTCACTTGATTTCCAGGGTAGGCTTGTAGAAAATTAAAACTCATCTCTTAAAAAAAATAATATGGCAATGCAAAGGGCTGTCAGCATAGGGCTGGAGCACTGTCCCATTCTTTTACCAGTCACTTGGTGACACGCACGGTTCTATTTTTACAAGACAAGGGCTGAGAAGCCTATTTTTCCAGAAGGGCTGTGGAGGATAGCATTTCAAACCGGCATGGAAATGCAAGCTACTAGCCTCACAGCAAAATAGCTAAAAATAAAAAGGCAGGCCAGCTAGTAAGTTTTGTGGTCTGTCTTACAAGGGTTGCTCAAGAGAAACCAGGAGAAGAGCAAAATAAGTAGCTTAGGGAAATCTCTGTTCTGGGGCGAGGACTGGCAAGCAAGACTGACAGGCATCCATCCATAGTGGTGTCTGCCCATGTTTTTTCTGCTGTGTTCCAGGAAAACTTCGGGATCTTGACTGCAAAGATTAGCCATGGAGAACAAGTGTTCTTGTTGGATACCTTCACCGCTGTTATAATTTAACTGATGTGGTTGCAAGGAGCTGTTCAGTATATTGTAGCCTGTGCTCTCAGCTCACATAAACTATGGCCTGGCCCAGCCCAAACCTGTATGTCTTTTGAAATGAGCGCCAGGATCTTTGCAACATACTTGTAGGAGAGAAAACAAGTCAGTACAGAAAATGTTCCTTGAAGGCAGAAAGTTCTGCAAGCTGCTACTTTAGACCTGGGTCATTTAGTCTCTTTAATAATTGTGTTTTTTGAGGTGTCTTCTTTATAAGCAAGTGCCACCTGCACATTGTGCTTCATAAACAGCCCCCAGGAAAGTCACTTTGTGCGGGCTTTGCCTTTAAGCCATGGAGCTGGAGAGCAGGCAGCCCTGCAGTGCGTAGAGAAGGCAGCTATGCCACTGCTAGGGCTGCTGATGCTCAGACTCTCTCTGGATGTGTGTAGCTTTCCTTGCTTCTTGTGCTACTTCTGCTGCAGATGGAACATTCATGGGTCCTAGCTAACTTGTAATGGGACAGCTGTGTGAGCCTACTACACTGTTCCCTAAACTGGTGCCCTCCAGGTGTTTTAAACTACAGCTCCCAGGATTCCTTACTGTTGGCTATGCTGTCTGGGTCCGATGGGAACAGAATGTCACAACTTCTGGAGGGACCAACTTGAGGAAGGCTGTTTTAAGGGCTGGCTCACCCTTGGATATATATGCAAGTTGATTCCTCTGTCTGGCAGGTGTGTGAACCAGATTCATTTTAGAGCATTACATGTGCTGTGATGAGAGAGTTCTGTCTGGTGGTCTAAATGTGTGATGGCTCAGATGTAATAATCAGTTCATGCTGTGATCATCAACAAACCTGCATGAATCCTCCCTCAAATGTCATGCTTTGAATGGGGCGAAGGGCTTCGCTGCAGGAATCCTTAGGGCTATAATATATTCTCTCTCTCTCTCTCTCCTCTCCCCCTCCCCTTTGTGTCTGTTCATCTGGCAGCCGAAGTTTTGTGCTCTCATCACTAGGCTTCACAGCTATGGCCTTTGTAACAGGTGCCTTGGCTCTGTGGGCACCTGCATTCCTCTACCGCTCGCGCCTGGCAACTGGAAGCCTCCAGCCATGCCCCCCAGGGAAAGTTTGCCGAGGTGATCCTGATAGGTGAGTTAGCAGTGGAAATGGCATTTGTTTGTGGCTTCCAGCTGTGCGCTCTCTCCCAGGGAACATCTGGCTCAGCACGGGCAGCTCCACTGCTGCTCTCTTTTGATACCACTTTTCCTCTCTGTGAGTTGCTGTAGCTTAGAAGATGAGCTACAGGTTGCAGGCCTCCCCGGTACTGAATGTTGTCCTTGCCTGAAACTCCCTAGGCAGCCTTAGAGACGCTATTGCGCCTCAGCCTACCATCTCCAATGTGCGGCCAGTAGTGTTGAATGGCTGCAGGGTTCTTCTAAAGCAGCCTGATGGTTGAATTCTGTCTTGAAGAGGCTTTCAGGGGCTGCAGCAGGAGGGGCTAAAGCTAAAGGGACTGGGACAAAAATATTTTTGTTACAGTTACTGCCAGTAACTGAATACTTTGATGTTACAAAATTTGGGGAAGGGACTGCGCAAAAGTCAGGGGACCACAAAATAGTGGTTGGGAGGAAAGGAGCGGGGCTCAGGGAAGAGGGCATGGCCATCTGGGGAACCTTGGAAGGCTGGATTGGGATCCCTGGGAGGGATAGATCTGGTTCCTGGGCCCAGTGTTCTGCTCCCCTGTTACAATGATTGCAAGATACCCTTTAGGAAGCATCTTGAACCTTTCCCAACATGCCACATAAACATAAGTTGAAGAGGCAGCTTTGTAGTTTGAAGGAGCAAGTTTGTTAGTTTGGGGACTCTCCTAGAGCCATTGCTGCCACGTGAGACACAGGTGGCCTCAGTGGCATGGAGTGCCTTCCATCACCTTCAGCTGGTAACTGCTCCACCCATATCTTGGCAGGGATAACTTAGCTTCAGTAATCTATCCTTTGGTAACCTGCAAATTAGATTACTTCAGCGCACTCTTTGTGGGGCTGCCTTTGAAAAGTACTGCAATTGCAGCAGCTGGCCTAGTGACTGGAACCAGAAGAGGTTAATATATCACCTATTCTGACCCACATACATTGGCTGCCTATATGCTTTCAAGCTGACCGAAGGTGCTAGCTTTAACCTGTTGGGGCTTGCATAGCTTGGGACCAGAAAACCTGATGGTACCCAAATTTATGCAGACACTGTGATCGGCATCTGAGGCCTTCTGAGTGTCTCCTTCAAGGGGGGCTTAAAGGGTGGCAGCAAGGGAGAAGGCTTTCTTAGTGGTGGCTCCCTGATTTTGGAAGGATCCTTTCCCACAGAGTCCTGTCTGAAGCCTGTCTTGTTATATTTTTCAGTGCCAGGTTAAGACTTTCCTGTACTCCTAGGCATTTAATGGTATTAATGGCACATTGATCTAGTATTCATGTCATGGCAGTGTCCTTTTAACATGACAAATATTTTTAAAAATATTTTAAATATGCAAAATATTTAAAGCAAATATTTAATAAGCAAAATTTAGGCATGTTAAATAAGCAAAATATTTGCTTTTAACTGTTCACATTCTTTTAAACTTTGTACACTGGACTGTGATGTTGCATTTTATTATCTGTATTTGTGACTCGTACTTTTATGAACTTTCACGATCCACCCAGAGCATTTCAGATATTGGAAAGTATAGAAATTAAATAAAGTTATGTATTCTTATCTCTGCAGCTTCATCTTTGGCATTATCACTTGTGTGACTGGTGTGTTGGGTGTTACTGCTGGGGTGGAGATTTCCCGGCGCTGGCAGCGCACCAACCCTCGTGCTGACCCCCTGGTGTGCGCAGGTGGGCTGCTTTTCTCTGCCCCCTTCCTGTTCCTGGCGGTGGTGTGCGCTCGGCAAAGCATCGTTGCCACTTATGTGAGTTTGCTTATCTCCCCACCTTTCACCTGCGACTTCGGCGCAATGCTTGGGTGCTCCCAGCTTTCCTATGGCAAGTGCTGCGGTGGTGCCTTTCCTGTCCAAGTCAAACAGATGTCCTTAAAGTGCTTTGGGGTCTTTTCAAGAAAAGCAGTATAGACACGTTTTAAATTTAAAGTGTTTCCTTCCATTTTCTTAGGTGTTAATTTTCATTGGTGAGATCTTCCTCTCCCTCAACTGGGCCATAGTCGCTGACATCGTTATGGTGAGAACCTGGGCAAAGGGGGAACGTGCAGCATTGGCATATCTTGTAACATTTGCAGAATCCCGCCATGTACTGCTCTCCTTTAGAGCTGTTGGTAATTGGAGAGGATCGGCCCCTGATTCACAGCTACCTCGTCTCCTGTGGCCTTAACGGGCACACAATTGTAGGTCTTTGGTAACCTTTTTCAAGAGCGGCAGAATTCTGCCAAAAGTGATGCTAAATGGCTTTGGCAACCCAGCAGTCCTCCCCACCCCCACGTCTAAACAATGAGACAGGAACATTGGCTGGCCTACCTTAGGGAGCACTTAGAAGGACTATCAAGGGTGCCTCCAAAGTGCTGTGGGCCATATTAAAAAAACCTCCTTTATCCTCATCAACTTGCAGTTGTTTGACGCACTCTGAGGAATAATCAGTTTAGTCTGCTGCAAACCAACAAATGCAGCATGGTTTAGTTAACTAAACAATCCTGTACATTGAGAGTGAGCAGAAAGGAGATAAGGATCTAAAGTGAGGTATCAGCTTGTTCTGTCCTAGATCGGTAAGTACTTCTGACTCCAGTCAGTATAATTTCAAAGCAAAGGACAATGGCTGCCAGGAGGCCAGACGCTCACTATTGGCTCCTACCAGGATCACCCGGGTGGAATGGTCAAAGCTGAGACACCAGACTAAGCTTCATCCACTCTGTACAGCAATAACAGTCACATTCGCAGATGAAAATGAATATCTTCAATAGTGAAGGAAGTACAGAAACTCTGGATCATAGAAACCCTACTGGGCAGCAGTGGTAGTTGAAGGCAGTATATCTTTCACAGACCACAGCAATGATGCTCAGGCTAGCGCTAAAGTTTGGATCATGGTGCCGGAGGAGAACTTTATGAATACCCTGGACTAAAAGAAAGATAAATAAATGGGGCCTGGATCAAATCAAGCTAGAACTTTCCCTGGAAGCAAAAATGGCAAAACTCAGATGTCATACTTTGTATCACAAGAAAGCAAGACTCCTTAGAAAAGGCAGCAATGCTAATGAAAGTTCAAGGCAAAAGAGGAGGAAGACCAACTTTGAGATGGACGAGTTCCACAAGGGAAGCTACGGCTTTAAGTTTGCAAGGGCTGAACAGGGCTGTCATAGGCAGTACATTTTGGAGGGTCTGGATTCAGCAGGGTTGCTGCAAGTGAGAGATGACTTAATGGCATGTAACAACAGACTGCTCAGCTGAGTTATGATGTGATGGGTTGTGTTTGACCAGGTGCTTTTGAAGGTCAGCTAGGCCTGTGTTTCCACTGGTCGCTTGCTGGATAGCATGCTTTTTCTTGTTATGTACTGCTTTCCCAAAGTAGACCATCTAAACTTTTGTGGGCTGGAGTCTCTTTTTTCATTAATTTTATTATACACACACACACACACACACATCTGCCTTGAGCTCCTTAGGAATATTATTATTCCTAATATTCCTAATATTATTAAGCTGCTTTGAGCTCCTTAGGAATAAAGGCTGATTATGTGTGTGTGTGTGTGTATGTATGTGTGTGTGTGTGTGTGTGTGTGTATATATATATATGTATATATACTCTCTCTCTCTATATATATATATACACACACACACACACACACACACACACACACACATATATATATATATATATATATATATATATATATAGACACATAATCAGCCTTTATTCCTAAGCAGCTCAAGGCAGCTTAATAATCCTCCTCTTCCTCCTCTCAATCTTATCCTCACAGTAATGACGCTGTGAGGTAGAAAGTCTGTGACTGGCCCAGAGACACCCAGTGAGCTCCATGCCCAAGTGGGGACTAGAACTCAGATTGCCTGAGTCCCAGTCCCACCCTCTTAGCCACTGTACCACCCTGGCCGTCTGCCTTTATTCATCTTCTGTTGACTGTGAATGAAAATTAGCACAGGGAATCCTGTTCCATCTCCAACAGGAGGCGCTAGTAAATCAGCTTTCTGCTTTTCACAGTATGTTGTCATCCCTACACGCCGCTCCACAGCTGAAGCTTTCCAAATCCTGCTGTCGCATCTCCTGGGTGATGCTGGGAGCCCTTACCTCATTGGTCTGGTAAGTACTTGCAATGTTACAAGAAGTTGCATTTTAATTTTATATGCTGTTACTGCAGTTTTAAAAGAAGTTAAATTGTTTTCCATCCCTGATTTGCCTTGGGAGCATGTGCACACATCAGTCCACTTCTTAGCACGTGCCCCCTTTCTTCTAGGTTATGCCGTGTTGTTGGATTGAAGTTGCAGTGGTTCTAAATCAACATTCTTTCTGTTGTGAGAGAAAGAGACTGGAGAGGCTAGGTTTTGCCACTCGTGGCAGTTGGGAGCATTTGGTTCTTGCTGCAGGCTCTGTCCTGAGGCAGAGTTCAGGCAGGATAATAGATGAAGGCCAATAAACAGACCCAGAGCAGATGCACTGTTTGGCTTGTCTGTCTGGTTTAGAGGTGTTAGCACTTCCGCTAAAGGATCAGGACCATAGTTTATGGTGGCGGGAGTGGTCTTGGATCACTGTCAGTAGAGGCATAAGTGGTATTGGTGGGTTGGGGTTCTTTTTTTTTTTTATAAAGATTTTTATTAAAATTTTAAACTAAAAACTAAAAAAAATCAATCATCAAATACATTGGATGAGCTGGGTCAGCCCCCTATAGCTTATCTTTTAACATTCTATAATCATATTCAAATCAATTTATAAAAACTTAAAGACATCTCTAAATCTAAGCCAAGTCCCATTTCTCCAGCCAATCATAAAAAAAGTCCCAAGTTTGATAGAAGTCAGTATTCTCTTTCTCTTTCAGTAATAGAGTCAATCTGCCCATTTCTGCACAGTCCAAAATCTTTTTCAAAATCAGTTCTTCAGTGGGTAGTTCCTTACTCTTCCAGTATTGAGTAAGCACAATCCTCGCCGCTGTGATTAAATGCAGTATCAACTAGATTTCTTGTTTGCTAATATTTTCGGTACAACACCTAACAAGAAAATTTCAGGTTTAAAAGCTAAGGGTTTTTGTAGCATTTCCTCAAGCCATTTATGTATTTTAATCCAATACTTTTTCACATCTTCGCAAGTTTACCACATATGATAAAAAGTACCCACATCATGTTTACATTTCCAACATCTGTTTGACATATTTGGAAACATCTTGGCTAATCGGTTTGGCGACAAATACCATCTATAAAACATTTTATATAAATTTTCTTTATACGAAGTTGCTAAAGTTACCTAAATATTTCTCTCCCAAAGCTTCTGCCACTTTTCTAATTCAATATTATATCCGAAATTTTGTGACCATGCTATCATAGTTTTCTTAACCTGTTCCCCTTCCATTTTCCTGTCAAGTAAGAACTCATAAATTCTTTTAATCATTTTCTCATCAGTTTTTAACATCACTCAATCAAAGGCTGTTAAATCTTTATAAAACCCCCATATTTTGCAATCTTTAGCATATCTTGATTGCATCTGCACCTTATACCACCAAGAGATATTAAGTCCCTGTTCTTGCATTTCTTGATCCAGTTTCAGGCCTCCGTCCTTATCTAAAATATCATCATATCTTATGATCCCTTCAAAATTCAAAACATTTGGATACACAAAGGCTTCCATAGGTGAAAGCCATCTTGGTAATTTATTATACGATTTTAGTTTTAACTTTGAGAACAATGATCTTCTAATAAAATGACTTAAAGTCCCCTGGAATTTAACCTTCTCATACCACATATAAGCATGCCAACCCATTTGCAAATCATGTCCTGGGTTGGGGTTCTTTTATGGAGTTTTTTTGAATACCTCTGATACACTATCCATAACTATGCCTATGTGGAGACAGCCAGGGTTATTCAGTCCGGTAACCACCCATTTGGATTATTGCGTATTATTTGCTTTTGAAAAACAGTCTGGAAGCTTCAGTTAGCCCAACACTCAGTGAATAGACAGTTGTGGCTGGCCAAAACTTAAACCACTTTCCAGTCCATCCCTGGGCCCAGTGCAAACCCTTCGTTTGAACCTTTTAAGCCCTACGTAGCTAATGTTCAGGTGATCCAAAGAGTGCATTTTCTCATATCTAGCCACTTCGATTCTAAGGCCATTGTCTAAGGTTGTCCTCTAGGTTGCTGTCATCCTGCCAAATGAGATGAGGCAGGTGACTACAAGAGAGGTCCTTTTTGGTGACGATTCCCCGTCTGTGGAATACTCTCCCCAGAGAGACTCGCATTATGCTCTTCGGTGCTAAGTGAAGACTTTTTTCTTATTCAGTTTTTTAACTATTTATAAACCCTAGTACCTCTTTTCTGCTGGATTTTTTTAAACTTTGGTTTTTGTGCTGCACTGTGTTTACTGTTTGCTGCTGGTTTTTTATGTGCTGTTTTTAGCTTTGTATATTTTACATTGTAAAGTATTGTGTTTAATTGTAAACCCCTCAGAGAATAGCCGTTGAAGTTCTATAAGTAAGCATGCATGCAAGCAAATATAATCTCTTTTTGATTCCAGTGGGTTCCCTTTGGGCTATGCCTATGTGCTTATCTTCTGGCTAGCACATCATCATTTTTATGGCCTTTATATTTGCCCCAGATCAGTGACCGAATCCAACGTGATCGTTCCACGTCATTCCTGTCACAGTTCCGAAGCCTTGAATACGCACTAATGATCTGTGCTTTTGTGGCAGTGATTGGTGGTGCCTTCTTTCTCGCCACAGCCTGCTTCATCCAGGCAGACCGCAAGCGTGCCGAACAGTACAACCTAGGTAAGCCTCCAGCTCCACAGAGTCAAGAGTAAGGTCCAAGAATGTTGGTTTAGAGTGGTTGTACTGTAAATGCACCCCAGTAGCAAACATGGAGGCCCAGCCTTGTGGAGGTGGTGGGCCATGGGTATGTACCATGGGGCAAGCGACTCGCCTACTGTGCAGCAGTGGGACTTCTGCATTAAGTATATCCTTCTCTTCAAGGAGCTCAAGGTGGCTTGCATAATCCTACTCTCCCTCTTCGCTTATCCTCACAACAATCCCGTGAGGTAAGCCAGACACAAAATAAGCAACTGGCCCACAATCTCCCAGTGAGCTTCATGGCCAAGTGAGGATGAGAAGCCAAATTTTCCAAATTTTAGCTGAACCCTAACTCTACCCACTGCACCACACTTTACCAGGGAAGAAGAGGATCTGCTGCCATAGGTCTGCCATAGTGCTATTTAGGAACCATAAAGGAAAAAAACAAGGGCGGCAGTACCAAAACAAATTGATGAGATGGTTTTGCAGATCTTTGGGAGTAGCCATTACAACAATTTGCAGGGCACCTGTCCTTTCTGAGACTGTCAGGTCCATTTCTGTGTGTGTGTACAAAACCATGCAAGATACAGTTCAACACCAGAAAACTACGTTCCTTTATTAAAAAAAATCTGTAAAGAAAATTCTTGCAGCCTATGGGATGGCAACCCTGGGTAGGTCTATTCCCCTCCTGCAGTGGCAAGCCTATCAGGAAGAGGAGGAGATGCCAAGAGAGTGGCTTGAACCAGCTTCCCCTGACTCAGAGGCTTGACCCGCCTGCACCCCTGAACTGTGATGCTCACATCCTGTTCTTCTTCTCTTCAGGGCAGGTGCAGGAGTCACCCGAAGACGAAGACCGCATTGTGGTTCCTCAGCGTGGGCGATCGACAAAAGTCCCTGTCTCCAGCGTCCTGATCTGAAGCTCACCCACACCCTGTCGCCTCTAAACTGGGAAAGGAGAATGGACTTTTGGGCGCCCTGCTCCATTGCTACAGGGAGATGAGGACTCTTGGAATGGACTTAGGCAGAGGGCAGGGGGTCTTGTGGACGGCAGGAAGAAATCACGATTTGGTTGTGTTTGGGATTTTTATAAAACACTAACTTTATTCATCGTCCTGTGGTATTGTTCATTTTTTTTATGTGGGTTGAGATGGCAGAACCTCTCTTTGTCACTGCCACCTACTTTGACTCATTTTATCTTATTCCATTTATCTTTTTCTTCATGAAATTCAAAATGGGGTATGCGGGGTTCCCTGGCAGTTGAGGTTCCCAGATAATCTCCCATCCAGTCACTGCCCAGATCTGGACCTGCTTAGCTTCGGTAAAGTTGCCACCTCATGTACTTTCAAGCCAGATGAGGATTTGGAGAGGTTCTTTGTAGAGTGGGGAAAACATGACTTACTGGCATGTAACTGTCAGAAGGATAGGGTGAGGAACAAGAAATCATGATGATTGAAGAACTGCTATCAATCAGCCATTAATCAATTTTAGACAAGAAATTAGAAGGTTTTCAGCTTTAAGAAAACCTTGAGTTTTACAGGGCAAATCCAGGAGAGAGTTAACATCATAAGGAATACCTTCCCCCTACCAAAGTCCCTGGGTTTCTGTTGTGACCCACTGTGTGGGTTAAATGGATCACTTTTGCCCTTTTAAAATGCCATTGTCTTCCTCTGAAGCACTGGAAATTTGCCTCAGCAGAGGGAGATACTGAATATATTAGGACAGGCTTTTGTTGGTGACTAGAGGATAAGTTTCTGACTTTGACACATGCATGCAATTGGCCTGTTAAATCTTCTTGCTCAATGACTTGTTGCCACTGAACATTGGAAACTGGCTGAAGAGCGCAACAGGGAGGCAGTGTCCTGTGCTTGGATCTGATATGGCTGCTTTTGCATTTGAAGCTGCAGCCTGTTGACTGGAGGACATGCATGTGTGCGAATTCTGCTGCACTGCAAGGTTGGTGGGAACTTTTGATGACATTGGGCATGCAGTCATTTGGCTGGCTTGTTTTTTCTGCTAGAATTGCCATGAGGTGATGTTTTTAGCTTTTTGTGGTGCAAATGAGTGTAAAAATTGAGACAGCTTCCACAGTGGCATTCCAAGGGATGGTCATTTGTTGTGTTTTTGTAACAACAGACTAAGGGTCTTGCAGCAACTTAAGACCTGAGTTGCATTGCTCCGTGTAAGCTTACAAGGGCTACTGCCCTTTCTGTCAAGTGCAGGATTGATTTTTATATATAACTATATAAAATCAAGCCCTAAAATACAGACACTCACATGAGTAGAGAGGAAGGAAATACACATAAGAAGGTGGCTGCTGTTGTAAATTATCACGTATTAAGTTAATATCATGTATTAAGTATTATGTACTTAAACACAGAGAAATTTCCCCAACCTGATGTCCTCCATCAACCCCAGCTGGCTTGGCCAAAGATGAGGAATGCTGGGAGTTGTGGTTCAAAACATCCAGAGCTCAGGTTAGGAAAAGCTATTTTACCTTTTCTGTTTGATGGCCACTTGGCACTATAGTTTATTCGTTTAGTTTTTGAGCAGCAGTTACTGAATTAGATGTGTTTCTTTCTCTAGGGTTTTAGTTTTGGGAGCATTTTGTCCCATAGGACAGATGATTCAAGATGGTGACTTTTGGAATCCTTCTGTTTATATGATAGGGGGTCAGGCATATTCAGTCTTGCTGAACAAAGGCAAAGTCTAGTACTAGGTACAGAGTTCAGCCTCTGCTTTTGCTTGTCTTTAAAGCAAGTTTCTAGGCCTTGAAATGGCAAAGATGAGCTTGGAAAACATACAAACCTTCTGGTGATTGGGTTTGTTGTGTGTCGTTCCTGTCGGTGTCCTGCTCATCTCTTCTGTGGGGAACTGAAACAGATAAGCATGCTAAATAAGCCAATATATTTATGCTAGCCTTTTTGGTCTCCATTTGTGTCTTGCTTAATATAGGTGTGCCTTGACACGTTAATTGTCTTTTAGTACTGAACTCCTCCCTTGGTTTGCAGAGATGGCCTCCATGGCTCTTCTCCTAACCTTGGAATCAAAGGTTGCTTTAAGAGCTGAGCTGTATAAAGTAACATTTATACCTTCCACTCCCTGATGAATGAGCTTTCATCAAGAAAAGGAGCAGGTCCAATGCTTCAAAGAACCAGGCAAGGTGTAGTGAGACAGCTATTGTGTTTTCTTTGTTCACGTACGTGGTGGAAGTGGGTTCACTTCAGAAGTGAGTCTGAAGGAGAACAGTGAGAAACAAAGAAGATGGGTTTCTCTTTCTTCCTCCACAAACTGTTTGTCCTTTAAAACAGCCTTCCCCACCTGGTGCCCTTTCAGATGTGTTTAACTGCAGTTCTCATCATTCCCAGGTAGTTTAACCAATCAACACATCTAGAGGTATCAGGTTAGGGAGGCTGCTGAAAATCAATGGTAGGCAGAAAGTAGTTCTGTAGATGTTCATTTCCCAGCATTGTTGAGCACTGGCATTGCTGGTGGGGCTTCTGGGAGTTGAAGTCCAAAGCACCAGGAGATTTACCTTCTGTTCACTCCGGATCCAAAGAATAGACCTCCATACCATTGAGTATTCATGAACAGAGCAGATGCATGGGTGAAGTGCACATGGCTCCCCCCATTTCATCTACTGCACTCCAGACAGCTGGGTAGGTTTTTGTTTTTCATGGAGGAGCACTGACATGTGCAAAAACTCCTCCCCAGCTTGCAGCCTGAAATGGTACAGTCCAGGAAAAGTTTTACAGCTTGATTCTAAGTATACCTTTACCTTTACTCCTCTATTCATGCCTGGATAGTCCCTTATGTATGACAATATATAAGAAAAAAATCTAAATGAAACAGCATTGACTCTGAATGCTCCTTATCCACACGCAACTGACTTTCCTGGGTTTTGAGCATCTTTTCCTCGTGTGCTGATTCACCATTGCTTTCTTCGGAAATATAAAACTTCTCTCTCTCCTGAGCATCACAGCTACAGTCTCTTTCTCAGGCCTCCTAAGTTGCTGTTCCTCAACTAAGTTGGGGAGGCAAACCACCACTATGCATAGGAATCTACGTAGTATTTCACCTGGAAAAAATAATGCCATTCAGGTTAGCCATTGTAGTACATACACAGAGCTGGAAGAAAGCATGACTAGAACAAAATCTTCACCAGCTGGGAAGACATGGAGTGGAGGAAAGCTAAAAGGAGCACCTCGGAGAGTACATTGAACCGTATCGGTAGAACTAAACACCTTTCGAGCTACCTGTTGAAAGAACAGTTCCCTAGCCTTGCCACTTTTCGTTCACATTGCCTCTGGCACTCAAAGTCACCAGCTTTGCAGAGAAGTTCTCCCAAGTTCTTGGTCCACAGAGTGCTGTTGTTCATTGGTTTTATTTGTATTAGCTTGTGTACACAGCAATGTAAGTAATCGTTTTGCATAAAACAGCCAGAAAGGGGATACAGATGGTTGAAACTGTTCGTAGGTGGTCACTTCAAGCTGACTAGCAAATAATCAAGTGTGTCATTCCAAAGCATTCTTGAGCATGGCATGATTTCTTTGGCCAGATTGCAGTGCTCTGGGTTACATCTGGATGGATGGAGCCTCTTGGAATTGGCAGAAAGTTGGTACCTGTACAGTGACTTATTGTATTCTCAGGAGCAAGGAATGGTCTAAAGAAGGCTTAGAGGTCCCTCTTGATTGCTGGGTATTTTTGCTTGTGCTTCTAAATGAGAGAGAAGTTGTTGGTACGTGTCCCTTTCTCTCTCTCTCTCGCGCGCTCTCTCTCTCTCTCTCTTTCTCTCTCGCTCTCCCCTTCCCACCCCTATCATGTTTTAGTGCATCTGCCCTTTGACTTCCTGCTGGCGGCAGTGGTGCTTCCTTCCTGCTCGAGTGACTGAACGGCAGCATCATCTGTGCCACAGCAGAGAAGACCTCATCCAAGCGCGATACTAGGAAGAATCCTACATGTGAGTTTGCACATGGGGGCACAGGGGGAGTTGGGGGAAGTGCAAAAGAGGGTTGTGGTGGGACGGCAAGCATTTAGGAACTGACCCCTGCCCTGACAGTGCCATATTCTGGGTTGTCAGGTTATAGATCCCATAGAAGGGGTGTAATCTCAGATCAGGACTTACCTAGTGAATTGGGACCAAGAAATGAGAAAACAGGAGCAGAGCTGAAAGAGAACTATGAGGCAAGATGAGGAGATTTGTACTAATGTGAGCATTAAAAACATCTTATTTTATTGTTTATTTATTTGGATATTTTTATCCCGTCTAATACGTTGCGGGTCTCTGGATGTCTTACAAGACCAATTCCAATAAATACATATGTACTCAAAAAATACAAAATAATCCATGACTGAGCATAAAACATAGTTAAAATATTAAGCATTAAAATTACAGAAGAATAAAAAATCTTGACCTGGCGCAGAAATCATGTAACGTCGATGCCAGGCATTTATCCTAAATTATGCAAAGTGCTTCCCTCCACCCATGTTTGATTCCCGCACTTGCTGCTCTGATGCAATCTGTTTTTTCCTTTTTTCGTAAATTCTCTTAAAATGGGTTTGGCTTGAAGTACGTGGGAACGCAAGGATAGCAATGCGTTATGTTACGGCGGAGGATAGAAGAATCAGAATGGAGTGATGAGTTATCCATGTAAAGTTCCCCCTTGAATTTGACCAGGGTCTTACTCCTTCCCTTCCCGGTGTCACAACTTGCCCCAATTCTTTCCAACAACCTCTCTGCCTGGTGCCCATTTCTGCACTGTAACGGGACCTGTGGGTTGTGGTTGCTTTGGCCTGTTGCCAGGGCTCCAATCAAGTGGAATGACTGTGGAGAGCAGACCAGGTGTCTGGCTGCCTCTGTCGAACGCAACGTTGCCCAGAAGGGTTAGTGCTTTCAGCTCGGGGCCTCTTGCAGGCCGGGTTCCTTTCTCTGTTCTCCCCCTCCCCCTGCTACTCAATCATTCTGGGTGCCGAATGAAGGGATGTTTCAGCACCCTTTCTCCCCCCTTGCATGAGCAACACTATGCAGCTTGCCTTGCAGCTGCAAAATTCTCGCTGCGTATTCCCTCCCACAGCACCCACAACACAGAGCATGACTTTTGTTTGCAGGCAGCCAAATCCGGCTGTGGGTCGCTATCACTGGTGTGAGTCACTCATGCTCCCGCTTCTTTTCCCACACTCTGCTGCAGTGAGGGGAAGGAGGGGGCAAGGACCCCCCTCCCAGAGAACATGGGAGCTCTGACACCCAAGCTGCACCAGGACAATTGCCTGTGTTGAAAACAGCACCTTTCCTCATTCTGTCACCCTCCAGATGTGTTGGACCACAACTCTTAGAATGCTTCCACCAGCACGGCCAGTGGTTAGGAATCCTGGAGCTGTGGTCCAAATCACGTGGCATGCATGAGGTTGCAGAAGACTGGACTAAAAGCTCTGGCACAACATTTGGGTGGTGGCATTCCATGAGGTGCTTCTCCCAAGTGTGGTCACCCCTTTATTAGTATAAGGGCCTCTGCAGAGCATGTGCTTTGTGTACAGAAAGACCCAGGCTCAGTTGCTGGCAGTTTGGCAAAAATGTTCACGTGAAGAGACTTCAGCATCGCCCATGTTAGCTGACTTGATGGGAGCTGCATCCCAGCACTTCTGTAGGCCATCTGGTAGGGGAAGGCCGAAATGGGCAGTTCTGGGCTATCGGGACAAACCAAGTGTGAGAAGGACTAAAAGCTTGTTGAAGGGGCATGTCTGATTGATTGGGGGCAACGTCGGCAGGTTGGGCAAGCATTTGCCAAGTGTGGCAAAGAACATTGGGAACTACTGGTTGGTCTCCAGGTGGTTTGCTATTGACCAGCAAGGATTTCCAGATTCCAAGGGTCTGACAATTGCAAAAACGAAGACGACTTCCTGAATTAGGTTGCTGAAATCAAGAAAGCTTGCATGCAGGTGCAGGCAGAGGGAGAAAAATGGGAGTAGATTCCAATATCCATATTGATGTAATATTTGTATAAAAAATGAGCAGGCTTTTCCGATTACTTCAGCAGGATTGTGTGTGTGTGATTATTATTATTTGTGTGCAAACTCTTGTCTAGGTCCTGAGAACAAATTCCCGCTCTACTAAGCTTGTGTTCAAAAGTGCCATTTCTGCCGATCTCTGTTGGGCTTTGTTAGACGCCATTTTGCACACAGATCAGTTGATGGCCCTTGGGGTTCTAGCAGAAAACAAAGCAGATTCTGCAGACCGAAATCTAGCCTGGCCTTGGAGTGTAATAGTGTCTGCTCCGAGTAACCGCATGATCTTCTGACCTATCACGACACGGTGGTAATTGGTAGATGCTCCGATCTGACAAATTAAACATAGAAGTTCATAGCCCACAGCAAACTTCCATTAGCCTTCCTACCTTGGTGTATGTCTGTGCACTGTGGACAATAACTTATGTCTTCGCTTCCATTTTGGAATTCAAGGGAGTGTACATGAGATTCTGGGTGGTTTCCTGTCCAATGACTGGTAAGAACTGGACCGGCATAGTTTCAATAAGGGTGCTTTCAGACTGTAGCCACCGGTCTGAAAGAGGACCTAT
Source organism: Varanus salvator macromaculatus (assembly GCA_023646645.1). Lineage (NCBI taxonomy): Eukaryota > Metazoa > Chordata > Lepidosauria > Squamata > Varanidae > Varanus > Varanus salvator. Next base: position 6,158,771 of record JAIXND010000781.1, read on the forward strand.
GTGTGGAAGTGCAGGGGGTGAATGGGAAAAATAGACCATTTCTCTCTTAGCAAATGTCTCTGGCTTCTCCCCAGCACACTTGCTTTTGTGGCCAGGCAACATGCTGTCCCTCAAATCCAGAATTATATGCACTTTCTCACCATGGAGAGTGACATCCATTTTAACTGTGTTGAGGATTATAGCCTGTAGCCCCGTTTGTATCTCGCTTATGCTAAAATCTACTTCAGCTCCTGAAACCACGAACCCAAACTCATGCCTGCCATTTTCTCGCCACCTCGCCTCGCAGAGATTCTTCTGTGTGGCTAAACGCATCCCCCTGCCCCATGCAGTCATCCATGGATTGAGCTGGATGATCTTCAGGCCCCTTTGCTAGCAAGCAGGCTCTTTTTGCACCTGTCACTGCTGTTTTCCCACCTTGTTCCACGAGTGCTCGCCATGCTTGGTTTTAATAATTTAGATACTGCTATCCCGATGTGGTTTACAAGAAAATTAAAAAGTCTCACATACAGCATGCTGTGCATTGAATCACACCATTACTAGCACATTTATATAAAATATTAATAAAACATCAAAACTAATTAAAGACCACTTCAACACATGGTTAGAAACAGGGCAGTAGCTTTGGGAAGAAGTGGGAATTTAACTGGTGCCTGGAACGTGTTATACCTGTGACCTCCCAGATTTAGAATTCTTCCAGATGATAAATGAGGCGCCACCATGAAGGAAGCCCACTTCCTGGGTGCCTCAAGATGGCAGTAGGTCATGTACACCCAGCACGACTTCTTCCAGTCATCCTAATGATTGCACAAGTCCGTACGGGAGAAGGTGAGCTACCAGCTTGCCCAGTCAGGGTCGGGCAGTGACATCCCTGAAAGACAGCTGCTTCCCCACTCCGTCCCTCACAACCCGCATGCTCTGGTCTGCTCTCCTGCTGATGGGCAAGCGCAAGGCATTGCTGCCTTTGCATAGCAGCTCACTGTCTGTGCAGGGGAATCACGAGGTCCTGCAGGCCTGAGCGAACTGAGTCTGTTCCCCTAGAATGTTTCTTTGGCATCACAAGCCAACAGAAGGTGCCTGCAGCCCCAGATCCTGGGAGCACTTGCTTAAACTTCTGTAAATATCTTGAGGAGAGAACTTCTGTAGATGCTTTGGAGGGTTCTTTTTTAATTAATTGTATAGATTCTGGGAACAATAGATGGCAAAAGAAGAAGGGGACGGCAGAGGATGAGGTGGCTGGATGGAGTCACTGAGGCAGTTGGTGTGAGCTTGAGTGGACTCCGGGGAATGGTGGAGGACAGGAAGGCCTGGAGGAATGTTGTCCATGGGGTCACAATGGGTCGGACATCACGACTAACAACAACATAGATGACATGGGATTCTAACTCCAGGATTATTCTAGTGCTGCTAACATGGGGGATGAAGGCCCCCATGCATTACTGAAACAGAGATCTGGAAGTGAAAAGAAATGATGTAGACTTGATTTGCTGTTTTCATGCTGATTTGAAGATGGTACGTTCCCACATGCCTCATGACAGAAATGCCTTTATTAGGCCTGGCCAAAACTTCACAAGGAAAGGGCCATATCTCCTTAGCAGAGCACATGTTTTGCATGGAGAGGATCTGTGCTGCAGTCCTTGGTATCTCCAGGCAGGACAGGAAAAATTCTGTAGAGCTGCTACCATTTGACCATACTGGGCTGGAAGGACCAAGGACCTGACTCAGAAAAGGTCAGCTTTGTAAATAAACAGCGAGCAAGCTTTTTAGTTTTTAATATGTTTCTCTTAAGGTCAGTTATGGGCCCAAGCACATGTCTCTTTTGGCTTGCTCAGACATGGGGAACCAGCCAGTTCGTGTGTGTTTCTGGTGTCCCAGCACCATAAAATTGCAATAATTCGAACAAGTCCTGGTGCAGCTGGGGGCTATTGCTAGATTGGAGTGCCTTTCCCAACTTTGGTTGCTACATCGCCATCCCTGGACAGGTGGCATTGGGACGGCACTGCGGCAATGTGCGTCATGTGCAGCTGCCTGTGAGGGAGGCCCAGAAGCTCTGGCTAATGCGAAGTCTGCAACTGGGCTGCTGATGAGGACAACCTAGCGAGATCACATTGCACAGTGTTGCACTGGCTGCTGATTAATCACCAAGCCATGTATGAAGGGCTTGTGCTTTCATGCAAAATCCTGCACAGCTTAGGACCTGGAGAGCAGCTGGAGTGTCTTTCCCCTTGTGTATTCGCCTGAATATTAAGATGGAGTAGGAATGCCCTCTTGACAGCGCTGTGTCTGCCCGGCGTTCAACATTCAGCACTCCAAGGGAGGACATTTTTGTACAGGTCCCCTGCCTTGGGAGTCCCTCTTGCTCCCAAATGTGCTTGGTACTAAGGCTTACGTGTGTTTGGTGCCAACTAAAGACTGGTTTGCTCCCCCTGGCTCGCGATGCAGTGTGGTTTGCTGCGCCGTAGGAGAGCCAGTGCGGTCTAATGGTGAAGCATGTTGTGCTGGGTCTCAGGAGATCCGGGTTCTGGTTCCCACTCAGCCATGGAGCTCACGGGTGACTTTGGGCCAGTCACAGACTCTCGGCCCAGCCTAGCTCACAGGGTTGTTGTGTGGGGATACAACTGAGAGGAGAAGAGGAATTATGTAAGCCATTTGAGTTCCTTGGAGGGAGAAAATGTGGGATATAAATAAAATAAAATAAAATAAATTGTGCATACTGATGAGCTGTGTTACCATTCTCCCATTCAGTTGAGGGTTTTGGTTGATGTATGATTTTATTGTGTTCCGTTTGTTGTACTCCACTTTGGGATTTTAGAATGAAAAGTACGCAATAAAATTAAACAATAAAGCATTGGCTGTCTTCCTATGCTCTGCCATTAGCCTGTAACTAATGTAGGTGTTAAGAGGAACTTGTAGGCTTTAACTGCTTAAGGCTTTAACACCAAGCCAACTCCTCTCTTTTTCTCTCTTTCCCTGTCTGACACTTGTACTTAATGTTCAGCCTGATGACAAATTCTGAAGAACTCTGGACCCTGCTTTTCATTTCGTGATATTTTGATTGGCCCTAATAGGTATTGCCCTGCTGTGCATTTTGGCAGAATTTTTGGTTTCTTGTTTTCCTTCCTTATGGGCAAACATGGCTGCCTTTGCTTTCAGATTACAGTAAGACACAAGTAGAATTGGGATTTTTACAGTACCCAAAGGAGCAGAACAAAAAACCCCTTGTGCTTCCCAGAACCTTTTATAATATGCAGAGGCTTCACCGGCAGGTAAGAAAGGATCCTTGACTGATGGATTCTAGAAATGGAAGGATTCCCTGATGCTGAACAGTTCGGAATGCACTGTCTCAAGGCAGGCTCGGGTTGACTTCACATCTGGTGGATCTGCTTTGTTTTCTGGCTAGAATCCTGCAACTTACAGACTGATGGGGAAGAGACATCTGCTCTAAAGCATGCGCCAGAAGGACTAGCTCTCAAAAGCTTTCCTTTCTGCCACAGGGGCAGGAACTTGCCCATCAAGGGATATATTCCCTTGGAAGCAAATCTGTTGGGGGCAGCGGCTAGAGGGAAGTGTGGGGTCCCCCACTCTTTGGGTATCCAGAGCTTGTGTATGAGTGTACCACATCTATTCTTTCTCTTACTTCTACCCTTGTGTGCTCTCTCACCCTGTTCCTTCCTTTCCGCCACATCCTTTTCGTCCCTCCCTCCCTCGTTCTTGCTCACTTTCTTTGCACTACCCCCTTGTTCTTCCCACACGGTGGAGTACCAGATAAGCAACAGAAGAACACTGTTGCCAAAATCCTGAGCTGATCACTTCCCACCCCCATCTCCTTTCATTGCTTCGTCTGTTTTTGGCTCTTCTTCCCTGTCTTGCTTCTCTTCCTCTGGACTCCCCCAACCAGTGAGAAATCAGAAATGCGTGCTGCTGTTCTGTAGGCTAAATTCCCCACGCTGCTCTGTAGGCTAAATTGCCATAGCCAGCAATTTCACATTATTCTTGTGTACCAGCGCACCCAAGCATCCATTGGGTCAAGCCAAGAAGCTACTGGACCATGATAAAAGCGCCCCAGCTGAACCCTGTGTGTTGCTCCTGATGCTTTTGCTGGAACTTGGGAGGGGAGGGCATGGGGTGTATCCATTTTGGCTTTACCTGTTGCCTTGTTTTATCCACTCAACGCACCAATCACGGAATCTGGCTCTTTCCCACAGGGCTGTTGATATATCGCACTGCTAGCCTGCTCGATGCGGTGTCTCACCCGGAGTCTACACGTGCCCCAAGTCCACAGTATTTCCACCGTCCTCCTGGCAGGAGCCATGGATGCCTTCCACATGGGTGACATCATCTGGGTTTTGGCGCTGATCCCAGTGCTGATCGTTCTACTCGCACTTTGTACTGACTGCCGGGACCCTGAATTAGACAGTTAGGTCTCACTCTCCTTTCTGCACCCTTCCCAGCGCTGGGGGCTTTGCTAGGCTATGGGTCATCGCATTTCAGCCCCAAAACTATTCCACTGAGTGCCCACTGGTGCCAGTGGATGACTGTGTGTGGAGCAGGGTCCTTGGGCATTAGTACCATGCGGCAGGGGACTTTCTAGCCGAACTGCAGCTGGGGAGGCAAGGGCTGGCAAGACGCACACCCCACTCCTTCCTGCATGATAATTAGACCTAGAAAAAGGCATCACTTGGGTCAGTTTTCTAAGCTCGGGCAAGTTGGGAGGGGGACTTCTATCTCTGGCATGTGGCAATTGAACTTGTTAAACTTTTCACTGATGCCAAAGGAAGCATAATTCCTAAGCTAAATTGCTTGCGCTGGGACCCCTAAATCTTTTAAGTACCTAACAACAGCCTGCCTCAAACCTTTCCTTCCCCGGGGAGCCAACAATTCCAGGTTTCTTCATTCTTCACCTTCCAAGAACTTAAAGCAGAAATGGGGAGTGTCCCCACAGCTGGTTTTGTTGGAGTACTACTCCCATCACCTCTGGCCAGTGACATGCTAGCTGGGGCTGATGGGATTTGGAGTCCAGATCCCATTTGGCTGGCCAATCTTTCCTCACTCCTGGGTTATGGGAATCTGTTAATGGATGTCTTTCTTTTGCAACAGCACCACCTGTTGATGATTACCAATACAAGTAAGTCCTTCCCTGTCTTACCTCGGGGCAAAGTGGGTGGCGGGGGGGGGGGCGGGAATGTGAGCTTGGGCAAATTTGGAGAGGTGGGATCTGTGGGCCAAATGCAGCAGGTGTGTGTGTTTGGCAGGAACAAGGAGCTATCCTGATGTGGGCAGGTATCTCTCCACATGTGCCTGGGTGGTCCCATTTTATTTCATTTCATGTTGTAAAGGCAATTTGTAAGCAAAACACAAGTGTTAAATGTATATTTTATTTATTTATTTAGAAAATTTGTAGGCCGTCCATCGCTGTCGTCTCTGGATGGCTTACAACATTATTTCAATCCTCAATAAAATAAGTTAACTGTTCCACTCTGAGCATAAAACTAATCTATTTAAAATAAATTAAATAAATCTAACATAATTAAAATTACTATATGTTAAAATATTGGTCAAATAAAAAGGTCAATATACTGGCGGGACATGCTGATATTAGGGCTAGAGCTGCATATTGTGTTAACATTTATTATTATTGTATTTATATCCTGCCTTCATTCTACTTGTGAGAAATTCAAGGCATTTTATCCTTACAACAACACCCTTGTGAGGTAGCTTGGGATAGGAGTGAGTGGTAAACTTTGTGGCCAAGTGGAGACTAGTACCTGGATCTCTCAGGTTTCTAGTCCAGCACATTAACCACCCCCCACCCTCACATTGTCCCTCAGTATTTCAAGGGTCTTACTGATAGGCTCCTTTGTGAATTGCCTAGATAACTTTGGCCCCAGGTTGTATAGAGATGGAACAGCAAGAGCTCTAGTGATAGGCAGAACAGAGAGGTCACTAGCTCAGTAGAAGAGCCCATGTTGGAGTGCAGAAGGTCTTCAGTCCCAACCCCTGCGCAAGAAGGACCAAGTCAAGAGGGAAAGAATGCTGGCTACCAGTTGCCGGACATCACCTTCTCTCCTTGGATGCCTTCCAGCTGTGTTGGATTGCATCAGTCCACCAACATCTGGAGGGCACCAGGTTGAGGAAGGCTGGCATCAGTAAGGCGCAACTTAACCACGTTAAGGACACCAAGGCTGCCCTGCTGGATCCGACCAAGAGTCCATCTAGGCCAGTACTCTGTTCACACTGTTCTGATCTCCAGCTGCCTGTGAGGAGCCTCTGAGTGCAGTAACTACCTCCAGTTTCTGTCTCCAGCAACCCATCTACAAAGCTCTGCTGCTTCCAGTGCAGGTGAACTGCTGGTCTGACTGACGTCTAAGGCGGGATGGAAGCCTTTGTTCCAAGAACTGCTCTGCTGATGCAGAGCAAGGCACTTCCTGGAATTTTTAACTTTCTTTGTGGGGCCTGCTTCTGGGTTCTGAGCACCTGAACTTCAAAATGTGCCACTACACCACTGGAAAAAAGGAGAATTTTTTTAAAGGACTGGAAGGAAGAACACTAGATGCAGAAAACTAGATTAACAGGGTTTTTTTCTTGTTGGGTATCCTGTAGACATAGATTTCTTCTGAAGTATGGGAAGTAACCCCTCCTAGTCTTAAAGTGGCCCAATTACAAAACAGTTTTGCTCCCGTCTCCTATTGTCTGAACTGCTGTTTGAATCCATGGATCTCTATTTCCTTTTAAAGAAAATGGGTCTTCCTTGGCTTTAGGATGGCCATATGTCCTGCTTGACAAAAGATGAGCCTTCGCTTGCAGGGCTGCCCAGTTCTGGTTTCAGCATAAAGAACCAGAAGGGCGAAACTTTGGTGGTGTCGAGGGCCATACGAGTCACCTGCTCAGTCAGCCTCACAAGTTCTTACTTCTGAAAATGCACCTGTGCATGTAAATTAGCCTATGCAAATCCATACTCTCCTGTAGCCTTTTTTGGAGATGTGTTTCCTCTCTTTAGGCAGTGTTTTGAGGTAATGTTTCTAGGCAATGTTTCTAGGTAGTCAAACCTCCAGGATATGGCTTGACTCACTTCCTTGAGCCACAACCTCAATGGGCATGCTCTGGGAACACCTTTCTCTCATGGCCATGGCATACTGCACAGTCTGACTGGTGTGGTTGGGGAACCATTCCTTCTGGCAGCTATTTTACTTACAAAAGAGATAATTGAATTATAGGCAATTTTCACTTCTGCAGCCGGGCAGCTGCAATTTCTATATTAAAAACAAAAAGAAAAAAGATCTGGTTTCCTGAGCAAAATGCCTCTGAGCCCAGGCAGAATGAATTTCCTCAGTATGGGGAACCAGCATCTGAGGAAGATGTGAGTAGCATACAGAGAGATGCGACCCCATAGAAAAGCCCAAAACATGCTTGCAATAAATGTTCTTCCAAGGACATCCTGCTTAAACGAGGCACAGTGTCTGACTGTGAAAAAATTCAATCTTTTATTTAAAATATGTAGTTCCCAGGGTCATACAATGAAGATGGTACACAAAAGCCAAGTTGTGATGCAACAATAAAGAAAAACTGCTGGTGACAGTAACACTAAAACAGCCTTTCAGACAATGAAAATTCCCATCTCTTATATCATAAGTAGGGCTCTTAAAGAGGTAGATTGCCAGGTTCTGAATTTTAACTCCTAGAAGCCTGTGCCACCATGGCCAGTGCCAGGAATGCTGGGAGTTGGAGTCCAAGACATCTGCCTTCTGCGCTCCCTTAAAGTACCGTATTTTTTGCTCTATAAGACTCACTTTTTCCCCCCTCAAAAGTAAGGGGAAATGTCTGTGCGTCTTATAGAGCGAATACGTGTGTGCAGTAAGTCTGTCAGAGGTGCAGCCCATGGGGAAGTGATGGGGAATGTGCCTGTGATTATGTGCTCATTTGATTCAGAATATTTTTTTTCTTGTTTTCCTCCTCTAAAAACTAGGTGCGTCTTATGGCCAGGCGCATCTTATACAGCGAAAAATACGGTACATTTAAGTTGGAAGGAAACTCTAGGGGAAGGATGTAGCTGGTAGAGTTTTTGCTTTGAGTCCCGAGGGTCTCCAAGTAAAGCTAAGAAAAACTCCTGTTGAGGGTCAGTTAGCAAAGATGAGAAGTCCAGAATCTCAGACCAGCAGGCTAAATCTGACCTTCCAGAGGTCCCTAGATGGGCAGGCCCCTTCCCTTTCCCCTGGCCGCCTTTCCACATCCTCCCCTTTGGTGGTTCTCCGGCTTCTGTGCATTCCCCTGCCTCTTCTCCCAAACTCAGTCTGGCCCTCTGACTGAAAGAGCTTTGATCTCCCTTGGTGTACATGTGGTCGAGCAAGAGGGGGCAGTGGTCCGAGTCGGTACTAGGCAGCTTCTGATGTCCCACCCAGAGCTATGGGGAAGGGAGGAGAAGAGAAGGGGCTGGTTGTGGGGGCGCCTCTGTCAAGCAGAAATGCTGTGCTCCCCAGGAAATCCGTATTACTCTTTCCCCAGGCCCTCAACCAATGCCCACACCAAGACATTCAGGGTGCTGAGACGTCCTCCCTGTGAGTATCTGTCCCTTCCGTCCTATTTGGAAATCCCGCTTTGCAGAAAATGCAGCTGTTTCATAGTCATCTTCTCTTACTCCCATCCAAGCCTCCTTCTTTATACACCTGCCTGTCCCCTAAGATCCAGGTCAGAGGTCCTTCTTTGGGTTGCTCTTTGAAAGAGACCAGACATTCTATTCATTTTGGCGTCAGGCCCACCCCTTTTTATTTTCCTGAAAGTTTAAGATCTGATTATTATTTTGATAGTGTTTTTATTAGATTATTTTTATGAATGCTGCCTTTGTTTGTTGTATGAGACCTTGTAAAGGACGGGGTATAAATGCCTTAAATCAACCAATCAATCAATCAATGATCGATTTCGGTGGGAACCAAGTACAACTAACATCATCCGGATTCAATTGGTAGGATTAGAAGAATGGCTTTCCTAAGCCAGAGGTGGGCAAGCTTCAGTCCTCGGCCTACTCAGCCCGGCAAGTGGCCCCCAAGTGCAGATGCCCTCAGCAGAAGGCTGCTCATCCCCCATCCTTCCTCTGCTTAATTCTGAGCTTTCCTTGATGAAGAAAGTAATTCACAGCCAGACGCTGGGCCTCCAGCCTAGACCTTTAATATGACTTCACGTTGTCTGAGCATGTGCTTTCCTTTCACCATCTCATGCTGCCGCTTCTCTTGGGCATGGAAGGTGAGCAGAAAGCTGGAATCTTGCCCAAGCCTCTTGCGAATGCTAACTGTGTCCTTTTTCTGTCTCAACCCTCCACACAGCACCCACTTGGAGTGCCATCCAGTCCCAGCCAGACCCGAGGTGAGCAAGCCCCGAATGTTTGTGAACACACCTTGGAGCAATGCTCCTTCCCATGCTGCTGTGCAAGTGTGTTTGTGAGTGAGCCAATATGCCTTCCAGCCATGCCTTTCAGTCTGCCTGTGCCTTTCACAGCTTTCTCCGCCTGTTTGAACAGAGGAACTGTGATCTAACCCAGCCAGGTACATTTAAAATCATACACCAGCCTTCCCTGAACCCGCACCCTCCAGATGTGTGAGCCTGCAACTCCCATAACCCTAAGAATAATGGGAATTGTAGTTCAATGCATCTGGAAGGCACCAGGTTAGGGTAGGCTGACAGTCATAGTGAAGACAGACAAAGTTAAAAAAAATCAGATGACTGCGTTGATGACCTTGTTTAATCGCCTTCTCTCCCTCTCCCTCTGTGTGTGTGTGTCAGACAGACAGACAATGTATTGTTTGGATCATCTGTAAAGCTTATGGATCTTGATCATCCATTCAAGACCAAGCCGGCTGAAAATACTTTTCATTAGCACAAACAGCTCACAAAAATATACTGCTGTTGGGAAAACCCATTTTCCCTCCAGCTATTGTGAGGTTCACATGTAAACTCTGAAGAATGGATGCTCTGGGGGAGTGGAGGGGCGATGGAGACAGATGAGACGTACCATTATCCTTGCTAACCAAAAAGTCCTGGTACTTGAACCCTGCACTGACTGTATCTTGAAAATAAAGCAATGTCGGCTCGACTATTTCACAGAGTGAGTCAGCCGCTGCAGGCAGCAGAAGCAGGGAAATTGCTGACTATACTGGCCGGAAATGATCAGGGTTGCAGGCTGAAGAAGACTTCTCTAGGTCTTCATACCCTTTCACACAAGTATTAACCTTTCTCCCCCCCTCACCATTGCCCCATTTTTCACTGCAGATGCATTCCATTCACTCTATCCAATCAATCGGCATCGTTCATCAAAACTGAAGGGGATAATGGTGAGTAGCAAAATGAACGAGGGCGGCCATTTCGGTGGGAAAGGCCGCTCTGGGGCGTCTTCTCCTGGACGGTCCCTTCCCTGGCCACTTAGGCTTGGAAGTTCCCCTTGTTGGAATATGTGCCCCTTGGCAGATCTGGTCCCATGAAGCAAATTTGGTTGGAGGGCACAAGGAGCATGTCTGGGGAACTAAGGGCTGGCCTTCCCTGCCTGCTGGTGGGGAACTCTGCAAGTTAGTCCAGCACGTCTGGAGCACAGGCGGTTAGAGGAGGCTGCTTGTTCGGTGTTAGCTGGCCTTAAATGGTGACCTCTTTGTTGCCTTTTTCATGTTCTTCGATGCACCCCCTTTTCAGAAAGTGTTCCCAGCTATGAAAATGAAGGTAAGTAGTAGCAGGAATCACCCCCTTCTTGCAATGCCTTGGCAAATGCAGCATGGCTGGCTTGCATGAGACATCTGAGGCAACGGGCTCAGCAGGCAATTTTCCTGCTGTGCTCTTGAGTTCTGCCATGGTGTGTTTTGGGCCAGCTTCTGTGAGCAGGGCTATGATGCTTTCCTCCTGGGGGTCAGCGGGACGATGTTCTGTGTGCCTGGTAGGGTTTGGGGGTTCTGCACTCTGCTCTGCTCTGCTCTGCTCTGGGGACTCTGCTCTGCATGTTGCAGTACACGCAGACAGCTCTCTTGGTCTCTTTGTTCCAGAGCAGGCCTGTACCGTGGACAATGAAGAGAATGACATCGACAAATACATGTAAGTCCTGGGATTGGGACAAGCCTTACCAGGTCGGTGTAGCTCAGTTTCCCTGGCCCTTAAGTCTGCAGATGCCGATGGACTACAGTTCTCATCAGCCAGGAACATGGGCCAGCTTGTCTGGGGATGATGGGAGCTTGGGGCCTACAGCACCTACTCCCATTGTCCCACTCCCAGACTGGCCCATTGTTATGGCTGATGGAAGTTGTAGTCCAACAGTGTCCTGGGGCTAAAATAATGGATCAGAGCTAGGAATAGGCATGGCAGTTTATTGCTTAAGTCTGGGGGACACAATGGCCAGTATTCCCAACTATTGACCACCATGGCTGGGGGTGAGGGGTATTGTAGTCTGGACCATCTGGGAGCTACCTCTGAGCTTACAAGGCGGTGCTTCACATCAGTGACAGTGATCCCATCAGCCCCCAGCCAGGATGGCAGGTGGTGAGGAATGCTGGGGGTTACCGTGCCACATGTTTGGGGGGCACCAGGTTGGGGAAAGTCAAGTCTATACAATCCCAGGCCGAGACTGCAGGGCTCTGCGTCCTGAACTTGCCTCTGTTTATTCTGACCACGTTTGCATGCGCCGTTTTTGACAATCAGCCCCAGGCAGTTCACCATCCAAAAGTAATGGCTTATAATTGAGTAGACGAGATACAAAAGGGAAACGGGACACAGAGAGCAGAGGAAAAACTGTCCATTCAGGTACAGCGGCAGCTGATGCGGGCAATTCTGGGGAGGGGGCAGCTCGGTGGCGTTTCGGCTCAGCCGGGCCGAGGCTCTCAGCGTTGCTCCTTGGCCCAGGAGAGGGGCTGCCAGGCAGCATCGGGGGTGCCGGGAAGCAAGGAGCCTCTGGGCCCAGCTTGGGACAAGGCAGCTGCTTTGCTGCAGAAGCTACATGGGTCTCTTCCCCCACACAGCGAGGTGCTGCCTGACGTTCCACTGACAGAGCAGAGAAAGGAGAACCATGCCTCCTCAGGTGAGTCAGCAGCGGGAATGGCCCTGGCCACCCTGGCATCAGCCCTATACTGCCCTCTTAAATGGTGCTGGGTGAATCCGCTGCGGCATTATTTAATCCTCTAAAAACTTCTCGCCTAAATGAGAAAATAGATTGGAGGACAATGGGGTGGGGTGGGGGGCAAGTGTTTTCTGAAACATCTTCCTAAGATGTCATCACCTGATCCTCCCACCTTATCTCCAAACCTTACAGTGGGATTTCTAGATCCCTCTTCTTTGCCTGTCCAGTGTCCTCCTTGTCTTCCCCCACACTCCAAACTTTCTAATTAAAAAGAAACTGCACCAGGTAGAAGATTCTGCAGCAGGCATTTCCTACAAAGGCATGGGTTTTTAACAAGGAGCTGCTAAAAAAAAGAAGTTGCTTTTGTGCTCCTAGAACACTCTTTCTGTACAACCCAGCCAGCATGGCCAGTGGTCAGAAATTCTGTGAATTTTAGTCCAAAACATCTGGCAGATACCAGGTGGAGGAAGGCAGTCCTAGAAATCCTGGAAGGCCATTGCAAGTCCAAAGCATTTGCTTGTGATTCTTTGTGTGAGTCCATGCAATGGGCTGCCCCCCATCCATACTCAATATTTCCTTCAGGGAACTCAGAGCAGCTCATGTCTTTCTCCCCACTCATGTGCTTCTATTTCCACAACAACCCTGTGAGGTAGGCAAGGATGTGGGTAGACTGTAGCCTCAAATCCACCACATAGTGTTTCATGGATGAGCGGAGAGTTGGATCCTGGACTCCTCATTGGATCCTGGTTGGCTAGGAGAGTGAGGGTTTATCTTGACACATGGCTGGCTGGGGGTGATGGGGTTTGTAGTTCAGAGCATCTGGGCTGTGCTAAGTTGGGAAAGCTGCACTAGCCACTATGGATTCTTATGAATTTTTCCCCATAATGAAGTATTGCCTGTGCTGGTGACAACAAATACAGTAATGTGAGGGGGTGGATAATTCTTCCTCTTTTCACAACTGTTTTAAAAGTCAACTTTTTCTAGCACATCTCTGTCTTAACCCACATGCATCCCATCACACCTACCCACCCAAATACCTGATCTTTCTCTTGCAGATTCTATAGTGGAGCCGTATGAGAATATACCTGAGTCCCAGCGGCATTCACTTGGTAAGTGAGGGAGGCGCACGACTACCAAAGAGGTCACAAGATGCTGAGATTGCATCTAAAAGGAAGTCTTGTTTGCACAGAATAACAGCATCAAAGGAAGGACTGTGTACTTTCAATTTGTGACTGGGAGAACAGTCTTGAATGAGTCACTACGTTTCTTTCTATTTTTAAAAGGACCAAATACTTGTTGCAAAACAGCCACTTTTCTTTTCTAGGCATAAAAGACAAATATCAGGATCCAGAGAGGTGCAGGGACAGCATCCTGGATGGAAGTTGTTTTTGGAATTGGCTTCACTCCTCAAGTGGCCTATTCTATCTTATTATTTATTTTTATTTATTTATTTAGACAACTTATATGCCGCCCCATCGCATGAGCCTTGGGGCGGCTTACAATCATCTTGTGCACCAGCTTTCTCCAAACTAGGTCCTTCCATTTATGTTGAACAACAACTCCCATCTTCAGGTGGTTGGGGACAATGGGAGCTAGGCACCGAGGAACACGCCTTTTTCCAAGCACTCCACGGTTTTGTATGCTGATAGGAGGTCCTGGCCAAAACATCTGGAAGACCACAAGATGCTCATCCCTACCTTAAAGCTTGCATCGGTCACAGACTTAAGATAGTGGACTTAAGAGATGACTGATGCATCACTTATTAAATTGATACCTGTTTTTTATTATTCAATAATCCAAAAGACTGAATACTGACCTCAGAATTAGATTCCCCATGTCACTTATAAGAATTAAAAAGAGAGAGAAAAGAAAAAAAATCGAAGAGCCACCAAGAAGTTCTCTCCCCAAGATATTTACATCACTTTAGGCAGGTACCCCTGGGATTTGGGGCCTCCAAGCACCTCCAGTTTCTCCATGAAGCTGAGACCTTCTGCATGCAAAGCAAGGACTCCGTGCTGAGCTACAGACCCCTCCACTGTAGGTCAAAACATCTGGAAGGACCAAGATGGCTCTGCACTGTGCTGACATTGCTTGGATGGGGGAAGAGGCGCTGATGTAGTGCCACTCAGCCTTAACTGTAACCATCTCTCTCTTGCTTCTTACCACCACAGGTGAATATGTCAACGTGCTAGAGGCAGAGATTACTGACTTAGATCCCTGTTTTGGTGAGTGAAAAAAGCCAATAAAAGTCAGAGATGAAGTTCTTCTTTTCAGCAAAACAATAGTTCCCCTTCAGATGTCTTTGTTTAACTTCCTGAAGGGAGGGAGGGAGGGAGGGAGGGTGTGTGTGTGTGTGTGTGTGAAGTGTTCTCCCCTCCCCTCCTTTTACATCATTTTCCATCATTTTCCATCTTCCTACAGTTAATATCAGTGATCGGGAAAGTGAAGATGACACTCCAGACTATGAGAATGTCCGCCCTGGCCTTTGAGGTACCTAGATGACTGGGAGAACCCTGGAACATGCATGCTAATACCACCAACTCCTTCTGAAAAATTTAAAGCAATTATAAGAGTGCCTTTGAATGTGTGTGGAACCTTAACTATCTTCTCTTTCCTTCCCTAGGTTGCAAGGTTCAAGGCAGCATTTCTTGGTGACTCCAAGTGTCCCTGTTCGGGATGGATCTCCATGGAATTTGTTGGCCTTCTCCCCCAGTCACCCCAAATGTCACCATAACTTATTGTCCCCCTTTGCACCTTGACTGACACATCCTGAGAATTCCCCATGATCTTCGGCACCTGAGATTTAAAAGCACAACAGGCCAATTGGCTTCCCGTTTCTCCCCACTTTCCCAAAGCGATCTGGGTTGTTTGGCTAAATTCTCTGATTATTATTTTTTTTTTTTGCGCTAAATAAAGGACCAGGAATTGGATCACCAGTGTGCTTAAGGGGACGTTGGGCAGGGTTGGGGAGGCTTGTAGTGGCTCAGCAAAATGTAACAGGAGTCTTGCCAGACCGTCCTAGCAGATGCTGGTTTTCTGGTGTGGGTGCTTTGAGGATGGTGTGCCCCCCACTTCCCCAAGTGAGTGTGTGTTTGAGGTTTGGTTTCTTCACACGAGAGGTCTGGAGGCATATGACACATTTTGTAATAGCTGCTATGATATTTGCAAATGTACAGATGGAATGCGGGAGAAGACAAGTAGCAGGCACAACGACAAGTTTGCTCCCGTGTATCAGATGGGAAGCGGCCTTGCTGTCAATTCCATTAACTCTTGACTGGCAAGCAGAACTTACTCTGTCCTGTGCCAAAACAGAGATGCACCCCCACGACTACTGTCTCCTCCTCCTAACAGGAGGCACTAAGGATGGAGCCAGAGGTCTTTTGCATGCACGGCAGATGCTGTTTGCCTGAGCTATGCAGAAAAAGGCCCACCCTCTGTTGCCTTCTGCAACTTCTGGATTTCTCTCTTCAGAGTTGCCAGCTGCTCTCCCCTTCTCACATACATACAGCTTCCCCTGTCATCCCTTCCCAAACACATACAACTTCCCCAATCTCTGATGGTATTATTTCCTGCCAATCTGGGTTATTGCCTCCTGAATTATCTAGCTAGCCAGCTAGGGGAGGAATTGCTAAGTCACATCCAGCTGCACAAATATGGATCTATTTGAATGAGAGGGTCCCCCCCACCTGTTGCCTCTCCTATGGGGCAGGAGTTCGGCGTCTCTGACTTATTTTTCCCCTCCCTCTTCCATCACGGCTTCTGTTACTGTGGATGCTTCATTCAGTCCCCACTGTTCTTAAAACACATATGAATGGGGCATGAGTAGGCTGTGTTCCTAACACTATCTGCTTCTGTTCATAACATCCAAGACAAAGGCTTTCATGAAAAGCATCAGTGTCCTCTTCTTGGACCTCAAAGCATCTGCATGAGTTGATCCTGCATTATCGTACAGAACGGCCATCGCTGGAAAAAAGGACAAAAGGATACAGGGATGCATGCAATGTGCACATGTTAACTCAGAGGCTGAAATGTAGAAATCATAAATGGAGCAGGAATACAACCAGTGGGTTGACTTTATCACATTGCAAACTAAAAAGCACCCCCCCACACACTCCACTCCCTAAATAAGGCCATCAAGCCTAGAGTCTTAAAATCGCCTATTTGCACTACTGAAATCAACACAGCTTGCCAGCTGCAGGGGAACAATTCTGGAGGCCGCAGTGAGCCCCCATTTTATTATTACAACTCCACTGGTATCTATTTTATTGTGCTTCCTGTGTTACATAGCTATACCACCTTTCCTTTTGGACTGCAGACTTAATGGTCTTCTGGCGACCCTGGTGGACAGTAAGTAGGCAGGGGTAATTATAGTAGTAATAATAATATAGTAGTATAATACAGTAGTAATAATATATTATTTCAAACTAGTTTGCCAGCCGTGTTGCTCATTCTGCCCAGTGTAGCCCTGGACAACTGCCCCAAAGTCCTGCTCGGATGGCACCACCAGTAAGCAGATGCTGCTGCCAAGAACATCTGTGTTTTGTCTGTGTGTGTGTGTGTGCGTGTGCGTGCGAACAAGTGTGCATAAAAAAAAAAAAAAACCACACAAAGGAAGCAGCCAATTTGGATTCTGAAAGCAGAGCAGTAGATGCTTCCTTAATGACCAGTTCCATCCACATTTTTGCAACTTTAGTTCTGAGGGAGATGAGGGACAGTGGTGAGGTGCACAGTTATAACTAACATAAGGTTAGGGTGAGAACACATCCTACAGGTTCAAGATGTTCCCCACTTGGCCGGCCAGGCTAGTAGTAGGGCCAGTGCGAGCCACACGTTTCTGACACAGCTTCCTGCTTTCGCCTTCCTGCTTTCTTCCCGCTTCTTCTGCCTCATGCTCCTACCCTTCATGAAGCAAATTGCAGAATTTGCAATTCACCCCACAGCAGGGCAGGCCCTTGCACAGCCCCACAGAATCAGGATGCAGAATGTTGTTAAGCTTGCAGAAAACAAACTTAAACAGGATATGTCAAAGATACCATATTGATATCTAAATTTGCAAGTTCCTGTGAAACTTACAAGCTCATGCAGAATGTTGGAGAAAGATTATAAATTCTCTTAGTTCTCAGTCTTGGCAAAAAGCAGTTATATGAAAGTAGTTAGTGTGGGAAATGTCATATCAGAAGGTTGAATAATTTAGGTACAGCTGGACGCTGTAAAGGTGATGGTGAGAAGATAACCACAGACATTAAAGGGTCAAGGATGAGTCTTTGATCTATTTATCTCCATAAATTTGTTAATTAAGGTTATCTAGAAATAAGGGTGAAAGTGGGGTCAGGGCAGAGAAATTCCAAGACCCATGAGATGTGACCAAGCAGTTGTAGAAAGTTACGAGGCAAGGAGTTATGGTGAGATGATGATGAGTTTATTGAGAAAACTTAGAAGAAGGGCCGAGTCTACCTTCCTTTCTGTTCCTCCATTGTTTGGGGTGGTTCCTTTGCATTCACCCTGTGCACACCTTGTTTCCCTGACGTACCTTTTTTTTAAATAAGGTGCTGCTGGTTTATTTTTCTATTTGAAATATTTGTACCTGTGCTTTTCAAGACTCCTCTTCCTCCATGCAGTGATTGCATTAACTTACATGGTAATGGACAAGTTAAGAGAACATTTAGTGTAAACACCAGGAAGTACATGACTGCCATATTTCCCCCCTTTTGCATCCCAAAAAGGTTATTAAGGAATACTGTGAACAAGAGAAAAAGGTGTAAAACCAATAAAATAGCATATAACTACAATGTTAAATACCAATGTGGATTTTTTTCACCAAAAACTCTGTTTTGATCCTATATCACAACAATACCAGCACAAACCACCATGACAACATAGGTTTTCAAAGCAGAGTATATCCTAGTGTAACCACAGTTGAGCATTTAGGGGATTTTACTACATTAGGTATTATAGTAATAATTTGAGATACACTGATGAGATAAAAGAGAAGATGCAGCTCACATCCCATTTAGAAATGTTTCCTTCCCTGATTGCCTTCAGGAGGTAGATATTTGTCAGCGGGAACCAGAAAAGCAGCCACTCACGAAGACATATGAAATATGGAGTGTGAGGAATGGCTCATACCCATGACACTCCTTTTTAATTCGGCACAGCAATTCCAATTTGGAGAATTTGTACAACCGGAAGTGTCTGTGCTCATGGGTGTGTACATTGCGGCCTTCCTCAGCCTGTGCCCTCCAAATGTGTTGGATTCAAACACCCATCATTCCCAGCCAGAATGGTCATTGATGGGAGTTGCAGTCCAGCACATCTGGAGGGCAAGAAGTGGTGAATTGAATGTATGTTTGTGCGCAAACAGAAAAAGCAGAACACGGGAACAGGTATATTCCAGGCCTCTCAGTTTTAGATTAATACTTGCATGTGTGTTTTGTTGGTGTGTGATGTGGTTCTGATTTAAATATTGCTAAGGAAAGTTCCTCTTTCATTTCCCTGCAAATTCCTTGCAGAAATCCAAGGAAGATCTGGGAGATTCCTTTTCATCCCCGCTGTGTCTTGGCCATTTGGAAGTCTTGGGCAAGCGGGCTCAGATCACAAAGGCCACTGGAAGCAAAGCTGCAGGAGTTCACGAGTAGCAAGATGAGTGCAGGATGCGGTTTGGCTGCAGCCTTCCACGAGTCCTCACCCCAATTGCATTTCTTCATATTATAAATTGGCTTCAGCCCTACTTCGCCGAAAGTCCTCCGACCAGCCAGTGAACACTGGCAATAATAGTTTTGTTACCAAATTCAGCCAGTCAACAGCTGGGGCAAACCCGGGTGTACCTCAGACCTCCGTCAAAAGGAGCCTGAGACAAGACTTAGAGCCAAAACCAGCTTTATTCTAGTGCACTATAGAATAAAGGGAGACAAAAGGGGATGTTCAGCCCAACTTGCACCTCAGTACATGAGTTTTATGCTCTATGTAAGCGATTAGGTCACCTAATACTGGACACATCTAATGCATTAATACATCAATGCATGCACATCCCACTGCAGTTAGCCTCAAAGAGTCCTTCCTTCTGTCAAGGACCAGACGTTTCCCATGTCTATTTCTTATCTGCTCGAGATTCACACAGGCTTGCCATGTTCTTACTCCCTGCACAAAATAGCTTTAGCAGGACATCAGCCTGCCCTGCTTAAGCCTGCTTCAACAACCTTTCTTCTTTCATCCCAGAGGTGTAAGTAGTTTAGTGGGGACTGTAGTAAGGGGCCAGAAGCACGTTGAAAAGTACTCCTGATTTTTCAGAGCACAAACCTCAGGGCGGTACTCTGGAGAGGGCAAACAGTTTTATCCCTCTCCACCCCCATTTCATGAAGAGGGGAGAACTTGCCACGAACCTTGCGCTTTAAGACCCTCCCACTGGATTCTGGCTGGGGTACAGCGGGGGCGTCCCCTGGCTTTGAATGTGCTGAGGCAGCTCCTGGAACAGCGGACGAGCGGACAAGGAGAAGCCTGTTGCAAGAGGCTGCCTGCCCGTGGAGGACGCGAAGCCATCACTACTACGCCAGCCACCACCATGGATGCCTTGTAAGCAGCTGATCGCTTCCTCCCGGAAAATAAGAATTATAATCATCATCCCCTCCGGGATAAATTTCCCTACCCCCACCGCTCAACTCTGCTTGCTTTTTGAAACGCGACTCCTCATGCAGGGTGGGTGTAGAGGGAGGTACTACCGTAATAAGCCTAATATCCGCGCCAGAAAAAGCATATGGGAACTAACGACGCCTGTGAACACGATCTCCGTCCTTCTCCCTGCCGGTTGGTCGGGCTTGTTGGCGAGACTTATTACCGTAATGAATGTAAGGAACCAGCATCTTATTTGCTAACTCGAAAAATAGGTTGGGGAGCGTGGGTCACGTTTGCCAGCAGAACAGAAAAACACATTAATAAACAAAAACAGCCTTTCTTGCTCTTCTACGTTCAGCAGAAGGGTTATTTGTGCAAATCAATCATTTCACTGAGATCTGCTTTATCATTCTCTTATGCATTCCTCAACCTGGCGCCCTCCAGATGTTTGGACTACAGCCCCCTTCACCTCTGACCATTAGCTGCACTGTTTACTTCTGAAGGCCGCTGCAGTGCAAAACATCTGGAAGGCAACACGTTGGGCGAGTCTGCTGTCTGCAAATGAAGGTGCTGTTAAACACAGAGGAGCGAGCTCGGGACTGGTGAAAAGCAATCGGGTCTTGGATTAGAGAGAAGCTGCAGGGTTGGAGAGAAAGGGCAGGCAGCCTCCCTTCTTTCTCCCTGGGGATACCACTGCATTTGGAGCAGGTGCATGACGGGCAGACATTCAAGAGATGGCAATTTCTCCAATGTAGAAATGGACATGTTGCTTGCCTGCCTACCATGTGGTTGTAAAAGGCATGAAGTGAAGGAACAGGAGAAAAAGGACGCACAATGGTTATAGTCTTCTCTGGTAGAACTGGGTCTTATTCTGGAAAGGAGTATAAGACTGTGAGGTACATCAGTCTGATCATGGTGTAATCCTATGTGCACTTACTTGGAAATAAATCCCATTCAGTTCAATGAGGCTTACTCCCAAGTAACTGTGCAAGGCAAATTGCATTATTTAGATCAAGGGTTTAGATTACTGTAGATCAAGGTGGGGGACCTGAGGCTACAACACCCATAATTACTGATCGTTGGTCATGCTGGCTGGAGATGATAGGAGTTGGGAGTCCAAAGACATCCGAAAACCCACGGGTTCCCCAACCTACCTTAGATTGTCTGGAGCCTCTGATCAGCCTAGAAATGTCACATAATCTGTCTCTTGCATTTTACAGCCATTCAGTATCAGCATTTTACCATTTTTATCTCACTCTGGACATAAAAATATGTCACAACAAACTGGCTTGCTACAAAACTCCATTTTGTCTGTGTGCTGCAAATATCAGATCTGTGGTCATCCTGTGATAAAAATGCTCAGTCTCCATTGATTGTCTAGTTAGGACTTTTGCAATGAAGGGATGGCAAGAGCTTTGGGGTGCGGCTCCCGACTCCACATGCCAGAGTTAAACATTGTAATTTATTCCATGTTGTTAAATGGATTAGTTAATGCCAGTTGTTGAATTCAGATTCTGGTGCTGCAAAATTCTTCTAGTTTGTACGGAGCATGTATGTGCGCGTGCTTGAAAATACACATAAAACTTGTACTTTGCTCTCATTTTGCATCTCCACTGCAGGCCCCACACGCCCTCCAAGGATGCCTATCAGGCAGCGATGGTGCTTTCTGGTGCCGGGGACGCCCTCGGGTATCGCAAGCAACGCTGGGAATACTGCACTTCAGGGCCTCAGATCCACCAGGAGCTCCAGGAAATGGGGGGTCTTGGGAAGATCCATGCGGCACTTCCCGACTGGCCGGTCAGTGATGACACTGTGCTGCACCTGGCCACAGCTGAGGCCCTGGCCACAGGTGAGCAGCAACAGAAAGTGCTGCTTTTCTGCTTGCAGGGAATTTTGACCTACGAAACTGTCAGAAGTGGTTGGCCTCCATCTGTTGCTTGGAGCAGTATAGTCCCTTCTACCAACTCCCATTTTCACCCATCTCATTCTGCCGCATGTATAGACTCAGCCTGGGGCAGAGGTGGCAAACTGATGGCACACGAGCCACAACGGGCACGCGGAGCCCTCTCTGTCAGCATGCGAGCCAAGTCGCCCCAGCATCGCCCCAGCAGCCGAGCAGCGGCTAACAGTGTACACATGGGCCATGCTCGGAAAGGAGTAGCGGTGCCAGGCAATGACATCACAAGCCACAAGTCATTAGCCACAACTCGTCCCAGCTTTCACATGGCTGCTCAGTGAGCTGGCAAGGATATATGTATATTTGCTTGGACTGCCTGTGAGTTGTATTTTCTAAACTAAAACCTCAGTTTTCGGGTTTATTGTAGTGTTGACACATTACGATAAATACGAGGGTTTTGGGTTGCAGTTTGGGCGCTCTGTTCACCATCACAGGGTTAGGGATAGCAAAATGAGCTGTCCTGGCATGATTTTGATGGATGGAATGTGTTTGGAATGGGCAGAAAGGTTGAGCTGCGCAGAGAAAGCTACTCAAGGAAGGCTTTTTCAACATCGTCCTCGTTTCAATGGAACTTTAGCCCTATATTAGGGTTATGGGTGTGCACCAGGGTAGGGTTAGCAAAATGAGCTGTCTTGGCAGGATTTTCATGGTTGGAATGTGTTCGGAATGGGCAGAAATGATGAGCTGTGCAGAGAAAGCTACTCAAGGAAAGATTTTTCAAAATCGCCCTCTTTTCAATGGAACTTTAGCCCTATATTAGGGTTAGAGGTGTGCACCAGGGTAGGGTTAGGGTGAGCAAAACCAGCTGTCCTGGCATGATTTTGATGGTTGGAATGTGTTGAGAGTGGGCAGAAATGATGAGCCGTGCAGAGAAAGCTACACAAAGAAGGCTATTTCAAAATCACCCTCTTTTCAATGGAACTTTAGCCCTATATTAGGGTTAGGGGTGTGCACCAGGGTAGGGTTAGGGTTAGCAAAACGAGGTGTCCTGGCATGATTTTGATGGTTGGAATGTTTTTGGAATGGGCAGAAATGTTGAGCTGTGTAGAAAATCTACTCAAGGAAGGCTTTTCAAAATCACATCTTTCAATTGTATTTTATTTATATTAGGGTCAGGGGAGTGCACCATGGTACGGTTAGGCGAACCTATGGCACACATGCCACAGCGGGCAAGCCGAGCCCTCTCTGTCTCCACATGAGTCAAGTTGCCCCCACATCGCCCCAGCAGCCGAGCATCATATAACAGTGCAGAGAAGGGCCTTGTGCATCCTTGGAAAGGATTTGTGGTGCGAGGCTCAACTCATGAGCTGCAACTCCTCCGAGCTTTCGCATGGCCAGTCAGTGCACTGCTAGAGATCTATATATATCTTTGCTTGGACTGGATGTGAAGTTTTTTTTTTAAACTAAAACCTCAGTTTTCTGTTTTCATTGCAGGGTTGGCACTTTGTGTTTAATAAGTGGGTTTTGGGTTGCAATTTGGGCACTCAGTCTATAAGAGGTTCGCCATCACTGGCCTAGGGTCTAGTCTGCACATGCCACTGATATGTGGCGGAGAATCACACCACAAACATGGCACACTCAGGGCTGGCCCTACTATAGGACAGGCTCATGCTCCTGAACCATGTGGAAAATTGTGGCATTTGCTGAAGCGAGAGCATAACTAATGGAGTTGTCTGGAGCGACAGCCCATCATGCACGCCTCCCTTTCCTTACTGTGGCCATGGGAGTTTCGGGAGAACTCCGACCAATTCTCACAACTTTTCGGCCAAGTTTTCAAGAATGTGGTGGAATTTTTTCATGGGGGTCGCATGGCCGGACTGGGAGGGAGGGGGGAGCACCAGGAGGGCAGCTGTCTTGCGTGAGGTGCCAAGGCACGTTTGGCTGGGGCTGGGTGCAATATTATCTATTGTGTAGAAATGGAATGGAAATCCTCCTTAGAAGTAGCGTTGGGACTGTGCTGTCTCGGAGTCAAGAGGTTCCCACGTGGAGGGATCCACGGATGCTTCCATCACCTCATTTCCGCTGTGGTGAAGGGCCCTGGGCAGTGCTGGCCACGGCATGTAATCCCCTTAATGAGAGGGTGTGAGGAGAACGTTGCTTGGGATCGGGTTGATCGCGTTGGTTTTAAGCAATCTAACCTAACCGGGCCGTTCAAAATGGCAGCAGTAAGTGCTGCAGCAGTGCCATCTGTCAGCCTTTCTCAGTCTGGTACCCTCTAGACGGGTTGGACTTCAATCCCCACCATCCCCACTTGGCTGAGGGATGATGGGAGTTGTGGTACATTCCATCTGGATTGAGGAGGGCTGCTGTCGGTCCTGTTTGCTGAGGCAAGAAGCTTGGTTTCTCTACAATGGCAGATGACCAACTGACTGCTAGGAAATAGGCTGTTCCTAATCATAGGCGGATGTGGCAACTGAGGTGGAATGACAACGGAATGACAATGTCCACACAGGAAAGCAGCGATCTCCGGAAAGGCCTTGAGGGATCTTAGGATTCTCCAAATGCTTGCCCCTCTGTTGAGCCTAAAGCAGCAAGCCACATACCCTGCCCGTAATGGCCAAAAACGTGAACTGAAAGCAAACCCGTTCTTTGCGTATTTCTTGTCCGGTTCAAAAACAGCACACCTTCAGGATGGGATTTCGGTCTGCACGGATCAGATGTACACATATTAACATGTTGGCTGGTTTGGAAAGCGAGGGCTGCACAGCAATCCTAGCCAGACGAAGCAAGACTGGTCAGAGGCCCAGGACGAAAGATCCACTTAGGTGGCAGATCTGGAAGTCCAGAGAGGGATAAGAAATACTGGACACATTAAGGGCTTCCCTGTGCTAGACATTTCACTTGGTGCTTTTCTGAGGCTGTCTCTTCATTTTCTTTGGGAAGAAAGAACATCCTCTCCCACTCCTGTTTCCTCCACCAAAGGTGACACTGTGGTATGGAGCAGAATTTAGACTTTACTCAAGGCCTCTGTAGAAAATTACGGCACCGTTTGGGAAAATGCTGCATTGTCCCACTCTATAAAAGCCACACAGCTGGCTGGAAACATAGGAGAGGCCCCGGATGATGACAAAGGCATGTAAACTTCTGTGAGTCTGGAATCACAAGCACACGTTAAAGACCTACTATAGAAAAGCCTTAGGACCAGCGTGACTGCTTGCTTCAAGATGGCACCTGATGTCGTGAAAGAATTGAAGTGGCCAGGATGGGAGGAAGGCAGCCGCGAAAGGCTTTATAAGGGCAGGAAATTTTTTTAAGGAAACAATATTTTATTTATGTTCTATGTATTCTTCACAGGAAAGGCTGGGGAGCCACTGTTCCAGGAGCTGGCCAGGCGCTATGTTGACGCCATGAAAGACATGGAGGGGAGGAAACCTGGGCCCACAAGCATTCTGGGTAATGTGCCTCAGAGATCCCTTCTGCAGGTGCTAGCAACCCTTTTCTCTGTATGAATCAAACACTTGAGCTCAGCGATGTTTTCCAGGTTATGCAGCAGAGTCTGCGATGTTTATGCGGGGAGAGGGATGGGTTAGTACCTCAGATATGCAATCTAGGAAGGAATATGTTGTTCCCACTTGCAAGTAAGGAGTCTTTTCCTCCACCCCAAGGTATTTCTTCTTCTTTTCCCTTGATCCCATTTCTCTTTCTCACTTCATGCAAGAGAATATGGAATGGCTGCTACTTCTCTTGTCAATGTTGAGTAGAATCTACTGCATTCCCAGTCACAATGTCTGGATGTGAAAGCTGGACAGTGAGGAAAGCTGACAGGAAGAAAATTAATGCAATCAAAACTTGGTGCAAATTTTTAGCAGAAGGGGAAAAGGTTAATAAGCCCATCTTCCCAACTCACATGTCTTTTCGCTTTGATTACAGTCTTTAGTAGCTTTGTTTTGTCAAAATAAAACAAACATCAGGGATCCACTAGATGAAGCTGAAGAGCTACTGCTGTAGTTCGGCCCTTGGGCATCCCAGGGGGTCTCTTTTTCTCCTGCCTGCAGGAACGTCACAACTGCGCCCAGGGGAGCCCGGTGGCTATCGCATTCCCTTCAACCCTGGAGCAACAGGCTGTGGGGCAGCCATGCGGTCCATGTGCATTGGGCTTAGGTAATGTATGTGGTGGGAGACAAGAATGGGCAGAGCAAGGAGGGCTGACAGCCTGAGTCGGCTTACGTCATCGTCATCCCGGCTCCAACATCTCTTTAGGTACCCTCGTCCCTCGGATCTCAGCAACTTGGTCCAAGTCAGCATAGAAAGTGGAAGGATGACTCATCACCACCCAACAGGTAAAGGAGAGGGAGGGTCAGCAACCTCATTACTAGATGCTTTCCAGGCTGGAGAGACAGTGCTGAGATGGCATCTTTGTATGTGAGGTAGGCAGTGCTGGTGGCTTTGGGTCTGGTCTCTACCATGCAGCAGAACGAGATGGCAGAATAGCTTGCCGCGCTCGTACTACAGGTGATGGAGCCTAGTTTGGAAGGCTCCCATGGTTAATCTGCCCTACAGTTATAAATCTAGTACAGCAGGAAGAGTTGGGCAGAACCTTTTTGCTCTGGTGTGTCAGCTTTCTCTTTGTGGAGGGTTTCTCACGTAGGGCAGCATTTGGAAGTGGCACAGCCCTTTAACAGCTTTTTCTGCTGGAGGTGTTGATGAAGCTTCCTGAAGGCAAGGAAGAAAATGGTCATGGGAGGTGGCCTTTCCTGCAATTCTAGCTTCACCGTTCACCTGGTTCCTCGGAAGTCCAGGATAACCGTTTAGCTTCACCTAATATACTTTGCAGAGTTGCCGTGTGAGGATATAATAGGCTAACATCCATCCTTGAAGGATGCTGATTTTACCCCACTCCTCCCTGCAGGATATCTGGGGGCCCTGGCCTCTGCCCTCTTCACAGCTTATGCGGTCCAGGGCCTTCCCCTTGAGTCCTGGGGGTCAGGATTGCTCAAGACCCTCTCTGCTGCTTTGGAGTATGTTCAGAGAGCTGCAGCTGAAACTGAGCCCAGCTTGGCAGCCTGGGGCTATTTCCGAGAGAAATGGGAGTGGTAAGTACTCTGGGTCAGAGAAGACAGATTTGGGAGAGTAGAAATGGCGTAATAAGAGGAGATCGAAGTTCTCAGACTGTAAATACGGCTTTTCAGGCTCTGGTTTCCAATGCATCTTCTTCACCATGAGATCTAGAAAATTGCTAATTTAGATTATTACGATGCTTATCAGCCAGAATCTGTGGGGGACTGGGTGTGCGCCATGCGCAAGTCTGCCCTCTTAGCCATTGGCCGATCTGGGAGGCTTTGGGATAGGCCCTCTTTCTTTCTCAGGCTAACCTAATTCACAGGATTGTTCTGAAGATAAAGTGGTGTGTGTGATAGTATATTCTATCCTGAGCATCTTGGGGAAATAATTTACATGTCCTTGCCAGAAGTTATATTAAACTGATTTATACATGACTTTGCGACTAACAACAACAACAACAACAACAAATATTTATAATAATCTGAATCCTTTTTGCCCCACCTCGGGCAATATTATATGTCCCCATTTGATGAGCAAAATTGAATTAAAGGTAAAGGTAAAGGTTTCCCCTTGACGTTACGTCCAGTCATGCCTGACTCTAGGGGGCGGTGCTCATCTCCGCTTCCTAGCCGAGGGAGCCAGCGTTTGTCCACAGACAGTCTCTGTGGTCATATGGCCGGCATGGCTAAACACCGAAGTGCACGGAACGCTGTTACCTGCCCACCGAAGTGGTACCTTTTCATCTACTTGCATTTGCATGCTTTCGAACTGCAAGGTTGGCAGGAGCTGGGACGGCGCACGGAAGCTCACCCCGTGTGCAGATTCGAACCGGCAACATTTCGATCTACCAGCCCAGCAGCACAGCAGTTTAAACCACTGTGCCACCTGCAGTCCCTAAAACTGAATTAGGAAGCTTTTAATGAAAGATGGTTTGGAGGGCTGAATTTTTGCTAATTAGCAACTTCAACTGAGTACCTGGAGACAGTATTTAACATGTGGTTGGTTTATTTGAAGCAAAGCCGCAAAACCCAAAACTTAATTTTAAAAAATAGCTCTGGTGTAAAGTTAATCTCACCACCATCTCACCTCTGGTGATGGACTTCTGGCAGGCTTGAACTGTAAAGTCCCAGTAAAGGTTTTCATGTAATGGAGTGTCATGCTAAGGAGGCAATTTTCTTTAATTTATTACATTTTAATCTCCCCTTTTGAGCAGCTCAGGGCAGTGCATGTGGTCCTTCCCTGTCTTTTTATACTCACAACCACCCTGGATAGTGATGAGAGGAAATGAGGAGAGCCAGTGTGGCGTAGTGGTTAAGAGCGTGGGACTGGGACTCAGAGGATCTGGGTTCTAGTCCCCGCTCAGCCATGGAGCCAACTGGGTGACTTCGGGCCAGTCACGGACTCTCAGCCCAACCTACCTCACAGGGTTGTTGTTGTGGGGATAAGATGGAGGAGGAGAATGATGTAAGCTGCCTTGAACCCTTTGTAGGAAAAAGGCAGGATATAAATCAGAAAAAAAAAAAAAAGATGGGCCCAAGATCACCCAGTGAGTTTTTTGGCTGGGGGGATTTAAACCTGGGCTTCCCATGTTCTAATCTGACACTCTTGCCCAGGGGTGGCTCATGGAAGAGCCACGTACGGTAAATGTCAGATGCCTGAGAGCCGCAAGTGGGCAGCAAGCAGCAAGGAGGCACCCATGGGCACTGGCAGTGGGGACTGAGTGGCAAGTGGGTGCCCGTGGGCACCTGCAGCTGCAAGCAGTGAGCCACGAAATCAACTCAAGGGGCCACATGCAGCCCCCAAGCCTCAGGCTAGCCACCCTTGCTCTAGCCTCTGTGACGCACTGCTCTCGAGTCTTGAGGGCTGTGCAGGTTTTCAGCTGGGGAATCTTTCTCTCTCCTCCCCACACCCATGACCTGCATTCAGGTACCTCTCGGAGCGTGGCCTTGCTGACGGCCACGGCCCTGCGCATTTTCCTCCCGCCTACGGTCCTGCTGAGCGTGACGTCATCTACAAGAGCTTCAGCCTGGGCGGGTGGGCTGGGCGGAGCGGTCATGATGCCCCCATGATCGCCTACGATGCTCTGCTGGCTGCAGGGGACAGCTGGGAGGAGCTGTGCAGCCGTGCCATGTTCCATGGGGGTGAGTCAAGAGGCAAAGATCCCCCCCCACCTCAGTCCCAGGGGTGTGTTCCAGCCCAAGGCTAGCTGCATCTGACTTGCTTCTGCATGTGTCTCCCTGCCCCACAGGAGACAGCGACTCCACAGGGGTGATCGCCGCATGCTGCTGGGGCCTGGCTCACGGATTTGGAGGGGTCCCAGAAGGAAACCACATGGAGCTGGAATACCGGGACAGGATGATCTCCGCTGCAGACAGACTCCATCATCTTGCTTGGGGACAGAGCTAGAGTCCCAGGCTGATGTCTGAGATAAGGAGAAGTGGCTGAATCATAAGAGTTTGAAAGCTGCTTTTTGCAGAATAAAAATTCTGTTGGCAATTCTGCCTTTGTCTCAGGGTTGCAGGAGGGAAATTGAAATATATCTTAAGGGGATTGTACCTTTCCCCCAGAGACTTTCTCCCAAACTCCAAAGGCATGGGGGGGATGCTAACATTAATGAATGGTGTGGGAAATGCATTCTGCACATGCCCAGAGGAACTCTTCTTAATTAGTGCCTCAACCGGGAGCAAGAATACTTTCTGGGACTGACTTCCCCAGCACTTTCAAAGAATCCTTTCAGAGGTAGCTCACAGCTGCCTGACTCCCGTATGGCTACTCCTCCTCCTAACTCCCGTATGGCTACTACTCCTCCGTATGGCTACTACTCCTCCCCCAAGGAACCCAGTAGTCTTGAACACAGACACAGAAGTCCAGCCAAGATGGTTTAATGTGGCGCCAAGGCAGTGTTTTAAGGGAGCCAGGCTGGGATGTGTGGAATGGAGAGTGACGGAGAGGGAGAAAGAGAGAAAGGTACTTATGTTAACTCCTGGCCCAGGATGGTAAATTCATATGAAGGACTACCCTTCCAAATGTTTGATTAGAAAGCAATTCTGGCGGCGGAGGGTGATGGGATTGCCTCTTATGTTAGGTTGTCATGATTCCTTACAGTAGGGAATTATGGGAAATGTTTCAAATCCCAGAGTGCCCTGGGAACAGCCCCTGCCAGTTGTCATGTACTGAACAGCAATGGTCACTGAGACCACAGATCTGAAATGATGAAGCATGATGGGATTGGCTGCAGCAGAGGATGAGGGGAAAGTGACTGCAGTGATGGAGAGCGGTGGGGTTGGCCACAATCCCCTGACAGCACCTGGTGGTGGAACATTTTCTGTGTAAGGGGAGATCATGGCAAAAGTAGCATCAGATCAAGATGGGAAGGGATCCATGGAAGCAAACCATGATGGGGAGGGAGGTTACAGCCTTGGCAGGGTGTATCAGCGGCAGAACATGATGAGAAGGGCATACAGGGATTGTCCACATCCAAACAGGCTTGTGTCCCCGATGGCAGACCATGATTCCATTTGTCCACATAGAATGATCAGAAGGCAGCAGGTACATTGGCTCATCCCCAAGCAGCAGAGCATGATGGGAGCCTTTTGGCAAGATGCCAGGAAATCCACAGCCAGGCTGGTAGAGAATGATTGGAAGTGGAGCATGATGGGAAGCATCGGTAGGGTACTCTCCTGGGTGTCCAGAGTGCCAACGTAAAGTGCTCAAGGTCTCACTGGAGTCTGTGCAAGGTACATGAGGTTGTTGGAAGTGGCGGCTAGGACCCCGCGAGAACTTATGTGGGTACTGTAAACACCCCCTGGCAGGTCATTCAGGACTCCGGAGCTCTGGTGGGAAAATGGCAAGAACACTCAGAGAAGGCCAAAGACTGTAATTCTCACATCTCTCCTTCCTCCACCACAACCTTCTCCATCTTCTCTTCATAAACCAGCCCTTCACCCTATAATTTGGACTCCTTCAACTGGAGAACATAAGGAAATTCAAAGCCCACTTAGCAGAGTATAGTGTTCTCACCAGGGGCCAGACAAATGCTGATAAACAGAAGCTCTTGGGTATGTAATAACAACAACGTATCCCCCATCTCTGATATTCAGAGGTACACTGCTAACAGCTGATGCTCTAATCCAGGGATGGTGAAACCTGTTCCCTGTCTGTGGTTGTTGAACTCTGGTTCCCATTTGCCCCAATCAGCATGGTCAGTGACAAGGCATGATGGGAACTGCAGTCCAGCAACAGCTGTAACAGGATCTCCACCCATGACACAACCTAGTAGTGATGAATGGGCACATTTTCCATATCTGGACAAAGATTAGTTTCTAAGATGGAAACTGAAGTATCATCAGGAGAAATGTTATCCTTTCTGTCCAACAGATATCCTGGGAGTCCAGAGCAGAAGGAGGGGGGGGCACAGAGAGATGCCCCCATTTCA
Organism: Varanus salvator macromaculatus; assembly: GCA_023646645.1. Lineage (NCBI taxonomy): Eukaryota > Metazoa > Chordata > Lepidosauria > Squamata > Varanidae > Varanus > Varanus salvator. Next base: position 6,189,848 of record JAIXND010000781.1, read on the forward strand.
GTTATATTGCAAACTGCAATACACCTTCTTTACTACTGATCCACCACCCCTTCCCACAAGTAGGAATGTTGGAGATAATTCCAACAGATCCAAACAAGTTCCGATGTCTATGAAACCAACTGCAACTAACATGGCCATCTGGCTTCCCTGGAGTCACATGGATTATAAATGTTTAAATAAATAAGTAAATAAATTCTGTAGACTTGAAGACCATTTGTTTGACTTTCCATAATTTTCCAAAAACTTAGTTGTAGAAAAGTATGCAGAATTGCAACATCCTGAAAATGTGCATTTCTCCCGAGCATCAAGTGTGCAGAAATATATTTTGCTGGGATTTATGTATTTTGGGAGGCATTTGTGCCTTTTCAGAAGCACAGATTTGTGCAAATACTTAGAAATATCTCTGCACAGAATCCAGTTCTGTCAAAGATGGGACAAAAAAGCACCGACCCATCTTGACAAAATCCATACATCCTTTCCCAGCAATCACAATTAAGCAAGCGTACCATGAGGATTCTCCTGTCAATCAGCCGACATAAGTTGTGCCGACTCCCGCCAGCAATGATATAGTCAAGGCCCAGGAAATGGCACGTGTAAATCTGGGAAGGAAGGAAGAACAGAAGCATGGAGCTGGCTGGAGCCACAAATGAGAGCTTTACAGCCCGCGTGTCCCCTTCTGGCCTTCCACAAATGCAATGCAACGCAAACCACAGTGTGCATCCGGTGCAATTCAAGTCAGTGAACCAACACACATTGGGAGGGAGGGTTGGAGAAGTGGACAGACAGACAGACAATTGCACCCATCTTGGTGCTTGGGCTTGGGTATCCAGGGGGATGAGGGGTAAAAAGGAAGGAAAGCAAAGGGTCTCCTCCATGCATCTAGTAATTTTTGTGGCTGTATCTCCCCGTGCAAAGCTGTGGCCTGAGAAGCTTAGTTTAAGCAGGACCTGGAACTTGAGAGAAGTTGGCTCAGAAAGGGGACTTTAACCTGTGAGTGACCCCGGAAGTCTTCCGGGATGTCCATGATCTTGGAAGCAGTCTCAGCATCCCAGATCTGCATTAGAGAAGAAAAAAAGTCTATTGATTTCTGGTAATGTATTTAATTGCTTTGGAACTAAACTTGGTCATACTTAAGTAGACCAACTGAAATCAGTGCAGTTTATGTAGTTTAGTAATGACTAACTTGTGAATTTAATGGGTCTAGCTTAAGTATGACTAAGTCTGGCTCCAACCAATTGTATGCATTTCTTGCATGGATTTCCAAAACTATGCACACACTCAGCCTTTGAAAAAACATTAACAATCTATTTACAATGTAATAATAATTATGCACATCACTGAAAAATGTAAGTGTTAGGACCAAAGCAAGTCCTCCTCTAGGGACGGCTTTTGTTTTTACTCATGAGGAGTCCCAGCTGGCTTTGGAAAATGGTGGCGAGCGAAGGCGCAATCCTTTTCCCCTTTGCTCTGATCTGAATCAACTGCATTCTTCTCGCCCTGCAATTCTCTGCTTTTATACTGCTATTAGCTTCCTAAGAAAACAAACATCATGAAAAACTGCTTCCCCATCCGTTGCCTCCATGGAGTTATTTGCAGTTATTACAGGGAAAGGGCATAGGAGGACAGAGTTAAATAGCTACTACTATGTCTGAAGTTAGCCTTTTAAACAGTCGGAAGCCAACCCAATAAATTCTTGCCCCCATCATTCATTCATTCATTCATTCATTCGTTCACTCCCTTTTCCTCCAGTTAACTTTAAAAAAAAATTATTTTATTTATTAGGATATTTTTATCCCGTCCTATACAAATCGTCTCTGGACAGCTTACAGTGTGATAAATGTCCAGTAAATACAATAGCAAGGTAAAATACGACAGAGCATGAATAAAATCAGATTAAAAATGTAAACTTTAAAATATTGGGTAAATAAAAAGGTTTTGACCTGGTGCCAAAAAAGCATATAACGTTGGCGTCAGGCGAACCTCTCCAGGGGTTCCATTCAGTTTATTCACTCAGTTTTATCTCACCACTCAAGTAACCACTAACCACTCAGTTTTATCTCACAAAACCTCATGAGATTGCAGAGGGGAAGAGATAGAAAGAACAAGTAGTCCAAAATTTCTTGGGGATTTTTACGGTTGCAGAAGGAATTGACTAGCGATCTCACCAGTCCTAAGTGGACACCCTAAACCAGAAGATATGGCTGTCTACATGCTGTTGGACATCAGATCCCATCAGCCCTAGGCACCATGGCATAAACAATGATAACTAGAGCCCATCAACATGTGGGAGACCACCGGTTCCCAACCCCTTCTCTGTCCACTACACAATGCCTGTGTTCCTTTCATTCCTATGAACCCAAGAGCCCTTCCTTTCAAGAATTTAGGAGCCATCTCTCTTCCTCTCTTAGCTTCATATCACTTGAAGTGATGTGGGGATATCCTAGAATTCTCTGCAGCCCAGTTTCCTGCCCTGCCCCCCTGCATTTTACGCATAAAATAGCCAAAGCGCTGCTCTTCTGTGATATGCCACAAGTGGAGCTGCTGTTGACCTCCCATGCTAACAAGATCATGCACTTGGTTCCCAACCCCTCTTCCCACACTTCTCCATAGTATTCAGTTCGGACTCCCCATGGGGCCTTTTTCCCAACTCTCACCTGCAAGGTGTTGTTGCGTCTCCAGGAGCCTGTGAGAATCTGTGTCCCAGTTTTGTCGATTGAGACCGCATCACCGCAAATGTGGGGCCCGGAGATGCGTCTGTGAGGGTTGGGGAGCAGGTGAGAGCAAGAAAGGGGTGAGGAGACTCAAGGAGAATGATGAAGGCGGAGGACAGCGAGAAGCAGGAGAGGCGGCGAGAGACGGGTAGGGAAGGAAGAGAAAGAGGACAGCAGAGGGAGGGTGGGCAGGCATACCGTTGGGAATATTGTGCTTGCACACTCCAGAACTGGGGAGACAGAAGCCAGAGATGTGCGATTAGATGGCGCTTCACCCTCCAACTCCCAGCTGATAAAAAGTCCCTTGCTTTCGCACATGGAAGGAGGACAGCCATTCGTCTTTAAACTTCCTCAGGCAGCCCTTCGAAGGCTTTTGCCTGCTGCAGAACCCCTGCACATTGCAAAGGATTCTGGGATGCATTCTGCTGGGCACACTCAGTCTATGTGGCGCAAGCTGGCTAGGACTGCTGTGATGTGGCATTTCCCCCAAGAAATCCTCGAAGGTTGCCTCAGCTGCAGAAGGCATGGTCAGCAGAAAAGGCAGCGGGTACAAACTGAGAATTTGCCCCGGTGCCTCTGAGTTCTCTGGGTGCCCTATATGAATGGAGAAGGTCTACAGGTCTTCAGCTTCTGAAAGCCTCTGCCAAAGGTCCAAAACATCTATTTTTCTGCCTATCCCCTTTGAAGGCCACTTGATGGTGCTGCCACTTAGCAAGGACCCAACCTGTCACTCTGAAAATTCCTATCGCCCATCCCTGACCCCAGAACGTCTCCACCTCACCACATTTTGGACCCCCAGTGAAGTCTCCATCCTTGCCATACTCCCCATGAGGCAGACATGCCCCCATCACCTGCACCGTATCGTCCCATCCTCCAGAGATGAAGCGGTCGTCATTTTCGGGGAAGAAGGCTAGGGCGTAGACCCGGGATGTGTGTCCATCCATCAAATTCGGGGAATCGCTGGTGGAAGAAGCGGGTTGCTGCTTATGAGACCAAACTCCAGGCACAACAGCTGCTAATACATTTGGGTAGCATGTCCGCCACCACACCCAAGACATGCCTTGGCCTGATGTTCTGCTCCTGGCACTTACCTTGGCTGAAAAGTCCGCAGCCTGTCCCAGGTCTGAGCATCATACATGTAAATCCCAGGCCCGGCCCCTGCTGTGATGAACTTGGAGCCAGAGGGGTTGAAGCTGGAAATCAGGGTTTGGCGGTCCTCCGTGAGGGTGCGCAAGCAGGTGTGAGAAGATACGTGCCACAACTTCACCTTTCCACCAGAATCTGCGCTTAGGAAAGAGGGCAGTACTTTATTATACTATGCGAGGCAGATCAGATCAGAAACCATTTTTAATTATTAACAGTTTATTTTTTTAGAAATCCAGTGCAGTTAACCCTTTCTTCCTCCTGTTTCCATCCCCTCTGCTTTGGGTTTCTGCAGCGGAAGACACGTTGCTTTGCTCCCACCGGAGAAGGCCACATGCGCTGGGAACCAAACGACACCGGGAGGGGCATGCCCACACCTCCTCAGTGTCATTCAACCTGCGGAGGGCTTGGTGGGGGCCATGGCCTGCTTGCATACTGTGTGAGTCGGTGTTCTTTTTGTTCTCTTCATTCGGGCGAGACTCTCTGAAGGAGCTGTGCTATCATATTTTGTACTGAAGTTCATCGGAAGCTTGCTTTTTCCTCTGCAAAGTGAACGATGAATTACAATATCTTCCCTGCATTGATTTGTGTTAGTACAATGTCATAGCTGAAGTCCAGCCTAAACCAGTTCTTGCTGCATTCTTTGCTGAACTATATTCATCGGTTACAGATGGTTGACTGCTTGGAGTAATTCCATCCTCGGCGGCAGAGAGCTCTAAGGGCAGATGAAATGCCTCATCTAAAGCCATGCCGTGCTGACACCAGCAGGATGCAAGGGAAGGAGGAGAAGTGTTCTTCTCCTTATCGTTTCAGTTCCTTTTCTTTAATAAATGTATTTGAATAATTTCCTCCCATTGTCTCAGGGCGGTGGATAGAGACTGGGCATGCTTTTGACCCTGCAGATCCAGAGCTGGTCCAAGGACTGCTCCTGATCCACCTCCTCTGCGGACACTGGTGCTTCAGGGAAGGCACCAGAGGTTTCAATGGGGTGTGGAGGGATTATCCAACATCTGATCGACCCCTCTGAGATGGGGCTTTCTCCCCACGGCCAGGGTGGGTGGGGGAGATCAAATCTATCATTTAGTTTTAGAAATGCTAGGGTGGCCATGCAGCCTTTTTCAGAGCAAGCCTCTATTTCAAGAGCTGCCAGGGGAGGGTCCTCTAGCTGAACCTGTCCTCTTTTTGCAAGGCTGCCATTTCCAATTCTGCTTTAAAGCTAATGAAGCATAAGAAATATTTTCCATCACCTGGACAGCAGATTGAAAAGGCAGGCACACCATTCACCTGGTCACAGGCTTCCAAACTATGGTGGGAAGTATGTTTGTTTAAATTAAAACAATTATTCCTAAATTTGCATCTATGCAAATTATATATGAACAGATATTTATGCCAATTGATGCTCTCCTTTTTGGTGATGCATTTCCTCTCTTTTGGCAATTCAAAAGTAGCCTTCTGGGGAAAATAGGATTGTGGTCTAAGACTTCTTAAATATTAAAAATAATGGGATAGTGCTAACCCGTGTTAAAAGCACTTTCTTCTTTTACAGTCAAAGGTGACAGTAGTGGCTTCCTTGTGTGTGTGTGTGTGTGTGTGTGTGTGTGTGTGGAATATGATAGGCACTGTTTGCACCTCTGCCGTTTAAGAGCCAGTGTAGTGTAATGGTTAAGAGTTCTAGTCCTCACTCAGCCATGGAGCTCATTGGGTGACTTTGGGTCACAGACTCTCAATCCAACCTACCTCACAGGGTTGTTGTTGTGAGGCTAAGATTGAGAGGAGGAGAATTATATAAGCTGTCTTGAGTTCCTTGAAAGGAAAAACGGTGGAATATAAGTATAGTACAGAAAGAAAGAAAAGATTAATTTCAGTGTTGGTGAATTCCATAACTGTTTTAGGTCACAGTTATTCAGAGTATATAGTCATCCTGAGCTTTTCTACAGAAGATTAATAATTGAATTTTAATCTTCTGTATCTAGTTTGGTTTTGTCACAGAACTGAGATCTGAGCACTACACGGGAGGCATTTTCTTTCTTGCTTTTCCCCTGTATAACCTCTAGCTGCCACTGTGCTATGTCAGAAATGCTAATACACAAGAGGAAATTACACTTCCCTTCGCTTTCACAGTTAAAGGCCGCATTCCCCTGCTCTTAAAAATCTTACAGGAAGCACTGGTTAGACACAGAAGTGAAACTGGAAGTCATGATGGTTGTCTAAAGAACCTATTAAAAACTGTGATCAGGAAATGTCAAGTACAGACTAAATGCCTCATGTAAGAAAGCTCTTTAATTTTGCCACAAATAGGGCACTCTATCTAGTACATGTGAAGGCAATTAAAATGACTGATTCCTACCATACTAGTTTCGCCATACCAGTTCCCACTGGCACCTGCTATATTCTTTATAACCAAGCACAACCCTGGAAATATTGCCTTAAAATGGATCAGTGGCCCAAGATTCATTTTTAAGCCTTTCAAAATCAAATTTGAAAATGGATCGCTGCAAGAGCTTTGAAAATGGATAGCTTTTTTTTTTAATGGCCAAATGTTGCTTCGTTCCAGGTGAAGGAAGAGAGACTGACACAGATCAAAGGCTGAAAGGAAGACACAAGATGGAAAAGAGTACCTGGATAACTGCTCAGGCTCCCAGAAGGACAGAGAGCAAAGGTCAAGGTCTACCTGTTGAAAAGGCATCACTCACAGGTGGCAAGCAAGACATCCGTGTTGTGGGCAGGCCCACGGGGCATATAGCGTAGGGACGTGAGAGGTAAGCCCAGGGTCGTGGTATCATTATCAGCAAGAACGTGGTGAAGCGATCCATCGTTGACCGAGTATACCTTGAGCAAAGGAGAGAAGAGGGCGGCAGGAGAGCAGGAAGGGCAACCCACAAGAAACGGCCATGCGTGAACTGCACCACAACACGGAAAGGTGAGTTGCATGTGACCGCAAGAAAATTGCATTAAGCACAAATGGGAGCCCTCAAATTGCCCAGAAGCGCAACACACGACATGGAAAGGCTCTGTTGGTGCGCATATAGTAACTCCCAGCGGCGCAAGGCAGCACTTTGGGGAGAGATGATGGGAGTTGTGGGTTCACAACAAAAAGTCCACCCTTGACTTACTGTGTATGATTTTATTTTTGCATGAGGCAGGACGGGGAGCCTTCTGAATGCACTGAAGTTGCATGAAGGTGAGTAGCTGCTAAGAATGCAATAGGGGAGATCCACCCCCACCCTCTGCTGCCTGGGCCAGAGCGAGGGGCAGGTGAACGGGCAGGTGGCAATGGGGAAGAGAAGACGCTGCTGGCGGTGCATCCCTGCTGGGGCACGGACCCTTGGTCGGGGCTCAACCTTGCCTACTCTTGGTGGAGGCCCTAAAGCGAAGCAAAGGAATACTGGGTACAGTCTAGAAGTCGGGATTTCTGGTTGACCCCTTCCTCATATCTGGGGGGCACTCCCTGGCATCAGTCCACACTGGTTGAACCTCAGACAGTGCGGTGCATTTTTTGTGGGATCAGGAAGGATTGCCGCCCACGGGACTGACCTTAATGCTGCCATTGTGCATTCCCGCCGCGACCCTCGTCCCATCATTGTTGAACTGGCAGCAAAGGAGCTGATCGCTGCAATCTCTGTTGGGGTGAGGAAGATCAAAATGTTTTTGATTTATTTAGCCAGTTGGCCGTTTTATCATTCTGAAGCTGCTTTTTTCTTGTCTTTTTTTTAGCCACAGGCCTTGAAAGTGGTTAACAAATTCACAGAAAATGGAAAAGATGAGGCCTGCAATAAATCAAAATAAAACAGCACGGGCAGAAAGTTGTTCCATCAGATCCACAAAGGAAGGAGACATTATGGACGAATAACTTAGTCAAGGCCAGAAAAGTCCCAATAAAAGCATTAGGATTTTGGCAGCCTGCCAAAAAGACTGCCATGTGGGGCCATAGGAATCTCCAGAGAGGGGAGTTCCAGAGCCACTACTAAGAAAGACATCCCATACTGCTGGCTCCTGGTTTGGGGGTTCTTAGGGAAAGGCCCCCTGAATTATACCCCTTACGAGTCTGTCTTCTCCCTACCATAGTGGTGAGGCCTTCTTACAACTGCACCAACCTTACCTCCCACTCAGGCAGGCAGCAACCAGAGCCTCTGCTGAAGGCTTTAGGAGACAGGCCAATTCATAAGTGGGACAGCAGTCCTCATGAAACCCCAGACCCAAATGTCGCAGGACTTTAAAGATCCCAATGAGCCTTTTGAATTTTGCACAAAACAAGCTGGAAAATAATAACTTCAGAGGGAATCTTAGAGACTTCCTCAGCCACGCTTCTGGTTACCTACATTATGTGGAGTAGCCGAAGGTCACCGGAGATGGAAGGACTGTTTGTAACATTATCTTGAGGAAGGGTGCTTGTCCCTGGCACTATGGAAAGGCGACCCCGGCGTGTGGACTGCATGGCCCGGGGGTACGGGTCTTCAGTGGGGGGGAGAGGTAAGATCAGAGGGGGGTTTTGCATCCTTTTAACATTAGCACTTTTTTTTTCCAATTTATAGCCTGCCTTTTTCCTACAAAGGGTTCAAGGCAGCTTACATCATTCTCCTCCTCCATCTTATCCCCGCAACAACAACCCTGTGAGGTGGGTTGGGCTGAGAGTCTGTGACTGGCCCAAAGTCACCCAGTTGGCTCCATGGCTGAGCGGGGACTAGAACCCAGGTTGTCTGAGTCCCAGTCCCACGCTCTTAACCACTACACCACACTGGCTCTCTGTCTTTCAGAGCCCCTTTTGCAATATTTTGGCCAGAGTGGAATGAAAACTCAGAATGCACATGCTTTGGCTATAAAAGATGACAACGTCTCTCCCTGGGAACTCCAATTCAAAGGTTGTGTGAACCAATCTGAAAGATTTAAGATCGACTTCTTTACACATGTTTTCCTAAGGGATTTTCTTTCTCTGCCTTTCTGTATGTTCCACTCTATAGTCCCTAGATGGCGTTCTGGTATAGAGAAACTGTGTAAACACGCAAGCATTTCATGCCACCATTTATAAATCATACCAAATGATCCCCCACCTGAGAAACGCCACAGAAATGGCTGCAAAATACCACTGTGCAAAGCAATCATAAACTACCATGACACAAGCAAGGAATCACGAGCGCCCAGTAAAAGCCTCGTATAGAAAAGCTCTCGGGGTAAAACAATAGCACACCCCAAATTCCCCTTTGGAAAGCTTTGGGGGCTTACATTCCAGAGGTGGGTTGAGCAAGAGAGAAAAAGGGTGTTGTCAAAATACAACTCCACCCCCCCCCCCACACACATACACACAGCAGCCGATTTAGCTTCAAGTGCTCACTGCAGCAGCCAAAGCCAAAGGAATGGACGTTTCTGCTTTTTTAGAATGGGGGAAAAACAGGGGTTGCTGATTGCTGCAAAGACTGCCTGGTGGTGCATCTGCTGAGGGTTTCTGTTTGAGCTGACCAGGAGCTGGCCCTGTCGCTGCACCCAGTCTGAGGCTCAAGCACCACTGGTGTCTCCTTAAAAGTTCATCCCGAACCCTGGAGTGTACACACTGCGACGCTGGCACTGGAACCGTCAGCCTGAATGGAGGAAAGCAGGGGAACTACCCAATAATTAGTGGTTAGGAGAAGAGGGGAGCCAGTGGGAGGAGTAGCTCCGTCTGGGAAAGCCCAGAGTGTCCGATTGATTGGCTACCAGACCTGAGGTTCTGCATCCTGCAATTTTAGGATACACAGATACTCCGACCTGGCAAAAGATGCGGGAGGAGCTCTGGGGGAGGCAGCAGTAGAGGGGAGGGGGCGGCAAGAAACAGAGCATGCATTTTGCCTGCAGTATATCTGTTTAAAGAATAACCAGGTTGATAGGCTGGCTTTCTCTGCCTGAACCTAGGAAGAGTTGCTGCCAGCCTGAGCAAACAATACTGGGTAATCTGTCTGAAGGATTTATCCCAGGAAGGCAAGGCAGCTTCTTATGTCCCTAAAACTGGCTGCTCCCCCATGAGGTTGCTGTTTCTTGCTCCCTTCCTTTGGGATGCTTTCCCCCACCCATCATACAGATCTTTAAGCCCACCCCCTCCGACAGCTATGCAAATTACCTCCCACCCCACCATCCCCATGTCCCATATTCCCTGCTGCCCCTCATCCCTGCACCAGCCTCTCTCTTTCTCCCTCTCTCTCTCTAGTTCCACACTAGCTCCTAGCAACCAGTGAGGGAAAGAGAAGAACTCACCTGGTTGCCATGGCAGCTGTGCAAGGAGATCCAAGGTTCTCAAGGAGAGCGGGGTCCCCAGATCCCAGCACCTGCAGCCTCGCCATCCTGCTTTCTCTTCGTCCTCTGCCCTTGCCATCCCTACACCAGAGCTAGGCGAGCCAGATCCGGCCTTCTACCACAGCTTTCTCCAGAGCCTTCCAGACAAGGGGTGCCAGACCACTTTTAGCCAGAGGGCTGAATTCAAACTTCCTGGAGCTGCTTTCCTGTGCTGGATACAGTGGAAGGTGCAGCTATTGTAGCTTAATGCTGCTAGTAATGAAACATTTCATCTGGGGAGACCTTTTGACATTTTATACAGAGATGGAGGTAAGGAGGTAGGGGACCACCAAATGACTGGAGGTCAAGGGGAAGTGGATAAGGATAGGGTCAGAGTGAGAGACTCCAGAAAGCTGAATTGCGACCCAAGTGGGTTAGATATAGTCCATGGACCTGAAGTTCAATGCTTTTGTATTTGACTAACATTTAGCATTAACCTTCCCTTAGCTGGGAGCTTTGGTTTAGATTAAGCATAACTAGATTCCAAATTCTCAGATCTTCATGGGCAGCTCTGTGGATTGAGACCAGGTCTTGCACCAGGTCTCATTGAGTCCCCTTCCCTGCCCCTCACCCCCCGTGGGCCCTTCGGTGACAGTTTGCTTTACCAGGCAGTTGCACCTCCAGCAACAAAAATACGCATTTTATATCAGGAAAACTTCTCTCGGTACCCTTGTGGTATGGTCAAAATGGCAGAGGCCACCCACAAGAGGGCAGCCACTTGTCCCATTTTACAGTGGACAGTCCTCTATTTGGAGACCTGTCTGGTACAAGTCCAGAATAAAGAAGCCCAGGAAAGGAGAGGCCTTGAAATGGTTCATCTTCAATCGGACAGCAGCTCAGCAGGTGCACCGCTCACGTGGTCACTGCCTTCCGCACTATCGTCAGACAGATACTATGCCGGAATTGGCCTTCATGCATATACAGTTGGATCCAGGTCCAATCCTACTCAGAGTAGACCAGTTGAAATGAACAGGGCCCCTTACACAGAACACAGAAACACAGAAACAGAGCGAGTCAGAAGGGTCCTCCTGGGCCATCTAGTCTGACCCCTGGCTCCAGCTAGCTCCTCTCATGACATGCCTACCATAATTTGCAGAATTTGCAACGAAATCCATAGGTCTGCTCTAGGTATGACAGGATCTGGATCCAACCCATAAATGAGGAGATGGGCATTGAATAGAAAAGCCTGCCTTTTGGTGATCTGAATATCTAGTTTCCTGCAGTGCCAAGACACCAAAATTCACTCATTGCCAGGTGATGTCCCAGAACCAGCAAGAATATTGGAAAGTTTTGGGTCAAACCCACCACCACTCTCCCTTCCAGCTCACTAATCAGCAGTTTAGATGCTCACGAAACAGCAGGTGAACAGACATTGGCAGCTTTACCGTTTGCCATCCCCATTCGCCCCCAGCCCAGCCCAGCCCAGCCTTCCAGACCCTGCAGCTTCCCGTGTCCATGCTGAGCATTCAGGAGTTCTGCTTGCCATCCGTTATCATGTGGCAGATGTTCATCTGGGGAGGAGTGGGGGGATTTATTCAGCAGATGTCACAGCCAGAACAGAAGAGAGCACAAAAGCTTGGGTGATGGTGGAGGAGGAGAGGCGGAAAGCACCGGATGTGAACAGAGGGATAATCCCCTTCCCCCTTCTCCAAATCGCCCTCAGCATAAGACATTCTCTTCTAGTCCGAAAGGGGACAGGAGCAATCAGGAACTCTGGAGTGCACATTGCAGAGGGCCATGCAGAATACCCTGGGACCGGCTTGTATCTTTCTGCGCAAGGGCATTGCTGAGAAGCAAGGGGTATGTTCTCTCCTGGGGCTGGCAAGAAGGGTCTAGTCCTATAACGCAGCAGATCCGGAGCGGGGGGCTCCCATTTCCCCTTCAATGGAGGAATTCTTCCAAAGAGGAACACAGGGGGATGAATCAGTCCAGGATAGCCGCTTCAGCTCTTGGAAAGCATTCCGGTGCTCAGGTTTTGGTAGAGCATCCTGGTGGGCCAGGCTTCAAGAGGAGGAAGGTGGATTAGGGTGAGAGGCAAGAAGGGGATCAGAACTCCTGGATGTCTTCGGGAAAAAAGTCAAGAAGATTAGACAGGATATACTGTTGTTTTCTAGAAAGTTGAGGGTGGTTTGAAAGAATGAGCTCTGCTCGTACTGGGTGCTCCAGTTCTCACTTTTGCTTTTGGTAAATTGTTTTTCCTCCCATTATTTCCAAAATTCAGCCAAATCTTTTAGCCAGATGTGAGAGTGGAATGAGAGAAACTGCTGAGTGAGCCACAGGAAGCTGCATCTTGCTTACAGCTGTTCTTTATCTCTCCAGTCAAAGATTGGATCCAGAGACACCTGAATGCTAGCTTAGTGCTAAGAGTAGATCCCCATTCCTTTGGGTCTCTGTTAGGAGTGGGCAAGATTGTCTCCCTGAATTTTCCTTCAAATCCCCTTCCTAAAGCATACACCACCCATCCCAGACTGTCCTAGATGTCGGCAGCATGTTTGTTATCCTCGGGATTCATCAGCTGCGTCTAGTTGATGGACTCACCCACTGTTGTACTCGCTTGAAGAATGCTGCCCCACGAGTCAGAAACCATGATGGAATTGTCTTAGCATGGTTGTCTCCAGTACTTGGTGGCTACCCTATTGCTCCTTTGTGGACTCTTTGATTGTGTCACTGAGTTCCATGGATCTTGGAGGTTCTCCCCCTCCCCTCCATCTCACTGTGATCATGGATCTGTCATTCTGGGCAGAGTTCCAACTCTTTGCTGGATCCCGTTTGCCCTTCTCTGTGCCTCTAAATATTGATCTATCAACAGCTACAACATTACTGAGCTCTGACAGTTCAGAGCAATGATTTTGACTGGTCTGTGGGAAACAGAAGGCTTTGTTTCAGATTTAGGGTGGTGAGCTGGGTGGAAAAGGGATTAGGAGTTAAAACTTCTGGATCCTCCATTTCTCCAGCTCTGTGCGTCAGGTTCTGGGAGAGGGACTTCTGAGGTTTCTTTGTCTGTGCATGCATTGCAATGAATGGCTTTACTTCTCTTTTAAAGGAGCGGGAACTGGGTGCAGATGAGATTGAAGGTAAGCAGGAACAAATGCATGTGTTCATGATTTTGACTGGTGATTTTTCTGGGAAATTTTGAGGTTCTTCAGAAGCCCACAAGGGGATCCTTGATAGAAAAGCTAGCAATGGACTAACTTCCAATGAAGACAGTTCTTCCTGTCCCTACCAATCTTTCCCTGAAATGCAAAGAAGTAGGGAACTATTGCCACAGGCTGGTTTCGTAAGGGGTGGCAGTGAGGCCTTAGAACAGCCTTCTGCAACCTGCTGTCATCTAGATGTGTTGGATTCCCAGCAAAACTAGCTGGGGATAATTGGAATTCATAGTCCAGGCTGGGGAAAGCTGTCTTCAAATGTACTTTAAAATCCTTTGCAATGCACAGGAGTTCTCTAGAGGATACCCAAGGGTCCCTTGGTAGACCAGTTGACATAGAAAGTATTCCCCAAAGTAGGATAATGAAAACAATTAACACAGAGCTCTAAAACAGGCAAAAACAAGCAAGGGCTCGTGGTATCCTCAGTGCATTATGTAATTACAATATTGTTATTTTGCAAAACCAGAGCTCCGAGAGGCCTTTGAGGAGTTTGACAAGGACAAAGATGGTTATATCAGCTGCAAAGACTTGGGCAACCTCATGAGGACAATGGGGTACATGCCAACGGAGATGGAGCTCATAGAGCTGTCTCAGCAGATCAACATGAATCGTAAGTGCCCCAGATCTGAGAAATGGGGTGGGGTGGGGGAATACCTAGCTCAGGTGCAGGGAGCCACTGACCTTCCAGATGTTGTTGGACTTCAACCCCCATGACCCAGCAACCTGTGGAGGGCCGTGCGTTCCCTGCTTAGATAAACTATGGGGCAAACCTATTTTCTTTCTCTGCTTCTCTGCAAAGAGTTGGATCTAGCCTAAAGGGCAAGCCCTGACAGTCTCTGGGTCCAGCAAGGTGGAGTGGTTGGAGTGCCAGGCTGAGCTTTGGGAGATCTGGGTTCCAATTCCCACTTGGTCATGAAGGTCATGGAGCCAGTCACTGACTCTGGATCAGTCATGGGCTTTCTTTCAGCCAAATGCACCTCCCAGGGTTGTGGTGTGGGTAAAAAGGAAGGTGGGGCAACTTGCATGCAGCCTTGGACTCTTTGGAGGGGGTAAAACAGCAGAATATAAATGTAATAAACAAATGCTCCTGCTCCTGACTTGTTTGCCATCTGAAAGGCAAAAGTGAGTTATAAGGGGAGTGACAGGGAGCAATAAGAGCTGGTGTAGTACAATAGTTTTACTGACCAGGTGACTCAAAAGCAGCCATTCTCTCTCAGGAAAACCAACATCTGGTCTTACATCTGCCCTGCGCTTCATGTCCACATTTTATTAATATGCAAAACCAGCCATGTTTTATGTGTGTGGGCTGATAATTATCCAGATTGTGAAGGTGCAGGGAGGAGGTTAACCCCTTTCTTCCCAGCTGCAATCCTGTCAAAAACCCCTCCTTCAATAAGTTGCTATTTGCATTTTGGAAGGAATGCTCTACCTGGCATGTATGAGAGCTTTCCTCTGAAAATGTAAATACAGCAGGAAGGGTGCTTTGATTAAGACCACAGTAGGACAGGAAATGGCTGATTTTCCCACCAACCCTCAACTTTGCTGCTTTCCTACCCAACCCCAACCTCAACCCTCAACCCACATATTATGGGCGCACAAACACCCGGCAGCTTGGTGTACTTTAATAAAACTTGCACATTAACAGTGAGGACAGATTTAATATCACCTCAAGTTTGTTCTGGACAGGAAGTGGCTGATAGAAGGTGACCTGGAATGTAAGACCACAAAGTAAATGAAGGACCCCAGCAGAGGAGGGTTAAATTATACCTCCTCTCTTACTTTGATGCTGATTGTTATCAATTCATGCCCCCTACCCTACCCACCTGCCCTGCCTTTCAAAAAGTGTGTGTCAAAGGTGACGTTGGCTTTAATACCACGGACTAGTTTGCCCCTCAATCTAACTTCCCTCACAAGGTTGTTGTGAGGATAAAAGTGTGAAGGGGCATGCAAGTGTTTCTGGAAAAGGAAGAGAGGACTTAAAATGTACAAGCACATGAATAAAGACAGGTCTATCTTGCATGTTCCTCCTGCCATTGGACGCAAGGTATCCACTGCAGCAGGATGGGCTGTCCCAGGTGATCTGTCGACTAGGTCTTGCTCTTCTGTAGCTTCTTCTGGTTGCTTCAGGTGATAATGGGGATTGCCACCCCTCTCGAGTCCCCATTCCTCATCTAGGAACCGCAGGGAGAAGCCCAGATGTCTGGATAATCTTGCTGGATGTCTGGAAGTCTTTTTTGAAGCTCTGGAATGTTCTCCAAAGGTAAGCTGGGCTGGTACCCACCTGGCTACCTTTTCAGCACCAAACTGAGTCTGTCCTATTCTTTCAGGTTGATATCCCTGTTTATCCTGCATTGGCACATTCATTGCATGATGATGATATTTTGAATTGTAAAACACCTAGAGACACTTTTCAATGAGGTATTTTAATCCATGTAATATGCTAAGCCACTGTGGCGTAATGGTGAGAGGACTGGACTCTCTCTGGGTTCTAGACCCCACTTGGCTGTGAAGCTCACTGGGTGATTTTGGGCCAGTCACAGGCTCTCAGCCCAACCTACCTCACAGGGTTGTTGTTGTGGGGATAAGGCTGAGAGCAGGTGAGGGCTGTCTTGGGTTCCTTGCAGTAGGAAGAATGGTGTAGTGTATAATGGAATGCAATCATCATCATCATCATCATCATCATCATCACCTCTCCTCTAACTGTAGTTGGGGGACGTGTGGATTTCGAGGACTTTGTGGAGATGATGACCCCAAAGCTGCTGGCAGAGACTGCGGGCATGATTGGGCTTCAGGAGATGAGGGATGCTTTCAAGGAGGTAAGATGGGCTGGGACCTTGGAGTCCATTCTCCCAGCCTCATTTTTCTTGCATATATCCCCTTCCACACACCCCAGAAAATCCAGCTGATCCCATTCCCCAATTTCTCCAACCAGAAAACACTTAGCAATCTTCATAGGAGGGCTGGCTCCGGGTTTAAGGAGACCATGGGCAAAGTGCCCTCTTTAGGACTCCCTCTTATGGCATAAGTTTGCCCCCCCCCCCCGAACTTACTTGGAAACAGGGGAGGAAACAGCACTGCTGGGAGGGTGCTTGGTGGTTGCCATTTTGATTTCCCACAGTGCTCTGGGGTGCGCCATGTAGCTGTCTGGAGGGCATAGTGGGAAATTAAAATAAAAATTTACAGAGCCAGATGCTTAGCAAGGAGGGCCTGGCTGGAGGTGATGCTGGTGTGCCCTGCTGGGCAACTGGGGACCCTGGCAGCAATCCTGGCCCTGGTGCTGGGCCTCCCTAGGCTGCCTTTTTCAACCCAGCTTGACTTAAAGCTCAAACCAAAGACTCAATATATTGGCACAACAGAGGAGTATAAAGCCAGTAGACCTTTCCTACTGTTATTACCTGTCCCCTGGCATTCGGTGGCATGCACCCCTTGGCATGGGCAGCCAATAAGACCCTTTCCCTTCTTGCCGCCTACCAAAACTTCCTTGGAGCAGTTCCTCAGATTATGCAAGTTGTGTGTACAGTAAGGCTCACGCCATTAACGGCACTCCCTCAAGTATGTCATGGAGCCAGGAAAAGTTTTATAGGTCAGAACCATCACCTTGGATCAGACTTGGAAACAAAGAGGCAGACAATGCATATGGGCCAGAACTTGTGTTATGTGTTTGGACCTTCTTGTCCCTGTTATTAATCCAGCTAGTGCATTTTGACAGGGCTGCAAATTCCTTCACCAGCAGTCCTGTGTTGATCACACTGCAATGATCTAAGCAGGAGGTTACCAGAGTAGAGAGAGCTGAATCCAGGTTATCTCCATCCAGGCAAAGGTGTAGCTGAGCCACTGAGCAAAACGAGTAGAAGACACTCCATGCCACCCAAGCTGCTTGAGCCTCAAATAACAGGGATGGATCCCAAAAAACCCCAGATGGTTTTTAGAGGAATGACAGCTCCAGCCAGAACATGTTAAACGTCTTCCACCTGGTGTGAAGAGCCACCCTTTAACAATCCCTACCTTGTCTTATATATGCTTCTAAAGACCTTCTGAATCTTGGCTTCCAGGGAGAAGTGGCTTCAGCCTTTTTTGACCAACAGATCGTCAGTGGTGCCCTCCTAGTCCCACTTCACCCCTCGAAATGCCAAAACATGGCATACACCCATGGCCACAAGAATGTGTAATGCACTTTCCTGTACTGCTGTGCTGTATACTGTATTTTTTGCTCTATAAGATGCACTTTTTCCCCCTCAAAAGTAAGGGGAAATGTCTGTGCGTCTTATAGAGCGAATACGTGTGTGCAGTAAGTCTGTCAGATGTGCAGCCCATGGGGAAGTGATGGGGAATGTGCCTGTGATTATGTGCCCATTTGATTCAGAATATTTTTTTTCTTGTTTTCCTCCTCTAAAAACTGGGTGCATCTTATGGTCAGGTGTGTCTTATAGAGCGAAAAATACAGTAAATTAGTCTTGTAATGAATTCAGTGTGTGCTATCACCTGAAAGGCAACCTGCTCTCCCCACTCTGCTCTTTGTCCTGTTGAAAAAACATAAACCCATACACAGCACGCTAAAATGCCACGATCTCTCTGGAAGAAGCAGCGTGTACTTCCTGGAAACCATGTTATTGTAAATTGCACCAAAGATTCCTTTTTCTGGGAGGCTTCATCAGGGAAGGAAGCATCAGGGATCAAAAGGAGCCCATCATCTGGCTCTAAATCCTGACCAGCGCCCAACCTAAACTAATGTGGATGTTAGCCACACTTCTCACTTAATCCACTGCCTTGCTGCTGGTCCAAAAAAGGACTCTGAGCACCTTTCAAAATTACCCTGGCCTTTCATTCCAGTTTGACACAAATGGAGATGGAGAGATCACTTTGGATGAGTTGTATCAAGCCATGCAGCGGCTGATGGGGGAACGCCTGACCCCCCGAGAGATTGCCGATGTGGTGAAGGAAGCAGATGTCAACGGAGATGGGACTGTGGATTTTGAGGGTGAGAAGAGACTGGGGAATATAGGATCAATGGCTAGAGATCATAGGTTTAGGGGATATGGGGTGAGGGGTTAAACCGTAAAAAATCTAGGGAGATGGAATTTGGGAGGATAGAGTGAAAAGATATAGACTTAAATGGGTTTGGATAATAGGGTTAAAGTGTTATTAGATTGCTCTAGTTACATGGTGATTGTAGCTCAGGGCTAGAAGAATTTTTTGCTCCACCCATGAGAATCGTTGAGGATTTAAAGGGTAAGTCATGGCATTTGTACCTTTCAGAATTTTAAAATGCAGTTTTCTAAATAAGAACGTATATCTCTTAGGAGACAGTGTGCAGAAGAATGTGTGGACAAATGGGGAAAAACATACAAAACAGCATTGTGTTGCAGAAAAATGCTTGCAAGAGAGGTGTGCTAAAATGTACACACTGGGGGAAATGTATACAAAAATGTATAAACATTTTTGCGCAGACTTAAAAAACAATAGTAGCCAATTGATGCCTTCCCTAAAGATGCCTCCCCTTTCTCTCATCATAGCTATTTATTTATCTATTGTTCTGGCAGGAACAATAGCTTAGGCTCAGAAGAACGGGAGTTCATCTTTGTCCCAGTAGAGGCTCGGAGTTCTCACTCTGATACTGGAGTTGTTGAGACCAGAGGTTCCAGGTGGCGAACCACCCCAGTGGGGCCAGTCTGAGACAGCCAGGATCAAAGCACTTCAAGGACCAGCTCTGAGCCCCCTCGCATTCCTGATTGTGGGAAGGAAGCCAATCGAGAACAGGCTGGGGAGGGTTCCCTGGCGGTTTGGGATGCTCAGTTGCGCAGACGCACTCGCCGGCTGGGGCAATTAGAAACTTGATTGAAGGAGCGGCGCCAGCGCCATCCAGAGCACACCTCCCTCCAGAACTGACCTCGAAGGGTTCATAAGCAAAGCTTGGGGTGACGTCAGTCAGAGCAAGAGGGCAACTTCCTACCTTGAGCGTATTTTCGGGCTTGGTGAATATTTTGCAGCTGTATGGAATAAGGACTCTTTTAGCAACTACTGGAGTGGTTGGCTTTGTTGGCTGGCTCAGGACACCCTGGCGTGTTGCAGGCTATGGGACAAACAGGCCAGCGTGTGATTTTCCACCCAGTGTGGCTGGGGGGGAGGGCATACAAGCCCACCTGGAGAGTGTCCCAAGTCGCTCAGCAAACATCAAGGCTAAGTGGAGACTTAAAAACTGGCTTCCATGGTGGCATAGTTATGCGTCGGACCTCAGTAATGGCTTTAACTCTCCCTTCCAACTCCAGATGGTACGGCCTTGTAAAATACATTAGAAACATAGGAAGTTGTCTCACGGCATGTCAAACACCTTGTCCATCTAGTCTGGTGTTGGACACCGACAGGTTCTTCTCATGAAAATGGGACCCCACGCAAACAAAGCATGTGTTCTAACAACAGGGCAGGAAGGGGCAGAGTTCAGTCGTGTCCAGTCAGCACTGTGGAGTTTTGGGTTTCTCTCTGAGAGGGGACGAGGCAATAGTCCTCAGCTCCAAAGTCCTACCCTGATGGCACCGTTGCTTCTCCATTCTAGTCCAAACACACTGACGCACTTTGCAATGTTTCCCTTGCAGAGTTTGTGAGGATGATGTCACGCTGACGGAATCACCCGCCCCCTCTGCTGTCAACGACGGAACACACATGCACAGCACCTTTTGAGAAGGAAAATTGCAGAATTCCACATCAAATCCCAGTCGGAACTGGGAGGTGAGGTCAAACCTCAGTTTACAAGAGACTGAGTAAGGCAAGGGGGGTGGGCATGGGGGGTCAGAAATATGGGAGCTCAAATATCTTGCTTTTGACTGCCTGATGTCCCTTTTTGCACCCATCCGATCTGTTCCCTAAGCTACTGGCTGCGTTTTGGCAATGCCTTCCATCCTGCTCCAGGAATCCCACCCCTCTTCTTGCCTCCATCCCTGCAATCACATTCAATAAAGGCTTCACTGGACAGGATTCCCTTGGTCTTGATTCTTGCGGCACCACCATGGCAGCGGCCGGCCAATCTGACTGCAGAGGTTGCAAAAGCCATTTTGGCGGCTCATGTCTGACCCTGCCTTAAGCGGCTTATCCGCTTTCAAATCCTTGCTCTGAAGATTGACATATGGGCTGAAATAAACAGATTAAGCGGGAAATGGGAGCCCTGAGTTGGAAAGGGGCCCGGAAATCTTTTCAGAAGCTGGCCTGGGAACCGAAGCACCTGGGTTCGATTGGCCATTTCCAGGAGACTAATGTGGGGCCAGTTTGCCCTGGGAGGGAGAAGCTGGGAATCGTCTCCTGGCAGCTCGGTTAACCTGGCCATTCCACAGGCCCCCCGGCTCTGCTTGTTTCCACTCTGTGAACCTTGGCAGATTATAAGCCACGGGGCTTGAAGCAGCTGCTGCCGTTCCACTTCTCCATCACTAATGCTAATCGCTGTTGGGGGAGAAACGGGCAGGGCAGCAAGGACTGGCTAAGGTCATTCCTGGGCACAGATTCAGCTCGGTTCCTGAGCTGCTATTCCCCTGCAGCCCGGCCATGAGCCCAGCTTGGACCAGCGCCTGGATGATGGATGGGGGAAAGGGGGTGCCTCTCTTGACCTGTCTGCTGACTCTTCCTGTTTTTAGCCAAACGGTGTCTGCTCTCATAGCCTTCCAGCAAAACAACAGTCACTAAGGAAGCAAAACCTAAACAAACAGCCCCCCTACCCATTGTTCCAACCCCTTTCTGGACCCTGAAATTCTTTCCACAGAGACAGAAGCACAGACACTGCTTTCCGTTATGGCGCTGTGGTCAAATCCCATTTGCTCAGTCTAGCACCTTTGGCCATTTTTGGCGAGAGGGCTGGCTTTAATCCAGTTATTCCTGTCCATATGTGCAGGAGCCCAGCTTCCTGATGCGCAATGTTCATTAAGCCCATTATATAAAGCCCCGGCTCCCCTCCTCCCCTTCCGTGGCCTTGCCTGCAGTTCCCGTTTGCAGTGTGCAGCTGTATGCCATTAAAACACATGCATCACCTTGCATCATTTCAGCTGGCCTGGGAAAGAGGCAGCTGAAGGAAGGCCTTCAGCAACAACTCTGTCAGATTATCAGGGCAAAAAGGGCAGATATCTTGCTGGGGTCCCTTTCTGAGCACAGGGGGGAGACCCAGAGGAGAGATAAGGGGCAGCTCCTGTGAAATGCTTCACCTTGCTGGATCTTACTTTATCAGGAGTGTTCCATTTCAATAGGGGAAATAGCAGGATGCAAGTAAAAATAATAATAAAAAAGGATATGAGTTAAAATAGGCCAGGTTTTCTTTTCTCTAGTTCCTACTGTGTTGTGGGTTACTTCTATGTAGCGACAGCATTTAAAGAAAATGGAATAAAGAAAATGGGGGTGGGGGGAACGACTCCTAGTGCTAGGATCTTCTGTGACAGATAATATCATGTAGAGATTATCATATATCAAGAGCCTACATTAGTATGCAGTAGTGCTTAAGAGCATAGGTCTGGGACTTGTGGGATCTGAGTTCTAGTCCCCGCTCAGCCATGGAGCCAACTGGGTGACTTTGGGCCAGTCACAGACTCTCAGCCCAACCTACCTTACAGGGTTGTTGTTTGGGGAATAAGATTGAGAGTAGGAGGGAGAAAATGATGTAAGATGTTTTGAATTTGTTAGAAAAAAGTGGGATATTGATTAATTAATTTAATAAAGATTTCTCATTATTAACCAGGACAATGGGGACTTGCCCCCAAAATTCTTTGTGGATTTGGGTCATGTCAATTATTGTCACCTCTTTTTTGGTGGTCCATTGAAGCAAGGAAAGCAGAAGTCCATGTTACAAAGCAGATGCAAATCCCAAATATGTTTTGGGATTGGGAATATGGCCCATTTATATTCTAGGAAACATGTACAGTGGTACCCTGGCTCACGAACTTAATCCATCCCAGGACTGTGGTTGTGACCCAAATTGGTCATGAGCCAAGTCAAATTTCCCCATAAGGGTCAATGCAAATAAGGTTAATCTGTTCTTCAACTATTTTTTTTAACTCACAAAAATTTGAAGCAAAGTGACAAAGAACAACAAAGATCGTGGCCGTCTCCCCCTGCCCCCCCTGCACGAATGCGACCATCTCCCCCTACCCTCAGCACGACTGTGATCACGCTCATGCAGGGAAGGCGGGCGCGCTCGCGATTGTCACCCAATGCAGAGTTTGCGACCTGCGGCAATTTTTTCCTGAAAATTCTGTTTGCGACCCAATTTAGTCATTAACTGAGGCGTTTGTGAGCCGAGGTACCACTGTATACAGAAAAGCCAGCTTGGCTGCTGGCCCACATGGGCAAATACTCCCATTCCTGAATTTTAAGGAGCTCCAAATCCTGATAACTGGCCATTAAGTAAGGCTTCACTTCGAGGAATCTTGAAGATCACCTGAAAATGTATCACACCATCATGTTGAAAAACAACAATATGGCAAGAGAGTGAAAGGTTCTCCACAAAACTTATCTCTGGTTGCAGTGAAGATAACTCTGCCCCTGTTATCCACGATCTTCCTCCAGTCCAAAATGGCCCCCTCACCTGCTTTTTCTTCTGTCTCCTTAGGTCTTCATATTCCTAGCTCTACCTATTACCCTTATGGCACATGGTTAAGCTCTACCTATGCGTAATATGGTATTGTTGTCATTTTAATGTTGACAGCCTCATGACATGAAGCCCTATGAGTGTCAGGGTTTGGGATGCTGGCCACCCAGCCACTCAAGAGGCTGATGTTTTTGAAGATCATGCGGAAAGTGACATGGTGGTGGCCCAGGGTGAGTGTGGAGGTCCATGGAGACCTGTTTCCATGTGTTTGGCAAAAAAAACCAGGTGTGCTTTATTGGGATATTTGAGATTCCCTCAAGGCTGCCTCAGGATCCGTCTCCGCAGCTCCGAGTGTAGCAGATCTCGCTCCTTTCGGATACCCTGGAGGACACTCTGGTTCTCGTGAGCACGGCGAGTCAGGTAGGGGATCACCTCTTCCACAGAGCCGTAGGGGATAGATTTATAGATGGAGTAACCTGCCTGACCTAGGTTTGCGCAGGAATAAAGAAAGAGAGAGGAGGTCAACATATTGCAAGGAGAAGGAAAAGAGCACCAGAGGACAGTGGTGTAGTGGAACCAGGGCTCACAGGAGTGTGGCGCTAGCACTTCCTTATTAGCAGGGATTTATGCCATCTTTTGCTACCCACCTCAGCATCCCCTGCTTTTTCTGAGCACAGCTGCAATCCTCACAGCAGATGGGGGAAACTAATTTTCCCTGCAGTAATAGATTGCCTCCCGTTGCCATGCAGAACAGTTTTCACTGGCCTGGTATCAAGTGGGCAATTAAGACCCGCGAGCATTAAAACCCCCTCTGTTCCCAGTGGAGATAAAACCGCTGGGCGTGATTTGTTGATATGGGTCAAAACCACTGCCTGGATTTTGGGATTCTCCCTGGAGGCATGGGCGGTCACAGTGGATGCCTGCATGTCTAATGGACCACTAGACCACTGATGGAGCGTAGGGCACAATCAACAAGGACAGCCACTCACCCAGGGCCAAGGACACCTGGTCACACATGCCCAGCAGCTGCCCGAAGCACACCGGTCCCGCTCCTTTGTCGATGCTCATCTCTGCCATCCTTGAAATGGGTAAAGCAAAGACATTCCGTATGTGCCAACCAAGCACAGGCAGAAGCTATGAGCCAGAAGGATGGGTTGACATTTCAGCTCAGCCACACTGTGGCTCACTGTGGCTGGCTTTAAGCAACTCAGTTGCCTCTGTATCTCAACATGTTCCCACCCATCCCACTGAGTTGATCGCATGAGGGTAATATCGACACTGGCCTGCAATGCTGGACAGTTCTAAAGACATGCATATGGATTACTTATTAGTGGTAAGAGGCTCCGCAGTGATGGATGGCTATGTGTCACAGGCCAGGTGTAGCTGGATCTCATGCCTGGAACACCTGGTCACATGTTTGAACTTTGCTATTTTTCTCCCATCCCCTGATTGTAGTACCTCCCATTCGGATGAAGAGTTCCTGAAAAAGTTCACACATTATCATGGAATGTGGGTTGATCCTAATAAAGATATTGTCCAGCTGTGGATTCTGGATTATCTTTCTGTTGATAATAGAGAGGCACGCAGAGAGACACTTAGATACACACATAGCTGCCTGTAGTGGGACTACCGTTGGGGCCAAGAGCCAGATTAGGGTGACTGACACAATGAGTACTTGTACTGCAAATTTACCACTACACAATTGAATAGCGCACAGTGATGTCTCCCTCTGAGGCATGAGGAAACAGCTCCTGGGGAAAGGGACATTTGAGGCGACACTTGAGTAGGTTCTGGAATATAAAGGCAAATTGTTACGACTCTTTTGCACCCTCGTACCTTTGCACGGCATGCATCACAGAAGCTTCGTTGTGTGTGGCCACTATCAGCTCAAATTTTCCCTTGGAATGAGATATTCGGTCCAAGCAGAAATCCAAGCAGCGCTCGTAGCTGTATCCCAGAAAAAGGGAATAGACATTCAGCATGGAGGGAGATTCCCAGCAGGAAGTTTAATAATGGGAACCTGCAACACAACGTTGCGGTGTAGAGTACCTTTTTACGGCTAGTGCAAGCTTTCCACCAATTTGTTGCATTTATACCTAACCTCAGCTAGATCGCAATCCTTGATTTTTTCATCGTTGCCTACTCTTTAGTCCTGGAGACATATTAAAGTAGTTTCTTGGTATGCATACCAGGAAATTACCTAACCAGATAATGAGAGGATTTTGTCTACCCTCTTTATTTATCTTGGTCTCTCGCCATCCTCTCCTTGTCCAACCAGGGCATTCCACTCCCATTTCCACTGGTTGTTTTCTCTTTTTCCTTTTCAGTCTGTCAATACTCCACACCACCAGTTATCTTAAGACTTTTCATACTTCTGCAGATCAGAGACCTGTCCAGCGTCTGCTGAGGCATCTCCTTTGTGCACAGCTGGAGCAGTTTTAGTCACATAAGTACAAGCAGGAGAATGCACGAGTCAGTACAGGGTAGACTGAGTTTCCCGTGGTTCAGGTTCAGACTCAGCAGAGCCCAGGAACAGAACAATGAGAGCCCTCACCTTTCATTGGTAGCCTCCCAGGTGGGTTGGACGGGATCGGGATATCCTTTTTCCTTTGCCAGCTTCCGTTCCTTCTCCAGATAAGCCCCCCTGACCAGTTTCACTCCAAAACACACACCCAAGCGGTCTGCGAGGGCCACATCCTGATGCATCCGCTCCAATGTGTCCTGGAGAAAGACAAAACTGGTCAAATGCAATGTAGGTGCTACGGAACATCTAAGCGCTAAGGGATCCTCTAATGCCAGTGAGCCAGCAAAGTTAGAGCAGATGTTTTCTTTCCCTTCCAGGAAGTGTGGTGGACAGAAGGAGAAGGGCAATTTTGGGAAGGAGACCCACCTTGAGATATGCCTGATACGTGTTCCAGATCCATGGGTGCTGCTTGTTGCAGGTAGCCATCATTGCCACAGTCACCAGTGTCAGGGCAGGGTTAACATAGGTGTATTCTGCATCCACTAGAACACGGACACCCTTTTTTACCGCGTGCTGTGGAGGAAGAGGAAAAGAGTAAAATAAGAGAAGCATTTGGTAGAACTGATCCACTTTTCTAGTAGTGGCAAAGTGGGAAGATTATCCCGTGTTCCATCCAGTCCTCCAAAACGATAACTGAGGTTCCAGACTACAACAAACAATGGCACGGCTTCCCAGAAGGATTTTCGAGTAATCTTTCCCAAGCCACCTCCTGAAGCTGTTACCAATTTAGCTTGAACCCTAGTGATGGGGGGACAACCAGGGACATTAAACTGAGGGATGGTTTCAAGCAGAGTTCCAAAGAAAGTCCTCTTTGGCAGTTCTCATGAATGTTGCATGATTACTGATGTTTAATGGATGCGTGCTGATCATTAAGTGATGGTTTCCTAACAGGTGAAGGACCTCTCTTTGCTTTTGAACGACTTGCAAGGTGTATCCATAGGACCATTTTAGACTGCACATGCAAATACGCAAAGACAGAGATTCTTGCTCTAGTTGGCAGAAACTGGGAGTGCCAAACTTATTTTCTGAGGGGTTTCCTGCCTTGTATTAAAAGCCTGTTCTCCTCCTCTTATATTCTGCTTGTGTACATCAAAAGAAAGCATGTTGCAGAAGAGAGACCTTGGGTGCTTCCAGAGGAGGTTTTTATCACAGTCACTTGTTTCAAATGGGCATTTTTACAGGGGATCATTGGCTTCTATTTGTGACTGGCGCCCTTTCTGTCTCCAGGTGTGCTCACTCATCCAAGAGAACTGAAACCTAGTTCTCCACAACTGCACCATCCACAAAATAATCTCTGGTGCTCTGTCATGTATTTGAAACCAAGCTGTCAACTTTTCATCAGGCTTCTGTAGCTGTTTCTTTAAATGCAGCTTGACCTGCAGAAATTACCCTGGGAAGCTTACAAATGCATGAATGTTCTCACTACAGATTGCTATAAGAACAACCCTCTGAACAGCTTCAGTTCCTGGGTTATTTAATTCAGGAACTGCTGTTATCTAGTGGGAGGAGGGGTCCCGTTGCTTCCTCCACTCTGATCACTTCAGCCTTCAATTAATAGCCACTTTGGGCACATCCTGAGAAGGCAAGACTCCTTGGAGAAGACAATCATGCAAGGGAAAGTCGAAGGCAGAAGAAGAAAAGGAAGATCAAATATGAGATTGATGGACTCCATAAAGGAAGCCACTGCCTTGAATTTAGAAGATCTATGCAGGGATGTCACGGATAGAATATTTTGGGGGGCTTTCATTCATCAGGTCTCCATGAAACAGAGATGACTTGATGGCATAAAACAACAATAGATTGTTGCTGAGTTAACTCTGGCTTGATAAACATCGAAATAGCCCAAAGTTTCCAGTTCAGATGTCACCATAACAACTGGATGTTCCTGAGCTGTTAATTGAAGTGACAAAGATGAGGGAGGCAGCGCTCTTGCTTGCTGCTGCTCAGCATCAACAGACCACGGTTTCAACAACCCCTGGGCTGTCATTGCAGGCAAATCTGGTCAGTGTCAAAAGCACAATGACTGAGGAAGATTAAACCCCAGCTATTTGTGCCCCATGTGAATTTGTTGTTAACAATGCATGGTACAACGTGGAACACAAATTATTATGTATGCCTACTCAAAAGCAATTTCCGCTTTGCTCAGTGAGTCTTACTCCCAGGGAAGGGGGTCCAGGATTGGAACCAGAGAATACATTCTTCTTCCCAGACTATGTTGTTTGATCATATCTTAACTGGAACCAGTTGAAGGGACTCATGAAACCACCATTGTTTCTTGTACCTGTGCTACGGAATTGAGCCTTCTCAATGACTTTTGAAAATGTTGGTTCTCTTCTTCGGTCAGGCAGCAAAACTTCAGTTCCTGGTGGTGGTGGTGGTGGAAAAACAGAATAAATATCAAAATGTGTTCTTGGGAACAAATGAAATACATTTAGCCAAGATGCAGAGACCCAGGAAAGAACTGGGTAGGGGTGGGAAGACTTGGGGAATCTCACCTCTCCTTTCATGGCAGACACCAGCCTCTCTATGCTCAGGTCAGACATCCCTTCCTGCTTTTGCAAATGCAGAGTAATAGTCCTCTGTGAAGAGAGGAACAAAAGCAAATTCCAAATAAAACCAGAATAACTCAACTTCACTCCCACCAACACTCCCAGAATGGAGCCAAAATTAGGCCTGGTCTACACGTGCAGAAGAATGAAGTGACAGAATGTTGAACAAGCATCACTGTTTTTAGATTGTAGGTCAGTGCCATTTCATGCATGCTCTTAACCCTCACTGCAAGTAGAAAGCTAGCACATCAGGGAATTGCGGGGGCTAGAACCCTGCCCCTGAATTGCTAGGTTTTATTCACAGAGAGTTAAAAAACAAACACATGAAGTTATATGCTCCATTTTGTCATTATTCTACGGCATGTGCTGGTGAGGTCTTAGTCTTGCTATGCCCCTTCTCCCTCCCTCCCTCCCTCCACATTTACTCTGCAACCATAACAACCTGATGTTCTGCACCAGATGGACCCAGAATCTACAGGTACCTAGCTTGGTCACAGAATACCTCTCCACCCACGGTGTTCCTCCTGAGTTAAAGGAAGGTCCCAAGCCCCTCTGCCACCCCATAATACTCACACAGAGCTCAGCGGCCATGAGTGCCGTCACCTTCAGTTGCATCATGGGGTTGGTGGTGCCCCCCACGGACAGATCCACGCAGGTCATCATGGAGGTGGCGTTCTCGTCATACCACCTCTCCCTTGTCAGGGCAGAGAAGAACCCTCCTCAGTGCAGGGCAAGCAGCACCCCCAACCCTCTGATGGCCTCCAAGCACCCGCTTCTGCTGGCCCGCCTTTTGCTCCCCCTCCGAGGCACTGGGGCAGGGGCAGGCAAAGTGGAGGCAGTTTGGCCTACAGCTCCCATGAGCCTCCCCACTGGCCACGCCAGCTTGGGTTGATAGCCCTAGCTTAAAACATCTGGAGGGTCACCCATTGCTCACTGGCAGGGACCTGTCAAAGGCTGCTTTTGCACAGGTGTGATCTGCTGGGGGGTGGGGTATCACAGGCTGAAGGCTGGCGGGGCTGGAGCCACGGGCGAGCATGGCCCTTCTCTCTTCTGGCCAGGTAGGAGCAGGGAAGCGGACTTCTCTGTCCAGTCTTTTCACCAGACATTATACGTAAATACTCTGGGAGTCTTTTTGGCTGGGGAGTGCCATAAATATACTTCAGATAAATGAATACTGTCCAAAACAGAATGGTGGATTCATCTTTGCTTGCTAAGCAGCACCTGCAGTTCTGAATTTGCCTGTTGCACTGTGTGTGTGTGTGTGTGTGTGTGTGTGTGTGTGTCATATATATATATGTGTGTGTATCTCTCCACTTTAAGAGCAACAAACCTCCGTCTTTCTACCTTTAAAGTGGCCCCAGTCACCACTTCCTGAAACCAAAACCCCGGTCATGAAAAGAGCGCTTTGCATGTTGCCAAGAGGTGTGAAGCAGGACTCCCCTGTTAACAAGAATAGGTGCACACCCCGCCACCCGCTCCCTGTCCCAGACCCAGATAGAAAGGAAGCATGACTCATCCAGCCTTCTTGGTAAGCTGTGAAACCACAGTGGTAGGAAGCGATGCTTGAATTCTGCACAGAGATGTCTGGGCACATGAGAAGGCTTGTGAGACCCAAGAGGGCTGAATGTCTTTCAGCTCGGGGTGAGTGGGACGGAGCCAAAGACACGTGGGTGAAGCCAGCATGCAAAAATGGCAGCTTTTTGTGTGTGTGTAAAGCCTGTGTTTATTTTTATTTGTGTATCAGACTGATACCCAACCTTTCTACCAAGAAATGGTACGCAACACAATCACTATTAGTAACTACGCCATGGCAGGAGAGGTGTTCTCAAGGAAGATCCACCAAGTAGTCAATGGTTGGGGGAAGGGGTGAGCTGGGCTTTTGGGGAACCCCAGAGGGCAAGACTGGGAGCCCGGGGGAGACAGAATTGGTCCCCAGAACTGAAGCTCTCCCCGCTCCTTTGCCAGACTTGCCAAATCATGCCTCCTCACAGCCTTCTAAAATCAAAACCCAAGTGGAACATCCTAGTTTGGGAGAGAGGATTCCCCATCCCCATGATTCAAGCATTGACTCAAAGTTTTCTAACAAGATGTATCTAAATCCTGGACAGAGTGTAATAGTACAATACTCCAGGCAACCCACTCTGTAATTATCCTTACTCAGAAGATCTGAACTCTTGCAGGCCCAGAGTATCTTCACTTCCACCCTCAGTACTTTACATGACCTTCACTGGCCCCAACCCTGCCCCATCTCTTTCCACTCACCCTTCCTTTGCCTGCCCCACATCTTCTTCTATGGGAACTGCAAGGAGGGGGCGGACCCCCAAGCCCTGAAGCCGTTGCAATGTGCCCTTGATCTCTTTGTGAGTCTCGCCTGCCACAAACTGTCCATAGAGTGTAAGACGGAGTACGGAGTTCCACAGTCGGCGGCCCAAAACCCGTCTGGAGATGGAAAGGAGCTTGGGAACAGAGAGAAATTGCAGGGTTTGGGGACAAATTCCCAGAGTGGAGCCCAGATCAATTGTTAGAGCAAACACATTTGGAGAGTGATTCAGGAAACCTTAAAAGCTGGTAGATTGATGGTGACAGTAATTTTGCATATGCCAGCTGACTGTGTACTTTCGGCATCTGACACCGTGGCTTCTAATCTGCAGAAACCTTTGTCGCAATCAACATCTGTGCAAGGATGGCCATCGAGAGTAAGCATGGCTTGGTCAAATGCACGCCTAGCAGGGGCCTTGTGAATGGTCCCAGGCCACCTCCGGCTCCTCAGCTTTGCCGCCTGCTCCTTCCTTCCTTCCTTCCTTCATCCATCCATCCAGACAGCACCGGCAGCAGTAAGCAGGAGCTGAATCCACACCCTGTTTGTTCGTGGCCCGCTACCTCTCAAGCAAGTCAGAGGTGGCAAGGACGCAAGAGAGAAGGCGGTGCAAGAGCCACTGGTGGCACTGGTGCTGCGAAGGCAGGAGTGCTGGTGGAGGGGCCCATTTGGGATGCCTTGCCCAAGGCACCTCCAAAACCTTTGGGGGCGCTGCACCTCCTAGCCCTGAACATGCCACAAGGCACCTTTTGCAGGTAGGGATCGGCGACCCCTCCCACCTTGCTCCCAAGCCCCCTACTTTGCTAGCAGTGGTGCTGGCCAGGCACAACTTTGCAGCAAATGCAAAGGATCCCACACAACAGGAGGAGCGCAAAAGTCTCCGACTCCACAATGAGAAGCAACATGAGTAATCCATGCTACCAGCTACAGAGCTGCCCCATTCCAGTACAGCCGTTAAACCCAGCATCCCAAGTCCACACTTGCAGCTTGGCTCCCCAGAGCCCACAGTCCCATCCAAGCCCAACGGGGTGCCCTTTAGCCGGCAGGGGCTGATTGAGGTGGACTGGGTTGGGCGGGTTGTGGTTCAGGACTCAGGGCCTCCTTGTCTCACCACAGGCGCTTTCTGGACCAGCCACGGAGAGGAGCAGAGCAGGAACACCAGCAGTCCCCGAGTGAGCTCCCAGTTGCTCTTGAGGCGGAAAACCTTCCCATCGTCCAAGCTCAAGGATGGGTGTGGAGTCGCGGGTTTCTTTGCTGCAGCCTGGGGGGCTGAGGATTTCTGGGCGGCAGCCCGGGGGCCCCAGAGGGCTACTATCTGGCGGCGCAACAAGTGAGCCCTGCAGTTCAGCATGCCGCCGGCTCCGTCTGAAGGTCACACTACAGCACCTCTGGGAAAGCAGCATCTGGCACCTGCCCCACAGTGTCTGGGGGCAAGCCGGAAGTACGGGGACGGTGAGTGCGGCAGTGGGACAAGAAGGTGCTGCCGCAGCAAGACGTGTGGGGGTGGGAAAACTGTGCAGCAGGGTAGAAAAACTGCTGAGGAGGGGAAGTCACTCATTAACAGCAAGGCTCCCACTTCATTCTTCACTCTGCTCCATTCCTTTGTCCCAGCAGATTCCATTGCCTTTAGCGAGCACCCCGTGTGTCTGGATACCCTGGATCCTCTTGGCTTCCACTGGTTCTTTCTGCAGTGTTTTGGTTGCCACACACACTAGGCTCACTTAGTTCCCACTAGCTCTTCCCTTGCGGTGTCCTCGTTCCCACATACTCTGGTCTCTCTGGGTAGCAACGTGTGGCCCTCCAAATGTTTTGATACAGCTTTTATGAGTCCTCATTAACAGCACACCAGTGGTGAAGGATGATAGGAGCTGTAGGCCAGAGGGTCACAGGTTCTCCAACCTCCCTCTGCACATTGGCTGCCTTTGTACCACAGTTAATTTCATTTTCCCCAGATATTTGGTAGTTTGTGCTCTACTCTTTACACTCCAAAGTTTTCAAGGTGATTTTCGATCAAAAATAACATTCAAACATGAATTGCCGACTTAAGGGCCGAAACATGAAAATCCATCAACAGGCATTGTGCAGCTGTTCCTCTCCATCCTTTTTTGTGACAAGAAAAGTTACAGAACTAGTGGTGGGGAAACAGAGGTTGTTCATGAATGGGAGACTGTTCTACCTGGACATGCACATGTTCCATGCACTTCATGCCTGAAGTGTGGCAGTGGGCACCGAAGTAAACCCAAAGCAACCACTGCATGCCAGTGTTGGCAGAACCGAGGAAGGATAGCATTGTTGAACTCCAGCAAACAGGGACCTGATCAAGGAAAGGGAAAGCAAGAAAGGGGAAAAAACAGCTCTTGGATAACTATTTTTCAGAGATAATTCTTTTCGGTTAACCCTGAAAGATGGAACAGAAACATGTTTGTGAAAACTTCCACCAATCATTATTTTGTCCGCATGGTTCCTTATGCTCTTGGCCACTTAGTAACACGCATGTACTACTCTGAGGATGGTAAGAGGTGGAGCTTTCCGTTGAAGACCCCTAATTCCTTGGCATGTAGTGCAGTATCAAACGACGACTCTCCAGCCGAGCTATAAATTCGGATTGTTACATCTCGGTGTTCTAGCTGGCCACCCACAACTTCAGAGTGGCTCAAAGCAGATTTTTGCAAACCTATTGGCCAGGGTAGGCGGGGAGGGATTATGAAAGAAGTGCTCCAGACATCTGTAGGGCACCAGCTTGGGGAAAGCTGCTCTAAGCCGCTGGTTTGTTTATTTTTTAATGGAAATTCACCTTTCAGGCCAATCTCTGCTCTTTTCTCCGGGTGGGCAACAAAGAGATCACCAGACGTTTAGCCATTGGCCATGCTGGAATTGAAGCCTCAAACTCCTGGACCTTTTGCTCATTCTGGTCTAAATCTCTGTGTGCTTCTTCCCACTCAAGGTTGACACTTAACCTTAAGAGGCTTGGGCTGGAGGCTCCTGTCCTTAACTTTCTGCCCTTTGAGGGTGTCATTTTCTGTTGCTCCTTCCAAGTAGATGTATATGTTTTGTTTTGCTTTTTTCAAACACAAGCAGAAGGTAGCTGGGAAGTTGTCCAAAAATGGCCACTTAGGGCATTCCTCTAAGGTTGAGAGTTGTGACTTAGAAGGTCTCCCTCAAGAATGTATTAACTTCTTAATATAGTCAAGATTGGGTTACTAGCCAAGGGGACACTGGAAATGGGCACGAAGCCAGCTTGTCACATGGAAAAGAACACAACAAGAGAAGTCCGTTCACTTGTCCGTTTAAGACAAGAATAAGCAGCTTCTGTTAATAGTGCTGAAGAAAGCATTTTGCAGAAGGAAAACTGCAGCTGATGTCTTCTAAGAGGAAGAAATGGTGCCTGCAGGAGCCAAAGCAAATGCTTTTGCAGGAGGCTAGCCAGACTTCTATGGCTTGAAGACACGCCAATGATATTTCAGTTCATCTCCAGCCCCTGCACCGTGAGGTGATGTGGACAGATGCTTGGAAGAGGATTTGTTTGTGGCACCCCAGTAATGAAATTCCTTCTCCAGAGACTCCCCAGACCCCATGTTCACAAGAAGTGAAGACCTTTTTATTTTCATAAGCTGTTAGTGCATTTTAGTCCATTTTAGAACTCAACACTAATTATCTTTCCCTTTGGTTGGTTTTGAGGCTGGTTTTCATATGAGTTCTGTTAGTTGCTCAATACTAGTCAAGATAGTGGTTTAGATCCAGGATCCGTTTTCCGTTGGCAGAGGAACTCCTTGGCGTTCCTCTTCCTGCACCCTCACAATTGACTCCATTCAGCAGGACCCCTGGTGACCCTTGCAGTGTTCAGAGGGCTGGAGGGCATCTGGCAGCTCGCTTCCACCAGCAAGGCTGCACACACCCAATCCAGATCCAGCCCGTTGCTTTAAAACTGATGCTTACATTACTGGACAGAATTAGTATTTTGTTGAGTTCCAAGTTTTGTTAATGGCCCAGAGGACTTGATTCAGTGGCAGTGTAAGTGTTCCAGACAGGCAACGAGCTGCCAGATTAAGGTGTTAGTCTGCAGTCTTGAGGTCTTTGTAGTTCATGAGGCCCGTTGCTCCTACATGAACTAGCCCTTTTATCTCCAAAACTGACATCCACCACTCACAGAGTCACTACAGATAACCCACACAATACCTCTGCCACGATGAGGGCAACCCTTGATATTGCTGTTCTCTGGTTTTCATTTCGCATTAGAACAGCCTCCCTCAACTTGGTGATTTCAGGAGGTTTTGTACTTCAACTCCCACCAGCCCAAACCAGCAGAGCCGATGGTTAGGAATACTGAGAATTGTAGACCAAAACACCAGTTTGAAGGCACCAGGTGGAGACCAATTTAGAAAGAGACCTGGCTAGTGCTTTTTTTCCAACATGGAACACAATTGCAGTGCTAGTCTGTCCAGCACATGCTAGCAAAGGACTAATGAGGCACCTAGTGGCGGGAAGGCCTTTCAGGTGTCGCAAGAGTCCCTGCTAGGATGGGTTTGCTATCTAATACTTGACAAAACAGCCACATCTCAATAAGAAGTGTCTGCAGCTGCAATCAAGACCCACAAATAAAGGCGTTTGTCCTCAGAACCAAAGTCCTCTGGCCATGTGGCCAAGTGCTGGAGCTCCTTGTTTGGAGCTTTGCATGCAGTATTCTTGCCCAGGGGGGTTTCTTTAAATAAGAACGCTTATCAAAGCAAGCAAAGGGGCGCTTGGAATTCCTAAGGGCAACAGTGGTGGAGACTGGTGTGTAAGAGGGACACTTTAATCCCTCCCCTCATCCAGCAGGGGAAAACTGGGAGCTCCTGCCAACCATTTTTGGGCTGTGTCAATGAAATTTACTGTCCATCTTGCCTCCCTATGCCTCATTCTTTCATATGTTAAGAGACTCAAACAGGCATCAGGTTGGTCCTGGAGGGAGGAGACTGGGCAAGGCACAGCAGCTGCTGAAGCACAGTATGGATAAAGCACAGTATGGGAGGCACAGAAACATTGTACGCTTAGGAAAGGTGCTGGGTGGCCGATGCAGCTACTTCTGACCACTTCACTAAGAGCGGCTGGGGAAGCATCCTTTTTGTTTCAGTTTTACACTAAAACACAAGTGCTGCAATCAAAAATGCCATTTAAAAATGCAAATTGTCAGTTTTTGGTTTAAGATTGCTACAGGCACGGCACCCACCTCAGCAAGGGTGGATATGGCCAGACTGTAATGGGGAATATTGCACCAAATAGGGCAGCTTGACTCCAGATAACAGCTGAAATTTCTCAGTAGTGATGTACAATGTACTGGTGAGATTGCTGGACTTTTGACTGAGAGAGGTTTGGGTTTAAATCCTTACTGAAGCTAGGAAGCTCATTGGGATTAAGGCTGAGATGAGGAATGGTCCACCTCACTTGGCTGTTGTGCTGCTTATGTGCAAGGTGCGTACTCATCAATGACCCCTGATAATATTGAAGGGTGCAGCATTAAGGTATTCCCTGAAAACTTGATGAATATGGCAGCGGTAATGTTCTTGAGAATGTTGACCCAACTTTGAAGAAATGGACAGGGATGAAAGACACTGTCCTTTTTTGGTGCAGAAAGGCAGGGTGGAAATGGGAATCAGTATTACAGAACAAACAGCTGATGCTCGCTGTTTTGTAACAACGCGGCTCCCTGTCTGTGCATTCTGGTCTCACACATACGCTCCCTCTCATGCTGCCATAAAGTGGCACCGGTATGTTTGCAGCAGAAAGGTACCACTGACAGGGTCTGCAAGATTATGCTGAGACATGAATCGGGCTAAGAGTATTGGTTAAGAGCTACATCCCACCTTTGTTCTTGCAAGGAAGTCAAAGCGGCTTTTATAAGTGGCTGGGTTTCTTCACCTGGCACTTTCTTGAGGATAACTCCTCTAATCGACTCTGTCTTTTTGGAAGATGCAGCACCACCTGGCAGGTTCCTTGCCCCTGGCTGCCCGTTCCCATGAAGACTGAAGCCCAAGAGGCTTTGCTTGGGAGCCAGTGTGGTGGAGTGGAAGAATGCTGGAGTGGGACTTGAGAGATCTGGGGTCCAGTCCCCACTCAGCCATGGAGCCAACTGGGTGGCTTTGGGCCAGTCACGGACTCTCAGCCCAATCTGCCTCTCAGGGTTGTTGTTGTGGGGATAAGATGGAGAGCAGCAGCAGGAGAATGATGTAAGCTCTTTGGAAAAAGGAAAAGGCAGGATAGAAATAATTCAAGCAATCATTCTTCAGGTGTTTCCTGCACCCCACACGCTCCACCCTCAGAGCTGATGCCAAAAGTTGATGGGGCTGGGTGTGCAGGCCATGGAATTCAAGCAGCCTTTGCTTTCTCAAGACGTGATCTGGCACCCTTTCCCTAATCTTCTTGTGATCCCAAGGACTTCACAACTTGTTTCTTTTTCAAACAAATCCTTTATTTGATGTGTTTGAAACATGAGCGCTAGAGCAGGATTTCTCCCTTCGATAAAGTCTGCAACAACAGCCTAAGAATCAGTAGTTACTCTGCCGCTCTTGCTGCCGGTATCCCCCACGCCGCATGTAGCCTCCTTCGTTCTTCCGGTAGCCATCTTTCTGATCTGCAGGGAGAGCAACACAAGGTGATGATGAGCAAGGCGGTGGCAAAAAGGTGGTTGATAAAACCTGCCATAATTGGGCTAGTTGAGGAAGTGGGACAGGGCAAAGGGCTTGCTCCAATGGCTACGCAGGGAACATTCCTGCCCTCCCACCAGAGCAGGCAGCCATTTGCAGGGAGATCGGCACATGTTGGCGCTGCAGAAATGCAGAAGGAAGCGGACTGTCGTCTAATTTAGGATGGCGGGAGAAGCACTGGCTCTAACAAGGGTCCTTTGCAAAAAAGTGAAGGAGGTAGGTTTCAGTCCACAGCAACTGGAAGTACCACCCAGGCAGGGGAAACTGCTCCAAACATGTTGCTTTTGCTGCACAACCACACCGTTAAGCTTACTTCCTTTACTTCTTTACAAGGAAAGCAGACTTGGAGGCAGAGCATGGAAGCAGTAGCCATGCCTGCTTCTCTGTAACAAGGCAGTGGGGAACCTGGAACCCTCCGTATGTTGCTGGACTTTCAGCTGCCATCAGCTCCTAGGCAGCGTATTCATGGTTCAAGGATGACAGCAGTTGCAGTCCTCGTGTGGGGCGGGGGTTCTCCTCCCTGCCCTACAACTTTCTAACAGGCTAATGGAATGGAGTAGCTGAGACTTTCTAAAGCTAATGGAACAGAAAAAAGAGGAAGCCGAAGCAGAGCACCGTTGTTGACACGAGAGGCAGCGCTCGGAACTCCCACTTACCCCGAAAGTAGCCGCCGTACGTGCCCTGCTTCTGGTCAAAGACCCTCTCGTTGTTCTCCACGAGGCTGCCCAGCTTCTCGGCCAGCTGCAGTGCCAGGTTCTGCTGGGAGGTGGGCTCTGTCCGATGCATTACGACTGTCTGGGTTGGCTGGTCGAGAGAGGCCTGACAGGGCAAGATTTGGAAAGCTCAGACAAGCTCAGCGAGACTTGCCTACGTTCAAAAATGCCTTTCAAAGGGAAAAGGAAAAAGGACGCTTCCTTCTCCTACTTGCACCAAGTGGCCTCCTATTTCCCTCAGAACCTTCCATCCAACTGGAATCTCTCTGGAAATCCAGTGAGCCACCTCCCCTGCCGAGAGCTGCTGTGGAAAGCACTACAGAGCCCTTCCCACCTCTGAGCTGGTTTGTGCAAGAGAAGCCCCCCCCATCTCTGCAACCGGGCTACCCACCACCACCTGCCCCACTGGAAAGGAGCCTCTCACCATCAGCTCTTCATTGATGATCATCTTGCTGATGATGCTGTGCACTGTGGGGAGGTCCAACTCGAACATATCAGACAGGATCTCCATGCTGGGAAGAGGAAGACACATTTAGGAAGGGAAGGCGGCGATG
This sequence comes from Varanus salvator macromaculatus, assembly GCA_023646645.1. NCBI lineage: Eukaryota > Metazoa > Chordata > Lepidosauria > Squamata > Varanidae > Varanus > Varanus salvator. The sequence goes on from JAIXND010000781.1 coordinate 6,228,044, forward strand.
GAGAGATTTGGTCATCAGCTCATGGGGGGGCGAGGTGCAACAGCAGCCTGGCAGGCAAGGAGTCTACTAGGGCAGCCTCCCCCAGTGGTAGCTATGGAAGTTCTGGTCCCACCCATCTGAAGGGCAGCAGGTTGGGGAAAGCTGCCCAAGAGGGACAGCAGCTCACACGAGGCTTGCGATTAAATGCCAGACGGAAAGCACAGAGGGTAAAAGATGGACTAATTTTGTTAAATGTTCAGGAGCTGGGTGGCTGCAGAGGAGCTCCTGACACCCCCTGCCTGCCTGCCCGCCCGCCCACAACAGCAAGGAACTCTTGACCACAGACTCCGCATTTGCAAAATGAGGCACGAGGGTCAGAGACTGGCTTGCCTGCTCCGCCCCCCAGACGGTACCTGATGGAGTCATAGACACTGCTGTAAGTGAAGAGGTAGGTCCGGAGTGACTCCTCCTGGATCTTCCTGGAGTATTTTGAAGCGGGGAGAGCAAGAAAGAGAAACCACCATGAGCGCTGGAAAAAGTGCTGCCTCTAAGGCAGAAAGAAGGCCTCCAGACATTTGGGATTCACCTCCTAGCACTCCTGTCCACTCATCATGCAGGCAGTGGACTCCCAGGAGCCGAAGCCCAAAACATCTGGCGGTCTAAAAGCCCAACCAGCCATCTTCCCCAGACAGCCACCAAGCTCCTCACTGCCCAACTGCCCAGACAAGGAGACACCGTGGGCACAGTTGTTCACTGCTGCGACCTTGTCTCTATCCAAAGACCAGGGCTGGAGTCATTCCTCCATGGCCAGCATCAAAGACACCAGAGCACAGTGGCGTTGAAGCTGAAAGCCCGCTCCCCATCTCTGGCAACTCCCGTTCGGAGCAGACAATCCTGAGCTAGAGGGATGTATCGAGATTCAGCAGAGGGCAGCTTCCCCCGTTTCCAGGCTCCTCCCAGCACTTCTCAGTGCCATCAGCTTTTTGTCTGTCCTGATCTGTCCTTAAGGAGTAGGATGCAGTCTTTCCCCCACAAACAACCCCTCTACCACTGACCGGACAAGCATGCTGCGCACTTTGTCAGCCTCAGGGAACAGGTCCCAGACCTTCCCGTTCATTTTCTCATTGACGATGAAACGGTGACACGTCTTCCAGTCGCCCATCTTCATTGCCTTGGATGCTGCTACCACGTGCTCCCTCATAGACTCCGGGGGGCCTGAAGCAAGGGGGAGGGTGAGAGAGGGACAGTCAAGAAGGGACAGAGAACCCCACCTTGGAAAGGAGTGTGAGTAGCCACGATGACGGGCTAGACCTCTTTCACATCTTCTCACAGGGCCAGGAATAGCTTGGTATTCCAAGAATTTCATCTTGCGCATGTTGCAAGAAAGAAAAACATGTTGTTCCTTCAAATAGTTTGAAAATGTATGGATTACACCCGTCACTGTCATCTGAATTTATTTTACCCAGATTAATCAATTTAATGATTAATCTGCGTAAATTAATCATTAATGATTAAGAACGATCTTAATGATTAAGAACAATTTAATCTTGATGATTAAGAACAACACAATGATCTTAATGATTAAGAACAACAATTCTTTAAAAAAAAGCACACATGGTTTCCATAGGTTATCTGTCACAACAGGTCATTTTAAGAGTATTCCTTCTTAAAAAGGAGGAAATAATTTGACAGTTGTAATTTTTACAAGTATTGGTATTAAAAAGCACTGCTTAAAAATCATGTGCCTGATTAAACTTGGGGCAACTTGGTTGGTGGCAAGTAACAGCAGTTTAATAATACACCAAAACACCATCTGCAGGACTCCAAAGTCACATCTGAAGTCACAGAAAACAGAGGAGTATCTTGGTGGGATTCCTATCACTTAAGACAGCCTTCCCCCAGTGGATATCTTCCAAATATGTTGGACTACAAATCCTAGCATCATACCAGGTAGGGAAAGGGTGTCTTAAGAGGTGGGGCTTCACTGCCCCTCACAGCTACCTGTCCCTCCCACACATCTTCAGAATTATGTGAATATGCAAACTGACCGTTCGAAGAGGGACCACGGGGGCGAGAGCAGCCTGCTCCAACCAGGTGCCCTGCAGATGTGTGGGCTCAGCACTCACGTGGCTGGGGAGTAAGAGAGCTGTAGGGCAGCACATCTGGAGGGCTCTGGGTTGGGACACACTGGCACACACACACCGGCCAGCCCAGCATTTCCAAGGCTTCAACAGGCTGACTGCTGCAGGGGAACTCACCCAGGAGGGGCTGGCGCTCGCCCACACGCAACTGGTGGTGGAACTGCTTGCTGATCATGCGCCGGCGGGCATCGAACTCGTGGGCGGCCATGTAGGGGATTTCGAGCAGCATGGCCGAGACCAGATAGACACACTCCAGCAGCTCCAGGTTGATGTGCATGTGGAAGGGGACCTGGCGCCGCTTCTCGATCTTCTCCTGCTCCTGGTTGCGCTCCTGCATGCTGCGCATCAGCAGCCCCTGGCCCAGCAGCTCCTTGGCTCGTCCACTCGACTGAATGTCTAGCAGGGCATTGTGGGCATCCTTGATCAAGCCCTGGCGGAACGCGCAGATGCCCAGCTGCACCATCGTCCGGTTGTACAGGATCTACAAGAGCCACGAGAGTTTAAGGGGACTGCAAACGGACTGGATTCTGCTCCCCAAGGGCTGTGGGGTGATGCAAAGTATATCATTCCTGCCCCAAATATTCGCTTCCCATCTTCTTCCTTCACAATTCAGGCGGGACAGACACAGAAGTGCAAGCTCCTTTCCAGGTATTCTGCCCACCTGATTCACCTTGCCCAGTATTCCATTATTGGCTGGGATGGGTACTTTTTGTTCCTATTCACCTGGCTTGGGACACCTGCCGCTTCTCAGTATCAGAGATGGAAACTGAGCAGGAGTGAGTGTGTTACCCAGCAGGGTGGGAGTTCTTGGTCCTCCATGGCCATTCTAGGGCGCATGCTTAGAGGACCGGCTTTGTTCAGCTGCAGCTAAACACCCCAGGCCCCTCTGCTCCAGTTGCCCTCCCTAACCTGCACAGGTGGGTCTGCGTGCTGGATGTTGTCCTGCAGGTGGCTCATGAGCATCAGGTCACGGGCCTGGTACCAGCGGTCGTGCAAGGCATGGTGATAGATGTGGCAGAGGATGGCACAGGTACGGATCCGGTCTGTCCTGTCCTTGGCGTAGATGAACTTGCAGAGGCGTTCCATCAGCACCGCTGAGTCCTCAGCCTCGTTCTCAGCCTGGTCTTGTTCTGACTGTGTGCAAGGGTGTAACACAAGGTAAAGAGCCAGAAAATATCTCCCATTGCCAGCATCTAGCCCTAATAGAGGTGTGCTCGTGTGCCAAATGCTCTCCAGCTTTGACTATCTTTCTCTGCCATTACAATGCTAAGAGTACAGTCTCAAATGAAAATATAAACTAATTTCAAATCTGCTTAAGTGTTAAGACTCCTAACACGGCATCTAAGAACTGAAGCTGTACAGCTGGAAGCTAAAACTCTCTACAAAGCCTAGTCGGCAATCTCTCTCTCTCCCCTACCACTCACAAGCACTTCCCTTCCCAGGATCCTTTGAAGGAAGCCATGGAAACTAAACCAACACTCAGTGAAAGCTTAAATTGAAAACAGACAAGACCTACAACTGCCCAAGGTCCTTGGCACCCATGCTGTGTGGATGTGTCCTACATTCTCCCAACCTGTCAGCAATCTTATCAATCCATCCAAAGCATCTCCCTTCCTCTATACTGTCAAGGCTGAAGGACACAGCCGAACTCTGATTTGGGGAAGGCATAAAGTTTGTCTTTGCATGCAGAAGCTCCTGGGCTTAATCCATGGCATCTCCAGCCAGAAAGACCAGGTAGCAGGTGCTGGGAAAGGCCACTGCCAGCCAGAGTGCCTCACCTTCAGGTACTTGAAAGTTGACCCACTTTCAGCTTGAGGGCCAAATTCCACTTCAGGGAAATTTTTTTGGGCTGGGCCATATCCCAGCATTGGGTGAGACTGAAGGCAAAATGGGAGGAGGGAAAATACTGGTTTATTTTAACTTAAGGCTCTTGCTGCTGTATATGCCTTCTGAAACAACACCTGTACAACAGCTGTACAACACCTGGGAAAAGTGCATGGCCATTTGGGGAAATCCAGAGTGCTGGATCTAGCCTTCAGGCATGAGATAGTCATCCTTGAAGCAGGCAGCACATAGCTTCCTAAGCATCAGACATTTCAGGGCAGCCATCCCCCAACCTGGTGCCCTACTGTCGTTCTGGACGTCAAATCAGGCCCAACCTGTGTGACCATCATTAAGGATTCTGGGAACTGACCACTGATTCTGGGAACTGATTCTGGGCGAGTGGGCACCAGGGTTTTCACCTCCCACAAAGACTTTAATAGTCCCTGCAACCATAGTGGGAAGCCTCAGGCAGGCCGGCTACTGTCAGTGGCGCTCCACTACCTTGCTATCCCCTGCTGGGCCCTGCTGTCGCTGGTGAGCCTTGTAGTCGAACTTGTAGTAGGTGTGGAGGATGCAGCGCAGGTAGATGCGGCAGAGTTCATCCGTGGTCCCTTTGTCCTGCAGGTAGGTCTGCACCCGGTCGATGATCTTGCAGACCTTGGCCTCATCCTTCAGGTGGTCTACATACTCTGGTGGAAAAAAGGAACATTTCTAGATGTGCAGTATTTCTGCACTGGCTCTCTAAGACTTTCGGTGGTGGTTCACGAAAATATAAAAACCATTAAAATATAGGAAAAACATTAAAAACTTTAAACAATTTTAAAAACAATGCAAGGCAGACACACTTGAATTCAGAGAGGTGGGGAGACCAATTGCAACTCCAACGGGGAGGTGCTTCAGGATTTGGGAGGAATGCAGGAAAAACCCCTTTCTCACGCACCCCACAAGCAGGCCTCTGCAGGGTCTGCAAAATGACCTCTCCTGCTGATCTTACTGAAAAGACCCATACCAAGATAGGTGGACCCTCAGACAGACTTAATCTTTAAACAGCTTCATACCAACAGCTTAAATTGAGCAGAGAAAGACATTGGCAACCAATGCAGATCTTTCAGTATTGGTCGCCAAAGAGCAAAGAGGGCTGCTGGATTTCTTTCTTTGTCATATAGAATCTGCCAAGACAACACCAAAATACCCGTTAAACAGGAGCTGAGGATTTTTATAGTTATAATAACTAATATGTATTTAAGATTGGTTTTACATTTTGTATTAACTTTTAATTACATTTTAATATGATGTATCTTTAATTGTTATTTTTAATGTATTTTGTGAACCCCCCAGACAACTTCTGCTGTTGGGCAGTACAGAAACGCGATTAATAATCGATTTTGGGATTTTGCACATGCACAAAAATGGAATAACGAAGTACAGTCCTGCCAAGGAAAAGGAGCAGACACATTAGCTCTTCTTCGCATTGTAGCAATGTCTTTGTCACCATTGATTTTGATGGATGTCCCCCCAGGAAACCAAGAGGGAAAGCTTCGGAATTTGCTCAGCGGGGACTGGATAATCATATATAGCAGACACAAAATGGAGATATGCTGAAAGAGACCCAGGGAAGAAGCAATCCGTTCCCTAGAAAGCATCCAGCTAGGGATGATGGGGGTTGTAATCCCACACATCTGGAGATCAGAAGGCTATCTTCAGGCCCATCTGAAGTCCCTCCATTCCCCCTGCCCTAAACTCCCTTCCAGTGCAAGACAGACAGACAGAGAGAGACAGAAAGAGAGGCAGGCAGGCAGGCAGCTGTTCACTCACCTTGGGAGTGGGGGTCTGTGTTCTGCATGATCTTGGTGAACTCCTCATCCATCCGCTCCACAAGAGTCAAAATACAGCCACGGACCCGAAGGGGCTGGCCATGGAAAAGCACAAACAGGTGAATGGAGTAAAGGCCATTGGGAAGACACAATGACATCGCACCTTTTCTCTTTCTTGTCTGCCAATTAACTCTAGCATCTTGCTTGCTCACCTCCTCCAGATATCAAAATAGCTTGTTCAACCCATCCCAAAGAAGGGGAGAAGTTGCAGCTGACTGCTGCAGGTAGAATCACTCACCTGTTCGTTGTTGGACAGGTTCTCAGAATCCTCTGCAATGTTCTGACCAATGAAGATGTTGGAATGCGCAAACAGGATGTCCAGAAGCTCATCAATGCAAGAAAGGCATTTCTGCCACATCTCCGGCTGCCCGTGGGAGGAAAGCAGGAACAGAGAGGAAACAACTGAGGCCCTTGGCATTACAGAAAGGCACTTGATAATGTCTGAACGTTTTTCGCCGTTAACACTGGGAAGCAAGAGAGACTTGTGCTGTGTTCATGTAGTTTCTTCCCACCCACCTTCCCCCTTTGCCCTGTACCTTCATGTATGTGGCCAGGTTGGGGTTGTAGTCATACAAAGATGCAACAATGTTAAACTTGATTTTGATGTCAATGGCAATGCCCAGGTTGTTCTCGGCTGCAATTCCGACCAGAAGCTGCAGAAGGTCGATTTGGGCTGCCCTGCAGGGGGGCACATAGAAGAGGAGGAGATCAGGAGGGACGTGTGCTAGGAGAGGCGGAAATGGCTGCGTGGCTTCTCCCAAGGTACTTCCTCACGTCATCTGCTGCTGCCCTACGTGAAAGCATCTTAACAGTTGAGGGACCATCTTCTATGTTTAGCTCTCCTGGAACTAAGCAGCCGAGGAAAAATTTGGGACACTGTATAGAGGTGATAGACCAGCCCGAAGAGAACATGATGCAGCCAACTTTACAGGAGGAGGATGTAGCTGGGTAAGAGAGCACCTGCCTGCTCAAGACCCTGGAGAGTCGTTGCCACTCAGACTTGACTATATGGAGCCGGACAGACAAATAATCTGAACTTGCAAAGAGGCGGTGCCTTAAGTTTCACCTTGTCGCAGCTAAGCAAGTTCTGCCTGGGAAGGCAGGTACGTCTTCCTGAGTTCCACAGAAATAAGGCGGGATGGAAATGCTTCAATTAGAATCACGTTTGTTTGTTCTGCAGAGCCACAAAGCCTCTTGCCGTTGCCACTGAATCCCTCCCTGTGCCAGAGTCTGGGTCCATCTCAAGGGAAGAGGAGACACTTTGGGAAAGGAGCTGCCTCTGCAGCATCTCTTCACATTATTGTCATAACATCGCCTGGCAAGTTTGCCTCTGGGACGTGGCAACCGTGACCCCAAAAGTCACCCCCCAGAAGGGAGTTGCATACATAGCCTATCCCCATCCTTCCAAATCCACTCTCTGTGGCCTCACCGATCAGTGCCCTTCTTTCCACGGGCCTGTAGGATCTCATTGAGTTTCTTCACGACCACGGCATGGTTGATCTCTATGCCTTTGGCAAACATCTTGGGCTTTTCCTGAAAGAGGAAAAGGAAGGTAGCCTCAAGCTGTGATCGGCAAGCATCCTCCAATTCACTCCACTCTCTCCTGCCAGCTGACTACAGAGGGCAAAAGCAGTGCCTCACCTTGACCAGTGGGACTCCTCCTTTGACCTTCTCCCACTCGCCACCCTCATTGTCGTCCTCATCGTCGTCGTATTTCTTGGATTTGCGGTCCTGCTTTTTCTTTGCCTTCTCTTCCCGTTTCTTCTCTAGCATCCTCTTATCTTCCTCAGTGCCAGCTCTGGTTGTGGAGGATGAAACAGATTTGCATCCTGAGACTCTGAAGCCCAAGCTGCCCGAATCGTTCAAGCCCAAGAAAAGCCCCCTAACTCAACTACAGCTCGAGCATTACATTAATGAAGCCAGCCTCAGCCCCAGCCCCAGCCAGTCTGATCTGAACCAGATTTAGGGGGTCATCAAATACAACTATCCAGTATAGAGACTGCTCAATCCATCAGAAGCACAACAAAGATCCCCTACCATCTGTTTGCAGATACTAGCTTCCTGTCGTGGCTCAAGTACCCAAGGGCCCAGTTAAACACTCCAAACAGAGCCAGAATGGAGATGCCACCTTGATCTGCTTGTGCGCCTCCATTTAACAAGTAGTGCCCTTCCACATGCCCATCACTACCTAAGCTGTAGAACAGATAATCAAACATGAAAGCGGTTAAGCTAAACCCAAACTCTGTAATGATATACAGAGTCTAAAGCAGCAAAAGCCAGACTGACAGGTTGGGCCCTTGATAACCCAACTCCATGAGTGGATCCTCGGAGCACAGCAAAGCTCAAGAGAGTCTCAGTTTCAGGTTCCCAAATGAGGGGTTCCTGATCTTGATCAAAGGCTCAATCACAACTGGTCATCCTCCTAGCTCAAGGCTGAGGGATCATTGCTCAAAAGGACACCAGGAAGTATTGCACAAAGATGTCAGGCATGCCACACATTTTGTCAAAAAAGGCTGCCCCCTTACTTCTTAAGGAACTTAGAGGCCAAGGATGTATATTTGCCCTCATCTTCATCTGACTCCGAGTCCGATTCTGAATCCGATGAGCCCCAGTCTTCATCATCATCTGAGTCTTCTTCATCCTCATCTTCATCCTGCCAGGGAAGAGGAGGAAGAAAAATTGTGCGCTGGCAAACCATGCGGCCTCTCAAATTCAGCTGGCGAAAGCCACAGCACAGCAGAGGGTCAGAGAAGTTGCAAAACACCTTTAACAACCCAAGCCTCCTGAGAAATCTGCCCCAGTTCCACAAGCATCTGCGAACATCTCTGCCAGTCTTTCCTGCTGCAGAAGGGAGGAGAGGTCAGGTTGGACAGTGGACAGGTTGACTGAAGGCAGCAGGGGCTTTTGGGTGGTAAGGGAGCATCAGCTTCAGGGGGCTTTGAGAGCAATCGAGCAACAGTTTGGGTGGGAGATGGTACAGGGCCCATCAGCAACTCCATGCTGATGGCCCACTGGAGTCCGGAAGCTCTCACCTCCATCTTTTTCATGTATTTGCCACGTCCCTCAGATGCTCCCTCTTTCTTCTTCAGGAAGGCTGCTGCACTCATTCCTTCGTCATCTTCATCACCCGATGAGGACGATCCTGGGGACAAGAAGAGGGTGAGTTTGGCATTGAAAGGAGACAACATACACGGTTTCATTGGAAAGAAGATCTATCGATCTGTTGCTGCATTGTCACTTACCCTCTGAATCATCACTTTTCTTGTCATCCTCCTCGTCGGCTGACTGCTCAGGGTTCTGGGAAAACATCCGAGATGGTAAATAAACTGAGGTGACTTGCTCTTCTGTCACAAACTGTCTCTTACAAACTCTACTTTCTGACCTAGTTCTGAATACACAATTCACCCAAACCAAAAGCCGGCTAGGGATGCTTGGAGGTGTAGTCCAATTCATCTGGAGGGCATCATACCGGGGTAGGTTGCTCCAAGCCTTAACAGGATGGCCAGAGGTAGGCATGGGAACAAAACAGATCTCTAAATGCTTTGGATTTCAACTCCCAGCATTCCTGACCACCGGCCTTGCGGGGACTTCTGGGACTTGACGACTAAACCAGCTGGAGATCTAACTGCTGTATTACCATCCATCCCCGTTACCTAAGGCTTAGCACCCCTAAATACACCCACCACACACACGTGCTCACGCAATACTCCTCAGGTGCCACTCTAGAATGACCCCCACCCTGTAGGCATGTTGATACCTGGCGGTAGGCTGAGATCTGGCTCTCGTAATCCCGGTTGTACTTGCGAATCTTCTGCCGGAGGGTACTAAGAGCTTTGGCGTTGTTCTTGTTCATCTTCTTCTTGCCTTCCTTGTCTTCCCATAGCTACGTCAAGGAGACAAAAGCAAAGACAACAGGACTATAGGTGGTGGCCCACAAATCAGCCTCGCTTCTTACTTTGTATAATGCCACACAGGGCAGCTGCTTCACTCTCGAGCCAATGTTTTAGTATCTAATATCAGAGTCAGGCAACCTGGTACCCTCCAGGTGTTTTGGGCTACCATCAGGCTCAGTCAGTACGGAGTTGTAGGCTATTTATTTTATTATTTTATTTAACAAATTTGTATGCTAAACATCTGGCTAAAACATCTGGAGTCTACCAAGTTGCCAAACCCTCACTATTTAGGGGACAGCATCAAACTAAGATGAGGGGATCTGTGCCTACATTCCTTCTCACCCGTGAAGTGTTACCATCCTTTGGACAAGACTACCTCGCAAGGATAAAAGAGGGTGTAGAAGAGATCATGTGTGCCATGAGCTGCTTGGAGAAAGGGCATTTTTTTAAAATGCAATTTATGCCTAATTGTATGTGCATCCTTACTCTCTATATACTTAAGACATTTATTCCCACCCTGGAAAGATTTCAAGGTGGCTTACTGACCAGAACGAAACTGCTTATGATGAAATACACATATTTAAAGACAAGCACCCACTAAAAAAAAAAAAAAATGCGAAAAGAAAAACAAAGAAATATCGCCACCCCAAAAACTGGCAGCGAAGTCAAAGAGCAACGGAACTTGCTGTCGTTGTCCCCTTCCCGCACCTCGTTGAGGTAATCCTCCAGGTCTGCCAGGATGCGGATGTAGAAGCGGGGCACGCCCTCCTTGTCAACGATGCTCTTGGCCTTTCCATAAGCCTTGCCCAGCAACTCAAATTCCTCCAAGCATTTGGTGACATCCCGGATCTTCATGGCATTCCGGATTGTCTTGATCAAGTTGGTGAGCTCTTCAAACCTGAGGTAAGGGAGAAAAGGAGGCGTGGTTGAACTCTGGGGCAAAGGGGCAGGGCATGCATCTGGGTCCCCCAAAAGCCAAGGCGAAGCAGCCACAATACTGTCAATCCCAAAGGAAAGAGGCCACTGCCATGCCAAGTTAACAGAATGAGGCTCTCAGCTCAGTCCTCCAGAAACCAGAAGCACCTCCTCCTCCTCCCACAATTCAGCCGAACATCACCTCTTGTCCTTTGCGCTGCGCACAATTCTCTTGGTATCTTCCTCATCTTCACTCAACAGGAGAGGCCTGCAGAAAGGGGAGGGAAACAGGTGGTGAATTCCTGCAATCGATTATTAGTACACATTGTCCAGGGAGATGTGCATCCCCATCCTAGCTGAATTTGCTGACCGCCAGCAGAAAATCAATAGGCAGTAAACCATGACAGTGCCTTTACTTAGCTTTACACTCTTGTTTTATGGATAACATTGTCAGCTGGTTTGTTGTTGAAACTGTCAAACTATGGTCTGTTCAGCTGCTCCTTTTGACAACGACAGCCCTCTGGGGGGCTGAATCTGGCCCCTGAAGTTGTTCAACTTTCGATGAGAGGAAGAAGCAGGCAGAAGGAAAGAGCTGCCACAGGCATGGCCAGACAGGCGCTGGTGGGAAGATTGCCCAAGGGACTGTTGTGTTGCATGAATTGCAACACACACACCTTTCAACATTACTGTTCAATTATTACTAGATGAGCACCTAAGACCCAGGACCAAAGTTGCTGTCTGAGAGATCCCACAGAGAGGAAGCAAGAGGCATAAAGCACAACAGCACCCTCTCAGCCTAAGCCAAATCAACTTTCTTGTCTAACTCCCAGTGCAAACTATGTAGCACAGTCATCATATACTGTATTTTTTGCTCTGTAAGACTCACTTTTCCCCCCCTCAAAAGTAAGGGGAAATGTCCGTGCGTCTTATAGAGCGAATATGTGTGTGCAGTAAGTCTGTCAGATGTGCAGCCCATGGGGAAGTGATGGGGAATGTGCCTGTGATTATGTGCCCATTTGATTCAGAATATTTTTTTTCTTGTTTTCCTCCTCTAAAAACTAGGTGCGTCTTATGGTCAGGCGCATCTTAGAGAGAAAAATATGGTAAGAGTTGGCCTATCTTGCTGTACAAATGGGAGGTCTCTAATTTATTAATTTATATCCTTTTTCATTTTTAAAGAACTCACAGTGGCTTATGTCATTCTCCTCCTGCTCAAAAGCTTAGGGTTAGGCTGAGAGTCTGTGACCTGCCCAAAGTCACCCAGTGGCTTAGTGGGGATAAGAACCCAGTGCACTGGGGCCCCACTCCCACACTCTTAATCCTCGCTCTACTGAGAGACCACCTCCATTTAGGCTAGTCATGATCATTTTCCTCTTCTCACCTCACCTACTCCTCTCCCTTTTGTGTTAAGCTTTTAGTTTGCATAACTCCTTTGTTATTGATCCTTTATAACAGAAACTGCCACTGTGGTCTATTTGGCTGAACAGCAGAGCAAAACATATTTCAGTCAATTAATCAATAGTGAATGATGCCCCATGGTCCAAAAAGAATAAAGGCAAAGGGCAGTTTTCAATGTAATATTGAAAAGTCAGCTTGCATTACTGCACTGTCTATGGTATGCTAGCTACCAATGCATTAGATACCCATCAGAGACCCACATTTAAAGAAGATTCCTCCTGTGGAAGGAATACAGGGATAAAAGAAGAAAGCAGAGAATGACAGAAAAGATGGAGAGAGGTTCCACAGGCTCCCAAGTTTTATTACCAGCTTTATGGATGACTAAGCACTTGGTTGGGCAGACTTTCCAAAAATTTATTAGTGAGGGCCTGGCGCAAAAGACAGAACATTAAAGTTCTTAAAAAAGAGTTCATCTGAACCAAGGAAGCTGTTTTCAATACTCGAAAAGAACTGAGTTCAGCCCCTTCAAGCAAAAGAACAATCCTGGAAGGGAGAAACCCTTGCTGACCGACTTACTGGCATTCAGCCAGGATCCACAGCATTCTAATCTACCTTCTGTCTATCCCTGGCCTAGTTACCGGGCAAAATCAACATCCATCTAAAGACACGGACATGGTCCTCTCCCAAAGACCTTGCATATGATGGAGAGGAGCAGAAGATGAGAGCATGCATCTTTTTCTGACAGCTGTCTTCAGATGACAGGAAGATACCCTGCACTATGTCAGCTAGATAATGCCTCCTCTAGACCATTATTGTTGACAGTGACTGTGGCTCTCGAGGGCTGAATGCAGGAGTCTTTCCCAGCTCTTACCATTGAAAAGAGGGAGATTTTGAAAAAGCCTTCTTTGAGTAGTATTTTCTGCACAGCTCATCATTTCTGCCCATTCTAAACACATTCCAACCATCAAAATCATGCCAGGACACCTTGTTTTTCTAACCCTAACCCTACCCTGGTACACTCCCCTAACCCTAACACGGGGTAAAATACCATTGAAAAGAGGGTGATTTTGAAAAAGCCTTCCCTGAGTAGCTTTTTCTGCACTGCTCATCCTTTTTGCCCGTTCTAAACACATTCCAACCATCAGAATCATGCCAGGACATCTCATTTTTCTAACCCTAACCCTGCCCTGGTTCACACCACTAACCCTAATATAGGGGTAAAATACCATTGACAAGAGGGCGATTTTGAAAAAACCTTCCTTGAGTAGCTTTTTCTGCACTGCTCATCCTTTTTGCCCATTCTAAACACATTCCAACCATCAGAATCATGCCAGGACATCTCATTTTTCTAACCCTAACCCAGTGATGGTGAACCTTTTAGAGACCAAGCGCTCAAACTGCAACCCAAACCCCACTTATCGCAAAGTGCCAACACTACAATAAAACATGAAAACTGAGGTTTTAGTTTAGAAAAAACAACTCACAGCCAGTCCAAGCAAACATACATACATACATATATATATATATATCTGCTTGGCAGCGCACTGACCGGCATTGCGAAAGCTCGGACGAGTCACGGATAATGAGTTGTGACTTGTGATGTCATCGCCTGGCGCCACTATCCCTTTCTGAGCATGCGCATGGCCCCTATGTGCACTGTTATCCGATGCTTGGCTGCTGGGGCGATGTTGGGGTGACTTGGCTCACGTGTCAACAGAGGGGGCTGTGTGCCCACTGTGGCACGCATGCCATAGGTTCTCCACCACTGAGATATGGCATGAAAGCAATGGATTAAATCAAAGAGGAGAAAGGGTAAGACTAAAACCCTGAATTCCCATTTCTGACTTTTAAAACAGGGACACAATATTCCACACCCTGCACAAATAAATACACAGACACCGCCCCCCCCCCCTTACAGAAACAGCTAGGAGCCTTTAATCCAGTAATGGGGAAGCTCTTTCAGTCTAAGAGCTGAATTCAATTCTGGTGAAGGTTGGAGCACCAGATTCCAGTAGTGGTTAGTGATGAAAGCAGAAGTGGTAGATCCAGAATTGCTATTATTTTCAGCATATTAGTTAAATGTTCCTGCTGCCAATAATTAAGCCTTATGAAAGGCATTTTGCAAAAAATGAGCCAAAAAAAAAACCCGCACAAAAGTCACCACATTACTGGTGCTTGGGGAAAGGGGATGTAGTCATCTGGAGAACCCTAAAAAGCTGGGGGTCCCCCATGCTTTAATCCCTCCCTCTCCAATCCCCCCACACCTCAATTATACTTACTGTTTCCCAAAATTTCCTCCAACAGGCTTGGCTACCAGCTCATCCCCAGAAACTGACGATTCTGACTCACTATCCGAGCCAGTGGTGAAGAAACGTGACATGGTGGTGGCGACTCTGGATTGTCAGTTGCCTGCCACTCCTGAACCTGGATGATATTTGGTGGATGGGTGGGGGGAATCCAAAGATCTGGTTAGCTCATGTCCATGAGAACAGCCCCTCCATGTGCAGAGGCAGATCCAGAACCCAAACTGACAGTTCTATCACACTCTTCTGCTCCAAAGAATTCAGCTTAGCTCCCTTCTCCACAGCCCATTCCACTTTTCAAAATCTGACAATAAAGCTAGGTTGGGCTGAGGATATCAACAAGCTCAAAAGTAAGCCAGCCAGCTTCATAGCTGAACCTGGAATTTGATCCCAGGTTTTCCCATACTTGTCCAATACTTTTAATCGTTACATCACACCAGTGTCCAATATATACAACTCTCATACTTCACTAAACATGAAGCAGCCAAATATGACTTTCCTATTTACCCCCCTCCTACTTCTCTTCTTTTGTTATTTCCAATTGGATGAACTTTCAACTCTAAGCTTCTCGGGATGCTGAACCATCATATATCCCTTATTTAAAAATGAATAAAATGCCAAGTAGGTTGATGACAAATTATTAGTACTACCACCACCAGAATGGTACCATTTTGGCTAAATAAGGATTGCCATTCAAAGAATGAGCCTTATATAAGTATATATATATTAGACCCGATGGCCTGACTGGCTCCCTTCTAACTCTATTATTCTATGATTCTATACATTGGAATACAAAATTGTGGCCCTCGTGTGATTGGGCTGCAACTCCCAACTCTCTCCCTCACCCTTGGTTATGTCGGTGAGGGCTGATGAAAGCAGTACTCTTTGCACCCCAATTTACATGATTCTGATCCGTAATATAGCCAACCTTTATTTAAAGTAAATATTTTGGAAAAATCCATTATTTATCCTAAATTTTAATCTAAGAAATCACGTCGACAAACAAGGGGAAACTGCCTCCTAGATCCCTCAGTTAGATACCCAAAGCGCAGCTGGCTTCTTCCTTTATTACCTCCCCCATCCCTATTCCCCTCCCCCTCCTCCGGGGCTTGCTTTTGCTCTCAGAGATTTCCCGCCCCCAGGCCAGCCCCCCAAACCTCTGATCCCCTCTCCCCACAACCCCTGCAACTTCACACGCGCTCACCCGGCCCGGCCTGAAAACGAAGTGAGGCTTCGCCTTCACGCAATCGCCACAACGCATGCGCAAAGGCTTCCAAGCGTCCCTTCCAGAAGAGAATGCGCCGGTTTCCTCATACTAACGGTCGCAGTTCTGATGACCACTTCCTGTCTGAAACGCGGATTTCCGTGGGATAGTAAGGAGGCTTCGACATAGAGTTGCTAAAGGTTAGAGAGGCGTCTAAAAGGGAGGGTGTATTTCTTACCGGAATCTCGGATTGAGTGGCACTCTTCTTTTTTATATCTATGTTCCTAGGCAAAGTGACTTCACGGCGCTGTTGTGAAGGAGGGGATGATGGGCGCTGTAGTGCAAAAGCACGCACGCAGAGCACTTTGAACAGCGCAGGCCCAGTCGCAGTGGCGGTTCATGATGCAACGAGTTGAAATATGTCCGATTGCTTTTCGTAAGGCTTTGCAACAGCGCCTTTGTACCGTATTCTCCAGAGAATAACACCCGTTGAATTCAAAAAATCTTTACCAGCTTTCTCCAAAGTAGTGCCTCGCAAATATTTGTGGCTATGACCTCCATCAGCCTAAGCCTCTGGGGCTAATTGGTCAGGGATAATGGGTGTTGTAATCCAAAACATCTGGAAGACACCCGATTGGGGTAAGCCGATCTCTGCCATTTTATGACTGACACTTGCATCAGCAAAGTTTTGTTCTCTGTTACAGTCACTGTACCATCTCCTGACCCAAGCAAACATGTATTTCTTGGGTCGTTGAACTCCCAGCTCTCATCAGCACTCAATCACAAGCAGTGATAATGGTTATTTATTTACAAATCTGTAGGCCACTGAATAGCCCTCTATGGGCTCTTTAAGCTGCTAACATTAAAAAACAGGGCAACAGTACAATTAAGAGTACAGGGGGAAGGTGGGATGAAACCTGTTAGAAGTAGAGTGAGTTGTTGCAGTCAGGTGTTAAAATGCAGTCTCAAAATACCTGCAAAAGAGGTTTTGCCTGGTGCCAAAATGAAAGCAGTGACAGGGCCAGCCAGACATAATTAGGAAGCCCATTCCAAAGGCGGTGGTGGGAGGGGGGAGCCTCAACTCTTGAGTTTTGCAGCTGGTCTTCAGGGCTTTCTCTGCAGTGGCACCTCAGCTTTGAAACATGGTCTCCAGAGAGGTGTGCCTTATGCCAACACTTTATTCATTTCGGCGCCAGGCCAAAACTTTTTTATTTTCTCAGTATTTTAAGATCTGATGTTGCTTTAAAATGGGTTTTTGTATGTTACTGATGCTGTGCTTTGTTTGTGTATTACCATCCTGAGACCCAGGTGAAGGATGGGATAAGCAATGCCTTTAGCAAATAAAAACATCCACTTTCCTTCATCACTACAGTTGTCTGAGCTCCAGGGGCAGGCAGGGGAATGAGGGCAAACAGGTCCATACAAAGGAAGCTCCTTCCGCTGGGCTGCAGACCCCTGGCAGGTATCCATCCAGAGCATTCCTTGGCAGCAACCCTGAAACAAACTACCACACTCAAAATGATCATTCTGAACCAAAGTTTTCTGACACAGGCCAATGATATGACACCATCATCCTTTCAATGATTGGTTTATTGATTGTGTTTCAAGCAGAAATTCATCACAGGACAAAATTACTGACCATCCCTCTTCCTAGGCTGCATGCCTATCTCATTCTAATAGCCCTCCTTCCTTCTATTCATAATCACCTATGAACAGTATCTACACACTCCATTGTTTCACTATCATCTAGTGATGTGGAGGTGTCATACTAAATATTCCTCTGCTCCACCTTTCCAGTGGAAGGACATGTCCAGGTGCAACGTTAAAACATTTCCTCTTCAAGAACTGGGTTAACATGATCCAACTGTAGTTTTGGATGCTATGATCAAGCCCCTCAGTGCCTGTGCAACAGGCTCCGTTAAAATAAAGCATTTCCCCAAGTCAATGTAGGGAAATTAGTAGTAAAAGTTGAATTCCCAAAACTGGTCCGAAGAGGACATATGCTAGAAGTCAAGATTCTTTTCGTCCTCCGTATCACTGTACTTTGACACAGGACAAAGTACCACTCAGGAGCAAAGATGCGGCATGTCAAAGTGTCTATTGGTCCCTCTGGAAAGTAGGCCTCAAGGAAGCCGGCAAAAATAGTTGTGGACAGTAATAGCAATTGCACCGGAAAGAGAGATGCCCAATGTGTCAGCGACACAAGCAACTCCCATAGCAAACTCCAGGTGCTCCGGCTTGCTCTGCATTTGAAGAGAAAAGAGAAAGTATTATACTAGGGATAGGCAACAGCTAAGACTGATATAGCCACCATCTCCAGTCAGAGCTAAGAGGTTATTTGAAAGCAGTTATCCCCTCCATACCACAGAAAAAATCCAGCTGTTGCAAAGATTTTGATCTGTGCATTTGGAAGGCAGGCAGAAATGCTGAGGTGCATTTTTTGTAGGCAGGAGGCCAGCCTCCTTCTGAGTAAACATGCAACGGCTTGCTCTTCTGAGTAAGTTTAAAAAGGCAATAATCACATTCAGTACTTCCCGCTTTGCCTTTGATGCCACCCCCACATGATATGTGGTCTTTAAGACTTCACATTTTTCAGTTTGGTCCTCAGGCTGAAAAAGTTTCCGCAGGCCTTTATGAAACAGTATGGATGTTGGCGCTTGGCACCCCCTCAAAAATCGCAGGCAACTGCCGCATGTGCTGTGCACAGCACACAACTGGCATCTTCACACCAATAGACACATAAACCACAGCATTATATTTAAGTTAATGCAATCATTTCTAATATATCTTACGGGGCTCATAAGCAGAGCACAAGAGTGACACCCATTCAGTACCAAGCCCCCACTTCTGAACATGGAGCGTCCATTTCTGATCAGCAAGAATACTGACCTTCCTAAAAAGTATAAGGAGAGCCTGCTTCTTACTTTTGCTGCCCCCCCCCCCACAAATTTCCATCAATATGCAAAAGGCAAGAAGAAGAAAACCGTGGTCCTGCCACTGTTGTTAGATTACAACTTCCATCAGCCCCAGCCAGCCTGGATGACAGGGATTGAAGTCCAACAACATTTGGAAAGCCAAAGGGTTCTCCAGCTGTTGGGAACAGGACGACCAGAGACTCCTACACCTTCAAAGGGTGTTGCCAAGAGGTAATTTCAGCAAGTTTGGCTCCAGGATAAGCTAAACTTTTGGAAATTAATTCCTCAACGCTCTTTATTGGCCTTTGTTTACCTATAGAGTAGGGAAAAAATTGGTTTCATTTCTTCCCTCACTACTTAATAAGTCCCCTGATTTTCTTGCTAAGAAGCCCCCCAAATCATATTGTCGGCCCCTTCTCCTCTGAGCATCAAAGTGCCCTTTGCTACTTCAGCCAGATGAAGTCTTGTTACATTAATATATCCCCATACTTACATTTATATATCATTGTTTATTATATATATTGTTTATTTATATATTTATATATTTCTATTTTTATAGTTAGATTCTGAGATGGGCCAGTTTTTAAATAGTGTATTGTGTTTTTATTTGTATTTTTTATGGTTGTTAGCCGCCCCGAGGCTTTTTTGCAAGGGTGCGGCATACAAATATGTAAAATAATAAATAAATAAATAAATAAATACTGTCAGTTTCCTGGGTTTTTTTTTCTCACAAGCTCACCTCTTCTCTGACACAATGGAAGGTGTTCACGTAGGCACCTCCTCCCAGCAAACCCTCGTAGAGTATCAGAACAAAAACTAGAAAGATGCTGGGTAAAAACAGGTAGGTCACATCGAAAGAAAAGAGCAGCATGTTCAGGCACTGGTGTGAGAAGGGAAGACAGTTAGTGTGATGCAGCAAATGCACAGGAATTCAAATGTAGATAAAGTAGCTCTGGCACACCAAAGCAAAGGTGGTGGTGTGGTGGAATAAATAACAGCATGGTATAAAGAAGGAAGACCTCGAAACTGGTTTTTCTATTAACCCTTTGCTCCCATACCTTTAAAAACACTGTGATTTACAGACCTTAGCAGGTGATGCTGCTGAACTCTTCTAACCCTCTGCCTTATAATGCATTAAATGTCCATTTATCACTCATGTCACACAAGGCCTAGAAAGACTTTCCTAGCAGTACCATTTACCATTTATGTGGCATCCTAGATAGAGCCAGAGGCGTAGCTCTGGGAGGAGCCCTGGTTCAGTGGCAGACACTGTACCCAGAGGCAAGCAAATGCACGCACAAAACCATCCGGTTTTGCAAAGTAGGCAGTAGCTGCCAAAGTAGGCAGAACTGGAATTCAGGAGAGTCTTCCTACTGTGGCAGGTGGGCCACAAAGTCATTTGCATGGCCCTGTCTATAAAACTAATTGGAGGCATGACCCCACTTCTATACTTCCTCCATCAGACAGAAGAAGAAGTAAGAAGAGTCTTTCTGGATCAGATGAAGGTCCCTGGCTGCCATTGACACCCTATCCTCTTGGGAATGCGTCCAATCACCTTTCAGTGTTGGGGGCCATCAAGTGAATTCCATATTTTAACTGTGTGCTATCTAAAGAAATTGTTCCTTTTCTGATTGACTCCTTCAACTTCATGGGTGACCTGAACCTCTGGCATTATAACAGCGGGAGAAAGAAGTCTCCTTATCCACTTATTCCACATCTTGCATCATTTTGTACAATTATCCTATCTTCTCTTGCTTCTCTATATGACAAAGGCACACCTGAATAAAATCTGCCAATGAAAGGACAACAGGGAAATGGCGAACCTAGCTTTCCTTGGCAGGGATTTCCAGGGATTGGGAGCCACCACCGAGAAGGCCCTCTCTTGCAGTCTGACTCCATGTTAGACAGTTTTGTGCATTCATGGACAAGGGCTGAATGAAGACGGGAAGATCATAAGCTTCTGTGTAACCTGAAGTGCCTGATCCTGCCTAATCTTGGAAGCTCAGCAGAGTTGGGCCGAGTTGAAATCTGAATGTGTGACTTAAAAGCCATTAAGCATCCAGAGAACTTCGACTATGGGTGGTATACAAATTTAATATTATAATAATAATGACATCGACGACGACAACAACACTGGAGAGCTGTTGAGATGTACCAAACCTACTCCTTTTATCATGCCAGAGGGTCTGTGCAACATAGCCCTATCACCTGGCAGTGCATGTGACATATATGATACATATGTCCATAGAGGGAAGGCCAACATGCATAAAACTGTAAGAACACCATGAGGGGGGTGCATCACACATGCACCTGCAGGAGGCAGAGCAAGGCAGCCTGGCTTCAGGGGTACTCTGGGACTCACATGATAATGGAAGTGGGTTTGGCAGACCCAAATGGCATTTTGGATGATTGCCTAATGGGGATGGAAGGAAGGTACATGCTGCAGGTGGATAGAAAGGTAACATTTATTGGAGGGAGTGTGGGGGTGGGTGTGTTCTACCTGTAACACAGCAAGGATCCATATGCGCCGAATCCTTATGCAGCTGGCAGAGGAGCGAGAAACAAAGACCCCAAACTGGTAGAGCATCTGGTACCTGCAGAAGAGAGAGAAACCCAGGAGCCCTTCAGCTCTCGGTCCATTTATCAAGTTTGGGAATCCTTTTATCAGCTCCCCACCCAACACTCACCAGCGATATTGTTCGGGGTGGGTAAAAAGTGCTTTAGGGAAGTACATCAGCTCAAACTGGGGAAGGAGAGCACAGAGAGAAAGAAGGGGTTAACAGGGGTGCCGCATCAGTGATGCTCATTCTGCCTCCTGATAAGAAGGCCTCCATGTCCTTCGCACTCACCAGCCCCTGGTTGATGAAGTACTCTGCAAAATACACTATAGCCAAAGGAATGAGGTACTTCAGGAGACCCTGGAGGAGAGAAGGTGCAGTTAGAGAGACTGACAACCTTGAGGTCTATGCTCACCTTAAGCAGTACAGCTTCTATAAGCAATGCTCTTGACACCTGTTCAACTGGTTTTGACCCTTAAAGCTGCCACTTGGCTCAGGGGCTGATTATTTCCAGGAAGACACTCTTTTTATGACCCAAACCCTTCTCCTAGGTGGCCGGTTGCACCTTTCACCATTGGATAGGAAGGGAAATTTCCGCAGCTGTAACAACCTATACTTGCTGAAATTCTCTCTTTGACTCAACTGTTAAAGGATCAGAAACCTTGTCTTCTTCTGCATCTGCCACCCCATCTGTCCCAGAATTTAAGAGTGCAATTCTGGGCATGCTAAGGCAGAAAAGAGCACAATTGGCTGGGGAAGGCTGGGCAGCACAGGGCTTTTCTCTGCCTAACATGCATAGGGTTGTGCTCCAAGGCTGGCTAAGGGGGCTGTACTCCTGGGTATCCCTTGGGGTCTTCTCAGTTGTGGCACACCACTGGTTCACTTATGTTCTTCCAGAATGGCATCTTTCAGAGGCACGCAAGAAAGTTCTTAATTCCCCAAAGCTCATCAAAATAAACTAAAAGTCTATTCTTCTGACTACAGGTTGCTCTGAATTTGTTTTAAACCATTAGTTACATTTTCAGTTGCTTTCACACTGCAGTGCTATGCATGTGTAATGAGAAGTCTTGGTGTTCAGTGGAAGTTGCTTCCAATAAATTTGCACAGAATTACAGCATAGGGAAATTATCCTGTGTCCCCGAAATGTTATTGGATGGGGCACAGGATCCTTCCTCGAAGGTTGGAGACACCACCCTGATATTTGGAAGGAGGAGACAGAGATTTGGACCTGACTTTTCTGCACAGAAAGAACAGGCCTGGCTGCCCTCTGAAGTCATGAAAAAAAATGCAAGGGTGAATGTTTGGGTGGAGAGGAATGGAGGAAGACCAGAGAGACCAGGGTATGAGGAGTAAAAAACCCATTTACTCAGATATGCAGGTCCAGTGGGTGGGGAGGCAAAGATTGCCTTTGCTGCTCGCTCAACCTGCAGTGGATGATCGGAGCCCTCCAATGTGTCCCTGAAATTAGCCCTCAGATCTCCCGCTCTCACTTATCTTCACACTATGCAATATGGACACTTTAAAATCATACACCCAAAGATATCCTTCACGCTGCCTTCATGCACATACCTTACATGCATTTGGTCCCGTTTCTTACCTTGACCACCTCCCACTTTTCCCGCAAACTGAGCTTAGGGCTTGGTGTGTCTAGAAGTAGAAGACAGTGATTAACAAGTAAGAATTGGCAAGTATTTTGCATCCTGGGAAGTGATAAAGAAGCTACATAAAAATGACAATATTCATATGTAACCCTCTGCAGTGCTTGGCATAAACAGAACTCATCATGGATAAAGATGCAGTGACTGGGTCCAGACAACACAGTAACTGACACTCAAAGCTTGTCTGAACTCAGCCAGGATAACAAACCATGGTGAAAAACTCCATTCCCCAGCCACCAACAATCCATGATTTTGCTTCATGGGTTGTTCATGGCTAACCAGACCTGGCTTGTTAATCTAGCAGGACTTGGACAAGCCACATTCAGCAACAACCCAGACTCAACCCTTGCGTGTGGGTCACTGTGTTGTCTGAACTCGGTCACTGATCATATTTCTTCTCAGAGAAAGAAATCTTAAGGTAAACAAGCTACATTATGGCTAAATGCTTGCTTTTTCCCCTTTGATTCAACTAGCTTGCTGTGGAAAAGTTTTCCCATCTGCCTAAGGGTCACTTACTGCTTTGCAGTGTAGCTTTATCCTCTAGGAGCGGCTGCCGTGTCACAGAAGGGGCACGCAGAGATGCCTGTAGAGGAGACCCCCAGCCACAGCGGGGGGCCTGAGGGGGTGGAGCCAAGAGGAAGCTATAGCTGTGGAGAAGGGTGAAAGAAGATGGTCAAGGGCCCCGGGTGCAATGTGGGATAACAGACACCTTCACTACTGCATGCACATATCTAATATTAGAGTTTCTATCACCCAAGTGAGAGATGGTGTCTGCTTATCAAGGACACAATACTTTGGTTTACTTCGTATTTTAACCCTTTCTCGAAGTTCTATTGCTTATATTTAATTGATCTGTATGTAAATATTTTGAAAATGTAAATACAGGTTTTAAAACCTTTTGTAAACCACCCAAACAGCTTTGGGTATTTGGCAATATAGAAAAATAAAATAGCAATATCAAAAGTGTCACATGAAATGAGCACTTTATGAGAATTATAGAAGTTCTTGTTTGACGATCAGCCATCTAAGTACAAAAAGAAAAGATGTTCAAAGGATGGAAAGGGATATAAGAAAATTCAGAAGGAAAATATATAACTTATAAAGAAGAGCATGCTCACAAAAGTGAATAATCATTACTCCAAAATGGGTTAAGTTCCCTTTTAAAGATCCACTTTAAGCACACAAGCCAGGGAAGTAAGAGGATGGAAATCTTTCCAGCTTTTCATTCTTTGGGCAAATTAAAGATTTGTCCTATACCATTTGCCACAGCTGCTTCTATACTCATAATTTATTTCGTGAATGATACTGCATGACTTTGAATGCCTACTCAGACCTGCTCTGAATTCAATTGGACTTATTCCCAGGTAAGTGTGTATGATTAGTCCCAGGTATATAATTGTAGCAATACTGCAACTCTCGCCCTACTTGCCTGGGAATAAGCCTGATGGGATTCAGTGCAGGTCTGCTTCTCAGTAGTTATGTGCTAAGCCTCTGTCAGCTTCCTTCTCTTCTCCTCTGGAGCACCCTCACTAGCTGGGCAAAAAATCTTGTCCAGCAAAATATGCAAAGCAGGAGGAGGCGGCGGTGGCAAAGATTACCTCGGCTGCTCTTCCTGCCCCGTACAGGAAGATCAGACACCAAGTTTGGGGCTTTCCGATCACCAAGAGCACCATCACTAACTGAACCGGGATTTTTTTTTCCCCCAGAGTTTCATTCTACTTGAACTAATTCACACGATCCCATTAGTTGATGGGCATTGGTGCACATTCCAGCTCCCATCTGCCTGCAAGTCCGCAGATGCCACGGGACTGGGAAAAAGTCATTTTTTGGCAGATCAGCTTCATAGAAATCTCAGCTCAGTTGAATCTGTTGCAGATTTCTCCAACATCTCTGAGAGCAAGCTCTCCCCCAGGCAACCGTCCTCCTACCGCCAGGACCCTCACACAGGTGTTGCTTCCAGGCCTCACCTGGCCTGCATGATGACAGGAACAATAGTCATGATGAGGAGGGTGTGCTGAGGGCTCAAGCCAGCCTGTGTCAGCCCAAGGTAGGAAAGTGCTCCTATCAAGCCGGCTGCGCCCGTGCCGGAGGACCAGGTTGAAACCACGGCACTGGCAGAGACAGGGAAAAGGGAACGGGTTATTTCTTATTCTTGGTGGCTAGTCCCATGCAAGCAGGCACGCATCACCTTTCCACCACCCTCCAGGTACCGCTTGTTTCAAATCTATAGCACAGATCTGCATGACAAACAAGTCAAATATTGGCCAGCCATATTATTTCTCCCTGCATACATTACTTTAGGCCAACTGCTTGCAACTGTTATTGTGTGATGCATGTATGTTTGTCTATCCTTTGTTTTGCCATTTTTTTAAAAGTCACACAACATCTCGGCAGATGGCAGATGGTGCATGTCGGTGACAACACAGCTGCTAGCCCACAGGCCCTTCCCACAACTAGCTTTTCTGTGTTAGAACTGTTGAGGCTGTAATATGCAGAATCTCTTTTTGACAGTGAAAAATAACAGAGTGAGGCTGCTTCCAAATCAGAGCCAAGCACTCTGTCAATATTATGCCGGTCTTCATCCTTAAAAGCCTTTTCTCAAACTGCTGAGTGAATTAAAAGGGATCTTTGTCTCCCACTAGTACGCAGAAGGATAAAGCAATAGTCCCTAAAGTAATTGGTGCAGGACATTTTTATTCCTGAGTGTTGGATGGAGGGCCAGGGGCTGCGCACGTGTAGCTTTCTCAGACCCATACATTTCCTCTCCCTTTCCTCCCATGCATCCTCCCCCTGCCTGCTGGGACCTCCACAAACCGCACGACGAGTGCTTTACTCGTGGAGTTAAGCATCAGACTTCACCCATTTATCAAATGGCCAACACCACCAATCTTGATACCCAGCCCTGAAACTGCTCTTTCCTTTCCATTACCTGTCGAAGAAAGAGGTGAGTGCCAAGAATGTTATTTCACCCAAGCCAGATGAAATACTGGCCAGCACAACACCTACAGCAGCAAAAAAGAAAAAGCCTCCATCATACAAGTGCAAATTTGTGCTCCAGTCCCCCAACTTCACCTGAGCCGGAAATGCCGCCCTTTACAAATTGTGTACAAGGGAGAACTTTGGTGAGTACAGTTTCTCTCACCATAAATATATCAGGGGGAGAAGAAAGCTGCATTTACTAGAATTATCCATACCTGGGCATGAATTAAAGCTATCGGTCTAAGTAACCTCTAAAACTGTGCCTCCAACAAAATGTTGCAGATATCCTGACTTTTAAGTGAAAGCAGGCCTGGTCAGGATGCCAGGTCACTATGCCCTCTGCCAGGAAACTCTTTTCCACCCGACTCCTGCCTTTTTCCTTTTGCAGCTGACATGTGACATTCTGCAGCTGTTAAGCATGCTCTGGTTGTGTTTATTTACCACATTAGATTCTAAAAACCCAATGCCTACAGAAAGCTGCCTTATGAGATATTAAATAGGTTTGATAACTTTTTAATGACACACTACTATGTTTGTGTTTCCAGTAATCTCAGGCTTTCTCCAAACATGGAATCGTTTCCCTCTTTTTTCCTCAGTTGCCTCAGCTTCTGTCAGCACTTGCCTCCTGATTACTACTCCTACTCCCTACTACATTTACATCCTCCTTTCTTCCTCTTGCAAGGAATCCAAGGCTGCTTACAAGGCTCTCCTCTTCCCTGTGTTATCCTCAAAACAGCCCTGTGAGGTAGGTTAGGCTGAGAGGCAGCGACTGACCAAAGTCACCCAGTGAACGTCATGGCCAAGTGGGGACTCCAGCCCAGATCTCCTCAGGTCCAGTCCGGCACCCTACCCACAGTGCTATACTGACTCTTGTTTACTATTAGAGTGATTAAGTGGTTCTGAGGTTGGATCTAGAATCAGTTCGTTTCACTTGGTTCCCACTGCAATCTTGGCTAAGTTCAACAACTTGGCTAAGTTCAAGACTCAAGTTCAACGAACTTCATTTGCATCCAGTCCTGTGTAGGTTCAGATCATCAGGGAGAAGATGTCTAGCAGAGGAGGGAAACCAATTTCACCCCGAGGGCTGGATTCTATTTCAGAGAAGCTCTCAAGGGGAAGATTTCCGCCATGTGTGGGACTGAAGGCCAAGGGGGCACTACTTATTTTAATTACAGTTCTTATTGCCAGTAATGAAGGCTGAGGAGAGCCATTTCAGCCTTTTGGAATGAGTAGGAACCATGCAAAGCCAGGAAACGCTGGTGGTTAGGAAAAGGAGGTAGAGCTTTGCCAAGGGATGTGGCCATCAAGAGAACCCCGGAGGACAGACTGGGATCTCTTCGGCGTAAGGTTCCCCAACCCTTGGGTCCAGGGCCTTTAATGAAGCGCAGATGTGTTGCTCCAAACATTTTCTAAGTAGCTAAATGGGGCGCCACAAAAGGTAAAGGGGCTAGATCCCCTGTGCTCCACCTCTGTAGTATAAACGGAAGCCTGTCTCTTCCCCCATAACCTTCTAAGAAGTATTACCTGCTAAACTTTGAGTTATGCTGGCTGAGAAAGCCACCAGCAAGAAACTGCCCCAGGCCGTGATGACACAGATAGCAACTCGCAGGCTGGGAATTGGAAGGGAAAGAAAAAAGACAAGATAGTCAACCCGATGGAGTTGGAACCAGCCATCTCTCGCCCACCCAGGCCACAGACAAAGGCAGCTCTGGGGACAAAGTTCTCCCTTCATCCTCACAGCAGCTACCTGCCTGCTAGGGCTTCCCTGCACGAGGAATTAGTCCATGCTCATGGTTCTTTACTCGTGGTAGTTTGTAGTGGCCTTCTGGGATTTCATCTCCCTCCAGGGCCTCTCCTGGATTTACAGCCTTCTTTGTGTTGGGTTTTAGACTGAGGATAGTCTAAAACCCAACAGGCTTTTTTTTTAAAGCCTGCATAATTCTGGAATTGCACTATACCCCTTCGGCACTTTGTGTGTATGTAAAAAAATAATCAGAAAGGCAGAGAAAGAAAAACCACAGGGGAAAAAACCTGCACGCAAATGATGCTGCCTTTCGCTTGGGAAGAAATGGAAGCAGCAGCCTTGGAGAAGAGCTGGGTCAAAGGCCTCACACAGAAAAGCCCCGAATAACCAGTTCCCCTAGTGAGAGAGATAAGGAAAAAATGGAACAAGTCAACTGCAGAGATATGGGACTACTTTCCTTTGGAAACTCCTTTCCCCTGTGATGGGTGGAAGGGATGGCTGCCAAGGTTAAACGAAATGGAAATTTAGACTCTTGGCATAGCTGTGACTGAACAACTGCATGTCCATCCAGGAAAAAGTCATGGCAAAGCAAAGAATCTGTGATTTTTTGAAGCCAGGTCTGATTTTCTCTGTGAGATGTGCTTTAAAGGCAAAAAAAGTTCTCAAAATGAAAACATGAAAACAAACTATGTTTTCATGTTCAGGATCAGAGAATGATAGTGATGGACACTAGGATCTACACTGGAAGCCTGCTGCTGGGTGTTGCCTCCAAGGAAGGCTCAGAAGGTGGCAACAGGGAAAGAGCCTTCTTAGTGGTGGCCCACTGAGGCCCAGCTGATGCCAACTATTGGGCGTTAGAGAAATGAAACAATAATAAAAAGAGTAACACTCTTTAATTCATTGTTCATAAATATGCTTATAAATATAATATATATAAATGAACAATTGGGTGATAAATTTTTAATATAGGTGAACAGGAAGATCGCTGGTTCATACAGTAGCTGCACTTTCTCTATGGCTGATGTTTTTATTCATTTCTTTTCTTTGCCAAGTCACAAATCCACTACATATTTAAATGAAAGATTGTGCTTCTTTCTTCCAATGAAAGGGCATTTGTCTTCTACCCTTGAAATGGTTCTGATGAACCAGGTCAACTCACCCATATGGGAACAAGTGGATGCAAAAAGGAGCACTGAGTTTGATGATAAGTGTGGGCAGAATATCGGCCAACAGCACAGCCTGAAAAGGGCACCAGAGAGACAGGCGTGAGCAGTGGCTGGTGCCGGAAGCGCAAACCTCCCCATAGACCATCTTCGCTCAAGCACACTTACCCCCGTTGAGATGGGGTTGCAATCATAGCGAGAAGCATTTGTATGCGGGGGAATCTGTGGGCACAAGACGCAAAAGATTAGGGGCAAGAGCTAAGAATGCCCTTTCTGGTATCACTTTATGCCCTCCTTGTTCCAGAGTCTTCTTGTGTGAAAGACCACCACTACTGCACATTGTGGAGGATTTGGAGTCAACTAGATGGGAAGTTTACTTTTTAATGCCTTGCTTTGCCCCAGCCGTGTAGCTCCCCTTATATTAGCATGCATTTGGGGGGGGGGGGGTCCAATCCAAACGGACTGCCATGCATGGGAGGTGGCTTTAACCCTTCCTTCTCCTCACTCTGGTCCCTTTTTTCTTTTTTAACAATCCAGGAAAATATCAGAGTTGTAGAGCTGGTGAGCAGAGGATCTTTTGAGTAAAAACTGTGCAAAGAAAAGGATTTAAGCTCAGGGAGGGCAACTTGTGGCCCTCCAGAAGTTTTGGCCTACAATTCCCAGCAGCCCTAGTAGTCAGCAAAGGCACAGCTCCCTCTAGTGACCAGAATAAGGCCAATAGGAACTTGCAGAGTTGGCACCTGTGTGATAAAGTAGCACAGCTGGGAAGGCTCTAGGAAAGGCTGCCTTGTATTGCTCAGGTTTGTCTCAACAATACAAATATGGGTGTTTGTATTGTGTTGCTGGTCAGTCTTTGTCTTGCCCTGCCCTTGACTGCATGTTGACTCCCCATACTCTTGATTCGGACCTTGCCTTTGTTCTGCCCCCACCTGAGCCTTGTCCTCACCTTGGCCTCTGACCTTGCCTCACCTTGCTGGTATGCAACCTCAGCTTGTATCTGGACTTGCCTTTGACTCTGGCTCTCCTGAACTCTGTTAAGGCTCCATTCCTCTGCAGCACCCCTGATCCTGGTGTCCTAGCTGTTGATGCCTGTCGCATCCAGCCAGCAGCATGTCCCAGCACAACTGGAAGGTCCCAGCTAGGGCCAGGCTGCTATAACAAGGTGAGCTCACTGGACTTGTTAAATCTCCACTGGCCACAGGTAATACAAATCTGTAGCCCACGCATTCCCTTCCTTACTTCCAAGATCATACAGAGAGAGATCGTCTTATTTTCCACACCTCTTTCTTGCAGGATTAGGCACTTCCTCCTGAGCCCAGCTCTTTCAAGCACACACACACACACACACATACTCTTCCATTTGCACACTTACTGGTTCAGTCCCATTGCCTGGTGGCACCTTTTGATGGTTGAGAATGTCATGGGCAGCACTCAGCATGACCACATAAGCAAAGTTGTTGCAGAGTCCCAGTAGCCTGTGGGGTGAAATCCTGCTAGTTAGTGGGGTGAGGGAATGGGGCATCTCAGGCTCACAAGCTACAGAGTACAGGGTTACCATCATTTCACTTTTTACACTTACATCTATTCTTTCCTCCATGATGGGAGTTTGAGGGAGCGTGCACAAGCTTCCCCTCTCCCAGGCACTGGCCACACCAGACCTTCTTAGCTTCAGCAAGGTTCTTGCCTCGTGTACCTTTAGACTGCAACCTCACCACTGTGTCTTCAGTGCCATTTCCCCAGCCCAAGATCCCCTGCATCCAGGCAAAGTGCATGTAAGAGGTTGTGCAGGCCAAGCTACAGGTGAGCAGCGCCGGAGAGATCCAGGATGTAAATAAAGAGAATAAATACTAATGTGTGCATTGCAAGCAGAGAGAAGCCCAGAAATGAATTAGAAAGGCTGCAGGAAGTAGAAAGCCAAACATGCAGAAGCTGATGGGCTGAAGATGCTTCCAGAGGGCATTTTTATCGTGTCATAGCCACGTCTTGGAAACCCATGCCTCATTCATGGAAAGGGAGAGGTGGCTGAGACCCAGGGCGGACAGAAGCTCAATCTCCAGATGTTTTAACCTTCTACAGCCAGAAGCCACTGCCAGTATGGCCAATGGTCAAGAAGGTTGGAAACTGAAGTCTAAAGCATCTGGCAATCCGCTTTCTGCACAACTCTTGTCTAATTCTCATTGTCTTCAGTTCATAACCCTCCTGTGTTTTCCCACCACTTCTTCCTCTTTTCCACACACAATCTATTAAGACAGCAAAGATGGAAGAGCTGCACCCTGTCTTCTGACTGCCAGTGCACAGAGCCCTCCTTCCGGAAACACCCCCAAAGCAAACAAAACAGGAAAGCAAGAGCAGAGATGAGCTGTCACTGTGGAGGCAGAAAGAACACACAATAACAAATCACTGGAAGATCTGCTTTTGCGCGCACAACAGGGCCTTGAACAAACATGGAGATAAGCCCAGTGGGACCTCACCAGAAGCCCAGATTGTTCCTCCTCCGACTGCAGTTATCCTGGGTAGTCTCGGGCTCCACAGGAGGAGGGAAGTCCTCATCTTCCCCTGTTTTTTGGAGGAGAGCGAAAGCTAGTATCGGCAAAGAGAAGGGGTGTAGGGGAAAGAACTAGAGAGGAACACCAAGGCTCACCTTCGGAATCAGCTGGGATATTTCGCCATCCACCCCTGCTTGGCTCCATGACAGATGGGAGAGGATGAACTACCTAAACAAGAAAAATGGGGGACGGGAGGGTTGACATAATCAATCCCAGACGCTTCATAACTACACTAAGATGATTGCCTCTCCCTCTCTTCTTCCCTTCATTCATGCACAATTCTCTCCCATTCCCAAAGCGCGTGCCCTGTACCTTTAAGGAATCGCTTAGCCCATCAACGCCCCTTGCCGCAAATCTAGGGGCTGCCCAGGCAAGAGGCTGTCTCCCGAAACGCGAACCTCTGAAGGTGTTGAATCCGGGCTGAAGCCATTTCCTGTTGCCAGTGCCCTTGCTTGTGTACCGCTTTAATCAATCCCCCGCTCCAGCAACAACTGGACACACAATCCTAGGCCGAGTTAGACAGGAAAAAAAAGTCCTACAACTCCCAGGATTCTTTTACCAGACATACTAGCTGAGAAATGCTAGGAGTTGTAGGATTTTTTCCTCCTGAAGATGCATAGTCTTGTGACCTGAAAAAGAAAGCAAAAAGGAAAGAAGGGGAAAAATTTATTAGCTAGTCGTTTCAATTGAGTTCGAGGAGATTTTATTTCGTTTCATATCAGAAATGAGAGTATAGCTTAAAAAGATAATTAAAAGAAGCAAAGTGACAACATTCAACTTAAATAACAATCTATTTATTTAAAGTGGTTGTAGAGAACAGATTTGGAACTCAACTCACCATCAGCTAGAAGAACTGGGGACTGAAACCAGGGAAGAATGCCAAAATCCCTTCCTGCAGTAAAGTGAAAGAAAAAACCCTCGATGAATGACAGAAGAATATAGTTGCTGTGGATAGACAAGACGCAAAAGCAAAAGAAGGAAAGAAGAAAGCAATGGGGTAAGACTGCTGAATACAGCTTTTCAGCCAAGGCATATGTGGAGCCAAAATGGACCATTACAACCACCAGTGCAAAGAAAAGGAGAACAGCAAAAGAAGAAAAACAAGAGACCTCTTCCAGTAGATCCAAGAGATCCAGTTCTGGGCACCACAGTTTTTGAAAGATGGAAAGGGTTTAGAGGAGAGCAACAAGGATGATCCAGAAACTGGAAACAAAACCCTCTGAGGAGAGATTGAAAGAACTGTGCATGTTTAGCTTCGAGAAAAGAAGACTGAGGAGAGATAGGATAGCACGCTAGGAGTACTGAAAAGGCTGTCACAAAGAGGAGGGCCAAGATCTCTTCTCAGTCTTCCCGGAATGCAGGAATAATGGGCTCCAATTGCAAGAAGCCAGATACCAGGAAAATTTTCCTGACAGTGGAAGCAATTACTTGAGGAAGTTGTGGGCTGTTCCACACTAGAGCATTCAAGGTGCAGCTGAGGGGGATGATTTAACTTGGGACTCCTGCACTGAACGAGGGTGGGGGTGGACATCATGGCCGTCTAGCCCCTTCCAACTCTTCTATTCTATGGACATCCAATGTAGATGACAACAGTTTTTTTAAATGCATATAAAAATAACCGATCCAATAAAAATAATCACAACAGACTCTAAGAGCAGCAGAGAAAAACTGTAAGGCAAACCAACAGGAACATAACCTCAAATTAGTTTCCAAGGTCCTTGGAGAGCAGAAACGTTTTCAAAGCATGGGCAAAAAACTAGGAAGGTGGCAGCAAAGTGAATATGCAAGAAGTAAGAGGCTTCTCAGTGGTACTGACATAGATCAACTTGAAACTTAATCAGACTGCAGTCAGGAACAGGAATCAGGACCATAAAAGGAGGATACAACTCACTTTATTAAACAAGAAATTGACCACTGATTCTAACAACAACACAGCATCATTGCCAGACCTGGTCACTGAGACATTGTCAAAGAAGGAGCTCAGGTTGGCATTACATTGACATATGCTAAATTGGATGCTAGTTTGGAACTAATTATTCAAAATGGAAATCTATCTCACTGCAGGGGGGAAGACTGTGACCAGAGGGCCCAAATGCTTGCTCCATTTGCTGGCCAGGTGGTGCTGGGGGGCAATGTCAAGCCCCCTCTTTCTCCTTTCTTTATCTTTAAACTGGACAGCCCTTTAAATACAGGACTATCAGAGGCTGTCCTCTATAAAGAAGGACATGTGGCCACTCTATAGGTGCCTGTGAGTACAATTCACACCTTCAGTAAGGAGACTGCTCAGACCCTCTAGTGGTCAGGTGGGAGACCTTCAGCTTTTCCAGGTAGTCCAGGAATTGACTGCCCAGGCAGTCTTGACTGAGTGCCTACGAGCTGCATCAGCTTCCCTGACACAACTGGAGCTATTGGTGCCAGGCTGTTTGCAGTCTGAGGTGTCCCTGTGCCATGCATCTAATACTTTTTTCAGCAGTGCCAGGATACAGAATTGAAATCCATGCCTGAATGTCAAGGTCAGCAAACATGCCAGCAAGTTAACCCAGAAATGTCAGCAAAGGAATATAATAAAGTTTAGCAGAGCAGCCTAATCAACAGATTCCCAGAAGTTCAGCAACATGTCCTGTGACTACCATTATATTTAGATCTCAGGCAAAAATTAAAATCATCCCCTTTATTAATAATTTGTTTCACTTCTTCCTTTACGGATGATGCTTTTCTGGCCCTTCCTCCATGCCCACGCCCATGGTCCAATGACAATGTCATGATCAGTCACTCTGACTAATGATATCATCTACTTCAGCAAATTTTCATCCTACTGCCAGGCTTGTTGATTGATCTGAGCACAAACTTTTGCTAGGCAGCACATCTTGCAACAGGACCTTTAATTAATTTATTTATTTTACAAATTTGTATGCACTCCCAGGCTGCGGACCCTGTCTTTCAGAGGGAGTGCAACCCCATTTAAGACTAGGGTCAGGTCCCCCACTCCGAAGCCCGACCCACCCACCAACAGGACCTCCGTCTTGTCAGGATTGAGCCTCAGTTTATTGGCCCTCATCCAGCCCATTACCTCGGCCAGGCACCGGTTCAGCACAGCCACCGCCTCACCTGGATCAGTAGAGAATGAGAGGTAGAGCTGGGTATCATCAGCATACTGATGACTCCGCAGCCCAGACCTCCTGATGACCTCCCCCAGCGGTTTCATGTAGATATTAAACAGCAAAGGGGACAAAATGGATCCCTGCGGAACTCCATGGCATAGCTGCCATGGCGCAGAGCCATAGTCCCCCAGCAATGTGGGATTATGTGGAACAATGTGGGATTATGGAAATTAAAGCCCAACATATCTGGAGGACTGCAGATGACCTGTTCCTGGTATACCACTTGAATCACAGCAAGTGTACAATAATTCCTGATCTCACAACCAGCACAAAGGAAAGACAGAACACTGATATTTAGATGATCTGGAATATTTAGATGATCTGATATTTAGACAGAAATATGATTGTCCACAGCAATATCAGGCACAAAGACAATAAGAAGCCAGTTTAAGAACATACCTGGTCACCTGCTTCATCATAGATCACAAGGTTGATATTTTTTCACTCCATAATCCCTGGGTAATCTATAAAAACATTGATGAATTTGAGGGATGTTAAAGATGATGTTATATTCTTGTCCTTAGTAGAAATGCAAAATTGCAGGAAATTTTGAATCCATGGAAAAAGCAACATTTTTCCCAGTGTTTTCCAGAACAAAACTGAAATTTAGGGAAACTATGCAGTGCTTTTTAAGCACCCTTAAGAGATCTAACATCACATTGAGGGATATTTTCCAGTGCTATGCTTCGATTCCACATGTGGTTCATATCATTATTTGCTTCCTCAAATTCTTTTTCAAAATTTAGTTTGTACTTGTGGTTTTGTGTTCTTGCTCTTGATTTCCTCCTAGCAGCCCACCTGCTATGGATTAGAGACTATACTTCAAAAGAAAATCCATTCAATAGAGGGAACAGAACCAAACTTTACACTAAGAATGCTCTGTCACTAGATCTACTACAATTAGGTACACCCATCACCTTCCAGTTGTTACTGTTTTAAAGAGGCAATTTACTGTGTGCAGCAAAATGGTTGTAATCTCTGTTAAGCAAGCCCCAAACAGGTGAATTTACTGATATTTCCATCTAGGGAACCTCCTTTACAGTTTAAGAGTCAATGGGCTTATCAGGCAGGGGAGACAAGTATATTCCATTTGTACACCAGAAGATGGTCCTTCATTGTGTAATGTATGGTTTACTTTGTTTTGATCCCCAATTGTTTTAAAATTAAACTGTTTTTTATCACTATTGTGGCTGCTAGCCTCCTTAAGGTTCCCATTTCTGGGGCAGTATGGCATGATAGAAATATTTTAATAGGCCCATGAATACTACAAATATATACCTGCCTTACCTCTAATCCCAGTTCTATTTCACCATTATGCCAGAACCCACTTCAGATCTGCTCCAGGTCCTTCCCCTAGACTGAGACAGAATGTAGATACGTTTTCCGTAAAACTTGATCACAGGTCAGTAGTGCCAGCGCCTGGTTTTGGGCGATCTTGGGTAAGATGTCCCCAGTAGCACGAGCCCCATCACTGGGGGTTCATTTCATCCTCAGCGCTGTCGCCAGAGCCCTCTTCCTCTCAGCCCTCGCTGTGCTACCACCAGAGGGAGAATGCAAGTTTGAGAAGGTGCTCCATCTCCTCATTCTAGTCACCACCTGTGTGGCCTGCAGGTGAGCAGGCAGTAATCTACCTGCAAGCAGGGACGGCAGGGGGATGGCCAGGAGGGTCTTGACAGTTGCCCAGCATTCCTCCCTGTTGGTCCTGCTGGCCAGAAGCTGGCTGAGGTGAAATGCCAGCAAAATTTACAAGAAATGCAAGAAACCTTGGAGACCTGTGTGGGCAAACAAACTGCAGAATTTTGGTGGCAAATGAACTGTACAATTTAAGCCTTAAATGGCTATGTCAAGTTTTTTTTTTCCAGAGACTATTTGCTACTCCTCTTGTCTGAGGTCAGTTTAGCAAGCATATGATTCTGACGCACTGACCAAAGTTGGCTTCTCTCTCTCAGGCTTGTGGTATGCTGTTGCTGCTGCAGTTGTGCAAAGTCACTCAGAAGTGCAAGGAGGAGGAGGAGGAGGAGGATGTGGTCAAACGCTCTGAGAGCATTACTTCCCTCTCTGGGGAGAAAGGAGAAGCTGCTTTACCTCCTCTCCACCTGACCTAGATGCCTGATGGAGTCGTTTCGACGGCTGCTGGGAAGCTTGCAACAGGCTGTGGTTAGGAATACCCCATCATCAACTGAGCTTGGGTGGGATGCAAGACCCCTGGTTTATCTATAAGTGTGTGTGGGGGGTGGTCTGCTGGAATCTTAAACTGACAATCTGGATTTGGTGTTTTGCTCCCTCCCCACTTTTCAGAATTTTATTTCCTCCTTCACTGCCTACCTCTTTGGAGATGAAGCTCACCCAGGAGCAGAGGAATCAAGAAGTACAAAGAATGCTCACAGCTGCCAGCATGACGGCGAAGTGGAGACGAAACATGACGGGTAACGGGGATCTGATCTGGGGAGGGGGTGGGGGTTGTTTACATGAGGAACTGTTCTTGTGGTCCTGAGCTGTGGCTACCCCGGGACAGAACCCTCTCCCCTGCAGCTGGATTCATCCTTATCCCTGTTCTACCTCTGCCCTGCAGGGACAGTCCTCCGAGGGGACCGCTG
The DNA here is from genome assembly GCA_023646645.1 of Varanus salvator macromaculatus. NCBI lineage: Eukaryota > Metazoa > Chordata > Lepidosauria > Squamata > Varanidae > Varanus > Varanus salvator. Next base: position 6,264,896 of record JAIXND010000781.1, read on the forward strand.
GGGGCACTTGAAGATCCACTCAGTGCAGAGGTAGGTGTTGGAGGGGAAGGGGCGGGATGGGCAGGGCAAGATCCACCCAAGGGCCTCTCCTTTACTTGGTCCTGCTTTTTCAGGTGGACCCAACCCGCCAGCACATCCAGGTGACATCAGAAGCAGCTGTCAGTGGCGGTCAGGCTACGGAGGCCATTGTCAAACAGGAGGGAGAGGCAAAGCTTCAACAGATCCTCTCAGGTGATTCAAGATTCTAGAATGCAGTGAAGTCACACTGGGGGGCGGCGGGGGAGCGGGGAGCGGGATGAGTCCAGGGCACATGGGTTGTTATCTGGCTTGTTTGAGATGGGAACAAGGCTAACTCAAAGAGGTCTCTTTGAGGCAGCGGCTGAGCCAGGAGTCCCTTTCCCTTTTCCAGAGGGGTGGAGCTCTGGGAGGGATTTCGCAGGCGGGATGGGGTGGCTTGTTGTGCAACCTTGGTCCATGGGCCAGAAACTTCCCATCCCTGCTGTCTGCTGCACTGAAATCTGTGGGAAGTGAGTTATTCAGCTGCAAGGAAAAGGCACTCTGCACGCATTCAGAGACTTCCTTGATTTCCCATTCTTGGGCCAGTTCCTGGCAGCTGAATAAGGTTCCCATGGTAAGATCTGATATTGCCTGCTTCAGCTTAAACTCTGCTAAAGATTTTAAGGGAAAGAAATTTATACGGATTTCTTTCCCTTAAAAGAAGGGAAGGGAAAGAAATTTCTTCATACTGGCCAAGGGGGTGGGTGTTCTGTTGTTTTTCCTGACAGTGATATTAGAACTTCAAATATTTTGCATGGCTTTAGTTTTTCTGCTAATATGTTAGGATACATGATATGTTATTCCTGCTTTATAATTTGCTTTTCAAATCTTTTTTTCTGCTTTATATTGTTCTACTTGACATTTCACATTTTCTGTGGGGTTTTTAAAAACAGTTAGGATTTGTTAGTCTTTTCAAGGAAAAGTGAGGTAAACAAGTATTTTAAAATAATTACCCCTTCTTTCATGGGGAACTGTAAAAAATGGTCTTTTGGGGACGTGGGGTGTATCTTTAAAGTTCAGGATGCTCGGAGGCAGGAAGGAGGAGGTCTAGATCTGTGCTACTTATCCCTTTCCATTTCTTCCCCACAGAGTCCTCCCAATTATCAGGGAATGGCCCAGAGCCAAGATCCATGGCCACTGGGCCAGGCAAGATCAGACAGAGAGACCTGGAAGAGCCAAACACAATGGTGGGGCTCCGTCAAAGAGAGGCAGAAGCATCCGTCTGGATGGGGGCAGTTCAGGAAGGTGTGCTGGAGGAGATGGCAGCAACAACATGGAATCAGCACTGGGAGGTAGACAGCTCATCAGCTGGAAGCAAAGATCTTGGCACACTGGAGGGGGCAGGAGAGCTGAATGGGGGTCAAGAGAAGGAGCTGGAGGGGGTTCAGTGGAGTGAGGGGATTCTGCAAGGAGAACCAGATCTGGCATGGACTGGGAGATCTCAGCATGCGGAACAGGAACAGGCAGCCAAGATGGTGGAAGGCCTCCAGTTGGAAGCGGAGAAGGAACAGGGAAAAGAGGCGGAAAATGACCAGCAGGAGGTGGCAGAAAAAGAAGGCATTCAGCAAGGGATGCTGAGCGGGGCAGAGACTGTGGAAGACCAGGAGCAGGTGCTAGGAAGGGGAGAAAGGGTTGGGAGAAGCCTTGGGTGGGAGCCACAGGGAGAACTAGAGGAGGTACATGGGGCCGAAGGGAGTCAGGAGAGGGAGCTGGAGGAAGCATTGTGGAATGACAGGGCTACAGATGAGGTTCTGTTTGCTGGGGAAGAGCAGCGAGGTCTAGAGGAGCAAGCATGGAGTGGGGGATTTCAACATGGCAGATTGGAAGTGGAAGCCAAGATGGTGGAAGGACAGCTAGCAGAGGCTGAGAAAGAACACAAAGGAGAAGCTGAAGTAGACGCGGACCAGCAGAAGGAGCCAGATAGGACAGTGGCAAAAGATGGAATTCAGCAGGAGATGCTCGGTGAGGCAGAAACTGTGGAAAACAAGGAAAGGATGCTGGAAGTGGGGAGAGAGGTTAGGAGAAGCCATGAATGGGGGCCAGAAGAACTGGAAGAAGCAGCTGCAGAAGGTACTACACAGGATCAGAGAAAGGAGATGGAGGAAGAGTTGTGGAATGAGGACGTTCAGCGCACAACACCAGATCTGGCATGGACTGAGAGATCTCAGCATGGGGAGCAGGAACAGGCAGCCAAGATGGTGGAAGGGCTCTTGTTGGAGGCTGAGAAGGAACAGGAAAAAGAAAAAGAGGCGGAAAATGACCAGCAGGAGGTGGCAGAAAAAGAAGGCATTCAGCAAGGGATGCTGAGCGGGGCAGAGACTGTGGAAGACCAGGAGCAGGTGCTAGGAAGGGGAGAAAGGGTTGGGAGAAGCCTTGGGTGGGAGCCACAGGGAGAACTAGAGGAGGTACATGGGGCCGAAGGGAGTCAGGAGAGGGAGCTGGAGGAAGCATTGTGGAATGACAGGGCTACAGATGAGGTTCTGTTTGCTGGGGAAGAGCAGCGAGGTCTAGAGGAGCAAGCATGGAGTGGGGGATTTCAACATGGCAGATTGGAAGTGGAAGCCAAGATGGTGGAAGGACAGCTGGCAGAGGCTGAGAAAGAGCAGGAGGGAGAAGCGGAGGTGAAGGAGGACCAGCAGGAGGAGCCAGACAGAGGGGCAGAAAAGAAAGGAAGTCAGCAAGAGATGCTGAGTGAGGTGGAAACTGTGGAAGACCAGGAAAGCATGCTGGCAAATGTTAGGAGAAGTCATGGATGGGGGGCAGAAGAAGAACTGGAAGAAGCTGCTACAGGAGGGACCACACAGGATCAGAGGAAGGAGGTGGAGGAAGAGTTGTGGAATGAGGGTGTTCAGCAAGGGGCACCAGAATGGGCCCTGCCTGAAGCAGAGATGGAGAAGAACCAGTATCGGGAGCCAGATAGGGCAGTGGCAAAAGAAGGGATTCAGCAAGCAGTGCTGGCTGTAGAAGAGGCCAAAGGAGATCTGGAAGAAGTGCTAGAAGGAGAGGAACAGGTGGGAGAATGCCACTGGCCAGAGACCAAGGAAGTGGTACCTGCAGAAGTGCAAGATGAGGGGCTAAAGGGAGTAGTGGGAACTAGGAACAGTCAGCATGGGGAACTGGCAGGGGCAGAAGGAATAGAGGAGGAGCTAGAAGAACCTGTGAGGAATGGGGCACAGGCTAGAGGGGGAGAACAAGAAGAAGAAGCCAGAGAAGAATGGCAGGGTAGTGACCAGGAGGAATTGATGGAGAAGCCAGCAGAAGATAGTAGGCCTGAAGGAGGAGTGCGGGAAGATGCTGAGACAACTGAGGGCCAGTCAAGGCCTTTGGAAGAGACAGACAGCAGCCTGCAGCAAGGAAACATGGAATACTGTGCCTCCATCAATACAGATGCCTTCTCTGGGCTCAGGACCGTCCTGACTGAGGTAAACATTTCTTCTTGTTACGTGCCATCTTCCCCAAATTATGGTGACACTGAGAGAGAGAGTGTCATCCAAGGGGCCTGCCCTTGATAGCCCTGCTCAGCTTCTGCAAACCCAAGGCTGTGCCTTCCTTTGTAGCATCAATCCATCCCATAGTTGGTCTTTTTCTTCTGCCTCCGACTGTCCCCTAATATTATTGTCTTCTCCAGGGAGCCTTGCCTTCTCATGATGTGCCTGAAGGACAACAGCCTCAGTTTGTCGTTTTTGCTTCCAGGGCAAGTTCTGGCTTGATTTGGTCTAGGATGCGCTGGCTTGTCTTTCTGGCGGTCCAGGCGGTTTGCTAAGCTCTCCTCCAGCACTGTGTTTTGAATGCAGCACTGTTCTTCCAAACAGCTTTCTTCACTATCCAGCTTTCACACCCATATGTAGTCATCAGGAATGCATTAGTGTAGAAGATCTAGGCCTCAGTCTCCAGAAAAGCATCCTTGCACTCGATAAAGTGTGCCGTCTGTGCTGTGCTGTTTTCCAGTGCCGTCTGTGCTGTTCTTCCAAGTCTCAGTCTTACTCGAATTTCTTGGCTTCAGTCTACATCTGTACTGGTGACTGAGCCGAGGTATGTGAAAATCTTTCACATTTTCCATTTCTGCACAATTTCAATTTCTGCACTCCACTAAAGACATTAAAGTTGTGTAATTCTTCAGCAGGAGAATTAGTGATGTTTGTTTTCTTAAAGTTCAGCTGCTTTAGCACGTTATTCTTTCACTTTCATCAGAAACCATTTCAATTCTTTGCTGCTTTCTGCCATTAATACAGTATCATCTGAATATCTTAAATTATTGATATATCTTCCACTAATTTTTTGGAAACATGACACTAACAGGCAGCGTTTATACACATTTAATAGAAAGAAAGAAAATTTTCAGTCCTCCTTCCTCTGATCCTAATCTAGCTTCCTGTTAATATCTCCTGCAAACGGATTGAACTGATATGGACAGTGCTTTTTTTGTTTTAAAAAAAAAAAAAAGGTCCCTGCTGGCAGTAAGCCCCCCCCCCCCCCCCCCGGGCAATCCCAAGCAGCTCTCTCTCACTATCAGATAGCAGACACAAAAGCAGCCTGCAGGCACTATGTTAATGATGTTTGCTGCTGATCTGCTACAAAATCACTTCGCAAAATCCATTGAAAAAAAGGTGCCGGAACGCTGTTCCGGTGCGTTCTATGACAAAAAAAGCCCTGGATATGGAGATTAAATACACCTGCATTTGATGCCTTTGCCTATGGGAGTCATTCTGTTCCTCCTTATTCTTTCCTAACAGTAGTTTTTTGTCCACCGTACAGATTATGCATCAAGTGTCCATTTCTTTCCTAATCTAGTGTTGAATTTCTCTTTGAATTTTTTGGAACTTCTCAAGGGGGATTCTTGTTTTCCTTTCCTTTTGTCCTTCTTTGCTGCACTAGTCATTGTAATAATTCTTTTTGTCTCTGCATGATAGTCCCTGGAAAGTTGCATTCAGGATTCTGTCCCAATTTCTCTCACCTTTTGCTTTTGCTTCTTGCCTACCCATAACAATTGTGAGTGTTTCTTCTGTCATTCTAGGCTCCCTGCTCCCCCTAGGAATAGGAGCCTTCTTCCCTAACAATATCCTTAATAATTATAATTATTCTTTCCTAATAATAATAATAATAATAATATGGTTTCATATTAATATAACACAACTCAACAATAGTGGTTTCAGTCAACAGTTCTTCTAGTTCATAGTCAATTGAGTTCAGTAATGCAAGCCTGTTTTCATCTGGACTTTAAATTCCCCAGGAATGTTACTTGTAAGGTTTACAAGGCAAGAGTATTCAGGAGTGGTTTAAACTTGCCTTGTTCTGTACAGCACTAACCAGAGTGAACTTGGGCATCACTTCCATTGTCTGTGAAAGACCCCAGTCACTGCTCCTCATAAGTGTCCCCACCCCTTCACATGACAGGGATCCATCCTTCGGGCTGTTATTCCTAAAGTGGGTGGATGCTTCTTGGCCTGATGCTTCTGCTTTGACCATTCTGCCTTGGGTGACCCTGCTGGGAGACCAGCCCAGTAAGAGCCTGGCTTCCTGGCAGCATTGCTCTTGGCTTCTCGGACACTCTCAAACCCTCTCACGATGTTAAAGTGTGCGCCCAAAAGTGGGAAGGTCAGCATAACTCAAAGGAAAATGGAGTGTGAAGGGAGTCGGGACAGTGGGGTTATCTAAACTACTCCTATCCTGTAGGTCACACCCTTGGACACAAGTGCCCAGAAAGAACGGGTGCTGTTACGTCGTAAGAGCTCCATCCGGCGGGTGCCCACTTTGAAGAGACCAAGGCCATCACTGGAGACCCAACCACAAGAGACAAACATTGCTGAGGATGCCCCTTCTCAACCTCAACTGCAAGCACCAAGAAGGCCAAACCTGAGGCATTCTGGGTAAATATGAATATCTCACTACTGCTAGGAGTTGGAGAAGAAATAGGCAGGGAGTAGGATTATCCATAGCCTCCTGAGTTTTGTCTCATTGTCCCCTTCTTTTTGTCTTCTCAGCTTTGGGCCTATGCACCCCAATATGATGGCCGAACTGCAGATGCGCCTTCGTAAGCCCCAGTGAGCACAAGTTTGGAGCAATCCGTGGGATGATGCAGCTGCAAGCTCTCTGTTCTATCCTGGATCAGGCAACCATGGTCATGAACTGTAGCAGTCAAAAAGGGAAGTCTTCCGGGATAAAAGCACATATATTATTGAATTACCTTTCAGAGCATAGCACCGAGAGCTTTTTCCCTTGCAGGATCCCCCAAAATACATTCATGACATCATTCAGAGATAATACCAGACTTCCTTTTTTAGGAAAAAGAAAGCACAGGAGGGCCCTTGCAGGATGAATATGTCATGCAAATCATCTACAAACTACCAGGGATGAGGAATCGGGAGCACACAATAAATGCCTTGCACAGAGAGGCTCAAACGAGTCTGTCTGCTCGCTCGTGCAATAAGCAACATGCTGCTTTCCCCTGTGCCTCCACATTCTGGGTCCGGTCGTTCTTGATCTTGATGGATCATGTTGATCCACTAGATATGGTGGCGGTGGCTGGACACAGGGAGAGGGGCAGCAATTGGAAATTGCTCAGCCGGACATGGTTGTGGGGAGAGGAGGCAGAACCAGTGCCTTGAGCATGAACGTCATTGTCGTCAGTGGCTCTTTCTGCTCTCCTTCTAGCACTGTTGAGGCATTGCTTTTCCATAAACTGCTGCCAGTAGAATTAGCACACACTCGATATAGCACTTTCCTCCATACAAATCAAAAAATACCCGCTTCATGGTAAACTCCCACTACATGTTTTCTTAGAAGTAATTCCTATTTTGCAAGGGTCCTGCTTCTTCTTGTAACTATCCCTTTAATTAGAAGCTTCTGCCTTGCTCCTTTCTTGTAAAGCCCTTAATTAGATGCTTCCTGTGGCACTCCCTGGTTTGCCCCTTAGTCTGTTACTCTTCCTTATTGTGGGAGAGGAAGTAGCACTTTAATGACCTGCTTTCTTTTGAAAACTAGGCTGTTCATTTATTATATTGTATTGCAGTGGAAAAAATGTAGTCATATCTTTTAAAAAAGTGATTGTTCTATCTGTGACAAGGTAGCCAGTAATTAAAGCACTCAGGAACAACCATTCCCATCTCATCCCAAAATGTGGTCAATAAAGAGGTGATTCATGGATGCTGCAGACACAGAGAATGATTAGGAAGTAACTATTAAAAGAGTAAGTAGGAAGCCACTGATTAAATGTACAGTAACCCTGAAGTGCCTCATTAGTGCTTTCTATAGGCTGGTACTGCATTGTACTTTAAGATGATAATAATTAAAACATCAGCAGAAATTGGCTCAGAAAAAGACAACACTGAAAACATTAGAATGCATTATTAAAGACATTGTTTGGATTTTTCCTGAAAGCTGAAAAAACACACAATGACTATTCCAGACGGATGAATAGTGGATTTCTTGATCTCTTTGTCTGTCCACTTGAAGGTGTGCCTTCTGGAATGAACCTTTCGACCAGGAAATTCTGTTTGCTGATAAATGGACATTTTGCAAGCTTTGAAGACAACTTGCTAGATGATATCCATGCTGAAGGAACTTCCTTTTTGGGATGAACAAATTGTTACCTCTGGAATCTCACACCAAGATTTCCCTCTGCATCCCATCCCGCCCTTCCTTTCATCTCATTCCTTGTCTTACAAGGATCCAGTGAGGCCAAAATGCTGTTGGAAGTAGGGCACTCAGTCCTCTGGTTCCAGAAAGAGAATGAGCTTACCTTTATTCTCTTGGGTTTAATTTGACAATTGTATTTCTTCTGCGTCTGTTTTAGTTATGTTTAATGGCTACTTTTAGTTCATATTTTAATTGTTTTAGTTAATTTTTAATTGATTTAGCACAGCCCTCCTGTCCTGATATGCTGTAGTCCAATGCATGAGGATGGCACTGGTTTTGGGGTGGCCGGTTCAGAATATGAAATTGTCCGTATTTAAAATGACGTTATTGTATTATCTTTCATTATTTTGCCTGGAAAGCTTCTGCTGAAAGATATCCTAGAAAGTGTTTGAGTAAGTCAGTAAAGTATAACTGAGTGGTTGCTGAGCCCTGCCACTGGGAGCATCTCAGGAGTCCCGGCAAGGGAATTATTCCAGGCAGGGAAGCTTTCTGGGAAGGCCAGCACCTTGCATGAATTGCGTTTGTCCCTTGCAGCCGGCCCACGTTTGCTGGTGGCCAGCATTTCTGACCTCAGTTCAGAGATACCCTAAATGGCATCAGCCTTAGACAAAGACTGGTGTTGTGGGTTTAGGGTGTTGTGGTGATGTTGTGAAGCGGTTGGAAGACCAGCTACTGAGAGCATTCGCCAATCTTTCGGAAGGCGATTTTGCCAAGGCGTTTGTGGCAGTCACATGTGACTCCATTAAACCTGTCCAATGTCAACTTTCAGTCTTAAAAGGGAATTTTTGTTTTGTGGCTGGAAACTCTATTAGGATTATGCTGTTTCCAAAGTGAAACACTTGAAAAATGCTCAGGGAAACACCGAGGAACATTTACCTTTCTTTCAGTGCCATGTCTTTCCTTCCTGCAGACGCAATCACAATGAAATCCTTGGCTGAGTGCTCTGTCTGTCCATGTGAAAAATGATTTGGTCTAATAAAAATATATCACAAGTATTCTCAGGGTTTTGTTGACCTTTTATCTCTCTCACCCTCTGAACCGAAGTTCATGGAGTCTGGAAAGAAATGTGAGGAGACAGGCCATCTTTGAGCTAAACCTCACATCAATTTTGACCTAAAGGGGCCTTTTGAAAGGAACTTGCAGCTGAGAAATGGTGCAATTTCAAAATAGCACCACTGTGCTCTTACACAATCCCCCACCCACCCACTCCCCTGCACACATGGGAAATGTTGGGAAAATGCAGATAAATCCTAGGGGAAAAAAGTTGCTTTTATGTACCTTTGTGTTATAAAATCAAACCTATGCCTCTTTCTCAGAAAGCAGCAGAATCCCAAGCCAGGTTACTGTTTAGCATTGCTGTCCCTTTAACAAGATGTAATTCTTAACTGGATTGAGAAGCTGCTGTAGGCTAACATTATCAGTGAGGAAATAAGGTGTTCAGACCACTGAGACAAAGACATTCATTTGTTTCTGACTGGATCCATTTAATCATCTAGGCAGTGTAGTTGTCAAACCAGTTTTCCTGAATGGTTCCTCCATCAGACACATTTGCATGTTCAAACAGATACAGGCTGATGCAAACTGCAGAGAAATCTACTTAATTAGCATGTCAATAAAGCAACCAGTATTATTTTCCATACTATTGTTACCAGTATTCCTGATTGGTTTAAACATTATGCCATGCCTGAAGTTATTAAAATGCCTTATAATTGCAGTTTCTGGAAACTTAACACTCTGTATTGGTGTATGTAACTAGCAGGTTATGAAAGCGTCTGTACGTGGGCTGTGTTTTTGTAGTCGAGTTTGCCTCTACCCGGTAATGCATTATCGTTAGTTACTGCAGGTACTGGGGTACTGATCAATAAAGCTGCAGAGGTTCAAACATTTGATCTTCCCCACGAATCTGGGTGTTCATTCCCTGCAAGTTGAAATTTGAGATTATGTGAGAAAGCACAGGAGAGATGGTGGGGGAAGCTGTTAAGTTCTCCTAGGAGAACTTGTAGGTGGCTTTCCTTCCTTCCATGAAAGAGCAAGGAGAATCTGCATGGGGGCCCTTGTACCACATGGGTGCACGGTGGAATAAAGCTTGGCTGTGTTGCCAAAGGTGCAGAACTTTGCAAAAGCAGCCATCCTCAGCTCAGCCGTGGCTGCTGGGTTCTTCACACAGGAGGGAGGCAAAGACAAGGGTATTGCAACAGGTGAACTGTGATTCTCCTTCCGGCATACAGTCATGTGCTTCTGTTGCCAAATGGCAATGCATTGGACAAACTGTAGCCACACATGAAACGGGAGGGCATTTATTTATTTATTTAACATATTTGTATGCCGCCCCCTTGCAAACAAGCCTCGGGGCGGCTAACAACAATAGGAAAATACAATTTAAAACCAATACACTATTTAAAACTGGCCCATCTCAAAGTCTAATATAAAAATAGAAATATATAAATATAACAGTAATAAAATATAAAATTAATTAACAATTAAAATATTTCTTAAATAAAAAGGTCTTCGCCTGGTGCCAAAAAGCAAATAACAACGGCGCCAGGCGAGCCTCTCTGGGGAGCGCATTCCATAGATGGGTCGCCACCGCAAAGAAAGCCCTCCTCCGGGTACTCACCCTCCTTATATCTCTCACGGAGGGTTCCCGGAGGAGAGCATCAGCTGCCGATCGTAGGGGGCGGGAGGGCATATATGGTCTCAGGCGCTCCTTTAGGTAACCAGGACCCAAGCCGTTAAGGGCTTTATAGGTAAGAACCAACACCTTGAATTGGGCCCGGACTTCAATGGGAAGCCAGTGTAGCCGACGGAGAACTGGGGTGATATGAGAAACACGCCCAGTCCCCGTCAGCACCCTGGCAACTCTATTCTGCACCAATTGAAGTATCTTGAGAATCCTGTGTTTGATTCAGAAGACAACTTGGTGGGATAAAACTCTGATGTAAAGAAGTGCTTAGAATGAGTGGGGAGAACCCCACTGCAAAACTAGGGAGCCACCAAACAATTAGTAGCCGTGGGAAAAGGGACAGAGAAAAGGAGATGGCCAGGGGAAATAGACATGGCGCTCTCCAGAAGGCCAGAGCGGGAACTCAGGCAGACAGGTTTTGATCAGCAGGACTGAGGTTCAACACCCTTATCATATATCCTTTATAATTCTCAAAAGCAGCTTCAGGAACATACAGTCATGGAACAGTAGAGCTGGGAGGGTCCAGAAGGCCATCAGGTCCAATCTCCTGCTCAGTGCAGGAATGCAAGTTCAACCATCCCTCTCAGATGGTTGTCCAGTTACTTGCTGTATAAATGGCCAATTCCTGTGGCAGCCATTTTGCGAGAGCACCTACAACACACAGCTATACCTACGAGATTCCAAAAGTACCTATTGAAACAAAATGCTTGAAGCCCCCTGATCTAGCTCAGTATGGTAGACACTGTGATGATGGCTGTTCAGAGTTTCATACTGAGGACAATCCAGGGATCGGAACCTGTCTGAATCCAGGACCTGTTAAATCTTCCAAGAGACTCATGACCTTAGACCAACATGCCTGATGAGCATGAAGCATATACATCAGATTTGCAGAAAGCCGGTTGACTCAGTCACACGTTTAGCTTTGCTTTCTCATTCATTCTTTACCATCTGTTCACCACTTGCATGTGTAAAGTACACTTGTCAGAAAGAAACCAGCATTTCTGTACACGTGGCCATTAGAGCATTGTTTTTTCCAATGCACTTTATTGATAAAATAAGTTAAAATACTACTGTTAAAAAAACTGTTAAAATAAGTTAAAATAATTTGTAGAAAAAATAAATATGTATAAATTAGATAATTTTAGATAAACAATAGGTTATGTCAATAAATTATTGGGAGAATGTAGACATCTGGATGCCAGATGTCAGCACTTTCTAGCTGGCTGGAAGGAGGGGTCAGAGTGGCTGAGATGTGGAAGTCCTGGTATCCTGGGGGAAAGACGTTCCTTTAGCCACCCTAATCTTGAGCATCAAGAAATCCCGTGTGACACGGCACAGAAAGCTCTCCAGTGAGCGTAAGATGACATATATTTTCTGATGGTTCTTCCACTGACTGTGGTACCAACGGATCTGAGTGGGACTGATTGCCGCTTTGGACTGGTATTCAGAAGGCAGGTTCATAAGGGAGATCTATGGGGAGAATAAAAGACAGGTAATTCCCTGCAAAGGGAAGCACTCCCTGTCCCTTCTGTGCCCTAAAGGGCAGGTAGGCTCACCTGGTAATTTACATGATGAATCAAGTCTCGGAGGTTTAAACTGAGATCATCAAACTGAGAAATGAATATGGAGGATTTTTTGATCGCTTCATGGTCTCTCAGCTGTTGGACCAACCCTTGATAGAATGGCAGCATTTTGGAAATCCTGGACAGGCGTGCGGCATTCTGAAAAACAAAAATGTTAGGAAAACTCATTGACAATATCCACATCTCCCTTTTTTTCCTGCTTCTTCTCCCACCACAAGCTAAACAAAGACCACACTTCATTCTGAGTCGGACTTGGTCCTTCCAAGAAGGGTGGCATAAAAATGAAATAAATTCTGAGGACAAAACCTGGGGCCTTCTGAGTGCAAAGCCTGTGCCTCCTCTCGTTGCTGAGGGCCAACGCACACGTTTGGGGCCTTCTGAGTGCAAAGCCTGTGCCTCCCCTCGTTGCTGAGGGCCAACACACACGTTTGTCTTCTCGGTTAGGAAGGCCAGTGGTAGAAGCTCCACTCTGCTTGGCCTTACCTTCAGAACTGGCCTCGATGCTTGCTAGGGGAAGAGGGCCTTTTCCGTATAGAGTGCCATCTCCCTATCAGCTTGCCTGGTGCCAAATCTGACAAATTTAGGCACCAGGTGTTTGTTTTCTGGGTCTTTCAGTGCCATACAGGGCATCATCCCAGATTGTAAAACCAAGGACTCAGGGACTTATGGTCTTCCTATGCAGAGCAGGAGAAGTGATCCCACCATGCACAGCTTGCTAGACGGGCTTTTTTGGTCAACCAGCTGAAGCATTTCAGAGGCAGAGGGAAGAAGGCTGGAGAGGCATCAGGGTAGGTCCTATCTTGGCCTATTCAGTCTCCATCCCTCCCCACCCTGCTCACCAAAATGTGCCCTCTAACTCCACTCTGAAGCTGACATCAGGAAGCAGCTGGTGTGTTTCTTTCCACCTTGGCCCCAAGTGTGTGGACACTTTGATTTTTAGTTCTGTGCTTGGAGTACCGCCTCTGGCCTTGGATCTGGGAGTCCAGATTATGGCCTGACACTGACTGACACTCCCCACACTCTCTAGGGTCTATAGGATGACAGATTATTCAGGATTTTTTTTTAACAGTGACTTTTACCACCTCCTGAATTGATTGAAGATGGATACTATAAGTGTGTGTGTGTGTGCGTGTGTGTATTTCATTTGCTTATTGTTTTAACAACAAGGGTATTTTAATGAACGTTGGGATACAGGCATCTCAGATAAATAAATATCCTTACTGGAAGAGAAAGCCATGTGTGGAGATCCAGACTGACTGAGGGAAGCTGTTCCGAGTATGGCAGAAGATCAAACCGAACTCCAGGCAGATAGTGAGAGTGCTGGAAAGAGAAGGAAGAAACCATCTTCTAAGTGAGGTTCCTGACTTTTCAACTGACCACTCTTAGTAAATACAGTTTCCCTGAAGGGAAGGAACAGAAGCAAATTCTTTAGATGGTGGATGATGTAAATTGATGATCTGCAACAGCCGGGGTTGGACCCAATGGCCTTTTTGGCTCCTTCTGACTCTACTATTCTAGGATTCTATGGATGTATTTATTTCACTGTTATCATTTTCTTCCTTGAAGTAGCTAATGGTGGTGTACGTGTTTCTCTCCTGGTGAATTTATATTGATTGTTTATTTATTTAAAACATTTGTATGCTGCCCACTGTGGCACAGCACCTCTAGGAAGCTCCCAATCAGAAATCAAAACTATTGTAAGACCAATGATGCAGCTGAAAATATCACTACCTAAATTCATAAAACAATATGCATTAAAATACAAAAGAAGGTTTCGTGGCATCAATTAATAACATACTTTTTTAAGGGAAGCTCTTCACCTGGTGCCAAAAAAGAGTATAAAGAAGGCACCAGGCGAATCTCCTTGGGGAGAGCCTTCCAGAATTTATATCTGCACAATAGAGCTGAGACTGCCAAAAGTTTTTTGGAGATTTGAAGCTGAGTCCTCTCAGACCTAGCTGGGCACACTAACCCAGGGCTTTAGACCCCTTTCAGCCTCAAGCTGAATTCCATCTTAGAGAAGCTCCTTGGGGAGAGGTAGGAGGATCCAAAGGCAAAAAAGATGGGGGCAAATTGTTTACTGTCAGTAACTAAGAGTTATTTCAGTCTTTCACAACAGGGAAAAAGCCACATAAAAACCAGGAAACCATCAAATGATCAGTGATGGGAAAAGAGGATGGGGCAGGAGAAAGGGCATGGCCAGCTGAGGTTCTTTAATGAATATCCTGTACTAGCTTTCTCACATAATTCAATTATGATATAAAATAAAAGATTCTATTATAGATTTTATACTGAACTACCCCTTGAAGAAATGAATGTACTAAGAACCCTGCTGCATGAGCTTAAATCTGCAACTTTACTGTGACTTTTGCTTCCTAATTGTTTGTGAGAAAAAGATTGGCTTCTTTTTTCTTAAAAAAATCAGCATATTTCTTCCCCTGGGGTTTTCTTTCTCCGCCTTTCTATATGTTCCATTATGCAATTATAAGGTGCTACTGTGGCATCGTACAAGTGTTTTACTGTGATGTCAAGATAGTGAGCTTCTCTACACATGACACTTGTTGTGCACTTGTGATTCCTTGCTCAGTCTGCAGCTTTTTTTACATAAAGAAAAACCTGGTACTGTTTGTGATTGGCAGCATTCTCTTATGCAATTCCGCTTTATTATAGTGCCACCCAGTGGTTGTGCAATGGAACATATAGAAAAGCAGAGAAAAAACCCAAAGGCAGGAGGAAACATGTGTAAAGCAGTTGTTTTTAATTCCACAAAGCATCTGGAAGCAGAAACCTCAGTAAAGTTATCGATTAAAAGTCTCACACTGAAGAAGCCCAATAGCCCCCTTCCCTTGATCTTAAAAAAGGCACAGAAAGGTCCTGGAGGAGGACAACATTGTGCAAAGCAGCCACAAACTACAACGAATGGGGAATTATTAGCACACATTAATCGTGGAGATGTCCTAAATTGCTAACTTTATACTGGACGTCCACTGAAATTGCAGGTTGAGCCCCCACCCCCCACCCCCCGCCACCCAGTAAATAAAAACATTATTATCACAGTATTTTCTAAATCCAGATCAAATATTTTTGTTTACTATTTATGTGACAAAACTTGGAAGATGTTCATCTGTGCTGAAATACAGCAATATTTCTTTTAGTTGCTTGCTGCATTGGTTAATTGACCAAAGGAAAAAGATGATTAACTCATCAAAGCTGCCCCTTACTTAAGACTGCACTCCAATGCACTTTCGTCTGGAAGTAAATTGCAGTGAATTCAGTGGGTTCGTTTCTGAGTAGACATGCATGAGATTGGACCATTAGACTTTTTTTTCTTTTGAGAACTTGGCCAATTCCTGTCCAAAAGATGGTTACATATGCATAAAGGGGAGTATAGAAGCAAAAGCAGACTTACGTAGAGATGTGTAAGGGTCTTTGTGTTCTGGAGAAGGTGCCGTGAGAGTTTTAAGCTGCTGCCAAATTCTTTTTGCAGCTTCTTCTGATGTGGCAGGGTTTCCTCATACCCGGACCCCTTCTCTTCCTGGAGCCGCACAGAGATGGCAGCATGGAAGTAAGAACTGAGTACAATGTGGAGAAGGAGGCTTGTACCTGGAAGGAGACCCAGACAGTCATGAGGAGAAAGCAAAGGTTGATGGGAAAGGGAGTAAATTGAACGCTAGAATATCTGATGATCTGAGACAAGTATCCAGAGCTTGGACTGAATGGAATGTGTACCTTTAGAAATCAGAGGTGCCGCCAGGGTAGGACTTGGGGGCAAATGGCCAGAGCCCGACTTGGCAGAAAAAGCAGACTCAAGCAAGTTAGGCCTGGCTTAAAACATATTGCAATAAATAATGAGTAGACTCTCCCATCTAAAGATGCTGCTTAGTAGAATTTTCCACACCATCCTGGGATTGGATAATGAAAGATGATGTACAAATCTTTTTAATAAATAATAAAAGTGCATAATTCTTATTATACCTGGAGGGCCAGAGTCTAAAATTACATTAATTGCTCCAATGTGATAGTAAGTGGGCAAATTTGGTTTCTAGAATTCCTACCACATCACCTCAGCAGATACACAAATTATCCCAGATTTGGTCTATAAATTGTCACAAGATAATATCATCTGCAGTATTGGAACCCATGTGAGGGGAATTTCACCAAATTTCACCTGAAGTATTTTCTGTGTGGTTTTGGAATTTAAGTGTATTGCTAAATAAAATCATGTGTAATTAGTCAGGTCCAAATCCCTGGATATTCAGCCATGCTGATACTGAATTGGCATTGCCATTTCTCCTTTCAGACAAGCTACTTTCTCATCTGTAATAACTATATGGTAGTCAGGCAAAACATGCCCCTTTTCATGTTGGAAATCATGTACCTATTGAATCTGGCAGGGTCATCTGGGCATGAATTTAGTTTCTCTTCATTTCTGATGAGAATTTGCCAAAATGCACAAATTCTAGAGAAAAAGAACTTGAAATTTTAAGAATTCACTTGTGGAAGAAAATGAAGCTAACAGATATGCCCATTCCTAGGGAAGCCTATAGTGTAACAAATCAACAACTGTTTTCAGATACAACTCAGGATAGTTAAGATGCAACAACAGCCTAAATATTTATAAAGAAAGCAATCCTCTGGTCCCCACGACAGCATCCCAGTGACTGCAGAATTGCTTGGAAACTCTGACAGCACTCTGGCCTCAGACGGGGCTCAGAAATCTGAACCCAGACCTTACACCTTCACAGCTGGCACAGAGAGGTGGCAAAGCAACCTTGGAAGAAAAGGAAAAGGTGGTGTTGCTTTGAGCAGGAAGAGGAGGAGACTGGAGAGGCCAGGATATGAGATATCCTCGTCCTCCTCCAGCCTCCTTTCCTCTATCTCTGAAGTGCCCTTGCTAAATAAGTTGAAAATTTTAAATGCAGGAGAACATAACAGTGGCCACCTGAAGCTGCAGCTTGAAAGGTCCATTTAGCAAAAATCATCAAACATGGAGGATGAGAAGTAATGATTGCCTCCACCACTCCTATCGCCCTTCTTGTTTGAACCTGGTAGGGTGAAGAATTTCAGAAGCCTCAAAGTTCAGGCACAATCACTGAGACCCTGCTATTGCACCCTAATATTCTTATTATTTATGTCCTGCTTTTCTTTCATGAAGCTCAGCATGATGTATGTGGTGGCCCCCAGGAAGTCTGCCATCCAGGCCAGTGGTGCCATCAGAGCAGGAGTTTAGGGCAGACATCCAGGGCTTCGCTGAGCAGAAGATCTCCAGGCCCAAATGCAACAGGTCCACCTGGCCACTTTCTGAAGTAGGCAAAGTAATAGCACATTACCATCTGAAGAGTCCCCCTCCCACTAGGAGAATAAAGTACCTACTGATCAGCACTACTGATCCAGGCAGAGACCAAGCCAAAAGCTTGCTTAGCTTTGTGAAAGTCGTGTCAGCAGTTGCTTTCAGGCCATGCTGAGGAATGTCTTCCAATGGTCCCATAATACCTGTCACCTCAAGTGCTCTAAGTAAAGGTACAGCTGGCCGTCACGGTATCCTTTGTTTTGCTGAGCCACAAATTGTCCCTTGCTTGTCATCCACGGTACCCCGAGAAACATGGCCCTGGGCTCCCTTCAGGGCCACGGAGGACACTTGAGGGCCATAGTGAAGAACCCTAGAAGGTATCAAGGTATCAAATCTTTCTTACCACGCAGATGCATTTGGAGGCTCTTGGATTAGTGGGGTATCCGCCTGTCCGTCTGAAGAGGCAATGTCTGGTCCAGCATGCCATCCCTGAGAACCTTTTAAGCCCAGGACAAGTTTCATTTTCAGAAAATCCAGAATGTCCCACATTGCAGTGAAAATGTCAGCCATACAGTAGAAACACTATTACCTTCTGTTTGGTGATCTTCCTGCTAGTTTCGGGGGAGGGCTTAATAATGATGTAGAGACTAGCTTGCAATTTCCCCTTTTTCTCCTGAGGGAAAAAGAAACCAGTGCAGAGCATTTTGGTAAAGTCAGTTCTTCGACAACCCACGTGAAATGGGATGTCCCCAGAATCTTCGGAGAGCTCTCTCATCCTGGGCTTTTCCACCATCACCCACATTCCCTTGTTTTTAGGTTTCTCTGCTGACTTCTGTTCCTCACTTTTATCACCCCCCGCAAAAAAGATTGTTGCTGATGTCCTCTAAACAAGAGCATTGTCAAAAATAACCTCAGTCCAAAATGTACTTGTAATAATTGGAAGAAAGGAAGACAAAGATCCCCTCAATGCAACTCTTTATTGTCACACTGAATAACGTAAGTCAACACTCCCGTTTGACCTTAGTGACCTCAAGGTCCAACTTTTCTACTGTACTTTTTCAGAAGATAGTTATGAGATTTTAGAGGGGGAAAGGACATTTGCTTGTTCCCTGGCCCAGACCCCAGCACAGGGAAGGGATTGACAATAGCCCTAAAATAGTTACCCAAAGTTCTGCTTTAACAAAGGGTCTTCTTCGTGAAGAAGTTCTTCCATGAAGAGGTATGCCTGAAATCAGCCTTATAGACATAAAACCTGTCCATGTGCTTGGGCATTTGTTTGTGGGGAATGAATATGACTTGACCCTAATCAATATTTTTTCTGCTAATTTTAATTAGATGTGTTGTGCTGGAATAGGGGGACTGTGATTATAGCCCTTTTTTCTGCCTAACCATTCTTAGGATCGCACATTAAATAAATACCACCAGCAAAGGAGGTGTGCCAATGAAAATGTTGCATTGTAGACACCCATCTTATTTATTTATTTAGCAAACTTATATGCCGCCCCATTCGCTGAAGCCTCGGGGCGGCTTACAAACATAAATAAAATTACCAGTACAATTAAATATAGAAACATAGAAACAGAGAAACAGAGTGAGTCAGAAGGGGCTCCTGGGCCATCTAGTCTGACCTCCAGCACCAGCCGGCTCTGCTCATGACATGTCCACCATGTGCATGTCCAGCCTGTCTTTGAACACCCTCACTGATGGGGCCTCAAAATTGGAGACATAAAATAAAATTGGAGACATACAAAATTGGAGACAAAATTGAGAGCCAGTGTGGTGTAGTGGTTAAGAGCATGGGACTGGGACTCAGGCAATCTGGGTTCTAGTCCCCGCTCAGCCATGGAGCCAACTGGGTGACTTTGGGCCAGACACAGACTCTCAGTCCAACCTACCTCACAGGGTTGTTGTGAGGATAAGATGGAGGAGGAGATGTAAGCTGCCTTGAGCCCTTTGTAGGAAAAATGCAGGATATAAATCGAAGAATAAAATAAATAAATATAAAATTGGAGACATCCTGGCCAAAGTTATTAAAAGCAATAAATAATATCAACAATTAAAATGACGTTTAAATAAAAAGGTCTTGGTCTGGCACCGAAAAGCAAATAATGACAGCGCCAGGCAGACCTCTCTGGGGAGCGCGTTCCATAGGTTGGGCGCCACCACAGAGAAGGCCCTCCTCCAAGTACTCACCCTCCTAATGTCCTTCACGGAGGACTCCCGGAGAAGGGCCTCTGCCACTGATCTCAAGGGGTGGGAGGGCACATATGGACGTAAGCACTCCTTTAGGTAACCAGGTCCCAAGCCATTAAGGACTTTATAGGTGATAACCAACACCTTGAATTGGACCTGGACTTCAATGGGGAGCCAGTGAAGCTTCTGGAGGACTGGAGTCATGTGAGCACAACACCCAGTCCCCGTCAGCAGCCTGGCAGCTCTATTTTGTACCAACTGAAGTATCCGTACTGTCTTCAAGGGCAGCCCCACGTAGACTGCGTTACAGAAGTCTAGTTGGGAAGTTACCAATGCGTCTGTCACTGTCGCCAGGCAGTCGTTCTCCAGATAGGGACGCAGCTGGTGAATCAGGCAAAGCTGAAAGAAAGCGCTCCTCGCCACCGCTGTTACCTGAGTTTTAAGCAAAAGCTCTGGATCGAGGACACTCCCAAGCTGCGGACCTTGTCCCTAGGAGGGAGTGCAACCCCATTCAGGACAAAGTCAAGGTCCCCATCCCCGAAGCCTGACCCGCCTACTAACAGGACCTCTGTCTTGTCTGGATTGAGCTTCAGTTTATTGGCCCTCATCCAGCCCATTACCTCGGCCAGGCACCGGTTCAGCACAGCCTCACCTGGATCGGTGGAAAACGAGAGGTAGAGCTGGGTATCATCAGCGTACTGATGATTCCGCAGCCCACACCTCCTAATGACCTCTCCCAGTGGTTTCATGTAGATGTTAAATAGCAAAGGGGACAAAATGGATCCCTGTGGAATTCCATGGCATAGCTGCCATGGCGCAGAGCCAAAGTCCCCCAGCACCACCTTCTGGAATTGGCCGTCGAGGTAGGAGCGGAACCACTGCCAAGCAGTGCCTCCTACTCCCAGTCCTGCTAGCCTACTGAGGATACCATGGTCAATGGTATTGAAAGCCGCTGAGAGGTCCAGGAGAACCAACAGGGACGCACTCCCCCTGTCTCTCTCCCTGCACAGGTCATCGTACAGGGCGACCAAGGCAGATTCAGTACCGTACCCGGGTCTGAAGCCGGACTGAAATGGGTCCAGATAGTCAGTTTCATCCAAGAGTGCTTGGAGTTGTTCCGCCACCACCCACTCCAACACCTTGCCCAAAAATGGGATGTTGGCCACTGGTCTATAATTGGTGGCCATCTCTGGATCCAGGGATGCCTTCTTTCGGACTGGTCGGACTACCATCTCCTTTAAAGGGGCAGGTACCTGGCCATCCCTCAGAGAGGTGTTGACAAACTCCAGGATCCAGATCCCTATCCCATGCTTGGCGTTGTTAAGTAGCCAAGAAGGGCAAGGATCCAATAGGCAGGTGGTAGGATGTACTTGTCCAAGCACCTTGTCCACATCATCAGGCCACAGTAACTGAAACTCATCCATCAATTTTGGACCAGACGGCGACATTGGTATCTCTCCAGAAGACTCTGGGTCACTAGTGGAGTCCAGCTCGTGACGAATCTGAGTGATTTTTTCCTTAAAATGCTTGGCAAAGTTGTCACAGCGGGCCTTCGAGGGCGGTACAGGGTCTTTCTTAGGACAAGGACGGGCCAGCCCTTGTACCACCCGAAAAAGCTCCGCCGGACGGCATTGTGAGGAGGCAATGGAAATGGAGAAGAATTTCTTTTTCGCCAACCTCATCGCCACAGCATAGGCTTGATAGTGAGCTTCTTCATAGTGCATCTTCCAGCTGCATCAGTCTATTTCTTCCTTTCAGTTGGGTATCTAACTCTTCATCCAGTGGGAACATTGTAAAGGAGCACAGCCAGAATTGGGATGATGAGAACAAAGGGGCATTGCTGGATACATTGGCCTTAGTTTTGCTGCTGTTATCTCCTGAGACCAAGGGATGACAGGTGCTTGCTGATGTTCTCACTCACAGTTCTGCTTCTTGAATCCTTGTCACTAGAGATGTCAGGAAACAAACCTGGGACTTTCTGTGTGCAAAATGGTGACACATGTGGCCTACCATACTGCTACATGATTCTTCTGCTGGAGAAGTGACAGAGGTTTTGCAAATGCCTTGCCAGAACAGAGAGGGGTGCTGCAAATGTGAAAATCTGAAGATCTGGCAACATGTATCTTGGTGTTCCAGACACGCTGGAAAGAATAAGAAATTCTGAATGCCGGGAGATTGTCTCCTAGAAGTCCTGGAGAATTAAGTACATCTCTCTGTTCCTTTCCCTCACTCCCTTTGCATCAGCTTCTTTTCCCTATCCATTGCTAAGCTACTTATTATGTATATTATTTATAGCTATATCTATATAATCCCAGCCTTTTTTCTTGTTTACAGATAATTCTGCAAACACATCTGTTGTTCAGTCTGCAGTCCTATAAACATTTGACCAATGTATTATTCACCCTGTTGTGACACAGTTCTGAGCAAACATGCAGATAACTTACTCATCTTATCAAAGTAGTTACACAAACTCAGAAGCAGCCACACTTTTCATTTGCAAAACTAACCTATGGGTATTATCCAGTGCTAGCCCTATATAGAAATGAGGAGGGTAGAGGTGAGTCAAAATGAGCTTAATTTTAATTGGTGGCTTAATCTGCCATTAAGTCATTTGATTCATTCATTCATTCCATTTCTATGCTGCCCAGCAAGTGAAGCTCTAGTTTGCTTCTTTAAATGATATACACAGAAGGCCAAGCTAAAACTGCATTTCCTTTATCCTTTGCGGGTGTATATTTGTGCTATTTGTATAACATATGTGGTAAAGCAGCTAGAGATTTTTGTTTGGGATGCCGGAAACCATGCTTCCAGTTCTGCTTCACGTTGATTCATAACGCAACGAGCGTGTCATCATGCTGTGTCAACTATTTCTGGATTTCTGCATGACTGCTGGTTTTCTTTTAAGGGGCATCATTTCTGTGATCAAGAGAATGGAGCAACTCCCCAGTGTGGTGCTCTTTAACATAAGAAAAAGCAGTAACAAGTCATGACAGAGTTGTACTAAATCAGGCATGATGGGGACAGAAATATTTTCTTCTTTCTTAATGCTGCAACTAGGATCCTGCACTACAGTTGGATGGGGAGAGATTCAGGAAAGGCAAAAAGAAGTATTTCTTCACAGTTACAGGACATAGTAATAGCCACCAATACTGATGCCTTTGAAGTATTGCTGATGACCCTGCTTACTTCCTCCAAAGAAGCATACCTGCTCTTATATCCAGAGGGATCGACCTGGCTTAGAGATTAGCCTCATTCAGGAGTTCCCCTTCACACATTGTTGTGTGAAATGAATAGCAAGGATATCCTTCATTTTTGACTTGTCCTATGGATGATTCTGAAATGCTGGGTGTGTCTCAGCATTTGATGATTCTGTATTGTGGAAAAGAAGCCACTGTTACGACAGAATATAGAGAAACAGAACGGTTTCCTATTGGCAAAGTCATCAAATGCAGGTGTATTTAATCACCCTAACAATTCAATCTGTATCCAGAAGGTATCATAAAGAAAGCTGGATTAGGATCAGAGGAAGCAGTGAAAATTGGTGGAAGATCTATCAATTGTTTAAGATATACAGATGAAACCGTATTACGGGCAGCAGCAATGAACGGAAATTACTCCTGATGAAAGTGAAAGTGCAGAAGCAGGACTGCACCTGCGTTTTAAGAAAAAAAATATGATTATGGAAGTATTATGCTATGTTAATATCCTCACTCAAGATAATGAAATGGTGAAAGATTTTGTATATCCTGTCTCAGTCATCAATTGGGATGAAGACTATGGCCAAGAAATGAGAAGACCCAGGTTAGGAAGAACAGCAAGGAAAGAACTAAAAAAGATCGTCGTGTAACGGTTTTCACTGGAGATCGAGGTCAAGTTCACCGATGCTATTCTATTCCTGCTCACTATGGATGGACATGAATGCAGGACAGGAAAGAAAGTGGGTAAGAATTAAATGGATATGTTCGAACCATGGTGCTACAGGAGAGCTTTGTGAATACCCAGGCCAAGAGAAAGACAAGCCAGTGCATCCTAGATCAAATCAAGCCAGAACTTGCCCTGGAAGCAAAATTATGACTCTGAGGCTGCTGGGTTCAGCACCTCATGAAAAGGCAAGACTGGGTGGATCATGATCAGCTGTTTTACATGTCTTCTTTTTTATGAGGTTTTCTTTTTCTGCCCTTCTCTGTATTCCATCACACAAGCACAAAGTGTTGCTGCAGTATAGCTAATTGCAAAAGTACAGCAGCTTGTCATTTCAGCCCATTCTGCTGTATCCAGATAAAGTTATACTTCCCTTGAGCTGAAAAACAGTGTCGAGAAAGAAGCCCGCAAAATGTGTGGGAGCGGACATGTGAAAAGGGGCTGTTCTTAATCTCAAAGCAGAAGCCTCACAAAAGTGAAGGCTTGAAAGCCTCCCATAGAAAAGCCCAACACCAGAAATGCTTGGAAAGCACGGGAGAGGCCCTGGGAGATGAAGACATTGTGTAAAGCACCTGCAAGGTACCTTGAGTGAGGAATCAGAAGCACACAATCTGTTGCCTCATGTGGAGAAGCCCCAAGAATTGTCTGTCATGGAGTCAAGATCTAGAACAAGAGTACCGAATGTTTTGCAGAACTACCATGAGATTTCACTCTGTGTCATATTTCTATTCTGACCTGCTTCCAAGGAACTCACCAGGGCTGTCACATAGCTTGTAATCTGACATTTATCCTCAGAAATGTTTGGATTGCAAATGAGAGGCACAGAGGTCAAGATACCGAACAGCTCAGTCATACATTCAGCTTCACTGGTGGGGGTGGGAGTGTGTGTGGATTTGAACCCAGGTCTCTCACATCCACATTTACCCAGTGGTAGGCAACCTGGTGCCCTCAGGATGTTTTGTGTGACAATTCTCACATTTCCCTTGACCATGCTGCCAGGGGCTGATAGGACTTGTTAGCCATAAGCATCTCGAGTTCAGCAGATCATTGACCCCACTACCGTAACTACAGAAAGCTACAACCGTTTCAGTTAGACGCAGGCCTAGAAACACCTTATTGCATGACTTTGGTGACCTTGAATGCTCAAAATGCTCTCACATCTTTTGCATCTTATCAATAATCCAGCCATTAGACACAGTGAAAAGGATTGAACCTGCTGTAGATAGATATGGGCTGCTTACAGAGGAAACTTTTGTTGTGAATTTGTACTGTTATAATCCTCCTCTTTTCTTTGTCTCTTTTGTTCCACAAAAAAGAAAAAAAAATCTGTCGAGCAGGGGGAACGGGAATAGCTGTGCAGTGCCTTCTTATGGACAGAACCAGAGCTCTCTGTCAAGAAACACACAGGACAAAAGAGGGGCAAAATAGCTGGCGCTCTTTCTTTCGCTAGTGATTGTTTTGAATGGTACAGGGCTGGTGTGAAGGGGAGGCACGGCCTCACGCCTGCTGAGGACATGCATATGCTACAGACGTCTTGCTTGTTGCCTCTCTGCCCTGCAAGGAGTGATTCTGGCAGTAAAAAGGCAGACTTTCTGAGGAAGGAGACCTACTGAGGGCATCTTGTCCAGGAACCTTGTAAATATGCACTGAAAGACTGTTTTCTTGCTCTTCTGAAGACGTGCCTTCTCCCTGCCCTCGCCCTGTTGCCAGCTTCTTTTAAGTTTAAACAAAAGAAAATGGCAGGAGAACCTAATCAGAAAGCTCCCAGAGAATAACCATGAGAGGCATCGCCTATCACACACTTCTGCCCATTCTCTGAAGAGGTGTTGAAATTGAAGATGTCGGGGTGCTTACAGCTGCATCCTGAACTTCAAGTCCTGCATTAAGCAGAGCACTGGGACAGAGGATCGTCAAGATCCTTTCCAATGGTATTGCTCAGCATTATTTCCATTTGTAGGTTGCATAGACTCAGCAACGGGACTGGGGTCAGCATATGGCAGTCGGGTGGGCAGCCGGTAGACATCTGGCAAGGTCCACCGTTCACACTCCCCAAGCCCTTCAGATGCTCTACTCAAGAGTCACTATTTTTTATTTGTTATGATGCTGCTGGCATGGCACTGCTATTTACATTTCTCACAACTGCATTTAAATGAGGCAGTGGTGCTCTGGAATAGGGGTTAGGAGTGGGGATAATTTGCAAGAGTGAGATACAAAGCAGGGGTGGGAAACTGGGGATTTTAAGTAAGTAATGCCATTGGAAAATCCCGGGCACCAATGTAAGAAATGTAAATGTGGGGGTGGCCACTGGGTTCAAAGCCGTGGAGTCAAAAGCTGCTGAGTAACTGCGAGAGGTTCAGCTTTTATTGCTCAGCACTCTTGAGCAATCTCAGGAGTCGCCTGCATGGGGAAGCCGTTATGACCTTCTCCTCCGTGAATTTGTCCCATTCCCCTTTAAAGATGTCCATACAAGTGCTCATGTGAGGCATGTCATGAATGGAGCTAGCTGGAGCCGGGGGTCAGACTAGATGGCCCAGGAGGCCCCTTCTGACTCACTCTGTTTCTGTGTTTCTATCTTGCAAATTCCATAGGTTAAGTATGAGCTCCGTGAAGAAATAATTCCTTTGGTCCACAATCTTCCAGCAATCTGTGTGTTATATCCCCAGGTTCTAGTATGTATGTATGTATTAAAACCTTTTCTAACCTGTCCACCACAGATATCTCGGGACAGCTTACAAAAAATTATGTACCCTAGTATTATGAGAGAGGAGGAAAAACATCTCCCAATATGCTTTCTCCACATAATTTTGCACAGCACTGGTATATTCCCCACCCACCCCCTCACCTTTCTTCTAACCTAAATAACCTAAATATTGCAGTCTTTCCTTATAGAACTGCTCCAGCTCTTGATCACTTTGGTTGCCCTTTTTTCATCTTCTCTGATTCTGCAATGACTTTTTGAGGCGTGGTGGCCCAAACTGCACAGAGCAAGCAAACTGAGCTCTCCCAACTCTTGCTATCGAGTTGCAACCACCTTTGAGAAAAAGGATCATGCTGTCAGCTTATAGTTTGAATTTATATGGGAAATTTAAATGGGCTCTATTTGAAAAGGCATGTGGAATCAGACCAAAGGTGCATCTGGGCCCACTTGCTACACATGGAGGCAAACCAGCTGCTCACAGGATCCCTCAAGCAGGACAGGTACACAGGTTAGCATAGGTTGCCGTAGAGCTACAAGCCATTGACTAATTTCATTTACATTTTAAAAATATAGTTTTGTGATGTTTATTGTTCTGTTCCATGTTGCATTTCACTGTATTAGCTGTTATTCACCACACAGAGTGCTTTGGGTATTGAGTAGTATCAAAATAAAATAAGTAGTAATAAGAAATTGCAGGGCTATGTACCATGAGATCTCTATGCAGCTTACGAGGCTCCTCCACCCCCGCTTTGTAATAGCATAGAAATAGAAAATGGGAACTACAGTGGTCAAAGCTAGTTTCCTAGAGCAGCAGCCGTTTCTGAGCAGGGAAGCAAAGAGTCCCTTGAACTCCAGCCCGAAACTTACCATCAGCTGGGGCTTAAGTGGGAATCTTAACTCCCGGGTTCTCCCTCCCAGCTTTAACGCTGGAGTGAAAGCAGGATTGGGCAAGAGGTGCAATGCATCATGCATGGTGATTTCTTGCAGCCGTCTCTGGTTAGGTGGCAAAAAACACCAGCAGCCAGTGCGAATACCAACCACGAGGCCTCACGCGCTGCTGTACCTGAAGGGCCTCTATTTGAGCTGGCTGGCTGGCTGGCTGTGGCCTTCCGAAGAGCCGGCCAAATGACTTGACAGGATTTCGAAACAACGGCTGTGAAGCAACGCCACCAGGGCGAGGGAGTTGCGCCTCACCCTTACAACGAGGTCTGCTCCTCTCCACTGATCTTTGAAGTTTATATTTTGTAATACCAGGTGATATGATTGTTTTAATGTATCTACATTTGTGCAGATCCCATCTTAGAAGAAGCAATTCCAAGACTGGTTGGGAGGTTCAAGATCAGTGGTGGCACTTTTGGTATCTGCCAGGCTTCCCACCCTTCCTGATTTTTATTCTCAAATTTTTTTTTTTAAATACACTTACTAAAAAAAGCAAGCAAGCTGGGATACTGATGTACTGGCTTCCAATGACATCTCTATTTGGGTTCAAGGGTGGCTTTGTGTTTCAGTCCTCACATCTGTCTTGCACTTAAGGTTCTTAAGTAAGTTCTTTTCTTTTCTGTGCTCATCAGTCTGCTTTCTAGGAAATGAATGTTTTGTGGGTGTGCTGATCAACCCCAAAAGAGTAGGGAACCTAATCCCTCTTGTTAGATAAGTCCTAACCTCTTTCACAATTATGACAAGAGGAATAACTAATTTTTATCAAGCAATTCAGAATTTGATCCCTTATAACTTGGCTCACTTGCTTGAGTCACTCTTTTCCAGGGTACTTCATTCTGTTGAATAATTCTTAATTCTTCTGCAGCAAGCAGAAGTCTGGCTTATGCCATTTGTGGTGTACATAGAGCTCTTGGGAGCATTCCTCCGAAGAGGAACATCACATGCCATGATAATGAAATTTGCCTTTGTCATGTATGAACGGATTGCAAAATTGCCCTACAGATAGTCATGCTGATCCATGAGGAAAAAAACTCCACAATTCAGGAGAGAAAAATCACCCAGAGTTGGGCAATACATTTATCAAGTTCAACCAAAATGCTACAAATGATTGTGCAAGAATTCAACTTCTCAGGAACTCTTAAACAAGATTTAAAGATCAGTTTCTTCTCACACCCCCTCCTTTTTATACCACCTAACCTGATTTTTCTTTTGCTCATCATCCCTCCCCATCCCTTTTCCTTGTGTGTTGTATCTTTTTAAAGTTACAAGCCTGGTCCAAGGATTCTCTTGTTTACTGATGAACTGTAAACTGTTCCAAGACCGCTCCTCCCTCTTTTTATTCTGAATGGGACAAAAATACTTCGAATAAATGAATACTTTAAATAAATAAATCTAGACTCTGGATTTTGGATTTCCTTTCCCAGATTTTGAACTTTGTAGCATGTGAGGAGCTTTTCTTCTATTTCCCTTTTATTTGGGGCTGTTTGAAAGCTCCCCCCCCCACTCCCCAAATTTTGGTTGCAAATAGAAGCACACCTAAGGGAATCAAGACTCGCTGAAATCATATTTTCTTCCAAGTAAAATAAGCTGAGAATTGTCCTGTGTGACAAAGCTTTTCTTTAATGGAATTTTAAGGAACTGAGAGCAGTTTCCACTTAACATACCTATTAAATATGTATGGACTTAATACTTTCCATAGAGCACTATTGGCTCAATATAGTTGACATTCACCCTACTTTGACACACCAGAAAAAAAGCTTTAGAATGAGAAAAAGCAAAAATTAGCTGCTGTCCAAAGGACTCTGATCCTTCTTTGGGGGTTAAAACTGTGGCCTTATTTAAAGCATTTTTACTCCATGTTCAGCTGATAATGGCTCTAAGAGCAGCTAACAAAGAGCAAAATGAAACGTTTATTTCAATTGAGGAAGTCCCATTAAAGGAAAAGGGACTGGGAGGAAAGAAGGGAAAAAGCTCCATTGGGCATTATTTCTTAGTTACAAAATAATTTTTCTCTCTCCACCCTGCAAATTGTTTTAGAGAGAAATAAATATAAGCAGATGTAAAACCAATCAGGTAAAACTCTTTGGATTAATCGAGCAAGATTTCTTTAATTGGACAACGACCTAAAACAAAAGAAAAACAGCCCAGACTGTGTGACCCAAGAGCATGAATTATAGCCCTGTTTTCCATGGCTTCAGCTTTCAGTTTCAGGCTGTCATTGGTGTGTTCTGAGTTCCACCAATGTATACTCTGCACTTAAGGGACACAAACCAAAACATACAAAGAAACCTTTGATACAATCTTGCTTCCCATTTGATGTTCTCTGGATTGTGGTTCAAGAAAACCTGCTTATCTGTTAAGTCAGCCCTTGTCTTTCATCAGGGAAAAAGAGAGGACCGAGCAAGCTTTCACGCAGGTTGGTTCTGCAAGTTTCTGTATCTAGTACAAATACCGGGTCTCTTCTCAGGCCAGCTATCTCTCTGCCCTAGCGGCACAGAACCCCTGGCCTGCTGGGTTCCCGCAGGTTGCTCAAGGGGGGCAGAGCTTGGCCTGAAAATCCCAACACCTGGAGATAAGATGGGAAATGAGAACAAAAACGTGGGCCACAAAAGACTCAGCCAATGCAGGAAAGAGTTGACCAAGTCAAGTCTCTGTGCCGACTTGGCAAGGAGAAGGCTAAAATGGGCCAGGTGATTCCATCTGTGGGAATAACCGCAGGCACCGATATCATCTAGCCCTCAGAGGGCCCAGAGATGGGGTAGCCTGCCCCCCACTCCCACGTACTGTTCTCCACAGACACTCTGCCCATCATCTATCGTGAGAAACATGCTTGTTGCAGCTGGGGAAGAAGTACAAAACAGGGCATGAATGCACCACCACAGGCATTGATCTAACCCTCCCCATAAACAGGAGATTACTCAAGAACTCAAGTTCAAGTTCATTTATTGTTTTACTTGTTTTAAAAAAGGATTTTTCAGTGTTTTTCTTTTTTTAAAAAAAATACTGTTCAGATCCTTAGAACTGCAGCACTGGGCCTTAAACCTCTCCCCGACCCCCCTCACTTAAGTCCCAGAGGGTTGCTGAAAAGCTTCCAAGTGCCTCTCCCAAATGGAGAAAATGACCTGCCCCCCAACCACCCCCACAAGCAGGGATCTGGGTGGGAGCAGGGGAAACAACCTTTTTTTTAACCCTTAGGATAGCCTTCCTCAATCTGGTGCCCTCTGGATGTTTTAAACTACAACTCCCAGCATTCCAGGCCATTGGCCATTCTGGCCCAGGCTGATCAGAACTGAAGGCAGAAACATCAGGAAGGCACCAAGCTGGGGAAGGTTATGTTAGGAAGACATCCCGGAGCTGTTTATACACAGAGAAAAAAGAGCAGGAATGTGACCCAGAAAGTTTTAGCCACGTGACTTATGTCCCCTCTGAAAATGTGGGAGGGGGACTTTGCTGCCTATCAAGGAGCCCATTTAATGGCATGTGTTGACTCCCCCAAACGTGGCCCAGCTGGAACTCAAGCAGAAAGCATCACTGGGAGGGGAATGCAGGCTTGATAGTGCAGTAAAGTCTTTAGGTGTTCCTTAAAAAGTGAGAGAACTCTTCACAGTGATGTCAGAAGTATCCTGCTAAGATAACAGTTTCAACTCATTCTCTTCCCTACTCATGAGACCCCACTTTTAAACATTCCAAATCTTCCTTTTCCTCTTCCTGTAGAAAGCCCCCCAACCAAAATACACTTCCAAAGAATATTAATATTATTAATAGCCATGCATCCCCTGCCTCTGGAAGGGCGAGGTGAGAGAAATCCCCAACCTCAGAAAGGTCCTCGCCGCCTCCTCCTATGCCCCACGGAGCGGGTGACGAGGGCACCTATTAATTCATGATCAGTAAAAGTAACTGGAGGTGTCAAGGGGTTCCCTGTGCTAGCAGAAGTGGGAGGGGTGTAGTTTGGAACTTTTTTGGACCAGCAGGACAGAAAATAACAGGAATCATCTTCCCCTTTCAAGGTGGCGAGGGAGTGAGTGGGGGAAGGAGAGAGAGAAAGAAAGAGGAGTCCCACAAGGATAGATCCAATCTCCGGTCGGAATGGGCACTGCACCTGAGGAAGGGGTGGGGGGAAAAAAAGCAAGGAGCAGGGATTAACAAAAGCTGTGTCTTTCTCCAAACATGGAAGCAAACAATTGCTTATGAAAGCCACATTTTATTGACATTTCAGCCCTAATTCGGCCATTCAACTAGTGCACTCTTGGATAGCATGGGAAGAGAAGAGAGCTGTGCACATCATCCCCACTTGCAACATCCCTGCCCTTGTCCGGCAGCAAGATAAGCTCTCTGTATGTCGAATATGTGAAGAGCCATCTGAACTGTGGCGGGAAAGTTTTTTCAGTTCAAGCACTGAATTCCCACCTGGAAAAGTGTTACATTTAACCAGAAGGCAGATATACCCAGAAGCAAAATGGGCATGGCCAAATTGGTGTTCTTGACTATTTTAAGCCTTGGAATCTACTCATAAACAAAATGTGCTTATATTTTAGGAGGAACACAAGCTGGAAACCGTACACCTTGTTGGGAAAGTGTCTGCCAGAGAAATGTCAAGCATGAACTTGTGAAACCCCACACTTAATATGTTTTTAAACCAGTTGATCCAGCACAGGCAATTTGTGACCCTTCAGAGGCCTGGCCTACAATTCCTATCATACTTACCATTGGCAATGCTGGCTAGGGCTGATGGGACTTGTAGGCTGAAATGTAAGCCTAAAGGGCTGCAAGCAATTATGCAAGCAAATAAATTGTCTTTAGAATTCCCTTTCCTAATTCATTTCAACCTGTGAGGTAGGTTGGGCTGAGAGTCTGTGACTGGCCCAAAGCCACGCAGTTGGCTCCATGGCTGAGTGGGGACTAGAATCCAGATCGTCTGAGTCCCAGTCCCATGCTCTTAACCACTACACTACACTTTTCCCAGGCATGCCAACCCTTCACAATCTCAGCAAACCAGAAATTATCTAATTTGCCATAGTTTCCTATTTCCTCTGAACCAGCAAACAACTGTTACCAGCTTCACAACAAACCAGCATATTAAACGTTCAAGTCCCAGAATGGGCAACCATAATATCCTGGTTTGGATGAGAGAATCTGATGAATTTGAGATGCCTTTCTCTGCGGTGGCGCCCCAATTATGGAATGCGCTCCCCAGAGAGGTCCACCTGGTGCCATCGTTATTTGTTTTTCGGCGCCAGGCAAAGACCTTTTTATTTTTTATTTAAATCGTATTTTAATTACTAATTGTATTGGTGAGAAGTGGGATTTTAAAGGTTTTGCTGAGATGCACCAGGGGGGAGGGGGAGGCTGAATTGAATTTTATGTGTTTTATATTATGTTGTAAGCCGCCCCGAGGCTCTATTGCAATGGGGCGGCATAGAAATGTTTAAATAAATAAATACATACATACATACATACATACATAAAGGTGAGATGTGGGGCTTGTTTGCTTGCCCCTTGGTGTATGCAGCAAATGGCTGATTCGTATTTTGGCTTTGGGAGCTGAGAAATGATCTTGGGCCTCCTCCTCCCCACTGCAAAGCTCTGGCCCCTAAAGATGTTCCCCGTCCCGCTCCCCAGGTACTTTTACCTTGATACTTCCTGGCCCAGGCAGCAGGGGGAGCTCATTCGTCCCCAGCAGTCATTCCTCTCACTGTGCCCTTCTGGCGTATCTGAAACAAAAAGGCAGCCTTCAGCAGGTGTCCAGCCTTGAGCCGCGCCTGCTTGCTGCGTCCTCTGTTCACCAGGGCTGGATGGAAAATAGAGCTCCGCCCAGACCTGCGCTTCACTTCCTTGTGGGTCGTTTGTGAAGGCTCTCAATGCTTTTTTAAGCAATCCGTAATCAATTACAGTTGTCCACTTTGCATATTGCTGAAATTGTATTCATTTTTAGAGCAAGTCATCGAAACCTCAATACCCAGAAACCAATATCCTTTAACCCCAAACTGAAAAAGTTCTTCTTGTCGTAAGCCGCCCCGAGGCTTCAGTGCGATGGGGCGGCCTATAAATATTTTAATGAATAAATAAAAAGAGATCCACTGAAACAAAAACAAGAAACAAACAACCCCAAATGTACCTCTTCTCCTTTTCTCTTCAGGGGGAACAAATAGAAAGAAGGCAGGACTTTTTAAAATAGTTGTATAGGAGAAGGCTTTCTTATGATTAAAAATTACCTGTACACATTTACAATGAAAAAACCCATTCTGCCAATATTAATTAAAAACAAATAGTAAAATAACTGACAACTAAGGAAGTTTAAATGCAAAAGTAAAGAGACTTCTGCGGGGACAACTAATTCGAGGATGAAAAACCCAGGCCTAACAAATGTTGTCTGCTGCCTAATATTAAATAGGGCTGTTATGCAATTAAGGGAATCTCAGTTGTTCAAGTGGGTTTTAGAGCCAGTTAAGAGTGTACCTTCTATGCATGTTGAGAAAGAAAATGTGCTGAAGAGAATTGTAGGACCTTTCTCTGTCTAAACACAAGTATTAATGTGCCCACAATCTGCACTAAGTTTGCATTGTGATGTTTCAGAGTGGGTCCCTCCTGATATATCACAATTCCTATCTTTCCCAGTCATTGGCCATGTTGGCTGAGGTTGATGGGAGTCAATAGCAGCAGGGCCACAAGTTCTGCATCTATGGTATTCAAGCAAAAATATTAGATGGTACATGTCTAAGCTGCAGTAGGGTATCATTCTGGGAGAGGGCAGGAGACATTATTAAAATCCTAGGTATTTTAAACTACTTCTTACATCAGGGATTACTTTTTAGGAGACTTTGAGCACAATTCAATGCATGTCCAGGCAGAAAAAAAGTTACTGACTGCTGGTTGTCTGGAAATTATGATGTATCTTAGAATACAGGTATCTAGAGATAATTCTCAAATTATTCAACATAATGTACTCCTGGCAAAGACATATTTTGATTTGGAAAGATAAGCACCATTTAATACGAAGCTAACATACTTAAGATGAATATCTTACCACAGGTAATTGATATATTGCATAATAATGCTGTATATTTTCCACAGACATATTTTCAATACTGTGTGCAGCATTTCTGAAGTCTGCATGCGTTGGGGTTAGACTTCACCCTGGTTTTTGCTTAAAGAGGGTACAGCTGCCCATTAGAAAGGATGAATTTAGGTTTTTAGACCTTAATTTGGAACATAAGACTTATCTATTATCTCATACTGGTGGCTGGAAGATACCTTTTTCATTTAATTTTCTTCCATAGATGCTTTGGAGTCAAATGAATGGCCACTTCTCCTCAGCTGGATGGCTCCAGGATCTAGGCATGCTAAAAGGAGAGGAGGAACTCCACCTGCCAGTTTGCTGATTAGAAAGACACAGGCCATTCATTTTGGTCTCATAGTGCTGCAATCTGGCCCTTACTCTCAAGCCAAATTAACCTTATGGGACACACACTGGACGTCCATATGCGCATGCATGCACACGCTTGCACTTGTGACATGCCCAACTGGTTCCCCTGCCTTCAAATACCTCATCAAGCTCCTTCTGTGTCTCCTCCTCCATCCGCCGGATATCAGCCATGCTTAAATCCACCCACTTATCCAACCAGCAAAAGAGCTGCCTGTGGAAGTTGGTAAAGAGGCGTCGTTCTTGCTGTAAAAGGGAGAAGCAAAGTGTCAAGAAGAAAGCGGGGTGAGATCCCTCAGGCAGGGAATGCCCATCGGCAACCTCCCTGGAGGGGACTAAGCCCCTGAGTAGGGGCCGCATTCTGCAGAGTCTCCAGAACAAGCTGGGCTCTGGCTTTAGCCAAGGCATTCCCTCCGTCCCCACTAATAAGAGAGGAAAGCAAGTCTCAGATTGTATTGCCCTCCATAACTCTATCAAGTGCTACTATCCAAACTGGCCACTTTCCCAAATTGATTTGAGCGAGCCCAGCCCAAACTTACCTTGTGGATAAACTTTTCTACTCGGCCTTGTAAGCCCCACCAGCGGAATTTCACTGTCACAAGCTTGTAGGCACACATGTGGGGGCAATCTTCATTATTGGCTAGTTCGCGCTAGCAGAGGAAAGTTGCAGGGGAGAGGTTGGAAAAAAAAAAGAGATCCACAGGTTTAGGCCTAGACATTTCCAAGCACAAATGTGGAAATTCCTCTTAGGCTAGGGGTGGGCAACCTGTAGTCCTTGGAAGCCAAATCTGCCCTGCCTGGCCCCCATTCATGCCTCCCTCCATATTCTGCCACCCACAGACACACACAGGGTATCACTGCGGCATGCCCTGCTTTTAGAGGAATGAGGAGAGAAGGCATGGTCCAAGTGTGAAGCAGGGTGGGGAAGGCCGCTGAATCCGTTCGCCTGATTCACTTCTCAAAGCCTCCAGCTGGAAGGGTGAAGCTAGCAAGGTTTTTCTGGCAGCTGTCAGGGGATAGAAACAGCTCCAAAAAAGCCTTGGATCTTTACGGAACTTTCCAGCCAGTTCTCCCCGAAAAGGAGAAAAGGTGCGAGCACCTTGGGATAGGGGTTTGCAACGGCTACAAACGCTTGGGAGGCTAAGCAGGTCTTCCAGATGTCTAGGATCTTGCCACCCTGCTTTCCTGAGCATTGACCATGCTGATGGGAATTGCAATCCTAAACATCTGAGGGGGAAGCATGCTTGCGCTACCATCAACAGGAAATATGAGCCACAAAGACCAGTTAAAGAGGGGAAAACACCCTCTCATTTTTCCAGGGAATTTTGGAAAACTGGAGGAATGAACCCCCCCCCCCCCACACACACACACACTTTTTAGTTCCCTCCCATTTTTTCATATTGTTACCAGCAACTGAGCTTCTCTTCAGAAGCCTTCAAGGGACTCGAGTGACCTGGAGTATATAAAAGCAGCAGGGTGGAGATAGCGAAGGGTCGGTTCTCACATTTTGCTGAGTGGACATACCTTCCAGTCAGGACCGAGAGGACCTCTGCCAGTCTTCATGGATTTGAAAAGTGCCGGGTCTTCATCTGGTTTGTAATCCTGGGAGGGAAAGTGAGAACACAAAGGTGACAAAGGTCCAGCAACATCAAAAGCCGAAAGGTGCCCCCCCCACCCCATTCAGGTAGAAAAGCAGTCAGAAATGAAACCAACCCCTCCTGACCAAAAGACGGCACAAATCTCAGTCCAGGAAAAAGCCACCCAGTTTCCCCATTGTGACTTGCACAGGAGTCCATTTTTCTAAACTAGATAAGGATGGGGGGGGGGGGAGATCATCTCTAAAACAGCCTTTTCCAACCTGATGCTCTCCAGGTGACTACAACTCCCAGTACTGTCAACAAGCACTGAGGGCACCAGTTTGAGAAGGCTGCTGTAAAACCAAGGAGCTGGCAGAAAACAGAGGGATGCTGGAACCAAGCATCCCCACAACACATTGACAAAAGTACAGCATAATTGATATAAGCTTTTGCCACCACTGTGGTTATCTTAACTCTTGAGCTGCCTTCCCCGACCTCATGTTGTCCAGTTATTTTGAACATCAGCTTCCAGCCTTCCTGATCACTGGCCATCTTGGCAGGGGCTAATGGGAACCGATGTCCAAAACATCTTGATGGTACCAGGTTGTGGAAAATGGCTCTGAAGGCATGGAGAGAAGACAGGTTTGCATTGCCTTGGTTGTGGAGGACTTGCTCAGAAGCACCCCTCAAAATATTCCAGGACTCAAGTTTTCTTTAAAAAAAAAGATTAAGTGGACTCCAAGTACAAATGAAGCCAAAGTTGCTCCATAGTTTTGAGTGCACTTCTGTCAGTTTTAATCCCACAAATAAAAGCAAAAACACAACACAACAGGAGCCAGTGTGGCGTAGTGGTTAAGAGCATGGGACTGGGACTCAGGCAATCTGGGTTCTAGTCCCCGCTCGGCCATGGAGCCAACTGGGTGACTCTGGGCCAGTCACAGACTCTCAGCTCAGCCTACCTCACAGGGTGGTTGTTGTGGGGATAAGATGGAGGAGGAGAATTATGTAAGCTGCCTTGAGTCCTTTGTAGGAAAAGGCAGGATATAAATTAAAAAAAAACAAAAAACCAGCAGGGCTATATGCTCACACCCAAGGCCAGAAAGAGATATCTCAATTTTGCATCATCTCTGAGAAGGAAGGGTAGGGACTAAACAAAGAGAGAGACTGCCAGGAAAATAGGAAGTTTCTCAGAGGCCTTCGGTAAGAATCAATTCAGGGACAGAAGAAACGTCATGGTACTGCTCTCTGAAGGTATTCTAGCTAGTGCAATTTCACCCTGTCTCCAAATGATGCAAACACAGAAAGGCCCTCTTGACTCATGTTCCCATTGCTGAAGACAGTTTCTTCTTTTCTATCAGAAGTTGGGCTAACAAATGGGAGAGCTCCTTCCCTCCCAGAATTCCCCCCAGCTTCCATTCGCAGGTCTAGCCATTGCCAGATGGTCCCCCAACTGCCAAGCACAAGCTCTTACATCATCTGACACTAGCGTCCGGTCAGCAATGTCTATATGAACCACCTCAACATTTTTCCAAGTCTCTGCATCGAGCCCATGGACCTGAAAAGGAAACACAAGGGAAGGCTCTGCATTCACGTATGACTCAAGAATCTCTTATGGAGAAATATGTTAGTCAGAAAGAACAGTCTGGGGCACACTGGGAGTTAGAAGCCATTTTCCTGTCTTAACATGCATAGGATTGAGCACTCAAGTACAAAAGACAGATTGAGGCCCCGTGAGATTTAGAAAAGATTTTCGTTGGTTGTATGCATGGTATGATGGCACATAATGTTGGTGAAAGTTTGGAAGTGGCTTGCTATTGGAGGAGGAAGAGAAAATTTGGAATATATGCAGCCATAGGAAAAAAAAGATCTAATTCAATGCATATTTTTTTTCAGAGAAGCTGGCTGTTCAATATCCAGATCAAGTGATTGAGCAGTCATGGATATTTTAATTGTTCAATGGAATGGGATGTAATTAAAGGTTTATTGCACTTTATTTTTGTTTAAATGTAAGGTATTTTCTCTATTGGTTTCCAAGTATTAATATTTATGGTATTTATTTATGAAAAGCAAATAATTTACACACACACACACACACACACACACACAGAAAGAGACTTTGGAAAAATGAACTCTTAGAAACCTTTGAGGTCACCTCTCAGCTTATATATTTATGCAAACAGACAAGAAATAAGATGTATTCTGCAAACCTGTCCATCAGCTGAGACCACCTACAGCGGTTTTTCTTTCAGATGCCCAACAAATTAATTATAACATACCAGTTCGGGGCAGCCAATGGGAGCTGGTACCAACACATCTGGGGCCACCAGAAAGTGCAAAGCTGGTGTAATTCTCAGAACTTAAGCAATATGGCAAACTCCTTCTCCCTTCTTCTCATTGCTTCCATGCTCTGTTTCCTATCTGCCTGCTTACTCCGCACCATCTCTGCCCCAGTGGGATGGATCCAGTGTTAGTGTAACTTACATTCCATTTTTTTCCAATAGAGCCCCCCATACTTTCCACTCCCCAGTGAAACCCTTTCATTCCAACATTAAGTCTTCCTCCAACTCTGCATCAGGCCTTTATTTCTCCATGCCTCACTGAAACAGTCATAGAAAGTACTTAGCAAATCCTGTTATCTGAAATTCTCATTGTATATTTGCGAATTACATAAAAAAAATCATGGCGCTCATTTAACATTATTTTTAGGCCGCCTTTCTAGGAAAAACTCTCAAGTTAAAAATTATACAAGACTGTTACAATAAAATTAGATAACATATTAGAAGTGGGGAAATGCAAGCAAATATAAGGCAAATTTCAATTCTAATCATTGGCAGCTGAAAATTTTTTTAAAACTGGAAATGTTGATTCTCTATACAAAGACTCATAGTGCTTAAGAAATGCATCATTTTTAAGATCTTTTAAAGTGCTTTCTTTGCTGCTTCATATGCAATGTGAACTTATCTACCCAGAATATTCAATAATTCATAAGTACCACTGCAGAAAAAATGCAGATTTTAATTAAATACCATTTTATTTTGGAATAATAAAATACAGGATGGATGTCTCAAATCTTGCTATTCATAAGTAGAATCAGGCACTCTCATTCTGTGATGTGAAATTCAAAAGGTTTGTTTGCATGCCTGCCCACCCCTCTCACTTACATTGTCTTGGTCACCTAAGTCTGGTTTATGCCATGTTTCAATTTTGACGAAGAAATCATCTTTCATGTATTCATTCTGTCAAAAAAGGAAAGGGTAAAAGGATTAGTCCTAATCTCTTGCGATAACCAGAGGACCCACAATTTCCAAAGCTACACATAACTGGTAGCAAGAGGATACACAGAATTCTCTGGGGAACTCTCTGTGGGTAGCACAAGAACGTGAATATCCCAGGATGGCTGTATCGGAACTTACCTGTGATAGGATGGGACACAGATGTGGCCAGGAGGGCAGAGAAAATGTGAGACTGAGTTGGGAAAGGGGATAATGTAAAAGCATTCTGTGTCCACATGCCTGCCCAGAGTTTCCCTTTTCCAAGTCACTTACCGTAATAACTGGAGTAGACCAGACCAAAACGGGGGAGAGGGAGAGAGAGGGAGAGAACATGTTAGTTCAGCCCAAGTAGACTTTTTTTTAACTAATCAGATTGAGAGACAGTTTTCTTATCCAAAGCTGAAACTCCCAAACACCAGTTTACCTATAAATCATACATGCTATTCTAACACAACCATGTACTCAAATGGTTTGACAGTCTTCCCTGACCTTGGGTCTCTGAGTACCTTATGATAATCTTGACCAGCATGAAGGAATAGTGCCAGGTTAGGGAAAGCTGCTTTGCACTACAGCCCTATTCAGAAGTACCCCCACCCATGCCATGAACAGAAGCCCACCCCTCACTTGTGTCCTCATCACCCGTTTTGGCAGCCCTCTACGCATTTGCTTGATTACAATTTATTTATTTGATTTAGATGCCTCCTTCCACCAAAAGTAATATATAAAAACATGCTCAAAGCAGTAACAAATCCAAAGTTAAAATGAACGTTGTTCCAATGTTCATTAAAATAAATAGATGAAAAGCACAAATTGCCACCAATAAGTCCCTGATCCAGCAGAACCTGCCCCAGCAGCAGCTCAGCTCAAAGCAACCTTGCCAGCCGGTGAAAGGACAGCAGAGAGGCAGGCAATCTCTCCTTTCTCAGCAGGGAGTTCTAATGCCTAAAAGCAGCCTCTGAGAAGACCTTCTCCGATGCCACGTAACAGGCCTCTGGTGGCAGTGGGGACAAGAGGAGGGCCTGCCCTGGAAGAACTTAAAACCTTGCAGCTCGCAGGGGAGAAGGTGGTATAGCAGTGGGGCTGAACATCTGAAGCAGAGAGTCAGCCCTACCTGGGCAGATTCCTCACCTAATTTACACCTCAAAGGAAACTACAGAAGCAGAGAAGCTTCCCACTGCGGACCCCAATGTGTGGAAGGCTGCAGAGCCAGGGGGCTCATCCCCTCCCTGATTCTGAATATGTGTTGTTGTTGTTAGTCACGAAGTCGAGTCCGACCCATCGCGACCCCATGCACAACATTCCTCCAGGCCTTCCTGTCCTCCACCATCCCCTGGAGTCCACTTAAGCTCACACCAACTGCTTCAGTGACTCCATCCAGCCACCTCATCCTCTGCCGTCCCCTTCTTCTTTTGCCATCGATTGTTCCCAGCATTAGGCTCTTCTCCAGTGAGTCCTTCCTTCTCATTAGGTGGCCAAAGTATTTGAGTTTCATCTTCAGGATCTGGCCTTCTAAAGAGCAGTCAGGGTTGATCTCCTCTAGGACTGACCGGTTTGTTCGCCTTGCGGTCCAGGGGACTCGCAGGAATCTCCTCCAGCACCACCATTCAAAGGCTTCAATCCTTTGGCGCTCAGCCTTCCTTATGGTCCAGCTTTCACAGCTATACATTGCAACTGGGACAACCATAGGTTTGTATAAGGCATGTAACTGAATATTTATGCAGGAACCCTGTTTAGATTTACAGGGTTGGGAAAAATTGTCCCCCACCACCCTGGTGTTTTGTCTTGTAACTCCACTGACCCTCAGCTATGCTAAGTAAAGCTGATAGAAGCTGAAGGCCAAAACACCTGGAGAGCCACTGGTGGCCCATCCCTGGCTTAGTATGCGGATACAAAGCAGACCAGCTCACCTCTTTGGCTCCCCTGGGAGTTTCCTCTCCCTCTGACACTAATTCTCTGGATCTGTGGCATTTCAGACAACCTTGTGGGGGAACCTGGGGTTCTCCTGAAGCCAGTCAGGCCTCTTTTGCCAGAAGTGGTAGCAACAGACAAGTTTTCCTACCAGGAAACCATGTCAAGCTCCCTGCTGCCATAGACAGCTAGAGGAGAGAGCACTGGGTATCTCCTGCACCAGCCTTCTCCCACCTGATGCCTTCCAAAGTGTGTTGACCTACAACTCCCACAATTCCCAGCCAGGTCAGCCATGACCACACTGTAGTCCAACACATTCTGAGCGGCATAGGCTGGGAAGGGCTGCCCTTGGTGAGACTGTCAGTTAAGGAAGGAACGGCAAATGGAGGGTAGGTCAGTCCCAGAATCCTCTGCCAAGGGGTGTTGTGGCAGAAAAGCAAGTATTATTTGGCTGAAACACTGATGGGAAAAAGTTCTCTTGAATGTAGAGAAAACCCACCACTCCAGACAACGTCCTTCCCTGCCAAGACAAGGTCCTTCTTGTCTTTTCCTGATCCCTCTCCAGGGCTCACCTGTTCGGCAATAGGGATAGGCATTCCAGGCTCTCTCGTGGACAATAAGGGACCCCTCAGGGGCAAACATCTTAATGAATCCTGGAACTTTGCTGCAAGAGAGAAAACCAGGGGAGGTCACAAAAGCAGGCCCAAGGCTTGGGATGCCCATGCCCCAGAGCAGTTCTTACCTCTGAAGATGGTAGATCTTGTGGGTATATTGCCCCCGCTCCCCCTCTCGCTCATAGGGTTCATTTGTGAGCACCTCAATCCCTTCACCACCACCAGTGTTGTTTTTGCTGGCTTCAGCCACGGAATACAACTGCCCCACTTGGTACTGAAGAAGACACAAGAGAGGAGGGGTAAATGCTACTAAGAAGGCATCAGCGCTCAAGGAAGAGATCAGCCACAGAAATCCTCCCCCACTTATGTAGTGGGGGAGAAAGATGCTTGGGACTCTGTAGCCGGTTATGTCAAAATCAATGAAACAAACCCACTTCTCCCCACAACCTTGTACCAAAACAAGTCTACATGAGTGTCAACTTCCTACCAGCAGTGTCTATAAGAAGTGGCTTACCTCCTCCACTGAGCAAGGCAACACTACCCGGCTGGTTTGTATGAGGAGCAAAGGGAGAGAAGAAGAGGGAAACAAGAGTTAGATGAGGCTCCCAAAGCATTCAAACCCTCCCATTCTAGCACATCCTAGATAAAAAGCACAGACATCACAGTATTTATGCCAGCGTGGATTTAATTGATATCTCAACCAACATCACTTATAAAGCACTATGGCACTATTTGAACAAAACAGCAATCCTCTATGAGCTTAAAAGTTGTTGTGTTTACCAGACCAGGTTGATATCAGATTCAGATTAGATTTATTGTTGATTCAGCTGAGAAATACCTGAAAAGAATTGAGGTATTTTTGCTGCTTTAAAGAAATCACATTCTCAGGTCTCTAAAATGATGCATTACTAATATATTCTCTGTGTAGTAGAGCCTCAAATAAGAGGTGCAACCATATTTACAAATGATGTGTATTCCCTCATTATGTTAGAAAACTATATATGCTGGATAACCTTCTAAGATTCCAGAATTAGTAATTGATGAAAGAGGGCATTTTTCTATACCAGAGTTGCCCCCTGTCCCATTTGAAAAAAATATTTCATTAACCAGGAAAAATGACAAATCAGATTGTGAGGATATAAAACTATTAACTTCAGGAAAACTGCTACAAGCCAAT
Source organism: Varanus salvator macromaculatus (assembly GCA_023646645.1). NCBI lineage: Eukaryota > Metazoa > Chordata > Lepidosauria > Squamata > Varanidae > Varanus > Varanus salvator. The sequence goes on from JAIXND010000781.1 coordinate 6,307,863, forward strand.
CTAACTATACGGTGCAAAGGAGGATATAAAAGACCAATATACAGGCCATGCACAGGTTACCATATTTACCATCTTTTAATTGGTACCCAGCACAAAAGATGAGAGCCAGTGTAGTGTGGTGGTCAGAGTGTTGGACTGGAGACCTGGGTTCTAGTCCCACTCAGCCATGGAGCTAACTGGGCAACCTTGGGCCAGTCACTCCCTCTCAGCCCAATCTATCTCACAGCATTGTTGTGTAGTGAGGATAAAACAAAGGAAAGACCACCAGACTTAAGTGCAATAGGATAATAATAATAATAAGCCGGTACTTGCTCACTGGAACACCTGGCAGAAGTGCTCTTGAGGGGTGCCCTGAGACACCTTTAACAGCCACACTGCTTGTTAACAAAAGGGGGATGAGGGCTGTGGCCTCCAACTCCAATCAGCTCCATCCAGCATGACCAACAGTCAGGGATAGCAGCTGTAGTACAACATAATCTATAATGTCAGATTCCCCACATATTGCTATATTTACAGTGCAATCCCTGCATATGTCTGTCCAGAAGTTTTACTTATAAGACCCACTGAGTTAAATAGGATTTACTCTCGGCCACTGCAGCCTGAGATGGAAAGAGCCATGATGGCAAAGGGGTGCATAAGGGAGAACTGGATGCCAGGAGTGGGCCTGCAACAAAGTTCTAGCGGGACAGACCCAGTTTTCTTCTCTTTCTTTTGCGGCCAAATTATCTGTGCCAGGTAAGCTGTCATTCCACCCCACCCCACCTTTTCCTTATGAATCAGTCTTTGCCCCAACCTGCCAAATGCAAAGCAAATCTGCTGTGAACTTCCCTAAAACAGTGCCTAAGCATGATTTGTGGTATCGCCTTGGCACCACAAGTATCCATGTTTGCTCAGAGATAAGTGCTCCTGAATTCAGCAGGCCTTATTCCTGACATAATGGTACAGATAATTAAAGCCTTAGGTACAAAGTTGGACTGTTGATCTGATCAAGACAGTCTTATTCCACATCCGCCCCGCTACTGAATTCTTGAGTTATGATTCAGAAACACCCTCCCACCCCCAAACGTCCGATCAAACTACAGAAGAAGAAACACCAGCAAGTCATTTCTCCAGGGAGTAGCCCGCTTGCTTTCTACGGGGAAAGTACGTTGGGCGGCCTTCCCCGAGCTGGGGAAGGCCGGCTGGTGGAATAAACTCGAGTTCCTTCTCTAGGATCGGGGGCGGGCATGCCGGGATGACACCACCCTCGCCCCACACGCTGCTTCCTGACAGAAACGTAAGAAAGTGCTTGACTGCAGAAGGGAAGGCCTCCCTCCCCGCCACCGAACAACCGGATATGAATACTTATATAAATACACGTATGTGTATGCTGATACATGATACATGCATACATACGTGTGTGTGTATGTACACACAGACACACACACACGGCACAGCGCTCAACAAAGTGTTAGATGCGATATGAAAACGAGCAAGCATGAAGGGGGCACGCAAGAGAAATGGGCAGCCATATGTTGTGGGCTCCGCAAACTGGCTGCGCCCGCCCCTTCCCAGGAGAGCCCCCCGCCCGCCTCCCGCGCCCCGCGCCCCTCAGGAATGCCCACCCCGCCCAGTACTCACTACTCCTTGATCAGCACCATCCTCCCGTCCCACCAGCGCCCCACACGCCAAAAGGCACCAGCCCTTCTCTTCCTCGTCCCACCCCGGCCATTGACGCCACTTCCGCCCTTAGTCCAGTGCCCGCTCAAACAGGCCGCCCACGGCCACTTCCGCCCTCACTTTGGACTCTTTCCCCGCTTCCTCTTCACTGGAGCAATGAATGACTGACTGGGCTGAGGGGAGGAGCAAGCAGCAGAGCGGAGGCCGGACGCTGGATCCCTGGATTGACAGCTCGAGGAGGATGGAAAGTGATGGGTCGCGCCGGAGGCGAGGCGAGCGAGGCTCCACTAGGGGACGCGCTGGTAGAGCTGTTTTTCCGTGGAACTTCGCGCAAGAGAGTTCCTCTGAGACATGTGAAAAGCGCCTTTCACTCACCTGCGTTGAAAAAGGGAAAGCGCAGCAACTCGTGTGCATGGGATCAAGGGACAAGACTAAGGCTGCATGGAAGAATTTTATCTATTTACTTTATTTATATCCTGCCTTTTTTCTTGCAAGGAACCCGGGAGGGGGGGGGGGCTTACATAACCCTTCTCCTTCCCATCTTATTTTCACAACTACCAGTGAGGTAGTTTAGGCTGATAATCAGTGGCCAGTTCAAAGTGCTTTGGTGAACTGCATGCTTTGTGGAGACCAGACCCCAGGCCACCTGTGTCCTAGACCAGTGATGGCAAATCTTTTAGAGACTGAGTGCCCAAACTGCAACCCAAAACCCATTTATTTATTGCAAAGTGCCAACACTACAATGAAACCTGAAAACTGAGGTATTAGTTTAGAAAAATCAACTCACAGCCAGTCCAAACATATATATATATATATATATATATATCCTTGGCAGCGCACTGACCAGCCACCCAAAAGCTCAGACAACTTGCGGCTAATGAGTCACATCTCATGATGTCATCGCCTGGTGCCAGGACTCCTTTCCGAGCATGCGCATGGCCCCTATGTGCGCTGTTATTCGATGCTCGGCTGCTGGGGTGATGCTGTGGCAACTTGGCTCGTATGCCGACAGAGAGGGCTCTGCATACCCACTGTGGCACATGTGCCAAAGGTTCACCACCACTGGCCTAACCCTAGCCTGGTGCACTCCCCTAACCCTAATATAGGAGTAAAATACCATTGAAGGGGGTGATTTTTCTGAGTAGCTTTTTCTGCACAGCTCATCTTTTTTGCCCATGCCAAACACATTCCAACCATCAAATTATGCCAGGACACCTCGTTTTTCTAACCCTAACCCTACCCTGGTGCACACCCCTAACCCTAATATAGGGCTAAAGTTCCATAGAAAAGAGGGCAATTTTGAAAAACCCTTCCTTGAGCAGCTTTTTCTGCACAGCTCAACATTTCTGCCCATTCTAAATACATTCCAGCCATCAAAATTATACCAGGACACCTCATTTTTAGAACCCTAACCCAGTGATGGTGAACCTTTCAGAGACCAAGTGCCCAAACTGCAACCCAAAACTCACTTATTTATCACGAAGTGCCAACACTGCAATAAAACCTGAAAACTGAGGTTTTAGTTTAGAAAGAACAACTCACAGCCAGTCCAAGCAACACACACACACACATATATATCCTTGGCAGCTCACTGTCCGGCCATGCGAAATCTCGGACAAGTCGCGGATAATGAGTCATGACGCGTGACTTCATCGCCTGGTGCCGCTACTCCTTTCCGAGCATGCGCATGGCCCCTATGTGCGCTGTTATCTGATGCTTGGCTGCTGGGGCGATGCTGGGGCGACTTGGCTTGCATGCCGACAGAGAGGGCTCTGCATGCCATAGGTTCACCACCACTGTCCTAGACCAACACGTAACTGCTAAACTGCCGTGGCTCCCAGCACTGAGCCATGTGCCACTTCTCTGTTTTGAAATCATTCACTGGATATTCATTTTGTTGATGCATGCAAGGGCTGGGTGGAAACAAGTCTAATCCTCCGGAGCAAGTGGTAGCCTTCCCAATGTTGGGAGTTCAAGTCCCATAGACCCATTGCACCTACTGGCCAGGGCACAGGGGGGCTGTGTCCAAACTTCTACTGAGCTCCATTACCTGTCCCTGTTCTGCAACCTTGGCCTGGTGCCACTGAAATATGTTGGACTTGGATATGTAGGAATACTGTCACCTGTGCCTGCCACACACACAAGCCCAGGCTGAAAAAATGTTGGCAACTTAGTCCAGAATGAAGAATGCAAAATGGATCTAGTTCTAGTATGGGCATTGATGGGAATTGTTGTTCATCATATCTGGAGAGTACCTGACTGGGGAAGGTTGGTCCAATAGGTTTACACAAAAATTCCTGCTTCCTTCTATGGACCTGAATGGGGCCTATTCCATTTATCAAGCTCTTTTCAAGACCAGGTGTGTCAGCTCACAAAAGAGATGATTTTTTAAAAAAGAGGTTTATTGATTGGTTGATCAATGATTTGACAAAGAGGTTTTTAGTATTCTGTGCTAACAGTTCTTAAATAATTAATAGTCTTCTTATCTTATTAACGGTCATGATAACCTTCAACAGCCAGAGGAATTAAGTGCTGAGCTGTTAAAAGAAATTATAATTTATGGTGTTTTTATCATGGAGATGTAACTGCATTTCTATTTAAATCCTCACATTTTGTTTCTCTAAATTTATTATTTATTTAGGAAGCTTCTATGCCACCCCATTTGCTGAAGTTATAAATTTGCAAGTATAACTCTAAATTAGCATAAGCAAGTGTTCTGAAATCTCTCCCCATTTCTGACCTCTCTTTTGATGTTGGATAACTGGACACCTTACAAGACATTGGCATTATTACAGCCAGGGCCCAGTGCATCAGGACAAATTTTAGAGGCATTGCCCAGGAATTTACTGATTCCCACGGTCTTCCCTGAACATGCACTGAATATGTATTTTTGCTCCTTGCTATTTGTTGTTCCTTTGCTGTTCCTAATGTTGGGCAGAAAAGGCTAGCTTCAAATTCTGATATCTCTAACTCGATTGCATCCCTTGTGGGAAATCTACCAGTTTGGGAAGGAAAGGAAAAGGAAGGTGAGGGGTGTTTAGTAGTCTGGAGAGTACTTGGATGACTTCTGGAAAGGGAAATTTGATAGACTGTAGGTGGAAACCAAGTTTTAAATTTTTCAAGTGGAAATCCAGGTTCTAAGGTCAGCGGCAAATAGAAAAAATCATTTGGAAACTCCGAGGTTTCTTTTGCATTCCAATTGGCTGAACATTATGGGATGGGCTGAAACAACAAGCTCAAAGCTCGTTTCCTGGTGAACCTTCCTGAATGAGGCAATTTGATTGTAGTGAGTGTTGCCCTTAAGCTTGCAGAAGGAACAGAGATGAAATAAAAGAGGCTTCTCAGGCAGTCATCTGGCAACAGGAGCAAGCCTTCATCTTCCAGAATTGCTTCACAGGATACTCCAGGAGGCCAGTGCTTCCTTTGAGGAGAATTGCAAAGCTCTCACACTCAGCTCTGAAGGGGCACCATGGCTACCAAATTGGACTACACTGAAGCCCTACACAGTTACCATGGGATCTTTCGTAGGTTCCCACTGAAACTGGTCCATGGGATCCCCCTGATGGAGCCCATTGCTGAACAGTGGGCTCCAGTTGAAAATTTCCAAGCGCGACCGGATGACCTGGTCATCTCGACTTATCCCAAAGCAGGTGAGATACCCATGGGGAGAGACTCAGCTGGGGTGGGCAGAAGGTAGATGCCCAGGTATTTCAGACTGTAAATCCCAGAAGTTCCTGCCAATACAGACAAAGATCAGCAGAGCTAGGAGCTGAAGTGCAAAATGCCTGGAGACTGCTGTCCTAGGGGGCTGGGGGCTATAGGAGTAGGGTTAGGGTTGGAGAAAATGGCTGGAGCCAAATGTGGGGGAGTGGAGGAGGGGGGCAGCTTCAATCTCAGTGGAAGCCAACCTCAAAAGCTGTTGAAATGCTCCCCAACTACTTGTATTACTCTGAAAATGAGAAGTGAGTTCTGTCTTTGACTTCAAGCATTATTATACTTGAGGCATGCTTAGAAAATGGGCTGCAGATAAAGAGATGGTTTTGTTCCGCACCTTTTGGAGGCTGCGTCCTTGATTGGTCTGATTTGGCTTTAGAGTTGCTCACCCATTCATGACATTTTATGTTCATATTTCTGGGGCTTCTAAAGAGAGGTTTGTGGAAGATGTAGGAAAACAGGAGGGTGGGAGGGAGGTGGAGAGTTTACATCTCTTGTTACCACATGTGATGGTCCCAATTCAGATTGGGGTCCCATGCATGCTTATACGCAGTGCTATTTTTGTAAAAAAAAAAAAAAAAGGTGCCGCAACTCACGACTTGGGGTCACACTTTTACACAATGGTCGTCGCCGGCAGTAAGCACTCAGCGTGCGACCATACGACCGATCCCAAGCCAAGCAGCGTCCCAAGCCAAGTGGTGCCCTCACAATCAGTGCCGACAATCAGCGCCGACACACAAGCAGCCCGCAGGCACTATGTTAATAATTTTTGCCGCGGATCTGCTACGCCCAACAGGGCGATTCACAATCACCTGGAAAAATCCATCAAAAAAAGGTGCTGGAACGCCGTTCCGGTGCGTTCTATGACAAAAAAAGCCCTGCTTACACGTAAGCAAGGAAAAAGGTGGGTAAGCTGCATGCTGCTTAATGGATAATGTAGTTTAGCCCTCAGTTTGTCTGGCAGAATTATATATCCAAATAAATCATATAGTTTTACATTTTTGTATACCAAACTTCAAATTATATTATTACATGACAGGCCTAGTATGGATTACAGACTGGATTTTTAACTTCAATGAAAGATGAATGAAATTAGAAATTGCAGACCTAGAGGAAGGAATACACAATCAACTATGGGCTATAGAATGAATTAAAAAGCATTGATGCCAAATAGTAGTTACGTATTTAGAGATCGTCTAATAAAAATTTGATGCTCCAAGAGGAGACGAATAAGCTCTCCAGTCTCTCCTGTCATGTCCCCAGTAGAAGCATACTGTGGAAAACATTCTAGCAAAACCAATACTTGTATAGCCCGTGCTTTTTTTGTAAGAAAAATGGTGCCGGAACTCATGAAATTATTTACCTTTCACACATAGTCAATCACTGTACACACACCCACACATGTCAGTTGTGTAACGAAACATCACAGTCGCCGCCCGCAGTAAGCACTCAGCGTGCGACCACACGACCAATCACAAGCCGAGCAGCACCACAAGCTGAGCAGCACCATCACAACCAGCGCGGACGAAGTACGCATGCATCGGACTCGACACACAAGCAGCCCGCATGCACCATTTTAATGATTTTGCTGCCAACCTGCTACGCTCAACAGGGCAATTGGAATCCACGTGGACCAAACATCAAATTTCCAAAGTTACTTTTAAAACTTGGAAGGTGCTGGAACTCTGTTCCGGTGCATTCTATGACAAAAAAAAGCATTGCTTATAGCATACTGTATATGGAGACATTTTCAACCAACATGCACATTAAGGCATGGGAAGAATTAAAAGTTGAAGGAAAAAACATAGAATGGCTCCTTTATCATCAGCAAGCCTCAATAGTAAAAAAGGAAATTCAACCTGGAAAGGGCATATTAAGAAATTTGACAGACTTTGAAATTATAATTAAAATCAATCAGACCATCTCCTGGGACATATTTATAAACAGTGGACTCTTCAAGAAGAAGTATCAGCCCATCAATAGGAAAGCTTATGGTTGAAGGACTTAAAATTTACGACATATTCAGCACTAAGAGAAATTTGGTGTAAGATGTATTTCTGCTGGTATATTACCCTGAAAGATATACAGAAAATGGACAAGAACTATAATGGAAAATGTTGGAAATGCAAAGAGATAGATGGGCCATTTTTTATATGTGGTGGACATGTGACAGAATGTTAAAAATTTGGAAGCGGATACATGCCAAGATATAGAAAATACTTAAAACTGACTTTCCAGTGAATGCCAGGAACACGTTACTGAGTATTGTCCCAGTTGTTGTTGTTGTTGTTAGTCGCGAAGTCGTGTCCGACCCATCGCGACCCCATGGACGACATTCCTCCAGGCCTTCCTGTCCTCCACCAGAGACTATCCCAAAAGTTATGTCAGAGTTATACAAACATATAACAGTGGCAAGAGTGATAATTGCTTCAAAGTGGAAAGCTGAAGACAGCTTAGCTGTTGAAAAGTAGGGAAACAAGCTAGCTGATTATGCAACAATAGCAAAGCTAACTAGTTATGTCAACACAAGGCCAGTTGAAGAATTTAATCAAAGTTGGAAGATTTACTTTGAACAATATAAATAATGGTTAAAAAAATATGATTTATACAAATGTTTGTGATTTCATCCGCACCAAACCAATGTTGAGACCTATAACTAATTGTATAGGCTGGATAAATACATGACTGAGAATTGAATGGGTGGGAAAGAAGAGAGGTTGATAGAGATCTTTGTTTATTGTAAATGTACTTAAAGGAGAAGTTGCTTGTTAAATCTTTAGAATGACCCTTGGCTTCTTTTTCCCTTATTATTATATAGCCTTTCCCCCTTCTATTGTATTTCCTGAAAACAAATAAACAGATTAGCAAAAACAAAAGTGTTTCAGCAGGAAATGGCTCTCAATGTGGACAAAGGGAAATAGGGTGAGACAAGAAATATCAGCCTATTTTAGCTGAAAGGTCTTCCTGCCAGCATCCATGCCTTAACTTTTCAGAATGAGGGAAAAGCTGCACAAAACCCAGCAAACCCAGAAGGTTGTCTACAGACCTGAGTTTATTTTTATTTATTTATTTATTTTCCGATTTATATCCTGCCTTTTTCCTACAAAGGGCTCAAGGCAGCTTACATCATTCTCCTCCTCCATCTTATCCCCACAACAACAACCCTGTGAGGTAGGTTGGGCTGAGAGTCTGTGACTGGCCCAAAGCCACCCAGTTGGCTCCATGGCCGAACTGGGACTAGAACCCGGATTCCCAGTCCCACGCTCTTAACCACTACGCCACCCTGGCTCTCCACTGCTGAGCTACTGCTTACCTTTGGGGATGCTTGGACTACCTGCAATTTGCTAGATAAAAAGGGAGCACCCTAATTATTAGTTATTTTTGGACTTTCTTCCTTTGTGTCTTTAGGTACTACATGGATGCAAGAGATTGTTGATCTGGTCCTGGCCGGTGGTGACGTGGAAAAAGCTAAGCGGGCACCTGTGTATGTTCGGATCCCATTTCTAGAAATCTGCTCTCCAGGCTCTATACCTTCAGGTGAGCCCAGGAAATCCAGGTGCCAAGGTTGAGCCACAGCATTTTGGTGCCAAAGACAAAATGGCACCTACTCCCGTTTCTTCTGCAAAAGTCAACGGAATGGGCAGTTGGGTGTTTCTTCAGTACTACAACAAGGTCCGCTTGTGCTCTACACCTGAAGGCAGCAGGTCTGCTTAGCAGAGCAGAGCGTTTGACCCACAGGTCTCTCCTCTGACGGCTTTCTGCAGCCTCCCAGCATCTGCTGCCTGAAACGACTGCCTCACTCTGTCTCATGGTAGGGCCGGCCATGTCCCCCATCCTGCCTTCCAAGCCAAGACTGACCCTGTTGTCTGTTCGCAGGGGTGGACTTGTTGGTGAATGCCCCATCTCCTCGTGTGATCAAAACCCACCTTCCCTACCAGCTTGTTCCTAAAAGCTTTTGGGAAAAGAACTGCAAAGTAAGTGGGACTTACCCTGTTCCTTCCTCCCGTCATGTTCGACTCCTCATACCTACTCGGCAGCATCACATGTTTCATTACTTCGTTTTGGCCCTTTGCAGATGATTTATGTTGCTCGGAATGCCAAGGACAACTTGGTCTCCTACTACTTCTTTGACCAGATGAACCTGACACAGCCAGACCCAGGGCCATGGGAAGACTACATTAAGAGATTCATGGAGGGCAAAGGTCAGTTTGAAGGCACACCTCATCTTGAGTAGCGGCCCTTGCTTGGATGTTAGGGGAGGTGGATTCTCTGTCCACACAGAGAATCTGGCGTGTTGGAAGAGTAGCTTTCACCCCCTATGGAACTCATCTTGAACTTTGGCTTGTAAAAGGAAAGCAACTTTCCATATTTGGAGCGTATCTGTCCCCGTTTTTGTGGTGACCTGATGCAAAAAATAGCCAGGCAAGCTCCAGGACCCTTAATAGTTATGAGAAAGTGGAAAAGGTTACAGAGCTGTTATTTTTTCTAGCTCACTGTATTAAACTGCACTTGCTCAAATCCCCGTGACTTGCTTAAGGTTTATTCCTAGGAGACTTCCTTGTATTAAACTATTAAACTATTAGTTAAAACTAATAGTTAAACTATGGTATGCATAGTCCATAACCAATCCTGGCTTTCCCCAGTTTAGATTGGGACCCCTACATACAGCGGGTGAAGGTTTAAATTTTCCCACCAATCTGCTAAATTCACCATGTCCCACTCAGGGACTCAAGAAAGGAGAGAAGGCTCTGTTAGCACCTCTTTTGGGTGGGACCTAGGGAAAAATCTTGCAGACTGGATCCCCCATCAGGTCTATCCAGCCCTTGACTGGAGAATCCCTGTGCCTGGGTTAGAGGGGAAGCAGGAAAGGGTTTATAGTTTCAAAGGTACAAGATTCCCATTAGGACTTTGATCTTTAGTAAAATAATTGATTAGATTAATCCATTAAAAACCTCTCAAGAAGTGCTTAAAGGCATCTCTGATTGTCACATTGGCCAACATGTTGTTTTAAAATTTAGAGTGGTTGTTGTTGTCATTTTATTAAAAAAATAAGGTGCTTAAAAACTGCAGATGACATTCTACTAGGAGATATATTTTCTCTTGACTCTCAAAATAAAGAAGGTCTCTTCTAAAGCAGCATCTACTGCTTATGAGGTGTAGAGTTTCTTTTAGAAAAAGGACAGATTCTTTGCTATTTCACAGCAATTGTTTAAGTCACATCCATATTTATACATATTTAACTGATAAAGGGCAGAATCCCATGTGAGTTTACTCAGGAAAACATCCTGCATCTTGCAGAATTCTAGCCAGCATAGGGGTTATGGGATGGTTTTTCTGCCTGAGCCTGGATACTGTTCCCCTTAATTAAAGGAATTCAGTCTCCAGGCCTCTCATCCCAGGGACTGCAGCCTGAGGATGTCACTGTGGATAGGGCCAAAGTCCGAAGTCAGCAAAGTGAGAGGCACCTTCACACCCCACTCATGTGTATCCAGCATCTTTCATTCTTTCTCTCTCACACACATCCCAAACCTCTTCCATCAAGCAAGCCATTCACCTCCGTGCCTTCCACCACTGAGCAATACCCCATCCCACACCCACCCACCCACCTTGGATCGTTGCAGTCCCTTTTGGAACCCCTTCCGCAGAGGACTTCCCCCACCCCATCCCCACCCACATCCCATTTTTTAAAAAATGAAGGCTGGGTGCACACGCAACTGGGTGTAAGCCCTGTAGAATGTGGGGGACTTACTCACAAGTAAACATGCCTATAGGATTGCACCTTGAAGGTCTTTGGCTTAAGGATGCATTTGACGGAGTGACGATCCACCTTCTTATTGTATCCTATCTCATTGATTGCTCAGTTCCCTGGGGCTCTTGGTATGACCACGTCCGGCGTTACTGGGAGGAGAAAGAAAACCACCGCTTGCTGTATCTCTTCTATGAAGACATGAAAGAAGTGAGTTGCCAGGGACAGCCAGTGTGCTGTGCCCCTGAGGGACCGTCCAAAAACACCTGCCCTGCTTTCTTCCGTAGCAATACTGATGGGCTTTCGTCCCCTCCCCATGCTCTCCTCGTGAGCTTTCTGTGCACATCTGTGTGGGAAACAGGGCATGGGTTAGACAAAGCTTTGGGCTCTTCTTATGCCTTTATGGAGCTGGCCTTCACTTAGCATCCTCTAGATTGGCTACAATGGCGGGGGATGATGGGAGCTGGAGCCCAGCCCACACGGAGGGCAGATCCAGCGAGAGATGCTGGGAACCGTAATCCAACAGATCTGGAGAGCACCAGCTTTGGAAAGGTTGGTTTGCAGGATATTTACGGAGTATCATTAGCAAAACAGAAATCAGAAATGGGCCCCTTGCCATCCAGTTTTTCAGCAGAGGGGACAAAGCAATGGAGTCAGGGCAATATGAGAGAGAGGGATCGGCTGTAAGGAGGATTTTTCCTACATTCTTAAGATGTAAGACTGGCTTGGCCATTGTCATACATGTTTTATGTCACATTCAGATTGGTCCGTGTCTTTTCAAAATGCAACTACAACATTAAGCTTGGCAAGATGTATGGAAAATTGGGAGCTCTAATGTAGGCCTCCTCTTCCTTCTGCTTATGTCACATGCACGTGACATAGCGTGGCCCGTGTGGAATACAGTGTTTAGCCTATTGGCTTGGGACTTGGGAGATCCGGGTTCTAGTCCATGCTTGGCCATGAAGTTCACTGGGCAACCTTTGGGCCTCTCAGCCTAGCCTCCTTCGCAGGGTTGTTGTGATGATGCAGTGGAGAGGAGAAGAACTTCCTAAGTCACCCTGAGTTCCTTGCAAGTGTGGAAAAAGGCAGAATGAAATGGATTGATTGATTGATTGATTGATTTCTAGCCTGCCCATTAGCCAAAATGACTTTCTGGGTGGCTTACAGAGATATAGAACAACACCATACACAATAAAACAATAATATTAAAACTAGCATAAACACCACAACAATAAAATAGCAACAATAAAAAGCAAGAAACCTCACAATAAAACTCCACAACAGTCACCGTTCAAATTAAGCCAAGGGCACAGTAGCAAAAAATGCTTTCTAAAAATTACTCTAACTGTTAAAACATTGGGCAAAGAAAAAGGTCTTCCCCTGACACTGTAAAGAGTAAAGAGAGGGTGCCAGGCAGACCCCTTTGGGGAGCTGATTACCATCAGGGTGCCATCACCAAAAAGGCCCTTCTCCTTGTAGCCATCCTCTTTGCTTCCTTTAGAGGGGGCTCTCTAAGAAGGATCTTAGGGTCTGGGCAGGCACATAAAGGAGGAGGTGCTCCTATAGATAACCTGGCCCCAAGCCATTCAGGGCTTTAAATATGAATGTTGACACTATGACTTGGGCCCGGAGTTCAATTGAGAACCAGTGAGATTGATAGCAAGCTGACATGACATGTTCACATCACTGCATCTTGCGGTAGCAAATTCCATAGTTCTAACTATCTGCTATGTGAAGAAGTCCTTGCTTTTCTCTCTCCACTTCATAAGATGATGCCATAGTTCCAGGCTCACAAGAGGAGAAACATTGCTATGCTTTTTCTCCATACCATGAGTTGCAGCCGTATTTTTTATTCCAGCCAACAGCTTTTCCTTTCCTGCATAAATCTTATAGCACCTGTTCAATTTAGTGTATGTGTCCCCTTCTTTGGGCACTTTTCAATGTTTCACACTCTTCTTCTTGCCTATAGCCAGTGTTTGCTTACAAAGGTCATGAACTATGTTGACTCTGCAGATGCATGTAGGAAGGTTGGGCAAGAATGGCATTATGCCATGGCATTATGCAATGCTCGTTTGAGAAGAAGCCATTTCAACATATCAAGTGCTTTTACAATTTACTGGAAGTTCTATCAGGCACTCTCCCTTGCCTCAAAGCTATATAATCAGTATTTCTGTACTGCACATCAAGAACATTCCTCTACACATTGTACCTAAGACAATGCAGAGTAGTGGAAATATACTTTATAGACCCCTGCTGTTCTCATTTCCCAGCCATTATTCTTAGTTCTGATATCAGTCCCTGGTGAACAGAGACAATCTGTTGTACAGCTCTTTGCATCTGTCCCCAGTGAACTGATCTCCCTACTTTCACTTCTTAGAGAATTAAAGTGTTGGAAGGGACCTTAGACGTCATCTAGTCCAACACCCTTGCTCAGAGCAGCATCTACAGTTTCCCTGACTGTTGGCCATCCAATCTCTGCTTGAATACCTCCAGTGAAGGAGAACTCACCATCTTCAGAAACATCAAGAAGTTTATCGTAATAGTTAGCTCAAATCGGTTTCTATTTTTTCATTCCTTTGTCCGAATCCTGCCCTCTGGAGCAATAGAAAGCAAATTTGCTCGTTTTCTGCAGAACATTTTCTGTAGAAAAATCAATGTAAGCAGGAATCCCCTCTTCTTCCACATGTACACAATCTGGTGGGAACAGAAGATGCTTGGTGGCCACGAAATACCAAGTGTTAAGAGAAACCAAACTGGAGGGCAGGAACAAATACCATTTATTGTTTTCAGATCGGCAGGGACTGCTTTTAAGACTGTGGGTAAAGTAACATAGTCAGCTGTGCAGATTTCACTGTAGGGTTAGGATAGGATCACGTAATGACTTTTGCTATAATCTCTTTTGTGTTTTAACTGAGGATCTATTTCAATCTGTGAAATATTGGAGAGAAGGCAGAATTTCAGAGGTTTCAGAGTTTGTGTTTTTGATCTTATTTCATTTTTTCAGCCCAGGAAACTGTTGTTTTGATGTTAGACAGAGAATTTCCGAATGGTATCACCAAACTCAAACAAGTTTTTGGTGGAAGCTGTAATGCCAAAACTGGTATAAAATGGATATATGTTTATAGATTGGATAAACCCAGAAAAACCTATTAAGTCCTTTGTCTGATGACTTGTGCTCATTCAGTACTGTCTCCAGGCAACAGTGAAACTTCCACAAATTGAGCCAGGTGGTGGGGGAAGAATGAATGACTCAATTCATCCACGCAGTAGAAGAAAAACAAAAAACATAAGCAAATGCACAAAGTTGAAGGCTGAATAGGCTGTCTAAATAATGCAGATTTTCTGAGAAGGGGAACTTTCTAGTTACTTTTATTTTTTTTTACTGTACTTTAAATTGACCAGTAACCAAGTTTCTCTGGGCAGAGTGTGATGCATTAGAATACATACTGCAGACACTGAAATGAAAAAGAAAAACAGCACTAAATAAAACCATCACAAATTAAATTAAAGCCAGCAGCAGAACAGAGGACTGAACACACTAAAAATAGTTCTTACAATGTTTCAGAAAATATAAGGTCTTTAGCCTATGCCAGAAAGCCTGTGATATATTCTAGCTGCTGTCTACATTCTTGCTGTGTTCTTTACTGGCAAAATCCACTCTATCATTCTTCAGTGGGGAAATCCCCTTTTAATTTCTGCAATGTGTATTTTTGCAATGAAAGGCAAAACACACATATCGCCATGAGCTGTGATGAGAGCATGATTCATATTCCTGTTGGCCATCTGTACTTTATTTATTTACAATATATCTTGGCCACTCTTCTTCAGGAGGATTCCAGAGTGGTGTACAAGAGGGTAACAAAAACCGCTTCCGGATAGATCTATGTGGCTTGGGACAAAAGCCTCCAGATGGGGTGTTAGGTAAGATGTGACTCAACACTGCACACATTTTGGATTTACATAACTGGTCAAGGATCCACTCACGTTGTCATTCTGCTGCTTCAGGGAACTGCAGCTTTGATCTGCAACATGGAATCCTAAAGCATGCCAAGATCAAGGTCAGGGCAACTCAGAGAATAGTTAAAGGATAAAGGAAGCACATAACAGACGGGACACAGGCACAGTTCCAATGCTGTATGCCTAGAACTGAACGATTTTAATCCTTAACCTTCCATCCCTGCCTGGATCACAGTCACCGGCCACAGTACCACCAGAGGAATGGTCTACTTATGGTCTACCACATGTGTCTTGACTCACGAGAAGCGCTTATTGCTCATGCAGGTGGCAGAGCCTGAATCTGGTGTGCTCCGGCTGCTTAGCACCCACCTCTGAGTCTGACAGTAGCTGAGTGGCTGATTGCAGATCTCTTAACTGTGATGTTTTGGAGCAGGAGGACAGGACCTTGAGCCATTGCATGGTACTGAGGTGGTACTGGTCTCTCCCTCTCCCTGGGCCCTGGAAAGCCCACTAAAGACCTTCTCTGAGGTTGTTTTTTGTGACACTGGAGAAGAGCAGGTGTGGGTCTTTCCACTCTGACTGCAAGGCTGCGAGGTGGGTGCTCCAAGTGCAGTCTGAGCTGCATTCCAGTGCCAGAGCCGAGAGTCAAAAACAGTCCATGGCCCTCTGGATGTGGGGTTTAGGTGCCATAGGATCGCTCAGTTAAACATTCTGGCATAGCCTCCCCTGACCTGGTGTCCTCCAGATGGGTTGGATTGCAACTGCCATCATTCCCGTGCAACGTGGCCACTGATGACTTATTAACACAGTGTGCACGCTTAGGTTGTTTCCGGGTTTTTATTGTGCAATGGTCAGGTAGAAGGGGAATGGGGCGTGCTGGAGAAAGGCTGGAAAAAGCTCTTTTAGAAGCAGGAGAGAGAGAGAAAATCAATGAATGTTAACATGCATGTAGGAGTGAATTGTGTGTGTGTGGTGGGGGGGAATCCTACAGTTCCCAGCATCCCAAGGCTGGGGAATCCTGGGAAGCTTTTTCTGTGTAAAGATACATGGGATTGCACCCTGAGAATGTTGGTCATTTACACAGGGACGGGGGACAATTTTTAGTTGGTTTCAATTAGAATTCTTTTATTAGAAGCAACTGACCTCTTAGCAACAAAATCCATTTTATCACTGTGGGGACAGGAAGGCCTTTGTTATTAATCCCCATTTGCCAATAAATAGATGCACATTATCTTATGAGCTGCAGGAAGAGCACACTTCTCAAACCTAGTCTAATCACTGTATGTTGCAAGAAAAGAATATTTCATGCAAGGAATAAAGAAAGACAGAGCTTTATGGACATGAAAGCGTGAAGTAAGATGGCGAGAAGTGTGAAAACTTGATGCCTGGCCTTCCTCAGTATGGTTTTCCTTGGTAGCCCCGCTTCACACCTTTTTGTGATGTGCAGAGTTCATTCTCCCCATTAAGAAATAACCATGGGTTGCTCTCACAATGCCTCCTCCTCCAAGTGAAACTTGAATAAGTTATTCTGGTTCTGTTCTGTTGCTTTAAACTTAGTAGGTTTTCATCTTCTCCTTTATTTCATGCTTGCGTTAGGGTTAGGGATTCAAGATTCGTTGTGTGAACTGCCCAGAGAGTTTCAGCTACTGGGTATTCTGTCAATACATGAACAGAACTTATATTCAGACTGAAGAGGGTTGTGACTCCCAGTGTGGAAACAAACACAGGAGCGTGAAAGGGATCCAAAGGCCACCTGGTGTCATTCCCGGAGCTAGAACCAGCGACCCACAGCCTCCTGCCCTCTTTCAAGCCATTCTGCAGCAGAGACAAGGTTGGGAGATCATACCCATAATCATCCCATTCTGTCCTCTCTCCCATGTGTCCGTCCCAACCAGGACTTGGCCCGTGAGGTGCGCCGTGTGAGGGATTTCCTGGAGGTTGACTTGCCTGAGGACGTCGTGCAGAAGATAGTCCATCATACAACATTCACGGTCATGAAGGACAACCCCATGGCAAATTATGAGACCATCCCCAGTCTCATTTTTGACAAGTCCAAAGGCACATTCATGAGGAAAGGTAAGCAATATTTGTTCTCTCAGAACCCCCAAAATATGCTTCCTAGCTGCAGGAGTTCTTCTCCACACCTTTAACGGAGGAGGAACATTGGGAAAGGAAGTCTTTCTAGGCAAGGGATGGCCATCTTGATGAGTTCACCACATTTTCCAGCTGCTTGAACTATATTTCGAGGTTCTAAGCTTAAGCACCATCAGCTGCTGTGATTGCTTATGTCCTCAGTGCTTGCTCAAGGTTTGGAAGGTGCTTGGGCAAGACTTGCTCAGTGGGCCTCTGCCTGCAAGGAGGGGTGAGTCTTCTCACTGCCATTGTCAACAGCTTCTGTCACTCCTCATCCTCTTTATCATGTTTGCCATTGTCTGCTTAATAGGTGGACAGCCAGGGAGCAAATAGACTGTGGCATCTTTTGCTCTCCTCACCACCACCATTGTCAGCACCAGAGTAAGGGGCAGCAGAAATACCAGGTGGCAATGGGGGAGGCAAGGAGCAATTCCAGGGGGGATATCTAGGCAGAAGGAGAGGTTAAGAGACACCGTGATAAATAAAAAAGTTGACAGGCCATCTAATTTCATGTCCTTTTTGTAACATATGTTATGAGTCAGTTCCATCCTGTTTCCACATTAACCTGCATTTTTTTAATAGAGGATGAAAAAGTGCATTGAAATAATAATTTGAAATGCATTTTCTCTCAAAATCTGAAAGATTGTTATCTGCTTTTTGAGCTGAGTACTGTATTGGAACATTGAGGAATGCAAAAGCCAATGGGTAATTCTTCTGTATTTCCTTAGGTGACGTTGGTGACTGGAAGAATTATTTCACAGTAGCTCAACAGGAGGAGTTTGATGCTGATTATTGGCGCAAGATGGAAGGAACCACCTTACATTTCCGGGATGAATTATAAAGCTTCTGTAAAAGAGGATTTAACCTGCCACTTTACCACGGCTTCTGTTTCCAGATTATTTGCAGATTAATACCATATATACCAGCATATAAAATGACCCTTAAAACCAAAAATAACAAAGCAAAAATTAGGGGTCATCTTATATACCCAAATTATATAAACAGCCCAAAATATCAACCTTGTACACAAGTCACCTTATATGCCAGTATACAGGTGGTCCCCAGGTTACAACTGTTGGGTTATGAACAACCTATGCTTACAAATGCACAGACTGCCATAAGCCCTATATGAATATCTTTACAAAAAAGCCATGAATATCTCTAGGGAACTACGCCACATGTTTGGCAACGCATCATCAGTGGCTGCCTAGTTCCCTAGAGATAAGGTATTTCCATCTTTTCATTCTGCGGTGTCAGCTTCAGTGAACTCAAGCAAGAGTGTTTTAGGGCATGTGTAGAGTCCCAAGGAGGAAGCAGAACCATGGCAAAACAGTTTCTGGAATGGGCTGGCACAGAGGTGCTCAGAGGACTTCTCCCTACTTCTCTGTTGTTGTTGTTTTTAAAGCATGCAATCCTTTATTTATCCTTTATGTTTTTATTCATGATTTCCTAATCCATGAGGTAGCATTAAGCCTAGCATTAACTTATGAAAATGGATCTGGATCTGGTGCGGGAGAGCCAGAGGTTATTGTGCTACCGGAGAGCGGAAGGGTTACCATTGGAGATGCTTTCTTGAAGTAGGTATCAAGGGTTGTTTGTGCAGCCATGCAAGGATGATAGTGACCTAGCTTAACTTTCTAAGACACTGATTTGAAAGAATGTTCTAAACCGTTTTAAGAAATGCTTCTTTTGTTTTTTTACAATATTGTATACCTACACACACACACGCAGATTGTTTCTTCATGCACTGCACTTTTGGAAGAACAAGGATAGTACTATTTAAAATGGTGTGGATGTGGCCTATGTGTCTGTGAGACAAGAAAGTGGTTTTTTTCTGAGAATGACCAAGTTGAAGTTGGGCATAAGGAACCTGGATGCTTTACACAAACCTAGAACAGCCTTGTCCAACCCACTACCTTCCAGATATTTGGCCTTTAATCCCAACAGCCCCAGCTAGTTTGGCCAATGGTTAGGAATGCTGGTACTTGTAGTCCAAAATATATGGAGGACACTGACCTAGAGGATTAGGTTATCAGGGGTCTGCTGGAATTGTTGTTGCCAGAAGTTGTCCCCACCAACAGAGGAGGACTTTCACCCCATCCTAATCCACTCCAGCAAGCAGGTCTTGAGCTAAGGAGTTCTTTCCTAGTTAAAACTGGTTTTAATATTTGTGCCCCACTTTTTCTGCAAGGACCTATGGGAGGAATAGATGAGACTTTCTCATTTTATCCTCACAGTCATTCTGTGATTAGGCTATGATTACCTGACCTACAATGACTGAATTGAAAAAACAACCATTAATAATAAATCAGTGCAAGATTAAATATAATTTAGAGTTCAACAAAAACTATTATAGAAATGTACTTTGGAGCAAAGTCTCTTGTTAATAGTCTCACCAGTCTCCAAGTCTCCGTTGTGCAGGCCAATTGTTCTTTACAAGATCAGAGAACACAAAAACAAAGCAAAGCAAAGAACCTCTTTGATGTTTAATATCAGAACATGTACTGGCTCTACTTCTGAATCTAGCAGTGGTATTTCACAGGGGAAGGGCAGGTGTAGGTTCAGGAAATCTTGAATCATGGCCTCTTCGATCTCCTCCCCTCCCAACTCACTGGAATGCTCCCTTTCCCCCAATCACTGAGGTCCATTTTTCAGTCTGGGAGAACAGCAAGAATAGCCCTTTCCATACCTACCTGATGTGGGAGGGGAAAGGCGCAGACAAGCTACTCCTTCTGAGGTCAGAGTATGGACCCCAGCATCAGAGGGAGAAATCTCCAATACCCCATAGCCCCTCAGACAATGTCTAAGGGGCCGGAAAAGTTTGCTCCCTTGTAGTGTAATCTGTCTAAACATGCATTAGGATCCTACCTTTAACTTTTTTTAAAATAGTCTTTTTGTAAAGTAGGAGCCACGGGTCGGAGTGCTTGTTTCCCTCTTGCAGCAAATGGAAACTTGGGCACTGGGATTTCACTGGGACCATGTACTGAAGCGAACAGGTTAAGGTCTCCCTGCAAGCCACAGCTCTGACCTGGACCAGTGGCCCGTCTTCTACAGCAACCAGCCACGTTGAACGTGATCGCACACTTATAGGAAAAGTTGTTTGGCCCCAGTGAACCCTGCAATAAATGAAAAGATAATTTTACATATCTAGCTTTCCCAGATCAAAAAGATACAGGAACACATTTACATCATGTAACCAAGGAACGATCTTTTAAATGTCATTTAAGATCTGCAGCAGAGGCCCTGCTCCGGGAACCCATCTTGAAGGAGATTAGGAGAGCATATACTCGGAGGAGGGCCTTCTCTGTGGTGGCCCTGGGTAGGGAATGCGCTCCCCAGAGAGGTCCGTCTGGCACCGACATTATATGCTTTTCAGCACCAGGTCAAGACCTTTTTATTGTCCTATAATTTCAATGTTTAAATGTTTTAAATATGTTTTATGCTCAGTCGTGGATTATTTTGGATTATTATGAGTTTATATGTATTTATTAGGTGTTCGATTTGTAAGCCGTTTAGAGACACGCAACACAATTGGTCAGGATAAAAATACCCAATTAAATTAATAAAATAAATGTTCAGTAATATTGATAAAAATTGGGGTCAAATTTTCTCAGATCCAGAGAGCAGCCAAATGCTGCATCTCGTAGGTCTCTCTTCTTGGACAACATACTGTAAACCAGACTTTCTGAACCTAGTGCCCTCAGCATGTGTTGGGTTACAAGTTTGAACAGGCCACACAAGTTGGGGATGGTGGCAATTGTAGTCCAACACATCTGGCAGTTAGAAAAGGCTGCTGTGAACTGTCATGAGGAGACATTGTTTATAGAAGACATCAATGTTGGCTCAGAGTCATAAATCAAGTCTATTTCTGCAGCATGCTTATAAATTAACATGCACTGACTTGGCATAAAACTTGAACTTGTTTGCCCAAGAGTTTTCTCCATTTATTAATCCAACCTGGATGGCCTCTGTGAAGATGTACTGAAGGTTTTCACATTGACAAATTAAAGGTAAATATCTGGGTGCTTCTACAAACACCAGCAGGTTGACACAAACCAATTCTGGCACAACAGGTTGTCCTTTCCTAGGCACCGTTTGTCGCCTGTGGAGCTCAGTCTCCTGGAAGTCTGGCGAGTCTTTCCTTGGCTCACCTCTAATCTCCTAGAATTACATTTTCGGCAATTGTTCTTCAAGCAAGTGATCAGAACAACTGCAAATTTGATAATATGGCTTAGGTATTCTCAGCAGAACATCGCATAAGAGGATGTGGAAATTAGAAAGCTGTAACATTCAGTCATCATCCTCGTCTCTGCATTGCCATTATCCTCTCTCACATCTGTTCTCTTTTTAATCCTCATCCTTTTTCTCCTTTTCTTCTGCTTTTATGTTCTTCACTAACTTTTGGGAGGCACCCTTGTTTTCCAGGTCTGCAGCACACAGCTGGCACAATAAACCCTTTTAACTGTAAGACTAATGCAGACATAGCATACAAAAGCACAATTCCTAAACTGCATATTAACAGCAATTACACTTGTGGGTCTTCTGGGAGGTATCATAAAAAAGCTGGGAAATTATCTCTTATTTTTCCTATTACAAAGAGGAATAAAATTTACCTTTTGTATGTGTAGAGGGATGGCAACTGCCCTTCAATTGCCGGCACCTTCCCTCCCCCCACCCTACAAAACTTTCTTATTCTTTATATTTTTCTTCTGTGTCTGTCCCTTTTGTGCATGGGCACTATTGTGTGCTTCGTTGAGTCACATGGCCTTCCCTGTGGCTAAGATCCTTCTATAGTGCCTACTTAGAGTTCCCTGTGCAACGTTTATTGCTGGAAGGTTTTCATTGCATTATTGCTTTGCATTGGTTCCTGCAGATAAGTGATTAACCCCACTAAAACAGCCTCACTGTGAATTATCCTATGCCTTTTTGCCTCCCCTTTGGGGCAGGGGGAAGTGAGCCTTGATTTATTGATTTCTTCTCACCACTCCCCTTTTTTAAACAAATAATGAAATAACTGGACAGAATTCCAGAGAAAGGAGTGGTGTTGTAGGATCCCTTGTTCTGGCCTGAACTGCTACAGGGCACGGTACAGAGGGCATATACAAGGACATCACTCCTGGAACAGCACAAGGCAAAGATCAAAGTATATCGCAGCCATATGTTGCAGAACACTTGGATTCTCTCCAGAAGAACATTGCAAGGGGCGGCCTATAAATTTCTAAATAAAATAAAATAAAATAAATAAACATGATTGCAGAGAGAGCTTGTGCCCCTAAGAGGGACTGCAGCCACCACCAGCTGCACAGCATGGCCAAGAACAGCTGTTGGGCACAAGGCTGAGGAAGGCTGATTCAGGGGGTTAAAGCAAAACTAAGGTCCTCAAGCACCCGCTGCCATATGATGTCACTTCATGGGTATATTTGACAGTTGTCAAGAGAAACCAAAGTTTTGCTGCCTTAACCTGCCACTCATTTGGAGGCTGCCTTTGCTGCTGGGCCAAGGACTTTGGCCCTGCAGTCCAACCATAGCTGTGCAACCGCTCATTCACACAAGGAAGGAGGGAGAGAAGCTCCTTGCCTTCGGACAGAAGTGCTTTACTTTCTCTTCCCCAGCTGCCCCTGCCACTTCTTCCTGTCCCTTCTTCAGCTGGTGGCTCAGAAAAGGGAACTCAATGCACAGCCTGCAAGCTGAGGACAGCTGAGCAGGCAGCACTGAGGGAGACGGGGTACTCCTCCAGACCTGCTGAAGGATCGCTCCGTTTTCCTCTTCCCTCCCCATCCCTCTTTCTTTGTGTGTTGTTTCTTCTTAGATTGTAAACTTGTAGGTAGGACCTGTCTTGCTTTCCAGGAACTTATTTGGCTGGGGAGCAGGGTAAAAATGTTTTAAACACATAAACAGCTGAGTCACACGTGAATCTGAGCATGGCAGGGAAACAATGCAAGCATCATTCCCCATCTCTGCCTTGCCCTGGTAGCAAAAGCTTTTTCTAGTACATTGGCCTTCTCTCATCCCTCAGGGGAAGGAGGCCTCAGCAATGCCATCAGGTCAAGGTCCTGGGCCCTGGATCAGTAGAATGAACGGGAAGGACCCCTCAAGACCACAGGATGGGTTTTCTGCACTTTGAAGCAAGCGAAGAAATGAAAATCACCCCCTGCAGAGAGGGACCCACATAGAACATTCTAGAATCTGGATTTAATGTTCTTAACTCAGCCTCTCCCACTTTGGAGCCCTATGGATGTCTTGACAACAGTTCTCGGCACTCTTGAGCATTTTGGGTCATGCTGGCCGGGGCAGATGGGGAAGGAAGACTGACATTTGAAGGGCAAAATTGTGGGAAAGGCTGGCCTAAGCGCCCTGCTGGAAGCATGAAGGTCATCTGCAGTGTTCAGGGGAAAGTGAGGGTGAGGGTCCCTTACTGATCTTGGAGATGGAAAGGACGAGGCTGAACACCCTCATCAGCCTGGGGCCATCCTCTCTCCCTGGAATCAGTCACAGAGCTCTGAGCACCTGCTCTTCTCCAGAGGAGGTCTGATTCCAGGCACCTCAGTGAAGGGCAGAATGGGGGTCCCTTCCCTCTGGGTTCACAGCTGGCCCCTCCAGCGTCTGCCTTCAATTCTGTCAGGTCCATGGCCCCACCTAGGACAGAGGCCCCCAAGAACCAGTGGCTGCAATATTGAGCCACAATTGACAGTCATAAACGAATCAGCCCCCTCCTTCCGCCTTGCTGTGGGAAGCTCTTTGCTTCAGCATATCCAGTGCATCCGGAAGAGTGTTGGCATTGCCTCCTAAGGTAAAAAGGACCTCTAATCCCATACAGTGATCAGATTGCAACACCTGTGGGATTAGTTTGATAAATCCCTGGACCTGTGGGGTTAATCCCTATGAGGTGTAGAGTGCACACCTTTCGTGCTGATTATTGGTGTCCCCACAGAGAGAAGGAGGGGCAGGGTGGGAGGAAAGGGGAGAATTGCTTCCAGTCAGCTCCAGGATTCCCTTCTTTGGTTCTTTCCCATTTCCAGCCGCTCTGATAGTTGTTCCTTTGATACCAGCGGAGCCCCCAAAGTAGGCAGTGACACAGCTGCTGGGAGAAGCCAAGAGTGTCCCCTGGGCTTTCCTTGTGGGTCACCTGCCCCCCCTGCTCTGTAGGAGGACTGAGGTGTCTCAAACCCTCTACCCTGCTGCCTTAGGCAGGGTGAAGGTGTTGGGGAAATCCAAATCAATCTTTCTAGAGATAGGTTGCTTATATGTGCCTTTGTGATACAAAATCAAGCCAGCAGTATCCTTGTCCCTCTTGCCCAGAAAGAACCAGAATTCCAAGCCAAACTCCTTTTCCCTGAAGCATGATTAGTCATCTTTAAGAAACTGAGACTCCCCACTCACCTGAGGTGGCTGCTACATTTCGTTGCAAAAGTTAATCCTCTGCAGAATCTGACTCCCAAGAAAAATTATAATCATTCTTCTACTAGCAGCAGCAAACTACCTGACCCATTTCTCTAGCAGTATTGCAATCACTCTCATTTACATATTCAAGCTCACAAGACCTGTGCCTTTCTGATTGTCATGTCAATATCCTGTAATCATCAATATTTGCTGTACTATTGTGTTATCTCCCATCTGCATATTCCTCACATTGTTTTGACCTTGACTATATTATGTACCCATTATTTGCTCATCATCAACTCTGTTCCTGAGTAAGTGACTAGAAACCTATAAAACACTCTGCATGTGTTTTAGAAACTTGGGGTTGGTGGGTGTACTCTACCTGGCAGCGCTGTTGTAGGTTTGTACTCTGCAGAGGGGTATACCCGGGTTGTTCTCACCAATAAAGCTGCTGAGGTTCGAGGCAATGGTATCTCTCTGTGGATCCAAGTGGATCCCGCAGCTGCTAATCCATTAGTCCCTGGCAAAGGACAGCACCCTGTTATCAAGGCTGAAGTAAAATTCAACTGCCAGTCCAGTTTGATTCTGTACAAAGAACTGGGGGCGGTGTGGCATCTTGTCCTTTGATTGAGGCAACAAAATATATTGGGACAGTCGTGTCTGATACCAATGGCAAGATTCATCCAAGACACTCGTACGAGGCCTGGCATTCCCCAGGAGCGATACAAGTCCTTCCATTTATCTATTTAACACTTTTGTATACCATCACAATAGCCTCATGGCTCCATTTGTGGTCCAAATCACTTGTTCCTCAGGAGGTCCTACATGTCTTAGTTACTGCTGTCTTTGGTCTCGGGCACACCATGGCAAACGGACATTATCCAAAGCCATATGGACAGACGGACATTCAGCTGGCTAGACCAGAGATTAGCTCAACATATGCCATAGGTCTTCCTCGCCGTATTTTCAGCTTCATTAGAATATGCCCAAGGTGCTGAAACATACAGGTGGGGTGATTAGATCAGGAAAGAACCCACCAAGGAAAATGGTAGCCGCATACAGAAATCCTCTGTCAAAAGTTTGGGTTCCACGAACCTCTCTGTGTATGTCAAAGATTTGTTCTGGGTGTTTGTGTTTCTGGAAAATGTTTTGGCCAATGAAGATTGTTTTCCAAGAAAGGTCTGTGGCTTTGAATGTGCGAAGAGAGGAAACCTAGCTCTCAGTTGCTTGAACCCAATCTAGGATTTACTTCTACTTAACTGTAACCCCATCCTTTTGAGAGGGGCCTTTTGGACACAAGCACACCTCCTCTCTGCACACCGAAGTATATTGTGAACTTCCATGTTTCATTCCTTCCAGGGATCCCCCCCTTTCTGGAAACACAGTTAAGACTGGGCGGGGGAGACTCGGAACTGCTCTCAAAAAGAGTTGGGTTGCAGACGCCTTCAGTCCTGCCCTTCCAGCACAGATCTCAACCTCTGCCAGATTCCTTTGGAAGCAGGACGATCAGATTTGCTCCTGCCGAAGGGAGAGATAGCCCACAACAATCTACAGAGAGTGCTTTTGCCCACGTCCTTCTGGAAACACTGCTCTTCAACCCCCGTGATGCTCATTCCACCTCTTTCCCAGCTGGGAACAGACATTGCAACTGAACTATCCATCTGGTGTGGAGGGACTGGAGCAGCCAGCCCAGCCCACCAAGCTGAGACAGCAAAACCCTCTGGTCGTTTCCTTTCTACCAGAAGACGAGTTAACCCTTTGCTGAACAGCAGAGCATTGCAAGGTAAGGCCAGCTTTCTGTTCTTTTGTAGGAAAGGAGAATGCAGTGCACCACCGAAGTGGCCTTTCTCTTCTTGACACCCGACAAACAGCAAGCTCCCTGCCAGACACTGCTAAAAAGCAAAAAATTTATGTGAATATTCTGGCGAACTTTGTAGCAAAACAAGGTTTTGAACTGTGTATTCTATGGTTCAAGGCCAGTATTATTAATTACACAACATTTTAACTCTCACATTAGCAAGAGCCTGCCCTAAGCACTTCCAATGGGAAGGCTTCATGTGTGTGATATACTTAGCGCAGGAATCACCAGGAATGAGTGGAGGGGGTCCCACATCAGCTACAAAGCTGCTGCAGAAAATTCCAACACAAATAGAGCCATCTCTCTGGCCAGTCGCCATTGCCCATTCTGGCAGCCACAAGGGGGAGCCGCATGCAACAACCTGGGAATATTTCAGGTATTCCACACAGCATTTGAGGCAACTCAACTGCTTACTAACATCTGCAAAACCGTAAGTTAAGTCTATGGTGGTAGACGTAGGAGTGATTCGTGGTGCACCAGAAGGGTAGGACCTTGGGACAGAGATCCAGCCCCCCCACCTAGCAAAATAAGCATCTGGGTTACCTAATGCATATTACTATCAAAACAGTCACTCTTGCCTTGGTAGGACTATTTAATCCAGAGTCTAAATATATTTAACTTTAGCAGTGTCAATTCCCAGGTAGTGAACTGTGTTGATTCTCTGATCTTTATGTTTCAGTAACATAAACATAAAGTGGCCTCTCCCTCTGTAAGGGTGCGGACCAGATTGTGATGGTCCGCCCCCGGAGTCGGATGGATCCGGATGGATTCCTGAGGGCTCTGGGGGATTTTCCGGCTGACAAGGCTGGTGCTCCTGTGGAGGCCCTGGTCGAAACATGGAATGGGGAGATGACCAGGGCCATCGACACGATCGCTCCTAAGCGCCCTCTCCAACCAGGCAGAGCCCGTTCGTCTCCCTGGTATACATCGGAATTACGGGTGATGAAGCGGGTTGGGAGACAGCTGGAGCGCAGGTGGAGGAAATCACGTGATGAGTCCGACCGAACACATCTTAGAGCACACTATCGAGCCTATGCTGTGGCAGTGAGGGCGGCGAAGAAGCGATTCTTCTCCGTGTCCATTGCCTCCTCGCAATGCCGTCCAGCGGAGATTTTTCGAGTGGTGCAGGGGCTGATAAAACCTGGCCCCGACAAAGATCTGGTGCCACCCTCGAAAGCCCGCTGTGACGAGTTCACCACGCATTTTCGGGAGAAAGTTGCTCTGATTCGTCACGAGCTGGACTCCGCTCTTGATACAGATTCTTTTGGGGAGGGACCAACCATGCCTGCTTGTCCCTCGTTATTGGATGAATTTCAGTTTTTGCGGCCCAATGATGTGGACAAGGTGCTTGGATCGGTACGCTCAACCACCTGTTTACTGGACCCGTGCCCATCTTGGCTACTAAAGAACGCCAAGGACGGGATTGAGCCCTGGATCTTGGAGGTGGTCAACGCCTCTTTGAGAGACAGCCGGGTGCCAGCCCCTTTAAAGGAGGCGGTAGTCCGGCCAGTCCTAAAGAAGGCTTCCCTGGATCAAGAGGTGGTCACCAACTATAGACCGGTGGCCAACATCCCGTTTCTGGGTAAGGTGCTGGAGCGGGTGGTGGCGGGACAACTCCAGGCACTCTTGGAGGAAACTGATTATCTGGACCCATTTCAGTCTGGCTTCAGACCCGGCTTTGGCACTGAATCCGCCTTGGTCGCCCTGCATGATGACCTATGCAGGGAGAGGGACAGGGGGAGTGCGTCCCTGTTGGTTCTCCTGGACCTCTCAGCGGCTTTCGATACCATCGACCATGGTATCCTTCTGGAGAGGCTGGCGGGATTGGGGGTTGGAGGCACTGCTTTGCAGTAGTTCCGCTCCTATCTCAATGGCCGATTCCAGAAGGTGGTGCTGGGGGACTATGGCTCTGCGCCATGGCAGTTATGCCATGGAGTTCTGCAGGGTTCCATTTTGTCCCCTTTGCTTTTTAACATCTACATGAAACCGCTGGGAGAGGTCATCAGGAGGTGTGGGCTGCGGAATCATCAGTATGCGGATGATACCCAGCTCTACCTCTCGTTTTCCACCGATTCAGGTGAGGCGGTGGCTGTGCTGAACCGGTGCCTGGCCGAGGTAATGGGCTGGATGAGGGCCAACAAACTGAGGCTCAATCCTGACAAGACGGAGGTCCTGTTGGTAGGTGGGTCGGGCTACAGTGTAGGGGACCTGACCCTAGTCTTGAATGGGGTTGCACTCCCTCTGAAAGACAGGGTCCGCAGCTTGGGAGTGCTCCTCGACCCGGAGCTGACCTTGACTGCTCAAGTGTCAGCAGTGGCGAGGAGCACTTTCCATCAGCTTCGGCTGATACATCAGCTGCGTCCCTTCCTGGAGTTCGATTGCCGGGCGACGGTGACACATGCGTTGGTGACTTCCCGGCTGGATTACTGTAACGCGCTCTACGTGGGGCTTCCCTTGAAGACGGTCCGGATACTTCAATTGGTGCAAAATAGAGCTGCCAGGGTGCTGACGGGGACTGGGCGTGGTTCTCATATCACCCCAGTTCTCCATCAGCTTCACTGGCTCCCCATTGAAGTCCGGGCCCAATTCAAGGTGTTGGTTCTTACCTATAAGGCCCTAAACGGCTTGGGTCCTGGTTACCTACAGGAGCGCCTGCGACCATATATGCCCTCCCGCCCCTTACGATCAGCAGCAGAGGCTCTCCTCCGGGAACCCTCCGTGCGAGATATCAGGAGGGTGAGTACCCGGAAGAGGGCTTTCTCGGTGGTGGCGCCCCATCTGTGGAATGCGCTCCCCAGAGAGGCTCGCCTGCCGCCATCGTTATTTGCTTTTCAGCGCCAGGCGAAGACCTTTTTATTTAAACAGTATTTTAAATGTTAATTTTTTCTAATTTAAGATTATTATTTAATGGTTTATTTATTTATGTTGTATGTTTTTAAATTTAACCTGGAGATGGGCCAGTTTTTAATATTGTATATGTTTTTTTAGTGGTTGTGAGCCGCCCCGAGGCTGCTGCAAGGGGCGGCATACAAATATTTAAATAAAATAAAATAAATAAATAAAATAAATAACATAACATAATATAAGGAACATAGTGGTTCTCTGCCTTGATTTCAACCAGCAAAGGACCATTTCACCTTAAGCCACCATCATTTAAAGTAGAGTAAAAGTCAGATTATGACACCCAGCTCACCTACAAAGATCCATGCTTTAAAGAAGGGAAATCTCCAGATGTTTTGGACTTCAACCCCCAGAAACCCCTGCCAGTATGGCCCGTGATCAGGAATTCTCAGAGCTGACTTCCAAAGTGCCCGAAGTTCTGCCTGCTGCTGTCACATTATACCATTTTAAACACACACACACACACCCATCCATCCTCAGGAAGGAAACCCAGGCAGGAAACTTGAGAAAGGGGCTGGCAAAATGCCCAGTGCTAGCGTGCAAGCAAGAGCGCCCGCCCATCCAACCATGTGCACACCCACATTTTCTCAGAAACAGGCTCATCCTATGAAGCTCTTGGGCCATGAGGAAACCTCAGAAAGAAAGAGGGCCAGACAGAGGCAAAGGACAGACAGAGGAAAGAAAGGAGCATTTTCAGTACAAGGAACTGACAGGTGAGACTCACACCTTATCCATGTCCCAGAAGATGGTACCAGAGGGCAGGGCGCAGGGGCCCTGATTTCTAAGGTAATTTATTCGCATAGCAGTCCTTCTGTAGCTAAAATGACACCATCCGTGCACAAGAGGGAAATATGGACAGGCCTGAAGGAACCTCAGGATTAGAAGTACTTTAAAAAAAAATAAAAAAATGGGAGACCATCTCTAAGGAGAGGGGAAACCCCAGATCAGCTCAATGGACCACAGCATGCTTAGCAGGCACATAACACTGGATGAGGGGAGGGGGAACGGAATGGAGTGTCCTGGAAAAGGGCACGTCTGGCTGGCTAGAACTCTGAACAGAAATGCTCCATAAAACACCGCTATGTTGCATCTCAGGCTTGTCTTGGATGAACCCTTTTGCTGTTTTACCAGGTGATGGATAATGAACCTCAGTTGTCAGAGGAGGACTTTGCATCAATCAAGCGCATGGCACTGGTGGAAGTTGAAGGAATCCCTTTAATAAGTGATGTTTCCCAGAACTGGAATTCTCTGTGGGGTTTTAAAGCCCGGCCTGATGACCTTCTCATTTCCACTTATCCCAAAGCAGGTATATGGGGAAGGAAGAAGAGGGGAGGCATACGGGCAGATAAGAATTAGGGCATCTGGGAGCTGAAGGGCTACAGATTGAGTTGTTGGATATCCATCTATTTTCTTCAATCATATCCTGCCAGGGACTACCTGGATCCAAGAAATTGTGGACATGATCCAGCATGGAGGAAACTCACAAAAATGTGCACGGGCCCCCATTTACAACCGGATTCCCTTCATAGACTTGTTTCCTCCAAAACCCCTGACCTCGGGTGAGGAATGGTTAATACTTTGGGGACATGGGGGGTGAGGGAGTGAGAAAGGGTTTCTCAGCGGGCGACTGAATCCCTCCCCCATGGTGTTACAGGAGTGGAAATGGCGGAAAAAATGCCCTCCCCACGGACAATGAAAACCCACCTGCCTGTCCAGCTCCTGCCACCTTCCTTCTGGGAGCAGAATTGCAAGGTGAGGGCAACTGAGAGTCAGAATGACAGGAGGGCGGGGCTGGACTGGAGCCAAGGTTTCATTCCAGGACCCCTTTTGAGGCCCTGTCTCAAGCTGGGAACAACATCTGAATGAACAGATGCAAAGAGCAACCATGTGCCTGTCAAAAGTGAGTTCTTTTGCTGGCCAGGTCAGATGATTGGGCTTAATCAGAGAGGCTGTGGATGCCCACAGCTTTTCTTTGCAGGAAATAAAAATTCCTGGAGCATGAAGGAGGGCCCAGGATGCAGAGTGGAGCACAGAGTGAAAGGTTTGGTGTGAGGACTCCCACCTGCTCTGTTCTTTTCCCAGATCATTTATGTGGCCAGGAATGCCAAAGACAACGCCGTCTCTTATTTCCACTTCCACCGCATGAACCAAGGGTTGCCGGAGCCTGGAACCTGGGACCAGTTTTTTGAGAATTTCCTTGCAGGAAAAGGTGAGTGGAGGGCAAAGGAAGTGGAAAGATATGAGATAAGACCAAGTTCCCAACATGATCCCTGCAGGAATCTTCATCCACATTTGCCAGACTTCCTGTGCCTCCCATTTCTAAACTTCTGTCATAGTTTCAAGTTCTTTCTAAATGAGAAGTTGGCATTCTGTGCAACAAAATCGTACACCAGTTTTACTTCCAGGCCATCTAGGCCCTGTGTAGGCCCCAGGAGCATTCTTAGAAAATCAGGTATGCCGGCATCGTCCAGAGCTTTATTTTGAAGGTTTCCCAGCTGACTAGGAAAAGGAAAAGGGTTACCTACAAGGCAGCAGAGAGCAGCAAACCAAGTTCAAACGGGAGATTTTGTGCTTTGGAGTTCAGACCCTAGCTCTGTTTGTACATAGGTTCCTGGGCAAGTTCCTTTCTTTTAGCCTCAAGGGCTTGCATTCTGGGAAATGGGTGGGCCACCATGGCAGCCATTTTGTGAGAGTGCCCATGATAATCTCTAATTCCACTGACCTCCTAAAGGTTGCTGGTGGAAGGAGGCTGAAACAGGAGAAAAGAATCAGGTTACCAGCTTGTTCTAGGAGAAACAAAGAGGGCCAGGACTGCCGAGCTCAACTGCCTGCTTGGCTGACGGAGGAGAGGAAGCCTGATGCTGCCCACAGGGGCTAGCGATTAAGCAGACTCTTGTGAAGGGAGCAACTACCTTCCTTCCACCCTTAAAAACTGCCCCCAGATTTGCCACCGGGATGGATTAGACTGCAGCTACCATCATTCCCATTCAGCACAGCTAAGGGATGGGAGGGGCTGCTCTAGATTATGGTCAGGACAGAGGAAGAGCTGATGCTAATCCTACCCCATTCTTACATCCCTCTGCAGTTGCCTGGGGCTCTTGGTTTGACCACGTTCGTGGTTGGTGGGAGGCAAAGGACCGTCACCCCATCCTCTACCTCTTCTATGAAGATATGAAAGAAGTAAGGCATTCACACACACGCCCCTACTAAGCAGGGTGCAAACATAGGGGAATATTGACACTGGTTTGGGGCCCCAGGGATCAAATGGGTTGCATTCTGGGTTGCAAGGGGATTACAGTGGGAAAACAAAATGAGAGTAAATTACATATCACATGTGGAAAACCCCTGGTCCACAGGCCAAATCTCATAGTCTGGGGTTCCCCAGAAGGCCGCGCTTCTGTCCCTGCTGCATCACCCTGAGCCCTGCTATGGCTGAGGCGGTTCTTTTACTTCCCAGGAAGAGATATTCTGCCTGCCAACTAAAGGCTGGGCATTGTGCAGCGACACCACCCAGCAGCCCCATTAACTAAACACTGATCCAGTTTAACATATGGGTAATGCTCAAAAAGGGGTTGGGCTTCGCAACAACACAACAGACTTGGCCAAACAGCTGAACATCCTGCAATGATTGAAGCAGGATTTATTGTTCTGCAACACACCAAACACCAGCTGGGTTTCAAAGCTTGTATCAACTAAACGCTTCCCGTGTGCAGCATGGAGAGCATGGGAGGGAACCCCCAGTCAGCTGGAATGGACAGGCAGCAGAGGCTACCTCAAAAAGCCCAAACAGGAGCACAAAGACAATGGCAAACTTATATAGGGTACACGATTCGAAGTATTGCACCTGCATCTGGCATCCTATATTACCTTATAATCACAACATAGGAGAATACTGATTACTTATGCAGGTGCTAATAATAATGCATAATGAACTACTAATAATGTGAGGGCACATTCCTGCAAGCATATATAATCAGGATTGCTGAAGTAAAGGGGTTTCAGCTGCTCTTGTTCAGTGATCAAGAACACTGATTTCCTTCTACTAGTAGTGACAGAAACTTAGGTCTTGCCCAGGACTGCTCAGTGAAGGAGATTAAAGTAATCTCCTCTCCTCATCAACCAGCAATTTCTGTAGGATGCATAACGGAATAAAAAGTGTTACAAATTACTTAGGAGACAATCTGACACATGTTTAGACCAAAAAAAAAAAAGTTGTATAGCTTCGTATAGCTGGGGAATCCTAAGAATTTTAGGACTTTATTTCTGTCTAAACATACATAAGATTGTGCCCTTAATATCTTTTACTCCATTTCTTAGCTGCCTGCCAAACCCATTAAGGCATGGCCAAGGCTGGAGAAATTTTTGTTTGGCACTTCTTAAAATAGCGCTTTCACCTCTGATGCTAAACTGCCCCAAGCATAGAATCACAGCATTTGCAAGTTGGGGAGGACCCTGGGGGGGGGGGGGTCATCGGGTCTCAAGGCAAGAATTCTGCAGCTACATAATCTCTGACAGGTGACCATCCACACGCTCCTTAAATCTTTCCAGCAAGAGAGCTCCTTGCCTCTCAAAGGAGTCTGTTCCACCATCAAAAAGCTCTTGCTCTTTGGAAGTTCTGTTTAGTCAAAATCTACTTTCTTGACATGTTCACCCTTTTGTTCTCACCCTGTGCTCACCTGGAGCATCTGAAAAATTAAGTGCAGAAAATACCTTCTGACATCAGAGTGCCAACCAAACAAGAACTACACAAGCACATTTCTTTCTCCCTAGAACCCCGCCAGGGAAATTAGCAAAGTAGCCCAATTTCTGGGCATACAACTTGCGGACACAGTTCTGAACCAGACGGTGCAACATACATTGTTTGAGAACATGAAAACCAACTCGATGGCTAATTACAGCACGCTGCCTGCTTACATCATGGACCAAGCCGTGTCTCCCTTTATGAGAAAAGGTGAGTGCCAAAGAGAAGGCTGACGGGCACTGGGGGAAGCGGCAGAAGAACCGATGTGTGCACACAAAGTTTGATGCCTTCTAGACTAAGGCAGCAGAAAAGGTGCACAGAATCCAGCTTGTTTTCCTTGTCTGCAGGTGCTGTGGGAGACTGGAAAGAACACTTGGCGGTGGCTCAAAGTGAACGGCTGGATGACATCTGCATGCAGAAACTGCAGGGCAGCGGCTTGACCTTCCGCACTCAGTTAGAAGCATGACTCTGTGCTTCTCGCCAAGAAGATATTTACCAAAATGGGCATGGATTTTAATAAAATAAGCCTTGAAGCTACATGCAAGGGGAGAGCGGGCTTCTCTGTGTTGGCTTTTTTTGCATCCTTGTGGTAAAGAGGCTCACGGTGGATTGAATCTTGCTCTGATTTGCTCACTGGAGGGCATCAAGCACAGGTTCTGCCTTTGTCATTAGGGGCAAAGGCCAGGGTGCCTTACAACAGACCGCCAGGGCACCTGGGTTCTCTGCCAGCAAATGCAATTTAAGGCAGGGATACGAAAACTTTGGCTCATGGACTAACTTCATGCAGCCCTCAGCATGCAATCAGCTGAGATCTCGGGTAAGTGTCTTTTGCTCTTTCTTTGGTCATGTGGGAAGGAAGAGAAGGGGGAGAGAAAAGAGTGGCCGAAGGAGGGAAGAGGGTGGCAGACGAAGACCCTCACTTTCCTGATCTCCAGAGGAAAAATGTTTAAAGAGGCAAAAAAATGTGTTGAGCCCAAAATGCTCAGGATTGCAGCAGGGAACGTGTCGGGGGAGGGACCAATCCATCCCTCCCACAGTGGCCCCCAGAATAGCCACAGGAGGGGGGGGAGGGAGGGGCAAGCATTTATGGGGAGCCTGACCAACCACCTGCCCTGCTCTGTGCCCCCAAATGGCGTTGCCTTCCAAAGGGTTACTCAATTCAGTCTGAAGGTCACGTGGTCCTGACCTTGCAATTGAGTTTGTGCATCTAGAGTTTAGGTATCCAATTAGCTTTGACAAGGATTCCTGTTGTTTGCCACCAAAAGCAAATTTGTAGCCAACTGTAAATGAAGGCAGCTGGCTACTTAGGTTAGCAAGTTGTTTCAGGGGAGGCTCCATGCTGAGCCTGCTGCTTGAACAATTGCTGGGTTGGTGGACTCCCCCTCCTCCCTATGGGGTGAATTCCTTCCCACTGCAGCTCAGGCCCCAGAGGAATAGGGGCCCTGGCTGTAGCCACAGCCCCTGCATCTGACTGCAGTTGGGACCTGCCATGCTGGCTCTCTCCATCTGAACAATCCTCCTGCAGGTAGGGCATGACTCCAGCCCACCGTGTGTTGTTGCCAGCATGCTGTGCAAACTCGCCCAGTTACTGGCTGCAGGTCTCCAGGGTTTGGGAGAAGAGGGTTTCCAGCTCCACCTGGAGGTGCTGGGAACTGAGCCCACAGCCTTCTGTAGGCAAAACGTGGAAGTACAGGATGAGGTCTACCCTGAACTACAAGCCTTCTGCCAAGCTACAGTGATAATGCAGATGCAGCCCTTCGGGAGGCCAGCTCAAGAACTAGGAAGAGTAATTGCTTGTAGAGTAAATGAGAAGGATGGAATGGGGAGCTTGGATCCCCAGTCCTTCAACTTCTACCGTGGTTGATCATCCACAGTTTGCACTGAGGCTTTCACTAAACATGCTTCAGTGTTACCTGCAAAAGAAATCGGACTACAAACAAGGGCCAGCAGAACCAAATGTTACATTTAGGGCCTCTTCGATCTGCGTCATCCCATAGATCAGTGATGGTGAACCTTTTAGAGACCAATGCCCAAACTGCAACCCAAAACCCACTTATTTATCGCAAAGTGCCAACACTACAAGAAAACCTGAAAACTGCGGTTTTAGTTTAGAAAAACAATACAAGCATGTATGTGTGTGTGTGTGTGTGTGTGTGTGTGTGTGTAAAAATAAAACCTTGGCAGTGCACTGACCAGCCATACTGAAGCTCAGATGACTTGCGGATAATGAGACGTGGCCCATGATGTCATTGCCTGGCGCCTCTACTCCTTTGTGAGCATGCGCATGGCCCCTATATGCGCTGTTATCTGATGCTTGGCTGCTGGGGTGATGCTGGCGTGACTTGGGTCCCATGCAAACAGAGAGGGCTCTGCGTGCCTACTGCGGCACGCATGCCATAGGTTCACCACCACTGGCCTAGCCCTACTGGTGCACACCCCTAACCCTAATATAGGGGTAAAGTTCCATTGAAAAGAGGGCGATTCTGAAAAAGCCTTCCTTGAGTTGCTTTTTCTGCACAGCTCATCCTTTCTGCCCACTCTCAACACATTCCAACCATCAAAATCATGCCAGGGCACCTTGTTTTTGTAACCCTAACCCTACCCTGGTGCACACCCCTAACCCTAATATTGGGCTAAAATTCCATTGAAAAGAGGGCGATTTTGAAAGAGCCTTCCTTGAGTTGCGAAGTGCCAACACTGCAATAAAACCTGAAAACTGAGGTTTTAGTTCAGAAAAAACAACTCACAGCCTTTCCTAGCAAACATATATAACCTTGTGACATTATCGCCTGGCACCACTGCTCCTTTTTCGAGCATGCTCATGGCCCCTATGTATGCTATTATCCGATGCTTCGATGCTGGGGCGCCTTGGCTTGCATGCTGACAGAGAGGGCTCTGCACGCTCGCTGTGGCACATGTGCCATAGGTTCGCCACCACTGCCGTAGATCAACCTTCCCCAACCTCATGGCCTTCAGAGGCATTTGGACCACAACTGCCAGAATTCCCACCCAGCAGGGTGATTGTCTGGGAATTTTGGGTGTTGCAGTCTAAACAGGTCTGGAAAGCACGAAGCTGGGGAAGGCTGCTCTGGAGCATTTCATTGCAAATGAATGTCTGGGAAATGAAATGAATGGATTTGCTCACCGGGATTCTTATTTTGGTGGTAAGGAAATAAAAATGGTAATTTCTTGGAGTTTTTTTAACATTCATACCAAGCATACCATTCTTCTAAAGTGGAAAGGTCCCGGTGCTTGCATACCTTAAATGGTTAAGCAGCCTTTTGCTGTGAGCAGGCTTCAATCTGAATAGCCTCCAATTGCCACAGGATGTAGCTTATCAGCATTCCCTCAAGAGAATACTGCAAACCACAAAAAGAGATGACCAGGAGGCAGATAATGAGCTGTGCCTGGTAATTTCAGGGTCTGTAACTGTGCCAACAACAACAAGCAACTGTATCCACAGATGCTGATTCTAAGATCAAAAGAAGTGATGAGGCTCAGCCACAGGGAAGGTAGATTCCCAGGCCAATGAAAGGTGATGAATCTCACCTGTCTAGATAACTGGAAACTCACTGGGAAGAACAAAAGAACTTGCCTTACATGGTAGTAGGTACAGGAATGTTCCCTATATGGTAAATTGGACAGGGATGTATCTCACATGATGGAAAGGTACTATATGTTAAGTGTATATAAGCTATGCATTTTCCTTTGTTCGAGGTTCAGACTTTGGCTGTGCTACGCCTCTGAACCATTGCGCAATAAAGGCTTTCCCTTTGACAAAGAGCTGTGTCTGTGCCTCTGTGTTCTGCAACACTTCCAATAAGTATGGTTTCAATGAGACATATATTGGACCTGCTCCTTTTATCTTTATCACCGCAAATAAATGTCACTAGAACTAGAATGGGAAAAACCAATGCCATTTTTAAGATACACAGATGTGCCAGATTTGGTTGGATGCTATCAGATCTTTGCAAATTGCCCTAAAGAAAACAATGCCACTTTCTTTTCAGTGGCTATAATTAAGGCTGGAATGACATCTGATGTTAATTGTGTAGCTTTGGCCTTGAGTTCAGGATTGTTTTTCACAAACTGCAAATACAGGGCCCCAGCTTTGGATGGTGACCCTGGCAGATGGGTGTGGGGAATTTGAGCCTTCTCCCTTCCCACTATCCTTATCCAGATTGGGCCTCTACATCTGAGATTTGCATTGCTCCTAAAGTCTCATTCACCCGGCCTAATCTGAAGCAAAATCACCTCCTCCCCTTTTTTCTTTTCCCCCTTTGCGCACTGGTTAAAGGCCCATGTGAAGGATGCACTAGCTGTCCCTTTAAGAGACCTTGTCATTTGATACCACAGGGCATGACAAGCCGGCTCTTCTGGACAGACTGTCCTTAGCCTCACTAGGAGAATGGACTCTGGGACTCCCAAGGCTCCTTGGGGCGCCAAGGAAAACCTGATGTCTCCAAGAGACTGTGGCCTATTTCTGGGAACTCACCACATTTCTGTGTCCTAAACTACCACCAGTGACTCATGGACATCATAAGATCCCCTGTGCCACACTGGCTCCATTCAAGGAGACTCTGGACCGGATAGACAAAGAGAATGTAGGACTTGCTGGCTTTGGAAGGATCGGATTCGAACTGAGGATCACTCACGCAGGTTTGGCATAAAGATACTTCTGTGGGCTGCCAGGTGTGCCTACACTTGATCAAGAGAAAGACTTTGGTTCTTGACAAGGATCCTCCATAGCAGAAGCACTGAAGGACTACGGCTTCCATCACCTCCAACTGTGCTGCCTGGGAATGATGGGAGATGTAGTCCCAATCTTCAGGGGCCCACATTCAGGAAGCCTGAATTAAAGGATGGTAAGCTAGAAAACTCTCCCACACACACACACTTGTCTCTCCCTAAGGTTTAAATAATTCAGAAAGCCAACTCAGAGAAAGGACTTGGCAGGATGCCCAGCCGTAGCGTGCGAAAAACTTCAGCCTGGAACATATACACACTTTCTCTGCTCTGTCATAAAGAGGCACAGCCCTTCCACTATCTGCCCTGCCCTCTTTCTCTTTTTGGGAAGAGAGAGAAAGAGGGGGAAGGGAAGAAGCAGAAGGAGGGAGGCAGGCAGGCAGGCAGCAGTCCATAACAGGAGAAAAGACATCAGGTGGACACAATTTAATCCATGCACCCTCGGGGCTGGGGCACTGGCTACTCTGGGGAGGTCAGGGGAAAGCACAACCCATTCACATGTCCACCCCGCCCCTTGCTCTCTTGCTAGGAGTTGGGCCTTCGTCTGGGCCGGAAGAGTCAGGCACGGCCCCTGCCCAAGACATGGTACTGGTGGAGGTCGAGGGGCTCCTTTTGCCCCAAGACACTGCAGAGAACTGGGCTCAGGTCAAAGGCTTCCAAGCTCGGCCTGATGACCTCGTCATCTGCACCTATCCCAAAGCAGGTAAATGCAGGGTGGAGGAGAGACCTACCAAGCATTGGCCTCCCTGCAGTGGAGACAGCAGGACGGCGGGGATATCAAGAATTGTGGGTGAGTTCTGCATTCTGAGTGCCTTTCCCCCCATTCTTCTGGTAGGAACCACTTGGATGCAGGAAATTGTGGACATGCTCCAGCATGGAGGTGATGTGCAGAGATGCGCTCGAGCTTCCCTCCTTGAACGGATTCCATACATAGAGTTGTTCCCCCCCAAACCGCTCCGCTCAGGTGAGTAGGGGCCTCTCCTGCTTTGGGGGAAGGAAGGGATGGGGAAGGGTTTTTCTACAGGTGGCTGAATGTTGCCCTCTGATGTTTTAGGCATTGAACTGGCGGAGGCCATGGGTTCTCCACGCGTGCTCAAAACCCACCTCTCGGTCCATCTCCTGCCGCCCTCCTTCTGGGAGCACAATTGCAAGGTCAGGATAACTTGGGTGAGGTTGATGGGAGGGATGGATTTAATGTGTGCCAAGGGCAGTTTCAAAGTACCTGGAACCTGAGGCTATAAATGCAAGACCTCTGAGCATTTTCTCTGTTTTATTACAAAGGTGGAGTATTTCAGTCGACTTTGACTCAGCCAGCCCAGCTATCAAAGTACCACAGGTGTGGTAGTGTTCCAGTAGAGAGGGAGAGGCACTTTGTTTATGCTCAGAAACACTTTGTTCCCTCCCTTTATACCACATATTTGGGATATCTTGGCCAAGCTCTTGTGAGGTCTCTGGCTGGGGCACAAGGCAGGCAAGGCTGGCTGGGTGCGCTGACCAGGTGAGTGAGGGAGTGGCCTGCTGATGCGCAAGCAGGTAGGCCAGGTGGATGAGCAGGCAGGGGAGTAATGGCAGTAGATACATTGGGCAAAGCCTGCCCAAGGCTGATCCCATCCCAAGAAACGCTCACCGGGCAATAAGATTCATTGAATTGCTTCTGGGTAGCATGCAAGGAAGGAAAGATTTGGACTTGTTCTCCCTTCTTCAACCCACTTGACCTTGAGATGTGTTGGATGACAGCTCTTATCACCCCCAGCTGGGTATGTTTGACCTGCTTCTCTCCTGACTGGTTGTTTTATTCATTTTCCACAGATCATTTATGTGGCCAGGAACGCCAAGGACAACGCCGTCTCCTACTTCCACTTCCATCGCATGAATAAACTTATTCCATACCCTGGAAAGTGGGAAGAATTTCTGGAGGATTTTATCGCTGGCAAAGGCGAGTTAGCTTTGGGGTGGTAGGATTCTAAGGAAAAGAACAGTGACTGTTTTGTCAGAAGACTTGCCTGCTATTAGGAAGATGAGGCAGTTCAGCATGGCACACTTCACGATGTTGGTGTACCTTAACTTATACTAGTCAGTTAAAGCATTTGTATACCCTGTAGGATATAATCCTATGCCCGTAGCAAAAGATGAAGCTGCTACCGTGTTTCCCCAAAAATAAGACCAGGTCTTATATTAATTTTTGCTCCAAATAGGGCTTATTTTCAGGTGAGGTCTTATTTTTTCACGAACAACAATCTACATTTATTCATATGAAAAAATCTACATTTATTCAAATACAGCCATGTCTTCTTTTTCTGGAACATCGTCATAACTCTCCAAACCCTTAATTGTGTTGCAACGAACGTACTAAATGTGTCCGTCTAGGTGATGATCTTAACTGGGGCTTATTTTTGGGGTAGGACTTATATTAAGAGCATCCCAAAAAATCATGCTAGGGCTTATTTTCCAGTTAGGTCTTATTTTCAGGGAAACAGGGTACTGCAACCCCAGAAAAGCCTTCTGCGATTGCAGGAGGGGCTCCTTTCCTCCACCCTCTCAGTTGCCATTGTTCTTTCCACTGCAGCTCCAAAGCTGGCAAACCTTATTCAGACAAGGCATGGAAGGGGAATTCTGTGGGGCAGGGAGAGGAGCAGCATGGCACCTCCATTTCTGAGAAGGGGCAAAGCTTCAGACTGGGGAAATCAGCCATCAAAGTGTTTCAGGTAGTAAGGGAACATGGAAGCAATCCATGGTTCCGCTCTCCTCCTGTGCGCGACTGGATGCCCATCGCCTTCTGATTTCCGAAGATTATGGACAACCAAGTAAGAGTGGGCCCTTGCTGTAAAAATAATACTTCCAAAGCAGTTTACAGCATTGCTATCTCTTGGGTCTCTTTGCAGTTCCCTATGGCTTGTGGTTAGATCATGTTTGTAGTTGGTGGAAGGCCAAGAACCGTCACCCCATTCTGTACCTCTTTTACGAAGACATGAAAGAGGTAAGCAGTTTTCTCTCTCTCTTTCAGACACACATACGAGTATGCTCAAGTTTTCATTTTCTACTAAGGAGAATCTCAAGAAATGCTCTGAGCAATCACTCCGATGGTGCTGCTGGGAAATTCTGGCAACACTGCCTTCAAATGTTAAAAAACAAACTGTGACTTTCCTTACGACTAGGGATGTGTGCAGAATCAGCTTTGTAGGTGGGAATCTATCAGATTCCTTCTGCTCAGCTTCCTGGACTCTGACCCTCTTTCATACAGCCATGAGTTTGACTTGGCACCAAGTGTTCCAAGTGTTTATGCCAGTGCTAATCAGTAAAATATTGATTTAAAACTGATTTATGAGAAAAAAAACCCAGAGAGAGTAAGTAGGCTGGGGGTGTACAATCAAAAGAACAGTTACAGTTTATTCGGACATACAGGAAATGCATGTGGAATGTAAGCAGCTCCCAAAGGGACTACCAGGATGGAGTCTGTACAAGATGCTTTTATAACAAATTAGTTACATACAGAGTTTGAGAAGAGGGTGGGGGGATCATTTAGGCAGTTTGCTAAAGGCAGACGGGAGTAAAACAATCGGGTTGAATGTGATTCACACATGCACAAACAGAGGAACCTTCAGGACAGCCACATTAGCATATCTAAGGTGTACATGGGGAGCCAGACTTGCAGCCTGGACTCCTGATCAGATCAGGAAAACCATCTTTAAGCGTAAAGCTGTTCTTACAGGCTTGTTGCAGCCGTATGATGGCAGAGCTTTTGCTCATTTTGTCCTGACAGCACCCAGGAATCAAAGCCTCACGGACACGGCACAAGCGGCAACCCTCTCCTGTGCATGCAACTTGCGGCCTTTGTCTGTGCTGCACATGCTGTGGAGGAAGGTGGCTGGTTGTGTGACTGGAACTCTGTGAACGTTTGCATCTAGGCTCCGCTCACTTCCTAAGCCAGGGCCAAGCAGGAGAAGAAATCTGACGAGCCTGTGGAAGCCCAGTTCCAGAACTCTACTCATGACTACCTCTGTGTTGCAAGCAACCAAAAATTATCTGCCCTGCGCTATAATGTTACTTCATCTTATGGGGTAACTGGCTGAGCTTGCATATTGGCTTTGGTAAATGCCTGTTGACGCTTGTCTGTAGAACATCAATCTTTCAGGCTAAATTTCAGTGGCAACTTCTCAAATGGGAGCAGTGAGGAAGTTTTCCAGGTGCAAATTCCTTGGTCTTTGTAATTCCACTGTGTTCCCATGATCCCTCACACACAAGAGTTTACAGGGCCTTTATATAAAGCCCTCAGCCTCCCAGGGCCTCACTTGTGTGTTCCAGCCATTTTTGCAGCTTTTTAATAGAGAAAAAAATACAGCATGTTCCTGTATGCTGCCATTATTCACCAGAGAAGCCTAGAATAGACTTGCAGTTCTGGTCTACACCCCAGTGCCACCTCGCAACTGTCTAGTGGAATGTATAGGAACATATTGAAAAGAACAGAGGGAAACACTGGGAGAAAAAAAGATCCCATGAAGGACATGCAATCCCTCCTGCAAAGAACAAGAAGTAAGATATCTCAGTAATGTGTCAGGTTATATGCCTCAAGAAGAGAGGGCATAAGACAGATCAGGTTGGTCACCATGGAGGAGCCCTGGCCTATCTAGCTGGCCACTGCAGTAAAAATGGGATTGAATCCACATCTAAACAGATTCTGGAAAGAAGAACAGTAAGACTGGTAAAACTGGTAAAAGAAAAAACTGGGATTCTCAGTGAAAGCATGGCTTCCTTTTTCCTGATACGTAAAAACTGGAATTATCAACAAAAATAAAGCATCCTGAAGTAAAGTTGTTTTTCAGAGAGTCTGAAAACTATACACTGCTGATGCTTGCCTGATCTCCACATATAGGGGGTTCCACTCTGAGGACTTTTTGCACAGAATAATAATACGATCATTTATATAGCATAATGCAAATCTTTCAAAAAGACAGATCCAACCGGTCCAATTTTTGTTTCTCAACTGAAAGATGTCCATTTGAGACTATACTTCAAGAAGGTATGGGTGTATAGGTGAAGGAAACTTACCTTCTTATGGATCCTAGCCAAATGGGATTTCTAGAAACATTCTCCATAATA
The DNA here is from genome assembly GCA_023646645.1 of Varanus salvator macromaculatus. Lineage (NCBI taxonomy): Eukaryota > Metazoa > Chordata > Lepidosauria > Squamata > Varanidae > Varanus > Varanus salvator. Next base: position 6,351,795 of record JAIXND010000781.1, read on the forward strand.
TGATCAGGAAGAAATACCAATCACCCCAAGACATGGAAGACTCCAAAATCCCAAACGGAGGCCCTTAAATAAGCAGATCTGGTTCGCTGCAAGCTCCTTGTAGCTTTCCTGACGCCAGATCGCAAGTATTTGGGCAATTGTGAGGGAACAGGATGACAGTGCGGTATCTTCTCTTCAGTGAGATTTTAAATCTTTACATCTGTTTGTATGGAATGTCCTGTGCACAACCCTATTTACCAGGCTCTGCATCAAAATGCTTGCCTCCTTCCCCAGGACCCAGCTCGTGAAATCAGGAAAGTTGCCCAGTTCCTGGGCCTAGAGCTCTCGGAACCGGTGCTGAGCCGGATTGTGCAGCACACAACGTTCGAGAGCATGAAAGCAAACCCAATGACGAATTACACCAACTTGCCTTCTTCTGTCTTGGACCAGACAGTGTCATCCTTCATGAGAAAAGGTGAGGACCAGAGGCTGAGCTCCAGGTGCATCTGATAGGAGCTGAGCCATCATCACTATCATCTTCATCATTGTTTCTACACTATAAGGTGCCACAATAGATATTGTTGAGCATCGATTTTGCAGGATAAAATGCATGGGGTCAGGTTGGTCTCCCCCAGCAATGAAGTTCTTACCTGAAGAAGACAATCTTCCTGTGGCCCTTTGCTCTGAACCCTGGTTGAGGGATGGGGCAGACTCTGGTGCCCCAGGGTGCCTGTCCGTCGGAGCTGAGTGGGCCTGAGTGGGCATGTGGGTTGCACTCATGGTTAGAGGTCAAGAGCATCCAGTTCAGGAGCATTACGGATGGCCCACCGTGAGATATAAGCCAGAGGGAGGCAAGCTGTGCCCAAAAGCTGGATGTCGCTTCATCCTAGTTTCAGAAGTCTCCAACAAGGGATTACTTTAGCTCTCCAACAAGTGTTATTGGTTCCTCTCCTGACCACCTGCTGGGCAGGAAGGAAAGGGGTGAGGGATAGAGTGAGAGCAGTGTGTGTGAGGGAGAAGAGGCTGTGGGAAAGGAGGAGAAGGGATGGTGTCAAACAGCGAGGGAAAGAGAAACAGGTGGTGGAAAGAGTCAGAGAGAGATGAGGAGGGATGTCAGAAAAAGAGAGAAGAAAAGAGAGGATGGGCATAACCTTATGCGTTCACCCAAAAGAGGAAAGATCCTCAATAAGGAGACCAGCAATCTGCGCAACAGTTGTGTGTGTAAATTTATATTTATAGGTGCAGATTTGGAAATAACTCTAATAGAAATAGAAATACAATATATCTGTCCAGATGCTAACTGTGGATGGGCATCTTCACGGCCCGTGGAGGCGCTCCTTCTTATAGTTCTTTAGCAATAAATGGGATTTGGACTGGACTCTTCAAATGATGCAAGATGGGCAAAAAAATCCCAGGTTCACATATAAGCTGATAGGATCTGAGCCAGTGGAAACTGCTCAAGAAAGAAATTGAGGGGTTATGCTGGATAGCATGATGGAAATGTCTACCCAGTGTGTATATACTGTGGCAAAGGCAAATTCCATATTGCGTGAAATTAGAAAAGGTATTAAAAGCAAAACTATGACTCTCATGCTGCCCTTAAGTAGAAGGTGTAATCACAGTAGCAATACTATGCACAGTTCAGGTCACAGCATGGAAGAAGGGATTTTGTCAAGTTGGAAAAGTGCAGAAAAGGGCAACTAAAACGCTGAGGGAATGAAGCGAGGGAGGGAATGAGGGAATGAGATCACAACGTCTTGGGCCATGTAGCTACTATCTCGTGAGAAACAGAGGTGGGCAACATTGTGCATGGTGCAGAATAAATAGATAAGGAGGCAGTCTTCTCTTGCATATTATTAGGGCTTGCTCGGGAGTAAGAGAAGTGCTCTCAAGAGTTTGAAATCTGCCGTGTTGGAACAGAAGGGAAAGAGAAAAAGAGCGTGGACGGCTAATGTGCTTTGATCTGCTTTCCCCTTCCTGCAGGCATTGTAGGAGACTGGAAGGAACACTTCACAGTGGCACAAAGTGAATGGCTGGACAGCATCTGTGGCCCGGCACTGGAAAACAACCACCTGAAATTCCGCACGCAGCTCTAAGGATCTCTCTTTGGCTGCTGCAAAGATTTTTTCACCCAAAGGCCTGTTGATTTCACCTGCTCTAAAGAAAATAATCCTCAAGACTTCACAAGTTATGTTCATCCATGCAAGTGCAATAGAGGATGGGTCTTATAAAAATCAAATCTATTGTTTTTAAGGGCTTTTTCCCCTTTTGCAAATGAATTTCAGTGGATTGATTGTATTAGTTTGAAATTATTCCCCCACACCCTGACTTTCTGATGATGAGAGAAATAAATTTGTACCACGTATCTTCTTCTTCAAAGGATCGCAAGGTAGCATATCAAGGATCTATTAATTTTATCTTCACATGAAGTCAGTAATTAGATTGCTAAAGTAACACAATAATAGTTTTAAAGACATGAGACAGTGGCTCAGCCTTCTTCAACCAATGGCCATGCTGGCTGGGAAGGATGGGAGTTGCAGTGCAATATACCTGGAAGGTGCCACATTGGGGAAAGCTGCCCAAATGATACCTAAACTTGTAGATACTGGTCTGCTAATGTGGGCTTATCCTGTTGTTGCTTAGTCGCGAAGTCATGTCCGATACATCACGACTCCATGGGCAACATTCCTCCAGGCTTTCCAGTCCTCCACCATCCCTCCAAGTCCACTTAAGCTCACACCAACTGCCCCAGTGACTCCATCTAACCACCTCATCCTCTGCCGTCCCCTTCTTCTTTTGCCATCTATTGTTCCCAGCATTAGGCTCTTCTCCAGGGAGACCTTCCTTCTTATTAGGTGGCCAAAGTATTTGAGTTTCATCTTCAGTATTTGGCCCTCTAAAGAGCAGTCAGGGTTGATCTCCTCTAAAGACTGACTGGTTTGATCTTGCAATCTAAGGGCCTCGCAGGAGTCTTCTCCAGCACTGGGAAAACCATAGCCTTGACTATACACACTTTTGTCGTCAGGGTGATGTCTCTGCCTTTCAGTATGCTGTCTAGATTTGCCATAGCTTTCCTCCCAAGTAGCAAGCGTCTTTTAATTTCTTGGCTGCAGTCCCTGTCTGCAGTGATCTTGGAGCCCAGGAAAATAAAATCTGTCACTACCTCTGTTTCTTCCCTATCTATTTGCCAGGAAGTGAGAGGACCAGATGCCATGATCTTAGTTTACTTGATGTTGAGTTTCAAACCAACTTTTGTGCTCTCCTCCTTCACCCGCATCAAGAGGCTCTTACGTTCCTCTTCACTTTCTGCTATTAGAGTGGTATCATCTGCATATCTGAGGTTGTTGATATTTCTCCCAGAGATTTTAATTCCCGCTTATGATTCATCTAGCCCCACCTTTTTCATGATGTGTTCTGCATATAAGTTAAATAGGCAAGGCAACAGTATACAGGCTTATCCTAATTAGATCTAAATTGGAAGTGCAGGAAATTACAGTCCCAGAAGATAATGGAAAGAGTGTGTTGAAACCTGCCCACCTGTCTCAGTCTTACAGGCAGTTCCACAAAGTCCTTTCTTCTGTACAAAACATTCATTTTTATTTACATGAAAATTAAAAAATATTTTACATAACCATGCTAATAAAATGTATCTTTGTCCTTACTTAACATTTGTACATAATGTATTGCCCCTAGATTTTTATAGCCCTGGAAGAAGGGCCAGAATATATGCTACTAATCAAAATGTGCTGAAAAATAAAATGTTACTGTATTATAACCTGGCACTTGTTTTCTCCATTCCAGATGCAAATAGCCTTTTTTCCTAGAAGAGCCAACCTTATGGGTGGATGAGCTGAGCAGTTGCTCTAGGTCTGAGTTTCAATCTTTGTTGAATGATTATTCTTTAATAAATTTACATACCTCTTAACGTATTTATTTCTCTAGGTGGTTTGAATATAGTATTTGAAGTGACATAGGATGAAAAAAAGTAGCAAGTGTCAAACTTTCATTTTTTAGGGTTCTACAAGTTATTTGGGAAGAAATACAAAACATGATTTTCCATGAGTTAAAGTAGTATCTTTCATCAATTGCTAGTGTGAGGTCATTTGTTCTAAGGAAAAATAGATGTAACTTTCCTTTGACACCCTTTGCAATTTGACACAAACTAGATAACTTGGCAAGATCGCAAAACACTGCAAAAGCTTCCCTTGCGATGTATGTCCTACAGGTTAAACTCTGCAATTGCCCAGCCTTAGTCATGGAATTTAACAGGGTGTCCAGAAAATGTTGTCTTCTTTTTTTAGGCTTTCATGTTTTACAAAGAGTCATTTTTGGATTTTCCTTATCAGAAGGTAAAATTGCAAAGGAAGAAAAGAGAGACCGGCTGGATGATGCCCTTCTGATTTGAACTTTGGGAGCCCCGTGTCCAGATGCAAGCCAAGGCTGCGGTCCTTAAATGCACTTACAAGGAAGGAAGGAAGGAAGGAAGGAAGGAAGGAAGGAAGGAAGGAAGGAAGGAAGGAAGGAAGCCCCTGCAGAGAATGTGGGGCCTATTTCTGAACAGAAATTGTTTAGGATAGTGATGTTAAGCATCCCAACTGCGCGTTGTCTTCAGTCTGGGTGCAGCGCTGGTTCCAAACTGAATGTTGGCATCCCAGCAACCCTTGCAGGGCTCCTTGTTCTAAACCCGTTTTCAACCGCCGGTCTGCAGACTGGTGCCAGTCCGCGGGAGACTTCCTGCCAGAGACGCCTCAGTGGGAGCCGGCTGGGAGCCACTCCATGCCCGTTGCGGTATTTTGTTCTTTTGTTGGCATTTTTTGTTGTTCAGTTTCTGGTTGTTTTGGAGAATTTTCATTTTTTGGGTAGTGTGTGTGGAAACTAACACACAGAATGCTGTATTATGTGTCTGGTGCTTTTTGTTTCTACTTCAGCGGTGCCTGAGGTGGTTTTCCTGTTTCCACTGGTCCCCAGCTGTGGAAAGGTCGAAAAGTGCTGTTCTAAACAACCAAAAATTATTGAACGCAGGCTATGCCCTTGTTATCTTCCGATAAGGTTGCATGAACTCTTCTCGGGCACTGCACCCAAGGATACCTCTTTTATTGGTTTAACAGAGGTTGAAGTTCTTCCAATAGCTTTCATGCCATGCCGGTGTAATGCACTTTTACCCAGAGATACACATGCAACCTCACACAAGTCAGCTCATTAGATGGCACATACAGTGAACTGGGGAAAGTCCTGGCTAAATGCCAAGTATTTGCATGCGGAAAAAGCACCAGCGAACACAGAAACACACTCCTGATTCTTTTCGAAACACACCCATGAGCCATGAGCTAACCTGAGGGAGCAAGAGAGAAAGACGGACGGAGGCTAGCAGAAAAGAACATCAGACAGTCCGAGAGAGGACCTGGTAGGTGGACATGCATCTTCACTTTGGGGCCAGCAGTTAGCACCAGAAGAAAGAGGGCAAGAAGTTTAGTTTAGAGGAATGAGGAAAATATACATGCTGGTTAATGTTTCTCTGCCCTTCCCACCGTAGGGATCAGGCTCACTGGAGTCACAGAGGAGCCCCCAAGTGGTGTGGGAATGGATTTGGTTTCAGATGAAGGGGAAAGGAGGAGGTGAAAACTAAAAGCCAAGGTCAGAAGAAATAAGCGGGAGGGGAGGGGAGGGGAGGGGAGGGCACCAGGTATTCCTGTAATAGGAAGCCAGCGTATTTCTGAAGAGGAGAGGGTGGGAGACGTGGACATGATAGTTCAAAGATGTGGAGTGAGACATTCTGCAAACTGGCTCTGAGAAATCAGGGACTGTCTTGAGGGTTTGATTTTTGGTCACTGGGAAGGGAAAGGCATTAGCTAATTTTAAGAAGTCTGAAATCAACTTTCACCTGGGTCAGACGGCATTAAAGAACTGATTCTATGGAATGGTATACAGGTTTGTTCATGTATTATTGTGACCCGAAGGCAGCATTGCTGACTTACAGCTTAACATAGTAAGACCTGTTGATTGGAAGAACGGTGCTTGTGCTTAATTCTGACGGAGAGGGAGAGGCGATCCTGGCACCCACTCCAGAGGATGGATTTCCAGTCAGCAATGGAGGCATTGGACCCCAAGGATATCAAGCGCTGCACATTGGAAGAGGTGCAGGGGGTCCCTTTGTTCACAGACCTGGTGGAGCAGTGGGATTCTCTGTGGGCCTTTAAAGCCCGGCCTGATGACCTTCTCATTTGCACTTATCCCAAGGCAGGTAAATGGGGTCTGAGGAGAAATGGGTTGAGGGGAAGAGGAAAAGCGATGGAAGAGGGAGTTATAGAGCTGTGAAACTACAGACCACTGGATCAATGGTACATTTTCCATGCCTCTTTTCCCAACAACCCTCCTCGCCAGGGACCACCTGGATGCAGGAAATTGTGGACATGATACAGCAAGGAGGAGACCTACAGAAATGTGCACGGGCCCCCATCTACGAACGGATACCTTTTATAGAGATGTGCTTTATGAAACTTCTCCCCAAAGGTGAGGAGGAAGTGCTGCTTCAGGAAGATCCTGGGTGAGGGTGAAAGGAGGGTTCTATTCAGCATAAGTCCGATTTGTTCCTACCTCACATTTCAGGTTTCGAGATGGTGGAGGCCATGCCCTCCCCAAGAACACTCAAATCTCACTTCCCAGTCCATCTCCTGCCTCCTTCCTTCTGGGAACAGAACTGCAAGGTGAGGACAAATGGAATGAAGCTGATGGGAGGATGGGCTTCACCTGAGCCAGGGTTCATCTTGGAAGTTCTTTCTATTGCCTGGCTCAAGCTTGGAACGTGTGGAAAATATTACAAAAGAAGGCAATGGGATTAAAGTGGAAGAGGAGGAGAATTTTGAATAGTGTGGGTGTGGAGAGCAAAACTCTTGGAGCTATGACTCCTGGGCTCCCTTTTCTTGATGCTGGAATTCCACAGATCATATACGTGGCCAGGAATGCGAAGGACGTTGCAGTCTCTTACTTCCACTTCCACCGCATGAGCAAGGCGTTGCCAGAACCTGGAAACTGGGATGAGTTTCTGGAGAAGTTCATTGCTGGGAAGGGTGAGTAGAAGCCCGTAATGAAAAGTAGGAGCAAAGAGACCAAATCTTGGCACCTTTTCCATCCAGGAGATTGGGCCAGGATCCTTGAGTTTAGTCTTCAGGTCTTTGAGGAGGAATGGAGCCTACTACAATTAGAAATGTATGAGAATTTCTTATTAGCTCACAAATCAGCTAGATGTGCCCCATTCACAATCCAGCATGTGAATGGGAGAACATTTTTTAAAATGTTTTTCACATTTTAAAAAAATGTTCTCACATTCCTGAACTTGAAAAATGCACCCTTTGCCTATTTGAGTGTATGGAAAATAGACTGCAAATGGAAACAGAAATGAGCCAAAGTGAGCTTTGACATGAATACCGGTGAACTCCAATATGCTTCAGTGCAATAGCTGTGTGACAAGGATTAGCAGGTCCTGGAAGAGGTAGGTGTGTCTGTGTGGGTGTTAGGGCATGAAAAGAAAAAGAAGCTACAAAAGTGGCTGTTTATTGTGTATTTGATCTGATCAACGTTTCAGGGAAAATCAATCTGCAAATTATTCAACTGCACTTTCTGTAATATATTAAGGTATTTATTTCCCAACCTGGTTCCCCCTCCGGTCACCAGATGTTTTACACTACAAACTAATTCGTGAACGTTGGCCATGCTGGCTGGGGATGATGGGAGTTGAAGTCCAAAGCATCTAGAGCGTGCCCATGTGGACTGAGTGGGGAGGCCGGGGAGGTGGGAGACAAATCAGGGATCCACTGCCGACTCTCTGCTTCTCGGGCCTCCCTTCGCAGTCGCCTGGGGCTCTTGGTCTGACCATATTCTGAACTGGTGGAAGGCCAAGGATCATCACCCGATTCTGTACCTCTTCTATGAAGACATGAAAGAGGCAAGTACCTGCCCCCACACACACACACACACATAGGGGCCAAGCCTTGTTTGGAGCCGTGGTGGTGGTGGGGGGGGGGTATTGCATGGGCCTCCTCCCACATGGATTCTACAGGCTCATGTACTCTCATGATTTGCATCGGCAGCCCTGACCTCGCAATAATCAGTCAGCATTTTCAGCTGCATTAAACAATTATGCACGTATTCTGGGGACCAGCAAACGCTGCCAATAGCAACTGTCCCGGCCTGTCCCTGGATCGGTGCCCTTAGTTATTACGGTGCTTTTTTCCTTCCTTCCTGTTGCCCTCCCAGTTTCTCATGTATGAGGAACTTTCTAAAGAAAGCACCTCACAAAGGGAAGCACAGCTCCCTTGGAACCCCTGGCAGGCTTCCCTTGAAGCTGCCCTTTTTGTCTGAACTCAGGTCCAGTTTAAAGAAAAGCTGAGGAAGAGCAGGCAGGAGACTCGAACAGTTAGCATTTGGGCTGCGGCCTGATCAGGGGGGCACACCAGTCCCTTGGTCACCTTCAGTGCGGATCCCAGCTCTGGAGAGGCCCTGAATAGTGCAAATAAACAAATGGAAACAGCGTTTCCTTTCATCATGAGAAATAATACCCTATTTTCCCTGCTCTACAAAAGCTTGCTGAAAGTGCTGTTTGTAAACAGAGAACCATTTTGACGAATGGGTGGTATATAAAATAAATAAGTAACTAAAATAAATAGAAGTGAAACTGGGTGATCACAATGCCATCGGAACAAACTCAAGCATAGAAATGTTTTAATAAATAAATAAAGCACTGTGAGTAAGGAATGACAAGTGCACAATAAATACTTTGTATGGAAACGCTCTCTCACTTTCTCTTTCCTTCCCAGGATCTAGCCCGGGAAATCCGGAAGGTAGCACAGTTCCTGGGTGTAGAGCTCCCAGAACCCATTCTGGACCGGATCGTGCAGCACACGCAGTTTGAGAGCATGAAAGTAAACCCGATGTGCAATCTCAGCACCATGCCTCCTGGCTTTGTGAACCCGAACATGCCTCCGTTCATGAGAAAAGGTAGGGTTGAAGAGGAACATAAAGCTAGGACAGCTGCTTCCATCCCTGGGAGGGCCCCTCCAACCTCATACTGGGTGTTAGTAGCTGGGTGATGTCTAAGATCATTTCGCACTCTTTCCTCTTGTTGCTCTGTGGATATTGGCACCTCAGAAACTTTAGTGCCATCCCACAAAATACACAATGTGATTATTTCTAGGGACACTGAGGTAATAGTGCTTAGTCTTAAACTGGGACTCAGAAGATCTGGGTTTGAGCCCCCACTCAGCCATGAAGTTTCCTGTGTGAGTTTGGGCCCCCAGCTCCTTCCTCTTAACTTATTTACCTGCCATGATGCTCAAATGGAGAGGAAGAGGCACGTATGAGCTGCCCTGGGTTCCTTGGAAGAGGAAGAAAGGCAAGATATAACTACTGTTAAAAAGACGTGATACCTGCTTCATGGAAATAAACAATAAGGTCAACATAAACCACCAAATCATAGAGTAGAGTTGGAAGGGGCCAGAGGGCCATGGGGTCCAACCTTCTGCTCAGTGCAGGACTCCAAGTTAAATCATCCCTCTCAGACAGCTGTCCAGATGGTTTTTCTTTGGCCTCGCAGCACCAAAACTTGGATATTACAACACTGGAAGGAGAACACTCACCTGTTGCAATGCAAATGTACAATACATTTCTGATATATTCATTGCTATGGATATATACTAATTCATGAATGTGTATTTTGAAACACAGAATGTTTTAAAAAGGGTTTACCTCGGGCACTATGTTGGGGATGCCTTTATGGGCGCCATTGGAGTTGTTTGTGGGTGGTATGATGCTCACATGCTCCGTGTTGAGGAGCTTTAGAGAGCTGCCTTCTGGTTTGCCCTGCGAGGACTCAAACAGCTGCGAAGGCACCAGTGAAATCTGAGGCCGAGGATGAGGGGTGGCGCAGAGAGGACCGGCTTATGGCAGCTTTCTCTGCCTGCAGGCATCGTTGGAGACTGGAAGGAACACTTCTCAGAGGCTCAAAGGAAACAGCTGGATGACATCTGTACCCAGTTACTGGCAGGCAGTGGCCTGACCTTCCGCACACAGCTATAAGTGCCTCTCTGGACCACTCAACGTCAGGAAAATATGTTTGTGGAACATTGATTTTAACTGCATGTCATAAAACGTGACCAGAAACCCCATGTGTTGGGAAAATTCAGATAAATCCTGGTAGGAAAAGGTTGCTTATATGTGCCTTTGTGTTATAAAATCAAACCTGCAGCCCTTTCTCAGAAAGCACCGGCATTCCAAGCCAGGTCACTGTTTAGTCCTGCTGTTACTTTAGGAAGATGGAATTCTTAGCTGGACTGAGAAACTGTTGGAAGCTAACACTATGAGTGAGGAAATACCTGCGTTCTCATCAGCTGCAGGAAAGCCGAAACAATGGTGTCCATTTGTTTCCGAACAGACCCACCTAAGCATCTAGTCCCACAGAGGCAAGCGCCTGCTGAGTGTGGTTGTCAAACCAGATTGCCTGAATGGTTCCTCCATCAGACACATTTGTATGTTTAAACAGATCCACTGGCTGACCTGAACTGTCAAGAATTTGCTAGACTGACCTATCAATGCAGGAATCAGTAATGTTTTCCATACTATTGTTACTAGTATTTCTGATCAGTGTAGAACACTATGTCATGCCTAAAGACATCAAGATGCTATTGTACCAACATTATCTGGAAACTTAACACTCTGCATTGGTGTGCGTGACTAGCAGGTTGTAAAAGTGTCTGTACATGGGCTATGATTTTGCAGTTGAGTTTGCCTCTACTTGGTAATATATTATTAGTGATTGCAGGTACTGAGTCACCGATCAATAAAGCAGCAGAGGTTTAAATGTTTGATCTTTCCTAGGTACACGAGTATTTATTTCCTTGCAGATTGAAAACAGAGATTCTGTCACAAGGAAGGGCCAGCCAAACCAAACTTTGCGACTGTGTATGTCCATCTGTGTTTTGAGAGTTTTTACACTTGCAAATGTGTTTCAACAAAATGAATAGATCATTTCCAGTTGGATGGTGGGAAAAAGGCCAGGTATAAGAAAGGAATGGCAAGGATCAACTGAACGTGACTCTTCAGGGTGCATAGCCAAGTGGCAGGTGCATACCTGTAAGTGCATAGCAGTTAGCAAAAGTAAGTTGGAGAACATGGCGGGGGGGGGGGCATTATCCACCTTGGTGGTGAAATGAGAATCTTTGCATGTTCAGAGTCTAAACATGAAGTGGCGCAGGAAGGACTCTGCAGGTTATATGACAGCTGGACATCCAGCTGCTCCTAGCACTACTTTGAATCAGAAATGGAAATACCTTGGATCCTGTTTGGAACAAGAACATGTTCTCTTCTGGGTCATTCTGTCAGGCCCTTTCAACCAGCGGCTCCCACACAATTTTTCCTGCTTGTCTTCAGCAGTGTCAGCAGGTAAGTGCACACTTGGCTGCTTTCAAAGCCGTGAATATAATGTGTAGCCAGACTCTTGCATTAATTGAGAAGCACATCTGAGGGGCTGGGGACAGTCCTCTGCCTGTGGACTTTGTTTCCCTCCCTCCATTTCATACTGCCATTTCTTTCAGGATCACAAGCCTATGTGCTGCTCTGCAATCAAAGGTAAGTAAGCATTTTATTTATGAACTGTGTAGGCCAAAAGTAGGAATATTGTACACTTTGGGATGTGGAGGACCTCACACAGTGGATGAATTAAAGGAGTTTATCTTGCAAGTATTTATTGACATTGGTGCTAACTGGAATTTGTGTCACAGTATCGGAGGTAGGTTCCAGAAATGTTGCAGCATTGATGGAGAACATTTTGAGTACCTAAGAGATGAGATGGGGAAGAAATGGAGGTGACGGATTTTATTTTCTTGAGCTCTAAGATCACTGCAGATGGTGACTGCAGCCAAGAAATTAAAAGACACTTGCTTCTGGGGAGGAAAGCTATGCAAATCTAGACAGCATAGTAAAAAGCAGAGACATCACCCTGCCGACAAAAGCTCATATAGTCAAAGCTATGGTTTTCCCAGATGTAACGTGTGGCTGTGAGAGTTGGACCATAAGGAAGGCTGAGTGCCAAAGGATTGAGGCCTTTGAATTGTGGTGCTGGAGGAGACTCCTGAGAGTCCCTTGGATTGCAAAGAAATCAAACCAGTCAGTCCTAAAGGAAATCAACCCTGACTGCTCTTTAGAAGGACAGATTCTGAAGATGAAGATGAAACTTTGGCCACCTAATGAGAAGGAACAAGTCACTGGCGAAGACCCTGATGCTGGGAACAATCGATGACAAAAGGAGAAGGGGACAGCAGAGGTTGAGGTGGCTGGATGGGGTCACTGGGGCAGTGAATGTGGGGCTGGTTGGACTCTGGGGGATGCTGGAGACAGAAGATCCTGGAGGAATGTTATCCATGTGGTCGCAAAGGGTCAGACACAACTTTGTGACTAAACAACAACAAAGAAAAAACTAAACATGGTTTGATCAGTATTGTATACCTACTTTTGGCCCACCCTGCGTATAAAAAGGGAGTGCCTAAATAAAAATTCAAGGAATATATTCGTTATGACTCTTCTATATGCTAATGTCTTCTTTTTCCTCACAGTTGGGCTTCAACACTAGAAACATGGACCAGCATGGATGCTTCCAGAAAAGTGTCAGGAAGGGGCAGGGGCTGTTAAAGAAAGGATGGGTGATTGAAGGAGGTCTATTGCCCACCCCCTGACTCTGTCTTCCTTTGAAAGTGGAATTCTCACTCCTTTTCCACATACACACACAGATTTAATGGGGAATGGTCACAGGTTTGCCAAGAGGGTTTGTAGCTGGGGCCTGAGAGAAGCTTCACTAGCAATAATAAGGTTCAAATGGAAAAATTGATTTTCTGGGGGGATGCAGGGTGGTGCTGCCTAATCTGAAGTGGGTATTATCCATGATGTTGAACTTATTTTGGGCTGGGGTTTAGCACAATGGTGTTGAAAAAGAACTTCACTCTGCATTTAGGTTTATCCAACTAAGGTTTAATAAGAATTGCTCTAGAGAAAGTTGAAACTTACAGGGTGTCTCTATAAGTGACAAATGTCTTTGCCCCAAAAGAAATAGTTAAAAAAAAAAATCATGTTGTGAGCTTTCCAGATAACCTATGGCTAATGGGGCAGCATACAAGTTGTGTGTTTAGTATTGTGAGCCGCCCCGAGGCTGTTGCAAGGGGCGGCATATAAATATTTAAATAAATAAATAAATAAAAAGTTAAATAATTAATAACACATAACATTCTTTGGTTATATAAAGAGAAACAGACACTCTGTCATTCTCCGGTAATATTTGCTGTTGCTGCTGGCTTTGCTGTGGTTTTTATTGCTTGTTTTTTTTACTTTTTGCTATTTTATTGTGTTTTTATCCTGCCTAATATCCTATCAGTGTTGATAAGTGTTTTATTACTGTGCACTGCCTTGGCAGGTTCTCTGTCCTGAAGAGCAGCTAAGAAATATTTTAAATAGATTAAAATATGGATAAACAAATAGGGATCTGCTCTTTAGTATCATCCAGGGTGTAACTGTTGGTGCTAATTGTAACTCACAGTTTGTGATTTCTCTAAGACAATTATTTATATTTCTACACATTGCCACCATATATGGACAAATGTTCTACTACTCTGGACTTTTCTACATAGGGCATTTATGATGCAGCCCTTGATCCTTCTTGCACAGAAGATTCTGGGTCCTCTACACAAAACTGTCATCCTTCAAGACTTCTCCTATTTATTTATTATATTTATATCCAACCTTCTTTCCTTCAAGGAACTCAAGGAGACTTCCATAATCCTCCTTCTCTTTCTCTCATTTTTATCCTCACAACAACAACCCTGTGAGGTAAGTCAGTGACTGGCCCAAAGTCATCCAGTGAGCTGTATGGCCAAGTGGGGACTGGAACCCAGATCCCCTGGATCCCAGTCGAACACACAAACCACTACACTACACGGCTCTCCTTGTTTTACAGCTCTTTTTGCGGCCTTTTCCAAAGCAAGGAAAGCCAGCTATTTTCTGAAATGGCAGCAATATTTGCTGCAGAAGCCTAGAGTATTGTAGCAATCCCACTCTGTTCCACAGAGCCTCTTTGTTTTATATGATGCAGCACATAGAGAAACAGAGGGGAAACCCTTGGAAAAACTTTGTGGGAAGGACACTGTAATCCTCATAAAAGAAAATGCAGGAGGGCTCAGTTATCTCCAGGAGAGGTTTGCCACTACTGGAAATATCCTAGATAAGCTGGATGACTGGTGTGTAATACCATACACCTATACATATAATCCACAGGTTTTTTTAGACATCATATCTAATACAAGCCTCCATTTTTGGACTTGCAGGATGCAATTATTCTTCCTCTACCAATATACTAAATGCTCTCCCCCATCTCTGTCAAACTACCTCAATTTCATTATCATGTGTATCCATTAGCATCTTGGGTAGTGATCTATTCTTCACATTCAGACTCGATAGTTTTTCCAAAGGAGTGCATGGCTGTGTGGAGTGATCTTACCTCCAGTGAACTCATTATTTTCTCAGGAAAGAACATGATCATTTGTGTAATTTCAGATGGAAGTTCTCTTTTAATTCAAGATTTCATTCTGGGTACGTTTTCTGCATGCCAGATATCAAACTGCATCTTGGGAGCCTTAGTTAACAATCACGTAATGCCTCATGACATCATGCACCAAGAAGTGATGTACCCCTCCCTGTCTGGTTGCTTTTAGAGCAGTGGGACAAAGGAACCAATTACTAGCTTGCTCTGGGTTCTCCCACACTGGAGGCATTCCAGATGCAATGGGGCAGCCACCTCAGAGGGATGGGTTAACCTGAGGTCCTGCACTGAGGAGAGGGTTGGACCCAATGGCCCTCTGGCCCCTTCCAACTCTACTATTCTATGATTGTATGACCTTTCTACATAACTTATACTTGCCATTGCCAATCAGTTCACTTGTTCTGATGTGGCCTGATTTGAATCGCAAGGCAGTCATCCAGCTGGGAAACCAGCCAAACTACTAATAAGTATAACTTTCTGGCAAAGGCAGCTCATTACATGTAGTCCCAGGGTTATTTAATTACCATAATGCAGTTTATTTTAGATAGAGTGTTGTGAGCTGGTCACTTTCCTCCTTCCCTCTCCAGCAGACTCAAATGAAACCTTTGGAGCACTGTTCTTTTATTAAAGCTTAACTAGTTGCAGAACAGTGTAAATTAAAGTGGCTTTCACTTTGAGATGCAGAAGAGACATCTGCCCATGTAAACAGTTGAATCCAAACTAAAACTTCCCCTCCTTCCCTCCTTTACAGTAAAGCTTCTGACTCCGAAGTTTCTCCCCTGAGAAACTCTGCTAGGAGATCTTAGAATTGCCAGTTCCTCTGCTGCCTTTTGTTCTTCCGCTTTCTGCTCAGAATCGGATGCATTTAACTGAGCAGACTGCAATGTGAGAGAGACGCTTTCCCTCTCCACATAAAGGCAAGAGGACAGTCAGCTGAAGCCAGCAAGAACGGAGAGAACCATATCTAGTCTGGGTTCAGCACAGTGTCGTGAGAGGCAGCCCAAAGCCACACACAAAAATCAGTGTAGAACAATGAAGACACAGAAACAAGGCAAAGGGGTTCAGAAGCCAGACTATGTGCTGCTTTTCCATAACGCATTTATATACGTATTTACTTACCTCTTTTCCCACACTGTGGGATTCAGGGTGGCTATATCGGTTTATTATTTATTTTATTTTATTTTATTTTATTTGGGTATTTTTATCCTATCCAATTATGTCGTGCATCTCTGGACGGCTTACATATCAACATCCAATAAATACATATAAACCCAAATAAATCATAATAATCCATAATAAACCACATAGTTAAAATATTTAAACATTAAAATTACAGGAAAATAAAAAGGCACTTAACCTGGCACTGAAAAGCATATAACATCAGCACCAGGCAGACCTCTTTGGGGCGCTCATTCCACTCCCAGGAGGTCCCCCCTCCAAGCTCAGACCAGCTTCCGTCCTGCTGAGCTTCAACATGGAGGGTGGCTCACGTGCCTTCCGACTAAATCCAGCCACAGACAACCTGCAGCCACCTGGGGCTTGATGCTTGTTGTGCTGTAAACCATGGAATCGGCTTTCAGTTTTGCCACAGAATTGGGATCCAAGAGCTATGCAAAGATCTTTTCCGTTCTTGCTTTACTACTACACCACCTCTAGGTGGGGCTGTGCTATTGTGGAATTCAGGAAATATGCCAGGAGTAGAGCATCGTTTTCTCTATTGTAATTTCATAGCTCGTGTTCTCAGTTCTAAAAGAAAACTGGGACTGCACGCTGAAAAAAAACCCAGAAGCAAAGCCAAATGTGCGTCAGGAGACATAAGTGTCACTGAATGCCCCCAAGAGCCCAGCTGCAGCTAACTAGAGAGTTTGGATTGTAACTTGGTATTTTTCCTGAAAGAAAAAACCCTCTGTGCTCCCTGCTTTGGCTGGCAGCACTATTGGGGGCCGATCAGGCTGGGTCCTCCCGCACAGGGTAGTGATTCCCACTCACAAGGCCTGCCTCCCTTTTGAATGGCAGCCCAGCTTTTCGCCAGCCTGTGGTTCATCCCCAGGGAAATAGAAACCTGTGAAATCAGGTAAGCCAGGGGAGGACTCCCCATGGGCAACACCAAGACATCAGCCTGCCAGGTGCCACCAAGTCCTCCTGTCGGAGCTCCAGTGCTGAAAGCAAAAGATCTAAGAAGATGCTTCCCCAGAAGGCTCATGCCTGTGTTAAGAGTGTTCAAGGGGGCAGTAATTTAGATGCATAGCCTGTAATTCATCTTTTCCAAATGAATAGCGAATTTATCTGACAGCAATCCCAGGCCATTATAAGGTGAGTTTTGAACACACAAGGTTTCATCAATGAACCAACTAATTATGAAATTCAGCTCCATCATTAGCATAAGGACCAATCAAATCTCAGTCTTATCCGTTTTGGAAGTCCAGTACAAATGTCAGTGGCAAGAGAGAAATGGAAGGAACAGAAATGAAACTGGCAACTTGCCAGCCAGCCAGCAGGGGGCGCCAGAAGACATGGACGATGGTTCTACTGATGGTTTGGAGGTGAAAAGCACCACCCCGTGTGATACTTTTCCTGCCCTGCTAGGCAATGAGCCTCATATCCGAGTTGCAAGGCATGGATCTCAAGCCACCCCAGCGCGAAACCCTGGCAGAGGTGGAAGGAATCCCTTTCCTGGGGTCTACTGTGCAGAACTGGGATTCTCTGCAGAGCATTGAAGCCCGGCCTGATGACCTTCTTATCTGCACATATCCCAAAGCAGGTAACTGGTGAGGGAAGAAGAGAAATCAGGGGTGTGGGAGATTGGTAGAGCAGTGGGGAGCTAGCAATGGGGGCATGAAAGATGAGGCACTTGGGATACGGAAGGCCACTGGCTAAATTAGGCATCTCTATATCTCCTGCCAGGGACGACTTGGATGCAGGAGATTGTGGACATGATCCAGCATGGGGGAGATACACAGCAATGTGCTCGGGCCCCCATCTACCGCCGGATTCCCTTCATAGACATGTTTTCTCCAACACTCTTAATCTCAGGTGAGTAACAGGTCCTGCTCTCCGGTGATGGTGACTGTGGGAGAGCAGAGGTGTTCCTCGCAGGGGCTAAATGTCCCCAACCTCTGGTGTTGCAGGCTTGGAAGAAGCGAAGGCAATGCCTTCTCCACGCACACTCAAATCTCACCTGCCGGTCCAGTTCCTGCCACGCTCCTTCTGGAAGCAGAACTGCAAGGTGAGGGCAAGCAGGGGAAGGCTGACTGGTGCGGGCAGGGCTTAATCAAAGCCGAGGCTCAGTCTGGGTGCCTCTTTCAGTCTCATGGCTTCAGTGGCATCCCTTCTCATCGCTCTACTCCAATATGACGAGACTAGAAAAACACCAAGCAAGAGAGGGGGCTGCTTCCAAGAGGCCTTTTGCCCCCCAGCTCTGTCTTCTTTTGGCACTCGAAATGCCGCTCGTTTGACGCAGAGAGGCAGACTCATCTACACCCATGCTTTGATGTAGCTGTGAATGGACCAACCATATCTAGACACAGCACTGCAAGACTGAGACTGGGCTCGCCCAGTTTGACAGGCCAACTTGGTGAGCCAGGGGTGGCTTGTGCTGTCTGAACCCAGCAGCATGGTTCGTTAACTGCACGCAGGACACTGTGAGGACAAAGGATTAATGGAAAGGGTGTTTCTGAGCTCTTGCAGATCTTATAGAACAAAGTGGTAAACTGTGAAGTGTAGGTGCTCATCATAGCAGTCCCCATAGCCTTGCTCCCAAGCAAAGTCCAAAAGTTGAGGTGGCTTTGTTGAGACATGTCAACAAGCCAGTTCTGGAAGTTTTCATCTCCAGCAGAAGTGGGTCTTCTGTAAGGCTTCTGCAGTAATTGCCCATTCAAGACCCAGGCACCCCCAAATATCTGGCATGACAACAGGGATCAGTACATTATTGCTGGAAAAATCCATCCCTTCTGCCGCCCACCTATTGTGAGGGCTGCAGCTAAGGAGAGAGGGACCAGGGAATTCTGAGGGGGGCATCACTGCTAATCAAAATGTGCCAGCACGTCACCCCCTGCAAGCCTGGCCGCATTATACCGTTAGTGCCGACTGAGTAACTGGGTTCACACAACACAAAACCCACCCAGCTTATAAAACACAGGGGGCTGTGTGTCGTGCGAATCTAGGATGGGTTGTCAGAGTGGCTCATATGGGACTTAGAAGCCACCCTTAGAATCTAGGAATGTAGAGGGTGCTTATAGTTAGTGGCCCCATGGTTGGGGCTGTTTGCCCCTCTCATCATGGGTCAATCTCAACTGCGAAGCGAATCTGCTTGGCAAGAGCAGCAAGATATTCTGCTGGTGGGGAAACGCTGCTGACAGCCACTCTAAAGTGCCCAAGCAGCACTTGCGGACGTCTGTCACATGCATTGTGGGCTGGCACAGCTGCTGATGTCGACAGAGCAGACTTATTTGTGCACAACCTTTATGTCCGCATCAGCTGCCTGTGCCCACTGATGCTCTAGAACCCATTTTGGGGGGGTTCTGCCAGCGTTGGCAAGAGCCTTGCCTGGCTGATGCCAATGCCACCATGAGCAAACCCACTCTGTTGACCTCAGGAGTGAGCACCTGGCTTCAAGGAGTCTCGCAAGCTGGAGTGAGCTATGCCTGCCCCACTTTCCCCCACTGAGTGCCTGGAAGGGACAAGTAAGAGCTCCTCATCTAGGCTTGTGAGGTCTTCTCCTGAGCTGGGGTGGGCCCTTCCTCCTTCCTCACTCCCCTACTGCAAAGTGGCCGTGGGGAGTGGAGAAAACCTCGGTGCACCTGTGGAATACATAGGAAAGGATCAACAGGAACGGAAGGCGCACCCTACCACCAATGTGCCCAGTTGGCTGTCAGGTGCATCTGAGGTAGGGTAGCTTATTGTATTATGAGAACACCCCCCCCCCCCCAGTATTTCATTTGACCCTGACTTGGCTTTGGAAACTGTCTTCAGTGTACAGGGGTGTGCTCTGGAACACATTAAATAACAAATGAAGGCATGCCTCTGAGCATTAGCAGAGTGCCTTTCCTTCACTGCTAAGAACAGCTTCAAATTTATACTCATTGGACCCTGGGGGCTGGTCTGATCAGGACCTGTGGCTTTTAGTGAGACGCGAGATGGTGCCTCTTCCCTTCTCTCTGAGAACAGGCCCTGCTGAGAAGAGGACAACTAAGAATCTGGCACAGAGGGGGATTTCGAGCTGAAGTGCTTGGAGCCAGGAATCTCGGATTCTCCCTTGGTTTTGCTCTCTTCCTGCAGATCATCTATATGGCCAGGAACCCCAAGGACACTGTGGTCTCCTACTTCCACTTCCACCGCATGAACAAGTCTATGCCAGAGCCAGGACTCTGGGACGAGTTTCTGGAGAATTTCCTTGCAGGGAAAGGTAAGTGAAAGAGGCTAGAGAGAGAAAAGGTTCGTAGGAGAGACGAATCAAGGAGACACCACTGGGTCTCCCAAGCCCAGTCCCTAGAAATGAGTGGGGACAAACGGGGCATTCTGAGTTAGCGTAGTGGCAAAGGACATTTGAATCTGGGGTGGGGGGAGAGCTCCAATTACCCTCACAATCCAGCACTATTTTCCTGGCATTCCTGAAATGTTGCAGGCTATATTTGGGGTTGGGACAGTGGCGGGGAGGAAGAAGTGGATCCTTGGACCAGGATGTTGTAGTTGATTTGTCTGCCCTTTGCAGTTGCCTGGGGCTCTTGGTTTGATCATGTCCGTGGATGGTGGGAGGCTAAGAATTGCTTCCCAATTCTCTACCTCTTTTATGAAGATGTGAAAGAGGTAAGCATCTCCCTCCACCTCTCTCTCTCTCAATCTCTCTCTCTCCCTCCCTCTCTCTCTCACACACACACAATTTTCCAAGCAACCACTCTGGTTCTGTGAGCCTTGGACAACAATCCCCCAGTCAAGCAAGACAGAACAAGGGAGGCCTGTGTCTGTGGAGCAACATGCCCTCGCTAAGCTGCACTATGAATTCCCAAGGAGCTATCCATGGTGCTGAACCTATTGCAGCGGGGATAAGGGCTGAGGTTCAGCCCCAGGGTAGCTCCGACTAGACCCCACAGAGTTCACACCAGCTCCTTGGCTGCACCAGCCTTTCCTAGAAATAAACGAATCAAGCAGATTTCCTGTGACAGCATCTCAATTAAAACCAGAAGTCTTTCACACCCTCTCACTCCTCCAACTATCTCTCTGTCCCCCAGGACCCAGCTCGCGAAATCCAGAAAGTGGCTCAGTTTCTTGACATCGGGCTCCAGGAAACAGTTTTGGACCGGACTGTGCGACACACAACATTTGAGAGCATGAAAGTGAACCCCATGGCTAATTACAGCACCAGGCCAGCTTGCTGCATGGACCATTCTGTGTCACCTTTCATAAGAAAAGGTGGGCTTCAGTGATGCAAAATGTAGGAGAAACTGTAATCACTAAGATTTCTATATGCATGTGTGTCAGATCATGTCCTGTTGTGTTACACTGTTGGAACATGATATTCTCTGAAAAGGCAAACATCACACACCACAGTATATATCCATCATTGTTGACTCTATTAACAGTTCAGGAAAAGCAAAATGCAAAAGTGACTTCTAAGGAACTGTGCTCATGCTGATGACAGTACAGCAGATAAACGTTGGGAAACTGCACAACTTCTCACACTGAAATCTTGGCATCTGGAGTTGTGTTCAATAGCCCTTGGCAGGCAGTTAATTTCAATCAGATCTCCTGACTGAAATTAGCTAAAGGCAAAATATTGGTTTTCTGCAAGCTATTGTGTTATGGACAATGCGTGCACACCAGGGATATATGCAAAAATATTTGTCAAAGCTTTTTCACACGTTACAGAAAAGCAATTCCAGGTACAAATCATATGTGGGAAGTTGTAGGTCTTTTTTCTGTCTAAATTTTCGTAGAATGGCATCCTAAATGTAATTTGAAGAGCTGTAAAGAAAACCACTAATGGCCAATGGCTCCCAGTGAGGTTGGGGTTTACTATTCTCTGTCAATCATTAGATTTAAGGTCAACTTGCTCACCTGCTTTGCTTTTGGAAAATTCATAGCATAAAAAGGTAGGTATCAGTGACTAGGTTTCTAACCATAAGGTAGAATTTTGTGAGACCTTTGCAAGCAATGGAGAAATCAAGCCAGGTACATTCATATTCAGCGTACTAGCAGGAAGTTCAGCTGCAGTGCGGAAGGATCACTGGAAATCCATAAGGTTTAGAAATTTCAGGAAGTAATTTTGTGCTGAAGAATTGGCCATGGATGTGAGAGCAGCCTTTAATTCCTTAGAAAGGATCTGTTGGAGGCTTGTAGGGTTGCCCTTCTAGTTCTTCAGGGGGCAGTACACAAATGAAGTTTCTCGGGTGAGGGGGAGGCGCTTTGTACATGTTCAGACATACATGTCTCTTCCTTGCATATCTATTTAGAGAATAAATGTATTGCAGATCAGAGGGAGGCGGTATGTATACATTTATTATATTTCTATTCCTTCTTCTTGAAGGAACACAAGGCAACTTACCAGGTCCTCCTTTCCATTTGATCCTCACAACAGCCCTGTAAGGGGAGGCAACTTAGGTTGAGAGTCAGGGACTGGGCCCTGTGAACTCCATGGCTGAATGGGGAGCAGAACCCAAATCGCCCTAGTCCCAGTCCAGAACTTCTCGCTACTATTCCACATAGGCTTTCACCTTGAACAAGCAAGTTGCTATAGAGAAGGAAGGTCACCTAGAAAGGCCTCAGCAATTATAGGCTGCCAATAAATACATGTGGGTGGGTGGGTGGATGGATGGATGGACGGGCGGGCGGACGGGCGGGCGGGCGGGCGGACGGACCTGCTGAGAACAGAAAGTATTAAAGCAGCTCTGCTGAAATCACAGAAGAAGTGCCTTTGGCAAATGCTGAGCTTCTCTTTGGACTGTCTCCCCACCTGCAGGCACCGTTGGAGACTGGAAGGAGCACTTCACAGTGGCACAGAGTGAACAGCTGGATGACATCTATGCTGGGGAAATGCGGGGCAGCGGCCTGACCTTCCGCACTCAACTCTAAGTGTCCCCATGGACACGTTAGTAAAAGCAAGCCTAGATTGTTAATTTCACCTGCACTTCATAAAAATTTCACAAGCTCTCAAAGTGGAATGGTTTATTGCTGATTTGCAATGGCTGCCAGGACTGAAATGAATCTACTGTTCTTTGTGCCTTCTTGTGCATTCCTATGGCCTCCCAACAATGTCCGAGTGGTTATAGGATTATTATTATCATTATTATCTCATTGCCTTTATATGCCACCCTTTTTCCTCTCTTAAGAAACACAAGAAGACTTACTGAGCTTCATTTTAGCCTCACAACAACCACCCTGTGAGGTAGGATGGGCTGAGAACCTGTAACTGGCCCAAAGTCACCCAGTGAACTTCATGGCTAAGTGGAGACTAGAACTCAGATCTCGCAGGTCCTCATTCCAGTACTCCACCACTACACCGCACTGCCTCTCCCTGAGTGGATATGGAATTACTCCAAGACCCTGCCAGCAGGACTCCATTAGCTAAATAATATCCAAACAAAGCTTTCCTTGCAAAATTGCATTGATAGAGGAAGAAGAAACTTCTTCAAAAGTTGCTAGCTCATTTCTTTCAAGCAGCATCAGTTACCTTTTGGCTATTGATAAGAAGTGGCCAATGTAGAAGTAACAGCTTTGAATATTTTCTGGTCAACTTGGCCTGGTGGGTTATAACCTTTAGAGCCTTCTTTCCAATGGGATCAAAGTGGGAGAATGGGAGTCTTCCCACTGTATCTTCACAACAGCCATATGAGGAGGCTCAAGACTGGAGACAGACAGGAGTGTTTGTGTCTTTTAAAATATATTTTGAATTCTATTAAATAAACAAGCAAAATTTCAAGCAATGCCTCACACAGCATGTGCTTATTACACTGTGTAAACATTCACATTCAGTTCTAAGAGTTCTAAAAGTGGCTTAGTGCCCAGTCTAGAAGCTTTGAATATTTTCTGGCCACATTGGCCTGGTGGGAAAGTAACCATGTATGTTTAGAATGGCAATCAGTCCATAGTCTCAAGAGGACTTAGGATGTAGTAACTCACACCTTTCTGTGATAAAAGATGGTATATATCTCACAAATTGTTTTGACACAAGATGGAGTCTCTTCCCTGTGTAAATTTACATTGAAGCACACAGATAAGGAACGTGTTTGTTAATTGGTGCATCTGTGGTTATTGTGCTTTGCGTTCCATAGTAATTGGATAGATTTGTCTCTGAAGGAGAAAGAAGATACAAATTTCTATCAAACCTGGGACTCTTTTTATCATTATCATTTCCAATGACTTTCCATTAAATTCCAGGTGATGGGTAGGTAATTCCAAAGAACATGTGTGTCCTTAAATATTGAAGAACTTTCCCTCAAAAATTCTGTGAATTATTACCTCCTCTCAAAAGAAGATTGTCAATGGCATTGCCAGCATATAAAGAGGACAAGCTTTAGTAGCATTGCATCCCCAGCAATTATTATTATTAATTTTATTAAGTCCTTATCAAAGAGACATTGCCTGAGTCCAGTATGTGTGAAATATCAAAATGAAGAGGATCAAGAAGGGTCCTGCAGGTTGTGTGATGCATGGAGCTGCGGCTTACCTTAGGGTTTCTCAGAAATGGAAAGTTAAATCCATTAGAACCTTGCCCCCGAGTCTGGAAAAATAAAATCCAGGAGTTATTCAAATGCACTTCTGTTCTGAAGCACACGGCCTGGCCATTTCCACTGGTGGCTTCCTGCCGGTTTCTCTGCTCATCTTCAGAGCTCACTTGGCTCCCCTCAAAGCAATTAGCATAATGTGTAGCCAGACCCTTACATAAAGCCAGCCTCACCTATTATGGGCTGTAGCCAGGCCTCCTTCTGTGGACTTTGCTTTCCCATTCTCCTTTCACTCGTCTTTTCAGAAGTAAGGTGTGATGTCTGCAGACCTGCAATCAAAAGTGAGTATTAACTTTATAAAAATATGCCCTACCCCGCCAGGTCCTTTTCCTGTCCTCATGGGTTGCCATTACATGCAAATGCTGCACTATGGCTTAACTAGGGATTGATAACCACTAACAGCTCAGGTGGAGAACCCATGGTCCGTTCCTGGTGTGGAGAAACTCTGGGTTAGGATGGACACAGGTTGAATGCTCCAAATATTGTTCTTCCATTTTGGGCTGGATTCCTTCAGCTGGTTCATGACGGCTGAATTTGCCCAGTCGGAATTGTGTGCTTCCATCCTCAGGCCACACGGCTTTGGTGCCATCCTAACGGGCCTCAGTAGCTCGCAGCTGAAGGAACTCTGCTGAACAGAGATGGTGAATGTAGAGGGTGGGTCAGCTGGCAATTGACCAAGAGGGGAACCGCTGGAGCTGCGAGGGACAGGGTTTAAAAGACACGGTAGCTGGCTGTCTCCATGCTGTGCTGCCAGCGGACCATGTGGGTGGCAAGCGGAGCCCTGGCTAGTTGGCTGCCCTGCAGGAGACCCATTGCTTCAGGTGGTCCAGAAGTTCAGGTTGTTAGCTGCCTCTTCTTTTGTTGGGGATCTGTGTAACCCATTAAGCAGCCTTTTCTATTTCCTGTCTCCCATCGCCTCCTTTCATTCTGGGGAATAAATCCTTTCCCTGCCTCAAGTTTGTGTGTCGTTTCCTCGGCTCGAGCGCAGTGGTGATCTCAGTGCCCTGGGCAAAGGGCTGCTTGCCTAGTTCTGTTTTCGGGTGGGGAGACTGTACTATACTGTACTCCAGCCACCCCATGATATCCGTGGGCACAGAGTCCCTTTCTTTGAGCTGTAGTGGACGACATCTTGCCTGACCTGCAGGTAGGTGGGTGGCTTCTCTCCTTCCTTCACAGTTGAGTTGCGGCTAACAACTGGTAGTTGAACCATAGCACTGAGTTCACATGAAAAGGTAACCCACGTTTCAACAACAACGCACAATTCAATGACAATCTCAGTGTACTCAGTGAATCCTCAGTCCAAGCTGTACTCCCTGTTGTCATTACATGCGAAGCAGGTCAGGGGTAGAAGAAATATTGACAGCCTTTGAAAATGGGGGGTGGCCCTGTCCTTGAGTTAGACTGCTAGCAGGGGCTGCTGGTGGGGGTGGAGGCGAAAAGGATGCGTAGGAGAAAAGGGCACAACTGACTCATCATATCCCTTTTCCTGCCCTGCTAGGCTCCGGGTCTCCAATCCGAGTGGGATTTTGATGCTTTGGATCCTGCAACCATCAAGCGCTTGGATCTGTTGGAGGTTGAAGGAGTCCCTTTGCTCAGCAAAGATGCCCAGAACTGGGATTCCCTGTGGGGCTTTCAAGCCCAGCCTGATGACGTTCTCATTTCTACTTATCCCAAAGCAGGTAAATCCAGAGGAGAGGGGAGAAATCAGGGACAGCCGCTATGAAGGCATGGGGATGGAGATGGAGATGGGGATGGGGATGGCTAGGAATGTGGAAAATTCTCCATTTACTGAATTCGGGGAACACCACTGATTTTTCCTGACCTCTCCACTAGGGACCACTTGGATGCAGGAAATCGTGGACATGCTCCAGCATGAAGGAGACCCACGGAAGTGTGCTCGAGCCCCCATCTACCAACGGATCCCCTTCATAGAGTACTTCCGACCCCATCCCATTGTCTCAGGTGACTAGGAGTGCCCTTTAAGCGAGCTGGTGGGTGACACAGCAAGCTTCTCGGGCGATGCCTGAGTGCTCCCCTTCCCGTGTTTCAGGGCTGCAAATGGCGGAGAGCATGCCTTCTCCACGCACACTCAAAACTCACCTTCCAGTCCAGCTCCTGCCCCCTTCCTTTTGGGAACAGAAGTGCAAGGTCAGTAAAGAGGGACAAGAGGGGGAAAGCCGCTGAGAAGGTGTGGGCTTCATCTGAAGACCAGCACTAAGTGATGGGGCAGCCATGTTGGAATGGAGGACAGATCTGACCTGCAGGATCCCAATTCAGCCCTTCGGATTTCCCCAGAAGGCCACACCCCTACCCTGCGTCCCACCCTCATTCCCCCAGCTACCAATGGCTTGGTGGCTTCTCAGCCTTTGTGCAATTTCCCCTCATTTCCCTTTCCTGAGGAGTCCCTACTGGCATAAGAGCCAGGCTGGTGTTTTGGCCTCTGTCCCTTATGCTCTGCTCACCGCAGAAACGCCAACCCCTGGGAGGGTCTGTGAAACACAGTTTGGCTGGAGAAGATTCTGCGCATCGGGAAGGTTCTGCCATGCCTCGCTGCCCGCTCTTTCTTTAGGCCCTTTGCTCCCCAGCCTGGCTTACTTGGGCTGGCAAATAATTCCTCATATAGGCTTCCCATCTGCTGTGAGAAGCAGACAGCAAAAACGGGGCAGCTGACCCCGATTCCATTTCCTCCAGCAAAGCCCTGAACATGCCAGGTTATTAAGAAATGGGGGAGCCACGTCTGACTCTCTGCAGAATGCAGGGCATTCTTCGACTCAGATTTGAGGTTGCCTGGCAGAGGGAAGGGCATAGAAGACTTGAACTGGGGATCCTGTGTTCTCCCTTGCTTTTACTCTATCTCCACAGATAATTTATGTGGCCAGGAACATCAAGGACAGCGCTGTTTCCTATTTCCACTTCCACCGCATGGACCATTATCTTCCAGAGCCTGGGGAATGGAACCAATTTCTGGAGAATTTCATTGCTGGGAAGCGTATGTGGAAACTGCTGGACAAAAGACATGCAAGCCCCAGTCCCCAGCTCGGTTTCTCTATATGGGGGAGCAATGGCCCTGCTGGTTACTCAGGGGGTGGGGAATAGCAAAATCCTGCAAAGCTGCGTACCTTTCTGGAGCTTGCTTTCCAAGCCTGCAAAGTCAACGGCTATCTCTTGTGTCCCTTTCCAGTTGCTTGGGGCTCTTGGTTCGACCATGTCCGTGGCTGGTGGGAGGCCAAGGATCGCCATCCAATTCTGTACCTCCTTTATGAAGACATGAAAGAGGTGAGCAGCTCAGGCACACACTCCGAGACAGCGCAGAGGGCTTCTCCTCCTGTACGTCTGGATGCCGCGAGCTTCCCACATCTGTGCTCTGCCTTGGGGCACTCGCTCATCCGAACGCAGGTGCAGCCACACAGGAGTGGGCCACGGGGCCACGTAGTCCAGCCTCTGGTCCCACCATGCCCAACCCACAGTTTGTGAGAGACAGACATGGGTGCAGCTGCAGCCTCCCACTCGGGCTCCTTAACAATGAAGAGGAACCAGGAACGCAGCCTCTGAGACTGGGGGCAGCACACAGCCATCCAGCTATCGGTCATCTCAAGGGAGCAAAGAGCATCCTTTAACTACCTACTTCACGAAGAAGAACTTCATTCAATCTCTCTTGAATCTCCTGCCAATCGGCTTCATGGCAGGACCGATTCTAGTATGATGGGAGAGGAAGAAACATCTCTCTCAGTCACTTTCTCCGCACCATGCCTAGTTCTGTACACCTCTATCATGTCTACCTAACTTTTTTCCAAGGTTGGACAACTTCAGCTGTTGTCACCTTCCTCCTAGAAGTGTTGCTCCAACGCCTTGGTCATTTTACTTGCCCTTTGCTGCACTTTCCAATTCTGCAAGAATTGGAATTTTAGGTGCAGTGGTTGGTCCTCATCATAAAGTTCACCTTTTTCCTAGTAGCCGCACACTGTGTCAATATTTTCTCAAATTGTTCACTACAGCCCCAAGATCTCTTGTCTTGGTCAGCCAATCTTTCATGCAAGAACAATGCCTGCTAACCTCCTTCTTCTTCTCTCTCTCTCTAGAACCCTTTCCGGGAAATCCAGAAAGTAGCCAAGTTTCTGGGCCTGGAGCTCCCAGAGTTAGCCTTAAGCAAGACTGTGCAATACACTGACTTCAAGTGCATGAAAGCAAACCCAATGGCTAATTACAGCACGATGCCTCCTGTCATTATGGATCATGCCATATCTCCTTTCCTGAGAAAAGGTAGATTCTAGAGTCAAATGAGAGATGGGAATGGTCTTATGGAACAGCAGGGGTCATCGCTGGCAGCAAGCACATGGTGAAAATGTCCATCCCTGGATAACAGAGGGAGGGCTGGGAAGAGGAAATTGGCTCTAGATGAGGCTGACAAAGGGTTTAGGAGCCTGCATTTCTGCTTTTGGCCACCATCAATTTTCTTCCATGTTGGAATGGACATAGTTGTCCAAAGCGCAGGGAGCACACAATCTTGGGAGAGGCTGCAAAAAGACACAATGATGTGGGAAAGGCCTAGCTAAGGACTGAGCATTTGGCATCTGCTGGGTTAGCAGCCAGAAGAAAGAACGGGGACGTGGGATTGCTCAGGTGCCTTTCTGGATTGGTTTTCCCACCTGCAGGCACCGTTGGAGACTGGAAGGAGCACTTCACGGTGGCACAGAGTGAGTGGCTGGATGACATCTATGCTCGGGAAATGGAGGGCAGCGGCCTGACCTTCCGCACTCAGCTGTAAGCACCACTCAGAGATTTTCACCAAAAGCCAATGTCGTCGTGTTTCATTGGCACTAAAGAAAATAAGAAGCACAACTCCTAGCGCTAATTAAAAGTTATGGCTCAGCAATTCTGTCTTTATCTTGTGGGTGCGAAGACAAGTGATGGGGAAAGTAATGGGAGGATTATAAGCTGAGGACGGCATACTGGGACCTAATATAAAATCCTGTAAATGAAGTAAGGCAATTGTACTATAAAAGACTTTTTGCAAAGTTCCCACTGATACCAACACCAAACTGTTGCACTTCTTCTTCTTCTTCTTTTTTTGGTCCCCTTTATGAACATATCCCTTCCGTCATTTTTGAAAAACTCAAAAGAACAGTACCATCTGAGCAACTGTAGACCACCTCAGTGCAACCTTCCCCTACATGATGCCATGCTGATGTATTGGACTTCAACTCCCATAGCTGGTTGGGCGATTATGGGAATTGTAGCCCAATGGAGGACACCAAAGTGAGGCCAGAGTTACTGCTCTGTTATAGCTGCTCGCTCTCTCTCTCTCTCTCTCCCTCTCCCTCTCTCTCCCCCCTCCCTGCCCTTGCTTTTTTCCCAGGCCACTAAGTAGAATGAAAAAGCCATTCTTGTGAGCCCAGCATTTATTTATTATTTATTTAGTTAAAACATTTTTACACCGTCCTATACAAAAAACATCCCAGGACAGCTTACAATAATTAAAACAATAATAATTACAATCAAACAGTAATAGTTACAATAATTAAGACAATAAATAACAAAATGATAAATAGCATTCATAACCCCAGCAAAATAAAAACAAAATGCTACTGTTGATGTTAAAACCATTTAAAATCCCTTAATGCCTAAAATGATGGGTAGATAAAAAGCATGACTTCAGGCAGACAGCCATGGCCAGAGACACGGTTGCTATTCCATCTTTCCCTCCTTAAGAGATTTTCTGTGGAAACTGGAAAATACAGAAGAAGTGGTAATGGCTTCCAGGTTCCTTCTCCACCTCAATGCCAAAAACATTTCAGGAATGTGGAAGGGTGATTGTACATTCAGAACTGCACCTCAAAACACCTCTGGGTGCATGAGCTAGTCAAAATTCATGCTATGTGCTTGAATAAATCAATTTCCAAATCCTCCAGCTAGTGTGTGTGGTTCTAGCTCTGTGTTCCATCTTCATTTATGTATTTATTTGAAGTATTTTTGTGTGGCCCCTCAACCAGATTTACATATACATGATTAAACCAGAGAGTTCCTGCCTTCAGGTGTATAATCTGAGAAGGCATGTCACACAAGGAAAAAGGAATGGGGATGGAAGAGGGAAATACTTAGTACTTTCAGCAGGGTTGGTGGAATGTCCTGCTGTTCACCTCTTCTCCTTCAGCTCTGCCCGCCAGAATGGCTGTTCGTGGTCATGGTGCTTGCAAAAGTACAGGGGAGTTTATGAGACAATTGGCTGCTTCTGTAAGAGCATTTGGAAGTGCTTTCCATTTTGCTCCCTGGTGGCTTGTGCAGGTCAGTCTCATCCTCTGCACCTGTTGCAGAGCTGCCTGTAGAGAGAAAAGCAAGGCTCGGTGGCCAGGTGCACCCATCATGAGAAGCCACGGTAATTTCTTGCCCTTGTTGGTTTGCCATGTCATCCGGACCTAGTCATGGTGTTTCATCATGGCACCTTTAGTTTCCGGTAGGTACCTTGATCTTCCAAACCCAGCATCTCCATTTTACCCTTGTTAGTATGGGAATTCACAGAGTCTCAGAGAAAGAGGGACTGCATAAGTGGCTGCTTCTAGTCTTTGATCTCTACTGGCTTCAGCGCCTTAGTAACAGACACGTCATCACCTGCTTTATTCCCATTAGCAGGGAGAAAGTAGATAAATTCCTGGAAGTGGGGGGGATTAACAGCATAAATAATTTTATTATGCTATTTTATCACATATATTACGGATACATATATTATAGATAATATTACAGATATTCCAGATATATATTACAGACACTCTGCTTTAACGTCTAGGAATAATTAGGTGATAACGGAATGCTGGGGGATCTCTTTCAGCCCCCCACTTTCAGTGGTGGATGGCTGATAAAGGCAAAAGGGCGTAGGGCAAAATCACAAAAATACCAGCCTATATTAGTTTAAAGCACTTATAGCCATTTCAGCATGGTAGCATCACAGACAAACTGCATAAAAGCCAGGAAACCATCAAACGATCTGTAGGAGCTACAAAGGGTTTGTCTGAGACTTGGCCATCCAGGAAACTACATAGGCTGGATTTGATTCCAAGGCCTGCGATTCCCCACTCCTGTGATAAAGGATAAGAAAAGTTCACAAAGGAATTGATAGCCAGGGATCCCTGCCTCCCTGAAGTAGGATTTGTGCTTCGCTACTATTTCTTCCAACTTTCTTAGCTTCAGGGGCAAAGTTCACAACAAACAAGAGTCCAACCAGCTCCTCCAAGGTAATGTGTAGCCAGGCTCTTAGATACATTTCAAAGGATGGAGGTGCCACATTCTCCATCTGTGGACTTTGCTTTTGCCTGCTGGGTTTCTGAATGGGTTTTCCAGCAATACAAACAACATGTCCACTAGCTTACAGTCAAAAGTATTTTTTAAATTGATCCCTGCATAAACATTTATCCTAGTACCATATCCCTTTAAGCCCTTTTCCCAAACACACACACAGTTTTCCCCAAACACACACAGTTGGATTCCAGGAAATGGCCCAATAGGAGGAAGAGGTGAAGGTTATGTGAAGGTCCATTGGCTTAATTCTTCAGTACTTAAAAAGTACTTCAGTACTTCTGACCACTCTGACCAGGAGTGGTCAGAAGGCAGATCTGGATTGCTGGATCAACTACACAGGATTTGCAAAGATTATTTAACAATACCAGCATTATGGTTCTCCCCCAGCACCTGAAATGATGCTGCTAAAATGAAGGGGAAAAAAGAAAAGTCTGGAGTAACCAGGAATGATTTTTGTGTATAGAGGAACTGCATAAACTCCATTCACTTCTGGTACTCAGAAGAAATTCCTGCAATCAGATTTTTAAAAATCTACTTTTGCATCTAGGTCTGATTGGTGAATCTTTGGGTTCTAGTAAAGAAACAAAGTCATTGTTGTAAGAATGATGTTAGCTCACACCTGCCTAGCAGATCCATTCTGAGAGGAGGCATTGCTCCCTCCCAAAAAAGAATACGCATTACCAAAAGAGAAGGGCAGAAGGAGGCACCAAATATTGTGTGTGCGTGCGCACATGTGCACATTTAGAACCCACAATCATTTAAATTGGAATCCAGTACATCCCACACCAGTGCAGAAGACTGATGAGGTGACCTGTGTAGGCATGCACCTGCTGCTCAGGAATTCTTGATGCGCAATTTCAAGGCTTGTGCTGCTCTCTCTCCTTGTATAAGTTCCTTTAAACCAGAATGAGACTGGGCACCTCTCCAAATAGAGGCATGCCTTCCATGAAGAAGGGCACCTGGCCACCCTATGAAAGTGCTGACAGAATGTGGCATCCCTCAGCCGGGACTGTATGACCCTCTTTTGCCTCAGAAACACACACCCTTTATGTGTTTGAACCAAGTTCAAATCTTAGGAAGTAGGCGATTGACCAGGTCAATGTTCAATAGTCCCAAAGGGAAGCAAAGCAGGCAGGTTTTTCTTCTGGGTCTAGCAGGGAACTTAACGGCTGCTTATGAGAAACGGGCGCAACGTATGTATATTGCCCCTTTCAGTTCCCTGCCAGGTAACTTTTCTCAGATCTGGGCTTGATGCTTTGGCCCTTCAGGCCTTCGTGTGTGTGATCCTTGAGGAGGTTGAGGGAGTTCCTTTGCTGGGTAGCACTGCAGAAAAGGAGGGGTTGCCCGTGGGCTTGAAAGCTTGCCCTGATAACCTCCTCATCTGCAGAGAAGAGTAATAGAAGAGTCATGAGAATGGGGCTGTGGCAGGCATTGCTTGCAGAGCCAGGAATCGGAGGCTGTGGAGCTTGAGAGTTTCTGGCTGAATCCTTCTCTGCTCTCACAGGAAGCACCTGGACCCAAGAAATTCTGGACAAGACCCAGAAAAGTGTGCACAGGGCCCCATATACCCACAGAGATGTCCCATCCAAAGCCTTTTTATCAGGGGACTAGGAAGCGACACATCTGGGAGATGGTGGGCAAAGTAAGGGGGGTTCTGAATAGGAGGCTGAGTATCCACCCCTGGCATTTCTGGAATCGAAGAAGTGGAGGCAATGCCTTCCCTATCATGGTGGGCATGTCGTGAGTGGAGCTGGGGATCAGACTAGCTGGCCCAGGAGGCCCCTTCTGACTTGCTCTGTTTCTATGTTTCTCTGCGCACACACTCAAATGTCTTTTCCCAGTCCAGCTCCTACCTTCCTTCTGGGAACAGCAATGCAAGGTCAGTACAGATGGACAGGTGAGGAAAGGCCATTAAGAAGTTTAGGGCTTAAACTGAAGGCCAAGCTATAAGCATAGCTTGTTGGGGAAACCTGGGAGTTGTAGGACTTTTTCAGTCTAAACAGGCACAGGATTACACCATAAGGTCTTTGCTTTGTTTCTGGTGAAAAAATAAGTCGGAGGTTTCAGTGGGAAAACACAGCTTAAAACATCAGAGGAGACATCTGAACTCTCCTTTAAAATTCTGCTTGAGGTAAAGCAATTGCAGAGTAAAAACCTCACCTAGAGCAGAAGCACCCTCGACCATAAGCAGCTTCTGTTTATATTTATATATTACACTGGGGTGGGGGGGGGGGGGAGTCCTACAGCTGCAGGGAATAGTAGGACTTTTTTTTCCTTCTAAACATACGTAAATCTATGTCCCTCGTTGGAGTTCATAATATAACTACCGGATCCTATGCGGAATTAGTCGTTTCCAAGTCCATTGAAATCAATCTGTGAAGAGCTGCACAAGAGACGCACATCCAACAAGTGCATCATTCCTCATTTTACTTCGGTGACAGCAAGAGCACCATCTGATGAATTTCTGCCTGTCATACAATTTTAAAAGGAGCAGGAACCGTGCCAACACCCCCAAGTATTTTCTAACTCTGCGTAGTTCGTAGGCAGTAGAACTATTTGAAAACGCGGCAACGAAAGCAGCGCAGCGGTCCGCGCTGGGCTTCCCACAAAACGCGGCCAAGGAAAAATCCATGCCGCTGACGACCCGGTGCCCGCGTTGCATTAAGGGAAATCCGCGAAAGGCTTCCTGGGGGTTGGAGTCCCTTTTCTTCCGCGCCTGTTGTTGGCTTCGTTGGCGTTTCCGTTGCCTGCTCGGTCGCCGGTAGCCATGCCCGGGGGCCGGGGTGGGAAGGCCCGGAGTCCGCAAACCCCGCTGTAGTCAGTGGGGCCGAGTCGGTGACCGAGCGGGTCCTGCGGGAGGCTCATTCCCTTTATGTCCATGAGGGTCACGGTGAGAATTGGGGGTGGGGAGGCGAGAATATGGGGTTTTCTCTTTGGGGGGCGAAGGACCATGTAGGGTATCAGAGCTCATCCCTCCCCTTTTTTCCTTCGCTTCCAGGTCTGGTGTCAATTGGGGGGCGAGTGGGACTGACTTTGCTTCCTCCACGCCGCAAAGTGACCATCATGGTAATGGGCAACCACAGTGCTGGCAAGAGCAGCTTCATTAACTGGTGAGCTGAGAGCAACACCAAGCATTGTGGGGAAATAACAGGGCTGGGGTAGGCACAAAGCATTATGGGAGTATCCCGAGGGCTCCTGTAGTACAAGGCATTATGGGGAAGTCCTGTGGCCTGGCATGGGTTTAGGCATTGCAGAGAAATTTGATGAGGACAGCAACAGTGCATTGTGAATAGTCTCAAAGTGTGGTCATCTACAGGGTATTTGAGAAGTTTCATACCACAAATATACGTGGGCTACTGGAGCGCATCAAAGAATTTCAGGAGATCAGATTGTGCTTTATAGATTACAGCAAAGCCTTTGTCTATGTGGATCACATGAAGCTATGCATGGGCCTGAAGCTACTGTTCTGACAGAATATGGAGAAACATCATGGTTTCCTATAGGCAAAAATATATTTTATCTCCCTGTCTCTTCAATCTGTATGCAGAACATATCATAACAAAAACTGGATTAAGATCAAAGGAAAAAGAAATGAAAATTGGCAGAAGACACATTAGTAATTTAAGATATGCAGATGATACCATATTAGTGGCAGAAAGCAGCAATGAACTGAAATGACTTCTAACGAAAGTGAAAGAAGAAAGTGCAAAAGGACCGCAGCTGAATAGTAAGAAAACAATGACTACAGAAAAAGTAGAGAACAAGGTAGAAATAGCCATTGTGAAAGGTTTTGCATGCACTGGCTCAGTCATCAATTCATACAGAGCCAAGAAATTAGAAGAAGACTGTAACTTGGAAGGGTAACTGAATGAATTAGAAATTATCATCAAGTGCAGGGTAATTTCACTGGATACTAAGGTCAAAATCAAGTATTGTATTGCCAGTCACAATCTATGGGTTTACTCATACAAGAGTACTCAAACTATCCTGTTTCCGATGGCTATGTATGGGTGTGAAAGCTGGACAATGAAGAAATCTGACAGGAAGAAAAGTATTCAAAAACGTGGTGCTGGAGGAGAGCCTTGTGAATACCCTGAACTGAAAGAAAGAGAAACAAGTAGGTCCTAGATCAAATCAAGCCAGAACCTTCCCTAGAATCAAAAATGACCAATCTGAAGCTGTTGTACTTTGGGCATATCATAAGCAGCCAAGAATCTCACTGGCTTGCTAGAGAAAGCCAAAGGCTGAGGAAAAGGAATGCCAAATATGAAATGGATTGATTTAATAAAGGAAGCCACAATTTCCTTCTTGAATCTACAAGAGCTGTGTAGGATTGTGAAGGAGAAGCATTTTCGAGGGTGTTTATTCATAGGGTTGACGCAAGTTAGAGGTGACTTGACAGCACATAATAACATTTCACAAGCTGGGGAAGGCACTGCACATATTTATGAGGAGTTGGTTTCTGTAACAGGGTAGTGTCTTAACATTGATGTATGGTAACAAGATATAAATATGTCATTTATTGGTATCCATTGAAACATCTGTAAGTTCCATGCAGAAGGAGGGGGAAATGGAGCAGATAGGTTTCCCCATTTTTTTCAAAAGATTTTTGGGGATTTTGAAGAAGAATGCTTCCCCCCCGCCCCTGCCAAAGTTTTCTATTTTTTCCTCTGCAAGCCTTCTCATCTTTAGTTTGGGTTCTAGGGAAGAATTGGCACTCATACTATCTGGTTTCAGTACATGAGGAGTTGTATTCCACAGGATCCCTAGAGTCATTTTGCAGTGGACTGAAGGAATGTTTCCAAAGTGAAGAACATGTTGGGTAAACAGTACATGATGTGAGAATTTGGATTGACCAAAGCTAACTGTTCTTGACCATTTCAGACAATTGCTATTTGTTACTTAACCAGGATTTGTGATGGAGAATTGGCATTGCATCTTTCACTTGCAGCCCAAAACCAGGAGCACTTTGCACAAAAGAAAGATTCCATCTTGCTTCCTTTGAAATTCTTTGCAGGTATGTGGAAGAACATATCCAACGAACTGGTGTAGCTATTGAGACTCAGGGATTCACCTTCATCACTAGTGGAAGGAAGCGAGACTCTCTCACGGTGAGAATTTCTTCCTCTGACTTGTATCCTCCAAGGAAGCCTGGTTATCTGTCTGGGATGATCTGAGCTGAGCACGTAGGCAATTCCTTGCTGTGTCAAACTGTAGTCCCAGCACTTTGCAGCGAACAGCCAGAGGCCCAAGGGAAATCCACAAGCAAGACAAGATGGAGTGGAGGGAACTTGGCTTAGTGGCAGAGCACATGTTTGCTTGAAGAAGGTGTCATATTGAATCTCCAGCCTCTCCAGGTAGGACTGGAAAAATCCTTCCAGAAGCCCAGAGAACTGCTGCCAGACAGTCTCAGTAGTACTGAGTTAGATGAAGCAAGAGTCTTCATGCAGCACAAGGCAGCTTCCTAGGTTCCTAAATCCATCCTGTGTGGTTTGTTATCCCCAGGTCAGGTGTACTGGATGCTTTTCCATTTTTCATTAATGGAGCAGATGGGGTCGGGGGGGGGGGCTGCAAAAAAATGTTGCAGTGCAAAATGTTCCTGCTCAGCCAGCCAGACCTGCTTTCTTTAAGTATATTCCATTCCATGTTCTCTCCTGGTTTCATCAGCCACTTAATAGACAGTCAACATTCTTAGTCCCTGTTGAACTGTTTTGGAGTCATCCCCCCCCCCCACACACACACACAAATATTGTTTAGCACTTTGGCAACCCTGATCTTTTCCCAAGCCTTCTGATACGTCCCTATTATGCAGGGATCATGCTGGTCTGGCTGAATCCAGAGCAAGCATCACTTGGAGAATGTATGTGCTCTTGGCAAAGAAGATGGACTTAACTCTCCATGGATTTGTCAAACCCTTTTAAAATCCATCTGTGCTGTGGCCATAAGAATAGCCTGTGTTCTAAGCCCCTCTGATTTCCCCTTCCATTTCTGCAGGGTAATGCTACACTCCATCTGTATCCCCATTTCCAGGCCTTGCAAAGCTTCAAAGGTTAGTTGCAAACAATTGGAAATAAAGCCAAGAATGAATGAATTACTGCCTTGAGGCAGGAAGTTGGCGTGTAAGTGGGTGATCATGGAAAGCTTGCCAACCTTCATTCAGATTTGTGGGTACTGAGTTTTGGCGGGTGGGGTCTGTTTTCTGGTGAGATGGCAAGTGGGCATGCTGTTTAGCATCCATCCATACCAAGAGGCTGCTTCATAATCTGAATATCATGCCCGCTCTTTCATTTAGGGGTGTCCGAGTACCTAAGCACTGAGATTTGTACCTCCAAGCAGAAGCAATTCCCCCTGGTCACCTTCCTTGACACTCCGGGCTTGGTGGATGGAGACATGAAATATCCATTTGATGTGGAAGGGGCGCTGATCTGGTTTGGTGAGTCTGGCAGCCTGGATGAATGGTGTGACATGAGCGTCTCTTATGGATTCTGGTGATTTGGAACCTGTTCTTGGTCCAGCCAGCATCCGAAAAGGAGGTAGGCTTGTGTGAGGAGATCTGCATCATCTGTGCAGAGGCTTCAGCATGTGGAAGATACTAGGACAGTAGCAGGTGCTCGTAATCTTTGGGGGAGCGTCTATGGAAAAGTTGAGTTTTGTTATTTTTCTGCCTATGCGGTAAAGTTAATTATGAGAATATGTTTTCTTGCAAAGAGAATTGCAAAGGATGAGGATGACTCTGATGGAAGCTTGTGAAAACTGCAAGAGACATGATGGCAATGAGAATATCTTAATCGTGAGGGATGTTTTCCTGCAGGGCTGGGCAGAAGGTAGATCAGGATTTGCAACAGATCACTGAGGAGCCCCCCATGTCCCAGTTCATTTACAGTAGCGACATTTAGGTCTACATCAGACAGCAGGGATCCCTGACTTGTCATAACTCAGGTGATTTGCCTTTGTCAGGAAGGTTGTCATACTGTAGAGCTCACAGGATGACCTGAGGCACTTGTTTGGCCTCTTGAGCCACCATTTTGAGTCTGGCTTCAGTTGGTGGCCATGGAGTTCTAGTGAAAAATGGAGTAGAGTCTGCTAACTTAAAGCCTGCCCCTCCCTGTATTGCTGTGCATTAGGAGCCTTCAGGGCCTGATATTAGCCCTTTCCAAGGGCTGGATCCTCTTTGGAGGGGCTCTCGAGGGCCACATCCCAGTGGTGAATGGGGCCAGATGCCAGCCTGTCTTAGCTCAAAGATCTTACAACCATTTCAGCCTTTTCGAATGAGGGCAAATACCTAAAAACTACCAAAGATTCAGTGGTTTGGGGGAAGGAGGTAGGGCTGGAGAGTCTAGATGTGGCCCTGCGGTGCCCCATTCCCACTGTATATTAACTCCTCTTTTTTCGTATGTTCCACCCGGCTCCCTTCCTCCTGTTGTCTTGCTCCAGGCCAACTCTGTGACCTTATCCTGGTCTTCTTTGATCCCATGGGGCAGGCCCTATGCAAGCGCACCCTCAACATCGTGGAGAAGCTCAACGAGGGGCATGGAGACAAGTTGCATTTCTACCTCAGCAAGGCCGATGAGGCGGGTGCAGAGGGTGACAGACAGGTACCCTAAAGGGGATGATCAGCAGGAACTGGGAGTCGGGATACCTGCATCAAGGAGGAAAGATGCTAAGAGTGGCAACAGATATTTAGTGGCTGTTTTTTTTGATACCGGGTTGTTCTCTTCCCTGGTAGAGAGTGCTGATGCAAATTGTCCAGGAGCTCTGCAAGCGTCCAGGCCTCAATAAGTGTGGGTTTGACATGCCCACAATCTACATCCCCAACACCAATAAGGTAAGCTACAGCTCGATGTAATACTAGAGGGTGGAGTGGAGGCATGGAAAACTGTGACATGGGCTTAGTGAAAAGGTGGAGAGCCCAGTCCTGAGTGGTGAAGGACAGGTGTAAAGGAAGTGACACATGGGGGGGCGGGGCATTCCTCTGAGAAAACTGGTGCCTGGCCAAGTTAATGGGCTGGATGAGGGCCAATAAACTGAAGCTCAGTCCTGACAAGACGGAGGTGCTGTTGGTGGGCAGGTCGGGCTTCGGAATGGGGGACCTGACCGTTGTCTTGAATGGGGTAGCACTCCCTCTGAAAGACAGGGTCCGCAGCCTGGGAGTGCTCCTCGACCCGGAGCTGACTTTGGAAGCTCAAGTGTCAGCAGTGGCGAGGAGCACTTTCCATCAGCTTCAGCTGATCCATCAGCTGCGTCCCTTCCTGGAGGACGACTGCCTGGCGACAGTGACTCACACGCTGGTGACTTTCCGATTGGATTTCTGTGATGCACTCTATGTGGGGCTACCCTCAAAGACGGTCCAGATACTTCAATTGGTACAAAATAGAGCTGCCAGGGTGCTGAAGGGACTGGGTGTGGTTCTCATATTACCCCAGTTCTCCGTCAGCTTCACTGGCTCCCCATTGAAGTCCGGACCCAATTCAAGGTGTTGGTTATTGCCTATAAAGCCCTTAATGGCTTGGGTCCTGGCTACCTAAAGGAGCGTCTGCAACCATATATGCCCCCCTGCCCCTTACGATCAGCAGCAGATGCCCTTCTCCGGGAACCCTCCGTTAGGGAAATAAGGAGGGTAAGCACCCGGAGGAGGGCTTTCTCTGCGGTGGCGCCCCACTTATGGAACGCGCTCCCCAGAGAGGTTCGCCTGGCGCCCTTGTTATTTGTTTTTGGCGCCAGGCAAAGACCTTTTTATTTAAAAGTTATTTTAATTGTTAATTTATATTTGTTGTGTATTGTATTTTTAATCTTTACCTCAAGATGGGCCAGTTTTTAATGTAAGTTTTGAATGATTGATAGGTTTGTTGTGGTTTATTTGTTGTTGATAGGTTTGTTGTGGTTTATTTGTTGTTGTGAGCCGCCCCGAGGCTTGGTCACAAGGGGGCGGCATACAAATTTGTAAGTAAGTAAGTAAATAAATAAATAAATAAAACCACTATTTAAGATACAGATGAATCGTCTGCAAAGTGAGTGCATAACCAGCCTTGCATCCTCCCTCAGCCAAGCCGATGTGTCAATCAGATAGAGGAGATCTGCCGAACCATCGAGAAAACCATCAGCCAGACGGTCCAGCACACGCTCAACGCCCTGGAGCGAGACTGCCACCTCATTGCCCAGGCCACGCAGCACCTGCTAGATGAGGACAAGTAAGAGAGGGAGCTCTAGGACTGATGGAAATGGTAATATTCAGGGCAGGGGAATGGAACATCATCATAGCGAGTGGAGCATGAGCTTTTAAGAGGTGGAAAAGTTGACTGCACGGCAGACAGGCCAACCTGTTGTGAAGTATGAGTCTGTTTCTTTATTTAAGAGAGAATAAAATGAAAAGGTTGCGCCTGACAGAAAATCTAGGCGAAAGCAGGAGCTGGAAGGAAGGTCTAAATTTAAAATCACTTGGTTTATCTCAGCCTGACCCTATCTCACAAGATTGCTGTGTGGTTAACTGTACAATCTTGCTCATGTTGACTTGGAAGTAAGCCTCGCTGATTTCTGCAGTGCTGGTCACTCAGTATGTGTATACGGATTGTAGCCTTCAATGAACACTGAGTTCTTCAGAAAGAAGCATGGAGAGGCACATGTAACAACTGATTAAAATGTTTTTTTTCAGGCAGCAGAGTTCTGAGATCCTAACCGCCTCTGAAATGTAGTGAAAGGGACTGGTATCAGGGAGGAAATCAGGAAAAGATCCTCTGTAGGAGCCTGGGGGAGTGTCATGCGAGCGTCTGTGGCAGTGTGAGACCTCCAGCAGTCAGACTTGCTCCCATGTGTCTGTGTTTCACTTTTCCCCCTTTCTCTGCACACAGTGAGGCCAGAAGCAGCAATTTCCGGGCTTGCTTCCGGGGGACACTTTTGGGGCTTGCTGGATGCCTGCTGCCCATCTTTCTCCTCCTGACTTTGCTTTTTGGTACAGCATTTGCTCGCCAGCTGTGGACTTTGGTGTTGGGAGAGGAACAGAGACAGGCCCTGGAGCTGTATGTGGTGAGTGGTTTTTGTGTTTCAATCCTCCCCGCCCATCTTTCCACAGTGTTCCAGAAATACCACTTTATTTCTTTATATTAGGCTTGTATTGTTTTTTTCTTACAATGAACTCAAAGTGGCTTATATAATTCTCTTCATGCTTCCCATCTTAACCCCACAATGACAACCCTGTGAGGTAGGTTGGGCTGAGAGCCTGTGACTGGCCCAAAGTCACCCAGTTGACTCCATGGCCAAGCAGGAACTAGAACCCAGAATGCCTGAGTCCCAGTCCTGCACTGTTAGCCACTACTTCTTGCACAGTGATTCTCAGTGAAGCTCTATCCAACTTTGTGTTTTTAATTCAAGTTGTATGCTCTCCACAGCTCTGTGCAAGCACAGAAGTAACAAGTTTGCACCCCGATTCTGGGTCCATGGAGACTTTACTCCATTTTTCTAGGCAAGAAATATCAAGATTTCATAGAATCGGAATAGTAGAGTTGGAAGGGGCCAGGAGAGCCGTTGGGTCCAACCCCCTGCTCAGTGCAGGACTCCAAGTTAAACCATCCTTTTCAGATGTTTGGTCCAGCTGCATCTTGAGTGCCTCAAGTGTGGGAACCCACAGCCTCCCTCTTAATTGGTTCCATTGTTGTACTGCACTATCAGTCATGAAGTTCTTCCTGGTGTTCAACCAGAATCTGACTTCCTCTCCTGTACGTTTGTCATGATAGACAAGTTCAAGAGGCAGGGCTTAAAAACAGGTCCGTTAGAAAAGGGCCACAAAAGGGAGACGCACATGTACATACTCGTACAACTTTCCCCCATTTAGGAAGTAAGTCATGCTATAAAGCAGGGGTGCAGGACCTTAGGTCCAGAAGCCAAATCGGGCCCACCTGGGATTCCTCAGAAGTCCCGCTCCACAACCCCCAATTGCCTGGTTGTTTCCTGAATCTTGTGTGGTTTTTCTCCCTTTCTAAAAGGTTGAAGTGCCTCTCATAAAGCTTATTTAGTGGCAGGAAGAGTTTGAAGCTAAAATAGGCCTGCATTTTTGGCTCTGCCCGCTTTGCCTTCAGCCCCCCCCCCCCTCCAGTTTCCTGGAAATGACATTGAGCCTTTGGGCTGAAATCCACTCAACTCTTCTTCTATAAAGACTGGGAAAATTATCTTTGACGCAGATCATCAATGCTGCATCTTGTTTCCAGTTCTGCATGTGTGATGTGATTGCAAATTGAGCACAATAAGCATCCTGACTATTCCTTTTTGTTTTGATCTTGTGTTTTTATATAACTCAACATTTTAACCCATCTCACTCTGAAACTAAGTGAAATCTGTGTAAGCCAAAGTAGGGCTACAGGGCCTTTTATAACATTTTGCCCTGTCACTAACAGAAGCACCTATTGAGCAATGTTTTTACTTCTCATTTTTTCCTTTGTTCTCCAGGTTGTTAAGTCCCTGAGCAGGACTCTAGTTTTCTTTTAAAATAATTTAGATGGTGCCTGGGTTTTGGTGGCACTTATTTTGCATAATTTGTTAGGGTCACCTCATTCAACAAAATTTGGTATGGTATTTGGGTTGTGTTTGCTGGAAATGTGGGTGGTTGCCTTTTTAAAAAAAGCACAGAGCACATGAGCTCTTCTTCTGATATCTCCTGTGAATGCCAACAATCCACAATCCTGTTTTTCAGCTCCCGATTGCCACAGTCTGGAGTCTTGTCCCTGAAGACCAGACCTTAACAGTGTTCGTCGGCCTTCTTTGCCTTTCAGTTCTTCTCCTGCTTTTGGCTAGTTACACTTTCAGGTACAAAGCCCCCCCCCCAGTACATCACAAAGAGGTCCCCACATCAAGGGGCAACCTGCCACACATCTGTCACACTGCTCCCCCTTTGACTTTCCTGTATTTCTGCCTCATTTAGGACAAAGCCCACTCTGTCGAAGAAACAGAAGCGACAGCTGGAGGATCGACAGGACTACGTGTTGGACGTGGTGCTTGAAAAAAAGGTCAGTTGCACTGGGAGGTTGGACGTGGTGGTCTGGGGTTGGGTCACAGGGCTTCGTAGCTGGGCCAAAGGGTCATGGCTAGCAGCAGCAGGGTGTATGATCCTTGTGTGGTATTGTGGGTAACTCTCAGCCCTGTGGATTTATTCTCCCGGAAAGGAGGAGGCTGACCAGTGCATGGCAGTGACAAGTGATGCTGTTTTTCTGCAGAGGCAGCTCTATGAGGAATACCTTCGCCAAAGCATCGGTGAGCAGGATCTGAGCTGAGACCCCCCTGCCGGTGTATTTGGAGATGCTTCCATTCCCTTCCCCTAAACCATATTAACATCCCTCCCCTCCAACACACTCAAGAGAAGAGAGTATCGTATGGCTGAGCCTTCCAAGCACTGAAGCATTCTGGTCCGGTTGGCAACTTTTCCGCAATCTCAACTCATCGCTTTTGATTGGATAGAGATGGCGCCCTGTGACCTCATGAACTGCGATTAGCTGTGGCCACAGTGCGGTGCATCTGCAGCAGCCGTGATGAACTCGGTCCGCTCCCGGCTAGTACTCCTCCCTGGATGGTGTCTCCAGCATTCTTGCAGCTTCTACGCTCGAGGGGAGACGACAACACTACCTTTCTGCTCTTTCTTTCCAGTCGGAATATGCTACTCTTCCTGTCTTAAATGATTGTACCCAAGTAACATTACAGGCCAGTACTGTGCTCTGTCAGCTAGGTTCTCAAAGGCCAGGGAATTTTTCCGTGAGGCGGCAGTATCTGCCTGGTACTTACTCCCCTCCTTCAGCAGCATCTGGTCTGCATCACTGCCTGGTCCCCTCAGATTCATGTCGGGCCGGCAGGCATACCGACAAGCTCCTGCTCGACCAGGCCTTGGACCATATAACGGGGCAGGCACTATAAGCAGAGATGCCTTTGTCTCAGTTCTGATGTCTGCATCCACCATTTGGTGAGCAAAACCTCTCTAGACATTTTCTTAGTGTGTAGCCGCTGGCATCATGCCCCATCTCACGCCAAGTGCCTTTAAGTGACACCAGCTCTGCAAAGGAAAGGGGGACACTTTACTGGTAAAACTAGCCGTTTCTTCTACTGTGCTACACATGCCATTACTTAACACTGTGAAATTTCTACAAACGTGATTTACAATAAACTGTAGTGTACCCAGCATCTTTTAGGGACATGCTGGGGATTTCCAGTACCAGGAAACAAGACTGCCATAGTTGATTTAACTCGTGTTCATTGTTCCTGGGACCACCTCCGCTGTAACTCCTAAATTGGATCTGGATTTAGCCCTACTTATAAGTATATGCATTAATTCCAAGTGTT
Organism: Varanus salvator macromaculatus; assembly: GCA_023646645.1. Taxonomy (NCBI): domain Eukaryota; kingdom Metazoa; phylum Chordata; class Lepidosauria; order Squamata; family Varanidae; genus Varanus; species Varanus salvator. The sequence continues at coordinate 6,396,672 of JAIXND010000781.1, forward strand.
CTGTGTTTAAGTAGGGCTAAATCTGCATTGAACCCCCATACCTGTGTCTCAGTATAGGATATGAGGCAAGTGACCGCAGTAGCAGTTGTACATGTAAACTTGTGAGGAACAGAATTTGTAGGAGCCATTTTGCTTACTCCTTTCTCAATCTCGTCTATAATCATTGGGTGAGGCTAGCTTGAGTTCTCAGCAGCATCTACAGCTCCAGGAATTTGATTTTCATTTAGTTTCTCAAGCCCCTTTTTCTCAGCTTCCAGAGTGGAGTGCAGTGCAAATACAAGCATATTTTCTTTCACTAAAGCTTCTCTCCATTTCCTACAAATGGATCTGTAGAAATGATCTGTATCCCAACTATTTGCTTAGGATGCAATCCTAGTTTTGTTCATATGGAAGAAATCCTAGTTACCACCACTGCCCATGCTGTGGGGGGAATGCTGGGAGATAGAGGCCTTCTCATGCATAAGAGTGTGCTTTTAATAAGAAATTGCTCAACTTCAAGAGAGCAGAGCTAAAACTAATAAGGGTACCAGTAATTGCTCAACTTAATTTCAGTTCCTTTTTGTTCCCACCCCATAATGGTCCTTAGTTGGCATGTAGAATAAGAATTGTCACAATAATTAAATTAGAGGGTGGGGTGATTACAGCCTTAAAGCTGAAGCAAGATAGGCTCTAGGTTTGTTCAGTATGAACTCCATACTGGCTCCTCTAACAAAACCAATCTGATCTGGCCGTCTACCTTGTGTTCCAGCAGGTGGTACCAGGAATGTTTGGGGGGGTGGGGGGAAGAGAAGACTGAGAGTATTTAATAAAAGCTCATTGCAGAACCTGTCTCAGCTACTTGCGAGTCCTTTCCATTTAATTTCTGCTTGCTTTGATGGCCCATGGCCTACTTCCACTCTAATGAAGATCACAAGACAACAGATAAGCATTTTTATTGTGTGTGAGAATAGTACACTGGCTTCAATGGAGTGAATATACTGCATTTTCACTGGTCCTACAGCAAGCTTTTCCTAGACCTACCCTATGTCTGGTAGCCTACCCTTCCAACCTGTGCAGGTTCAGTCTTGCTATGAACCTATCCCACCCAAAATTCTGGTTCTTATAGTTCTCAGACCTCCACCCCATCAGTAAGAGTAAGGCAAAAACTTTCAGTTCAATGTCCATGAGTGTCACTAATTCAACCGCCGGAAAGTTTGCCCCATTTGAAAAAGGACATTTTATATTTTACATTTGCATTTCAAACGTATCCTGATAGTTTACAATACAGTTAATACAAGCAAATGGCAAGCTTTGGAAACTGGCTTTCTGTTCCAAGCCTGCCCACATTCGCCCATTGACATTCATGATGCGTGAGCGGTGGCCATCGCCACTGTCTCTCCCTTGCTTGTTTTGGGAGTGAGCCGCAGCCATCTCGACAATTTTCAGTTTCACTCGTTTGACGTGAGTGGTAAACCTGTTTCTCCCTCAACGCAAGAAACCACAGAGTTGTGCAGCATCTGTGCATTCATCTCCATATCCACGTTGACGTAGCCATTGTGTCCAGAACCTGAGTAACCTGACGAAACTCAGCTGGGGAAGGAGAAAAAGAGAAGGCTTCATTCCGCACACATCTTCCTATTGTCCATACAGAGAAGGGAGCCCATTGTGCAGTCTTTCCCATCCTGCTACCTTTCAGATAAGCTAGACTACAATTCCTACCATCCCCAGCAATCTATTCACTTAGTGAAAGTGGTTAGCATGAGGGTTTTTAAAAATACATCACTATGGGCATGAAATAGTTTTTATCATTCCCGTTATTTATGTTCTTGTTGCATTCAGGAAAGCCCGCTTCAAGGGAGAGATACCAGGCAACTTCCACGTTGCTATAAATAGCCACCATTTTGGGTGGTGCCCTTACACTGCCACAGTGGGAGCCATTTTACCTGCATTTTTCATTTCTTGGAGGCTGTTGCCTTCCGCTTCTGCTCTGTGCGTTGCAGCTTCAGGACTATCTTGCGTTCATGGCCTCCAGGGCTTGGACGGTTTGTATGATCCTCAGCCTCCTTCTTGGAACGTCCTTTGCGGGAGGAGCCACCTAATAACAGCCAAAGAAGGCAATACTATCAATAAACCCAAGTACAAAATAATTTGGCAGGTGATCATCCGGTTTAAGTGATCGCTTAAGTGATCACTCTTACCAGAATTCTACTTCTGCATCTTCTAGCCTTAAAAGGAAACTGACGCTTTCAGACTAAAAGAAAAAGAGACCATCCAGTCTCTCTCAAGCTGGGCTCTGATATTTTTGGACCACACCTCCCATTATCCCCAGTTATGTGGACTGGGGACCAGGGGAGTTGTAGCCCAAGAGGGCCCTAAATAATGTTTTTTGTTGGTTGAGTCCCTGTGTTGGCTGTTAATGAGGGCTAGGGCTGAGCTGACTCCCTGAAGACTGCTCAAGTGGCAGTCTGGATTTGTGAAACTCTAGAACAGGATAAAGTGTCTGTTGTTTTCATTCATGCTCACCTGGGAGGAGCAGTTTCTCACTTAAGGTAACCAACAGCTTACATCAATGACTTCTTACAACACCCCTCAGTGCTTTTCTGTACCTGCAAGCAGGATTTTCTCATTCACTGGAGGGCGGCTGTAGCTCCAACCTCTCACTACTTAGAAAAATCACACATTTCTTTTGTGATGCGCCTAGTTCTCAAAAGTCTAGGAATATTGGGAGCCTTAATTTGTCTTGGAAGACACACTTTTCATCCTACAAGTTCCCATACTCTGCTGCTGCTTTTAAGAGATGAGGCCAGCAACACTAAAGATACGGATGCAATAGAAGAGAATCAATGCTGGGAGTTACTGCACTCTGCAATCCCATGTACTCTGCAATCCCATGTGCTAATTCGAGGGGTTCTCTTAACACCAGAAAGAGCTGGGCTGCTTAGCACATTTTTCCTCCAAGTGAGTTATCAGGGCTTGTCCTTAGCTAGAATAAGTGATCTGAGCCATATCTCACATGACCTCATGCAAGATTCCCAATTTGTATATGCATAGCATCAACCCATCCTGCAAAGCCAGTTCAACGTTTTGTCCTTTCATCGTTTTGCCCCAGGAGCTGCAAGACGCTTTGCTGCTTTTCCCCCCTTCTTTTTGGTTGCAACATATTTGCATAGCTACCGCTCTGGAAATCATTACAGCCAAGTTACACTTGGACGCTTTTCAACTTCAAGAGGTTGTTCAGTGCGGGCTAGTAACATGCGCCAAGCGCACTGCTAGCGGCGCACAGTTGGGCGTTGTCGAGAGAGGTGGCTTTCCCTGCACGAATTCAGCCTTCTCCTTTGGATGTAGGAAAGTGAGGCAGGAGGGCAGCGAACCAACGCAGCGCACAAAAGCGCAGTCTTGCGTCCAGCATAGCGCATTTATGGTTTGCATTCCTCTTCACAGCAGCATTCCCCAACCCGGCGCCCACTGCCTTGCAATCTTGGATCCATGTAGGATGGCTTTAGCCTCAATTTACTCGATGCGCCCCGCTACTCCCCTCCACCTTCTGACTCCCGCCACCGTCCCTCGCAAGCGCACTTACTGCTGTATCTGTCGGTCAGGCTGTAGAAATCGTACTGGTCAAAGTATTCCACTTCGAAAGGGGTCGGGCGCAATTTCTCGGCTTGGACAAAAGAAGTCGACATGGTGGCTGGGACCAGTCTTCTGTCGACAGCGGCTACTAAAGACGACACCACGACGAAGTTCAAGGCTCTTCTATTCTGTGATCTTGTTTTTCTGCAGAGAGTTGTTTGGGTTACTATATATAAATGTATGGAATCGACCCAGACACACCCACAATTGCATCACCCTCTCCACCCCTTAAAGCTGCAGGCAACGAATCTCAGAGTCTGATGCAACTAGTTAAACAAACAAAAAAAAAAAGATTTACCAAACCCTTGTTGAGAGGGGCTCCAGCCGCCTTCAAACTTATGCTCGGATATATACTTGTCTGGGAGTAAGTCCCATTGCAGTCAGGGGGGCTTTTTACTAGAAGGAGTTTGCACTGCCATTGGCCAATTTCCCTCCCCACCCCAAGCACAACACCTTATTCAATGCTTGTCTAACTTGTTCAAGAACCCCCGAACTTTTCAGACCTTCCAAGAACTGTTACTAGTGCAAGGAATGTTGCTGCGGGGTGAACAGGAATCATAGGTTGCCCTGCGAGATAGTTCTGCCCTATTCACATGAGGGCCTACGTGGGCATGCGAAGCTTTCCTGCCTATTGCTCCTTTGATCAAAAGCCGATCTAATCAACCCTACGATCTTATTCCCAGGATTAAGTGCTCATTGCTTTTGGAACGTGTATTCGCCATTCCTTACTGTGGACCACTTACTTGTTTAGACTAGTGGAATATTGACTAGTATGGCCTGCTTTCAGAGGGGTAGCCCTATGACTGTGTTGCAGAAAACAACTATTCTTGTGGCGCCTTAACAGCAAACAGACTTGTGTTACAATTCTTTGTGGATCTGCCTGCAAAAGTACATGCCACAGCAAGTCAGATCCAATGAAATGGGCTGCAATCCACAACCTTCGTAATCCACAAATAAAACTGTTTGTCTATCAGATGCCACAAGGCTGTTCAGCCAAGATTGATAACTTGTTTTAACATACACAGACCTCCTAGACATACACAGTTGAAGTGGTTCAAGATTTGGATTTTAAACAGTCCCTTTTCAGGGCACTCTTACCTCTAGGTAAAATATAAATGGCACAGAGGGGATGCTTTAAATTTCTGCACATTTCCTTTAAGACATTTTTACTTTACTTTTTACTTATCCAAGAAGCAACATTTGCCATGGTTAAATGGAGACTTCAACCACATAATGGCTGATCCTAATTCAATATTCTAGCCACCAGACCATGCTAACTTCTCTTACTATAAAACAGCTTTCCCATATCTGATGAATTTCAGACCTGTTTGGGCCGCAACTCCCATCCTTCCCAGTTACCATGCTCTTGGTGAGAATGATGGCAGTTGTAGTCCAACAGGTCTGGAGGTCTGGAAAAAGCTGCTTCAAAACAACAGGCTGATCTTCTAAGTACCTCTCTGTTCATATATTCTCTCTGAAACTGAGAGAAAATGTTATTTTCTTTTAGAGATACTGAACCAAAATAGAAAGCCTTCTTCTTAAGGCTCCTTTCTCCAACCTCTCCACCCAGCTACCCTCATCTGAGTCATTTTTTGTTCCAATGTCCCTAACAATTCTGGATTTTTCTGTCTTTTGTGGTGTCTCATGTTTCCCCTACATGGGGCCCTTTCGTTTCTGCATTTTCAACTGCCCAAGTCCACCGTGGTTTGGACTGCACCCAAGTTACATAAACAGACGGAATCATGAGGAAAGGCTGAGTCAATGTTATTGTACTTAATGCTCTAAGGTGACTTATCCTAGACTGTGCTTTTCTCCTTGAAATAGTTTGCTTCCTGCCCTACTCCAAGGAAACCACCTAGTGACAGATTATCTAGGAATGCTTCCCAATGAGGTGTTTCTTACTCAAACACCCCATTCTGTCTCATTTATAGAATTTATGGGGGAATTCTTTTTTTTTCTTTTCTTTCCACACAGTTGCTTCCAGAGGGAGGACTCCGAGTCACACCAGCAAGAATATACTGTACAATCATTACCTCTTTTCTTTCTTAACGGATCTTTCGGATTGAGAGAAAAGACATAACATAGGGTGGGAAAGCTTGGAAAGGCTACAACTAAAAGATGATGATGTCTAGTCCCATGATGTAATAGATACCTTGTCTGGAAATGCCAAAAATGCTGTTAAGGAAAGAAAGACGAACTAGTTGCCTAGGATCTTTTGCTTTATAGTATTAGCAGCTGCCCATCTGGAAGTTAATTTGGTCCTATTGGTTAATTTAGTCATAGCAGAAGCCAGAGTTGTTTTAAGAGGTAAGGTCAAGGATAAATAAATAAATAAATATAAGGTTCTGGATTCAATCTGAATCTAGAGTTAAGGGCAATAGTAAGCTTTTTTTCTCACTGTCCAAATAGACATAATGTTAAAAAAAATCCATGCTCTTATCCTCCCACATTTACAAAATAGTAATTTAAATCAGCCACAGGGTGTGTCAGGCTGTTCTTCTTTGTAGCTGAGTAAAGTGCTGGGGAATTGGTTTGAACTGCTAACAACTTGTTTTTAAAATATTTCTTTTTAGCTGTTTTAAGTGAACATACACACACACACACACACACACACACCATGTATTCTTGCTCAAAATTCTGCGAACAAACACACATGGCTAAAAAACAAGCACAATACAGAGGCCTGTATTTTTCTTTCCTATAATAATAGCTATAGTTGTTCAGAAAGGGAGCACTTGAGATCTGGGAGAAAGAGAGTAACTGCCACTCTGATAAAAATCAGACGTACCCACCCAAGACAGCTTTAAAGTTAATTTGATAAAAGGAAAAAAAGTGGGAGATCAAAATTAAATTGTTCAAAGGGTGAAAAAAATGGGAAATCTGACCCCTGGCATTTTCAGGAAGAAAAGTAATAAAGGCTTATGGAAGACCCAACTTCTTTTATATGTGAGCTTTCCCCAGATCGGCCTGTCATGTGCAGAGGAGCTTGTGTGTTCTTGCCTGCCCTGTTTGGCCACCAGCTCCACCTGAAGAGGTCCCTGCATCTCCACAGAGGGACTGAAGAATCTCCATCCCCTAAGTAACCAAATCAACCCATACGCTCTTCTGAGGAGGCCTAACTGGTTTCCCACGACCAGCAATGGGTCATGAGGTAACATCAGTGGCAGGTTGCAACTCTGCTCTGAGCACCTCTTGAAGAGTTCACCAACTGTTCACTCACACTTACCTTGACGTGTAATCAACCTACATTGCTCTGCTTTACTGCTCTTGTTGCAACATTTTTGGGTCTTCAGTCTTTTAAACTGGGTAGCTGGGTGAGGCATGCTAAGAGTTGTAGGCCTAAACTAGCATAGGTTTTGCCTTAAGTTAAATAATACAAATTAATGGGGTCTATAGGCATAAAAAGCAGCATGGGCACAGACCCTGGAAGCTGACTGTTTGGCTCAGTCAGCTCGACATTGGCATACCTCAATGTTATGTGTATCAGGTGGCTTCCCCCCCCCCTTGATTTATATCCTGCCTTTTTCCTACAAAGGGCTCAAGGCAGCAGGAGAGAAACATTAAGGTAACTTTAGCAACTTCGTATAAAGAAAATTTATATAAAATGTTTTATAGATGGTATTTGTCGCCAAGTCGATTAGCTAAGATGTTTCCAAATATGTCAAATGGATGTTGGAAATATAAACATGATGTGGGTACTTTTTACCATATGTGGTGGACTTGTGAATATGTGAAGAAGTATTGGATTAAAATACATAAATGGCTTGAGGAAATGCTACAAAAACCCTTAGCTTTTAAACCTGAAATTTTCTTGTTAGGCATTATACTGGAAAATATTAGCAAACAAGAAATGTATTTGATGCTACATTTAATCACAGCGGCAAGGATTGCACTTGCTCAGTACTGGAAGAGTGAGGAATTACCCACTGAGGAACTGATTTTAAAAAAGATTCTGGACTGTGCAGAAATGGACAGATTGACTCTATTACTGAAGGAGAAAGAAGATACTGACTTCTATCAAACTTGGGACCTTTTTTATGATTGGCTGGAGAAACAGGACTTGGCTTAGATTTAAAGATGTTTTAAAATTTTTATAAATTGATCTGAACTTGATTATAGAATGTTAAAAAGATACGTTATAGGGGGCTGACCCAGTACATCCAATGTATTTGATGACTGATGTTTTTAGTTTAATTTTTTTAAATAAAAATCTTTATAAAGAAAAAAAAAAAGGGCTCAAGGCAACTTACATCTCCTCCTCCATCTTATCCCCACAACAACAACCCTGTGAGGTAGGTTGGGCTGAGATTCTGCAACTGGCCCAAAGTCACCCAGTTGGCTCCATGGCTGAGCGGGGACTCAAACCCAGATCGACTGAGTCCCAGTCCCATGCTCTTAACCACCACACCGCACTGGTTCTTTTGATGCTCTGCGACAACACAGATGTGGAGGGCCATCTGAGTTGGGAGTAGGTGCTAGGCAAGGCAGCCAATAGGCAGGTAGGCATCCAATAGGGTGCTCAAAAGGGAGGGATGCCTCATCCAGTCTGCCCCAGACTCTGTAGCATCTAGTTCATAATAATCTCATCAGGGGACAGTACAAGAGAAAACATGTTGTGTGTAATCTGGCACAAACAATTCAAATATTGAGCAAACTGATGGTCGTTGCTATTTCACAAGAGGTTATTTACTGTCCTTCTCAGGGCAAAGGGAAATGCTAAGGGTTGGCCCTTCATTGCATCTGTTTCCTTGTGTCCGGTGACTAATGGCATCTTCTCATCTCTACATATTTCTTTAACTTCCATACTGACCCATGGCTGAAACTTGCTGGGTGGTATCAAACAGTTAATAGGTACATCAAAATGCAATATAAAATAGAAATAACAATAAAAGCATTATAACATTATACTTTAAGAAAACAAACAAACTTGAACAACTAAGATCATTCCACACAGCTCAGCCTGCTTTAAAAAAAACATGCCTGCAATACCCCACTTTTATGTGTTATTTGGCAAAGAGGGGGGGAGGGAGGGCTTAATTGAATTGTTTTATATGTTTCATATAATGTTGTAATCCGCCCCGAGGCTTTATTGCGATGGGCAAGATTAGAAATGTTTTCATAAATAGATAGATAGATAGATAGATTAGTCATAACCTGGTGCTAAACAGATAATGAAGTTGGTGCCAGGAGATCGTGGTTGGAAGAGATCCCATCAATCATTGTGGCCCTCTGTGCGGTTTTGTAGGTTACAGCCATCACACTGAATTGGACCTGTAAGCATATAAGCAGCCAGTGCAAGTGCACCAGAACAGGTCTTGCAGTAGCCATCTGGTCCCAGTTATTAGTCTGGCTGCTACGTTTTGCACAAGTGGCAGCTTTTCCATTGTCTTCGAAGGCAGACTCACATGGAACACATTGGACTGATCTAGAGGCTACCAAAGAATCAGTTATGGGAGTCAGGCTATAAGACAGGAGCAGAGTTGGGCCACCAGCTGAGGCTGGTAGAAAGTATGCTGTGCCACCGAAGCCACCAGGGCCTCAAATGACAAAGAACTGAGCAGCACCTCCCAGCTCTTTCAAGGGGAATGGAAACCCCTTTGGAACAGGTTGAACACCCTTCATCTGGTCAGATGCCCATCAACAGACTAGAGTGAGATTTATTCTGTTAGCTCTCATTCAGTCCATTGTCACAGCCAGGTACAAGTTTAGCAGACCCAGACTGTCACTTGCTAAAGATGAAATGGAGAAGCAGAGCTGCATGTCATCAGTATACTGAGGGCAATGCAGTCCAAAACATTGGATGATCCACCCCCACAGGAGATTCATGTAGACGTTTAATAGCATGGGGGACAATACTGATGCCTGAGGGACCCCATTCAACACTCTGAGTGGTATATTATTACGATTACTGTCACTGTCATTTCTTACTAGCACTAACATTTCTTTAATCATTTCTTTTATTGCAGAGTTCTCTGCAACATATTAATAGTGCAAATGCCAGTTAGTTCCAGAAATTGCCAAACACAATGAGATAGCAAGATTGAATTTTCATTTCCCCTTCTTCATTCCTGAAGACAGTGATTTTGTTCTTTTTGTTTTGTGCATGGCAAGTGGGATCCACACGCAGCAGTGATGAAAGGCACTAGACTCATAAAGTGTTTCTGCATTTTGGGGTGTTTCTGAGCCATAAAAATACTTTTGCACGTGTCCCCGTGCCTTCCCACATGGTCAAAGTTTTCAGTGGTTCTTGAAACTCTGGCTTAAGGAAGAATGTTGTTTAAAGTCTGCATTCTTGTGAATGCTGGATGTTCCTAATAAAACGCTATTTCACAGACTGTATATTTAGTTTTAATGAAAAAAGACAGTCATATGGTACCTGAATTGCAGCAGTAACAGATGGTCATTGTGGTTTCCTGTCTCATGACAGATGTTAATGAATGCAAACCTAGTTTTGACATCCTTGTGATACCTTGCGAACTAACAACTTTCTTATGGCACAACCCTTTGTGCACTGAAATCTAGCCAAGGATAATGTGAGTAGTAGTCTAAGTCATCTGGAGGGTACCAGGTCAGGAAGTTGTCCTAGTAGTTCTATACATGTGTGCTTGAATACAGGTGTGATCCAGGGCACACAGAAGGAATCCCAGTAGCAATAGACTTGTTTTTGCTGCATTAATGTGTCCAGTCCTCTGGAATTTGCCCTAACATTGTCGGTTTATCACTGTTGTGAACCATCACTATGTATATTCTGCATAACTGAAGTTTCACAGCCATTTCCCTCCATTGCTTATATTCACTGTTACCATGGAATTTTGGAAGCTGCCAGATACTACATCAGGCTCTTACCGTTTCCCATCCCTGATTTATTTTCCAATATCCTCTTAAATGCACACATCTACCCAGGATGACATTTCTCTTCCATGAAGATATATGCCTTAATAAAAAGGTTTGTTGTTAAGATAGTCTTCTCCAACATAGGGTTCTCCTGATGCTCTGGACTGTCTGGGCCTGAGGATGATGGGTGTTCTGGTTGGCCTGGAGGCCACCGAATCAGGGAAGGCTGCAGTAACATCCTGCATCCTGGGGTAACTTGTACTCTCCCAGCTCAGTCTGTAGTGTAATTTATACATAAGCAGACATGCAAACTTGTTCTTGTAGGACATTGTAACAAAGTTCTTAGTTTAAGAGCTCCCAAATGTCAGCTTCCTCCTTTTTTTAATAAACCAAAACAAACCTGGAGTGTCAAAGCATGAGATACTTGTACAAAGGAACAAAGGAAAGTTCAATAAATATCAGCTTTGTCTCTTTTTAAAGGTAAGATTCTTTGCTAGAACATCCCACAAATAGAATCAAAGTTCATTGAGGGAAAGCTTTGCTATTTTTTAAGTTAGTAGGCCAGACTATTTTTATGTAGAGAAAAGCTCAATAGGCCAAATACTGTAATGCAGATTTTCTTGTTTGACACGCCTCAGGAAGAATTAAACCTTAAATTACCTGTACTTTGCTGAGAGCTGAAAGCCATTTTTTATGTTGATTGAAACCTCCTGGGGGGAAATTTCAGCCAGAACAGAGGCTGTTCAAATGCAGCATTTTTCTTGACTGGAGTACTTTCTTCGGGGGTCAAAAATAAGCCCAAATGCAACTAATGCTAGTTTTTTAAAAAATTAACGTGGGCTGGGGGTTAAGATGTTTTTCCTGCATAAAAAAGGTCCTACAACTCCCAGCATTCCCCAGCCAGTACACCCAAGTGGGCCTTTTTTCCGTCAAAAATGCATAGGATTGCACCTAAACATGGCTATTGCTGTCGAGGTTTCTCCTGCAAGGCCTCAGGTTTGGGTGGGCCTCATCTTCCTTGGCCAGGATCCCTCGAGACTGGCACTCTTTGGTCCTGCACAATCTTATCTAGGATGCATCAAGAACACAGGTTCATTTTGTCCTCAGTAGCTGCTAGTTAAGCAATTATTAACCACAGCTAGCCGCAGGAGGCACCCTGGGGGTTACCGAAGGGACCTTCCGATGGCCAGTGATCTGTCACATCACAGCCCCACCGACTGTCCCTAGCTAGAAACAATGGAAAGAGGGAGGACTCCCCCCACCCTTAATGCCACCCTGTCCTTCGAACCCCTTTGGAAGGCAATGTTGGGTGAGGATGCCTGTCTACCTTTTTTTAAAACAATTTTTTTTCCAATAAGATTTTATTAAGATTTTAAACTACAAATTAAAAACATCAATCATCAAATACATTCAGCCCCCCATAACATATCTTCTAGCATTCTGTAATCATAATCAAATCAATTTATAAAAGTTTAAAGACATCGTTAAATCTAAGCCAAGTCCCGTTTCTCTAGCCAATCGTAGAAAAAATCCCAGGTTTGGTAAAAGTCAGTGTCTTCCTTCTCCTTCAGTGATAGAGTCAGTCTATCTATTTCTGCACAATCCAGAATCTTTTTCAAAATCAGTTCCTCAGTGGGTAGTTCCTCACTCTTCCAGTATTGAGCAAGGACGATTCTCACTGCTGTGATTAAATGTAGTATCAAATACATTTCTTGTTTACTAACATTTTCCAGTATAATGCCTAACAAGAAAACTTCAGGTTTAAAGGCTAAAGATTTTTGTAGCATTTCCTCAAGCCATTTATGTATTTTAATCCAATACTTTTTCACATATTCACAGGTCCACCACATATGATAAAATGTACCCACACCGTGTTTACATTTCCAGCATCTGTTAGACACATTTGGAAACATCTTAGCTAATCGATTTGGCGACAAATACCATCTACAGAACATTTTATATAAATTTTCTTTATACAAGGTTGCTAAGGTTACCTTAATATTTCTCTCTCACAGCTTTTGCCACTTTTCTAATTCAATATTATATCCAAAGTTTTGTGCCCATGTTATCATAGTGTTCTTGACCTGTTCCCCTTCCATTTTCCTGTCAAGTAAGAACTCATAGATTCTTTTAATCATTTTCTCATCTGCTTTTAACATCACTTGATCAAAGTCTGTTAGATCTTTATAAAACCCCCATATTTTGCAGTCTTTGGCATATCTTGATTGCATCTGCACCTTATACCACCACGATATATTAAGTCCCTGTTCTTGTATTTCTTGCTCCAGTTTTAGGCCTACATCCTTATCCAAAATATCACCATATCTTATAATCCCTTCAAAATTCAATACATTTGGGTACACAAAGGCTTCCATAGGTGAAAGCCATCTTGGTAACTTATTATACAATTTTAGCTTTAACTTTTCCCATACTGACATCAGTGATCTTCTAATAAAGTGACTTAGAAAAGTCCCCTGTGACTTAACCTTCTCATACCACATAGAAGCATGCCAACCCATTTGCAAATCATGACCTTCCAGGTACAAAATTCTCTTATTTCGCAGGATTATCCATTCTTTTAACCAAGTACAAATAGACGCTTGATAATACAACATCCAGTCCGGTAAACCAAAACCTCCATTCTTTTTGGTTTCCTGAAGCATTTTTAGTGTAATTCTTGCTTTCTTTTTTTTCCAAATAAATCTCGAAATTTGAAGGTTCAAGTCCTCAAAAAACTTTTTATCAATTTTTATGGGGATCATTTGGAATAAAAACAAAAATTTTGGTAAAATGTTCATTTTAACCAGTGCTATTCTTCCCATCAAGGACAATTGTAGATTGGCCCATCTTTCCAAATCACTTTTAATATCTTTCAATAATTTATCATAATTATCTTCTTTCAAAGTTGTACATTTAGCTGTAAGATAAATTCCCAGGTATTTTACCCTTTTAACAATCTGTAAGTCCACTTGCTCTTGGAGTTTTTTCTGCTTTTGTGTAAGATTTTTAACTAAAAGCTTCATCTTTTCTTTATTTATTTTCATCCCTGTGACCTCACCATATTCTTCGATCCTTTGTAAAAGTTTAGTGATAGTTACAAATGGTTCCTCTATTATGAAAACCAAATCATCTGCAAATGCTTGCAATTTATATTTTTCATCCATAATTTTAGTGCCTTTAATGTCTTCATCATCCCGAATGTTTCTATTCAAAATCTCTAAAGTCAAAATAAACAATAGGGGTGACAATGGGCATCCCTGCCTTGTACCCTTTTGTATCTCTATAGCCCTTGTACATTCTCCATTAATTAGAATCCTGGCCAACTGTCTTTGATAGATGCTTGATATCGCATTCATAAATTTTTCCCCGAACTCCATTTGCTCCATCTGATACATCATAAATTGCCAATTGACATTATCAAAAGCTTTCTGAGCATCTAAAAACAATAAAGCCATTGGTTTTTCCATATGTATCTCATAGTATTCTAAAATATCCAAGATAGTCCTCAGGTTACTCTTCATTTGTCTTTTAGGCAGGAAACTATTTTGGTCTGGATGTATAAAGTCTATTAAAAACTTCTTCAACATTTCTGCCAACCTTTGGCAGAAAGGTTTTTAAAACAATTTTTAAAGCTTTGACCAGTGCCTACCCAATCGTCATACGACGGATTTCCTTGTGGTCCAAACCGAGTAAACAGTCTTTAAAAAAAAATTCCAGCCTGCCAAATATTTTGCTAGACTTTTAGATACTTTGTCATCTCTTGCTTCCTATCTTTGCTACTTCCAAATGGTGGAAAATGACAAGCAAGATACCGTCTTTCCGGGAATACCTCACTTTCTGCAGTTGGGTTTCACAATTTTTTTGTTCTTGTTCAAAAGCGGGGGGAACATAAGAAATTCTTAGATTTGGAGGATACGCTAGTGTTTACTGCGATTCTATTCCACAGTCTCTTGTCCAGTTCCCTTCAAAATGAATAATGCTATAATCCCACGCATGCTTATTCTGGAATAAGTCCTATGGAAATCATTGAATCTTACTACCGAGTAAGCATGCATATCAGGTTGCATTTTGCCCGTCGTTCTCTCCTCCCTTCATTCGGATTTGCGTACAACTTGTGCCCTCTTCCACACCCGGAAAAGAAGTCTGTGGTCTGCGCCCCCACCGCTTAATTAAAACAAATTGAGAAAAATCTGGAGGCAAAATTAAATCAGTACGCATGCGCTTTTCGACATTTACTACAACTCCCAGGAATCTTTGGCACGAAGGTCTCTCATTGGCTATCTAAAGTCCTTTTCAAAATTCCAGAAGAAAGCGAAACAAGCCAAAGCGGCGGATGCTCGCAGAGGCTTTTTGCGCATGCGCCAAACGTCAGGCACGTTACTATTGTTATTGGCCTTTGCCAGTTGCGTATCAGTCTGTCTGATCTCTCAAACTGCGCATGCGCCGGGCTCCAGCGACACGGAACTACGCTTGCAACTATTCCACGCCATCTTCAGGCATTCCCTAACTCTATTTATTTATAACCTTTTCTTGGAGCGTGCATCTGGTGCCGTTCTGCTGCTACCGATCCGGGCTCTGAACGGTAGGGGATGAGGGTGAAAATGGCGTTTCCTGCAATGATTGGGGGGGGGGCGCGCGAAAGACTATTCTTGATGTGCGCATGCGCCCCAGTCCCGTCACGGCTTTTGCCGCCCTCGTTGCATGTTAGGAATTGGGCTTCCTCTGCTTGTGCTCGGCCGTGGTGCATGATGGGAGTCTGGCCCTTTCTAAGAATTGGGAGTCGAAAGACTCCCTTTTGAAAAACGAAGATAGAATGATTAAGAAGTAAATGCACCAGTTAGAGCCAGAAGCTTCAAAGTCATTTCTGTTTTCCCCCCAAAATGCCAAGTCCTTGCTATCAGATGTATAAATCAGTATTACTTATCTTTAATGAGGCCATAGCCACCCTGGAGTTCACATTGGGTTTGCAAAGAACTTGGAAGAATCGATGAAATTGTCATTTAATTAAAGGGGCTGTCATTTTCTGGCACTGCAGCATGCATTCCTTCCTGGTGCTCTTGGCAACCCATGGGCCGCTTTTAATGTGGCAGGTGACAGTGCTACAGTCCTTCTACTTAAGCTTCCCTTTGCTGTGCCCAAAGTGAGACCCAGACCCAAGCTCATGCTGTAGGAACTGCAAACACATATATGCAGCTAAGCTTGTTTATCTGATAAAGACAGATCAAATATCAATAACATTTTCAACTTTCAGAGGGTAAACCTATTGGACATACTGGGGCTTATTTATGAAAAAGTATACATACAGAAGACCTTATTGTTGTATTTATTATCATTTAACATGGCCACATGACCACGGAGACTGTCTGCGGACAAATGCTGGCTCCCTCGGCTAGGAAACGGAAATGAGCACTGCACCCTAGAGTCAGGCATGACTGGACATAATGTCAAGGGGAAACCTTTAACCTTTAGAACATGGATTTCTCAGTCTGTAATAACTATAGCTAAGTGATGAAACAGATGCTTCACCTCAGAATGCCTTGGGTTCAGTCCCTCCCTAGAGGCCTGGCAAGCTACTGCTGTTGAGCATAAATGCAACAGAGCAAGCTGGACCAGTGGTCTCAGCACTCTAATGCAGGTTGGAATCCCTTCTTTGCCATTCTGCTTAACACAATACTTACTTGTGTTAAAGAGTATCATTGCCAAGTAGGTTCTCCAGTGATCCAGAATCATCAGAAGCTGCCAAGTACTGAGCCAGAGCAGTGATCCAGCTCATTCCATATAATCTATGTGGACTGACTGCAGCTTACCTGGATTTTACCCATGGACTAAACCCAGGGCTTTCTGCATGCACAGCAGGTGTTCCACCGCCAAACTGTGGCTATCACAGGGTTAGGAAATCTATGATCCTCCAGATAGGGTTGTACTTGAAGCCCTTTTGGTCCCAGCCAGAACTCTCAATGCTCAAGCTGATGGCAGTTGTAGGCTAACAATATATGGAAGGCCATCGGTTCCTCAGTAATCTTATGCTATGACAGATTTCTCTCCTGTCATCCTGAAGAAATCCATTGGTTGGGTTTTGCGACAGACGGAAAGGCTTCTCTGCTACCACCTCCAGTTTTTGCTCTGGTTAGTTTCTAGCTTTACTGTGTGTTCTACATGGTGGAATAGTAGGATGATTGTGAGAATTAAGTTTTTCTCTTCTCTGACACCCTCCCTGCCTCTCCTTCAGCAACATGGCTCTGGTATCAGCTGATTCCCGCATCGCTGAACTCCTTGGGGAATTGCATCAACTTATCAAGAAGACGCAGGTAACTAGACAGCCTTTCCAGAGACTGGAGCTTTAGGGACTGGGTTGTGTGGTGTGGAATGGAGTGGAATCTCCCTAGTTTGTGGGTGTGTCCACAATGGAAAAAGGAAAGGCTTTTGCAGCTGTTTCTTGTCATGGAGAGTATTCTTTGACTTTATGCCGCTGTCTTGTTTTGGTGTTCTTTTACTGAGTCTTTCTAGCGAGCACTGGCTGAGGGTGAGAGAAGGCAGAGAATTGTTTCAACTGTGACAGCCTGGAAGGTCACAATTTGGGTGTCAGTAATAAGATTACCCAGAATCTCTTTTGTCCCTAGGAGGAACGATTGAGGAGTGAACACAACCTGATTAACATCCAGAAAACACACGAGAGGATGCAGACAGAAAACAAGAGTAAGTTGGAACTGCCAGTATTGCACTGTGTTCATACCAATTCTGTGGTGCAGCCAGTGTTGGAATACTCTGCACAGTAGCCTTCCCATCCAGACAGTATCCAGATAGGTCAGGTGGC
Source organism: Varanus salvator macromaculatus (assembly GCA_023646645.1). Lineage (NCBI taxonomy): Eukaryota > Metazoa > Chordata > Lepidosauria > Squamata > Varanidae > Varanus > Varanus salvator. Next base: position 6,413,929 of record JAIXND010000781.1, read on the forward strand.
AGCTGCCTTCATCTCAAATCTGCATGACTATGGATGTCAGGATGACCAACACGTTTGGAAGGCACCAAGCTGGGGGAGACTGGCGTGCATCTCTGGTTGCTGCTGCTAATGGAGGATACTGTAAAGCTGGAAAAGATACAGGAAGAGATTGTCAAAATGATCAAGGGGCTGGAACAACTCCCCAGTGAGCAAACATTGCAGTGTTTGGGACTCTTTAGCTTAGGAAAAAGGGGGCTAAGGAGGACAAGCTGGCAGTCGATAGAAGGATGCATGGTGGAGAAAAATGAACAGGGAGAAACCTTGTTTTCTCCCTCGTGATATGAGTACCTGGGGTCCTCTTGTGAAGCTGAATGGTGGGAGAATCAGGTCACATCAAAGTAAGTACTTCTTCACACTGTGGAATTTGCTACTGCAAGGTAAGACACTTGCCGCCAGCTTGGATGGCTTTAAAAAGGGAATTGGAAAAATTCATGGAGGAGAAAGCTATTGCTGGCTACTAGTTATGGTGGCTTGTCTTTGATTTCCAGGATCAGACTGCTTGGTTGTACAGTTGGTGTGAGGAAGACTGTGTAAATCATGATTGTCTTAGTTTTTCTAATTATTTTGTGGAATTCCCATGGACATCTGGGACTATTTGAGCACAGTGGGAAACTTGGGAGCCTGGACTACACAGACCTTGGCTCTCGTCCTGCATAGTTTTTCTTGCATTCTTTACGTAAATAAAGCTGTGGTGTGCAGTGCCTCAGGTCTCCCAGTTCTCCTGTCTGAGATATCCCTTGTCGAAAGGGTTAGGGGCTAGTGTGTGAGGCCGAGAACTAAGCCCCCTGCCTGCTGTTTCATCTGCCTCTTTCTTCTTCTCAGTCTCTCCATATTATCGGACCAAATTACGGGGCCTTTATACAACAGCCAAGGCAGATGCTGAAGCTGAATGCAAGTGAGTATAACTGAGTATGTTGCCCTCCTGTGGGGAGACTTTGACTCCCCTTTCAAGTTTCCACTGAGTCTTACTTGCCCCCTTTCCAGCATCCTGCGCAAGGACTTGGATAAGATTGCTGAGATCAAGTCACTTCTGGAGGAACGCCGAATTGGTGAGTATGCTGGGGACCCAAGGAGACAAGTTCCTAAGTGCCGGATGGGCTTACTTCATTGCTCTGGGATGAACTGTCCCAACACTCCCCCCACCCCAAACCAAAAACATTTAACTCTCCAAGGGACTGAGGGAAGGGTTTTGTGGGGCCGCATAGACTGTTGTGTTGGCAGTCTTTGTGCTAACTTGACTTCCCTGAGCAGAGGGGCTGTGGGTGAAGGAAGTCAAGTTAGGGTCTCATCCTGCTACCAGACAGCTTCCAGCAAGGGTCCAGCTTGCTGCAGGCTGCTGGCTCACTTAACAAAGGGCACTCCAGACTCCTTGTTGGAGTCCAGCCACCTGGCTTGTCTCCAAAGGGCTGCCTTTTCGGCCCTTGTAGCCTGGCTAATAGGAGGAGGGGACGTGGCCCACCACACTGAGCTGAGCAGCGCAGCTCTCAGAACAACCTTCCCCAACCTGATGCCCTCCACATGTGGATGTGGTGGACTAGAACTCCTGTCACCACTGACCTGTTGCAAGTTGCATTTCTCCCTCCAACAGTCACCAGGCTCAAGCCATTCTCAGCATAACTCTCTGTATTGTTTCCACACATGCCATCCAGCTTATTCCCTGAGCATGCGCAAATGGTTTGTTGAACCCAGCCTGGTGGTTATTTCCAAAACTCTCCTTAGGAACCCACTTGCTGGCCGACTCTCAGAGAGGCGCACTGCAAAAGCGCACACACCCTTTTTCCACATGCTTCTCAATCAGTCATGCGTTTTGCCAGCGCCGCCGCCTAGCCATGGGATATCTCCGAGGGGAGCAGCTGACCTCCACTTGAACCCAACCTAGTGGTTATTAACCCAACTAGTTATTAACCCAATAACAGTTGGGTTATTAACCCAACCAGTCCCTCCCACTTGTACCTCCACTCTGTTCCCAGGGCCATTTCTGCCTCTGCCTGGTATCTCCACTCCCCACTGAATCCCAGGGCCTTGAACAAAGTCCTGCTCTTCAGTCCCATCTAAATATTCCAATTCCAAATTAGAATTCAAATAATTAAAATCGGCGTGGAGCATGTCTGGTGGGAACGCTAGCCCAAGCCTGCCCTCCCACTTACTCCCAACATGACCATTATGTAGGCTGAGTGGGGCTGATGGGAATGGTGGTTGTTCAGATCATGTCAAGGGCCCTGGGAGAAGTCTGTCCTGAAAGTTCAGCCTGGGGTTTGGAGGGACCTTTGGCTGGCTACCGATAAGGATGAGAGTTTGGGAGTTTTGGGTTGGAACCCCATACTTTGATTTGGAATTTCCTGTGAGGGATTTTGGCAGGGAGGGAGGCATGACACATTTAAAAGAAAACTTTGGTAATTCTTTGTGACTGGAAGATCCCAAAGCGACTGCATAAGTAAGAGTGGTCGAGTGTGGCCATCAAGCTGGTCTGAAGCATGGCAGTGGCCAGAAAATAGGTCACCTTGGAGGATCCGCACAGATATTTTGTATGCTTGAAGTTCTCCTGCCTCGGGGCTGAACTTAATTTCAGAACAGCTCTAAGGAGCCCCACTGAAGTGTCAGGCACGGGGGAAGGCAAAAGGTTTCGGGCCTAGCCTGTTTTACCTTAAGCCTCTGGCTGCCAGTAAATCAACCTCAGAAGAAGCATTTCAACCATTCAGAATGGGGGGAAACACTAAAGGGTTGGCTGCAAGGGTGAGGGGGCCATTGCCACGTGAATGAGCTGCAGAGCGCTGGCTTTGGCCCCCAGGTAAACTGGAAATGGCCCGCGGGCTTCAGGTTGAACTCCCTTGTCTTAAACCATAGAATTGGTGTGGAACAGCTAGACTCTGGTTAGGGCACATAAGACTTGCATGATTTTTGGATAGGAGGGGAGGTCCCCCTGATTGGCTTCCTTCTCCTCTCACAGCTGCCAAGATTGCCGGCCTCTACAACGACTCCGAGCCGCCACGCAAAACCATGCGCCGTGGTGTGCTGATGACGCTGCTGCAGCAGTCTGCCATGACTCTCCCTTTATGGATTGGGAAACCCGGAGAGAAGTAATGGTTCCCGGGGTGTGTGTGGTGAGGGCAGCGGACACATTCTGAGTGGTTATCCTTCAGCCAAGCTTATGCCCCTCCATTCTCATATCCTCCCACCCAAGGCCTCCCCCACTGTGTGGTGCCATCCCGGCCTCTAGCGATTACGTGGCCAAACCAGGAGACAAGGTAGCGGCTCGTGTGAAGGCCGTGGAAGGAGACGAGCAGTGGATCTTGGCAGAGGCTGTGAGCTACAACCACGCTACCAACAAGTGAGTTGCATCTGGGGCCACAAGACAGGCTTCGAGGGCACTCTGGGTTTCCGCCTGCATTTTGCTTGTGGAGCCCTAGGTTTAACAGGCACATGGGCCTAGGAGGGTGATGTGATACTGGCAGCTTTACTTTCAGTCCCTTTCCTAATTATACCTAATGTGGACTTGTAGGCCAGGCATCTGGAGGGCCACAAGGTGCTCACCACTGCTGTAAGCAAAATCTGCCCCAGGAAAGGGCTATTTTCCTCTGTTGTCCAGATGGACGTAGCAGTAATAAAGGTGCTGATATAAGAAGCTGAATCCTAATTTTCTCATGGATACGTCTTGGATACGAGGCTTCCTCTTTTTACTTTCTCCTGGGCTGTCCGGTGGTATCTGTCACAGTAAACTCTCAACTGCATTTCCTCTTCTCCAGGTACGAGGTGGACGACATTGATGAAGAAGGGAAAGAGTAAGTTATGAAGGATGGTTGAGGGTGGGGTGGGGTGGGGTGGGGTGGGACAGGAGCTGTCCTGCTTTCCCACCTCCTGTCTACCAGTTTCAACCTCTTTTCCACAGGCGCCACACCTTGAGCCGGCGCCGCATCATTCCCCTGCCCCAGTGGAAGGCCAACCCCGAAACCGACCCCGAGGCCCTTTTCCAGAAAGACCAGCTGGTCCTGGCCTTATACCCACAGACGACCTGCTTCTATCGAGCACTTATCCACACTCCACCCCAGCGGGTAAGGAAGAGGCTGAAGGCCGTTCCTTGGTGGGTCATCCATACTATGCCAGCGGAGAGTGGGCGGGTTTCTCTCCCACTGGTCTTATAGGGGATAATGTAGTCCTACCAGCAAAAGAAGAAGGGGACGGCAGAGGATGATGGATGGAGTCACTGAGGTGCTTGAGTGGACTCCGGGGGATGGTGGAGGACAGGAGGGCCTGGAGGAATGTTGTCCATGGGGTCGCGATGGGTCGGACTCGACTTCGCGACTAACAACAGCATAAAAGTATCCTTGCTTGAGCAGGACAAAGTTGCATCCAGTCTGCACTGCCTCTTCGCTTGCACTGCAGCCTCCCCTCTTGACCCAGTGTCTTCTGCCCTGCAGGGAAGGAGGTTTCTCCCAGCTCACAGGGTAAATGCCATTAGTTCACTCTGAATTTGGGGGGGGGGGGGGCGGAGAAGCCCTGTTCTTTGATCTGCCCTGATCCAATTAGAAATCCTCATTATAAATTGTGCTTGTAACTGCTGTGACTATCAGGAGTACGGGTAGGTAATAATTCTCATGCTGACCAAGAGAACTGCAGGTCAGGGAAGGAATTTGCATGTCCCACAGTTTAGCTCCTCAGTGTTGCTGGAAGGCGAATTGATCCTGAGATGATAGAATTTGAGTTACAGGGCCATAAGGCCTGGAGGACCTGGAGTCTTTCCCTTCTGTGGTATTAATGTGCGTATTTCTCCTAGCCCCAGGATGATTACTCGGTGCTGTTCGAGGACAACAGCTACGCGGATGGCTACTCTCCGCCGCTCAACGTGGCCCAGCGCTATGTGGTGGCTTGCAAAGAGACCAAGAAGAAGTGACAGTGCCCTCTGGAGGGTGGTTGTGGTGGTGCTATTGAAAGGAGCCATCTATCAAGTGGATTTTCCTGATGGACATTTAACACAGGAGAATTAATAATCCGGAAGGTGCAGGAGGCAAGTTTATTACTCCAAGCAGTAAAACTCCCAGTACAGATTAAGCAGTCTTACTGGTGATTCTGTTGCAATTTAATTAGATAATGACTTTAAACCGTTAAGGTAACTGTTCTAGGCATAGGCAGCTCTTTAGAGGTAGACATGTGCCACTTTACAGAGATGTCTGGATGAAAAAGCAATTGCTTGAAACCCATGGAGGTTTATAATGTTTGGGTTAATAAACTTGTCTCCTGCACCTGTTAGAATTCTGCTTTTGCTCTATGGTGGTGCCCTTTTGGCATGTTTGGATTTAATAAAAGACAGGTTTATTGCCCCTTTCTGGATACTTTTTTCCTACCAAAAAGACTTCAAAAGTCAAGGTGGGAACAGGAGTCTTCAGTGATCTGTTGCTTGCCATGGAAGAGAGATGTGAAATTCAGTCCAACAACTGAGAAGTCAACACGTGAACCTGGATTACTGGCTTTCCACTAATTGAGAGTGGGAGGCCAGTTGTGTTTTGAATAAGAGGATTGCTTGGGATGTCTCTCCGGCTCAGAAATTTTTATTCTGGCCTTACTCAACTGGCATCCCCCTCCTGTGAGAGAAAAGGATTGCTGTTCTTCTCAGCCTTGCAGAATCTTCTAGAAAGGCATGGGTGCAGAACTCAGGCTTGGGTGCCTCCAGATGGCCTCAACTACTTTCCCTGCCCCCCAACTACAACTACTGGTTTGGTGATTTCTTGGCTTCTGTGATCTTTCCCCACCATTCTAAGTCTGAAATGCTTTTCCTAAGGTGTCCTTACAGGTGCTAGAGTTTTAAGCTCGAAGAGTTTTGTGGCCTGCCCGCTTCATCTCCTGCCTTCCCTCCACTAAATTAGGGCTATTTCTTCCAAATAGAAATTTGGCCCCTGGGCTGAAAGTTTCTGCACCCCTGTAGAAAGGCTTCTGCATCGAATCTCCTCTCTGCAAGTTAGGCCTTTACCTCCAGATGTGGTGAACTACAACTTCTAGCATCACCAGCTGGTGGCCATGTGTGTTGGAAAAGGCTGACTTAGAACATCTTCAGCAGTAAGCACAGGGATACCCACGTTCAATAAATATTCTTGGGAAAATGCTGCAGTGTTAGTTAAACTCTGCTGCAGTGAGTCTGGTCAGCAGACACTTCCATAGAAGATCAGGGTGTACAGATATTAAATAAAGGATGGATTTGGGGATGCATGCTCAGTGGTCACTCTTCCTCAGCATGCCCTTTGGGAAGAAGTGGGTTGCTTTTCAAGGACAACTGTATCTTCATTTCTCAGCTTTGACATTGAAATGTTCTGTTGATGCTAAGCTGTGATTCATGCACTCAGTTTTTTTCTCCCTGTTGACTTTTTGAGGGAAGTGTTTGTTTTTGGAAAAGAGCTCAGGCTGTTGGAAAAATGGCATACTCATGTTTTAAATATATTCCTTGGTTGGGAAATTTGAAATAGGACATTCGACTTACTGAAGGATATTGTGTCCAAGCCTGGTCCCAAATCAAAGGGAAGCAGTGTGATGTAGGGGTTAGAGCGACCATCTCTGACCATGATAGGAGTTGAAGTCGGAAACATCTGGAGGATATCTGGTTGAAAAGGCTGGGTAGAACGTGGGATTATGACCAAAGAAGCCTTGATTAAAATCCTCATTTTCCCTTAAATTTCACTGGCCGGCAGCTGTCAGCCTGAGACTTCTTCACATGGTTGTTGGGAGGATAAAAGGAGAGGAAGGAAGAAGAAAACCATGGCTAAATGGGCAATAAATCAAACCATGGATTGATGGGTCTGGTGCCAACACTGCCGAGACTTGCCAGCCCTTTTCATGTGGGAGAGCACAGCGATTCAGGCCTGCAGTTTTATATTGCACCAGGATATAAATTTTATAAAATAAAAACCAGGATATTTTAAACCTTTAAGCTGTCCATAAAACCCTTTACAGGCTGGGCTCATTAACTCTGTTAACTTCTCCATCCTGCCGATAAGAGTTTTGCTAAGATTTTGGGAGGGGCCTGAGACCAGAGCTACCTTCAACCTGGTGCTCTCTAGCTTTCTTGAATCTCCCTTGAAAAGTCTCCAAAGCTGCTTCCTCAGATTAAGCCAATGTGTAAAAATGTCTTTTCTTGTCCAAGGTCACAAAATCCAGCTGCTGTTATAGAAGTGTCATTGTGCATGGTCTCCTAAAATTCTCCACCCTAATCATAGGGGGTGAAATGGAGAGGGGTGGTGAATTTTCCAGCAGTTTCTTGGGGGAGAGTTTCAGGTGGGGGGATAGCATACTATTAGGGATTGCAGCAAAGCGAGCAACAAAATAGATTATGCAACCTGCAGAAACAATAGCAACAGCAACGATAGACAGGAGTTGCGTAACAGCAAGGAACAGAATAGCCGTGAGACCATCTTGTCTCTAGGGCCTAAATGTGGCCTGTTTTGCCGATTCCAGCCCACAAGTAGGCTGGAGTAGAAATCCACCTGGAAAAGCAGCCAGCCCAGTCCAGCCCAGCCCAGCCCTTCCATCAGCAAATGCAGATGCTTAGTTCCTGACAGCCAAATTGCACAGAAGGTTATTTGTGCTTTTGAAAAACATGTGTTGAATGGATGTTTTTAAAATCTGAATAAAAGTCATGGGAGCCAAGTCAGGAATATGCTCTCTTTGAACCACTCTTGGTTCAAACCACTCTCACACACATCTTTGGGGGCAAATAGAAATATGTTGCGGGAGGTTTTGTTTCAGCAGAAAACTGGAGGTCTGCAGACAGAGGCACATTCTGGATTGGGGTCTCACACTTGCCTCTCCTTCCAAATACAAACATGCCTGGTTTAAGCATCTGTTTAAATTATGAAGTGTGGACCTTGTACTTTGATCCTTAAATGCAGACTGTTCTGTTGTAGTGTAGATCATGCCAGTCCCTGTAGCCACAACCCAAGCTGTGTCCAAAAATTCAGGTAGCCGCGCTGATCTGCTTTGACTAGTTAAGCATTTTTAATCTCTGCTAAAAGCAGGTTTTTGATAAAGTGGATGCATCTTAACTGCCCCTGCAGGACCAGGCCATCACAAAATACTCTGTACATCAACAGGGAATATATAATCATTGGGGAAATGTATTTCCTCGAGTTGCAGCTACTATAAGAATTGCAGAAATGCTAAGAAGGACAGGGGCTGTTTTGAAGCTGGACTTGTGTTGCAATTAATCATTGACAAAAGAAACGCCTGCCTACTGCTATTTGAATCTCGGTAAATATTAAAAGCATTTTCTAAAGCTCTCAGCCAGGTGACCCACCACTTTGGCTGGCTACCAAAAATGGCCTTCCCCATCTTTGGAACACTCCCCAAACAGACTGAAACGGGACAGAGGGTTGAGTATTTCTAGTGCTCACAGAAATACAGTTAGATTGTCCTTGGATTTTTCAGACCTGCAGCTGTATTTTGTCGTTGATCTGTTTTAATAATATTTTGTAATTTGTTTTAATGGGGAATTATAAAGCTGACTTCAAATATTTTGAAACTGCAAGGCATGGTTGGGGGTGAATGTTTGAAATAAAATGTATGGAAATAAGGTGTGCTGAACTAGCATAGCATGGCTTTTTTAAAGGGAAATATTTCAATCTGATAGAAATAGTTCTTTATCGTTGCAGTGTTGACATTAAAAATGCAGTCTGGCACATGCCTGAGCCCCACTTTCCTAATCTCCCAACAGAAAAACCCACTAATCCTTCTCCACATTCCTTACACAGTCTTGTGGGAAAGATAAAAGCATAAAGATAGGACTAAGAAGGGCAAGTCTCCATAGCTTTTGGGATTTGAATGTTTGATCAGTGCTCGTGTTTGATTAGGCAGCTTTTCTAATATACTCAAATATACCATAAATACTTCCTGGACTTTGAAATCTATGGAGAACTGGCTGCTGGGGGTAAAGAGCAACCTGCCCAACAACAGTGGGGAAGGGGGAATTGGGGCTAGGGTCTTTTCCATGAGAACTCAGTGCTTCAAGTCTGATCATGTTTACTGTGAAAAGCTGGATGGTATGCAGTATATCAGAGAATGCTAAACAGGGTTGGATGGAGGAGGATCCAATTTGGACTTGCTGGGGAAGTTGTTGTTAGTTGCAAAGTCGTGTCCGACCCATCGCGACCCCCTGGACAACATGACTATAAAGTTGGAAAGATTCTGAATCACTTTGCAATTAGATCACAAAGGGGCACCTCCAGCTACTAGGCCTCATATGGCCTACCATGGCCCACAATTTCTTCTCCAGGCTCCTACTTTCTCTGCAGGGAAAAGCTTTTAGCAGAGATAAGAGCTGAGCACAGAAGGCCACAAACGAAGTGGCATAGCCTGTTTCTTCATACATATTTGAGAATATCTCTGAAGCGTGATAGTGTTTCCTCAGACAGCTTTTCTAACATAATGCAACATTTGTAGAAGTGCTTGGCTTTTAAATCCATGGAGGACAGACTGTTGCTGAGTTTTAAAGGGCTATGCAGCAGATAACAGGTTCGAGCCGGCGGCTGGCCGTGCAATTTACTTGTTATGAGAAGTGATACCAGCCTTCTCATTTTCCATTGTGAAAGCCTTGGCGTGAAAGTGGTATTTGGGAGAACATCTGAACTAGCTAAGAAGTAAGGATGTGTTTGGGGCACACTGCTTAAAGAATCATGTCTTGTGTTGGGAAAATTTGGATAAAGCCTGTCTGAAAAGCATTACTTCTGTGTGCCTTTGCATTGTGGGATCAAATCCTGTACTCCTTCTCAAAACCAAGCTAAGTCACTGTTTAAAATGGCATGGGAATTCACAGTTTACAAGGAAGTATCTTTTGCTAAGCCCAGAGGGCTTCATGTGCCCTGGTCATTCAGAAGTCTAGAGTCTAGATAAGCTTATGAGTTCATGCATAGTTTCTCAATAGCTTGAATTTACATGTCTAAGCAGACCTGGAGATGGGTTCAAGTTACTGAACTAAAGTGTCAATACACAGCAATTAGAAATTTTGTAATCTTATTGTCACTGTATGAGTGACTGACATTCCTTTATCTGTTCTGTATGTGATGACCTCAGAATCTTATTGTAATCTCTGCATTCTGTCATCAATTGCCCTGTACCTGTGACCTGACTGGGAGTGTATAAAAACTCTGTAGTTGTGTTGAAGCTTTGCAGCAGAGTTTACCTCTGCCTGCCCAGTAATGCATTATTGTGAGTACGGACCCACAGGGAACCTGGATCAATGCAATAAAGCCAAGATGGTCCCTGGATGCTTGATCTTTCCCACGAACCCAAGTTTTATTTCCTCTTCCCAAATTGAGATTCCAGGATTCTGACACTTGCTGCAAATGTTTTCCTCCAGGGCTGGATATTGCATAAGATAAAATTACATGGTGTGAGAATTCAAGATGCCAACCCTCATATCTGGTGGCTTTGCTGTAACTCTATTCCCTGGGAGTCTGCAAGATAAAAAGTTAAAAAATTGCGGGCGGGGGGAGGGGAAGTACTTCAGTTTTGCTATGCCACAGATTTAAGGTCAGGATCTTTAAATCCAAACTTCCCATTACAAAAATTGCAATGTGTGCATTTTTAAAAATAATTTCAGGGGAGGAAGGGGAGCTCCAGATTGGAACCAAGAGATACAGAGGGATTTAACTATCCCAGCATAACACACTCTCAGTGCCATTTGCTTGCTATTAGCCAAGCCCAAAGAATGATCTCTGAATAAGACAAGGTACAGCACTCTGGAGGCTGTGACATTTCTGAAAATGGAGAGCTAGATGCTTGAGTGCAGCCCCAGGTGACCTCACCCAAGTCCCTCCACACAGAAAATTGGAAGTCAGAGAGGTAGCTAGACTTAAAAAAAAATAACAACAACTGGGATGCTGGCATACCATGGAGGATCATTTCTACGAGAAAATATTCCATTTTATAGTCTCTTCTCACACAAGTCATCACCCCACATCCTGGAATGGCACCATTCCAGATAGCAACTCCAAGTGCTTTTTCTGAACACAGATAGTAGATCAAAGAGACATTAGCTACTGATAATTAACTTAAAGAGGGGGAAGATCACAGATCTGTAGAACTGGAAGGTACCTCAAAGGGGACTTAGTCTCAATCTGCTGCCAATGCAGCAAATTGACTGTTAAATTCAGGCAAACATGTTTTCAGAAAGAGTGAGATCCAGCTGTCACCCACATCTGGAAGCCTCATCAGGTGGTGAGTTTGCCTGGTGTACTGGACCAAGAACAAACCAGTGGGGACAGCTCCTTCTAGGAGGCAGCGTTATTCCATGGAGAAAGGGGAGACACACACACACACACACACACACAGGAAAGCAAGGTTTCCATGCAGTATCCTCCCAAATTGTGCAGCTTTCTAACTTTCACCCTGCTGACTAGCCATTACGTTTAGCACTGCTCTGCCCACTGCTCTGGTGGCAGTTCTTGCTCCAGTCTAGTCTGGCTGAGGCTAGTTTCAGCTGCCCATTCCCTTGGCATTGAGAAGGAGTCCCTTAGTCCCTTCCCTAGTTTGCACAGGGCTTAGCTGTCATTGCACACATGATGAATGAGTAGGAGTGCCTCTGAGGCTCAGAATTAGGGCATGTTTGTCGATCACAGCTGCCTGTTGAAAAAAAAAACCAAGCCTTTATGAAAATGAGATACAAAGAGAATGAAAGCCAGAATATTGGGTTCCATTTATTTCAGTGGTTGGTTGTATTGTGTATCTTTTAAGTAGCATGGAGATGTGTACAAAACATGTTTACCGAAATTCTATAAAAAAGTCTAGAAGAAATAAACCATGCTCCTTATTCACCAGAGTCTACTTTCTGAAGTCTTCCCAGGATTAAAACAGTAAAGCAGAGACAGCAACCAGGTGGGATTATTTAAAGGTTAAACAACCTATGCGTAACTCTTAAACAGGCCATGGGTTTTGCAAAGTCTGCATGTTCATAATGGTGGCCAGGTCTCCCTGGAACTCCTTGTAGGTAAGTTAACCTACGTGGGGCTGTTGTGCAATGAGAACTAGCTCAGAGTATGAGGAAAGAAGCTGAACTTTCCCCTTTCTTTGGCTTAGTCTGAAGGCAGCATGGACATCAAGGTTAGGCAGGCCTGGACACCTTCCAAGGGCCCACTAACCAGGTCATCTGCAAATGCTTGCAATTTGTAGCTTTCCTCTCTAATTCTGGTGCCTTTGTCCGGATCATCCCTGATATTTCTATTCAACACTTCTAAAATCAGTATAAACAACAGAGGTGATAGCGGGCATCCTTGTCTTGTACCCTTTTGTATCTCTATCCTCTTTGTAAATTCTCCATTAATTATAATCCTAGCCGACTGCTTATGATAAATGCTTGATATCACATTAATAAACTTTTCACCAAACTCCATTTGAGCCATCTGTTGCTTCCAAGGGCCCACTAACAAAAGTCCTTTGGGCGACCAGCATGTTGACCGCCATCTCACTCTGACCCAGACAATGGAAAAGCAGAAGATGCCATGGCCTGCTTGCTCCTCAGCTCCCTGCCTGTCAAGCAACGAAGTGGTAGCAGAGATGAGAAAGAGGTTGAGCTGCAAGAGAAGCCAGTGACAATGACGGTGAGAAGGTTGGTCCAAAGAAGGGGAGAGCCAAGGATCCTCCAAAACCTAGAGCCAGAGATACCTCATGGAGCCATTGAGTGGTATAGATGTGAATGAGAAACAGCATGACACCAACAGATGGCAAACAGGGAAGGAACACACACAGCCTAGCAGGGAACAGTTGGGAAGAGTTGCCAGCTAGAGAGAGAACTATCATTACTAGCACTCAGAGCCACCTGTGCAAGGAAGAGAATCTAGGAGCCGTGGGTGCATCACTTGTCTCCTCTCCAGTATCTCACCTGAAGATTTAGTCCTGAAACGGGAACTCAAAGGATCATTTGATATACTTTCAAGTACCTGAATTGAACTGCCGCAGCTCATCCTGCTCTTCTTAAAGGTAATGGAATTTATAGGACTGGTGTGTGTGTGTGTGTGTGTGTGTGTGTGTGTGTGTGTGTAAAGCATCACTGAAAGGGGGCCCTACACAAGAAAGGAATCAAAAGCGATCATATCTCTGTCCGGAAATTCAGGGTCGATCCTTCCATTTGCCTCTTGTAATTAGCATCAAAGCGCTCATTTTGAGCCACTGTGAAAAGATTCTTCCAGTCTCCAGTGATTCCTGGGGTGAGGAGAAGAAATGGGTGTCAACAGAGCACTGATGATTCATGTCAGACGTGATAGAGAGGTTGCTAAAATGACTATCTAACAACCTGCAGACTGAAGAGCAGTTCCTATACCTTTCCCAAACCTCCCCTTGCTAGATCTCTTCTCCCCCTCCCATCCAATGAGGCCACTGCTTCAAGACAGTGCATAGGGTGGGGTAAGGCCTGCTTCTTCAAACCTGGCCTTCCCCATTGCTCCTCCAAGCCCTGAGGAGGGATGGCAAGATGGCCACAAGCCCTCTTTTACAGACAGCAGTCCTCTAGTTGGAGGGCTGCCATGAAATTGGTTGGCTCAGAAGAAAAAGAAATAGTTCTTTGCACAACGCATTCTGTAGACATGGTTAGACAAGGATCTAAGTCTGTTTCAGATGTTCTCTTCCACCCATGCATCAACATTTGATAAACTGTAAAGGAGAAAACCAGAACCACCTTGCAAGCCCTGATCCCAACGTCACCACCCCTACCATTCCCCTGACTCGTGCACCATCTAGAAAGGGGAATGTACACATTTACACACATAGGATCTCCCTGAAATCAGGAACCCAAAGAATCAGGATTCCTCCTTCTAATAACAAACAGACACTTCTGCAGCTGTGCACACACAGACTTCTCTGTAAAGAAGCTGTATGTATGAGCCTATTATGGGGTGTAGAGAGGGGTAAAGGGGTCTGTATTTTCCCCTCCATATGTTCATAGAAACATAGAAACTGAGCGAGTCAGAAGGGGGCTCCCAGGCCATCTAGTTTGACCCCCCCCCCCCGCTCCAGCCTGCTCTGCTCATGGCGTGCCTACCATGTGCAAAAAATTGGGCTCATCCGGGATTTGAACCTGGGATCTCTCGCACCCTAAGTAAGAATCATACCCCTAGACCAGTGATGGCGAACCTTTTAGAGATCAAGTGCCCAAACTGCAACCCAAAACGCACTTATTTATCGCAAAGTGCCAACTCTGCAAAAAACCCTGAAAACTGAGGTTTTAGTTCAGAAAAAACAACTCACAGCCAGTCCAAGCAAAATATATATAATCCTTGGCAGTGCACTGACCGGCCATGCAAAAGCTAGGACAAGTCACGGCTAATGAGTTGCAGCTCGTGACATTGCCTGGTGCCACTACTCCTTTCCAAGCATGCGCATGGCCCATATATGCGTTGTTATCCGATGCTCAGCTGCTGGGGCAATGCTGGGGTGACTTGGCTCACGTGCCGACAGAGAGGGCTCTGCATGCCCGCTGTGGAATGCGTGCCATAAGTTCACAACCACTGCCCTAACCCTACCCTGGTGCATACCCCTAACCCTAATATAGGGCGAAAGTTCCATTAAAAATAGGACCATTTTGAAACGGCCTTCCTTGAGTAGCTTTTTCTGCACAGCTCAACATTTCTGCCCACTCTAAACACATCCAACCATCAAAATCATACCAGAACACCTCGTTTTCCAACCCTAACCTGGTGATGGTGAACCTTTTAGAGACCAAGTGCCCAAACTGCAACCCAAAACCCACTTATTTATTGCAAAGTGCCAACACTGCAATAAAACCTGAAAACTGAGGTTTTAGTTTAGAAAAAACAACTCACAGCCAGTCCAAGCAAATATATATATATCCTTGGCAGCGCACTGACCAGCCATGTGAAAGTTCAGACAAGTAGCAGCTAATGAGTCGTGGCTCGTGACATCATCACCTGGCACCGCTACTCCTTTCCAAGCATGCGCATGGCCCCTATGTGCGTTGTTATCCAAAGCTTGGCTGCTGGGGCGATGCTGGGGCGACTTGGCTCGTGTGTCGACAGAGAGGGCTCTGCATGCCCACTGTGGCACGTGTGCCATAGGTTCGCCACCACTGCCCTAGACCAACGAGCCATCAAATGCATGGGGGGCTGGTATGAGAGGGAAGGTTGGGAAAGGAGAAGTATTTGTAAAGCTGAATGGCTTATTGATCAGCAGTTATGGGCAAGAGTCTTTGCTTTGTAATCTGCCTACACAGTTTTGATATTTGGTGGTTTAGGAATTTAATTAATTCATTAATAGTGTGGATGCAAATTTATTCATTTTTATTTATTTATTTACAAATTTGTATGCTGCCCCCTTGCGACCAAGTCTCAGGGCGGCTCACAACAAACTAATTAAATTATTTAAAACTCACATTAAAAACTGGCCCATCTCGAGGTAAAGATTAAAAATACAATAAATACCATTAATAAACAAATATAAATTAACAATTAAAATAACTTTTAAATAAAAAGGTCTTCGCCTGGCACCGAAAAACAAATAACGATTTGTTATTTCAAAGTTTCTGTCTCCTCCTCCTCCTCAGACCTTTGAGTGGCCGAAAGGAAGTGATCACATTTGTTTCCCCCAGGGCTCAGGCCCAACTTCCTCCAGTAATGCCTTCTGAACCATGCAAGAAATTAAGGGTGGGCCACGTTTTTTCTGTCAAGGTAACACACTGGTGGTGAGCAGGGCCTGAACCGGAACTGGTGAGTAACCCTGCTGGCCTTGTGCAATTTCTCCACAACCCTCGCTTGCCCCACAAGGAAAGGACAATCGTTCTGAGCTGAGTGCATGCAGAGGGCTCTTGAAATCACGCCAAGAGCCACTGCACAGCAATCCAGTCACAGGATTCTCGTTCTTGCAATAAATAAGCACAGCATTTTTGCTGTGGACTTTACCCCACTTCCAAGGGGATGGGCCTCGCCCAAGAGCCTTGTTCCTTTGACACACTTGCTCTTTGTCATTCCCCCTATCAGAAAGCAGGCGGCAAAAATCCTAGTCCCAGCAGCCTCTTGGCTTGAAGGAATGGTGTACATCCATTTTTACGTTCATGCTGGGGATAAGCAACCAAGGATGGTCATCAGCGTTTTGCATGCCTTAGGTGAGCTTTCGAGCAGTCTCTTTCTGAAGACAGACTGTTTTCGAGATGAGACTGTTCTAGAAGTTGCTGCTCCTATTTTCAGTTTCATTGCAGACTTTATGTCAGAGCCCTACATGGATTTTTCCCCCTTACCTGTCTTTTTGTGCTTTCTGCCGCATTACTTCTAGGTGGTCCCGTGGTACTAGTGGAATATGCTAGTGGGGACTGGCTGTAACATGACCTGGCTTATGGACTTCGGAAAGCAAGGGAAGGGTTCATTTTGCAGCTGGGAAATTGCTGTAAATCCAGGTGCCAGTCTAGCAGGAATCTGGTGCCCAATGCTCTGGGAGCCATCTTCCTCTCTGTGTGATGAGCACCATATAAAATTATGGCCTCAAGGATGCCAAAACAGCCATGGCTAGCTAAGGACTGACACCCGGAGTCAAGGGCTGGCCCCCAGGAGTGGAAGATGCGGAAGACTGATGGGGAGATAAAGCCAGGAAAGAGAGAGGCTCTTTGTTGATCTCTTGCGAGATTCCCCAGCCCATGTGATGCTAGGTCTGCAACTCCCTCTGAGCAATTCTCATACATTCCACCCTCAACCCTCAGCACCTTCAGGGGTGCAAGCAACTCACCTTTCCTCATGAAAGGGGAGACGGTGTGGTCCATGATTTCCTTGGGGATACTACTGTAATTGGCCATCTCATTCTGGCGCATCTCCTTGAAGGAGGTGTGGTGAGCAATCTTCTCAACCAGGCGTTCATCGGGAGGCATTTCTAGGAATTCCATCACCTTCCGGATCTCCCGAGGTGAATTCTACAGGAGAAGCAAAGATCAGGGTTCGGATCTGGGACCCCGGGATGAGAGAGAGCAGCAGGGAGCAGGATGTGGTGTACTGAGTGATATGGGCCCAATAAATTGGGGGTGGACCATGTCACATCATGCCCAGCCAACCCAGGGACTCTGCACTGCACTTGGTGCATGCAGCTTCCAAGACTTCAGTCCTAAATATTTATATTTCTATATGGCACTTTTCACACACACTTGTGTGCATGTGGGTGTTAGCCAGAATAGCCACATCATGGAGTCTTCATGTTCAGAAGTAATAGTCTCTGATACTAAACTCTAATTGAGTGGCTAAATCTCTGACAGTTTTGAAGTCAATTAAGGCCACCTTAATATATAAGTGCTTTGTACATGCTCAGGGCCCCTCTGGGTGCACAGAAGTAGGAACTCTGTAAATTAAAATAAATGTGTGTTGCTGTTTTTTTTAATATCCCCACGTTCCTGACAAGAGCCTGCATTAATCCATGACCTTTGAAATCTGGAGAGCAGCTAAGCTAAGGAATGGAGGGGAATCAACTAAGAGAAGAAGACTGGAGAAAAGGAAAGGGAGTTGACCTGCTCAGTCCCCTAATATGGTATAGTCCTAAGCATGTTTAGAAAGGAAAAACATCCCATAACCACTGTGTTGGCTTAGGCATGGTGGGAGTTGTAGGAATAGTTTTTCTGAGAGTGAGCTGCAGGCCTTTTTCTGGCTAAACATATGCAGGATTGTACCCTAAGTATATCTCAGCTGGGGAAGGAAGGGTGTGAGCACGGGATATGTGCAAGAAAAAAGGCAAAATGCAAACTGTGTAAATACATCTGTTACCCCATACAGCACCACAAGGTTCTGTTCCAACTCAACCTGAAAAGGAGCACAGCTGTCAGGGGTAGACTATATTGTCCTGCTGGCTGAGCTTAAAGGGAGTTAAGTCCAACATCTGGAGGACCACAGGCTCACCACCCCGGTCTCATCCTGCATGGAGAGGGTGGAGGAAAGAAGTCATCTTGGAAGACTGCTTGCAGAGGCTTATTGGGATTTGTTACAGTCATTTTTCAGAACTGGCACTGAGAGGGGTAGATTAGAGAACAGCAGAGAATAGAGATTTGGTGCAGGGGAGAAGGGGGGAACCTTGCCTCTTTCAGGTCTTCATAGAAAAGGTAGAGAATCCTTTGTTCTTTTTTCTTGTCCCACCAGTCTTTGACGTGGTCATACCAGGATCCAAAAGATACTGAGGAGAGAGATTGATGTGCGTTGATGCTCTAGAATGTAGAAGTCCCACAGGCCTATTCCAGGGGTGAAGGTCCTACGGCAAGAGCCTTTGGCCTAGGCTGAGAAGAAGCCCCAACTCAATGCTACAGCATAATGCACACAAAAGGTAATAGGTCAGGCATGGGGAACCTGAAACTCTCCGGATGTTGTTGGGACTTCCCAGAAGCCCCTGCCAACATCGGCGATGGTCAAAAATACTGGGAGTTAAATTCCCACATATCTGTAGATCTAGTTCTTGTCCACCTCGATGTAGACAACATTCTTACTCAATTTGCCCACCCAGAAGGAATCAGTAAGAGATGGATTAAGCCCAAGAATTGAATTTCCAGTCCACAGAACTCCAAACCCCAGGTACAAGGTGAAATAATGGCCCACTGTTATACAGGTTTGTGACTCCACATTTCTGGAACCAAGAATTCCTTGAAGGGCTAAGGTTCAATGGCCTGCAAAGATTCATCACTGCCTGGTCCTTACCATCTCCAGCCATAAATTTCTCCAGGAATTCATTCCAGGTTCCAGGTTCAGGATGAACTTTTGCCATTTGGTAAAAGTAATAATAAGAAACAGCCACATCTTTGGCATTTCTAGCCACATAGATCATCTGCAGTGCGGAGAGAGCAAATTAAGCAGATCTGCATAATACATTCCACTTCTGCTAAGCAATCCAAGGAAAATGCAAAGCACTGAAGATTCCTTCTCTGACCACTAGAAATCCCACCCAATCCTCTTATCTGGTTTTCAGATTGTCCATCGGCCTGCTTACAAACCCACTTTCACATGGACTAGAAACATTTTGAAAACAAAAGAAAAAATTAGATGAGCCCAACAGACATTTCTGCATGTAAGCCATGGGCACTCTCCACCTACATCTTTGTGCTTAACCCTCTGCTTCATCCCCCTGGACTGTAATCTTGGTAGCCTCTCTTAGCTCCTCCTCTTGCCGTATTCATGTCCTCTTACCTTGCAATTCTTTTCCCAGAAGGACTTTGGGAGCAATTGGATGGGAAGGTGGGTTTTAATTAGACATGGGCGGGGTGATTTTTGGAGCAGCTCAATGCCTGAAGAGGGGGAAAAAAGAGTCAGTGAAGGGGATTCTCCCACTCTGAACCCATTTTAAGTAACTGACCCTGAGCACTGCCAGAGCAGTCTTCCCCAAACTGCTCCCATCCCAACTACAACCTCCATCATTCTCAACATCGCCCTCAGAGAAGACCTCCAAGAAATCCCCCCATGTTGCTGCCTGGAGTGGAGGACTTATGGGGTTTTATACCTGTGGGAATTCCAGGAACGGCAAACTCCAAGAATGGAACTCGCATGTAGATGGGTGCAATGCTGCATTTCGTTTCATCGCCTCCTTTATAGAGCATGTCTATGACCTCGCTGATCCACGTTGTTCCTGAAAGGCAGGAGAGGAATGAGTGTTCCCGCTCAGGCAGTGGGAAACCACCAGGAGGAAGCTGAAGAAACTGTGCTGCCTGGATGGTGGCCAATGCTCCTGAACGCCATCCTGGTTCCCCCAAGAAATGAAGCAGAAGTAGGTACCCGGCACATGACCAGCGCTCCGAGATGGCATTTATCAGAGCTTGGCACACTCTGTGCCCCTCCAGATGTCGCTGAACTCCAACTCTCATCACCCCTGACCGCTGGCCACGCTGCCTGAAGTCCAACAGTGTCTGGAGGGCCTCTGGGGTAGAGAATACTGATTAGGACCTGCTGCACCGCGTCCCTGGTCATCAAAGAGAACTGGACCACCCTCCCTCTCGAGCCCAGAGCAGGCCTAATCCCCAGTGCAGAGGGACTGCTGTAGCCACAAGGGGATCAGGGAGTGGGTGGAGCAACCTTGCTCAGGGAAATCCCTAGACCCTCCTTAAATTTTCAACCTTCCTTTCCTTTAAAGCTGGTCTTTCCACTTGTGGAGACAGAAGGAAACATGTTCAGACAGTATCTTACCTAATTATTCAAGACAGAAGTAAGCCTTGCCTTCCAATCCTCTGGGCAGACAACACAGAAATGAATGATACGCACCACACCCTTTCAGTTTTCTTCATTACCAGTTTCAACAATCTCAACAGTTTGCCATTTCTGGCTGTTCTGTTCCCACCCCTCTCTGTGGCCTTGGGGCTTCTCACCAGAAAATAGGTCTTCTTGTTGTTAGTCGCGAAGTCGTGTCCGACCCATCGCGACCCCATGGACAACATTCCTCCAGGCAAAATAGGTCTATCTGCCTATCATTGAGTGTAGGTTGCTGTTGAGCCAAGGGTTGCTCTTGAAATGGGGGTTATCATATTGTCTGAACCCAACAGAGATAATGAGGAACAACAACAAGCTACAAACCATGGGTTCTCTTCACAGGTGTTCATGATTAATAATCCATGGCTTGTTAGTGCCTGCAGGTTCAGACAACATGATAATTCACATTTCAACAACAACCACATTTCAGCAACATGCTATACTCAACCCTTTGTGCTTTCTGACTTAACTAAGCCATGGGGGGCTTGGCGATCATGCGAACCCAGTCAATGTCTGACTGTGGCCCTGAAGAGAGGAGACATCGGGGACACAGTACCCTTCCTATGCGGATATAATGGGACAGGGGCAACATTATTTCACTGTTGTTCTGCAACTAAAAGCAGGTCTGGGGAAATGACTCTCATAAGGCGTAGCCAGAAGCTCAAACGCAATAAAACACATTATCAGGACTTGAACTGCAGGTCCTTCGTTCTGTTTGTTTTAAAGTTAAAAGCAGCCTTGAGAAGCAAACCCTTTTCAGTACAGGAGTAAGAGAAAAGGAAGGCTGCTTAACCTTTACCCTGCTGCTCACCACTTTCACTACTCACCACTTAAGGTATTTTTCTTTTTTATCTGGTACCTATTTTTCAGCCAAAAATTACTAAGCAGCAGGGTGTGTGTGTGTGTGTGTGGTGGGGAAGAGACAAGGAAAAGATACCCAGAGGGAAAAGAGTAAATGCCACCCTTTTCTGCACCCACTCTGCTCCTTCCCTAAGAACTGCAGTTCCTTTTCCCAACGAAGCATGTATGGATGTGGGAGGTTGTGACCAAAACTTGGGCCAGGGCTGCAGCACAGCGGAAGGGTCCTGGAAAAGCAGGATAAAAATGTAATGCAATAAATAATCGTAGGTAAATAAAAGGATGGATGAATGCTAGATAATAGCTTAATAACCACAGTTTTCCACCATAATAACTGTGGATTAAAGCTATTTTTGCCTCATTGGTTTAACATACCTGGCTCAGGGGACTGGTTACAAATGCACCATCATTCAGAATATAGTGGGACACGACAGATGATTGTGAAGTAAAGAAAAAAGCTGCCTTTGGAAATATGTAGTGAGGAACTCTGGACAATATTTCTTCAGGTAAGAGTTAGAAGCAGGCCATCATTTCACAAGTAGGGCAACTCCAACAATACCAGCTCCTCACACGCCAAAGAGATCTCTTCTATTTTGTCCTGAATTTTCTCGTGTGTATATGTGCGTGGGTGTGGTTGTAACAGCAAAGTTGAACACAATGGTACAGAAATGCCCCATGAGTGTTACGCTCTGTGCAAACGCATCCTGCAGCATCACTCACCAGACTTTGGGTACGTGGAGATCAGCAGATCGTCTGGATGGGCTTCAAAGCTTTCCACCTGGTCCATGACCTCAGCAAAGTACTTTATCATGGGGACCCCCTTAACGGAGATCAGTGGAGGGCGCTCTTGCTCTCCTTCCGGCTTCATCATGGCACAGGAGGGGTTCAAGGGGGCAGCTACAAGAGGGATCTCCACCACCACAAAATCCAAATGTTTTCCCCCTGCAACTCTGGTCCAGTCAGGATTTGTCTGAATGGAAGCTGAAACGGCAGCTGGAGAAAGACCTAGACAAACAGTAAAAACATTTCCCATGTTTGACATTTTTTGGAGGTGATGATTGAGAGGTGTGGAATTTTGCTGGGAGAGGGTCGAAGTGTCACCCAGAGGAGTAAACAGCAAATAGAGAAAGAGGAGAAAAGAGGACCTCCCTCTTTAGCTCAGTCCCCCTCCTGCCCATTTCCAAGTTTACACTTATCTGACTTAAAAAACACTGTATATTCTATTTTCCCTTCTTTTAAACATGAAGTCAGGGTAGGAAGTTTTTAAAAAAGAACAGCAATGAAAACAAGTCTGACAGTCAATCTGATACAGATCTCCAAAAAGTAATCTGGACTGAGTAGAGAAGTAGATATAATCACAGCCTAAATAGTGGAAAACAGAAGCCAAACTGCTTATTGTTAACTAAGTCTCCCAGCTCACCAAATGTCAATAAAAGTACCCTCAGATTTGTGCAAATGACCTATTTTTAGTCTTGCAGAAGCCTTTTGCCTAGGGAACCCAGGAATTCTGACTCACAGCCTCTCTAATTGTAATCCACTAGCAACCACAATTTCCTTCCTTTACAGAGCACAGGGAAGAGTCAGGGGAGGTGTTCGAAATGATCATTTATTACCTTATTCTGGAAGAGGGGCAGCTGCCTTTGTGGCTGGTGGCTCTGGTATGTGAGCTGAAGCTCGCTCAGATCCGGTTTATTGGAGGTGGACCAGAAATGGGTGGAGACAGAGATTGAGAAAGAGAGAGAGAGAAGTTGGAGAAGGAGCTGGAACATGGAAGGGGGGAGGCATAGATTAATTCAACACGGCATTTTGCAATACTCCCACTCTATGACACTTGATGGCAATCTTTAGTCCTGGGCAAGGTCTCAGCTTGTATGAGGGAGTTGCTGATGTAACTTCTGCTTGTGTGGGCCCTACTAGTATTAGGGATTAGTTGGATTAAAACTAGTAAGAATTGAGCTGAACACAGTTCCTTGATTCAAAAGTACTGAGAAATATTTTATAAGGATGGCATGCGGCAAGTGCATGCTTTTGGTGGTTGCTACCTCACCCCACCCCTCTGCACGCTGTAATCCTGTGTGATTTCTGGCTGGAAGACTGATGGGAGAAGAATGGGAAGCAGTACCTGAGAACCTCTGCTATGCTCAAATATTAGCCAGGCATAGCAAGGTTTCAAGTCAGCTCAAAGATCAGTGTGACTATATATTCATTCTGGATTTAAAGTATTGTCTAAACCTGTCCAGTGGCTGTCTATCTAGAACTCACCTTGTACACCATGGTTCCCTAAACTGGTGCCCCACCCCCACCCCCGATGTGTTGGACTACAAATCCCAGCATCTCCAGGAAAGTATGGCTGGGACATGCCAAGACCTAGTCCAACACAACTGGAGGGCACCAGGTTGGGAAAGTCCGCATAACTAGTCAGTTAACTCAAAACACTACAAACAATAGTGCCTTCTTAGTTCAAAGAGAAATGCTTAATTCTAGATGGCAACATTATGTATTTAGCTTCTTCCAATGTTCCTCTGGTTCTCAGAGGAGCTGGGGGCTTCCGTCACTCCTCTGCAGAAAACTTCAGTCCCAAAGCAACAGCATGACAACAGCAAACATTAAAAGTATTAATTGTTTGCTTTGTTATGGAGCTGCAGTAACAAAGCAGAGAACATATACCAGGGATATAAAGATCAGTGCCTCATCCGCTTGCTAATCAATCATGGAAATATAATAGAATAATGAAGGAATGAAAGTGGTAAGAGCCCATCATGAATATTCTGCCTCCACAGCAAAACAGGCAGACCTTTTTCTTCCTAATTTCCCACTAAGTGACAGCTCCATCCCCACAGGGCCAAATCAGCTGCTGGAAAGAATCAGCCGTTTGGTCCATCTAGCACAGTGCTGTTTACACTGACTGACAGTAGTTCTCCAGGGTTTCAGGGAGCAATTTTTCTTTCCCTGTTTGGAAACAGCAGGGAAGAAACACAGGAACTTCTGTACACAATGTGGGTACCCTCTCATGGAGCCCTGGCCCCTCACAGCTCATGGGGTTTGTGCTGGCATTCGGACCTGTATGGGAGCCATGCCTTCTGGATTCTGCTAAAGCCTCCAGTGTTCGGACCGTTTATACAGGCCATGAATTAGCTGCGCACCATCACTTTGAGCCCAGGCCAGCCTGCTCATGCTCTTCTTCCCTGATCCAGCAATCCAGCTGAAGACCATGTCAGTGATAGCGAACCATTTAGAGATCAAGCACCCAAACTGCAATCCAAAACCCACTTATTTGTCGCAAAGTGCCAACACTACAATAAAACCTGAAAACTGAGGTTTTAAGTTTAGAAAAAACAACTCACAGCCAGTCCAAGCAAATATATATATCCTTGGCAGTGCACTGACCAGTCTCGCAAAAGCTTGGACGAATCATGGCTAATGAGTCGCAGCTTGTGACATCATCGCCTGACGCCGCTACTCCTTTCCAAGCATGCGCATGGCCCCTATGTGTGCTGTTATCTGATGCTCGGCCGCTGGGGAGATGCTGGGGCGACTTGGCTCACGTGCTGAGAGAGAGGGCTCTGCATGCCCGATGAGGCACACATGCCACAGGTTCACCACCACTGGCCTAGCCCTACTGGTGCACACCCCTAACTTTAATATAGGGCTAAAGTTCCATTGAAAAGAGGGCGATTTTGAAAAAGCCTTCCTTGACTAGTTTTTTCTGCATCGCTCATCATTACTGCCCACTCTAAACACATTCCAACCATCAAAATCATGCCAGGACACCTCGTTTTTGTAACCCTAACCCTACCCTGGTGCACACCTCTAACCCTAATACAGGGCTAAAGTTCCATTGAAAATAGGACCATTTGAAAAAAGCCTTCCTTGAGTAGCTTTTTCTGCACAGCTCAACATTTCTGCCCACTCTAAACACATTCCAACCATCAAAATCATACCAGGACACCTCATTTTTCTAACAATAACCCAGTGATGGTGAACCTTTTAGAGACCAAGCACCCAAACTGCAACTCAAAACCCACTTATTTATCACAAAATGCCAACACTGCAATAAAACCTGAAAACTGAGGGTTTTACTTTAGAAAAAACAACTCACAGTCCTTGCCAGCGCACTGACCATCCATGTGAAAGCTTGGACAAGTCGCGGATATTGAGTCGCAGCTTGTGACATCGCCCGGCACCGCAACTCCTTTCTGAGCATGCGCATGGCCCCTATGTGTGCTGTTATCCAATGCTCAGCTGCTGGGGCGATGCTGGGGCGACTTGTCTCGCATGCCGACAGAGGTCTCTGCGTACCTGCTGTGGCTCGTGTGCCATAGGTTTGCCACCACTGACCTCTGTGAAAAGCACTCTGGCGGTGCTGCAAAATCTCTTCCTTAACAGGAATGAGAGAAGACCTCCTCCAGTTCTTTCCCTTTCCTCCAGGCATTGAGCTACTCAGAAAATCGCCCTGACAAGGTGTCACCCTACTGGATCTGTCTCCATGAGATCTTATCTAGGAGAGGAAACAACTCCGTTGGCCCAGCAGGTCCTGAATCAGTCATCTCCTTGCCAGGAGGTATTATTAGTGATGTTGTACAGAAAAGGGAGGGGGAAATACTTTGTCATAAAGGTGTAAATAAATTACTGTGCTGAACCTACAGGCCTAGATTTATAATATCATTAAATGAGTGTGAGACATGCTTTGTTTTATTGCACAATAAGTAAAAAGCAAAAAGCTACTGAGTCAGCCACAGGGAAGATTCCACAGAAGGAAATCCTGTGCACTGGCTTTGATTCACTGAGATTGTCCCTAATTTTACAAATTTCAGACCCACCCTGCAGGTCCGGAAAAAGGGTCCCTCTTCAGCTTCCGTGGGTGGAGATGCATTGAGCCAAGACTCTTAAAGCACCTTGTGGGGTTTTCTCAATTCATTTCTCTTGCAGAGACTCTGCAGGCTTGATGTTGTGTGCAGTATACTCCCTTATGAAATGGGGAGTTGTTCAGTAGCTGCCACAAATTATATTGCTTTACAGATTCTGATAAAATATAAATTTGAATAATTGATCTTTTTTATTCTTTTCCTTGAAGCAACCTAAAATTTTAGAGCCACACAGGGTTAAGAGATCGGAATGAAACAGTGACCAGTTTTAACCAGCTGGCAGAGTTACATATGTCCAATTAAAGCCCATATTTCAGGCTAATGAGTCCCCAAATCCTTCTAGGATGGAATGGCAAGTCAGAGGATCTGATTCCTGCATATAACAAGCGGGAGAATAACAGAAACCGCTAAGATTTTGATCCAGAGTGATGGTGTGGAGGCTCAGCCACAAAGTTATAGGCAAGGGATGCTCACAGTGTCCATATTGGGCTCAACATCTTGAAATTTTAGTCTTTTACAAGAACGCTGTAAGTTTCCATTATTGCTTTCTTTCTGGGCATAGAACTTCGCTCTGGAAAGTTCCCGCTTGGAGCTGTTTCCCCCCACTAACACCCCCCGCCCCTGTGGGATAGTTCCAGGGACCCTGGTGTTGATTGGAAATGTACTGAGGCCTTTTTAGCATGCAAATCATCTCAGATGAGCTTCCTTGACAGTTTGTGCAACTTGATCAGTGGTGCACTGCGACTGGCTCTTGTACAGTGGGGGTGTGGAGCTCTTTGAGACAGAGCCAGGAGCAACACAGCCATTGTTCACATGTCTGCACCATGCATATTCCAAACAGAGTCTTCCTGCAACAGTGAGAGGAGCAGTGTTGCAGAGTGATTAGGGTTCTGGACTGGGACTCAGGGGATCCAGATTCTAGTCCCCATAGAGCCATGAAGCTCACTGGGCGATGCTGGGCCAGCCATTGATTCTCAGGCAGACCTACCTCACAGGGTTGTTGTAAGGCTATAATGGAGAAGTGGAAGATAATTTAAACTCCCCAGGGCTGCAGGAAGAAGGATGGAGAAATATATATAACAATAAACCAGTAAAGAGAGTGTGCACATGGATGTAGCACATCTGTGTGCTCTCTCCAGCCTTCCCCAAGCTACCATCCTCTAAATGTCTTGGACTACAAGCCCACTATCTCATTGCCATGCTGACTGAGGACTATTGGTACTGTAGTCCCACAGAACTGGAAGAACACCAAGCTGGGGAATGCTACTCTAACCACATCTTTTTCGTTGGCATCTCTCTCACCTGCATTAAAGATAAAATTAAAAAGAACAGAGCACACATCTTCAAAGATGTATTTAAGGCAACTGAACTTGGCAGACTGTTCCCAGTTTGTTTATTTATTTAGGATATTTCTAGGCCGTCCATCACTTTCGTCTTGTTGGCCCTGCTTTTCAGAGATGTGGCTTGATAGCCATGGGCCAACAGCTTAGGGCAAGGCTGGATAAACACCGGTGCGAAAAACCCATTCAGGGTATTTTGTCGCATTTAGGGTCCTGTCTAAAAGTCTCCACTGTGCTGGGTTGGTGAGGAAGCATGTCAAGTGAAGATGCAGCTTAGACCAAAGGAAGTTTGGCTGGGGAATGCTGGAAGTTGTGGGACCTTTTTCTACCGAAACATGCATTGGAGTGCTCCCTTAATTCTTTTCAAGTGGCCTTGGATTGGAGGAGCTTGTGGCCTGACAAGGCTGAAGCGTCCTAGCATTTCAGCGGTGGCACCCCAATTATGGAATGCGCTCCCTGGAGAGGTTCGCCTGGCGCCGTCATTATATGCTTTTCGGCGCCAGGCAAAGACCTTTTTATTTAAGTCTTATTTTAATTGTTAGTGTTGGTTTGGGTTGATTGATTTGTTTATATGTTTATGATGAATTACTGTTGTTTTGGTGGTTGGTTTGATTTATTTATTGGGTTTATTATTTATGGGGTTTATTAGGGTTTAAGTTATGGTTTATTTTGTTTGCCTAGATGCACCAAGGGGAAGGGGAGGGATAAGTTAATATTGTTTATTTCATTCTTGTATTTTAATCTTGTTGTAAGCCACCCCAAGGCTTCAGTGGGATGGGGCGGCCTATAAATAGTTTAATAAATAAATAAATTTCAAAGTCAGACAGCAGGAGCACAGCAGGGGCATCCTAGCATTTGCAAACCAGAATGGGGCAGTAGTGAGATTAGGACATAGATTAGGAGCTACTGATAGATCTCTGGGTGATGTGCTATAGCTCAGTAAGGGACTCTGATTTCCAGCTGTTGAAAAACAGCAGGAAGCAAAAAGGTACTTTCCCCTCCCAAAAGGAAAAAAAAAAGCAGACTTCCGAAATGGAAAAGCCTTAGGGGAAAACCAGCAATGGATTTGTGTGTGTTCAGCTCTGGGTCTAAAGTGGAGCCAACTGGGTGAGTTTGGGACAGTCATGGACTCTCAGTCCAGCCTGCCTCACTGGGTTGCTGTTGTGGGGGTCAGATTGATAACAGGAGGAGGAAAACTAAGTATGCTGCTTTGAGTTCTTCATAAGACAAAAGGAGGAATAGAAATCTAATAAATAAATAAGATTCATGAACATGTGCTCTGAACATGCTCAGAAGTACTATGTCCCTTCATTAAAAAGTGCATGTGCTTTTCTTTCACACCTGCTCCCCCAACAAGTCCCGTTTAACCTTAATGAACTTCAGGGGTTTAGCAACAAATACAATTGATCTAATAATCCTGACTTTGGCCTGCCCCATTTTAACGTGCATGTAGTTAATTATTCTTTGGGATTATCCTTTTGACTCTGGGCAATGAACCATCAGCTAAATGGGCACACTAACTTATTGGCAGCTGCTCATTCAGCAAGATGTCCACCCATTAACAGCAGAAGTCAATGGTTAATAGGCAATCATTCAAGGGAAAGAGATTGGCAAGAAAACCAGCGAGAGTCAGCTGTGGGTGTACAATTAAAAGAACATGTACAGTTTATACAGATGTAAAGGAAATGCATGCAGCTTGTAGGCAGCCCTTGAAGGTACTACCAAGATGAGCTCTGTGCAAGATGCTTTTATAACCTCTCAGTTACATACACAGTTGGGGGGGGGGGTCAAGTTGGCAGTTTGCCAGCAGCACATGACAGTGGAAGAGTAGGGCTGAAGGGATTAAAGCAACACAAAAAGAAAAACTTTCAGGACCCACAAAGCTTAGCAGGCAAAGTGGGGAGCCAGACTTGCAACAATGGATTCCTGATCAGATCAGGAATCCCACCTTAAATCTTGTGCTGTTCTTACAATGTTGGCCTTTTAGCAGCTTTTGCTCATTGCTGTAGACAAGATCTATGAAGTGCGACCTTGTGGGGAAAGAGACAGATGGAATATATTCGAAGCAGCTAAAAATGTCTCAGTGAGCCTCTGTTCCCAGGAAAAGCTCTGTAAAAGATTAATCTTACTCCATACACACGTTGGAAGAGCAAGGGAAGCTGCTACCTTTGGTTGGAAAAGCCTTTGCAGAATGGGGCTCCCAAGATAAGTTAAGCCCTGGCTATTCTTGGGCTAACAGCAAACAAAACTGATAAGGCAGCCAGACAAGTTTTTCTAGCAGTATTGCAATCACCCTTAATTGCATGCCAAGACTCACAATAATCCCAGTGCCTCAGTGTTCGTTATGGTGATCTCTTGTAATCAAGGCTAATGTATTGTTTCCTCTGCAGAGCTCACTTTCTTTTTCAATGTGTTCCTGTTATTTTGTCATCATCCACCCTGCTGCTATGTTGTGTGGTTCAGAATCTATAAAACACTCTGTTTATGTTCTAGAAGCTTGTAGTTGGCGGTGAAGACCACTATCTGGTAGCATGCTGGGGTTCAAGGCAATTCAATCTTCCCTGTGGGTCTGAGTATTCATTCTTGCCATTGGTAAGGAGACTCTGACAGTATGTCGTGGGCACCCTCACAAAATGGCTACCTTGGGGGTTCTTGGCCATTCATAAAATGGCACAACACTCATTTCCTAAAACTAGAAGGAAAGTAACTTGCCCAAGGAACCAAGTGCACAGCAAGAGGTGAGGGAGAGCTCTCATACACAAAGTTGCTCCTTATGAATGCAAATAAAGATGGTGCCGTAGGGTTGGGTTTGGCTTTGCAGCACGCCTGCCTTCCAGCTGAAATAATAATGACTAGTGTTATTTTAAAAATGTTAGGAAACAACAAAATTCAGGGCAGGAACCAAGGAACATGTTTGCTAGTGTCTTGGTGTCTATGGGACATCGCCATGGAGATTTCAGTTCTGTGCATGCACGTTTCAGTACACACATGAAGCCCCGTCAGATACCCCACGATCCTCACACCTGTGCTTTCAACTCATGGCTTCAGCAACAGTCACACTCCAGAAGAGCCACTGTCAGATGCAGATATGCGGGTCCCATTCTGGGCAGCAGGCAAGGACTGTGTGAAGGAAAAGGCTTCATCAAAGCCAGCCAAGAGTCAAGATCCAAGGCAGCAGCAGAAAAGGGAGGCCTTTAGCAAGGCATTTATCAGAGAGACCTAGAAGGGAATCAACGCAAAGCGTGATGCTGACTCTGAGTAAGGCACAAGCTCTGAGATGAAGGCTTTGGAGGGCTAGCCCTTGGGTATCAGCCAGCTAGAGCCTCAAGCTGGTCTCATGTTGCAGCCAAAGTGATGGAATCGATGCCTGGAAGCTACAGATGATGTGGAAAGCAGTGGAGAGGCTGCTAACTGGGCCTCCTTCTGGCATAGTGCTACACCCAGTATGCCACTCCCATAACCTTGAGCCAGCATTTCAACCCCTCCTGGTTATTGATAATGGGAGTTGTATTTCTCCACCCCTAGTTGTATCAAAACATTTCTCAGAATCCTCTGCAATGCAAGTGCAATTTTTGGGACAGATGTGATGAGAATTTGGCAGCAGACTAAATGGATATGTGGGAGAGGTTTCCCCGAAGATTAAACATTTGTAACCTACTTGATGAGAATAGTAGAAAAGGAGCACAGGAAACAGGATTTTCACAGTTTTTATCTGTATTGCTTTCTTCCCCTGAAGGCTCCATAGAAGACTGGAAGGAAGGAGCCCTCCATGGCCACCCAAAGTGAAACAGCAGGATGGAAACAGCATCTGTGCCTCGGAAGTGAGCCATAGCAGCCCGTCCTTTTTCAGGGAATCTCGAAATACCAGTGGGGAGAATGTATGCTCAGATTCACAGGGAGATGGATTTAGTTACAAACCTCAGCAGTTTAATAGATTGAGCCCTCAGGTACCCTCTGCAGAGATAGACCTTATGAGCAGAGTGGCCAGGTAGAGGTTGAGACCAGCTGCAAACTTCCAGAACATGTACGGAGTGTTTTATAGATTCTGAATCACAGGACATACCAGCAGAGCAAGTGATGATGAAATAAGGGGAACACGGTGGAAAAGAATGTGAGAGATCTGCAGAGGAGACTTTTAATACAATAATCTTGATTACAAGAGAACATAATGATCACTGAGGCACAGGGATTGTTGTGGGTGTTGGCATGCAAGTGAGGGTGATTGCAATACATCTGGCCACTTTATCAGTTTTGTTAGCTGTTAGCCCAAGAATAGGCAGGACTTAACTTTCCTTGGGAGCCCCATTCTGCAAAGGCTTTTCCAACCAAAGGTAGTTGCCAAAGGAACAGCTTTGAAAATAATGCAAAACAGAAACCTGCCTTGGAATTCTGGTACTTTCTGAGAAAGAGGTGCAGAGATTTTGTAGGTTTGATTTTATAACGCAAAGGCACATATAAGCAAACTTGTTCAACAGGATTCATCTGAATTTCCCCCACACCTTCCATATGCAAGAGTAACCACACCTCTGTTGCTCCCTGAATAGTGAAGGCTGGTGACTCTACAACCACTGGCTTTTAGTCTGAACTTAGAGGAATCACCTATGGCGCTGAACCCCATCCTCAGAGCAGGTTCAGCACCATGGAGAGCTCCTTAAAAGCAGAAACCCCTGCAGAGCCGGTGCCTCACTGACATTGCTGACAAGACGATCACCCCAATTTGCCTAGAGGGTTGATTTCACCTCTGTTCAATCAAATGTGCCCTGAATCCATAGGCAAGGTCCATCCACCAAACTAACAACACAACTGCAAGCCATGGTTTAGCCTCACGTGTGAACAGGACTGTGGTCTTGGCTTTTAACTCAGTGGAAGCAGGGCTGGCATCAAAGGTAAGCATGGATGGGCACTCTCCAAGGCCCCACCTGCCAGCACAGGCCCCCCGAGAAGAGCTGCTGGATCTGACCCTGCTCTTCCCCACTGCAGTCTGCTTGCTCCTCTGCCTCCCACTCTGGCCTGATGGTGGAGCTGATGGAGGAGCAAGAGATGGTGCAGCCCCTCGCGCATCACATATCCACAAACGAGTGGTGGCCATGATGAAGAGGAGGGGGAGGAAGAGGAAGAGCAGCAGCAGCTGGTAAACAATGGTCATGAGAAGATGACCTCTCTGAGGGAGAGGCCCACTGAGGGTGTTTTGTTCAAGGCCCCACAAAATTTGGAGCTGGCACTGAATGGAGGGCAGATGATGCAGCCAATGTAGGTGACGCAATGCACACAACATGGCAAAATGACTGTGCATTAAAAAATCTATACATGCATAAACTGGATGTAGTATTGTTGGTGAAAATGTTTTGTTTGGAAGAGTAAATGGATTCCACAGGTGGAAAAGAGGCCTTCAGTAACAGGAGAGAAGGATGAGATGGTGGGACAGCCTGGATTGCCTTGCAATCATCAAGGTTTAAGCATCTCCTTCTTTTGAGCCATGAAATGTTGGAAGTCAGGACTACAAGTTTGGCTAGCTTCTTACTAGGGATGTGGAATTGTGCATAAAATCTGGAACACTCCAGTACAGACTTTTTAAAAATACATGTGCTTAGTTCTCAGTGTTACTAAAATGTACTCACATGCTGAGCTGTGAATAGATTACAGTTTGCAGAGTTTGCAGAGCTATCCCAAGGGCATGTCCATTACATTTCTCTTTTTATTCTTTTATAAAGCTAAATGGGAAAGTTGGAATTAGTACTACTGCTGTGGCCTGTTAAAACTCTTTTGCTTTTCTTTCTCAAGCAAGCACCTGTCCCATAAAATTTATTTGGCTTTTAGCTGTAAAGAAAGCTGGTTGCATTGTATGATCTGTATATTTTTGAATTGCTCCTTCCAGTTAGTACTTGAACCCAGTTGCCTGATATAAAGTGTGGTTGTTTGCAACCTTGATGTCTTTCCAAAATGGTAGGACCAATAAAATCCTTTGTAACCAAGTTTTATCACTTGAAATTTAAAAGGCTTTTTCAGACTGGAGCGTCTCTGTGGGCAACTTTTCTTCACACACACACACACTGGCACCTGGGGACAAGAGTGCCTGGGCGTATGCAGAGGACCCAAAACAACGCTGCTTTTTGAAAACTGCTTTAATAGTGTGCTTATAGCAGTGCTCATGAACCTCTTTCACCTTCCATTTTGGAGAAGCTTTCAGAGGCAACACTGCAGTGGTAGATTGGGCAAAAGGGGCAGAGCAAAAATAAGTAAATTCCAGCATATTTTTGCTTCAAGTTCTTACTCTGTAATTCTCCACATGGGCTGTTTCAAACTGTGTTCTCTTTTTCTGAAAGGAGAGCAGGGGCAAACATTTAAAAATACATTAAAATGTTTTTTGTGGGGGCTTGCAAAGCATCTAAATTATGTGTGGTGCAATGCTTAGAAGTGTTGGACTGGGGCTTCGGAGATCTGGGCGCTAGTCCTGACTCAGCTGTGAAGCTCACTGGGCAACTGTGCGCCAGTCACTGCTTCTCAGCCTAAGATTGTTGCTGTGAGGATAAAATGGAGAGGAAGAGAAACTTGAAAGCCACCTTAGGTTCCTTGTATAGTAATAATCACAGCAACAACCTAACTTGCTAACCAGGCACCCTCCAAGTGTTGGACTACCGCTCTATGGATGGGAATGATAGGAGTAGTTGCAATCAAAGGCACCAGGTTAGGAAATAACTACCTGACAGTATTTTAAGCCTTGGGCTCCGCCTAGTGGCCTACTTCTTGACAGTGGCTCAATAGCAGAAGTAAACATTTTTTAAATACATTGCATATTTGTACTGCAGGAGTCCATTGCCAAGGATGATCTAGTGGTACATTTTGAAATACAGGTGCACATGTTCAGTTCTCTCTCACTCACACCCCAAAGGAGTAAGGTGGCCATTTATGCATTACCAAAACAAAGGACCAGACCAGGGGCCAATTTGCATGTGCTAATGCATATGCATGCATGCAAATTTCAGCTCACTATAACAGAGAGACCAATGTCACTATAGGGAAGAAGCCTGACCAGTGTACCTGGCCAGTCTGTTGTCCAGCTGCTAAATCTTGACAGATAATTTAAAGGCAGCTGCATCTCCCTCCACAGGTTTTTCTATTTTAATGCAACCCATGAAACAGCAGACCCCTTCAAGATCATGCTCGCTTAAATAGGTTACTTGGTCACCTTACCAAAAATGCTTGTAATGCTGTTGAGCTGCATCAACAAATCAGCAGTTTGTAAACTCCCCAGAGAATGTTGGTTATTGGATAGTATAGAAATAAAATTAAAAATAATAAAACAGTTCTAGTAGTTTGTATCTCTTAACAGGAGGAGGCGTTTTATAAACTCTCGTTTAACTAAGAGGTCAATACTGTAAACTGTCCAGGGAAACTTTTTTGGCTGATGGACGGGACAGAAAGCAAGCAAGCAAGCAAGCAAGCAAGCAAGCAAGAAAACCAGACATACCCACCTGTCCAGTAGGTCACACACAGACTCTCATGGGTCCTTAGCCAGTGTGGTTTAGCAATGAAGTGCTGGAACTTAAAAAAGCAAGACCTGAGTTCAGATCTCTACAAACTTTCTGAGTGCTCTTGGCCCAGTAACTGAGGCTAGCCTACATCACAGGGTTCTGGTGAGGATAAAGGAGGTGGAGACCACCAAGTGGGCGGGGGGGGGGGACCCTGCCTTGAGCTCCTTGGAAAGACAAGGGTAAATGGTTAAAAGGTTCTCGATAATAAGAAATATTTCCCCTTGCTTTGTCTCCATTCATCTTCTGTGCTCCTCCTCAGGAAATCACCGCCACACCTTTATAGCTGTATCACCTATCAAGAGGCAGACATTCAAATAGCAAAAGTATCTGAGATGTTCCTAGTGGCAGATGTTAAACATACTCCAGCTATCAAAAAGTGTGCACATTTTTTTCCTGTTATTCTGGCTTGAAGGAACTTCCAAGTGGTTTGTAAAAGGTGGTGGTGGAGAACCTGCTAACTCTTTTGGTCGTGGGAGGAGTGAAGAGGCAGGAGGAGGTTTTGATCTTGTACAGCACACCTGGCTTATTTGTATCCCACTCACTGGGAGCCCAACAATCTCCATTACACTGCTGGATTTTGCAAGGAGCAGGTAATGCCCTGCTCTGAGTTATGCTGAGGTTATCTTTTCCCTTTCCTTCCCTTTCCTTAGTAGGATGGTGGGGAAGAAGTGTGGCTGTTATTTGTAGGGTGGTAACAATTCTGCACTAACTTAAACTACTTCTGATCCCATTCAAAAGGCTCTATCCAATATGATCCCTACTTGAAAGGATACCCATTGAGATGAATAGGAATTATTAGTAATGACTTATTTAAGTCCCACTTCAAGGGTCCCCTGGTATGCAGGGCTAATCCTGGATTCCACACACGGTGCTGGGTTTCACCCTGAAAGCAGGGCTGGGGAACTTGGCCCTGGGGCAAAATTCAGGTTTCCTGGGATTCTCCAGAAAGCCATGCCGCTTTCTCCCAACCATCTGCCGGTCCCTGGCTCTAGTGTACTTCTTCCTCCATCCTGAAAGGGCTGAAATGATTCTCCTAAGGCTTACTCACTGCATTATTCTACAATATGCTAGTATATTGCCCCATCCCCTTTGCCTTTGCCCCCTCCTACTAGTGATATGCAGCCCACAAGAGCTTCTCAGAGCTTGGCCCTTACGCGTGAGATTCCCCACTGCTACTTTAAAGCCCCAATAAGCTTGGTACTCTGGTAGCTGAGGGCCTCCATCTCCTCCTTTGCCCACCCATGTGCCTCAGACTCACCCCAGCGATCACAGGCTGTTATGACACACCAGCTCTGGGACTCACTCACCTTAGAAATGCACTCAGTGTTCTTTGAAGATTGGTTGATTTTTATTTTGTGTGTTGCAGTTCCTTCCATTTCACCTATTACATTAATTTTAAAATGGCTTTAAGCTTCTTTGGAGGGTCTTCAGACAGAGAACTGGGCTAAAAATTCAGATAGCATTCCAATAATTAAAGAAAACTGTCCGGGCCCAAATCCCAGGAATTATAGTTTTGTGCAGGGGCTTAAAGATCTCAGTGCCAACCTCTTGCGAACTAATCCGAGGATTCCTTGGAAAGACTGACTCTTAAGTGAGTTCATTAGTGCTGCAGCTGTGCTGTGAAGAAAAAGACCTGATGAACACATCACATCCATTCCCAACCTTCTACCCTCCAGTTGTGGGGAACTACAATTCCCATGGTCCTATTTGGTTAGGGATGATGGGAACTATATGCCCATGCAGGCTGGAGCAATTCCAACTGGATTCCATGTGAAAAGGTGGATTCAGGGCTTGAAAAAATCTGGAATACCAAGAAGAGCAGAGAGAGGCACAGTGGAGCAGTATTTATGATGGTTTAATAGTCTGACGATCCTAGCTTTAAAAAGTTTCTGGCTTTTGTGTAGTTCCCATTCCCCAATTTTACAAGACAGAAATTCTTCCCATATAGCTTAGTGACTGTAAGTGCTTAAAATTGGATGGGACTATTCTGGGGGGTACATTTTTGGTGCTGTTCTTTTTTGCTTTCAGCCTGCCCCCCCCCCCCCACCATGGAGGTGCACCCCCAATACAGCTTTCATGAAATGGAAGAGAGCCCTCAGGAAGTTCAACAGCCATGCCAAAATTCACGCTGGTGTCTGATCAAAATTCACGAGGGGTGCAGTTCTCTGCCTCCATAGCTAACAAGGTAACAAACTACACAACTTAATTTGTAATTTGATATTTGTAATTTTGCATAATCTGCGCAGGTTAACAAAATCACACTAGTTTGGCAAAGAAATTAATAATTTTCATAATTTCTGATGAGTGCACCCCCTCATTTTTTTGCAACCCTTCCTCAGAAATAGTGCTCTCAACTAAGGCGCAACCAGCCCATCACAGGTTGCATAGCGCTCTCAGCCAAATGCCTGATCTGGAAGCTAATCAGCACTTCGTATGGCTAAACAGGAAATGCTGAGATATTGCTATCTTTTCCCAGAACTTATTCAACCAGGTCAAGCCTTCAGTTGTATTTCAAAAAAGATGCCGAGGAATTTCCACAACCTGGTACATGCCAGACAGATTGGATTAGACAATGCCTGGGGATGATGGCACTTGTAGTCCAGCTCCTGGTTGTGGGGAGTCTATTCTAAACCCTTTATAATTGCGTTAACCTCTCCAATCTTCTCCAATAACCTTTTGTACTGTTGGCAAATCCAGACTCTGCTTCAGCAGCACCAAGAACCTGATGCTGCTTCCTCCTCTGTAGCAAATTACACACAAGAACCATTTGTAGAAAGCTCTTTATTTTTAAGTTATTTCCAAAAAATGAGTTCGTTCTTGTTTCTTTAGGAAGTTCCAATCATCTCAAAACATGGATCCACAAAGAGAGAGAGAGAAAGAGAACAAAAAAGAGAGACATAGAGAGAAAGAGAGGAAATAAGGAGGGTGGGAGAAAAAACAGAAATGCAGATAGAAGTCCCTCGAGGAAAGACAATAAAAACGCCTCTCCTCAACACCAAGGATCAGTTGAGAGAAACAAAAATAATAATTGAACTTTAGAATGGGGGGGGGGGCAGGGTGCCGTTCTTTCCCTAAACTCCAACCCTCCTGGGGTTTATCTACAAGGTGATGCTCAGCCATCAGGCCCCAACCACATCTAGCAGCAGATGGGGCTAATAATGCCATTTCTCCTGCTTGTATCTGAAGGCTGCTGGTTTGGTTTCTTATGCTGCGATCCTAAACGCAAGGATGGAGGAGGTGCCCCACTGAAGCCAGTGGACTTCCCTCTGAGTAAGCACAATAGAAGCAAATCTTTCTTTTCAGGAAGTCTCACAGCTGGAGAATCATGACGGCACCTATATTCCGCACTTACCCCCAAAATCATCTCGCTAGTCTGGCATGAGTGAGTGTGCTCTAAATTTTCTGTTAAAACCCCAAGAATCACCGTATTTTAACAGGTCGCATGGCTGCAGATGGCCCAGCCCTCCTGGAAGGCAAGTGTGCCCCTCGATTTCCAGAGGAAAACAGGAAAGGAAAAAGAGACATGTCCATCAGAAAGTGCTCGAGTGGGGTGAAAGTACCTCTGGGGAGAGAGAATGAGAACCCCTGGTTTGTGTGCTCTTTTAAAAATCAGATTCACTGACTGAAATTTATCATGGGGGAGGGAAGGAAAGAGGAATTTGCTACTGAAGAAATCGGTTGCTGGATTTCATCCAGAACTGGTCTCTTGCACAAAAGAGGGGGAGGTGGGGAAAAACCGGGGAAGGTGCAGCTTTCCCCACTGCTGTAGTGCTATCATGGGAGAAGCGGCACTTGCCTGAATTCTCCCATCTCTATATGAGCAATTTAAAAGTAAAGGCGCCCTGCGCCGCATGGAAACCTGCCACCCTGTGGCCCCACAGAATGGGATGCTGGGAAGTTGGACTCCACAGTCCTTGCACCGTTGTGGATCTATTCAATCAACTCAGTTTTGTGAAACAGCAAAAAGAAAAGAAACAAACAACAACAGGAGAACAGCAGTAGGTCAAGAGCCAGGAACCGCATCTTCCTGGCCCCCTCCCATCTTCACATGTTCCAGGAAACAGACACTGTTCTAGTTGTTAAGGGTAACATGGAAGATACCCCTCCAGTGTTTTTCTTACCTTATAAGCGCTACACAGGGGCAGTAAAGTCTAGAGTCAGGGTAGCGGGATTAACCTGGCTGCAGAAACAACCTAAACGCCTGCTTTTTTGGGCAATGCTGAACAGCCTTGTGATCAGAGAGTGGGCCCAGAATCCTTTGCAAAATAGTGCGCAACAGAACAGACACATGCTGGCGCCTTGTGCCACGCAGCAAGGAATCCGGATCCTCTTGGATCACATGGTGCGAACACTTGTGGGGCAACAGTTTGTGGATGGAGAGCACGGGAGGGCCTCTGCTGACCCCCCACTTGCCAACCCAAAGTTCCTTTCCTCCCCACTCACGGCAAGTTTCAGATTGTGACGTGGATGGGGCTCTGCAGGTGGTCAGGCAGGCTCTGCAGGTGGTCGGGAAGGCTTGGCATGTCCGGTCCAGCGTTGGGCTCCCTCAAGTGGATTCTCTGGTGGTAGATCATGCTGTGTCTCCGCCGGAACCTCACCCCACACTCACCACACTGATACGGTCTCTCTCCAGTATGGATCCGCAGGTGCCGAGTGAGGTGCGACTGCCGGCCAAATCGTTTCCCACACTCGACACAGGGGTAGGGTCTCTCCCCGGTGTGAGTGATCCGGTGCCGGGTCAGGTGAGATTGTCGGCTGAACGTCTTCCCACACTCGGCGCAGGGGTAGACCTTGCTCCCCAGGTGAGTCTTCTGGTGTCTTGTGAGCCCGTAGAGGTCATGGAAGATTTTCCCACACTCCATGCACTGGTAGGCTTGTTTCTCGGTGTGGGTCCGCTGATGGGCAGCCAGCTCTGAGGGCCAAATGAACCCTTTCCCGCACTCACTGCAGAAGTAACGCTTCTCTCCCGTGTGGATTCTCTGGTGTGTGGCGAGTTCTGACGGCCACCGGAATGCCTTGCCACACTCCCCGCAGAGGTGCCGTTTCTCGGCCACATTGGCACTCAGGTAAGTTGTGAGATGAGGTGGCCGGTTGGTGCCATTCCCACAATCTGTGACAAGTGTTGTGGTGTCGCCCGTGTGGGTTCTCTGGTGTGCGGCGAGCTCTGACGGCCACTGGAATCCTTTCCCACACTGTGCACAGAGGTAGTGTTTGTTTTTGTTATGTGTCTTCTGGTGTGCGGCCAGCTCCGAGGGCCACCGGAACCCCTTCCCACACTCTGGGCAGAGGTGGGGCTTCTTGACGGTGTGAGGCTTTGCAAAGTCGACGGCCGGAGGGGTTTTCTCCCCCATGAAAACATTTGGGTGCACAGTGAACTCTGACGGCCACTGGAACAAAGTCTCAGAATCAAGTGGGAAATGCTGCTGCTCCCCTGTGTGGATTCTCTGGTGGATGGCGAGCTCCGTTGACCACCGGAACCTCTTGCCACATTCCGTGCAAAGGTGGCATTCCTCTCCCATGTGGGTTTTCTGGTGCCGGGTAAGATGCGAGGATCGACCAAACTGCTTCCCGCACTCGGTGCAGTGATAGGATTTCGGCCTAGTGTGGACTTTCTGGTGTAAGGCCAACTCGGACTGGCATCGGAACCGTTTCCCACACTCGATGCAGGGGTGGCGCTTCTCTCTCACTCGGATCCTCTTTGGGACCAAATGCTGCATTGCTCCATTGAGCTTTTCGCCAAATTCAAATGATGCGTCTGCTCTGCTGGGGGTCCTGGCACCTGCTTTAAAGATGGGGCAAGAGAGAATTCATGGGTTTCGCTGGTTTGAATTCTTGAGCTGCCACCCAATTAAAGCAAGACTGGTTAATTCATAGAATCAGAGAAGAGTAGAGTTGGAAGGGGCCGTGAAGGCCATCGGGTCCAACCCCCTGCTGTTGCAGGGTGCACCACGTTACACCATCCCACTCAGATGGCTGCCCGGTTTCTTTCTGAATGTCTCCAGTGTGGGAGAGCCCACCACCTCTCCAGGCAGCTGGTTCCACTGTCCATTGCTCTGACAGTGAGGAAGCTCTTCCTGATGTCCGGCCTGAATCTGGGTTGTCATGACTTGAACTGATTATTCCATGTCCTACACTCTGGCCTCAGCGAGAAGAGAGCTTGAATTAATGGCTTGGGTTTTAAGACAGTCAATTAATCAGATTAAGGGCAACAAGGCTACGCGTTTACCTGAAAGTAAGGCCCACTGAATTCTAAGGGACTCACTTCCGAGTAGACACACATAGGATTGTGTTCTAAGATTGCCTATGGGGAAAAAGGAAGATACATCTACAGGGGATGGGGAATCATACTTCTTTTCTTTCAGAGGTTGTCCTCCTATGTCAGAACAAGGGCCATTTCTCCTCTCCCCTCTTCTCCAAGACAGAATGCCCCTTCCAAGATGGGGCTTGCCGCCTGCAATTGTTTGAAGTACAGTGGTTCTTCATGGGGAAATTTATGGGGAACCTTATGGGGAAATTTGACTTGGCTCACGACCAATTTGGGTCACGACCGGAATCCTGGAATGGATTAAGTTCGTGAGCCAAGGTACCACTGTAGTGGTATTTCTGCAGCTCACAGGCTGCAGTGCCTCATGGTTAACCTTCCAGGGTCTTCTTGCCAGAGGAAGGTGTGCACAAACAGAAAAATGGGCAGACCCACCAACACTCTCTCACCCACACATGCACTTCCATTCATGCACTTTCACACATAATGGACACTGATGTCCATTCATTCACACATGCAAGGGTTCTAACCCTGCCTTGAAAAAGAGTGTCCCCATGGCTCCAAAATTTGGCTCCAAGGGGAGGCCTTTTTTTCACCTAACTGCCATGGGGGTAGACAAATGTTGAGATCAAAGGCGCCCAGCCCAGCTGTGATCCTGATAGTGAGCTGCTTCCCTAAGCGTTGGATGGGATGAAAATGGGCATTTTCTAAAACAGAATGGCTCTCTGTGAGGGGACAGTGAAGACTGAATGGCCACAAGCCAGAATCAAGGGCTCTGCGAGCTGCTACTGGCCTTCGTTTTCCATTCCCTTGAATTACACAACAATGAAGGCTGAATGAACAGCTACAGGGATTCTCGGAATATTCACAGGATTCCAGTGAAGAGGATAAAGTTGGGGAAAGGGCAGTGCATGGCTGCCATTCCGATCTCCTTGAGGGAAAGGGCAAGAATACAAGTGCAATAAAATGGGATAAAGCAGAACGGTTGTGAATTGTTTTGAGAAAGTGATAATTAAACAACAGGCAGAAAGACACCATCAAACAAAAAGCTGTGACGTTCCCAGACCTGGCTTCAGAAAACAGATCCTGGAAACATTTGTACCATGGGTTTCCCAGAATGACATTCCAGAGTTGGCGCAAGACCTCTTGATCCCTGGGCAGGAAAACAAGTGGCACGCCTTCCTGGTGATTAATGCCAGCAAACAAATGATGTGATCTTATTTATTTATTTAGGATATTTCTAGGCTGTCCATCACTTTCGTCTCTGGACGGCTTACAATATCTTGCATGTGTATAGAAAGAAAAAAGGCCCGGTTGGGGCCTGCTGGACGTTCTTAGGCCTTTTTCTATGTAAACATTCATAGTAGTGTGCCTTGTCTCAACCCTCTGTGGCCTTAATGTCCCTGAAAGTAATAGTCACATCTTGCTTACAGGTAGAAGCAACCTCTGATGTACCCCATGGACGTTGTCTTCTGGACCTACCTGAGCCTCCTTCATCTGCCGAAGAATCCCATGTTGCCTCTGTGTCAGAAGAACCTACATGGGAAGAGAAAGGAGCCAGGTCTGATGGTCAGCTTGAGGCATGTCTCAGGGCCATAAAGTACCTGTACCCTCTTCACAGTTTACCAGAGTCTCTTAAGACGGAAAGCTGGCATGCCCTCATTTGAAAGCTTTAACTCCATCCCCGAACGCAACTCACACCCGGGGAAAGGGAATATAGACCTGCACTGGAGTGTAACGGTAGACTGCTCCGATGCCGCTGGAGGCAACAGGAATGAATGAGCTTGGGCCCTGAAGGCCTGGATCAAGTGGGAAAAACCATTCCATTAGGGAAGGGAGATCTATGGGCACTAGGAGCAAAGCTCCAAGAGCTGTTGATACAGGAATAACACACACACACACACACCCATTCAAGTGGCTCAGGAATGAACATCCCTTCCAAGTTTTTGGGGAAACACTGCAAGCAATCTTTTTTATAAATGTTTTAAGAGTTTGGACACAGCTTGGTTCAGATGTAACAGCTGATTTGGATGCCATGGCAATTATTGTTTTGCCCAAACAATGGAATGAGGAAGTGATTGTAAAAGAAGGAGACTCATGTCTGATTTGGAGGATCACCTGAACCATCCATACATGATGCTTTCTTGTTTGTTTGTTTGTTTGTTTGTTTAAAATTTTTACATGCTGCCCCCTTGCTACATAGCCTTGGGATGGCTATGTCCCGAGAAATAAATAAATAAAACAATAACAATAACAACCTGGAAACACACTGGCTGCACAATTAAAATAGTCATCTCTCACATTTTATATGCTACATTTTATGCTTCAATAGTTTTCTATCTCCAATGCAGGACAGGAATAAATAGATACATGGTGAAATAATAAATTTCATAAATAAATAAATAAATAAATAAATAAATAAATAAATAAATAAGAAGGCCTTTAGACAGCAAAAGAGAACCAGCCCAAGGAAGAAAGAGTGAGGAACAAAAGATCCTTACCCAGCAAACAGATGTCCACATCACCCCTCTGCTCAGGATCCATGCTCATATCTCCCTGTTCAGCATCTGAAAGAGCCTGATCTTCATCAGGAAAATTCACCACCACCTCCTCAAACAGGTCCGAATCCTGAAACAACAAGCAGGACACCACTAAGAATGGCTGGCTGCTGTTCTTCCACCATGCCTTGATTTTATTTCTACAGCACCCCAACCTCTCAGGGCAGATCACAGCAGTTCATTAAAACATGACTCATACTACAACTATGATCAGCATAAAAATTTAATGCAGACAAATTAAAATAGAATTCCCACTTTGAGCAGCTAAAAAGACCAACACAGCAGGACCAGCACGAAAGACCCCACAGGCCGGCAGATGCTGCTGAATGTCTTGGAGAAAATGCTTCCTGAAAGGAGAATTGCTGCTAGGAAGGCCACAGGGGCGAGATCTTTCCATAGCTGGGTGGGTTGGTTCTGATGCCTCAAGCAAACCCTAACCTGGCTGCCGTGAACCTCCTCCAGCCCTGATATTGTTCTGGTTCCTTCGCAGACTTCCTGGTTATATCCAAAATGGCAAACTATCGGTTAAATTTATGTCGCACTTGCCTGCTCAGAAGAGTGCACAGGGTAGCTAACAATAACAAAAGAATGCTTAAAAACAAATGGTGAATTAACAGATGACATGAAAATAAATCAATTAAAATACAATCAAAAGAAATAGACAGCACTCAATCAGCTGAAAATTCCTTTGGTAGAAAAGCTTACATGTCAAAGGGCTGCCTGAATTTAAAAAAAAATAATAGTCTTTCACTGCTGGCAGAAGGAAAGCCAACATAGGCTCCCTTG
This sequence comes from Varanus salvator macromaculatus, assembly GCA_023646645.1. Lineage (NCBI taxonomy): Eukaryota > Metazoa > Chordata > Lepidosauria > Squamata > Varanidae > Varanus > Varanus salvator. Next base: position 6,458,340 of record JAIXND010000781.1, read on the forward strand.
GAGGGAGTTCCAGAGCCTGGGAGCAGCCACTCAGGTCTCCAGAAATGGTCTTCCAGAGCTGAGCTGAGAAAAGGGTAGTCCCACTGCACGAAGACCTGAAAACCTGGGCAGGCTCATGTGATTTGTACTCGCCCTCCAAACCAGAACTGGAAGACCACAACATTGTGGAGGAAACACACAGGGCCCCAATGCTGCACCCCATGGCCAGCAGATGTTGATCTGCCGAAACCTGCAGATGACAGCAAACATGCAAGAGCACCCGTTATTTTAAAGAAAGCTATTTTAAAATTATTTAAATTATCGTGATTAAACTGGATAGAAGTTCAAAAGGTGGAGTTCATGTTTACTGTGTGACAGATAAGAATGATAACTGAAATACAACACAGGTTATTCTCTACAGAACATCTGAGGGTGAGCAGGGAAGAATCAGGGGTAAGATCCCAACATGGTGTCAAAGTTGGCTTGATCCAGGGCCCCCACACCTCATACCATTCAATATTTGCAACGGTTTTTATTCCTTTCAGCTGGGGTATTTTATTTGCATGGTAGGATACTGGCAGTCGTTGATGAGTGTCAAACATACTGTCCCACTGAATTCATTGATGGATAAATATTCTGTTGTTTCAACCAAATGAACTCATCTTGATTTGGGAAGGGGGTGTGTGCAACCCCCTCTTACATACTCTCTTTGTGTGTAGAAGTAGAGGACATTTGAGATTATGCATCTCATTCAAATGTACATGCCCCTATCAGTAGTAAAAGAACAATCCAAAAAGGAATTATGTCACTTGTTTCTACATATTTATTATTTATTTATACTTTCATTTATATGCCACTTAAGGAGGCTTACAATAAATCGTGTTACTTGGCTATAATTCTACCACCATTAGCTCCTTTGCAAATGTGGATTTTGTTAATTTCCTCCTGGGGTGCACCTAAGCTACTTCATTGGAATGATTTTTTTAAAAAGCAAGTTGGGATCAAATTGCCCAAGGGAGAACCTCCTGCTCTAGCAACCTGCCCAGCCCTTGAGATCCACATATTAGGGCCTCCCTGGCTGTTCTGTCACCTGAGCAGGTACATCAGACCACAAACAAGATTTTTTGTGGCAACAGCCAACCACTGACATTCTTTCCCCCTTGCAGTACAACAGACACCAAGGCTGATGGTGTTTCTAGGCCTACTGAAGATGTCTTTGTGTAGCCAAGCATGTTCTGCTTTCGTAGCTGGCTTTCTTGGATATTCTGTTTTACTGTGCTTTTTATAATTTCATTTTCAAGTGTTTTTAATGAATATTGAACGCCGCCCTGGAATTTGTTAATGAAAGGTTGCATATAAATATTTAATAGGAATATTTTAAATAAATGATTGACTGCTCACCTCCTAACAAATATTCCTCTATCTGGTCCTTCTAAGAGGTACCGATGTATCAAGAGGCGAGACAAGAGTTAAATGCAGGATATCATATTCCACTGCATTCAATACAGCTCACAAATAAGATTAAAATTCTTATTTTAAACTCCCACAAAGAATGGACATTTTGCTGGAGCTAACAGATACTGTATTAAAGCCTCTGTTCTGCGTTTCAGGCCATGCAGATTCCAGAAAGTATCACAGCCCAGGACTTATAGAATCACCTCCAATTGTGGCCTTTAGATCAACCAAGCAAACCATTTATGCAATTCCTGTTTGCTATTTAGCATTGTCTGCTCAGAAAAAGCTGGTCCCCTACATTGGATCACTTTTGAACTGAAAGAGTGGGTCTTGTGTTCATACTGTTGGTCTGGGGGAGAATGGCAGATGGACAGCTGCCAAGAGAGAAGAAAACCTTTGTTTCGAGGCTGGAGGACTACAACTCCCAAAAGGCTTTGTGGTGGATTCCTTGAAACCACTGCAAGAAGCAGATGCAAAGATCCTTTGGGGGTTTTATAGGCAGCTGCAACCATCTTTGTAGGAGACCAGCAGGACAGCAAGGGAAAGTTGGAGAGAAGAGTGCCAGGAGCCCATGAGTTGTGGGGAGGTTAATGCGATTCAAAATTAAGGACTGGGCTCTGGGGCCTGCAGCAAAGCCCCAGAGGCCCAAGGAAGGAATAAAGGAAAGTAGGACTTTGCAGACAAGCCAATATATCTTTTCCTCAGGCACAAAACGTAGTATGGTGTACTGCTTGCAGAATGTTGGCTGGGGCTCAAAAGTTTGAGGTTCTAGTCCCCATTCACCCATCACTCACTTTCAGGGCTGCTGTGAGGATGAAATGGGGAGAAAGAAACACTGTCTTAGGATCTTTGGAGGAAAGGCAGGCTTATAATGGTAAAGCTTCATCACCATCATCATCATCATCAAGAACCCATTCTAGCTAAAGTCCAGCAGAGAACTCAAATTATGAAAACATGTTTTGCCTTGTAATGGGTACTCAAGGGTCTCTGTAACTTGGGGCAGGTTGCCTTGCCTTGCCTTGCCTTGCCTTGCCTTGCCTTGCGGGATACTGAGGATGAAATAGAAGAAGGCTGCAACCAGCGTTTGATGTTCAAAAAAGGGCAGGCCCTGCAACTCTGCCTGAGGCACTCGCACCCTTTGACCTGGATTCCTCGCCCTTGGAATCCCAGCTATTTGCAGTAATTTCAGGGTCAAGAAACGCAGCTGCCCTGAAAACCAAACCGCAGTCCCGTCTCTATGGTTGGTGTGCTGGGTAGACAGGCCTGGGCAGGTTCTGAGGCCCCACATCCCAGCAGGGACCCACTGACCAGAGCCCCTTGAACCTTTCTCGTTCACCAGTATCTCACCATGGCCCTGACAGTGGTGGTGGTGGTGGTGGTGGTGGTGAGGAGGAGGAGCAGTAGCAGGAAGTGCCATGGCAAACTGGCTCTCGCTGGAGAAGCTGGTGCTGAGCAGATGGACTTGCTGAGGAAGGGCGCTAATTGAGGGTGTCTTGCCCAGGGGCCCTGCAAACCAAGAGCCAGTACTGCCCATGTCTCATTCTTGCCACCCCAACCCTACAGGAATGTCTAGGAACTGGCAAAATGCATGACAAGGCAGCATTGCAATGTATGTTTTCCCTACTTCTGTCCTACTTTATTGATCAGGCAACCAGAAGCATGGCGATGTGTCAACCATTTCATGCTACTGGACCCTAGCAGGGAGCGATGGAGGCAGACAGACACCATCTGCAATGGCTTGTCCTGGCTTCCAGTGAATGATGAAAAGCCAATGCACTGAATAGGCAGCATATTCCGTAAAATAGTTCAAAGGCAGTGCAGGTCGCCGAGTCCAGGATCGGGGGAAGCACAGCCACTCAGGGTTGTAATCCGAACTTTTAAGGACAGGTCCGTGGTGCTCTCCAAAAATAGATCCAGCAACATGGATAGTTCTTCTCCAAATCAGACCAACACCCAGAGTGGATTCACACTCACTCCTCTGAGACCAAGACCATCCACCACTGCTTCTTAAAACATAGCATGATTATTAAAAAATAAAAGCAAGGAAATAGATAAAATCTCATTAGTGGTCCATTTCTAGAGGGGGTCTGAGACTTCATCTTGACATCTCCATTTAACAATCAGGCAGCTGGTGATGGAATAAAACCTCTGCCTGAAATCATGGAGAGCTGCTTCACTATCAAACTGGTGCTTTTCAGAGCTTTTAGACTACAACTCCCACAATCCCCAACTGCAGTTTAATTTCATCGAAAGGGTTACTCCAGCTACCTATTGCTCTATCTTGGTCTTCTGAGAGTTTCAGCTTATTTTGGAATGTTGTTGCACCCAGTGCAGAAGTCATTGGAGAATTTTTAGGGTCCGTCATATAAGTGATGAAACCGCTGCAGGTGGGCAACTCCAGAGGTGAGGCGTGTATGTTTATCTGAACATTTGTTTATCTGAACATTTGAAATTTCATTCCAGCCTCACTATATCAGGCAATCTTATGCATGTTTAGGCAGAAAAAAAAACATACAACTCCCTGAATTCCTCAACTGGAATGCTGGGAGTTGTACAAGATTTTTTTCTGTGTGTATCTACATAAGATAATGAGGAAAGTCCTTTCTGGCTGAGGCCAAGGATCAATTAGATTAGAAATGTTGCATTGGGAATTTCACATCCGCACTAGATCTTCCAGTAGAGGCCTTCCAGTAACATCGGTAAAGACCTATTTAAGGCGGCAGTGACTGATCTATATATGCAGCAGAATGAAGTGGAAATTTTACCTACAGTGATAGAATTTCAGACTGCAGGTGGGAGATCATATTTTTGAGCGCAGTCCTGCATGAGCGAACAAACAAAACAAAACCGTGCCCTAGAAACAGAAAATAAAGTGAAGCACAGAGTGAGTTGTGATAGGATCTGTCTGTCTGAAGTGCTTTGGTTGTTTCTTATTGTTTGCAGGAAATTTGAAATGTAGGAGCCCATTCAAAAACAGCACTCCATCATCTTCAGTTGAAGTAGTAAAGTTGATTCTACATCCCTTCAAGATTTCACCCCTTCATTGTGCTCCATGCACAGGCTAGGATGGTGAGTTACATTCAATAACAAAGCCTCAAAAGGATAGAAAAGTTTTGAAATGTTCTATTTGAAATATGAAAGGGAATCAAAATTGACTGAATAACTGTCGGGCCTTGCTGAAAACTTAGGTCCTGTATTTAAAGTCTGGCATCCAAAAACAGGAAAGGAGGGAAATGCACTCTGCAGCAACTCAGAGGCATTCTTTTTCTTGTTATTTCATTTGTTTTAGGACTGAACTTAGTGAAATTAGAGCCCAAAGTAAGGCCAGCCTCAGTCAACATCCTGACTAAATATTGAAGAGATGTAGGCAGCTAACAGCCCCTAGTATTTCAATTGGGTGTGCTAATTTCAACCATGTGCCTGGGTCATGAATGTATTGAGGAGGTCTTCTTTCAGGTATGAACTTTTCCAAGGTTTTAAGATCAGTTTGTGAGATGCCACTACAAATTCCAATTATTGAGAGCCTGTCTGGCTTCCCCAAGAAGTAGGTTGTTTTTGAATCATTGGAATGCCATTATATTTGCTTGTTTAGCTCTGCTCTCCCAGTAGTTCAGAAGAATGCAGAGCGATTTTAATGCACTTATGTATATGATTTATCTAGATGTTTACCATGCTCTGAGAGGAATCTGAAGTCCTGTTCCAAAAGCACCCACACAACATGACTTGGTGGGTGAGGAGTGGGCCTTTTCCATGGCGGCTCCCAAACTGTGAAATGTTATCCTTTGAAAGAGCTGCCTGGCAAAGATCATTTTTATTCTTCCCAGCCCTTCAAAAGAATTGTTAACTGCTAACAATTTTATTTCCTTAATAAAATATTTTGTTTTACCTTTTCCATGTTTTAAATGCTTGGGCATGGATCTCTTCTGAAATTATTTCAAAGTATTTAAACTTTATGGGGGGGTGGGATGTATTTTAAATTTTGTACTGCTTTATATACTGTTTTAATTATGTTGTAAGCCGCCCCGAGGCTTTGTTGTGATGGGGCGGCCTATAAATTTTTAGATTAAAAAAAAAATATTGCTCCTGCATTTAAAACTATCGGTTTAACTTTTTTATCATTGGTCTTGTTGCATTTGTTTTTATGACGTATGTCACTCTGAGCCCTTTGGATAGCAAGAAATACATAAATTGAATGAATACTTACATTTTACCACATCTTCAGTGTTTAAAACTAGCTTGTTATACACAAAAGTGCATATATAAATGGGCCTACAACAAGATAGAACCATATTGCAGCCTTCCTTGAACTGATGTTGTCCAACATATTTGGAAGGCAAGTCCCAGCCCATGCTGGCTGAGGAATGCTGGGAGTTGTAGTCCAACATATCTGAACTATGACAATTTGGAGAAGGCTACCATACGGGTATTTGCTCTTCGGATTCCAGCATCTCTATTCCATCTCTTTCTTCTAGTCCGCTCCCCCTTCCCACAACAGTCACTGAAGCATACCTCACTCATCACAGAGCTGTGTTTGCCCCCTCCTTGGCCACCTTAGGGGAAGTTCTGTACATCTGCAAATCTTGGGCGTCCCCCCAGATGTGTGGGCACCTCCGTTATGTGGGGCTGTTTTGGACATCCAGCCAATAACACTCATGACCAAACACCGGCAGTAAAAGTACAGTAAAAGGTACACTGCCACTGTTTTATAGGTGCCCCATATTTTGTGGCTTTCTGTGATTTTATTGTATTGCATGCCACTGAAAAGCAATACGGCAACTTCATTGTTAACGAGGACTCCAACAATAGGGACCGAGCACTGCAATTTGCTACCAGTGTGGAGCCGGCTCCTGCCCCTCCCAGGGCAAAATATTCCTGTCATTCCCTCGCTAGCGCCCCACCGCTCTTTCCTTCCCCTCTCTGCTGCAGTTAAACAGGCTCAGCTACTTGTCTGGGATGTTTAATGTGGGGGAAGGCATCTGGGACTACTTTACAGAGAAATCTACCCCATCGGCGAACCGCAGAACCGCAAGGTGATTAGAGATAGGGGGCCGAAGCCTCTCACCTCCTCGTCTGCTCGCTCTGCCTCCCGCTGCCTGGCCAGGAACTCCTCTGCCAGGGCTACCGCCCGTGCACAAGTCTCAGGGCTGCATTCCCACACCCGGCTCCGAATCCCAGGAGGAAGAACAGCCAGGAACTGCTCCAGGATCAGCACGTCCAGAATCTGCTCCTTGGTGCGGTTCTTCGGCTTCAGCCAATGATTGCAAAGCTCCCACAGCTGTCCGCAAGCCTTGCGCGGCCCCTCAGTCTCCTGGTAGCTGAACTGCCGGAAGCGCCGGCGTGCTGTCTCCAGGGTGAAGCCACCATTCCCTCCTGATACGGAGGAACGCACCTTCCCCCCGCTCCCTCTGTCTGCCCCGGGTGGGCTGGTGTGGGTCTCTTGGTGGCCCTCTTCCACAAACGGTATGCCCCATGAGGAAGAAGTGCTGTTCCCCACTTGCTCCAAAGCAGTAGGGAAAGTCTCTGGTTCTACATCTATCTGTGCCACCTCTGTGACGGAGGGAGCCTCTGGTGGCAGCAGCCGTGGTGATGGTGGGTGAACAACTTCAGATACTGGAGGCTGAGGTGCCTGCGACACTTCTTCCCACTGGACCTCCCAGCGCTGAGGTTGAGGGGTCTCCTCAAGCTGCTCCAGTTCGGCTGTGGGTGATGACTCCAATCCTAGAAGCTCCTCAACAGTCCCGGTGCACACCACAAGAAGAGAATCATCTCCTTCTTCTGCTCCCACTGTCTCCTGTGCATGACCTGATGGACTGTCCTCCTCCTCCTCATCCTCATCATCCACCACCTCCTCCTCCTCTTCTTCCTCCTCCTCCTCCTCTTCCTCCTCCTCTCCCCCCTCTTCCTCCTCCTCCTCCTCCTCCTCCTCCTCTTCTCCATCTGGATCTACTACTATTTCTTCCTGCACCTCTTCTTCGGCTCCTTCTGCATCTACTACCACTTCCTCCTCCTCCTCTCCTCCTTCCTCCTCCTCCTCAATGGTGATTTCTGGATACATCTCCTGTTCCAGCAATACCTTGAAGTGGAGATCCAGATCCCCTGCTCCTTGCTCAGGCTCTATTTTGTCTTCCAAGAGGTAGACTGACTTATCCCAGTTGTAGACCGAAGTCTGGCCACCAAGGGCCCAAGTCTCACATGCAAACATGGTGGGTGGAAAGAATCTTTTGCCTCGGACTTTGACAGAAAGTTTAAATGAAAGAGAGCCAGCAGATTCCAGGGGACTGAGAGAATTTGGTCAGGGAGTCTGTTATGTAGCGCAGTCCCTCCATATACTGAGCAGATGTGGCTTCAAAAAAGTTTTTCCAGGGGCGTTTCCTGCCTGAGGGGAGAAAAAAGTAGGACTATCATTTGATTAAGGAATCCGAGCTGATCAGTCTGTTAAAACTCACATTAATAAACTGGGTAAGCCTGCATATGAATAAGAGGAATCTTTCCAAGGGAGGAAAAAAAGCACATCCTCTTTGTTCTTGAATGATGGACCACTGCAGGACCCGTTTTAGAGAAGGTGGTCCCTCCCATGTGTGAGAGAAAGAGGGACCATCTCTCCTGGGATGGGCCCAGCTGCCCACAGATACTGCATTTACAAGTACTTCTTTAAAATGTAACTCTGCCACTCCGTTTATTGGAATGCAGTTTCTCCAAGTGGTCAAGCAGTTTGTAACAGATTATCACTTAGAGCAGGGGTGCAGAACCTCAAGTCCAGGGGGCCAAGCTTAGCTCATCTGGAGTGGCAAGGCGCCCCCTACTTGTTCCCCAAATGGCCCCAGCCCCTTTCCCTACCACTGCACATTTGCTGGTTCCCTGTCTTTCGTGCAGACTTCCCCCATTCTGACAGGGCCTCTCCCCAAGGCTTAGTTACTGGCAGTAAAAACTGTAAGCTAAACTATGCACGTGTCTTTGGCTCTGCCCCCTTTGCTTTTGGCCACACCCACGACTGGAATGCAGCCCTAAGCGTTTCTCCCAACTGGAATTCAGCTCTTGAGCTGGAAGAGATTCTGCACCTCAATTTAAACACTTTAAGCCTTTTAAAAAAAAGAAAAAAAAGACAGAGGACAAAACTGTTCAAGGGCACAATCCTATACAAGTTTAGAGAGAAAGAAGTCCTAGCTGTAGAACTTTAGACAGAAACATACATAGGATTGCACCTTAAACAGCCTGTCTGGGAAAACTTCCCCCATAGCAGCCACGGTAATCGTCTGTTATCTTCACTTCTCTCCTGAAGGAAGGAAGAGCGGCTCTACTAAGTTCTTCCATTTGCTTCCCCATGTGAGCACAAAAGAGGTGCACCAACTAAGCTCGCACTTACGTCAGTGTACAGCACAAACGTCCGCAGGGAAGGGGCCTTTCATGGACAGCTGCGCACACATCACACAGTCCCTCATGTAAATGTCAGGGCCCAGCCAGGACTGCTCATCCGGCTCGTGGAGTGAAGAAATGCACAGGACATCTGGATTGGGTTCAAGAAAACATCCAAACATGGTATCCCCCCTTTGCTCACGGCTTTGACCCAGTCTATATAATGCAAACCTGAAGTACAGCAAAGACTGCACCACTACAAATCACAAGTGGGAAATCGCATCACAAAATGATTTTCCCCATCAAAACTCCATGACACTGAAAACCCATAATCTACCCTTGCTTGTGACATTTTTCCCGGGTTCAGGTAGTTTCTGATTACAGCAAGAACTACCCCCTTCGTTCTGAAATGGTACAGCCCACACAGGCTTGTGCCACTTCTCCCCCCCACTCCCCCAACTCTCCCAGCCTTCTTTCCCTGAACATATAGATTAGCCTTTCTGTCTTCTGGCCAGATGGCTGGGAGAACGTCAAGGCCGTTTTCTGCAACACTAAGCGTGATGTTTCTCTGGCTCAAAACTGTGCAGAGGGGGCAACTTAGTTTCTTGTGCCAAGCAAAAAGCAGGCTCCACGGCTGTGTTCCATGCAGCCTCTTTCTCCTTTTTAGCAGCTGAAATTGTCTTTCGATGGTACAGCCCCGCAAGCATGGATGGGGTGATATGAACAATAATTGACTAAGACCACATGCTATGCCAATATAGTACAATGGCCAGAATGAGTTTAATGCATTTCATATGACGAGACATTCAAAATGTCCAAATACAAGACTAGACTATGGCAAGTTGCAGATTATTTAAACTTGTGTTTTTAATGCTATTTTAAAAGTCCTTGGTGCACCTGATCCCATGACTGGACTGCCTCCTTCTATTCCCTTCAGTACCTGCTCTGCACACATATCAGGTGCAGTGCCCAGGTAGGAGAGGGAAATCTCCCACTTGAAACTCAGGAGAACCACTGCTAGTCAGTGTTGACAATATAAGCAAGATGGGCCAATGGTGTGATTCCACAGAACAGTTTCCTATGATCCAGGATGAAGTCCAAGAGTAGCGTTTACCAACAGCTTGAAATGCAAAAGGTTGATCATTCTTCAAGATCAAAAACATGGGCAAATGTCACACCAAACTATTCCTTTTTCAGTTCTATCTCATAGCTCAATATAAAGCAAAACAACTGTAAACTACAACAGTGTGTCAGACAGAAATCTAAACAACTGTTAATTAGCAACAAAGGCATTGTGCTTACAGGTGACTATATTGAATTGTAACTATCTTTCAGATGAGTTGAGCAAATGAAAAAGTTTATTTGCAAAGATCTGCCAGACAGTAATGGAAGGAATCTGAATCTCCTTGAGTTTTTCATGTTGAAAAATGCATTCAGCAGCTAGATTTAAACTTCATGTAATTTTCTGTTCTTCTTTGATTGTACATATACTTTTACTTTGAAAATGAATGTGCTTCCTTCTCTGCCACAAATGTAGCAAGAGGACTGACCTTCAAGAGATTTCCACAAAGCTTCAGTGAATAAGTTTGAGGAAACATTTCTATTTCCAGCTATTTGAAGAAGTGATACACACCTTCCCAAAAGCACTAATTTGTTGAAAGTGAGTTTTACTAAGACTCACACTGAACCTTCCCTCTAAAAAGATATTTTACTTTGCAAAAACTGGAATACTCTCTCTTCTACTAAAAGTCTCAAACTTCTCAAAAACATAAATGGAACAAGTTTACTATTAATAACAAAATGTATTATGGAAACCAAGCAAACAACTCTTGCACTGTTGTTTTTTCTTTCTTCCACATACACATTTAGACACACATATTTACACTTAAAAGGTAAGTTTTAAAACAAAACAACACTTGCAGCAATGAGTCCACAACTGGTCTTCCTTTGATTCCATCCTTCCAATGAGATCCATACCCCTAAGTAATTGTTAGGGCTTTATTTTTTTTTAAAGATCGAACTATTCCATCATCCAAAGAGGATACAAGCTAATTTCAATGATTTCTTATGCCAAGTTCATCATAAACTTGAGCATAAACAATGTCAATACAATCTATGCCTGGGAGATGCCCAAATTGCACTGAATGCCTTGAAGCAATCCCAGAGTAGTCCGTGGCCAGGCCATGAACTGGTTAAGGTTAGTGCCAGCAGGACATTGCAGATGGGGAGTGGAGGGGGGGGCAAAACCAGTGGACCAGGCCATGGGGGAACAAACCTGCTTACTAATTATAAGGAGCACAGCTCTTCTATTGCAGGCTTCCTGGTTTACCTGCTCATACTCACCTATAAACAAAGTAACCCAGATGCCTCATTGTTTGTTTAGAACTGGGAATAAGCAAAGGGCTAACCTACTAATTAATTAACTAACAAATGGATTATTAAACACAGGATGAAGGGAGGAGGAGGAGGAGAAGCTAAGCACATCATTTTTAGTTACTCCAAGCCTAACCTAAGTAATGGCCCTTTTTCCAAAAGCAGGGGATAAGATACAACCCAGCCACCCACCTTGCCAAGCGACAGGGAGACCTTTGATGAAATAAGTCCCCCTCCCCACCATCAGAGGCTGAGAAACACCACCTCAACACCACCACCAGACCACGAATCTTTCTGATTGTAAACTGGGCTTCCTGTCCTCTAACACAGATGTCTCAAATTTCCACCTCAAAACCCCCACCTTAGCTTCCTGTCCCCCCCCTCAGGAAAACATGTCTGCCCGCCCCCCACGCCAGATCCTAGCCCATCCTCCACCAGCAGAAAGCTCCCCCCCTCCAACAATACCCGCCCCCAACCCATCTGGCTAAAAACCCAGCTCCCTACTATACTCTTTTCCCCAAAGAAAGAAAGAAGGAAGGAAGGAAGGAAAGAAAGAAAGGAGAGGATCCTGACCATTCATTTTCCAACCCTAACCCTTCCCCCACATCCTCGACCCCTCCCGCCCCTAAGCCCAGCTCCCGACCTCTTCCCCCACTCCAAAACCGCAGGAAGGCCCTGGTCCCTTTCCACCCCCTCCCCTTCTTCACTCCCCCTCCCCATTTGACACCAAGACAAGGGGAATGCAGCCATTTTGCCTCTTTGATGTGGCTGGGGGTGGGAGGGGCAAAGAGATGGCTAATGTTGCTCTCGCTCCCCTGCTCCCGCCGGCCCCTCTCCGATCTTTGACATGTCTCAGCTCAGATTTTGGGGGGGAATCAAAGAAAGCCCCCCTACACAAAATGCATTGCACCCCCTCCTCCTCGTCGTCTTGCACGTGGCTTTGCAAAATGGGGAGGCCCGCCCCTGCAACTCACCCTTGCCAGGGAGAGCCGGTCTTCCCTCCCGTCCCCTTGCACCAGATGCGGTGGCTTGGGGTGGGGGTGTTGCAATCCCAAACCTCGCCCCCCCACCCAAAGGCGGAGCAGGAAGGCGCCTCCTCCTCTTCCTCCTTCCCCACGTGGGCGCCAACGGATTAACCCTTTGCACGCCTCAGGCGATCCGGCCTGACCTCCCCTCCCCCATCCCGATCAGTTTTTTTTTTTGTTTTTTGTTTTAATCCGCAGTTTCTTCAAAGGCATTTTATTTATTTATTTATTTATTTTTTCCGGCGGAGGCTTTCGTGGACGCTGCGCGGCTCATCTGAAGCCGGGTCGGGGGAAGCGTGTGCCCTAAACTGATTTGTTCGTTCTGAGAAGGGGCCACAAGACCCATCGTTGTTTTTTGGGGGGCTACAAATTAACTCGCCTAGCCTCTGGAAGTGACTCGATGCTCTGTAATTTTTGGGGTGCGTGGGGGGAGGCAGTTTGGATTTAGAAGCCGGATCGGTGCGAAATGGACTTAGTTCAAAACTCGCTGTCTCCCAACCGTCCTTATTCCAAAACTGGAAGAAATATAAATTCCTAAGCACTGTAATAAAATATTTTATTTATTTATTTAATTATTATTATTAATAATAATATATACAGGCAGGCTTAGGGCATATAAACTGGTCTGTTGCTGAAGGAGTTTCTAATTGGTTGGATGCAATTTGTCTTTTTTTGTTTATAATTTATTTCTAGCTATTTTTAATTAGGATTTGGTTTTTTAATCTGTTTTATCATTTGCCAACTTTAATGCCATTTTGGCAGAAAGGTGGGATACAAATTATAAATTAATGATCATAAAATAATATATGCTGCAAGATTGGCATTTTCTACCATTATCTCCCAAATTATTCTAAGAATACAAGAATATAGTAATTTGTATTCCATTGAAGATCAGACATTGAAACAAAACATGCTACTTCTCTCTATTTCCAGGAGTTTCCATTTCCTAGGTTGTTTTCTGGTGTTGCAAAGACAACAAAGAATCTAGTGCCACCTTAAAGGTTAGAAAGTTTATTATAAGTCTTTATGAGCTAGAGTCCATGTGTTGAAGTAGACATTAGTGCCTAAAATGTTTATAATACATTGGATGCAATCCAGTGCATGCTTATATGGGGAATGCACTAGCTAGTGCTTTTTCCATCTAAGTGTTCATAGAATTGCTTATTTAGACATTAAACTCTTGCAAGACCTTTCATTAATTTCTCTTCTTGTCACTCCTCCACACCAAAAAGGAAATCCACACTTCAAATGATAAAAATAAGTTGAGCAGGGCCCAGGCAGTCCAAATAACAGTGAGGTTAGCATTGACTTGAAACTATGCTTTTAATAACAAACAATAAGCACTACAATTTAAGATTAATACTGGGCACTGTGCAGAGTGGAGGGTGGGGTGGAGGGAATCTCTAATTCCTAGAACAGGAATGGGCTATTTTTAGAGGTCTGGGAGAGCCAGTGTGGTGTAGTGGTTAAGAGCGTGGAACTGGGACTCAGACAATCTGGGTTCTAGTCCCCGCTCGGTTATGGAGCCAACTGGGTGACTTTGGGCCAGTCACAGACTCTCAGCCCAACCTACCTCACAGGGTTGTTGTTGTGGGGATATGATGGAGGCGGAGAGATGATGTAAGCTGCCTTGAGCCCTTTGTAGGAAAAAGGCAGGATATAAATCGCAATATAAATATATAATTTTTTTCAGGCTATACTCTAAGTCAATGGCAGGAGTGGCAAAAATGCCCAAATATCAGTTGCCAATTTTTGGCTGCACACTTCTATGTAATACATCATATTTAGCTTGAAAATAGACTAAATTCTTTTAGCAATTTGCTGCTGACTTTCAGGCACCAGGTTAGGGAAGGCTGCAGGACATGGGAACTTAAGGGTTTGTTGTGTTCCAGGCTTTATTGAAGACTTTTGATGAGGGATTTGAGGGTTGTTTTGAGAAGAAGCTCTAAGCAAGGGAAGGAATCTGTTGAGACAGGTGGAAACTTTTGAATGCTGAAGAGTGATGGTGTTGGAGGAGTGAAGATCACTGTCAGGTGCATATTGGTAAGGGGTGAGAGATACCAGAGGACAAAAGGTACGGAAACTTTAAATTAAGAACAAGGATCTCTGCTGGATTCAGGAGGGGTCAGGAAGCCAGTGTGGGGTTTTCCAAAGGAACCTTACATAGCAACAGGACAGTTGAATGATTTTGGTACCCGAATGCTGGATAGATGTGAGGGGACCAAGGTGAGACACAGGACCAGAGGAGAGAAGGTTGTACTATGCATGAGATAACCTGAAGGTTTTTGCAGAGGTGTTAAGAGGGGAACAGCCATAATTTTGCAGTATGGAGGAGCAACGGAAAGAGGACGCATAGCCATGCTAGAACAACCTGAGACAAGAGAGAGATAGCCCCCATTGTGTGCAGGGCCCAGGCAATGGGGTGGGTGGGAATGGGTACACGAGACCCCTCCTATGCACCCAGCTGCAGCCTCTTTGCTATGACAACAGGGCTGAATTCAACACTAAATTTCAGATGATGCTTAAAGAAACCAGCACCTCTGTTTTGGCTAGATCTTGTGAGATTTGCTGGAGCCAAACAGAACCAGTATTAAGAAGAGGACAACAGCATCTCAACAATGAATTGCTGGCCCAGGCTTTTTTTCTAGAATGTTAACAGTTTGCAGATGCAGTTAAGGGGATTGCTTCCGAGCATAACTGCTGGGGCTTTCAGGGTGGCATCAAAGACCAGATAGGTTACATATTATCCACCCTGGTTTATATGCGGTTGTTCATGTGTTGTGACAGAGTGTTGATTTGTGCCTCCTTCTGTACTCGTTCTGGTGGAGATGGTGTCCTTGCAGCTATTTGCTCCGTCCGCTGAACTCCACTGGGTTGTGAGGGGCATTCCATGCATCAGCTCCGAGGTCAGTGTAAAGTTGTGTTTTCACTGTTGCAATTAGCAGGGGTATGTGATATGGCGCACAGCAGTGATAGCAAACCTTTTAGAGACTGAGTGCCCAAACTGCAACCCAAAACCCACTAATTTATTGCAAAGTGTTAACACTACAATAAAACCTGAAAATTGAGGTTTTAGTTTAGAAACTCACAGTCAGTCCAGGCAAATATATATATATAACCTTGGTAGCGCACTGACAGGGCATGTGAAAGCTTGGACGGGTCGCGGCTGAGTCATGACCACTCCCATAGGTTCACCACCAGTGCCCCAACCCTACACTGGTGCGCTACTCTAACCCTAATACAGGGCGAAAATCCCATTGATAAGAGGTCGATTTTGAAAAAGCTTTCCTTGAGTAACTTTTTCTGCACAGCTCAACATTTCTGCCCATTCTAAACACATTCCAACCATCAAAATCATGCCAGGAAACCTCATTTTTCTGACCCTAACCCTACCCTGGTGCACACCCCTAACCCTAACATAGGGCGAAAGTTCCATCGAAAAGAGGATTGTTTTCAAAAAGCGGTCCTTGAGTAGCTTTTTCTGCACAGCTCATCTATTCTGCCCATTCTAAACACATTCCAGCCGTCAAAATCATGCCAGGACACCTCATTTTCCTAACCCTAACCCTACCGTGGTGCACACCACTAACCCTATTATAGGGCGAAAGTTCCATTGAAAAGAGGGTGATTTTGAAAAAGCCTTCCTAGAGTAGATTTTTCTGCACTGCTCATCATTTCTGCCCATTCTAAACACATTCCAGCCATCAAAATCATACCAGGACACTTCGTTTTTCTATCCCTAACCCAGTGATGGTGAACCTTTTAGAGACCAAGTGCCCAAACTGCAACCCAAAACCCACTTAATTATTGCAAATGCCAACACTGCAATCAAACCTGAAAACTGAGGTTTTAGTTTAGAAAAAACAACTCACAGCCAGTCCAAGAATATGTGTATATGTATGTATGTATGTATATATATCCTTGGCAGGGCACTGACTGGTCATGCGAAAACTCGTACGAGTCACGACTAATGAGTCGTGGCTCGAGACATCATCGCCTGGCGCCACTACTCCTTTCCGAGCATGCGCATGGTCCCTATGTACGCTGTTATTTGCTGCTCGGCTGCTGGGGTAATGCTGGGGCGCCTTGCTTGCATGCCGACAGAGAGGGCTCTGCTTGCCTGCTGTGGCACGCGTGCCA
Source organism: Varanus salvator macromaculatus (assembly GCA_023646645.1). Lineage (NCBI taxonomy): Eukaryota > Metazoa > Chordata > Lepidosauria > Squamata > Varanidae > Varanus > Varanus salvator. Next base: position 6,474,665 of record JAIXND010000781.1, read on the forward strand.
GAGGTTCACCACCACTGGCCAAGTCAATGTGGGTGGGAATGGGTACACGAGACCCCTCCTATGCACCCAGCTGCAGCCTCTTTGCTATGACAACAGGGCTGAATTCAACACTAAATTTCAGATGATGCTTAAAGAAACCAGCACCTCTGTTTTGGCTAGATCTTGTGAGATTTGCTGGAGCCAAACAGAACCAGTATTAAGAAGAGGACAACAGCATCTCAACAATGAATTGCTGGCCCAGGCTTTTTTTCTAGAATGTTAACAGTTTGCAGATGCAGTTAAGGGGATTGCTTCCGAGCATAATTGCTGGGGCTTTCAGGGTGGCATCAAAGACCAGATAAGTTACATATTATCCACCCTGGTTTATATGCGGTTGTTCATGTGTTGTGACAGAGTGTTGATTTGTGCCTCCTTCTGTACTTGTTGTTCTGGTGGAGATGGTGTCCTTGCAGCTATTTGCTCCGTCCGCTGAACTCCACTGGGTTGTGAGGGGCATTCCATGCATCAGCTCCGAGGTCAGTGTAAAGTTGTGTTTTCACTGTTGCAATTAGCAGGGGTATGTGATATGGCGCAGAGGGTGGCTGTGCCAATTTGTCCAGGTCTCTGCCCTGCATTTGCCTTTCGAACAGCTCATCTTCTCCAGCATACCAGTTGCCCTAGTGGGGCACTCTGACATGTCTGAAAAGCTGCACCAGAATTTCTTTTGCAGTATCTGCTTCACAGGGTTGTTGCGAAGGATAGGACGAGGATCGGACTGAGAGGAGAAGTAGGATTATGTAAGCCACCCTGAGCTCCTTGAAGGAAAAAAGGCAGGGTATAAATATAATAAATAAATAATTTGTGGCAGAGGGATATGACATCCTCATTGTGGGGTTTCTTCCAAATTCTGCAAGGTCCCTAAGCAGTCTGAATTTAGTCTGAGGTTCTGCTAGAGCCCTAAAGTTGGCATATCTTGAGCACAAGATGGCACCTTCATCATTCTTTTCTTAAACTAAAACATCTTCAGGGTCTAGTCCTATGCATGATTAGACAGAAAATAGCCCTATAGTTCCCAGCCTCTGTGAATGTAAATATTATAATTGTTCTTCATTGGGATGGAGTTCCAGCCCCCCCGTTCTTTTGAATTTCCCTCTAGGCTGCAGAGAAAACATCTGAATGGAATCTGGTCCTGTTTAGACTTTGTTGGATTAATTATCAAGTTCTGCTTGCAGGAAGCTAATGGTGTTTTGCATCTGGTTGCCAGGGCTCAGATCATTCTCTCTCTCTCTTCTTAGCCCAGATATGAGGAAAAAGAACAGCTGTGAATAGCGGTGCATGACAGTAAAATGTGGTCATCAATTGTGTGATTGATACAAAGGCATGGAATATTGCTATTAATGATAAATTAACCTGTGATATTAAAGTGAGAAGAGGGCATATAAAGAAAAATAAGTTTAATGAGATATGTGGCACATTTATTGAGTATGTGCCTAAACAAGGAAAAGGATTTGAACTGTCAAAAGAATCATTGCAGTTTTGGAAGGGGGAAATGTCCTGAAATAATGTCTGAATGAGTTTTCTATCTGTAATTTGTATTCTAAGGTCCTGGTGGTGGGCACAGTATTATTAAGATTGATTTTAATTCTATGATAATATGTTTTTACTTTAGTTGTAAGTTTTTTCTTGGTTGTATTTTAGATTGAAAAATAATACAAATAATTAAAAAAATTAAAGAGTAAATAACGGTGCATCTATACCAGCCAAACTTCAGTGCCCACTTTAGAGTTGGATCTACCATTAGGCAAAATGAAGTGGCCATTTCTGGGGCAGGAGAACACCTTTTGTTGCTGTTGTGCTGTGTTTGAAGTAGCCTTGTTCTGACATTTTCATTTCTTCTTGCCATGCCTGCTTCTGGCCTCTGTTGCATTTAATTAATTGCTTATTTTGCATTTTCAAAAAACACGCAAATATAAAATAAAGGGATTTTATATTTGCTTGTATTGTGCCCCCCTGAAAAGTTTTCGTTATAGCTTGGCTAATAAAGTAAAGTAAAGTAAAGAAAGAAGGTATTAGAGGATAGAGCTGTATGTGACATGCAACCTTCCCGGTGCCCTACATTGTCTTCCGGGGTGCCAGTGCTGGACACCCGTTGCCAGCATTCAAGTAAGATTCACCTCCCAGCCCAGTCAGCTTATGCACATATTTCCCCACTTGGCTTGCGCTTTGCCTCTGGCAGCAACATAAATAGGGCCAGTCTCACTATGATGCATGCAGGGCATTCTCAGGCAGGGGTTTTTTTGCCTTGGCACATCATGTGCCTGCTGTTAATCACCCAGATGATGCTGGCCCAGCAAGCACACATGTTGTCAAAGAATGACTTGTCGGCACATGGTAGAGATCAGTCACTGAAGCTGTAGCGATCTATTATTACATGCAGATTATATTCTGCCAATCCTGTACTCCATAAAGAACCAATTTTGCAGGACCCATGGCCTGAAGCCAGATCTGGTCCTCTAAGGTTTTCCCAGCTCATGCCTCCCCTGCCCCACCCTCCAATGTGCTTTATATAAAGGACTGGCTATAGGACAACGGCACCATGCACTTCCCAAAAAAAGCAGGGCATGGAGAGGGAAGAAATAAATCACAGCAGAACGCCAACTAGTGACTGCTGCTGCTGCTGGAAAAGAAATGCCTGGCTTAGCAAGAGACACGATTATGTGGGTTTTCCCTATTCCGCCATGTCACAGATACCAGTGGGACAGTGTGTTATGACAAGCCCCGTCTCTTTGCTCACACTATTCTGCAAGGGCTTCCCATTTTCCCATCTTTTTTTATCTTTGACGTTGTACATGTCCATGCTCAGCATTCCTTTGAGAAGAGCCCCAGTATTGAAGAAATATTAGGAATTCCCAGCACAGCAAGACTATCTCCTGGCAGCATAACAATTCTTGTTCCTTTCTGTTATGTAAGGGAAATATTGTCTCAGATTTGTACCAAGGTTGCCTTTAGCATGTAGGCTGATCTGTGGTGGAGCAAGGTTGTTTGGGCGCTATTTATTTTACAGTTTTGTTTTGAAATTGTATTTCAATTTATTTCTTTTAAAGCTATCTCTTTGTGTTTTATCTATATTTTATTCCTGATAGCTTTCTTGAGTGTCATTTTTGGCAGAAAGGTGAGATATGAATAAAATAAGGAAATAAAGGTACAATCTATGCATGTTTGGACAATAATAAGTCCAACAAGCATTAAGATGGAGGAGAATTTTTTCTTTTGCAGGAGTGTATCATTCATCATCCCATTATCTTCACCCTACATACTGACAAGGTCTCTGAGTGCCAGTCCTTAATTGCTTGCTGCCATACAGTTCCAACCTCTATCAGTTAGAAGGCATTGTGTAGCTTTTCTGCAGAAAAGAAGAAGGATTTTCGGTGGTAATAAAGAAAATGGAAGAAGTGGTGGAACAACAAAGAGGGTTACAAATGGAAGACCATGGAAGATCCACCATCCCACTTATAAAATTCCATGAATGATTACACGAGAAAAGCCTCATCTGGAAACACCTCTTATGTTCCTAAAACAGCACCCTCCATGCACGAGAAGAAGGTATCGAGAGGCGTGGGAAAAGCCCAAGCTTTGCAGCAAGACAAAAACACTTTAGGAAAATATTTGTTGGAGAAAAAGAACTGAGAAAACCAGCAAGTAAGGGGAATGAGTAAGGAGAATGTGATGGAATGGTGTAGCCCACAAAAGTGTATAACTGATTGGATGGTATTCTGAAGTCCACAGTTGTTTACCCAAAGAGCAACTGGGAGCTTTCCTGGATATTGCTTCGTATCTACCAGCATTTAAGGGCACTCTTGTCATGTTCTTCTAACACTCACATTCTTCCTTCAAGAGTCATCATCTGATCCTGATGAAAGGTAGACTTGTAGCACCTTTGCATTCAGGCACATGCCCACTTCTGAGCATGTCCACGACAACGAAGGCATATCTTCCTTTGACTCAGAAGTTTAACTTCAGAGCCGGAACATGAAGAACGGCAATTCTAGGGAACATGTTTGCATACTAGCATGAAAACGATAAGAACAGCCCACATTTTACCCACCAAAAGAAAAAGGAGCACCAGGGACAGAGATCGGAAAGCAAAGACCGCCCATGGTAAGTGGGAACAGTTGGAGTGTGTGGCTATAATGGCCAGTATTATGACTTTTGGGGGAAATTGGTGCTTGCTACAACGAATGCACATTCATTTGTCCTTTCTTGTGGGAAGTCTTCCCCTACGGTTATGAAGTTCACCTTCTTTGCATCTGAGGGCAAGAGGCTAGCTAAGGAGGCTGACACGGCTCTGTCCATCAGTACCTTGCCACCTCTCCTGCAGGCTGAGATGGAGGCCTCACTCTGCCTAAAACAGGCTGAATTTGCAACTAGAATTGGTGAGTGCACATTTATAGCATTAAAGGACAAATCTCTTGCTTGCTTGCTTGCTTGCTTGCTTGCTTGCTTGCTTGCTTTCCCCTGCCCCTCTTTTAATTGCATGGACCAACAAGTAAAGTTGCAGGAACCCACACAGTGCTCCTGTGTAGCACAACAGCCGTCGGTTTCCCCTGGAAATGTTTCAGGGAATGAGGGATTCCAAGGGTTAATATGATAGAGCAAGGGAATGAGAGGGGTTTAGGCTGGTAGCCAAAGCTCCTTCCTGCTCCGCCTCTTTGGTGAAGGGGGGTGTTGCAGCTGGAGAATCGGCACCTTATGCTGGAGTCAGCCCTGCGGGTGAGCTAAAGAGGTATCTGGAAGATGATGGGCTAGCATCGTGTCCCAGAAGGAAATATTAAGCTAGAGGAGAGGGAGCAAAAGACCCAGTCTATCAAGAAAAGGTGGTCTAGCAGCTGTAATTTTCAACCTGTGTATACTTTCGAAAAGATAGTTAGGTTTGTCAGCCCTTGTGCCCCTTCTCCTTTAGCAGGTTAAGATACTAAATTGCACAGTACCGAATCAGTTTATGCATTATGCATTTTATGCATAAACTGGGAAGGAGGTCAGATCTTTTGATCACCAACAAATGTTAAAGAGACCTCCCTATTTACTATAGACAGAAGGGATCATACCCCAGATCCTATCAGGAGCTTAACCCTAGAGTTGGAAGTAGCTCATCCAAGACACTTCAGAATGCATGAAGGAGATGCTTCTAACCCAATCCGAAACGAATTGCCACGTCTTGGGTTTCCCACAAAAGGAATTTTAATTTTGGTAGGAGCAATGAGACTTATCATAGACCCATAGTCCCTTCAAAGGACTGCAGTGATAACCAGTTCTCCATTATTGGGTTGGGAGCCCAGAAATTAAACAAATATGATCATGATCTATATATGTAGCTTGTTCATGGACAGAGAAAAAAGTGAAGTCCAGAAATGATTCTGTTGCCCCTCTCTAATTCTCTTCCTGTATTTGTGATCTCAAATACAGACTCCTTCTGAAATTCTGCTGTCAGAAATATTGTTGGTGTCCCCTTTTTCTAGAAACTACATTCTATTTAGGGCAGTTGCTTAATTAAAAGAAATGTTAGCTGATGAATCAAAGATAGCTTACCTGATTAAAGGTGCAATTCTACACGTTGGACAGAAAAAAGGTCTGTGGTCAGCTCGGCTGGAAAGTGTAAGACCGTTTTTCTGTTTAAACATACACAGCATTGGGCCCTAAATCTTTATAAATTGCCATGTAAATAAAAGTCACTGAAATTGAAAAAAAACCCCACTAATTTTTATGCATATGCTTTTAGCAGCAGACACTACTTTAAAAAGTTAAATGGGGGAGGTTTCTTTTATGATAGTGTATATCTGGTACCCATCGTTTTTGTAATCCTTGCCTTAGAAATATAGTTCGTTTTTTAAAAGATTCTGCCTGATTTGTAAAGGACATCTTTCGGATTTTTCCAAAGATTTCTGATTTTATAACTGACAGAGCTGGTCCCTTCACCTCGTTTTGTGTCACAGACAGAACTGAATAAAAATTGCAACTGTGATTCTTACAGAGCTTCCTCAAACTGTTTCATACATTCAGTGCATAACCTGATCAAACCAGAGGGATGATCAATTTCCTCTCTATTTCCTAGAGAGAGAATTTGGAGATGTGAGAATGCAGAGGTGAGCTGAGTGCAAATGGAGCCATGAGAGAGAGGATGGCCGTGGAGGCAGGAGATGAGGCAGAGCTGCGTGCGTTAATCCACGTGCCACTGAGACTACAAGGAGTCAAAAAGGAAGAGCAAGGACCGGCAGGCCTCAAAATGCGAGATGCTCCAGAGAAAGGAGGAGAGGCTTCTTGTGTCCTTCACACTGGGAAATTAAGTTGGAAATCATCTCTGTTGGTGAAGGAGGAACCAGACGCAGGAGAGAGACGGGGCTGGGAAATCCAAGGCCGAGAGGCAGAGCAGCCTCATTATTTCGGATGTGGGAAGGCATGGCCAACAGAGTTTGAACCATGGGATGATATGTTGGCTCTTCTGGCATCCTTTGAGCATGTGGCCTTTGCTTGTCACTGGCCAAAGGAAGAGCTGGTGGGCCGGCTTTTGCCTGCCCTGGGCGGGGATGCCCAAGAGGCCTACCTCAGTTTGGACACTAGTGACAGGAGGGACTATGGGAAAGTAAAGGCTGCCATCTTGAAGAGGGAACCCATGGCTACTGAGAAGCGGAGGCGGCACTTCCGGCAGTTCCGATACCAGGAGGCGAGGGGGCCACGGGAGGCATGCCGGCGTCTGCAAGAGCTTTGCCATCGTTGGCTGAGGCCAGAGAGCCGTACCAAGGAACAGATCCTGGAGCTGCTGATTCTGGAACAATTCCTGACCCTCTTGCCAGACGAGATCCAGAGCTGCGTGTGGGAACAAGTGCCTGAAACCTGTGCCCAGGCAGTGGCTCTAGCTGAGGATTTTCTGGCAAGGCAGCATGAGGCAGAGAGACGGGGACTGCAGGTGAGAAGGCCCTTTGCCTCCCTACTCCTAATTTCTCCCATCCTAAAATTGCGGATCTGAGCCCATTAAAAACCAAACCCATTAGTTGTTTAATATTAGGGGAGAAAACAGAAGATCAGCTATCCCTTGTCCCCCTTTGTATAAAATAACCTCCTAAATGCAAATATGGCGAGCTGTTGGAGATATTTCACGAGCTATGAAATTCCAGCACTGAAAGGCCTTTGAAACGATTTCTTCCCTTTCTCCAGAATTTAGAATGCTTTAGATTTTCCATGCAAAGTCAGGAGCAAATGATGTCCCAATCAGAAGGCCTAGAGCTGGGATGGCAGCACATGCCCTGTGTGGCCCCTGCCACCCTCTCTGGTCCCCTCCCCTGAAAAATAACATCTAGCACAATGGATGGCTAAAGTAATAAATATAGTTTGCAAGCTATTTTTGAACTGTTTTGGGCACTGTAGCTACCATGGACCACCAAAGGGTCAAAGTTAGCTTATACATAAACTGCATTCAATTATATTGGCACTGCCTGGCAGCTATACGTGTATGCAAAAAAAGAAATACTTTTTTTGCATAAGAGACAGATAATCAGGATATGAAGATGGCCCCTGGACCTCCCAAAATTGAGGTCCAGGGGCCATTGCTTTGCTTTCCTCGAGTCTAAGACAGGGTGATCAACTTTGGGAGATCTGGGGTCCATCCTGCCCCGGGGCCGCAATCCTGTCACTACCCTGCAGAATTTGGCAGCAAAAAATCCAAATTTGTTGCTGACATGTGGTGGCCAACCAACCAATTAGCCTGAAAACAAGCTAAATTTGGGCACTGTAGCATTCCATAGTGGTTTACTGGCCATTAGGCTTTTTTTTTTTTTTTTTTGATGCTGCCGCTGTTGCCATGAATTTGGCTGGTTCCAGCAGGGACCATATGTGGCCTGTGGGCTAGGAAAAGAGAAAAAAGGAATGGCCCCTGCTATTTTTGGTCCTGTGCCTGTCACTGGCTTCAGTCCCATCGATGGCAAGCTGTCAGATTACCCCTGAGGAACTGCCAGAAAAATGACCCCCCCCCCCCAAGGTAGAGGGCCATGGAGGATGAGCATTCTCACAGGTTCTTCGAGGTCTCACCTGAAGAACCTGTGACACTGAGCTATGAGATGCTGTGAAATCTCCAGGATCGACCCCAAGGTTTTGGCTCCCGAGGTGAAGCCTCTAAATGACACCCCGCCTTAAAAATCAGCATGAGGCCCAAGCCAGCCAGACTGTGAGCTGTGCAGGAGTTGCACTGGAGCACGAGGCCAGATCCTGTGAGTCAGATCCGTTGGCTGCTCTTCCCGGTCACCCAGGATCTTCCCCCAGGCAGCTGCTGTGCTTTGCCTCCTGCTCGGCTCACCTCTGGAAGCACCCAAGAAAAGCACCTTCCGTGCAGTGTGTGGAGTGAACTTCGGATTCCATGTCCCAGCAGCAGCAGCAGAAGAAATAGCCAGACTGTCAGACTTGCTCTTCCTCAAGCTCCTTTGCCCTCTCAGCTGTCCCAGGGAATTACTGCCAGAATGTGATAGAGCCCCGTCTATGAGCCCCGTCTCTGTGCACATAACCCCCCCCCCCGCACCACTGTCAATTCAGGTGACAGGCACTTGGATTGCAGGCCCCGGGGAGCTGGCTGCCAGCCTAAACAGGCCAGAAACAGGAGGGAAGGCCAGAAGGACTCTAGTTCCTAACCCCACAACCTCTCCCCACACAAGGATCCGAAGTGGCAAGAGATGGGGACAAATTGCAGCCCAGAAATCAGGAACTGCCTCCATGTCCTGCACTAGAGACAAGCTGCTCTGAGCGAGCCATCAACTCTGAGGCGAGGGCTTGGTAAGGCTTTGCAGGCTAGCTTTGGTCTTCGGGACAGTTGACGAGATGCTCGTGTGGGGAGGGGTGCTGCAGCTCACCCTGTGCCCAGTCTCCAAGGTTTGCTTGAGGAACAGATGGATGATGATAAGGCTTCCGGGCTGGACTGCAAAGGGCCCATTTCCCTGGCACTTGATAGGCGATTTTATGGGGTTGCAACTATACGTATGTCAATCAGCATGGCTCTGTTTACCCTCAGGTGCCTCAGAAGAAGCAGTGATGGTGAAGGAAAACCCAAGTCCTATAGTCTGCAAAAGCAGAACACACACACACATCTGTCCTGACTGAAAATCATGTTGACTCTCGCAAGTGCATCCAGTTCTGTTTCCAACCCCAGCAGAGTTCCTTGCGCCTTCCAGGGAATGTTGTCAATGCTTGGAGAAATCCCGGTCCCCCACCCCACTCATACCAGCCCTGCTCCTATGCACTGAACAGGTCCCTCCATTCCAGGTGTCAGAACCTTTCAAGGACGTTGTGGCGATGGATTCCCCAAAGGCAAAGCTCGCTCCTTCCGATACTGGGCAGAGGCTCTTCTGCAGGGAGATGAAACGGGGAGTTGCAGGGGATCTCAGCAGCTCACTGGGTAAGTAGTCACTGCCTTTGACATACAGACTTAGATGTTAAGCTCCTTGAGAAAAGGGAGGTCTCCTCTTAGAATTTGCAAAGCCTGTGCATATGGATGGGCTTGTCTATCCACCTACCTGTCCGATAAATGCTATACCTTATAAATGACCCCACAGAAGTTTTTATCCTGCAAACTTATCTCCTAGACTGCTAAGTGGCTGCTGTTCTGCTGCGGAGATCAGCACAGGAATGTAGAATTGTAGCAATTATGATAATGATGTTTTTTAAATAAAAATTAAGTGTAATGAAAAAAAAAATAGTTGCTTTTTTCCCAAACAAACTGCTGGAGGACGGGCAGAGCTGGGGGTATGATTTGGAGAGAGCAAAGGATAAACAGATGTTGGTTTGTTATCTTTTCCCTTCTCTGTGGCCTTGGTTGGAGAACATATGGCAGTTTCACACAGAAAGCCTCCTGCCTCCCATATCGAGTGATTTATGTGGGGCTGTCATACTTATCAAGAACTTGCAAGAGTAACCAGAACAGATCCCACAAAGAAGCTGGAGGCCTCCTCTTCTTCCCATGTCCTGAGTGTCATGGACTACCTCCTCCATAGCACTTCCAACGTTGAAGACTAGCCTAGCTAGATGGAAATAGAATTTTGCAGTGCTGGGGCTCAGATTCTTGTCATCTCCAGGGCCAAGCCCAAGATCAAATGAAGAGCCATTGTGGCCTAGTGGTGAGAGTGTTGCACTGGGGATCTGGGAGCTCTCAGTTCTAGTCCCCACTAAGCCACTGGGTTTTTGGGGCCAGTCACAGTTGCACCTTGTTGTTGTGAGGATAGAATGGAGAGGGCGGTTATGTAAACTGCCTTGAGTTCCTTGAAAGGAAAAAAGCTGGGCTATAAATTAATAAATAAATTCTTCCCCAAGCCATGAAGGATTTATAGGTTAAGACCAGCAGCGTAAATTGTGCTCAGAAGCATGTAAACAGTTAATACAAATGGGCCAGAAGAGGAATTGTATAGTCTCGTATTTCTTTGGTTGCCACATTTTGCACACCCTCAATCTGGTAAAAGGAACTACCTACCAGCAGTATCTTAGTCTTGTCTGAGCTGGGCTTCAGTTCGTTAGCGCTCATCTAGTCTGTGGTCACAGCCAGGAGCCAGTTCAGCACATCCACAGCCTCAGATGTGCTAAAGCAGAAGATGAAAAGGAGAATCAGAGCTGTGTGTCAACATCATGATGATAATGCATTCCAAAAGCTGTGGATGACTCCATTCAGTGGGTTCATGCAGATGTTGATTAGCATGGGGGCCACAAACTGGAGAATCCGTGGGGCCAAGCAATCTCACCCAGCACCAACCCTCCAAGTAGGAGTGCAACCACTGGAATACAGCGCCCCCCCCCCCCACTCCCAACACAGCCAGCCACCCCAGCCATGGTCAATGGTACAGAAGCAACTGAGAGATCACCCTGAACTTTGACTGAAACCTGTAGAATGAGTCCTGCGACCCACAGGTCCCCTTAACCAGCATGTGTAGACTTGCCTAATAGGGTTCATACTTAAAGAGGAATAGACACTGTGCAGAATACTTATTCCTCCCACCCCTTAGAAACTCGCCTGCTGTCACTGATGGCAGCCAGTGACAAGCGGGGTCCCCCAGGGCTCTGTCCTGGGGCCGATCCTGTTTAATCTTTTCATTAACGACATGGAAGAAGGGGTGAACAGTCTGCTGATCAAATTCGCAGACGACACTAAAACTGGAGCAGTGGCCACAACTGAGGAGCAAATACACCAGATCCAAAAGGATCTGGACAGACTATGGAAGTGGGCAGGAGACAACAGGATGGCGTTCAATGTGGAGAAGTGCAAGGTCTTGCACTTGGGGCATAGGAATAGCTGTCATAAGTACAGGTTAGGGGACAAGTGGCTGGAGAGCAGCACTTGTGAAAGGGACCTCGGGGTACTGGTTGACCGCAGGCTAAACATGAGTCAGCAGTGTGATGCGGTGGTCAAGAGGACGAATGCCACCCTTGGTTGCATAGCCAGAAGTGTGGCTTCTAGATCAAGAGAGGTATTACTACCACTCTACATGACTCTGGTGTGCCCGCAACTGGAGTATTGTGTTCAGTTTTGGGCCCCTCATTACAGAAAGGATATAGCCAGGTTGGAGTCAGTGCAGCGTAGGGCCACAAGGATGGTGGCTGGTTTGCAGGGGATGCCGTATGAGGCAAGACTGAGGGAACTGGGTCTCTTCAGCCTGGAGAAGAGGAGACTCAGAGGGGATATGTTGGCAACATACAGGTATGTGAGGGGGTGTCACATGGAGATGGGGAGAGGCCTGTTCTCCCCTGCAGAGGAAGGCAGGACGCGCTCCAATGGAGCAAAGCTCAGGGAGCCAAGGTTCAATTTGGATGCCAGGAAGCACTTCCTGACAGTTAGGACCCCGAGGGCGTGGAATGGGCTTCCACGGGAGGTCGTTGAGGCCCCATCGGTGAGGGTGTTCAAAGATAGGCTGGACATGCACATGGTGGGCATGTCATGAGCGGAGCCGGCTGGTGCCGGAGGTCAGACTAGATGGCCCAGGAGGCCCCTTCTGACTCGCTCTGTTTCTATGTTTCTATGTTTCTATTTGAAACAGGTGTGTACCTCAGGAAGAAGAAACCCCATAAATAATTGTATCACCACAGCACAGCCATTATAGATCCATCTCTGGAAGTGATACCCAAGCAAGTCCTCCTACGTAGAGGGATGAGGCTATCCAAAGAAAGAACTGGAATAGCAAAGTATCTTGTGACTAAACATCCATTCCCATCTTCTAATACAGCTTCTCTCTACCTGGTGTCCTCCAGATGCATCGGACTTGACTCCCAGCATGCTTTAGCCAGCCTATCACCTCTGAAGGGCAACAGATGGTTGCTTTAATGTTATTTCTTGTGCTCTTTGGCCATTTTGGGTTGAATCACACTGAACCCCTTTTCTGATACAGGCTCTTCTGACACAGAAGTGACATGGGACTCAGCAGATGAAGGTGCCTCTGGCAGCTCTGGAAGGCAAGATCCTTCTGTGGGAGCAGGTAAGCATGATGCCGTTTACACAGGAAGCCTCCCAAATTTTGCTCCAGGCAAGGATACCCTACTAGTCCTGCAACTGAGCTAAAAATCATGAAGGCTTGCCTTTCTTCTGAACTTAGTAGATGAATCTGAGCAGAATTTCTATCTCCCCAGCCTCACAGTAGACTAAGACTACAAAACTAGGTGATAGTTCTTTACCAGTCTAGTCTGCAACCCCAGAAAGGCAAAACTGACCATACTTCAGGGCTTGTCAGATTACATAAGGCTTCTGCTGGCTTTAGCTCCTTACTGAGACAACATCCTCCTTACTGGGCCTGTAGGAGAGAATTTGAGTCAACAGGACTCACTGGGGGCTATCCGAAGTCCTGTTTTCCTCTTGCATTATTCTTGTTGCCATTAGTTGTTACCAGCTTTCCCATAAGCCTCAAGAGGACAACCAAAGGGGCTGATGGTATTGGACTATATCAGCATCTGGAGGAACACAAGTGCCCCATCCCCGAGGTCAACAGTACTAAGCGAGATGGACCTGAGTCTGTGTAAGACAGCTTCCTCGGACAGTGCTGAGTGCATCTATTCCTCTGCAGCCTAGATGAGGTAGTGCAATATTTATACTAGACCAGGCCTAGCGTGCGTGTAAAAACCTAGGAAGAGCTCTGTTGGATCAGACCCAAGGCCTGTTGAGTCCAGCATTCTTTTCCTGCACTGGTCAGCCAGATACCAATGGAAGAGCCACCAGCAGGACATGAGTTCAGGGGTATCCTCCCACTTATGTTCCCCAGCCAGGGCTGTACACAGGCATACTGCTACCAATGCTGCTCTGTATAATAGACAGAGATCAAGACCAGCTGCCATTCATAGCCTTCTCTTCTATGAATTTATCCAATCCCCTTTTACAGGCACCCAAGTTGCCAGTCATCACTGCACCCAGCATCAGTGAGTTCCACAGTTTAACCATATGTTGCACAAGGAAGTCCTTCCTTTGGTTTGTTCCGAATCTCCCACCACTTGGTTTCATGGGATAATCCCAGGAAGCTGAATGGTAGCACGAGGGAGGGAGAAAAATGCTTCCTGTCCACACTACACCTAATCCTGACCATGTCCCCTCCCCTTGCTTGTCCATTTTCTTCTCAAATGAGGCTTTTCAAAAAGCCTCAAATATTGGAACCATATTGGAAATGGAACAGAGATGGGAGTTGGAACAAATATTGGAACAGAGATGGGAGTTGCTCTAAGCCCTTGATCATTTTGGAAACAAAGAGAGCTGTGTTGGCTATGAGATTGAAACAACCTCACATTTTTAGGGTTTTGCAAGCTTTTGAGATCTCTAAATCTGTTTATCAGGCAAGGTGTCACAACAAGCAGATTAGTGGGGGAGAAATAGTAGCCAGGGAAAGCTAATTGGATGCTGCAGTCAGGATACCTGCCTAGTCTTTGGACCTGTTCAGGTGTTCAGTGCTAAACCTGTGGAGAGAGAGGTCCATCCAGGCCTCCTATACATCCATCCTCTATGTCAGTGGGGAATATCGGCAACAAAAGCAAAGCTTTTAGACAGATATTTAGACAGATGCAAATACAAAGATCCACATAAGATCCACATAACTGGGAGCCCTGCCATATCACAGTTCCTGATCCTGTTGCGCATATAAGGAAATGTTCGCATCTCTTCTGCAGGTTTCCTCTGCAGGGCTGGTTGGGCGCAGAGAAGCAAGGGTGGAGTTCTTCCTATCTCAGGAGTACAGAGAGGTTTTCACAGTGGGGGCTGGAATCTGCCCAGGCACACCATGGGCTGAATGTTATCAGGTGCTGTGGTCCCGTCCCATGATGTGACCCCCCCCCTTTTTTTTTTCTTTGTGATTGAAGGAGGCAAAGAACTGTGCTTTATCTGGAGATAACTCCAGAGTATCTCCACAGGAGATGCCCTCCAGGGGCTCTGCTCCAGAGGCCTGGCTTGGATCCTGAGCCTCTGGAAGTACGCCAGTAGGCTGTGTGTTCCAGACTTAGGGGTTCTGGGGGCTGGATCTGGCTCACGCGCTGGAGGCTCTGCTCTATATGATTTTGAAAACAGCACCGGAACAGGACCTTAAGAAGATATGGATAAGGAAACGTGGCTTTCTGAAGTTTGGTGATCAGATGTATACAAGTGTATTGTGAATGCGGTCCCAAGTCCAAGAAAGGATTGTGTAAATTTTGTGAACAAGTTTTTTCTTACAATAAATGCTTGGCTGTGTCTTTTTGTTTCTTGCTTCTTGCATGCTGGTATAGGCTGCCAATTTTCTTTTCTCTCTGGCAGCTGGCAGCTGTGGAGTAACATCTGTCCTGGCGATGCATGAAAGGACCCCCGTCAGAACTGAGGAGTCCTTCCCGCAAAAGTACGAGGAGAGGCTTGCAGGAGCCGAGGGGGTCCAGACCCATCTGGGGGCCGCCAGCCGGGACAGTGCCTACTTGTGCACCCAGTGCGGGAAAGGGTTCCGGTGGCCCTCAGCACTGGCCGTGCACGAAAGGACTCACACGGGAGAGAAGCACCACCGCTGCAACGAGTGCGGGAAGTGCTTCGGTCAGCGTGGGCACCTGACGGTGCACCGCAGGATCCACTCGGGGGAGAAGCCGTACGCCTGCCCGCAATGTGGGAAACAGTTTGTCGATTCCTCGCACCTCACCAAGCACCAAAGGACCCACCTGGGGGACAGGCCGCACCACTGTGCCGCGTGTGGACGGAGGTGTGCGAACAAACGGTCGCTGGTGCAGCACCAGAGGATCCACAGCAAGGAGAAGGCTTAGGATCCGGGTGCTTGTGGCCTGCTCGGGGAATGCTTGGACCTGGTTGTGATGTTTAGGCTCGGAGCTCCCCGATCCTGGTTCCATTCTGATGCGCTGAACTGCGACTCCTTTCATTCCCCTGCTAAAGGGGAATGATGGAGGTTGCAGTACACTGGAGGGCTCCAGTGTTGGGGGATCTGATCTACCTGAGAGGAAGGGAGCTACTGCTCTCATTATGAGCCCTTTATTCCCCCGTGGCAGGCAGATGGAGGGGGAGCTTGCTGGAAGGGAGGAGTCCCCCTTGGCCTTCACAACCCCAGCAGCCACCTGCCCCTCCTCCCTCTTATCTAATGGGATGCTTCCAGCTGGAGAGTCAACGGGGCCATTCACAGAATTCTTCAGCAGGCTCCAGAAGCTGGGTTCTTCAGCTCGCCACCCTTCGTTCCTCCCACCTTTTCTCGTACCACGGAAAACCCATTCAGAAACCAAAAACAGAACCCCACACAATGGATTCTGATTGCTAAGCACTAGAAACCTTTCATCTGCCCCCACCTCGGTCCCTTTGGTCATTGTGTTCCCAGTAGTGCTTCTCTGAAGTAGCAGGTTCTCTGCCTCCTATTTCCAAAGTGGTAATTGTTGTCCATGACTGAGCCGTGTGATGGGAACATGAGTGCTTTGGGGCCTCCCTGATGCTCACCTGCGGTCAGTTCTGGCATGAAGGGTCAGCCTGGGCAGGCACCTACTGAGGGCCCACCCCCCTCCGGGGTGCCACTGGCAAGATCACCCTGCAGTGAGTTCTCTCCATGATTGCAACTGGCTTGTTTCCCTGCTTCTTGTTCTGACCCAGTTCGTGGTGGTGGTGCTGGTGAGAAGAAAGGACCGTCGATCCCACAGCCTGCTTGCTTACTGGCTCTTTGCGTGTCAAGCAAGCAAGTAGTAGTGATGATGATGAGGAGGAGGAGGAGGCAATGGTGGGGAAAAGGTGGGCATGCTGAGAAAGGGCTTCCATTGAGGGTGCCTCACTCAACAGCCCTCAAAAATCCGGAGCTGCCGTGGGTACAGCTAGGATGGAACTAGGCTCTCTGCCTCCCACAGCCTCCACCTTCATTCTGGGGAGCAGGATCCACAAATTTTAAAGCCTATTCACTGCATCAGTTTTCCAAATGGACAGTGGCATAAAAACTGCTGTTCAGTGAGACTGGGAAGGAAGGCTGGAAGTCTGTAAGTGTTGGTATGTGGGTGGCAGAATACCACCCCTATACTCTGAATTTTTTTCCACTGGGTGAAAGAGAGGGGACACAAATGTGGAAGAATGTGCAATATATGCATGTTTAGATTTTATAAAAGACCTACAGCTCCCAGCATTCTCCACTCAGTATGTCTGGATGGGGATTGCTGGGAACTGTAGGATTTCTTTCTGTCTAAACATGCAAAGGATTGTGTGCTAAGGACACAATGATACTTTAAAGACCAACACATACATCTGACATAATTGGATTTTGCCCACATATACGCACACCCCTACCTGACTATACTATAGACTAGACTGGACATTTGTTGGCATTTAAAGTGTCTCACAGGTTTCATGGTTTTGACTATCACAACAGATTAATACAACTACTCTTTGAAATAGATTCTACGTACTTCTCCAGTTCCTTTCAAAAATTTGAGATAAGCTGCTCTGCATGACATGAGGATTCTGATCTATGTCATTAAGTCTGAGGAATCGGGCAGTGTGCTCAATATTCAGACTAATTAATTCAGAGTAAAAGTGTTTGAGTCCTGTGTGTATACATATGGAGACATCTGTACTGTTATTTTGCACTGAGACCACTTTGAAAACACCCTCGTCACCTTCATACATCCTCCTCCATGGGCTCCAAAGAAGGCAGTCTTGCAAGTTTGCAATGGCAGCCAGGTATGTTCTTTTCCGAGTGGCTGGCATCTTGGTTGTCACCTGAAACCTCCCCCATTCTTGGAACACCCCTTCCCCCCCCCCACCCAATACAGTCATTAAAAAGCAGATAGATGAGTAAGCAGGCATGCTTTTTTAAAAGGGGCTTCCCCAGCTCTGAGAGGGATGGTGTGGAGATCTGATCAGAGTAAAAGACTTCATGAATAATGGTGAAAGTGAGCGGGCCTGGCTGTACAAGATGTTTCCAACTAAGGCTTAGTTGTGGTGCAAACCTACTATCATCATTGGCTGGAAGCGTTGGAATTTTAAAAACATTTATTTGTACTGCATTCTCAGAATGTTGACAGGGTGGAGCAAGTGCTTAATGCTTAAAACTAATTTTTTAAGCATTAGTGAATTGGAGCCCTGCCATCAGCCCTGAAAGAAGACACACTTCTTAATTCTAGGGGTGGAAAGAGGCCAGATACAAAAGACCTACAAAGACCCACATTCAGAAGTTGTTTACCACTGAATACCATCTGTTGGGAGATAACAGAATGGGCATTGCATTTGTGCCGTACTTTGGGATTTGGCCACCATTTTAAGTTCCCACGATGCCCCAGAGATACAGCATGTCAGGGCATCATGGGAAATTATAATGGAGGCTAGAATGGTGCTGCTTGGAGTGCTTGGCAAGGAGAAAAAGGTTAGAGAGAGGCCAAAAGCGGGAATCAGCCATGGGCCCTGATAGCTGCCTAGGAAGGCTGGTAATTGAACCAATGCCAGGCCTGTTCTTTCTCCATGTCAAGTGGGAAGTGAATACATTTGCCGGGACAACTAGAATAACATCTGCCACTACATTCATATTTAGCTGGAAAGAAAACAGTTCTCATGAATCAGCATGTTGCTAATATAGACCTTTCCCTTTGGTCGGACTCAACAAAAAGGGCAAGGTGGGAAGTGCTAGAAGAGTTTCCTCTCATTTCTAACTTATATAGTGCATTTTAAGCATGTTCAAGGGTTGTCTAATGTTTGTCAAGAAATTAAGCAGTGGCCCTTGCAACCGATTCAATCACATTTCAATAACGTCTTCTGTACAGGTGATATTTTTAAAAGTAGTTAACAAAACAAGAGTTCGTTTTAACATGGACAGAGCAACACGGAACCTGCCTCGCTGGATCACACACAGCTTGCTGGGGCAGGCAGGTCCCTTTCAGCAGTTTACATGTAACCATGAAGATGGCGGGTCTCCCCTTTTGTTTTTTTGCCCCTCTCTTTTGCATCTAGTAAGCAGAGGTAAACTGAGCATGCTGGGCGTTCTAGGACTTATTTCTGGACCTTTGGCCCACCTCTGCTCCACAAAATAGTCCATTGCTTTGTGAAAACCACGACAAGTCTGATCTGGACATGCAGCAGGAGGAGCTGATAGTACCCTGCAATGACAGAATGGACTGCACCTCTTGAGACTCCTAGGGTGCAGCAGGATGTTGTTTTGAATGCCTTCCTGCATTACTCCCGGCAAAATGCTACATCAGTCCAGCAGTCTAGAACTAGAACCTTTCTCACTCTTGTGCTGTTTTTCGTCGTGCATACATGGTTTTTCCTCTGCCTTTTAATTTACAGGGAAGGACCAACCCAAAACATTTTGATTGTGGAGGCAAAGGACACGATGATGACGGTATTGGATGGTCTCTACTAGAAGAATGACAAGGCAGATACTAAGATCCAACAGGTAGTGTAGGGAACTTTCCCAGTGTCCAAAAGCCGGGGTAGTTTCTTGGAGCCATGCCGAGGCCTTCTGGCACTCAGCCTGTTGGGAAGAGCAGCAGAGATAATTGCCTTGGAGCTGCCTTTCTCAATCATTCAGGAGATAACAGCTGCTTTTGCAGTGAAAACAAAGTTTTTTCCTTTACTGAAACAGCTTCGAGCCCCCGCACCCCACTCCCCACCACCTCATCTCCTAGGAAGAGGGAGTTAGAGTCTGTGCCCTGGCAGCTTCTGAAACAGGGGAAAGAAGTACTTTATTAAAATCCACAGCAAGAGGCATTGCTTTTGTTCTTGGCCTGAGGAGAGGATTTGAGACATTGCTCACCCAGGCAACTTCGGAGGCCCAGGAAGCATCCTCTGGCCTATTCATGGAACCAGTATGACTACACAGGAGAGGGCTGTAAGTGGCTTTTGCTTGATTATATTCTGCATCCATATGTCATCACTGTATCCAATAAACCATATATCACCTTTGGTACTTGGCTTCATTTCTTCCTAAGTATCCTCAAATGTAAACCAAGGCGCCTTGGCTGGACCAGGGCCCTGGGGTGAAAACTTGGCCATTTCCCATGCCATATACACAGACAGACTGGACTGCTGGTTGGACTTTCTTCAGTACTGGCAACGGGACAGTATCCTCTGCCACACCTGAAGGTAATTGGCTATCTGAGGGGTGCTTGGTACCACCCAGCATCAGTTGCTTGCCACCTCCAAGCATCTGCCGCCAGAGGTCACCCTCTCGCTCTGCCTAATGGGATGGCCAGCCTCACATGCTATCCCGCACTTCCAGTCCATTTGCCCATGGCAGCATCCTAGCAGTGCCTTTCCTTCCACGTTCTGCAGCGCACACAGCACGAAACTGCGTGGACACTGCTGCATCTTGTTGCACTGAATTCCACGGTGCATGAAGAACGGCTTCATGTTTGTTGGTTCTAAGCTTCCTGTCAGGGGATGCCATTCAGTGGCCCTGAATTCTAATACTGCAGCAAAGAGTAGGAAGGCCTTGGCAATTATAGGCAGCCTATAAATACATGTAAATAGATAAGTAAACCATGTGTTGTTTGGATAAGCATCAGACTTTCTTTCCAGAGATGCTAGCGAGTCAGGGGAGTTGTGGAAGTATTGCTGATAGCAACGGGTGCAAGAGCAGCTCTGATCATAATGAGATTTTGATTGAAAAAAAATTACAAGCAGTGATAAACAGAGCTGTGTTTGGAGAGGACCTATGGCAGTGATGGCGAACCTTTTAGAGACCGAGTGCCCAAACTGCAACCCAAAACCCACTAATTTATTGCAAAGTGCCAAGACTACAATAAAACCTGAAAAATGAGATTTTAGTTTAGAAAAAACTCACAGCCAGTCCAAGAAAAAAAAAATCCTTGGCAGCACACTGATGGGCGATGCAAAAGCTCGGACGAGTTGCAGCTAATGAGTCGTGGCTTGTGACATCATCACCTGCCGACGCTACTTTCTGAGCATGCGCATGGCCCCTGTGTGCGCAGTTATCTGATGCTCAGCTGCTGGAAAGACTTGACTTGCGTGCTGACATAGAGGGCCCTGCATGCCCGCTGTGGCGGGTGTGCCAAAGGATCACAACCACTGCACTAACCCTACCGTGGTGCACTCCCCCAACCCTAATATAGGGGTAAAATACCATTGGAAGGGGCGATTTTGAAAAGGCCTTCCTTGAGTAGCTTTTTCTGCACAGCTCAATATTTCTGCCCATTCTAAACACATTCCAACCATCAAATTCATGCCAGGACACCTCATTTTTCTAACTCTAACCCTAGCCTGGTGCACAACCCTAACCCTAATATAGGGCAAAAGTTCAATTGAAAATAATGCGATTTTGAAAAGGCCTTCCTTGAGTAGCTTTTTCTGCACGGCTCATCATTTCTATGCATGCTAAACACATTCCAAGCATCATAATCATGCCAGGACATCTTGTTTTTCTATCCCTAACCCAGTGATGGGTTTAGAGACCAAGTGCCCAAACTGCAACCCAAAACCCACTTAATTATTGCAAATGCCAACACTGCAATCAAACCTGAAAACTGAGGTTTTACTTTAGAAAAAAGAACTCACAGCCAGTCCAAGAAATAAATATATGGCAATGCACTGACTGGCCAGGCGAAGGTTTGGACCAATAGTGGCTAATGAGTTGCGGCTCATGACGTCATTGCCTGGTGCTGCTACTCCTTTCCGAGCATGCGCATGGCCCCTATTCGCGCTGTTATCTGATGCTCAGCTGCTGGGGCGACTTGGCTCACATGCTGACAGAGAGGGCTCTGCATGCCGGCTGTGGCATGCATGCCATAGGTTCACCACCACTGCTAGGGTTTGGCTGCAGAGCACTTACTTGCATGCAAAAGTTCCCCGCCTAGATTCCTGGCATCTTCAAGGATGCTTCCAGACAGAGGAGTCCTGGTGTTACCGTTCTATTTTATTCTTCCTGAGTATATTTTTCATTCCACAGGAAGGAATGCAGCTGTGGGAAAGCACCAGAAGTTTAAAAGTAGCAGGTGATGACCTCTGGACCCTCCCATAAAATTCCATTAATGAGGCAGCGCAAAGGTCTAATAAAAGCCTCACTTTAAGCATCTCCAGTTGAGCTGGCAAAGTTTCCTGCCTGAAACCCTGCAAAGTTGCTGTTTGGCCAGGCCGTACTGAGCCCCAGGAGAGAAGGCCTCTTCTTACAGTGGTACCAAACTGGTTTCTGGTCTAATCCCGCTCTGTGGGAAGTGACTTCTCACCATTCTGGCCCAGTCTGCTGTGAAGCAACAGGGTTTGTCAAAGTGCTGTCCCTCCTTTGGAGCACATTTCCCACAGGGCCGATTTTCCGCCTCTCCTGAGATGAGCCAGGCAGAGATTCTGCCCCACGGGTCAGAAAAAGCCAAGATCCTTCGCACCTCGACGTCCCCTGGCTCTAAGGTGGTGGTGGGGACAACCGCAGGCTTCCCTGGACTCCCAGTCCAAGGCTCCCTAGATGGACACATCCCCTTCCTGTCCCCACTCCCTTGCTCCCAATCTCCAGCTGGTGGTTTCCCAACTTTTGCAAAGTCTTGGGCCAAATGCCTCTCTTGTGGCATTGTTATCAGTTGTAAGAGCCTCAAACTAAAGCGGGCTGGAATTTTTCCTTGCCCCTTTGGCCTCAGCTCCTTCCAAGAGATTCTCTGACATTGAATTCAACCCTTGGGCTGAAAGAGATCCAGAGCCCCTGCTCAAAGGGACCAGCTTGTCTTCGGGTAACACTGAGACCAGGGGACAGGAAATTGCTGGCAGTACAAAAGCTTTGCCAAGCAGGGTAGTGAAAGGAGCGAGGGAAAGCCAGCCAAATTGTCCGAAGGCTATCAACTTCCTTGGACTGGCAGAGAATACTGAGGGGCTGGGACAGCCACGGAAATTTGCAAACATTTAAATGACCAACTCAGAGTGTACACTGGAATTCAGCATCCTAGTCAAGGACACCCTCCTCTACTGAGGGAGAAAAGACAATGTTTGTGACATTTCCTCTTCCATGAATAGACGATGCAATCAAGTTACAGCACTTCAATTCAGATGGCTCCTAGTATGAGATCCTTCAGAAACTGAGAAAAATCTCCCTTCTATTCTCCATCATTGCAATGTTGAGAGACCACTGCACTGCAAACTTCTAGAGTTCTGTTGTGGTGGTAATTAACACTGATTGGAATTGAATTTGCATAGCTGAGCTTAGCCTGAAAAGTAACCCTGTCAGCAATTTCTTCCCCTCTACTAATGTAAAAGAACTGTCATGATAAATCCAGTACTCCTTTCTTAAGACCCCTCCCCACCCTAGAAGGTGTTTTGGGCTTAAACATATTAAGATTGTTCTAGCCTAGCTGCTGAGACTTTTAATGATATGCCTACAGGGAGTGTAGCATTAGTTTTAAAAAAGGAAAAAGGGGAAAAAACAGAGAGCACCATAAAGTGAGATGTTTAATTTTCTTCCAAATTAATCCAAACAAACAAGTGACAGTAAAATCCATTCTCAGTGTGCCTTTTTTAAAAAGAAATAATTTGACCGGACCTCTCCTGAGATGTAAATTCTAGTCCGATAGGTAACAAAGAGGAACAAGAGCTACCTCAACTCAAATTGAGGGTTGTGACTGAATGTGGGACTGGTTGGCAGCAGTTTTTTTCCCTCCTTTGGGATGAGGATTTGATAGAAGCAAAAAAAAAAAAAAAACCCTCCTTCACAGTTGCAGAAACTTCACCAATGGCTATCAGTTTCCCAGTGGCTGGAACTGGAAAAAACCCTCAAAGAAAGCTAGGAAGGTTTTATGGTACTGCGTGTCCAACAAAAATATCTGTTGCCCAGGACCAGGGGTAGAGGATGGGAGGGAGCAGAACCAGTGTGTGAATTCGTGTGCACCTGTCCTGGCCCCCTAGCCTTTTATGATGGCCCCCTCAGCTATTAAAGAACCACAACTACCCGCAGAGAAGGGTTTGGCAGAAATTAGAAGTCAGGGTATGACTTGGGTCCCCCTATTTTTCTGCTGTGATTTCAACCCCAAGCAGGGGCAACTACGAAAATCTTTTATTTTATTCCTGAGGCAAGTGTTGGTAGAATATGGTGGGCTGGAGCTATGTTTGGGTCGGGGTGGTGAACCTTTCAGCTGGAGGGCCAAAGTCATTTTTGGAGAAGCTCTCGGGGCCATGTTCCAGCGGTGTGCACAGCCAACGGCAAAGAGGGCCAAAGCACCAACAATACCAGCTTGCTTGAGCTTAAACAGCTTATTGCCTTGGGAGAGGCATTTCAATAGCTCAAGTATGAGTGCAGAATTTTACTGGAGCCTGAGGGCTGGATGCGGTTTCTGAAAAACATTCAGGGGCTGCATTTAGAGGAAGGCCAAAAAATGCCAGGATGTTCTAGTGTAATGCTAAAAGCCTGAGGCATTTCAACCTTTGAGTGGGGGAAATAGGATGCAAAAACATCAAATGACTGAGTAGGGACAGAGGAGAAAGGGGGTGAGGCCTGGAGCCAACTAGTCGCCTGCGTTAGATTTGTGCCTCCCCCCTCCCCCAGTTCTGCACCCAATTTATTTTCTGGAGAGGGGTGAAGGCAATAATGCCCAGAGTTGCCACTTGTTGCATAGCTGTGCTTTTGAATGGCAAGCAATTTAAGGGGATGGCGCTTGCTCCCAGGAAATCCTCACTCCGGGCTGGTGAAACATCTCACCATTTTCTGAGCCTTCCAAAGTCCGCACAAGAACTGCAGGATGCTTGCCCCATTCTCTCAGCTCACAACAGTGGAAACATGAGCCTCTTGTGATGAACTCTTGGAGGGTCAATACCAAGATGGTAGGCGCACATGTGAGCACATGTTCAGCTTGTTCAGAGCTGAAGGAAGACCTTGGAGGGCCTCCAAAGTTGTGTGAAGTCACATGCAAGATCTCCTCCTCACTCCTTATCAGGACAGAGCAAGGTTAGTGGCGAGCATAAATTCTGGCTTGTGATCAGCATCAAGCCAAACCTGTCAACCTCTGGTGGCCACCACCCATTCCTCAAATACCTGTGAAAGGGAGGCTCTGAAGGGAGCAAGGCCTGCATCCAGCACAGACTTGTGTCTTGCAATCTCCATCACAGCGGAGTGGAAAATTGTGCTCAGCGGCTTAGCTTCATGCTCCTGCTTCCACAACGTGTACCATTTCCCCCCATGCCCCAGTGGGTTGCCACTGGATCTCCAGAGAAGCCTCACTGCCAGAGAGTGATGATCTCAGTCGGCAGCAATGCTCTTTCCAGGAAAGGAATCCCACCACCCCTGGCTAACACACTGCCAGATGCTGGAGACTGAGGTAATAACAGCGTTCTCCTCAGCATAGAATACGGGAAATGTCTGTCAGGTGGTTGAAAGAAGATCCAAGGTCTGAGCATTTTTCCAGAAGTCATTTGTGAATGCTGGAACTTTGCTACAGTTGTGCTTTCTCAGCCATAACATCAGTCCCAAGGCATCAAGGGCCGTCATGCCAACCTTGGTAACATTACACCAACATTGGTGATGCTTCGACCCACGAAACATTGCCTCCTCCCCAGTTTCTCTATAATCTGGCCAGTCCCAGATGCCAGTGAGCCTGCAACTCAGTGATCAAATTTTCTCACATCTGTCATCCGGATCTGTGGTCTTCTCTGTTTTGGCTTAGAATTCCCATCAGCCCCACCTAGCATAGCCAATGGTGAGGGCTGATGGGATTTGCAGGAGGGCTCACCCCTGCTTAATAGCCCTGAGAAAATGGTCAGACTACAAGCGCCATGAGGCTGCCTGCCTATGGTGAAAGCCGACACCCCTCCCCTCGGTGCCATTAAGACAGAACGGTAGCTTGGCCGGGATGTGCATGACTGTTTATTGAAAGTAGAATTAAATTGTAACTTGGCGTTGAGCTAATATAAATTCAGCATCAAGAGAAATTAACTCCGGGACCTCTATGGACTGTGCAAATCAAAATCTATTTGCATATACTGAGTGGGTTACATAAATTTTTCAGCTGCACGTGTACTTGGAAAGGGCCAAAGGGCTGTGCTTTGGATCCTGCCCATCTCCTCTCTAGGTACAATGCCAGGCTCCCACGTCCATTTAGCAAACAACACTTGATGCTTTGTAGCCTCACTTCCCTTCAAAAATGAAAGGTAAGGATGCCGAATTCCGCACTCCAGACTAAATTCCGTGCTTGCAGAGTCACATAAAGCAGCCTTCCCCACGCTGACGCTCTCCAAAGGTGCTGGACTACAGCTCCCATAATTCCCAGGCAGCATGGCCATTGGAGGTTGTGAAAACTGATGTAGAGTATTGCAAGACCAACAAAAGGCAAACCATGCTCTATAAAACGGACAGGCTGAAAGCAGATCTCCCAGTATTTTGGACTTCAGCTCTCAGCATCCCCGATCACTGGCCATGCTGGCAGCTGCTTCTCGGATTCGAAGTCCACATACTGAACTGCAGAAGTCCTGCTTTATAAAATGCAGCACTAGAGCACTGAAAAACTGGCCAGACTGAAATTTCCAGAAAATATCTGCTTTACAGTGAAAGCTTTGCACAGTGGTGCTTCAGAATGGTGCCTTTCAGGTGAGTAGGACAACAACTCCCATCATCCCAAGGCAGTCTAGTCAGTAGTGATGGAATGGATATCCCAACGTATCTGGAAGGCACCAGATAAGCTTGAGGAAGGCTGGCTTAATGCTAAAAGCCAGCAGGGTACAGGGACGCAAACAGCTGCCTGAGTTGCAGTGACAAAATGGGGAGTTTGGGACAGGGTGCCGAAAGAGGAAGGCGGCCCACCCATGATTAAAAATGATCACCTTGCCCCAGGTATGGCCCTGCGCTCTGCAAACCTGTCCGTAGACTACTACGGGCATTAGGATGACTTTGATGGGTTAGGAGCACGAACGGCCATTGCGGTTTTGCGTGTCGAGCGGGCTATTTGCAGTCCCCAGGTGGCTAGAACTCCTCAAATATTCTTAGGTGGAGATCTTTGGGAGTTTCCCCCTTCTTCCTCTAAAAAGTTGGGCCCCTTCATAGGCAACACAGCTGTGCTGAACAGCCAGCGGCAGGGGACTCTGCCTGCTGGAGCATTTCTGCCAAAAAGGAACTCTTTCATTGCTTCTCCCCTGGCAAAGAAGCCCTGGTGACTCTTTCCCCATACACTTCAGGGGATCATCCCCCTGCCCCCTCCTGCCCTGGGCTGGAGGTGCATCAGGAAGCAACTCTTGAGAAGTCCTCTGTTGCGCTCAAGAGTCCTTTGCTAGTGTCTTGGATTTTCAGGGGAAACAGGGCTGATGTGTGCAAACGGCAGAGGGGAAGGTCCCTGAAATCAGTGGCATTGGAAGCCAGTCTGTGGGGCGGATCAGAACCCTCCAAGGCTGGCCACCCATCCCTAGCATGGATGTGTAGTGCGAATTCCTGTTGTCGGAAAATCAGGCAGCCTCAAATATCCAGATTTTTGGTCTGGCTGCCCACTGTCCCCTACCCCACTTTGTGTATTTCCCTATCAGTGCAACCAGATGCTAATAACTTTCCCATTTATCAACGTCATCATTTCTGCCCCACACACTGAAAACTGTACCAAGGTAGTTTCCGTAAAGGGCATCTCCCATTGTTCTGAAAACCATCCCTATCCCTTCCGCACCAATACAGACTGGTAATCTTTGCTAAAAAATACATTGCTTTTGTTTCACTACAAAGAAATGATCTCAGGCTGGGGAATACAGGCTGTTATGTAACAATAAACCTGACTAGTTGTCTAGTAGATCAAGCTCCTTTTCTATTAAGAGAGAGAGAGAGAAGAGAGGGAGAGGAAGAGAGAGAAAGATCCAACTGGTGCCACCACAATATTATTGGTTCAGTGTTGTTCAAGAAGTCAACTCAAGCAAGACTTGACATCGTCTCACTATGCAGTCTGGTTGTGCTGTGGATCTCCAGGTGGAACATAAAATGAGACCTGGAACTGTCCATCCTGCTTTGTACGTAAAATTTATTCTAACTAAACCATCCTCTGTGGATGCTGAGCTGAAAGAACATCAGTAATTGGCCCATTATGCCACTGCTGAGCTTGACAGTGACTTCAGGTCCACACGTTTGCCCCTGGCGAACTCTCAGCACCAGGAGACAGCGATCTCCTTCCATGGGGATGACCTCAGCTAAGTCGTGTGGGTTCTGCGATGTCGAACCAGGTGTGAGTTTTGGCCGAATTTCTTCCCACACTCAGGGCACTTGTACGGTCTCTCTCCTGTGTGGGTGATCTGGTGTCGTATGAGATCGGAACTCCATCGGAACTTCTTTCCGCACTGGCTGCATCCGTAAGGGCGATCTCTCGCATGGGACATGCGGTGTCTGGTCAGCTCAGAGCTCTGGTAAAAGCTCCGGCTGCACTGTGCACACCGAAATGGTCGCTCCGAGGCGTGGGTCCTTTGATGCCGCGTCAGCTGGGAGGTATGACCGAAACGCTTGCCGCACTGAGGGCACTGGTGCGGCTTTTCCCCTGTATGGATCCTCTGGTGGGTGAGCAGGTGCGAGTTACGGCTAAAGGTTTTCCCACATTCGGAGCACCGGTGGAGGGGCTTCCCTGCTGGCGGTGGGACTCGGATGGGACTGAGGCGTGTGGCCGGATTCTCCCCCAGATCACCGCATCTCTCCTCATGCTGCTGACCAGCTCGCTCCCCGCAATTCTCAGCCAGCCCATTCTCCTGGGAATTCCCAGAATTAATTCCCACTTCCATAGGACCTCCCTGCAAGGGGTTCGCCTCTTGGGTCCCATTGGACATCAGGGTACCTGGTGAGAAGAGAGAAAGAGAAGCACTGTGTAGGGTTTATCAGTACAGTCCTCTGGTGTCTATGCAGGCCAGGGTGACACCCGGTAGCTGTCAACATGGAGACAGAGAAATGTGCAGCGATGCTCTCTCTACCAGGGATGGAGCCTATTTTCTGGCTCCAGTCCTTGGTGAATTCATATCGTTGCATTTCAGGGATATCAAGCCAAAAGGTTGTGTGCAAATTGCTAAGACTCCCCTTCTTTGGGGTTCTGTGCTGCCCATCAGGCCTTTAGAAAGTGGATCCGAAGGTCAAGCTAAACCAGATACTGATCAAGTGACGACCAGCTGTGTGAATGGCTTTTAAGCTGAAGTAAACTGAAGGTGTGTGGCAAGCATCCTGATCACTACTTCCCTTGCACCTGCTTTGTTCATTGAAAAAAGCTCCAATGTCCTTTACTGCAATCCATTTTAGTGAAATAAAATTATTCTGCTATAATTCCCCCTTTCCCTCCATGCATTCACCCATTTTCTCCTCATTTCCAAGGAGATAATGAGAATGATGCGCAAAGTGCTTCGCCAATAGGAACAACGGAGTGATGATGCGTGTTGCCAGAGAGAGCAGTGGGTAGCAGCAATCAAGCAGAAGCTTAGAGCAGCCCCTTCTGTTGCTGCTTTCCATGGGACTCTGATATTTGCTCTCTACTGATGGTAAAATGGAACTCCCAAGTCCAGAAGTAACGAAAAGCCATAGTGAAATATTGAACACTTAGAACAAGCTGTTGAACATACTGTGCTGGAACACCAAAACTGGGTTTCAACAACACAACAGTCCAACCAGGGTAAAAATTCACTGTGGCTTCTTATGACATGCATATTCAGCCACAGTTTAATTTTAAGAAAAGGTACTCAAGTTTGTTTGTTTTCTTCTTTCTACCTCACCCCATTTATTTATTTAAAACTTTTCTATACCATCCATACTTAGATGTCTTGGGACGGTTTACAACGAATTAATCCCAAAAATAAAGCTTTTGTGCTGCCTTTTAAGACTATACTGGCAGTCAGGAACTGTGCTGTTTTGATTGATCTTAAGTAAGTCTCACATCTTTTTTGGCTCAAGAGTGGGATTAAAACGCTTTAAATAAATATGCGCATAAAAACAAATATAACAGGTTTGGTTCTATTCCCGCCTCCAGCTTCAGCAGACTGTAATCCCTTGTGAAAATGAAATGGGGAAGAATTTTGGGGAGGTAGGAAGCAAAATCGAAGGACTTTTTATAATTAGTTTGCTTATAATTAGATAAGATTGTCCCAGTGCAGGTTTTCATAATATCTTTTTCACACTTAAAAAATAGAAGTGGTCTTCTTCCCCCACTGAACAGGGTTGTGACTTGGTTCACACACCAGTGTGGTAATTCCTGACTTTTTAACCTAGAAATTTCCAGGGATGAGCAGAGCATGCAAGCCTTTCCCAATTTCAGTGAAAAATCCAGGAAATGGATCTTTCCAGGAAACCCATGGATTGTTTTGTGACGTTTAGAGCTTAAACCATACAGAGTTAACACAGCATCTGCCCATGATTTGCTGCTGAGTTAACTCTGATCTATTTAACCCGGAAATAACCCAGAGTTTCAGTGTTTGGATGTCACAAAGCAACACAGGAATGGGTTGTTCCAGGTTAAATGACATTGGAATTGGCTCCTGTGCAGCTCACATAGTTCACTAGCCACAGACAATTCCTGGGCCAAACACCATGATGTGCAAACTGTTCACAGTCATCATCTCATGTTCCCAGAGGCATTGTGACTAGAGATTCAAAACATGTGGCAGCTGATGGCAGGGCAAGAGCCCTGCATGACTTGACTTTTTTAACACTGCAAAAAAGGAAAGGAAAGAAGAAAAAGAGTGAAAAGAGGGGCAAAGCTGTATCTCCTCTTCGGATTGCAAATAAAACAAACTTTTTCCCCAGTCACTGGAAAGGGATTTCCAGATACACCATCTCCTTGCAATTCAGCCTAACTTGAAGTAAGACCAATGTTGTGGATGAATGGCTCACAAAATCTGCCCCAGGAAATGATCACTGGTTTCTTCCACTAATTCCCCAGGACAGGAAAATATTCCTCAAACTTCTACTGCCCTAAAGCCTCACAAAATGAATTTATTTATCTGAAGTATTTGATGCAACTTCTCAGCCCCAAAGGCTCCCAAGGATGGTTTGCATATAATCAGTAAAACAAAGTATCTCCAGCCTACACTCATGATCTGAAAAGAAAAGACACTTGAGGAAAAAGGAAGGTCTTTTTATTTAAATCAGATCAGCCGCTCTTCTTCTTACCTGGTTCTTGAAGGCCTCGCGGTTCCTGTTTGGGGATGCACGGCATCTTGAGAGCAGGGCCTGGGGCAGGCTGGTTTAGTGTCCCTTCTGCCAAGGATATGCAGTCAGGATGGGGCAGGAGCGGGGCAGAAGGCTCCCACGGAGCTCCAGGCAAAAGCATCTGCTGGGGGCTTACCTGCTCAACTTTGACCCGCACTGTAACCTGACAATGTGGGACAACAGGGTGTTACAAGACAGGTAGGAGTCTCAGAGAAGCACACAGTTTCCTTTCCAAGCCCTACACCCAAAGGACACCCCGTGCCCCCCAAAAGGCTTTCTGCAGTGCCCATTCCTAATACCCTGTCATGCAGACACGAGAAGCTAAGCCCAGAGGTCCTCCTGGTCCAGCAACCAGCTTCCCAATCAGATTCCTCCAAGAAGGAAGTCAGCAGCGCTTCCCAGCAGCTGTATTCAGCAGCACCCGGCCTCTGCAGCTGAAGTGAGAGGCTGCAGCAGCAGCTGGAGTGGACGACGACCGAGGAGACCCAGGTTCTGGCACTCACTTAGCCATGGAACTTGCTGGGTGACCTTGGGCCAGTCACTCGGTCACAACTGAACCCACCTCGCAGGGCTCTTTTGAGGATGTGGAGGAGAGGAGGAGGAGGAGTATCTAAACCACCTTACATACACACTATAAATGTAACTTATAATGTAAACACACAATAGGAATGTACTGATAAATACATGAATATAGCTATTGTAGCTAATATTAATTGACAGAATTATCCTCCATAGATTTCTCTGAACACCACTTAGGATGGTGGGCAACCTCACATGTTGTAGCAGTGAGTTCAACCAGTTAATTGGTGCTATTAGGTGAAGTTACATTTCCTCTAGATTCTCCTGAATCTTCTGTCAACATATCATGGCAGTGATATACCTGGAATGAGGAAAGTTCCAGGCTCAATTCCCTGCATCTCCAGGGATGAAAGGACCCTCCTTCAAAGCTTGTTAACGGACTTATTGCCAGTTGCAGGAGTCAGTTAACAAGCAAACTCTGGTAATTTTCTCTCATCCTCCACCGAACAAGGCAATTTTATACATTAGTCTTCTCCAAATTGCCACCCTCTAGAAATAACAGATTTCAATTCCCATCAACCTCAGCCAACACAGCCAAATGTCAGGCATGCTGGAGTTGTTGACTAGAACATCTGGGAGGCACCATGGTGGGAAAAACTACAAACTAATATACCTGCACATTCTTCTATCCCTTTTCTCAACTTCACCCTTCACTGCATGCTTCTTAGGACAGGCACTTGGCTGTTTTTAAATCTGTGAGGTACTGTGTACGTTTTGGGTGCATTTCTATAAAAAGGCTATGATGAAGTCTCTGAGAAGGTTATCTACTGGGAAAGGATGCTAAAGGGTCAGTGGCGGGTAGTTCTCCCATCCCCATGCGATTTACTTCTCCCTTATACCACGGGCCAGAAAGAAAGACACCCTCACCTGCTGCTCCCACATCCCTGCCTCTCGCCGTCCCATGTGGTAGCCCTCCACCAAGGCTACAGCCTGAGCACATGTTTCCGGGCCTCGTTCCCACACCCAGCTCTGGACGTCCTGGGGCAAGATGGTCAGGAATTGCTCCAAGATCAGCAGCTCCAGTATTTGCTCCTTCGTGCGGCTCTCCGGCTTCAGCCAGCGACGGCACAGTTCCCGGAGCCTCCGGCATGCCTCCCGCGGGCCTTCCGAGTCCTGGTAACGGAACTGCCGGAAGCGCTGGCGCTGCATTTCAACGCTGGCACCGGCCTCCCCCCGCAGGCTGGAAGATTTGGCCTTCCGGTGGTCGCTCCGGCTGCTCCGAGCATCCAGGCCATTGTGGGGGGGCTGGCCTTTCCCACTGAGGGCCGGCATAAGGCGGGTCATCCACTCCCCTCGGGGCCACTGGCAGGTCTCCGCCGCCCGCTCGAAGGATGACAAGTAGGCCTCAATGTCATCCACAGGGGCAAGTTCAGGGAGCTGGAGGTTGCCCCAGGCAGGGGGTGGGGGTGGGACGGGCACCGGGGCGGGCACCACTTCTGCAGGCGCCCGCAGCGACTGCACCATCTCCTGGCACTGCACCTCCCACAGCTGCGGCATCGGGTCGCTCCTCACCTGCGGAGGGGTAGCCCACCGCAGCAGGTCACTGATCGTGCCAGCCTGAACGACGAGCGGGGCCTTCCCTGCAGCGTCCCATTCCCACCCCGCCTCTGGGCACGGCGGTCCAGGCTCCTCCATCTTCACCCTTGGAGGCATGGTTTCTTCCAAAGGGTACAAAAAATGGAGGCCTAATGCTGGCGGGGGCACTTCCTGTGTGGTGGCCATTGCGTTCCGCCCTCTAAGGCAGGCGATCCTTGGCTCTTCAACTGGCCAGTTGACAAGGGGCAGAATCGCCTGTGGAGACTTGGCTCAACTGGGAAGCAGCCCTTGATGCGGTACGCAGTCTCAGTGGGCCTGATGGGGCATGAAATAGCCCAGCAGGCCTGGAGGGTGGCTCAGAAACGTCTCCTACAACCAACGAAGGGATGATTGAGGAAGAGGACTCCCCTCTGATGCAGAAAGGGAAAAAAAGCATTGAGAAGTACACTCATAAGAAGCATGTCCGTACCAAGCATGTCTTGTTAACGGCTATCTGCACTCCCACTGTGCCAGGACCCTGATTGTTCACCCATTCCTAGCTCAGGCCCAGGCAATGATGGTGGTAAAAAGGAAGAACAGCCCATGCCATTGCCTACCTGCCCATGTGCTCTCCACCTGTCAAGCAAACAGGTGAAAGTAATGACGGGAAAGCAGATGAGGAGCAACATTCGGTGGTGATGGAGGCGATGAGAAAGTCGACTCACGGAGGGAGGGGGCCCACTGAGGCTGCTTAGCCCACGGGCCGGCAAAACCTGCAGCCAGCACTGAGGGGTGGTTTGGTGCCAAACTGCCCCCTGATGATCTGGGGTAACTTGGGACTGCTTCCCTAGGAATGCTTAAGAGATATTATGGATATACAGAGCAGGATGTAAATATATCTGCAGGACAGCAGTGAACATAAAAAGGGATCCCACTGGATCTAAGATGAGGGTGGGCAACACGCAGGCCACAAGCCAACCCCCTAGCTGCCAATTTCTCCTCAAACAATTAAAGGAAGCAAGCTGTGGTTTGCCACCAAATTTTCAGCCGCATAACAGTGGGGAAAAAGGGGAAACTCAACCTTTTTTGCTGCTGCCAGTGGCAAATTTGACAGTGACGCAGGAGGCAGCTCTCAGTATGTTCTGGTGGGAGGGGAAATTGGCCCTGGAAGCTGTCCACACCTGTTGTAATTCTTACAAGCAGGGCATGGAATAACGGCTTTCTCTAGTTGTTCTTCAGCACTCCGTGTTCATCTAAGCCAACAGCCATCATTACTACTTCTTTTGCCACAAAATTGTGCAAGTACATCATACACTATGCAGAGAAGTGCTGCCTTTGGTGAACATGCACTGACTACATCACTGCCTGTTCACCATTTCTGACTCGGGCATCTTGAATGCACTCATTCAGGTATCTTGAGCTGTCTGGCACTTATGTGTAGCTAGCAGAGATCCTTCAACAGGAATGTGGCACCCAGAATCTGAGAATCACATCCCAAAATCCCCTGCAAGGTTGCAAAGGACACTGAGGCAGTGGTGGGGAAGCACTTGGCTGGTCAGCCTTTCTTGACTACATGCCTGCAGGAGAAAGAAACTTTTTACGGCTGACCAGAGAAACTGCATGGTTGGCTTGTCTGCATGGAGAGAAATTAAGAGGTCTACAGACCAAAGGTCCATCTCTTCCCCCACAAACTAATCCGATTCCTCTGGGATGCCTACTAGCCAGAACAGTCCTCCTCTGCAATTCTGCGGCTTATCACCTCGGAACATGGCGGTCCATGATAACTAGACAAGGATAAATGCCTATCCATTTTTTTCTCTTCTTAAATTCTCTTTTAAATGTTGATGCACATGCTTATCTCTATTCACGGGCAGTGAAGTGACCAGCCTACATGCAGGCAGGCAGTTATGAGCAGACCAATGCACTTTGAAGTTGGTTCAAGTATTCAAAGTTTTGCCTTAAAGTTCCAAATCTCTGTTTGTGTGCATGTGTGTGTGAGTGAGAGAACTTCCACATGGACATATTCCAGGGACCTTTGAGTAGGTCCGACAGGGAACGAACTTCTGTCTAAAATGCAACATGGCATGTGTGAAGCGGTCTGACAATATTGCAAGGAGAATCTCTCATATTGATGAGCTACATAATGAGGAGTTGTGTGCAAGTGGATTACCTACGTCAGCACACACAAATGCAGAATCCTTCTGCTTGATGTGAGGATGGCAAGAAATCCCCCCAACACTCCCCCAAAATGTTGTAAAAGAGCTGCTCTACCACCCAGCCCCCACTGCTCTTCCATAATTGACTTCTGTCCACCCTCTTTCCTCAACTTCTTCCCCAGTTTACTGCTGCTGTCCAACAGACCGAAGATTGACTTGTTTCTCCCCCAGAGAACCCAGGAGTCCTGACTCCCAGGCTTTTCCCGCTTTTGTTCCAGGAAAGCCTCTCTCCCTCCTCTGAGAAGCAAGGAGTCAATCACAGTGTATTAGACCCCAGCTTATCCCGCTTCCTTCAAAGAACGCACAAGTCCTGGCTCCCGCCAGGCAAAGCGAGATCTCGTCCTTTCTGGAGAAGCGCTAATCCTAAACTGCAGCTATATCCCCCCATGTGGGAGCCCAGAAGTCCTGACCTGAACCGATTCCCCCCCACCCGCCGCCTCGGCAGCAAGTCCTGCCTCCAGCCTCCAAGCCCAGCTTCCTTCGAGAACCGAGGAGTTCTGCCTGCAAGCCAAGTCCTCCCCCAGGCCCGCTTCCCTACCAGAACTGCCCCGACCTATCGATCCCTTTCTTAAAGGAACCAGGTGGCCGAGCTAACGCAAGACCTCAGCGCTGCCTTCCGACCTCACTCCTCTCCCCGGGAGAACCCAGGAGTCCTGGCGCTGCCCTCCCAGCCCGCGCGGAGCCCCGCAGGACGTCCGGGCTGCAGCCGCCTCCGCGCCCCCGCCGCCTCCCAAATCGCCCGGAGTCCCGGCTGCAACTCGCGCGCTCCCCGCTCCCCCTTTGTTCGCTCTCCGCTGCGGCATCGGGGCGCCCGCCCGCCGCCCGCCCGCCCGCCCGCCAGTCGCGGCGCGCCCCGGGCCCGGCTGCGCTACCTGGGCCGGGCGGCGGCATCCAGCGCGGCTCCTCTTTCAGGGCTCCCGCGGTGGCGGCGGCGGCGGCGGCAGCGGCTGCGGCGGCTCCGCCTTGAGTCCCGCGGCGCCCATCGCGCCCTCGGCCGGCTCCCGGCCCTGTGCTGCCCGCCGCCGCGCCGCCGCCGCGCCAGCCCTCGTCGCCTCGCCTCGCCTCGCCTCGCCTTGCCCTGCCCTGGAGGTGGCCACCAGGTTGGTTCCCGGGCTGCGCCGGAGAGGCTGGGGTTAGTCCCCCCTCCGCAGGGCAGGCACTGGCTGCGATCTCTGTCACTCACCGCCGAAAGGAAGGGGAAGCCGGGTTGGGACAGCCCCTCGCCCAAAGGAGGAGGGGGGTTGAATGGAAGGGGAGGCCGGGCAGGGTTTGCAGTGCCACGATAGCTCCATGGTGGAGCCGCCGCCGCGCCGCGCCGGGCCCCGCCGCGGCCAATTCCCCCGGGAAGCGCCGGCCGGGGCCACGTCGCGCGCTTCCGCGCCGCAGGGCGCGCGGCGGCGGCTCTCCCACTTCGATGCCACTTCATTGCTTTCTTTCCCCGTTTTTAAAGAAAGGCGTCCAACTAGGTCCTTTGTGGCATTTTGGACTGCGTTGCCTCTGAGGATGTGCAGAATGCTTTTCCTTGGAAGGAAGATAGGCGGCTTTTCCCGGAAGAGCCTGAAAGTGGAAAAGTGAGGATCGAGGGCTTATCGGGTGTAAAAAGCTGGGGGGGAGGGGGGAGCAAAGAAAGAAACCTGTTCCCATCCCACCGCTAAAACTGCTCTGTTGGATAATAACGTTAGTCCTACATAGAGGAGACCCATGGAAATGAATGGAACGCGAGTCAGTCGACTAAGTTAAATTTCATTCCTATCAATAGGTTTACGTTATGTAATGCTAACACTGGATTACAGCAAGTGGAGCCCTTTGGCTAGGAGACCTTGGGAGGCCCATACTTAATAGTGTCTGATCGTGAGAAACAAAGCCTCATTCTCTTCTTTATTCAATGAATTTATTCAGTGGGTCTACTCTAAGTAGGACTAACATTTGATACAACATGTACAACAGATCTGGTCTGGATAGATCAATATTATAGACTCCTCCTATAAGGCAAGGTCTGATTTTTTTTTTAAGAAATGGCCAGAAGGACACAATGACTTGGGCAGGCTGGCTGTGCACATGCATACCTGCCCGATTCCCAAAGTGTATAGCAGAAAATGGTATCAAAACTGCCTCTTCTTATTCATGCATGACCTACTTTGCAATATGTATAGAAGCAGGTTACACTAAGTCCAAAATCCCAAAAATTCCTTTCAGAAATCTGGGAAAATGTCAAGTCAATCTCAACTATTGAAAACCTCAAAGAGTGCCATTTTACAGAAGGTAGATGCCCTGTGATGACAGCGCATCCAAGGCCCTCGCTAGATTGTGTGTGTGTGTGTGCGTGCGTGTGCGTGTGCGTTTTAATCTGGCTTCTCCAGGAAGTCAATGCAGTTGCCTGGTGGACCTCCTGGCCACCACACACTGGGGCTGCTGCAGAAAAAGGCCTCTCCCTACTACAGATGCATCAAACTCTGAATGAGGCAGTCAGAACAGTTGCCCTCCAGTGCATCTTAGCAGGCATGTGGGTATTATGATAACAGCAACACTGCTGGTGAAAACATGGAAGACCCTGTTTGTTTGGGCTTTGCATCTCTTTCCTTTGGCAAAGCACAAGGTGGAAGAGAGTCTGGTTACCTGGCAATCTGTTTGGCCCTTTGCAGGGGGAGGCTGGATTTTATGATGATTCAATCGGAAGTTCAGAAGAGGGGAGAGTGCAGCTTTTTCTAATCTGGTGCCCTCCATTTGTTGGAGTGCAAGCCCCATAATTTCATTGAGCATGCTGGGAATCTGTTCAGCCTCATAGTCCAATTAAGTAACACTTAACTAAGAATAAATAAGGAATCAGAACAGTGAAGGAAAAACAGTAAGCACTGCAAAATGAGAAAACAAAACCTAGGTTTTGGTATTTTACTGTCACTTTTTAGGTGCTTTTGATAGTTTTATGGTGGGGGGTTGTTTGTTTTAACCCTTGCTATAAATAAATACTTTTTTAGCTGCAAAACAGTTTCAAAATTTTAAAACTATTTTTCCATTCCATATTACAGAAAGGTGTATGGTTTTTATTGTATCTTGGGCCTGCTTAGGAACTGTTGTAAACTGCCCAGAGAACTTTGGCTATTGGGTGGTATAGAAGATATATAAATAAATACTGAAACGCCAATCTGCCTTCAGTCTAGGAGAGTGTTATGCCTTTACAAGGGTTCCCATGGCAATTGACAAGCATCCTGAACTGGTCAAAGGTGGGAAAGAGAAACGTCTGAAAAATGGGTTTTGTGTTTTATTGAGAGTGGCAACCCAGTGGACAAGTGGACAAGGTTAAGAGAGACAGGTTGGGTCCAAGAGGGAAAGGGCAGTCAGCTCCTAGGTTTACTTTAAGAATTTGAGAATTAATGAAGAAGGAACTAATAATTTCTGGTTTTTTGGCCAGACTGCTTTTTCTGCTGGGCTGCAGGATTGGATGTCTCCAGGTGGAGGCAGGTATTCTCCACGGCTATCAGGAAACCTGTGGTGTCAGACTCAACTTTCTTGAAATGCTTTTACCACTCTGTGGATGCGATGACAGAAACTCTTCATGTCAGGTTGTGCCGCTGAGGCTCCATCTAGCAAGAAGGGCTTCCTGGCTGTTAAAGCTTGCCACCCCACATCCCTACGCTAAAAAGCCAGTGTCATCCTTTGCAAAGGAGGGTGCAAAATTGTGCAAAATTTCCTTTAGAAATTAAACCAGCTGAACCCTTTCCCAGCTGCTCAGTCAATTTCACAACTCTTTTTTAATTCTAGGGGACCGGGGAAGTGGTCACAATTGGGAAAAAGGATAAGGAAACAGGCCTCTGTTTCTTTGTTTGTTTTCGCTTATTCCCTCTTTTTTCTTGCAAGTCATCCAAGGTTGCCTACATAATTCTCCTCTTCCTCCTCCTCTCCGTTTTATCTACACAACAGCCCTGTAAGGTTAGGTTCCCATGAGGTTAGGCTAGGCTGAATGTCAGTGGCTGGGTCGAAGTCATGCAGTGAGCTTCATGGGCAAGTGGTAGCTAGAAACTGGATCTCCCAAGTCCCTCTAACCACTACCTCCCTCTGCCGCCTCTTCTTCTGCCCATGTCCCTCTTGTGGGGGGCCCATTCACATCCCCTCATCAAGGTTGTAAAGTTGCAGGACTAGTGCTAAGGAATAGTCAAGCTATTATTGTTCTACAGAACTAATCTTTACATAGCCAAAGGCAACAGACATGAGGTCACATCTGTGGTATTTCTTCTCACACACCTTTTTGCAGTGTGCCAACAAGATGAAAGCACCAACCAGCTTTCAGTGTTCATACAGATTCCCATTTGTTGTCAGAGCAGATCGGGAACATTTTTACTCGTTTTTTAATTGGGTAGTAAGTTGCAGGAGATAAGCATGTCTATGCTACATATGTAATTCAGTTTCAAACTGCATTAACTTTTTTGGCTTCCTCTAAGGAAAGCTTTGCAAGTATTCCTTAGAGGGCTGTGTGTGGGAAGCCATGATGGTCGAACCAGATGCCATGTGCCGCAGCCATGCCAAACCAACAGCTAGATTGTTTTGGTTTGGGATGCTCCTGTGGGTGCAAGTTGCATCAACTGGCCACTAGATGGCAGGCTGAGCATGGGCAAGCAAGGAAGGCTTCCTCTGTGTCCCATCAAATACAGTAAGAAGTTTCCTGCTCAACTTGCACTTGAAACCATTGGTTAGCTTGAAGGACTGGAG
The DNA here is from genome assembly GCA_023646645.1 of Varanus salvator macromaculatus. NCBI lineage: Eukaryota > Metazoa > Chordata > Lepidosauria > Squamata > Varanidae > Varanus > Varanus salvator. Next base: position 6,514,200 of record JAIXND010000781.1, read on the forward strand.
GACCTGAGAGGGGCCTCTGCTGCCTTCCAGCCGTATTGTCACGTGGCGATGCCATTGGGTGTGCATCCTTTGACAGCATGTGGAAGTCAGAATGCAACAATGTGGCTTTTGGCACACCAGTGCACTGGTTCTAAAAGCACCACTTAAATATCTACAGACGTCATGTAGAAAGAAACACAAGGCGCCTAGCAACGGGACTCAACCTTTCGAAATACCAGCAAGGTCCTTCTCTTGTTGAGTTGCAAGCTGGGTTGATCTCGGAGCAAAAGCAGACACCATCCAAAGTGGCTGAGGCTGCAATCTGTGCACTCTTGTCTTGAGAGGAAATTCCACTGGATTTGATGGGCAAAGATGCCTGCCTGAGCAAACATAAGATCAGCCAGCACACAATAGTTTGGACTGGAGCGGCTAGGTCACTTTGGCAAGGTAGCAGATTTTCAAATCACACCAGACTCCACCCACCAGAGGAAGAGACCCGTGCAACACAGAGGCTTAAGAGGGCAAAACCCAAAGGTGGTAGGTTGTTGGCATTCAGTGAGAGTTCACATTTTGGTATGTAGATATTACTGAAATTCAGCACCAACATTTAAGATGCAAGTGCTTTATATGTGTTTGGCAATCTTTTGCTTGTTTGATTTCTGTCAAGTGTCAAATAATGTAAGGCAGCCTTCCCCAAGCTGGTGTCCTTCTCAGTGTGTTGGGCTATAATTCCCATCATCCCCCATGCTAAGTGGGTGTAGCGGATGTCAAAAAGTGTTGCTTCTTTCACTATTATTTTAATTTCCCTGCAACGCCTCTACACTTCTGATGGTATAGCTCTGAAACAGCATTATGCAAGGGCTCCAGAGGTGTTGCGGAGGATCTAAGAGCACTGGGCCTCCGTGGTCAGCTGACATTTTGGGTCAGTGTCAGGCATGTAACTGTGCTTACTATCAGTAAACATTTTATTACTGAAAGACCACTGAGAAGGATTAACATCTGATTTGATATTTTATTTTGCATTTTCTTCATCCCAGGAGACAGAAGACGCTGGGCAGACTTTGGAGTTGCTGCATCTACTCTCTTTTTCTATTGTTCTAGAACTCTGTGGTCCACCAAGTGTTAAACGTTGTTTGGAAGGGTGTGTGCAAAGCTCACAGAATAGAAGATGCTTCTCAACTCATGCTTAACCCGGACATTTGTTTTATTGGCTTATTTATCATTCATTTAACTTCTATACTGCCCAACAACTGAAGCTCTCCGGGCAGTTTACAACAATCCATTAAAGCACTGTCTTAAATACACTGCAATATAAAACAGGGAAAAATTACCATACATTTTTAGAAAAACCATATTTAAAACAGATATGCAATTCCAATAACTTAAGCAAGATAAAACCAGAGTCCAACACACAAATCTGGTTTTCTTGTGGGCTTTCTCCCTTTCAGCACCCCAATTTGGGGCAGGGGTAGAGAGTAGGCACATGGAAATGAATAGGGCTTAGATAAATCATGATGGTTTTTAATAGGTCTACTCCAAGTATGACAAAATCTGGATCTTACCATTGTGCTTGACAGCCTTTGTATTACTGACTTGAGGTCTGTTTTGAAATAGATTGTTCCAAAACTATTTATTGCAACCATGTATTGATTTTTATTCTTGTGTTTTGTTGATATGAACAGTGGATGGATGGATGGACGGATGGACGGACTGATCAGTAGAGAAGCCTGCTATTATGTCAGGCTTGTGAACTTTCTAGATGTATCTGTCTGGCCCCTGTGGAAAGCAGGATGCTGGACCAGGTGGATGGTTGCTGTGATCAGAGGGGACCCTTATGATGCGTTCTTCTAGACCAGGGGCCAGCCCTGCCGTTAGGCAAAGCGAGGTGAATGCTTCAGGAGCAAAAGCTGAGAGGCAGCTCCCCAAGGTACCCCACTGTCTTCAGGAGTGTTGAAGAAAGATGCTCAGGCTTGGATTTATACTTGGAATGGGAGGAGGCACCCTCTAGTCTTTGTCTCAGGCAGCAAAATGTCTTGTGCTCACCTTGATGAGGCACAAAACCTCAGAACCAGGGGCCAAATCCACCCACCAAGAGTCTGAATCCTCAGATGGCTGCAACCTCTTCCCATCCCTCATCCCTATTTCTCCAGCCAACATTTGTCTGGCAGTTTTCCCACAGGCCTCCCCCCGCCCATTCTAAATGGTTGAAATGCCTTTCCTAAATAAATGGGCTGGCGTTTTTTGAATTTTGCCCCCTTTCTCCCTGCCAGTACTGAAATGCAGCCCTGGAGAACATCTCCAAAATTGAATTTGACCTTCAGGCTGAAAGAGGTGTGACACCCCCATCTTATAAGATTCCCCCCAACCCTCCTTTAGGAGCAGCAAAACATGCAACCTTCCTCCTTGGGCCTCAAGTGATACCCCCAGAAGAAGCTCTGCCTGTCCCAACTGCACTTTTTTCCAGCACAGCACCAAGTTTCTACTTTTGCGTGTATTCTTCCCAACTCAGTTACCCCTCCTTTTCCTTGGAATAGGAACACGGCAGGCTGACCTGTCCTGAGTCACATCTTATGGATTCATCCAGTCCTGGAGTCATCTAGTCCCCACCTAGACGCTGCCGCAGCTCCAGAAAGGTCTCAAGCAACCATACCTGCAAGAGCCAGTGTGGTGTAGTGGTTAAGAGCGTGGGACTGGGGCTCAGAGGATCTGGGTTCGAGTCCCCGCTCGGCCATGGAGCCATGTGGGTGACTTTGGGCCAGTCACAGACTCTCAGCCCAACCTACCTCACAGGGTTGTTGTGGGGATAAGATGGAGGAGAGATGATGCAAGCTGCCTTGAGCCCTTTGTAGGAAAAAGGCAGGATATAAATCGCAATATAAATAAATATATATATAAATACCTGGGCACCAGGGACTGAACTTGGGGCCTTTTGCATGCTGAGCAGATGCTGTACCTCAGCTGCAGCCCTTCCTGTTGATGCGTGACGTACAAACCCTGGAACAGGCAAAAGGACCTTGGTGCTCCTGCTTGCTAATACCAATTATTTTATATTATACAGGCTCTCTTTTATCAGTTATTTACACATACCTAGCACCAAGTAATCAAGATGCATAAATAGCCCAGTATAATGAGCGCAGAAATGTGTTGCCCAAAGAAATGTTTTCCTATTCCTATAAATGATACTAGTTAGAGAACCATTTGGTATCAATTAGTTAAATAACTCAATTAAAATTCCTTGATTGGCTGAAAAGGTACTCCTGATAAATCAGGTTGCAGATTCCCCCCCTCCCCACCAAAATGTTGATGCTGGTTCCTATTTATGTTGCTTTGTGCAGTTTTATTTTAAATGCCAGAACCTGCAAAATGTATGGATTTTTTTCCTCCCTCTTCTCTTGCGGAGGGAATGGCTCCCTCTTCAGAACATAAGAGCCATGTTGGAGCATTCTTTTCACACAAGCGGCTCACCGGCTGCCCACAGAAAACCCTCACACAGGATCTGAGTGCACGAATAGCCTCTCCACTCATATCCCCATCATCCTGTAAGACAATGCCTGAAGGACCATGGAAGTATCATCTAAAACCCAAAGAAAGGGTGTTGCCTCTTCAAAACATCTGTTTGACTGCCTACATAAACCCATGCAGATTTGAACCACGACCCTATTAACATGTATTCAGAAGTAAGTCTCAACAGGTTCATTTACTTCCACGTTAAGTGTGAGTAGTACTTTACTGTTAAATCTATTAAGGGTGCCTTCCTCTAACTTCCCCAGCCAGAAACAATCTTACCACTCCCTGAATAATGGTAGGACTATTTTTGGACTAAACACGCAAAGCATTGCACCCTAAAACTTCTTTAATTCCTCTCCCTTTCTCCCTCTCTCGCGGAACATTTGAAATCCTGGTCCTCTGAAGAATTCTTTGAAACCCAAACATCTACATGTTCCTGCTGCCAGTTTTGCTTTTTCATCTCCAGAGCTTTGGGGCTGGAGGAAGGGAAGGACCACGTAGGACATCCAAACTATTAAGGATGATGGGCTGGGTTTGTACTCTGTAAACCACATTATTCCTCATCCAGGCTCAGTGCTCAGTCCCTTGCTTCTGGCCGCAGCCACCTTAACCCCACTCTTCTCCCACAGAACCCAGGCATCCCGACATATCCCCCATCCCCTCCCTCTTCTACCCCCTCCTCCTCCCCCCACCCCCAGGCCCTAATCTTTCACACTTTCTCATTAAGTTGCTGTCTTTCTCCTGCCAATTCCAGCAGGTTGGGGCAGACGGACCAGTTCCTTTGCCAGGAGGGGAGTGGGGGAGAGGGGGGGGCGCCACATTGTTTCTCCTTGCACCACACACACTTGCTGTGCACGGCCCCCAAGGACAAATAATGCGGATTCCACAGCCGAGACGGCCCCACCTTGCAGTCTTAGTCCCGTACCACAAACGTTTACAACCTGACCTCGTACTTAGACACACACACACACACAGACAGGCTTGGCAGTGTGGAGCTAATGATGACTGATTTATGTGGGGAGGGAGACAAGAGGGGACTCTGCTTCTCCGAAGCAGCTGTGTGGAAGGGGGTGGGTGGCTGGGTAGGAGAGCAATTGAGACAGATTGGCAAACACCCACTATTTTTAAAAGACATCTGAATTCTCTGACAAGCCTTGCATTGCAAACCTTACACATGGATGAAAATCCAGCTACCAGAAAATTGGAGGAAAGTGTCTTAGGATATTTTGGAGTAATTCCACACTCAGTTTAGGTCCTCTCCAGGCTGCAACATGCTGAGAGCGCCATAGTGTAGTGGTTAGAGAGCTGGACTCAGGAGATCTTAGTTCTAGCCCTCACTTGAGCATGAAGCTCAGTGGGTTGTGCAGGTAAAATGGAGCTAAGTAAGCCATCCCAGGGTCCTCACAAGAGGAAAACAGGTGGGACACAAATGCAACATCATAATAGCAATCCTGTACCTCATGGTGTCCGAGCCCCTCCACTGTTGGGTACACTGAGATGGTGAGTTGGCTGGGGTTGATTTTTGGACAGAGAAGCCCTCGAATTCAAACAGAGAAGGCGAAACGATAGCCAAGCATCTTTCTGGCATAGCATTCAAAACCATATGACAAGTTATCTCCAGGTTTTGGAGGACCCGTGGGCAAGACGCCACCATAGTCATCAGCCACTGTTCCTCCATATCCATTTCCTCACCCGCTTGCTTGGGGAGAAGAGAGCCCAGCATCTCCTGCTCTTCCACACCACCACCACCACCACCACCCTTGTCTGGGCCAGACAGAGAGGCCAGTCAAGAAGCAAATTACAGTGGTGAAGAGAAGGAGCAAATCCAGGAGAATCTTGTCTGTGAGGCTCTCAGGTGCCCAGGAATGCCTGACCGTGACTCCAACCCTCCTCTCTGCAGGCATTACGTGGAATTCGCTGCATCAGGTGGCTCTTCGGGAAATCCACAAGGCCCACCCCTTGACTGTCCCTGAAGTAGTAGCCAAATAATGGCTCCAGAGGCTTCTAAAACAGTAGCTAAGAGGGGCTGGGCCATCATGAAAAGTAAGGGAGCAGACCCGCCCCCATCTCCTCCTGTAATTCAAGCACTCATGCATCCCCCCAAGTTCACCACATGAACGGATGAACAAAGGTGCAGGGGCCTGTTGATCTCTTGCGTCTGAACCCCACTGCAGTAGCCGGGGTTTTGCCCACGTACACTTCGCTTCCTGCTGATCTCTTTCCATGAATCTCTTCACCTGAGTTTTTGGGGTTTTCCCCCTGAAGTCAAATGCCCTCTTCTCTCTGACCATGCATCTCTTTTTACAAACAGGGATCCCCTAGGAAAATAGGATCCTTTAAAGATGCACATGCAGGCTTGATTTAAATTAGCATATGAGTATATGTAAGTTAGGGCTCAGTGGGTGGCTCAGAGGGTAACACCTGAGCTTGTCCACTGACCAGAAGGTGAGCAGTTCGAATCCCTAGTGCTGCGTAACGGAGTGAGCCCATTACTTGCATAGCAGTTTGAAAGTGTGCAAATGCAAGTAGATAAATAGGTACCACTTTGGTGGGCAGGTAACAGCGTTCTGTGTGCAGAAGTGGCCAGCCATGCCGATCACATGACCAAGGAAGCGTCTTGGGACAATGCTGGCTCTTTGGTTTAGAAACAGAGATGAGCACTGCCCCAGAGTCGGTCACGACTAGCACGCTAGTCGGTCACGACTAGCTTGGGCTCCTCAGGGAAAAAGGCACAACAAATTAATCAACACTACAATTCAAGACCAATGAAGAATATGAGCAAGGTTCGTTGCTCCAGCAGCACTTAACCACACTTTAGGGGTGTGTGTGTGTGTGTGTGTGTAGGCTCTGTTTCTTGTCACAAGGGCTCCTAGCACTACAAGTAAATGGATTTCTGCAGCAATGCTGTATTTTTCTAGTAAGAACAAAGATGGACAAAGAAGTGAGATAACACAGAGGCCTATGATTGAAGCTATCAACTGGGCACCCCGATACAATTCAGTGAACAGGGCAGGGCACAACCAAAAGCCCTGTTTGGAAGCAGCCAAAGAGAGAGCACTCTAGATAACTTTACGAATGCAAAACCCTTCTGAGTACTCCGCTGTGTTTACAAACAAACAAAAGTCAAGTCATTCCTTCCACTAGCTCCCATCGCAGGCCTTTTGAATGAACCTTTTGAGGAGCAGAAGGTGATTTCAACCACAGTCACGGACGAAGTGTGTGGAAGAACAGAAGCATGACAGAGAATTTGGAATGGAAGGGAAGTGATCTTGTGTATGTGGCGTGGGAGTGATGCTGTCGGAAATAAGGGACATCTGCCGTGTACAGCAAGAAATGCCGCGCAGAGCAGCCCTCAGAGACATGGGAAGCTGCCAAAACTAACTCCCTCCATGAGGCCTCCTCCCTCCCTATGGCAGGGCCATCCAGTGGCATCTGGCCTGGAGAAGGCCGAGGTGGAGCCTGTGGCCTCCACCGGTCCCGACTGCTTCACCATCTCTCATTCTCCCGCCACTCCCATGTGTCTGTGATCCCTTCCCTGCGGTCTGGTCCTTGGATTTCATCCCCTCGCTCCCCAGTAATGCCAAACAGTTGCCTGTGGTTGGAAAAGGCTGCTTTTAACCAACGATTTGGAAATGGGCGAATGTGTTTGGAGTGTGAGGGAGCAGCTGGGAGGGTTACTGCCTGCGGAAGTGACACACAGACACAACTTGCAGCGTACGTCATGCTGGCCACCTTCTGGAGACACCACCAGAACCATGAAAATACCGGACGGTACTTCCAGGCACAGCTTTTACATATGAGACATACCCCACAGGGCCGTCTTAACGCACGGGCCTGATGGGCACTTGCCCGTGGGCCCCATACTAATCTGTGTATGTTAACCCTTGGAAAATCGGAAAACTTCCAAAATGAACAGTAGTTGTAGTTGTCGTAGGGGCCCCAGTACTCTGCTTTGCCCAGGGCCCATAATGCTGTTAAGATGGTCCTGATTGCCCATCTCGTTCAAGGGATTTTACAGAAGAGGGGTGGGATGGGGCCAGATGATGTAATCATCCTGCATTTTCTCACTGCTGCTTCTATCTTTTCCCTTACTGCAGGGGACCCATTATGAAAGGAAAGACAAAATAACTGCACCCGGCCTTTATTGACATCCTGCCTTCCTGTGAAAAAAAGGCACTCAAGGAAGCCGACAGTACAGTACAGATTAAAACTTTTAATTCAAATGGAACGTAAAAACAACCAAAAAATTAAATGACACACAATAAAAGAAACAAACTGCACCAAACCACTTAAAAAAAGAAAAACTTTCAGCTATGGATCAGCTTACATGCCAAATGACTCCCTAAATAAAAACATCTTCTCATAGGCAAAGGCTGTAAACCCAGTCAAGATTAAATGAACTTCTGGAGGGGATATGGAAATAATTGAAGTATATTATATATTATTAATTGTTATGGTATGTGAATGGTGCTAGCATTGGTCTCCGGGGTGATGGGGGCACTTTATTATTTACTTTTTATTATTGTGTTTTTGTTATGTTATATTATTATTGTTGTGATGTATTGTAATTTTTTTTGTCAAAAAAAAGGGGGGCAGACATCTTATGAATAGTGCTAAAAGTCTCCATCTGTAAGTACCCTAATCTGCTCCCCACTTTTACAACACATCTATAAAAATATGCAGAAATGTGTTTGGGGATTATTTTACTACATTTCCTAATGAATCCTGGAGTGGTTTACAATCTGAATTGTTTCTGTGGTGTTCGAAGTGTGTTTGAAGCTGAAGATATTAGGGATTTAGAATAGTGTCATAACTTTATTATTACTAAAACCCAACATTTTTCATTGTGGTTTTTTTTCTGTGACCCTTAAGGAATCTGACTCAGAGTTCTTAAGCCTGCTTCACTAGTCCAGTTTTCTTTGGAAAAAGTTTGGGGACTTTTTTACATTCCAAAATGTGGCTTGTATTTGAGGCATAAAGACACTCTAATGGCAAAATCGGTGGATTCTGGTTTGCTTTTGTTTCCAGAAGGGGAACATTATGTGGAAAGAGGCTGAACTCTGGGCACACTGTGCAGTGGCAGTTCACAACAATGGCACAGGAGGATTGTGTGTTAGGTCCACTTGCGCATAAATCTTTCAGTGCAAAGTGCATCGAAGTAACTTTGTAACTCAAGCAGTAAGGAGAAGGAAGGAGAACGGGGCCCTTGCCACTGGCAGGGCCAGGAAATTGCTGGATGATGTGAGACACTGACACCAGCTACATACTGAGCCATGCGCTCTCTCTCTCACACACACACACACACGCCCCTCTGTCCTCCTGATAGCAAGAAAGCCCAAGTTGGTGGAGACTAGTTTGTAAGCCAGCATAGCATGTGAGAAACCGCACGCTGCCGAAGCACCACTTCGCTCACCCCTCTTCACTGGCCAAGCTTGCTGGAATGGCTGAGAGCTGAAGTCCCACAACAATTAGGCACAAGGCTTATCACATGGTGTAACAGTGATGGTGGGAGACTTCACTTGACAACTTCCACCCTCTTGGAGTACAGGTTAAGATCCGTAACTCTTTTCTTCGATGGAGGAGCTTTTGATCCTACCTAGAGTTACTGCAGATACATTTTTTCTTGTACCTGTTTTCCTTTTCCTTTTCAAAAGATGGTAGCCTTCCATGACACGCAGTGACACACGCTAACAAGCCTCCTGCATCTGCAAACGGATCACTTCCTGCATCGAGGGGAGCCATGCGTAGCCCTTGCCAAGGACCACTGAGAAACCCCCGCAGCCCCTCCCCCTCTTCATCCTTGCAACCTGCTTCCCCACCTGCCTCTCACTCTGGTCCACACAACCAGGATGGAGAGGAGGCGGAGCTCCAGATGCGTCAGCCAACCTGCTTGTGGGACAAGTGAGTGGAGGAAATCCTGACAGAGGACAAGGAGAACTGCAGCTGGTGCCAGTGGCATTGAGAAGGCAGAGAAGGAAGGGGCCCAGTTGCGGGGTGGCTTGTCCAAGAGGCCGCCAAGACCTGGAGCTGGCACCATGTGTGTGTGTGTGTGTGTTGGGGGGGCGTGGCTGCACCGAACTAGACAACCACAGACAAGTCTCTGGAGGTGTTTTTCTGCACCAAAGTTCAGCTTCAGAAAATAACCCACACAGAGATGAATGAGGAAGAGCAAGCCGTTTCAGACTGTGAAGCCAAAATGCCACACATCACACACTGCACCTACACAATTGCACATATGCTGCCTCGTAAGCTGTGACCATGGGAGTGCTACACAACCTCTGTTGCTCACTTTCAAAGGCACTGGCACACCCACGTATACACAATCAAGCACAGACCTACTGACAGATAGGCAGACACACACACACAACATATACACACAAGCAGCTGCTCCAGAAAAACTTCCGCTTCAGGCACATGGTCAGCATTGTGTCAAACGCCACCCCCTCCATCCACCTCCATCCATCCCAGTTTAGCATCCTCTCTAAGAGAGAATATCCTGTTGCGCACAAGATGAAGGTTATTGATACAAAGATTTATGGACACAGTTTGCATCAAAGCCTAATACAACACTGAAGTAGTATCACTCCCCCGACAGACACACTCCAATTGCTTCTTCCAAACCAGACTCTCTCCCTGCACACCCACATTTCAACAGCTGCCTGCATTGCCTCCAGCACTAAAGCTTCTCCTTTGCATGCACCCATATTATATTTCACACACACACACACACACAAACACTTGGCCCCAGTGTTTAATTTAAGCCTGGGCCCAGCTCCAGAATCTGCTTTCAACACTGGCGCACTGGACATGGAAGAAGTCGTGATAAAGAAAGGTGCTGCTGAACATGGGCAGAGTGCCTTCCCATCACCATTCGGGATCTGCAACCAGCCTCTCACCTCAAGTGACACTCAGAAGGTGCCACTTCTGGGCAGGCTTGGCCCATGATGCTATTTAAAAAATTATCTATTGCTTCCCACCCAAATATACTGTATTTTTTGCTCTATAAGACTCACTTTTTCCCCCCTCAAAAGTAAGGGGAAATGTCTGTGCGTCTTATAGAGCGAATATGTGTGTGTGCAGTAAGTCTGTCAGATGTGCAGCCCATGGGGAAGTGATGGGGAATATGCCTGTGATTATGTGCCCATTTGATTCAGAATATTTTTTTTCTTGTTTTCCTCCTCTAAAAACTAGGCGCGTCTTATGGTCAGGTGCGTCTTATAGAGCGAAAAATATGGTACATTCATCAATGCATCAAAAATAATGCATTGATACAGAACCGTACACACACCCAAACATGCAGACAAACTTAACATGCACAGACACACATATTTTCACACACAGAATGCTGATTTGTGGTCTGGAAAAGTCGCAGTCATGGTCCCCAGCTGTTCTTACACCTTGTCCTCTTTCTCATCATTGTCACCATATGCTTGCTTGGCAGACAGAGAGCCGGCGTGCGAGTACACCGTGACCTCCACAACCCATTCTTAACCCCACCACCATTGTCTGGGGAAAAGGCAGGTAAATAAGCAGGTTGCAGCTCTAGAAATCTCTCGTCAGTGGGCCCCCGCTAGAACCTTTGGAGAAGCATTGTGTCTTTTAGCATGGGAGGGGGCTGGAAAAGAGCCAAATGATTGGTGGTAGAGAGAAAGAGGCGGCATCAGCGGAAGTGGGCACACTCTTCTGCACACCCCTGGAAAATGAGGTTCGGTCCCTGGCGTTGCGCTTCCGCACGCCTGGACTGGTCCATCTTTGAAACAGCCTCATTTGCGCTCTTTTGCATGCACACGTGTTTATGTGCTGGCAAGACACAAGCGCTCTTGTAATGGCACATCCCCCTAAGAGTGGAAACTCACCCCAAGCACACCAAACACCAGCAGATGTATCCTTTATTGCCCACAGGTTACTTCTGCACTGTCTCTCTCACACATGTGTGCACACACGCATGCACACACACACACGCACCACATGGCCTTCCCTGTCTCCCCTTCCCCATGACCGATACATACGATTGTCTGACTCATCTGGCAGGGAGGCCCTGTCGCTCCATCTGGAGGGTTGTGCAAGGCATTCCTCACACTATGGACGGCCTGTTCCCACGCCCGCCTCCCCTGTAGAGGCACTTGCATGTGCAAGAGTGTATGTACACTGTGCAGCCAGGGGCAAGGGCAGCTGGGTTGCCACAATACCCCATCTGCATGTGGGAACAGAACAGCGAGGAGTTGTTGGGTTGCCACGACACAATGCGCAGGAGGCACTGGGGGCTGAGACAATGCCACTGTACAGACCCTCATAGGATAGGGACACTGGAGGGGGTGCAGCTTGGCCCTTTTAAAAGCTGGACTTAATGGCCAATGTTGATGGCCCTGCCCATCGCTGTAATTGTGAAGCACAAATTAACTTTTCTTCCTTCCTCTGCTCTTGCAGACTTCACAACCACTTCTATAGTTCCCCATTATTTTAAATTCTGAGATTGGTTGAAGATGGGTATTATTTGATGTTAATTGTTGTTTGGTGCTGTGCTTTTATGGTATTACCATCCTGGAATTCAGCAAAGGGCAGTATAGAAAAGCTTCTAATAAATAAATAAATCCCAAATATGCTAGAGCAAGACCAAATGAACATGGGTTTGCCCATCCTGATTTTAAAAAAGACAGATTCTGAGCATGTGCGGCTTCACACATTAAGCTCGCTTAAATCATTTCACTGTCATAGCTAAAACACATTTTAAAAAGATGACATCTTTTTAAAGCACAACTAATAAAATTGGCATCTGTTACTGTCCACCCACTGACTATATATATGTATATATTAAATACTGAGAAAAGACGGTGCTGGCCCTAGCTGGCCCAGGGGCAACTCTGAGAGGCGATTTGGCAACCCCGCCGCGGGACTGCCGGGCCCCGAACCTCAGCCCAAAGGTCCGGCCCTCGCGGCCCCGCGGTGTAGGCGCCAAGGCGGCGCTCTGTAGCATGGCTCCCCCAAGTGGCAAGCTGCGGCATTGCACCCGGTGGGCGCCCGCTCCCGGCCCAGCACCCCTTTGCGCTTCGCTCTCCGGATCGTCCGCTTCCTTCCTCGGCCCTTCCCTTTGAAGGTGCTCGGCGGCGTGCCCTTTTCTGGCTGGGGCGCCAGCAGCGGGCGACAGAAATAGCCACGCCTGGGAGCCTGTGGGGTGCTGGGGAACAAAAGGCATCGCGGGTGAGATTCCAGGCAGCCGGCTTCAAACGGGGGCTGGATCAGGGCAGGCTCAGACTTTGCCAGGTGCAGCTGGAGGCAGATCTGAGCAGGGAGGGGGCGGAGGCGATCAAGCAATCTCTACCAGATTTGCTGGGAGGATTGTGTTACCCAGAGCTGCGGGGGGGGGGGGGCGTAAGGAAGGCGAATCCAAGGCTCCAAGGGTCTTAGAGGGAGAGGAACCGGCAGCTTGGTTCAAGGACCCTCATGCCAATCAGATAAGCCCTTTCTGTGACGGCATACAGCAGGCTTCCCCATCCTGATGCCCTCCAGATGTGCCGCACTACAACTCCCAGCATCCCCAGAGGAAAGTCTGCCCTAGAACATCCAGCATTTACAAGCTGCCAGTTTCCAAGCACTGCCGGATGCTTCCTCAAACGAGGTTCAAAAGACACCTCTGTCTTTGAGGTTGCCAGAGGGTCCCAGTTTGGGAACCCCGTGGGATATTGATTTATATTTTTTTACTGCTGTAACTAGGCTTTTCAACTAATCTGTTTCGTGACCCCCCCCCCCAACTTCCATGTCCCTGAAAATGGGGCTGGAACTAGTAAAATGCAGCCATGCTCTTCCAAGGCTGCAAAACAAGCCCAACTTACAGGTCATGGATAAGGCTGTTTCTGCTCAAGGACAGCTGTGCAGAACGCAAATGTCAGGAGTTTTGTGACATCCTGCCAGCCCAGAATTCACAAAAAGCTGGAAGCTAAGTGCCACTTTGCCTAACCTGCTTCTTAAACTAAGCCTCTGATAAGCTGCCTTTTCTTTTTGCACCTCTAGGAACTGTTGCCGAATGAGCTTTCCTATGTTAGGCTTCCAGCCCTGAGTCAACGAGAAAGCAGGAATGGTGTCTCTCTGTCTAACCTGCTGCTCCAGCTAAGCCTCTGTTAGCAAGCTGACTGACATCTGGCTTTTCATCTACCACCTTGAAAGCGTGCTCAAGTAGTCCACCTCTGCAGAAAATAAATGGAGATAATTTAACATTATTTAAGTAATGGAAGCTCTATTACTTGATCTCTGATGTCCACGTTGCACACTTGTTCCAGGCTGTGTCCTGGGCAGGCATCCAAACACCCCACCTTAGCCACACTGCTGAGTAACAGGGGAGGCCTATAAGGAGGGGAGTTGGTCTGTACTGCTGCATCGGCTCTGCGATTCATCAGGGCCACATTAAAATGAAAGGGATGTGGCATTGAGTGGGTGGGGAGCGGAGGTTTTTGAGGCCGGTTGCTGCAGCTGGGAGCCAGATGAAGGCAGGGCCTGTCACACTGTCACCCTTTGATTTGCATCCTCCTTGAACTTTAATTAAGGGACAGGAAGACGCAAAACCTGCTCCCCACCCCACACACTCTTCCCCAGAACCACCTGCATTACAGTGCACCGGCGGTGTCCTGCATCCCACATGAGCCAGGGAGGTGGGTGGAAAAGAGGTTTTGTCTGGAATTGCCCCACGCAAAATCACAGACTTCTTATCCTGGGCTAGCCTGGGGTCTCGGCTGCCTGCATTGTTCACCCCAAACCAAGAAGATAATTGTCCTAGATCAGCTCTATTTACTATTTAGAGGCAATTCCCATGCTGTCTGGGACAGGGCCATCTCAACGCACGGGCCTGATGGGCACTTGCCCGTGGACCCCATACTAATCTGTGTATGTTAACCCTTGGAAAATCGGAAAACTTCCAAAATTAGCAGTAGTTGTAGTTGTCCTAGGGGCCCCAATACACTGCTTTGCCCGGGGCCCATAATGCTGTTAAGACGGCCCTGGTCTGGGAATGGCAGAAGTTGCCAACCTGCACATCTGCAGGGCACCAGGTTGGGGAAGGTGTCTAACGGCACAAACCTATGCATGTTTAGAGAGAAAAGTGTCTTGCAACTCCAGCTGACTTTTTTTCTGGCCCTTGCGCCTTACATCTGGGGTTTCCCATAGGGCAACTAGTGTGCCCACGGACAGCTCCATTGGTGCCTGCTGTTCTCCACAGCAAGTTGCTTTTCTTGGTCTCTCTAGTTTGCCTTCCGCAAAGCAAGCACTTCCAAACTGGCCATGCCCACCTTGATAGCCCTTCTGTGAGAGTCACCATGGCATTTCCTGAACAGTTCCAAAGTAGCCAGTGGCCCAAAGAGGTCAAAGCCCTGAAATTCAAGGTGGGCCCTATAGGTCACGTTTCTTGAAAAGTGATGTCCAGCTTTCTCGGAGGTGTGAGACGGTGGCTTCAGGATGGTAGCTTCATTTGCAGTGTGCTGGTTGCTGATTCACAAAAGGGGAGTCCTGCTGAGTCAGGGCAAATAGGTCGAGTAACAGGACTGGCCCTATTGTGAGGCAGAGGGAAGAAGCTGCATGAGGCAGTTGATTTTGGGTGTCCTGAAATTGTTCTGTGTTATTGCTTGTTATTTGTACATATTATTGTCATGTTTTTATTGCAAAGGAGGGAGGCATTATGGGAATTTCTGCCTCAGGTACTAAGTGAGCCAGCATGGTTAGAGTGCTGGATTGGGCCACTGGAGCTCTGGGTTCACTGGAAGTCCTCACTTGGCCAGGAAGCTCACTGGGTGACTTCGTGCCAGGCACTGCTTCTCAGCTGAACCTTTCTCACGGGGATGCTGTGAGGATATAATGGGAAGAAAGAGAATTATGTGAGCCACCTTGGGTTCCTTGGAGGGGGAAAGGTGAGTGATATAATCAGTCATAAACCTCTCTTA
The DNA here is from genome assembly GCA_023646645.1 of Varanus salvator macromaculatus. Taxonomy (NCBI): domain Eukaryota; kingdom Metazoa; phylum Chordata; class Lepidosauria; order Squamata; family Varanidae; genus Varanus; species Varanus salvator. The sequence goes on from JAIXND010000781.1 coordinate 6,529,610, forward strand.
TCTTGGGTTTTCTGCACTTTAACACGAGTGGCAGGCACATGGTTTGCAGTATGACAGGAGAACAGACATATGCATTAATTATGGAAGACACCAATTCTACATTTTAAAAATCCTGCATTATGTTGAGGGCAGGCCTGGCTTAGCTGTTAGAATGGTGGACCGAGACTTGGGAGGCCTGAGTTCTATCCCCACTCAGCTATGCAGTTTACTGGAAGACTTTGGGCCAGTGACTGGCTTGCAAGCTAAGCTACCTCACAGGGATGTTGTGAAGCTGAAAAGATGCATCCTGACCCCTTTTCAAGAAGCAGAAAGAGGGGGGACATGCAGCCAGATTCCTTCATAATCTTCTTCACTGCTCCCATGAGCCCAACCAGCATAACCCATAACGGGATGATGAGAGTTGTAGTCCAAAGCATTGGGAGGTAGGGTAACCTGCTATCACTGTTAGCAGAGGACAAGCCCCTGTTTTGGATGGCTATAACAGAAGAGTCCTTTATTTGAAGAAATCCCTTTATTGGAAGGGCTGCATTTCTAAACGTGCATCTCTCGCTCTAGATTACCATGTGCAAATTTGGTGCAAATGCCTGTCCACTTCTCTGAGTGATGCATTCCTTCCTTTCTGGACAGGGGGCTGCAAGGACTCAGAAAGGAGACACCGCTTACTTGTGGTTTTGCAGTGCTGCGGAACTGACACTGTTAAGGCCTTGGTAGGGAACCCACAGCCAAGCGGTAAAATCAGCCCTGCAGACGATCGTCGATCGGCCCAGTCCTTGCTGTTGTGATTCTAGCTGCTAAACCTGGTCTTTACGCTCTCCTCAATCTCCTCGAAGGCTGCTTTTTATTTTTGCAGAACTACTCTGTGGCTCTTCATTCCAGCCAGCACAAGAGTTATCCTGGAGTCAGCAAGTGACTTGGAGGAGGAAAGGGAAAGGGTTTGGCTCCCTGCCTCCGATCTGCCCTAAATTGGTCTGCCAGTGAAACTGAGTCCCTGACCACGGCTGCATGTCCTTAGGGGTAATGTCAAATTTCCTGAGCATCAGGTCCAGAGGCAAATGTGAACCATTTTGCAGAAGTCATTTATTAAAGATGAGAAGCCAGGCTTGTCTCGAGAGAGTCTTGCTCCAGGGTCCCTTGCTTACAAAAGGAAAAACAATCTTGGCTGCTCCAGGCCTTATTCTCTAATGGTTTGGCAAGGAATGGGAAGACCTTTTGCAATGCTGTGTGCAAAAGAATCTGTCCTTCCTCCCATCTCTGCTGACTACATCCAAAATCCCCGATTGCTGCAATGGGCACAAACAACCAAAGGCCCTGGTGTATATTGCATTGTTCTCCGCAAGCAACACACAAGGGCAGGATTGTGTTTTGGACAGAAAAACCCCACAGACCCTTAGCATTTTGGTTTGTTGTTGTGGGATTTTATTGTTGTTGTTAATTCAAGTTTCTAACCCATGAGAATAAAGTGGAGAGGAGGAGAAATATGTGAGCCACCTTGGATTCCTTGCAGGAAAAGCGGGTGGGAATAAATATAATACACACATAAATAAATGATAGGCTTGAAAGCGTCTGCTAGCCATAAACTATGCAGGTGCTACAGTCATGATCCTGTTTGGCCTCTGCACTTGGCTTCTGAGATTTCAGCAAGCATTACCAGACACATACCTAAGTATTTGGCCATAAGGGCTAGAAACATGTTTTGTCATTGTTTTTACACATACACACAAGTCCAGGAGGGACCATAACTTTGGGGGAGAGCGCAAGTTTTGCATGAAGGAGGTCTGAGGTTCAGTGGTACACTTAAACTCTGCCTTTCTTCCCAAGATGTCATACGAGGTTCTCCTCCTCTCCATTTTATCCTCACAACAACAACTCTGTGAGTTAGGTTGGGCTGAGAGTCTGTGACTGGTCCAAAGCCACCCTGTGAGCTTCATGACCAAGTGCAGACTAGAAGTGGGCCAGATCAATGGAACCGAACCTCTTTCATCCCAAGAGCCAAATGCCAGTATGGAGAAGCTTGCAGGGTTGCGGGGACGCATACGCCAGTCCTGCCAAAGCAAAGGGCGGCTGAGTCAAAGGGGCTGGATCAAACCTCCAGTGAGACCACCATATTTTAGCTTAAGGTTCTTGCTGCTAGTAACACAACCGTAGGAGAGGCATTTCAACCTGGAGGAAAACTGTGGAAAAGCTGGAAACCGCAAATGATTGCTGGCCGAGGGAAAGGGGCCCGGCCATGTTGGGGAAGGCTCAGCTGGGGCTCCGGCAGGTCAGGTTTGCTCCACAAGTCTGGGGCTCTGCAGCTCTGGTCTAGGTGGGACAATGACCTCAGCGGGCAGAAGACAGGTTCCTCTGAACCTGTAGGGTACTTCCGATGCCAAAATGAATATGCGTGGACATAGATGACGGCTGTTGGCAAATCGTTTCTGGTATGGGTGTGTACGCTGGAGGCATGCAGTGAGGAAGAAGTTTGGTGGTTGGCTCCAATGGTGAGAAATACCAAGCTTCAAGGTCTGCCTCACGCTCCAGAGGGGAGCAAGGTGGGGCCTCAGGACAAGCACGGGTGGGTCCCACTGTCCCTAGATAATTGCACGGAGTATATGAGAAACTCAGGCAAACTCTCAGTTCCCGTGTCCCACCTCTTCCATGTTAGTTGCCTACCACATTAACGATGCCATGGCTGAGGGATCCCAAAATCTTGGGACTGGCCCACGGCCCAAGCAGGATGCCAAGCCTGGCGGGAAAGTGCTTGGTGATGGTCAGGGGCACCCTTGCTGCTTCGCACCTTCTTTGGCTGGCTCTGAAGACCTGCTGGGGTGGATGAGGAGCTTGTCCAGGTAGCCCGGCAGCCAGAAGGCCCTCCAAGGTGATGCTTCCCCAGGCAGCCCGAGCTACCCTGACTGGTCCCAACCTGGTCCCTTTCCTAGGAAAGGCCCCCTCTGTGGGCCTTTCTCCACCCCTGGGGTGGGCTGGAGAGTGTGTGTGAGGAGCAGTGAGGGACGATGAGTGGGAATCCCCTGAACTCAGCAGCTTTTGTGAGGGACCTACAGATAGCCATAATGTGTTACATGAGTGTTTGTGTGTGTAAAAGAATTGCTATGTGACCGTGGGTTCTCTAGACCTCTCTGGTAGGGTGGCCTTGGCATTGCCAAAAAAGAGAACACTGGCTTGCACAGAAATCCCACATCCTGTTTCATATATAAGAATGCAATTTAGAAAGAAATAGAGAGACAATACACCTCACCTTAGTGGGGAAGACTGGGGGCTGTGCTTCTCAGTCTGTTCTTCATCTTTAAACCCAACTTAGACTGCATCCTCCCCCCACCCCAATACAGAGGGCACCTTCAAATAAAAGACTTCCCACTGAGGATCTTCAAACAGAGGACTGCCTTATGGAAAGTAGGGTACCTGGCTACTCCAAAAGGAAGCTTATAAGCAGGACATGATGGGGAAAGAGCCCCTGTTTCCAGTTTATTATCTCTGGCATATAGTGATGATTTCAAAATACTGCCCCCGAAGTTGATTTTCAATGTGTTCAGAGTTAGGCCAGCCCTAACTTTAGGCTAAGTGAGACAATTGCCTCCGGGGAGGGAAGCTAGTGAAGGCAGGCAGCACTGGCGTTCCCTGAAGAGTTTTATCTGTCACGGGGCAAGAGCAGAAGAAGATGCTGTCTCTCTGCCAGCGTTGAAGCAAGAATTGACTGTCAGTCCAGTTAGCTTCTGCATGTGAAAAAGTGTGTGTGTGTGTGTGTGTGTGTGTGGTGGCATCTTGTCCTTTGCCTCAGGCTGCAGGCATCCGTGTGCCTGAGGCCGACAATCTAAATGGCAGGCTGCCTACAGTGAAAGGGAAGTACTCCTAAACCAGGAGCCGCCTTCCCTTCATTGAGCGAGGCCTTGAGAGTGGTCCTCTCACCCTGATTTGGTTCGACCAGGGCATCCCAAAGACATTTTGCTGCCTGCAGCGAGGACGAGACGGCGCCCACCCCCAGTGTGTGTACCAACGCTGGCAGAACTGGTAGTGAAATCCTTCTTCAACAGCATCTCGTGCTCTCTCTTCCACACCTCACTGCCTCCTCTCAGCTTCTGCTCCCCCAGGCAGCGGCCTTACTGTTCCTGCTAGGGCTGGCCTGGGATTTTTGATGCTCCCTGTGAAGCCGCCAGTCCCTTGGGTCTTCCAGCCCCACTCTCTGGCAAGGCCAGCGACTGAACCTGCAAGCAGAGTCTGCACACAGCTGCTGAGCAATGCACCTCTGACAGGGAATCCATCGCTTGTCCCTTTAACGGCAGCCGTGCTTCCTTCTTCACCTGTGACAGGGCCTCTGCTGCTGAGTGTGGTTCCCAGCAGAGAGCAGCAAGGGAGATGGTGCTCATGGAGAGGAGAGCTGCAACAGAGGCACATGTGGATTTCCCCCCCTCAGTGGCACTGGCTCCTCTCTTCCTCTCTGTCATCCTCACCAGCACCTGCTTGCCTCACCTGCAGAGAGCCAGGGATCAGGTAGGCAGAAGCTTCGACTCTTCCTCCTTTTCAGCCCCACCACTGTCTGGGGCAAAAGGCAGGAGCACAAACAGGCGGCATGGCTGAAAAGACGTGGCAGTTCCAGGGGGTCCTGTCAGTGGGTCCCCAAAGAGGGGTGTGGGACCTCACCTAGATCTGCCTACCTGTAACAAGGCCACAAACAAGATGCTGGGAGGAATGGATGGTTGGGCTGCTCCAGGTTTGTGCATTAAATTCGATAGACTTGTATATTAAATTCCTTGGAAGGGTCAGGCCCACCGTGCTCCAGGTAGCCCCCTCTCTGGTTCTGGTTGCCATCAGGGTAAAGTCACCTGGGCAGCTAAGCTCACAAAAAAGCATAGGTACCCATTTGGAGATGGCACTGGGTTTCTTCATACACCTGACTCTATGTCACGTCTGGTCACAGACAGGTGGTTGAAATCACACCTGTCCAGCAGCAACCCCCTAGAGCTCTGTCTTCCAGTCCTACAGGAATGGGGCCTTGTGCCAATGGATGGTTAATAGTGGTGAAGGAAATGCACTCTGCTCATGCACAGAGACCCCTTTGCATTTGTTATGGCCTTTCTGAACTCGACTGACCTTCCCTAGAGCCACATTAAGGCCTGATGGAGACTTGATTTGCTGCTGTGTATTTACACACACAGTTGCAGCTACTTGTGTGCTGTGCTGTTTGCTAGGAATGTGAGTGTACGGTTGTGAGGGTGAGGTTTTGGTGCCTCCCTCCGTGTTTCAGAGACGTGGTTGCATTTCAAAGTCTGGATTCCTCTGTATGCTCCACTGTTCACAGCCGCTTTTGTACTCGGCCTGTGATTGATGCCTCTCAGATCCCTCTCCCCAACCTGCGCTGTTCTTTCAGCTTCCACCTGGGGCCACTCCTCTCCCTGTCCCCCCTGCCTATTCCCCAAGCCTGGGGGAGATTCCAAGGCCCCTTCAAAGGGGGCAGGTTCTTGCAGGTCCCAAATCCCAGCTGGTTTCTTCTCCCTGCATGGAAACCCCCTCAGCCAGCCCTGCTGGCTGCCAAGAGACACCAAAACAACCCACATTACACCTAATCCCCCCCTTGATCCCCAAGAAACTGCCTCCCCCTCCACAGCTTTGAACCTGAAAGAAAAAAGCAGATGAGAAGAGGAGGAGGGGAAGGCGAAAGCAGAGTCCTTTCTGGCTGATAACCCACAAGAGCCTTTTCCACCCCGTTCTGCCTCATCCACTCACGGTCTGCTAATCTAACACTCATCCCAAGTCAGACTGCACAGTTTGACTGCACGGCACCCCCTCCTTCACCCACAGTGTGGGCTTCATCCTGACACCTTTGCTAAAAGCCACGTCCTTTCATCCTTGCTGGCTCCCTCCTGCCTTCACCACCACAGCCACGTGGTTTTTAGGAGAACGGAGTGCTAGCAAACTTCAGGAGAAGATCACCCGTGTTGGCTCCAGAATTGTGGAGGGTGAGGGTGGGCTTACGAATGTAAGAGCTGCTGTGCAGGATCAGAGCAAGGGTCCGCCTAGTGCGGCATTCTGTTCCCAGAGTGGCCAAGCGGATGCACCAGTGACAAAACCACAAGCGGGGTGCAAGGGTGCTCTCCAGCAACTGCCAACCGGAGGCATGCTGTCTCTGGAACTGGTGGAGGGAGGAAGGTAAGCACCAGGACTACTAGCTGCTGGTCTTCTCTAATCCCCTTTTCACCTCCATCAGGCCATCAGCACCTCCTGGGGTGGCAAATGCCATAGTTCAAGGGTCTCCCTACAAGTGATGGTAATGAGGCGATTAGTAAGCAATTGTGTCTTGGATTTAAAAGCAACAACAGATGCAGGGGGTCTTTTGGGAACTGGGAGAGGGGAGGTTTAACACCCCCCATGCAGGGCCGTCTTAACACATGGGCCTGATGGGCACTTGCCAGTGGGCCCCATACTAATCTGTATATGTTAACCCTTGGAAAATTGGAAAACTTCCAAAATTAACAGTAGTTTTAGTTGTCCTAGGGGCACATACACTGCTTTGCCCGGGGCCCATAATGCTGTTAAGACGGCCCTGCCCCCATGTGACAATTAACATGGGTGGGGGGGGGAACACTTCCAGGGGTACCAATGAGGAGATCATGGTGGAGCAGAGTTTCACCAAGACTGCACGGCTAGGAGGGGGGAAGACTTAAACTTGCAGAAGACTGCAGTCCTGCTCAAAATCACTGCCCCCAAAGCATCCTGCTTTTAATTTTTTTTAAATCCACAATTGCCATGTGTAGTTAGGCCCTAACTTTGTGTTCTAATGAAGAAGCATTATCTTTAATTTCTACTCAGAATCTCCCACTGCTCAGTTTCATTGTACCACTCCAGTTTTTGGTATTATGATGATGGTTTTCTCTGTATTCACTTTCTTCACACCACACATATGTTTATACATCTCTTATTATACCCCTTGCTTTTTTTTCAAAAATAACACTGAGCATTCCTCAATGGGGGGGGGGTTCTCCAGCTCCCCGCCCCAATCATTCGCTTGCCTATCTTGCACCTCTTTTGGAAGGAGAATACTGAGAACAGGCACCATGCAGTCTCTTCCTAGCTTAGGTAAGCTTGCATGTCTCTGCCTTGGGAATGGCTGAATGTTTCATTTAAATATCTAAACCAGAAAAGCAGAAACTCTCCAAATATTAAGTTTTGGAGTAGCAGCCTTTGATAGTCTCCTCCTCTATTAAATTATCTAACCTTCTGTAGCCACCTAAGTTGGTGGCCATCTGTCTATCTTGTGATAGTGAAGTCCATAGTTTAAGTATGTGCTGTGTGACATACCGCCTCCTTTTATGTGTCCCGATCCTCTAACTGTTCAGTTTCGTGGCATGATCCTCCGTTCTAGTATGATGCAAGAGCAGGAAAAACACCTCTGTATCCATTTTCTCCAGGCCATCATGCAGAATATGCTATTATATTAATTGCGATTATAATTAGAGGATGTGATGCTGTGCTCTTTTGTTTTTTATTGTACAACCATCCTGAGACCTTTTTGTAATAGGAAGGGATAGAAAAACTTTAAATAAATAATATTTTACATCTATACCATGTCACCCTCACCTACTTTTTTCTAAGATAAATAGCATTAGATGTTCAACCTTTCCTCATAGGGGAGTTGCTTCATCTCTTTGCTGATTTCCTGGTTGTGACAAATTAAGCAAAATATTATATCTGTAATTTAGATATACATTCATAATGTTTTGGAACTTATATTTTGTATGTCATGTTTTTATGCCTGTGCTTTTTTTTGATGTGAATGTGCCATATGATAAATAAATAAATCCATCTCCTTAACGGCTTGGGTCCTGGTTACCTAAAGGAGCGCCTGTGACCATACATGCCCTCCCGCCCCCTACGATCAGCAGCTGATGCTCTCCTCCGGGAACCCTCTGTGAGAGAGGTGAGGAGGGTGAGTACCCGGAGGAGGGCTTTCTTTGTGGTGGCGCCCCACCTATGGAATGTGCTCCCCAGAGAGGCTCGCCTGGCGCCGTCATTATTTGCTTTTTGGCACCAGGCGAAGACCTTTTTATTTAAGAAATATTTTAATTGTTAAATTATTAATTTTATATTGTTATTTATTATATTTATATATTTTTATGTTTTAGACCTTGAGATGGGCCAGTTTTAAATTATGTATTGTTTTTAAATTGTATTCTTTTGTGCTGTTAGCCACCCCGAGGCTTGTTTGCAAGGGGGCGGCATATAAATTTGTTAATAAATAATGAAATAAAATAATTTATGGGTCCTCCTATATGGTGGGATCCTTTCTGCCCACTTGCTTGGCTTCAGCTTCTGGTCCTAAACCTGCACAACTGCTCAGAGGGAGAATGCAAGGGAGGTAGCAAATGCTACTCGTATTCTTGTTCTCATTTTCTTTCTAAGAGAGGGCCAGCGAGTAGCCACCAAGGGCAAGAAGGATCAGGAGGCTCCAGAACATGCTGATGTTCCTTTCACCCTACAGATCTCAGGCTGGCTGTCCTTTGGTTCAAAAGGCTTCCATCCAGTACATTGATCCTTTCAACACAGGACTGGCTGGTACTAAGTGGTATCATTAAGCTGACTCTAGAGAAACTGTGGCTCAAGGTGACTTAAAACAGGGTAAGTTACCTGATTTATTTGTAAGCACAAGGAGTTCTGAGCCATCTTAGGCTTAGTTCTCAGAATGTGTCAGCTCCAGGTTTTGAAGGGCCCTTAGGAGAGACACCCTCAGTGGATGCCTCTTTCACGAGGACTACCTGCTCATCATTCCTTTTGTTTCTCATTCCCTTAATGTGCAAAGAGCCAGCAAGTAAGTAGGTACCATCATTGCCTGTGCCAGAGCAAGAGGTAGGTGGATAATCAGGTTACAATGATGTGGAGGAGGTCTGAATCCAAAGTGCGCTTGCCAGTGGGCCCTTGCTGGGAATGGGCCCTTGGCAGCGGCCCAAACATTCCAACCTTTAACACTGGTATGGAGGACCATTCAGTCCATCGCACTGCCTGCCTGCATGTTCCCAAGCCCAATTCAAGGTGCTGGTTTTGACCTGTAAAGCCATACGCAGTTGTACTATTTGACTGCACTACCTGATGGAGGGCCTCTCCCAGGATGAACATATCTATGTTTGTCCTCTAAGGCTCTCTTCTAGTTGCCACTTGGACAGAGGCTCAGATGGTCACAATGTGGGAGAAGCCCTTCTTGGCACCAAGAATGATCTCTCCAGAAAGGCCTACCAGGCACCAACTTTGCGATCTTTTGGGGAACAGATTAATACAGTTATTCTCAGGCATTTGGCAGCATTTGATGAAGTCTTAGTCAAGTTTTGAATGTTTCTTGTTGATAATTGTTTAAAATTGTTTTTAGATATATGTGTGTTTCTCTCTGCCTTGTATGTATACACTTATTATCCTGTGTTTTTAAGATTTTTAGCTTTGCAGACTGCCTATACAGCTTCAGTGATTGGGTGGTATAAAAATGTAATTAATGACATGAAATGACATGACATGAAATGTGATTGCTCAGAAACAGGTATTTTGCGACCACTAGGCCTAGATGACCCCGAGGGCGTGGAATGGGCCTCCACGGGAGGTGGTTGAAACCCCATCGGTGAGGGTGTTCAAGGAGAGGCTAGGCATGCACATGGGAGGCATGCCATGAGCAGAGCTGGCTGGAGCCGGGGGTCAGACTAGATGGCCCGGGAGGCCCCTTCCGACTCACTCAGTTTCTATGGTTCTATGACACAAGAAACCTGTGAGACAGGCTATGCTGAGAGGTAGTGGCTTTTCTGTGTGGCTGCAGTTTTTCCCGGAGGGATTGTTGGAATGGCATGTGGCTCCACACGCAGTCTAAGGGGACTGCTGCCCAGACACATGTGGCCCCATTGAGATTTAGCAACTGCAACTTGGGCAGAGATATCATAAGGTGGTGGTAATACAAATACTACTAAGATAGCATTTATATAACTCACTAGATAGTTTGAACCATTTCATGGCTATCATATTGGTACCCCATACAGTAACTTTTTGAGCTTATTTATTTATTTGGTGTATTTATATCCCACCTTTTCCTTTCAAGAGCTCAGGATGGATTATATAACTCTCTTCTTTCTCAGTCTTATCCTCACCACAACAGCCCTGCGAGGTGGGTTGAGCTGAGCGTCTGTGACTGGCCCAAAGTCGCCCAGTGAGCTCCATGGCTACAACCCTGATCACCTGAGTCTCAGTCTAGCACTCTTAATTGCTGCACCCCCCCGGCTCTAGCTCATTATTGTTATTCCAGTACTGCTGACGGGGAGCTGAGGTAGGGAAGTGTTTTTGGTCAATGGCTGCGTTCCCTCGGAAATAAACGTACTGCTGGTGGAAGGAGGCCAAGGCTCCAGGCTGCTTTGCATTGCATTCCGTGCTGCTGGGCGGAGTGAGGCGTTTTCCGGCAGGTAGGCAGAGCTGCTGAGGCAACAGGACCTCTGTAGCCAGTGCTGCCCTCAGGTGCTGTCCCAAGGCCACTGTTGACTGACGTAATCCTGGTAAGCTTTAAACACAGAAGAGTGGGAAGCAACTTCGTGTCTTTTGTCCCAGCCGGTGGTGCCTCTCAAGCCAGCCTTCTCTGTGCGAAGTTAGGTCAAGGTTTGTGGGCAGCCCTTGACCTGCAGGTAAAGCCTACCTGGATGCAGCACAAGCCCATGCTTAGAAATGCAGGGAATGATGGGAGCCACAGTCTGGAACATCTGGAAGCCTCCAGGCAGGGGAAGACTGGTCAGGTCCCTAGTATTCTGCTCCCCAAAAGCAGCCGGTCAGAGCACCCTGAAAGAAGCCAAGAAAAATGGGAAGGTTAAAGACCTCCCTTGTTGTTTGTGGTGACTGTATAGGGAGATCTGTCCGGTCAAGACAGAAGTGGAAGGGCCTGTGGGCAAGGCCCCTCCCTCAGCAAAGTGAGCTTCCTAACACCATGGTCTCTACCTGCCTGATGGGCACAGAGCCACTGAATAAGCAGGTCTTGCCACCTCTTGTTCTTCCTTAGCACTACCACTGCCTGGACCAGAGCAAGTGGTGGGTGAACAAGCAGGTTGCCATGATGAAGAAGAGATGCAGGCCCAAGGGGCTACTTTCCTTGGGCCCCTGCTGGGATGCGAGCCCTTTGCAGGTGCCCTACCATGCTGACCTGCACCACTGGCCTTGGCTCAATGTGCCAGTTCCATTCAGTCCTCGACGGGTCTATCTGCCACTAGTGTGTCTGATCTTTTTGAGCACTTCTTCCTTAATTAGCAGCTGTGACCCACATCCAGCATTTTGTCTGCTCACGTCTATGCCGCAAATGTGCCTGACCTCGTTTTTGGTGGCACAGTCTTCCAAACAAGGAACTCTTTGGGAACACCAGAAAGGTATTTTGAATGTAGGGAACTTTGAATCAAGCCATTCACACAGTTCCCACGATCCTTTGAAGGAGAGCATCAGCAGGTAAACCGGTTTCTCAAATTGTAATCACATTGTAATGTGAAAATTTCCTAACCCCCAACTCTGCCTGCCTTCTTGATTGTGCCCCCCCTCTAAAGAGCTCAGGGTAACGGATCCTCAGCTTCACCACCCACCCCTGCCAATTCATCCTCTGACAACCCTGTGAGGTGGTGACTTTCCAGGGTCACCCAGGGAAATGCATGGCCTGAGTTTGTCTTTGAACCCAGATGTCCCCAGTCATAACCACTTCCCCAGCTGTGTTGCACTGCAGTGTCCACTGCTCCAGCCAATGACAGCCTGGGGATAGTGGAAGTTGTAGTCCAACACATCTGAGTGCAGAAGATTGCAACTACAAGGGTGACATCGCATCTTCAACTATCCATTTTTTGAGGTGTGTGTGTGTGGAGGGGGGGAGTTTGAGCCTCTGATAAGACTGACTGTCAGAACAAAAGCAGGCACCAGATGCCAGGACTTGGCTGCATAATATGCAACAAAAAGTACCTTCGAACATGCACAGAGTACATTTTTGGTAAATGTGTAATCAGAGCTGAGCTCCATATATCTAGGATCAGATTTTCAGGATGGTTTGCTGGCAAGTTTATTATTATTTTCCCAGGTGCACTACCCTGAAATTAAAAAGGGATGATCCAGTTTGTAAGCTCCATGATTCATTGCTGTTGGTTGTTACCAGAATTCTATTTTGGAATTAATATTGAGGTGTGGTTCATTGCTTAGTTCACTACTACAGTTGCTGGAGTAAAGAGGGTCACTCCTTCCCCCTCCCCGTTCAATTTGCCCTCCCCCTGCTTAATTTTAAATGTTTCAGAGGTGCACTTCTCTGGAAGCCTGTAATCTTGAAAGCCCAAACGTTGCCATGAGAGGAGTAAAGACGTCTCCAGGTGTTGAGGCAATGCCCAGTTCCATTGGCCAAGCCTACTGGCATTATTGCCGCTGGCGGGGGCGAGGGGAATACAAGTTCTAGTACGAAGCCCTGCCAAGTCCTGGGCGCTTTTAGAAGAGCTGCACGTGGGAGGGAAGGAGAAGCAGGAGTTGAAGAACCAAAGATTTCTTCGCATCCTATGTACAAATGACATGCACTAATGATAATTATAATAATCGCGGGTGCGTGTGGAGGATGCTGTAAACGCTCAAGAAGCGATCCACTCTGCACGTGCTCAGAGACCATCTGCCCCTCTTTTCAATCCCTGCCTGGGGCTTTGAGGCAGGGGTTGGAAAGCGGTTCCGGGGAGTGAACCTTGGCCCAGATACAGACCCGGGCATCTCCTTCTCCCCGCGCCAGCCCCGAGCGCTGATCCCCCCCGCGCCTTCTCCCGTCCCGCCGCTTCCTCCTCCTCCTCCTCCCCGCCCCGTCTCGGATTTCAAGGCGGCGCGCAGAGATGAGAGAGGCAGAGCGGCTGGCCGCAGAGAAGCCGCCGCCAGAAGAGCCGCCGCCGCCGCCGCCGCCGCCGCCCTCCTCCTCCTCCTCCTCCTCCTCTCTTGGCCCTCCCCTTCGGGATGGGACGTCCCAGGGGCGGCCGCCGGTCGGGGCGGGGAGATCTGCTGGGAGTGGGGTGGAGATGGCGGAGGAGCCGCCTTCCTTTCTGCCTCCGGCTGCCTGGGGAGCGCGCTGGGGGGAACGGAGAGCAGCGCAGAGCAGAGCAGAGCGCGGCGGCGGCGGCAACCCAGCCAGGGGTCGGCTCCGTCGAGCAGTCCCCGAGCCGAGGGCGCCCCCGCTACCCCGCCTCTACGCCGGGGCTGCCGCAGGTGGTGCCGTGGGGCCAGCTGCGACGGGACCCGACCCTCTCCCCTCACCTTCCGCCCTCGAAGCTGCAGCAGGTCTCCCCGCAGGACGTTTGAGCTTCGCTGCGCCCCCCTCGACGGATTTCCCGGTTCTCTCTGCTCGCGTCCGATCGGATCCCTGGAGAGGCGGCTGGAAGGATCCTCCACTGAACAGCGCAGCCCGACAGGCGTCCAGCCAGATCCCCGGGCGATGGAAGGAACCCACCTGGCCATGACACCTGGCGGAGCCAGAATTAATCCACACTAGCCCCCCTTCCGCCCCCCGGGAGGGGGGAGACCCAGAAACAACTCCGGATTTACACAAGGAGGAAGGGGGGGACGACGAGAAAGGATTGGTTGGGGAAGCCAAGAGAGGCGGAGAGGGGAGGAGAGAGAGGGAGAGATCCCCAAGCATCGCACTCCTGGCAAGAGATCTACCAGATTCGAGATCTGTTGAGCTACGAAGCTGCGAACCAAGTGCAGGAGGGCGAGGCGAGATCTCATCGCGATCCGCGTACGCCCACCCCAGATTCTTGGGACCCCCTGCGGGGAGATGATCGACTGGATCGGAAATCCTTCGCGGAGTGAAGCTCGGAACGTGGCAGGGCCGGGAGGGAACCCCTCCGGCTCGCCCCGTCTGGCGGCAGGAGACGCTTTGCTGGAGCCCCAGATGTGCGTGCATTGTTGGTAGTTCAGGCCAGGAGAGGACAGCCTGCGCCTCCCCGGGATCCCCCGCAAGAGGGGGGCAAGGACATGTGCTCCTAGGTCCTACGGCCAGTTACGCAGCACATCCGCACGCCACCCGCCGTTGACAGCGGCTTCTCCGGAGCAAGAAGAGGACCTGGGGGCTTCCGACCCCCTGGATCAGAATGGCTAGGGTCTTTCCCCACTGAGAGATCGCTTCGGACCCCGGAGAGAGCTACTGGATCGCGCCGCTTCCCTCAGTACCACCACCGTCCATGTAGCTCTCTGGATCCTCGACTGGCTGGCGCTGTGACAGCAGAGAGACCCGCCCCCCATCCTTCCTCCAACCAGCTGGGGCTCCAGTTCCGGACCCTGGCTGTTCTGGAGCCCTCCAGCTGTGGGGCAGGCTCGGTGCCCAGGGCAGGGGGCGACTCCGTCCAGAGATGCTCTGGGTGGTCTTTGGCCTGCTGCTGCTGCTGCTCCTTCCAGGGTCGCGGGCTCTGCAGAGGGCAGGTGAGTGAACGGGCAGGGGGGTGAGTGGGTGGGGATGCAGGGCAACTGTAGCTCGGATCCTTGTCTCAGCTCTGCAGCCGATGGAGTCAGGATCCTGGGTTTGGAAGCGGGGGTGGAGGTATTGAGAGGGGGCAGAACTCCTAAGTGCTTCCCCACAGCCTTGGAAAAAACGTGAAACGATGACAGGTGGGGCGCCTGGGTTCTCCCAAAGTGGTTTCCCCTGATTTCGGGGGTGGGGGGCATGGCTCCTGGGCTGTTTGAATGGGGTGCGCCCCTATCGGATACCTGCCTTTGTACGGACGTGGGGCATTCGGAAGGGTGGCGTGTTGCGTGCACTCTGAAAAGGATCATCGGGCACGTGAACAGCATCCCTTCGCACAGGCTTTCCGACTGGATGCTGCCTGGGGCAGAGCCGTGCGGAGCGAGCGAGCGAGCGTGTCGGGGGTGGTTGTGGCGGGAAGCGTCAAGAGGGGGAAGGATCCTGCTGTTGACGCGATCTGGCATCGGGAACGTCGCCCGCCCTTGGCCTGGCGGGAACCCGCCTTTCCCTCCCTCCCTCCTTCCCTGCCTCTGCTTGGCCCGACGAGCCCCCAGCCTCAAAACAGCCCAACTATGTGGCCACCTGTCCCAGCCGACGGCAGACAGACGGAGCCCGGCTGATTTCACACGCGGTCTTTCTTAGACAGCTGCTGGACCAAGCGGCAGCCCTGGAGGGGGCGAAAGAGGAGAGCGAGAGGGCCCCGGGATGGGCTCTTCCATCCCCATCCAGTTTCACCTTTACTGCTACCCGGACGGCCTCGGTCTCCCCGACAGACGCCTCTGGCTCTGGTCCAGGATACCTGTCAGATGGGAACCCAAGCGCAGGGAACTGGCTCTACAGGGTTGGGCTGGGTAGTAATTGAGCAGGGAAGATGCCATCTGCAATCTTGCTGATGGCACTGTGGCAGGAGTGGTGGAGGCAGCTCCACCTTCCCCTTTCCCCAGAGCGAGAGATGCTCCCACGCTGCAGGGGGCAGTGTTCCACAGGAGGCGTCTGTCTCAACTTTCCCTTGCCCGCCCCTGCTCCACCCCAACTCAGGGATTTATTTCCAGAGTGATTTGCCAGCTTGCCAAGGTATACCAGTCCTTGCCAGCCTGGTTTCCTCTGGATGTGGGGGATGTCAGCTCCTATCAACCCCATGCAGCCATCATGGCCAAGGGCCAGGAATGCTGAGACTTGCAGTGTAGCACATCTGGAAGGCACCAGCTGCAGAAGGCTGAGCTATGTCAAAGTTGATGCAACGGGGGGGGGGGGGATAGGAGGAATCACAATATCATCCAGGGAGTCTTTTTCATGGGCATCATACAAGACTTGACCTCCTTTGTGGGGAGGGGCACTTGGAGCAGTGCCCTTGGTGGGTCAGAGCAGGGAATTACGGTAATGATGATGAGATCCATGCACGGAATGCTTTGCACCAAGTGACAGGACAGATTTCTGCCCCATGTGGCTGATAATGTTAAAAGCAGACCCATGAGATGCAAGAGAGGGAAGTGAAGATGAGCAGGGGAGACTGGGAGGAATCTCTGATCACCTCATGTACTAAGAGTTATTATAGTAAAACAGCCTTCAGGCATGATGGGAATTGTAGCCCAACCCATCTGGGCTGCAGCAGGTTATTGGGGCTAGGCTACCTATTCTGACCTGTTTGGGACTGACTCCCATAAGGTCCTGTTCAGCATGGCCAAAAGTATTGTTATTAATAGTAATCTTACTTTTATACTCTGCCTTTCTTCCTCTTTCAAGCAACCCAAGGCAGTTTGCAAGGTTCTCCTGCTCTCCATTTTATCCTCAGAACAATTCCTATGAGGTCGGTTAGGCTGAGAGTCAGAGTCTGGCCCAAAGGTGCCCAGTGTGCTTCATGACTGAGTGTGGACTTGAACCCAGATCTCCTTGAACCCAGTGCAACATTTTTAACCACAATAACTCTCCAGCACTCAGGAATGCTGGAAGTTGTAGTCCAAACCATCTGGAGGGTACCAGGTTGGGGAATGCTGGACAAGGTGGTTTCATGGTAGAATACATTTATCTTCATTTCTCCAGAGTTACCTTATTAATAGTGATGAAAACAAAGTTAATTGGGAGGAAGAGGTGTCCGGCCTTCCAACCCCCTCCTCTAAGCTGAAAGTCCTGCTTTTTGACTCCAAAACAGGTTGAGCAGGATTATGATTATTCCAAAGTGTACGTGCACTGTTGTTGTGGCTGAGGGAGGAGGGGAAGGCACTCTTCACATGCTCAGAAGTTCTCTTTTGGGGGGAGTGTTTGTTGCACATGTTCCAGAGTCACCATCACATTGGGATATGTGGAGGGTTTTGGATTAGTGACACAGTGCATGTCCCACATTCCATCCCTGCTGACACGGTCTCTTAAAAAGGACCAGGTAGCAAGTAAGAGCTGCAGGGGGAAATGCCTGTTTCAACCCTAGACAGCTTCTGTCAGGCTTTGACTCCCATCAGCCCCAGCCAGCAAGGCCAATGGCCAGAAATGCAGTGAACTGTAGTGCAAACAGCTGGAGGGCACCAAACTTAGGAACAGACAATACTGGACTAGGTGGATCAGTGGTATGCCTTGGTGACTGAGTTCAGACAACATAATGGTACATACCCAAGGACTACATTTGGGCTGCATGAAATCACCAAGCTGTGAATTGTTGCTGAAATGATGGTTTTCAGGTTGTCTGAACAGAGCTGTGCTAACAAGCCCTGATTTCTTAGCTGTGTACAAACAATGAAGTATTGTTCCTGAATTGTGAACTGGGGGTTATCCACCATGGTTGTTGTCTTGGTTAAATACAGATAATACGATAACCCATATTTTAGCGACAACCCATGATTCAACAAGAACCCACATTCAACCCATATTCAACCCCTGAGTGTGGGTTATCCTGTTGTCTGAACCCAGTCTATATCAAGTACCTTGATATGTTCATAATGAAGCCAACACAGATATGCTCCAAGGTCCAAGGAACAGTCCTGTTATACAGGAAAGGAGCAAACCATGGTTCCTGTCAGCTCAAATATGTCTCCTAGAAGGGGAGGGGCAGGCTACTTTCCCACCCCAATATGGACCTAGACCCAGGCTGGGACTTTAGTTTGCTGAAATGAGGATGCTGATACAATGGCCGGCATTCTACACCCCTGCCCGGCAGTGCTTCTGTTCCTGTATCACAGCACTGTATGAAATTGTCTCCAATTCTGAACTTTCTGCTTTGCACCTCCACCCAGCACCAGTTTCCTCAATGGGTGTGCGAGAAAAAACTTGCATGCTGAGCCGTGTGAGGCCTTGTGTGAGACTTTGTGGTAAGTGGGTGCAACAGTCCTAAAGTGAGCCTCTGCATATGTGAAAAGTGTCTTCCTCTTCTCCCCGCACTCCAATAGAAACACACTTTGGAGCGAGCAGAACCCTGCCTGACTCGTTTCGGAGTAAAACACGAGAGTTGGAAGAAAACCTCCTTGTCTGTCCCCCAACACTGTCCTCTAATAGAGGAGAATTAGCTATACAAAGCTGCGGCTTCCCCTGTGCTTCCCTCTTCCTGTTTCGGGTTGTGAAGATGTGGTCCTTGGGATGCTGTGCCTCTCACCAAAGGGTTAAGAGTGTAGTCATTAGATTTGGGGTGAAGAGCCTGTGCCTTACAGATGTCATTTGGCCCTCTGCCTAATCTCTGCCAAAAGGGAAACATGGGGAGAGCAGAAACCAAAATAGACAGGAGTGGGGAGGAAAGATAAGGGGTGGCACAGAGAGGAAAAATGTAATTTTGGCCTTATGCATCATCAGATTTGGTGCTGTCAGCCTTCCGATGTGGCCCTGAGAGATTCTTCCAGGGTCAGGGAACAGGCTGAAGCCCTCTGGGGACTTTACAACAGTTCATAAAAGCAATACAATGAAATACCATAAAATCTTTTCAAAACACAAACATTCAAAAACAAAACTTAAAGTGGAACTAAAACAAACAGGATATGCAGTAGCCTTGTAAAAATACCCTGGGATGCGCAGTCCCCTCAAGGCCTTAAATATCCGTGTATATGCATAAAGGGCTTCCTTAACCAGATGGCAAAAAGATTACAAGATTGGCACCAGGTGGGCCACAGTGGGGAGGTCATTCCATAGATGGGGGAGAGGGGGCACCACAGAGAAAGCCCTCCCTCTTTTTGCTGAAAGGGGGCACTTAAAGAAAAGACCCAGAGAGTGAACATAGTATGTGGGTAGGCTACAGTTGGAAGAGGTGCTCCTTAACCCCTGGACTCATGAGATGCAGATTCTTTCATGGCTGTTAGTACAGAACCACGCTGATTTTAATATACATTAACTGATGCATAGGTGTGATCTTATGAATGTGACAATAAAGCCATCAAAAATAGAGCCCATCATGCGCCAAGTCAAAGATAATTCCTGCAATTTAAAACATTCCCCAGCCTGCAGAGAATTGTACCCTAAATGAATCATGCTTCCTAGTTATTGCTGGATGAGCCAGGATCTGTGATTTTGAACATGGAACCACAGCACAGAGCAGTGGTGAGGAAAGGAGAAAGATAGTCATTTACAATTCATTACAAGCAACTATTGGACATTAAGGCTTATCCATTCCCTTGGTCTCTTGAATTATTCACCTGTATGCAGACAAAACTGATGCAGTACCTGCTATCATGTTAGGAACAAAACAAATAGTAAGGACCACTAGTTATCAGTCCCAAATTGGCCAAGCTCATTAAACCGCTTTCATATGACAAACCAATCTCCATCCAGTCTGCATAATTAAATCTACTGTGTCTACCTTGGCTGCGCCTTGTGGCTTTTCCCACCTCTAGTAATTTGTCAGATGTCTCAGGTCTTCCCCATTCACTCACACTTCCTTCTGGCTCCATCCTCTTTGGGTAGCTTGGTGACTTTTGTGAAGTGTATTGCCCCCATTTTGAAAAGCTGAAATACCTCTCTTAAGGCATAGTTACGGGAAGAGTTAGAAGCCAAAAATATGTAGGGATGTTTCATGTTTTGTTGTTGCTGCTTTGGCCCTGCCCTCTTTTGACTTTGGCCTGCCCACTCCTTTTATGTGGCCCCTGAGAGGTTCTCTGTCATTTCGGCCCTCAGGCTGAAACAGGTTTGACACCTCTGAGGTAACCGCATGTGGGTGTATATTAAGGTCCCAAATGGTGCATTGCCTGCAGTTTTGCAGATAGCAGCTGCTAAGGCGTATTGTCAATTCTGTTTTTCAAGGCTATCTTTAACCAAAAAAGAACAAACACCCTCTTTTTAAATCAGTAGGGGACAGCCTGTTGCAAAGTAAATGAAGACCATGTGGAATAGATACTTCTGTAATGGGTAACAGATGTGCTTCAGGCATAAATCGTTGGTAGAAGAATTGGGTTTTATTTATATCACACCTTTCCTCCAAGGAGCTCAAAGCAGCACCCTGATCTCCTCCGTATGTCCCATGTTATCCTCACAACAACCCTGGCAGGGACATTAGTCTGAATAATGAGATTATTAGTCCAATGTCAGTCTTTTGAGCTTTCAGGATGAGAGGGGATGTGAAACCAGGCCTCTCCAGATGTTCTAACCACTACACTGCAACTGCAAGTTCTGCTTTTCGTTTGTGAAATGTTGGAGAGGATACAGTTATGAGAGTTTAGTGCTGGAAGGGTCTTGAAGGTCATCTAGTCCTACCACCTTGTCAATACCAGATGCAAGTACAGCATTCCTGACAGATGGCCATTTGGCCTCTAATGCAGTGAAGGGGAAACCCTCCCAAACCCCAGGCCCAGAGCAGGTTGTCCCACTGTCAAACAGCCCATAGTGCTAGGAAGTGTCTTCTGAGGTTCAACTTCAACATACTTCCTTGAAATTTCTACCCATAGGTAGGTGCTGCTCTATGGAGTAACAGAAAGCTAGTTTGCTCCATATAAGGGATGTCCTGGAAGGCATCTCCATAGGTTTTAGGGCAACTCATAGTGGTCTTAAGTTTGGCAATGCTGGCAGGATCTTCTTGAAGTCCAAATCTGCTGTCTACCTGCTGTCTACCTGCTGTCTGCCCCTGGCCTACAGACCTTCAGATTTTTTTCAGGCAGCTAGCATGCCTCTTCCTTCTGTTTTCTCCAAGCTAAATATATCCATCTCTTTCAACCATTCCTTATGTTTTCCAGGCAGCTTGCTATCCTAGTGGCCTTCCTCTAAACCCCTCCTATTTCTCCTTGCCCTTCTTAAAATATGGTGTCCTGTATGGGACACGACACCTCATATGAGGCTGAACAACAGAATTGGAATATTACCTCTTGTAATCTGTATAGCAGCCTTCCCCCACATGGTGCCCTCCAGATGTGTCAAACTACAAATCCCATCACCCTGTGCCAGATGGCACCAGATTGCAGAAGAATGGCATTAGAGGTAGGTGATGGAGGCATGTTCAAGACTGCTAGGATTCTCTGAATATTGTGTTACCACTCGTCTTGTGCCCAGTTCCCATTTCTGTAGATGATCCCCCCTTGCTCTGTGCAAATGGGAAACTTGAACCATTCAAGCAGATAATGAATAGTGGATTTGCTCAGTCCCCCCAAATGTGTGCATATATCCTCAGATGCGCATCTTTCTTCCACGGCTGATTCAGTCTGTTGAGGAAATTTGCACAAATCAAACTTGGAATTGCAAATGAGCCAAAAACAAGCTTGTGTTTAACTTTTTTGGAGCATTTTCAGAGGCACACATCCATGTTTATGCTCTTGTAACATCCCTAGCTAGTGAACAGAGTGTTCATTTATAATGCCTATGCTTATTCATTCATTTCATGTCATTTCTATACCATCCAGTAGCCACAGCGCTCTGGTCACTTTGCAAAAGTTCCTAAAACAGGACATCTGCAATAGTGTGTGAATTTGCATTTACCTTGCAATTGTCTGTCCTGCATCAATGTAACAACAGAGAGGATATTTCTTCATTTAATTCAGCCTTCCCCACCCTGGTACATTCCAAATGTTTATGACAGCTTTGATAATTTCTGATCAGAATGGTCAATGGTCAAGAATTCTGGCTGAATTTTGGTGGAAGCTGCTTTAGTTAAGATATACTGGAAAAAGACAAAGGAAAGCTGGACTTCTTTCTCAGGGAAATTCCTTATTCATGGCAATTTCTATTCTGAGCTTTACAGGAGCTATCCATGATGCTGAACTCCATCCCCAAAATAGATTCACTACCATGGAGCACTGTGAATAGTTCCTGTAAAGTTCAAAATAAAAGCTGCAATGGATAAAGAGCTCCAATAACATCAATGCCACAGTTTCACCTGAAAAAATACAATTTCCCTGCAGGAGTGTTTTCTTACAGCAGGGCTGGCTTGGTGGTTTCTCAGCATTTATATAGTTTTTTCCCGTTCTAAAATGGTAACTACAAAGCTGAAATGCCTCTGCTAAGGCTTAGTTACTTCTAGTGAGAGCCTTCAGCTTAAAGTAGGCTGGTATTTTTGGCCTCACTCCTTGGCAGGGAACAAATAAAACAGATAAATAAATACAGCCCTCAATAGCATCTCTGAAACTGAACCCGGCCCTCAGGCTGAAGAGCTCCCCCACTTCTGGTGCATGCTAGAGATGGTGAGCCCTCCATCCCATCTCAGGAGTTTCTATAGGGATTCTGGGACACAGAGCGGGACCTGTGGAACAGTAGCTCTGGCTATTCAGAGTCTTTTTCAAAGGGCATTGTCAACATCTCTCCAAAAGGAGCACGGGGTGAGGGGGGGGCAGTGATTTATCAGCAGTGGCTTAGTGGTCAATCTTTGAAATGCAAGCCACTAATAAAAATCTCACCATAAAGTTTATGGGGCATGGCTGCAATCCTATGCATCATTTTCTGGGAGTAAGCTCCATTGAACTCAGTAGTATGTTGAGTTCAAGAGATCTTCAGTCAACTGAAATCCAACCTTTAGCTTTTAATCAGAAATTCATGCCATCTTGTAAAAGAGTGTTACCATTGATGCTGTTAGCACAAGGTAAGAACTCCGTGGAAAGAACCCCACTTCCATAGCCAGCCTAAAAGTTCTACAAGGTAGGGTAAAAAATTAGGCAAGGTGATTCATTTGATCTGCAGGCTTTTAAAAGTCAAAATTGCAAACTTCTAAAATTATTTATTTCTGAAAAAAAGGGACAAGAGAAAATTTTGGTGGGGGCAAGCTTGATTATAACTCTGGTTGTGGGCCTTTTGCATTGATATCTTCTAACTATGCTAATCTGCCATGAAGGACAGAAAACTTCTGGGTAAATGAGGAGACCATTGGAGCCCTATGTAATCTGCCTAGTACTGAAACACTTCCAAATGGTAGATGCATGTTTGTAAATGCCCTTGATAATAGTGGAAGAGTCTTCTCTGGCAAAGCTGCTATAGGTTTAGTTATTGCAGATTATAAAATTTTTAAAAAAGAAATCCTGTCTTGCTTATTATTGTATTGAGTAAATTTATATCCACCTTGCCGTTAAGAATGGGGCTCAAAGGGTGTTATAAACACATGCACATGTGTGCACAGAGTTCAGAGCAACTTACAACAATAAAATACAACTCCTACTTAAAAATGCATGAACTGCACTGTAGCAATATTATTACTGATCACAAGTGTCTCAATTTTTAATTTAGAAATAATTTATAGGCTTTAAGTCCCACTTTACATCCAATAAAATTCCTGAGCCATGAACAACAGAAGAAGAGAAGGAAGGAAGGAAGGAAGGAAGGAAGGAAGGAAGGAAGGAAGGAAGGATCAAAATATTAAATTGAAATATTTAAAATTAGATTATGTTATCTAAATCTGGGACTGGTAAATCAAGGAAGGCCTTTTTAAAAAAACGTTTTTCAATAGAAGAAAAAAACAAAGCACTCTCAGCGCCTGCCTGAAATCAAGAGGCAGGGAGTTCCACAGAGAGGGATTCAGTGCACTGAAGGAACTAATCTGAGAGAAGTGCAAACTCAGATCCAGGCAGAACAACTATGAGTGCCTTCAGATGATCTGAATGACCAAGGGAGGCTGATAAAGCAGATATGAAATATCCCGATCCCAAGTTGTTTAGGACTTTATGCACCAGGAACAGAACCTTAAGTTTGGCCTGATAGTAAACAGATAGCTAGTATTACATGCTGAGAAAGGGTTACTTGCAAAGCCGTCGCACGCACGCTCCTTACAACAGCCAGGCCACTGCTTCTGCACTAGCGGCAGTTTCTAGACCTTCCTTCAGAGCAACCCCACACAGAGTACATTTCAGTAATCCAGTCTTGGGGTTACTAGCACCTGCGTTCATTCCTGTGGCCACAAGCATTTGACCTGTCACACATTCTTGCAGCAAATTCCCAACTTCTAAAACATGTGTTCCAGTTTAGGGCTTGAGGCAGCCTGGAACAAGGATGTATGTGTAGGGCTGTTTGGGCCTCATGGGATGAGGGGACAGGTGGAGTCATCTTTCTTCCTCATCCCTCAAGCCATCCTCTTCTCTATGGAAGGTCCAAAGAGATGCCACTAGTAAGGATGTGAAAATAGTGTGAACGAGTAAAAAGTACCACACTGTAGTCTTAGGTTCCTTCAGCACCAGTGCACTTTATTCCATTAACTGGAGCCAGTGCACTTTATGCCACTAACTGGAGCCAGTGCACTTTATGCCACTAACTGGAACCAGTGCACTTTTTTCCACTAACTGGAACCAGTGCACTGTATTGTTCTGTAGTGTCAGCATAGTGTGCGTTTGAGGACTCTGGAGAGTGGGAAGGAGTATCTTCATTTTCCTCTTAAAATATCCCTGTATAATGCAGGGAGAGGAGTTTTTAATGTAAAGTGTTAGAGACAGATGAGAAATTAATTTGATACATATTTCATTGTGAATGTACCAACTTTGTACTTCTCAAACTGAACCATGAACCAGAAGCCAGTTTGCTGCTGAAATTAGTACTTTCCAAAGTTTGTGGTGCATTTTGCAAAGATAAAAACCACATATACATTTGAAACCACATAACACGAAAACACATGTGAATGTTTTTAAAAATATGCACAAAGAACAGGTTTTTTTTTTTTAATGCACTGGAATGCTTGATTCAGTCAAGAAAAGCTCAAACTATGTATCCATTTGAAACAGTGCGTGCAAAGGTGTGTATTTTTTAAAGAAATGTGCACACAAATTGGGTACAAATTTTCATGGGCACTAAAAACTAAAGCACACTGCAGAATCAGGATGCATTGAATTTAGAATGGAAACTCTGAGAAAACCTGAGTAGTTAGTGGCTTTAGCAGACCCACTTTATACCTCCACCCCCTGGGGTATATATCCTGAAGTGGAGATGGGATTTGAATTTCAGGTTCAAACCCAGGGCTCCACCATTAGGTAATGCTGTCTACCTTTGGATTTTTATAAGCAATCTACCTGTACATTCATGTCAGGGAGAATGTAAAAAAAATGTGAAAAAACCTCCCACCTTTCTGGACCAGACCAAAAATTCATTTAGTTCCAACATTTGGTTTCCCACAGTGGCCAACCAGATACAAGAAGGCTCCACACAACTTTTCCATGTAACTGTAGTCTACGTTCTGAAAATTGTGTCTGGCCTGCCAGGTGGTATTGAGTTTATTGATGTAGTTCACCAAGTCCTGGGAACGGGCTGGGAAGCTGAGAATGTTCCACGCGCTCGAGGGAGCAGCAGCGGGAGAGAGAGCTGCTACAGAGCACCACAGTTAGCAGACTCACCCTTGAGAGGCTACCTGAGATGTGGAGCTGGCAACATAGCCCAGCCTCCAGGCCAGCCAGGATCCTGCCTCTGAAGCTGAGGGCTACATATAACCATCATGGCTGCCCATGGACAGCTCTCTATGCTATGGCTGAAATGCAGTGCCCTTTGGAAACCACCCCAGTCTGTGTACATGCCCACATCTTGTGCCAGTGTATCCCATATACTAAAAGTAAACTCATTTTTGAGCTATGATCCTTACTGAGTCATCAACATGCCACCATCCACATAATGGAGGGAGGTGTCAGTAAGTATGGGGGGATACCAAACTTTAGAGAAGTACAAACATAATTTTTGGGGTGGGGAGGAGTAGTGGGGAAAAGAACCCAAAAACAGCTCAGTAAGGACTGAGCGTTTGATGGCTATGGAATGCTAGCAGATTGTGGAAGGTGGGGAAGGCCTGAATGGACCGCCATGGAACTGCTGTCTCTTGCAGAGGATTCTGGGATATTTCCCAGGTACCCCCTAAGTACAGTGGAGCTCAGGCAAGGCCTACGGGCCTCATTGTTATATGACCCTGAGGGCCAAACTAGATGTGGTGGTGGCAGTGAACCCATGACGCTTTTCACACCTCTGCCATATGGGATGGGATTAGGGTAGTAAGAGGAGAATAAGGTACAGTTCTCATGTCTTAACAGCTCAGACCATTGCTCCAGAATATGTATTAGTTATTGATCTGAAATACTTTTATCTCACTGCTCAGCTAAACAGTCTCCTAGAGCTGCTTCCAAACAATTACAAACTAGGTGGTCTCTGCTGTAAGGGTTGCAAGTGAAAAAGTCATAGCACACAAGGAAAAAAGAATGGGTATGGAAGAGGAAAGATATGGAATAATGTTTTACAGGGCTGGTGGAATAGCCTTGCTTTACATCTCATCTCTCTCTCTCAGTGAGTTGGTTACTGGTGGAAACCACTTTTTGTCTCCAGTTTCCAGCTTGCTTCAAATATGATAGTTGGTAAAAGCAAAAAAAAAAAAAAGTGACTCTGGAGGCTGTGTGGGGTTGTGGGGCGCGATTTGGAAAGGTTTGATGCATTGGTGGGCCCTCTTCTTAGTGCTCCCTTTGCTGTTAAAGCCTGCTTTGTATGTGATCTGCGCAGACACAGAAATAGTGGCCCTGCCATGTGGGACTTGGCCTGAAACACCCCCTTCCCCAGCCCAGTTGATTGGGACGGGCAAGCGTGTGCGATGCGTCTGATTTTCTCAGTAACAGGCCCTGGTAAGCATCCAAGGAACTCCAGAGTTCCTGGAACAACAGTCTGGAAAAAACAGCAACACACATACACGCACCAGTTCTAAAGGTGTGAATGTACCCTTGATACTTCTTTCGTTCTGTCTTTTTTAAAGAGAGGCATTACAGATACGTTTGGAATTCTTCTTTATCCCATTCCTTCTCCACTCAGCCTGTTGGTCTTTCGACAGCTGCAGCCCCAGCGGGAGGAAGCCCTCCACAATGGTACCAAAATAACTAATCCCACGTTTGTTGGAATAAAACTATCCCCCCCCCCCCCCCCGGTATGCGTTCCATGGCATTTATGGAGCATTTCTCCAGCAATTCCAGGCTCGGTAACACAGAGTCCTGAGCCATTTGTCCTTCTGATGTTCCACCCCCAGCCATATTTACCCCCTCTCACTCCCCCAAGACCATCTCACATTTGTACTGGTTTTCCCTCCTCCTCCAAGACACCCCCCACTGGGCTCAAGCAGCCTGTGGGAGACCCAGCTGCCAAGAGACAACACCTGCCAGACATCTAGGCTCCGGCCTCCATAGGCTTCCACATCTCCCTACAAAGGACTCCCCCCGCTTCCATCCCTCTGCTTTCCCCCCACCCCAACCACCGCTTTTTGCTTTATATCAGCCACCTGTTTATTATGTTCCCAGCTATTTCCATCCCCAACAACAGGTGGGGCCTGTCCCCCTGGGGCTTGTGTCTGCTAGGTTGGAAAGGGGTCTGGTTACACCACGAGAGGTTAGGGCTTGAGGCAGTTGGGAGTTGGCGGGGGCAGCAAGGGAAGCACGACTTATGGGTCTATTCCCAGCTGTGGAAGGACATTAATATGTCTGGGATAGAACAAGGCAGGCTGGAAGCCAGGACTCCTGGGTTCTTGGAGAGGCACAGAGCCGAGAGTGGCTGATTCTCTTGCTAACCTAGCCTCTCCGACACTGAACATGGAAGACGGTAGCCTGGCACTCAGCATGACTGAATCCACAAGTAAGCCTACCACATCCATGCCTTTCTCCACTTTAAAATGTGGGGGAGAAATATAATCAGGATTTGGCAGGAAAAAATTAGTGTTTTCAGCTTGTTTAATAACACAGCTCCTGCAGATTTTCAGGGAGTTGCTTGCTTCTCCACAGTCCTCTCATTTTTCTTCCACATTTCATGGGGAGAGGGAAATAGGTATACACACACCAAGTCCCTCCTGCTGACTACTGGCTTTTGTCACACCGTGTACACTGCAGGTTCCTTTGCAGTCCAACTCTCTCTCTCTCTCTCTCTCTCTCTCTCTCTCTCTCTCTCTCTCTCTCTCTCTCTCTCTCTCTGTCACACACACACACACACACACACACAGATACACATGCCCTGCTTCATATTTCATGGTAATGGGCACTGCAGAATCTTCAGAAGAGACGATGGCAAAGGACTTGGCTTTTTCTCAAAGCTGGCCCTGCTTGCTTTCTGATCCAGAAATCTTTGGCCTGGCCTGTGTGTGCAATGGAATAAAGTGACCAGCTTATGACATGGTAAAATAGTGGGCTGTAGCACTTCAGGGAGTGCGAAAGGAATCACACTTTTTAATGTTCCACACGCTCACAAACCAGATGCGAAACCGCTGTACATGGAAATTCAGTAGAGCAGGGAGTTTTCCCCTCATTCTTTTTAATGCACTATATTGTGCCAGCAGGAAGTTGTGTGTGCATGTGGCTTGTTTGTTCTAGATGTAGAAACATTCAGGAATGACATTCCAACTTGCAGTACGAAGTGATGTGGTCCATTCCATTGCCTCATTCTGCTGCAGGGCAGACCGGGCCTTAATCCCAGAGGACAGGTTGTGAAGCGACAGGAACATGCTCTTGCACAGGCTCAGAGACACACTGACCTTTATTGTTACCAGCCTGTGCGCGCGCCAGGACTGGCTCAGCCTTGAAAATGGATCCCCAAAATAAGCGAGCCCCATTCTGTGGGTGTTATTTGAGGGCCCATGGAGATGCTGTCTCCCACTGGGACACGATGCTGACCTTGCCAGAGGTCAGAGAGATGGATTGGAGGGTCCTCCTCATCTTATCGCTCCCTCTTACTCTGGACCCTTTGTGCTTTGCCTGCACTTGACTTTCTTGGCATGGGCGATTAAATGTGTCTTTGAGCTCTTTGATCCTCCTCTCCCAAATATAAGATCTAAAAGGGTCTCCTGTGTTTTTCTTGCCTCCAGCCAAGGCTCATGCGACACCCTCCACACCGATTTCCTTTGAATCTTCAAAGCCTTCGCATGCTTTAACTGATTACACATTTAGCATCTCTAATCTCCTTTTTGGCCCCCACCCTGGAGGCAACCTTGGGATGTGTCCCTCTTCTTTCAAGCTTGTCTTGTCACGCTTGCTCTGATGTTCCTCCAGCTCCAGTTTTCAGGAATGGGGGGAGGAGGGGCTGCTGGAGGTCTCTTGTGTACACCCAGCGGAAGTCCTGCGGTCACCATCGACTTTCTCAACAGAGCAGCGTTCTCCAGTTATTTGGGGGATGGGGACATAAATTTAAATATTCCCACTGCAGGGATGCATATTGTACCCCAGTTTGTTTATTTATTGCCTTTCTACAATGCTGGCCTGTAACAGTTCGGGCTCATGCTAGGCAAGATTAGGCGGAAAAATGGCCCGCGACTCCCGGCATGCCCCAGGCAGCC
This sequence comes from Varanus salvator macromaculatus, assembly GCA_023646645.1. Lineage (NCBI taxonomy): Eukaryota > Metazoa > Chordata > Lepidosauria > Squamata > Varanidae > Varanus > Varanus salvator. The sequence goes on from JAIXND010000781.1 coordinate 6,558,691, forward strand.
ACGCCGGCTGGTTTTCTGTCCACACATGCATCAGATTGTGCTCATAAGGCTGTAAAATCCAACAACATGACAAATGCAATCGACAACCTGTAAAGGATTAAAACTACAGTACAAAGCTAAAATATGAACCAGCAGCAGTGTAAAGGTCTTTCTAAAAGCCTGTGTTTGAAATAACAAAAGCTAAAATGCATGGGGAAATGAAAAGGTGCCAACAAGTGCCCAACATAGGCGTTAGGTGAGCTTCACTGGTGCCATGATGGAAAAGGACATTTCCTTGGTAGCACCCATGAGTCCGAGTGAAGTGCCTGGATCAGGTGCCAGCTATTATCATTACATTACACGTATATCCCACATTTTATATTCTTCCTGCAAGGAGTCCAAAGGAGCATACAAGTTTCTCCTCCTTCTGGAGGCTGGTTGGGCTATAAGTGGCTGGCCCAAAGTCACCCAATGAGCTTTGTGGCTGGATCGTGTGGGTCCCCACCTGGACACAGCTGGCTGGGAGTTCCAGGCAGTTTCTTCTGTCCACACTTGCAGTCCAAGGCTACCTAGGATGTGGCATTAAGATTAGACGTATTCTTGGGAATGGGATCTGAAGACCTTGGTTCAAATCTCCACTTGGCCATGAACTGCAACGGGGTGGCCTTTGGCCAATTACTGGCTGTCCAACCACAGAGGGTTGTTGTGAGGGTGCAGGGGGATACCTGTGTGTGTGAATGCAAGTGCAGCCCTAAATTCTTTGGTAGAACTGTTTGGGGTTTTTTTTTTTCATTTAAAAAAAATGAATAATGAATGAATAAAACTTAAACTATTAGTAGTAGTTTAGTAATTATATTTACTATCAACAGTATGTTGTTTTACTATTGCTACTATTTGTAAATTGTATGTATACTTTGTATATACACAATTAAATTACATATAAGCTTTTTTAGTCTTCTTAAAAACCTCTTTGGGGTTGCAAATCAGATAATTCAGATGTGTGCAAGAAGAAGAATGGTCTCACTGACAGTCCTTTTCTTCCTCCCTCTCCTCTGCTCTGATCCTCAGAGTTGTCCGAATGTTTTATGGTGAATGGAGCTGATTACCGGGGCTCGCAGAACAGGACTTCACTGGGCAGCACAGGACGGCCGTGCCTCTACTGGAACCAGACACGGGAGCATGCCTACAACACGGCCAAGTATCCCCACGGCGAGTGGGGTCTGGGGAGTCACAACTATTGCCGGAACCCAGATGGTGATGTGCAGCCCTGGTGTTACATCTCGGAGAACGAGGAAGGGATCTACTGGAAGTACTGCGATATTCCCACCTGCCACAGTGAGTGTGGGAAGCTGGGCAGGCAGTGTGTGTGCGTGTGTAGGTGCGGCAGATGCTTCAGATCAGAAGGAGAATTCATCCGAGCCTGGATGCAATCCCAGTTCCTTGTTTTTGAGGGCCCTTGCTAAACACCTCTCAACGGGCGCCCTGGCTTCTTAGTGCCATTGTGGCCAGCTGCTATTGCTTCTTGCCTTCCTTGCCATCCGTCCCACCACTGGCTTGCTTGGCAGGCAGAGGGGCAGTGAGTGAGTGGGCCTGGACCCCTCCCGGCCCTACGTCTCAGTAGCACCATTGTCTGAGCCAGAGCAATAGGCAGGCGAATGGGCAGGTTGCAGTGGGGAGGAAGCTCAACCCCAGGGAGCTCTTGTCCAAGGTCCCTGCTGGGGTGAGGGACCCTGGCAGGTGCCCAACCACTCCTACCCTTGATACCAGCCCTGGATGGATGTCCAGGGAGCTGGGGATGGACACGCAGAAGTGCCACCAGGTTTGAGGTGGCCCAGCACCGGGTATTTTCTAGCAGGAAGCTTCCTCTGGCCAATCATTACTTACCACTCTGCCAATCAACCCAGCCTAGTTTGACAGTTAGAGTTAGCATCTCCTCTTCCTCCTCCTCTTCTTACCATGCCACCGTTCTGCTAAAGGAAAGTGCTGTGGTGGCCAGCCAAGTTTACAGCCTCACATGTACTATTCCAAGTTTTTTATTTATTGCCTTTCATTAGCAGCTTGCTGAACCCAACACACACTACCATTGGAGGAGGCACAGCTCTCTGATGCCTTCCAAGACGACACCTGACTGGAAATTTAAAATGGCAGGCCCAGCGCCACAGTCGGACCTGCTCTGTGGCACTTTCTCTTAGCAGTGTGGCACAACAAGGGGAGGCACTGTTGTCACTGCCTGTGGGCCCCTGTTGGGGGCCTTCTGCACATGCAGGCCAGGCTCTCTTAGAGATATTCTAGTTCCCTTTCCTGAATATCCAGGAATTTTGTTTTTTAAGGAACTCTCTAGCCCATTGGTCTCTCCATCTATCTCAAAGATTAGGATTCTACTTTTAAATCTGGGGAATTTCCACACTGGTATATCTGTAAAAAGGAGCGCCTAAAGGACCATATATGCCCTCCCGCCCCTTACGATCAGCAGCAGAGGCTCTCCTCCGGGAACCCTCCGTGCGAGATATAAGGAGGGTGAGTACCCGGAGGAGGGCTTTCTCTGCGGTGGCGCCCCATCTGTGGAATGTGCTCCCCAGAGAGGCTCGCCTGGCGCCGTCGTTATTTGTTTTTTGGCGCCAGGCGAAGACCTTTTTATTTAGACAGTATTTTAAATGTTAATTTATTCTAATTTAAGATTATTATTTAATGGATTATTTATTTATGTTGTATGTTTTAAATTTGACCTGGAGATGGGCCAGTTTTTAATATTGCATATGTCTTTTAGTTGTTGTGAGCCGCCCCGAGGCTGCTGCAAGGGGTGGCATACAAATATATATATAAACAAAACCAAACCAAACCAAACCAAACCAAACCAAACCAAACCAAACCAAACCAAACTAAACTAAACTAAATTTTGCCCAGTGCCAGCTCTTCTTTTACTTTGTATCCCTGTTCAGAACCAGGACCGGCTCAAGATACTGAGGTGAGGTGAAGGACAAAGTGCCCATTCCTCATACAGTTGCTGACTGGACTGGCTGGGGGCACCTCGTCTCAGCACTGGCAATGGGAACCACCCTTCATGGCTTCTTAGGAAATCCGGCCACTTTAGCTTAGGAGCACAGCTCCGGCCTCCATGACTTTGCCTCCGCTTGCTTACCATCCTGCCTGGTGCGTGATCGTTGCCCACTCAAAAAAGGCCTCATTTGCTGTATTAGTGGCCCACCGGGCATCACATGGACAGCTGGCTGCCCCTCTGCCCACTTGCTTCGTGAGTGGACTTTCCCAGCACTACAGAATGTTTTATTAGGAGAGGATGGCAAGGTGAGGCAGCCAGCCAGCTCAAGAGAGCAACAAGGAAGCTTCACTGCAGCTCAGGAGGATGGGAATGGCTGGGATGGGAATGCTGCTACCCTCACCATTTGCTGCCCCAGTGGGGCTAATGGTTGGGCTGCCCCTGCTTCAAAACTTGCCCTTTCTGGGAGTCCTTTGGTACGATGCCTTGGTCCAGCCTTCTCTAGCCTGGTGTCCTCCAGACATTTTGGATGGCATTTTCCAGCCTTCCTGACCATTGGCTATGCTGGCTGGAGCTGATGGTGTTGCCGTCCAGATCATGAGGTGGGTACCAGGTTGAAGAAACCTGCTCCAGTTCCCGTAGCCTTCTGTAATGAAGCTTAAAAGCATGCAATTCAAATAAACACATCTTCTTGCGCAGTTACTCAGTCTGCCTCTACTTTCTGTCACGTCCTCTGTTGACTCCTGTGCAGCAGATTCTAGAGGAAAATCTAGAATCCTCTAGAATTAAAAGAAATGTTTGTAATAGCTCAGAACCAATGCAATATGTGTTTTGCTGGTGCAAGCACAGAAGGGAGTAAACCTCATGGAACACAATAGAATTGTATGTGGGATTGTACTGAAAAGCTTCGGAAGAGAAGCTCCAACTGGACCTTTCTGAAAAGGATGTTCCAGAGCAGAGTGTCACCACCAAAAGTGCCACCTGCCTTGTACTGATTCAAAAGAGAATATTTGGCAGTCTTTCTGGACCACTTGAATGTAGCGTATGTATCTTGTTGATGTATGTAAACTTAAATACAAATTATTTTTTATGCAATGGGCACTTGAATCACATCACTTAACTCACATTTAAGATCTTTTCACCCCCCTTCTGCTTTTCATCTCCCCCCTCCCCAAACCGCCCCCCCCTCAGTATTTCTGACTACATGGCTGACTTGGATATGGACAACTGCGTAACTAGAATCTTTTTGTCTTTCCTCCAGTGCCTGGTTATGTTGGTTGCTTCCTAGACTCTGGGAAGCCCCCAGCACTCAGTGGGAGCAGCGGCACTTCCACCAAGCTCACGGTGCAAGTTTGCCTCAGCTTCTGCCGCAAGCGAGGCTACAAGGTAAACCCTCTCTCAGTTCATTTCTTCTGTTTACAGCTCACTTTTTCCCTCTTGCAAGGAACCCAAGGAGGTTTACATAGTCCTCCCTTTCCTCAGTTTATCTGCACAACAACCCTGTGAAGTAGGTTAAGAGTCTTTGAGTGGCTGAAAGTCACCCACTAAGCTTTATGGCTGGGTGGAGATTAGAATCTGGGTCTCTTTAGTCCCCTGTCAACCTGACTTTCATAGCTGTGGGTACCTACCGCTGTAGGTATCACAGGCAAGACTGGCTCAGGTTTTGATGGGCCCTTGGCCAAGGCACCCTTCTTAGTGAGTCCACCTTCTCGCCACCATTGTCACCAGGTTGGGAGTGGCATCTGCTGTCCTCATTCTCGTCACCATCACACATTCAGTCTGTACACATGTCTTCACTGATCCAGGGTGCAGAACTTCTTCCGCCTTGCACCCTGCCGTGACTCCTGCTGCTTGCAACAATTTAGGGACTTTGAACACATCAAACTTCTTCCCTGTTTCCAAACCATCCACCTGATCCTCTGCCCTAAGTAACAGGGGAGCTCAGCCATCCAAGCAGCATTTGTTTTGGAGTTGCAGGTGATCAGTTTTTATCAGTGCAGCAAATATTTATTTATTTATTTATTTATTTAGAAATTTATAGGCCGCCCCTTGCGACAAGCCTCGGGGCGGCTCACAACAAATATACAGTTCTTGCCCTTTTGCTGCACATGGTTCAGAGATCTGCCCTGGTGCTTATGCTTCTGTCTGATACTGTATTTTCTGATCATGACATGAGCAGGTTCTCGTTTGGTTTTTGTTCCTGAAAAATGAAGGTGTTGGCATCCATTTAGTCAGTCTCACAGCAAGCACCTAGTGCCTGGGACGCTTGACGCTATTTTGGAATCTTTCCCTTGTTTTCAGCAGTCACTGTAAAAATGCAAACTAAAAGCATGTCTTCAAACTCGCCAGCTTTGGATGGAAATGTAAAAAAATCTGCGAGAATTATTCTACTCTGTTGCTTATTATAAACTCACTTCAGCATGACAGCCTAGGAAGCTCCAGATGTTTTCGACTAAACACCCACAATCATTTGCTGCTGTCTATTTTGGCTGGGGATGATAGGAATTGTAGACCCAAATGACTGGAGGGTACCATGCTGCCTGGCATTTAGAGTGACTGGCCAGCACTTGGGATTAAAAAATACTTTTGAAAATGCTACTGTAGTCTATTAAAATGACTGAACTGGCCTAAATGGCTTGGGACCAGGATACCTAAAGGAACATCTTTTCCCCTACATGCCCTCCCGGCCCTTAAGATCTGCAGCAGAGGCCCTGCTCTGGGAACCCTCCTTGAAGGAGATTAGGAGAGAATCTTCTCGGAGGAGGGCCTTCTCTGCAGTGGCACCCCAGTTATGGAATGAGCTCCCCAGAGAGGTCCGCCTGGCACTGATGCTATATGCTTTTCGGCTTCAGGTCAAGACCTTTTTATTTTCCTGTAATTTCAATGTTTAAATATTTTAACTATTTTTTATGCTCAGTCACAGATTATTATGGATTATTATGGGTTTATATGTATTTATTGGGTGTTTGGTTTGTAAGCCATCCAGAGAGGCGCAATGTAATTGGACCGGATAAAAATACCCAAATAAATAAATTAAATAAACTGGCTTTCACTGAAACATACAACAGGAGCGTTTTAATTCATTTTTAGACAAAAACGGCCTGCACCTCCCAGCATTCCTCAGCCTTAAGTCTAAGGGGTGTTCCCTAAATTACTTCTAGATTTTATTTGCATTTATTTACGCCCTAACCCCCGATTTTAGTTGCAAGCTTTGCAAGGACCTATTGGCCACTGTTTGTGATGGGAACGGCAAAGCATTTCTCATAGTCTCAATCTGTTGTGTGACTTTTCTGCTTTTCTTTTCTAATTTAATTTGAGTTGTGGCTTATTTTGAATGACCTGTTGCTGAGCGCTTCCCCACTTTCCCAGTCCATCCATGCAGCATCATTATCAACTAGAAATGTTGTATTAAAATTAACCCCAAATCCTTACTAGAAGCATTGACCCCAGTCCAAAGCTTAATTCCCACCGCCGTCAAATCTAAAAAGCTACAATGTAAAGGTATTATGGTGTTCGTGGCTTCTATGTCCAGATGAACCTCTAGCAGATAGGTTGTGTTCTTAGAAAAACCTTATTGGATCAAAGCTAAAAACTGGGGGAAAGAAATATATGTGCATACCCATCAAAGTGAAGCCTCTCTGAAGCCACTTTCAACTTACCTATGAACTATTTTCTTTTCCCAACCTCGCTTTCTCTGGGTCTGAGTCCATTTATTATTACACTATTCACAAGCTTAGCCATGCAGTCAACATGTTTATGGAGACATATCTCATCTTCTGCACAAACAATTTTCCCCTCTCTCTCTTTGTTCTCTGAAGTTTGCTGGGGTAGAAGCTGGTTATGCCTGTTTCTGTGGCCATGAAGGGGACGTCCGACGTAGCCAACCAGTGAGTGCTGTGGAATGTGACCAAGTCTGTTTTGGCAAGTCCAGCGAGTTGTGTGGGGGAGATGGGCGGATCGGCATATACAATGGTAAGTGTGAGAAACTTAGCATTTTAAACATTTGTTGGAAAAGATGTGTGTGCGCACACACACACACACACTTGATGTAGATGCAGGGTAATTCTTTCCCATAGTACTAAAAGATAGGGAGTGGGTCATCCATAGAAATCAGGGAGTAGGGATAAGATTAACTTCAGAAAGCTTATTCCGAGACAAAACACTGGATTTCAATTCATTCAGCGTTCACTGCAGGAGTGAGAAATCCCCCAAAAACTCTAGGTGGAATACAGTGGGTAACATGCAGGCCTATGGTGGCTTGTCTGGCTATTTTTTTGTGGCTTCACCTCATACCCTGCTACTGTAGCTTTGGAAGTAAATTCCTGGGAGCTTCCCAGCAGTACAGTTTTGCTTTAAAACAAGGTATGTGGTCCATACATGTCTCATTTTACAGCAAGCTCTTGGTGGGGGTTTTTTGCTGTGCAACCCTGAATGTTGGGAGAAGGGCTCCCATCACCAATGGGTTTGGGAGAGGAATTGACTGCCAAATGCTCAGAAGTTGCCCACCCCTGATATTAGGGATTTCTCAAGGACAGATAAAAGAAAGTATATGTTAAGTTAATGAACAATTAAAAAATCCTATACTTACTTTTGTTGTTGTTGTTAGTTGTGAGGTTGTGTCCGACCCATCGCGACCCCATGGACAGCATTCCTCCAGGCCTTCCTGTCCTCCACCATCCCCCAGAGTCCACCTAAACTCACACCGACTGCTTCAGTGACTCCATCCAGCCACCTCATCCTCTGCCATCCCCTTCTTCTATTGTCATCTATTGTTCCCAGCATTAGGCTCTTCTCCAGGGAGTCCTTCCTTCTCATTAGGTGGCCAAAGTATTTGAGTTTCATCTTCAGGATCTGGCCTTCCAAAGAGCAGTCAGGGTTGATCACCTCTTGGACTGACCGGTTTGATTGCCCTGCAGTCCAAGGGACTCGCAGGCCTCTTCTCCAGCACCTATGAATAGGCATACACAAGGTTGTGCTATATTTTTGCACTTCACTGCCACAACATATGGTGAAAGTCCCCAAGGCTAATGCCTTTAAAAACAGAATTAGACAGATTTATCATGAAACAGAGTTCTCTCCAACTGACGAGCACAGAGAAGTGTCATGTGTTCAAAGACCCTATGCACTCTCTCTCTCTCTCTCTCTCTCTCTCTGCTCTCTGTGTGTGTGTGTGTGTGTGTGTGAGAGAGAGAGAGAGAGAGAGAGAGAGAGAGAGGCAGATAAACAGAATGCATTGTGAATGAGCTTTGCACATTTCTGGGTTTAGACTAGGAAGACTTTCCCAAGTTGCTTCCAAAGTGGATATCATTTGGTTCTGTCCTTCCAGTTTCATGTTCTCAACATCTGGATTGCATTAATTTATTTATTTTTAACCAACATTGGTTTTGTAGGGTTTCTTTTTCCATTTTCCTGATTTCTCAGACACAGTTGGCTTGTTTTCCAGTTTTGACTATAAGGGATATTAAAGCATGGTGTCTCAGCTTAACAGCTTAGTATTCCTTTCTTTTTAAAAACTGGTTTTAAACAATTAAAACCAGTGTGCACCACACACATTGTCTCAGTCATCTTTACAATGATGTTTGCAGTATATAGTTTCAGCACTTACAGTATTTGGCATAACATTATTATAGAATGATATACTAATATTATGCTGCATATGATAATTAAATCGTGCAGTTTGGCCATCCCATGTGTCATCCAAAATGACTGATAATCCTGGAAAGCAAGGCTAGGAATGACTACTAGTCATGCTGGCTGTATGTTACCTCCAACAGTATTGGAGGCAGTATACTGGGGCAGACGTGGAGGTGCTGCTGCACTCGTGTCCTGCCTGGCTACTGTCAGAAGAGAATCTTTGGTCTGATCCAGCAGACTTTTCTTATGGCGTTTTCCACATATTTATCCCATCCTTTCTCCCATCCATGCAGCTTTAGTTCCATCTTATCCTCACTACAACCCTGTGAAGTAGGTTAGGTGGGCGAGAGAGAGCAGCCCAAGGTGTACCCAGGATTACCAGTGAGCTTTGTGACTGAGCACATTTAAACCTTAACTCACTGCACACCACACTTCTCTATAATATAAAATACATTTGTAGCACTTTGTATTATGTCAGTGCTGCCCTATTTCTGATAATGAATGCGTACTTTTTCTGAATTAAAACTGAAGTCACATTTCATTCTAATATCTGCTCCTGTTTAGAGTGTATCTGATTAAGTCTACCTGCTGTTTTAGTGATTCACTGTTCTGGGCAGAGTCAAATATTCTAACAGCAGGCAATTTCATAGTAGCCAGGTTTGCACATCACAAAAAGCTATTGTGAATTTTTGCCATTGTGATCTGTCTTGTTGTTGGAACCCAGTTGTGGTGTTTTTGCACAGTATGTTTGGTTTCCTGAAATCACAGAGAGATTCAATGGTTTGTTCCAAGGTTTCCACATTTCCCTGTGACAGCTCATAACATTAGGACCTGGTTACTTCCATGTTACTGTTGGTGGTGAGGCTATACCATATACCACAGAGTCCTGTGGAAAGAGCTACAATGGAAGAGGCTGCTCTAGGCATCCAGTCTTTATTACCCCCTGCACCCTAGCAGTACACACATCATCACTCCCTTTGTTCTTATTGGCTGAACATTGTGCCCATTGCCCTGTTTACTGTATGAGACAGGGGAAAACTGAGGAATGTATGGAGGGAGGAGAGGGAATAATGACCAAAGTGTTTAGTTTATTTAAATTTTAAAAAAACTTTGGGGGCTGGAGTGTCTAGGAAGCATTATGAAGATTCAGGCATGCTCAGGAAAGGGAAAGGAGGGAACCTTGGCAGACTAATAAAGAAGAGGCAGCTGAGTTTTTTAAGGAACAATACAGTGCAGAAGGGGGTTTTGCTTGGGATGGGAGGACAGAGTGAGGAGCATGGATATTGTGTTGCTGTAGAAACCATGAGACCACCTGAGCAAAAATCTGTGCACTCGAGAAACAGCATGGTGTTTTCTGCCATGATGTGTGACCCTGACGTGTCTCCACGTTAATGGTGAAAAATTGATGCTGAAGCTAATTGGAAGGAAATGAGGTCAAAGAGGCGAATCATGCAGAGATGCAGCAGGCAGCCTCCTGTAGCGGTGGGTTATTCCAGCACATCCGAAATGGTCCACAATCCCATCTTGTCCCCCCAACAGCATTAGTGCCCTCCAGTTAGAAGGAGGCGAGGTCAGAACGGAGAGGAGGTAGAAATTTAATTAATGAACAAAAAACAGACAGAGAATCACTCAGAGATTCAGCAGGCGGAATCCCCCTGGAGTGGGTGCTTTGCAGCCCAGAAATAAATGCCATTGGTTTCTCGCCAACAGGTGGCTTGCAGCATCCCAGTAGGTTCTGGTGCATCAGTTCAGAACTACTATAATAGGCATCTTCGTATCATGATGCTGATTGTAAGGCGTATTGAGCTTTGTTGAGCAAATCAGGCCATGGCTCCCAGCAGTCCATCCCAAGAGCAGTAGTGTAGTGGGGCCGTCACACTGGTTTACAGCAGAAATGGGTACTATTATCCAGGGAAAGAAAGGGCTGCATGCCAGTGGAAGGTGGGACCACAGCCAAAGATGTAGCTGAAACTACTCCCTTTCTCTCCTTTCTTTTTCCCTCTTTCTGACACCCCCTTTTCTCTCTCTCCTTCAACCTTCCTTCCTTTATTTTGGAAGGGGGTGCTTCCATTCTCCTTCTTTCTCTCTTTTCCTCCTTGCCCAAGAGGTTCCAGGGAAGGGACACATTCTTCTCACAAGTCATCTACTCGTACACTGATCATTTACAGAAGGGGTTTGGAAGGAGTTTGCTGCTGATTGCCCAACCCTTGTTTACAGGGGGGTTGTAGGCAACCCTGAAACACAAAACCACCTAATGCATTGTGCATTGCGTATTTGGAACACTCTAAAGTGTTATAGCCATTCTGGCTGCCACCCACTAAATGCTGTTTTATTTGATTCATTGATCAATTAACTCTGCATACATTTGCACATGAGAAAGGAAAAAGGAATCTCAAGAAAGAATAGATAATAGATAGATAGACAATGTATAGTTCCACTGGAAGGGGTGTCATTTTAGCAAAAGTAACCCCTCTTCTTTCTCTGGCAGATGGGAATGTCTTTTCCAAGGAGGTTTTTGCTTGATTAAACAAGAACATTTTTCTCCACCAAGTTGCCTTTGCTTAACACACCGAACTGACTAAGCATGCTAGCCCTAACGTTGCTTGCAATCTTGTTCTCATTCCTTTCCCGGTTTCCTTCTTGCTCCGCAGTATCCATGGGTGCCTGCCAGGGGAACTTCAGTGAATTCTCTGGAGTGATCTACTCTCCACAGTTCCCAGATGACTATGAAGCTGACAGCAACTGCAGCTGGGCCCTACGCCCGCCGGGCTGTGATTCCATAGAGCTCACCTTCCGACTCTTTGATGTCCATGACCCCAACGACCGCCTGGAGCTGTGGGATGGGCACAGCAACCTGCTGCTGGCCCAGTTCGATGGGCGCCGGAGGCCAGGAGCTCCCCTGCTTTTCCCCACTGACTACCTGCTCCTCTCCTTCCAATCAGACCAGCTTCTTCAGGCCCAGGGCTTTGCCATCTTGTACAGAGGTAAGGGCCGAGCCCTTGCCCTGGCCTCCTCTGCATCTGCCCCATGGGTAGGGTAGACGGGCAAAACCCGTTCATCCTGCATGGAGTAATGCTGCCCCAGTTCTTGGTGGGAGAGGCCTCTTTCTCAGAGGATGCTGCTTCCTGGGGGAGGGCAGCGGCCGCAGCAAGGCAGCGTCTCTAGGCCGCAACAATGGAGCCAACAAGCCTTTATCCCTGCAGACCTGCCACTGACGGTGAGAGCCGGGTGTGTGCTGAGCGCAGCACTGTCTCTGCACACTGGGGCTCGACCCAGGGCCTGCCAAGTGTTCCCTGGGGCTTGCAGCGCTGGAGTCTCTAATTAGAAGCAATTGCTTCCACACCTGCATGGGGAGGAGGACTGTCTCTTTGAACTGAGGCCCTGGGAACAAGGAGGGTTCCTTCTGACAGCGCTGTCAAACCCTGCAAGTGTGTTCCCTACACTTACTCACCCTCCCCCTGGCTACCGCACCTTTGAAATAACAACCTGATGGCTTCCACGCAACCTAATGGGTTAATTATGGGCAAGTTTCTCCTGACATCCCTTTGAGCTCCTGTGTGACCCCAGGCATGTAGCCAAAAATGTGTGTGATAGGGAAGGCTCAGGACAAGCTTTGGGGGAGGGGGGAGCCGGAACAAGTGCAATACACCAAGCGCCTCAGTACAGGAGATCAGACGTGTTGCTGTACAATTGCAGTACATGTTAATAACAAGGCTGGTCCGGGAGATACGTGTGGTCAGGCACCTGTGCAGGGCACACACCCAGCAGAAGCCCATCGACAAAAGATCCAGGAGTTGCTTTTCTTCACCTGCTTGTTCACCTGTGTCTTGCTCTGGCCCAAATAATGGCACCGGTGATTATAAGGCTGCTCTCCTGGTACTTTGCTACCCCAGCTCCTCTGCATTCACTGGCCAGAGAACTGGAAGGTTAGCTTCTTACTGAACTACGGTGCAGAATATTGCTTGCCTCTGCCATTCCAGAATTGTACCAGAACGTTCACTTACGGGAGAGAACACTGCAAGTGGAGTGCAAGATGCAGGGGAGGGGCCTCGAGGCCACACGGCTGAAGAGCTGGGCTTGGGCAAGAGCTCCTTTTGCTGCCTGAAGTAGAAAGCTAATGGTACCCGCCCCCCGCCCCCCGCCCCCCCCCAGGTCAGGGTGCCTAGATACCCATGGCTAGCCAAGTTATTTTGGCACCCAAGGCAGAAAATTCCACCCGCTTCCTCCTCCCCTTCCACCTGGCAGTAAAAATACAACACTCATAAATTAGATTGCAAACAATTTTGTATGACACCTGAAATCAGCTGCCCGAGGCAGGCCTTAATGGTAAGGCCTGCCCTGCCAGAGGTTCCTGAATGGGGAAGATGGCAGCTTTCCACAAGTTTCCTATTTATCAGCTGATCCCTCAGGAAGAAATTTTTGCAACTTGGGGATGCCTTGTGTGTGTGTGTGTGTGTGTGTATATATTTACATATGGCTGCTGTGTAATGCACCATGTTGTCTAGGCCAACACTGCCTAGGGTGACAATTTGGGAACACTGGTCTTAAGGAGAGCAAAAGAATTTGCATCGGTATCTATGAAAATCCAGAAAGAATTCCTATGGTGGAAGCCAAAATACCATGGTGGTGGAAGCAGTGGCCTGTATGCCTTCCTCGATCAGTTGTCCAGCTTTTTGAGGACCAGCTTCAAGGCTTCTGGGTGTGCTCCCTACTTACATTCGTTAGTGTCAAGGCCAACTTATACAATAGTGGATGCCTTCAAACAGACCAGCCTTATGCTGATATCCCTCAGGTGTATCGGAGTTCAGCTTTTAGCCAGCTGCATGTAGGCCAGAACATCTGGAGGTGCCAAGTTGCCAAAGGCCAAAAGAAAGGGCTCAGAGGACTGTACAGTTGGACACAAGGCCACCCGGCCTTTCCTAGACTTACTTAAAGTCTTATCATCACCCTTTTATTGTTCATGAATTGGTCCAACTCCATTTTAAAGCTGTTCAGATTGGTTGCTAACTTGTGGAAGTACATTTCACAGTGAACTTTATGTTGTGTGAAGAACTTCCTTTTATCTCTCTTGAATCTCCCACCATTCAGCTTCATGTAATGATCCTTTCGTATTCTAGTGTGAGATAAGCAGAAAAATGTCTCCCTGTCTACTTTCTCTCTCCATGCATAATGTTGTGCATCTCTGTCAAGTCTCTTATCACCTTCCTAAGCTCAGTGATTCCAACTGCTGTAACCTTTCCTTGCAGAAGACTTACTGCAGCTCCTTGATCATTCCAGTTGTCCATTTCTGCACTTTCTTGTTGTTCTTAGGCGTCTAGTACATTAAATCAGAGACTTTGGGAAAAGGGGTGGGTTTAAATCTGCTGGAAAGTCAATCCATGATTCTGGTTTCTGTACAGGAGTGAAGGGTCCTTCAGTCAATTTGCGGACACTTCCAGGTGATGGATCCCATCTAGCCCCAACCTCCTCTGATTGGCTGAACTCCACCTGGACCTACAGTGCCAACGATTCCGCCATCGGGGTAGGAGGTAAAGAGCTACACCGGTGGTGGGCTTGTCCTCTGCATCTGCGGTGCATGTTGGGCTGGCTGGCCCGGCCAAAGCCGAGTCTTTGAGAGGGACATTTTCTTCCTGGCCAAGGGACCTGTGGAGCCAGCATATTACGGGGCAAGAAAGAGCTTATGGGGGAAGGTCTGTGGAACTGAGAAATAGTCAGAGAAAGCACAATCCTTGTCTTCCCACTTGCTGGCTCAAAATTTCAGTTTTCTAAGTGACTCTTCATTTTAAATAAACGAACATTGGGACTTTTTACATGCCCTTGCACTTGATGTGTAAAGTGACACTTGAGAAGACACAGAGCTTGCAGGATCTCCACATGAACTGACTGAATTTGTCCCTCCTGAGCTAATACTATTAGAATGAGAACTTAGTGATTTGTAAGTGTAGCTTTTATACTCCTTGAAATAGCCTTTAAAACAGCTGTGGTTTGAGAGAACATATGTATGTGAATATACAATAATATACACATTTTTGTGGGGATTAAAATTAATAATGGCAGGTTAATGCAGAAATAGGGCATAATGGACATGGGTGAATATATAAAAAGGGATATGGAAGTGCAATGATTTTCCATCCTGAATAGATAGCGCCATTCACACCTCCGCTGCAAAACTTGCTTTGCTGCAGTGCAATCCTACTACATACCACCAGGAGTCACCCTCTTTTACCTTTCTGTGTCATGGTCTTTCTACTGCAAAGTTTCTAGTCACAGCGGGGCTAAAAGGATATAAAAATCCTAAATGAACTCTCATTCTGGGACAAGGTTCCTGCCCATAAAAAAAGAAAAGGAATGAAAAATCAAAATTGTGCATGCAGGAAAACGGGATTTTATGACCCTTATATTAGACAAATCAAGCATGTTTATGGCTATCTGCTTATTTTGCAGATTTCTACCTGCTAGTCAGAGGAACAGGAGAGGGCTGGGCAGAGCCATGAAAGCTCACTTCCTGCTTTGGCTTCTGCGGGAAAGGCTGGTTGGTTCCCATCCCACCTGGCCTTCCCCAGGCAATTTCAGACCTATTTGTGCATGCAAAGGGACTGGGAACATTAAAAACCGAAAAAGCAAGTTGCTCAGGTTTTATGAATGCTTATGTAGCACAATCAAAGAACTCTGGAATTTGCACAGTCGGTCTTACGCACCTCGACTTTGCTGATGTGCTTATATTTCCTGCCTGCCAGCATCTATGCAAAGCTTTGTACACCCAAAGAATGACTCGCAACACACCCACAGACAATTAACATCCCTTATTTGAGTTGGCACCATGTCTGCAAAACTCCCCTTTCTCCTGGCCAGGCTACTGAGAATATTAATCAGTCACCAACAGCATTTTCATGGGCCCTGCTTTTGCTGCATCCCTGCTTTCCACCATCTCCTGGATATTGAAATTGGATAATAAATTTGACACTGTCCATAATAAAGGTTTTGCCATTGTGAAGGCTCTCAAAGGTGCTTTTACACTGTAGGGTCAAACCTCTTTAAATCAAATGCTATTTCAGAGATGCTCAGGGATGAGGGGTCACATTCAACGGGCGGAGGGGGCCATAGGAAAGAGTTGAGGCCGACTATTGCAAACATATCAGCCTACTTGAGCTTAAAGCTCTTACTGTCAGGGCTGTAATGCAGGGGAGGGGAACTTCTTGGAGCCCAAAGACCACCATCCGTTTCAGTGAAGGCCAACGGTGGGCCAAAGGCAAAGTGACAGGTGCCAAAATATCAGCATGTTTTATCTGGAAGCTCTAACTGTCAGTAACTAAGCCTGGGAGAGGGATTTTAACCTTTTAGAATACTGTACAAAAGCCAGCAAACCACCATGAAACAATCAGTAGTTGGAGACAAGGAGTAAAACCAAGGGAGGTGGTGTGCCCAGGTCCAGCTTAGAGCTCTGGGAGGGCCAGATCTGGCTTACTAGGCTGTGGTTTAACACCCTGGTTTTAAATTATCCCTCTTGGCCACAGATGATAAGACTTGGAGTTCTGTGATCTGATCTACTATCTCCTTAATTGCTAGGGCAATTTAGATTTCTAATGTAAACTTTCCTGTTCCCAAAATACTCTGGAATGTTTCTTTTTGCTTTTAGGGAAAACCTATGAGTACATCTAAGTTTCCTCTAGCGGGGTGAATGGCAACTTCAGGGGAGTGATTTACTGGAAAAAATTGTAAGGGCAGATAATTATCATCCTTCCTACCCCATATATCAGATTCCCAGTGTCCCCACCTTTTTTCCTTTTCTTTTTTAATTGAAAAAACAGTTAAAAAACAAAAGTGATGTGAGTTTTGATTGTGGACGATTTGACTGACTCAGATGATTTAGCATGTGCATAGCACAGCAGGTACAATAAATTTTTATCCAGAATGCACAGAACGGCTTTCTTTACCAAGCCAATGTTGCTTAGCACGTTACAAAGAAAACATAAACTGGAAGGGGAAAACATCTCTTTAGCTTTTGCAGCCCTCCAAAAGAGTGGTGTTTTCCCTTTACAGGTGATCCTGCAGGCTAAATCTTCAGCCTATCTTGACAAAAATTTGGTGGGGACACTGACAGGGAGTGGAGACAGATAAAAGTGCTTTGCAGATCTAGTCTAGTGTAGTCTGTTCCCTGATTTAAATTATGCTCATACTGAGAGCAGGACTGATGGCTTTTCTTTCCTTTTATAAAGGAAAATTTAACTTTTTGGGAGAGACTGTTGTTTTCTTTTGAAGGAGCCTGGTGCTAGGAGTGAACACATCCTCTTACCCACAGCAAGGGTAGAAAGAATCCTACTCTGTATTTAATCAGGTCTTCTGTATAGTTCTTCAAGAATTTTGGTGAAAAGTTGTTGGCCACAAATGTCTGCTTCTCTTCTGTAACACAGCTTGGGTGATGTATGCGGCCACGGGGACCTTCATCTTAGCCATCATCATCATCTCCTACCATCTGCGCAAGAGGTAGGTTGGTGGGAGCCAGGGGAGGGAGCCTGGGAGATGCCCCACTAGATCTGCTTGCTGTGCCAATTGCGTGCTCTCTGGTCCTGTTTTTTCTCCTGCCTGCCCATGCCTCAGGTCACTGTGAGGCTTGTACCAGCATGATCTTCCCTCACCCTGGGATGGGGAACGGGGGCCCACCAGGTGCCCGCCAGGTGCCACTGAACAGCAGTTTTCATCATCCCTCAGCATTGGTTGCATTGGATAGTGCTGGACATGTCCCTCCCCCTTGGCCCATGTAATGAAGATGCAACATTAACATTATAATATTAATAAAGATGAAATATTAATATAAACTATGCATCAGATACCCTGCAATTTGTTTACAAAAATTAATTGAAGGGTTTAGGCTAAGGGTAGGCAATATTCTGGAGTTCAGGTGACATTGCTCATCCCTACTGTGGACTCTCCCTTGCCTCCATCACCAGATTTGCTGCTGAAATTTGGCAGGGCAGCAACAAAGCAACAAGCAAATTTGCTGCAAAACAGATCCTTTTCCGAGCTGCTCTTGTGGCTTTTTGCTTTAAAAAGGAACCCCTTTTTCATGTTTCAGAAATGTGCTGCTTAATTTTGGGAGGAAGTGGAGAAGGTACAAAAAGAGCAAATGTGATTGCAAAAACTCTATAGAAACAATAGAATTGACTCCTCAGGCTTTGAAATTATCTAATTCCACTTTTTAAAATTCCAGTTCAAGGAACCACCAATAGAATCCTTTGATTTCAAGGGGAAATGTGATACATGCAGCCCATCCCTGGTTTAGCTAAAGCAGAAAGTATAAAGTATAGAATTTTGCCTAGCTAATATATAAATGTATTGCCATAAATCCTTGATGACAAAGGCAATTGGCCTATAATTTGCCACATCACTTATTTTCCTTTATTGAACTTTATGTGCAATCAAGGAACTGTTGCAAGGGCTGAAAGTTGCAGAACGTGTGAGTGCTGCTGATGTCATAAACTCTCAACTCACCCGGTTGCGTTGTCTCTGCTCCTCTTTCCTAGGACTTGCCTCTTTGTGCAGAAGAAGCCTGGTGGGTCCCTGGTCCCTTTCTCCTCCAAAGGCCCGCGGAGCCGCTGCCAGTGCCTTGGGAGTGAGGCGTGGGCCGTAGCCTACCGACATACCCGCGTGGTGATCTGCACCACCCGGGGTGCTCCGCATCACCGCCCCCTGCACAACAGCAGCGGGGGTGCCGGGGACGACGAGGCCTCCTCGGACTGCTCGTGCCTCTGCCACAGTTACGAGAACCTTTCTTCCACCAACCAGTCGTCGCTCAAGTCTCTCATCTCCACCATCTGAGGCCAGGCTGACGATGCCATTCCCACGTCCCACAGTGGCCTTTGGGCATGTTAGCCTCTTTCCTACTGCCTGACCCTTGAGGTGGGACTTCCTCAGTCCTCCAGGGACCAAGAGACTTGGACCTTACAACTGCATATCCGCTCGGTGGTGTGAGCGAGGGGAGTGCAAGCATAATGGAAGTCAATGCCCAGAGTGGCCCTAGGGCAACATTCCAGAAAAATGGAAAGTCGTTTGATGCCAGGCAGGCATAGCCATGTTCCCCTGTAGCTGCGATCTTCTAAGGGGCAGGAGAGGACTAAGGTGGTGGGGACCCTATTGCCACATACTTTTGGCTAGAGACTTGTGGGTGTATTTTGGAACTAAGAGGTTAATTATGGTGCTGGAATTTGGAAAATGTTTTTTCTGGGACAAAGACATCCCCATTGGAACACCTTTTGTACCCCATGACACCATGGGGAAATTTAGGACTGTGAAAACCCAAAGGAGTTGCGTTTCTGCAGAAAAGTACATTGTGTGAGACACAAAAACCTGGGAATTGGGGTCCGGGGAAAGGGAGAGATCCTGTGACCACATGGCTGCAGGCTTAAGAGGAGGGAGAAGGGACCGATTCCACAGAGAAAGTGGTCAAGCTTTGGATTCTGCGTGCTGAATCGGAACCCCTTGTGCTGAACCCGTTGCCAGTGTCACTTGGAAGCTATCTGGATGCAAACAGATCGTGGAATACTTGGAACGGTTCCTTGCCTGACTCCAGGGGGCTCTATAAATATGCCTAACAGAGAGGAGATAAAAACCAGCCCCTTTTTTCTGCTGCTTCCCACAGGCATAACATGGATTTTGGAACATTAAACTGCCATTAAATTATTTTCATATTGGTGAGAATGCTTCTCTCTTATTGTCTGAGCTTATCTGCAACATTGGAATGTGGTTGGGAGGGGGGCATCAAATGTTTAAAGGGTTCTTGCTTTCATGGATTGAATAACTAACTAAAATATTCAGCCACTGCAAGGCAGGTACACAGAAATTTACCTAGGCTCGGAGGAGGCTGCCCGTTGTCCATTGAGTCACTGTTCTGGGTATTCTCCTTCCAAAAAGGGTACAGGAGAGGGAAACCCAAGTGGCTGAGGGGGGAGAAACTCCTTTTTGAGGAATGGATAGATGGTTTAGGGCTATTTAGCTCTGAAAAAAAGGCAGGAATCCCGAGGACACGATAAGAGGGTTATAAACTGACATATGAGGTGGAGAAGGTGGGTAGGGAAGCAAACTTTTCCTTCATAATACTAGGAACCAGGGTGATATAATGAAACTGAATGGTGAGAGATTCAGGTTGTGTTCACACATAACACTAAGCAATACCATGAAGTTTATCTATTTACCTTGTGTCATGTATTCACATATAATGACAAGCCATTCCTGCCATGTGTATGTGTGAATACAGCCTCAGGTTAGGAAAACAGGGCAACATTTCTTCACAGAACACGTACTTAGGGACTAAGCTCACACGTCATTAAATATGTGGTTGACGATGATGTAAACATTCTATGCAGAGTGCTTTGGGGGCAGAACGGCTTAAATCTTCCTTCCCTCCTCCCGCAGAGCAATCTCACTGGGCCTCACGGACGGACGCTTTCCCAGTGATGCTAATTGTTAAACCTCCCCTCTCCCTGTACTTCAGTTCCACAATTGACACCCTCCCACATCTGTTGGTTTTTTAAAAATCCAAGACATAGTTGCTTACTAGTCACGTGATTAACATCACTGGTAGAGAGACCCTTAAACTATGGCATTTGATACCACAAGATGTGGTGATGGCCACCAATTTGAAAAGGGGATTAGGTGACTAGTCCTGAGGCAAGCTTGCTTATCTACTGCAGTAGCCTCTGGATCCCAGCTGCTGGGGCCACAAATAGAGAGCACTATTGTGTTCATGCCCTGTTTGCAGGCTTCCTACTGGGGCATCCAGTTGGCCACTTGGGAGCAGGATGCTGCATTAAGACAACTTTTCTTCTGATGCAGTATAGCTCTTACATTCTTTATCAGGAAGCAGAACCCCTACAGCAAAGAGTCTCCACCAGGAGTTCGTATATATTCCAAAGAAAGGGTACAGAACCTTTGGGCCAAATCCAGACTTTCTGGGATCCTGATCCACCCCAAAAGGCTTTTCCAGGTAGTTGTGCCCTCTTACCCTGGCCCTACCACTGTCTCTAGTATCAGTTGTTGGGTGCTTTCCTGGCTTTTGCAGTTTTCCTCTATTCTAAAAAGCTGTATTTTAAAAAATAAGAGCTTTCAGCTAAGATACGCCAGTATTTTGGTTATTTTTGGCCCCGTTTCCCTTTAGTCCTGTCTGTCATTGGAATGTGCCTCCGCCCCCAAGCTTCTCTAAAATGGATTTTGGCCCTTGAGTTGAAAGAGTTTCAATCCCCCTGCTTTCTCTGTGTGTGGAAATTTGCCTTAGCTATTCTTTTAAAACAACACTCCTTGCTTGGACTATGTGGTGCAGGGAATACTAAAGGGGGCACTGGATCTCAAAAGCAGTTTATATAGATGCTTATTGTAAATAACAAGTGTGGAAAACTAATCTGGGATTTTCTCTCCAAGTGAGTGGCATCCTTAGAGAGCAAGTGTGTGTGTGAGAGAGAGAGCGAGAAAGCGAGAGATGTGAAATGAGTTGCTTTCAGTCATCTTTAAGCGCCACACAGAGCTGTATATTTCTTTATCTAAAAGAAAACTTCCCCTTACATATTTTGATTTTGAGTTGTTATTGTTGCCAGGGCTGACTGTAAATCTAAGCCCATTGCTTTGGGATGTTTTCGTTCTAGGGCCTGGTCCTAGAATATGTGAAGCAATAAAAAGACTGCCTCTGAGCATTGTGAAGTGCTTTCCTTCGCAACTAAATTATTCCTACGGCCGGCAGATGGAGTAGATGGTTTGGTAGAGACTCCTATGCTGAGGCCACGGCCATGGCCTTAGCTGGCAGACACCACAGGTCACCTTTTCAAATTTTCCACAATACACTGGAGCGACACTTCGTTGGGGGATTTTTAAAACGATGGCCCGCAGATCCAGCCACCCCACGCAGAAGCCCAGGGAAGGTCTCAGCACGGATGAGCCGTTCCAGAGCGCTGGAACACCGGCAGCCACAGGTACTGGGTGCTAACGCCACCGCTGACTACTACTTGGCACAACATATCCTACCTTCAGGTTAAGGACTTCCGAGGAGAAAAAGTGATGTGCAGGCTCGCCAAAGTTTGAGCACCTTCTTTTGGAAATGTTCACTATGCAATGCAGTTCCCAAGGCAGAGGATTGTGTTAGGAATGAAATTCCAAGCAGTGACGATACGGGAGGCAAAGTACCAAGCACTAATAGTTTAATACGTTCTTGCAACCGCACAGGCAGCACACCGTTTTCACACAAGACATTGCTTCTTATTCCCTTTTCCTGGCTCACAGACCCTGCCTCTTTTCCCCCATTTGCTGGGTTACTAAGAGTTCACAATCTTCTCCTCCCACCTACATCATACTACTCCTTGATATGTTCTCCCTCCCGCTCATACACCCCATGTTCATGCTAATAAGCCCATTACCTATGAGAGGTGTGTCAGTTATTATTCATAAGCCTATTAAGTGTGTGCACTACTTTCTAAGAGTTCACTAGGTTGTCTTGGCCTTGCAACCGTCTCGCTGGATGACCACTTATTTCCCAAATCTCGTAGGAGGATGAGATAGGAAAACAGTCCATCCTCCAAGCTCATTACGGCTAGTTGTAAGAGGCAATCAATTTCCTGCTCCCTTCGCAAAAGGTGATGACTTTGCCATTGCCCCCCCCCCCCACCTCACTTGTGTTCTTCAGGGCTTCAGTGTAAGAAGCACTATTATTTTTGTGACAACTTTCTACATGGTTCTGTCCTCAGGTCCTTTATTTCATCCTGGCTTCAATCTTCGCCTTCCTACTTAGTAACAATAATTTTTCATTTCTCACAATTAGATCCAGTTTTATTCTGGGTCAACAAACAGCTAACTGGACTGCTCTACCTGCACCTTTTCATAGCAGACTGTTCGGCTGTCCTGAAAGGGCCACCCAGAAGGTTAGAAAACCTTGCTCAATGGGGTGAATAGTGTTGTAATGATGAGGCCGGTATCGCCAAAAATTGGGTGGAGCAACCTGTGGCAAGCAGAGTTCTTCCTCCTGTGGAAGGCAGTTCTTGGATCCCAACCCACTGTGGTTCCCTGGCATTTCTTCTGAAGTTTAAATGAACAAGCTCCAATTTGAAATGAGCTCAAACCTTGATTATGGTTCACAGAAACATGTGATTATAACTTCATGTACCATATCCCATGGAAAAAGCGAAGCAGACAAAAAATATAATTAACATTCAACCATACATGTGTGCATGCACATGATATAGATTGTTTAATTCAGGTTAAATAATAACATCTGGGAATATAATAACTTGGAGAACCATTCATGGGCAGAGAGTGTAGATTTAGAGCACAATCCTATGCATGATTAGACCAAAAAGAAAGAAAGAAAGAAAGAAAGAAAGAAAGAAAGAAAGAAAGAAAGAAAGAAAGAAAGAAAATAAAAAGTTCTACAACTGCCAACATTTCCAATAAAGCTGGGCATTCAATAGCTATTTTTGACTAAACATGCATACAATTGTGTCTTTATAATTTAAAGGAAGCACATTCAAGTTTTAGAAGGAAGTTTTGTGTAAGGAAGGGAAGTATGGAAGGAGCAAAGAGTTCCTGCAGTAGTTACCTTCCTTTTTGGAGGATGATACTTTGCCAAGCTCCATATGCTGCCAGCAACCCACTGAACAGAGATTCTGACAGCCGAATCGTGCATGTTGGATTGATGAGATACTAACAGTAATTAATGATGTCTTTCCCACTAGGTTTCCTTACATTCTGCAGAGGCAGGAGGTTTCTAGAGCACTCAATATTAGAGTGAAAACAGTTTAGGCCTGTATACACATAACCTGGGCCTTGGGTCACATATAGAAAGCATGACTAATCAGGAAGTACGCAGAAAGCTGCGATTACAGACAGAGCAAATATTGTTACAGTGTCCCCAATCCAATCCTGGCCTTTACACTCAATTCCTATTACATTTATGAGGCGTACCTCCTGTACAGCTCAAATTTATGTTATTTATTATGTTATTTATTATTTGATTTCTAGCCTGCCCCATAAGCTGCACAACTCTCTGGGCGGGTTACAAGCAATAAAACCATATAAAAACAATATAAAACCTTTAAAATACTTTATCAGATAATAGTAGCAATAAAAAGCGCACCCTATCACATCTTAAGAGAAACTACCTAAAAGGCAAACCACATTAAAATACACACAATGAAAAACAGACTGACAATTAAAATGCTGGCAAAATTAAAAGGTCTTTGGCTGGTGCTGAAAAGAATATAAAGAGGGCACCAGGTGAATCTCTCTGGGGAGCTCACGCCAAAGTCAGGGTGCCACTTCTGAAAAGGCCCTTCTTCTTGTTGCCACGCTCTTTATTTCCTGAGGAGGGGGCTCCCTCAGAAGGCCCTTGTTGATCTAAGGGGCTGAGTATGTTCATATGGGAAGCGGCACTCCTTTAGATATCCTGTCCCCAAGCCATTTAGGGCTTTAAACTCTAATGTCGACATCCTATATTGGGCTGTGACCTCTGTGGAATGTAGAACTTAGAGGCCACTAAGACATGCTGAACTGTGGAGCGGGAAGAAATTCATTCAGATCTCAGCTCTAGCAAAGTCTCACTTGTGGCCTTAGGCAAGCTGCTTTCAGTCTCAGTTTTCCATTTGAAAGATGCGGATAATTAGATAGGGTGGTCAGGTACCCTATTTGCAGGGGACAATCTTCTATTTCACTGGCTGTCAGGGGACAGCCCTCCAGCTGAATGCATTTCTAAATGGTCTAGCTCAATGATGGCGAACCTTTTAGAGAACGAGTGCCCAAACTACAACCCAAAACCCACTTATTTAATGCAAAGTGCCAACAATACAATAAAACCTGAAAATTGAGGTTTTAATTTAGAAAAAACAACTCACAGCCAGTCAAGCAAATACACACACACACACACACACACACTTGGCAGTGCACTGACCAGCCATGCGAAAGCTCGGATGAGTCGCGGTTAATGAGTCGTGGCTCATGATGTCATCGCTTGGTGCTGCTACTCCTTTCTGAGTGTGCGCATGGCCCCTATGTGCGCTGTTATCTGATGCTTGGCTGCTGGGGCAATGCTGGGGTGACTTGGCTCACGTGCCGAGAGAGAGGGCTCTGCATGCCCGCTGTGGCACGCATGCCATAGGTTCACCTCCACTGCCCTAACCCTACACTGGTGCACTCCCCTAACCCTAATATAGGGCTAAAGTTTCATTGAAAAGAGGGCGATTTTGAAAAAGCCTTCTTTGAGTAGCTATTCCTGCACAGCTCAAAATTTCTGCCCATTCTAAACACACTCCAACCATCAAAATCATGCCAGGACACCTCATTTTTGTAAGCGTACATCACCCTGCTGACAAAAGTGTGTATAGTCAAGGCTATGGTTATCCCAGTTGCAATGTATGGCTGTGAAAGTTGGACCATAAGGAAGGCTGAGTGCTGAAGAATTGAGGCCTTTGAGTTGTGGTGCTGGAGGAGACTCCTGCGAGTCCCTTGGACCACAAGGCGATCAAACCGGTCAGT
This sequence comes from Varanus salvator macromaculatus, assembly GCA_023646645.1. Lineage (NCBI taxonomy): Eukaryota > Metazoa > Chordata > Lepidosauria > Squamata > Varanidae > Varanus > Varanus salvator. The sequence goes on from JAIXND010000781.1 coordinate 6,583,802, forward strand.
CCTAGAGGAGATCAACCCTGACTGCTCTTTAGAAGGCCAGATCCTGAAGATGAAACTCAAATACTTTGGCCACCTCATGAGAAGGAAGGACTCCCTGGAGAAGAGTCTAATGCTGGGAACGACTGAAGGCAAAAGAAGAAGGGGACGGCAGAGAATGAGGTGGCTGGATGGAGTCACTGAGGAGGTTGGTGTGAGCTTGAGTGGACTCCGGGGGATGGTGGAGGACAGGAAGGCCTGGAGGAATGTTGTCCATGGGGTCGCGATGGGCCGGACACAACTTCGCGACTAACAACAACAAACCCTACCCTGGTGCACACACCTGAGCCTAATACAGGACGAGAGTTCCATTGAAAATAATGTGATTTTGAGAAAGCCTTCCTTGAGTAGCTTTTTCTGCACAGCTCATCTTTTCTGCCCATTCTAAACACATTCCAAGCATCAAAATCATGCCAGGACACCTCGTTTCTGTAACCCTAACCCAGTGATGGTGAACCTTTTAGAGACTGAGTGCCCAAACTGTAACACAAAACCCCCTAATTTATCGCAAAGTGCCAACACTGCAATAAAACCTGAAAACAGCCAGTCCAAGCAAATATATATATATCCTTAGCAGCGCACTGACCAGCCATGCAAAAGCTTGGATGAGTCGTAGCTAATCAGTCGCGCTCTTCATTGCCTGGTGCCGCTACTCCTTTCCAAGCATGTGCATGACCCCTGTGTGCGCTGTTATCCGATGCTCAGCTGCTACGGCGATGTTGGGGCGCCTTGGCTCACGTGCTGACAGAGAGGGCTCTGCATGCCCACTGTGGCACGTGTGCCATAGGTTCGCCACCACTGGTCTAGCTGGAAACAAATAATCAGTGAGAAGCAGTGTGGTACAGTGGCTAGACTGCCGGGCTGCAACTGTTATATTACTACTATGTTGGGCTATTTCTATTTTTTACTTTTTTATTGTATGCCATTCAGAGAGCCTATGGCTAATTATGGATGGTATATAAATGTTTTAATAAATACATAAACTTGGCTGATGTGGGCTCCTGTCCCCACTCAGGCATGAAGCGTATTGAGCAATTTTGGGCCAGTCACCAACACTCAACCTAACTCACCACACCAAGTTGTAGTGAAGATAAAAAGAGAGGAGGAAGAGGACCATGTAAGCTACTTGTATTCATTGCAAGAAGGAAGGAATGATTGCAGTAAATAATGATAATGATAAAGAACATAATATGGGAGAACAGTCAAAGGTCTTGAAACTGCCCTTCACCAGGAAGCACGTTCGGCTGTGAACTAAGCAGAGAGATCACCTGGTCAGTCTTTCCTGCTAGGGTGTGCAATATTTCTGTTTGACTTAGGGTCAAAATTGTTACATTCAGATCTAATCCCCTACGACCTCATCTTCCCAACAAGACTGTGTAAGGCGTACTGAAACAGTGTTTGTGTGAGAAAGCGCTATATAAATGCTTAGGGAAATATTGAACGCACGATGATGCTGATGGATTGCCTAGTACAAATACCATTGTCGCACTAGAGGCAGGGACACGATTTAAAAAGGAATTCAAGGGGAGGTGTCTTCAACTGATGCTGTTGCAACCAGTACGCAGTTCTGGGACGCGACTTTATACGAATAAGGCATGAACTTCGCAGCACACCCTCCAGCCTTTGGGGGGCGCTTTTGGCCCGCCTTGAAGAGATACAATTGGGCCTCTTTTCCGCGCGTCTACGCGCGCCCAATCACCAGCGTCGCTGGACAAGCTGCTGGGGGCGTGGCCTCCATGAGTTATGCAAATAAAGGGGCGTTCCGTTAATACTCCGCTGGGGCGGAAGGAGGGGCGCCAGTTATGCTAATCAGGGAACGACACTGCTCCCACCCGGGGGATTGCTAGGCGCCGGAGACGGGGTGGGCGTGGCCTGCATATGTTACTTTTTGGGATTTCGGCTTGCATGGTGGAGAACCTGACTCGGGCAGCCCACGTGTGCCAGCAGCCGCCATTGCGGCGCAGAGATTCCGCTAAGGAGCGGCCGGGCTGGGCGCGCTGCAGGCAGGAGGCGTGGGAAAAAGGCGGCGGTAGGCGACACTCGCATCTATTATGTTAATGAGGAAAGGGGCGGGCCAGGATTGTGAGCTCAGTCCCGGGGAGGGGAAATAAGCGGGCGGGAGCCCAAGGAGGAGCCGCTGGTTGCAGCATCAGCAGCCCCAAGAGGAAGGAGGACGAAGAGGATGCCAAACCCGGCCAACAGCTGACCCCGGGGGGGGAGCCCGGCCATGGCCTTCCTGGGGGGGCCCCGGCTCCTGGACTGGGCCAGCTCCCCCCCTCACCTGCAATTCAACCGCTTTGTGCTGACGGGCTACCGGCCGGTCAGCTCCGGGTCCGGCTGTCTCCGCAGCCTCTTCTACCTGCACAACGAACTGGGCAACATCTACACCCACGGTGAGCCGCTGCAGCCTCGCCCCCTCAACCCATGCTTCTCCAGCGACGACTCTGCCTTCCCTTACACCCCACCCGTCCGCGCTTCCCCCGCCGATTCCCGCTCCTGATCTTTTTATACAGCCTGCTGGTCGCCCTGTAGGGCCCTCCTCACGAATGCAGCGCTTGTCTGCCCGCCACGCTGGACCCCGCCGGGGGAAACCTGGCAGTGCCCCGGACTGCAGGAGCTTCCCTTCCTTTTCTCTTCCTGCACCCTTCCCCTAGTACTGCTGCATCTTGACATATCCGCATTGTTTTGGATGATTGCAATAATAATAATAATAAAAATAGCATAATTTCTATTGCACCAGTCTGCCTGCGTCCCCAAACACCCCCTTCCAGGGCCTGGATCTCCCCCACCTCCTGCCCCAAACGGCTTGGAAGACCCCAGCGCCCAGTTTCGCCCCTCTTCTCTCTCTGGGCTTCAGTGCCATTGGCACTTGGAGTAAACTGGAGTTGGCACCCCAGTAATGGCTGGAGGGTCATTCGAGGGCTCCGTATGTTTTCCTGCCCCTCATGTAGCAGCTGCACTGCAAAACAGCCTCCCGTGGAGGATGTAAGTACTTGTCCCTCCTTCAAACATGCACCTCCTTTCTCTTGCCCCAGGTCCCAGCTTCTGTGTTTCCTGAACTTCAGGGTGTATTCATTTTACTTTATGGCATCTGTTGCTGACCAGTGACCCTACAAATCATGAAGAATTAACATGCCTCCTTCCTGGGCTGTTAGTTTGCCAGAGTTGGGATAAAGTTGATGAGCTTTGTTGAGTGACGTTGGAGGGGTTTCAGTTAGTAAAGCTTTGTTTGGCAACCTTAACTTCATATGCTGTGTGTTTCTAGGGTGAACCTCTGGCTTCTTGAAAAGAGGGGTCATTGCATGTGGTTTGCATGCTGAAGGCCTCAGGTCCCAAACTTGGCCAGTCCAGGACCTGGAAAGGACCTTAGATAGGGATGGAGGGAAGGTGCCTCCCCAGAGGCCTTGGGTTAGATGGGCCACAGATCTGCAGCTCATGGAGAGACTGTAGGAGTAAGCTGTTTGTTGGTGCAAGACATACTGGGGTGGATGTGAAGGCTCTGGAGAATAAAGGTCCCCTTGGCACATATGGTTCAGTGCCTTTGGCCCGTGGTGAAAGTGAATGGGAAAGGAGTGCATTGGAATTCCTCTTCCATTCAGTGCTAAGCTTGAGTACCAGTGAAATGTGACCAGAGTCTTGGCAAAACATACAGTGTGCTTTTGTCATTGCTTTCAGTGAGAAACTGCCTGGAGAGATACAACTCCAGGTTATGCTAGAGTACACTGCACAGACAGCAGACTGCAAATTCCATGCTATGCTGGGTTGGTTGGGTGGGAGAGATTCTGTATTTGTGTTTGACTATATATATGTAGGAAAGAGGAAGGGAAAGTGGCGATGCAAGTCTTTTGGAGTTTTGTTATTGCTGAGTTTAGCTTCCTAAATTTAGCCACAGGAGTGACTAGTCCTCATCATCACTGCTCTTTTCATCTGCACACTGCCCCACAGATAGAGTGTGAATCATTTTGTAACACATTTGATGGCTAAGGCATAGTCTGAAGGCATCGGGTACAGCCAGCTCGCTGGAGCTAAGCAGATGTGAAACTGGTTGAAAGGCTGCCTGGGAACACTACAGAAAATGCTTTGTGTTTTTCAGTGTAATAAGTAAGAAATGGATCAGTCAGGGCAAAGTCACTGAGATATTGGGAGCATGGAAAAAACTTTATAGGCACATAAGGCCTGGACAACTTTGTAACCCAGTGAGAGTGGTGCCGTTAGGTGAGGTTAGATGCTGGGGTAAGTGGTCCTAATGGTTAAACTCTGGGCCAAATTGGCTCCCTGGACCTCTGCTCTAAAGGCCTGCCCTATGGACACCACTGACTTGGTACACTTTCTGTTCTTGCTGCCAAGCTGGAATTGTGAAAACAGGGTTTCTAAGCACCTACCAGGTCACCACAGAGGGCTGCTGGGGCTGTGCTTGGCTTGCTGGATCACAAATTGGGCAAACCAGTTTTAGGCTGATGTGGCAGAAACAACATGTATACATATAGCTCTTTTTGAGTGTTTAAAGCACTTCATGGCCAATGGGACTTGGAGATCTGGGTTCTCATCTTCGTGCATCCATGAAGCTCACTGGGTGACTTGGGCCGGTCACTGACTCTCAGCCCATCCTACCTCGGAGGATTGTTGTTTTGGGAATAACATGGAGGAGAGTATAAAAATCACCTTGGATTCCTTGCAGGAAGAAGGCATGATAGAAATATAATAAAATAAATCCTTAGAACAACCTCATCAGGTCGGATGATTTTATTATCTCTGTATTGGCTCTCCTGAGGCTACTTAGTGAGTTTCTGGTTGGGGTGGAACTTGAACCCACAATTTCTTAGCTCACATCTTGCTATTATTTTGTGGTAGCTCTTATATTTGAAAGGATACCAAGGGCTCACTCCAGAACTGTATTTATAGCCCAGGTCAGTATATTAAGTCCTGGAATATTGCAAATCCAATTCCTGGACATTCACTCAATTATTTTTTAATGTTTAAGTTTTTTTAGTCTTTTCCTTGTGGCAGTACAAGAAAAACCACACAGGCAGGCTCTTTCCACTAAGAATTAATACAACTAAGTAATTTTAGACCTGTTAAGCTGCCTGTAGTTATGTTCTGGTTATGCTGCAAGAATTATGCAGCCCTTTAATTACTGGCTGTGGGAACCTTTCCCAGAATTTGAGATCTTGATACAGGGACCAAAGCCTAGATCATCAGAAGTAGTAATATCTGTATCCCAGACTGTCTTCTTGGGCACTTGATGTAGCTACTTTGCTGAAGCTGGTGTCTGGATGGGAACTCCATGTACGCCAACTTAAGGTCACAACAGAAGAAAGATGGAATATAAGTGTGCTACATCAGTAAATAAGAGTAAAGATTAAAGTACCCTTTGAGCATGTGCGGAGTGCCTTTCCCTTGGCATCAAGCCACCACAGACATTCCCTGCACAACAGGGCTTGAGCTCTTGGCTATTGTTTCCTGGCAGCTTTTGGGAAACTTAGCACTGGTTTTTCACAGTCCCTTGTGGGAAATCATGTTTCTGCTGCAGGCAAGTGCGTTTGCCTGGGATAATGAAAGGAGCAGGGGAAATGAGGCCAGCTGGGCAAGGGAGTGAGCTGCTTGGGTGGGGGGTGCGTCTTCCCAGCTGTCTTTGTGAGCCCACAGAGGAACTGGTTTTCAGTGAAGGAGCAATGCCTTCTTTACACCGTTTCTTATGTGTCAGCCCGCGTGGGAACTCATTGTGTGGAGCAGAGCAGTGGGCTTCATTTCAAACCCGTGGGTATGTTGAAACTGATTTTCCTGAGTGCTGCAATCTAGGCAGGATGTTTTCACAACTTCTGTGGCTTCAGGCTGGTCTGACTTCAACTCTTCGCTTCTTGTATTGAGTGTTTGTTCTTGTATTAAGAGCGTCTTGAAGGAATGGTATAGTACTACTACTACTTTAGTTTTATTCTTATATTATTTTTCTTATTACTTTATTATGTAGCCTTTTTAACTCTTGCAAGGAACCCAAGGTGGCTTATGTAGCCCTCGTCTTCATTTTATCCTAACAACAGCCCTGTGAGTGGGTTAGGCAGAGAGGCCGTGAGCTGCGTGGCCAAATGGGGCTGGAACCCGGTCTCCCAAGCCCTAGGCCAGCACAGTACGGTACTGCTCTGGCTTTTTTGAGTGCTGCTAGCGCTTGGCTACATCCCAAGCAGCCTTGCATTGATTGAAGCCTTTGATCCATGTTGCCCAGTGTGCTGGCCTCTGACTGGCAGCAGCTCTGCAGCTTCTTGAACAGGGATCGTTCCCAGTGCCATGACCAAGGGAGCCTCTCCCTTGGAGCTGTGGCCCGTGTGTGTGCATATGTGCTTCCACCAAACAATGGGCCATTCTCTCTCTGTGTGGACACAGTGGGCACATTTTATTATGCTGTAGTAAGCACTGTTTTGCTCATTTGCTTTCAGGTGTCTCTCTGTAACAATAAGGGCTAGAAACTTGCTCTTTAAAAAGCTGGAGGAAGTTTGGATTCAAGGAACCTTGATTCTGTGCTTGGTGTTATATTCTGCACCCCGCCCCCCCAAGGAATTAGGGCCTACTCATTGCTCCCAGGTGGCTTTTACACGGAGTTTTGTTTGTGATCTGGCACATGTTGACAACCAGAGCCCTAATGAGGAGGAAATTGTCTTTGGCCTTCTAGTATCAAACGAGGACAAAGAGCATTGAGGAAGCAAGGAGCAATTACTGTTGTGCAAAGTGTTGAAGGGCGGTTAGAGGGCTCCAGTGATCCTTTGCCAACCAGGCAGCTTTGCAGTAGAGTTGCACATTTCAAAGTTTCAAAGAAAGCAGTATGAGTAAGCAGTCAGTGTCTAAAGCGTGGTCTGCCTGAGGGGAGTGTGTGGGTGTTTCATGGATCAATATCCCACACAGACAACAGGCTTCCTGGCTTTTGTTTTTGCCTGTGCTCAGAAGAGGTTCAGGCGCTGGATGAAAGCAGCACATTTCAAAGCCCTCAATGAATGGGATTCTTTCCACGTTGGCTTATCTCTCAAGGCACCTGCCATGGAAGCCTTGTGGGTTGCCAGGGCTTCGGAGCCAAACTGCCACTTCCCATAAACTGAACCCACACGGAAGGCCTTGCAGGTGCTCCTTCCTGGGGAGAGGCCGGGTCAACGGTGTACTCTCAGGGAGCTTGCCTGTCATTTTCTGTCCTTCCCCTCAGTGAATTCAGGGAAGTGGGGAGAGAAGCACTGTTGAAAGCCGCTGGGTTGGAGGGGTTTCTGTGGGGTGGATACATGAAGCAAGGCATCTTTCTTTAGAAACAAGGTGTTTGCTTAGGGGAAGCCTGTTCTGCTGAGCCAGGTGGAATGCTGAGTGTGTGTTTAAACTTGCTCATACTCATTTCCCAGCGGAATTGCCTCCTGGATAATACGGCACAAATTTGGCAGTGTCGGCGGGGTGATGATCTCCTGGGAGCGGCATGTACCAGCTGCTTTGCAGTTTCGGTGCCTGAGGCTGGATCCCGAGGAAGCACAAGGGGGAAACTGGGGCAGAGTAGGGACAGAGGAGCTGGCATGCTGGATCAGGCCAGAGGTTGGTTAGCACATAAGAAGCCTTCCAGAAGCAGTTTCAGGCAAGTCTTTCCAAGCCCTACCTGGAGATGCCAGGAATTGAGCTTGGGGCTTCATGCAGCCAGACTGTCTGCTCTGTCACTGAGCTGCACAGTATCTAGTCCAGTATCTGGTTAATAACAGTGGATGACCAGATGTGACTGGGAACCTTGAAAGCAGAGTGCAAAAGTTCTGTCCCTATTTATTTAGGCCCTAGAGGTATGTATAAATTGCCTCTCCCTGCTGAGCTGCTGCCGCTGCTTTTTCAGGTCCCTGCTCGGGACCACCCTGGGGACTAGTTGGGGCCACTGCTCAGGAGTAAAACTGAGGTGTCTGGACAATTCCAGATTCAGGATTTGGCATATGTAGTCCATGTAGGCAACTTGGAGCCCTCCAGAGGATTTCTGATATGTTTGGTGCTGAAATGCAGCAGTGTGTTTGAGGGAAAGCAGCAAAGTAGCCCTGCCTCTTGTTTTAAGGATAAAGATTAGTGCAGCCCCAAATCCTGGAAAGGGCTAATGCCTAAGCTGAAGAAAAAGCATGGCTGGAAAAGACTCCCCCTGAGGCCTCAGAAGAGCCCCACCGTCAGAGTAGATGATGCCATTCTTAGCTCACTGTAGTTTGCTTCTGTTTGGCATCGCTGATCCTGCCTTCATCGGGGAGTAGACTGGATGCTCTCCAAGGTCCTTTCCAGTGCCCAGATGCTCTGCCTGGCCAGTGCTCTGACTTGGTGTGAGGGCCACTTTGCGTGTTTCCGGGCACCCGCTTCTCTGGTTTAGCTGAGCTCTATTTTCTCCTTTTGCAGGACCTGGGAGTCTTGCTGGGAATTACCATTCCAGCTCCCGTGAGTTAAGCGCTGTTGATCCTGGCTAATCCAGGCAGTGGGGCAGAAAGTGAGAGAAGGAGCTGTTGTGTTCTCCTGGCTGCCCTCCGTTAAGAACGGGGTGAGGAGCTTGCATGGAGACACGGGTCCAGGGATTAGATAGGCCTGCTTCTAAACTCCTGAGGAAACTTGGAAAACCCCCCCCCCAAAACACCCTCCACTTCTGGGGATACAAAGGATACCCAGTGGCTAGCAGTATTCCCCAGGTAAGAGGCAGAGAACTAATAGGAACAAAATGGCCCCTTCCTCTTGGCCCCTGCATCTTGGCTACCTGTTGTTGGTTCAAGAGCCCCCCATATTTTTTCAAAGATCTGCAGAATGGATGGACATTCTGTAGCCCAATCAGGGCAGGACCCAGGGGCAGACACCCAGCATCTCACTGCAGAATGAGCACCAGGAAGGACTGCTCTTTACAGGGACCAGGATCTGAAATGACCAGTGCACACCATTTCTGCAGCCCCGTGCCAGTGCCTGTAATCTCCATGCAGGCTCACCTCCTGGCTTTCCCAGGCAGGGTTGAGAAAGCTGTGCTCCAAAAGTTGTGTCTGGAGAATTGTTGCTGCTGGCCTGTAGGGACAACATTTGGCCAGAAGGACGGAGGGTCTCACTCTGTATAAAGATGGGTTCTTACGTTCCTAACCCAGAAGCCTCAGTTCTTCTAATGGCCCCCCTGTCTTGCTTCTTTTTCAGAGCTGCTGTTAACCCTCTGAGGAGAGATTGAAAGAGCTGGACATGTTTAGCCTTGAGAAGAGAAGACTGAGGGGAGATAGGATAGCACTTTTCAAGTAGCTGAAAGGCGGTCACATTGAGGAGGGCCAAGATTTCACTCAGCCCAGAGTGCAGGACACTGAATAATGGGTGTTAGTCACAGGAAACTGGATTTTGGCTGGACATCAGGAAAAGTTTCCTGACTGCTAGAGCAGTACAGCACTGGAAGCAATTCCCTAGGGAGGTTGTGGGCTTTCCCACACTGGAGGCATTCAAGAGGCAGCTGGACAGCCACCTGCCAGGGATACTTGGACTTGGAGTCCTGCACGGGACAGGGCGTTGAACTTGTTGGCTGTATAGGCCCCCTTCCAACTCTATTATTCTATGATACTATGATCTTGCCAGCCCTGGGATACATCACAGGAGCTGGCCACACTTGTGGGTTTGACGCTGTGGTTAAGGTGTTGGGCTGAGGCATGGGAGATCAAGGTAGAAGTCAGCACTCAGCCATGAAATTCACTGGGTGACTTTGGGCCAGTCTGATTTGCACAGTGTGGCCAATTCCTGGGCAGTTCAAATGGGTGAGAGCAGCAGGAACACGTCTGATGCCTTCCACCTGTTTCCACTCTGCAGTTTCTCATCATCCTTAGCATCTTAATCTTCTTCCTGCCTTCATAGAAACGGCTCACCTGTCCTTCAGGCTTATCTCTCCAGTCGTAAGGGCTAGATTTATTTTTAACTTAAGAAATGTGGGGTGCTGAATTTTGTGTTGCATATCAAAAGTTACCCTCCTGTAGCACACTAATTTATTTGGTATTATTTTTATTTATGTTACATCAGTTCCTTCTCTCCAGAAGCTTAGTGTGGCATATACAGTCTTTCCCTTGTTCTCATCCACTTTAAAAGGCTGGGGATAAGAGAACAGCAGAGGGTGGGATGGTTCCCTTGTTTTTTTACAGCGCCTCAAGCATTCAGAACTCTGACCCTCAGAGAACAACCCTTTGAGGTAGGCTAGGCCAGGGCACGGCAACCTGCCTAAGATCACACAGGAGCTGAGTGTGGATGTGAGCCTGTCTCTCTTTTCTTCTCCATCACTGAAACTGGGACACCACGCTGGGTCTTTACAGATAGATGGCTATCAAAGCTCTGCAAATGAGTGAGAGGGGAGTAGTGGATAATTGGGCAGGGATGTTTATCCACCTTGGGCCCTCCAAGGCACACCTTGGTCTTTGGACAACAACCCCCCAGGCAGCGCAGGCAGAAGACTCTGAGGTTCCTGGAGACATGAGGGCAGATACAAGGGAGGTGTCATTGCAGGGTGGGAGCTTGAGAGCTTGTTGCTGAGAGGATGCGGCAGTGGTACCCATGCGTAGGTAGAGGAGGAGGCAGCCGTGTGGGTAACGTGAGCTGCTCTGGATTGTCTCAGCCCCAGCAGCATTGTGTGGCCAAAGAGGTGGAATGCAATGTTGGGTGGGACATGGCTCTGTGAGTGGCTACAAGTAGACCAGTCTTGCTCCCCTTTGCACTGAAAGGTGCCATTCAAGTACAGTGGAGAAGCAATATTGTCCCCTTCGCTTGCTGAAGCTGCAAATGCTTTATGTAGCATTCCTAACGTTTCTTTCCAGAGATAAGCAATGCATTTACTGCCCTTTTACAGATGGGCCACTGCGGCAGAAAGGCTCAGGGTGAGAAAAGTTATTAGTATTTATTTGCATTTACTTTTTTAAAAACTGCATCCTGGCCTTTGACTGTTTTTAGACAGTTTACAAATGTAATTTTAAAACTTTTTAATGGATTATATTTTTATTAACTTTTACCATTTTTCCACCAAAAAATCCCTACTGCTATTCACAATCTTATAAAAATACAAAACAGAACACAAATTTAATTTTTAATGAGGTATAAAGCAGGGAAATCAAATGAGCAGCCCAACAAATTAAATAATGCATTCTCAAAACAAATAAATAGGCTGATAGTCACTAAGAGAGGATCAATATTAATTGCTGTTCGAGGCTTAAACGAAAGTGGGCTTAGCCTGGTATCTGAATGAAAATGATGCTGGGCAAATGTGGTGGGGGAAGCTGGGGCGCATGTGCTGTGTTCTTGCACAGAGCAGGCCGTCTCTGGTAGCCACTTGCCGAACCTCAGAGGATGGGTGCCCAAAGAAGCACCACTGCCTTGATGCTGGATCCATAGAAAGGTCAGTCGGGCCCAGCTGCCTGCTTCTGACAGGGAACAGCCGGAGGAAGCTCACAAAGTAGGCTGGATCCCAGCATCTGGTAATCGGTGATAGACTTCACCTAAATATGGAAGGTCTGCTTTTAGGAATGATGTTCTGGCCTTCCCCTTCCTGATGGACAGCAGCTCCCCTCATCCCCTGGCACGGGATGATGAGGGCTGTCACTCAACATATCTGGAGGGCGCCAGGTTTGGAAAAATTAGCCTGATCCATTAAAAAAAAAAAAAAAAGCCAGATCTTGTGGGAATTCTGTGTATACCTTCCAGTTTGGTACTTCTGGCCAAGGGACCACAAACGCTTTTGCTTCAGCTCTCTATTGCTGTATTGAAGTTTCAGCCCTGCAGCTAAGAGACAAGACTGCATCCTTTGATCCTGTCTTGCTCTGGGTTATATGCCTTTTTTTCCTAGCCTCCCACAGGGAGGGTCATAGCCATTCACCTTCTATTCATCCTCGTAGAGGCTTTTTTTATTTAGCTCCTTCTGAAGAGCTAATGAAGATCCTATTATAGGCTCAGCTCTCTTGTCTCCCCTTCTACCTCTTCCCTCCACTTAGGGGTCCAATGTCATGGAAGCTCCAGGAACGAGGGCAGATCCTGTCTCAGAGATGCCAAAATAGCAGCGCCTCACCTAAGTAGATTACACTTTAGCAGCTGACCCCAGGCCTGAACTGAACTCTTGTAGTGTGTGGAGCCCTGGATGCTGGAACAAGGAAGCGGGAACCTTCATCTGCAGTGGCATTTGTACATATGTTCGGTCTCTGGTTTTTCCTTGTCTCCCTCATTCCTCTCTTCCTCCATTCCCCCATGCATCAGTAAAAAGCAAACAAGAAAGTAGACTGTAATCTGTTTGGGGCTGGGACCTGCGTCCCTTTTACTTAGTGAACTACATCATACATTGCTTCATATAAATGAGAACTGGAAAGAGAAACCAAGGCTGCTCATGTTGAAGCACTGATATAAAGAAAGATATAGAATGATAGAATTGGACATTTATTTAATAAAATAGTAGATACAGAGCAAGAACCTCTGGAAGGTGCATTCCTGACTGTTGCGAAAGGAACACTGGAATCTCAGGCGCCGGTTCTGGCTCAGAGTGTGAAATCATGACTGTTTAATGCTACACAGGCCTGACGCTTCCGGGTCGGTTATTCAATCGGCAACATGTCCCCGGGGAGGAGAGTGTGGCTGGGATTGTGCTTCTGGGACAGGTCAGGAAGCGGGCAAGTGGTGAAACAGACTGGGAGAGGTGTGGGGAGAAAAGGAATGAGGACAGCTGGAAAACGTTGGTCAGCTGTTCTTTCTAGGGCCCGGAGGTAGGATGGCGATGAACGATGCACTTTAAATTAACCTTCCCCAACCAGGTACCTTCCAGGTGTGTCAGACTGCAGCTCCTAATCATTCCCAGTCGGTTGCATACAACACATTCAGAGGGCACCTGGTTGGGGAAGCCTGTTTCAAATGTTTACCCTTTCACCTGCCTCCACCCCATCTCACTGGGAGACTCTCAGTGCAGGGAAATACACTCCTGTGTTCCAGGAGGCTCAACTGGGTGCAAGGCACAGTTATCAAGGTTTTGTGTGTGTACTTTTTTATAGCTGAATTCTGCCAACATCGTGCCAATCATGGGGAAGGGGATCAAGGTGTAAGCAGAGGCCCCATCCCTCCCCCAAATTCCAGTTTCTCAGTTCTCACTGCCAGCTTTCTACAGACAATTACGTCTCTGTATATTTATTGCTTGTGTGTGTGTGTGCACGTGTGCATATTTTCTCCTACTCTGCCCCCACAAATAAAACCTAGGGCAGCATATGTGAGATTGTCCCATTTTCTGTTCACAACAACCTTGGGAGGTAGATTGCGGTTGCCCGTGGCTGCTCGGTGTACTTTGTGGACTAATTAAGGCTTTGTACCCCCTCTCCTCTCCCTTGTTCAAGTTTAACACTTGACTTGTTGCACCTATCCCCACAGTGTTAAGAGCTGGAAGCCGGCTCTTTCTAAAATGCAGGCTGAAATTCTGAGCATGCTGAATTCTGCACCAGAGGCCCAGTTTTGTGGTGAAGTTCTAGGATCCACCACCAACCTCACCAATTATTCAATTATTCACTGTCTTGTTAATAGTTCTATCAGCCATTTTAGGTAACAAACACTTGGTGGAAGAAGCCCTTTACAGTCTGTTGTGTTTTTCTTTCCTGTGCCAGCCAGTATCCTGCTTGAAAACTTTAAATCAGGTCCTAGGCAGTCCCATTCTTTCTTGAGCTTGGGGACTGCAAGTCCCTTTCCTTCCTAAGTAGATTTACGGGTGGGGATGCAAGGGCTGGGGCCGCTTGTCTTTCTGCAAGGGGAAAGCACCCTATTTTTTGCTCCTCATGCACTAAGTAGCTGCATGGCTTGCTCACATGGGTTTGAGGCGTCTGCTGTTGTGCAGCTGGCATGGGGACCACAAGCCGTGCCTTGCCGTCAGCAGAATGCACAGTTGCAAGGGATTTGCTGACACGGCTTCTGGCTTTGTCCTTGGGGCTGTCATCCCTCCAGGTAGAGCTGCTGAGGACCAACAAGGGTTTTGCAGGTGGAAGACACTGGCAGGTCAGGTTTCTAAAGCTTCAGCTGCTGGTTGGAGTTGTTTGGGTAAGCAGCTTGCCCTCAGCCTAGGTCCTGTGGGAGGCAGTGCCTGTTCCTCCACTCCAGAGGCCCAAAATCTTGGACTTCAGTTCCTACACTCTCTGGTGACTGAGGTGAAGTCAGTGATGCATGCCCTGAATGCACAACTCTCCTTTTCTATTCATGGCATCTCAGTTAGGACTGAGAAAGACCCCCTGCCTTGGCCAGTCAGAGTAAATCAGGAGTAGGAAATTCTGCAGCCCTGAGGGCTGCATGCAGTGATGGGTTGAGGGCCGGGGGGCAAATAGGCCTGTGTATGCCTGGGATGTGACCACTCTCTGTGGCAGGGATGGCGAAAGGTTCTCCTGCTCCCGTCAATTCCAGCTGTATTGAGATCACTGTGAGGAGGCCAAAACCTCACAGATGATTCTCTCTTGCCATCAAAGAAGTTGATAACGGTGGCAATCCCATACATCAGTGATGGCGAACCTTTTAGAGACCATGCGCCCAAACTGTAACCCAAAACTCATTTATCGCAAAGTGCCAACACTGCAATAAAACCTGAAAACTGAGGGTTTAGCTTAGGAAAAACAATTCACAGCCAGTCCAAGCAAATACATATATATCCTTAGCAATGCACTGACTGGCCATGTGAAAGCTCAGATGAGTCACGGCTAATGAGTCACGACCACTGCCCGAACCCTACACTGGTGGACTCCCGTAACCTAATACAGGGTGAAAGTTCCATTGAAAATAATGCAATTTTGAAAAAGCCTTCCTTGAGTAGCTTTTTCTGCACTTCTCATTGTTTCTGCCCACTCTAAACACATTCCAACCATCAAAATCATGCCAGGACACCTCGTTTTTCTAACCCTAACCCCACCCTGGTGGACACCCCTAACCCTAATACAGGGCTAAAGTTTCATTGAAAACAATGTGATTTTGAAAAAGCCTTCCTTGAGTAGCTTTTTCTGAACATCTCAACATTTCTGTCCACTCTAAACACATTCCAACCATCAAAACCATGCCAGGATACCTCATTTTTGTAACCCTAACCCTAATACAGGGCTAAAGTTCCATTGAGGGCGATTTTGAAAAAGCCTTCCTTGAGTAGCTTTTTCTGCACAGCTCATCATTTCTGCCCATTCTAAACACATTCCAACCATCAAAATCATGTCAGGACATCTCATTTTTCTAATCCTAACCCAGTGATGGTGAACCTTTTAGAGACCGAGCGCCCAAATTGCAACCCAAAACCCACTTATTTATCACAAAGTGCCAACACTGCAATAAAACGTGAAAACTGAGGGTTTGGTTTAGAAAAAACAATTCACAGCCAATCCAAGCACATAGGTATATATATAAAGGTAAAGGTTTCCCCTTGACAATAAGTCCAGTCATACCTGCCTCTAGGGGGCGGTGCTCATCTCCGTTTCCTAGCCGAGGGAGCCAGCATTTGTCCACAGACAGACTCCGCGGTCATGTGGCCGGCATGACTAAGCACCGAAGTGCACGGAACGCTGTTACCTGCCCACCGGAGTGGTACCTTTTTATCTGCTTGCATTTGCATGCTTTCAAACTGCAAGGTTGGCAGGCGCTGGGACGGAGCAACGGGAACTCACTCCGTGTGCAGATTCAAACCGGCGACCTTTTGATCAACCAGCCCAGCAGCACAGTGGTTTAAACCGCTGCGCTACCTGCATATAACCTTGGCAGTGCATTAACTGGCCATGTGAAAGCTTGGATGAGTCACGCCTAATGAGTCATGGCTCATGATGTCATCGCATGGTGGCACTACTCCTTTCTGAGCATGCACATGGCACCTATGTGCACTGTTATCTGATGCTTGGTTGCTGGGGTGATGCTGGGTTGACTGGGCTCGCGTGCCAACAGAGAGGGCTCTATGTGCCAGCTGTGGCATGCGTGCCATAGGTTCGCCACCACTGCCATAGATCATTGTTCCCCAACTTGGTGGCCTTCAGGGGTATTTGGACCACAACACCCAGAATTCCCATCCAGCAGGGCCATTGACTGGGTATTCTGGGTGTTGTAGTCCAAACCTGTTTGGAAGGCGCAAGGTTGGGGAAGGCTGCCATAGATTGTCACAGGTACAAGCCCTTCTTTTTTTGGGATGGTCTGTAAGGGTGGCATAGTCATGGAGGTTTCACAGTCCAGGATGGTCTATACCAAGGAAGGCCTGCGTTCCACTCCATAACCCTCATCCATGAAGCTCACTGGATTACCTTGGGAGTGAAACACCTTTTTCCCACCTCACCTGCTTCAGGGTTATTGTGAGGATATTGGTGGGGTGCCAGCAAGAGCCATGCTGCACTTTGAAGAAGGGTGGAAACAAAATGTAATAGCAACCTTCTGGCAACATGTTGGAAGCTCAGGTAGGGCAGGGAATTTTGAGGAGACCGGAAGCTGGTGGACAAGGAAGGGGCACACTGGGAAACTGTGAAAAAAAAAGGAGAGGACATTTCAAGCAGCTTTCTGTGACCTGAGGCCCTCTGGAGGTGTTGGACTGCAATTCCCATTATTCCCAGCTTTAAGGAATTCTGAAAGAAGATGGGGACTAAAACCAACCTTCCCTCTTCCAATTGTTGATTTGCGAGCTGCTTCACCAGCGTACACAACTGGGGCACGCAGCTACCTTAAAGCCCTAGACTGTGCAACCAGATAAGCGGTTGAGACAGAACCCCACACTTTGGAGACTGATAATTTCTGGACACTGTCCTCCTCCTCCCACTTGGCCACACACAAATGTGCATTTCTGTGGGATAACAATGCATCTTGTAATACCTTAAAGGTGAGCAAATTTATTGTGCTATGAGCTTTTGTGGACTACAGCTGATTTCCTCAAGAAGTATGAAGTGTTATCCTGAGTTCCATGCCATGCTCATCTGATGAAAGGGGCTGTAGCCCTTGAAAGTTTTTCCTCATAATCAATTTCTTAGTCTCAGAGGTGCCACAAAATGGCTGTTTTTCTGCAACAGTCTTAACAGGGCGTCTACTCTGGAAAGTTTGCCTTTCAAATTCTCCTCTCCCTTCTCTGCTAAATAAATGTTAGCTCTTGGGTTTTATTTGTTCTGTTAAGTTGCTTGCCATTCCCCCTCCCTTTTGGGGAACAGGGGCCATGGTGGGCTGGCGGCATCACATCCTGCTTGGGAACCAGCAAGCCCTCTCCCACACCCTTATCCTACTACTGCATGAAGCCAGGTCCCGTGGTCCCTTTACAGGAGTGAGAGGTTCTAGCATAAAAATGCTCTCTGGGCCAAAGGGCCTATGCTCCGTCCATTGCAATTTCACTGTTAAAAGATCTTGAGGAGCAGCTTGGTCTTCCTGTGTCCTTGGAGGGTTTCTGCTACTCAAGATTGCCAATACTGGGATAGATAAACTAGCAGTCTAGCTTTGTGTAAAGCAAGATGGGCAACCTTTGGCTTAGAGACCAAATCTGGATCTCCTGAGCACCTTATCCAGCCCTCCAGTCCATACGCCTTTGCTGGTCTCATCCTTTTCCTCCAACCCCTGGTTGTTTGGTGGGTCCCTGGCTTTTGCGTCCCCCTCCCTTCCCATTCTGAAAGTAAAAGTGTCTTTCCTAGGGCTCAAGTTACTGGCAGTAAGTCTTTTAAACTACAACTTGCTGGCAGTTTGTGGATTTTTGGCCTATCTTTATTTTTTGTTCTGCCCATCACAAGATTGGAGTGCCTCCAGAGCTGTTTCTAAATCAAACTGGAGCTCAGATTGAGAGTCCCCAATCTTGGTGCAAGGCAGCTTCATCTGTTTCCTCTCACATACACATCAGCTTTTCACAGAGCAGCAGAGAAAGCCGCATTCTTTGTCCCACTTTGGATGGCTAATGGGTTTAAGGTTTGGCTCTCCTTTCCTGGCCTGAGCTTTGCATCTTTGCTAATTGCATGGCATAAGATTCAATAGAGCTGGGTGCCTTTTTGTATTTTGTGTCAGGGAGTTGCACTAAGCAAATAGAGCAGCACCCACTGCATTTCTCAGCTTCATCCATTCAAAGGGAAAAGTTCCTGTCAAGGAAAAAAAATGAAGAGGCAAGTCTAGAGCAGTAAAGTTGCTCAGTTCTAAGGCTGTCTTGTCTCCCCTCTGCCCACATTTTTTTTGCTGTAAGCCCCATGCTTCCTTTGAAGCTCCATGCTTTTAACATGTGTCAGGCAGAGATGGAAAGAGGGGCAGATTTTACCTAGTAAAAGAAGTGTAACTATTTTGAATTAGGACGAGGAGTTTGACGAGAGAATTTCTGCTTGCTGTGCATCTGTTTAAAGCAGCTTTCCTTAGGGGGAAAAACTGTTGGCCAGCCTTGTGGGTGGTAGCAATGCTCTGGGCTAAGAGACAGGCCTCATGAGACTCCCTCCCGACTCAGCCTCTCCTCGATTTCGCTTCTGTTTCTCTCTCAAAGAGAATTTCTGGCTTCTTAATGAACTCCAAGGGGGTGTTTATCACCTTCCTAATTGAGATTTGGCTTCAGGCAGCCTCAATTAGCACAGTAATTGGGCTCTGGGAGATGTAATCTGTTTGTGTAAAGCTGCAACCTCCAGGGGAATAGAGAATTGGAAAAGGGGAGAGTTAGGACTAAGAGGGGTGGCTGCATTCACTAGTGATGGAGTTGTTGCACTTTGGGGAGGAGAAAAAGAAATCCAGTCTGCACTGCATTGGAAGGAATGTTACATTCTCCTTCTTAGTCGTTAGACTGCAATTTCCATCATTCTTTTACCATGGGCTATACGGCTGGGTCTGATGGGAGTTAAATTCAAACATCTGGCAGGCCTCAGATTCCACATACTTCCAGGATGGCTCTGTGAATTCTCTTCTCTTTAAGTGTGCCTTAAAGAGGCACACATACTAAGAATTTCCATAATACGGAATTTGCATGCAGGTTCTACACTAACTCAGGCTGTCTCTGTTGTCATATGTGCTCTTCTGAGGAACTTGTAGCTTCCCCGAAGACCATTTTATTGCCGTTGGTATTTCTCTTACTTTTCTTGTTCCTCTTCTGTCTCTGTTAGGGCACCAGGACAGGTCTTGCCAAAAGTTTCATGAGTGGTACTCAGCAAGAGAAGGTTAGATAAACTCTATCAAAGGGTGTTCAGTGCATCAGATTTTTCTCAGCCCAAAATGTGCTTTTTGATGCATTTGGGGGTGCTGAGGGTCTATGAAGTGTCTTCGGACTCCATTCTGTGCCAGCTGAGTGGCAGGAACAGAGGCTGAGAGCTGTGTGTGTGGTGGGGATGTTATGGATCTAAAACTAGAGAAAAATGCATGGGAGAGAACTTTTAGATCGCTGCGCAATGTAGGAATTGAGTAGATTGCAAGAAGAGGGACAATTTCCATTTCTGTCCCTAGTTAGAGACTTGACTCTACCTTTTTTCCTTTTTGCTCAGGAATCCCTCTGTTGGCGTGTCTCTTCGTGCTCCCACTGACCATTCCATGGGCCCGACTCTCAGTATCATGGCTGGGAATTGTGCACTACCTGGCTTGTATCTTTCCACAGCTGGGCAGCGTGCTTTACCACCTCTTCATGAACCACGAGGGCGGCCCTGCGGTCTACCATACCTTGCTGACCCTTGATATGTGTGGAGTATGCATGGTTAACACCTTGGGTGAGTTAAAAGAGTCCCCCTGCCCAGTTTATTTATTTATTTATTTATTTATTAAAACACTTATATGCCGCCCCATCGCAACAAAGCCTCGGGGCGGCTTACAACATATAAAACATTTATGGGGACTTGTTGACTGGGGGTGGGGTAATGTGGAGAAAATGTGTGAGAAGTGGGGCAGAATATCTGAAAAAGTAGAGTGCCATATTACTTCTACTGATGGGCTTGGGGAAGTAGTTGCATGAATGACAACTAGCTCAGAAAGTAGATCCTGGAACAGCCCCAAATCCTGCAATACATGCAAATTAGGAAGCTTTTTTTGTACCAAGTCAGAACAGAGGCGCATTGAGTCTTGTAACATGTACTAGGTTGGTACCAGCTCCCAAAGCTCTCTGGCTCAGGCCTTTCATAACGCTTGCCACTTGACTTTTAACTGGATTTTTCTTTATTCAATATATTTCTTCCCTTCCTGTCAAGACTGTAGTGTTCCCAAGGCACCTTATATGACAGTAATATAAAATTACCAAAGCACCTTAAAACATAAGGGTTTCTATTTTTTAAGAAGCTGCTTAAAATAACATACAGCTTCAAATATTGAACTGTGATAACTGTTCTCAACGAAAAGCCAGAAAGATGAGTTTTTAAAGATTTCTTTAAAAGGGAGGCAGCCAGTCATATCTATGTTGGGAAGGAATTCCATCAGGGAGGGCCACCACTGAGAAGGCCCTTTCTAGTGCCTGCCAAGATGACTTAGTGCTGGGCCAGTAAATAATGCCTCCGAAAGTGAACTTGAAGACCTGACAGGTTGATGCGGAGTTGTCAGGAATTGAATCTGGGACTGTCTGCAAGCAGAGCTTGTGTTGGGAACACAATTGGACTGGAACTGGAATTGGAGATGGAAATGGCTTGCAATCCTTGCTGGGGAGGGGGATATATGATAAATTGAATTTCCTGTGCATGGTAAAAGGCTGAAGTGAAAGTTAGAGAAATCCTGGGGGGAAAATATGAGAAGGGGAAAGAGAGAGAATAGAGGTGTCAGGAGAGTCAACAGCTGTCCCTGAGACGATGTGGAAGATAGCACAAATCTCTAGAGCACTAGAAAGTGGGCAGACAAACTATGATTACCATTTGCTTTTCTGGGTAATTATTTGATGGATGGACAGTCGTGTGGGAAGAAAAGACCTTTCTTTTATTTTCTTTATTTCAGGCATTTTAGAAATGTAGTTCTAACTTAGTATGGCAGTTGCACGGCTCCTGTGCTATTTATTGTTTAGCATTATTTTGTATTTTACTCTTTTAGATATTCATATTGTATTTTGTGTGATATGGCATTTTATTGTTTTAGCGGTTTGAAATCTGCTCAGAGAACATTAAGTCTTAGGTGTATTGGAAATATAACAAATCGATGGTGTCTCTTTCCCACAGGTGCTCTGCCAATCATCTACTGCACGCTGGCCTGCGCACCATTTCTCCGCACTGTTGCCCTGTTATCCTACAGTGGCTTGTCAAGCTATGGCATCTTCTGTGCAGTGACTGCCCGCTCCAGCGTCCGGCGTCTGCAGTCCTTTGCCTGGCAGGCCTTGTTCCGCTTCTTCTTCTTCTACCTGCGCTGGGTGGGACTGGGCACTGGCCACCCTTCCTCTTTGCGTTCATACCTCATAATGGACGGCTTGGCCTTTCTTGGTGGTGTCATCAACATCTCAAGAGTGCCTGAGCGCTGGAAGCCGGGCCGTTTTGACTACTGGTTCAACAGTCATCAGATTATGCACGTGCTGGTGGTGGTCAGCATTCTCTATCTCCACTGGGGAGTAGTGGCTGATCTACAGTGGATTGGCAACTATGTCTGCCCAATGGAATGACAGCCTCTGCACCTTTGCAGAAGAACCCTATTGATTGAGAAGTGGGTGACTTCTGAGGTGTGGGCCATAAGTTCTCATTGTTCAAAGTCTTCTACAAGGGCTGAAGCAGACAAGGAAGTACATGTGTATATCTTGGAGAAAGCCTATTTAGAATAGGGCATTTTCTTCTGGGATTACACTTTCCCATAGGTTGAATATTTATGGATCAACACACACAAACATACAGGATTTGGTACTTTGGGGTTTTATAACAATGGATTTCCATTGGCTGAAGTACTTCTAGATTAGCTAGAGGTGTTCTTCCAAATTACCACCATAGCGGCTGGGGATGAGCCAGAAAGGTTAAGAAATAGTTTGGCTTGGTGACCTACTGTCTTATAACTTGCAGGGAGTCGTCAGTTGCACTAGTGAAGGTTCATTACCTTCAGTCTTTTGCATCAATTCTTGTTGGCTATAGGCCTTTGCGTCATCAGAGCTAGACTTCCATTGGCTTTGGTGGTGGTTAAGGAGAACACCGTTGTTTGGACATCTCTTTCACCTTGTTTGGTGATTTATGCACTGAGAGAAGAGGGATTTAGTAGAGGACACTTGTTTTGAGTACAGCTTCTCTGCTTTATAGGGACAAGTTATTTAAATAGATTTTTTATCCAGGAATCTTTCAGACACCATGCAATATTTTCTTATTTTTTAAAGGGCTGGTTTAGACACCTGGATATCAAGGTCTACTGCACAGAGTGGTGGGCATAAGGACCTTGTAGAAGGAAATGAGTTCAGTGCAGTCAGCCAGTTTATTACAGAAGTGATGCTCAAAATACATTTAATTTGCTCTGAAATGACTTGAAGCACTAAACCAGCTTTCCCTACCACCACTCCACTAGAGGGCTAATTAGGGGCCTTGAAACTGAATTAGGGTGGAAGTTGAGTTCAGGTTTCCCCTTCTGGTTTTCACCAAATTTGGAACCATGGCTCCTTCACAGCACACCTCAGTTTTCCATTTGTCTCCTGGTGGAGGTATCTGGGGATCAACCTAGAATGACATTTCTTGGGTTGGACTTTTTCCTTACTGCTTCCACAACTATATTTAAGCAAGAGTGGGTGCTTCCAGAGCTTACTTTAGCATGGATTTGGAGAGCACCTTATCGTTAGCTGTTGCTGCTGCAACTGTACTAATAACTAAAATACAAATGAGCTGCTGCTCTTTCCCTTTCGTACTGCCCTTTGTTGCATAGGAATTATCCTTATTCCAAATTTCAGTTCACTTCCTTCACTTGCCTCTTGAATGGTCCAGCTGGCCTGTGCTGAAGATCTCACTTTGAGTTCTTTTCTTTTGGTATAAATAGAATCACCAGTTCCTTTATTCTGAAGCAGAAACACTGTTTTTAATTGGGGTCAATGGACTATAACTAGCTTTTTGGGTGGGCTGTTTTCAGAAAATAGTCAGAGGTAAAAGGCTGAGTCCCAATTATATTGCGGCAAGTTCTTATCCTTTGCACTCCTATCTTGCCCCAGTGGTTAGGAACTGGAAAGCCAGGCATTCCCTTTGGGTGTCTAAATTTGGCCAAGGACTCTTCATCAGCTGACCAATAATTTAGGTACTCAGTGCAAGTGAGGCCCAGATAAACCATCATTTATTTATTTGGTTGACATAATGGCCCTAGAACTCTTCAGCATCTGGACTCTTGGGGGTTGTGGTGTGGCTTTGCCTTTTATATGAAAGGCCTTCAGCTGGCAGCTCTAAAAATCACCCTATGGTGTTTTATTTGGCTTCAAAGGAACACACCTAAATGAGCTGATGAAAATCAGCTACCCAAATCCATATTTGGTGACTTTTGTACGTTTTAATTTAAATTCAGCTAATGCATCAGCTAAGTTACAAGAATGTGGCCGGCTGTAGAAAATGCTAGCCCCCTCCCATAGTGGGGATTCTGTTTTCTGCACTGTGCCAACTTAAACCATATTGTATAAGTGGCTGAGCAACAGAGCATGTGCAAAAACTATTCTGATGATCCATCCTGAAGACTAGTTTTCAGTATGTAGTAAACCAAGTCCATCTGGATTTTCTTCTGATTCCAGGACAAACAGCATATGTCTTATAGTTGCATTTTTCCGTGAATGATAGGACAGGTAATAGAAATTTACCCCCCACCCTCCATTTCCCCCCATTGGAAGATAGGGGTATGGGGAAGCTATAACTTTGAGCAGAAAAGCAACCAGGGTTGGATCCAGATTTAATCACAATTAGATTTATTGAAATCAGTCAAAATTTAACTTGCTTTATTGTTTTAGTGGGTCTACTGGCAAGTATAACTAAATGTGGCTGCAGCCCCAAGTTCATCAAAAGGGCTGAACAACTCCACCTCAACTCACAGGTGCCTGAGGTTGATTTTGGTTTTGGAGTCAAGGGAAGACCTGTAAATTCATGTCACATTAGTTTAGATCTTATTCTTTAGAGCAAGGAATTGAAATGTTGGATAAAAACTTGGAACTGTCAGTTACATCTTACAGTAAACTGATAAAATGGGAGTGGTGAGGATCTTGGAAGCAATTATTGTAAGGTTTAAAAGTTTCAGCTTCAGTAAGGGAAATACAGGGTTTAGGCCTTCTGTTTCTTTGCCACAGATATATTCTGCAAATTCAGTGGGAAGATGCATTGAGGGTGTGAGCAGGTCCCTAGTAGGAAGAGAGGAGGACTGACTTAAGATTCCCACATTGGGGTGTGAAGCATCTTTTCTGTGCTGCTATTTTGGGCTGGGGTTTCACCTACTGCCAGCCCAGTCTTGTCTCTTATTATCTCAGGGTAGACGGACATGGTTAATGTTCGCAGCTTCTTTGGGCTGAAGCTACATATCTTTAAAATAGGTGAGCAAGGCACCAAATTTTTAACAAATGCACTTCGTAAACGGGGGAGAGAAGGGAACTGTTGGTGCTTAAGGTCCAGAACCTTCTGTTGGCAAATGATTAGGTTTGGGCTACTAATAAAAAGAGATGTCTAAGGAAAGCCAGTCTTTCTCATGGCCTGTCATACACAGTGGTATGTCTGTTCTTTCGAAGTTCCAAATACTAGGACAACCAGGTGGAAAAGGGTGTAACCATCATGTAGGATAACCAACCAGATTTAAATCCAGCACCTTCCACTTAAGTAATAGAAACCAAAGAGTTTCGATCATGGATGGGCTCTAAAATTAAATCAGTGCCTGCACAGACAGGAAGTCTGTAGTCCTTCAGATCATGTTGCTTGCAACTCCTGCTATCTCTGGGTTTGATAGAAGTTGCTGAGTCCAACAACATAGGAGGGGCAACAGCTTTCCCATCCTGAGTTACTGGAAAGCATGACCAGTGGCTGAAGGGCTAAACACTGACTTCCTATTCTGACACTCTAAGTTATGGAATGTGGCTCTAATGTTGAAGTCAGGTATATTTTTCCATATGTGCTTTTTAAAAACACACGCACACACACACACACACACACGAGTGTTAACTCTGCCTGGCCACAGGAAAATGCTTAGGAGGATCATGAAATTACAATTTATTAAAAGCAATGGAATTATAGTTCAGTTCATCATTTAACTGTACAATTCAATTATTTCATCATTTCATGGTTGGTTTGATGTTCCAGACCCTTGGTGGGTTATGGTTAGATTCCTTTCTTCCTAGTCTCACCTGACATATCCAGATGCCACTTTTGTAAGGCCACAAATACTTGAGATTAATCTCTGAACTCCCAAGTTTGGGTAGAAATTTAACACACTTCTGCTACAACATAGCAACCAAAACATAAAGGGCTAAATCAGCTATAGTATTTGAAGATTATTCTTACCTTATAGGTTAGTGGAATGGTGGTAAGTTTCCTCTGTATTGGGGTGATCTGCATTCAGGCAGGCTTGAATTTTCTTACAGAAATTAATTCTGTACAGAACCAAACTACACAAATTTCATGTGCAAATAAGTGGAATTATTTCAGTTTGCACACACGTTACTATCTGAAAACAACTAGTCCTTGTGTTGTCTTTGTGTCCTTGCCTCTAAGAAAAAGGGAGGGGCCCATGCAGTCCAATCTTACATATGCTGACCTGGAAACAAGTCTTGCAGAGTTCAAGTAGTCGTGCAACTGCATTACATGGATGAACAACTTGTGTCCCATCAAGTGTTTTGGACTGGATCTCCCATCAGCCCCAGCGTAGTCAATTAGTCACATTGCATAGTCAATATGATGAAAACTGCAGTCCAAAAGATCTGGAGGGTAGCTGATCAGAGAAAACTGTTATAGGCCAATTCTATGAAACATCAAAATATCTCTTGCTTCTCTCCCTATTTAGGTTGCACAATATATATATTTTTTAAGGGAAAATATTGAAGGAATCAAATCTACTAAAGAGTTTACTTCAAAAACTTAGGTTTTGGAGATGTATCAGTTTCATAGCTACTATGAATGCTATTCAAACACTTCTCTGTATTACAGAGAAACGATTCACAAACTGCCCTGTCAAGGTTTCTTTCATTTGTATTTTTTAAAAAATACAGTCAATTTATATGAGTTTCCTCCAGAGCAAATTATATGGAGGCCCTGATTTCAAGGCTGATGTGGTTTTGTATAACTCTCTCTCTCATGTTGCTCTTTGCCTATATAACTTAGCATGGGCTACACATCAAGTCACATTTTTTTAAAAAAGCACACACACCGTTCAATAGAAATTTCTAATTGCATTTATTGTCAAATTGTACAGCTGCCACCTTTATAAAATCCCCAAATGGAAGAGAGAAAATTAAGAGCCTCTGTTTCCCAATCCACACATGGCAGCACATTCCTGGCAGGTAAACAGGAGGGGACAACATTTCAAAAGAAAATGTGTACATTATATTCAACCCTCATCCCAATATAGCAGAGGGACCACTTTCCCTTCAAACAACCTCAGAGAATACCATATGCTTGCTTTCCATTACCTGCCAGCAGAAACTGCTCTAAGGTAAGAATCTGGATATCAAAACAGCATCATCGTAGAGGTCTGCCTCCAACTTGCTAGATTTAACTTAATACTGCAGTCCAGCCCCTCTAAGCATACTGATTATTGCCACATATGAAAAGTTTAAAGGGAGGAGCTCCTTCGTGTGCACATGAAGGAGGCCAAGCAAACCAGTAAGTAAAGAAACAAAGATCTCGTCAGCTCTGACACTTCTGCTCAGATACTATGGAGTCCTCAAACAAACTCAGTAGGTTTTTTGGTTCAAAAGTGGAGCACTGACTCAAGCACTGGGGAACAACTACTTCCCATTCCTCCTCCTCCTCTTCAAATGCTAGTGTGCGGCACAGCCTATTCACAGACAATGAGTATGATGAAGTGGGGCTGCTGCTTGGGGACTCTGAGCTGATGCAGCTGATGTTGGGGCTGCCTTGAAGCCCCAAAGACCTGTGAGGAATCAACAAAAAAATGGGATGTCAAAAAACAGTTGGGCAGCTTCATTGTGATCTGGTGAGCTTCAGCCTCACCATAAAGAAGTTTTGACCACACTTCAAGAATCAGAAAATTGTACCTTTTACATTATCAAAGCAGGGCACATGTTTATAGAGAGGGAAATTAGCCTGCTGACATGTTAGCAAGTCAGGATGTTACTTCATAGCTTGACAATGTAGTTGTAGGTAAACCTCCAAAAATTCAGTTGCAATATCCCTGTAGCTACCCTTTGACCAACAGCTCACCTGTTCTTTGTGCCAACAGTCTGCTGTGGTGAGGGGTGCCGTGGTGTGGAAGTGCTTCCTGCACATGGCGGTATGTTCAGCAGAGGGGAACCAGTTAGTCTGAAAGGCAAGCAACTACTATAAGATATCTGCACTTAAAAACTGTCAGTTTTAACTTTAATCTCATGGAGCTGGCAGAAGCATGCTGGCAGAAGGGTTTCTTCCATTGAATATATGCACATGCAAACTTGAACAAAGAAGTGGCCTGTAGGCACACCTAATAGAATAACACCAGTAACTTGCTCACCTCCTTTTCAGAGCCTATAGCAGGTTCCTCATCCTTCCTCTGCAGGTATACAAAAGGAATTATCCTCAAGGAAAAAGTTTTTACTACCCACCTTTGTGAAAGTAAACTGCAAAGAGGATCAAGTACAAAGAAGAGCAGCTTGAATGAACAGGACTAGGTAGCTATTTTATCACGATAATTAAAAGACCTTGGCCTGCATAGCATGGTTAAAAACAAGACAGCTAAGCAAAAATCAGTAGGATTAAGACTGTACAATAGAACATTTTTGTTTAAATTGCAGAGACAATCCTAAGATACAGACTGAAAGCTACAAAGATTCTGAAACACCTTCACCAATACTTCAGAAATGGAACAGCATGAGTTAATGATGTCCATACTTTGACTACAGGTGGGGGGAATAGTATCAAGAAAAATGGTTACCTACTATTTTTAGGCTTCAGGTATTTACAAACCAAACCAAAACTCAGTTTAAGCTACCCAACCACCCAAGTTTACCAGGTTCAGATGGCATCGTAAGCCATGCCCAGCAAGGGCAATTATGTTAATTGGCAGCCCACAATTGGCATGTATGGAAGCCACTCTTACCTTCCCCCTAATCATGCAAACCTGCCCACTGCCACAATTTTAGATAGGTTACTGGACAAAGTTAACTTGCTAAGGAACTAAATAGTTTATCAAGGAAGAATGCTGGGGAGAATATGGTTCAGCCATTAAGTCCATCGCAGTAGGAAAGTAACAGGAATTAGTTGCCCACAGCAGACTGGCTAAAATGAATTTCTGAGGGGGAATTCCCAGGTAGTCAGACAGTTCACTTGCTTCAGACAGGTGGATTAGTCTACCAGACTTTAAAAAGATACAGTTATCTTTGGCATGAGGAACACTGTTACCACCTGCTCTTTGTTTCTGGCACAGACTCAAAATAAGGCAATAAAAGAGTTACCATGCCTTGTAACTCTCAAAATCTCCCACTTACTTGTCTGAGGACTGGAGCTTTACAGGGCAAGTATGATTGTGGTGCCCATGTGCGTCTGTTATCTCAAAGATATCCTCACCAAGACTCTCTTCTTCCTCTTCCCCCCAGTCACTAGATAGGCTGCTGTCTTCGAGGGGAAGAATGAAGGGTGAATGTGGAGGTGTTACTGGAACATTATGATGCCAAAATAGCAGCCAGTTAGCTGGAATGCACACAGTTGCCCAGAGCCACTGCATGAATCTGAATAATGTCTGGAATGAGTAGAAAGGAAGAATTACACATAGAGTTCTGCTGAGTGAAGCAATGAGTGCAGCAGAGCAAGTGTTTATGAGTTACATTCCTAAACTGGCAATAGCATAATGTTCCTTTTTCAATTTTACTTTGAAAGTTTCAGAACTCTGGTGTTGATCAATGGCATTAACTCAAATGGATGTATCACATAGAACAAGAAACAACACCCAGGGGGCCAGCATGCCATCAAAGCCCTTCTGCCAAACTATGGCAGGCTTTGGCACTCACTGAGAAGCATAGAACTGGTTTATTCCAATTATTTCACAAGAAAACTAAGACACATCCCTACCAAGAAGGTGCCTGCAGTTGAAACAGGAAAGGCTTGCATGCATTATCACAGTCCAAGGAAGAGGGTGACTTGGAAGAGCTGTAGGGAGTGTACACTCAAGAGGAACTGCAGATACACATACATGTATAGTATGGTGGCCCTGCCTGGGGAGGCCATGCTCACCTTGCACATAGAAACACCTTGCTGGATTCCAGATTGTGCTAGAAGCATCAGCTTCCGCCATCTCTCAGTCTTCTGCATGAAACTGGAACCAAGCAGCATCTCCACAGAGGGCCGGAGCTGATGGTTGGGCTCCAACATAGAAGCTAGTAGAGTACGTAGCTCAGCAGAAAGACCTAGAAATAGCCAGAATGTTCAATTGCTCACCTTGGTTTCTGCAGCACACTCAATTTTCCACATCATCAGCTCTTTCTTTCAGCCCTTCTGATTTCAGTATACATTTTTCAGTCTGCCTCCTTCCCATGGGGATTAACAGGAGAGCCCCTGCACTGGATGCATTCTATAACATCCCTTTTATTCCTGCTCACCTGCAGTAAACTCAGGAGGCAGATAGCCCTGTCGCAGCTGCTGCCAGCCTTCACCCCCGTTGGGGAGCTCCATATTAGAGGAAATCTCTAAGATGGTTATGCCAAGGCTGGAAAGGCAGAAAAACACAGATCAAGAAAAAGCACAGCACAGTACACATGATCTGCTATACCCACTTCTAACGCCCACTGCAAGCTAAACTTTAAGGGAGGGGAGCAATAGCCACAAGTGAGCAGCTGGTGGTCTTCTTAGGCTCCAGAAAGCTTAGCTCCCCCTCCTTCCCATCTCACCCCACACCTGAAGACATCAGCAGCCTTGGTGTATTCTCCACAGAGCAACTCAGGGGCCATGTAGCGGGGATCGCCTTCTTGAGCATCACTCAGATCCCCAGAGTCCAGTTCCAGCATGAGCCCAAAGTCACCCAGCTTACAGCTGTTGCTAGATGAGAGGAAGATGTTAGCTGGCTTGACATCCATGTGCAAAAGGTTTCGACTGTGTAAGTGATGCAGGCCCTGCAACAAGTCCCAGAGGAAGGCCCGCACCTGCCATTCGGGCAGCGGTCCATTTTCCTCACAGTACTGCAACAAGCTGCCTGGGCACAACTCTGTCTGGATGTAGAGCTGCCCACGCTCCTCCCAGGCCTGCACGAAGCTCACACAATTGGGATGGTGTCCCACACGTTCATGCTTGCGCACCTCAGCTAATTTGCGCTGCCTGTCACTCTTGCCTCGGAATGGTTCCACAGAACGTTTTACTGCATACAACTGACCATCCTCCTTGCAGCGTACCTATAAAAGAATGTAGTAACTTCTAAATCCCACACACTGTTGAGGAAATCATAGCCATTTCACAGAAGAACTCTCAGCCCAAAAACATTACCCAGGAACCCAAAAACCCAAAACAGGAGTGGCACTATGTTGTGCCAAGAACATGAAGATTCTCTGACAAAGAGTGATGGTTCATTTCACATTATGCAAATTATAATGAAACTTCATAAATTTTTACTAGTTCTAATTGGTGAGGCAGCCAAACTAAGGCAGTCAAATTGGTGAGGCAGCCAAACTAGTAGCCAAACTACTAGTTCTAATTGGTGAGGCAGTGTCTACTATAAATATACGTAGTAGACACTGGATACTGAAGATGTGCTTCAGACTATTCACTTGAGGAAGAAAATAAATTACAAGGGGAGAGTATAGAGCAGACACCACATTTTAGATCACAAAAATTACTCTCAGACACGCGAAGAACTCCACTGCATCCAGCCAAGGGTCTGACTCCAGCTTTCCCCACCTTTGTACCTTACACATATACTAGACCAACTCCTATCAGCTCCAGACAGGATGGCCAATAATCAGGAATGCTGGGACTTCTAATCCAAAATACCTGGAGGACACCCAACTAGAAAAGGCTGGACTAGCGCAGTATTCTCACAGTGGCTTGCCACTTGAAGAAGCCCAGAAGCAGGACATTATGCCCACGGCCCCCTTCCAAGCAACTAGTATTCAGAGGCAGACCATTTGTAAACATGGAGGTTCTATTTAAAAGATTATAGTCACTGACAGACATAACTTTCATGGGTTTTTATATTCCTTTTATAAACCCATCCCATCTTGTGGTAGAAAATTCCTGAACTGTGGGTCAGCCTTCTCCAACCTGATGTCCACTAGATATCTCAACCATGACTCTCACAAATCCCAGCCAGCATGTGAGAAGTAATTCTTGCCTCCAAGAGATGAATGTCTCCTCTGCCACTTCCCTACCTTGTACACTTCACCAAAAGATCCCCGCCCCAGACGGCTGAGCTGTTGGAAACACTGCCTGAAAAACAATTCTCTTTTGGAGGCATCATACAGGCAGCTATGCAGGGGTGATGGTGGTTGCTTCTGTGAACCATGGAAGGAAACACTGCGTGGTTGGAGTTTAGTCCATGGCTGCAGTCGGCGATCAGAGAAAATCCGGCTCACAGACAGTGTGCTCTTTTGACGTGGCCGTGGAGGGACAGTATAGCTGAGTGGCTGGCGGGCCCTCTTAACTGAAAAGCTGCATTCTGCTTCTCGAAAGAAGGCAGGCACTGGCAGTGGAGTGTGGCTCAACTGGGAGTCAGCCCCTGCACAATCAAGAGGTACAGGCATATCTGAAAGGAGAATGTACAATCATTTACAAGGAAACTTCTCTCATTATCAAAACTGTAAAACATTTCGTCTCTCTGGTGCTTGGCTGCAAAAGGCTTTAAAAATCACCAGTTGCAGGATGGGTGGGCAAGAGAAAAAAGGTAAATATAAAATGGCAAGTATTTTCAGGATGGTGCCTGATGGGACTAACTGATATAAGACCCCAAAGTTCTGTGGAGAGAATAGAACCCTTCACAGATTGATAATTGGTATGAACTGTAATTAAAAAGCTTGCTCCACAATGGAAGCTTTTCTCCAGGTGTAACATAAATGGAAGAACCATATAGACCTGAAGCATACATTCAGTTCAAAGTAGTATCTCTTCCATGATAAGCAAAAACACTATTTGGAAAGTAAAAGACATTCTTAGTGTTGCTTGTGATATAAGCAGATAGTTCCATTTCTAGCTTCCAACTCTGGGCATAAATACACTTTTAATTTCAGACAAATCATTTATGTATCTTTCAGTTCTTTAGTAGCTTGTTTTACAACAGGGACCTGACTATTTTTGTCCTTTGTAAAAGTACCCATTTTAAGGTTCTCTCCAACAACTGCTGTGCTTTCCAATCTGCCACGAGAGTACTATCTTAAAAGATCAATGCTCTGTGGGCTATTGTCTCCAGGCACCAATCATTTGGGGATCATTTGAGGTAAGATGCATTTCCTCCATCTGCTGCAGTTGTCCTGGAGCCATCAGTAACAGTGATGGAGTTTCTAATGGCCTTAGCAATCCCTGATAGACCACATGACATTCAGATGAAACTGACAAGTCTGGAATCTGAAATCTCTGGAGGCACTCAAACTGAAGCAAACAAAGCTGTCAGCAGTCACAGAAAAAGGAAATACTAAATGGAGCACCAAGAGAAAGATTTGAAGAGCTTCAAAGTATTGATTTACACCAAAACTTCTTTGCTTGCAGGAACCTCTATGTGAAAAACAGAGCAGAAGGCTGCAATCCCATACACACTCTCTCAGGAGTAAGCCTTACAGAATACAATGGAATTTATTTCAGAATAAAAATGCACAGGATAATCCTGCATCTTGCAAACAAACAAACAAACAAACAAACAATACAAAATTGCTATATTTTCAGCCCAACTTTCTGGTATAACCCCTTCAGTGCCTATATCTTACTTCATGCAAAAGTAAGCAACATGTATGCTCAAAACTCTGGAGGACCAGAATTTATATTCTGTTTATTATGTCCTCTTTATTTATCACTGCCCTGAGACATTATAAAGGGTGGGATACAAATATTTTAAAGAAATAACTGTCATCTCTCCCCATTTCCCATGCTTGCTGTGTCTGATGTGAGTTGAAACCCTGTAGATGTTTTGGCCTACAAGTTGTCCTCCCCTGCCTATCACAACTAAGCTTAAGTAACTGTATCTGGAACAATAATTTATAATTTGCACTTACAACTACCAAGACTCCTCTATTTCTGTTCCCTTACACTGTTGCCTCCCCTTGTGTCTTCTTTTTAAGTTTGTAACTCCCTTGGAGCTGAGACCTATCCTCTAAAACAATTCCATCAAACTCCAACAAAGCTAGCATGGGAAGGATAAGAGGGAGGCTGGTTGGCTACAATTTCTCCAGAGGTTATCCAAAATATCCAAAAATATTGGATGTTGAAGAGAACCACATTCCCATACATAAGGAGAAACATATTGCCCCACATTAGGCTATAATTTCCAGAATGCATAGGGGTGGTTAGGCACCAGTCTCTCCCCGATGTTGGCATGACTAATATCAATACCACGACCTCCCCACACCATCCCTCATGATCGGAAAAGACGAAGGTCTTACCTCTTCAACCCCCTTGTCTCGCCTAATGTCCTCTGAGCCCCCAAAGAGTTGGGGATAAAAGGCGAAAACGAAACGCCTTGCTTCTGTCCCGCTGTGAGTAGCTGGAGGCGGCGGCCTTTCTACTCCCCTCAGGCAGGTCGCGCAGCGCAGCGCAGCCTTTCCCGCGCGCTTCCAGGGCGCGCGCAAAGCCCCCCGCGGAAGCCTCCAACGCTCCGCTCTCGCGCCAAAACTCCAAACGGCCTCGCCCACTTCCGCCTTGCTGCGTCACAGCCGCGGCGCGCGAGCGGCAGGCCAATGCTGCAACGAGGAAAGACGTTGGGCAAAGGGAGGACCGCGGCGCGCGCGCCCCGATCGCGAATGTTTCTACCTTCCCGTCTTCTCCCTGATTTGCCGCCATTTAGATTAGCCAATCAGAAGTGGCGGGAGGGGGGGGAGTGGAGCAAGCGCGTCCTGTCGGGCGGCTGCGAGCGGCTCTCGCCTCAAGGAGGTTGACAGGACGTGTGCCAGGACTTGAGGGCTGTCGTCTCCCGCCGGTTTCTGGTCAACAGCGCACTGGGACAACTGGAATTCAGCCAAGGAGCCCCACCTTGGCCATTCTCAAGCCTCAGTCTAGCTGCTGGCTTTCAGATTCGCAAAGAATGTTATCTTTTCACGGTCTTCCTCTAAACAATCCAAAACTTTATATGGCCCTTCGTCCTATTTATTCGTATGGATTACACTGATCAGACGTATAAAAGTATAGATATGGAAATGCACCCATATATTTACTATTTTTCTGTGATTCTGGACTAAAATGCGGAATAAATAAATAAATAAAATCTATCTTAGAGGGCATTCATTCGTAGGGTCGCCGTAAGTCCGAGATGGCTACAGCATGCAACAAAGAATTTATATGCTACGTTTTTGCCAAGAGGGCTAACATAGTTGCCTCAAAACAGCTCTGAGGTAGATTAGACTGAATAGGCACAACTTGCTCGAAGTTACCCTGTGACTTTCATGGCCAGTGAGGCTTCCTTAGTCCCTCACTTATCATCGTTCTGAGTTCGTTAAAGTTGGCTTTCTTGAAGTCCAGAGTGCGTGTTTGGCTGCAGTTAACCTTTGTCTCCTTTATAACTGAAAATTCAAGTATCCCATGGTCACTTTCCCCCAGAGTTCTCGAGGCTCCTATTTTGTCCACTAGGTCATCCCTGTTAGTATTACGAGTAAATCAAGGATAGCTGATCATCTTGTTCTTTCCTCTACCTTCTGCTGGAGGAAGTCCTCGTATCCTATGAGCTCAGGTAAGTATCGCTTGTCTCCCATACTTTGGACACTGATGTAAAAACATCAACATTTAATTCTCGTTGTGCCCTGGTTTTCTGCCTACATTTTTTGGGAAACTGAAGTTGGCCCCTGCTTGAGATTTTTTCCTCTGTTGAAATACATAAGTTTCTGTCAGGTGATGATATGCCGTGCTGCACCTCTCCTTGCCCTGTATGCCTCAGTTTAAAGCCCTCTTGAACTTTTTTCATGTAGTGGCCAAACACATGCTTTCTGTCTTTGTGAAGTGCAGTCCATCATTTGCCAATAGTTCATCATTCAGGAACCTTAGCTTGTGGTCCCTGAATCCAAATCTCTCTTTATGGCACCACCATTGTAGCAGTCATTCATTTGAAGGGTTTTTTCTTTCCCTATCAGTTCCTCTTCTGCAGGCTACAGGCCATCATCACTGACTTAAAGAACGATCCAATGGTCCCTGGTAGGATGTACCAGGGACCATAGGATTGTTTGAAGTCCAGCTTCCAAGTTCAGATGCTTCCATGGTCAGTACTTCAACCTCAGAAGGGAGAGTTAGAAATCTGGTCCTGTCTCCTACCCCCTAACACCTGGTGCCCTGTGAGCTCAGAAAAGTGACCTCGGAGGAGGAAAGGAGGCATATTCTGTTGGATAGGGAAGGGAGGAGAACAGAGAGGTCAAGATACGTGTTATCCTGAGCTGCTTCTAGCCTCCCTCTTCCCCCCTTCCAAAACACCCTCTCTAGGATGGGCCATAAGGTCTGTCTGCAAAATTTGCATGGTGAGAGGACAGGGAGGCGAAGATTGCCCCTGCCAGTTCTGCAGTGGACGATTGAACAACTCTGAGTTCAGGGGTTTCTGATCACCAAAAACATAATCAACAGGGATACACCCTTGAAGTCTTGCTTTTCCTAAGATCACACCAATGTAAGTTACTCCAAATCATTTTTTTAAAATCAACATGCTTAATTCTTAGAAAATGCAACCGTATGCATAGTTAAATGTTCAGTTACTCTTTGAATTTCATATGTCCAGCATCAACTTATTCATCAATGTATCAAGCTGTTGATTTTAAGGAATATGCTAATTCCTGAGTAGGTAAAACTTCTTGCACTTAAAGGTTATTGATATTTCTGAAACTAAATTTATAGTCATTAACATACCCACAACCACATGCAATTATAGAAATTTTTGGTGGTTATAAGGAGAAGTCCCACTACCACTGAAATATAGCAGTGGGGAAGGCAGGATGGCCACTTATGCTTGGCCCAAAAAGAAGAAAATCCAAAAGGACAATGTGATTTATGTAACACTTGCATAAGCTAATTTATATGAATATATACAAATATGGATATTATTACAATTACAATAATTGCAACAGAAATTTATCAGCTTTAATGGGGAAGACTGTGATCTACTGACTTGTTTTGTTTTTTGTTTAGTTGCACAGTCATGTTCGACCTATCATGACCCCATGGACAACATTCCTCCAGGCTCTCCTGTCTGCCAACCCTTGGAGTCCACCTATACCTCCTCAATCTGCTGTCCAGATGGTAACTACTCATGACAACTTCAGGTTCTTGACTCCCTTCTTACGGTTTGTCAATTTTAAATGAGATTTGGCATGGACAGCCCTTTGTTCAGGACATTTTCAGACAGCGAGTTGTCCTCTGTTTAAAAAGTTGCCAAAGGACTATCCTCTGTAACTTAGGACACATGACAACCCTAACACTGATTACCACTATGCCTGGATTGTACTATATGGGGTTCCCATGTATCTCTGGTTTGACAACCAAGTACTGTATTTACATAACCTCCTGGCTTTTCACTGTGTTCCAATTGCTGTAAATAATCCCATGGATCCATGTCATGCCTTATCTTTCTAACTTCTCATATGCCTTGGATTCTGAACAAACAGTAACTCTTAAGTGTTTCAGTCTGTCATGTGGTTGACAGAAATGCATAGCAATGGGGTGTGATGTTTAAATAAGTACAAAGGCTTGTTTGGTAGAACTTATACTTCCCTTCCCTAGGATAATAAAGACACAACACAAAAGAACCGTGGATGTATTTTTTAATCGCAAAGACACTGGGCCTCCAGTGGAATTTGCAGGGCACATGCCTACAGCACTGATCACTGCTGAGCTAGCAGCTGTTGGAGAAAGTGCTATTCAAGGCTTTTAAAAGCTAACATGCAACTTTTTTCTTCTTTTAAATGTTTCTAATAATAAAATAAAACACAATAAGAAAAAGACATGATCCTTTATAATGCAAGACTTCATTGTTGTTAGTCATCAAGACTTAGCACCAAAGATTGCTGGGTTGCTGGAATCCTGTTGCAGGGAGTTCTGCAGAGCAACACTGTTCCTCAGCATTTTCCAGAAGGGCAGCGAACTGGAAAAGAAAGGGAAAGCGGATGAAGGAACTATGGTGATCATGGTTTTATTTTCTATCCTAATAGCTTACAGAAACAGCTTACAGAAATACATGCATTTCTTATTTGTTCTCCTCCTCCTTAACCAATAGCAATATTATTATAACACTCATACTATTAATACTAATATTATTGGTGTGAATATTTGCCATATTCACCAAATGATCAGATAGGAAACCAGGCATTCAGTTGTGGTGGTGCTATGATTTAAACAAGTTCAAAATGTACTTGAAGTGCTTAAAATGCCTAGAAGTGCTTAAATCAGGGATGGAAAAACATGTTTTGCTCTAATTAGGGTAACAGAAGCCGTTGTAAAACATGGGTTGGCAGTGGTAGTGGTGAGTGAAAAAAGTAGTGAATATTATTTGTGTGCTTCATAGTCACCTAACCCTGCCCACCCCTGCACTCATCCCTCTAAGATGAAAATTCAGGGTCTAAAATCATCTAGCCACAGCATGGATAACTATCAAAGCATTTTCCATAGGATCCTGGAAACCATCCCTTTATAGAGTGCTCAAGCATCCTATTTAGCCCTTTCCACATAACCACAGGTTATGGGGCTCTCAGGAAAGAGAGATTAAACGTTTTAAACCTGGATAAGTTTGTGGGGAAGATATGACTACTAATTATTCCATGAAAATTTGGGTTGGGACAGGATATGGGGGCAGGTGATGTGTCCAGCAAGGCTGGGCAACAGCCCAAAATTATGAAAGATACATGAATCTGCCTTCTGTTCCTTACCTCTGTATCCATTTCCCATAAATCCATTCATGCCATACTTAGCTTCTTTTCCTCCTGAACCAAAAGAAAGATAAGGCTGATAACTCTGAACTGCACAAGACTATTTCTGTCTTTTTTACCTTACCATATTCTGGCTTACAAGCTTTCTCCAGTTGATCCAAGACCAGAAATACATTTTAAATCACCTTGTGGTTTGCTTCTGCATAAATTGCAGTGCTCATAAGGTTGGATCCAGAGTGTGACAAACTTGAAATAAACCTAGTAAAATCATGAGAAATTTGTCCCTTTGATTTCACTAGGTCTACTCGAAGAGCATTTCCAGACAAAGCTTTTATGATGCCATCACTTTGCTCCATTCATAAAATGTTATTGGGGGTGTGGTGAGGGGCAGAGTCCACCATCTTCCACTCACAATCTTCCTGTGTTTCCCAATGACATCTGTCTTTTTGCTTACAGCACAAAATTCATTACGGACAAAAAGATGAAACAGCTACACAAATCTTTAGATCTGTAATGCTAGGAGACCTCCACATGGAATCACCCTTAGTATAACTGGATCCAGATCTGTTATCTTCAACTTTCCAAAAATGAAGTATTAAAATAAAACAGAAAGATTCCAGGGACATTATTACAAAATTCTTAGTCTGCAGTGCATTTTATATAGGTTTACTCATAAGTACACCCTGCTGTGTTCAGTGAGGCTTACTTGCTTGCAAATGCTAGGTTTGCAGCCCAAGAATTTATAATTATTTCAGTGGCACCTAGTGCTTGTTGATTCCATTGCTATTTAAAATTTTGTTTTGTTTGCTACTCACATGATTGTTGTTTTTGATCCTGCCAGAAACCTTCTCAGAACTTACGACTGAGAGGTGGAGTAAAAATAATTTAATAAATAAATACAAAACTAAATGCTTTTATAAGATCACAGACATTTGGAATCTTAAGTAAGAAAACTGAAATTGGGATTTCTAATGAAAAAAATAACGATAATAAAAATTTGGTGCCTAAAATATAGTGCCTGAGGTGTCTACTTCAGTCTGCTAATGCTTCTACATTGTTTAATTAAAAAAAGCAGTAATAGCTTTAATTATAAAAATGCAGAGAGAGGGAGCACTTTATGTAGCAGCTGTAATAACTAGAGTATCTTCTGCAGAGACCACTGCCATCTTGTGGAATTTCCCTGCATAAGATGTCCAGCTGCAGTTGAGGTGAATTAATTTATTCATCACCTTCAGTATAAATATTCTCAGGGCAGTTTGATCAATAAACATAAAACAAACATAGCAACAGAACTAAAGCTTATAGAAAGCAGATGTCACTGTGTAACAATGAAAAGCCTGTGTGGTGTAGTGGTTAAGAGCATGGGACTCAGACTCGGACGACCTGGGTTCCAGTCCCTGCTCAGCCATGGAGCCAACTGGGTGACTTTGGGCCAGTCACAGACTCTCAGCCCAACCTACCTCACAGGGTTGCTGTTGTGGGGATAAGATGGAGGAGGAGAATGATGTAAGCTGCCTTGAGCCCTTTGTCGGAAAAAGGCAGGATATAAATCGCAATATGAATGAATGAATGAATGAATGCATGCCTGGGAAAATAAAGAAGGGTTTTGTTGGATGCTAAGATGACAGCAAAGTCAGTGCTTTCCCTGCCGTTAGGCAGAGTGAGCCAGCTGCCACAGGCAGCAAATGGTAGAGGGTGGCAAGGTACTGAAGGGCAGACCTGAGCTGGGCACTCCAGAGTTTTGGTACCACTGCTGAAAGGGCCCCAGCTCTTGTACCCATTCATCTGTTTTCATGTGAGAGCCAACAGAGAGCAGGACTGCCCTTGAAGCTTGGGAAGGTTATTTATGTGAATGGATGGTAACCTAGTCCAACGTTGTTAAGGGCTTCAAAGTTATCACTAGCTTTTCACGGAGCTGAGAAACAAGAAGTTCTTAGACTGTGAGCTTCTAGGGCAAAAATTTGGACCGCAGTTCCTATCATCCATAGCCATTGGCCTGCTGACTGGGGTGGAGGTTGGGAATTGAGAAGCCAATGGTCAGGGATGATGGGAGCTGTAATCCAACAACATCCAGAGGTAGATAAGTTCCCCATCTGAGCCCTAGGGGATGGGTCTATTAAAACTCAGAAAAACTGCAGGAAATGGTTTTAAGTCAATAGGCTAAGCAGGTCATCAATAACATAAAGGTAACATAGGTGATCAATGTGATAGGAACAAGATTGTACTGGCTACCAGTCTCAATAAACTGTTTCAGATTAATTGTGGTTTCCCATTAAGGGCACCTAGGTAAGAGACAAGGAACATGGGAAGAAAATGCTTTCTTTTCAGCCACTGTGGACTGGAGAGGCACCCCTTCCCGCTGCTGGAAGAGCAGACGAATCTAGTGCCACATACCGTATCCTCCCAGTGCCTGTCCAGGTCCTAGTGGGCTGCCATACCCTCCTGGTGTTTGTCCAACTGCAAGGGGACCATAGGCACCTGCCAAGCAAGTGAAAGAAAGGCGAAATCTAAGTGCAGTGAAAGCATACTGAAGGCACTCTGGTTCAAGATGTTGCTCCCACACACACCAGTCCCAGCAAGAGCTACTCTGTACTCTGCCTAGACAGTAGGTGGGATTTTATTGGACGGGGAGAAAGAGATGGGGGCGGGGGTTGCACCCTCAGTCTTACCTGCCCCTAGCCCATTAGCTTGGGGGTCTCCACCATTCATATATCCCATCCCGTTTCCATTGCCTGAAGGGGAAAGAGGAAGCAGAGAAGGAGAAGTGGAGAATGTAGCACAAAAGACTTCTCCAAACCCACAGTCACTGGTCTCCCTTCACTTCATGGGTTCTAATCCCTGGGGTCAGAATCCTGGAGCGCTGTCATACTCCAGTGGAGTGCTGTCATACTCCAGTGTGATATATGCCACTAGTTGCTAAGAATGTCCTGTTTAGGGCTAGCAATTTTTGCAGAGATTAACCTCTAAGCATAAACAGAAACATATTTGACAGACACCATTCAGAATCTAGAGACACAATATTTCAGTCTCCTTGGATACTCTGCTGCCTCATGAAAGTCACTATTCTCCAACAACTGAAAGAATGAAGTTGAAATTGCTAACTTAGAATTAAGTTTAATTTAAGGTTCAGCCAAGAGCACAATCTTTCTCTTCCACTTGAAGAACTAATTTAACACCTCTAGTGGGACAGGAAACTTGGATCTTGCTTGAATCAAAAATGTATAATATCAGACTTAATTTTACTTCAAGAGGCTGATCT
The DNA here is from genome assembly GCA_023646645.1 of Varanus salvator macromaculatus. Lineage (NCBI taxonomy): Eukaryota > Metazoa > Chordata > Lepidosauria > Squamata > Varanidae > Varanus > Varanus salvator. The sequence continues at coordinate 6,625,063 of JAIXND010000781.1, forward strand.
CTGTGCAAAACGTGTCCATTTTGTGTGTCTGTCTTATCTATCCATGGCAGAAGGGCATTATTAAGAAAGTTACAACTGGAAGCATCACCTGGCTGCCTCCTCCAGTAAAATTCCATGAATGATGGTTTGTCACCTGGAAACATCCTCCTGCCTCTTTAAATGCACCAGGTGCTCCCTTTCTGTGTTTGCTGTAACAGATTAACCAGGCCATCTCTCTGGAATTTGAGGAGTGGGGACTGTTTTCAGGGCCAAGGATTCAGTGCTGAGACATGTCCAAGAATAATTTTTAATAATTGCAAAGCTGTAACTGATTTGAACAATGCCTCTGACCAACATAGTGTATTTCCTCTGTTACTAATGAACAACCCACAATTAACCCTCAAACAGTTTGTGACTCTCAGGCAGACTTGTTCCCTGACTTTGCTTTCTCGAGAAATGATCTGCTCCTTGGCCCACTTTCCTACCCCAGACTCTGTAAAGTAGGATTTCTTACCATCTAGTCCTAGTGTCCGACCAGGCAGTGATCCATATCCAAGTTGTGGCCCACCTTTGTAAAAGAGGCAAAGAAACAGGGGCTTAATTTCTAAAAAGGGAGGCACCATTGGTTTCACATTTACCTGAAACCTTTGCCCTTTGTCCCATAATCCTTTACCAGAAATCTCAGTAATTTCAGCACTGGCTTCAGTTGCAGGGTTGCCTGCAATTTAACAGCCCAGCCTGTCATTTCCTGAACAGATCCTGCCAATGTGGAAGCAAAGATGCCTTCCTCATAAGCAGATCTTAGGAAGCAACAGTGGTGTGGTCTAGTCAATTTCACTCCTTAGGCAAAGAAAGCTGGAATTAACTAGACCAGGAGATAATTGCTCCAGTAGCATTGCTTATCAGGAAGGGTAAGACCAAGAAGTAGAAGCCAACCAAAGATGATCTGGAACTTGGGGAAAACACAGTGAGGTAGCAAAAGGAGGAGAAAGGGGGAACCATTCCCCCAACCTGAACCTCCAGAATGGGCTCCATAAGTGGCTTTAGAGAGCTCCTAGCAGGTGTGAAAGGAAGAGGAGGGGAAGGCCAAGGGGATAGTATTAACCACGCTACTAAAACCAACTCCTTCCCCAATGCCACTCCTGTCCTGGAGAAACCATCTGCATTTGGTGTGAATTTAAATGTGGGATTCAACCATCCACAACCAGGACTGAGCATGCTAGAGAAATGAAAATCCATGCCCAGAAAAGTAGATTTCTGCATCCTGTATGTTTTATGCAAATTAAAAAAGAATTACATGCACATGCTCCATTTTGCATAAACAGTTCTTCTCTTAATGATGGTAATAAAGCATATTAAGGTTAATATACATATTAAGCATGTAAGGGCCACCCACCCCCTCCACTGTGACAGCATCCTCTCTGTTCACATACTTTCAAGGATATCTTCACAGACCATCTGCAGGTTTATAACAGGGACAAGCAGCCTTCAGCCCACAGGGATTCCCCTCCAGCCTGAAAGCTGCTGTGGCTATTATCACCCAATACTGATCATAGATAAGAGGGCACTGAAAGGCAATTCACCTTTACATCACCTGCAAAGAAATTGAGTTGTCAGATTTGGATGCGGATTTTGTAGGCAGGAAACACCTAGCAGCACTTGTGTGAAAAGCAGTTTGGTTTGGTTTGGTGCAGACTAAAGCAGAGCAACCCACAAGCCACCTTGTTTCCCAGCTCACCATATCTTCCAGCACTGTAATCACCTCCTAGGCCAGCAGCTTCTGGTTGATGTGGTTGACCACTGTAGGGGAGCTGCCCTGCCCCTGTGACACAGAAGGATAATGGAAAACTGTTAGCGGTAAGATTCCCCTGTTTTGCCACCCATCCTTCTCACAAATTAAGGCAAATCTGCAAATTATTCTCCATTGGTACTGTACACTGATATTTCCAATGATTGACAGAGCAACTGAATTCATGGAATTTATTTCTGTGTAGATATTTGGTCCAGTGGAACTTATTCCCAAGTATATGGCTGCACCCTATTTGACCATTCCTTCTCTCTAGGGAACTAGAGTTCTTGGAAAGCCCCTCTCAAGAAGCTTTGGACTACAGCTCCAAGCATTCCTGATCATTGGCCATCCTGCTGAGGCTTATGAGAATAGAAGCTGAATAAATCTCTAGAGAACATCAGGTTGGCAAAGTGGTGCTAGAAAATCTGGGTTTCTCCCACAGAAGAATTTGTTCTTATCACATTGGCCAAACTACAGAATTTGTTGCAGGAAGCCATGTAAGATAAAAAGGCAAAGCGCCGATATAAAGTTGTAATGTAACTACTATGCCTAGGATACTTTCACCTTTGGCTGAGGTATCCAAAGCCATCCAGGTGGCAATGAAGGCATATACTCCCGGTCTTCCTCCTCTACCTCCCAATGCTGGTTCAAACTAAGCAAGCTGCAAATCGGCTCAGTTTCTCTTCAAGCTGGGCAAAAAGGTCACCAGGCTGAAAGTTGCTTCTTCTTTTAATAGCCTGGCCTAAAGACTCACCTCCATATTTGGCAGCCACAGAATCACCAACAGGTCCTCCTAACTGACTGCCATAGGGAGCCTGAACACCTGCAAATAAGACACACACCTGCAATAGTACAGAGACCTTCCATTCCTCAGAAATGGTTAGCAGTTGAGTGAGGGTGGGAAGAGCTACTAGGCCACACAAAGAACCAGGATCAGATCTACATTTTAAAGGCAAAAGCCGCTTCAGAGGAAGGGCTAGGTTGATTCAGATTGGAGGCACAGCAGAAGGAGAAGGTTTAATCATATTTACCACTGTGTCATTGGCTGATGCAAATTCCCCCTTCTTCTGGAGCTATGATTTGGCCCACGGGGCCACGAGAGCCCCAAGGGGATAATTTCAACTACCCCAGGAAATTGTCCCAGAGCTGACCCTTCCCACGCCAGTGCTGCAGCCCACATCCAAATCTATTTACAGGTATGCACATGCTGCTTTTGATGCTTTTCTAATAGATCAAGACATGGACCTCATGGGAATGTGTGCAGTGTAGATCAAGTCAGAATGTCAATCAGGCCAGGGTTGAAAATCCTCGGGGAGGGGGGATATAGAACCCTCTGGGGGATCCATTCCACCCCCCCCCCGCCCCCGATCACGGTGGTTTCCCAGGGTTTTGTACAGGGTTTTCTCCTCATTCTAAGAGGCTGAAAAACCTTCCTGAAGACTTAGTTACTGTCATTAGCAGTAACTTTTATATACATGGATTTTATATTATGTACAACATTGGATGTTTCAGATTTTAATCTCTGCAGACAAGGCTGGGATACTTTGACTATTGGACCATATAGAGATGTAACAAAGGAAATGAAATGTAGTATTGCATTTAGACTTGGGATAAAAACTTTACTGCATGCCTTGAGCAAATAACCATCTCTGAGCCTAACCTACCTTACACGGTTGTTGTGCTAAAATACAACTCAAAGGAAGAAGAGAAATAACTATGATAAATTAATGGAACCCTTTACCATTACCGTTACCGTATCCTCCTGGGTGAGATCTTGCACTGGGAAACCCATTTCCTCCAGTTCCATAGCCTGGAAAAGAAAGAGACACTAGTTCTTTGTGATTTTGCCCAAACTAGCTGGAAACTGAATTCAGTACCCTCTACCCTAGGGATGGGTGTCTTTTGGTACTCCAACTATTTTGGCTTAAAACACTCATAATGCCTTACCACTGACTCTGCTGGTTAGGGCTGAAGGGAATTGTCAGCCAAGACATCTGGAGGACACCAGATTGGAGAAGGCTTCTCTACAGAGTAAAACAGTCCTTGTGGAACAGATAGATCCAGGGGAAGAATATGCTGCCATGACTTTTCCAGGGGGACTCTCATTCTCTCTCTCCCTCTCTATATATATGTCAGTCAACAGCCCCACCTACTGGTTGCATTTCTTCATGGCTGCAAGTGAAGCCCAACAAGTATTCACTTTTTGAACTGGTATCATGAAAAGAAACAGAGGCTCACAATTTGCAGGGAACAACAACTGGGACTGGCTTTGTGAAAAGCACAAATAAGTGTTGCTGACCCCATGTGATGCTGATGTGCAAGTATGAGGGAACAGACAGGGCACTAACGAGGCAAATTTTGTATAGCAGCATGGCAGAAATAATTGCTGTAGGTACCAAGACAAAGCACTGGTCCACCCGGCCCAGTACTGTCTATTATAGGAGGCCAAATCTGGCCCACCTGGGGCACCAATCTGGTCTCCTAGGATTCCTGCAGATGCTCCCACCCCTTTTCCTGACCACCAACTATGGGATGGTTTCCTGGATTCTATGCAGTCTTTCCGTTATTCTAAAATGTTGAAATGGCTTCTTCACAGCTTAGCTGCTGGCAGGAAGTACTTTTAAGCTAAAGTAAGGTATTTTGGCCATACTCCTTTTGCTCAGCTCACCACAGCTCACCACAGAACAGTAGCTCCTCAGAGTTTCTTTGACGCTGACTCGGGTTTTTGGGCTACAAGAGTTTCAGTTCCCATGGACTAGGCCAAATGGCCTGCTGCCTGGGTCCCTTGACCAGAAGCAGAAGGGACTGACTCCGGGTTCTTTTGCATGCCAGCATTGGATGTTGTTTCTTTGTTGCTGGCACAGTGACTGTACCAAAGCCAGTGGCATCTCTGTCCCCAGCTATACGTGACTGCTTCAATGTGGAGAAGTGCAAGGTCTTGCACTTGGGGCATAGGAATAGCTGTCATAAGTACAGGTTAGGGGACAAGTGGCTGGAGAGCAGCACTTGTGAAAGGGACCTCGGGGTGCTGGTTGACCGCAGGCTAAACATGAGTCAGCAGTGTGATGCGGTGGTCAAGAGGGCGAATGCCACCCTTGGTTGCATAGCCAGAAGTGTGGCTTCTAGATCAAGAGAGGTATTACTTCCACTCTACATGACTCTGGTGCGCCCGCAACTGGAGTATTGTGTTCAGTTTTGGGCCCCTCATTACAGAAAGGATATAGCCAGGTTGGAGTCAGTGCAGCGTAGGGCCACAAGGATGGTGGCTGGTTTGCAGGGGATGGGGTATGAGGCGAGACTGAGGGAACTGGGTCTCTTCAGCCTGGAGAAGAGGAGACTCAGAGGGGATATGTTGGCAACATACAGGTATGTGAGGGGGTGTCACATGGAGATGGGGAGAGGCCTGTTCTCCCCTGCAGAGGAAGGCAGGACGCGCTCCAATGGAGCAAAGCTCAGGGAGCCAAGGTTCAATTTGGATGCCAGGAAGCACTTCCTGACAGTTAGGACCCCGAGGGCGTGGAATGGGCTTCCACGGGAGGTCGTTGAGGCCCCATCGGTGAGGGTGTTCAAAGATAGGCTGGACATGCACATGGTGGGCATGTCATGAGCGGAGCCGGCTGGTGCCGGAGGTCAGACTAGATGGCCCAGGAGGCCCCTTCTGACTCGCTCTGTTTCTATGTTTCTATGTTTCTGACCCAGTGCAACCTGATCTTATGAGTGGGTTTTTTCTCTCACCGTTGCCGAATCCATTCTGGAGGCCATTGCTTGGGTAGCCTCCAGCTCCAACACCACCTGGATACACTGCTTAATAAGACATGGAAAAAACAGAAAGATCAGACACATAAAGAAAGGGCCCCTTTTCTTCCACCTTTTCTTACCATGCCCTGGAGCAAGATGGTGCTTGTTGTGCTTAAGCTCTTCCCATTGGGACATCTGATTGGCCACTTTGGGATTTGATCCTGTGTGACTTTTTAAAGGTTATTATATCATAATTTAACCCAGCTCTCCCATTCTGATGCTTTCCCAGAATCTCAATCAACCACTGGCAGAAACTCCAGCTAGCACGGCCACTGATGAGGCATGATAGAGATTATAATCCAAAACATCTGGAGGGCACCAGGTTGCCATCCTCTGTTCTAGGCACTCTGTGCTGGGGGATTTCATGAGCTGCAGTTCAAGAAACCTGGAGTGCACCAGGCTGGACAAGGCTATTTAAACCATGGCCTTAGATCACCAGTTTCCCCTGAATATGCAGAATAATAAGAGATGCTTTTGAACAAGTTTAGAGTGACTTTCATATACTAATGAGGAGCACAGGGGACAGAGGATCTAGGACAGAAGATTTGTTTTGCAGACCAGCTCCAGCCATTTTGCTGCTTGTGTTGAAGGACAAAATGGTAGCTGTTCAGAAGCTGACTGGACTGTTGGTTGAATCTTATTTCAACACCAGTGATAGCTGAGGCAGTAGGCTAGTTTAGGGGCCCTAATATACCTGTGTCATATGCAGCTGTGATGTCCACAGGAAGCGTTCACTGCTGCCCTATGACATCTGACACTTGTGGCAATTTTCTCACTCTGCCTAATGAGAGGGCTGGCCCTGCATTTTCCAAACATAGATGAGCTCCATCACTTCTCTTTGGAGGGACAAACCCTTTCTAAAACTCCCAGTGACACTCTAGCAGCTGTGAATAGCTTCTCCTAGCTCACCTTGCTGTGTTCCTACTGCTTGGTAGCCAGCAGCACTGGGTCCTGCCCCATAACCTGCTTAGAGAGAGAAATATAGGCAGATACCATTATCTTTGCATAGACCAACATGGGTGTAGGGTTTGTGTGAAGGCTGTGATATTCTCTCTAGATCAGCTCAAAACTGAGTTTGGCCAAGCTAGCTATGTTCTTACAAATTTGAAATACTGTTTTCTTAGCCTAAGTTTGAAATTCTAAGCATGTCAAATGGCATCAACAGTTGCTCAGTGGAACCTAAAAGCCTTTGCTGAACACTTTCCCCACACAATGGTGTTCACATAATATGGACATTTATTCTGCTGCTATGCCTAGGAATGATGGAGAAATCCACAGTGGATTCAAGTGAGTTTGTATTTCTGTGAATCAGACCTGTAGATTCCACAGTGGATGAGCTTCTTCTGACTCACATGGACTGTGCAAATTTGCAGACTTTTTCACAGCCTTACATTTCTTGAGGCCCTGTGATAAGGCACATTAATACTAATGTGTAGCTGATGCACACGTGTGTAAGTAGGGCAAACATCTTGTACAATCCCTCAAACGAATCTAATTCCATCAATAAGCAATCAATGGGAAAAAGATGCCTGCCAATCCATGAAACACAAATGGAAGTGATTAAACAAAAACCTGACATCCCTAGCAGCTGGCGGGAAAAGAAGAGGCAGATGAGAAAGAGAGTCTTCTGTGGGGGAACATGGCTGAGGAAAAGAAATGGGGAAAGAGCAGCTCTGCAGACCCTCAGGATGCAAGGGAGGGAAATGATAGGACAGACTGGAGTAGAGCTGGGTTGGAGACAAGAGCCATATCTTGAAGTGGCCCTCTAGTGCTGGAGCCCCAAATCTTTGGGGAGTCCATCTGCCCTACAACTTTGCTGTCCATGGGGACAGGTACAGGGATCCTGTCATATCTGCTTCTCCTGGATGAGCTGGCTTTTTGCCCATATGTGCTTCATTCCTGCACCTTCCATCCTTCTGCTTGACTTTTTTTCCCCCTGAAATCAGATGCCCTCCTCTCTTCTGTTCCTGCATCCCTTTTTACAGATAAGGTTGTCCTTAGAAGACAAGGCCCTTTAAAGAAACACAAAGAAACCTTAGATCCAAATTTGCTGGTATTGTTTTGTCTTGTGGGCCTGAGCCCTGGATCTTTTCCACCACCCCTGGTTAGAGAGGAACATGCATTTCTAGTTATGACAGGTCAGGATATAGCAGGTGGACTACATGGTTGAGAAACTTGCTGTTGTTTAAAACACCAGCAAATATTTTACAAGTGATGATTCTGTGCATGAATGGAACTGCGATGCACAAACAGCATAGCCTTGATGCAATGGAAAAACTTGGAGCTCTCAGGTGTTTCAAGAAGAGCCTGCTGGAAAATGTGATGGCCGCAGAAACATTACCTGCTTTGGAAGGCTTTCCTCTTGCTCCAAGTCCTGTGGGATGACATGAAAGTGAATGTGTCAGGCCGGAAAGCTAGCCTGAAAGATTAGCAGGAGGTTTTTATAACTTACATGAAAAAAACCCCAAACCCTTTATTTAGAAAACCTGAATTCAGTGACCTGTATCCGTTCACCAAGTATATTTGCATGTATTTGCTTACTTCATGGCAATTTGTTTCCAACAATCTTGGTGAAGAGTAAAGAGCTATGTATGGTACTTAAATCTTGTTTTGTGGCAGCACCGAGAATCTTACTGAGTCTCTTTTTAGCTCCTGAAAGTGTACGTGCTTACAGCCATTATGGGCCAGAAGCTTGCCTTTTCTTTTCTTTTTTAAAAGAAAGCAGACCTTTCAGGATGATTCATTTTCTGCCTGACATGTCATTACAACATATACATGGCCCTGATTAAGATCATTGTCATAAACCTCTAACCTTACACAGATAAAAATACATTCATAGTTGCATTGCCTGTGTTATAGTAAAGCTCCCAATTTTCATTGCAGAAGTTGTGCATTGTTTTCCATTTACTCCACTATAGTGTGTCCTTTGTGAATTTAATGCCCAAGACACAGTTTGTTGCGTTGCTCAGAATTAGAATGTGCAAGCACATAAGTCTGATAATATTTATCTTAGAGGCCAAGTATATCTAAGAAGCTGCAGGGCATGAAACGCTACACCATGTGCTTTGTGTTGCCTTAACTGTTCATGTACAGGCACATGTGCTAGAAGCAAGTTGTTTTAAGACACAATTCTATGCACATTTAGACAGAAAAAAGGCCTTCAACTCCCAGCATGAGCCTGGGTAGATTTAACTGAAACTGATAGGATATAATTAAGGCATAACTAACAAAAATCCCACTGATTTCAATAAGACTATTCCAAGTATGACTAAATCTGAGCCAAGATAAATTTAGTACAGCTCCTGCTCTGAGGAATATCTCCTATAGATCTTGATGTGGGAGCTAAAATCCTAAAAATGGTATTTTGAGCAATTCACACTAACAATATTTGAAAAAAGGCATTCCCAAAAGTAAGTAATTGGGACAGACTTTTACAAAGATTGGAGACCAAAATATAGAGAGTCTAGCTTGGTAAAGAGGGATTTAAAAGAGAAAAAAACCCAAACAGTAAAATCTGGTTTGTGTGTAATTGTGCAGCCACTGTTAAGCTGACTTGGGCCAAACACTGCAATACGTATGAGAGAGAACCATGGAGTTAACATGGGCACAACAAAAGACATCAAAAATAATCTTATGATTAAAAAAACCAAAAACAAATACCAAACTTTAATGTAAAAGCATGGAAAAACACACCAGTGTCCAGAGTCCAGGAAACCAGTCATTATAGGACTTTACCCCCAAGATCTTGAAACGAACAAGGCCAGCCAAGTCTTTTTTGAAAGGTAAAATAAGCAAAGGGTAGATGTTTTTGCCAAGAAATGGAGCTGGGTCAGTTAGTGGGCCTCTCAGTTTGCTGAAAGGCTTGGCAAGCATGTTTTTTTCTTTATTCTTTTTAAAGGGAATACTGAAGCAGGGTACATTAAGCCTTTGGAATGTTAAGAGGGAAAGAAAACAGTGCAAGATTTAAGTGAGGTACCTTTAAACAGGTAACAAGAGACAGAAGGAAGGCATAAATGTGTTAAGAGGATACTTGCCTCCCAAGGGGAGGCCAGCGCGAGGGTAACCAAGACCTCTGTAACCTGTAAGACCACAACACAAAGATGCATCGTGAACGACAACAGAATAGAAACATCACACCATTTTGGCCTTTAAGTAATAAATATATTAGGATTTAAATAAAAAAGCTTTCTCAGATTCCCATTTCAAATCGGAATGATACTTATAATAACTAAAACGTCATGTATTTTATGGCCATCATTTGAAGGATTCACTTGCCTGGTTCAACAGATTTCTCAGCCGGGCCAGGGCCGGCCCTTCTGTAAGGTGGAGTGAGGCAGCTGCCTCAGGTAGCAGATACTGGGTGTCACAGAAGGGCAGTAAATGGTTAGTTGTCTGATCAGTTGCTGTTGTGTTCTACTTTCAGGAATGGGGAAAGTGCTTCGGGGCCTTTCTGTCTCACATGAGAAAATAACTCAGTCAGTCTTGCATACCATGTACACTGACTTGGAAGAGAGAAGACACCATTTGTTGCTCTGCCTTAGGCAGCAAAATTTCTCAGGGTTTGCTTCGCAGATTAGTTTAAACCAGTATGTCCCATCTTTAGAAATGGCTAGACATTTGGTGTGAGAAGAATTTTCTTGAGATCTTTCTGCTTGCAAACCACGGGAAGACTGCCTCTGGCATCCCTCTGTGCTGTTCATAGTTACCTGGCTTCTGTTTTCCAACATGGAGATAAGCACCAAATCCTCTAAGGAACAGAAAAGCGGGGGAGTACTTTGACCGCAAATCAGAGGGTTGGCTTTCCAGGCTGACTTGCTCTGTTTGCAGTCCAAGCCAACCCCTCCTCCATTACTGCTACTGCATCCTCCTCAGCAAGCAGAGGGGAAGAAGTGAACCCAGCCTCTTTTCAATCACCACCGTCAACCAAGAACAAACTCAGACTTACAGTTCTAGTTTGTGAAGGGAGCAACAAGCCAAGTAAGCCAAACAATTTCTGGTTTATCTCTGGTTGGGGAACATTTTCTTAGATTCAAGACCAGTTTTCTACCAGTGAAACCTGTTGCAGGCTGTATGCTGGTAGGGCATGCCTAGGGTTTGAAGGGCATATGCCCACTGTTCTCAGTCTCTGTCCGTGTGTGCGTCTCTCTCACACACACCCCATTTACCTAATTCCTACACAACACAGTTTTTATCACACACACCCATTCACACAAAGAGGACAATCCACTCTGCATCCCTGCTGTGGGAAAAGGTGACGGACCTTTGCCTACCTCTTCTGGCAAGGAGGATCATTCTAGGGCAGGGTCTCCTCAGGCTAAGTGCAGAGACCTCATGGGCCTAATCCTGCTTGTAGCCTGGGAGTTCCTCACCCTGGTTTAGCCTGTTGTGGCTGTATGTGGGGCAGCATGTACTCGCCTTTACAGAGGGTGGGTTCTCTGTTTGAAGGGCTTGATTATCTTTGAATATAAAAGAACTGTTCCAGTTCTGGTTTGAAAATAACATTTCAGAAATGTCGCCCCTCAGGAGTTAGTACGTGAACAGCAGACCGAGCAAAACACATAGGCTGCAGCCTTCCACGCTGTGGGAGATGTAAGGTATTTCTTTTAAGTTAGAATTTTTATTTATCAAGTTGTGTCTACACATATACATTTATATATGCAAATATTATTCAAATCCTTGTCCTCCTTTCCAGAGATTGGCTTGATCTCTTTCGGTGATTCATAAGTGGCCACATTATGCCAGCAAGAAGCATAGAGGAGCCAGTGGGCTGCGTATCCAAGCGCACTGCTCCATCTGCCAAAGCCGTGGCTCTCCAGAATCTTCTTCACTCCCCCTTTTGTGTGAATATGGTCCTCTAGGAATCTGTCCTTTCCCCTTTTGAAACCATCTAAGCTGTCTCACAGCTTCTGCCTACAAATTACATGCATGTGAAATGAAAATTTGCACTTTTAGGCATGTGTAGATAGAAAGCAGTCCTGTCACTCCCAGCATTCCCCAATCAGCAGTCCTGGCGATCAGGGCCTTTTCTTGTCTAAACATGCATGGAGTGACCCCCTTAGCTTTTCTTTTCTCTTAAAGAAGGTGTTTCATCTCCTTGATTGTTTCAATTGGTCTCTTCTGCACCTTTTCCTGCACTGTGGTATCAGCTTGAGCTCACCCTTCCTTCCTTCCCCTGGAGGACTGGGTGGGCACAAGGAAACACAGATCTATGCCTTACTGAAGCATGCAAGAGTGGCCATCATACCTGCTCCTCCATATCCAGCTGGGATGCCATAACCTGGGGTTGCAGGGAGAAGTATGGAACAGAGATGGGTTAAAACAGACAGAGAGTGTGTATTCACAGTTGCACATCAGTGAATACAGAGTAGCTTCTCTTTAGGCAATTGCAGGCTTCTTCAACAAAGTGCTCTTCAGATGTGTTCAACTACAGCTCACATCTCCCCTGTGTCCTTTTGGCAGAGGATGATGGGAGTTGTAGCCCATCAAATCTGGAGCACCCCATAGTGGGGAAAGCAGCTGGCGACCACAAGGTGTCTCTCATCCTACCCATGTTCTGTACAAGGCATAAGTTAGCACCAGTGCCATTGACAAATGGAGGATCCCATCCTGCCAGAGTTGGGGCCTGGCTGTTTTCTGTTTCCCCGATTTGCCTCCACAGATTCATCCAATGGCTCAAATCTGTTCTGAATCCCTGCAAGGGCAGAAATAAAGGGGAGTGAAAGCCAAAAGGCAAGATGGCTACATGGAGGGGTATGGAATCCCCCCCCACCCTGAGCCATCTTTTCACAGTAAAATTTGGTTATGATGGGTAAGAGAGTCCAAGCAAGCCTATGCCTATCCAGACAGGAAAAAGCCTACAACTGCCAGCATGTTCTCTCTGTCTAAACAGGCATAAAATTACATCTTAACCGATTTCTAGGTCCCTTGAGTGTATCTAAAAGGCCATCTCAAAACATTGCATCCCATCTCTCCACGGTGCTAGATGGGTTGTGATATATTTGCCAGTAGAGGGGCAGGAAAAGCCACTGAAAAGCCCATGAGATCCACTGCGGTGTTGCAGTTAGCAAGGGGAAGCTCTGGGCCCAACTTCACCATTCAGGTTCAATGCTCTTGAGCTCTTTGGAGGAAGGTGCCAGTGGGTGGCATCCATGAATTCCTTTTTTAGAGAGACCTGGGCTCTGAATGGATGGTTCCACTACCAGTGTGGGAAAATGCACTAACAGGTTTGGATTGAGATGTAGCCAAAGCTGGCCTGTTCAAAGTATTCAAATGTACTTACCATGGACAGCACCTTTGAAATTCAGACTGAAACTCAAGAGTAGAGACAGTGCCTCACGGACTTTGGAGCTATGGCTAACTCTAAGGATGACTAAATCTGGATCCCCATTACAAACTTCCCTAGAAGCACAAGCAACAGCAACAGCCAAATATCAGCAGGAAAGGTTCTGGTTGTCTCCATGCCTTGCTGTTCTTGCTTTCACTTTGCAGCCTGTTGGTCATGCAAGAGGAGCATTCAAAATGCTGTTGAGCTGCTTGGCCTCTGCCACCTCATGTACAGAAAAGACCTTGGCTTCCACAAGCGTTTGGGACACAAAAAGAAAATGTTTCCGTTTCAGCCAGCTTTTGCCAGACAGACCGATAATGTTTCTCCCCTGAAATTTATTCCAGCCTCAAAGCTACACTTACGCAAACCTGTGGACAGTCCTTGGGTCCCATAAGCAGGATACTTTCCTATAGGGATAGAAAGCAGAGGTGATACCAGGACAGGGAAGAGATAATAATGGAGGGACAAGGATAGATTGAGCTGTACCGCACATTATGACAGTCATGTATGCATAAAATGTTCCATAATTTAAATTACAATGTGGGCCAAGGAGACTAGGATTCAGCCCTCCATTCTGATATGAAGCTCGGTGGGTGATTCTGGGCCTGTCATACCCATCCTACCACACAGGGCTGCTGTGAAGGTCCGTAGTCAGGGACCAGCCAATGTACCACACTTCTGGGTCCCAGTGGTGGGAAACTGGAGGCCTGAAAATTAAGTTCTGCCAGGCCTCTCACTGACTAGTGAAAGAGAAGGTATGACTCTGTGGCCGCTCTTCCACAGCTAGAAGACTTGGCCTTGATGGCATCCCCTGTAGCCCGGCAGCATCTCTGGGAATGGGACAGCAGGAGGAGGCCTCTGCAGGGATGGAAGTTTCAAGGGTGTCTCCTTTGGTGTGTTGCTAGCACAAGATGGAGGTGCAGAAATGCCCGGTGCAGGGGAGCAGCTGCTTCTTGAGGGGCAGGTTTCCTTGCTGGGGTCCCCTGTGCAGCTGCTCCCTTACATTCAACCAGTTGCAGCTTCCAGAAGCCTTTGCAGGAGACAGCGCAGTCAAAACCTGGAAAGCTTCCCTCCTTCTTTGGCATGATGAATGCAGTGGAACGCACTCCGGGGGCTGCGCTCTGGCTGAGTCCCTCTTTTCTGTTGTATTCAGAGAAGACTTTTGCCTGGGAATGTGCTGTAATCTGTTTCTGTGGAACTTTATGGAGACTTTAAATGCTGGTGACTAATTACTGCAATAAACGGTTTTGTTGGGATTCTTGCCTTGACTCTAGCAAGCCAGCTTCTGACAAGAGGACCTAACCTCTTCTTAGACCACTTTTCTGCATTGCCCTGCCACGTCTATCTAGGTAGCGGTTGGTTTCGGTATATGGGAAGGTGGAGGGGGGGGCATTTTATCCTTTTATCTTGGAAACAGAATGACTTGGGCCAGTTCTGGATCTCTGAGTTGTTATACCACTGGACTGCTAGAAGAGCCAAACTGAAAATTATGCTTCTTTTCCAAAAATCAGTCCAGCTATGTTCTCTCTGAAGTACTGCATGACAATCATGGGCAAATGCCAAAGCAAGGATTTAGTGAGTCAAGGTACAACCCTTAATTCCCAGGCTATTTCTTCCTGTCTAATCATGCATAGGATTGCTTCCTTAGTTTTATGATTAACATACTGCCTCATCTGCTAAGAAACCTTCAGGATGATTTATGAACATTTAACCCTAACCTTTAAATCAATAAAGGCAAGAACATTAAAGCCACAATCCTTTATATGTCTAGACGGAAAAAAGGTCCATAACTCCCAGCATGCCTGAGCCAACATGGTTACTACAGGCATGCTGGGAATTGTACCTCGATTTCCTGTCCAAACATGCATAGGATTGTGTCCTAGAAAGAATAACGATGCCAAAATTATACACTGAAGAGATGCACCTTCACGTCCTTTAAAAGGCCAATAGAGTGGGGGCCAATCCTCATTTTGTGGGAACACATCCCACTGTTTGGAGACAACAAATTTTAATTTATTCAGCCTTTAGGAATGAAAGGACCCTTCTTCTCACAAGACTTACCGGCCTTGGCTCCTGCAGGTCCCAGTCCAGCTCCTCCTGCACCTAACAGGAGGAGAGCATTATGCTAATAGGTGGCTTTTATACAAATTTTAAAATAATAAATAAATAAAGGGTGGGTTACATGCCAGCCACAATGGCTGAACTCAACCTTGTACTGACTATGGAATGGAGTTATATGTCCGTGTAAGTGAAACGAGGGCAGCTCCTTGAAACATAATGCAGATGGCAGGTGAGGTCAGTTAAATCGGGGGCGGGGGGGGCCAACATGCGGCCCACTATGGCCTTAAGCGCACACCTCACTTCCCTTCCTCTTTTGTTTTGCTGTTTTGCTAGCACACACAATCGGTGGTGAAGCAGCAAAACGTGGTGGCAAACTGCTACTGAGAGTCCAAAATGCCAACTGAGCTTGTTTTCATACTAAATGTAGCCAATCTGAGTCTCTGTGGTGGTTTTCTGCAACGGCTTGTTTTTTGTTTTGCTTTTTTAATTGTTGTAGGTGATGTGAAGGCAAGAGTTTGGCCTCCAGCAGAATCCTGGTGCTGGAAATTGTCCTTTGGGCTGCCAGAAGTTGCTCACCACCATGTTCAAGAGTTGAGCCCTTGGAGCACTTTCGGAGGCAATGCTTCCAACCAGACATTGCTTATGCGTGTGAGTGAGTTCTGTTTCTATGAGCGCAACTTTAAAGTCACCCACTGAGGTTAGGCTTGATCAATGGGGACTCTTTTGTCTTCAAGCAGAATCCCCGCTGTATTTCAGTACAGGTGTGTTGCAGTGGGGAGACAATGACAGAGAATACATACCTCGTACCAGAGATGGGAAGTAAAGACCCCCTCGGCCATTGGCTTGCGGTTTCACTCCTGAAACAGGCCCACAAGAGGAGTGGAAAGAGACTGGAGTCAAGTGAATGAAAAATCAAACCCTTTCTATCGTTTGCATTGTAGAACCAACTGCCCTAAGTTCTATTTTTGTCAGTCACTAAAATTAGTTACAATCCCCATTCCACTTATAGGGCAGCCAAATGTCATACTTTTCAGGGAGCAGTCCTCTATGAGATGGGGAAGATTGCCCTCTGTTTGAAAGTCTCACCAACTGAAGGGATGGAAGTCTGGTGTAAAGATAAAGAAAGATCAGAAGAAAGGGTGGGGCCTTGAGTTTGCTTATCAATAAGCACCTGGACACCAGACAGAGCAAGGCACACAGGTTATTTGGCCACAGTTTTCCCCACCCAAATGACGTGTATTTCTATTTAAATTATTGGCATTATTTAAAAATTGGCTTCTATATAAATTAGTGTGTGGACCTTTTAGGGAAGTCTGTGTCCTCTTCTTTGGGTGATGCATTTGCTTTTATTTTGCCCGAGCTAAGTGATTAAAGCATGTAATCGTAATTTTGGGTAGAAATAGTAGAAGGGTCCTTTTATGTTGATTTTACTCCTGAATTGCCCAACTTTTTCTAGTGTTACAGAGTAAATTAATCTAATAAAGGAATCTTCTTCATATGTGCGGTGAGAATGTAGGGAGCAGAAATATTTTAAAAGGGTGGGGGAATAAAAATGTCCAAGGAACAGTTTTTAATATGGAATTTAGATTCAGTCTTTCAATGTATTTTCACCTCAAAATCTAAAACTGGAATGCTTTGAACTTTCTGATGGTTTTGGCTTAAGAAGGAATCAAGTAAAACCATGCAAAAGCTGACAGCTTTTCAGACACCACACCCCAATGCATGCCATCTGTCCAATACAGTAAAATGGAATGAAATAAAGTATTGAATCTCAAATTATGTAATCAACTAGCACTGTAGGACACATGCAAATATCAAATGTTTGGTAAATGCATTTGACAAATATTTGAACTTTCAGACAACATTGAATTAACCTTTGCAGAAGAAAACATTTTGAATGCAAATTTATTTTTACTCTTAGTGGAAATGATTGTTTTGGAGATTTGGTAAGTCTGGGATAATAGAGTGTTTTAGGGTGCAATCCTATACATATCTAGAGAGGGGAAATGACTTTCTAGTCCCAGCATGCCCCTGGCTGGCTGGGGCATGCTGGGAGTTGCAGGAGCTGTTTTCTAAAATGTTTGGTTTCAAGATAAATAATTCTAATCATGGAGAGCCTGGAGGCTTAACGCTGCTGAGCACAATTTGGGACTGAGCAGGTGTACCAATCACCTGTCCATTAGGTTGAGATGTATTTCTATTCTATCTTGACTATTCTATTTAATTTACATTATAGCTAAATCATTTCCAGTTCAAAATTGTACTTTAACTTAGAGTAATTATTTCTCCATTTGCACCTATATATATGAATTACCATCTACAAATTGATGCCACCTTTTGTCCTCTTTTTGATGATGTCTTTCCTCTTGCTTGGAGATACATTTGTAATAGCACAGGTAAAGGTAGCAAGTAGAATTCATAACAAATAGATCATAAAGCTAATATTTATTAGAAAACCATCAGTATGTAAAACAGGTTGGCTTAGTATGCCTTTCTTGGGTTCATAGTTCACAGAACCTAATAAACCTGTTTGTCTTCAAGATGCCAAAGGACTCCTGTTGTTTCTGTTGCTGAGAGAGAATTTCTCCTCTTGGGACTGGTAGAAACCACCTGCTGGTGTCCAGCCCATTGGGGCAAGTCTGGATCTTTCCACAAAGCTCCTTTCAAAGCCTGGGTCCCTGATGCCAAAGGATTATTTAATCTCAGAGTGACACATTTTGGCTTTCTGGCCCACCCATGACCCACCCTATCTCTTGGCACAGCGAGCTGGCTAGCTTTCCTGCCTGGTAACTTTGCAAGGGGTTGTCAAGCCCCCCACCCAGGTGAGGGCATTAAAGAGGGCTTTGTGTGGGCTGGGTTGGCAGGGGCACCGAAGGAATGTAGCATATTTGTGCCAGACAGGCATGCAGGCATAGGAGGAAATGTGTGACTTCCCATCTCCACCTAGGCTGGACTATTTGCGTAGATCAGGGCCAGAGAGGGATTTGTGTCGGGGGTCAAAAAAGGGCAGCTCGGCTGTGCAACTACTCCCCTCCCATCGCTGGGCAGGGGGACCGAAAAGATTCTTGGCTTGCAGCCTCTGCATGAGCGAGAACTCAGCTTGCAGTTCTCCTGCTCTTTAATGGCATTGTACATGATCACAGTCCTGCTGTCAGTTTTAATGAATGTGAAATTAACAAGAAACACCACAGCAATGTCTGGACTCACATGCACCAGCATCATCATGATTATATTCTGAGCATTATCTTCTAAGATTAAAAATAAGATAGTCTCTGTCCATGCATTTATAATCTAATGGATATAATACAAAAGAGAAAGGGAAGGAAAAGGAGAGAAAGCAATTTCAGGGATGTACTTTCATTTTTAACACGGAATAAAATTCCCAGTTCTTTCATATCCATGCATAACATTTTAACATACATGCATAACATTTTAACTGGTAGATTTATATGTCACCTATCTTCCATCCTGGAACCCTAGGTGGTTATCATGGGCTTCCCAGGTACTGACCTAATCCTGACAGGCAATTGGTGCATTGTATGTCCTCATACCATGCCTTGATGTAAGAACAGCCATGCAGGATCAGGCCAAAAGTCTATCCTCCTGTCCTCCAAAGGAGCTTCAGGATCCTTTCACCCTACCCTTCCCCAAAAGTTTCTCTGAAATTGAATTCAGTCCCTTAGGATGGATTTTTCACTATTCCTGTTAAGTTTAAAACTATGTGCATGCAGGGACAAGTTATGTTGGCTTGGGCTCCTTGGAGAATAGGTGGGATTAAAAACAGTAGATAATATAAACATTATGGAGATTTTGCTTGTGAGTTTATATGCCCCTATCTTTCCATTTAGCTAAAAAATAAGTGTACAACTTCAGACCTGAAGGGCCCAATCCAGCCTGCAAGGGCTCAGGCTCAAAGGCATCCCCTCTGAGGTCATCCTGCTGCTATCCTGGGACTGAGATGCCAGGAAGCCTGGGCATTTGGGATTCAGCCACCCTGGGGAAAGTGGGTGCATACAGGTGAGCCCCAGTACCTGCTTCTTCTCATCCCTCATTTGGTCCCTTTTTGCTGGGGGAGGCATTTTTTGCCTCCTCCTAGAATTATGAGGAAAAAACCCCCAGGGAGGTAGGTGTCCCCTGATGTTTCCTCTCTTGTCCTGAATCTGGCTCCTCACCACAAAACCATTGTGGTGGTTCTTCACGGGGAGAACCATCTTCTTCACGGGGAGTTTTCCTGCCTTCTGGACTTTTTTGGTTGGCCCTTTCAGCGCATTTTCATCTCTGCAATAGCCTTGCACTGATGGCAGGGACGGCTGCCTTGGATCAAGCCACATGCCTGTCTAGCCCGCTGTTAGCTTCCCTCTCTCTTATTCTCTTCTCCCTGCATTGCTTACGCTCACTGGGAGTAGCTGGGATGGGAAACCTGAAGAATGAGAGGAGGAAGAGGATGCTCTTGTCAGAGATCTGGACCCCTCAGTTGTGGAGGACTTGATATCTGATACCCAGCTGAGACCTGTGGTTGTCCATCCTTACTGAAAACCATTTGTAGATTTAACCACCCTGGAAGCAGCAGCATAGGAACTCAGGTCCGAGCATGTAGCTGAAGTATCCCTTACTCCAGCCTTTCCCAGCCTGGTGCCCTCCAGATGTTTGTTGGGTCACATGGGTTGTAATTCCCAGCCAAGCAGAGAATTATGGTGGTTGCAGTCCAACACATCTGGAGGGCACCAGGCTGAGGAACTGATTGGCAGCAGCTCTGCAGGGTTTTGGGCAGGCAGCCCTACCTGGATATGTCCTTGATCCAGCTGAAACGTCAGGCTAGATTGATTTCCAGGACAAGGGAGGGAAGAAATAAGCCTCCAGATCTCTATTTTGCAGGCAGAACCACCTCCTTCCCTCTTCATTTGAGGCTTTAAAGCTTAGGAGGTCACTCTCAGTGAGAGGCTTTTCTAGAGCAGGTTGTTTCCTTGTTGATAGGATGTACCCGTCATGCCCACCCATGTCTTTTAGCCACCAGGGCAAGCTGGCTCATCAGAGGGCTGGTGGGTTTAGGTTTCCATTGACCTTGGCAAATGCCTCGCCCTGGTCAACTGCAGTGAATTTTGGAATAATAGAATTTTAGGGTTGGAAGGAACCTGGAAGATTGTCTAACCCAACCTCCAGTTCTCTGCTCAGTGTGCCACTGTTTGGACTGCTTTTGGCTTCTCCTTCAGGTCACTTGCAATGAAGCCATGCAGTGCAATGCTACAAAAGTCTTCTCAGAAGTAAACTGTATTGAGTTCCAGGTTAGCGTGTATAATATCTCCCGAATTCCATTCCAAAGCACAATTGCAGCATGTTTATGCAAAAGTAACTTATATTCTGCTCAGCATAGTTTGTTTCTGGATAAGTATGTGCAGGATTGCAGCTGAAGAGTGCAATCTTACACCAAGGTAGCTGAGGGGCTATTGGATGTAGCATGCCTAGCTCTAGCATCACTTCAACTTAAGTATCTCTCAGCATAAAGAAATTTTACTATAGGGTAACTCTAATAGGCTTCATATGGATCTAGGCTTTCAAAATCTTGCCCTGCAATTTTGTCTCCTCTTCCTTCCCAACTTTCTGGGTCCCCACCCCTTAGCATCTACCTCGTAATGAGGTTTGATAAACTCAAAAACTAGTCCCAAAAAGTTAGTACCCCACCAACTTTATTCTGAAGAGATGGACATGGTTACCTGCAAATTTGTGCAGCATACTTGGTAACCAGTGTAGTTTTTACATTCATGTAGCAAGCACTATCCTGCCCTCCTCATTTGAAATTTAAAAATTGGGTGGGTGGGATAACTCAAAGAAAAATTGCTCTTCTGTTGTTCCAAGCTGAGGGACAGAAATCAGTAATCTTCAAAATTCCTAATCATCAGAAGTAGATGCCATTTAGTTCAGAAGCACAAGTAGATTTCGTCCATGAAAATGCTTGAATACATTTATGCTCAAACATAAAGCATGCCGTGTGTATGTCATAAATTTGCAACAGCTAAAATTCAAAGCTTTGGGGAAGTTAGGAAATTTCATCCTCTGGACAGACCCAGTTTGCACAATTGCAACAAACCATCATGGTTTGTTTAAGCCATGGTGCTTGTTGTGATCGAGCACACCAGCTCCATGAATTACACCTATAGATGGACATATATAGTATTTGGCTTGTTTCAAGATGTGGTAAGGCAGACCTGCATTGGGAGGCCTTCTGGTTCATTCTGCTGCATCACCATCAGTGGAGCTACAGTTCCCTTACTCACATGCCTGGTAACTTACCCATTAATTTATTCCCTTAATTTACATCTTTCCATCTCTTTCTCTTGAGAATTTCAGTGAACATGGTGGGTTGATGAAATTTAACACCAGACTTGCACTAAGAAAATGCAAGCCCAACAGCAACCGAGAGATAAAATCACTCAGTCTTAATAACTTGGTTCCTTCATGCACCATAACCACCTTCCTCTGTGTTCTCATGTCCAAGCTTAGTTTTTCTTAAAGCTTGCTTTAAAAAAATTCTTTCGTTTCATATTCCAAAAAATGAAGAGAGATTCACTGACATCACATCAAACACTATTGAACAGATGAAGCTAACAATGGACAAAATCACACCAAACTGAGATAGGAACTGACACAGAAATACAGAAAAGGAGAAAGACAATAAGTTCAGATTCTCTTTCTAATTGCATACATTTCCATTACTCATCTACTACCCCAGTCATTACTTTCACTATGGGAAAGTTGTTCCATCCCTCTGAAACTAACACAAAAATTGATATTTTCATGCCTCTACACAGACCGTATTTGCCCTTTTTCATCACCACTAGCTGGACTTACCTCCTTGCAAGCTGCCCCTAGCCAGGCATAAGAGCAGCAGCGAGGTGCAAAGATTCAAGATGGCCATTGGGAAGCCCCTGTACTCACACCCCCGAGCCTCTGGGTGCCACACAGTGCTTGGAATAGACTGCCGGGAGGCGGCCCCTTTTATGTCCTGCTCATGCTCTGCCCACTTCCACCTCCCCTTGTCCCTGGGTATCTAGGCCACACCCCCTTTTGCTGTAGCCAATGGGGTGTGAGAAGAACTCCAAGGAGGAATGTGGGATGCAGATGCTGCAAGTTGCAACACACAGGCTGGCATCATACGCTTCCTCACATGCTCATATCCACATTTGCTGCTAATGCATCTGTCCATTTGCTTCTCTGTAGGCACACATTGTCTCAGACTTGCACTCAGACATATCAGTGGTTTTGCTGTGTCATCTTCATGAAACACGAGACTTTATTTAAATCCAGAATGGAAATCAATGAACAACATTTGTTTTAAAATGTTTCCATGAGTGCAGCTGGCTTTTATGTTGCTTTTAATTGAGGGTTTATCGCTGTTTTATTATTGAATTACCATCCCACACACAACTATGTAATGTTTTATTGTTTTTAATCTTGTGGGCTGCCCTGGAAATTTCCATTGAAATGTCCATGCTCAGTACCTTGCATCCGACTTGAAATCAGTGAGATGCAAATTTGCAGAGCCTCATGACCCATCTCTCCCTAACCTACTTCATGGCATCATGAGAATTCGAATGGAAGAGGATAAACAGAAAAGAAGAAAAGAGAGTGGAAATCTTCACGAACAACAGAACGTGTCTTCCTCTACAATAGCCTGAAGAAGCAAGCCCGTTCCTATTTTGCGGGTAGGAAACTGAGGTTATCAGACATTAACTTTTACAGCCAAGTAGGAACTCAGACTTGGCTCTCCCAAATGCAAAAAGAAAGCCTACACAATTGTAGGAAACGGAGCACACATGCAATTATGATCCAGCAGCTCTCAGCTTTGACAGCCTTTCTATAATAGATGGGATCCAGCTTTAGTCAAGAGTATAGCCCCTGAAATCAATAGCACTAACTTTACTCTTAGTCATTTCAGAGGGCTGTAGGATTAAATCAGTGATTTCTTGCACTCTGTTCTTTCTGCAACAAACTCCTGAGTAGTTCATATATAATCTCCCAGTGGTTTCTTTGTGGGAGCAAATTTTAGCAGCAGAACTGCACCTACCACGTGCCTCCAGACCTTCTTCAGGGAAATCAGAGTGCCTGCGAAGGTCCTCACATGCACGCATGCAGCCTCTCCCCCAAGGCCCACACCACACGCTCCGGGCCAAACTAAGCATAATGCTGGAGATCTGTGACAGAATCCCTCTCTCTATATAAATATTTTAAAGGCTGGGGTACAAAACTCAGCCCCGTGGACCAAATCCAACCTGCGTGAGGTCACTTTCTGGCCCTCTGGGGTATGTATGCATGTGCCCCTATTTAGCTCCATCTGCTTCCTCTTTTCTTCCACCTGCCAAATTTTGGGGGATTTCTGGCTTTTGCATGTTCTCTCCCTGTTCTGGAACTGCTTCTTCTTACATATGGGCAGTAAAAGCTTTAAGCTAGGAAAAGCGAGTATTATTTGGCATTTGGGTCTCACCCTCTTTTGCCGTTGTTCTTGCCCCCTTTTGACTTCAGCCGTGCTGTTGCCAACTGGAATGTGGTGTCTGGAAGCTGAAAGAGGCACAATACTCCAGTGCTAAAGCTTAAACGCAACCAGTGTCTTTGTCCAAGTTAGACTGGGGTGTGTTTAGTCCTTCGTCACTGCCTTCCCTCACTGGTAATGCTGTGGGGACTCTTAATGGCCCTGCTGGGGCAAAAAGGACCCCTCCTCCTCCTCCTCCCATTGCACTTACATCCTCCCTTTTTTCCCCTTGTGAGGAACCCAAGTTAGCTTATGTAGCTCCATTTTATTCTCAGAACAACAACCCTGTAAGGTAGGTTAGACTGCAAATGAGTGACTGATCCAAAGTCACTATTGAGCTTCCTGGCAAAGTGTAGGTTCTCCCACCTCCCCAGTCCAACAGTCTAACCTCCACACCCCACTGGGTTTCTTGTCTGCTTTTCTTCCCACGAATTTTGGGCTGTGTGTGTGTGTAGTTGTCTTTATTTCAATTAAATGCATATCCTGCCTTTTTTCCCTCAAGCAAGGGTTCATGGTTCTTCCACCCACCTCCATTTTATCTGCACAACAACCCTGCACGATTGATTATACTGAGAGACAGTGATTAGCTGGACCTGTTCTGATACCTCCCTTAAACCTGACACCTCTCTGTCTGGCAAAGAAGGCTCCTAAACAACACAACAGGCTGAAAAGCCATCTGTTCTCTCCCCTGCCCCTCCCACTGCAGGCTGCATACTAAGAAAGCTGTACCTTTTGAACTTCTGCTTGTCAAGCAGCTCTTAAAGGCACACAGCCCCTGTTCATTTATATAAAATGAAAGAATCATACCTGCTCTTTTTGACTTCAAAGCTGCTCGATGGAGTCCTGTCCAAAATCTTCCATTCTTATCCAAGATAAACACCAGCTTGGCTTTCATCCCTGGGCTTGTAACATACTTGCCTGGATGTTTGGTAAACGTTCGCATCTAGCCAGCTGTGTAATGTCCCCTTCCCAGCTCTTTCCCCCCCCCACCCCCCACCCCCACTCCAGGCCACAACCATGTTTAAACTGTCTGGACCGCTGCTAATGACCGGCTTTCTTGCCAGCTTTTGTTCAGGAAGGTGCCTCAAACTCTCCTGCTGAAAGTTCAGGAAGGACACCCTTTGGAGAAGCACTTAATGCGGCTTGGAGTGCTTAGCAGCCTCTGGGCTTTAAGCAACCTGGCCGTGAGGCTGTTTCCACTTGGCTGTATGGTGAACTATGAGCCCACAATTCGTTTAAAATATGTACCACTCCTCATCTCAGGGTACCAGGGTACTTTGCAAAACGCCTTATAAAGCCTCCAATCTCCATATGCAACACCAGCTTGCTCCACAGGGCTATGGGACACATAAATGAGAATGTATGTGTAAAGTGGCCACTGATCCTGCTATTTGAAGGGTCACTCAAGGACAATCCTTTGTCTGAGGGTGGGCTCTGTTGGAATGACTTGTTTCAAGATAAAGGACCAGCGGGCCTTGAAACTGATGGCACATCGACAACAGGCAAAGCAAACACACGGATAATCGGCACCCTAAGATGTATTGCATTTCTATTATGATTGGAACGATGATTTCAAAACTGGCATCTTTATTTCCACCAGCCCTGCTGAAAGTCCCCCTCCTGGATGGCTCCAATTCCCTCAGCTGTCGCCACCAGTGGTCATGCCGGCAGAATGTGAAAAGACGTTTTTCCTTCTTCCTTCCCCATTTGATTTTCCTTGTGTGTCATGCCTTTTAGGTTGTCATCCTGAAGACAGGGATTTTCCTGATTGCAGCTAAACTGCTCTGGGAGCTTTTTTGGGTTGAGGAGAAGGAAAATAATGCTTTAAATAAATCCATGCAATACATAAATATATGTATGAAGATATAGTGCAGATCTGTGGTTTCTCTGTCCTCTTTTTTTGGCTATGTGTATTGGAGTCTTGAAACACATTCTACAAGCATTCTTTAGATTTTCAGATTTTCCACTTTGCGTTGGGCCTCTGTCTGTCTGCCTGTCTGCCTGCTTGCCTGCCTGTCTGCTTGTTCTGTTCCATTTGGGCTTTCCAGTATATGCTGATCCGGAGTGGCAACCTGACAAGCATCCCAGCAGAGTTTCTGCCCCACCTACCCCCAACAACCATGTCCTCCCCCTACTGATCTGAGTGCCAACAAACACACACAGGCTTTTCCTGCTCTCTCTTGGCTCTTCAGAAGTGCATCCACTTTTATGCTCCATGAACTGTTCCAAGTCAGGGCAGCTACGTGGGAATCACTCCAAAGAGCCTCGGGGCACTGTGTACAGAAGAACGGTCATTATCAGACTGCGGGGCTTTGCAAGGAGCGCAGATGGCGAGGTGGGGATGGAGGGTGGCTAGCTCTGGCTGGGTGCATAAATAGAGCTCTCCACCCCCACCTGCAAGGTTTGAGTGCCAGAGGTCACTCTGTGGTAATGCTCAGTCCACACAGATTTCGAGGTGAAGAGAAAAAGGGGGATGGACATGGAGAAAGTCTCTCTACTGTGCTCTAATATTCAGCAAGAGTGTGTTGTGGGAATGGTCAGTCCAATTTTTACAAGAAAGGGTCACTCACATTGGTGAACAGGTAGATTAGTTTTTGTGGCAGAGCAGCACTTAGACCATATGAGTCTGCCCAGCAGTTAAGATATGGGAGAGGACTGCTCATGCACCTAAATTCAAGGTGTGCCAGAAGTCAAGCCTTGGAAGTCAGCCCACAGAAGTAAAGTAAAATGGATGCTTTTCATGCCAACAGTGTTGGTGCCATCAGAACAGGAAGTGGGGCAGAGGTCCAGGGCCCCACCTGGCAAAATGACCAGGGCTGCCCTGAAATGCAGCAGGGCTACCTTAACACCATTTGAAGGAAGGGCATGCTAGGGACTCTGATTCAAAGGTGGTAAGATCATTCAGTCCAGAACCCAAAGGCACCCCACTGCACCAATTTGCATAACATTTGCTTAGGCTAATTTGCACGCGCGCGCGCGCGCGCACGCACACACACACACACACACACACACACAGTTTAGTGACAAATGTAGAAATACTAATTATTTAACTAGAAATGCAGTGTATGTTCCATAATGGAGAAGATGGACCAAGTGACCTGCATGCCTGCTGTGGGTGCTACCTGTTGAGCGAAAACGCAAGGCTTCTTCATCTCTTCCTTCCTGTAATTCTTTGACTTTAAAGGTTTTTCTATAGAAGGTTATTAATCTGCTGTTAATCGGCTGTACCTACTTTAGGTTCTGTCTAGAAACCCTGACGCCACGTTTTCCCTTTCTTGCTTTTCTGTTGCATAACCCCTAGGTGGCACTGTGGTATAGCAAGATGGCACACATACGCAAATAGACTACCAATTTCTTTCACTTTTGCCATTAAATGCTGCATTTTGCCTTCACTAAAAGCGCTTTTCTACATGAGGCATGTATTGTGCCTATGTCATGTCCTACTCATGGTTGTTTACAGGTTCTTTAGACAATGCTGCGGCTCTTCTGTGTCTAACCAGCACTTTTGGCAAGTTTCTTTCAGAGCAGGAAAATGTGGTCCTTGATTGTGAAAGAAAGATGGCATGGTTTCCTCTTGATTTCCTCTAAAAGTACCTCATTGACGGTGCTGGTTAGACACAGAAATGAAACTGAAGGGTTATGACCTCATTTAAAGAACCTATAAGCAACCATAAATACGGACTGCGAAGTGCACAAAAATGGCTTGTGTGAAAAACCGTAAACAACACTAAACTAAATTTGAACTACTATATTGACATCTTTACAGAGGATATTCCTTCAATACAGGACTATCCTCTGCAAAGCAGGACACCTGAGACCCCATGATAAAAGTTCTCTGGCAACCCTGATCTGCAAGGGAGCCTTGCTTTTAATGCTGTACCACATAGATTAGTCCCCCAGAAGCGGGGTCTTTTTCACTGTGGCCCTATTACTTCAGAAAGCTCTCCCTTGAGTTGTCTGTATGGGTCTCTCCCTTTCTGCTGTCTTTTCAAAGGTGCGTCAGAACCTTCCTTTTTTCAAAGCAGTTTGGAATCGACTGGTCCATCCGTTTTGCTATCTGCTTGCTTTGCTGACCAGAGGTGTCTGTTTCTCACAGCCGCTCTCATATATATAAGCCTTTTTTTTAGTGCTGCTTTGGAAAGTGTGCAGAAAGCATAAGACAAACGTTGAAAATGAACAAGCCAAGTTACAGCACATACTGCTGCAAGCAGAGACCAGTGGGATCTTTGGACCATTTCAGAGGGGGCAGTGGCCGGGAACGAGGGATCTGATGGTTCTAATGCAAGGAATATTTTCCGCTGAGGGCCCAGTGAAATCCTTGGCAGATTGAAATGAGCCGTGGAGGCGGGGGCATCATTTAGTCACTGAGGACACATGAAATGGACCCTAGGTTCATCTGGCATCTGCCACCATAAAACTGATCTCAGGAAATAGGCTAGGACAGGCCTCCATGTGAGACCCCAGAGAGGCATGACCAGCCAAAGTAGACAGCCCTGGGGGTAGAGAGACTGACGCAGCTTTGTAACTAACTTGTCCCAATAGCTTCAGTGGGACAAAAACAACAGTAATATTCTCTGGCTAGGGCCCCGAAAGCTACTTTCCCTTCTCAATGTTCACAAATTAGCTTTCTTAGTCCTCACTCATTTCCATGCATGGTTACCTAGATTTAAAATGCAAAACCAGAATATATATGAATATACCCCAAGTTATTTGCCTGCTTGATTGTTTTCTTTGAAATTGATTATCCCACCAACTGACTGCAGTTAGACAGTTTCACTACTTGATCACGGGGGACCTGGGAAAGCAACTGTAGCTAGGAATTGTGGGGATCGGAAGAAACGTGCACATTCCTTATACACAAGGAGTCACCTTCGGGGGTCTTTCTCCAGGAGCCCCTTCCAAAGAAAGTCAGGGGGGTGGCTACCTAAGGGAGTTATAATATTCCTGCTGTGGAATAAGCACCTCAAAGAGGTGTGTGTGGTGCCGAGTTTGTATTCTTTCTGGCACAAGGTGAAGACCGGAAAGCATCCCCATTCTCTTGTCTTAGACAATTCACTCTCGGGGTCTAATCTACCCCTGCAGGGTTGTGAGGACAATGAACCATCCATGGCACCTTGAGTTCCTGGGAGAAGGAGAGACATAAATATTATAACTTATAAATGCATTGAGATTAATTAGAATTCAAAGTACTGCCTGTAAATTCTGCAGTTAAGCCAAGATCTAAAGCTGCCCTTGTGCCTTAGTAGAGGCATAAGTATGCTGCAGAGTAGCATAAAATATGCCTGATCCTTACAGCAGGGCGTAAGGAAGCATCCCAGTCCTCTGCTAATTTCATTTTCTTGTCTGTCACCTCTATTTTTCCCAAGGCTATTTTGTCCCATTTCCCAATTCCCATTCATTCTCTTAGTTTTGCTTCTCCAGAGAAAGTCAGCGCTGATTTGGTACATCTCAGGGAGTCATTTCAAGGGACCAAAATATGCTGGTTGTCAAGTCTTGTCAATTTATTCAGCTCAGTGGATCTTCTGTTCCTATTTTTATTACTGCTCTTGGGGGTTTGTCTTGCTTAAAATACCAGTTTCCTCACTCAAAAATTGGGGTGTCTCCAGGACACTTTAAAAAGAAATGTCCTTTTGGAAGAAAAAAAATCCATGTTCCAAAGGTGCCAGAACCACCAATACATCCCATTTATAGTTCACCTAATTAACCTGAGAATGAGCAGAATGGAAAGTACAGCAGGACCAACTTGCACCCAGAAGGTGCCCTCAGAGATGGGAGAAGAGATGGACTTTTGGCCTCCATCCATGTCACTGTGCATTACACCAGGAGGTAGGACTCCTGAGAGCAGATGAAATAGTCTAGCGCAGTGCTGGAGAACCTTTTAGAGACTGAGTGCCCGGACTGCAACCCAAAACCCACTTATTTATCACAAAGTGCCAACACTACAATAAAATCTGAAAACTGAGGTTTTAGTTTAGAAAAAACACCTCACAGTCAGTCCAAGCAAATATATATATATCCTTGGCAGCGCACTGACCGGCCATGTGAAAGCTCAGACAAGTAGCAGCTAATGAGTCGTGGCTCGTGACATCATCACCTGGCACCACTACTCCTTTCCAAACATGCACATGGCCCCTATGTGCACTGTTATCCAATGATTGTCCGCTGGGGCAATGCTGGGGCGACTTGGTTTGCATGCTGACAGAGAGGGCTCTGTGTGCCCACTGTGGCACATGTGCCATAGGTTCGCCACCACTGGCATAACCCTACCCTGGTGCACACCCCTAACCCTAATATAGGGCTAAAGTGCCATTAAAAAGAGGGCGATCTTGAGAAAGCCTTCCTTGAGTAGCTTTTTCTGCACAGCTCATCATTTTTGCCCATTCTAAACACATTCCAACCATCAAAATCATGCCAGGACACCTCGTTTTTCTAACCCCAGCCCAGTGATGGCAAACCTTTTAGAGACCAAATGCCCAAATTGCAACCCAAAACCCACTTATTTATCACAAAGTGCCAACACTGCAATAAAACCTGAAACCTGAAGTTTTAGTTCAGAAAAAACAACTCACAGCCATTCCAAGCAAATATATATATATAGCAGCGCACTGACCAGCCATGCGAAGGCTTGGATGAGTTGCAGCTAATGAGTCGCGGCTCGTGATGTCATCACCTGATGCCACTACTCCTTTCTGAGCATGCGTGTGGCCCCTTTGTGCACTGTTATCCATTGCTCGGCCGCTGGGGTGATGCTGGGGCAACCAGGCTTGTGTACCGACAGAGAGGGCTGTGGATGCCCGCTGTGGCACGCGTGCCATAGGTCCACCACCTCGTCTAGGGGATCTGTGTGAAGCGCAATGAAAGACTTGGATGCCAGGACTTCCAAATGGACTTTGCATACAATGGAGGTGAGGTGTCTGAAGAGGTCAGTGCAAAAGGTAATTAGGGCTGGCCTCTCTGAAAGGGAATATGAGAGCGAAAGCATTTTACCAGGTCACTGTCCAGGCAGCCGCTGGAAACTTGTCCAGAAAGCTCTCTCAGTATCTAATCGGTTGCTGATCTATCTACACGTGATATCTCAGTAGGAGTAGGAGACCATCTGTCATCTGTCTTGAAACCCTACCTTCCAGACTGCAATGGTCATTATGCCTACCAGCACGGTCACCACAGAATGCTTCTGGTTCTCTCAATGCACATGGGCTGAAAAAGCTACTTTAAAGGAACAAAACTTCCATCCTGGTGGAGCACCTCAAGCCCCTGGCTCCTGACCTTTGCCCATCATGTCAGGCACTGAAACGGGGCTTGCGCGTTACTTCAGACCCTTGAACCATTAAACCGTTGGCATGCAGTGTGCCACCAGCACGCTATGGCTCTTCCCTTGCAGCCTTTCCTAATCATTTACTTAGAAATTAATCTCCCTGTGTTAAAGGATGCTTGATCCCATGTCAGTCTTCTTAGGACTGTAGCCTTAGACCACAAATGATCCCTGGGGCACACTTATACATATGGTCCTTCAAGCTTTTCTTGTTCGCACCCTGCTATCCTGCACTTTGCAGGGGATTTTTGAGAGAGTGCGGAATTATGGGGACGGTCACCCTCTTTGCTCCAATATGGGTCCATCAGAGCCTGGCTGCCCCAACTGGGAAAATCAAACAGCAGGTACATTCCTGGGGAAGAATCTAGCACGGGTGTGCAATGTTTGGGAGTCTGGGGAAGGAAGAGCAGGCCGGGACAAGATGGGAGGGCCAGCAAGCACACAAGGTCATGGGGCAGAGGGAAAGAATGTGGCATGCCTGCCGGACTCATGGAAGGCAGAGCAGGTCCTAGCAATGGCTCCGCAGAGGGACCAACGGGGCAGGCAGCAAGAGCAGGGCTCAGGTGTGCTGTCCTCCTCTGGGCTGATTCAAGCCGCCAGATTTCCAGGGGAGGCTGGTAGCTCCTTTGTCAGTGGGACTCCTTATCCACGGCAGCTTTCATTCTGGGTTGTATCAGAGGTCTTGATGGTGTGCCCTGGTGGTGAACCTGTGTTGGGGATGGAAGTCAGCAAAGTAGTTGGTAAGTAGCTTAGTGCAGCCTACCCATGAAATGTGGCAGGTGCAGTCCTGTCTGGCCAGGCTTAAAAGGACCTTCCTGGCATGGGTGCTACCGGGGTTCCTGTCTACCTGCAGGTGGCACATGTTCCAGAACATTTCTCTGCTTCCCAGGTGATGCCTTCCTGCTGAGAGCCAGGTGGACACCATCTCACATTTCCCATAGCCCCTGAGAAAGCTGGTCATAGGAACACTAATTGGATGTCGGGGTGCTGTGAATTGTGGGCGCTGGGAGTGTCCGATTTCAGAGCCACATTCCCAAGGATAATTCATGCATCTGGGAGGTGCATGTCTGTGTGTGTTCACCTGTATGTGTATGTGAGTGTCGTGTGTGTGAGTATGTGCATGAGAATGTATATTCTCCCATCCTCATTCTCTCAATCTCTTACACAGACTCTAATGTTCTATTATTTATATCAAAAGGAGTGAACACTTTGGTTAAAACCTCCATCTTAAAACACAGGTTCCAAAACACACAAACAAGAGGAATCACAAATAAAATCTGACAATGAAGTATATCGGGCATAACATTGTTACCTGGGAGCAAGCTGCATTGAACTCAGATGCGGTTATTTCTGACCACAACTATTCAACCTGTAAAATGCATTGAGCCTTAAAAGTTCTCTGGCCAGCAGAACACCAATCTTGAGGTTTTCATTAGCAATAGAACCATCTTGCAAAGAAGTGCTACCTCTTAAAATGATAAGCAGAAGGGGGAAGGAGTTCCATCAAATTAATGGAAAGAACTACCCAGCCGCCTCTTGATCATTTGATCATCCCCTGACTCCCTCCATGTAGTCAAAAACAATACTCAAAACCTTCAAGGGCTTGTCATCACCTCATTCATTTCCAAAACAAGGAAAGCCTCTCAATTACCCTTTTGCTTCCAGGAGATGATGTAATTCCTCCTGCTCTAGAGAAAGCCCTGGAGCTGCTCCCCTCTTTATTCCCCCTGCTCTGGTGAGTATAGCAGGTATTGGGGAAGGTTTTTAAACAGCAGTTACAGAGCCTCACTGATGCAGAGAGCTCAGGTGTGCGGACTCCAGAACCTGCCTAAGGGAGCCAGGTGCTGACACTGACCTTATACATCGGCCTGCCAGTCAGGTACTCAGCGATCTTCCTATTCTGTCAGGCTCAGGTAGACAGAAAAAAATGTGTTGCTTGAATCCTTAAGTCAGCTATGCTGTAGAGGGGCCAGTGGGGTTCCTTCTCCATTGCAGCTGTTATTTGGAGCTTTATAGGAGCTGTCCATGGTGCTCCATGGTGGTGAACCTTTTCTGGGGATGGAGATCAGCACCACCAGCTTAGGAGTCACCCAGTTTCCCTGCCTGCATGGTGACTAATTGTCTAGGCCTGGCATAGACAAAGGAAAATCGAGAGAGAGGTCCCTGCCCTGAGGAAGTTACAGAAGTAGCAAATTGGCGTGGCCAGTTCCCATATTCCAGTAAAAGCAAGCATTTACTCACTCTTGGGTAATCTTCCATGTAACACCTAGCTGGAAATCAAGATGTTCTATATTGCACCATTCTCTCTGCAAGAAACTGTGTATACACTCTGAACGCAAGGCTCAACTCAAGCAGGTAACTTGTAACTAGATATGACTTGGCTGAATATATTTGGAATTCTGCGTCTGATTGTTGTCTCCCCTTGTGTCTTCCCCTCCCACCCCCTGTAATAAACTCCTTTTATTATTTGGATATTAGACTATACTTTTTAAAGCAAACATTTTCACTAAAAACCGTTCTCCACATGAAGGATTACATGATTACAAAGCTACCAATTGTGTTCACAATTTTATTTGCAAGATTTTGTTAAGTTCTTTGCATCTGAGCTTTGGGCCAGAACATCCAAAGCACCTTTCTGTTTGAGTTCTTAGGGTTTGGCTGAAGGGAGGGGGCCTTGGCAACAGAGATCAGAGCAGAAAGACAGAATAAGGGGTGTCAGGGGTTCATCCAGACTGGTGGAACCCATCAGTAGATTTTGTGGGTAGAACCCTTGTGAAGAAGGGGTTCACCAGCTGGGAAATCCTCACCCATTCCAGTCCATAATGCACACTCCCTCAAGAACTACAACTCTCAGAGTCCTCTTGTTCTTAGAGGTATTTCCTATCCACAAGCAGGCAGAGCCAACGAAGACCTGCAGCTAACAACCTGCAGGAAATAATAAAGGGACTTGATTTGTGTTACAAGATTTTATTGCAGGAGTGGGCAGCACATGGATCACAGCCCATGTGGGGCTACTGTCACCACTGCCACGATGGTAGTAAAAAATAAAAATATAAAATCAGCTTTTGCCACCAAATATGAAAAACCCCTATAGAGCAAAAAAGGAGGGCAACTTTTCCTGGAGAACAAGTCAAATTTGGCCTTTTTAAACCATTGCATAGTGGTTTGCTGGCAACAACCCTTTCCCTTTCTGTCCATCCGTCCGTCCGTCCGTTCGCTGCTGCTGCTGCTGCTGAATTTGGAATTGTAACATCAGGAGGAATGTATCCCACCAGGGAGCAGAGATCTGAGGAGAGCAGAGAGAGGCTCTCAAACTTCTCAAAGCTGTCCACTGTGTATTATCAGATCAGAGAAATGCAGTTAAGTTTCTCTTGGTAGTGCTGGATCCACTGAGATAAAGCCCTTGCTAGGTTTTAGTTATACATTTGTTACATAATAGGAAATGAATTCCAGATTCAGGTGTGCATGAGTTTACTTTGGAGTTGTCTGCATGAGTACAAATACCTCACCTATTGCAAGCTGTGACTGACCCATCCGCGTAATTCATCAACCAAGATTTTGGATTCAGATTCTTGAAAAGCAAGCAAGAAGCCTTTTGTGTTCCAAAACCAACTTTTGCCTGAGTTGAGGGCTCTGCAGAAGAAAACTCTGTGCCCAAAGAGATGGGACAGTGCTGATCTGCAAATATGATCTCCAGTGATTCTTCAAGAGTTAATAGCAGGGGATCTGGATTGGAAGTGCTGCTTTGGAGAAGATGGGTTGTTTGACAGGGCAATTTATGTGTTTAAACTGACTGCTCGGAATTGGGGGATTTCAAAATCATGGGGGGCAAGAGTTAAATCCCTCTTGCTGATGCCGCTTACAGAAGCAGATCTTGTCATGCACGAGATCCCAGTGATCTCTTTTCTATATCATCCCTTGTTTGGCTTCATTTCCCAACTACGGCAATGGATGTTATCATCTATGGTCAAATCTATGCATGCAACAGAATGAGCAACTGCATGGGCTAGGCTCTTGATGTGGAAGTTAATGGGCTCAGTTCCCAGGGACTCCTGGCTAGCTCTCTGTGGCCACCATGGCAAGCCAGATGGCCACAAACAGGACACAAGCACAATAGCACCTGTGCCCTATGCTTGGATTCCTCTGCTAAGCGAGGTCGCACAACAGAAATACCCCAATATTCAGAGGCAATACAACCACCATGACGAATGAATAGCCATTGATATCCTGTGCCAGGCTTGAGTGCTGATTAGGGTGCATTTGGGACTTTTCCTCCTGTATATAAGTGTCAGATATAGATAGGTTATTTTTCATCTTATATCTATCACAGGAAAGGGTCAAATTTAATTCTTTCCCTACGGTGCTTGCCTTCTACCTAGAAAAAATGGGTAGTGTTAAAAAGAAAATGAAAGAAGAAGAAGGAATATGGATAATGTTGAAAAGACAACCATGATGATGATGATGATGATGATGATGCAGCCATTCCCATCAATACTCTGAAGTGGTAAAGCCTGTTCTACCATTTCAGGGCTTTACCACCTCCTTCTGCCAGTCCCTTCTCATGAATTTCACAGAGCCCAGCTAAGCACTAACCCCACCAATTGCATCAAGAGTTTTCAAGTATAAATTACAGGCATGTTTCCTGCCTTCCATCTGATCTAAGGCCCTGGCAGGGAGGTTTCTTTGCTCCCCACCTCCATTTTCATGAAGAAGAAAGGTCCTATTGTTACTACCAGGAGCTCCACTCCAGATGCAAATAGGAGGCCTCTGGCCTGCATCGTGAGGCAAAGGATTAAAATCACCCTCCCAGCCAGACCAAAATCGTGCCACCTGCCATTTACACCTGGAATAAAACACCCATTTACACAAATGGTGTAATGTCTTACCTGGCCAATCATCCCATACAGTTCCTAATTTTTGCTTTCCAGGATCTGATCTGTCTAGGCTTTTAGGAATGTTGGAGGAGAGTTCACTCTGAAAAGGAAAAGAAAAACAAAAAAGTCACAGCCCTTTGGCAGGAACAACCTTGATGGAAGTTTGCTTCCCAACCCCGCTCCATCATCCCTTTCTTCCCTTGCCAAGATGTGAGTCCAGCACTGTCTTTTCCAGCAGTCCATCCAGGGAACAGGTTTGCCCCATTTCTTCTCTGGCCGCCTGTGCCTAAATCCTCTCTTCTCCCTCTCAGCACCCAAACTCCGGGCCCTTTTCCATACTGTCTGATACGGCTATTAATACATTGTGTTTTCATGCAGGACGTGCCTTTTTACTGATTTCTCCACTGCATGACACCCCGTGGACTGCCATTCCTTTTATTTACACAGTGTGCGAGAGAGATGGCCAAGGCTGCAGAAGGAATCTTTTGGATCTGAACGGCACAATCCTATGCATGTTTGGACAGAAAAGGAGCCCTTCAGCTCTCAGCTTTCCTCGGCCAGCTATGTTGGCAGGAGAATGCTGAGAACTGTAGGACCTCTTTTTTTCAATCTCGTGCATGTTTAGACAGAAAAAGTCCTACAGGACAAAAGCTCCCAGCATTCCCCAGCCAGTCTTGCACTGATGAAGTCAGTGCAGGAGAATTGTTTTCTAGGACTAATAGGGGGAAATTGCAGGAAGCAGGTTTCAGTGAAACATTAAGAGGAAATTCTTAACAGTAAGAGTTATTTGGCAGTGGAAGAGATTGTCTGGGGAGGGGCTGAGTTCTTGTTTGCTGGAAGAATTTAATGGAGAATGGATGGCTATCTGTCAGAGACTGATTGACCGATTGATTTCATTTTTATACTCTAGCTGATGCTCTCTGGGCAGTTAACAAAAGTTAAACAAAAGACTCACAAACAAACAAAAAGTAAATTTGAACAACAAAACCATAATGACAATTGAAATTGAATCAGCATAGAAGCCTAGCAGCTGTACAGAATAAAAGGCAATGTATAAAAAACAAAGTTAAGCTGTTAACATGCTGGGAAAATTAAAAAAGGGCTTTATGTGGCTCTGAAAAGAACACAAAGTAGGCACCTGGTGTGCCACTTTGCGGAGCTCATTCCAAAACTGGAGTGCCACAACTGAAAAGGCCCTCCTCCTGGTAGCCAGTCACCTCACTTCCTCTGGAAGGGGCTCCTCGAGAACAACCCCTGAAGATGATCTCACGATCTGGGTAGGTACATATGGGGCAAAAGGATCCCTCAGATAACCTGGCTCCAAGCCATTTAGGGCTTTGGATGTTAGAACCAGGCTTGGCAGCCAGTGTGGCTGCAAGAGGGCTAGTGCAATGTGTCAGGATGTGGACTCTTCTGGTGGCCAGAACCAGAACAACCACCGCCATTGTGTTCACAGGATTGGTCCCAAGGACTGCTGAAGCACTCATTCCACTGACCAGCACCAGCAGGGTGTCCTGGGGGAAGAGCTATATAAGAGCAAGCTCTTCCCTCCAGAACTGGGCTCAGCAGTGCAGATCATCCTGCTCCAGCCCCTTGCCCTGCCTCCTGCCTTGCTTTGCTCCCTGAGCAGCACAGGCCCTCCTGTTGGCTGCGGTGCCAGCCTCCAGCCTGATTGGTCCTGCTGTGTCTCCTCCCCTTCCATGTTGCCTTGCTGTTGTGCCTGCCTCTTGCCTGACCTGTGGGCAGCCTTGCTGTCTTGCCTTAGTAACACAGGGCTTCCTGTGAGCTGTGCTGCAGCTCCTGCATCTTGTCCGACCATTCCTGCATCTGGTTCCTCTTCTCATGTTTGTTGCTGTGCTGAGTAGCTTCCCTTTCCATGTCTCTTGCCATGCCAGGTCTCCAGCCCCTTTATCCTTCCAAGGTACTGCACCTCTGTTGGCCCTCCTGGTTCTCAGCCCTTGGCTTGTTCCCGACCACGTGTGTGTTCTGCCCTCATGCATTCTTCTGGTTCCTGACCGCAGCCTGTACCATGACCGCGATTTGGACTTTCCTGAAGTTTGTTTGCCCTGGTCCTGGTGCGTCTGTTGCTCTTGTCTCTCTTCTCCCATGTCCCATCCATGGACCCATAGCAATGTACTAATGAGCACATTGCAGGAACCCCAATGAGAGGCTGCCAGAACATGGATAATTGTAGCTAGGCTCTCTCTGTCCAGACAACATCCGTACCAGCGATGTGGTAGTTTCATTCTGCATTGAAAAGGGGGTGGCAGTAGCAACCTTTAATGCTATGCTTCTATGAAGATTTTTAAGATCTTCAATGTTGAATTCAACAGTCGTAATTAAAAGTCAGACTTGGATTTGATGCAACTAAAGAAGTGGTTTTCAACCACTGGTCCATGGACTGGCGCCGGTCCGCTGGAGATTTCCTGCAGGACATCCTGCTTGCTGAAGACTGGCATGGGGGTTGGCTGCGCTCTACCACCTCTTCCTTGGTTGGCATCCTGTTCTCCGGGGTGCTGCCAGTGCTGGGGGGCTGGGAGGAGAGAGACAGCACGGCGTGAACCATGCTGCACCGATGTCAGTATTTTGTAGTTTTGTTGGCATTTTTTGTTGCTCGCTTTCTGAAGAACCTCCTCCTCCTCCCTCCTCCTCCTCCTCCTCCTCCTCCTCCAGGATTGTGTTTGGCACCTGATACACAGCATACTGTATTATGTGTATGGTGCTTTTTGTTTCTGCCTCAGAGGCCCCCACGGTGGTTTTCCTGCTTTCACGGTTCCCCAGCTGTGGAAAGGTTGAAAACTAAAGAACAGAATACCCTGAAAAACAACAGTCCAACTACTCCCATCCACAGGACAGTACTAAGGTCTCCTTCAGAGCTGGACCAGCCTAAGATTTTTTTCTTGACTGAGCAAGATGTTTTCTTGAAACGCTTAGCAGCAAATGGTGTCCCCTGGTGCAAGCCAAGGAGCAGAAAACCCAACGCACGCCAAGCTGTTTGGAGCCTGCAGGTGAAAATTGCTTAAGTGCGCCTCACTCACCTTGGCAGCAAAAATACAGTAAGGGAGGGACCAAACATGGACTACAGCGAGGCTGACCCTGCCAGAGCCTCGGGAAGAATGAGGCAGCCCTCTTAGGCAGCAGGTTTAGGTGTCACGAAAGGACAGCAAACTGTTAGCTATTCATTTTGTTATTGTTGTATCCCCACTGCCAAGGCTGGGGAAGTGTCCTTACGGGATTTCCTGCCTCAGGTACCAAAAGAGCCTGACTAGCTTTGCAG
Source organism: Varanus salvator macromaculatus (assembly GCA_023646645.1). Classification (NCBI taxonomy): domain Eukaryota; kingdom Metazoa; phylum Chordata; class Lepidosauria; order Squamata; family Varanidae; genus Varanus; species Varanus salvator. The sequence goes on from JAIXND010000781.1 coordinate 6,664,001, forward strand.
GTTGGGCACTTCAACTTGGGTGCGTAAGAGACCTCCATTGTCTGCTCTGCCCCAGGCTGCCTGGGGATTTCCGAGAGAGAGAGAGAGAGAGAGAGAGAGAGAGAGAGAGAAGGGGGGGGAGGGGGCACTGAGAAGAAAAATAGGGATATTTCTGCCAGGAAGGAGCTGCTGGAGTGTATGGATTCAATGAAAATTTACACCAGCCAGAAAGGGCCTCAAAGGGCTATGGCCAGGTGGCAAATGTGCACAGCCCTGCCTTCCTCTCGCCCTCTCTTGCAACCCTCTGCCTTGCCTGCCCCATGGGAACGACGACTCAGGGCCCCACTTACATTCTGGCCACAAAAATCTGTTCTGTCTGCAGATCTTGGCTTCCAGCCAGGCTAAACTGTGCAGCGCCCTGTGATGCTTGTGTGTTAATATTTAGGTTGGGTAACGTCTGATCCCGTGAACCTGGGAGTGGCCGATTTTATTGCTGGCCCGAACCACCTCCTGGAACCAAACATTTCCACACCCCCAGTGCACAATGGCTGGCCACATGCGGCTTGCCTCCCCGCAGCTGTTTTCATTTGGGTTGCAGTCTGGCTATCTAGGGAGAAGAGTGTGTGCATGTCTGTGAGTTGCAGGGGGGCGGGATTGGTGAGACTTGAAAGGGTGTGAAAAATACGTAGTTCTCCCCACTCTTCTTTTGATGTCTTGCCTTGATCTTTTGTTTTCTTTCTTGGAAAGACAAAGGAGAACTACATGTGAAAAGAAACAAAGAAATGGAGGGGCGAGAGTCAACAAAAGAGCCTTCCATATTGCTCCAAAAATAAAAACAGATAAAATAGACAATAAGGAAGGGTGAAAACCTTCACTGTAAGGGGTGTGTGTGTGTGTGTGTGTGTGAGAGAAAGAGAGAGAGAGAGCGAGAGATGGTCCTTTAAGTATATAACTATTTTTATTATCTCCCACATACCTCCACACATGCTCAAGAGAAGCAGCTTTTTATAGTGATCAGGGTTTCCTTTGAAGAAAAGAACTCTGGACACTTTTTGATGGGGTGTGTATATTTCAACGGTTTCATTCCTATTTTAAAGTACAGGAAATATAAACAATAAAGAGTCTTGGGGTATCTTAAAAAGCAACACATTTATTTTGGCACAAGTTTGCGTGATTTATAAGCCATTTCATCAGTTGCATGGAGAAGCATCTTGTTAGATTTTAGACTGCTCGGATCATTGTCTCTCATCAGTGGGGAGGCCATAAAAGTAGGGCCGCTTTGTCTAAGAGAATGTCTCTAAAGAGCGGCTTCTTGTGGGACATCCAAAATTATTGATCTGAACCGTTTTCTTGAAAACTAAGCCCAGGGAATTGCTATCCTCCCAGAAGCTAAACTCTTTCTGCTTGGCAGAGACCCGAAGTACAACAGTGCAGAAAATGGGCAGATTTCTAAGGGACTGCGGCCCAGCCTACTCGAGAATCCATTAAATAGTTGCTTCAAGACATTTGTTTCCCTGACACCCAAAAACATGTTTGCATTTGTTTATGTTAAAGTACACTGTTTGAATCACTACATCCCGTCTCTCCAATACACAAACACTCAGGATGTGACCTGGTAGCGAAGTTCTGAAATTTGCTTCCAAAGGCAGGTGGTCTGCTTGAGCATCCTGGGACAGCAAAGAGAGGGCAGCAGCTTTCCCTCCCTTTGATTTTCCTTGCCTTCCTCTGTCTGTGGGTTTGTGCTTGTGTGTATATATGCATATACAGACAGAGAGGTAGATATCAGTATACAAGCTAGTAGGGTCATTAGTTGATTTGATGGGTTTGGGTCAATTTACGCTGCAATACTATAATCACAGGAAATGGACTTGCCCCTGAGTAGACGGGGGGGGGGGAGATTTTGCTGTGAAAGTGCATAAAGGGAATGGCAGCAGTGGCTGAGTGGAGGCAGAGTCCTGATTCTTTGATCAGGAGCCAGGAATCTCTGGAAGGCCCCCTGTTCCACCATCCTGCTCTCCATGGGTAGTTCCTGAAATAAAGGTACAGGGAACCTGATGCATCTGATTTCTTTGGTCTAGCTGACCTTTTGCTCACAAGAGATGCGCCTCCTGCTGCCCCCCCCCCCGATCTTTCTGCAGGAGCTTTTTCCCTAAAATCAAATACCACCCCCTCCTCTGTCCATGCATTTTTTACATATAGGGTGCCCTAAAGAGACATGTTCTTTAAAGACACACACACAGAGGGAATGACTGCATAAGCCACCGGTGGCTTGTCATATGATCCGAAGTCAGCCAGCGGTTAGCAAAACTTACTGCTGAGTTGATGCATCACAACAAATGCCACCTGTGTTATAAGCCACCAGGACCCTTTCTTGTTGTGTTGAGACACTTTACAGTGTGTGTACACTAGCACATGCAAATTTGTGCATTTTTTCCGCCCTTTGGACCTGAGCCCTGGATCTTTTCAATTCCTAGCATAGCCCAAGGCCAGGGCTGGGGGGGAGTCCTCTTCCAAGGGGAGAGGAAAGCACGCTTTGTTTGCTTTTGGTTTTAGCTTACAAGTGGTGTCCTCCCATGCACACACGTGTTGTTTTTGCTCCTCTTAATGTAGAGCTGAGACAGCGCGTGATTGTGTGTGTGTCTGAGAGAGAGAGAGAGAGAGAGAGAGAGAGAGAGCCTTATGTTTCCCCTCGAAGAGAGGTCAGGAATTAATACAGAGAAACAACGCGGGCGAGAGTTCCAAACGACTCTCTCGCAGCGCCACGGCCCCGATTCAAACCGTGCGCAGCGCACAGCTCGCTTCCAGGGACGGAGGAAGGCAACGTCAGGACGCTTCGTTCACGGGGGCCGGGCGGCCTCGTACGAAGCCAGGCTGCGTTTGAAGAGGCAGCGAAAGGCTCCGCCACTAGAGGGCAGGCCGGCCCCGCGCTTCCGCCGTGCGGCGCGCCGCTTCTGCTCCTTGCAAGCGCCCGTGCCGCGGGGACAGAGGCTCTGCTCCCAGAACGGGCCCCCCGCCTTATGGCTTCCTCCCTTGGTCCCAGTCCTCCTCGGGTGATTCACTTCCGCGCCTGCTTCTTCCTCCCTCCTCCCTTCCCGGCTTCTCTCTTCCGTGCATCGAATTGGGAGGCGAGGGAGTGGGAGCCCAGGGCCCCTTTTGCAGGCAGCCTCTGGGCTCCAGAACCATTTTCTCTGGCGCGTCGCAGCAAGCTACCCTACAAAATTCTTACGACGACGTGGGAAGAAACCTGCCCACGTTTCTAGCCAAGTGGACAATTAAGAAGGCGTTTTCTATTGGAAAGAAAAGATTTCACAGTTTATTTTTGTAGGGTGCAAACCTATACAGAAAAATCTTACAATTCCCACCGTTGCCCAGCCAGCAAGAAGTCAATTGATTCCTAGTATATAACTGAATCAATTGACTTGTAACTGAAGGCGGTGAGGCGATTCACAAGTGATCCTATATGTGTCTTACTTCTGAGTAAAGCCTACTGTTGTTTTTTAATGGTCCCTGCTTTTTTATTTTTTTAAATTTTCATAAAATTAATACAAATAAAAACACAATGAAATTATACAAAGACATAACAGAAAGAGTTCACCCACCACCAGGACCATTTGGTAAATCATTTACCCTCTCAAGAAGCCCTGTTTCCCTTCCAAAATTGCAATAAATCTAGTGAAGATTCAAACCCCTTTTATTAATAAATACTCAATAAGTGGTCCCCAAATATCATCAAAATTATTCTTATTTGTAAAGCCCTTTTCCATTTTAATGTCACACATTAACTTATCATTAATTGTTACATTCCAAACTTCTCTGTACTAATCACTTAAGCAACTGATTCTTTGCTAAAATTAATTTTGCAGCTGGTGGAAAGTTTGTTAACTCTTTAATATTCCATTTCCACTGTTCCTTATCAAATATTGACAATAATGCGATTCTAGGATTTACCTCAATATTTAAAAATCTTTTACTATGTTCTTTAAGACCACTGGGTTCAGTAGGATTACTTTGCCAAGTAATGGGTACAGGATAGCAAGCTCACTTGTAAAATTGCTTAATTGAAACTGTAGTGAGACTATGACTCCTGCTAGCCCTTCCATTTAGCCATGCTGGCTGCGGCTGATGGGAGTTGGGAGCCCAATACTAACTGAAGGGCTACAGAAAGAGGTTTTCTGCTTCTGGAGTACATCAATTAAGCAATTAAGTTTTCATATGTTTTGCCTCTGGGACAGATTATTCCAAAGCAGCAAGCATGCCTTTAGCATGTGCCGTGCCAGGTAATCATTTAGGAACTTGAGGCATTTCCTCAAAGTGAGCCAAAAAAGAAATCCCCCTTTTGACAGCCTTAGACTAGCTCAGATTCTGTGTTCATTTAGCCCTGTATGGTCCACACTGGAGAGTCCCAGCCTGGAGATGCTGGGAACAGAGCCCATTAACTTCCACATCAAGAGCATTTCCTCTACCACTGAGCTAAAGACCTTCCTCTTAAAATCTAACCATATACAGAAGTGAAGCAACCTCCTCCAAATGGGGGCCCTCCAGGTATGTTGAACTATATCCCTATCATCTGTAGCTGGCACTGGCCATGCTGGTTGGGGATGATTGGAATTGCAGTTAAAATGATCTGGAGCACACTGGCTGGGCACACTGGCCTGGGAGCTGGAGGACTTCTTTCTGCCTAAACATGCACAGGATTGAGACCTTAGTCTAGTGTGCATAATCTACCTGTACAGCAGAGGTGGTCCAGGGTCTCAGACAGTCCTGATCCAGGAAGTTTTGCACCGAAAACATGTATGTTATCACTGGCCTAGAGCGCTTGCCATCTGCCGTACTTGTTGGACCTGGTCTTGGAAATTTTATGAAAAAATAATCTGCTGCCCAATCAATCAAAGACTGTTTTTCTAGTTGGTTAGAAGTATTGAACTGATTGGAATTCTGACTAATTAATCAATTAAACCTTGTAGCTCTGCTTACATCATTTGAGATGCTGTATTATGTAAGTGCACATATTTCTATATCAAATTTAAATTCTTGCTGCAGTTAAGATATTTCTGACTATGAAATGGGTTTGTTGTTTTTGTTTGGCAAGGCTCCACAAGCCATGCAATGAGCTTATCAACATACTTTTTGAATGTTGATAACCTGTGATAGGACAAGGGTACAGCTCTAGTTTATCATTAAGGAAAAGAACAAACAAACTCCTGGACTTTTAAATTGGTCAAAGATGGGCAGATGCAGGGGAAATGTACACAGCATACAGAAAGTAAAGCCGAAGAGCCTTCAGTTGCCTTGAGCACCATATTTTGAGCAGAAAGATAAAGTATAAACAGTGGTGCCGTCATTCCAGAGCTTTGGAGCAGATGTCTAGGTTTCCCGTTAGACGGGATGAACAGGAGGGGACTCCAAATGGTGGCTTATCACATTCCGAAAAAGTGGAGAAACAAACACTCCCATCTAAACGAGGTCAGATCCTCTCTAAGACGTTATGTCCTGAGTCGAAAATGACCTAAGTATATCACCAGGTATAAATTATCTTAATAAGTGTGGAATGAGTAGGGCAGAGGCAGCTGGCATAGGGACCTTCGGCAAGAGAATTAGAGCGTTACATGCATAGCCCAGATGATGAAAAGTATGGAACAGGGAGAGGATAGCCTTGCCCGCTGGAGCACAAGAAGAAGGGGACATGAGCTCATCTTGGCAGATGCTTTTGGACAGGTCTGGAGTCATTCTATGTTTCCTGCAAACGTGGGTCCACAATTACTGCTTGCCTGCCAGACTTTACCCCACCTCCCCCCAAAACCTTCTGTCCTTTCCCGACTGCTTCCCTTTTTGTGGCTTCTGGCTCCAATTCCACCCACCAGGCACTTCTTTCCCCACAAATCCATAGGCCAAATATCTATCTATATATCTCCCCCTATAAGGGGGAGGCAAAAAAAAGTGTTTGAGACGGTTGGCTCCCAAATGAAATTTGACATTCCTGTCTAGCAACATCAGGACTCATGAGAGGCACCATCCATCTCCTTAAGGTTTGGTTTTGTTTTCTGGCATAAGATACTGCTTTTGACCTTTCGCACTGTTCACGTGGCCTTTCCCTGTACGCCCAGCCCACATGTCCAGATATGGTGAGCCAGATGAGGGAGATCTTCCTTCCCACCGCGTACAGAGAACACAAAAACAGGGCCTTGTCTCCAGCTGATCCAGGATGTGGCCTCCTCTGTAGGAAGGAGATGAAAAGCCTATTTATCAAAGGGGCAAATGGTTTGAGGCAGGCTTTCTGAGTCATCTGGAGATTCCAGATTGGCTTATCAAGTATCAGTATTATCAAGTCACAACTACCAACTCAGGTTCTATAAAGTCAACAAAGAGCCTTCAGGCACTTAAAGCTACCTCCACCAGACTGGTTCCCACCAGATATTTTTGACTTCAGTTCCCACCAGCCCCAGCTGGCATGGCCAGTGGTCAGGGATGCTGGGAGGTGTGGTTTCAAATCTCAAGGAGGATGCCAGGCTGGGGAAGGCCGCCTTATTCTGGCTGAAGCTTTCAGGGACACCTGCACGTCATCACATGCATGGTGGGCTTCAGACAGGCAGATCCATTCTTGCACGTGGCAGACGGGACTGGAGGCAAACTGTGCTGAGGGAGGAGCTGAAATACCAAAATGTACAGACAGTTGTCATTGGGGCCATGAAGGCCATCAGGTCCAACCCTGCTGCTGTTGCAGGACACCAGGTTACACTTCGCACTCAGATGGCTGGCCAGTTGTATCTTGCATGTCTCCAGTGTGGGAGAGCCCACCACCTCTCCAGACAGCTGTTTCCACTCTCATATTGCTTTGACAATGAGGAAACTTTTCCTGATGTCCAGCCTGAATCTGGGTTGATGCAACTTGAATTGATTATTCCGTGTCCTACACTCTGGCACCAGCAAGAAGAGATCTTGACCTTCCTCTTTGTGACAGCCTTTCAGGTACTTATGAGGGATATCATGTCTCTCCTCAGTCTTCTCTTCTCAAGGCTAAACATGCCCAGTTCTCTCAGTCTCTCCTCATAGGGCAGTGTTTCCAAACCCTGGATCATTTTTGTTGCCCTCCCCTGGACCCTTTCTAATTTTCCTGCATCTTTCTTAAATCTTGGTGCCCACAACTGGACACAGCATTCCAGACGAGGAATGAGAAATGTCCTTGCACAAGCTACAGGAAACAGAACTGAATCTTTTGATGAATTATATGTTATTAATTGCAGATTGGTTTCTGCTTTTCCAACTCTTGTGTTCAGGAATAGCCACCTATTCACAGCATGTCTTGGGAGGCTCATATGCCCCCTCATTTGTTTCTGAGCATTGCTACTCCTTACCTGGGAAACTCAGTACCATGCATTTTATTGGGCTTATTCTACATATGACTAAATCTGGAACAAATCCTCTGTTACCAGTTTTCAATTATTTAACCTTTAAAACCAATCCAAAAACTTTATAAACAACCTTGATTGTTTGGAGAGGCAGCAAATAAATCGAAAGAAAGAAGATTCAGATGGAAAGCAAGAGAAAAGGGCCATAAATATTTGCCATAAATACTAGGGGTGTGGTTGGAGGACTGCCCTCTTTAGTTGCTTCTCAACATTATCTGGCTTTCCATAAACAATATATCAATGGATTGTGTCAGTTCTGGAAAGACAGAGCATGTGTTTGCACAACACAACAAGCTACACTGTGTAGAAAGCCACACAGTGTGGTGTGCTTGCCCAGGGCCTGCCGTGTGTTCAGGCAGGGGGGAGAGGCACCTTCATCCCCACTCAGTCCTGCTGGCATCCCAGCAGAGGCTTAACTCTTCCAGTCAACCCAGCTGGCTAGAATGGAAGCATCCCACTTTTCCTGGAACCTGGAAGATTTGCCTGTTGTGGGTTGCATCGCTTTCTTTTTCTGATTAGCCCAACCTCAGTTTTCTGGTTTTGCTGCTGCTTCCAGCTTGCAAAAGCTGTCTAACCCTGCCTGTTTCAAGTTGGTGCCACTCAGTTGTGCTGGACTGTAATTCTGAGTATACCCTAGCATGCTGGAATTTGTAGTCCAACATAGCTGGAGAACGCTGGTCTAGTGCTTCCCAGTACCAACTAGCCTCTCCTAGTGGCTATAGCCCTGCCCTCTGCCTAGACCCATCACTCCACGCTTGGAAGTTTCCCCCCCTTTCAGATCAGTAGGGAAGCTCTGCCCACGTCTCCTTGCCTTCCAGTGATGCAGAAGTCATCACATCCCTTTCTCCCCTCTGGGGCTTCCCACTCACCAGGTGTAGTTTTTGCATTCTGTATATCTATCTGAGTGGGGTTGGGGTGGAGAGAGGACAATGAGGGATCTCTCAGATGCTGCTCCGAAAACTTTTTTTTTTTTTAGTGTCTCAGCCTAGGAACATATCAAATAGTGAATGGGTTCAAACAACACAATAACCCACATTCAAGGGTTGAGCATGGGTTGAATGTAGGTTGTCATTGAAGCATGGGTTACCGTTAAAGCATGGGTTGTCATGTGATCTAACATGACCATTCCAAGAAGTGAACCCATGGGTTTTTGCTGGGTTGTCAACTGTAGAATGTTTGTTATCTCAGCTAGTTTCCGACATCACACAATTCAGCAGCAACCTACGCTTTGCCCACACTCAACCTCTGAGTTGTCTGAACTCAGTCCCTAAGTACAAAGCCTGGGTCCTCTGATCAGAGTGCTCTTCTGCACCACAGTGAACTTCCACCATCAAGCCTTGGACATTTGGCAGTATAGGAAGGGAGAGTGACTTCCTGGCAGCCTTGAGTTTCAGCAGCACATCCTTTTAAAAATGCACGCACAGCATTTAAACTGCTGCTGCTGTCTTGTTTTTTAAGATAATGATAATGTTTAATAGGTTTATCGGATTCCTCTGGTTGGGATCAGGAGTTCTTTTATGTTGTTGTTTTAGTTTAAAATTACAGGGATAGGTTTTTAAATGATTTTAATACTAATTGTAGGCCCCCATGGGGAAACCTTTGTTTTGAAAGGCAGCATAAATAACCTTAATAAGTATAGTTCCTTCCCTATTCTTTGGATACAATTACAGCTGGCACCCGTACCAGCCTTTCCCAGCTTGGTGTCCTCCAGATGCGTCCGGCTACATACCAACACCCCCAGCCAGCATCTGGAGGGTGCCAAGTTAGGGACGGGTGCCCTGCATGGTAGAACTGGTGAAGGGAGAGATTCCACCAGAGTAGGTGTGATCTCCAGGTGGTCCAACTCTTATTCTAGGAAGTGAAAACTGATCAACGAGAAGACAGTGTAAGTGTGTCAGGGCCTGGGAAGCTGAAGAAAGGGGTTTTATTCCATCTTTTCTCCAAGGATTCCAGCATTGCATATTTGGTTCCTGTTCTCCAACGTTATCCTTGCAAGGACACTGTGAGATATGCTAGTGATGGGCCCAAAATTATCCAGTGAACTTTGCAGCTGGACAGTATCACGAACACACATCTTCCTGGTCCTACCCGGCCACTTGATCCACCGGCTGCATCTGCTCTCCCAAGACATGCAAGCAGAACAGAATTGTGCTGTCCTTCCTGCATGCACTTTTCTAGTCAGAACAGCAGGATGAAAAACTAGTGGCAGCTTCCAGATGAGACTTTGACTGCACCACCCTCCTGTTGCATGCATGGAATTGTCCAGGGGGTCCAGATGACAACATCTTCCACTTGGAACTGCCAACTGCTTTTGCACTGCTTCTTCTGCATATTCTTTTACCATAAGAAGGAAGGAAGGAAGGAAGGAAGGAAGGAAGGAAGGAAGGAAGGAAGGAAGGAAGGAAGGAAGGAAGAAAGAAAGAAAGAAAGAAAGAAAGAAAGAAAGAAAGAAAGAAAGAAAGAAAGAAAGAAAGAAAGGGTTTCTCCTTTCCAATAAGATGTATTCCAAGACAGGGCAGCTCAAGATATTTTGTCCTGTGCTAGGGTCAAGAAAGAGTCTCCCTGACCCATTCCACCACTGCATCAAAGGACAGCAGGCTAGTTTAGGGAGTGCCGGGCCGAAGAAACAGCACACACAGTTCTGTCCTCTAACACCTTGCTAACTGTCACTTCCTGCCTTCACAACCACCTACCCTTCCTAGTCACCTTTATCTACAAGGACTGAAATTCTGGAGGGTTGACAGAAAGAAGCAGGTGTATTTCATCTTTACTGCTTTGTTTTTGAAATCAGATTTAAGACACATGCAAGGGCATGTGTGTATCATAACAAGGTAATGCCATGTGTGAATCTTGTTTTTTGGCAGCAGGAAACTTGTAAGAACATGTAATAGTTGCATTAAGAACTATTTGCACTGACCTCTCCCTCGAGTCCTGTCAAAAAGCACTAAGCCGTGTTATCAGACCTGTCACTGGTTCCAGCCGGGTTTCCAGAATGATCTTTTTCAAAGGCTGCCAGCAACTCTTTTCTGCAATTCCACTGATGGACCAGAACTGGGACTAGAATATGGGTTCTGTGGACATTTTTAGCTTATTGCATTAATTCCTTGTCATCATTTGTGAATGCTGAATTTTGTTACTCTGGCTAGCTTACAAGTTTGTGCTCTGGGCTGCTTTTCTGGAATGCTGTTTATTGCCTGGAATGGGTTTTGATATGTAGATTCTGTGGAGGTTTAGGGCCATATTGCATCAAGCCCTTGGATTTATGTGTGACTGGTGAATTTGCTTGGTTTGATTAACTCAGAGGTGGTTTTCCAGAACCTTGTGTACTGGAAATAAGAAAGGTTAATAAAAGTATAATATTACATGGGCTTCCTTTCTTCAATATTCTTCTTATGTGCATCTAACACATCTCATTGTTTTTGGCATCAGCTTTATCCCTAAAAGGGCCATTCTGATCCATTTTTAATAATGTTTCAAATGTGGGTAATGATATTTGTAAGGCAATAATATTTTTCTTTATTCAAAAGAATAAGCACCATCTTAGCTTCTAAACTACTGGAGGAAGGACTATTGAAAAATAAACTGATACAGTGGACAGGGGAAGAGACTTCAGAAATATGAAGTACTGACAGCAGAGGTCTGGGACAGTGGGTTGGACCTTGGTCTCCAGTATGAGAACTATGTAGCTGTAAAAGCATCTATCTATACCAATCTGTTAAAAGTTAGAGGATTCACAGCAGTCTGATGCAGTCTGGTGACTTCCAGATGTGGTGCAGTATGTGCATGGCTGGTTGGGGATGATGGGAATTCTACTCCCAACAAATCTCAAGGGCATCAGGTTGAGGAAGGCTAGTGTTCTTGATTCTGATCCTGGTTTGTGGGAAAGAAGAAACCAGAGTTTGTCTGTTTGGATTAAAGTTCTCTGCAAGCAAGGACTGGAGGTCGGTAACTGGAGGAAGGAGGGGACCAAGAAGACAGACCGTGCCAGCTTGCGAGGCCTGTGCTTGTTCCTGAGTTGATGATCTGTGAAAGGAAACTTCACATTGTTCTTCTCCTCGCCACTGCCAAGCTGCTTTTGTTTGAGAGGAAAACATTGTTCCAATTCGCAGAAAAAAACTTTCCACATAAGATCTTTATAACATGCGTGCCTGTCCACCTACAACTGATTCTTTTAACCTGGGGAAAAGGCAGCTTGCACATGCTCAGAGAAGACAGAAGGGAATTTTTGAAAACAAAAGGCAGCTGTGTTACTTGGAGGTGGGAAGCTCCTTTGTGTGGCCACAAGGTGGAGTGTCCCTTGTCACGCTGGCAGCGCACGTAGGTAGGAGAAGGAGGGGAGGTAAGGTGTAGGACACTTGATCTCTCCCAGGTGAGGCAGCGGAGGCCTGCTTGCCTCTCTTCACTGCCTGCCTTTGTTCTCCAGCCCAGTCCATCTCCCTTGGCAACGTGATCCTATCTGCCTGCAAAACTGGAACATGGGCACTGGTTGCACTCAGTGATGACCTAGAAAGCAAGCAGTCTGCCGACGGTGTCTCTTCCTGTCCTCCACCTCCACCTCTGTTTTGCCCATCCCTCTGGCTTGTTCTAGCCGTGGCGACCGTGGTTTCAGGTAACCCTCCTCCGGGAACTGACCCGGGCCGGCCTCACAGAGACGTCATGCCTGGCTGACGATTACTTTAGAGGCGCCGCTGTTCAGAAGCGGACCTTATGGTGCCCTCCAGTTGTTTGGGACTACAGCATCTATCATACCTGACCATCAGCTGTGCTGGCTGGTGCTGATGGGAGTTGTGATCCAAAACAGCAGGAAGGCACCAGGTTGGGACAGGTTAAGCTAGAGTCTTGGATCAGGACAAGAGAGATCCAAGGTCAACCCTTGTCCCTTCACCATGAAATTCACAAATGACTTTGGGCCAGGTACTCTCTCTCAGCCTAACCTACCTCACAGGTTTGTTGCAAGGATAAGACAAAGGGATAACTAGAACCACTTGCTCCTTCCTGATATCCATGAAGGGGAAATCATCATACACACATTATTTGTAAATATTTTTATACTGCCCTTCAGGTATGGGCTCAGAGTGATTTACAAATAGAAGAGTAGGATATACAGTATATCACAGAAGTGAGTACACCCCTCACATTTTGTAAATATTTTATTATATCTTTTCATGTGACAACCCTGAAGAAATGACACTTCACTACAATGTAAAGTAGTGAGTATACAGCTTAACAGTGTAAATTTGCTGTCCCCTCAAAATAACAACACACAGCCATTAATGTCTAAACACTGAGTTATTGTTGAGTTATTTTGAGAGGACAGCGCATTTACACTGTTATACAAGCTGCATACCCACTACTTTACATTGTAGCAAAGTGTCATTTCTTTAGGGTTGTCACATGAAAAGATATAATAAAATATTTACAAAATGTGAGGGGTGTACTCACTTCTGTGATATACTGTAAATAAGTCTGTTTTTATAGCTGATGTTATAAGCTGACTCATAAAGAGAGGCAGAATATAAATAGTTGAGAAAACATGATGGACCACAAATATAGAAAAATGTCTCAGAGCATGTACAGAGCACCTTTCTCTCACCACTGAACAGACATAGCCAGATGCAGTACATATGGGGTCAAGACTTCCAGGGCAAAGGGGTGACCACAAACCCAATCAGAGGCAGGCACGTGGCCCCCAAACCTGTTTTCTGTGACAGTGCTTTCACCCCCAAGATGAACGTTCATCATACTTGAACAGGTGTGCAAAATGTTGTTCCTGAAGCACTGACTACACTGGCACACATAGCGCATGGAGGAAGTGTGATAGGCGATCCCGGTTAGAGGATATAATGGAGCAAGATTGATCCCTGGCGTGTTGGTTTTCAAGAAGAGCTACCCAGTGGGCTCCAAGAGAACGAGCTTATCTAGCTCGACAAGGCAGCACTGGTCATATCGGATCTTTTTTGACCTGTAGGCCTTTTTTGAGCCAGGCCTCTACGCCAGAACATGGAGTGGTGGTCTTGTTCTGCAACAGCTGGAGTAATTCACCAAGAGAGTACACAGGTCTAGGCAGCTGTGGCCCTCCAGATGTTTTGGTCTAAGATCCCTACAATTACTAACCACTGGATTTGGGGAGGGGGGTGCCATATTGCCTCCTCCCATAATTGCCTTCTCTGGTGTACCTCGAGAAGGCCCATGCCTTGGACAGCTGCCTGGGCTGGCCCAGCCCGCTGCGGCTTGGAAGTGGGCAGCCCTTCCTGCCCTGCTCTCTTGTTCTAGAAGAGAAGTGCCTGCTCTAGATCAGAAGGCAACACCTTTGCTAGACTAAGTGCTGTGTTAGAAGAATAGGCAATTTAAAAAAATCTTTATCTATTGTGGTTGCCACCTTATCGAGTCATTTCAGACTTGTGTGTGCTCAGTTCCCTTTTTATCTGATTTTGGCGACATGATTAGTTTTGATTTGGAGGCAAAAACATCTGATTAGATGTGCCTCACCTTTTAACTTGACTGCCCCAGGCTGGCATTATGAGATATACAACATCCTGTGGATGGGACTGTTTACTTGGTAAGCTGGTATAGTCCTGACTTCACGAGTATATTAACTTGGGGCCAAACTACGCTAGAGAAGGAACTCTCTCTCCCCAAATGGGAGACCAAACTTGCCACTTTGGGTGAATTTTAAGATGGGCAAATAGCACAGGAGAAAATCATTAAGCAAACGCCAACTCCCCTAGTGCTACAGACCAAACCCAGTCTCCCCACAACCTGGCACAATGGTGCTTAATGGAAGAATAAGAACATTCAGCTATTCAGTCATGAGCCTCTCGTGTCCTGCTTAGTTTGGCCCTAAGTATGGCCTGCATCTAGGGTAAGTGTAGTCGGGCCCCTGCCAAGGGGCCAATTGGCAAGAGCCCCCGTCAGCTGTTCCTTCTCTCCAATGCAGCCTGCTTGTTTGCCTGCCCCTGCTCTGGACTGGGCAAAAGCAGTGCTAAGAGGGAAGGGCAGAGATGCAGCATGTCACTGAGCAAGGATGGGAAAGAGAAGGAGAACTGCTGAGGTGGATTTTCAGAGCCTGCAACCCAGAAGGTCCATGGCTCAGATCTTTCTTCTGCCACAAACTCAGTAATTGGCTTCAGCCACAATTTCCCAACCTAGCTTCTCCCCCTTCCCACCCATATGGGGAAAATAATGTGAACCTCCCATGCAGGGTTATAGTAAAAGCAGTCAGGATTACTGGGGCAAAATATGTGTACAACCCTGGGAATCCTCCAAAGCTGGGATGGGCAGAAGGAGAGTCTAGGTCTATTGGGAGACATTTCGGGTTGTTTAAAGGAATCAGCAATGCTTTCTGACTCCAGTAACAACAAGTAAAAAGCCGTTCTCTTCCAAAAGTAGGTTGCTGAAATAGAATGCTTGGAAGAAAACCAGGAATGATTTTTGTGGGACAGGACTGGTGAATTGGGTTCTGGTACTGATCACAAATTCCTGGCCTCAGCATATAGACTGAGAGTCAACCTTTTCCTTAATTTTATGTAGGTTCCCCCAGACCTTCCAGTTTGTATATCCAGACCTTGGCTTCTTGTAAATAAGAAGGTAGACCCTGTAAGTCTAAAAGCTGCCCATTCCTGCACCAAAGGGATAGTCTTCCAATCTCTTTTGACTTTGGACTCACCTTTAATACCAATGTACAGCAATAAACTGTTTTTTGTGAATTTTGTATACTGTATACCCTCCAAAATATGTTTTATTCTATTTGTTCTTTAAAAAATTAAAAAAGGGATTTTTGCAGAGATGAAACCCATCCTGAGAGACCTATGGCGATCACCACCACATCCAGTTGGATTAGACTTCTAGCATGTTCTTTCCACATTATGTATTCCAATGCTCATTATCTTTGAGATGTATTATAGGAAGATATCTGTCTAACCAGGAATCACACCTTGGGATACAAACTAAAGTAATTCTTAAAGCCAGAATAGCCAGAATAATATCTACTGTATGTTAGCTTTCTGCATCCAAAGCAACAGAGAGTTTTGTGGCCCCATTAACACCAACAAATTTATTTTGGCATAAATTTTGTGGCACTTTGCATGGAGCAAAAGGCAGAATAAGAATATAATTGTGACTTTCTATAGTTTCTGAATTTTATTCCCTTCTTACCCTGCAGTGTTTATTTCCATAATCCATAAACCAGAAAAATGCTTTATGCACTTGATAAAATGAGCTCTAGTCAATTAAAGTTCATGCTATAATAAATGTTAATCATGAAAGTGTCACAAACTTGACCCCCTCCCCCCCAAACAAGCCATCATGGGACATGTGCTGGGTGCTGTTTGCACAATAGTTTGCCCCAGTGTCGCTGGCTATGTTGTCGGAACACATGCAGCATAGCTCTTTGGATGGGGAAATTACCCTCAGGTAATCCTGGGATTTTGAATTATTTGAGGGTTGTTTCTCTCAAGTTCAAATGACACGATAAAGTGCAGTGGAGCAGGTGCTTATGTGAATTGCACCCTGCCTGTATGGCAACTTGTTTAGCCCATGTTGATCATGTGAACCAGGTCTGTTCTTTTTGCAGCTGTGCCCACATTTGAACTCAGGTGCGCCGGTCCCAGTCCACCTGCTACAAAGAGCTGGCTCTGGAGTGCTCATTTTCCTATCGCTATTCACCTGCCCCACCCCTGCTAGCAGGAGCAGCTTTTGTGCAACGGGAAGGATGCTGGGTACGTGTGTGCACACCCACACGGTACTAGGCCCCCGTTCCATCCTCTTGCTCTTCCATTAAGTGCAAATACCATACAGGAGGCATTTCTGTAAGTGGCCGTCACGTTGGCCGGCTGTCTAAGAGATTCCACTGCTCCATGCCTCTCTGCTCGAGGAATTCAACCCTGGAACTCCCTGTATCTCTCCCTCGCTTTCTCCTGCTCTCCCACTCCCTCCCTTCCCCTCTCCACCCTGCCTTGTTTTTCTCGGCCTCTCCCTCTCCCTCTCCCCCTTCTCTGCCTTTCTCCTCTAGATCGGGCAGCTTCCCAACTAGCCAACAGAAAATAAAGAAATATTCAAACTCTCTCCTCAACACCACCACCCAGTCTGTGGTTACCATGGATCCCCCAATGTCCGTCTCGCCTTGGTGTCTCTGCCCCTCCCAGCCACCTGTTGGGGACTCATATAACCCGCCCCGACGGACGGGCTCCCACGGGATCCTTCTAGACAACAGCAGGTACCTGAGAAGGCGAACAATTCAATAACAAACAGCCTGTCGGAGCCCGGGAGAAGAGAAAGCGGGGATTTTTCCATCTCCCACAGTCAGCTTTCTGTAGGCCTTTCTCTGATGCTCTGATCGACACCTGTCTGCCCGGGGTCCATCCTGTCTCCAGCCAAGCTTATAAAGTGACACCTTCCAGACAGGAATCCCTGCTTGAACTCCATCCTAGTCTATTTCTTGGATGCTGTAGACTCCCATCTTCTGGGTGGACTTTTCGGTTTTTGCAGGTAACACAAGAACCTGTATTGCGCCCCCCATAAAGAGACTCGGTTCTTCAGAGGAGCTCCCAGAAGAATAATTTATCCTGGGCATCTCGCACAGCTGGGATATCCTGCCAAACTTTACCCTATGAACATCGGAGATATTCTTTGGCTCCTGTTGCGCCATCCCTCCATCCGCAGTGTGCCTGCTTTCGATTCTCGCCTGCAACCGCTTCCAGAAGGGAAAGCCAGTCTTGGGTGTTTCTGCCCATAAGGTGTGCTCCCTGCCCCTTCCAGAGGGAGGTGGAAGAACCTGAGACGCTCTGTGGGCGGCTGCCATGGCCTCTGCCGGGCTGGAGATCTTTGCCATGAGCCTGTGTATCATGGGCTGGAAGGGGGCCATCCTGGCGTGTGCCCTGCCTATGTGGAGGGTCTCGGCTTTCATTGGAAACAACATCGTCGTGGCGCAGATCATCTGGGAGGGGCTGTGGATGAACTGCATTGTGCAGAGCACCGGCCAGATGCAGTGCAAGGTCTACGACTCCATGCTGGCCCTGCCGCAGGACATCCAAGCCGCCCGGGCCCTCATGGTCGTCTCTGTGCTGCTGGCTGTCATAGCCCTCCTGGTGGGCATTGTGGGGGCCAAGTGCACGAACTGCGTGGAGGACGAAGGCGCCAAGGCCCGCATCGTCATCACCTCTGGCTCCCTCTTCATCATCTCGGGAATCCTCGCCCTCATTCCCATCTGCTGGACGGCCAACTCCATCATCCGCGACTTTTACAACCCGATGGTGATTGAGCCCCTCAAGAGGGAGTTAGGGGCCGCTCTCTACGTTGGCTGGGCGGCCTCTGCCTTGCTGCTCCTTGGGGGGTCACTCCTGTGCTGCTCCTGCCCCCCGCGTGAGGACCGCTACCCTGCCCGCATTGGGTACTCCGTTCCAGCCCGGTCCAGTGCGCCCCCAGGCAGTGCGCTCGACAAACGGGACTACGTCTAAGACAGTGGCCGTGCCGCTGGGTGGACTTGCCAGTAGTTGCCAGGCCCAAGCCCAGACAGATGTCATTGGCCCAAAGACTTTCCACGGTTGAAATAATGGGGCAATGCCAACCCGTCGGGGTCGAGCTGTGCTATCTGGCAGTCCTGGAATGTGTGAGTGTATCTGCATGTGAGCCAGTGCATGTGTGAGGCTGCATACAAGGGGCAGTTTGGGAGAACATGAACAAATAAAGGGGCACGTGAGAGAATGAACAAATAGTTATGAAAGAGGCGAGTGCAGTGGCAAACACAACTGGAATGCAGCAATCGAAGTGAGGAGGCTGAGAAACAAGAAGAGAAAAGCAGGCTAAGTAGATGACGAGTTAATGGCTAAGCGAGCCACTGCGTGTGCAAAATAGCCGGACAGATGAACGAGCGCAGATGGAGATTTATGAACAAAAGCAAGAATGGACCAGGGGGGCAGGCAGGTTCCGTATGGGAGAAAACAGGAAACTAACATTAAGATCTGGCTGATGTATTAACAGTTCTGCTCTAGAATCAAATTGATGTGAGGAGTTTGGTTGTGGCTAGAATGAAAGGCAGGGAGGAGAAATGGAGAGCAGCAGAACAAGGGAATTATTATAAAAATGAAGGAACAGGTACTTTTCTGACTGAAAGGATGAGGGGATGAAAGAGTGGTGTGTGTGTGCGTGTGTGCACACATGCGTGTCAAAGGAATTAATTCAAGAAGAAAGGGACTGAACAAGCAAACTCAGCCAAAACTTGGGGGATGAATGCATTTTGAGGAAGGTGCACATTTGAACTTAGCCACAAGGCCGGTGGGGGGATGTAGCAGGGGATGGGGGAGACATGGCAGGAGACCCTGACCCTGTTTTGCTTTCAACGGGCACTGTGTGTTTGCTGGTTAATAATTTGTCAAGGTTTTGGTTATTCCCAAGGGCCTGGACAAACATAAGGGGCTGTTGTTCTCCGGGATTGCTCTTTACCCATCTACTCTTAAACAGTGCTCAAAGGCAACCCGTCCCCTCACCCACCCAAAGGCCTCACTGCCCTCCTAAAGTTGTGAATGGAAGAGCTCAGTGTTCTAGCTCCTGGTCCCCTCTGGTTTTGGGGTGCAGGTGTGGTGGGAAGTGCTGCAGATTCTCCTTCCCTCCCCCACTTTTTTCTTCAGAATATCCAGAGGCAATTTCTGTTCCCTTGGGCAAGAAGGCATGGCAGGGGATCTTTCCTGCAATTTAGAACTCTTGTGGTGTTACTGGCAACTGTATTATTTGGATAAAGAAGAGAAATGTTTGTAACCTCGATGTCTCAGCCTTCTTTTTTGGGATGGGGAGAAGGGACTTTTGAAGGAGAGGATGGCTATTTTATTTTATTTTATTTTATATTTATTAAAAGCTTTTCTATCCCGTCCCCTACAAATGTCTCGGGACGGCTTACAATAAATAAGTAGAATAAAACAAACCGCACAGCATCCGACCATTAATATACTAAAACCCCAATTAAAATCAATTAAACATTAAAATAGCAGGAAAATAAAAAGGGGGTTGCCCGATGCAGTAAAGAATATAATGTTGGCGCCAGGCAAACCTCTCTGCTAACGATCAAAAGTTGACAGAGGGTGCAGGACCAAGGTGTGTGGGGTAGGGTTGAGGGGTGATGTTAAATGTCCAACTATTCCTAACAAGACTGATGCTGGGGGCACCGAGATTGTTGGATATCACACAGGCCTGCAAAAAAGCCCTTGCTTTTTAATCCCACTTCTGTAGACTTGTTCTAATTTTTCAGGAAAGGCACCTTGCATTAGCTCAGGAGCACTCTAGTGCCTTGTACATTCTAAAGAGGGTCAGCAGCTGAGCCCCAGCGTGGCCTGAGATTTGAACAAAGCACTAAGCATTCAGGAAAGCATGTGTGTAAGCGCATTAGAAAGCAAGTGGATCATTGGCCTAGAACAACAACAGAGGTGTTGGGGCTCACAACTGCCTTGCTGCTGTTTCTTTTTTGAGTCCGAAGCTCTGCTCCTAATCCTGGATCCGTTGGAACAGGCTGGCAGTTACTCAGTGATGTGTGAAAGGCACTCCAGGCATGCTCAGAGGCAGCCTTCTTTTCAGCCAGGCTGCAGGTAGAAAAGAAAGGGAGAAACTGCTCTTAGATCTTGCATGATTTTAGGGGACTTGCTCACATTAAGTATCCTGGTGAGAAGGCCAAGACTGTTCTGGGATGGCAAAATGTGCCACAAGGGTTTCCAGACAGGCTTCGTAGGAATGCATAGAAAATGCACCCTTGGGATGGGTGTGTAGGAAGAACAGTATGGAGTGTTAGAGCAAGGGCAGCGTGTGTAAGTGGAATGGGTACAACCAGCAAACAATCTTGTGGCACTTCAAAGCCTAAACAAATAAGCACATGCCATGAGCTGTAATGGACCAGAAACTGAGCACTGGGGAACAAAAAGGGAAGCAGGAATGTAGCAGTTGTAAGAACTCAAGCTTGCCATCTATCTATCTATCTATCTATCTATCTATCTATCTATCTATCTATCTATTAAAACACATCTACAAAGCTTCTGTGGGCAGTTCACAAGGGTTAAAGCTGCATATGGGACACTTTACATTTTCAAACTCTAGAATGCAGTAGATGCATTCTGAAGCAAAGTAAGCATCAATGCAAAGGTTTAAGATATGGTTGCATATTTAAAACAACAGAAACTGAAGATACAATGCTATGCAAATTTAGGCAGAAAATAGACCAGCAACTCTATGTAGGCATTGAAGCCACAGTGGCTTCATGTGTTGTCTGAACCTGGAATAGTTTTGTCAGGATGGAATATGTTTGGCTTCTAAGCTGTGGCTTGTTGTAGGGTTTGCTAGCCCCGTAATGGCTTGCCTGGTCATCTGAACCGAGACATCACAATCCACCAGGAGGAAAGTGATCCACTTGGCAAGAGTAGCAAAATCTTAGCAAACTCCTTGGATGCGTTGCCAAGCAACTCTGTGGATGTGACACAGTCTACACAGTGCCCACCTGACATTTAGGGCAGCTGTCATGGCTTCCTTGCCGAGGGGCATATGCTCCCTCCAGCCCTGCTTGGGGCTTGTGGAGGTGCCTTGAACATCAACAGGACTTGAGGGACTGGCGCACGGCAGGCGCCAGCAGCACCGCCCCAAGCTCCTCCTGACGCCAGGAGAGCGAGCTCATTCGCACCCGAGCCTGCTCTGTTGGCACTGGCTCCTCACCAACCGGATGTGGAGGCGCTTCTGCGTGTGCTCACTGGGCATGCAAGAGCAGCACAAAGCACGAACAGCCGCCCTGCCGCTCTTGCCAGCCGGAGCGAAGGCAGCCTCCTGCTGCTTGTCATTGCCATGGGGGTCGGGGTGCAGAGGGGAGCATGTTTGCTTGGCCTCTGCTAGAGCTTGGATCCAGCCGGAAGGTTGCTTGCCTGTTGCTTTGAGCCACTGTGGCCAGCCCCTTGGGCAACGTGCAGTGGCAAGGCTACCTGTGAGCAGGCCGAAGCACTCGGCACCCCCCTGTCCCCGGCCTTTCCTGCACTGTTGCAAAGTGCTCCTGGGGAATGTGGGGAGCGCTGGATCTTCCCTGGTGTCCTCTGCGATGGGCAGGTGGGGTGGACCAAGCAGGGTGGTGGCGGCGGCGACAGCGGCTGTGCAGCCCCAGTGTGCCTGATCATGTGTTGGGCACATTGCCAGATCTGTGGCAAACAAGCCACTTGGCACGGCTTGTCCTCTGGTGTGGCTTGTGTTGTTCAAACCCACCTAAGGAGAGGGGCTGGTGTGTTAGGAAATGTGAGTGGCCGCGCAGGGAGGGTCCCTTTATACTCTGAGCCAGACCCACGGGCATGCTGGCTGAGAAAGACAGGAGTTGCGGGTCAGCACACCCAGAAGGCACCTGGAGGCAGTCGGCTCAGCTGTGGAGGTGCCCCGAACCTGTGGAGGTGCCGCGGGCCTTAGCACAGCAATTAGGGCTAAAGCGTGCCTCTCGCCACTCACTGCATGCAGAGCAGCACTCTCTTTGATCCCCCACTCCGAGTTACCAAAAGGGAAGAAGACTTTTGGGGGTAGCTTGCAAATTGCACAAGATTCTTCAGCATCCCTTCGGAGAATTCCAGACATTGCCCTGAATTGAGGAGAAAGGAGGGTGAAGACTCTGGTCTCATTCTACTCACACCCCAGCACTACCCAGTGCAGAGGAAACCCATCCAGAATAAAACTGTGTAATGAGATAAGTTTAAATCCAGTATCTGAAATTAAGTGTTTATGAAACAGCATTGGGTATTTTCACTGTACATTCTCTGTAGGGCAGTTTTGTGGGACCTACTTTGTTTGTGATTGGAACCCCAAGTTCTGCCAGCAGGAACCTTCTGCGAAAGACATGTATGTAGACACCTAGAAGAAATTTTGAGCCCAGGGATGAATGTCGGTCATAGATTTTCCATGTGTAAATTCACTCCAAGTTACCCCAAGTATAGTTTAGTGTAGAAACTTTTCTTCAAATCAAGGATGCATCCAAGCAAAGCTTTTATTGTTTCATCACCCTGAGCGCATTCATGAAGTTTATGGCAAATTTGGATGACAGCATCTTCCACTTTTAACACTTCATTCTATCCATTACCACAGAAAATCTGTTAAGAAAGGAGGGAATAATTGCAGGATGTCTTCTGATTGTCAGCACTTGGACCCCTCCATCTGGAAGTACCTACAAATTTATTTTGAGATGAGAGATTATCCTTTGAAAGCACAGGAGGTGCGAATCCCTTAGATGTTCTTAATGAAGGGGGATCATTTAATTTGTCTGTTGGGGTGTGTGGACTCAACAGTAATTAAGCCATTTGAAGAACTTAAACCGAACAGCAAAAAAGGTGACCATTAGTTTCCCACACGCTGTAAAATTCCAGTGGTGAAATAAGAATTAAAAATTATTGTGCTAAACAAGCAGGAAATGTTAGAGTCGTACTGCCCCCTGTGCTGAAGCATTTAAAATCGCCCAGTAACACCAGGAGGGGAGGAGATGCTTAGCTGTTTTTAGCAGGCAGAGCGGTATGAACCTGTTTTAGGAGTTCAGTTGTTAACATTTGGTTTTAAAATTCCAGTGAAATGTTACAATATTTTTACGTTACTTATTTGATATCACATTTTCTTGTATTTTGTCAGTTGTTGTAGACTGCCCTGGGAGCTTTGGCTGTTGAGCAGAAAGAAATTCAAAACAATAGTGCAAGAAATAAGCATTTGGTGACAAGCATCAGTGAGGGAGTTCCCCTTTTCTGCCAATCCCCTTTTCACACACACACAGAGAGAGAGAGAGAGAGAGAGAGAGAGAGAGAGAGAGAGAGGAGAGAGAAGAAGAGAGAGAGAGAGAAGAAGAAGAAGAAGAAGAAGAAGAAGAAGAAGAAGAAGAAGAAGAAGAAGAAGAAGAAGAAGAAGAATTTACTTTTGAGGAAATGGAGCTGCAGCCTATTCTTGGCAATGTGGAGAACAGCCCACTCAGCGGTCTTCTGTCTCCAACAAGCATACAGGAGTGTGAACTTACAGTATTCCTCCCCCGTCCCCCTCCAGGTTTCTTGGATGTGGGCCCAGCGGTTGACCCCTGTAGAGCGAGATCCCTGCCTGGTTTCTTGGAGGGGTACCAGTACATTCCAGTGCCAGGCTGAGCCTTCCACAGCCAGAAGCCGGGCCCCTGGCATGAGATAAAGTCTCCACCGGCAAGATTGGCATGAGGTGGGCTGGAGAGCAGGGGCTGGAACAGGGCCCTGGGAGTAGCAGGATGGACAGCTCTCTGCAATGAGGCAGCGGGGAAAAGCTGTCGAGAGCTGTGCACCCATCCTCCAGACCCGATGCCGTCTTGCATCCCTGTACCCCAACACCAAGTTCTGTCTTAGTGCCCGTAATTTTCTGCTACGCTAAGGACCGCAAAATAATAGCTGCAGAAAATGCCCCCTCCTCCCAAAACTAAGAAGATGAATGCCTGTGGCTATGTAGACAAGGTGGGTCCATGGAGGAAGAAGAGGGAGGCATTAAGATGTTCCAAGGAACCCAGTAGTGGGCAGGAAGACAAAAATCTTTCAAAACAAAGCCTGCATGATACTCCCCAAACTTTTACTGAGCAGGCTTAGTGGGCAGAGCCCTGACTGCTGCAGGGGGGGGGGGGTGGAATGGAGTATGCTGGAAGAGGGCATGGCTGGCTGGCTGGCTGGCTGGCTGGCATGCCCAACAAGAGCACTTGATGGCCACAGCTCCACATTCTGTTGTGGGTCCATGCATGTGTGTTGTGTCTGTAATAAAACTCTCTCCCCGAATCCTGTTCCTGCGCTATTTCAGTATTCGCCCTTTCTTAGCTTTGCTCTTTCCAGCCACCCCCAACATGTCTCCCACCCCACCGTGGTGCCCTGAAGCTGTCGTGTGCTGAAGACCCTGCTTGGGTGAGTGGTCTGAACACCTCCGACCTGCATATATTGAGACAGAGACTGGAGTTTTGTGAGGAGGAAGTTTTGCCCCGAGCTATGGATTCCTGTGACCTTGATGCAGGTTCTGCTATTGACTTGCATCCTTGCTTGGGGCAACACAGTCACTCACCTTCCTTTCCTACCTCCCAGCTAGAATTGCTCCCGAGCCAGCTATAATCGGCAAGGTAATCTCTGTCAGAAATGTGCACTGGATAAGATGCTTTGGACAAGTTCTGACGTGCTTCAGTGGCGAAACTCGTCCTAGAAGATGTTAAAGGCATCTTTGAACATGTACCAAGTTCTTTCTTCTCATCATTACCAACCCTTTCATTTTCAGCAATGTTTTCTTCTTCAGAGGGATGCTAGCTCCTTGGGGAATCCAAAGGTGATAGTCCGCAAATAAACAAATAAAAATAAAGTAAAATAAAAATGCTCCATTCCTTCCTATGAAGTCACCATAAGCCATGATCCTCAAATGGAACATCCACATTCAGAGGTATGCTACCTCAGAGAACCCTATCTTGTGGGACAGCAACAGAAGGGCTGTAGTCTCCAAGTCGTTTGTGGATTTCCCAGAAAGCCAGCAGGGTTCAGGCTGGTTGACACCTGTTATCTCTTTTCAAATCTCTCCTCCTTTCCTGTAAAGAATCTTGTTTCATGCTTCAGTAGTGCTTAGCTACAGATGAGTAGGGGAAAAGGAAAGCGGTGGAACCTGAATATTTGACACCTGACAAAATAGAGTGCTCCTCTGGTTAGGTCTTAGGATGAAGGCTAGTAACTGAAAACAAGGACCTTAAGAAATCAAGTTCCTAGACCTCAGTACTGAAAAATCATTTGTTTGTTTAAGGCTTTCCTATACCGTCAATTATTCAAAAGAATCTCAAGACAGTTTACAGAAGTTAAAGATGTTACTGTATAAACTGTATACAACACTTGGCTTCTTTTAAGATGTTTGAATGGTGACTTAGTGTCCTACAAAATTCCACCCTCGAAAGAGCTTAATTATTTAGCTTATACGTGTGAGCTTAGATGAAGCCCACGTCTTAATGTGCCATGTGTTCATTTGCGGCCTGTAGGACTTTTTGCTTCCATTGAACTGGGAGTCATTTTCGTTCCCCATTTGCTATTTCTGCTAGAAATCTTCATTTGCAGTCAGTCCTGCCACACCACTGCACTTTGGATAAACATTGTCATTGCTTTCATTTGTTACATCTCCCATCTCTGGGTACTGTCCAATTCTCTTGTGACTTAAAACCAGTTTGCTTTAAGGAATCATGCTTCCTACATTACAGGATCTCAGAAACAAATGGTTTCTGCATTTAATCACCCCATCTTCTGGGCACATTTCCTTTTCAGAACTTCCAAAATAGCTATAGCATGGAGAGAGTTGTGTTAAGTGTAGATCCAAACACCCTCCAGAGGCTTCAGCTGAAGCTAAAGGTCCTTCAGGCCACAAGAGAGCTTATGGGATATTGGGGAGTAGGTGTCTCTCTCCATCTAAACATACACGTATAAGCCAACCATTTCTAAAACTCCATGGCGGGGAATGTGTGTGTAATTCTACAAAACAGTGAAGTCGCCATTCAAGATAGTCTGGGAAGCACTGCAGAGCATCTTGGACCTTGATTTCTTCAGGCACTTCCATTGAGCCAAGCTTTGGCCCTCATTTGCCGCCACTGTCCTCAGCCTTGGGACTTGTCTGAGGTAAAATTCCCTCCATCTGTTTTTCTTCATGCCTAAGCACTGGGACATGCTGGTTGGTGCTGGGGAAGCAGGTACAGCTAGCTATACCCTAGGCCAAAGCCCAATCCCAATCCTTGCTCAGCCTTGAAGCTCATAGTTCCTTCCAAACTTTCTCCGGGTATGACTAATTCTCAGGTGTGCTGGGGTGTACCCGCTCTGCAGGCATGAGATATGGGAAGCTGTTGCAGACAGACAACCCCTCCAAGACCACCCCTGAGCAACAACAAACAATGCCAACCACACCTGGCCTTGGTACGAACACTGTGGCCAACACCAATCAGTCCAGCATCCTTCCCTGGATTTTTAAAAATTTCTTTTTATGGTCAGGGAATGGTTGGCCCGGCATGCACCTGGTTACAGCATCTCATTCAATTGTGTTTACCACCAAGGCAGGAGAAAAAGTACCCCACTTTATTCCTGGAATCATGAGAGTGTAAGGACTTAAAGGACAATAAAATGTAAAACTGCATGTGTTCAGAGTATTTTATTTTAAAATCGGTTTTAAATCAAGATTTGAGGATACCCCCCACCCCCTGCTTTTGCTCTACCTGTATCAGGAGTAGAAAAGCAAGAGTTAAAGCATGGCATGGCAGGTGGGGTGAGAGAAGTTACTTTCATCACTGAAATAGCCTAGATGGCAAAGACCACTCAAGTCCACCCACATCACCTGGCTGCATCACGGACCATCGAATGTCACCATTGACCATGTGGCCTCTCTCAGCTGCTGCCCCACTTCCAGTAACAAAAACAAGACCAATTACTATATACAAAAGCCTGTAATCTTTATTCAGGTCATACTAAAAAAAGGAAGGGAAATAACTGGCATCCAGTATGAAATGCATGCAAGGTCAACTGGGACAAGTTAGCAAAATTGAAATAAAGAGTCTAAAAAGCCACATTCCCCTTTGTTCACAAAACAGAGTTGTACAGCCTTATCACAGCTTGAATGACTTCAGGTTCAGAGTGCCCCGGCCCCCTCACCCCTCATCCCAATGGAGCACCTGTCCAACAGGACTTGATCTTCAGGGCAGGGCAAGTATCAGTCCCTCGTTGGGCCTTCCAGGTTGAGAATCCAGGAAGGACAAGATTGTGACACACAACTAGCATAAACTGCTTGAGAAGAGGACGTCTGAGATCCGGTACCATATCTACCTACATAGATGACCCTGATCACAAGTCAAAGGTTTCTCCAAAAGAAGAGTTCCAACTTCTGTGGGGAATGACCTCTATACAAGTTACAGTGAGGGGGAAATACTGATGGTCCAAAACCTTTGCAAGTCCTGGGACAGGAGGATGTTCTGCTCTGAAGGGGGGCATTGGTGGCATGGTGTCCCGGAAGGGAGGCAACCCTGCTCCCCCAGGGGGACTCAACAGCAGTGAGCGTTCAGGACGACACTTTCGCTCCTGGCGTGGCTGCCCTACACGTAGTTCTTGCTGGGGTAATCGCTGCGGGGTTGTGAGACCGCGGCTGTGTATCGGGCACTGTAGTTGTTGCTCTCCTTCTTGGGGCAGTTGCAGCACAGCAGTGCCCCTCCAAGGATCAGCAGGGCTGCAGCTGCCCAGCCGAGGTAGAGGGCCCCTCCCAGCTCTCTCTTCTGAGCTTCAACCACCAGTGGGCTGTAGAATTCGCGGATGATGGTGTTGGCTGACCAGCAGACGGGGATGAGGCAAAGGACTCCCGCGACCACAAAGGTGGCGCCAGCGACTATGATGATCTTGGCCTTGACGTCTTCATCCTCCACACAGTTGGTGCACTTGGCGCCCACAATGCCGGTCATCAGGGCCAGGAGAGCGAGAAG
This sequence comes from Varanus salvator macromaculatus, assembly GCA_023646645.1. NCBI lineage: Eukaryota > Metazoa > Chordata > Lepidosauria > Squamata > Varanidae > Varanus > Varanus salvator. Next base: position 6,691,829 of record JAIXND010000781.1, read on the forward strand.
CACCGAGATGACCATGAGAGCCCGGGCCGTTTGTATATCCTGGGGCAGGGCCAGCATGGAGTCGTAGACCTTGCACTGCATCTGGCCGGTGCTCTGCACCACGCAGCTCATCCACAGCCCCTCCCAGGTGATTTGGGCAGTCACGATATTGGTGCCAATGAAGGCCGTGACCTTCCACATGGGCAGGGCACAGGTGATGATGGCTCCAATCCAGCCCAACACGGAGAGGGCCATGCCCATGATCTGGAAACCAGCAGAGGTCATGACTGAATGTAGGCAAACCTGGACAGAGAGACAGTAGGAGATGTTATAGATTATTGTACTTATTTGATGCATTATAAAGAAATGTTGCGCTTAATAGTTCATTGCCAGAGATACTATTTTCAATATGTCTACACCTTCCAAATGGCTTGAAGTGCTTGATCCTTCATAATCTTGGAAGCTGAGCAAGGTCAGGCCTGGTTAGAGTCTGGATGGGTGACTTGAATGAATGTGTGATCCCTTGATTATTGTTGTAAACTGCCCTTCTGATACAGGTAGTATAATCATCCCTGTCGTCGTCATCATCATATACTATTTTCACACCTTGGTATCAGTGCAAGGAAGGAAGCCTATCTTACATTTGTAATCATCCAGTGAGTTAGAATGACTGCCTACAAGTTTCTGCATGCAATACCAAACTTAGGGCAAGGGTGGGAACCCTCTTTCAGGCCAAGGGTTGAGTTCAGTTTAGGAAATGCTCTTGGGGGTGCATTCCACTGGTGGTGATGGGGAGGCAAAGGGGGCGGGGCTCATGGCAAAAAGGCATTGAGCAAAACCAGCCAAAACACCTGCATGTTTTAGCTTTAAGTTCCTGTCAATACCGAAGCCTTAGGCAAGGCATTGCAACCTTTCAGAATAGAGCGGAAATGCACAGAAATTGGGAAACCACAAAAATATTCAGTGGATGAGGGAAAGAGGACGTGGCCATCTGGGGAAACTCCATGGGGCAGATTTAGAGGCCAGGATAGTGGTTTTTCTACCCTGAATTAAGGAAGGAATGACTGTTGCCCCCCAAATATGCTGAAGATCACAAGTTTAGCTAGTTTATAAGGATTACACCAGCTTCTCCCAACCTTGGGCCCCAGATGTTATCTGAATACAACTCCTATCATTTTAGGTCAGCTTGGCTAAAGGTTGATGACAGGAGTGGTAATCAGACATCTTTGTGGGCCCCATGTATGGGAAATCACTGGATCAGAGTGATGCACAGAAAACAGCTTCATCAAACAGGAGATGGCTGCTGCATTCAACCCTGCTTGTCAGCTCTTGAGAAGGGCCTCATTGGCCATAGTTACCAACAGGGGCGGTGGCGGGTGGAATCTTGGCCCGATCCAGCAAAACTCCAATGTGGAGCAAACCCCGGACTCATACTGAACAGCACAAGAACAGCCTTAGGAGACATCTGATCTTGAGACTTTGAAAAAACCCATAAACAAAGGGAGCTCGCTAGCTGTCCATGAACTCTCTTGCCAAGCCGGTTTTCCCTTGTCACTCTGGGGATTAGTTCTTGCAGTTATACAGTCTGGTTTTTCCAGCAAACTGGGAGTCTGCAACTTGTTCCGTTACCCCCCCCCCCATCTTTGGGGTTAAATATTAGGGGAAAAGCCCTTCTGGCAATTGTAGCTTGGAACAAGGTTTTCTTTTCCAAGCTCCAATTCATGGAGCCTTCTTATGAGGAGGAGGAGTTTCAATCCCCAGCCTAGGCAACCAGCTCCGAGCCCAGCCAACTCTTGTTAAAAGCTGCCTAGGTGGGAGATGCTCATTAGGCACAGGAAGTCAAACCAGGCTGCATTTTCTATGCTGACTTTGAAAACTGACAGGAGCCTTTGTCCATATTGGTACTGACAGCTGTATTCCTGTAATATGCACTTGGGAGAGGAAGTGTAGGTCAAATTTGCTCTCTCCAATTCATATCCAATCCATATCTAAGACCTGGCAAAAGCTCCAGCCAGTCAGTTATTGTACTCCAGTTCATTCCCAGACCTGTGCTATGTTGCCTGGAAGGGTGGGAGTTGCAATCCAACACATCTGGAGGGCACCAGACTAACAAAACCACTGTTGGTCCACGTGGACCAAGCTTGTTCTGGTATAACGCAGCTGCCAAGAGGAGGGAATTAATAGCAAGATCATCAACAGCAACACTTCAGGCTGGTTCACAAGCTGCACAAAGCCATTGCTGGGCATGACGTGATCTATGCCACGTGCACAAATTCCACAAGCTGACTTCTTCTTTGCCATGTTCAGTTTGCCAGTCTATCTGCACTGATCAAGGCAGCTTTGTGCTTGTCCCCGTCAATCAAGATGGCAAGTCAGTGTCTGAATCTGATCCAGAATCCTGGTTTAGAGGAACTTGATCAAACCAGAGCTGGCCAGTTTCAGCAGCAACTACAAACGTCTCGGAAGAGGATGTTCATGGAAGGAGGCAGAACAGAGGATTGCATGGACTGGCATTACATCATCCTGAGCCTGGAGTTAGGGGAGGACTTTATAAAGTTCAAACAACTTTCTTTCTTGGCAGGAAATCCCAAACAGTGTACTAGAAGAAACCGAAAGCTCCTGAACATGTCAAGATCATAATGTAGCACTTTGCACATGAGTCATGGTTCAGGACTAGTCTATTTCTTGGAGGCCAACCCAGATCGGCCACTCAAGAGACACTGGTGAATGTATGTGTGGTTTCCACTTGGTTAAGCACTTTGCTGAGCCAAGGAAGGAAGAATCTCTGGATTCAGTTCCCAATCTGATTATGCAGCTCACTGGACACCCTTAGTTTAAGCTCAGAGAGCGGCTGCATTGGATGCATGCACTAAACTAACATATGCAAGCCATTTGCACCTGCTTGCTGTTCCCGCTAGGAGTTCAACAAATCAGAAATGGAAAATAGCAGTAGCACCTGACAATATATTATATATGCACCCTGATTTTTTGGGCCCCTCTAGGTCAGCTGTTCTAACTCAGTGCCCTCAGATGTGTTGGGCAACCACTCCCATCACCCCTAGATCAACACATCCACACATCTGGAGAACACCAGGTTGGTAAGGCTGATCCAGGCTCAAGAACAACCGGAACTGTTGGAATGGACTTGCATTTTTGCAAGAAAACGGTCCCACTCTATTTTCATGCCCAAAGCAGACCTGGGATTGAACCCTGCCAGAGCCTCCAGTTTCTGAAGCTGGGGCTTAAGGTCACCTGTTTAGGATGAGTTGTTCCCAAGAGGACAGAACTGGTCTTTTCTCTGTGATATGATGCTCCCACCTGACTCAGTGGCAGCAGGAGTCAACCTAGGTGAGTAGGCGATACTCAGGTCTGATTCAGACACAAGACCAAGTGCCTGACTCATCAGGTCATGCAACTTCTCTACAATCAGCTCTAGCCGAAACAAAGCCAACCAATGGATAGTTATTTTCTTCTTCCTCATGGCTGAGCCAGGCGGAAGGTCGCCCTCTCTCTTCTCATCAGGGACTGAGAATAGCAGCAATTGCACAACTGGCTGCTCTTCCCCCCTAGATCTGCTTCTAGCAGGTTAAGAGATACCTGCCCCATGAGCAACCTGGCGAATTGCATCCTCCTCCTGCCCCCAGCACTGCAAGGTGGACACAGGGAGTCTGTTGCCACTGGCGCTTGGTGACATTAAGCAAAGGAAAAAACACGGTATTGAGCAATACACTGCACAGCTGTTAGGCAAAGGATACATAGCACTTGCCCTACTGCCCTGGCTCATGTGTTTCACCCTTTTCACCGGGATGGGAACATAGTTTCTGCTTTTGTCAAGCCATTTGGGTTTCAGCCCACCTCTGCCCTAAGAGGCCAGTCAGGTCATGCCACAACAAGCTGCTGAAACCAAGGCGGGGGGCGGGGGGCAGGGATCTGGTGTGGGAGAGGAGCAGAAATGGACCTGCGTGTTGCTCCAAGTCTCCACTTGCTGAGTCCCAGTTTTGCAAGTCCAGCGTTCTGCCCAGCTCTGTGCCAGATAACGTACAGTGCAGAGTCGAGACTAGAGAAAGAGCACAGGCACTGTAAACATTCCTACCAGTTCAAGAGCCGTCCCCCGGATGCCAGAGACACCACCTGGGAGTGGACTGTACAGGAGCATGAATGACAGCCTGCCCTCAATTAGCATGGTAGTCAAGATATTCTGAACGGCAGCTCCCTGCATTCCTGACCATTAGCCATTCACTTGTGGAACTGTGGTCCAGAACATCTGGAGGGCACCAAGTTGGGGGAAGGCAGTTCTAGGGCATTGCTTGGCTGTGCAACTGGCAGAGCAGAGCTCTGACCCCAGGTAGGCTGTGCCTTTATTTTCCTTAACCTTGGCCCATGGACCTTGTCCAACCCTCCTGCCCGAGATTTTCTGGATGGCCACACCTCTTTCCTCAAGCCACATCATGTTTCCACTGAACTCCCATAGTTTGGTGGTTTTTCCTGTCTTTGGTGCAGTTTGCTCCTCATTGTAAAAAGGTTACAATACCTCTCCTAAAGCTTTCTTATTGGCAGTCAGAGATTTAATTAAAACAAAACTCTACCAGCTGCTAGATTTCTGAAACAAAACTGGGGTGTAGACAGCTTGTCTGGGGTTACAGCACTTCTCCCCTCCGGTTGCTCCCACCTTCTCAACTCTGGCAAGGTTGCAGCCTGTGTACCAATTTGGAAAAAAACGGGCTTCTAACAAGCACAACCAGGGCACCTCAGAAGTCCAACTTAACAGCGATTTCATCACTATCAACAGTATTGCAACAGCCCTCTGATACTAAAACAACTTCAGCCAAGCATCTCTGACTCTGAACGTTTGTGTGTGGGCAACCATGAACCCTCATCTCCAGATGCATCAGGAAAACAGCCCTCTGCTGTAGATTGATTGATTGATTGATTGATTGATTCCTTCCTTCCTTCCTTCCTTCCTTCCTTCCTTCCTTCCTGCAAATGGCATGTATCTAGACCACATAGTACAGAAGTGCCTAAAATGTAAGCCATCAGAATGCCCAGTGTTTTAATTTTGCTCTAGACTTTGCCACAAAGCAAGGTTCTGAATTTAGACCAATGACATTTGCTGCAGGGAGGGCACAGAAAAGTCATTACAAGCACTTCATGCCATGCATAGTATACTCTTCACATGCTCACAGTCAGAACTCAGGCTTCAGCTACTGAACAACTCAGTCTGAGAAACCTGCCCAGCACAAACTAGATCTGTATCACTGCTGCAAGCAAGTGACTTTAAATCCTGAGAAATATAAAGTAAAACCTATAGCAACTGCAAAGGTAATCCTTATAGGTGTCTCTACCACAAGAATAACAGCACTAGTCACTGGAGAGGAGAAAGGAAGCTGAAAAAATGGGAAATAGTCTCATCCCATCATTGTTGCTAGTCAGTTCAGTCACATAATTCCTGCAGTTTACCCACCGGGGTGGGGTGTAGATTCCTGATAACTTAAGCCTGAACAAGCATGAGGCATCCTTGAACACTGGAATGGTAGATTAACAAAATCCACCAGCAGCCTCAAATGGCAATTGTTTGTAGCCGTTTGTTAAACATAAATTCTGGGCTTCGTGTTTTTTTGCCCAGGTAGGTTCAGAACTCCAGCTCAGCTTCTACATCAAACAAAGTGCAGGCTTACTTGGAAGGGAAGCCTTCAGGTCATCCCTAACCTTGGGAAAGGGGAAGCAGGTGATGGGATAGGCCAGGCTTATCACCCCATGATGCATTTTTTGACATCTGAGCCTTGCCAGTGGAATCCACTGACTTCCAAGAGGTGAGTTGCCATCCTCAAAGGGCCATGCCCTGAACCAAGTTTACCATGCCAGCACTGCCGCCATTTTAAGATTTTTCTCAGAGAGGGAGAAGGGATAAGAGGTAAGGATGAAGGCAGACATAATGTGAGGAGTTGAAAATGAGCCAATCGGATTGTTGGGAGTCATTTCTAAGTAGAGACGGTTGAATACTCATCGGGTAGTTATTGCTGGTTTGTAGTTAAGCCATGGAAAAACTGGCCAGGTTCACATGATCAGGGAAAAGACACCACCATGGCTTCTCCCCGCTATCCTGTGCGAGCCAACTGCACACTGAACAATTTGCCTGACTATGCTCACGGTGCACAGGTTGCCGTGCCATCTAAATTTAGCCATATGTTATGGCGTGGGGGGCTTCCAAATCACCCAAAAGAGTTTGGGAGCCAGCTGTCACTGTGCACCTTGCTGAGCTTGAAGGACACTGCAACCTGTGTGCCACGAGGACAATTAGGCAAGTCATGCTACACACAACTGGCTTCGGCAGAGGAAAAAATCATTTCCCAGTGATCTTACGAACTCATTCGGCAGACACCTTTCCAAGACCAAAAAATCCAGCCTTACAGCCAATGCGGGACTGCATATAAATCAGTATCATTCTCAAATTTATGAGATCGCACACCGTTTAACACTGTTTTTGTCTAAGATCAGTTAGAGAAAAAGCCACCCCAGGCTTTACGATCACTCTCTAGCTTAAGGGCCAATATTTCCTGCATACTTGCCCACAAATACAGAACCCAGGTTTTTCTGCCTAGGATTAGCAATGTTTGATGTGGAAATGGGCCACATCTCTAAAGCCACCTGCTTTTTTCCAGTAGAAATAGAGCAGATTGTGGCCAAATTTGAAATTAAATCACCCCACCTTGAGACAGACATTTCAAGCAACCAGCCCCCAGCTTAAGTCCTTCGGGAAGCCTTCCCCAGTGTGGAACACTCCAAATGTGTTGGAGCGCAATGGCCAGCAAGCTGTCTGGGGGCAGGGGGGGTGCTGGGAGTTGTAGACCAACACATCTGGGGGCCTCCACCTTGGGAAGGGCTGCCTAATGGACTAACTAAGCTGGAGTTATGGCCTGCACTTTCAAGCACCCCTGCAGACCAATCGGCTGCCTGTAGGACTTATTTCTAAGTCTGCCTCTGAACTGTGCCCTTAACGGCTCCCAAGTTGAGCAATGCAAGATGGCCAACGGCTTGATGAGATAAAGGCTGAATCTCCATCATCAGCCACGAGGCAGACAATTACATTCCTAGTGGCTGGGCGGGGTGGAAGGGGAGAGAGCATGCGGTGGCGCAGTGGACGGCCGGCCGAGGAAGCTTTCCCAGCTTTTACTGCCCTACAATCGCAAGAAAGCGGGATTATCATACAGGCTGAGATGCTTTACAGGGGGTTTCACCTCTTTCTTAAGGCTTTTGATCTACCCCAAGCCGTTTCACATACACAGCGTTTACCAACTTGTAATTACAGGTGCTATGCAAATTCACCTGTTACAGGGTTCCTCTTAGAGGACACCTTCCCCCAAAGAAAACAACAGAATCTCAACAAATTTAGGTTCAAGGGCTGGTTCCCCATTTCTCAATTATATTTGGCGGAGACAAGACAAGCCGGGTCTCGCGGGGATCCTCTCCCCAAACCTGTTTGAAAAAGGGTTCAGCAGAAGAACCCAAATCCTCAGGGTTCTGCGTTCACTTTTCCAGCCCTTCTGGCGGGGGATATGCAAAAGAACCACTTCCTTGCCAGGGAGGGTCACGTTTATGCATTCAAACACTCATCTGGGCATTCATCGCACGATTTCCCCGGAGGCTCTGCATTCCCACATCCACATACGCTCAGGTTCAGCCCTCAGTTACCAGCCGCAAGTTGTCCTGCAACTTAAGAGCTGTTTTTCAAGCAACCTTGGCTTCACCTGCAATTTGGTGGCGAGAAGGGGGAAGTGTGAGTGCCCGTGGCGAGGGGTGGGCTTCCAGTCCACAAAGCAACCCCCTCCCCGATCTTCACCCTACAGGGCAAAGGGACACGCGGTCAGTGGGCGGCGAAGCTCCGGGGAACAAAGGCTCCCCCCCACCGCGCACCACCGCACGCACGCCCCGGGCAGGGCCGGAATGGGGGCGAGGGAGACGAGAAGGCGGGGCCGTCCCTGTGGGCTTTTCCTCGCCCTTCAATCGAAACTCTCCCCCCCCCACCCTCGGGAGAGGGTTTCTGCCAGCCTCGCTAACCACCACCAAAACTTCAGGGCGCCACTCAGCAGCCTGGGCTGAGATCAGGAGGGAGCGAGGGACGGAGGGACCTCGCTCTTCCTCTCGCTTTCCTATGACAAGGGAAGACAGCGGGGTGGCCCCCGGCTTTCCAGCGCCCCCCTCCAGATTCCCAGGAAAGTGAAACTGGCCGTTTCACAGAGAGGGTTCGCTTTAGGCGGCGAGGTTCTCCTCCCGAGCGCAGGAGCGGATTCGCCGCGCTCGCCCTGGCGCGCCGAGAGCCACTGAACTTGCGGCTGGCGAGGTCCCGCCGTCCCGACGCTCCGCGTATGCTCAGGGGCGCGTTCTGCTCACAGCTTGACTTGAACTAGAGTTCGGTCCCCGAACTAGTAAAACCCGATCACCTGATCTGGCTTTCCAGGGCGAGAACAGACCTCTAGGTCTGCGCAAGGTGTTACTAAGCCCGCGAAAGGTGATCTCTAAGGATACCGCCCGGAGCCTAGGGGAAGGGGGCAGATTTAAAAATCAAAATGAATATAGCAAAAATCTGACACCAAGGCGGGGGAACTGCCCTTTTCTGTTCTCCTGAGCTGAAGGTCCGCCAGAGCGTTGCGGAGAGGACCCAGGAGTCCGGGCGCCACTCCCGTGAGTTTCCGAGGCATCGGAGACACGCGTGCGTCAAATGAGGAGGGGGTGACCATCCCGTGCACACCGCGGAAGCCGACACATCCCCCACCTCCTCCATCGCCGCCCCCCCCCCGCTCGCATCGCGCCCCTTACCTACGTACTGGGCGCGCAGCAGGACGGGCTCGGCTCGGCTCGGCTCGGCAAGGCTCCACCACGCGCGCGGGATCGCGAAATGCGGCCGTCCTCCCGCGGCTGGCCGTATATAGCCCTCCCGTCGCCTTCAGCCCTCCCCGGGCCGCACCCCTCCCACCCCGCCGTGACGTCACCGGCAGGTGAAGCTGGCGACCTGCGGCGGGAAGCGGGAGGGGCGGAAGGGCCGCGGGAGAGCGGGGGGGGGGGCGAGCCCGCGGGGGCGCCGCTGCCTCGGGGGGCGCCGGGGGGCAGAGGCGCCCGCCTGCCGAGCCGCCCCTCGCAGGTGCGCGCAGCGCCCGGCACCTGGCCTTGGGCAGGCGAGAAGGAGAAAGCCGTGGGACCCGCGAGGAGGGACCGGCCCGCCAGCGAGCCGAAAGGGAGCGAGCGAGCACAGCCCCGGGCCCCTTCCCTTGGACTTCTTCCCCTGTTCGATGAATAGCCCGCCTTCCCTCCCAGGAGGCCAAAGTAGCCTATAGGAACTTCCCTCCGCGCCTGCTGCGCCATCGATCCTCAGAGCAACCCTGCGAGGTAGGCTAGGATGCTGTCTTTATCTGTGCCTCGTATTCTCCCAACAACCCTGTGATGTAGGTTAGGACAACAGTCAGCATCTGACCCAAAGTCATCCAGGGAGTTTTATGGCCAGGGGAAGACTTTACACTGGGTATCTGCAGTCCTGCAGTCTAACCACTTGATATCTAGTGCCAAAGAAACCAAATGCATCTATACAAGATGGGGAATGCATGGCTCACCAGAACTGAAAAAGAAAAAGACCTTGGCGTTCTTGTGGACAACAGGCTAAATATGAGCCAACAATGTGATGCAGCTGCAAAAAGGGCAAATGCTATTTTGGGATGCATTTGCAAAAGTATTACTTCCAAATCATGAAAAGTAGAAGTTCCCCTATACTCCTTATCTGGACTACTGTGTCCAGTTCTGGCCACCAGGGTTTAAGAAAGACGCAGAAAAATTGGAAAGGGTCCAGAGAAGGGCAACAAAAATGATCCAGGGTTTGGAAACACTGCCCTATGAGGAGAGACTGAGAGAACTGGGCATGTTCAGCCTTGCAAAGAGAAGACTGAGGAGAGACATGATATCCCTCATAAGTACCTGAAAGACTGTCAAAAACAGGAAGGTCAAGATGTCTTCTTACTGATGCCAGAGTGTAGGACATGGAATAATCAATTCAAGTTGCAACAACCCAGATTCAGGCTGGACATCAGGAAGAGCTTCGTCACTGTCAGAGCAATGCAACAGTGGAACGAGCTGCCTAGAGGGGTGGTGGGCTCTCCCACACTGGAGACATTCACGATAAAACTGGACAGCCATCTGAGTGGGATGGTGTAACTTGGTGTCCTGCAACAGCAGCAATGGCCTTCTTGGCCCCTTCCAACTCTTCTATTCTGTGATTCTATGATTCTAAGAATCACTACACAACATATGTGTTCTGGGGGCCATTCACATATTTGGTGCACTCCTTTGTCCATTGGGAAGAGCTGGCCCTTTCTACCAGGCATGGGACACCATTCTTTTTAACAAGGCTCCCTGTTGTTATTCGTGCAGGGATGGGATTGAAGCCACTTTAGAAAACGTGTCTCCTCCGGATGCCAGAAAAAAGCCTTCCTTTTGTCATTAAGAAATACCCTTGCTTTGTCCTTAAGGTTAGATCTGAGCCCCTGCAAACTCTGCCTTCTGCTTGTGCTTAGAGACACTCTTACCCTCTGCTCATGGTGCTCCTATCATGACTAAGCACTGGCACCATGCTTGGATTTTAATTTCCTTTTAAAAGCCATATACGTAGCAGGTGGGCACAGCTATATCTTGCATTACATTCGGATAATCAGGTCGCAGCCCAAACCTCCATGCTCGAGTCTAGGCGAAGTCCCAGTGTTCAGTGAGACTCATTCTCTCCTCCAAGGTGCTTGGAAGCTGGACCTCACATTCCGCATTCTCTCCTACTCCCAGGATGGAAGGGTTAAAGTGGGGACCATTTGAGTTTCACATTCTTGCTGTTTCCAGGGCAAACAAGGAAGTTGAGCTGGGAGGCACTTCTGCAGTCTCTGGGGAGAATCAGTGGTTTGTTCTCTCAAGAGGTATAAGAAGCTTAAAAGCACACACAGGAAGATCAAAGTGCCTTTGAGCATGTGAAGAGTTTCTTTCATGCTCAGGTAACAAGAATCCATCCCCACCCTCCTCTGGGGCTTAAGCTTAACAGCTTCTGGGGCAGAAGTTGTGCCTCAACTGCAGGGCCATTTTGCTAAAAAACAAACAATTATGCACAGGCAAGATAAGTGTAGCAGTGCGCTCTTGTTGCTCTTGTTTAGGGTTGCAACAAGGAAGTGTGTGTGGGGGTTGTATAAGCCCCCTGGTGGGTGTAAATGAGCCACCTCCCTGGGCATGACAATGAACCATTGAAATGGCCCAGAGGGGAGATCCGGCCCTTTCATACCTCCTGCAGTCAAGGTGGGGGAGGGGAGGGGGAGGAAAGGAAAAGGGAGTTGGGTGAGCAGGGAATGAAAGACCCCACTTTTGAAAATGGCCCTGTGCCTTTAACAAGTGCTTGTGATGCTGGGAAAGAACAGGTGAAACTTGCCGTAGGACCACAAAATAGTGTGCAAGGTTTCCTGTTCCTTAGATCTCTGAAGGGAGATCTCAGAACAAAAGCTTGGCTGCACTTTTGTAATGTTTTGATTGGCCCTGATAGCGGCTGGATTTTGGAAATCTATTTTTTCTTATGGCCAGAATGGCTACCTTTGTTTTTTCTACTTCCCCCAGTGTCTGGATAAGCTTTTTTTGTCTGCTGATTTTGTGCGTTGTGTGCAGCTTGTTGAGACTTGGAACCATAAAAATGATGCAAGCCCTAGATGAGTCCAGTTTGACATTTGAGATCAAAGCAGCTTTTCATTCTTTGTGATTTGTGGACTGCTGCATCACCATATTGTTGCTATTTTTGTTTAACTGTTGTTCTGTTTCGTTGTTCTCTTCCTCTCTTTTGCTTTCCCTTGGGAACTTCCTACCTAAATGTGTATGTCCAGCTATGAGATGGGTTGATCCTCTAAAGGAAGCCACAGCCTTGAGTTTACAAGAACGGAGTGAGCTGCAAAGGACAGAACATTTTGGAGGACAATCATCCATAGGATTGCCATAAGTCAGAGCTGGCTTGATTGCACGTACCCATAACAAGTCCTGGTGCTTTACAGACTAAATGTAAAAGAAACAAAAGACACAACTTTTCCCCAACAAGTTTACAATCTATTTATCTCTCTCTATGAGAGAGACAGAAAGAGAATTTGTGTGAAATACAGACAATTGATAAAAGAGGGGAGTGAAGGAGTCAAGCCTTAAAAAGGAGAACCTTGGTTGGATCCAGATTTCATACTTAGATGTGTTAAATCAATGGGACTAAAATTAGTCATGATTTCAGTGGGTCTACCCTAAGCATGACTGAATCTGAGCAAATACCATTAGAGTTACACCAAAAATGCAGCCCACTGCATTAGTATTGCCCACTGTGGTAACAGCACTTCCTGTCCCTTGCTTATCTTGGATCTTTTATCAGCAATCAGGAGATAACCCAGGGATTCCCTACTGCTCTCTGATGGGAGATTCAAGATAAGCAGTGATCACAGGGAGGTGGCCCTTCAGTGACTCCAGAGAAGAGGGGGAGTGTCCCCACCCCAGTGTGTACATGCGCACGAAGATCAACATCCTACACCCAAAATAGAAACATAGAACATAGAAACATAGAAACAGAGCGAGTCAGAAGGAGCCTCCCGGGCCATCTAGTCTGACCTCCGGCACCAGCCGGCTCCGCTCATGACATGCCCACCATGTGCATGTCCAGCCTGTCTTTGAACACCCTCACCGATGGGGCCTCAACGACCTCCCGTGGAAGCCCATTCCACACCCTCGGGGTCCTAATGTTCATCCATGACTTGCATGTTAGTCCCAGTCTTTGTTAACTCTGAACTAAATCCTTCTGAAGCCAGTAGGACATACTACCAACCTGAAGCAGCCTAAGACTTCAGCCGTACACTCTTTTAGCAGGGAGTCAATCTGAGTAAGCCGTATCAGGCTGAACAGCTTGAGTAGGCAGCACCAAGTGCCATGGTCAGTATCTACATGACTCATCTTCATTTTCAACATCCTTGTGTACTTGTGTACATTGTTTTTTTTTCTTTTTTTAGAGTTGCTAAGTGGACAGAAAAAAAAGCCACCTGGCTTGCCCTGCAGTATCTGGAAACCACTCGGCAATTAGATTTTTTTCAAATCATGTGGAGAGAAGTGCTATTACTTGCTAACAAGTTGTATCTACAACAGAAAGTTGCAGCGTATTCTTCCTCACATTCCTAGGAGTGCAGTGTTCCAGCTGTCAGGTCCTTGTTAGGCCTTTTAGTACGTGTGTACGTGTATGTGTGTGTTAGTTTACAAAGCCCCACACTCCTGTACTCTAAAAGTGCCCCCACCCAAGTATGTAGAAACAACTCCTCTGTCTCTGGGTGGCCCCATTCCATTTCCAAACTGATAGACACTCGGTTACTGAAGTTCACTAGTGTAGGGAAAGCTGATGTCAGAACAGCAGCTCTGCTAAGCCGTTCCACTCTTTCCATGGCAGCAATCAGGGCTGCCATGGTTTTGGCACGCAATGCAAAGTCCAAGCTGGGAGCCCCTTCTCTTTCACATAAGAAAGACCTGGCTAGACTCAAAGAGACATGTGTCTTCACCTGACAACCGGATGGTGTCCTTTGTTGCACTGGGAGGCAGCAAGCAAACAGATGTGTGAGGGGCAGCTCAGGTGGTACAAGCTCTTTCCAGCAACACCTCCCAGCTCCTGCCACCCAAGGCAATGGTTGGGTTCACTTGCCATGGCAAACAGCCCTCTGCTGCTTCCCCAGTGCAGAGTTTTTGCCCAGATTTACCAGTCAGATGATCCTTTGTTTATCGTTTATTAAAAGCTCTTTTAAACCATTCATTCAGAGATAATGGTGATTGCGTTGTTCCCCAGGCAGCACTGGTTTTGTACTGCCCGCTCCTCCTGGCCTTGCCCTGCATCCTCAGAGTGAAATCCCTGCTCTCTCTCTTTAAGGACTGCAGCAGCAGCATCCTGATTGGAATGGGACAGTTTTGAGATGGGGGTCCTTCTGGTCTTTGATGCACCTGCATGTCTGCAGCTCTTCCCAGAAACCCCACAGAATTTTGCATTAAGTGCAAATAAACAGTTTCCCCACAATTCTTTCTTCCCCCCTCTGTGTATTTTCACACTGTGTCCCTGTTTCCAAAAGCAAACGGGGAGACAGACACATCACTTGGTCAATGGGAAGAAAGTCAGCAATGCCGCATCTGTCACTAGGGAGCTTGGGACAGTAGAGATGGAAGGCTAGAAGTAGCCACTTAGATGGCTGCTCTTGGCAGGAGACTCTGTGATATTTTCATACTGGTAATGGTAAAATGGTGATTCCAGGGAATTTCAACTGAAGAAGCCACAAGAAACCAGGAAACCTTAGACCAGATTGTTGATTTTCTCTGTGGTTTCTGAGAGACACAATGGACCTGCAATGATAAGATTTCACAGTGGCTTCTTGTGTTGTGTGAGCCTCCCAATATCTTATTACCACTTTTCTCTTTTCTCCACATATGATGCTTGGTTTGGTTGCAGACTACTAATCTCCAAACAAAATGACCATAGGACTATTTTAAATTTTAATGTAGAGATTAACGTTTCCTAGATTTCTCCCTTGTGAAAATTTTCACAACTTGGATCACAACTTTTTTTTTTTGCAAGTAACTTTATGAGTTGCTTTTATGACCTTTAAGTTGTATAGAGGGTTTTTATTGCTTATTTTATTGTTTTATTAGGGTTACAAAAAATGATGCCAAGACCTGGACTGATGGGTAAATAAACAAAGTAATGTGGGGCTGAGATGAATCGGGTTTACTTCTGATCTCTTGAAGAAACCAATGCAAAACTACATTCTGTCCTGGACAGCCAAGATTTCACATGTCTTATATCAGTAAGTTCCTATTGCTGAGTCTGGCAAGATCCAAGGGCGATGTTGATGGGGGAGTCACCATGGTTTGTGTTTCTGGAAAGTTTCCCATGGTATTGAAAGTAAATCAGTTGAGTGGTATGATTGTTTTATGTCTGCTATATTGGCAAGTCAGTACTTCGATCCATTGCTTAGAGTGTGGAAATAGGAGACTGGACTGTATCAATTGAAAAACCAGATGGGGGTGGGAAAGGACTGGACCACATCTTTTACATGATCTCCAGAGTTAAATTTAGCTGCAGATAGAAAGCTAGCACAACAGGTAAAGGTATATATGTTAATTTTGTCTCTTTAGTGAAAAGGATTTAATAAATTTATTTATTTAAAACTTTTATATACTGTCCCATCACTGAGGTCTCGGGACGGTTTACAACAAAACCAGTAAAATAAGATAAAGAGATAAAATCCAATAATACATATAAAACCACCAATTAAGACAATTAACAATTAAAATAGTGGGGAAATAAAAAGGTTTTCACCTGGCGCCGAAAGGAAAAAAGCATTGGTGCCAGGCGAACCTCTCTGGGGACTGTGTTTGACAGTCAGGGTACCACCACAGAGAAGGCCCTCCTCTGGGTATCCACCCTCCTAATTTCTTTCAAGGAAGGCTCCCGAAGAAGGACCTCTGCCTCAGATCTCAAGGGGCATGAGGGCACATAGGGAAGGGTCAGGGCTAGGGCAAGGGTTTAAATAAATGTGGAAGACTGGTGCAGTGAGCAGAAGTGTACATGGCATCTCAAGTGATCACACAAAAGAAGGATAGTGGTAGGACCAAGAGAAAGCCCTCCCTCTAAGACCTTAAAACCCAGGTAGGTCTGTATTTGAAAGAATACAGTCATATCCAGCATTTGGTGTCTGGAAACAGCAGTAACCCGTGAAGCTGATGTAACAAACGAGTTATGTCTTCCCATATCCACCCCGGTCAACAATCCTGCTGTAGAATTCTAGACCAGTCACCGTTTCCAAAACTTTTCAAAGGCAGCTGCACATCGATAGTGTTGCATTCGTCCAAACAGGAAGTAGCTTAGGCATGCGTCACCTTGGCCAGATTTGTATCTATTTGTATTTGGATGAAACACACTGGCTTGGTTTAGATGTAACAACAAACTGAGCCTTAGGGTCATGCACTTCCCTAAGCTCTTGTTACATTGTCACATGTAACAATGATCCAGAGTATGAACTGATTATGGGTTGTTGTTTCATTGTGTGTGTGTGTGTGGGGGGGGTTGGTGAATTGTGGGTTATTGCTATTTGCATTATGGTTTAACTATGGTTTTATTATGCATATACAACCCAGGAAGTAGATCCATGGTTTGGGTTGTTAAGCCGTAGAGTTGGGTTTTCATGCCATGACAAATCATGGCTCAATTAATAATCCACAGTTCAACAGGTACCCATACTCCCAGTTGCCATCTCATGCTATTGAGTTTGATCTTGGCAAACTGGGTTTTTTTAAACTGAGTTAACAAGTCAGGTGAACGTTCAAGCCAGGATCTAATATTAAATCTGGGATTAAAAAATCCAGGATTTGGGTGTATGCAAAGCCAAGGTTTGTGCTGGCATGCACTTGTGACCCCAAGCAACACATTGTTGTGTTGAGAGCCAGTGTGGTGTGGTGTTTAGATTGTTGACCTGAGGACCTGGGAGATCCATGTTCTAGCTGCCCGTAAACGGCTGTCCCCACTGCTGTTTGCCCCTATCTCCCTGGGAAGCTTTGGCGGTGGGGGGTGGCATGGCCCAGGCTCCCTCAAACCTTGGGTTGGCCCTGCCATTCATGATGTGTCTTGCTTATGTACCTGTATGACAATCTTGATGCTTATATCCCAGAGGTTGGCAACCTTTAACACTCAAAGAGCCATTTGGACCCGTTTCCCACAGAAAAGAAAACACCGGGAGCCGCAAAACCCTTTTGACATCTAAAATGAAGATAACATTGCATATATTGTTTTTTACATTTATGCTATGTATAAAAAACTATAGTGTGTTGCATTTATGAAATCAATGAACTGCTACAGAGAAAACAAATTTTTATTTCTGCATGCAACACAAACATTTTGAAATCCAAAAATAAAGACACTGGGTTGAAGGTTACTTTCAAATAAAATACTCAATGTCTATTTGAGTCCTCCTCATATTTATGAAATAAAAAGCCGGACTTAAATTATCCACCTGCAACAAACCAAACATGCCGTCTGCTTCTGTGTGCCCTCATTCTTTTATCCCATGTACTGGAGGGTGCAGTCAGCTGTCAACCTGAATCAAAAAAGGACTAACTGATACTTTCATACAGTAAGTAGAGTTTCTACAATACAACAAATATAAATAATAGTCTGGTGAAATATTGAACAAACATCCCTCTCCCAGTGTAATAATGCTACTGGAAGTTTTATAAGAATCTTCTTAAAACAAGGAAGTAGATCTATATCTTCATTATGATTTAGCTGCAGCTCTTGTTCAGTCAGTAAAAACTGTTATTTTTAATCTTACATTATAAACTAGTAGGACTCCTTTCATATATTTTGAATAGGAGAACAGCTTCCTGCAGAGTCAAAGTCAGTGCTAAAGGGCTGCATGCATTAAACAGCAAACACCATACGTCTGTCAGCAGTAAAAGCAAATGACTCTATCCACGTACCATTAAATGTTCGGTTTTCTTCAGAAACGTTTCTTTTCTTCAGTTTATCCATGGTTGGCCTACCGGGGGAAAAAGCTCAGTAAATCGGCGTGGCGGCTGTGACACGTATTTTGAGAGACGGAGCCGCAGCAGAGGGATTCAAGAGTCACGGGTTGCCGACCCCTGTTATCTCCCAAGAAACATAGCAAGGCAATCTTACTCTTCCCTCCCTCCCTCCTCTTCTTCTTTTGTAGTAATTCTCTTGGACTTAGTGTTTCTCTTCTCTTAAGCTTTGGCAACAGAGTGTTGAAGTAGAAAACTAGTGCAGACGTGTAGTTAACCAATCCATAAAAAGCTAAGGGTAGTTGAACATGTACACCAAGGAGAACTGTTCAGCTAGGACAAGAGCTGAAGTCTTTGTTTCAGTGGAAAAGACAGCATCCCCCAGACTGGTGCATTCCAGATCTGTTGGGCTGTAGCTCCACCATTCCCAGCTAGTCAATATATTTGGAGGGTAGGAGCTTGGGAAAGGCTGTCTGCTCCAGTACGCTCTGGACTGATGTTTGCCTACCAGTTGCTCACTTCACTTGACTTGTCAGGAGAGAAGACAACCGGTCTTTCTCCTGGGCCAGGGTTGTAGAGGTTCTGGCCAACAGGCAGCTCTGAGATTAGAGATAATGGTGGGGATTCCTCTGCTAGTATCTCTAATCTGAGTTTGGAGATCAAAACAGGGCTATGAGGAGCATCAGGGACTGGAACTCACTGGTGCTGACAAAAACAGCTGTTCTCCCTGCCCAAAGCTAAGCCCTAAGGCTCCTTGTCCCTGTTGCTGATTTCAGCGTGAGACCCTTCTTGCGACAGAAGCACATGAAGCAAATGAGTTTCCTTTGCTAGGATGTATGGATTTTGAAAAATCTGTTTTATTTGTGTTTTGCAGATTTTCAGGCACTTTTCATTTTGATGCCTGTTCACTGACTAAATTAGATTTTGTACAAATGCATTTGCTCAAATATGCAACATTGCAAGAATGTGCAAAATTCCAAAATTGTGCAAGTCCCCTCAAATGAATATTTTCACTTTTTAGCCTTTGGGGGTGGGGTGGTGGTGGAAATGTCCATTCTTGAACTTTTATTTTTTAAAAAATCTACAACCAAATTTCCATAAAGTTACAGAAACTAAGAAACAAACCAGACTGCAAGTCTAGAGAATCTGTGAGGCTCAGGAAAAGCCAGTCTGCTTCAAAGCCTATGAGGTGGATTCCTCAGAATTCAAAGTCATTTGAGTCTGTTGTGAAATTCTCCAACATCCCACCCCTTTGCTCCTCTTCCCCAGGGAAGAAGGTGAGGTACTTCAAGATGAGATAGAGCTGAGCTACTTTTGGTTGCTCCCTTCCCCCTGGGGCAACAGGGACTAAAGCAGCTCAGCTCCACGGGGCCGCACTATGTGGAGGATTCAGCTGGTGTTCTGGGTCAGCGAGCAAGTAATGTAGGGAAGGGGTTCATGTAGAACTGTAGGGAACTGTAGTGTTCATGCCCACAGACTGCAAGGTGGAGGTTTCCCAGCATCCACCCAAAAGTTGTTCTGCATCCCATTCTAGATCTTTAACAAGCTTTATGTTAAAACCAGTTTTTAGCAGTATGCAGACCATTGTAATATATTTACTAATACTGACTGTAAATTCTCCAATTGCCTCCTGTCCTTATGTAACCAAAAGACACAGTCAAGGAAGGAAGAATCAAGATTCCTGGGGCACTCCTGGGTTTTT
Source organism: Varanus salvator macromaculatus (assembly GCA_023646645.1). NCBI lineage: Eukaryota > Metazoa > Chordata > Lepidosauria > Squamata > Varanidae > Varanus > Varanus salvator. The sequence continues at coordinate 6,711,084 of JAIXND010000781.1, forward strand.
TTCTGAAATGCAACAGATCTTTGCAGGGGAAACACCCTCTGGGGAGGGCTGCCCCCTCAAAGCAGTCCAATGACAGGACTGAGCATGCCCAGTAACCCTGGAATGGGGAACGAGGCTACTTCTGCCATTCCAGAGTGGAATCTCCATGAGAGATTTGCTGATGTCTTACAGCAGTTCTAGGTCAGGCATGGGGAGAAGGAAGATGTGGATCTACTCTAGATCTCTGGGTACTGCAGAGGACCAGTACGGATTTCTGATTCCTGGTTGTTGAACAATAAGAGCAACATTACACACTGAAATGGGGAAAAAAGAGCTTGGCATAACTGGGCGTGGAATCTTGTGTGGGTCGACTCCCTTTTATTCTTGCTGCTAAAAATAAATACCCGGCCTCAGAGTTCTTTCATTCTAAGCATGTCATTTCCCTCAACCTCCAGTTGGTGATTCTCAAGATTCTAGTAAAAAACAAAGTTGATCCCACAAGCAGTAAAGTCTGCTCACTCCTGATCTAAATTACCTCACTGTCCATGATCATCTCCCTGTGTTTCTGGGGGACTTTCCTCATCTTTTGGGGGTTTTTTGCCCCAGGAACTCATGGCTTTTTCAAAGAGAACGGAAGAATAGTACAGTCACTGCAGGCTTTTCCCTCACTTGTTCCTCCCACCATTTAATTAGTAACCCTGGACAATTGTGCTTAAATGAGCACTTAGCGCTAAATCTAGTTTTTTATTTCAAGGATAATTTGGTTTTTTTGACGTTCAAGTAAAATGAAGCATTCCCTTCTTTTCAGCTTTAGCAGGGGAAAGTGCAGAATCCCCCAAAGGGTGGGCAGTCCATTCCCATTCTGCTTATAGCTTATCATGGGCAGGGAAGGACTGAAAGCACCAGGAGCTGCAACAGAAAGCAGCCTGATTTCTGGAGGAGAGCGATAATGAAAAAACAGAGGGGAGGGGAATTCGGGGGAGCATCCTGGAAGAAGGCAAGGTCCCCGTCAGCTAGCTAGCTATGAACAAGAGTGACTGCATCATTCATTCGTTCATTGCGGGCCCCACTTACAAGTCACAACAAGCAGATCTAAGATAGCTGGACCAGGAAAGTGCCTCTGCCTAGGAAGAGCTGCAGCCAGCCAGAGTGGACACTGCTGAGCTAGGCTGACCCGTGTCTGGATCAAAGGTCATGTAGTATTGTGTAAGCTCTTCCATGCAATCTTCGTCCTTGTGAAAGGCACGCTGCACAATCGCATACATACCAGTATTCTTATAGGCCCTTGTTTGCACCTTCCGACATGGGAGCAGGTGCAGGCTTGCTTGTCTCCACTTGTGCAGCGAATGGGCTGGACGTGTTGTGTGAGTGCAGCTCTTGGTGGCTTTATAATGCTGCAGCTCACAGAACGTCATTAAAATATCAGACTAGAGAAGACAGGGAAGAAATAAAGCAGTAAAGTAGAGCAGTACCAAACATTAAAAACAGCTTATATTCATTACCACTTGCTAATTGCTACAGACATCCTGTTTAGTGTGCAATCCTGTGCAAATTTCGTTTTGCTGGGCCATACTGGGTATGGTAGGTCTTTTTTTGCCTAAGTTTGCATAGGCTTCTGCTCTTAGTGGTTAACATCTCAGGCTATGCCTGGAGGGTTTCTTTTCTTTTTGTTTAGTTGCAAAGTCTTGCCCAACCCATCATGACCCCATGGACAACATTTCTCCAGGCTCTCCTGTTCTCCAGCATCTCCTGGAGTCCACCCAAACTCACACCCACTGCCCCAGTGACTCCATCCAGCCACCTCACTCTCTGCTGTCCCCTTCTCCTTTTTCCATCAATTGTTCCCAGCATCAGGGTCTTCAAGGGGATGCAAGATTCTTAATTATTCTGACTCTAGTGAGTGCCTTCACTGCAGATGACAATCACATTAGGGTAAGTTGAAGGCAGAAGAAGAAAAGGAAGACCAAATAAGAGACGGGTGGATTCCATAAAGGGAGGCACTGCCTTGAGTTTACAAGAGCTGAGCAGAAGATGGCACTGATTCACAGGGTTGCTCTAAGTCAGAGGTGGCTTGATGGCACCTAATAACACCAACAACACTACATTGTGCCTGTCATCACCCCCACCCCAAATCCCTAGAGCAGTTCTGAAACTGATGATGGTTGTTTCCGAGAGGTTTCCCAGCTTCTGCACCAGCCTTTTCAAGCTGGGCCTTTAGCTATCCATAACATAAGCAGCTGCCTGACACCAAACCTCACCATGGGGTCCATCTCATTCAGTGTTCTTGACCGAGTGGTGCTTTTTCCTAGCCGTACCTGGAGATGTTGGGGGACTGAACCCAGGGCCTTCTGCATGCCTTTGCCACTGAGCTCTGGCCCCTCTCCAACTGTTACTCCATCGTTGGCAATTAGTGGATTATGGACACATTAATCTCCTTACCTTGAAACTCCTCCTGCTTTCTGCATAGCAAAGTATGTATTGGCAAACTTTCAATTTGACCACTCTGAATTCTAGCACTTGAATGGGAGAGAGAAAAAACAAACAAACTGGACTAGATGGAACTTTGCCTGTTCTATTATTCTAATTACTTTGTGATCTGGTTTGATGAGTTCTCCAGAAAAAAGAAAAAAAAAAACCACAGAAGCACCAGTTCACCCACATTTGCGTACTCTACTCTGCTCTTAGGTACGAGAGTTAGTCCTTCCAGGCCATCTGTTATTTTATCTGCTAGAAATCCCCCTTCCTCTTTTCTGTTTTTTGCTACCATTGCAAGTCACACTCCCAACGTTTCATGAACAAAAACAAGGACATGCACGCATACCACACATCACTGCCAAGCTCCCCCGCCACTGCTCCAACTTTGCTCCTGTGCACGGCTTGAAGGTTCCCCTTCTGCCTTCTGTTGGTCTTATTTATGTATTTCACAATTGTCTGACTCCTGCTGACTTGAAATCTGGGAGTGTGGTGGTTCTTTTGGTTAAAGATCTACCAGAAAAAAGCAGCATTGTCCTCCATCAGACAGTCAAAACACATACCTTGGTCTCTGTAGTATATGAATCTGGTAGTAGGGAAGTCAAAGAGATCTGTAATGGATTCAAATGGGTGTAGATTACTTGTAAATCCTGAGAATTTTGCAGCAGACTGACTTTTCCAAGTCATTTATATTCTGCTGACTGGTTTTTCATTTTTGGAAGGAACTTGTGCTGATTTGCATTGGTGCTAATGCAAACTAGCACTGATACATGATAACTCAAATAGAACAAAATTGCAGTGAAAAAAATTGGGTTCTGTCAATGAGTGAAGCATGAAATGAAGGATGGCATACTACACACACACACACACACACACACACACACACACACACGGATTGAATAAAGCCATATTTGGCCAGCTGCAGGTTGCATGGGGCTTCAGTGCTCATGGCTATGCAGTGACATTCATAATGATCAACATGCTGGGGAATGGGGCGTTGAAGCTGAGTCCCAAAGAACCCCGAAAAAGTTATGCAATCTTAGGCCACACATGAAGAGAAGTAATACTACCACTCTGTTCTGTGTCATCCAGGCTGCTTCTGGAGTGCTGTCACGTTTTAGGTCTCATGGTTTAAGAAGGATGTTCCCAAATGGTATTCTGTCCAGCAGAGGTTACCAGGGAGGTGAGAAGTTTGGAAACGCACATGCTAGGAGAAACAGTTGAAAAAGCTGGCTGTGATTAGCCTGGAGAAGGCTCAGGGAAGACTTGATAGCAGTCTTGAAATATTTTAAGAGATGCTTTTTGTGCAGAAGATGGAACAGACTTGCTCTCTGTTGCACCTGAACCAGAACTGGTGGGTGGAATTGCACAGAAGCAGGGGCTGAATTGTCAGGGACAATCTCTAATTGTCCTGCTTGCATATCAGATCCCACAGGTGGGTTGGACTAAACGACCTTCTAAATCTATGGTTTTAAGAATGACAACTCCAACAACAAAAAATGTTAAGAAGGTGGCTTCTGAAGGCAAACCGATGGTCAAAAACAAGGGGCACAGATTTACCAGGGTGGGGACCTAAAACTCAGGTATGTTCCTGATAAATATGAACAGAGAATATGCTGTCAATGGGCAAGTAACTTTTGTTGCTGCACCACACCTGTGCCCAAGAAAGCCTCTCTCAACTTGATACCCACCTGATGTGTTGGGCTATAACTCCCATCCTTCCCAGCGAGTGTCATGGAAGCTGTGAATCAACACATCTGGAGCAACTGGTTGAGTGGGTGAATTGCCACTTACATGCTGTAGGGAGGACTGTATGCAGTCATTTACCCACGCAGGTTTGTCTGTAAATTAGCCTTCCCCAGCCTGACAAGCTCCAGAGTGCTGGACTTCAACCCCCATCAGCCTCAGCCAGCTTGGCCAGTGGTCAGGAATGCTGGGTGTTGAAGCACAAGAAGTCTGGAGCACACCAGCTTGGAGAAGGCTGCCTAGGATACTGTTTTGAAAACCTGGAGCAAAACTCCCCTAACTGGGTTGAATCATCAGCGCCTTCAAAGCTGTCCCTGAGTCAGTACTTGGAGTGGAGTCAAATCTGAGTATTGAGGAACTGCGATGTCCTGGGTTCGTTTGAAAGATGACGCATCCGTTCTCTTACTGGCATCATGCAGAAAGTTGGGCGACGGTGAAAGCAGAAATCTACATGGGCCTTACCCCATCATGCTCTGGAGCTGCTGCCAGGTGTGTAAGAGAAACTGAGTAGAAGGGAGCGATTGCGTTCCAGTGTGGCCCTGCCCCATAGAAGGGCGAGGCAGCTTTTGGAAACAGTGAAGGACAGCAGAAACTGACCCGCATAAACTGTCTCCTTGCAAGCTGCTGTGCTGAGCAGAAGAGCAGTTGCAAGGGCCATGCAAGCTAGGCATGATGGGAGCTGTAGTCCAGTAACCTTGCAGCAACAAATCCAGTTGAGAGAAGCCTGGCTTAGCCTTCTGCTGCCGGGCATTTCGGTGAGCTACAGGTTTCTGATGCAAAACTAAGGGGCATTTGTGCTGACATTCTCCCAGCTGAGCTGCAAAGCTGACCCAAGCCCAGGGGCCGTGTGTGCCACTGTGAGCTTTCTGGAGGAAGCACAACTTCAACATAAAATCTCCACGTTCCTTTTAAGGGGATGCTACAGCTCGTCATGGGCACTTTTATCCCGTGTTTATATGCTGCCTTTTTTCAAGGAACGCATGAAGGCATACAAGAGCATCATGCCAAAGTTGCCTCGCAGGGGACCTGTGAAGTCGGCCGGGCTGAGCAAAAAGGATTGAAGCCAGGCCTAGTCAAATACCTTAACCAGCTGGTGGGTGACTTTGAAGCATCGCTGGACTGCAACTCCCAGGAGCCCCAGCCTGCATAGCCAATGGGGAGGGGTGGTGGGAGCTGAAGTCCAGCACGTGTTCAACTTGAACCACTGCACCAAGCATAGTGGCTGGTGCCAGGCTTGAGCGTGATGCAGCTGGGGGGCTCCTTCTGGTGCTGATCATCCCTTGGACCTGCCACTGCCGTCTTCTCCAGGACTAGCCCAGTTCCCCCTGCCAGCGGCCTCCCCAGCACCTCCTCCTGGGCAGGCTTACCTGCCAGTGGCGGTGCTATAACAGGGTGGGAACTGAGCAGCTGCTTCACTCTGATTGGTTCTGGGCGGCCACCATGCATTATCTCTCATTATACAACGTCTGGCACTGGACATTGACCGCCGGCCACATTGCATCAAGCACGTTGGCTGCTCGGCGCTCAGCCTGCCTGTGGAAGCCTGTCTGGGAGGGAGGGGTCACTGTGGCTCCTGTGGCACCAGGGGGCCCAAGCAGTGGTGCCAGCAACTGCCTAAGCACCAGGCCTTCCGGCTCCTTTGCACGCAGCAGCTGGCTTGCCTTCTCTGTGCGTTCACCCAACCTGCTTCCTGAGTTATTCTTTTGAGGCTCTGCCTGTCAGGAAGATAGCTGTGTGTGATTGTTGTTGTTGGGGATACTGGGTCTAGACTCACTTCCCCACTGGGGCTCATTGTCCTGGGATGTTTCTCCGGGAACTGTTTGTTCCTTGGCTGAGAGCCTGCAAACAACATCAGAGGACAGCTTTGTGTTTGGCTGGCAGTGCTGCTGGGTGGAGCATCGGGGACCTGTGGTCCACATGTGCCAATCGGTCCTTCCCCTTCCCTCCCAAGTGCATGGCAGGATTTTACCTCGGGGCTTTGGTGCCTGGGTGTCTTCCCTGTTTTACCCAGCAGTGCCCACCTCTGTTACAACAATCTGCCTATTGGGAAAGAGTTGGGGCTTCCACCTCTCCCCCGTTTCTTGTTGTGTGGAGGAAACGTAAGCCATCTTCTCAGTGTTTCGCTCCAGAGAGCAATATGGCAGGCAATGCTTGCTGTTTGTCTTTTGTGTAGGTGGGCAAAGCAGGCAGTGAGATTTCCCCTAACCTGCTTTCATAGCTCCAGAACGTGGGTTTTGCCAGTGAAACTGAGTGGTGGCAACAGCCGGGGGAGCAACCGTGATAGGAAAAATGACAGAGAATCTGGTAGCACCTGAAAGACAGCAGATTTCTCAGTGGATGAGCTTCTATGAGCCTGTGTTGTCAGATGGATGAAACGGTATTCCTCCGTAGGAAGGGCCAGTCCGACCAGTAAGCAGAGTGAGGCGGCCACTTCAGGTGGCTGATTTTGGGTGTCCTGAAAGGGGATTTAGTTACCGCATTATTGCTGGGTTTTTACTCCCTGGGAGAGAAGACGGTGCTTGTGGGATGTTCTCCCTTAGGTGCCTAAGGTTGTCCTTGGGAAAAATGCTTCCTATTTACTGGATGGTTCAGGATATTTTGATGCCTGAGGTGACCCCTCACTGCCCACAACTTCTGCAGCTGACCTGACTAGCAACATGGGTGACAGGGCAGCATTGGTCACCTTGGCAGAGAATGGAGGGGTCATTTAGGAGGTGGAACACAAAGCTCTGCCTCCAACAGATGGGAATGGTCCAGGGGGCAGTGGCAGCTGCACCTCCAAACCATCTGTCATTTGCAACTTTGCATTTGGCAGGTGGGTAAATAGATGGATAGATATTGGGAGTAGATTTTGGGCAAACAAAAGAAAGCGGTTTTTCAGGTTTGCATTACATATGCACACAAAAAAGTGCTGGACTAGATGGATGTAAAAATGGACCAGACACTTTTATGGAATTTAGGACTGTCAAAGGCTATTGTGACAAAATTTCCCATGTTCAGAAGTAGCATCATGTATAGGAAGGGAATGGAACCTGCAGCCTTCCGGATATTGCTGAACCTCAGCTCTCATAAGCATTGACCATGGGCTGTTGTGGCTGATAGGAGGTGGAGTCCAATGATATCTGGACAGCTCACAAGTGGTCTGTGTGGCAGCTACATATTAATATTGCATAATAATTAGAGGTCATTCTGCAGGTGTGTGTCCTTGTTAACAAAACTGTACCATCCACACACATAGGCAAGCTTTCAGCGGGCTTGGTAGAAACCCAAGGTTTGTAGAAGTACCAAATGAAATGACATGAAATAAAATTAATTTTAAAAAGAAATAATAAGGGTGGGCATCTACAAGGAGCCTGATCAGGTCTTGACATGCTCAGTGGCTCCAAAATGCCAACAGTTGAGAGGAGGAAAGAAAACAGGAATCCTGAGGTGGTGGTGGGAATGAAAAAAACCATCCATTCCCAAACTTGTACCACCCCTGTGTTGGATTACAACCCTCCATCCCCATCAGTGTGATGGGAGTGGTTGTCCAAGGTATCTGGAGGGTGGAGGGTTGGTGAAGGCTGAAAAAGACCGTGCCCCAGAAGAGAGAATGGTGGGCGGTTGCCTGGCAACCTGACGAGGGCATTCCATATAGTAATACTTTGCTTTTGGTCTAATGGGAATAGCTGGTCAGCATGATGCGGGCCTAGTTGGTCTGATCTTTAAGGGCTGCCTGAACCTGCCACTGAGAAAATACGTTGGTCAAGCTTTTCCTCACCTGTTTGGGCATCAGGTTGCTCTCAAGACATAGAGATAAGAGCCAGTTTCTTTTAAATGTGGCAGGCTTCTCCCCCTACCCCAACTGTTTTCTGAAGTGCTCTGGGTGGACCATCCCAGTTTTTAGTGTGGTATAAATTTCAAAAAGTTATGCTGATCATTAGAGATGGGACCATCCCATTTCTGAGCTTGCCTACATTCTCTGAACATCACTTCAAAAGTTGAGTGGGTTTGCTCCTGTTTTCATTTTTCTCTTAGTTTGCATCGTACTACTTGGGAAAGTGCACAATTTGATGGGGAAATCTGTGCCTTTCTGTGCATGTCCCTCAAAAATATGTACCCCCCCCCCGTTGACTAAAGCATGAACAGTGAGTTTTTTGAAAAATGCTCATTTCAAAGTGTATATAATAAGCACACACACACTCATTTTTGAAAATGTTCAGAAATTCAGGGATTTGCTACGGTTCCTCCCCCAAAAGTACTCCTGCTCAGGATTAAAAACAGGAAATGTTTGCTTGATCTGTGAACAGAAACAAAATTCTCCTATATTCCGGTGTTGAGATGGGCCACCCCTCCATTCTCGCTCTGCCTTGCCCCTTTCTGTGCTTGGGACATAGTCTATGTTTCCACAGCCTTCCTCTGGAGCAGCCTTCCCCAACCGGATGCTTTCCAGAAACTCCCATCACCCATACTGGCTGGGGATGATGGGAGTTGTATCCGAGTACACCTTGAATGGCCCCAGGCTTCAGAAGCTTGTCCTAGAGTTATCCCGTGCTTAGTGACAAGCAACCATGTGCTGTTTTGAACAGGAAAAGATTATATATCTGTGGTCTGTTACAAGAAACATTTGCTCAGTTTAAAGGATCTCTGGTCCTCATAACTTTGATCATTACGTCGCTGATACTCTGTCATGTTTCAAGCGATCATTTTGAGTCTGAGCATGCTGTAAACTTCTCTTCTTTTGTTGCCCCGTTGTGTAACAAGCCTGTGGCAAACTGCTTAAAAATCTGGCTGGCTGGAAGGCCCTGCAGTGAGAGCCATTGGAGGGCGAATGCCCACCCTCCATCTTGTGGAAGGTGAAGCCAAGGCCCCACAATGTCAGCATTGATTCTGTTTGTACTTGATATGCAAACAGAGCGGGTCTAACAGGAACCTCTGATTCTCAGTGTGTGACTGAAGAGACAGAATCTGCTCTTGCAGCTTACGAAGCTGCAGCTCCTTCCTGTGGCCACGATGGGGAAGGAGATGAAGAACTAAGCAGAGGGCGAGAAACTACGCAAAGTGTCCTTGGGGGAGCTACATAAATAAGGCAAGATGGCCAGGGCTGGCGCTTCCTTCGTGGGTCTGGTGGCCCAGTCGGTGCAAAGCAACAGAAATGCCTTTCCGCCAGGGTTGTTCAGACTTCAAGAGCTACTTGATTTGAGAGTGATTCAAGAGGGCTTGACTTCTGCATTCATTACCCGCATGTTAATGAAAAGTTGCATTCCCCACATGCCGGTGTGTTTCCAGGCATAATTCAAAGTGGTGGCTATGACCTCTAGAACCCTCTACGGATTGAGACCAGGCTGTCTGAAGGACTGCCTTATCCCATATAAGGGTTTTCGGGATATTCAAGGAGGCCCTTCTCTAGGTCCCACAACCATTAGCATGTTTGAGGGGGATGTCAGGGACAGCCTTCCCCAGGCTGTGAAACACCCTCCTGGTGGAAGGTAGGTTAGTCCCTCTAGTTTGTCCTTCCTCTGCCAGCCAAACACCAAAAAATAAAATAACATGAATAATCAGGCATGCAAATTTGCATATATGCTAGTCTGTTGCTGTAAGGGCTTTTTAATTGCCTGGTGCAGTTCATTATTTATTGCTATGTTCTTCTGTTTTTAATTCCTGTTTCTGTGCTAGGTTTTAATTAACGTTTTGTTTTTAATCTGGATTTTATTGTTGGCCACTCTGGACACGATCGTGGGGGCACAGAAAGGCAGGAAGAAAAACGAACAAATGTCTTCTTGCATGGGCAATGGCGTTGAATTAAATTGTACAGGGGCACCCAAAGCTCTTCTCCCACTCATTTCCCAGAATCTCACCCTTGATAATGAGTGTATCTCCAATCAAATAGAAATAACGTCCAATGATCACTGCTTTCTTGCATATCTTTCCATATTTTCAAACTCACATGAAAACACTTTTGAAGTCAAGTAGTGCCACTGTTAAGAGGGGTGGGCAGCCTGGTGCTTTGCAGATGTTTTGGACTGCTGTGCTCATCAGCCCCAGCCAGCGTGGTCAATAATGGGGGATTGTGGAAGCTGTGTTGTTGCTGTTAGTTGCAAAGTCGTGCCCGACCCATCATGACCCCATGGACAACATTCCTCCAGGCCTTCCTGTCCTCCACCATCCCCTGGAGTCCACCCAAGCTCACACCCACTGCCCAGTGACTCCATCCAGCCACCTCATCCTCTGCTGTCCCCTTTCCCTTTTGCCATCAATTGTTCCCAGCATCAGGGTCTTCCCCAGTGAGTCCTTCCTTCTCATTAGGTGGATAAAGCATTTGAGTTTCATTCTCAGTATCTGACCTTTTAAAGAACAGCCAGAGTTGATTTCCTTTAAGATGGTTTGATCGCCTTGCAGTCCAAGGGACTCGCAGGAGTCTTCTCCAGCACCACAGTTCAAAGGCATCAATTCTTTGGCACTCACTTTTCCTTATGGTCCAGCTCTCACAGCCATACGTTGCTACTGTGAAAACCATAGCTTTCACTGTGTGTGTGTGTGTGTGTGTGTGTGTGGAAGCTGTAGCCCAAAACAACTGGAGAGTGCCAGGCAGCCTACCTCTAGGCTTCCCACAGGGAGCTGGCCAGTGCTCTGCAAACAGCATGCTGGCCTTTGAGTATGATGCAGCACTGTTCATAAAATTGCACAGGACTGGGAACAAATCAGAGCACAATACCAGTGTGTGGAAATGGCACACTCAACATACCATGATGCAACACCGCCGAGCCTGCAGTCTTATCTACATGGAGCAAGCTGAGATGCAATTAAGGTTTCCACTGAAATCTCCTGCTAGGTTTGGAAAGTGGAAATGGAAGTCCTTCCAAATTTATTTATTTGTTTCATTTGTATACTGCCCCATAGCTCATAGCAAGAATAAAAGCACTACAAAACTATCAATTAAAACCAAATGCAACAATTTGACAACTCCCGGTGATTAAAAATTAATATATGGTGTAAAACAGTTCATATAAAAGCAATATTTAAATCAATCTATTTTTAAAGCACTTAGTGAATAAAAAGGCCTTCACTTGGTGCCGGAAGGAAAACAATGATTGCACCAGGCACACCTCCTTGAGGAGTGTGTTCCAGAGAGAGGTTGCAACCGCAGAGAAGGCCCTTCTCCTGACTGTCACCCCCTTTACGTCTTTAGGATGTGGTTTTTGAAAAAGTACCTCCACAGAAGACCTTAAGGACCTGGTAGGAACATACGGAAAAAGGCGTTCCTTCAGATATCCTAGCCCCAAGACATTTAGGGCTTTGTATTTTAGCGTCAGCTCTTTGAATTGGGCTCAAACTTCCAACAGGCAGCCAGTGTAGCTGGTAGAGGACTGGCATGATACGGTCTCGTGGGTCAGTCCTTGTGACTGGCTGCTCTGCTGTGTTCTGAACCAATTGAAGTTTCTGGGCCGTTTTCAAAGGCAGCCCCATGTAGAGAGCATTACAGTAATCCAGGTGAGAGGTTACCAGAGCATAGATCACTGTGACAAGGCTCCCTATGTCTAAAAAAGGCTCATGGTTGGAAGATCAGTCTCAGCTGATAAAAGCTGTTCCTGGTCACTGAGTCTACCTGTGACTGGAAAGGTAATTCTAGGTCCAGGAGCATCCCCAAACGACGAACCTTGTCCTTTAGGGGGAGTGCAACCCTGTCCAGGACAGGTTCAATACCTCCCAACTGAACAGATGGTCTAACCACCAACAGCTCCTCTGTCTTGTCTGGATTGTGCTTCAGCTTATTGGTCCTCATCTAGTCCATTACTGGCTCAGGCACTGATTTGGAATGGTCACTGCTTCACCTGGGAGGAACAAGAGTGATCAGCTGCTCTGCCCTGTTCTGATCTGTTATTAACTGTTCTGAAGCTGAGTGTTGTCTGCGTATTGGTGACACTTCAGCCCATACCTCTAGGTAACCTCTCCCAGCAGTTTCATGGAGATGTTAAATAGCATGGGGGATAGAACAGAGCCCTGCAGAACTCCATGGTATACTTACCATGGTGTAGAGCAATAATCCCCCAGCACCACCTTCCAGAATTGGCTGGTCAAGTAGGAACAGAATCACTGCATAGCGGTGCCACCTACTCCTAACCTGGCTAACCTATCCAGAGGGATACCATGGTTGATGGTACCAAAGCTGCTGAGAGGTTCAGGAGACTCAACAGGGTCGTGCTCCCCCTGTCTCTCTCCTGGCACACAGGGCAACCAAGGCAGTCTCTGGAGTTTCTGCAACCGGGCTTGAAACCCTATTGAAATAGATCCAGATAGTCCATTTCACCAAAGAGAGCCTGGAGTTGTCCGGCCACATGCCTGTCTTACTCTAGGTTGGTTTCTTAAATATTTGGAAGCTGCTGTCATCATCTTAATCATTTCTTTGTTGGCCAAATAAGGCCAATGTTTCCAGCATTTCCTTCTCCATCACTTACATTCCAAACTCTTGACCAGTTTTTCTTCTTTATTGCTCAGGTGTATGGCAATAGCTGTACAGTGGAGAAATGCTTGCAGGAAATGAAACCACCAAGAAATGCTGACGTAGATTTTGCTTCCACACTAGCGCTCTCTAAGTGACATCATGCACTTGTGCAATTACTATGGAGAATCCAGCTGATGTCTCTATAAACTCATTTCTTGTAATTGTCCCATTTCTTTCTCCTCCCCTCCATGAATCTGCTCCAGTTCCTGGCTCTGACAACCGCCAAGATCTCCCCTATGGCATTTTTTCTGACTTTGAGCGAAATCGCAGTAGCCGCTTTTCGTGAAGCCCCACCTGTCTGCATTGCTTGCCATGTATTTCCCGGTGTTACCATCACAGTGACTTGCTCTGCAGCATGGAAGCCTTCGCAGAAACTAACCATTCTGCAGATAAGCTGTTCAGGAGAAGGAGATGAAGTAGCTTTCCTTCCCAGCAATCAAGGAGAATAAGGCTATCGAGGGCTACTAGTCATGATGGCTCTATATTGCCTCCAATATTAAACACAACATGTCTCTGAATTCCAGTTGCTGGGGAACATGAGTGGAGGCTGCAGTCGCACACCTGTCTGCCTGTGGAATATTAACTTGTGTTGGCTGCTTTGCCTCTACAGTCCACCCCTTCCCCCAGTATGTTGTGTGCTCTGTTTACCTTTTTCTTAACAACAACTATTTGTTTTGTGTTGAAGCATAAACATGCTAATTAAAAACACAAGTCTAGTACAAACATGAAGCTCAGCTTTCCACATTAAAAAGCTCTTTTGAAAAATAGGAATACTGGTGGGTGTCCTTTAGCATCTTCAGGTGCCTTTCTTTAATCAACCCTTCCCCAGCCTGATGAGTTGGTGGCATTAGTGTTATTATTAACATTTCTATACCATCCATAGCTGAAGCTCTCTGGGTGGTTTACAACAATAATCATACAATCACACACTCAAGCCCCCCATCCAAATTCTAACCAAGCCTGACCCTGCTTAGCTTCCAAAATTTGGCAGGATCAGGCACTTCAGGATATACAGAAGCAATTGGGCATGACGAATGCTAGCTGGGCATGAGGAGTCCTCTACTCCAACACATCTGGAGAACACCAGGCTTGTTTAAGCTCTTTATATTTCTGCCATCCTGAATGGTATTTAAAGCTACACATGATGGTATGACATATATCTGCTGTACACAAAATGCCCTTTAGGGCAGGGTATTAAACATCCTTCAGCCCAGGGGTCTAATTCAACGTTGGGTAAGCTTTGGGACCCTTATTACAGTGGTGGACAGAAACAAAGACAAATGATGTTGAGCTTCTCTTTCTCTCCGAATATAAATATATGTATAAATATAAATCTATACTTTTGTGTAAGGGTACAATCCTATGCATATTTAGACAGAAAATAGTGTTAGTTTCCAGCATTCCACAGTTGTGTAAACATACATACAATTGTTCCCTAAAACTCTTGCAGCCATCTGTCTAAGAACTGCATTTAACCTTTTAGAATGGGTGGAAAACTTGCAAAAGTTGGGAAAACACCAACCAATTGGCAGTGAAGAGAAAGGGTGTAGCCATGTAAGGATATGTAGCAGGCTGGATTGGATTGGGGTCCAAGATGGCTTGGATTGGGCTGAGCTTTAACCCCTGCTTTATTCCCCCTCTGACTGAGTTATACTACATAGTCCCAGGAGGTTCAAATTTGTTCCCAATGTTAAGAAGCTCCCCACTGAGGCACCAACTCTGTTATCTTTACATTGCCAGGATTAAGACTGCCCTCTGTACATAAGTATTTAATGGAATTTGGTATTTGGGGGAATTTTAAATTTCGTATCATGTAAGTTGCTGTTTTTGTTTTATCTGTACTATGTTTATTGTTTTAAAGGAACTGAAAACTGCCCAGAGAAGAATGTATATACTAAATAAAAGAATAACAAAAAAAAAATCTTTGTGGAGGTTTGTCTCAAGGCACTTGGAATAAGCAGGTGGCTTCTAAGGATTCAGTCCTATCAATTGCAACCTCTCTGTTCACAGAGGCCTCAGAATTTGGAGGCTTCTGAAATTTCTGTGCCCTGAATGTCTGAAGTTTCATGATGGGGGTAGTGGTAGACTGTTGCCTTCTGCTTGTCCTTCATTAGCGACATTTCCTAGCCCAGGGGTTGGCAACCTTCAACACTCAAAGAGCCATTTGGATCCATTTCTCACACAAAAGAAAACACTGGGAGCCGCAAAACCCTTTTGACATCTAAAATGAAGATAACACTGCATATATTGGTTTTTACCATAATGCTATGTATATCTTCATTATAATTTAGCTGCAGCTCTTGTTCAGTCACTAAAAACTGTTATTTTTAATCTTACATTATAAACTAGTAGGACTCCTTTCATATATTTTGAATAGGAGACCAGCTTCCTGCAGAGTCAAATTCAGTGCTAAAGGACTGCATGCATTAAACAGCAAACCCCATAAGTTCATCAGCAGTAAAAGCAAACGAATCTATCCACATATCCTTAAACTTTTGGTTTTCTTCAGAAACTTTTCTTCGCCTACCAGGGGAAGTCGCAGACATAGGTGTGTTTAGTGATGAATTAGCAGATAAACAGTCAAGTGATGTGAATTGTGACAGGTCCCAAGCTCAGCTTTTATCATTCAGAGGAAGATTACGTTTGGACAAAGAATGTTTTCAGCAGCTTTTTGTTTCGTGTAACATGAGAGTCTGCAGGAAGCTTGTTCCACTCTTTCCCTGCAATGTCGCAATTTACTTGACCTGCTAGCAAATGTTCCTGAGTGGATGCCTCATCATCACCTATTGGTGTTTTGTAACTTGGAGCCTTGGTCGCAGATCAGTGGCCATATTTTGGGTGACGGAGCAGCCACAGAGGGATTCAAGAGCCATGTGCGGCTCCGGAGCCGCAGGTTGCTGACCCCTGTCCTAGATCAACATTTTAGCTCAACTAGCAATAATGGTTTTGGACTGAGAGGGAAGAAGCCTGGAGGAAGCTCAGGGTATCTCATATTGTGACCTCTCTGTCCCATAACTATCAAAATTCTTCAGCCAGCCATACCAGCTGGAGGTTTTTGAGAATTGTAGGATTTTATCCTATCTACATATGCTCAGGCTGTCTTTCTAAATTGTCTTATTATATGCAAACTACTGCGAGAATAGTTTTGTTGAAGGCAGTTCATAAATGTGGTTATTAAATAAAATCTCTGTGTGTCAGGTAGTGTAGAAAAGCATTAGTGGCAACTAATTCAAGATTTATTTATTTATTTATTAAAACATTTATATGCCGCCCCATCGCAATAAAGCCTCGGGGCGGCTCACAACATTAATTAAAAATACAATAAAACAATAAAACATATTAATTTATCCCTCCCCCCTCGGTGCATCTCGGTAACTTAAAATATAATTAACTTAAATACAAATCAAACCCAAAATAAAAGAAAAACAAAACCCACTTATAAACCAAATATGACGCATATAAAACCAAATACAACAAATACAATAAATAACTAAATACAATAAATAACTAAACAAATACAATAAATAACTAAACACAAATAAACTATAAACAAAATCAGACTAACAATTAAAATAAGACTTGAATAAAAAGGTCTTCGCCTGGCGCCGAAAAGCCTATAACGACGGCGCCAGGCGAACCTCTCCAGGGAGCGCATTCCATAGTTGGGGCGCCACCGCCGAGAAAGCCCTCCTCCAGGTACTCATCCACTTAACCTCCTTCATGGAAGGCTCCGGAGGAGGGCTGCCGTTGCAGATCTTAGGGGGCGGGAGGGCATGTAGGGGCGTAAGCGGGCGTAAGATTGAAACCCAGTAGCTATCCTAGTCATGTTCCGTACCAGTTTTGCAGTTTCTGCTAGTAGATTAGCCTGCATCCATTGCTAGTCTAATTTTAAGTCCCAGTCATTTCAATGGCCTACTGTACGTAGGGCAGACATTAGATGCAATGCATAGTCTCTTAATTTGGGCAGGCTCTCTGTGTAATTTGGAGAAACTCTAGGAATGCTAAAGCTCTGTGTAGGGTGAATCCCTACAAAGGGGCAATCCTATGTAAGTTTGAATAGACAAAGCCTACAACTCCCAGCATGCCCCAATATGGATGCAGTGGGCATGCTGGGAATTGCAGGCATTTTTCTGGCTAAACTTACATAGGCCAGTGTCTTACCTTCCCAGTAGATGAAAACTGCATTTCCCAGAAGGCATTGGGCCCGTGGTTCGTATTTTATGCATTATGGGTAATGTAGTTCATTAAAAATGTAAACTAACTCGTCTGAATTAAAATGCGACCATTGCACACCACGCTCGAGCGCGATGTACATCATGAGTAGTAAAATGGCAGACAACTGCTTGATGGAAAATATAAGCATCACTTTGCTCTAACCCTACGCTTGTAAGTCTATTAAAGATATATTTGAAAGATCAACATTTCCCATTCGCATTTGCAGGAAAGTCCCTGTAGAAATACATTCTCCGCCTTTTCCCTTCCCGAGGGAAAAGGGTGGAACAAAACCATACACGTTCAGCTTGTAATGCTTTCTGGAAATTGTAGTTTGTCTATCAATAGGGACGGTGGTGTAATTATAGCTGCTGAACTACATTTCCCAGCGTGCTTCACGGAAACGCGACCTACACGGGTTAACATTTGAGAGACGTATTCATAACGCGCACTCCGCTCCCCAAGGAGCTCTCGCGAGATTTGATGGGTATTCCACTCCCTCCGACTCTAATTTGGGCAGCGCGCGGTGGCTGATGGGAGGGACGTTCCGTTTCCCCTGGTTCTTCTGCACCCGCGACCAGCTGTCTTTTCTGGACTGCCTTGTGCGTAAATTGGATTGAGGCAAGAAAGACTGAAAGGAGAAAAAGAACCTTGGGAAAATAAGAAGAAAAGTCCGCCTCAAGGCACCTATCTCTATCGCTCCCGCACTCAATCCCAGAGCGCTTTAGAAAATGGCGGACGACCTTCGCGCTACTTGCCAGGCATTTCGGGATCTGTAGTCTCTTCTCTCGCGGAGCCTCATCGGCGTGAAGGGCCTGGTGCCGAAGAGAGACTACACTGTCCAGAAGGTCACGGGCGAGGCGAGGGACAGACGGGAGCGAATTGGACGGGAGGGGGGGCGGTTCCAGCTTTCCTCCCCTCCCCCTTCCCCTCCCCCTCCGCCTGCGCCGCGGCTGCTGCTGCTGCGTCGGGTGAGGGAGCGCGAGCGAGTGGCGCAGGCAGAGCGAGCGGCCTCCCCTGGGCAGCGTCAGGGAGGGGGGTGAGAGGCCGACTAGGGCGGGGGGGGGTCGGCCGGAAGCCAGCAAGCAAGGGGGTGCGGGCGGCCTGGCCTGGCCTGGCCTGGCCTCGGGAGGGAGGGGTCGGGGCCGGGGCGTGCTTCGCGGCCACGGTGCTCTGGCGCGGGAGGGGGCCCTGGTGGGATTGAAGCATGGGCGGGTGAGGTCTTCCTGCGGAGGATGGGGCGGGGGCGGCGGAAAGGGTATTGAAATGGGCGTGAATTGGGATAGCAGGCTCCGCCAGGCCTTGAGATGGAGGGGCGTAATGGGAGAGAGTTCTATCTAGGGGAGGCCCAGTGTGAACTGATAGGTGCAGCTTGGAATTGCAAAGGGATGGCTGTCTAGGCTTCGTTGGCTGAGGTGGGGGTTGTGGAGTTTTTGATAGAAATGGGAGGGGGGTTGCCAGGTAGGAGGAAGGGCCCGATCAGGGCTTGGAAGGGTATAAGTAAGTTATAGAACGGCCGATATACTGAGTTAGAGAATGAAAGCGTATGTAAAAGTGAGGTTTGTAGTCAGATAAAGGACTGTTTTGGACTAGTGTTCAACCACATGAAGTTACAGTGGGAGGATTGCTGCCAATTAGAAGATGAGGTGCTGTAGTCTTATGTGTGTTTACTTGGAAGTTAGTCCCACTGAACTTTCAAGAATTGTGTGTGGTACTGAAATCTTAGTTGGAAAGAAGGGGTTGAAACTTGGGGTGGAGTAAAACAGAAGATGTGTATTTGCATATAAGAAGTACAGTTCCGCACTGTAGTACTTGAGGCATCAGGTACAGCTTGTTGTTTGCAGCTATGGAACATGATAAGTAAATACTTTCTGAGCAGATGAGAAGTCTTGAGGATCGCAGCAAGCACTGTGGGCTGGAAATTAAGTTCCTGAGACTTAGTACTTGGGTTTATGCTAAAAAGAAACAGGTAGCTGGGGAGTGATGGCAGTTAAGAATTTGTGCAATGGTACATTTTCCCTACGAAGCACATATTTTGGGGATCCTTAGATCAGGAAGAGGATGCACATTTTGTGGTGGAAGACTTAAGTAGTCAGGAAAAAGTGTCAAGCTGGAAAGATGGTGAAGGATGGGGGAGTTCTCTATGGGGTAGGTGGGCAGGATTTGAGAGTGTGGTTTCTGTAATGGGGTAGGAACCCTGGGAGGCCTACAATGTGAGAGAGGCTTTAGCAAGGGGTGAAATTGAAATTGCATACATGAAGGAAACATGCTAGCGTAAAAAAGTAAAAAAGGGGAGTGATTTATGGGACAGAATGGGGGATAATATAACTTGTTTATGGGAAGGATGCTGTATTTCATGACCTCTTTAGGTTTCATTCTGTTACATATGGCTTGTTGCTCTTGATTGTAGGGAGGTAATGCTGGTATGTGAAAAACATTTGGTGAAATGCTGGCAGCTCTTGCTATATTCTCTGTTTTTGCTCAGGTATCAGAGGCACCAGTGGTGCTAGCCGGTGAGAGCCATGTACAATGGGATAGGACTCCCCACTCCCCGGGGCAGCGGCACCAACGGTTACGTGCAGCGCAACCTCTCGGCCGTCCGCCACAAGAAGGATCGTACCGACTACAAGTCAGAAGAGGAGTTGAGGAAACTGGAGTCGTCTCTGGTTAAAAAACCAAACCAGGACATCCTGGACCACGAGCGCAAGCGGAAGGTTGAGCTGAAATGCTTAGAGCTGGCTGAGCTCATGGAAGAACAGGGGTATGTTGTTATAACAACATAAGGTGGCAGAAGACTATTTATTTATTTATTTATTTATTTAAAACATTTCTATGCCGCTCCATCGCAACAAAGCCTCGGGGCGGCTCACAACAAAACAAAATATTACGGTGAAAATTGAGAGCTTAAGTGGGGACAGTGACTAGTGACTGTTGGAATGAGCAGTCTGGCAGAGTGGTTGTGTGTGCTTTGCCCCCAGAATTTTCACTTTGAACTGTTGGCCACTCTGATCTTTGCAGTGGATTTGGATTATTGATTTAAATAGCTTTGAATAGATAGCACAATGAGGCTTTTGAATATACATGCTGGGTGCGGTAAACATGATATTATGGCATTGGCTGCATGCCTTTGTCCATGCTGAGTTAACACAACCCCTGTTGCTTTCAGTGGGACTTGTTCGTATTGAAGTGATTTAGAGCACCATCTTGTATTTCAGTGATATAAAGAAGCTGAAGAGAGAAATATGAATAAATCTAATGGAACTTGACTTAGTCAATTCCATAAGGATTGCAAGTATAGTATTGTTTGGAAAGATAACTCTGCTGAATATCAGGAGTGAAAATTGCATTTTTTATCTGAAGTGGAAAATGATCCTTGTAGGAGTGAAAGTACATCCCATTTATGTATCTGTGCAGCGTTTAAGACTGGTATCTCAAAAAACTTGCAACGGTCCTATAAGACAGGTTAATATTATCAGGAATTGCTTATGGTGGATTGGGATCTAGCTAGTTCTTAACAAGAGAAAAGATTCAAAACAAATTTATTCTGGTTTAAGCTTCAGACATTGTTGTTATGCTAGGTGAAAGCAATTGTCAGCTTTCAGGATGAATTATTGGAGCTGTTGCAGTTCATGCATTGTGGAAACATTTTGTGGTGTCTGATTAGAGAAGAGCTATTTGTGCATAAAACATCCATCTGGTCAGCCTTTTACATTATCTTCTAATGTCTTACAATCCAGGTATGGTGAAGGGGAGATCCAGGAAAAAGTAGCCACTTTTCGGATAATGCTTCTAGAAAAGGATGTAGCAGTGGTCAAGGAGGGAGAACCCCAGCAGAAGCCAACGTAAGTAAGGCATCTTGGAGGATCTTGGCCTTTTTGCCTTGGCATATTGTTTCCTTTTGTTCCCATGCAAGACTTGTTGCTCTGCAGCTTCCATCCCTCACAATCACATTCTTTCCCCTCAGTGCTCCAGTGGTATCTCTAACTGTCTTCACTTCTCTGCAGTGTCACAGAGACCCATCAACTAGCTGAGGCCAATGAGAAAAAGAATGAGAAGCTTCGCGCTGCCTTTGGAATTAGTGAC
Organism: Varanus salvator macromaculatus; assembly: GCA_023646645.1. Lineage (NCBI taxonomy): Eukaryota > Metazoa > Chordata > Lepidosauria > Squamata > Varanidae > Varanus > Varanus salvator. The sequence goes on from JAIXND010000781.1 coordinate 6,732,058, forward strand.
AACTATGTGGATGGCAGCTCCTTTGACCCCAACCGCAGGGCCAAGGAGGCAGCAACAGCTGCAGCTGCCAAGCAGCTACAAGAGCAGCAGAAGCAATACAGGTATCTCAGTAAAGAAATGTGCTTCACTCTTTTTTTTTTTTTTTGCTCTTCATCGATTACAAGGCAGTGCTTTTAAACCTTCTAATGTTTAAGAGTAATGCAAACAGCAATATTTTAAACAAAAGTCTTGTGTTAAGCAATGTAGAAATCTAATTTATGGTGTTAAGATTGCATCAGATGAAACCTATTTCAAAACGTATCTAAGCTGTACTATGCTGTGATATATAAGGTAATTAGTGCATATTTAAAGCTATGTAGTTTTGATACAGAGCTGTCATTTGGCTAATGTACTTGTGTTACACTTCTAAAGTCTGTTACTGTGGTTTTGTTGTGTCATGAATTCTTAGTAAACATTTTCTTGTTTGTGGAGGAAGATCAGATTTTGAGGGATAAGAGACTATTCTTACCTGCTACCTCAGCTGCTTGCAGAGGAAAATGGGAAGTCTGTCTTTTGAGACTTCATCTTTCACCACTTGTCTTTATCTCCTCAGTCTTGTCAAAGAATCTAGCAGCTCCCGTTCACCATCCCCAAAGCAGAAGAAGAAGAAAAAGAAGAAAGACAGAGGCAGGTGGGTGGGTCAACCAAGACATGAATTCCCTCTGCAGGGTTGAGATGCAGAGAAAAGAGTTCTGGGTTGAGTTTGGCATTAGGGAGAGGGAGAGGGCAAGGGAGCTTGGCTTTGGGAATCCACCTTAGTCCTTTTAAAAGACATAACATGCTCCTTTTATTTGATCCTTCAAGATCTGAAAGCAGGTCACCTTCTCGAAGAGAGAGGAAGAAAAGCTCAAAGAAGAAGAAACACAGGTAAAGTGCCTATTGGGTAATGACTGGCTTAGGGATAGAACTGGAGCACAGGATCTTTTTCACTTATTTTCATTCATCTAATTGAGAACAGATGTTTCTCAGAACTTTTTTTTAGGGAAAAGATTCACATGGTTATTAGGGGGCCTTAGGTCTGTGAGCATCACCTGTCCTTCTGTCTCCGTATGTTTTTTCCTGACCTGTCCGCTTAAGCATTGTGTGCAGGGCTGGAATAGGGTGGGGACTCACACTCCTAACCCAGCACCGGTACTTGCCAGGTTAATGTTTCTGTGCATTGTGTTTGGCTATCTGGCAGCCACCTGTATCATTCTTTTTTTTTTTTTCTTTCAGATCAGAGTCCAAAAAAAGGAAGCACAGGTTAGTTTTGGTAGCTATTTCCTAGAGTGCTTTTTGGTGGAGGCAGGAGTCTGCAATTTTGCTTAACATTCTCAAACATTCTTACTCAATAACGGTGAGCAAAGTTCTATTGGTGAGCTGCTTTGTTGAGTGGATGCTAAAATCTGGTTCTCCAGCACCCAAACCTGACAGGATTGGCTATGCTACATTGATATTCTGTTATGACAATGGTGGCAATATTATTCTAGGGATCAGCTTTTCTTGGAAATCAGTAGAGGTAGAAAGTGGGGTTTCTGCAGTAGGTAATGTAGGAATTTAGGGTACATGAGCCTTTTTGGTCTTTCCAGAGTGTTTCAAAGCAGTATTATTTTTCCAGGACTCCAAGTCCCAAGAGTAAACACAAATCCAAGGAAAAGAAACGAAAACGGTAAGGGCATGTTTTCTGTCACTGCTACTTTGCTCTCTCCTTGCTGAAGCTGACTTTTTACACGCCTCCCACTCATGATTCTAATTTTGTCATAGGTCCACCAGTGAGTCTACATCTCAGAAAGGCCGTCGCGATCGTTCTTCTTCTCCGGATGGTTCTTCCTCCTCAGATGCTTCTCGCAGCAGGTATGGGTTGCAATGGAGATCCAAAAGCTGGGTCTTTTAACTAGATTACAGATCTGGGAAAATAAATAACTTAACTCATGAATAACTTAAGCGTCAATGTATGATCATTACTCATTTACAGGTCAGGCAGTGTCACTGCTCAGAAACGGGGGGGCTTAAGACGCCAGAGCAAATCTCCCTCTGCCTCTTCACGTAAACAAGGAGAAACTGAGGTGGCTTCCAAGAATCTTCCAGAGAGAGATCGTTCAACTTCTTCTGAGCCTGCCCGGCGGGGCAGGAGCACAAGCCCTCGAGAAAGCAGAGAAAAACGGGAGGTAGGGAGAAATTTAGAACTGCAGGATTCTATTAGAGGTGGAAGGTGGAAACTGTGAAGTCTTGAGTTTCTGTTCTAATTGTTATTTATTTGCCCTCCCATTGTTCAGAAAACTTTGTCCAAGCATTCTCCGGTACATGAGTCCCGGCAGCGTTCTGCTAGCCCATTATCTCCTAACAAAGAGAAGGAAAGAGAGAAGGAGAAGAAGTCTGCTCGGCATGGGGGTCGTAAAGCTACTCCTTCATTTGAGCTGGATTCAAGGTTCAAGCATTGCTCACCAGTGCCGAATGATCCTACTCGGGAAAAAACCTTTGGGCACAACCGTCCTTCCTCTAAGGAGAGGAGGTCACCTCCCAGAGACTCCCCACATTCTAAGAAGCAATCAGAAGATCGTAATGGAACTCTCCCACCATCCAAGGCGAAGATGTCCCCTGACCAGAAGGAGCAGCTGGCAGCTTCCTCATCTCCTTCAAAGGCAACTGAGACCAAGTTGAGGAAGGACTCCCATGATGGGTCTCCACCCCAGCGTACCCATTCTCCTTCAGAGAGTGGTAGCTGCTCCTCTTCCTCCTCCTCCTCTTCTTCCCCTGCAAACAAGCCAGCCACAGTTTCCCGTAGCTCTTCCCCAGAGGAGCCTCCCAAAAGACAAGACAAAGAGAAGGCATCTACACGCAGAGAGAGGTCTAGCTCATCTCCCGAAATCTCCCGCTCTGGGCAAAAGCAACCTGCCAAGGCCACATCTCGACGTGAACTATCAGGCACCCCTCCAGCCAAGAGCACCAAGTCTAGGGCCAGTCGGAGGGACAAATCTCTCTCCCAAACACCCATTACTCGCAGAGGTAGATCTCGGTCCCGCACCCCACCTAAGAGAGGCAGGTCACGCACACGCTCACCACCAAGGAGGGGGAGATCGCGTTCTGCTCAGAGACGTGCCCGTTCTCGTTCCCGCACTCCTCTAAGAAGAGCCCGTTCTCGCAGCCCTCAGTGGCGGGGCCGATCGAGAACACCCCAGCGGTGGGGCAGATCACGTTCACGTACACCACCAAGGTGGGGACGATCTCGTACACCTCAAAGGCGTGGCTGGTCCCGATCTAGAACTCCCCAAAGGCATGGATGGTCTAGAAGCAGAAATAGTGGAAGATGGGGGCGGTCAAGAACACCACCAAGAAGGGGGAGGACACGTTCAAGAACCCCACCAAGAAGAGGCAGGTCTAGATCTAGAACTCCACCCAGGCGAGTAAGGTCTCGATCCAGAACTCAAACAAGAAGAGGCCGGTCTAGAACAAGAAGCCCTCCCAGGAGAGGGCGGTCTAGCTCTTCACCGAGGAGAGAGAAATCTTTGATTTCAGCCAGGCGAAGCAGGTCTGGGTCATCTCCAGACCGAAAGGTTTCCAGGATTTCCTCAAGGAGAAGCCGATCTGACTCTTCTCCCAGAATGAGAGAGAGGTCCCGAAAAGCACTGAGACGTAGCCAGTCTGGATCATCTCCTGAATCCAGAAGCAGATTGCGAGTGTCTCCCAGACGCAGTCGATCTGTATCACTTCCAAAGACAAAAAAGAAATCCCAGTTATCTCCTCGGAGTAGTCGTTCAGGTTCATCACCAAGAACAAGGAAGAAAAAATCAAGAACGCCTCCACGGCACAGTCGCTCTAGTTCTTCTCCGAGGCTGCGAAAGAAATCCAGATTATCGCCAAGGCGAAGCAGATCCCGTTCTTTTCCAACCCCAAAAAAGAAGTCTAGATCTCCTGCCAGGCGTAGCCAATCTAGGACACCTCCAACACTGAAAACTAAATCTAGAATGTCTCCAAGGAGCAGATCTGGCTCATCTACAAGACTCTCAAAGAAATTTGATGCCTCTTCAGTAGTTGATGAGAAATCTAAAATGTCTTCCAGAAGGAGCCGATCTGGTTCATCTCCAGCATTAAGGAGGACATCTAACTCTCCTGCAAGACGTAGTAGATCTGGGTCATCTCCAGGAGTAGAAGAGAGATTGACAAGAAGACGAAACAGGTCTGAGTCTTCTTCCGAAATGAAAACCAAATCAAGATCAGGGTCATCACCAGGGCTCAAGAAGGAAGTGATGTCATCTCCAAGGCAAAGCCGGTCTAGTTCTTCTCAGTCATCAGTAAGAGAAAACTCTCTATCACCTTCAAGACAAGCAGCCTCCTCAGAGCCAAAGTCCACACCTCCATTGCAGCGAAGCAGGTCTGGGAGATCTCTAGCAGGAAAAGAAAAACCTAGATCACCGCACCCAAGGCAGAGCAGGTCTGGATCACCTCCAACTTTAAGGGAGAAATCTGCATCACCAAGAAAAACTGCGTCTGGATCTTCTGCAGAACTGAAGAAGAAATCAACTTCACCAGTGGAAAAGTGCAAAACTGATTCTTCGGAACTGAAGAAATCCAGGTCATCACCAAGGCGAAGCAGGTCTGGCTCCTCACCATTGATCAAAGAGCAGTCTAGATCACCACCTAGGAGCAAGTCCAGATACTCACCTGACACAAAATCTGCATCACCTTTGAAGCAAGTCAGGTCTGGTTTCTCCCCTCCAACTGTGAAAGAAAAGTCTAAGTCACCTACCAGGAGAAGTGGGTCCCACTCCTCTCCTGAACTAAATGGCAAGTCTAAATCTCCACCACAGCAGAGTAAATTGCAAGAAACAAAAGCCAAATCTGGATCACCTCCACGGCACAACAAATCTGGATCTTTGACAGTATTGGGAAGAGCTGCATCACCATGCCAGAAGAGTAAATCAGGTGGTTCTCTCTCTGGGAAAGAGAAATCACAGTCACCCCCGAAGAAAGGTCAGCCTGGGTCATCACCAGTACTTAAGAAGTCTGAGATTCCATTAAGGCGAAGTAGATCTGGATCTTCCTCTTCCTCCTCCTCCTCCTCCTCTTCCTCCTCCTCTTCATCATCATCCTCTACATCATCATCCTCTCCAGAGGATGATAAATCTCGTTCACCTCCAAAATTAAGTCGTTCTGCTGCACTATCAGTTAACAAGAGCAAAGCTATATCATCTCCAACACGCAGCAGGTCAGATTCCTCTCCAGAACCAGAGAACACCACACCTGCAGCCGTTGCAAAGCACAACAGACCTGGAACTTCTCCAGAATCAAGAGAAATGTCAAGAGCTGCAGTGATGGGGCCTAGATCACCTTTGGAGAAAAAAGATGTGCCCAGAGATGCATGTAGAAGGAGTAGGTCAGGGTCATATTCTGGGGTTAAAGAAAAGTCAAGAACACACTCCAGTGAGAGTAGTTCAGAGTCCTCCCCAGAACGGAAGGAGAAATCTGTAAGCAGGTCTGTCTCACCTGTGAGACCTTCTGTAAAATCAAAAACTCCTCCAAGACGTAGAATGTCAAGGTCACCACCCAGGCCTAGAGCAAAATCCAGAACACCACCAAAGCGTGGCAGGTCTGGATCACCAGCAAGACCCAGAGTGAAGTCCAGAACACCACCAAGACGGCGTAGGTCAGGGTCCTCTCCCAGACCCAGAATTAAGTCCAGAACGCCACCGAGACGACGCAGATCTGGATCATCTCCCAGGCCCCGAATGAAGTCCAGAACACCACCTCGCCGCCACTGCAGATCTGGATCATCTCCAAGACCCAGATTGAAATCTAGAACCCCTCCACGAAGACGGAGGTCTGGATCCTCTCCACGAGCCAGAGAGAAGTCTAGAACACCAATTACAAGAAGACGGAGATCTGTGTCACCACAGAGTCCTAGGCGGAAATCTCGAACTCCTCTGAGGCGTGGAAGATCCAGATCAGTCTCCAGAGAGAAGTCAAACACCAGCGTGCATCCACATAGGTCCCAGTCATCATCCCACTGTGATAGACCTAGAAGTTCCTTGCGACGGGGGAGATCTGGCTCTCCCTCACGGAGGAGTCGTTCCCGCTCATTCTCCAGAAGAAGAGACAAATCTAGAGGTTCATTACGGAGGGAAAGGTCTGTCTCCTCTCCAGGTCGAAGCCGTTCAAGGTCCCCTTCTCGTCAGGACAGATCTCGCTTCCCATGGAAGGGTGAACGCTCTGTCTCCTCACCACGCAGAGGTCATTCTCGATCACCAGCACGAAGAGAGATGTCAAAGCTGTCTCCACAACGCTCTGCTACCAGTCGGAATGCATCTCGTTCACCGCCCAGGTTAGATGCTTCACGTACCACAGCAACCTACAAAGGCACTGGGTCCAGAGCATCTCCTGACTTTCGGTCGTCTCCTGTGAGGAAGCATTCCAGGTCAGGGTCTCGGGAAATGTGCACCTCCCCAGGAAGGAAATCTCGCTCCCCCCCTGTGCTGGAGAGATACCCCAAGTCTGATGTTCAGGAGAAGCCAGCAACTTCTTCCCTTTGGCACAGCAAAAGTAACACGGCAATTCCTCACACTCCAACTCCACCTCGTGAGGGATCTCCTAAATCACGGAAAAACCTGTCTCCTGCTCCATCCATGCTACGGGAGTCACCTACCGTGTCAAAGAATGGGTCTGCTGTCGTCCGAGATAGCCCAGGAGAGAGGAATCAGATCGCCCATTCTGCCATAGTTCGAGATGATACAATTGCTGGTACTTCTGTGGCATCAGGGAGAAGCAGTTCCCATGCAGGCTCCCCTTCTCCTGTTAAAGCTACATCGTTGTCCCCCTCCTCCTCCTCTCCCTCCTCCTCTGCTTCCTCTAGCCCCTTGCCAGCCCTGGTTTCTCTGCTAGTCCCACCCTCCAAAGAAGAGGATTCTGCACCTGAAGGGAAAGTGGCTGATAGGCCTGAAGTGCACCTCCCCACCCTTGAGGCTGAGCCACTGTTGACTTCTGCCGCCGTGGAGAACAACGCCAGGAGCAGCTGTTCCACAGCCCCTCAGCTGGCTCTTCCCTCCCCACCGCCTTCTGCCCCCTTGAAAGCAAAGAGAAGTTCATCCGCTTCGTCCACCACTTCATCCTCATCCTCATCATCTTCATCATCCTCGTCCTCGTCCTCTTCCGATTCCGAGTCCAGCTCGTCTGGGTCCAGCCCCCATGATCAGCCGCTAAAGGACATCGAGGCTGAGATTGTGCTGAAGCAGTAAGAGCATGTCTTTTTTCCCCTGCTCCCCCAAAGTAAAGCTAGCAGTGATTGTTGCCCTTAGATCAAGCTGGTCCCCCTGACTAGGTTGATGGTGCTGCTGCGTTTGCCTTTTTTATCCGTACCCTTGGCCCCACTATCCTCACTTGAATTATTAAAATTTATGCATTCTTCTCCAAAAGGAAAATACTAGGATCTTGAAGAATCACATTAATTGTAGTTCTTGTGGATTGGAGTGTCCACAACCTTTCCCGTCAGATGTTTAAAGTGCATGTTGGTGTCTGCATGTCAGTGGTGAATGCAGTGGAAAGCAAGGGGTATACATGCACTTCTGTGCATATACCAGAGAAGCAGTAACATCATCTTGCAACTTTGCTACACTAGACACATTTGATCTTGGCATATTTCTAAACCAGCCTTGTAAATAAGTCAACCAAAGTGAAGAGGCTTGGTAACCTGAGTTGTCATAATGGTTATGAGGGAGGGGGTTTCACTCAACCAAGGCTAGTATGGGAACCAGTTGGCTGGAGGACTCGTGCTGGAGTTTTCTGTTCCTGCCTTAAATGTATAAGTCATAATGTGACTTGTGCAGCTTAGCTATCACACATTTTTGCTGCAAATAGTCACTACATTGCCTTCTTTTTAAGCTTGGCAGGGATATGTCATAGGTCGTACCTCTTGCATTTTGTGGCCTTCTGGCCCACTGTCTGCACCTTTCCCTGTATGTCTGCCAGCTGAGAACAACTGCAGCAGCTTTTAGTCTTTAAAATCCCACATGACTCTTCTTTGGGTTTGTTTGCTTCATCACAGGTAACCCTCTGAAAGTCTTCGTTCTGCCCATAGACTTTTAAATGCTGTGATTATGGTCCTTGTCCACCAGGGGCCACCCTTGTTTCACTTCACTGGTAGAACAAGGCATACTGTCAATCTTTGCACTCTGCCTCACTACCAAATATGCCAGATTCTTCCTGCAGCAAAGCAACTCTCATGAAACTGAATGCTAGGCTCCCTTGGAAAGGATGTAGTTCTGTGAATTACATGTGTTTGCCTAGGCTTATATATTTTCAATGATTATGCTTTCAGGATTCTAGTATTTTTGTTATTGCTGTTGCTACTAATGGTACTACTACCACTACGCATTATATAATTTAGTAGATTTGGATTTTTTTGGTCAAGGTTTAGCATTGCTGAGCAAGGAAATAGAAGTCTAGTGAATTGGAGAGAGGTAAGAGGTGGCAATAACAGGGGTTCTGGCAAAAGGCCGATCTTAGAATCCTTCGTGAAGTGACTGTTTTGATTTAGTCTTCAGCAAACCTGAGATCCTCTTGAGATGACATTTTGCTGGTGAGAGTGCGCCTCCTGAGTTAATCCAGTAACGCTTGAAGTTTTCTGCTCCCTGAGCTTCTGTGCTGCCCTGGTTAGCAACCATGTAGTGGGGACAACCATACCTGCTTTGGGAGATATAGTTGCCAAGATGTGGAAGTGGGAGATTGTAAAGGTTTTATGATTGAGGAACAGCACCAACCATAGCAATAACCTGAGTTTTAAGGACTTGATGGGGATGATTTCCTGAACTTCTCCCATAGACAGCATGACTTGTGAAGTACAGTGGTACCTTGGCTCACGAACTTAATCCATTCCAGGACTCTGGTTGTGTGACCAAAATAGCCGTGAGCCAAGTTAAATTTCCACATAAGGTTAAATGTAAATAAGGTTAATCCGTTCTGTAACTTTTTTTTTTAATCAGAAAAAATGTGAAGCAAAGTGACAAAGAACAACAAAGATCAAGACCATCTCCCTGCCCCCCTCCCTGCATGACCACGATCAAGCCTGTTGCAGGCACCCGTCATCCCGATGTGCTCGGGGGGAGAGGGTTGCAATCATGGGCATGCTGTGGGGGAGAGATGGGCACAAACGTGGGCGCGCTCATGCTGTGGGGGCAGAGATGGCCAAGATCGCGGTTGCACTCCTGCAGGAAAGAGGGGGGCAATCACAGGTGTGCTCATGCAGGGAAGACAGGTGTGATCTCGGCCATCTCCCCCCCCCCCCCCAGCACGATTGCGGCCATCTTCTTACTTTGTGGGGAGGTGGGAAAATGGCCGCAATCATGGTCACCACCCAATGTGGAGTTCACGACCTGAGTGAAAATTTTTATGAAATTTTTGTTCACGATCCGATTTGGTTGTCAACTGAAGCCAAGGTACCACTGTATGTGCTTTTTTCTCTTTTTGGAGGAAACAAAACAGTTGACTTTTTGTTTTGTTAACCTGCTAAGGTCTCTTTAACAGAACCATTTTGCTTGACTCAGATCCATAAAGTCCTTTTTCTTCCCCACTGGCCCCTTTCTCCCTGCTCCAGGCCATCAAGCCCAGTGCTGAAGGAGGGCGCACATGATGAACGGCCTCTGGAAGTGGGCAAGCGTAAGCGTCGCTCTCGGAGTTCCAGCAGCTCCAGCAGCAGCTCTTCCTCCTCCTCCTCATCGTCATCATCGTCTTCCTCCTCCTCCTCTTCAGCCTCTTCCTCATCTTCATCCTCTTCCTCTTCAGCATCGTCGCCTAAGACTGGGCCCCAGGCAGTCACCAAGGTGGTTCCCAAAAAGAAACCGTCTCCCGAGAAGAGAAAGTAAGCACTTGGCTATTGATGAAGATCTGCCTTTGGCTGCCATTCCTTGTTAGCAAGGATTCTCTTAAATGTGGGGGCAGACCAATCCCCTCCCTGCTATGCTAGTCTGACCTGCCTCACTGAGGGGCTGTACTTGTGTCCTTATTGACTGATTAGCTTGGCCAGTGGCAGTGAAAGTGTTATGAGGAGAACGAGGCGGGCAGAGGGGAAGCATCCCTGAGACTGGCAAGTGGATAAGGAAGATAGAGAAGTTTGTGGGGGTGACTTATTGAGGAGGTGCGGGATGGTGCTGGCAGATTGTACTGGGACGTTACAAGGACGGTTGTGTATAAAAGCACCTAATCCTGTGCAAAGGAAAGTAAAGCCATTTACTAAGACAAGTTGAATGTGCAGAGTCCTGTCTTTAATAATGCACATGATAGGGAAACTTGTATCTCTTGACTGGTGCTGCATTTTCCTGCTAGCCACCAACAAGGACTAGGAATTCTCTTGTGATCTGAAGCTTTAACCCAGGGTTGATTGTTTGTGGCCCTTCAGATCTTTTAGCCTGTGACTCCCATGATCATTAGCCAGCAGTGGTGAAGTCTGATGGGAAATGCAGGCCAGAAAATTTGGAGGACCACAATTTGCCCACCCCTGCAGGTAAGTGTAACTTCTAGGCAACTTGCATAGCTACCACTCGGCTCTAGTTTCTGAGATTCTGCCTGACATTTCCCACACAGGCTGATGCATTTGCAGCTTTAAGGATTGTAATAAGATCAGTGTCAGTAGCGTGATTGGGCCCTCTCTGCTAATGGCCTGCTGATCCTGCTCCTCCTGAACTGTTCAACCTCCTGTTGGCCCAGAGGTGTTGCTGAATGAATGGTATCAGAAACAAGTGTGAGGAGCAGCTTTGCGGCAAGGAAGCAGTGCCAGTGAGGAGGCCAAGGCCCCCTGTCAAAGTCTTGCTGAAGTTTCTCAAAACCTAGAGTTGGTCCTGGGTTCAAACTTTTTTGTAAATGAAAGGATTCTGAACACAGTCTCCTAGTCTGCTGTGTGTGTGCTGCAGTGCAGACTTTTGTGAAATCTTCACTGCTGTCCACTGCTTTGTTTTAGAGTTGAAAATGTGATGTTCCCCCTTCTCCTACAGTTGTTTTATGCTGTCCAGTGGCGTGTGGTGAATGCCAATCTAACCAGTCTCTCTTCTGTCTCTGCCCTGAGGTCACGCAGCCCCCGAAAGCCTGCTGACTCCTTGCGTGACTCGCGCTCCCTCAGCTATTCCCCAGTAGAACGGTGTCTGGCTTCCCCTCCGGTCCAGCCACCCTCTGCTCCAAGGGACCGACGCAGGTAGGTATCTTTTAAACCTTTCTGCCTTCCTCCCATGTAGGGTCCTTGTGGGTATTAGGGATCTCTTTAGGGTGGGGAAGAAGAGAATATGGGAGAACTTAGAGAAGCAGGACACTTGCGTCAGTTCTGTGGTCTCATTCCTTTGCCCAGGGACAGGTCCAGGGACAGATCCTTGCAGAGAAACAGGCGAAGCATCAGCAGGTCTCCAGGACGGAAACGGCGGCGTAATTCTCCCAGCTCCCGACCCCCCCGCCGCAGAACTTCAAGGTAATGACTGAGTGGCTTGCTAATACTAGAATCCTCTGGCACGCTCATGCTGGCTTAAGTAAACCAGAACTGAACTATTGTCAGCAGTCAGCTTGCTTCTGCCTAGCCAGCTTAGATCAGGTGCTACAAAAATAAGTGGTAGGTCTTTCCTAAAAAGATGGAGAGACTGTCAGTGCATGTAGTCTGAGTGAATGTCCTTGGGTAGGAGCATCCTGGGTTTTCAGAACATCTTCATCTCCAAATTCCCATTAGTCTTGGAGATTGAGATCCAGAGCACCATTTAATGGCTTACAGACACTTGGGGCAGCTCAGTTATTCTGCAGTTGAAGCTAAGGTCTGGCTGTATAAACTGTCTGGATGGGAGACTGCTTGGTTCCCATATGAACACTGCTCTGAGGTTTGTCGTCTTAAGTTAATAATATCTTTTCAAGTGAAAGGTCATGCAGTAGACTTCCCCTTTGATATCTATATATGAGTAAGCTTTCTTACTGGTATAGCTAGCTTGCAAGTCAGGATTGGCTCCTGAGGCAGCTTATAATTAAATTCTGCATCTGGGTAGGTTGTATAACAAATAGCAAAAGTGCTATGACAGCTGCTTTTTGGTCCCTGGGACTTGCTGCCATAGTTGATGGGTGTGAAGAAAGGATACAAAAGGGGAAGGTGCTGAAGATGGGCTAAAGGTCTGGTTGATCGTGAAGATGCTAACCCCAGAAGCAGCCTCTCTGTTATATTTATATGGAGACCATGGGACCCCTTTGGAGTGGCTCCTAACAGTGTTCAGACAAGTCAGGCTCTCATAGCCTTTGTTGTTAACATGGTGAAACTGTGTGTCTCTTGCCTCATCACCACTGGTTTCTTTTAGATGATGTACCCAGGTGTGTTTGTCGCAGGACCGGTTGCCCGCTCGTCTTAGAATCAAGCCTGTTTTTTCTCCCCTTGTTCCATAGGTCCCCCTAAGTCTCTTGGAGAGTCTGGAATGCCCTTGCCCGTGCAACCACAGACTGCGCCACCCCAGCCTCCCACAGTGCTGTCCCAGGTGGGAGCCCCCTGCCTCCCGATACCCACTGGAAGCCAGTGTGCTTGTGTGTTGCGGGGGGCTCTCCATTTGCCATCGGCTTTTTATTCTCATTAGTTTTTTCCTTCACTGTCCCTGTCTTTATTGCCCATCATTTGTCGGCAGCTACATTCTCCTCTTCCCTGGACATTTCTGCTCAGCACCCACCAGGATCTGCCACCTCTGCGCTCTTCCTCCTCCTTCAACAGTTGGTGACGTTCATTTGATTTTTTTTTTCTCTCTCCTGTGAGCATTTTTTTCTGTGCGTTTTACAGCTAAATCTTTACTTCTGTGTTTTGAGAGAGGGGTCTCCTTTTCGTTGATTTAGACATAAAAGGTTAAAAAAGAAAAAGAAAACACAAAAAGGGTGGGTGGGTGGGGAGTAGGGAGATATGTGAGCTAATCTGTTTGATTTAGCGTTTCTCAGGCACTCCTCTGAAATGGTGGAGGGTTATTGGAAATAGGGGAAGGATTGCATGTTGGTCTTGGAGATCTCCCAGAGTTCAGTGTGGAGGGTCTCTGTCATCCGCTAGCCCTCTCTCTGTTGCTCACTGTTTCTGGGTAACTCCTCAGTTGCAAGCAGGTGTTCTTTGACGGAAAGGAGGTAGCTTCTTTCAGTAACCTGCAGCAGTGGGGTTTACTTTTGATGGTGGCAAATCAGAGGATTAGACCATTCCTGCCCCCCAAAACACTGATTTTAATATGCGGCGCTCTTTTTCCTTTTTATCCCTCCCTCAGAGCAGACTCTTTCATATTGATCAGTTGAGCCAGGTCAGGAGGGGTCAAGATAGGGACTGGAAAGGGGACAGTCAGGCATTTTATGGGGGAAGGTGATGGAGATTTTGCTGGAAAGAAGCCGAGAAACCCTAAATCAGGGAGGGATGGGAACAGAAGTTTCTTCATATTTCTTAAAAGCATTTAATTTTTTTTGATATGTACAGCAAGGAGATTTTTTCTGTCAAATAAAAAACTTAAGAAATGCAGAAATTGTTGTTGAATCCCTGAGACTTTTCTTTGCGTCGTTTCTGGGGTTTGCCATAGTCAAATGAGACCTCCAGTGCCTGAGCAGGTGGGTTTCTCCTGCTATGCTGATTTTTTGTCTCAACGGTATCTTTCAGATGTTGATATTGGATGGCTTAGTTCATCTCTTGGCACATCCACTTTATAAAGCATCCTCCGGTGCATGAAAGCATAGCACTCCTTCTGTACTACATAGTCCTATCCGACATTAGACTGCTGTTGCTTCAGAGGAACACGGTTATTGATTTTGCTCAAAAAGTATGCTTTTCCTCCTTCATATACCAGGAGTTGAAGCATAAGGTAAGAATAAAAATAATTTAAAAAATAGCTTGGGCATGCACATCAGTCTAGTCCAGGTAAACTAGTCCAGCCAAATGGATCACAGTAAAAAGGAGCACTTCAGCATAAATGCTGTTAAGCATGAATTTAGCTGACTTTGCTGGGCAAATTTCACAGCTGTGTTGTGACCACAGCAGGAAAGAACTAGCTTTATTTCTTTTTAAATTGGTTAGGAAAGGGACTGTGAGCAGGCCCTGTTTAGTTGACTCTGGTTGGAATGTATGATAGATACATACATGGAAGAGGGAGCCTGGTGTTTCTGAATAGAAGTAATAAAACCATCCTGACCTCCTTCATGTGACACATCAGATCAAGGAGGACAAATTCTGTATGGAACAAGTTCTCAGAAATGACTGACCAAAACGACTCTGTATTCCCACTGAGTAACAGTGGGAGAAGTGAAGGCACTACACCACTTCTGATATGGAAAAAAAACACCCCTCTCAAACTCCTGTGCTTCATCCCAGTGGCTGAATTTGGTACAAGCTTCTAATAGCAATGATTCTGCTGAAATAACTAAGAAATATCCTGACTGGTTATCTTGGATTTAGATTCCTGCCTGAAATGTGGGAAATGCAACTATTTCACATTTGATTGCTTTCTGTCATCTGTTAATCTTTAAAAAACATATTTCTTACAAATCTGATTTCCTTATGGAGTGAATCCTCCACCCCAACCTTGGCTGTCCCTCAAGTGAAGAATGAATACTTCAGGATTCTTGTTTGAAATCGTGGGTGGGGTGGAGGGAGAAAAGGGAAGCAGCAGAGGCTGAGCTGCTTCTCTACTTTCTTGCCTAATACTAGTCTGCTCTTGCCCATATCACTCATTTTGTTATTTTGATCTCGAAAATGCTTTCCGTGAAGTTGTCCGGATTAGTGCGTGTTCTTGTCCCCACTGGTTTGCTACGACTGATGGCAATTCTTTGCCCTTTTCCTTGTACTGCTGAGAAGAACCTACCTGTTTTTACTATGGCAGGTCCACCTTTCCCATACCCAAAGTGATTTGTTTGTCCTACCCAAACCCTACTTGGCTCTTCAGCTGAATTTCTTTGTTCTGTGGGAAGTTGTTGCTAAATGGTTCTGCAAAATAGGTTTCTATGTACTTTGATGTCACTGCCTGCAAGTTCTGCATTTGAGGCATTCTTTGGCAAGACTCCGAGCATCAGCTTGCTGTTGTCCAATTGACTGTCTTCTCTCTCGCAGGCCAAGAAGAATGTTTACTTTTAATTTTCCTCCCTGGGCAAAGCATACAAAGCTTATTCAACCCTTCTTTGTACTACTCATTGTTTGACCTTTGATAGACCTTTATGGTGCTCAACCAAATAATCATAGAAGGGCTGTTGTGTTCCTTGCAGGGTGTTTTTATAACTCCCTTTTTAAATGGCAGGCCCTTACGCCATATCACATTATATCAGTGATTCCAAAACTTACGTAGCTTGGAAGGTGCTGCTTTTTAGTGATGTGTAAGGCCTAAAAGCCCCTTTGTGCCAATAGAGCTAGCTGTGTTTTCCTTTCAGATCTCAGCCAATGACTTTATATGTGAAGAAGATAGCATGAATGATCTAAAATGCAAGTTCCCTTTCTGTTGCTGCCTCATGATACTCCCGCCTCATCCCCTGGTTTGCCCTTTGGTTTTTCTTTTATCAACCCTCTTTACTCTTGTCATATGACACATCAGCGAAGTTTAAAATGGGCTTTGCTTTTCAACATGAAATAGAAAGTGTCTGTCCCACGTAGGCTAGAAATGTTTGAAGTTTAGGGCCTGAGCTTGTACTTACTTGAAATAAGCAAATATTAGCTGTGTCACTTTTGGAAAAAAATGGTATAGCAAATTAATGAACATTTATTTTTGATGTGTTGAGCAGAGAATAGGAAATACATGCATTTATGTACAGGGGTTTTTTTCTACCAAGCTGGTTTACACTTTTGAATACTAAAAAATTACAAAACAGTTTTCTCAGCCTAAGAGGAGACAGCACAAGCTCCCTGGCCTTGCCTGGCCTACCTTTTTTTCTGCCTTCCCGTGGGGCACATAGGTCTTATACAGTCCCAGGGAAGGTGTGGGGGCTGTGAATGATGGTAATCTTGCTGCTTCCTTGTCTCAGGACTCATCAATCTTGAGGCAAGGGAAAGTGGGATGTTGCTGAATGGAAAGCCAATTGGGGATTCTAAGATTGTACAGACTTAACAGAACTCTCCTTTCTCCTTGTTGTCTAAACAACTGCCAGTTCTTTGCAGTTTGTTTTCATTCTCATTGAGGCTAATGTGCTTTTAATTTTAGAATGAAAATAATAATCTTGGTTCGTAAGGTCCTAAGCAAGAGGGCCACAATTAGCAGAACAGCTCACAGCTTGCTTTCATGGTGCTTGCTTTGTATGCCTGCCTGCCTGCCTTTGGTGTTTGTGTAGTGATGCTGTGAATTTGCTTTCACAATGAGATACTTAGGGGGACCCTACACAGTTTAATTAAATGTAATGGGCTACATCCAGATTAGGTTTTTTTAAAAAAAAACTCAACTGGGGGAGATTGCTTAGTCATGACTAGCCTTTTCCATTTATTTCAATGGGAGCTAAGTGCAGCTAGATCTTCTCTGATCCAGCTAGATGGTTTTGCATCAGAAGCCAGGAAAGGCATAGTTCTGATTCTTAATGATACTTTACAAATGAGCTGCCTGTGTGAAATCCAGACCCAGACCCTCCTTTCTTCCATCTTACCCAGAACGTTTCTACCTTCAAGAATAAACAACAACTACAATTGTATCAAGATCTGATTGTTTATTTAAAAATGATATAAAGTTGGTGGCGGCTATGAAGTACATCTGGTTGTGTCAAGCACATAGCCACAGCTAATTGACCTTCAAGCAATTCTGGTACCACCCGCCCCCCCCCCCCCAGCAAAACAAACCCCACTGTGATCAAAATGGTGAAGTCCATTAAGCTTGTGCTGGACTGGGAAGGGCTTTATAATCGACTTATATTTATTATTTATTTTTCGATTTATATCCTGCCTTTTTCCTACAAAGGGCTCAAGGCAGCTTACATCTCCTCCATCTTATCCCCACAACAACAACCCTGTGAGGTAGGTTGGGCTGAGAGTCTGTGACTGGCCCATAGTCACCCAGTTGGCTCTATGGCGGAGTGGGGACTAGAACCTGGATCCTCTGAGTCCCAGTCCCACGCTCATAACCACTACACCACACTGGCTTCTGTGTACATTTTCCAATGGAAGCAATTCTCAGGATTTTTGCTTCTCGGCTTGTATACAGGCTAGGACAGGAAGTCCAACATGAAGAGATGGTGGCAATGTTGTGTAAGGAAATTAGGTATAGGCAAAATCATTTTTGTACATTCTTGGTGCCTTCCAGATGTTTTGAACTCAACATTTCCCAAACTGATGAGGGATATTGGAAGTTTTAGTCCAACACATCTGGAGGGCACTACAGTGGGAAAGGTTGCCCCAGGCAGAACAATTTTGGTTTTTCCTTACCTGCTGTCCAAGCATTGTGTTCTTGATCCCTCAAGTTTCATTCCACCTGTAGTTGGGAGTATCACATGTGTGATATTTGGGAGAAGACAGGTATGGTGATGGAGCAAGAAGGTGTGTGTGATGCTTTCTACAGACAATCACATGATTCTTCCTTCACTGTTTGCTCCCCAGCTCCCTTCCCCATTCTTCTGCTGGGCTCTCCTTGTTGCCTCCGTTGCTCACAGTACACTCATCCATAAAGTAGGAAACACTACACTTGGACACGAGCGTTTAGTAGTGCTTTCTACTTTATGGATGAGTCCACTGTCTTTAAAAGCTGCATGCCGTAACAGGCTCTCAGAGTTGTCTTCAGTGCCAATCATTTCTGTGCTGCCCCTCCCCTGTTGTCTCCCCTGACCCCACCCGCTGGCAGCTCCCTGGTTGTGAAATAACAGGGAGACACTTGCAGGTCTGGGAGGTTTGACTTGACATAGTCTTGCGGGGGTTGGGTGAGACAGCATGGTTATAGAATGCAGAACATCCTCACTACCCAGATGGGCTCACAGTCTACATCAGGTTTATGCTGCTTCAGGGAACAGAACAAAAGGGTGAATAAATCGAATCTCTGTGTTTACAGCTTGTACAACACACACACACACGTACATGAAATGGCAAAGAGGTCCAATTCCTTCATGCCTACTAATACTTGTACTTTGCTCCCATACCTAGTTTCTACCCTTCTACTTGGGTGGACACCCTCATATACTCTGCGTGCAGAAAACTCAAATTCAGTCATTTCCTGAATTAGGGCATATGTACAAAAAGGAGAAAGAAACTGGAAGAAGTAAAAGAACACCCCAGCTCCACCACCCTCAGCCATCTAAAGGTCACCTGCTCTTTTAATAAACCTCATCCTTCCTTTCTTGCTCTCCTATATCCCTGCTGGTCATATTGTCCATTTTTTTTCCAAAGCCTAGCTTTTCTGTGAGGCATTGAGCCTAACTTTCTAGAGCTCAGCCCAAGTGCATGCAACCGAACTGAATGCATCTTGTTCCCCTCTTCACATTCACTGGTTTTTCTGTTGACACTCTATAAATAAAGCATCAGGCAGATTGTGCTATTTAAATAACTAATATAGGGGAAAAAATTGGAGACGGTGGGACAAAAGATACTGCTCCAAATCCTGCTCTTCTAACCTTGCCTTCTGGAAACTTTGCTACTGCCTTCTGGAGTGGGGGTGGATGCTAAAACCCAAGGAGTTCTGGTTTACCTGATATGGACTAATTCCCAGAGCTGGGGACAAAGCCAAACATCCTGATTGAATCTTCCTCTGATCAAAAAACACCTGTCTTCCAAAAAGACTCGACTCCTAGATACCAGGCATCAGTTCCCACAATCTGCTCTTTACCACTTCCTCTAACTACCTAGAATTTTCTGTGTAGCGTGTTGAAATCTAGAGAGCAATTGGTGGTGGGAATGCTTTGTTAGAGGTGATTTCCTGTTCCTGTTTTTTTTTTTGTTTTTAAAGCTGGAGTGGGTCATTCATTTTCAGACAAGGAACTAAGAAGAACATGCCAAGGGAAATCAGTCGTGAAAAATGTCTTTGGTACTACATTTTTACCCTTGGTTCCTTAACCTGGAATCAGTGTTTTCCTGGTAGAATTAAATAATAGCTTTTTCTTGGGTATTGTAGGGACTTAAGAGCTTGAAGCAGGTCTGTGTAAAGAGCTTTGGCTCTTTCTGGCAAGATTGGAGAGATGATCCCTTGGCCTATATGTCCACATGCTAATTTTATAGGGTTTAAAAAAGAAAGCCATGCTCCTAAGTAGAAAAATATTTTATTTCTGTTTTTACTTGGGGTTTTTTTTTGGCAAACTAGTGTCATTTTTAATAGCTCCAACAGATATAATTGAGTTTTAAAATTAACATTTAAATATAAGGGGGTAGGCTCCAAAACCCCTTGGCTGAAAAAAGTTAATAATCCCTTACTTTGTTAATCCATTGGGAAGGTTTAGATGATACTTTGCACCCTGGGTGCCCATACAGCCACCCTGAGCTTAAAAACGCCCTGGGAGCCCCAGCTGTGCCTGACAATCAGGTGCAATGGGGGCCTCAGACACTGGCCTCCACTCCCCTTCAGTCCACCCAGGGGGCTGCAGTGCTGGAGCTGGATGACAATTGCCCGAGGGGCATTTTTGGCAGCTGTCCTCCCTGCATTCCTGTCGCTGTGAGCAATCCCACTCTCCTGGCATTGGGAGTGTGGGGAAGGGAACCTGCCATGGGGTGGTGTGAGCTGTCTCTGAAGGGCCACCTCACTCTGGACTTGGAGCACGAGGCAGCCCTTCCTTCTCTGCAGCTCTGCCTTGGTTAGCGGTAGGGAAGGGACATGGGCCCCCTTGCACTGGGCTCTGAAGGAAGGGCAGCCTTTCCTTCCTTGACACTCAGCTGCTGCCTGCCCCACCAACTCCAGCAGCAGCATTCTGCCTAGTGTGGCTTGGGGAGGGATTGTACCTGTCAGCACTACACATCTGTAGGGTGCTGATAGGCAGAATTCTCTCCCTAACCCTGCCAGTGAGAATTTCACCATTGGGTTGGAGGGGTGTTTTGCTGCTACTCTTAAGGAAGTGAAGCTTCCTTCTCCAACTGTGCACCTCTGTTGTTTTCTCCTGAGTAGGGCTTGAGAAGGAGGGTAGCCAGTGGCCAGAGTGGTAATCCTCCTTTGCCCCTCTCACTAAGTAAACTGAAGATTTTTTGGCTTGACCATGCCTTGGCGTGTCATTTGGGTTTGTACAACATGCTAAGCCATGGAGGGTTTCCTAAACCCTACAGTAAGCCATGATTACTTGGGCTTATAAACCACCTCAAGGGAAGCAGAGATGGCTTACATGACATGTTCACCTCTCCTCCATGTCTTAGTGTGTCATGTGAATTCAGTCCTTGCTAGAAACATGCCTCAATGGTGATCTGGGTTTTGTTTCAGAGAGTTACCTTGCATCCCTCCTCACTAAATTACAGAAATACAGCTCAAAATCAGTAAAAATAGCTATAAAAGCCCAAACTATATATTAAAAAAGCTAAGTGTTGCCCACAAGCTAAGTATGGCAGCTTGCCAGCAGCCTCTGCTGTTGTACAAGCTCATCTTAGCGATAAGTTGGGGGTTCTAATTTTTATCCAGGATAAAGTTCAGGATGTTAGATTTTTTAAATATTATTGGTTTCTATTCTAAATGTGTTTGGGCAATACAGGCAATTGGGGGAAATGCAGTAATTTCATTAATCCTCCAATTTTAAATAAAATTAAAACTAAAAGTCAAGGTTTTATAAATAAACTGTAGTACAATATATGCTGTATAATTATCCTTGTTTAACTACTATTCTACTGTTTAGGAAAATATTTTTTCCATAAAATGGCAGCATAAAGGTCAGCTATGAACCAAGAGATGACATGATTAATACGTTAATAGGCAGCAAGAACCGACCTGGAGACCTAAACACATTTACTTGGAAGTAAGCCTCACCAATTTTGGCGGGACTTACTCCCCAGAAAGATGTAGTGTGCTGCAGCCTTTGTTCAGCAATCAGTGGCACAAAATGGCGGTGGGAGCATGTTGTGCCTTTCGAGTTCAGTTCAGCTGTACTCCTATGCTCACTGAACTTGGGCGTCAACCTGACTGAGTGTAGCAAGACACTTCTGAATAAACGACCAGCGGGAGGGCCTTTAGGATGCAGTCCTGTACCTGTTAACCTAAGAGTAACCCAAGCAAACCCAGTGGGACTTCTGACTCAACAAAATGAATTGGATAGTTAGAATTTTTCTTCATGACAGAGCCAAAGGCCTTTGCAAAACAGTTTTGTCCCCTGTGGTACAGTAATCTGTGGCCATACGTTTGATTTTTAAAAGAGCAGGGAAGAAAGTTGGATGAAGTTTAATCTCCCTTCCCCCAACATTAGTTTTCTGCCAAAGAAATCAGGGCTTTGGTCAAAACTCTAGCACTCGGGGAACATGAAGATGACCTGATGACAACCGTTTGCTCAGATCTTTATCTCAGCTTTCCCTAAGCTGATGCCCTCCAGATGTGTCGGACTACAAACTTCAACTAGCTAGTGATGTTGGAGTTCAACATATCTGGAGGGTGCCAAGTCAGGAAAGGCTAACATGCATATACTTATTTTTCTCTTATCTTCCCCCCCCCCCCCGACCCTACAACCTCTTGCCCTTATTTGGAGGTTTTGGCTGGATCTCTTAATGCATCAACTCATATTACTTGCTCCAACTGCCAGTGCTTTTTGCAAAATACTCCTCTACCTTTCCCTCTAAGTACTTCTTGTAAATATGTACTGGGTATAGCAGGAACTCCCCTTCTCACAAGTTTCTTTGAAGTCCGGCACATTCTAGAATAGGAGGGGGAAAACACTTCCTAAAATGGTTTTTATTCTCTTTCCTGTCTCACCCTGTTAAGATTCCACTTGAGGTTGGAAAGCTGGGAAATGATTGCTGTGCTCCATACCTTACCAGCTGCCTTGGGCCATGTGCTTGTCTCAGAAAAGGGTTCTTGAAAGTCGAGGAATTATGTTCCCAGAATGCAGTAGGGAATCCTGGATCAGCTACATTGCATCAAGAGTTTCATCTTAGTTGGGATATTCATACCCTCAAACGCCGCATATTACTGCATGGAAAGGAGATTAGAACAAATGGGAGGAGAAATAGAATTTAGGCAATTTCTGTTAAGCTCCTGCTGTATAGAGAGATGTAGGTTCTCCTTCATAACACTAGAGGGCACATGGATTAGATTTCCCAGAAATCTTGTAGCTGGCTGCCCCAAATGTAAGTGTGCATTCGGTGCAGCGGCCATATTTCCCCTTGCATAACCTGCCAGACCGTATAACTTCCCCATTCCTGTTTCCCATTCTAAGCATGCTTAGAAAGAGGGTAGGGTTGCAGAGTTGGCATTAATATTCTTTGCACTGGTGACCTCCACCCAAATTTCTACTGCCCCCCCTTTAAAAAAAAAAGCCCAGATCTTCAAATAACAAGAAAAACAAGAGACTAAGAGACTAGAATTCTGGTTCCAATCCCTCTTCCTTCCCCCAAACACCAGACTTTTTCCAGAAATGCCTATTTCCCCCTGGAGCGCACAATAGAACCCCAGGACTTCTAAATCAGCCTTCTCCAACTGGCTGGCCGAGGGTGCAGAAAGTTGCTCAACCGACCTGGAAGGCACCAGCTTCGGAAAGGCTGAGTTAGAGCCTAGCACTCACCCAACGCACACCAGGGCGTGCTCTCCTCTCAAAGAACTGGAGAGCTTTGGTTCCGTATTCCATCAGACCAAAACTTCCCCTTCCCATTCCTGGTTTTAGAAGCCAGGGCTGCTAGTCGCATAGCCCCACTCTTCCCAACCCCCACTTAGGAACCCAGAAAGGGGAGCATGGAAAACTACCTCTTGGTCACGCGTAATCTATCAGGCCAGCCAGAGAGAGCGTCGCCAGCTGAAGTGGAGAGATGGAAGCAGAGGAGCTTGGCCCATTTATAGACCGCTTGGCGTCTCCTCCCATTCACATGACCGTAGCTATCAGTCTCCTCCCTGCCCCAAACCACAGGAAATGTCAAGAGGCCTCTCTTCTCCTAACTGGGGCAGGAAACTGCAGCTCCCCTCCCCAAGCTCAGTCTCGCATACCCCACTCCCCACCTGATGTACCGAGCAGCTGTGGTTAAGCCTTGGGAGGGTGGTGTGGGGGGGGGGGGCGGTTCTTAGCTATGTCGGGTTCCAACAGAGGGACTGGGGTGAGAGGGTCCCAGGAGGGCACTTCAGACACCTGCATCCTCTTCTGAACTGCAGTGTCTCTGCATTTGTCTGGGCTTCTCTTGTGAAGGCCCAGCTATAGAAGCCTATTGCAGCACAGAACTTATTTCTGTCACCTTTTTTTTTTTTTTTTTTTTTGTCCTTGGTAGTGGAGAGAGGGGACATGCTCATCTGTATCCTTCTATGGCTTTGTTCGTGGTCATGGAGCTATGGCAACATCTCAGACCACTTTGCCTGGCTGTGGGCTTAGCAGAGGCTGACCCAGTATGCAGCCATTGCCAGGTTTGCTTAACCTGAATGTTGTGTTCAGATGCATGGAAGTTCCTTTCTCTCATGCCCCCCTTTTAGCTGGCTAAGGAAATGTTAGATGAGGGTGCAGATGTTGCTAAAAGAGGGGCAAATGCCTTGCTGGTTTTTTCATCCACTTAATCAGAATTAGAATCAGCAAACCTTTTCAGCTTGATTGAGAAGTGGAAGTGAGTGAGAGTGTGAGTGGGTGGAAGTAGAGCAAGAAAGATTGTCATCCATTTTATGACTGAGAGGCAATACATCCTGGGAAACTGAATATGTACTTTGCCTGATATCCCTGAGTGAAAAGCCCTGCTTGCTCAGAGAACACAGTCACATAGAACATGTGTGTATGTTTTGTGCATACACAGACCCTGTGTGTTTTTGAGAATCTGCCTGGAATAGTGCAGAGGTGCTCTCCTGAGAGATAGGTCAGGGCTTTCTCTGTGATGGAAGCCACCCTGTAGAATCCTTTTCCTAGAGATGTTTGCTTTTTGTCTTCTCACAGCTGGCAAAACAAGCCTCTTTTGGAAAATCTTGCTCTTTGTGCAATGACTTAGCTATTAAACTTCTGGCCAATGGCTTTTGTAGTTCTTTTAGAAGTTTCGTAAGCCTTTACTCATCCACTTGGATTGTGTTTTACTTTTGTTTTCCAACTGGGAACTGTAACATGGTCATGTATTTATCATAATTTTGTATCTTGCTTCACATAAGTTTGCATGTGAATACATATAAATAAAGCTCACACTTTAGTGTGTGTTTGTGTCTGCACAAATATCTCCCAACATACTGTGTGGGGCATGCTGGGGGTTTAGAGACTTTTTCTGTCTAAAATAGGACTGTGTAGGACTGTGCCTTCTATTCTGTCCTACATTCTTCTTGAGGCCTCTTTTCTGGTGCACTGGCTTGAGGCATGTGGTGATAATAATTTTGTCAGCTGGCTGCTGCAAGGCTGATGGATGGTTGTGAACTGGCCTTGTTGCCCTACTGGTCCCATCCAATTCCAGGATGCAATAGTCTCCTTAGGCATCATCCATGGATACAGCTGGAAAACCAAATTTTGCATAAGATTTTGGGGAACTTGCTGGTGGCAGGGAAGGACCATAGATCCAAGTCTTGAAGGAGTAGGAGATGTTCAGGACTTAAATATTTTTCTGGGTAACTAGACCTGATGGGAAAGTAACCATATGCATGTTTTTAAAATGGCAATTAGTACACATTCTTGAGAAGACTCAATATATAGTAAATCACACCTATCTGTGATAACCCAGGACATAATCTGTGCCAGTTATATCTCACATTTTGTTTTTGACACAAGATGGAGTTTGTGGCTGTTGTAACTCAGCATCAGAGCAAGCCTGCAAGTGTTTAATTGGTGCATCTGTGATTGTTGGGATTTACATACATGGTAACCAGATAGGTTTCTGTTTTCCTTTTTATAAGCAAAGAATGTTATATAAGAACAGTCATTTCTTTGTGGGAAGAAAGTCTTGTTGATTTAAGTGGGCACCCTGTCAGTTTAAATTCTCTCTCCTGTAACTGGTGATGTACATGCTTCATTAAAGTTCCTTTTCTTCAACAGTCTCTGGTTAAAAGGTGAAGTCAAATCTGTTACTAGTCTGAGACCCAGTCTGAGTAAGCCATATTGGGATAAATTGGCAAGTAGTCTGACTCAGGGCATGGCAATGATAAGGGTGCAGGTGGTGGACCTAAAATGTTCTCAACATGTTCCCTGTTGTCAGGGAAAATGTCAGAAGTGGACAAACTCTCTTCTGGGTCAAGCTGCTTGCAGGTGCCAGGATTCCTTGGGAAATGCATTGAGAAAAGCAGCTCAGGGCAGTCTTCCCCAACCTTGTGCCCTCCAGCTGTGTTGGATTGCAACACTGATTCCCTGCCAGGCTGGGGAAGGCTGGCTAGAGGAAACTTGGATGCACAGGATGCGAATGGAGACTACTGCCCAACTCCAAATCCTGAAATCATGGCTCTTTCAGCTAGGCAGACATTGCTAGGACATGGCTCATGTTGTATTTCTGGCATCAACATGTTCTAATGCACGGCTATGTTCTAAAAACACATACAAAGAATCTTGGAGCACGTTGTAATGGTTGGAACATGCCCTACTTCTTTGACCCCGCAAACCCTTTTCATTTGTTCTTGAATTCTGCAGAATCTACTGGTTAAATGTGTTTCCTTTCCTTTTGAAAATCACCGTATACATAAAAGTTCTCCACTACATGCTTACTTTTGCATAAAGTTACACAGTGTTGGAACTTTGCCCCAAAGAGCATTGGAGGCATTGGGTCATCCAGGGTGAGGAACAGGGAGCTGGAGTAATTGGACTGCAGCTCCAGTTTTTAAAAACTGTTTTCAGTCAAGAAGGTTGATATTTTAGGAGAGTGCTGGGAGTAACACTTGCCCAGTCCCTTAGCACAATGACAGTTTGCCAGATTCCTCTGTTAGAAATTGTAATATGGATGTAATAATACTTAACACTGATACCTTTGGAAGGGCAGGTGCAAAATGCTGCCTAGGAGATGGGAGACAGGTGCAAAAGTGTTGAGGGTCTGTCCAGAATAGTGCTAAGGTGCCCTGCTGAGGTATGGGCCAGAGCTTCATCAACCTTCAACTTGTTCTTCTCCATGCTCTCTGTTTATCACATGCATGAGCTGTACTCCTGTACTGAGTCTTTTCAGGAACCTTCTACAGCTGAGGAATTTTGGTGGGAACCCTCCCCCCACCATACACGGCTAGCAAGTTCCTGCTATTCCTTCAGTTCCTCTTCAAATGCCACTGTGGTTGCCTCATAGGGAACCTAGTCCTTTCTCTCCAGAGAAGTACTGCACCTTGCTGAGGTCATCGAGTGCCTCAATGCTTTCCCCATTTATCTTGTTTTACTTTTCTTCTAATTCTTCTCTGTCCATCACTATTGCGTTTATCCTAAGTTTGTATCTTGCCTTGCATAAGCAGACATGCATGCATATTATATAAATAAACCTCATGTATATGAATAACGTATACATGTGAGTTTGGGTGTGCGTTAAATAAAGAGGACAAAAGGTGGTATTGAGGGCAGAGAGCCCCCATCCCCACTTTTGTATATGAGTATCCTGCAAGGAATGCTGCCACGTATCCTTATGTACTAGCAGGAGTATTCATATTCAGGGCTCCTTTCAGACAGCCCTGTCCCTCCCTCAGAATACCCCAATTCCATTCCCACCATAATATGTTATCTTTCAACAGTCACTCAACATCCGATGAGTTTGTTCAAAGTTTTTTTGGGGTAGTTTTGTAAATCTCTGGAAGCCCTCTCTACATGCCAAAATATCTCCTCCTCATTTTTCTGTGGCTGTGTTTTGGTTGCGTAGTCATTGGCAATCACTGCCTGAGTTTGCTATGAGAGGGAATTGTAAATATCAGAATCCTGGAAGAGCCTAATTTGTGGAAAGGGTACTCACTTCTTCATTACTGCTTAGTAATTCAGAATCAGAAACCCTTCCTAGTCTCATGCCAATCGTTCAGTGATCAACCCACTCCTGGAGTGGATGTGCCAATTGTCTTACTTATCATATCCCAATATCTTCATATAGTCTGACTCTTGGGTTTTTGTTTTGAGCTGTTGGATTTTGCATCACAGTCTGTGGTCAATGCTGTTTTTCAGAGCTTCTGCTCATACTTTGGAAGCCACATGTGAATATGTGTTGTGGTGGGACTTCCTCTAGGATAATGTGAATGGAAAATTTCGTATTTATATCACACCCTTCTGTAGGACATTCAAGGTGATGTACATAGCTCTCTCTCCATCCAAGCTGCCCTTATAACAAGTCTTTGAGGCTGAGAAAGTATGTGACTAGCCCAAACTTTCATGGCTCAGTGGGTATTTGAACCCAGTACTCCCAATCGTAGTCCATCACTTTCTAACTGGGACAACTCTTGTTTTCTGCAAATGTGGAAGAAACTGTTAGCCTCTGTGCCAATCCAGTTTGGGGTTATTTTGTTAAAGAAATCTAAAGAATTGGGGGAATTGATTTTGGGCCTCTAATATTTCATCCATCTTCCTGCTCTCTTCTCTGCAAGAGTACCCCCCCCCCCCCGCTTACAGACAGAGAGACACTTTGCTCCCATCTTATACTACTCCAGGTTCTGCTTTCTGGAGAGGAAGTGCTCCTATCTGTGGTAAAGCTGGGTGCCAAAGGGAAGCATGGAATAGATCCTGCTCAGTAACATTTGCATGAACCTATAATTCAGGAATCTATATGCCTGATCATACTGTGCTTTAATTTGTTTTATGGGTGAGAATAGGACTAGAATTGAAAGGTATTGGATGCTGTTGAAAGTAATGTTTGTCTTGTATATGTTTCATGTTTGTGCATATTAAAGTCAGCTGGGAAAAATAGGCTTATAAAGTAGATGGATGGTAGTTAAGCCATACAATCCAGAATGCAGGGATTCTGCAGGTTGGTTTTCTCAAACCTGTTTCCCTTCAGAAGTTTTAGATTACAGTTCCTAGGATTCTTGACCATTGGCCATTCTGGCTGTGGCTCATGGGAGCTGAAATCTGAAACTTCTAGAAGACACCGGGTTGGTAAAGTTTGTTCTTGATCATTATTGGCTCCTTTATGAAATTAACTGCTAGACCTTTTCTTATTTCACTTTCCTGCTCTCCTGCATCCCTAGGCAAGATAACATTATTCTTTATTACTGTGGCTTTTGTTGCTCAAAAAGAACGTATTGTCTGAAGAGATGAAAGCATATTTTTATCTTTTAGGGAAGCAAGACATGGTATGAATGTAGCTGAAATTCTGACCCCTGAACAAAATGGAGCTGTTTTTCTGATTAGAGAAACAAGCGGGTGACTAGGTATGATCTGTGTGTGATTTAAAACAAGAGCAGATTTCTGGCTATCTTGAAGCAATTGTGGTGTTGTGAGAAACGCCAGCATCTCAGCTGGGCCCTACCTGCGTGCAGAGATAATGGTGATGAGAGGGAGAGAGGGTGGGACTTACTGGTTGGCTGGCAGTGGTTGGTGGACATGTTGTGGCCATGTGGCAACAGACTAGCAATGACTGTCAAGCCTGGTATTGCTGCTTCTGAACATGCAATTCTATCCATTGTCTGTTCAATAAAACTTCCACCCCCATGAGCAATATCCTGCTAAATATCAGTAGCTTGGA
Organism: Varanus salvator macromaculatus; assembly: GCA_023646645.1. Classification (NCBI taxonomy): domain Eukaryota; kingdom Metazoa; phylum Chordata; class Lepidosauria; order Squamata; family Varanidae; genus Varanus; species Varanus salvator. The sequence continues at coordinate 6,760,652 of JAIXND010000781.1, forward strand.
AGTGACAGTGCAGAGGGAAGACTGTTGCTTTAAGCACCTGTTGGTGGACATCGAGGGACAATTAGGTTGGCCATTGTGGGAAGCAGCATGCTGGAGAGATGGCCTCTGGTCTGAGCCAGCAGAGCTCTTCTCATGTTCATATGAGAAGCAGTTGGGGAGCTACAAGCCATGCCTTTCTCAGACTTGTGGCTTGCTTCCGTTCCTTGCTGAGCACTTCTCAGAAGCAAGGTTCAGTATACAAAGCATGTGCTTCAGAACGCCCTGTGCGCGAAGCCATGTGCTCTGCTCTCCTGAGCTGTAGCACCTCCTTGTTAAAACTTAGAGAAACTGGTTGAGACAAAGCTTGGGGGTTCCCTGTTTCGGAGTAGCTAGTTGGAGGTTCTTCAGGAACCAGTGGTTGATGGAAAATCCTTGGTGAGGAGTGGACTTTGAACATCATCTTGATTAATTTTTGCTGAGTTATTTAATCCATTCTGAACCCAGGGATATGGTTGCCCATTTCTCTGGTCTTGTGGCAATGAGGACTTGTGTGCTCAGACTTAGGAGAATGTACCCTTTTGGGGGGTTTGATGTATTCATCACATATATTTCTTGAGAGCTTAGCACCTCTGGTATTTCTCTACTCTCTCCCTAACTCATTGTTCTGAGCCCAGTTTTCTAGTTCGTGTACCATTGTGATGTAGCTTTATAATTTTTGGGTAGGCAATTGTTTTATTGTATTAATACAATAATTGTATTAATTAATTTAATGGAGGTTATTTCATACCTTTCTGCTGTTTTCTCCAGCTAAGCAAGCAATGCAGTTGACGAGAAGGAAATGCAATGTTCGTCTCACTGTTCATATTGCACACGTTGGGGTTTTGTTTTTGGGTTTTTTTTTTCTCATCTCACATTTCTACCTCTTTTTCTTACTAATCTAAATGGTGCCAAACAATACATCAAGCTAGTGGGTGCGAAAGTGAATTCCAGTCCTGAAATATGTGCAGTATGAAGTTCTCTCTTTTGTCTGCCCTGAATCTGTTACCAAGCAGCTTAAAGCAATGACCTCAGGTTCTGGTATTATGAGAGAAGCAGAGAAATGGCTCCTTATGTACTTTCTTTAGACTATGCACAATTTTGTACACCTCTATTACGTCTCTCCTTACTTGCCCGTTTTTCTAAGATTTAAACCGGATAGAGGAGCTGCACCAGCCTCACAGTTCATGTATGCTGCTTTGATCTCCTTGGAAAAAGATGGGTTAAGAAGCTGAAAGACAGCTAGTAGTAATAGTAGAAAAGTGCCTTAGTTCCCAAATTTAGTCAGTCAGTACTCTTGGGACCACTGCTGGAAAGGCCCTATTTTCTAGCCCTAACTGGAACTTGTTTGGTGCACAAAGATGATGGGGATGGTATGGCAGGAGACATGGAACATGTTCGCATAACGGAACAGGCCATGGGTTATATGAGTCCGTACTGCCTTGCCTTCATGTAATCTCCACTAGCTACATTCTTATGGCATGGCAGCTGCAGGAGAAGGCAGAATATTCAGGCTGGCACCAACAAGTACCACCATTCAACATGGCTCAAATAAGCCACAGCAAGCGTTGGCATGTTATGTGAACCTGCTTATTCTTTAAGGAAGGTGGTTTGGGAACAAAACTTCCTAAACTAAACCTAGGAAATCTAGAACTGCTGTGTTTGTAGTTACAAGCCTCGTGTTGCTTTTAGCTTCTCTTTGCCATTGGCACGGTGGATGTAGTTACCTGTGCTGTGAATTTTAACCACAGTGGCTGTGATGCAAGGGCCTCCAGTTGGTCTATTTTAAGAGAACAAGTGTTTTACAGTTTGATTGGGAGTGGGAGAGAGCGTGACAGTTGCAGAAGTATTCAGGGTTGTTTAAACTTTTAGAACTTACTGCACGTGCTGCTTAAAAGTGCTTTTGGGTGTTCTTTCTGCTGTTCTGTGCATGTGGGATGTGAATGTAATTCATATGGAGCAGAGCCTGTGTTAAAAGGAATCTAGATGCTTGCTAATGGGCAGTTTAAATTCAACTTGCAGAGAAGGGGAAGATGGGGAATAGGGAATGAACAAACCTGAGATTTTAAGATGGGTTTGTATAGTGCCTTGAGCCTAATTAGCATTTTACACATAAGTAAAATATCTTTGCAGTCTTCATGTGAATGTGAGGGAAAGCAGCAGAGGAAAATGAGGTGGGTGGAAGAAATCAGCAAAGCAAGGGATGAACGTGAGCAGATTTTTTCACAGGGGCCTAAGGGAGGTTAGGGATGAACTATTGTGTGTTTTCACAGGGGCCTAAGGGAGGTTAGGAATGTGTTTGTATTTTTATGCTGTAAACCGCCCCGAGGCTTTGTTGCGATGGGGCGGCATATAAATGTTTTAATAAATAAATAAAATAAACTATTGCCATGCTTGCTGCGTGATGCCTGGTGCCCTCCAACCAGCAGACTGAGGAACTCATGCATACACAAGGGAAGCAGACTGAGGAACTCATGCATACACAATTTTTAAAAAATGGTGGTGGGCACGAAGTCATATTTTTCTGGGCACTTAGCATAGCTCCCAGTAACCAGAACCCCTTCTATTATGAGTAGTCCTATTTCATTCCTCTCAGGGCCAGTGGGAAGAGTTAGATGACTTCACTTTCAGGACAGAATGGTGTTACGGCAGCTATTATTACATAGAAAAGGCCTGTCACGTCATGTATTTCACAATGTGGCGTGATGCTTTTGGGACCCCGCCCCCCCCCCACTCCTTCCACCGAGGGGATCCCTGGAATGCTGCCCCAGAGAATTCTGCCCCAGATGGCTCCACTGCTACTGGCTGGACAGAGCCTGCTGCAAGCTACCTCCGTCTTCCTGCGGGTCTTCCTTTTCCTCCTCCCTTGGTAGGCCTCCCCCTTCATCACTGCCACAGGTGCCCACTTGCCTGCCCTCTGCCTCCGGGCCAAATCTGTACCGCCAACCAAAGGGGAGCAGGTATGAACAGGGGTGGAGGCTCGCTCTTGATGTCATCACAGCGGGCATTTAGGTGGAGATCTCATGAGCCAATGATGACTGTAAGGAGTGGGCCCCTGGAGGTGCCAGGCCTAATGAGGCTATGGCTTTGCTTTTAGAGTGAACAAGCAGGAGTTATGGTGAAATGTTGCTGCACATTCGCCATCCTCCTGCAGTGTCGTGCTAAAGGCTTCAGCCAACTTTGTGCTCCTGCTCAGGTTTTCTATGGGGAGAAAGTAAAAGGGGTGCATTGTCCACACTCCACTATCTTGAGGCTTTTCCTCTACATCCCACACTTGCTTAAATTTAAGAGATAGATTGAAAGATTGAGGGATGGTTTGGTGGGCTTCCTTTGTTTGGTGAAGGTATTACTGGGGCTTATAGAATTCTGCATAGTGTTCAGCTGCCTTTCCCAGCTGCTTCATCCCGATGTGTAAGATGCATAGCTGGAGCTGTAATTCTAACACATCTGGAGGGTGCCAGGTGGTGGAAGACTGGTGTACAATAATTTTTCTTCCTCCCTAGAATTCAAGACCATTTGATTGAACCTGTTTGGCAGTAGATTCAGAACTTAAAGTGCTCCGTCACCCATAGTTAACAGTTTTATTTGTCATAAAATGCAGCAGTGGCTCTGAGATCAGATGGCTTTACAATTCATGGCAGGCAAGGCCCCTCATTTAACGCCCGTTAGTAAACTGGAGCTGTTAAACAGAGCATGCCAATTTCCAGGCAGTGCCAGTTGCTAGAGAGTAACAGTGGGGAATGTGCTGTGCTAGCTGGGTGTGATGGGAGATGTAGTTCACAACTTCTGGTGGGCATCAGATTCAGCACAGTTGTTTTCAGGCATATGGAGTCACTCTGCCTTATGCTTTGTTCTCTCTCCCTGTCTTTAATTCTTTTTGCCAAGAGTATCTACTTACGTTTGGTGGGTGGGGAGTTTATTAGAAGAAGGGCAACCACATCCTGTCCCTCTAGCATGAGAGAGAAAGGCGAAGGTGCTTGCACATCCGTCTGTCTCTGCCTCATGTTGCTGTGGTGGGTCTTTCTTTCCTGCCCATCACTGTCTCAGTTATGCTGTCTTCTCACATTGCGAGAGCCAAAGGTCACACAACTTTCTCAGGTGCCTTGTTCTGGATTTTTGGTGGGGACACACCAACACATGGGATGGTTTTACCCTTCCTTTTAGTGTGATGTAAGAAGTGGCTGGTTGGGGGCCAAACAGGAAGACCAGACCTAGCAATAGCAAGGAAATGCTAATAGAAGCCACCCTGTGCTGTAACCCATAGTCGCTGTTGCCTACCAGAGCAGGAGGCAGAACCTTGCTTCTTGGCTGCACTGTGGGGAAAATCCTGGAAAATGATGTGATATGTCTGTTGAATTTCATTTAATGTTCCTTCTCACGCTTTTGTTGTGTGCATTGTGCAGCTTCAGCTTCCATTTTCTTTAAAATCATTTCAGGTACCATGGAGATTTTTTTTAAAGTAGGGGAAGGTATATGGGGAGTTTATCCCTCCCCTGAAATCTCCAGCCATCCCAATGTGGTTAGCAACATTGCTTTCCATTGTACTGGATTTTTAGAAAATGCTACTATTCTCTCCCTCTCCCTCCCCATATTGCCCCATAGCCAAAGCTCCCTCTCTTTGAAACTCATAGAACCATCATGATCACTGGGATAAAACAGCTTTCTTCTGCTACCTTGCTGCTCTCATCATTTGCTACTTCATGGGTGATCCTTTGGAGACCCAGCCTTAGTTGCACCACTGATGCATGGCTTGTCAGGGTGGGGGAGATGGTGTTTGGGTGGGGGATGCTTGGGGAATGCATGGCTAAATCTCCCCCTCCCCGTTGCTGGTGCATCTGCAAAGAAGCAAAAGGCAGAGCCCAGCTTAGTTCGGAGCTGTGCTTTGGGATGCAGGGCCAGAAGGTGCTAGAGTGCAGATGACCTGGGTTCAATCCTCAGCATCTCTGACTGGGGTCAGCTACTGCAGCTTTCTCCAGTCTGGTGCCCTCGAGATGTGCTGGAATGCAACTCCCATCTCCCTGATGTACTGGGTGAAAAGCATGGGAGTTGCAGAACAGCTGGGGAAGGCTGAGCTAGTAGAGTCACTTATCTCTAAGGAGAAACTGAAGAGTTGTTGCCAGTCAGAGCAGGCAAAATTTGGCTTAGAAGGACATGTGGTCCCGCAGCAGGCCTGGTATCTGTGCTGGGCAGATCTGGGGCAGTGGCTGGAACCCCAGTGTCCTGGCAGAGCCCACTGCTGAAGGCTGCTTTGGTTCCCTCCAAACAGATTCTCTTGTGTGTCTCCAGGTGGATCTCGCTGCCATTCAGACTCACCACAGTGCCCATTAGTAATGCTCTGTTGGGGGCACCCTGGGAAACTGAAAGAGTTGTTCAGCCCTGCTGACCACTGGATGAGTGGGCCTACAGGAGTGCGCTCGGTTCAGGGGTTCTTCAGACCCCTTTAGGCAAGCTTCCTCTTCTGAAAGGAACACAAAACTGCAATTCTCTCGAGTGGAGAGCTGTGATCTGTGCTGTTGCTGCCAAAACATTATCACTTCCCCAGCTTGTTCAGGGAGCACTTTGAGGAGGTTGTGCCCCATGCCCCGAAGTGGGCTGCCAGCCAGCGCCATTGCCGCAACTTCCCCTCATACACCTCCTGGTTGCCGGCTCGTGCTTCTTCCAGGGCTGCGTTTGGCTCTGGGGTAGGGAGAGGTCCCTACTTGCAGAGGCTTGGTCTTCTCGCTCAGGTGGGCCTGAGCAGGCCTGCAGTGTTTCCACCTCCTCCGAGCCCTTCCTCATTTACCCAGCATTGGTTTCCTGCCACTCGCCATGGCTGTCGCCTCTGCAGCAGTCTTGGTGGTCTCGTTTCCTGAAGATGAAGCACATATGTCACATCAAGCTGCCATATGTGGCCACAAGTTTTACAAACACCTCTACTCCTGCCCACAGTATCACCAGCCGCCTTTGAGATTTATGTTAGTCATCTTGTGGCCTATTGACTCCCTGAAAGTGGTAAAGGGTTGGAGGGCACTGTTCCACTTTATGGGAGCTTCAGAGTTGGTTAAAGGTTTTTAGCTCAGGCACGTGCTTTGGTATAGAAGAATAGGCAGTGGGACCAACATACCACTGGCCATTGGCGTCAGAGGCCCATTGGAGCAGCAGACCAAGGCTTGGGCTAATTTAGGGTTCTTCCTTGGCAATTTTGGGAGAATTGTGGATGCTCATGAAATGGCTGCCATGGTGGTGGTTTGGGCTTTTTTGTTCCTAAAATGGTTGCCATGCTGTGCATGGGCAGCCACAAAACACTCACTTCCCAAAAAGCAGTCTTGTGAGATTAAAAGGAATGTGGTTTTCCCCAAAACCTAAGTACGAGGCATATGTGAGGTCTGAACTCCTGAAGACATAGCCACTATTTTGAACTGTGAGATGACAGTGGAGGGTACCCCTTCACTCTGCAGCATGACAATTTCCTAAGATTTAAATATTAGAACACATATTTTAAAACAAAATAAAAATAAGGAGGCTTGGAGGTGCCAGGATGTGTGCCCACATTCAGATGCCAGAACAACTTTATTCATCCTATAATCTTATTGCTCTAAAATCCATGCTCTGTCACCATGGATTGGGCCTGTTTTTATCTCAACGCTGCTTAAAATTTACTAGGTGAACCCTGTACATAAAGTGATGGGGAAAGCACCATCTACTTAATTCCAGACTACTGATGGAAGTTGTACGTCACAGCCATGATGTAACAGCAGGCCTAGCATCCAACTATGGAAAGCTTATTTGCTTTATTAAACGTTTTCTCCGTACTTTCTCTGTGAGCAAACACAAGCAGCCATCTTTAAGTAAACTGAGTAAAACCTTGTATGCATCAATCAGTCAAATCTGTATTATTTTGCATATGAACAAAATGAGGTTTACTGTGAATAAAATCTGTATTTGCTGCACAGCTAACTTGCAGTGGACCCCAGTTCAGAAGCACCATTTCCTCCTGGGTAGATGGTGGGGAATACCATAATCAAATTGTTTGGCAGAATTTCTATACAGATAATTAATTTTTTTGGTCCACTGCACAAGAAATCAGGTGACTTCCAACCATGCCCTACTTCTGTTTGCCTAGAGGCCAACACGCATTTACCACTTCAGGGGCGCGCTGCTTGCCTTGGCTGGGTGGGAGATTTGATGGGACCCTAAACTCCGGGCGGTTTAATTTCTGCTCAATTGACTGGGCTAAAAAAAGGCCCAGCTAGCAGCTTCCCCACCCACCACCATAGAACCCACCTGCTTCCGCACCCGTTATACCGTTCCCTTCACTTCCCCATTCTCTCAAAGCTGGGGGTGGGGGGAGAACACAAAGGCCTTGAGAACAAAACCTGTGAGCGTGCACTGGGGAGGGGGGGTCTGTGCACTGGCCCCTCAACTCCTGCCCAGATCCTCATCAGAGTTTGCCGCACTGCACTGGTTTGTCTCGATGCCTTTTAGCTCAGCTTTCCCCAATGTGGTGCCCTCCACAGCTTTTGGGCTGCAGCATCTATTATTCCTGGCCTTTGGTCATGCCGCTCGGGGTTGCAGTAAGGAACATTTGGAGGAGGCTACTTTAGATTTAGTGGGAAAAGGTGGAAAGGGGAATATGTGACATTTTTGTCAAGCGGAACAAATTTGAGCAAGGAATAGGATATTCTAGGTCAAAAGTGCAAGGCCAGAGCATTTCCAGGGGACTTCTCCCTCCACTTCTTCGCCATGGCAAGTTTTTCATTCTCAGCCCCATTATCTGTAAAATAGTTCTTTATAGCCTTTGCCTCCCAGGGCAAAAGCTATAAAGATGGGACATTTTGCTTTTTAATTTTAAAAGAAATATACCAAAAAGAGGTGAGATGATTCATGTATTGAATTGCCGGTTCAGAGTTGATCAGTTGGTATTTCAGGGAATAGCGGGAGTTACTTCTACATGGCTGGCTATTGCTGGAACCAAAACGGCTTGACTGCTTCAACACGGTACCCCCCAGATGTGTTGGACATGACTAGAGGACTCTGCGTGGGGAATGCTGGACTGGATGTAACTTTAGAAAAGGCTTTTTCAAAAAACTTTGCAGTAAATAGTAATTGGAGAGAAATGGTTCAAGAGGAGGGCTGGTCTGGGGAATTCATGGAGTCTCCTCTACAAAGGGGGATGTCCAGAACTAGGGAAGGAAAAATTATCTTTGTACAACCAAGCACTTTTGTTTTGTTTTGAACAGGAAGGTGTACCTTATACAGTATTTGAAAGCGAATGTACTACTGTTATTGCAGTAGGTTTTTCCCCCCTCTCTCATTTTTGGTTGTTTTCTTTTTAGCCTCATGGCAGATGACAGGAAGGGCCCACCCCCACCCGATGCAACTGATCCTCTTGGGGTGATAAGGGGCCTCTGGGCAGGGAAGGCACAGGGGAACGGCTTTGAGATGAACACCATTCTGGGTGCAGACATCCTGAGTCATTTGCACCCCACCCACCCTTTCTTCCCTGCTTCCCAGCCCCCTCCGCACTTGCTTACAAAGCCAGTGCACATGGAAATGCAAACAGCGACGTCCTCGAACCTTCCTCATTCTTTTCCTCCTGAGCTGCCTGAATTGTCCTTCTCTCATTTTAGCAACCCCCTGGGTTTCTACAGTGAACCCAGGCATCCTGGTTTCTAGATCCCTCCCCGCCACTGCCTCTTTCTTGCTCTGACTTGCTAGATTCGTCTTCCCCTCCCCCTTAGGCTCGACTATGCTTGTCTTCCTGTTAGGGTGCTGAGCGCCAGTTTCCCATGATGATGGTGGAAGTAAGCTGTAGCGCCACACTGATTGCCTTATATGGGCAGAAAGATACCAGAGGCGGGGCGGGCGCGGCCTGTGGCGCCATTTTTGTGAGGCAGGATGTGGTCAGCCTGTGGCTTGGTTACTTGCAAAAAGACGTTTGGTTATGCGCTTGCTGGTGGGGGAGGGACAGTTGTCACCTGTGGGGGCTGAGCACTCGGTAACCTGTTCTGAAACTTTCCTGACATTTTGCCCACTGTGCATTTCTGTTGCCCTCTCATTAGCTCCCTCCCCTGCCTAGTAGCCTTGGCTGGGACTGCAAACATACTAGGGGATTTGCAGGGACAGTGATAACAACAACCAGGGAGAGATAGCACACGCCAGAAATTGCACTGTGAGGATTCACAGCTGCATTGTGGCTACAGAAATATGCTGACTGGCACAAAGCCACATGTGTTGGTTTGCAAGATTGCACATGGGCATCAGTCCTGATCCCAGTAAGAGACCCTTATACCTGCAAACACAAAGGGCCAGGCATTGCGAGCAGAAACTACCCCATGTGCAATCACAACTGAAAGAATCAAATTTATTAAATAGCTATGGAATTATGCTCGAAAACTACACTGACATACCAGAATATGCAACATGCATGCTTTTCCAGCTTGAACCCTCTACTCCAGCCCATGGGAGCAATTCACATGCTGGGGTGGGAGACGAAAAAAAAAAATCCCTTTTTTTTCTTGATGCATAGGAATTGGAAAAAGTTAAACATAGTTGAATGGCACTACACTATTCTTTGCAAATCAGGTCTCTCGGTACCTTGCAACATGTACGTTGCGACCCCATTCATAGGCGTTTTGCATGCTGCCCGTTTTTGGTGCCTCTCCCCTAGTGCATCGAAAGTTACCACCTGGACAGCAGAGTGAGCACACATGTTACATTCAGCCCTATTGTGGTCAGATAGGTTTAATTTAAACTAAAATACAAATATTTCTAAACTTGCTCATATAAATTCACATATGCAAATATGTGTTCATTTTGGGGTGATATGTAAGTGCTTGCCATTGATGTAGTTCTCCTTGCGGAGTTCTTTCTTCGTACTTCCAGGATGTCTCTTTTCACCAAAAGAGAATATAAGGAAATGACTGCTTACAGTATAGGAACCAGAGAAAGTGATAGCTCCAAATTACTACACAGTGTTATGTGCTCTTCTTAAAATTCCTATGAAAAATCTACAAGTAACACACACTCTCAAGTATCCTATTCTCTGAGCTGGTAACTTTACAGTCCTATTATTAAAGGTCATCAAGCCACACTCAACTGAACACAGCCTTAATTACATGGGAGACCTGGTTTATGTATAAGTGTTTAAGATGGCTGCCATAGATTTTGTCTGCAAGACAAACAAAAGATGAGAACTTCTAGCTCCTGCCACCCCAATCTTCACAGTCCCTTCAGAAGTATAACCACATTCTTAGATGGTGGAGAGCTTAGGTGATAGGACAGTTGGCATATCTAAAGGGAGCAATTCAAAAATAAGTTAAGGATAGAGGCCTATTTAAGCCTGTTAAAAATAAGCAAATAGACAATTCTTACCGAAACAGAAGTAGCTAAAAAGAATTTCAGTAGTTTACAGAAGTAGGTTCCTTATAAGTTGATTACCTCTTTCTATTGCCATTCACCTAATGGCTAATGGAATCAAATTTTGCCAAATGAGTACAAAGTTTCTGTCCTTTCAAACCACACAGAGGATTAGATCTAGGTTCAGATGCCTCCAGCTGGACTTGCAGACATTCCTGTTCCCTTCTTCTTAATGTGACATAGACACGTGGTTTGCCTAACACAACAACCCACAGTCCAATCATACTTGAAGTCCAAGTATGGGTCGCTGAACTGTATGTTATTCCATTGTGTGGATTCGGTCATTCCAACAAACCATTGTTTGTTAACCATGAACAGCCTATGAGGAGAGCCCATGGTTTGCTGCTGGATTGTGAACTGTGGCTTGTTTGCAGGGCAGAGGGTCAGGGTACCCTGTTGAATGGGGTTTGCTGAGGTAGGAACCTTGCAGGCCAAGGCATTTCGAAGGCCACAGATCCACTCATCCCTCACCAGTGGCTATGCTTGCTACACAAGTCATAGGTGAAAATGCCTTTAATGTCCTAAGTTGCCCACCCTTCCCTGGGTAGCCTTTGGAACAGTGAGGGGTTTCCTGAAAATTGGGGGGGACAACTTCTGTGAGAAGAGCTGTGCTGATGGGACTTGTCGCTGGAGATTCCTTTCACATCCATCCTCTCTTGCAACCCATCCCGTTCAGCAGTCCCCAACCAGCCTCCTATGAAATATTTTCCAGGAGCTAAAGGGTCTGCCACAGGGAGGGGGCGAGCGCTTCCTACCAGCCCAGTGACACACTCCCAAATCTGAATCCAACCTTTTCTTCTTTGCTTTGTGTGAGGAAGATTAGATGTTTCAGAAGCCTGCCCAACCTTTTTTAAAAAAAACCAAACTGGTAAAATGTGTCCTTTCAACATGCCTTTGTGTCTTCTATCATTATGAAGTTGAGTTCTTACACAGGGAGGGCTAGAGATGGACCCTGGACAAAGGAGGAGCCAAGATTTAAAAGCGGATCACACAGGAATATTAGAAGAGGCAGACAAAGGAGCAGTCCAGGGCCAGCAACTGAGAGCCAGCCGACTCGCCCACCCCCAAATGTCCTTTAGTCAGCCTGTGCCCCACTTCCAGACCAATCTCCCAAAATGGTTCAGAAGCCCCATGCTGCCAGTCAACTTCCTGGTCAATGTCACGAAGTTTAACCTTACTTACACTCTCTCCCCTTTCTCTGGCAGCTAGAATAACTCAGATGCTACACCAAATACCCACAGACTGATACTTGTTGTAGTGTGTGGCAAAGGATGTAACCTGTTTACTCAGAAGAATGGGTCACTGAATAATAGGAATGATCAGCCATCATTACCCATGACCTTTCACACTTTTCTTTGCAGCCTTAAGGACTAGGAGCTTGCTTTTTAAAAAGGAAAAAAATTGAGATTTTTGACCTCTGCTCTCAGAACAAAATTCCATGCTTCACCAAAGCCGTTTTGGAAGCACAGGATGACTTCATCCCTCATCAGTATTACAGCTCCACAGCCCAACCAAGTACATGTTCACTTAGATGCAGGCACGCTGTGTTCAAATGGAGCTTACTCCAAAGTGAATGTGAACAAGATTGCCGCTTTAGTCATGAGTACACTGAAAGATTAGTCACAGCAGATCATTCTCTCTTACACAAGAACGACAAATGTTTTTTTGGAAAGTTACATAAAGCTGTGGTCACACAGCTGTACCTATAGCCACATATGCACAGAGGCAGAGCTCATGCAGACAGTATGTGGCAAATATTCTCCCATATACATAGAACTTTTTACAGTAAACTGCAGCCATGCAACAAGGACAAAGCTCTCTCATCTCAGCTTTTCCATGATGTGGCTGATTCAAAAGCAAACCAGAGTTATCTACCCACAGTTTATTGCCTGGTTGACCAACCAATATCAGTATTATCAGGAGACTTTCAGCTCCAACACGACAAAGAGCTGAAACTCTGGTGGAGATCCTGGGCCAGAAAATTCAGAATTAACAATATACAACTGACTCTGCTGCGACAGACACCAAATAGGCAAGATCACAGCCGTCACCCCATTCTTTTGGTGGTAATTGGTGCAAAGTATGTACTACCCTCCAGTTCTATATTCACAGTCAAGTGTGTTTATTCTAAATCTGCTGCTCAGCCACTGTAGAGAAGAGCCTGGTGACATTGTTTTAAAAGTTGCCATTGCAGGGGTGACCGATCCAAGACCAACTCCAAAGTGTGGCCTTCTGCTGAGAGCTGAGGTAGATTGTAGCCTTCCCCAAACTGGTTTCTTCAGATATTGCTAGATTTCAACCCCTATCAGCCGGAGCACAGGCATTGGTTGGGGTGCTGGGAATTGCAGTAGTCCAAAGCATTTGGAGGGAACCAGGTTGAGGAAGGCTGTGTTAGCATGTTGACTTTAGATGGGAAGAGCAGAGTTCAATCCTCACCCTGTTGGCTTGTGATCATCCCGTAGCCTAATGTACCACAAAGGTTTGCTTAAGAATTAAATAGAAGGGGTGCCATGAGAGCTGCACAAAGCTACTTGGAGGAAGGATGACCAAGAAACAAAGTGCTCTGCTTAACTGGGCAGCAGATTTAGAAGGCATTATTTGAAGACAAGGCTGTGTAAGTCGGAGCTCTCCGGTTGTTTTGGACTACAAGTCCAGTATTGCTCCAGCACTGGCCATGGATTATGGGAATCATCACCCAACACATCTGGAAAGCACCAGGTTGCCTACTGATTATAAGACATGTCTTGCTAAAACCTGCAACTGACACATACTGTCTGCAAAGGCGTTTGCCCTTCTTTCTCTAGTTCCTTTTGCTCCCCTGCCCTGAAATGCCCCCTTTGCATCAGTCCAATCCCATTTCTCCTTGGGCCTCGAAGGGTGTAGCTTGCTTGATCTGAAAGATAATGACTAATACAAGTTCACAGAATGAGCTTCCTGAGCACGCTGTGGTCTGAGCCTAGCTCAGCACTTTATCCACTATAATGCGCCGGCTCTCCAATGAGCTTTTATTTAAAAAGTGTTTAGTGCCCTCTGGTGGGTAGCTCCTTTTATGAGCTATTCTTCCTCTCCTCTAAAAGTACAGAAACACAAGGCCATCTGTTCTCTACCTTATCTCCCCTGACAACAGCAGCCATTTGCACTAGTATTCCTCAGCCTGGTGGTTTACAGGTTATGTTGGACTCTAACTTATAATTCACTGGGTTGAGAGTCAATTTATACACTCCAGATGGAGAATGAGAAAGCCAGGGGTAGGTTCAGTGGCATCCTTTTAACTTTCCATCTATTTTACCCCACCTACAAAAAAGGAGGGTGGTATCCCAGGACTAACACAGAACTGCTCCTGTTCAGAAGAAAGAGACCAGAAATATTGTCTTCTGTGTGCTGATGGCAGCTCATACTACATGCAAGTCACACAGTGCAGAATGTCTGAAACTACACCAAATGCTAGCAGTGAATCCCATGGACATGCAAACAATAGTAAGATTAAATTGCAAGAAACCTTTAGCAAACTGGCCTGTAATTCCTAAAGCAGTCTTCTTGAACCTGGTGCCCTTCAGAGGAGTTGGACTATAACTCTCATAATTCCCAGCCGCCATGAGCTGTGCACTTATGGGAGCTGCAGTACACCACCTCCAGAGGATACAGGCTGGGAAGGTTTTTCTAAAGATCACCAGGGAAATGAAATATGCTGCTCAAAGACCAAATGGGATCACAGAGTTGGACTAGCTAATAGCTGAGTTCCCACCCAATTCAACCTAGGAATCCTAGCGTTCAATATTGCCAGCAAACAAATATCTACCATCTCACAAAGCAGTCTGCTCCATTGTCTAACCGTTCATATTTCTAGGTCATTTCTCCTGATGTTCAACTGAAAACTTTTGCTGTACAAATTCCACCCTTTGGTTCTAATCCTGCCCCATGGAGCAAATGAGAACACTCCTTCATGACAAATATGTGAGGGAAGCTTTGTGTCCCCCCTCTGTCTTATCTTCTCCAGGCGAAACAGACCTAAATCTTTCAATGGTTCCTTAGAGGACTTGAGTTTTGAGACATCTGGGGATCTAGATACACAACAAACCAATAGCAGGCTTAATGCTGAGATTTCTCCAAGTCATTTTTGCTAGCACAGGTCCATCTTGAGCAGTTGGCTAGTTGTTCCTAACCTCCTTGCAAACCCACCATGATCCAGTTGTTTGAGGGTGATGAAGCCATGGCATGGGTCCTGTGTATATCATGGTAAGTAGTTTCAGTGCAGATTAACCTTAGGGTTAGGGGAAAAAACCCTTTCCAGCATACACCTTGGACATTACAGCACAGAAAATGGCTGGATTCTTTTGAGGAAGCCAGGACCCTCCTTTCTGGCATTCCCTTTGACTCCTTAGATCGAGCTCTGCTAATGCAGAATACAGTAGAGGCAAATTTAGTAGAAGCTGGTGGGAGCTGTCAATACAGCTTGACTTTACCACATGAGAGGTGATGATGGGGAGATGTTTCAAAGGGGTTAAGCATTATGCAAGATGAAGAGGAGAATCCCTTGCTAGCTCAGGTCAGTTATCTGAGAAACCACCCTTCCTCTGCCTCGAAAGTGTTGACAGTCAACCATGGTCAACATGTACATCGCAGAGTGTAGCCTCTCTTAGTCTTTAAAGTTACAGCAAACATCCTGCACACTTTAAATACCCGAACAAATGTACTGTGACAAGCTAGTTCTTGCAATGCAACCTTCCCCTCCTAGCCCTCCAAAAAAGCAGGGTCCATTTGTGTTTCACAGCAGAGGTCCACCACACAAGACAAAAAGGGGGGAAAAAAAAGAGCTGAGCTTTTATTGTTTTCATAACCAAACTGAAAACATAGCTCCGTGATGAGTGAGGAGAGGTTTGGGAGGATGTGTGGTCTTGCTCAGAGCGGGGACAGTAAATGGGGAACATGGACCTGAGGGAAGGGGCAGTGCCATGCCTCTCTCCACACTGGGGCATTGAGAAAGGGTGGGTGGAGTGAGGAGGGGTGCCATGGGTTGCGCAGCCCGCTCCGCTGCCCTCTGGCTCTCACTGCACTGCTTGCTCATTGGCGCTGCTGCTGGAGTCCTGGGGCTTCATCACGTCTGGGAGCTCCGGGGGGCTGGAGAAGGGATCAATGCGGAGGGGCTCAAAGGCATCTTCTGTGAGGGGAAAAAGACAGAAAGCAAAATGGCCAGTTTCTACTGATGCTATTCTCTGCTTGTATAAGCTGGAATCAGAGTCTGGAACAAAACAATTCCACAAATCACCCACAGCTAACCTTTTGGCAATCCTACTGTAAGCAAAGAGTGATGCAAATGACATACACTTAACTACCTTGACCTGCTTTTTCAAATAGTACTACTTGTCCCCCTTTCAGCCTCAACATGAATGAAGGATTTTACTCCTACTCTGTTCACACTGACATGAATGGGAGTGAGAGGACTCCTGCACCTTGGTGCGTCACCTCCCCCAAGTGCCCCCCAAAGAGACAGTTTTCTATCCAGGAGAAGCAGCGATCTGCTCATTTGCTCAGAGGTGCTGCAGTGGAATTGAAGGGAAGCAGGGCTATCACTAGTAGCTATTCTATCAAGGCTACCAGAACTGGTTTCATTCCTGCTAGTCACAACAAGAGCTATAATTTCAAGAACTGCTGCCTAGGTTTGCTTGTTTTCTTCCCCTTCCCTTTTCCTTGTAATGTGTTGTGTCTTTTATATTGCAAGCCTGCAGGCAGAAACAGTCTTGTTTTCTGCTGATCTGTAAAGGAGCTCTGGTGGCTTAAAAAAAAAATAAATAAAGAGGAGAGCAAAAATACTTTGACTAGACAACTAAATTCAACAGTGAATTTCCCAAGGGATAATAAGAAGGAGCTGAAGAATTGGCAACATCAGGTTTTCCCACAGACTCATATGAAGAAAATAGCTCCTTAACCCTTTGTTCCAGTTTGCCTGACAACTCTTTGATCCTATGAGAATGCCAAAATGGAAAGGAGCAGCTGAAGTACATAAGGGAAGGTCTCTGAAAGAAGTGCTGCTGATTTTTATCCAGAACAGAAAGGAATTAATAACTCTTTCATTTGTGTGGAATAACGCGGCAACGTATGTAGTAAGTATGAAGAGGGAGCCAGGTGAAAAATCTGTGAGGGTCAGACAGCTCCAAGGACACCAGAGGTCCATCCCACTTATACCCAATTGCCTTCTCTGCTGTCTTCCAAGGAACGACTGCAGCAGGAGTGGGGAACCTGTGGCCTTCCAGATGCTATTCAGCTGTGATGCCCATCATCACTGTCCAGGCGATGAGGGTGGTTTTATACTTACAGATCTTAGCATATCTAAGGTAGAATTCTGTGCATGTTTAGAGAGAAAAAGGTCCTAAAGCTCCTAGCCTTTTCCAGCCAGCCTATTTGTAGGACCTGTCTGTCTAAATATGCATAGGATTGCACCCTAAGCAATATAAGAAGTAGTGTAAATTAATAGGTTCAGCAAGGGGAAACAAGTCATTGTTGATGGAAACCCATTTGCATCAGGAAACTACTGCAAGTCTGAAGCACTGCCACATACAATACACTGAAGCACTGTTCATACAGTGATTTTGCTGCTGAGCTTAGCCTTCCTCCTGCCTATACTGCCTTGAGCCCCGTTCTCTCTGCTTGTCCCCTTTACTTTCAGCTCTGCCCACTATGGAAATAGACCCTTCTCCCAGTTTTGCCAGAGCTGAATTATGCCCTCAGGCTGAAAGGCCTTCAGCACCATTGTGTTATGGAACACCTTCTGGCTGGTTTGGCTAGCATCTACTCTTCTCACTGAGGAAACAGGCTTTTAATCTTCCATGCCATTTTTATACTGCCTTCCATTCATCTAGTTCATTCTTGTTCTAGCTATTGAAGAGTGATGTATTTCAATTGCTAGCCAACCTGAAAAGAATCCTACTGAAGAGCAGTTTATACATTCAGAAGGGAAATCACATTCTAGGCTAAACCAAGAACGCGAACCACCACTCACCACTGGTTCTGAAGGCCAAGCCAACTGTCGCTGGTGCCTGGGGCCGTGCTGTCTGACTGGTGAAGCCACAGTCTCCGAGGGTTTTGCTGTCTTCCAGGAGCTGCTCATCCTGGAGGGTAGAGACAATCACACAGGGAAGCAGGAGAAGGCTGAGCAATGCTCCAATGTTTTATCGCATCTGGGAATCTAAAGCAGCTACTCTGCAGGTGGGGTGGTTAGAAGCAACATGCACGAAGGGCAACGAACAGAAGTTCTGCTACAACTACATCTGTGTGGCCTGCCAGGAAGTAGGCCCCAAACAGCAGCAGTGCATTAGGAGTCAGCCAAGGCATACCCCACCACCACAAACTGCAACCACAGAAGGCAAGATTGGGGTGGGTGCATGTTAAGCATCAACTGGGTCTAAGACTAGACCAGTCATTTCCAGGTTTGCTTTTTGACAGACTAATATACTGCAAGAGAGGCCAGAGTGAAACTTAGGCCACCGTGTTTGTTGAGCCAGCTCACTATGCTTGTTAGAGTGTAGAGGACCCACTTATCCTTGGTCTTCACACACTCCGCCCACTTTTTATGGGCAATGACCTTGAGGAAGAGACCATGGATGGACTGGGATTCTATGTTTCTGTCTGAACTAAAGCACAGACTACGCAAATCCCAAAGGCAACCCCCTGGCCCAAAAAACACTATCCAGTTTCTCTCACCAAGGGACCAAAGGGGAGGTAGAATGAAGGACGATATTAAGTGGGATATCTTACATTTGCCAGAAGGCATCCATCCATTGTTGTGGGAAAGGGTAAAAATATCTGGGCACAAGGAGAAACTATTCCTCCAATTTTAATTGAGACACCTCGGAGCTGATAGATGAAGTACAGATTAGGGGAGCTCTGGATGCGAGTGATCACTCCATCCTTTGCTTTGAGATCAGGGGACTGGGGCCGTGCAGCAGGGCGAGCACTAGAAGCTGGGACTTCAAGAGGGCCAACTTTGGCCAACTGAAGGCCAGGCTGGGGAAAGTCTCCTGGGATAAGTTACTGGAAGGTAAGCGAGTTGAGGAGGGGTGGATGGCACTCAAAAGGGAGGTTTTGCAGGCGCAAGCCCTGACGATACCTCTAGTCAGTAAGGTGGGGAGGCGGAGGAGAGTGCCGCCATGGATGCGAAAGGAGGTGGTTAGGGGGATTAGACGAAAGAGGAGCCTCCATAGGAAATGGGTACTGGGGGAAATAGACAAAAGGGTATACCGGGAGGAGGAGGCCCGTTGCAGAAGGATTCTTTGCAAGGCTAAGGCTGATTATGAGCTGAGACTTGCCAAGAATATCAAGAGCAACAAAAAGGGCTTCTTTCAGCATGTAAATAGGAAAAGGAAGGGGAGACAAGTGGTGGGACCACTAAATAAGGAGGAAGGAGATCCAGTGACTGACATGAGGGAACAGGCACAGATACTAAATGACTATTTTGCCTCTGTGTTCTCCCCAAAGCAGGACGGGGGATATCCGTATAGGAGATTAGATGAGGCTGGGGACTTAGGGGCAGAGATTAGAGTCACCCCCCTTGAAGTCGAGGGACTCCTCAGGGCATTGGACATTACAAAGGCGCCAGGCCCTGACGGGTTACACCCGAGAGTACTTAGAGAGTTGGCAGGGGTTCTCTCACGCCCGCTGGCCTCCATTTTTGAGGCCTCGTGGAGAATGGGTGAAGTTCCAGAGGACTGGAGGGTGGCATCGGTGGTCCCAATTTTCAAAAACGGTAGTAGGAAGGACATGGGGAATTATAGACCGATTAGCCTTACATCCATTGTAGGAAAAACAATGGAAAGGCTCATAATAGAGAGAGATCTAGTGATGCTAGATAGGGAAGGGAGGCTGACAGCCACACAACACGGCTTCCGCAAAAACAGGTCCTGCCAGACAAACCTTGTGGAATTCTATAACAAGGTTTCAAGATGGCTAGATGGAGGGGATGCAGTGGATGTGGTATACCTGGATTTCAGCAAGGCCTTTGACAAAGTGCCCCATGATATCCTGGTGGAGAAACTGAGGAGTTTTGGGATACACCAAAGCACTGTCCAGTGGATTAGGGCATGGTTGACTGACCGAAAGCAGAAGGTAACCATTATCAGGGAATCGTCGGGATGGCAGCCAGTGACAAGCGGGGTCCCCCAGGGCTCTGTCCTGGGGCCGATCCTGTTTAATCTTTTCATTAACGACATGGAAGAAGGGGTGAACAGTCTGCTGATCAAATTCGCAGATGACACTAAAACTGGAGCAGTGGCCACAACTGAGGAGCAGATACACCAGATCCAAAAGGATCTGGACAGACTATGGAAGTGGGCAGGAGACAACAGGATGGCGTTCAATCTGGATAAGTGCAAGGTCTTGCACTTGGGGCATAAGAATAGCTGTCATAAGTACAGGTTAGGTGACAAGTGGCTGGAGAGCAGCACTTGTGAAAGGGACCTTGGGGTACTGGTTGACCGCAGGCTAAACATGAGTCAGCAGTGTGATGCGGTGGTCAAGAGGGCGAATGCCACCCTTGGTTGCATAGCCAGAAGTGTGGCTTCTAGATCAAGAGAGGTATTACTACCACTCTACACGACTCTGGTGCGCCCGCAACTGGAGTATTGTGTTCAGTTTTGGGCCCCTCATTACAGAAAGGATATAGCCAGGTTGGAGTCAGTGCAGCGTAGGGCCACAAGGATGGTGGCTGGTTTGCAGGGGATGCCGTATGAGGCAAGACTGAGGGAACTGGGTCTCTTCAGCTTGGAGAAGAGGAGACTCAGAGGGGATATGTTGGCAACATACAGGTATGTGAGGGGGTGTCACATGGAGATGGGGAGAGGCCTGTTCTCCCCTGCAGAGGAAGGCAGGACGCGCTCCAATGGAGCAAAGCTCAGGGAGCCAAGGTTCAATTTGGATGCCAGGAAGCACTTCCTGACAGTTAGGACCCCGAGGGCGTGGAATGGGCTTCCACGGGAGGTCGTTGAGGCCCCATCGGTGGGGGTGTTCAAAGACAGGCTGGACATGCACATGGTGGGCATGTCATGAGCGGAGCCGGCTGGTGCCGGAGGTCAGACTAGATGACCCGGGAGGCCCGTTCTGACTCGCTCTGTTTCTATGTTTCTATGTTACCCAAGCACCCAACATCATCCATTTATCTCCAGTAGTACAGGCAGGGTTGAACCTTGGGGCCAAAGGCCAGGGATCCACGGCCAAAGGCTTCCCCTAATAACCACCTGATTGGGTCAGTGGCAAACAGGCTCAGCATCAGCACCTGGGCCCACATGGGCCCTAACCTTATAAAGCAGAAAAGGTGGTGGGAGATGGAGAGAAATGAAATGCTCACAGCTACGGTAATACACATGACCATCTAGAGACCCCACTTCATAAGACGAGGACCTGAAATGACCTAGCCACACTACTGTCCATCCCCCCAGATTTCAAACTCTTGGCTGGATTTCTGTGCAAGAGACCTAGACTGAAATGCCAGCTTAGAGCTTCAGGTAACTGGGTGAGAACTTGGGTGGCAACAGTAGTAAGTAAGTAATGATTACAAAGTATTTAGTTCACTGCCAAGTGCTATATTGCAGCGATGGCATGTATTGAAGCCAGTTCTGTGTTACTTCTCTTGCTTCCACCTCTAGTGTGAGCAAGAAACGGAACCCAGGATATGGCCATACAGGTAGAACAGTAGAGCTACACAGACCCATCCAGACTCAGCTCCAACCTGACTGCAGGGCAGTGGGGTTGGAATAAAACAGAAGTACATAAAATGTTAGAAGGTATGGATAAAAGGAAGCTTTTAGTCCTCACTCACCACCTCATGTTGCATGATTGAAAAGGAGCCTCTTTGACACTTCAAGATCGATGAAGCTGGTGGCATATCTATTAACTGGGTGGCCAGATGCCTGGTTTTGTTCCTCTTATTGGAGTTTGAATCCAGACACTACTTAACAGTTGGATATGTGTTTATTTTACTGCTGAGATGCAGAAAGTTATATATAATCTTAAGTAATGTGTACGTGCATCTGAAGTCCCATATGAATGTATCTAAACATTAAAAGTCTGAATGGACCCAAACATGCATACAAAGCCACCAAGGAGGAGAACAACACAAGCCTGCAAGCTCAGCAAGGCAGCAGTTCTTGGTGTCATGGTGTAGCCCACAAAAATAGGGTCCTGGGGAGTATATTCCTTCCCATGTCAACCTGAGTCATTTCCCTCATACCTTGTATAGCCTTTGTTCCTCTGGGGGTCTCTTAAGAATCCCCTCCACAATTCTTTTCAGCTCATACACTGTACTGGACTCCTTGGCGTCTGTGAAGATGGTTGTCTTGTGACGTCGGATCATAAGAAAAACGTCCTAGGAAAGACAAGAAAAGGCCATTAAAAGGTGGTCAGTCAAACCAGTTCACAGCATTTAGTAATCCACAACATTTAGTTTAGTAGTCTGACCCATTTGTGGCCTAAAGTGGAAGAAAAAATAATAAGGAAAAACCTCCAACTTTTATAAAGCATTCCTACTTTCTTTTCTTTGAACCCACCCCAGGAGTACAGGTTTATGGTTATTTATGAGCCTTAGTAAGATTATGGAAAGCTGCCCAATTCCATTGATCTAGCTCTGTACTTTTTAATCTGACAGACAGTAGCTTTCCAAAGTTTCAGGCTTTTGGAGGGTTGATGTAAGATAAAAAGAAACGAGGACAGCATGGGGGGGAATGACCAGGTATGTTTCCCCCAGTTCCTTTCGGTAACTTTCTATAAAATTTCCAGGCTCAAAACCCACCTGGAGGTTCTATCCAATATGACTGCCCAGAATCTTTTGAACCTGGAGAATAATGAGTATCCAATCAAGCATAAGAGGAACATGCACTTTTCCTGCTCTGGAAGATGGTTCATTTTGGCTATCAGTGTCCTTTGCCCCTCCTTGCAAAGAGAAGGGGTTGAGGAATTGTTGGGATCCCTCATATCCTCATGCAGCCTCTCCCCACATGCACACATACAAATGCTGGCTCACCATCAGAGTCTGAGCTCCAACTTTGGAATCCATTTTTGATGTCAGAACTGGGACTTTGACCTATCTTATGGCCATCTAGACAGCACTTAGGAGCCATAGGAGTGTGCTCTTAAAAATCCTTTCCTTTCCCTTAAGGTAATAATGGTAGTATGCACCTCCTCTCAGCAGGGAAAGATTCAAGTCACAGCTAGCCACTTGAAGACCAATGCCTTAACAGATAGATAGGATAAAAATATTTGATTCTAAATAGTCCCCCCCCCCCTTACTGTTCAGCACCCTGGAATATTTTAGGTAGAGTGCCTTACAAATTCTGCTTAAAAAGCCTCCAGTAATAACTTTCTCTTGCCTAAGTTTCAGTAGTTGTAGGTGGCATCTCATTTCAAGCAACTTTTTAAATTTCGGAAGTCTGATTTCCATCATATCCCAAAGCAGCTTCCCCAACCTGGTGTGCTTTCACTGGCCAAGGAGGCCAAGGATAATGGAACTTGCAGATCAACACACTAGGCTACTTCAGAGGCTAAAACCAACCAGATTCTTTCAGATTTTGTTTGTGCCCTGAAATATTCTTTAATTTAACGCAGTTTCCACTGTTGTCCAACAAACTTTCTTGCAGCTCATATGGTCAGTGAGGCATTTCCTTACTTCTTACTGGCAAACCTGTGAGAGTATTTAGATAAGAGACAACTCAACAAAGGAAACTCTCATCCCTCCCCAACTGATAACACCGGATCCAACTTGGCTCACCAGTGCAAACCACCATGATATGCTAATTCTTGTTATATATGCATTGTGAAATACCACATTACCAGTACAGGATGAGTTACAAAAAATAAGACTGGCTTTGGAAATAAGCACATGGGCTATAACCAAGCAACTATTCCATCTGAGGCTGGTTGGGACATGGTGAGGTGGTGATAGGAGGAATAGGGTGCAGGGTATCTTCCAGATATTTTGGATGACAGCTCCCAAAAGCCCACCCAGAATGGCCAATGATAGAGATTATCGGAGTTGTAGTCTAATACTTCTGGAGGGCACCAGGTTGCCCACCCCCAGTTTAAAGTAGCACTAGGGGGACCCATCTTCCCCTGCAATAGAAAAGCATTTGAAACATCCTGGGTGATCTTACTAATTACCCCCTCCAGCCTTTCCTACCTCACAGGGTTGCTGTGAAGCAAACATGAGTCGGAGTTAGGGCAGGCTCATATAGACTGTTTTGGCCTTCATGGAAAAGGGTTCTGATAAAAAAATTAAGAAATTGCTGTTTGCACGGAGTGGGGCAGGGGAGAGTCACGACCTGACGTTGGGCTACAGAGAAAGAGAATATGGATGGTGGCGGGAGGAAGATGGAGGAAAAATAGGCAAGATTACGACACGCAGAAGTCGCTTTTGCTGTTGTTTTGAAACTGGGAGGCTAAGAAAGAGTTTCCACCAAAACGAGGGTGGCGGGAGGCGCTACTAGGGAAGATTACGGGGAGCGGAGGCAGAAGAGAGTGGCTGAGCGTAAGGAAGGATAAAAGGGGTTTGGTGACAGAAAATGGGAAGGGAGGCCTGGGAAGGAGAAGACCCCACTGGAGGGCTCTAGGAGAGGAAAAAGAGAAAGAGGGCTGAGTGAGGGGAAGAGGAAATGGGAGAAAAAGAGCCTTCTCTAGTACCTATATAATTACAATAATTATTATAACAATTAGTATTGTTGTTGTCAGTGCTACCACAGCTACTATTACTGGCTCCCCCCTCCGTCCGGAGCCCTCCCCTACTCACCATCTTGCAGCTGCAGCCTTAGCCCAGACCCCCCCAGAGAGGAAAAAGCAGCAGAACCTCCAGTATCCCAACATGCACTACAAACGCCGGGACGGCCCAGCCCGGTTCACTAGAAGAGCAACGTGCGGCGCATGCGCTCTAACCAGGGAAAAGGGGAAAGACCATAGATGGAGAAGAGGAAGGAACCATTGAGATAGCGGAAGGAAGGTGCGCAAGGAAGCGGCTGCTGGCCGCCATTTCGGGAAGGACACTCTAAAATCGGAGTCCGCTGAGACTCAGAGTCACCTTCCTTCAAACGCTTTCTCAAGCCCCATTTTATAGCGCTGTGGTTCTCTTTCGCTGTAGCAGCCATTTTGGGGAGGTCAAACGTTGTTAATCAGCTTTGAAGCCCCTTCCCCGCTCTGGGGGGAACATTTATGATCCTTATCTCTGTTGCATGGTAACTGTGGCGCTTTGGCATCAAGAGAATCTGCTGAAGAGATAAGAAGAACATTAGCTCGGAGCCATCTTAGGCAGGTCCGATGGTTGTCCTATGGTCGTTTCTCAAAAATTCACTTATGGTGAGACGTTCAAGTACAGGACGCCGAGCTGAAACTGTCATTTTGTAACGAGAGTCCTCGTCCTCCTCTTCTTTCTCCTCTCTCTCTCTTTCTAACACACACACACACTGAGGGCCCACCATTTTGTAGCGTTGTGCTTCTTTGCCCGCGGACACCAGGTCCTGGCTCAGCAGCAGCGGCTCCCGACAGTCATCTTTAGGGGCAGTTCGTATAAAGAACAAAGACATTTCTTTATACCAATCGTGGGTAGAAGGTAGTTCAAGATTTCTGACTTCCAATGGTTCTACAACAGTAGCAACAAAGTGCCAATCCTGCAATTGTACTGTAGAGATGGAGAGAGCTTGGAAGTACCCAGGAATGGTGTGGAAGGATTGTGAGCTCCATTCTGTGCTGGTACTTATTCCTGGACCAGGAATATGGCCAGAGGCATTCTTTAATTCTCTGTGTGAGGTTTTGATTTTGCACCAAGCTCTGGTTGTGGATCCTGGGGTTCTAGCAGACAAAAATACATAAGCCTGAAGTTGGCTCATGCTTGTTTCACACTATTTTTCTATGTACTCCTGTTTTTGAAGGGAACCTCTGATCCTGATTAAATCTTTTTGCACAAGAAAATTCATTAGGTGTGACCATAGTCACTTCTCAGTGCAAAAGTAAATAGAGTGAGTTTAGAAATTCTGCAGAATCAAAAGATCATTATCTTAGAGACAAGATCAGTTCTGGATGTAAAGAGTGAATTTTCTGTATCTCACGTGCAACATGTACAGTCTCTCCTCTGCCCCTGCATGTGAAAAACTAGCACTTTAGGGAAATGGTTTGTCAAAACATTTTTTCTTGATGTGCAAGTTTTCCGTGCGCAAGGGACTCTCATCTCCTCTTTGCTCTGGGAGTGTCTTTGAAACATGAAAGCTCTGTTCCATTCCCCAAACATAACGTGGCACATTCCAACAAAAACTTTATGGTCAAACTTTACATGAACCTTCCTTAACCTGATACTCTCCACGTGTATAATTGTAACTTTCACTACCACTAGTCTGCCTAGCTAATAGTCGAGAATCCTGGAAGTTCTAGACCAGTGATGATGAACCTTTTAGAGACCGAGTGCCCAAACTGCAACCCAAAACCCACCTATTTATCACAAAGTGTCAACATTACAATAAAACTTGAAATAAGGTTTTAGTTTAGAAAAAAAAACAATTCACAGCCAGTCCAAGCAAATATATATATATATCCTTCGCAGCGCACTGAGCGGCCATGCAAAAACTCGGATGAGTTGCGGCTAATGAGTCGCAGCTTGTGACATCATCACCTGATGTCGCTACTCCTTCCCGAGCATGCACATGGTACCTATGTGCGCTGTTATCTGATACTCAGCTGCTGGGGTGATGCTGTGGTGACTTGGCTTGCATGCCGACAGAGAGGACTCTGCATGCCCGATGTGGCACGTGTGCCATAGGTTCGCCATCGCTGGCCTGACCCTACCCTGGTGCAATCCCCTAAACCTAATCCTAACCCTAACCCATTCTAAAAACATTCCAACCATCAAAATCATACCAGGACACCATATTTTTCTAACCCTAGCCCTACCCTGGTACACACCCCTAACCCTAATAGAGGGGTAAAATGCCATTGAAAAGAATGTGATTTTGAAAAAGCCTTCCTTGAGTAGCTTTTTCTGCACAGCTCAACATTTCTGCCCACTCTAAACAAATTCCTGCCGCCAAAATCATGCCAGGACACCTCGTTTTTCTAACCCTAACCCAGTGATGGTGAACCTTTTAGAGACCAAGTGCCCAAACTGCAATCCAAAACCCACTTATTTATTGCAAAGTGCCAACACTACAATAAAAACTGAAGTTTTAGTTTAGAAAAACCCCTCACAGCCAGCCCAAGCAAATATATATATATCCTTGGCAGTGCACTAACCGTCCATGAGAAAGCTCGGGCGAGTTGCGGCTAATGAGTCGCGGCTTGTGACATCAGTGCCTGGCACCACTACTCCTTTCTGAGCATGCACATGGCCCCTATGTATGCTGTTATCTGATGCTCAGCTGCTGGGGTGATGCTGGGGCGACTTGGCTCACATCCTGTCAGAAAGGGCTCTGTGTGCTCACCATGGTACACATGCCATAGGTTTGCTACCACTGTTCTAGACTCAAACATCTGGAAGGCACCCAGACAGATCACATAAAGGGACGCATTGCTAACAAGCATGCCAAAGTACTTGATCGTACTTGAGTCTGCTTTTTAACACACTATAGGATCTTCCACATGGAGGGTGCGTATCACTAACAATAAAAATGCACTATGTTAATAACTATAGTAAGAGCCAAGGGTCCATCTAGTCCAGGATTCTGTTTACACAGTGGCTGACCAGATGCCCAAATGACAAGCCTGTGAGTCTAGCATCTCTCAGCTCATGTTCCCTAGCAACTGGTTCACACAGGCATACTGCCTCTGAAACTGGAGGCAGGATATATTAGAATTAGGAACCATTGCCAGCGTTTTTCTCCATGAATTTTTTCAACATGCCTTTTAAAGTAATTCAGATTGGTGGTCACATCACAACATCTTGTGGCAGCAAATTCCATAATTGTGTGTTGTGTGAAGAACTGCTTTCATCTTCCTGAATGGAGTCTTTTTCTGGAAAGGAAAAAGACCAAGGAAACCATGGAATATGGGGAAGGCTGCAAATCGAAGACATTACTTTCTGGACTTCTTATAAAATTCTGTGAATGAGGAGAGACAATTGCACAAAAAAGGGCTCATTCGGGCCGTGAGGAAGCTGGTATGCAATGGCTAGGCACATCTGAGTCACCAGTCACCGCTAAGAGGCAGTGGGTGCCATTTTGTCCAATCCAGGGGGATCACCAACAGTGACCACCAACAGGAAGTTGCATATGTGGCATGCCCCAATTACCTATTTCTTCCTCCACAACAGTCAGTCCATCTTCCATAGCCTGTGAGCATGCTCAGCCTTCACTCAGCTGATTTTGGAGGACTTTCCATTAGCTTTTTTCCCTTGAAGACTGTTTTGTACTTGTGCGGGGTTTTGTGTTCCCCTGAAGCTTCTGATAACCTCTTGCACTTAATGCTGCTGCTTTGGCTATGTATGCACTAGTGCTCAGATGGGAACAGAGGGAATGACAACACATTCATCTTGGCTTTAGCAGTGCAGCAGCTGGCTATATTCATGACTCCCATGTTTTCCTTCTCTGCTATTCCTCTGCTTTGTGGCCTTTAAATGATGTGCAACTTATGCTGCAACACATCTGACTATGTGATGCAAGGGACTTTCCATCATACAGCCTTCTTATATACGGACACTGCCAATATTAACTTCATTAGGGAGTAGACAAGGCAATGGAAGCATCTGGGAAGGTTTTTAATAAATTATTTAATTGTGCTGGTGCAATTCTCTCTCTTTCTCTTTCCCTCTCCCTGCTCCCTCCCTCTGTATGTGTATGTAATATATTTAAAAGGTTTGAACAAATTGTTGGTAGTGACTTGAACAGTTGCAATGAGAGACATGGCAATTAAATCAGGATCTTGAGATGTTTCCAACCAGCATGTAGACTGGCTATGGATGCTCAAAAGGTGATGGAGAGGCATTCTTTACATGCTCAGAGGTACCTCTCTTTCTAACATAGCCCTCCAGATCGTTAGAGAAAAAATGTTTACAAATCTAGCACCAACTCTTTTCATTGCTCTGTATCATCCAATATGCACTTTAAAGTTGCAGAGAGAGCTTCCAGACAGAGGACTGCTATTACTACCAATCAAAGGGCTTTGTGCAGCTATTCTGTTTTTCTGCCCCCCCCCCTTTTGGTGGAAATAAGAAAAGCAGAAAAACGGTGGGAGAGAGCATGGGAGGGATACAAATGGAGGACATTGCCTGGAATCCTCCCATATAAAAATGTTGTTAATGAGGCAGGGCCATTGCACAATCAAAGCCTCATCTGGAAGTGTCTCAGATTATGACATGAAAGCCCACCGTGAGGTATTTAACTAACAGTGAGAGGGCAGCTGCTATTCTCAATACTCAGTTCTCTCTCTGGAGTTGTTGTGCTATCTGAACGTGGTGAATATGCATTTTGTGAGGTTTGATCATGCCTTCCATAATCCATGGGCTGTTATATGGTGGTTTAACCCTGGCATAACCCTTGCTCTTTCACTTCCATGACATGACAATTCCTGAGCAGGATCTGCACATATAAGATGGTGCCTTTAGGTGCTATGGCTCATCCTGGATTAAGTAACTCAGGACAAGATGCAACACGTCATCTGAACCCAGTTGTTACTGAATCCTCTTGTAGCAAAATGTCTTTCTTAGAGAACTTCTACACCTTAACAATCTCATCCAGCTACTTAGAATAAAAAGATTACAAACATGCACTGGGAGAAAGCAGAACAGTAACCAGGAAAGAATGTTTTGATTAACATGTTGCAGATTCCCTGTTGTAACCAAGTGAACAACAGATGCCAATTCCAGTGTAAATGGCTAGCATGGAAACAAGTTGACAGATAATTAACTTAATTGTACAATTGATACATACAAATTGTAAGCAGCAAAGTATGCCAAGCTCCCTTCAGATGTCACTGTTTTAGCCTCAGGGTCTTGGTCTAGCCAAGACATTTCACTTCAAATTTGAGGATGATGGAAGAAATGAAATCACCTGTGTTGTAGATGATACACAGTTTATTGAATACAGTAATGAAATATGGATGCAGAATATACACAAAAGCTTCACTTCCCATCATCTGTGGCCCTGCTGGTTCCCTGAATAGGCCAGAGTTCTCCATGAGCCTCCAAAGTTGCCTGGGTGAGCGCCATGTCCTGCCAAGAAAAAAAGGCAGCGTCTCTTCACATAGATTCCATAAAAGTCTTCTCTTCTGTTTCAGAAGCTATCGGTACAGACAGACTTGACCCTCCTGGGAGAAGGGAACAGCAAAGCTCTTTCAGGCATGCAAACATTTTTGTTTTCACAGCAAAGGCAGCTTTTATTTACAGAACAATTGGGGAAGATAGTTTCAAGGCTGTGATTTCTTGTGCTCTTGTTAGCAGGCTGAAGGCCATAAGGCCTTGGTGTGTCTCCAAGCAACTATCTTGGGTTTTGGGCACTGGGAAAGCTCACCACACTACTTGCTGGGTCTTATAACCTCCTTGCCATTCTTCTGGTAGAGCTCATCCTATGCATTCCTGATATTGCATTTCATTATGGCCAAAAGTACATAAAAGGACTGAAAATAGTGATGATCAAGAATGTAAGGATTTCTCAGCTTATAATATGTCCAAATCAAGGACCAAGCCCTTTTATGTCCCTGTTGAATAGTACTTACTGTCACCTCACCTCTTTGTTCTAGCCCAGCTCCAACCTGTTCCTACTTCCATCCTTGTCTGCAGGCTGACTCTACCTTAGCAGGTACCTGTTCCTATTCTTCATGACTTCTCCTTGTTCCTGGACATGACTGTCTTTCTGGTACCTGACCTTTGGTCTGTGTGGTTGCCTGAACTTGATAGTCTCAGTGGCACTTGACCTCAGACAGTTCCAAGACATGCCTCTTGTCCCTGGCCCTCTAAACCTGGTGCTAGCCTTCACCCTGCATCTGCACCCTGGTCCTGGCGTTTTGACCATAGCTTACAAACTCCCCACACCCTGGACCTTACAACTGGATAGTACTGTTAGTTAATCCCTTGTGCTAGAACAAGTGAGTTGTACAAACTGTTACTGAGAATTTATTTCCTAATTTTTGCTTCCTTACTTGGCCCCTTGAGGGCTGTGGAGGCATCCTTTTTCTGCAGCCATAGGGAAGAAAAACTAAAGCATGAAGTTTAATTTAACCCTATTTCTCACATAATATCCGGGCCCAGTTTAAGGTGTTGGTGATGACCTATAAAGCCCTAAATGGCTTAGGACCTGGATATCTAAAGGAGCGTCTCCTTCTCTGTGTGCCTGCCCACTCCTTAAAATGTAGGTTGGAGGTCCTTCTTTGGGAGCCCTCCTTGAAGGAGATTAGGAGGGTGGCTACCCAGAGAGGGGCCTTCTCTGTGGTGGTGCCCTAGTTATGGAATATAACTCCCAGGAGAGGTTTTCCTGGCATTGACACAATATTCTTTTTGGTGCCAGGCCAAAACCTTTTAATTTTCCCAGTATTTTAAGGTTTAGAATCTTATTTTAATTGGCGTTTTATTGTACAGAATTGATGCTGTGCTTGACTGTGTTTTATTGTAAAAGTGTCCTGAGACTATTTGTTAAAGGATGGTATAGAAACGGTTTAATTAAATAAATAAACAAACAAACAAATAAATAAATAAAACATCTGGTAATGCTCATTTCCATGGACAAATTCTTTCTGTACATTTGTTACAACTTGCATGGGTTCCTGAAGGCCTAAGACCCAGAAGAAAATTTATTTATTTATTTAAAACATTTGTATGCTGCCCCATCGCAACAAAGCCTCGGGGCGGCTCACAACATAAATGAAGAATGAAAAAGCATGATGGGACTGTCTAGACTGAGAAAACTGAGAGGCCAGGAGTGGTTGGAGAATGGAATGTAACAGATAAGATAAGCCCACACTGTACCATGCAGAGAGAGAATGGAATGTGACGAGAGGAGAGTGCGGTGCGTTCAAGATAAAGACCAGCACGCTCCGTCATCTCTCCCACAGGCTGGTATTCCTGAAAACCTAGTCTCTTTTATGATCCTGTTCGTGATGCCAATCTATGTGACCATTCTAAAGCAGTCCTTGATTCAGTAAAGAGGAGACTATCAGGTTTCCAAGGAAAGCGCTTATCAAAGAGAGACTGAATGCCAGATC
The DNA here is from genome assembly GCA_023646645.1 of Varanus salvator macromaculatus. Lineage (NCBI taxonomy): Eukaryota > Metazoa > Chordata > Lepidosauria > Squamata > Varanidae > Varanus > Varanus salvator. The sequence goes on from JAIXND010000781.1 coordinate 6,792,209, forward strand.
TGGTTTTAAACACTATGCAACATTTATTTTAATGATATAAAGAATACAGAAGAATATAAATTTAGCAATCATCAGCAACAATATCAAGAGGCCTCATTCACACTCGCATTCATGCAACACTCATACTCACAACCAACAGACCCTCTCAGTGATCCATCGGGACTGTGAGTGACCAGTTGCACCGCTGTTCTGGCACACATGGGATCTGGAAAGCCCAATCGTTTTATACCTTAAAGTTGACTCTATCAGCTTAGTCCAACTGGATCGAACAGTGAACTCCTCTGAGCAGAGCTGACACACAGAAAAGTGCTGGTCTTTATCCTGAACACGCACTCTCGTCGCATTCCATTCTCTCTCTGGATGGTACAGCGTGGGCTTATTTTATCTGTTCCATTCTCCAACCACTCCCGGCCTCTCAGTTTTCTCAGTCTGGTCAGTCCCATCATGCTTTTTCATTCTTCATTTTCTTCTGGGTCTTAGGCCTTCAGGAACCCATGCACACTGTGACACATTTCCTCAGAAGGAAGCTGTTAATGAAAGAAAGGGTAGTCCCGGAAAACCTCCGAGGAGCTTTGTTGGTCCACATTGGATCAGTTTGTACTGTAACTGGAAAATCAAGACTCCTCCCACACCCCCAAAGCTGCCATAAATCTGATCTGAAGGCTGATTGTGCATCGTGTTGGGTTCTCTGTAAAAACACGGAGAACAAAGAATGTTTGGAAAGAGACAATATTTAAGTAATACTGCTATGTGCTCCATGTAGGAGTCTCCTGTTAACACATGTTTGAGTGGCTAAGTTTTTATGCAGGTGGCAAAGAAAGGAGTCTTTATTTCAGAGCTGGCCATCACTGTTCAGGCAGTGACACCTTAGGGGTAGGGGAGATGGCAGAAAGACCTTCTTATCTGGCCCATACATGTGAAGAACTACAGGCAGGAATGAAACATTTTCTAGAGCCAGCTAATCTTGTGACACAGGCTTCCCACACAGATACTGCAATCCCATACAAACAATCTTGTGAGTCATGAAAGAAAAATGTCTATCTGAATTCAGCATATTCTACATTTCTGAAATGGCAGTATGGCCCACAACCTTTCTACAGACCTTGTTTGTTTTCTGATCCCCTTTCCTGTTTTTGCTTAATGCAGCCTCTAGACTCTTGCAATGCCCACTGTAACAAGTTGGTTGATTCTAACAAAGGTTTTATCCTGACAATGGTTTGAGTTTTCAATTTTATTTATTCCTAATAGACTACTGTTAACATTGTATAAATAGACACATTCCTTTAAAAAAAATATTTTTCTGAACTTTTGCATTGCAAAAGCATGAATTATTTCACATAAATACAGGGCATCAGAAAAACTCGAGCTAGCTGTTTTTGGCGTGTCCGTCCACATATCTGTGGTTATTGCTATTTTTGGAATGGCCCATTCATTCAACTCAATCACGTATCAAGTGCTTTTTGATGCAGTGCACAATGTGGCCATGTGTGCCGAAAGGTCAGGGCACAATGCACCATTGATAGTAGAATTCTTTATATCAGTTTCAAATGCCAATTTGCCATTTTTTGTTTCTTCAAAAATGGAACATTCGGTGCATGTACTGGCCCACTCACAGGGCTCTGAGTTCAATTTGTTATACAATGTTATTGCTCTGAGCTTTGTAAACAAGAATCAAAATATGTGCAGAAGTAATTTTCCTACAACACATGCTAAGCCTTTGAACACAATTTTCTGTTTGCTTTTAAAAATATTTTGGTTCTCCCATTTGGTTTAGGCTGTAATCCTACACCCACTGACCTTTCACTGAAAACAATGAAACTTACTTCTGTGTAGGCATGTTCAACATTGTAGTGCTAGTGTGAACTCAATCTGTCTAGCTCGATGTGCCCATAAACATCTTCCTGGGCACTGCTGTGTTTCATTTAAGTTATACTTAGCATTTTCACAAACTGGGGAAATACTGATCTTTTTTGCCTTGATACACCCTTGGATATTGGTGTGTTAATTATGTTAATGCAATTAGAGTACACTTTTTTTGACATCTAATCAGCAGCTGTGGCTGAGGGGAACGAGCTACATTGGAAATCCCAGGAGGGACAGATTAATTCTTTACTACTCTGCAGTGGTCCTGACAAAACTCACCCCCAGCCACTCTTGGCATCTGGAGGCAAGCTTCCACTGGCTTTCCATTACAGAAAAGTGTGTGTTAATTATGTTCACACAATTAACATCATGTCTAGTTAGGTCCTAAAAGAGAAAGTACTGCACAAGGCTTTTTTTTTTTAGTACCCCTAGATTTTCATTCCCTCCTCCTAGGGAAACATCCTCTGTTTTATATCTCTAAGTTCATAATCCCAGACCCAGTGCAAATAAATGAGTCTGAATGTCCAAGAATTGGCCACTCTCTGACAAGACCTGCCAAATTATACCATAAAGAATCTCTTGAACCTCAAGCTATGGGAATCTGGGAACTTTCCACCTTAGTAGCTGAGATGTGGATCAAAGTCTAGGAAAGAAGGGATGGAAGCTGGGCTTAAACTGAGGGAGCTACCAGAGTGTTTACGTGTTGGATTTTGACACAGAGCAGCTGGGCTTTGATGGTCTAAATATGGAACAGAACAGATCAAGGCTAACTCTGAGCTAACAGCCTTGCTTCAAGGTTTGATGCAATGTTTTGTATTCAGATAACATTTTAGACTGTAAGTTCAGACAATACAATTTTTTGTATTCAGATAACATTTTAGATTGTAAGTTCAGACACACTTTGCATTCAATTTATTTATCTATGTTGGTTTTTAGATATTGCCCCATTCCCATAGGTTCTGGGTGGTTTACAATAAATTAAAACCAACAACAATTCAAATTTAGGCGAAAAACAAGCATATTAAATAAAATGAATTTGGGAAGCCTGTTGGAAGAGATGTCTTCAGCTCCCTCTTGAAGGTAATAGTCTGGGATATATTTGATGCATCTCTTCCAGCAGGCCATTCCACAGTTTAGGGGTGACCACTGAGAAAATTCTCTGGGCATTGATGTTAATCTTGAGGAAGCCCACTTCAGAAGGTGATCCCTGGACTGTATTGGGGGAGGCAGAATATATGAGCAAAGGTGCTCCTGAAGGTATTTTGAACCCAAGCCATGAAAGGCTTTAAAGGTAATTGCCAATACCTTTATATTATCTCATTCCTGGTTTTGACGACAAGAAGGAAGTAGAGCAATTTTGTTGCCATCATATTAGAAAAGCAGTTTGGGGAGACTGAAGTTGCCTAATAAGGCACTTATTCACCAGTGCCTTGCCCAAGGGCACCCAATGAATTCCCAGCTGAGTAGGATCTGAACAGGGAAGCCTGGTGAATAATGTGGAGCCTGTTTCAGATCCTGAGAGAGAAGAGGAGGGCTCTGTGCATGGTAAATGCGGCTGCCCTTGGCAGTGAGTAACCACAGCTCAGCCTCTGTGCACAGGGGATTACCAGGCAGGTGTCTCAGTTTCAAGTACATTTAAGTCCCAGTCCTCTTTCTTCTCTTCCTGTGAAATAAATGTCTAATCTCAGAAATGGTTCATAAAAATATCCGCCAATGAGAAGTGATCAGTCGGTTTAGTCGGGCAAGGTCTGGCTGATGCAGGCGAGAGCCCCTGTAGGTTAGTCCCATGGCAACGATGTGCCCAAATGCTCTTCAGCTGCTCTTAACGTGCAGCAAATTGAGGAAGTGGGAGGCTGAGATGTCCGAATAGAAGGTCGCTGGCTTGAATGTACCTTTAGCAATAGGAAGTGTAGAAGTGCAAACAGGGAATGTGCTGAAACAAAATGATGGCTTTCAGAAATTGCCTGAAGATTAATAGAGGAGGGCCCTGCCTGGCAGAACTCTGGTGAAAATATTACATGTTATCTCCCTCTTCATAGCTAGTGATGAAGGCAGGCAGAGAAACCAGGAGGGGGACTTGCCTTCCTGGTAGGGACAATAGGCAGCTGAGATAAATCTATGCTGTGCTGACTGCCTGGGGCTGAGGGGTGGAGGACAGTACTCACCTGCTCAGGTCTAGCTTGTGGGTGGCCTTTCTGATAGTAAAAGCAACACCAAGAGGTGGCCTCTTTTGTCATGTGTCAACCCTGAGAAAGACGCCTCTCAGCTTCAGCATCCCAGCCCAACTATCTCTTCTCAATCCTTCCCTAGTGAGCATCTGAGCAGGTTAATCCTAGGTTGTCTTCCAGACTAGGCTGACTTCCTGCTGTTCCCAAGTCATGTGGCTACTCCTGTTGAAAAGGGCTGAGCCACCAGGAGAGCTCTGTGTGTGCATCTTGGTTGCCGTGTGTGTGTGGAGCACATCCAGGGCTGTGGGAACAAGCCTCATTGTCCTTCTTTAGAGGTGGCAATTGTTCTGTGCCCCATTTGGATTACCAGTTCTGATCATCTCTGGGTCCAATGGGAGAGGAGATGGGTGTGGGACATTTGAGCTGAAGGACCTGGGCATGGATGCTTTAGGATGGCAGTGGGTCATAGGAAGGGGCTCTAGAAACTGGAGAACCTGGACACCATAGATGTGGACTCTTGTCATCAAGGCATTAAAGCCCCGAGGGCTTAGCCTGTGGTCCAAACTTCCCCTGGTATGGCTTCTCTGTGTCCTTGAAGCCACCCCAACAAACCATGGCTTGTCATTGGTTTTGTGGCCATTCCTGGGCTAGCTGTATTCTCCAGACTGAGATGGCACAACAAGCCCAGGTAAAGCCCCAAACTCCATGGAGCTGCTTGACAAAAGGGCAGAAAGGCTTGCTGCTCTGGGTGAATTCCTTTGACAGCCTCGCCAAAGTGCCCAAGTGGCACTTGTTTTGCCTGTCAGTCTCCCTGCACTGGAGGGGCTGCCAACAGGGGACCATGGAAGCACCCCAATAGGCCTTCTCTAGATAAGCCTTCTCTACTGCTAGGGCCACCTAGTGAACATGGTATGGGTTCACCTTCGTGCCCAGTGATCTACACTCAGGACATCCCCTTCATCAATTGGATTCAGCACATTGTGGCACAGAATGTAACCCCTGGTGGTCACAGAGCTTCTGCTAATTTGCTCCTTCTCCTGATCTTGACTGGAATCCTTTTGTGACTTGCATTAGCCTCACCCACTATACTTCAGAGAAGCCATCCTGTCTCGATATCAGCTTGGATCCATGTTGGGTTTTGTAGGCTGAGCTTTAAGTAGGAGACCTTTGAAGAAGTTTATTGCCATATGAATGTTCTCTCTGTTACCATCTTTATAGAATGATAGAATAGTAGATTGGGAAGGGACCAGAAGACCACTGGGTCCAACCCCCTGCTGTTGCAGGACACTAAGTTACACCATCCCATTCAGATGACTGTCCAGATGCTTTTTGGATGTCTCTAGTAAAGGAGAACCCACAACTTCTCCAGGTAAGAGGTTCCATTGTCGTACTGCTCTGACAGTAAATAAATTCTTCCTAGTGTCTAGTCTAAATTTGGTTTCTTTCTGGTTTCTTCTTATTGATCCTGCTTGTCCAGTTGGAAGTAGCTCTATTAAAGAAGGAATGAACAGAAACAAGAACAAAGTCATGGATGTCTACTGGATTTTTGTGGTGATGAGGAAGGGGGCAAAATATATACATGGATAGCTAGCATCAAAGAACAAGTGTGCCATTTGTGATAGATTTGATGAATGAGTGGTGGCAGACCTGACATGAAGCCCAGTGAATTGGGCAGACCTGGCTACCAGTGTTGGTTCCATTTGAGCATCATTTCCTTTCATTCTTTTACTAGATGTAACCTCTAGGTGCCAATGTGGCATAGCAGAGTAGTACACATACTCAAGAGGAAGTCACATTTCCTTTCTCTTTTTTGGTAAATGCCATGTTATCTTGGCCCTAAACACACTTTGCTGAAAGTGCTGGTTAACCAAAGCAAAATTGGGAGGGCATGATATGACTAAAGAACCTGTAAATTACCATGAACAGAGAATGGTGAACACATGGTGTAGAAAAGCCCCCAAACAAAAACTCCTAGAACTATCAATCAAATTCAGGTATTCTGTATTTTTCTCCTGAAAGTATCGCAATCCTATTGCCTCCCTGACATCACACTGGCTGCCTCCCTCGGGTCAAAGCCGGGCATTGGAGGAGTTAAAAAAAGGGACAGGCTGGGGTGAGAGGAGGAGATGGAGGGGGAGGAGATGGAGGGGGAGGAGATGGAGGACATGGACTTAACACTGGGAGGAGGAGGATGGAGGAGGATGGAGGACTGGACTTAACACTGGGAGGAGGAGGAGGAGGAGGAGATGGAGGACATGGACTTAACACTGGGAGGAGGAGGAGATGGAGGAGGAGGAGATGGAGGACATGGACTTAACACTGGGAGGAGGAGATGGAGGAGGAGGAGATGGAGGAGGAGGAGATGGAGGACATGGACTTAACACTGGGAGGAGGAGGAGATGGAGGAGGAGGAGATGGAGGACATGGACTTAACACTGGGAGGAGGAGGAGATGGAGGAGGAGGAGATGGAGGACATGGACTTAACACTGATTCCAACTGGCTTCCTTCCCTCCTTCTCTGGCGCTTTGAGCACCAGACAGAAATTTGTAGAAGCAGGTCTGCAGTGCTCTGTTTGCAGAGTCAGTTCCTGCGCCATTTCAGGGTCACTCTGGGCACCTCAAAGTGTGTCTGGAAACAAAAGAGTGTTGTTCTTCCAAAACGCTGAAGTGAGAGTTCCAGTGGGTGCAGATTTCTGTTCCCTCTTGAATTACAAACCACAATCACTCAAATGTTCTGCATAGTTGTAAAAAACAGAATCCCTGGCAAATTTTAATTATGCCACCTAGTGCCCTACAGCTCCCTGCAAGCTGGGGATGCTGGTAGTTGCCATCCAACACATCTGGAGAACATCAGGCTGTTATATAACCCCATGAATTCTCTCTCACATCCTCACACCCACCCTCCTACCTTGCATGTACTCAAGTCAAAGTTCACTACTTGCTGGCTAGAGACAGAGGTGGGGCTGGAGATAGTTTGGGAGTTTTGCCCTCCCAGTGGTGGAAGGAGCAGCTGAGTTGGCTCCATCGGGTGACTGAGGGTGTGGACTATGCTACCCAACAGCTTTGGCTTAGCTCAGTGGCTTTTGTGCTTGGCAGTGCCAACCTGCTGCCCTCTTGGTTGTGAACCTGTTCTTGTAAAGAAAGCTCGGCATAATCAAATGAGCCCAGCACTCTGTTCTCTTTCCTTCCATGGTTGCCACCAGAGCTGGATTATCTCAGGTTGCCTGGACCATGCTGAGTCTCTGCTGTTCTCAGATGGTGCTTCTGCTATTGCTGAGAGGTAAGCCACACGGGAGAGAGTGTGTGTGTGTGTGTGTATGGGTAGGTTTGTTTAGGCATGAGTCATCCAGAGCTAGCAATTGTTTTGTGCTTTACCTAAGCTGTCAGTTTTGATCTTTTGGAAGTGAAGATCTAGGAACTTGGGGTCTGGTGGGCATGAGGTGGAAGGATCTGAGAACAAGGATTCTTGTGGAGGTCTGAGGACCATAACGGGGCCCTAGAAACTGTACAGCCTAATATTCTGGGCTCTCACTGTGAAAGAGGATGCACCAGGAACCAGGTCTCCTGGGTTTTGTGAAAAGATGGAAGGGCATTGAGTTTAGTAAATTTGAGCAGGCTGCTCACTGGGAGTTAGGAGGTTGAGCTGGGGACTGCACAAAAGCCCTGGATAAATTTGTGATGCTTGGAGCAGAGTACATTTTATTCCCAGTTCTAAGTACTACCTTATTCCTCTGGCAATCGTGCTTTACTAATTGCTGTGCAATCGGCAAACACTCAGTAGGAACTATCTTTCTTTCTAAGCATGTTATGGCCATGATGGAGAAGGTTTATCCAGTCAATTTCCCCCTGATGCACAGATCTTGGATCCGACAAGAATGCCAGTGGTTATAACCTCTTTTTGAAAATATATGTGCAATTAGGGAGGAATGTGTAAATTGGGAATCCAGAGGTTGGAATCTGGGAAGATCTTGATTTCTGTTGTCCATGAAATGCATGATATTTCTGGGTTTTCTTGTATGAAAGCTCTCATGGCAAATTCTGAGCTGGCTGTTTCTATGTGATGTGAGAGATTGTGTTACCTCTCTGTTGTTGCCATTTAGATAATGCAATACTGGGGCTTTGCTGATCATCACCCTTCCCCAGAATTGATCCAATGCAGAGCTAGACAAGAAATTTACCATTAGCAGCCCTCTTTTGCATTTAGGGGCTGCCTCAGACCTGCCACACTCTAGGCATGGTCATCTTTTGCCACAGATCATGTCTGGAATTCCTGCAAGCTCATTATAAAACATACTGGATTCACCAGGGTAAAACCACTTAGCGCCATTTCCACCTTCCAATAAAACCACCACCTGACTTTTTGTTGGATCCTTCTCATTTTCTCTTGCAGGTGCTGAAAATAATTCTGCTCAAAGAGGTGAGGAAAAATGCCTTGCAAGGGACAGCTGGATCCCACAATGAGGTGGGATCCATCACCAATGCTTCTATTTTCCCCATACTCACAAGTGGATCCCTCTATCTAACCAACTGAAACCTCTTTCTTTTCCCTGTGTCTGCCATATAGAAGAGAAGGGAAACCCAAATTGGTTGTTTGTGGATGCTACACAGCATATGGGTCTTGGGCACATTGAATACACGTGCTCTATAGTCCAAATTACTGTACTTTTCACTCTATATGACACGCCTCACCATAAGACGCACTTAGTTTTTAGAGGAGGAAAACAAGAAAAAAAATATTCTGAATCATATGGGCACATAATCACAGGCACATTCCCCATCACTTCCCCATGGGCTGCACATCTGACAGACTTACTGCACACACATATTCGCTCTATAAGACGCACAGGCATTTCCCCTTATTTTTGAGGGGGGAAAAGTGCATTTTATAGAGGAAAAAATACAGTAGCTCTGGAGAGACGTGCTTCAGGTTTCCCTCTAAGTTTTGTCCTTTCCCATAAATGTTAGTATTTCCACATGTATAACCTGATTTACTCTCCTGGAATGTTCCTTAATATTTAACATACACCTCGAACTATTTGTTCACTCCTTTCACCCTCTAGCAAAACTTGCGCATCTCTTTCTGCCCACAGTAGCTGCTGACCTGTTTAATTTTGTTTTTAACTGTTTACATGAATGGCCTGCCCTGATTTTTAGGCTGCTTCCAGATTGATGGCTCCTAGTGCTGCTAATCAAAAGGCATTGGACAAGTATGCTGACTTGGGTTCCTTCATGAATTTTCAGAGGTCAAAGAAAAAAAAAGACAAGAAAAGAAGGAAGATGGAAGAAGTAGTAGAAAAACAGTAGTGGAGGGTTGCCAACAGAAAACTACATTGTCAGGTCTGCAGAGTGACTGGCCAATAAGAGTCTGGAAGCATCTTTAAACTCCAGGCATCTGTGCATCAGTATAATCATATTTTGCATTTTGCATACATTTTTGTCCATTTGTCCATTATCCATTCTTTCACGTATGTGTACTTTTCTTCGTCCAGCCTGTTCTTCTCTTAATATTACATTTATACCCTGCCTTTTTCTTCTTGCAAGATTCTCCTTCTCCCTATTTTATCCTTACACCAACCCTGTGAGGTAGCTTAGGCTAAGCGTCAGTGACTGGCCCAAAGTCACCCTCTGAGCTTCCTGGCCAGGTGGAGACTAGAACCTGGATCTGTGGCGTCTCGGGCAAATTCTCTACTCACTATGCTACACAACTCTCAGTCTGTATAATACCAGCACCTGTCCAGTGCCACAGCTTCTATGGTGTATGTCATGAGGATTAGACTTTGCAAGCAGACAAGCCATCTGATTTAATATGGAAATGCCACGATCCAAAATGTATGTCTAGCAGGCCATTCTAAGTGCATTTGGAAAGAGTAAGTGAAAAAATGCAGCCTTTCTGCCTACCTGGGGAACGGGAGATCTTCTCCTAGCCAGACAGATCTTTCCCCCTGCAGCCCCTCTCCTCTGCCCTGGCTTTGAGGAGAAACGCTGCCAGCACGGGCCAGGCGCGTCCTGCAACACTGCTGCCGTGGCAGCAGCACAACCTTTGGCAGATCGAGAGACTTTGCTGCAGCCGTGTGTGTGGCTGGCATCTGCTTCGGAATGGCAGCGGAGCAGCACAGAGGCAGCTATTCATCCCGAACTTACCTCCGCACTGTTCCGTGTCTCACGCCTCTCCTGGTTCCTCGGCAGCTTGTGGCCATCCCCACACGTTCTCCTCTCGGATCATTGGGGGGAAGAAGGCTGACGAAGGAGAATGGCCCTGGCAGGTCAGCGTGCGAAAGAACAGGTTGCACGTATGTGGTGGAAGCCTGATTTCATCCCAGTGGGTGCTGACAGCTGCTCATTGCTTTGAAGGGTGAGTAGAACAGATTGGGTTGGAGAAACATTGCTTTGCTCTCTTCAGAAATGACTGCAAACTCCAGTGCACCACTAGAGGGTGCTTAATGGACAGTGTCAGGGAACGGGATGTGTTTAACCCCGTAATCATTCTGTAGGTTTGTGTCACTAATCCCGCAGATGCAAAAGTGGCTGTGGCACTCTGCTAGGCGGCTTGTTTGCCCACTGGCTGGCCCTCAGGGGTCTGAGAATTTGGGGCAACCCCTCAGCCCTCTGCATCTCTGCCCATTTGCCCCTCGCAGCAGTTGTGTAAGCAGCTTCCCTACTGCAAGGAAGTAAACTGCTACATAAGCACTAACTGTCAATTGAGCATTTAGAAGATGTAGCAAAGGCACTACATAAGTACCATTAACAGTGCAATGTTATTTTTTAATCATTAGAATGATCTTGATTTATCAGCTTCAATGTGAAATGCTAACCTTGGTCCTGTGGAAACGAATTCCACTGAAGTGAGTGGGACTTCCTTCCAAATTGGAGCCTGGCAGGTGTACTCCTTTTCTCAGTGTACAAAGGGTTGGACAGTTCTGAAACCACCCGAGCCACCCAATAACCCAGTGAGGTAGATTGTGCTGTGTGACAGTGACCTGATTTGCATGCTCACTGCAGCCCCTCATGGCCAACTCAGGACCTGGCTTGTCATGTCATCTGAACTTTGCCAGCATGGAAACATAGGAACAGATCGAGTCAGAAGGGGGCTCCTGGGCCATCTAGTCTGACCCCCGGCTCCAGTCGGCTCTGCTTACGACATGCCCACCATGTGCATGTCTAGCCAATCTTTGAACAACCTCACTGATGGGGCCTCAACCACCTCCCGTGGAAGCCCATTCCATACCCCCGGGGTCCTAACTGTCTGGAAGTGCTTCCTGGCATCTAAATGGAACCTGGATTTCCTGAGCTTGGCTCCATTGGAGTGCGTCCTGCCTTCCTCTGCAGGGGAGAACAGGTCTCTACTCACCTCTGTGTGACACCCCCTGAGTGTCAAAACATCCCTCCAATAACCATGTAGCCCGGCCTGTAACAGTGCTATTGGAGGTTAGTCTTTCCCTCCCACAAGCCATGCTTCCTGGGTTCGGATAACACTGGAACCCATGGGAACCTCCCACTGGAGGTTGAATATTTGGAATGGCCACCAGCACACACTGCAACCTACTGAGATTGAAGTAAATGAGGTGTGGTGATCGAGTAAACCAGTACAATGTCATCCCAAAAGTTTCCTATTGAACCCCAGTGTGCTGAGCAAGGAACTGAACTCAGGCATTCCTGCAGTAGAAGACACTTACTGTTATTTATCTCCCATAGGTTGCTGAACCTACCTGAGTACAAAATCAACTTGGGGGAATATGATTTGGCCAAACCTGCGCCCAGCATGGTCTCAGCTGCTGTCAGCCGTATTATAGTGCATCCATATTTTGCTGGACTTGGGCTTGGCGCTGATATTGCATTGGTGAGGCTGGAGGAGCCTGTAAATTTCTCCCAAACCATCTCGCCTGTCTGCCTTCCAAGCCGTTCAGACTCTGACATCTTCCCTGCGGGGATGGCCTGCTGCGTTACTGGCTGGGGCCAAATCTTGCCAGATGGTAAGAATGAGTTTGGCAACGCACAAATTTCACACATTTCTGAGAGGTCGTGAAAGTGGGTGAGGAGCTCCTTTCAGAACTTCCTCTTTCTTTTACTAGTCAACATGGTGTCCTGGACCTTGCAGAAGCAGGAAGCATGAATCCTAGATGCATTGCCTTTTACACAGGTGGCCTGTTCTTTGGGACTAGCCATGCCTCTCTCCCGCCACACCATGGCATCCATTTGATGATGGAGCTCAGGACAGCTTTTCTAATGCTAAATATGTGCATCATCCCCCAAAAGTTGGAGAACCTGAAATATGGTTGTGCTTTCTTGATTTTAAGTAGCGGTTAGGAAACTCCTCTGAGTTCTGTATTTCCACGTTTTCTCAGGGAATGCTGCCATATGCAGAATCCCATCAGAAATTCCAACCATTCTTTGGGAAAATGGGCTCTATTTTTGCTGTGTCCACTTTGTATTCCAAGCCAGGTAACTACAATTCTGATAACATCACTACTTTGGAGATTGTAGAAAGCTCCCAACGCATGTCATGTGGGTTGGTGTCTGTACCTCATCCCAGAGCTTGCCTTTTCTTTTTCCAGTCAATATGGTAGCTCGGACCTTGCAAGAGGTAGAAGTGCAGATCATTGATGCTGAGCTGTGTAATGAAATGTACCGGAATGAAACTGATAGCTATGCCATGCCAGAGGATTACAGTTTGATTGACAGTGACATGATCTGTGCTGGTTATCCAGAGGGAAAGAAGGATGCTTGCCAGGTAAGAACCTTACAGCTGAGCAGTGTGGAAATGTTAAGGTGATTGGGGTGGAGGCTGGGGAAACATCCTCATGGCAAGGGTGCAGGTCTTTTGCAGGAATGCAGAACATTTGCACAGGTGGTGGGTCCTAAGAGCCCATGTAAGACCAATCCAATCCAAAATACTTGTCATTACAAGAGGAAACAATGCATTTTCCTGAGACAATTCATTCATGAAGGCTGTTTTCAGCAGCTGTCTCTCTCTACTCCTGCCAAATACCATTTTGGGGTCTTGCAAGATGTTTGCATGGGATCTGAAATCCCAAGAGGCTTCCTGGGAATTCCATTAACATTGCCTTGACTTCCATAATGGAAGAAAGACAGGATATCAGTATAATAAATAAACATATAATGAATTTCAGGCTCACACATTCTTATTCATTCTACTTTTCCTAAGGAGAGTCTTTCCTTCAAACAGACATGCTTACATTCTGACACAGAACACCCCAAATGAGTGAGACTCATACTGTAAGAAATCCCACAGTAAACACCTAATTGTTCCAGTTTTCTGATATCATATAGCTGCTGACAATGCACTCCTCAAGTAATTCCACAACAAGCTCATGCTAGGAACAATACAGGGCAAGGGACTGATTGATTCTTGAGGTCTGGCTTCCCACACTATCAAAACTAAAGACTCTAGAAAAAGATCTGAACAAATCCACACATACAAAGGTTTACACCAACCTCAAAATATTTGTTGGTACATCTGCATTACATGGGTTGACAAGACCTATCAAATCCAAAAGTCAAAACAGGTTCATGAGTAAATGCAGTGTAATCCCAAACAGAGAGAGATTTCAGCAACTATAGCTTCCACTTATAGTATTCCCAGACCCATACTTCCATGCTGTATGGGTCCGGGAATAGAAAAATCTTGCAGCTCCAGGCTATTAAAAATGAATAACCACAATGCATCGTAAAAAAAAGGATTAATGTTCTCCGAGAAGCATAGCAACACATTTTGTGACATGGTGCTTAACAATACAAAGCTTAGGAAATACCAGTCCAGATTGGAAGGAGAGTTCATGGGAGGTGTGCTACAAAAAGTTCGGACAGTAAAATGTTCAAACAGAGGGAAGCTCAGGGGGAAGAGGAGAATCTTCCTAGCCCCACAAAGATACCACTGCAAAGCCCCTGCAGGCTGTAAGAAACACTGCAAAATGGAAGTCCTGGTCACAATTGGGAAAAATAGTAGCTGCACTGTCTCAAGAAAACCACGACCTACATAGCCAGCTGGCTAATGCAGTAAATTACTTCTCACGTCCTTCCAGGACAGCAGTCCTTGTCAATTTCTCTTTCTTTTTCTAGGGGGACTCTGGGGGACCCCTTGTCTGCAAGCTGAATGACACGTGGTATCAGTCGGGGGTGGTAAGTTTTGGGTATGACTGTGCCAAGCCCAATCGCCCAGGAATCTACACCCGGGTCTCCTCCTTTGTGGATTGGATTCAGCGCACCATTGCACAGAACCAAGCCCCCAGTGGTCCTGCAGCTTCTTCTATCCTCTCGCTCCTTCTCCTGGTCTTGACCAAAGTCCTTTCGTGACCCACGTCAGCCATTCCCACTGCACTTTGAAGAGCCATACTGCCTCAAAATCAAGATCAACATCTGTGAGACTTTGGGTGGGCTGAACACGGATCTTCATGAGCTGAAGTAGGAGACATCTTGGCACCATTTGAAAGATCTCTGTGTTGCTGCCTTCATTACCCTGCTCAGGCAACAGCAGTGGCGACATCTGAAGTGCAGGCTCGCCTCATGGCAGCCTCCAGTAGCTGTGCTACGTGGCAGCTGTGGTGATCCATACCAGCAGTTCAGGTCATTTTCATCTTCACCAGAAGCAGGTCACTTGCACAGGCAAAAGGCCTTGAGAGCCCATTCAAGACCAAGCCACCCCAAAATGCTTGGATTACAAGGGGAAACTGTGTCTTGTTCTTGGGAAATTCATTTCCTAGCAGCTACTATAAGAATTTCAGCGAAGCTTGGAAGAAACAAGGAATTCTGATAAGGGGTTCCAGATGTCATTGATGGCTTTGCTGATAAATCTCTCATAATATTGGGTCCCGGTGAATTCTGGCTCCTCCGCACCACTCTTCAGTAGTGGAGACATTCTAGTTATTAAAATAATGAGCAGCAGAAGAAACCAGAATTTTTAAACGATGGTCTAAAGCTAACCTTGGAGGCAGATGGAAATGCTTCTCTCAGTTGTTTCTGGATAGGAAAACTGTGTACAGAATGTATCTAGTAAGTAAGTATGTACTTGTACAGAATGTATCCAGTTCACGTAAGCCCAAAATAATAGAAAATTAAGTAAGTAGGTAGGTATTCATCTTCAACCAGGCATCATTAAAATGGAAATTCTACACCTAACTGGTGACTGTCTGTTAATAGCGTGCCTGTCTAGACCTCGCTGTTGGGAGCCAGTGTGGTGGAGAGGTTAAGAGCGCTGGACAGGGACTCAGGAGAGCTGGGTTCTAGTCTCCCCTCAGCCCTGGGGGACTTTGGGTCACAGATGCTCAGCCCAACCTAACTCACAGGGCTATTGCTTAGAGGAAGAGGGAAATTATGTAAGCCACCTTGAGTTCCTTGAAAGAAAAGAAAGGGGGGATGTAAGTATCACAAACAAATAAAATCACTAAAATATGGAGTGAAGGAGAACTGCTTCTCTGGGGTAGGAGTATTCTTCCCTTGGTGACTGGGAAATCAATGTCCCAGTTGTACTCTCTGGTGGAGGAGGGCATCTGCCCCTCGCTTCTTGGGGCCTAAAGGATGACACTCAACACAAATTTGAAGAACACTACTTTCATTCTGTAGGGAAAGGAACTGAGTGGTGTAGGAAAGGGTCACCAAACAGTAACAATAATAAACCATCCCTTCTCGTATTTCCTGCCTGGGAGCAGAAGCCAAAGAAGGATGGGATGGGATCTCCCAGCGCTTCTATGCATGAGCAATTTACCCCAGAGTTTACTGAGGCTTCTTTTTCTGTTTTCACTGGAGGAGATAGTCTGTCCTCACATACATTTTTTTTCTGGGGGGTTTAACTGTTCTGCCTTTTATTAAACAAGCAAACGTGCTGTGCTATACTGAAGGGCAAGCATTTTTTACTGCTAAGGAGTATGATAGGAAATAATACCCAAGAGCTTCAATCTCCCACTCAGTAACCCTTAGGGAGGCAAGATGCAAATGAGAACAGGACTCCTGGACCTTTAATATTAAGTGTTGTAAGAAAGGAATTTCAGCAGCTGTAGCTTGGAGGATAAGCTCTGTGGAAATTAACCCCATGCAATTACTGGAGATGTAGAAACCCTGGCCAATTTCACATCTGGATGGCTGCATCCTTCAGCTTCCAACAGCCAACTCATTGATGTGAGACTTTTTATTTGCCTGTTTCTGTGAATGGAAGATAGAATTTGAAATACTTCACTCAGGAATTGCATATTTAAGTGGCAAGTTTTGCAGTACTGCCCTCTGCTGGAGAAATTTGGTGTTCTCTCTCCACAATATATTTGTATATACCATAGGTCAGGAGAGGTATATACAAGTGTATTGCTGAAGTAAATGCAGTGTGTATAAAGGACACAAATATCCTCGTATTTGAAGAATTACTAATAAATACAGAATGAAACAAACGGATTCCCATCTCAATATTTATTACATGTCCCAAATCTCAAAATTATTCACTGCTTCTTACCACATTGTTTGAATATCTTGGGGAAGCATTTTTTGGGTGGTCCCAGAAAAGGCCTTTTTTGTCCAATCACCTTGCCTTATTCACAACATTTTACAAGGATCTAGAGAATGCTATCTTCCATTGCACTTCCTTGCCATTTAGTCCATCTTGTTCCTTCCCGGAGAAGTTCCATTAACTAAATAGCTCCAAATACCTTCTGATTGGTAGTAGTCAGAGCTGTCCATCAGGAAACACCACCTAAACATTAAAGTATGAATGTTAAGCATTAGTTTTAGTGTTCTAATGGCTTTAGAAACCAACGTCCGTGATTAGATGAAAATTCTTAGCACGATTTCCGAGTGACAATTCCCAGTGTTCTTCAGGGTAAACTATCACAGCTAACTTGCTATTCAATTGTTTTTAGACAATCTGAAGGGGTAACAAATGTACCCAAATGAATCTGACCAAACTGGATAAAGTTCCTGAAGCCTCAAATGCCTGTACTGATTTTGGACTCTTTAATATGACTCCAAAAGATTTTCCACTGTTAGGCAGAGAGTTATCTCATAGAAGATTTAGTGCAAGGGACATGAAGAGGAGTGTCATTGTGAGGGTTTTGTGAAGTCCGCCATTACCAGCCATTGTATTTTGTATCCAGTCAGCATAGAAAGGCACCAAGGTGTAAACTCCAGTACGATTTGGTTTGGCGCAGCCGTCCCCCCAGCTCACAACCCCAGCCAGGGTCCAAACTGCATCTTTTTTGCAAGCCAAAGGCCCCCCGGAATCACCCTGTGAAAGTAAGACAGAAGTTAGCACATGGTCATGGGAGGCCTTTTGACATCAGGTTGGAGAGATCTGGTCAGATGAGGCAGTTGGGATAAGGTTTAAGTCTCATCTTAGCTCTGTATCAGGAAGGTGTTGTTTGGTTGCAAAGTTGTGCCTGACTCTTCGCGACCCCATGGACAACATTAGGAAGGTAGCCTCTGACAAACCACCAATTATACTGGGGATAATGGGATATGCCCTGTCAGACTGGACTGTAAGGTTAGCTGGGATAATGGGCCCCTCTTCACTTGCTTTTGTACATGGGAAAAGAGGAGGCATTTGAAGGATTGCCTAGCTAGCTACACCCACTGCATGTTGACCACGTCCCAGCCGGTCATGTGTTCAGCACAAGCCATTCTTCTCCCCTTCCAAGCAGAGCAAGACAGACTTTTCTAAATAAACGGCTCTATGCTGCTAAAGCTGACCACCTAGGCTGGCACCATAGTGTGAAAGACGAGTATTGCAGAAATGAACAAAAGAAACAAGCTGACTTCGAAAACTGGCCACTAGGGAAGTGCAGCTTGATGATAAGATGTCGATTCCAAACTGAATACCTCTCCCCACTTTCGGGCTGAAAAGAGCAAAGCATGCTTCCAAAGTGGGCCCTCCTGATTCAAGGCCAGCTCTTTGGAGTACCTGATGCCTCTCCGTTGATCTAACCTCTTAGTCAGGCACTATATCCTTGGATTAATAATGTTAGTTTCACACCATTGGCATGAGCTCGCTCGCTGAATTTTCCCTCAGAAATGGGAACTCTCTGGTCCTCAGCCACTGCCTGGCATATCTTCGGGTCTTCTAGTCATGGTGTGCCATATGTGGATCCTGGCCCATCCTTATTGGATCCAGAATCTGGGATAACCTTTGAAGTCTCTTTTATGAGAGGACTGGGCCCAATCCCTACATTTATTTAATTAATTTATTTAAAATATTTATACTCCACCCTATGGGGACTGCAGGTGGTGCAGTGGTTTAAACTGCTGTGCTGTTGTGCTGGTTGATTGAAAAGTCGCCGGTTCGAATCTGCACAAGGGGCTGAGTTCCCATTGCTCTGTCCCAGCTCCTTGCACTTCGAAAGCATGCAAATGCAAGTAGATAAAAAGGTACCACTCTGGTGGGCAGGTAACAGCGTTCCATGCACTTCGGTGTTTAGTCATGCTGGCCACATGACCACGGAGACTGTCTGCGGACAAACGCTGGCTCCCTCGGCTAGGAAACAGAGATGAGCACCGCCCCCTAGAGGCAGGCATGACTGGACGTAACGTCAAGGGGAAACTGTTACCTTTACCTTTTTACCCCACCCTATACTCAAAAGCATCTCAGGGCAGCTTACAAAAATCAAAGCAAGCAATCTGACAGATTAACAATAATTAAATAGTTAAATATGCACACAAAAACAATAACATTTCACCAATGAAGGAAAATCAAAACAAAATCAAAATCAAGAATAGGAGCAAAATCAAAAACCAAAAAGTGACTGTGAAGTTAAAAGCTGATTAACATCCCCAACATTTAAAATGATGGGCGAATAAAAGGGCTCCCTCCAGCTAAATAGGAGGTTCCACTATCCCAGTTTCTCATCCGCATTTGCAGGAATCCCAGGGAACACACCTGTACATGAGGCCAAACAGGTAACTGACAGGCAATATAACTGGCATGAATCTCAGTATGGAGGTATATTATGCCATCTTCAAGCATACAGAATGAAGGGCTTATAGGAAAACTATTTTGAACAGTCTAAGGCACTACTTAAGCCTTAACTTCTATTATAGTGAGAGGGATGCATTCAGTTAGAGTCTGAAAGAGAAAAAGTTGCCCCATTTAATCAGTCAGCACACAGACGGAAATGTTATTAAAATATAAATATGTTTCAGAAAACTATTCACAAGCAATGCATTCCTACCTGGCAGGCATCCTTCCCACCTTCTGGGTATCCAGCGCAGATCATATCAGGCTTGATAGGATTCATCCTATCCATTGTATTATACAGATTATTACATTGATTTCGGCTTATAATTGGCACTTCAAGTTCCTGAAGAGTTTGTGGGGGCTGTAGACTCTCTAGAGAAGATAAACATGGGAGAGCTTTGCATATGTGGAACTCAAGGACTGGGGGCTTCCAGTGCATATGAATAGGCACAATGTTTTCAGTGTTAAGACTGCAAAGATGTTCTACCATTCCAGACTCTCTCCTCATCAGCCCAACCATGGAAAACTTCAGATAAGTTCTTTGAAGGATTTCTATCTCTCCGCCCCGACACCCGATGTCTTATAAAGCAGCATGGGTTGTATCCTGATGACATCAGCTAAACCACTGCGCCACCTGCAGTCCCCTAGATGTAAGCTACTCATCACTAACTTAAATCCCATTGATTTCCACAGGATTAAGTATGACTCAGTCTGGATCCAACTGATGTACACTAATGGTGTGTCTTTGTGTTTGTTAGAGAGAAAGAGTAGGCAGGCAATGGGGGTATCATTCATGCTTTTAAATCAAGCATGTTAGCTGTGGACACATAGTCTGGAGCAAGAACAGTGGAGGGGCCTCAACCTGGAATGTGCTTCCTGTCCAGGCTGGGACTGAACACAGGTTTTCTGTTGAAAGCCAGTTCTCTTCTGATTGCCTATTGTCCCTTGGAGTTGTTAATGGCAGCATCATTGTGGTGGAAGAAAGAACTGCTGGAAGGGAGGAAGTTTCAGCGTAAAACCTGTGTGAGCTTTCATTTGGATAGGGAGCAAGTTCTAGATTGGGGCTGAACAGCTGCAATTTTTTAAAAGAATAGAACTGTCCAGGATGAGCACCTTTTAAAAAAAGCTGTAAAGAAGGACAGGTGTAGTTTAGCCCTCAGCATTTAAATGCAACAACAAATTTTTTACCTCCTTGGAGAATCTGTCCCCATCCAGTGATCCAGCAGAGCTCTCCTGGGAAGAAATTGACAGAGGCATCCGGCAGGCAGATGGGAAGGATGTAGTCCGTGAAATTCACTGGGGACTTCAGCTTCATCAAAGCAATATCCCCCATGGAGCCATCATAGCCACCATAGTCAGGGTGGGAGATGATTTCTTCTACGTCCGATATGGTCATGTTGGGAGAGGGGTCAGCGAGTTTGTAGGCTCCTAGTTGCACTTTAAATGTACCTGAAGCTCTGGAAGTGAACGAATAAAGGAAATGTAACATAGGCAGCATCAAGGTTGCTTCTCTGATTCTCCTCTTTAGCAGCAATCAACGGAAAGGGTCCTCTAAACAGTGGGCTTTTATTATGCTAAATTTCCAGAAGCAAAGCTGACTTTAGGCTACAGATTCAACTTTTTATGACCCACTGCAAATTGTTTTCAGATCTATTATTAGAATTAACTATAGTCTTCCCTTACCAGTATCCCAAATCCCTCAAACCGAATCCTCAAAGCAGTTCTTGATGTCTCAGAACCAAGAGCTTGGAACATCCCATTCCTTGTAATTGGTTTTCCTTCCTGAATTGATCTTGGATCTGGAATACCCATTTTTCCCTCCTTCTCCTCTTCAGGAAGGTTCTGGTTTCCTATGGTTACACTTCTCTTTTTCTAAGAAGGAACCATCCCTCACCCAGTCCTCAAATTAGGAAGCATTCAGAATGTAAATCCTGAAATTCTATGTAATAGCATTCGGCCTGGTCCTACAAAGCCACTGACTTGGGCCTCCTTACTCCATTTGAGCAATCGGCGGCTTAGGAGCAGCCTGTCCTCTGGCTGATTGCATCCGAGTTGCCTCTAGACTGGAGCTCCCTTTGCTCTCCCTTGGCCGGCAGTTCTGCTGGCCACCTACTGTTTCTCGCTATGCTCTTCTTCACTGATTTTCCTGGCCCTGCCTGGGTGAGCCCAAGTCCCTGACTGCAAAGAATAAATATCAGGCTGGACTAGCTGCTGCCTATGGGAAAAAGCTGACAGAGAATTTCATGTAGCAAAGTTCAAATAATAAAGAATTAATAACAAATTTAATAACTGCAGTGAGACTAATTATAGCTAAGAATTGGAAAATAAAATGATTTCCAGTTGGTATAGAGAAGTTTGGAATATAGCTACTGATGACAAATTCACACATGATATTAAAGTGGGAAAAGGCCAGATAAAAAGAAATTTAATGAGATTTGGGGTGTATTTATTGAGTAAGTTTTAAAGAAAGGGAAAGGATCTGAGCTGCCAAAAGAATTATTCGCTTTGGAAGAAGGGAAAATCCTGAAATATTTGAAGGTTTTTATGCCATGTCATTTTAGATTTTATTTTAGAAACTAATAAAAATATTACCCAAAAATCATGTAACAGGTACTCACTGGAGAAAGCAGTGAGCTGCAGACACCACCCACTGCTCAGATATGAGGGAACCTCCACAAGCTGGTTCATAGTTGTGTAAGATGCTGACCTGCCAAGGCCAGGACCCCTCGGAGGCTGGTTGCCCCCCAACAATCCGTGGAGATATCACTGGCTGCCCACAGGCTGTGACGAGAAGGGAGGAGAGGAGGAGATGCTAGGACCACATTGCTGGGCAATGATTTTGTGCAGATGCCCCGTAAAAAAAGACAGCATAGTGATTCTAGCCTGAGGACCAAATATGGAAGCATCCCGTTTTCCCAGCTGGGGATGCTAGCATGCCTTTCCCCACATAACACGCGTCCCTGGGACTTGAGGCAAATGTGGGATTTCCCCACCCCCTATTTTCTTTGGGTCCCACTTCAGCTTTTGCTAAGAGTGGGGAGACATTTTCTCAGAGAGAAACTCAAGCCTCCCGTCAGGCGGATGGGTTGGGGAAGACGATGGTTTCCCTTTATAGCATGCGGCTTGACTCTGTGAATAGTTCAGCCAAACCCTTTCTAGAAATGGCTAGGATGGGACCTCTCATTTATTCCTGCTCTTTGTTTGTAACCCAGAATCAGTATTACACGGCTTAGTTGCATCTAAAGGCTCATTTGGACAGAAAATGCTTGTTGGGACAGAAAAAGGTCCACCCAGTTCCCAGCATTCCCCACTGTTTCCTATCTAATCATGCAGAGCATTGTGCTATAAAGGCGCAATCCTATGGCCTCTTGACAGTGTCTGAGGCACCCTAGGATTTTTCACAGCCTGTGCTCTGGGATCATGAACGGGGACCCTCCAACCCCACGGCTCTCCCTGCTGATGCAGAAAGACCCACGTCAGCTGTCTCCCCTAAGCCCCAGCTCGGTCTCAGCGAGGAGGAAAAGGGGCATGTTGTGAGGGGAGGAGGTTCATGCTGTTTCCTGTGGGCGCCAAACCTCCTTCCTTCCCCCTCCCCAGAATTTTGTCTAGAAAGCCGAAAATGGCTGTCCAAATAAAATATGGGGCATTGGGTGCAGCAGTAGTGGAGATTCTCACTGCCACACTTTGCTCTATGCATTGGATCTCAATATGCCTCTAAGGGGCTTACAGGCACCTGAAACACAGGGCATTGGATGGTATCCCAAGGATCTGAAGGATCCTTTTAGGATCTGAAGCCATGGCATGACATGCTTGCAAAGGGGCAGCCTGTTTCACTGGGCAAGTACCTGCAGGACCAGGATGAGACCTCTAAGGAAGTTGCAAGGACTGGAGCCTGAGCAATCCTGCAGTCCAGCTGGCAGCTCTGGAAGGCTCTAGGAAAGGCTTCCCTGCACTGCTTCGCTTAGCCAATGCAACACAAGCCTTTGTGGTGTCCACCTTGTCTTCCTGAGCATGCATCCCGCCTTTGCTGAGCATCCCTTCAGTCGAGACTTGGCTCCTGCCTGCTTCTGACTCGACCCTTCCTCCAATCCACCACTGCTTTGCCAGGCACCTAATCCTTGCCTTTGCCTCCAGACCTGCCAGGACTTGCTGGGTATCTGACCCTTGCTTGTTCCTGATTTCATCTAGCCTTTGTTGGCAAAATCCAAATCAATCTTTCTAGAGAAAGGTTGCTTGTATGTGGCTTTGTGATATAAAATCGAACAAGCAGTGTCCCTGCCCTGCGCCTTGCCCAGAAAGAACCAGAATTCTCAGTCAGGCTCCTTTTCCCGTGAAGCTTTATCATTTTTTATCTGTCCCTTTAAGAGACTGAGACTCCCGGCTTGCCTGAGGCAGCTTCTACAGGGTTGCAAAGCTAGTTGCAGAGTTAATCCTCTCTGGAATGCAGACAACCTTGTTAAGGAGGCTCTGGAGAAGAATTAAGTATCAAGCCCTGAGTTGTTCTTTCTGCTCCAGCATGTCAATACCCACAACCAGAATCAGTTGTGACTCATGTCTGTTTCTTCTCTATTTGCCATATGTCTTCTCTGTTTGTCATATAAATACTCTGCTAATCACTGATATTTACTGTACCATTATGTAATGTCCCCTCTGCAGTTTTCTCATATTGCTCTGTGCACGAATACTTTATCTGTATTTGTGCCGATTCTTCCCCCATCATCCTCCCTGCTCCTCCATAAGTGACTAGAAACCTATAAAACACTCGGTGTATGTTCTGGAAACTTGTAATTGGTGAGCGTACCTCTACCTGGCAGTGCCGTTGTAAAGGTTTGTCTTGGCAGAGGTGTTCACCTGGGTTGTTCTCACCAATAAATTGAATGAATTTTGAGAAGAAGGTGTCTCCCTATGGATCTGAGCATACAATCCGGGGCTGCCCTTCCAGGAGTCCCTGACACCTTTAAGCATCATGCCAGGATCTCCATCACCCCCAGTCCTGGCACCAGTCATAATTACCTGCCTCCTCTGTCCTGGATCTGACACTAAGTGGTGGTGCAGTTTAAAGAGGGACTTGTCTTAAGATAGGACTGATGTTGGGCTGGGTAGCCTTTAGGTTTGTACCAGTCCTGCCTTTTTATGACACTCTGCTTTTGTTTATCCCTGTTTATCCAAACCAGGCAAATCCCTGTTTGCCCCTCCCTCTGCCCCCTTTGAAATTCCTGTGCGGAAGTGCATGAATACACTTCCCAGTATCATCACCTACCTGCTTCTGAGTTAGCAGCACCTGGGAAGGCAAACAAAAGGAAGGCAGGTCAGATCAGAGCCTTTGTGGAGAAGTCACATGCAAAAGTAGTTTTGTATCCAGGAGCAAATGGGGAAAGCTCATGATGCAAACCGTTCCTCGTCTGTCGATAAAATTAAATACTCCTGACAAACGTGAGGATTATGCATTTCTAGCCAAATTGCTTAATTTGAATCAGGGTTCATCAGGCCTTGTGCTCTGGAACCTGCTCTGGATGTCAGGGCTGGAAAGATGAGGATGAGGTAGATGGGGAATCACTTTGGCAGCTAATGCTCAATGGGCAATGCTTCCTGTGGTTTGCAATGGTTAGAGCAACCAGCTGTGTACATAGGTCCAGGAGCTATGAATCTCAAGATGGCATTACGGCCATGCACTCCATGCACTTCTTTACACAAGATATTTATTCTGCACCTGTGAACCTGCAATCACAGAATTTTGTACAGCATAAAATTCCTATAGAAAATGTTAAATGCCTTAAAAAGCAAAAACACCTTCAGTAAACTTTGGAGCTGTTAGAACAGCTGATGTGCCCCATCATAGACCATTACATGCCTGTCTTATTCACTCCAGAATAATTTTTTTTTAAAAATGTGTAAAGGAGCAGTTCTTATTCCAACAAAGAATCTGGAAGCAGAAGCTCCAGGAATATAGCAGACAAAATGCTTCACAGAGAGCTGTCTAGAGTCCCGAATTGGCAGAATAGAAATATAATAAATAAATAAAATCCTGGTGCATCCTAGAGTTGAAAAGAGGCATGCGAGAGGAAACACTGAGAATGAAATGGAAATTTATATCCTGGATGGTAAGTGCAGTGCAGCAGCTGATGTATGTAGGGGCACAAGCAAAGAGCTGAAACGAAGCACGGGAAATAGATGCATATGTAGCTAGGACCATCATGTGTTATGAGAGACACTCCTCACCACTTAAGCTGGCACAGATATTAGGCAGTTTCACATCAAAAGTATCATCTAGTTTAGGCCTGAGGAAGGTAGGAAAAGCAACTAAGCATGGGAGGAAAATCCAAGCACCAGGGCAAGGTTACACTGCCAACTAACTAAAGGCACGATCTAGATATGTTTAAGATATTTACTCTTGGTTTTCTGAGGTTGCAAAAGTGACCAAAAGAGATCAGAATGGATGTTGATGATGGACCAGTTGGCAGAGAAGGGAGACGAGAGGACAAGATCCACTTTATCATGTAGCTTCTTCAGGCCCTGATGTAGCAACACAACTCCCCTAGATGAGCTCAGGGAGGTTTAAGTAGGATGCAGTGGCAAAAGTCTCTTCCAGTGCTCCTGTGACCCAACTGGCAGGTGACTGGGCAGGCACAGGACACATGGAAGCCTGAAGATTTCTATGCAACAGGTGGCAATGCTACAGACTGCACCATTCAGGAGTACCTTAGTTTTGGTCATCTTGTTTACAGTGGTTGTGTCAGGCCCATGCAGTGGGAACTTTCTAGAAGTTCCAGAGGGTTTATTTTGGTGGCAATGCTTAAAAGCTGATAATTGAGGTAGTCCTTCTCAGAGATGCTTGCTCAGCACCTACATTGCAGTCTTTTTGACACCAGCTGAACAGCATTTTGTGTTCCACCATTTGAATCCTGTGCTTTTATTTCTAAAAGTTTGTTGCTGTGTTTCAGATTTTTATGTTTCTGTGAGCATTTGTTCCAGTTTTTATTTTTAGTTTTTGCAAAGTTAAGCTTGCAACAGAATAATTCAGTGCCTGCTAGATGGCCAAAGGAGTTTTTGGAATTTTTATGCTTAGCTTGTAGCTTGGTCCTTGGATCCTCCCCTTCAAACCCATTGCAGCTGGCAAGGAAGAACTGCACTACTGCTTCTCCAAGGTCATATGCACGACCTTGGAGAAGGGCTTTAGGAGGCATTCTGGGGAACATAGTAAGAAAGCCCTGCTGGATCAGACCAAGGGTCCCTCTAGTTTGCACGCATGGTGGCAAAACAGTTACCCACAGGGCTGCTCAAGTGGGATGGGTGCGAGACCTCCGCTGGCCCAAAAGGGAGAGGAGGAGACCGGCACTGCCAAATTACAAGGTATGCTCCTGGCTTCCCTCCCTCAAGCTCTGAAGTGCTTTGCAGTGAGAAGAGCACAGAGGTGACCTTTGCCTCCCTGCTCTCCCACCCTCTGAATTTGAAGGGTTGCAGACACCCCCAGAGAACCACACCCTATTATGTTGCAACATATTTTAAGACTTTAATTTTTGGTGAACTGCCTAGAGAGCCTCAGCTTTTGGCCAGTAAATAATGAAATGAACAACTATATCTATAACCATATGGCAGGGAGTTCCATAAACCCAGGTCCTGACATTGAAACAAGGGATATATGGACAGGAAAATCTATATAGTTATCCATATCTATTATTGCAGAGTTCTCTTAATCATTAATTAATTCTATTTAGATGGATATCCACAGGAATAGCCCTGAAGCAAAACTGACCTAGGTGTGGTCAGCGCCTGGATGTGAGATCAAAAATCTTGCTTTCGACAGAAGATAAGAAGTGTATATGTGCAATAAACAAATAACCTTGAATAAAAAGGTGTGTTTCTTTGCTCTCCTCTTTCAATCTGCCAGAGAGATGAACCCACTGGAAATGGAAATAGAGTTGGGTTTTCAGTGTAGAACTTCCTCATACCTATTTGTTTAAAGTATCTAAAACAGGGATTACAATGAACCTGTTCTCACCGCAGCATCAGGAGAAGAGAGGGCCTGGGGTTTTCAAATGTGCACATTTTCACTCCAGATTCTCTGCCCTCAAGACAAATGTTTTGGAAAGCACCACAGGGTATGTCAGAAGGACTTTTGCAACCCTCTGTGATGTCCACCTCTCTGCTCTTTGTTTCCAGGGGGCCTCTGAGAATGTTCAGGCTTTTCCTTGCCTGCCACTGTGTATCCCCAGCTGAATCAGCTCTGCCTAGATCTGTGATTTGGAGAAGGGAAGAGGCTGGGAAGAAGATGTGACTTTGCAGAAGTGCCCCCTCCACTTCTTTTGCTTTGAGAAATTAAGCCCTGGGATCTTGGAGGAAGGGAGATGCTTCACTGTCCACATTGCCTACCAAGAACCAAAACAAAAGAAATCCTCCCCTTTATCTTAGGTAATGCGCCCTTTTACACCCTCCTCTTGTTTATATCCTTGCAAACTGCACAGGATTAAACAAACATTGGCAGCTCCACATCTCTCCACCCCACATCTCCCCACACTTATCAATCACCTTGTAGCAGAGACAGTGGCAGCAGCCACATCACCAGTCGGGAGGGCGGCGTGGGCATGGTCCCTTCGGCTCCTGATTCAGCCCCTGTGATCTCGTCGTGTCCTCCAAGAGGTTCTGCTACTTTCAGGCCAGGTTGTTTTGCTCCGGTCACAGTCTGTGTGCTATAAAATTTCATACCTTGGGTGAAAGGGCAGGGCTTGTGGTATTTCCGTTTTTGTGAATCCAAGGATGTGATCTAGAAGTGCCAGTTCTTGGATCCATTGGACCCCAGGGGAATTCCGAATCCCAGCTTTCTTCTACAGTCTGTGACCTCTTGCGTCTCCTTCTGCCCTCACCCTAGTCCTGCCACCCTTTCTGGCAAGGTTCCTGTTTCCATAAATTCCCCACACAAAGAGCAAACAATCCACACATCTGGTATGAAGATATTGCTCCTGGGTATAGCCTTACCTATTGAAACTCTGCCTGCCATGCAGCAGTTAAAACCATAGAGAAACTAGAGCTGTTGATTAAGGACATTTGTATGGATTATTTAGCTGGGTTATCAGTTTTGCATATATTTGCAATTGAATGCAACCAATTTTTCAAAAAACAAAAACAAAACCCCCAAACATCTTTAAATGGGGGTGCTTCAAGACAAAGGGCTCCTGTCTTAACCACCAGAAGGCACCATGTAGTGATCCAGCCCTTTAACACATTTTTCATGGTAAGAAAAATGTAGAGGACAAATTTCTGACAATGGAGTTGTCTGGGCTCCTGTAAAATTCCAGGAATGAGGCAGCATGATGGCAAAAGAGAAACCTCAGCTGGAAGAGACTCTTAAGGCAGATTTAACAGATCTCGTAACCTTTAAAAATATGCTCTTCTAGATCACAAATATGTCCTGAGACATCCTGTTCATAACTGTTGCCAGTTACATGTAATTGGCTCTTCCCACAAAGAATAGAAACAAATGAAAGAAATCCCAGCCCATCACATGCTATTGCATCCTTTCCTCAGAGCTATAATGTCTGAATTTCCCAACCACGACCAGCCAGATGAAATACCTCATCTTCCTCTTTCCCCTGCCAGGAAACCAAAATGGCAACTGGCAGCCCTACCTAGTCCTTCCCTGGGCTCCATTCTTCCCAAAATCCTGGGTCTCACTGATTGTTTACATGACATGACAACACCCTGTGGTTTATAAGCCATAGAAGGATTGTTGTGGAGTGAGAACTTGGGATGGGTTTGTCAGGGTGGTTTACTTTTGAGTTACAAGCCTCCTTGAAAACCCACAGCTTGTAGTTGGGTATATTTGGTCCCTGATGGGTTGCCATGTTGTCCAGACAGCAAGATCCGTCATGGATCAAGCCCAACTACAAGAGAGCTGCTTGATTGGAGTGGCAAAATCCACTAGATGCTCTTGCCAAGTGGGTCTGAGTGAATGCTATTGACAACCACTCCCAATATGTCCCAGCAGCACTTGGGGTGGCTGTCAGGGGCTTCCCTCCTCCCTCTTGGTCTTGGCATGGCAGCGGGGTGCAGAGCGGGGGCAACCCTGCTAGCAATTCAAGAGGTTTCTTCTTAAGCTGTCAGCAGGAGACGGCTTCTTCTCAGTGTTAAGGAAGAGCAGTTTCCTGTGGTCAGCTCCAGAAGAGACCTCTCAAGATGGTACAGGATCCCCTGCACCGTGCAGTGGTGGCATGGGGGCATCCCTACCAATGGCTTGAGAGGTCTTCTTCTGAGCTGCTGTCAGGGAGAAGGTCTCTACCTCCTATGGCTGCTGCAGAATCTGTACAAGCTTCTGGCAGCTGCCCTCCCAGGGCCACCTGGACATCTTTGGGCTTCATATCAGCAGCTCACAATTGTGGTGGTAGGAGAGGGTAATTTTGGTGCTCCTGAGGAAGCCTCTGGGATTCCCATGGGAAGACCAAGGGGGGAGGAGGCTGCCGGCCAGGCTACCTGCAATGCGTTTGGTAGTCTGTTGTGCACATTGTGGGATCTTAGGCCTATGCCCAAGGCTGGTTTAAAGTATCATGCAGACCCTCCCTTCATGTCTAGATTTAGAAATGCTGGGTCCACCATTGCCCATTGGCTAACAGAGATGGCCGTTTGCCAAGCTGTGACATACCTGAATGTGACGGATCACTCTGAGTGAGTAAAAATCATGTGAGAAACTGGGAAGCTACTAAATGGAGTGAAGAATTTCACCATGTATTTGGACCTGATCAGAAACCCGGGGAAGCAACAGAAGTGTGGGCATCAGTGGGATGTTCTTGGTCCTGTAGGGGGCAGTAGCCTGTATTAAGTTGCCCCATGGATGCCAAAAGCCAGAACTCGGCATCTGATTGGTGTAGCAAAACTTTTAAAACTGTTGAAGTGGCTGGTGGTGATTGCCATTGAATAATGCTTCCTCCAACAAAATGTCTTGGACCACTACTGAAAGTCACACGTAATTGATACACCATATAATTACA
Source organism: Varanus salvator macromaculatus (assembly GCA_023646645.1). Classification (NCBI taxonomy): domain Eukaryota; kingdom Metazoa; phylum Chordata; class Lepidosauria; order Squamata; family Varanidae; genus Varanus; species Varanus salvator. The sequence continues at coordinate 6,822,163 of JAIXND010000781.1, forward strand.
TGCACATTCTGATCTGATGGTAATGGACCATTTCTAGTAGTTTATACCCCAAGAGTTTGAACTCCAAACTGTTGATCCTATATCCTCCAATACTGCACAGTTGCAAAACATGCTGAAAATTCTCAAACAAAGGATCATTTCATTACTACTACTACTACTACTACTACTACTGTATACTTGTTTTCCTCTTGCAAGAATCCCAAGGTGGCTTGTAGAAAAATTAAGGGGCAGGGAAAATTGATGGGGGGACAGCACACAACTATGGGTCTATTGCCCCCATCTTACACATTGATGGAGAATCTTCTGAGCTTCTGATATATTATTTCATTTTGCACTGATTTTAAAACCAGTGGAGTGCTTGTACTTTGAGTTAAGCAAGTGACAGTGTTGCCATTCTAAATATACATCACCAACAGCAGTCTGTGAAAGTGTGGAATGTACAGGGTGTGTACAGGCAAATATTTACACACACACTAACTATCCATCAAGCTGGCAAGTGTTGGGAAGCTTTGATGGCAGCTGCAACACAGGATAGCCAGGTTCAGTCAGGAAAGACCCCTTTCGTCTTGAACCTCAGCAGTTTTATTGAAAGATCACCCAGGACCCCTGCAGTTACTTACCACAGCATGCTACCACGTACTAGCTCTCACTGCCTGCTACAAAATCACAGCCCATGTACAGACATTTTTATAATCTGCTAGTCACATAGACCAATACAGAATGCTAAGTTTCCAGATAATGTTGGTACAATAGCATCCTGATGTCTTTAGGCATGACATAATGTTCTAAACCAATCAGAAATACCAGTAACAATAGTATGGAAAACATTACTGATTGCTTGCTTGACCTGTCAATTGAGTAGACCTCTTTGCAGTTTGGATTCTGCTAAAACATGCAAACCTGTCTGATGGAGGAATCATTCAGGAAATCTGGTTTGACAACAACACTGTGCAGGCGCTTGCCTCTGTGGGACTAGATGCTTAAGTGGGTCCATTCAGGGACAAATGGACACCGTTGTTTCAGCTTTTCTGCAGCTGATGAGTAAACAGGTATTCCCTCACTTATAGAGTTAGCCTACAGCAGCTTCTCAGTCCAGCTAAGAATTCCATCTTCTTAAAGTAACAGCAGCACTAAACAGTGACCTGGCTTGGAATGCTGGTGCTTTCTGAAAAAAGGGTGCAGATATTAACACAAAGGCACACATAAACAACCCTTTTCTGCCAGGATTTATCTGCATTTTCCCAACACCTGTCAAGTCACCTTTGCTCAGCTGGAAAGGTGGATGCCTGAAGATGGGTGACCACATGTGGAAGAGGACTGGGGGTTGGACTTAGTGGCCTTATAGGCACCTCCCAACTCTGTTGCTATCCTCTTCTGGAGGCATGCATTTGCCTCTAGCCCTTTGGTCAAAGAATTGCTTTCCTTGGGAAGGGAGCTGATGCCTGAAGGGGGTCAGGGCTACCAGCTCATTCCAAAAACATTAACATTCCCCAAAGGCAATGAGGAAGGGAGATGAGAACAGAGATGCTGATTTTTACTAAGGGGAGGTGCTCCAGCACAGGGACTACTCCTGGTAAAGAGCCCTGCTGTTCTAACCACGACTTCCTTCCTACAAGCAGAATGAGGATCCATGATCCTGCCCTTTCTATTCCTCCTTCCATGCCAAAGCCATAAACATCTAGAAAACTGCTTTCAGAGTCCTTCCTTAGCTGCACAACAGGGAAGCTATTTAATATTCAACCTGAAAAGGGTGTTTAGTCTCAACCCACAGGTATAAGTGGGAGTTGATTTCAGAATAAGCAAAAGCACTACATGGGGCCCTGGTGACAGCTCCCTGGCCACCCTCTGTCCCCACAAAATGCTTCTGGTTCCTTTGCATCTCTAATGGTGCTTTTCTTCTGCAAGCATACAAGCATCCTCTGTTAGTTACCTGGCTTCTTTTGGATCCACGGGGAATTATTGTATTCCATGGAGGGCAGTTCCATGATGCCAGGGGAGAAGAGGAAAAGCCCTATATAAACTCATAAGCATGTTCTTTCAGAGACGATCCCTCATGCTGTGATCACTCAAAATAAATTCATTAGCTTCCTGGTTTGAATAAAGGGAGAGCATTCCCTCCCCCGCCCCTGGTTGCTTGCACACAAAGGGAAATGAGGCTTAGCGAATTAGAGACTGCCCTCCTTGGCTGGAGCAAGGTGGCAGAATCTCACCATAGGTCGAATGGAAAAATACGACCTCCGGCTCCTTTTCGTGCAGGACATGGAAGGGAACCTGTGCCTGTCCAGAAAAGCTACGCCGGTGTCAAGTATTATATGGAGCTAAATGGGTGAACTGCAGTGGTGCAGAGCACAATGTATGCAGTTGCCCCTCCATGCCAACCGATGCGCAAGGGCTGAACCCTGGAGGACTGGTTCCACTTCATAGTGGTGTGCAAAATTCTAGCATCTCACCTCTTGCTGCTCCTTTAAAAAATATGAAGAGGGAACGTGGTAAGTAAATGGAAACTAAGCATAATGGAGACCTACCAGCACCCTCTTTTTCTAGGGCAGAGCTGCAGAACTTCAGTCACACCTGGCCCCCTGCACTTTCCCAGAAATCCAAGTATTTTCCCCTTGAAATCACCTGTTCCCCCAATTGCTGATTGTTTGGCTTTTGTGTGGTTTTGGTACAGGAACACTGGCATGCTCTTGATAGCAGAAGTATCACTTGTCTTATCTGCCTCTGACTTGCCATTGTGAGCAGCCTCATGTTGATCACCAAGCCTCCATGCTTTGCTCTTGGAAAGGCACTCCAGGCTGTAGGGTGTGCTCCTGGAGGGATGCCTCCAGGGCATGCTTTCAGGAGGACACATATTTTGGTGGCTCCTAGCAAACTGCTCCTAAGTATCGCATGGAGCCAAGCTATACAATAGACCACCTCACTGGCGGAGGACACAGCTATTCCCCAGACCACTCTTATCATTGATTTAAATGATGAGGAAAAAAATCTGACTGCTAATCAGAAAAAGAAGATGCCCGACTGGTCGTGGTGGTCATAGCATGCAAAATGATGGAGGAATTCTCAGGTGCAGAACCACCTGAGTGTTTTGTGTGTGTGTGTGTGTGGGGGGGGCATTAGAGTAATATGGATCCATCATCCTGGGATGCCACTGTATCAAAACCACAGTCCCCTGAAAAGGTGGGAAAGGAGCATTACGGACAACCTGAAGACTCATAAGCTTAATGATGGGCATTAAAAGCATGAAGGAATTTGAAGGGGCAAGTCCCCTCATGCATCACCTTTCTAACTCCTCCCACAATTGCATTTATGTATGAAACAAGATCACAGTGCAAACTGTTAGTATGTGCCTCTACACTGGAAAATGCATTTTGCATAAATATTGGGATAATACTGTGGGATACAAAGAAGGGGCTGTAGTGTAAATTGTTCACTGGGTGGTGTTAAACATAAGAACAGGCAGGTGTCAAAGTGGACTCTAGCCCCTCTAACCCCAGACCTGCCAGAGTTTGCAAGTCCTAGTCCCACTCACCCTCCCTCCCTCCCTTCCATTACTATCCCTCCTTTCTCCCACTGGGGGCTACACATGGTTCCCAGACATCTCCCCTCCAAGCTCAGGCCAGCCCCAGACCTGCTTAGCTTCAACATGGGGAATGACTCATGTGCCTTCAGACCATGTCGTAGGCCTTTTGACACTGTTGACATCCTTTTGACACTCAGGAAGCTGCACCAACCTCCCTGGGCTTGGTGGCCTCCGTGTCTTTATTTGAATACTTTCCTGCACTTTCCATTGCTTGAGGCGACTGAAGTTCTGCACTGCACTCATTTACTTATAACCTCAGAATGAAGAGACATTCCCCTAGATTGACTGGTTTAGCAGCAAAACAACACCACCAGGTATTTCCTTTGTCGCATTCTCAAGGGACGATGTATTCACCAAGCAGCAGTGTCTTTATTGGCTAATCTGGTGCAGCTTCTGTGATATCGGTAAGGCCATCTAGCAGCAAGGACATCCTCAGGATGGAGAACAAACACACAGCATTTCATGCAAATTTGCCAAGAGTAACATGAATGAGTATATGAAATAGTTCTATTTAGATGCCAGAGTTGGAGCCATTGGATCTGTGGAGATGCCAACAGCACAGCCTGATTTAGTTGTATTGAACGAGCTTCAGTTGGTACAGCTCAAGGAGGCTGGCAAGGTGCTTGGCCAGGTTTGTGCTTCCGTGTCCCCATTGGATCCCCACCCCTCCTGGCTTATAAAAACCAGTAAGAAAAAACAACCAGCTGTGTCAGGGAGGTGATTAGTGCCTTTTGCAGCAGGGGTGGGGAGGGAGCAGTCCTACACCTTCTGAAAGAGATGGCAGTGAAACTGCTTCTGAAGAAATTCTCCCTTGGCCCAGAAGACCTTAATAACTTTGAGCTGGTAGGAAATATTCCTTTCCTGGGCTAGATTCTAGAGAGGGTGGTTGCCAATAAACACCAGGCAGTCTTGGATAATTATCTGGATCCATTTCAGTCAGGGTTCAGGCCTGGTTTTGGCATGGAAATGGCCTTGGTTGCCCTGTATAATGACCAATGCTTGGAGAGGAATGGAGAGTGTAACTCTGCTGATACACATGGATCTCTCAGCAGCTTTCAATACCATTGACCATGGTATCCTTCTAGAGTGACCATCTGAGTTAAGAGTGGGAGACACTGCATTGCAGTGCTTCCGCTCCTACTTGGAGGGCCTTCTCCAGAAGAGTGCTTGCGGAATACTGTTCACCTCCATGGATTCTCCAGTACAAGCACGATGTACAGTGTCTTGGTGGATTTGCTTCTTTTTCTACTGATTGTGGAGCTTCAGTCTGAGCACACTCTCCATACAATAAGGTGGAATAGAAATCTTTTGACCCTGAGGAATGTGATATGAAACTGGTTCCACATATTATATTCTCCAATCCACATAGCCACTATGAGCATCTTCTGAAACCTTTGTCTTCCTGCACTTCCATTTCCTGATGAATGGATAAAGTTCGTATCAGTAGACACTTTAAGGATGTAAATGTGTAATTGTGTAACCGGGGAGAAGGGAAAGCAGCATATCGCTGTAGAAACACTGACTGCATCTGTGTACAGTCCTTCCACTAACATGCCAAGTTTTCCTTGCCTGGTAAGATGCCATTTCACATTTCTGATCACTTATTTCCACTGAAATGCCATAAATGTTAGTAATAAATAATGAAATTAATATCTTCAAAACAAGAAGTACTAGAATTTTTATTTTTAAAGGTCAGCCATGATTTTTAGGATGTTGAATTCTGGATCTCATACCACAAACAATGCTTTTCCTTGTGCAGAAGCAAGGAAATCTTTATCCAGGATCTTGAGATACAGAGAAACAGTATCTTTTCTTTCATTTCCTACACAAGGGCATTTATCATTGGAAATGCTGTTTCAGTTGAACACCATGCACGTCTAGTTGAGAGTAAGCAGAACTGAACACAGTTCAGTTGGATTTAGACAACATGATAATTCAAACTCAATACGAGTTATTCTTGAAGTGTGAGTTCTTGTGTTGTCTGAACCCAGGTGACATCACAATCCATGGTTCTCCTAATAAGTTTTTCCATGGTTAAGAAAACATGGTTTATTAACCCAGCTGAGTTCAGACAATGAAACAACCCACATTTTAACCCATGGTTCAGTGACAATACTTGAGTATGGATTATGAGGATGTCTGAACTAGTCAGTGGAATAGTTCTGAGCAACATGTATGCAGTAGCAGTGCACTCATTTCCTCTCCCAGACTTTAATTTTCTCAGACTTCTGCCCCCAATTCTGGAGGAGAGAACCCAAGAATACTGGATCCAGTTGTCCTTTTTCTGTACTTTCTAATGCATTTCCTCTAACATAGCCCTGCTTAATAACTTACTTGTGACCAATATGCTAAAAAAGGGTTAGTCATCCTGAAACTGAGCTGTTTAATGTTTACACACAAATAGGGTAGAACAGGTAAGAACTGGTTTCTGGTGTGTGATGCAAGTGTGATTACCCTTGCTGTTTCTGACACACTGTCCCTGGCGTGGAGCCCAGCTATCCTGGTACAAATGCACACATTTCCCCCTTCCATTTGTTGATTAGATTTCTGCACCACCTTTTAGGGCAAGCCTTTGTAAGATGGCTTACAATAAAACATGTTAACAGTGCAGTAATTAAGGAAATGCAGTGCTATCACATTAAAAGCCTACACTGAAGGCCAGCAACAGGAGCAATTAAAAAATTCTAGGTTAAAGGCAAAATGGCAGAAATTGAAGTCCAGTTCCCAGTGAAAAAAAGGAAGGAAAAATGACTAGATAAATGTAAACAATGTTCACGTTGATGGATTTTGGGCAAGAGAACTTACTGATAGATTTCACAAAGGGACCAGAAGACAAATGATAGATGTCCAAAATACCACAGGTGGTGGCATATAAAGTTATCCTAAGCTTCTGAACAAAGACCATTGTTGGATGAAAAATCATTTGCATTTTCTCCAAGTGACAGTTTCCAGGTGGCCTGTGGATATGCAAACCATGAAGAACACCAGACCCAGAGTTCCACTCCAGCCTAGATAGACCCACTCCCTTTCCCTCTGCTATTCCCATTCTGAAATACCTCTCCCAAGGGTTAGTTCCAGGCAGTAAGAGCTTCAGTCTAATCTGTGCTGCTGTTTTGGAGACTTTGGTCCCACTCGCTTTGGTCTTCAGCCATGTTCACCACTGAAATTCAGCCCCAAATAACTTCTCCAAAATGGGATTCAGTCTTTGGATTGCTGAATGCACCACAGTCAATTGCTTTAAAAGCTGGGTAGAGAGCTGGAACAGCTGCTTCAGATTTAATCACACTGAAACTAGGGCCGGGTTCTCTGAATTTCTCCTCTGTTACATATGGTGATTTGGAACATACTGTATTTAAGCTGAGCTGTATGAATGCCCTGCCAGATGATCTTCCATGCAGTTAGCTGGAAGACTGAAGGCGAGAGATGGCTCTCTCACAGGAGGGTCAGTGCAAGAGGCAGCAAGAGGAGTGTCACAAGAGGGGCATTTTGCAATCCACTGTTCATCGTCTTTTGGATCCAGTCAGCATAGAAAGGCACGTAACTGTAGACACCAGGGCGGCTGGCCTGGGCGCACCCTATGCCCCAGCTGACAATGCCAGCCTGGGTCCAACCCCCTGGGAGACTGCAAACCAGGGGTCCCCCGGAGTCACCCTGTGGAGAGAAATTACAGCAGTAGCACATATCTTGGGTCAAACTCTGACATTCTGTTTGGAATGAAGTGCTGGTGTGGAAGGTAGAACATGACTTCAAGCAGGGATATGTGGATTTGTATGAAATGCCTACAGCTTTCTAGTCATTGTGCTTCAGATTCAACCAAAGTGAACTAAATATCCAAATAAGTATCCATTTGAAGGTGGTGTCTACTTGTCACCTGTTCAAACATTAAAAGCTGGTAAGGCCCACAGTCTGTTATGGGAGATGAGTGTTTATCCTTCCAATTTGTAATTGCAATCTCTTAGCTGCCAAAGGAACACAGAGAATCCATTGAGGCTGACCATGTGCTAATTTCTGTGAAGCAGATAACTGTTTTAAAAAAGCATGCACACCTGTGAATATTAAAGGACATTCTGGTATGGAATTTATAAGAACCAACAACTGCTGGACATTGCTGAAATGTTTTTAAAAGCTGCATTAGCAGTATTGCAGTGCCAGCAAAAGCTGAACTAAAAGGGACCTCAAAGGTTTTCTGGTTCAGTTCTTTGTCAGTGTGACAAATCTGCTGACAAAGCTTCTTGTCCCCATAGGTAGCTGCCCACCTTTTCTTACTCTTACTCTTAGAAACATAGAAACAGAGCGAGTCAGAAGGGGCCTCCCGGGCCATCTAGTCTGACCTCCGGCACCAGCCGGCTCCGCTCATGACATGCCCACCATGTGCATGTCCAGCCTATCTATAGAATGTCCAGCCTATTACTCTTACTCTTACTCTTACTCTTACTCTTACCCCCTCCTGGCATTAGAGATTTCAGTAAAACTGTATGCATGGAGTGGATTAATGAGAACCAGGAACATGGAGAGGTTTGTGACTTCTATGGGGATGGTGTTCAGCACCCTGGATAGCTCCTACAAAGCTGAAAAGAAAAACTGCAGTGGTCAGAGAGCTCCCCTGATGGACAAGCCACCCAGCCCTTCTGCCAGGAACTGACCTGCCCACAAATTTTTTGGACGGCACCTATTTCCTCCTACATCTGGGGACTCTCACCCTGGAGACAAGTCCTGTCTCTTCCCTGATCCTCCTTGAGGAAAGGCATGCATGGCCCACACTCCACCAGCCATACTGATTCTGAAGGGCTCTAAGCTGCCAGGCTTTCTGTGCATGAACTACACTAGCATGCAGGCTCTTTGTGAGCACAACAAACCCTTTTGTGTTATAAAAAGGCTGGATTACTTTTTATCCTGAAAATCCTCCCAGACCCCAGCAGACCACATGATGCAGAGCCATGTAGTTGGACATGCACATGGTAGGCGTATCATGAGTGGAGCCAGCTGGAGCTGGGGGTCAGACTACATAGCCCGGGAGACCCTTTTAACTTGCTCTGTTTCTATGTTTCTAAGTTAGTGACAAGCTTCTGCATGTATTCCTCCTTCCAATTCCCTGGTGGTGCATGGGAGGACATGAAAGATGGAGAATAAGTTAGATGAAAGTCAGGAAGAAAGCCAAGGGCAAAATTCACACACACACACACACACACACACACACACTTCTGTTTAACTAAATCATAATAGACCTAAATCAAGTGTTGTTCTCCTCTGAGAAAAGGCCTGAATTCTTCTACTACTGGTAGTACATTCCTGCATCATTTATTCTTCCTTTCAGAGGCACGTGAGGGCAGGACTCCTTTAAGAATCTGACAGGCCACACCCGCTAAATCCATCTTCTGCACACCTCTTCAAAGCAGATGAGCCCTGTTCCCCTTTGCATCTGGCCACTCTAAAATTTAATCAGGTTGGAGCCTCTTCTGATAGGTTCTGAGGTTTCTGGTCCACCACACACCATGGCTGTATAAAAAGCAGGAGATGAAGCATCCTACCTGGCAGGAATCCTTTCCACCTTCTGGGAAACCAGCACAGATCATATCATCCTTGATAAGATCCTTGCCATTGGGTGACGTGGTAACATTGTTGTACAGGGTGTTGCAGGCTTTTCGGTTTATCAGTGGTACCTTCACTTCCTGAAGAAATGATGGAAATGGCAAATGCACTGTAGGAGAAAGAAATAGAAAGAAAAGGGATGCAGAGGAAGGAGACATCAGCTGTGTACAGAATGGCTATTCATGTTTTTAGCAATGGATGCACAGTGGAAGTGTACTTGCCACACCTGTGCAAACCCCTCTTTGTATCTAGAAGCTAACTTTTTCCTTCAAGGCTGAACTTGTGCAGAGGTTGGTTGACAACTCTGAAGGTATTAAATTTGCCCAAAGGAAGAAAGACCATTCCAGGATTGGGCTCTGTTGCTCCTGCCATTCCTAGATAATCTCCAGAGTGGCTGCAAAGCAGGCCAAAACCTTGGAGCTCAGGTTCTTAGGATGCTGTAGGATTGAGTCTACATGGTGGAAACCCCAAAGCGTGTTCTAGAACATTGCTTTATTTTTATTTTTTCCAGTGGCAGAAGAGGCTGGGGGTCTCGGGGCTGTGAGGAAAGGCTTTGGTGGCTGCCTCCCACCTGCATATTTGTGCTTCAAAAGCAGCTTTTCACGAGAGTGCATGGGTTTTGTCCCTTTGCCTTGTACACCACTCTGACCATTGATGGTATGAAAGTCAACAGAGTCTGAATGAGCAGTGCAAAGAACAGCCCTCACCATTGCTGTTGATGTTTCCCCATCCAGTGACCCAGCAGTCTGCATTTGGAGTGAATTGCACAGAGGAACTTGGCAGGCAGACTGGGCGGATGTAGTCCGTGAATTTCACAGGAGCCTTCAGTTGAAGCAAAGCAACATCCCCAGAGTTAGTGTCTGGATTGTAGTCAGGGTGCAAGACAATCTTTTTCAGTGGGGGTGCTGCCGCATTACTTGAGGGGTTGATAAGCTGATTGGCACCCAGCAGCACTTCGTATTTGTTAAAAATATTGGCACTGTGAACAGAACAACAAAGCGCATCAGGAGCTGGCAGAACTGAGCTTTGGGTTTCTGCTGGAGTTTCAAGGCTGATGGACAAATTATTTGAGACAGAGACTGGTGAGGCGACTAGGCTAGGCAATGCTATAGCACAGTGTGATCAAGCTACATTCTCATCACTTCATTGTCTCCTGTCAGAATTGACAAAAGATTCTATTAGAGATGGCTCCAGACATGTCATTATCATGTTTAGTTGCCAGGGTTGCTTCATGAAATTTTATGGCTGTTCCAGACATTCCTGCCATTCAGTTGTAATCCCGCCACCTTTTCCCTCCAGGTTGTTGTTGGTTTTTCCTTTTTCCCCACAGAAAACCCATTAGGAATGGAAGAGCCAAAGAGCAGCACAATTTCTTTGCAGGTGTGGTTAGCAATAGATGTGACTGAGGAATAATGTGAGTTGCAGTTCTTGGGGAAGATGGGTAACGGAACTCCCTCATTTCCTCAGTATTTGCCATCCATTTGTAGTTTCAGAACCCTCAAATAAGGAAAATCAGACAGACAAGTTTTCTAGCAGGTCTGTGAAAGTGACTAGGGGTTCTCAATAGGAGGCATTTAATGCCGTGCTTTACCCAGGCTGCTTCTTCCATTTTACTTGTGGGAGGAAGAACATCTTTTTACATGAAATATTTCCCCTACTCCTAGTGGAGTTTCCTGTCTGCCTTCCCATATGTTCCCTTACACATCACAAGGTGGTGCTGTGGTATAGAACAGAATCTAGACCAACCTTTCCATTGTAAGAAGGAAATATTGAATGATTGTTGCTCTAAAAAACTCACCAGACACCCTGAGAGGATGATGCTGTCACGCAACAGATCCATAACTCCCACCAAATGAGGGATAATAAATGCACAATAATTGTCTAGTTTAGAAGAGCTCTGGATCAGGTTGCTGATGGGGATGAGGAGTCAGTGGAAGGCTGATAGGAGCAGGGGGACATTTCTATTTCAGGATGAATCTTTACTGAAGGTAAAGCTGGAAATGTTTGAATCACCAAATCAATCTAGAAATAGAAATGGCTCACATGCATGCAAACCAGGTGACTGGACCTTAAAGTGGCAAACGTCCAATGTAAGCAATGCAAATAGGGACAAGCAAACCCTAACTTCATATGCATGTTGACAGGGTCTGAGTTAGTAGTGGCTGACCAGGAAAGGGAACTTGGACATGTGACAGATCATGAAATGAATCAGCCCTTTTGTGTATGGTTCCTGTTTGAAAAAACAGCAGCAGCAAAATGGGGAAATTTGGGGATTGTTAAGAAAGCAAAATGATGTTATCATCATGCCTTATATATATAGAATAGAATATACTAGCACGGTATAGAATAGCATGTGCACTTTTGGTTATCGCACCTCAAAAAGGATTGTGTAGAGCTAGAAAAGATGCAAAAATGGCAGATGAAGGCATGATTCTATGCCTGTTTTGACAGGGGGAAATCCTACATATCCCAGCATTCCTGAACCAGCATGTGGAACTTTCTGTGTCAAAACATGGACAGAATTGCAACCCAACATGTGCAAGAGGATATGAGAAAGAGTTTAGTTTAGAAAAAAGTAGAGTGAGGAAGCCACATGTCAGAGGTGGCCTGAGGTGGTGCATGGTATGGAGAAAGAGACTTGCAGTGTTAGCGCTTGGGGCCACCTAACAAAGCGATAAGGCGAGAAATTCAGACAGATGAAAGAATGTACAGCCCCACAGAGCAAGACCAATGAATTAATTTCCACAGGATGTGGTCATGTCCACTAATGTGGATGACTTTAAAAGGGATTGGATGCTTTCATGTAAGATTAGGTAGGCGAAGGGGATGACAGAGGTAAAGCTGGCTGAATGAGGTCACTGGAGAGGTGGGTGTGGGCTTGGGTGTACTCCAGGGGATGGTGGAGGACAGGGAAACCTGGAGGAATGTTGTCCATGGGGTCGCGAAGAGTCGGGCACGACTTTGCGACTGAACAACAACAATATCAAGATTTACTAGTCATGATGGCTGGGTATTACCTTCCATGTAAGAGTATCTGAATGCCAGCTGTTGAGGAACATGGATGGGGTGGTGCTACTGTGGTCATGTGTGGCTTCTGGGTTTCCAGTATCTGGTTGGCTATGCTAGAAAGAGAATGCTGGTCTAGGCAGACCTTTGTTTTGACCGAACCCAGCCCTTCATATATTCTTCAGATTAGACCACTTGCGAAATTAAATGGGCTGGGAGTCAGGCATTTTCAATTCAAATCAGTGGGCCTCCGTTCCTACTCAGAGCTCAGGAATCAACTACTTATTAATTGAGCTAGCAAGAATTATAAACACTCAACATTTTTCAATGTAGGGATCCAGGTGATTGGATAGAATGAACTTCTTTCTGCTTCCTTCTGAAAAACAGCCTCTTGACTACTCTTCAGTAATCAGGAGACTACTCCTTGACAACTCAGTCTGTGGGTTTCAGAATCCCAGAGATCAAAATCCTGCCTTCTTTCCCACCAGAAGACAGAACCATTGGTTTCTTCTTTTCCAGCCATTCAGAGCGGACAGACAGTGGAAGCCACCAGCTCCAATGATGTCATGTGACACCGGAGAACAACAAGCTGATGGCTTGGTCAGGCTCTCCAGTTCAGATACCATAGCAACTGGGTGCACATGTCATGACAAGCAACCCTGCATGGTTCTCATGATGCATTGTGCTTTGCCTGGAGATGCTTGATGTTTGTGTTTTGCCTGGAGATAATTAAGTGGTTTCTACACTAGCATGATTCCCGCTCTCCTCGCTCAGTTCCACTACTGTTGGCATGTGTAGTGAGTGACCCTGATCATCACTCTTGACAGGCATCCCAGAGATTCTGAAGAAGAAGACCTTGAAGTCTTGGCAGTGGGAGGTTTGGAAATTCAAGGATGGACAGAGGCCTTTCAAATTTTCTCAAGGTCGCTGTCCACAGATTTCCAAGCTGACCAGGAGATCATGGATGTTGTGGAAGAGATGGAAGGGGTCCAGGAATGGGAGAAGGGAGAGCTGTTACCTTGTTTGGTCCCTGATGCCCTGAGGAGCTGCCCAGTGGTGGTTATCAGTGGGAACCACTCTGGGGATTAACCTGGAGTTGCTGAAAGGAAAGGCATTTGTGGAGAAGTCCCTAGTGTGGGAGCTACAATCATTCTTAGTATGCACAGAGCTAATCTTCCAACTCACTAGAGGGTTTTTAGAGCTGCTTTGGCTTGTAGCTGCAAAATGCCAATAAAGGTCCAGGATTGTGATTTCCATGTCCTTGTATGCAATGACCACAGAGTTCTCTAGACAGAGTGGCAATTTCAGGAGTGCCCCTCTGGCTATCAACCTTTATGCGTGGACCAATGAGGAAGAGGCAGGAAACATAGGCAGCAAGCAATGCAGTTTGGGATTGAATATCAAGCGCAGTGGTTGATGGGACATAAGCCAACAATGGAAAGTCTGAGTGAGGAGGATGGAAACCATGCTAACAAAGAAACCACGTGATTGTTTGTCAGGTAGATCATGGTAAAAAACTGCAACCGAGCAGGGCTGCTTGTTATGTTGTGTGAACCCTGCCACTGGGTCGCTAGAAAAAGCATAGGACATTAGCCTGGCCTTTCAGCTGCCTCTGGGGTGAAGCTTTATTTTGGTTTCATCACAGTGCATAGCAGAAACTTACTCATAGAAGCAGTGAGCCGCCGACAAGATCCACTGGTCTGAGATGAGGGAGCCTCCACAGAAATGCTGCTTGTTATGTGAAATGCTGACTTGCCAGGGCCATGAGCCTGGTTTGGCTGATTGACCCCCAACAATTCGTGGAGGATTTATTGGCCGCCCACAAGCTATGTAGGAAGGGGAGGAAATCGGAGGATTTATCAGTATGGTCTGCAAAGCTAACAGAATCAAGGTCTTGCAACATGAGAGGTGAAACACATCAGGAAACAAAAGTTTGCAAGATGAACTTGGAGCATTTGATCAACTAGAAATTCTTGTTGGCTGAGCAAGTATTTCACACAACATTTCCATTAAGCAATGATCCTAGATTTCAAGTTTATTTATCTGGAAAGTTAATACTTAACATTTATTCTTAAGACTTTGTCCAGGTTTGCATGACACAGCTGTGGTTAATTAGCCACTGTGCCTCATTAACTACCCCTGTGCCTACTGGCTGACTTTCCTAATCGCCTTCACTGGGTGTATCTTGCCATGATGCCTTAATCTGGTGATGGAAGGTGGCTGGGAGGCCAGCTCTGTTCTGGGGCTGCTGTGAGGTTGTTTGACCACTCTAGTCTCCCAACCTTAGCCAGATTCAGATGACATGATAAGCCACACCTGGGGAGGGTAATCAGGCATGGGCTGGGGTGGTTAGGCAGTGACTGTGTGTCATGTTGTGCCACCATTGTGCCATCATTGTGTCATATAAACCACCTCTAAATGTGGCCCAATTTTATGCATGCTTGCTTGTAAGTCTCACTTAGGACTAAACTAGCTAGATGCACATGATAGGTGTTAACTCTATCATGCGCAGGTCATCTCTTTTTTTGTGTCCTACTCCAGATCAGGGGTCTGCAAGCTTACTTCCAGGTGAAAAAATGGCACAGATCCTCAGTATGCTATGTACAACGTAGCATCTAATTAACTCTCTGTCTCAGTGAATGAACACCCATGTAAATAAGTGTCAAGTCTCCCTCAAAGAGGGTTAAAGTTTGTTTTTTCCATGGAAGTGGCAGAGATGGTTGAGATCTATCATCTGTTCAATGATTATTAAAGAACCCCTTAATAAACAGACGCCTTACTTCTTAACCCATGAATTCCTATCCATCTCTCCATCATATTACTGGTAACCAAGTGCAAAGCTCTCTCTTTCTGTATTCCCCCATCCTCCCTCAATTTATTTTGCCAGTTGTCTTCTTTCATAACTCTCTTATTACCCTTCCAACCATAATGGATTCTAATCCTGGCCATATGTTGACCGGGATTGTTTCCTAGAAAACTTGCTGTGGCATAGAAATTGAGCAGCTGAATGAGAGTCAGAATGTCTGGCGTCTGGGCAGTGGAGGTGCCTGTAACATCGCTGTGTGTCTGGTGTCCCCTGGATTGACCAGCAGAGCCAGGTGATTTGAGAGATGGTGGCAACAGGCCAGTGAAGGAGCCCTGGCCTGGGAGAGACCCATTTCCAGCTGATTTACCTGCCATTTCCTAGCCAGGAATTTGAAAGATCAAGTGGAACAGCTGATAATCAGGGGCAAAGTCAATGCTCCTCCCTTTTAACTTCTTATTGCATGTTCAATACATTGTAAGCTGCCTTGAGAGCATTAGTTAATAGGTGAGTATAATTATTCCACAAGTAAATAAGTGTTGATGGAGCAGCTCACTGACATTCTGATAGGCAATGCATCCCCTTTGGGTTTCAGCCCAGGGTAGATGCAATCACAGACACTTCTCTTAAAAACTACTGAGTATTACTGAATTCAGTGAGACTTTGTCTGAGGGAAGTGTAGGGGATTATGGGTTACATATATTTTAATGTATCCTACAGAATAAAAAATAGGAATGTGGGTGGCTTGGTGGGTTAAACTGCTGAGCTGCTGGGCTGTTGATCAAAAGGTCGGCAGTTTTGAATACGTGCAATGGGTAAGTACCTGCTGCTTTGTCCCAGCTCATGCCAATCTAGCCTTTCCAAGGCAGGCAAATGCAAGTAGATAAATAGGTACTACTTTGGTGGGAAAGGTAGCAGTATTCTGTGTGCCTCAGTGTTCAGTCATGACTCCAGAAGCATCTATGGACAACATTGGCTCTTTGGCTTACAAATGGAGATAAGCACCGGCCCCAGAGTCAGACACGACTAGCATACATGTGCAGGGAAAGCTTTACCTTTACAGAATAAATGTTAGGGTGGTAAAGCTGGCAATTGCTGGATTCAATAGGTTCAGGTTTAATATGGAAAGCATAACTGGATTTTAAATTTGTGAAAAAATCTTGTTCAGTTTTGGGCACAAGAATGTGTAGTTTGGAGGCCTGGCTCTCAGCCCTGGGCTTCCTCTCTCCCCCAAATCTTGGGCTTTCTAGGTCATGGGGTTTAAGATTAATGTGACCAGACTGCAGCAGGAACATTTGTTGGGATATGTGTGATTGGCGGCCAAAAGAATTCTCTCTGGGATAGGCTTGATGGGTGAATCTTGCGTGATAAGAAGTAGAGGTAGGAAGATTTCCCCATCCACATAAAATAAGGCATCCATCCAATTAAAGAAGGACACCAATTTCCTTTTTAATACATAGCTTGGCTTTCTTGCTAAGGCATTGGCACTGGACAGCCAAGCTTTTTATGGAACCTTGCAGTCACTCCTAGAATGGGCCACATTTGGTTTTGTTTCATAGTGTCTTTACGTTCCATATGCTTAATATGGCTTTATCATCTCTAACCCCATTAATGTGTGGATTAAGGAAGATTCTATCTTTAAGAAGTGGTTGGAAGGGTATGATCTCTGAGTTTGAGGACTTTTCTTTTCTCTATCTGTTGCAGTACAGAAATATGCCCATACATTGAAGCCTCTTACCTGCTTGTGAGCTAGCAGCACCTGAGGAAATAAGAAAAAGCCAAAGATAGTTCAGGCAAGAGACAGTGATAGGGTGTAAATAGGTGCAAGGGGAAGGGCCTGGTTCAAAGGATCACATCTTAGTTTACTAAACAAAGGGATGAACAAGCATTTGCTTGCACATGGAAACCCTTTGTGCAGCCATGGATAACACCAAGAAATTGGGAAGCCATAGCTTCCCAATCCATCTGAGCCAGGGAACTATGGTTACTAGCTTTGGAACAAGCCAGGATATGGAACCATGGTTTGATATACAAGCTTGATTGGAAACTTTCTGGATTAGATGAAGTGGGAAACTATGATCAATTAAAGATTTTCTGGTATAACGGTATTTCAAAGTGAAAGTATGAGCAAAGGGGCTGCATGTTAGACAAAAGGACTGTTGCACATCTTGGCTTCTTAAGCTGAGGTATAATCATCTTGATGTGGTCTATTTTAAAACTGGAACATCCTGAGTAGCAAGCAAGTTTCTAGCAGCTCTGGGGACCAAGTCAGGCCAAACTAAGTGCACTCAGTTCCAGGAGCCTGGTATCATTTCCTGGTACTCTGCTGTCAGGTAATTTACTGCAAGTCATCAATGCCTCCTAAATCCTTGACCCATCTGTACTTAGCAGTGGTAGGAGTGGGAGAGGGAAAACTTCCTCTGGAAACAAACTGTTACATCATCTTACAGTGGCATTAGGTGGCCCTTCAACCCAGTTGCTCTTTGGAGATTTAAAATAAGAGTACTTCTGAGCTTATGTAGGGTTCCCCCCTTTCCTTCTGAAAATAACCCTAATTTGCATACCTGTACTGAGATTAGTACTAAATGCTCCCATGAAGTTAAAGGACTGAGACCTGTTTGCAGTTACAGGCCTAGAGCAAATAGATAAACTTACTGGGTTTCCTTTTGTTGTGTGTATGAAGTGTGCTTTTGATTAAGCTCCGTGCAGCAAATGAGTGAGGTGACCTATTTTCTGATTGAAGTTAATATAATGTGTATTGTATTGCTTCATCTAAATGCATGCTCCATACATAAAATATTTGATAGGCAAGGAATTCTGACTGGTAGTACCAACAAGGGATGACAAGAATTCATTGGATTCCCTGGGTTTGTCTCAGCCCATACTCTGACATACAGGTGAGCATGGCCAGCATTTGTAGGATGCTCACCTGGAGATGAACCCTGCAAGCAGCACCCTTCTTCCATGCCTGGTGCTGCCAGGAAAGAAGTTGGCTGCTGGAAATGACATCTAGACACCTGGCTTTTGGCACCCCTCTTTTGTGTTCTGCAGCCACTCTTTGAGTGGTTCCACCTGATGAACAAGGTTGGCAGTTGCACAATTGTGGGTCCAC
Organism: Varanus salvator macromaculatus; assembly: GCA_023646645.1. Taxonomy (NCBI): domain Eukaryota; kingdom Metazoa; phylum Chordata; class Lepidosauria; order Squamata; family Varanidae; genus Varanus; species Varanus salvator. Next base: position 6,840,253 of record JAIXND010000781.1, read on the forward strand.
AAGTGTTTGTAGATGCCCTTTTGGCTCAGCTCACTTTGCAGGGCTGGGCCAAGCACAAGAGGACACCAGTAGGTGCTTAAGGGATGGATTCTTAAAGACTGCCTGACCACTAGGCATTAGGAAAGCTGACTAGAAGGACAGGAGGGAAGGTGTGACTTCCCAGGAGAACCTCCCCATTCTCTTAGAAACTGAACCTCAACTGGCATCTGAGCCTCTTCCACCACCATCCATAGTCACCTTGTCCTGTGGTCACCTGCAGCAGACATATTGCCAGCAAGGAGAGTGCAATTTGCATGGTCATCCTGTCTTCTGCAATTGTGTTCTGAAACGTCCTCCACGTAGTTCATCTACAGTCAGATCTAGGCAGCAGATGTTTTAAGTCAGTCTCAGTGTCTTTTGGCATCTTATTTATTTATTTAAACAACTTATATGCTGCCCCATCACATGAGCCTTGGGGCGACTTACAATCATTAAAATCTCATATAAAATCCCATATAAAATACAAAAAAATCATCAAATAAATAAAATACATAAATTAAAATTAAAAATTTAAAATAAAATAAAATAGTGGATCCAGCCTGGTCAATTTAAACCAACAAATAAACCATTAACAGTTAGTATTTAAATAAAAAGGTCTTGGCCTGGCACCGAAAAACAAATCAGGACAGCGCCAGGTGGACCTTGCTATAACATTTCTTTTCTAGTGTGAAAGGATAATGTCAGCATCTCCCCCAACCCTACAACCTGATTTTGGGGACACAATTAGAACAAACAAGAAACACAATAACTATCAAGCATGTTCCTGATCCATGGACTCCCCTGTGGACTGCATGGCAGCTGGAGGGCATGGAAGAAAATGTGGAGCAGGGCCAGTGAAATGGAGTTTCTTGACATCTCGTGGATGTGCTAAACTGGGGCCTGGATGTGACAATGGACTGAATGAGGGCTAATGAACTGAAGCTCAATCCAGACAAGACTGAGAGGCTCTTAGTGACTGGTTCCTCTGACTGGGACCTGAGTGTTCAACCTGTTCTGCCTGGGCTTGCACTCCCCTTGAAGGTGAAAATTCACACCTTGGGGGGGTTTTCTTGATCACCTTTTCACTTGTGGCTCAGGTAGCCTCAGTGGCATGGAGTACATTCTACCAGCTTGAGCTGGTGGCCCAGAAATGACCGTACTTGGACAGGGATAGCTCAGATTCATAATTCCACTCTCTGGTAATCTCCAAATTAGATTATTACAATTAACTCTACATGAGGCTGCCCTTGAAGACTGTTCAGAAGTTGCATCTTTGCAAAATATGGTGGCTAGATTAATACATGGGACCCACAGCTCTGATGATATGAGGCCAGTCCTGGCCTGCTTGCATTGGAAACCCAGTTGAAGGTGCTGGTTTTAACCTATGAAGCCTTCTGGATCTTGGGAACGCATTACCTGATGGAGAACTTCTCTCAATCAGCCAGACACTAAGATCAACATCTAGGGCCTTCCTCCAAGTGCCAACTTTGAGGGGAGCTTGGAGAGAAGCAACAAGGAGAGAGATGTTCCCCATCTCTGGAATGACTATGGGCTGCCTGGTCAGTCATCTGAGTGGGAGGGTGTAAACTGGTGTCCGGCACCAGCAGGGCGTTGGATCTGAGGGCCTTCTTGGCCCCTTCCAATTCTACTATTCCATGATTCTATGAACTACACGGTCATCAGGTTAAGTTGACACCAGGTTAAAAGACTTTAAAAGGCGTACATGTATATCCAAGGGCTTGAGGGGGTTATCCATCCCAGGTGATTTACAGGGCTGCTCTTCATCATATATTGTTTTAGTTGTTTTAAATTTTGTAGTTTGGAAAGATTTATTTATTTATTTATTTTTGAATGTGTATGCTGCCCACTAATCCAGATGACGCCTGTCTAGGCATCTTACAGTAAAATACTAAAAAAATAAATAAATAAAAAATAAAGGCAATTAAAATCACAGTTAAAAGTTTGTTTGTTTTTTTAAAAAAATCACAGTTATACTAGTAAACAATTAAGACTGTCCTTGAAAATGTTCAGAGAAAAGAAATGTCTTCACCTGACACTGAAATGAAAACAAGTTTGGTGCCAGAGGAATTTCTTAGGGGAGCGTGTACCATAGTTGAAGGGCAACCACTGAGAAGGCCCTTCTTCTATTTACCATTCCCTTTATCTCCTTAAGGGATGGCTCTTTTAGATGGACCTCATGCCCAGATCTTAATGTGTGGGTAGGTCCTTGGGAGCAGATGGTCCTTAAGCTAACCACTCCCAAAGCTGTTTAGGGCTGTAGTGGATTGTTGTAAACCTCCCAAAGAGCTTCGGCTACTGAATAGCATAGAAATGATTATGATGATAATAATATGTGGCACTAAGCAAACAATACACGTTCATGTATAGTGCAGTTTACACAGAACCTCCAAGGATCTTACAATCTACAAACAAGACAAGGAAAGCGAGACATGCATGGGAATGAAATGGAAGCAGAGTGGCAATTACAAGGAATCAGCGATGGCTATGATCCGGCAAACCTAAGCCTGTTTTTTTCCATGGTATTTCCCAAAACTTACAATTTGTTCTCTGCAGAAAATCACCCACAGTTATTCAGATGAAAATAAAGGAACCACTTGTGGGGAAAGCCGAGCAGCTGCCTTACCTCTTGTCTGTTGCCCTTCCAGGTATGACGACCTTCAATATTACCTGAACCTTGCTATTTTATTAAGCACCACTCACATTGTCACTGGCTTTTGGCCAATCTGCCTGCCAGCCAATCAAAATCTGATGCTCACTTGCACTATGGGAAGATCCAAAGGCCATTTTTTGCTAATACAATTAGAAGGTGATTCAAAGTCCACCAGATCCCTTGACTCGGGTGTTTTACAGTTCAAGAATAGCAACACTCCACCAGCAACACAGAAGAAACCTGCAACTGTTCTTCAGCTCTGAAGTGGTGCATTTCTCTGGTAGGCGGAACCCTTTGGCTCTTGCCCTTTGGTCTGCCTGCAAGGATCTCATCTGGGGGAAGAGGTTTACATTGTATTTCCTGGTCACAGGGGCCAGGTCATGAGAGACCTTCCCCTTCCTCCTTTCTACCCTGAACATGTTCATGCTCTGTTCCACCTCCCCGCCTCCCATTTTCCCTTCCCATGGACACACTCACACACAAACTCCCTCAAGCTCTCGATGAGTGATGCTAGGCTGGTCCTCACAGGGTGGCCAGGTGCCTTATACAGAAGTCAGTTCTCCATTTTAGGGGCTACTCTGAAACAATCCTGTATTGGAAGGAATCCTCTCTTTGAAGGGCTGTGTAGACCAAGTTCTGTTTCAAGATAAAGAAGCTTAAGAAGTGAGAGAGGTAGTATATTAAAGGGGCCCATCAAGGATTAACAGCTGGACAGCCAACCGAAGAAGGCACACAGCTTATTCGGACAGTATGCCCCACTTCAGTTAGACACATTGCTATCAATTTTTGTTGCTATTTTTATAAATCTGTATGTGCAAATGTAATGCATATTGGTGTTGCTTTTTGGTGATGCATTTCCTCTTTTTGATACCACGTAAGTTGTTCACTAGTTACTCCTGAGGCACAGTTTGAGAAATACTTTTTAAATGATAGACCAGAAAGTAATTTTCCTGCCATTGGTAGATCCCAAAATGCTGCGCATCAACCTAAACACAGGAAGAAGTGTGACCTGTGCCACAAGGCAATAAAATGGTTATTCAGGCTGGAGAAGGTACATGAATAAGGACATTACCAAACACTCAATGGAAGCAGTTTGAATAGGAATCCTAAATCAGCGTAACTCCATCAATGTGCCCTCGAATGATTTGGTTTAGAGGAGAGGTGCAGAACTAAAATTGGGCAGAAGGAACTGATGACCCCACACCCAGCTCTCTCCCAGGTGTCATGGCCATGCTCCTGGCATCTGTGGGAGTAGCTGCAGCCCGGGCTGGGAGGGCACAGCAGGGGGAGCTTCCAGTCCTTTGGTTCTGCAGGCTTTCCTGGCTAGAGGAGCCCCCTGTACAGTGAAGCTGAGCTGTTAGGGCAACCCTCAGTCCTCCGAGAGAGAACAAGGGATATGGCTGACTTTGCAATGGCTTTGCCCAGCCCATCTCTTTCCCTCAATGGAGAAAAAAGGTGGGGTGGGCAACACTGAGCCAATAAAGTTCCCTGTCCTTTTCTTGATGGAGGCACAAAGAGGATTCAGCCAGCTTTCCATGGTGTGGAAGTAGTGGGGCAGATGAAGCTGGACAGAGCTTGCCACGAGTTCCCTTCGCTTAGCTGAAAGAGTAAAGGGCTTTGCCTGGCTTGGCTTCTCTGCAGAAGAGTTCCCTGACCAGGAAAGCCTGCATGCTTGGGAGTGGCACAGCGAACCCCTATGTGTTCCCTGATCTCTGGCTAGAGAGACACTGTCAATTCCTCTCTCCTGCTCCTCTGAAGGTCAGACTGCCAAGACGGTACAGCACAGAGTTGCTGCAAGGATCCACAGGCCAGAAGTAGGGCCTTCAAATATCAGATCAGGCCCACCGGCAGGAGTTTCTGCATCAGTATTTCAGATCATCACAGTAACAAGTTCTTTAGATCAGTTTAGAAATAGTGCCAATAGTCCCTCTTCCAAATGTGTGAAGGGTCAGTGTTATCCTTGTGTATCAACACAGTGTACAATGAATTATGTTCATGGTCTTTCAAGCAGAAACTCAATGCAATGAAAGCAAGAAAGCAAGCAAGCAAGCAAGCAAGCAAGCAAGCCAGCCCTGGGGCATGCCAGAGGGCTCCATTTCAACAACCTGTACATAAAATTGCTTCATTGCTTAAGTGAAGAAGATCTTGCCAATGTAACCAAGAATGACATGCAGTTACATTGTCTTTTGCTGGAGTAAGAGATTCCCAGGATTCTCATATCAGCTGGGGATGTAATGTTGTTGATGCAGTAATGTGTTGTTTGCAGGCATGTAGTTAATCTCTTAGACATGATTTGCTTGGTTTCATTTCATTAATTGCACTTCTGTACCATTCAATAGACTGAAGCTCTTTCTGGTTGGGGGAAGAATCATAATTTTTGATAGGCAAAGGAGATATTTGTAGTACAGTTAAGAAACAGTATACTGGGAATGGTAGTTAAATTCATGAAAAGAAACTGGGAGGAGGAAGTGATTGGTGGAGTCAGGTGCTTGCACTGTGACTATTGGTTTCTATTTAATGAGGAGCTGAAATAAGGACTCTTTAGGGCACAGTCCAATCATTCCCACCCTCAGAACTCTGGGTCCTACATGCATCCAATGGCTGGAGTGAGGGATGGTGGTAGCTGTACGGACTAGGCCCACTTCCTCCAAAATACAGCATACTGTGGTGAATGCCTCAGACTCTGAATCAGAAGTGAGAGAAGGTATAGGGTTGGATGCCAAGACCAGAGTGCTTTGAGATAAACTAAGTGGGTGGTGAGAACCAAATCACCTCTGGCTTGTGGAGAGAAACTGTGGAACAGAGGGGGAGGCATGCAATGTAAGTCCATTGTTCAGTATCTGGTCAAGAGAGCTAGCCAACTGGGTTATATTCAGCATTCCTACCATCCAGCCTACAAGCAGCTGGACCTCCCTGAGGGTGGTGCTAACTCTGTTTGGTGGGGAAGGGAGGATTGGGACTCAGTTTGGAATCAACTCAGACTAAACAGTTCTCTCCCCCCCCTCCCCCTGCTCCTTTCTCTTGGTGACTCTTTAACTAGATAGATATCTTTAGTGAATGACCTCTACATTAGCAGCTGTCACTGCTGTTACTTTATTGTAAGCCACAGAGAGAACCTTGTTGGCTATGAGGCAGCATATAAATGCAACAAACAAAAAAAACCAACCATCTTTGTAACACAAAAGCCAGTCCTGGCCGACCTGCTTAACATGATAAAGCACTATAGTTAGAAGCCTCTCATCTTAATCACTGGGAAGGGAAAGGGAGAGAGGTTGGAGGGGAGAGGCCACTTCATGCCAGCAGTGATCTCCACTGCCACTGTGCTACTCCCAATGCATTTTATTTCGGCAGCTGCTTGGGGCCATCTAAAGTACAAGGGATGGGGAAGGAAGGGAAATGAGCACTGATAGGAACTGGCATATGGGGACAGTCCCTGCCTCCTCTCCTTCCCACTGCCTGGCATGCTGCTTTTCCAACCCTCCCAGGCATCTGGTTCTTTTTGTGCTGGCTGTAAGGGGGCAGGAAAGAGGCTTGGCTTTTGGAGTTGCAACACTGAGGTTGCAGGAGCTCGGCGCTGGGGCTCAGAAGAATCCTATGGCCCCCTAGATGACACTGAGAGGCCATAAGATTGCATCCTCTGTTTTGTGTTTGGGAGATTTTACAACAGGAGGAGAAAGGGAAAATAAACAACAACAAGGGAAATAAAAAGAAATCGAAAAGAGTGGAGTATGATGCTTTTTAAGATTCAGGAAGGGGAGAGCATTCCATTTCAGTATTTGCATATTTTTCAAGTCATCATCATTGTTTTTGACAGTGTAGAATCACATAAGCACTAAAATTCTTTCTAAGGGAAATTTTACAGGTATTTCTTCAAGTGTGTTTTCCTGGCGTTGTAAGCAGATTCAGTCTTCAATGCTATTATGATTTTGTCATCAGCTGTTCCAGTTTCTTATCATAATATCCTTGCTATAAGAAATACAAGCATTGCACTCTTGCAGTCCATGGGCCACTTCCCCTTTCCAAGGAGCATTCCTCAAGAGAGATGCAACCACCAAAAAGACCACTGATTTAGTAGTCACTCATGTGTACCTCATGTGGCAAAGGCTTTGAGAGAAGGCCCAGAAGATGGTCTTGAGGCCAGGTAGGTATGCGCAGGACTGGCGTTCCCACTGGGCATGTGATTGCTTCCATGGGCAGGCCAGCAAAATTCAAGGCCCACTCTTAGACAGTTCAGCCACTGGCACCGTGGCACCGGCAAAGCCAAACACCTGGCTGCCATAGTTAGACGATGGCCATGGACAAAAGGGGCAGGAAGACTGCAGCTGCTTTTCTTTATGCTTCATGGAGGCGTTTCTAGAACACAGCTCTGAATGTGGACTAAAATGTATAAAACCTCCCGAAGCAGCTCATGCGAAGGTCATAAAAACAACATCAACGAAAAGGGAACAGGTCCAACCTTTAGGTTAGGTCAGCCTTTAGTAATTCTGGATATTCAGTTTTTCAAATATATAATAAAGTGGTAATAAAAGAGAAAAAGAAGAAAATATACAAATCATAAAAAATCATACCATAGATATAAATATTATAGAGCGATTATACAGATAATAACTTGTATAAAGCACAAAGCTATTTCTTTGTACTGGAAGCATAATAAATAACCGGACAGACAGAGCTCTCTGAGATTGTGCCAAGAGGACTGGTGAGGTTGAGCAGGATGGAAGGTGCATGAGGAGCGTTCCCTCTTCCTTCAGTAGAGTAGGATGCTTATTGATCACTTATTTTAAATTACCATTGCTGTAAAGTTTATTTGCTGAAAAGCCATTTTTTTTCCTGTTGGCTACAATGGGAGGGACCTTTCCTTCAGCAGCTCCAAGCTGATGCAGGAGAGGGACCCAATCAGGTATTTTTTTGGGGGGAAAGCAGCTTTGGATGCAATTCGCAGCCTGCTGCTGCAGGTGGGAGTGTGGCCAGTGGCAGGTGGCCCCCTAGGCTGTAGGGGTACTGGCTTGGAGGCATGGCTTTCTGGGTATCTCTGAAGGGCTGGCTTGGAAACCCAGGAGGTTCCTCGGACTGAGCATTTTCAAAGCCCTGACCAGCATTCTGTGGTGATTTGGAACATATTTAAGCTGAGCTGTATGAATGCCCTGCCAGATCATCTTCCATGCAGTTAGCTGGAAGACTGAAGGCGAGTGATGGCTCTTTCACAGGAGGGTCAGTGCAAGAGGCAGCAAGAGGAGTGTCACAAGAGGGGCATTTTGCAATCCACTGTTCATCGTCTTTTGGATCCAGTCAGCATAGAAAGGCACGTAAGTGTAGACACCAGGGTGGCTGGCCTGGGCGCACCCTATGCCCCAGCTGACAATGCCAGCCTGGGTCCAACCCCCTGGGAGACTGCAAACCAGGGGTCCCCCGGAGTCACCCTGTGGAGAGAAATTAGAGAAACAGCACATGAGCAAAACTTGGACATTCTGTTTGAAATGATGAGCAGGTATGGAAGGTAGAACATGGCTTAAACCAGGTATGTTGAACATCTTGCAGCCAGGGGATCAAATTCAATTCTGCAGACATTCCTACAGGTTACTTCCTATCCCATCCTGCAAATCAGCTTGAAGGCTGATTTTGGCTATCTCATTGAGGCACTAGGCGGAGGTTCCTCCAGGCTACATCCTACTTTGGCGCCTCTCCTCTCTTCCCCTCCCTTCCCTCCGAGCCCTGAGCACACCCTTTACCCTTTCTCAAGGTCACTTTTACAACCTTAGAGACCCTGCCAACGAGGTTCTTTTCATGCTGGTTGTGACTTGGGGATGTCCAAACAGTCTTATGAGCCCCACCCCCCGAGGTGATCTGAAGGTGACAACATTCCTCTGCCTGCCAATTAACAGAACCACAAGATGTATGACTTAAATGAAGCCTATTATGTATTATAATTCTCATTTCCATTTTAAAGCATGGGACAGCCTGAGAAATGAAATACCATCTCCCAACTAGCCCAGAGATCCACCCTCCAATTACCCCAAATTGCCTATGAACAGAATGTTCTATTTTCCTTCCTGAATGTCTGAGTGCTTCAGAATTCCCCCTGCATTATTTTTTCTGGTGTCAGCGAGCAGACCTCCTTGGTATGCTCTGATCTGCTTGCTTTCTGTTCCTTTCCATCCCCCTGCAGCCTTTCTGGCGGCCCACACTTCATGATCTGAACAAGCCCTGTGGGAGGATTTGCCACATGACCTCCCTTTGTGAGCTCTAAGTGAAGCATGGGAAGCTGGGGAGGCTGCAGATCACCCACGAAATCATTGTCCAGGGAGTGACAGGACATTGACACTCATCTCTCAACCTTGTAATTAAAGTAAGTGCAATCCCCCACTACACCCCTAAGAATTGCACCAATTTCCTTTCCTTGAACGTATTTTCAAAAATAATGTCTTTTCCATCAACTTATTGAGAATGGTTGAAAAAATGTAAAATAAATTCTTGTGCACCACTGATTTTAATGCCCATTCTCTTCTCAGGAATGGGAGGTGGCTTGCAGGCTGAGAATGACTTTACTTGTGAGATTTCATTTCTGAATCTTTGGTAAGGTAAAGGTAAAGGTTCCCCTGCTCGTCATGCCCGACTCTGGGGCCGTGCTCATCTCTGTTTGTAAGCTGAAGAGCCAGTGTTCAAAGAAGCTTCCATGGTCATGTGGCCGGCATGGCTAAACGCTAAGATACGAGGGACACTGTTACCTTTCCTACTGAAGTGGTACCTATTTATCTACTTGCATTTGCATGCTTTCAAATTGCTAGGTAAGTGGAAGTTGGGACGAAGCAGTGGGTGCTCACCCCATTGAGTGGATTTGAACTGCCCACCTTCTGATCAGCAGCCCAGCGGCTCAACAGTTTAACCCGTTGTGCCACCTGCATCCCTTGAACCTTTGCTAGTCATGAATAAAATAGAGTTACCAGTTACCAGGACTCTTGTACCTTTAACAGTTTCACAAGTCACACCTGCTAACATTCCCACTTCTGTACTGCTTTTGACAGTGTGGGACCCTGTCTTCTCCTGCTTCAGGTCATTCTGGAATAAGACCAGGTGAGGGCAGTTCCACAGGTTCTGTGGCACACCTCTCTGCCCCAAGCAATGGCTGTATGATAACATGCTATTGAAGAGCCTACCTGGCAGGAATCCTTCCCACCTTCCACTCTTCCGGCACAGATCATGTCAAGCTTGATAGGGTTTCTGGGCAGGTCTGTAACTGGGAATTGGTTATAGAGATAGTTGCATGTAGTTTGATTGATCAGTGGCACCTTCAGTTCCTGGAGGGTTAGTGGTGGTGGCAGGTTCACTGTAGGAGAAAGAGGTGGCATGCAGTCACAGAGCGCAGAGGAGGGAGGCTCCGGGTGCAGGCACCATTTGGGCATGAGAACTTCTTGGAATGGCACCCGCTGTTCTTGGGCTGCTCCCAGTCTTCTCATATCCCTAAGCTATGTTATTACATGGAGACTGGATTTGTATGGAGCACTATTGGATTTGCATGAAGTGCCAAGGCAGGGCTTGCTAGGAGTGGCTGGCAAAGTCTTCCTCCTCCTCCACTGCAGTTGTCAGACTTAGCATGTCTTGATTTTTTAAAACAAGGGTTTGTTTGTTTGGTGATTGTGAAAGCAGGCTGTCAACCCTCCTTTGCAATCCCAACGTGGACATCCAACACATGCACCTACACAGACTCCCAGCAGGAGCTTGGAAGGGCTAACCATGCTCCCCTCTCTTCATTTTTGTAAACTGGGATGGTCTGCAAAAATAAACACAGGACTTAGATTTTCTTTGCCCGAACTGCTGTGTTTGCACAAATGAGAAAGGGCTCTTTCCACCCTCTCTGCAGTGTGAGCCTTTGGTGTTTCGGGGAGCTCTGGTGACCCTCATTGCCCTCAGTTTTGCAAGCCCCCCTCCCAGCCGCTAGCTGCGAACCTGGCTGGGAATCCCAGGGAAAGGAGGCAGGGCCTCAGTGTTGCATTTTGGACTGCGCACTTTTGGGAGTTACAAAACCTACATCCCCAAAAAGAACATTGTAGCACCTTGCAGACTTCAGTTCAAGGCACTTGAAAAAAACCATGTGGGATACACCTTTAGCAGTGAAAACATCACCATTTAGATGAGGAGATCATGAGGGGCTGAGCTCCCCTCACTTTTCCAAGTGTGCAAAGGGGCTTTTCCCCTAAAGAAAACCAAGGATCAATCCAAAAATAGTGCTGGGGAGAATTTTTGTCTCCTGCTTAGGAGCATCCCTGGAGATTTCTGTGGGGCCTTACAAGTCCCAAGTGCCTTGTCCATTTTGTCATCGAACTCCTAGCCTGGGGAATGGCAAAACTTTGGGGGCACCCAAGCATAGGGACTAGGCACATCTGACACATGCCAAATGAAGCCCTTCCTCTTGTTGCTGCAATTCCTGCCCACTTTCCACAAAGCACATTCTTACATGGCGTGATAGCATCCTCCCAGTGCTTGAAGGCTTGTCACACAGGAGAAGGCCAGGATCTCCTCTCCATCATCTCAAAGTGCAGGACCGGGAATAACAGGCTCAAGTTACAGGAAGCCAGACTCTGGCTGCTCATCAGGAAGAACTGCCTGCTCTTAAGAGCATTTGACAATGGAGCCAATTCCCTGGGGGTGTTGTGGGCTCTCCCACACTGGAGGCATTCAGGGTTGCCCTAACCTGCACTGAGCAGGAGTTAGACACCATGGCCTTCTTGGCCCCTTCCAGTTCTACTATTCTGTGATTTGACAGGTCTATGCAAAGCAGGTGGAGACAGCTGGAAACTACTCACCTGAAACCTGAGGGAGGCATTGCAGATGGTGGGGGACCCTTGGTTTTGCCCCCCCCCCCCAAGCTGGTGCCTAGCCTGGGACCTCCTGTTTTTCACTCCTATTTGTGCAAACAGAGCAGTTTCAGGCAGGGAATATAAAGTGTGCACTTGCCCGAGGCTTCCACAGCCTGCTTTCATGATCTTATCTTCAGAGGGCTCACAAACATAACAGGGAGGAGGAAAGCCTTTGGCAGACACCCCCAAGATCAGTTACAGCATTTCTGTGGGCTAGCAATGGTGGTTGCCCACTAGCCACCTATTATTCAATTAAAGCTGAATAGCCCCCATGATTTACACTATCATGGTTAATTCTTATGCCTCTCCCTGGCCCAAGCAGCCACTGAGCATGCGGAGCTGAGGGTGTGGACACCACAGATGGGTGAATCCTCTGTATTTTCCCCCCGATTCAGAACTTGGGACTCAGAAAGATGTCGCTCACCCACAGATTGTCTTTGCTAATCCATAACAGCCTCCCAAACTTTGAGCAAGCACTGCTACTTCTGTTTTGAGGTTTTTTTGTAGGAAGCCCCTTTAGTTTCCAAGTCTGGTCTGAGAGAACATCAGCAGCATCTCTTGTGGAGATTCACAGGACTCATTCAGAATGGCGATGTCTTCAAACATCATGACCAGCCTGGAGACCTATCATCACAGGGGGACCATTTCATGCGGCATCCCTATGGTGGATCTGACCCCTGCTGCAGCCCTGATTTAATGAGTACGGCTGGGTGTAACTGGATTTGCTCAGACCCATCACAGGTGTTATCTTGGTCACCCCCGTGATTCTCTTGGCTCCATGTGACAAGCTTGACCATGTAAGATCTTCGGGAAAGGGCTTGCTTCTGTTTGCGCCCCATGGCATGGATGGTGTGAGCTGGAATGAGCACTCAAAAAGCATTCCTCACCTTTTGTTTGAATATCTCCCCATCCTGTGACCCAGCAGTCTGCATATGGAGGAAAATGCACAGAAGGGTTTGGTAGGCAGATGGGCAGGATAAAGTTCGTGAACTGCACAGGAGTGTTCAGTTTCAGCAAAGCTATATCCCCACTGGAGCTGATCCTGCCCGTGTAGTCAGGATGGAGGATTATCTGTCTCACGCCAGAGACGACCACTGTATTTATGAGGTTCAAGAGCTGGTAGGCCCCCAGCAGGACCTTGTATTGGTTGATGGCTGTACGTCTGCAAAAACAAGGACAAACTGCAACAGGAATGAGCAAAGATGAGTGCTGCTTTTCAGCAAGATGTTAAGACTTTGGGCCCTGTTCCACTGATGGTTTGGATACCTTGAGGATCCATGAAGCTTTGTCTGCCAGTTACACAGTGGCCCAGTTACACTGGAGTGATAGTGAGGGGGATGCAGCCCTGATCTGCTGGTAGACATGGCACCAGAGCACATATTTGCTCTAGCAGGGCAGAAAGGGACGAATGGCAGACAGCAAGCCAAATCAAACACCATTGCTGTTGTACTGAGGGAGTTCTGATCTGGTGGAACAATTGTGTTGCTGTAACAGTGGCTTCACTGAATCATGTAATGCAGACAGTGTGTAACTGGAGTAGAGAGCAGCACAACCCTGTGCAAGTTTGGACAGAAAAAAGGCTTACCACCTTCAGCATGTCCTAGCCAGCTGTGCCCGGAATGTATTTTAAAAGTTCTTGCAACAAGAGGTGGGGTTGTAGCCCCTTTTTTGGTCTAAACTTGCATAGATGTCTTTCAAAAGCTAGTGCATCTCAAGGGAGGATCCTTGGGAGAAAAAGGTGGGATGTAAATATAATATACAAATAAAGTGGTAGATAAGGTGGCTGGAGAGGAGAAGGTACCATTATGTTGTTGTTGTTACATTTATTGTTATTAGTTGTTACAGCTTCCCTTGGGACTCAACAGAACCTGAAAGCAACAGACCTGCCTGAGATATTCCGTTTTGGCCAAGGTGATCAAGAAGGTGATGACCTTGCAACTCCGAACTCAAAGAGATGATAGAGAATATTTTGACCCATTTCATTCAGAATTTCAGCCAGGATGTAGGACTGAGAGTGCTTTGGCTGCCTGGGTGGGTAACCTATGCTAAGAACTGGATGGGTGGGGTCTATGGCCTTACTAGTTCTCCTAGACCTCCTGATGGCTTTCAAGACCATCAGTCATGGCGTTCCTTTTTTGCCACCAGAATATGGAGCTGCTGGATTTCTTGCCTCCCCTCTCTCCCCCATCCTTGCCATTTGGTTACACCAGCTCAGATATGGTGTGACCAACCCAGAAGATATCATGTGACTCATGAGACCAAGAACGTTCTTATAAAGCTGATAACTTTGGCTTTTCAATTTGAGATATTTCTTGCACTGTCCATCGCTATTGACTGACCAGTCAACCAACTAACTGCTTGTTTTTGCAGTCCTGCCTCTTCCTAGCTTTGGCAGACTGCAGACTCCCTTCTCCCCTCTGCAAGCCACCTGCTTCTCCCCTTCTGAAGACCCTTCCTTGTCCTCTCTGATCCTGGTTCCCAAGACTAAGAAACCAAGTGGCTGGTCGTTAGGCCTAGAATATTAGCCTGGTCTTGCAGCTGCCTTTGTGGTGAATTCTTTTTCTGGCTTCACAGCAACAGATGTGCAATGCTTACCCAAAGAAGCAGTGAGCTGCTGAAAGTACCCACTGGTCAGCAACGAGGGAGCCTCCGCAGATATGCCTATTGTCATGAAGAATGCTGACTTGCCAGGGCCATGACCCATTGGAGGCTGACTGACCCCCAACAATTCGTGGAGATTGTATCACTGGCTTTCCACACTCTGTGGGGGAAGGAGAAGAAATAAGAGGGTTGATTCTTGATTTCCAAGGCTCCCAAAACTGAACTCTTCCAACACTAAGTTTCAAACTCTCTTAGTTTGAATTTGCTTGAAACTGTGTGTGCACTTAGGTAAATTCATACATTCCGTGGGCAGAAATGGGCAGCCTCTCCTGGATAACATCCTTGCTGGTACCTGCTGCCAATGTGGAGCAGGCATCCAGCAAGGGCCTTGACCCTAACCCAGAAAGTCTGTACAGAATTTTGTTTTTTCTTTTGTTTTCCTGCCAAAAGTTGAGCTGTCAAATAAAAGCAATGGTACAAGTGATCTTTGCTCATGAAATGGAATGGCCAATAGGTCATATCCCTCATGGGGAGATCCTCTGCTATTTTTGGCTGAACGTTACGCTTTTCATCATCTTCCAATTTTTTCATGTATCTCAGATTCTAGGTGCTCGGGTAGGTGGAAGTGTGAGAACCACCCCATTTATGGGGGCAAAAAGCTTTGACAGCTTTCAAAATTCAGACTTCTTTTTAAATTGGGATTTTTGACAGGCCTAATCAGGATATTTTCCCCCAGAGGGACATGCACATATGCCCTCATCTAAAACAAAAACATTCCCCACCAGCCAAATAAAGAATCCAACAGATCTTGATTAGCTCTGTCAAAAACTGTGATTTAGCTAGCTCGGACATACACAGCCCAGGTGTCCTGTTTCACAGGTGCAAAAATGGGAACCTTTGCTGTCAAAATACAGCAGTACCAATGATGGGCTGTGACCAAACGAGGCTCCAAGTATAATTTTTCTTTACTCTATTTTCTCTTAACAGCTTTCAAAAGGAAAGCAAAGTCATGAGAGCTTTGTTTATGAAAAGCAGGTGGTACAATTTACATCTATCTTCATGGAAATCGGCAGCAGAAGCTCTCCTCTGGGAACCCTCTGTGAAAGATATTAGGAGACAGAGTACCCGGAGTAGGGCCTTCTCTGTGGTGGCACCCCTTCTATGGAATGTGCTCCCCAGAGAGGTCTGCCTGGCACCATCATTATATGTTTTTTGGTGCCAGGTTAAGACCTTTTTATTTAATCAATATTTTAACAAGTTTTAATATTGAATTTTATCACCATATTTTAATTGCAGCTAGAGTGGGTTGTTAATTTATTTATGTTATACTTTTTTGTATAGGTATTTTATTTGTATATGCCATCCTGAGGATCTTGCAAAGGATGGCATAAAAATATATTAAATAATAAATAAATAAATATCCCCATCTTCCCCCATTTTTTTCCTTAGGGTTGTGTATGTTTTTCACCTCTACCTGAAATTTTGGCTGCTTTGAAAGTGCAAATGTTCATCCTATCCCCTTTTTGGGGAAATAACTTTTGACAGCTACTTAGTAATGATAAGGCAAACCATATAGAAAGATAATGAGTCAAAGAAATTCATAAGTGGACATTATATTACATGCAACTTCTTTTTAATGAGAATAATAACCAAGGAAAAATATAGGCATAAAGGGGATAGGATTTTTTGAGAAAATTGTTAGGGATTAGAAGAATCTGTAATGAATTTCAACTGTTCAAAAATGTGACTGAATAGAAGCATCATAATTGTTGACTTACAGAGATTATTTTTAAATGCTTAAATGCTTGATATTCTGTATAACATTTGTTTAAGAACCGTTGGTGTTTCTTTTTACTTGGATTCTAATTTCTTCTTTTTTTCTTTTAGGACTTTGCTGTTATTAAAATAAACAAGTATTTAAAAAAACCTCAGGCTCCCTTTTAAATGGGGTAATTTAAAAATGGCAGAGACAAATACAGTGTGGTCATGGTGCTGGTGGAGAACAGCTAAGCCTGCTGTAAAATACGCTGGGATAACTGCAGAAGGAAGGAATACGAGGGTGAAAAATCCATGGTAAGTAAGCATGAGTCACCATGACAGGTGAATCCACCTTCCATCTTATGCAAGGGTGTACCACAGTTTCATCTCTGAATTTTCTGGTTCTTTTTGTCTCCCACAGTTCTGAAATGATTCTGATATACTGAAGATCTCTTACCTGTTTCTAAGCTAGCAGTGCCTAAGGAAATAATGAAAAACATATTTAGCTACTTCTGCTAAGAAACACCAAAGTTATGCAAAATAGGATCTCATGAAGGAGCAAGGGGAAAGGTCCTGATGACTTTGATGTGGTAAATGATACATATTTGTGAATTAAGGTGGGATTTGCACAAGCCTTTTGCTCACCCAAAGATTCCCTTGGGATACGTTGCAATAAATCCAGGATGCCTAAGAGGACATAGGGCTCTGCTAGATGGAGGTCTCATAGCAATCCCAATCATTGATCTGTTGTCAAGGGCAAGCAGAATTGTTCTGGGTTCTCCCTACTGCCAGGGCAAAACTGCTGCTACCTTCTCTCCACACCAGCTGTGACTAAAGTGACCAAAGCCCTCCCATCCCTTCACTGCTTCCTCCTGCTATGTTCTGTCTGCTTTTTCTTTCTTCCCTGGACATGTGCAAGACAAGTCTCAGCTGCATGATTTCTAAGCATTAACATAGGAAGTATGATGGAAGCCACAGCTGTAAACCTTGGGCTTCTGGAATTACACACCTTCGGGGCAAAAAACAAACCGAAAACTCCACACTGCTGTTACTTCCCAGCCTCTCACAGTTGCCTCACCCCCTTTTATTTTCTGTTTTGCTATTCCTGACAGATGGGCTCTGAGTGTGTGTGTGCCATGGTATGGGAAGCAAGCAATATTTACTCCAGCCACAGCAACACTGAGAGAGAAGATCAAACTAGCTTCCTGGAAGAAACCAGTGGAAGCTTCCTGGGAGACGGGCAAATGAGGCTGCCGGAGCCAGAAGAACATGTCCACAGCAACATCACTCTACTCCCCACAGCTACATCTCCATGAAAGATCTCACCCTCCCCAGACCAGGCAGTTTTGTGTGGATAATGGCATGCCAGAAAAAATGATGCATTTCTCTGCTGTAAGAAAACATGGGAGAAGTTGTGGTAGGGAGTGACATGGGAAAACCCCAGGAGGCAGAAATTGTCGCAGGGGCAGTCCATATGGTCCTACAAATGAGGCAAGCAGAGAGCACACGAGAAGCCCCATCTGGAAGAGCATGTAGTTTCTTCTTGTGCTTCAACCAGGAAATCCTGGTTGTTCACTTCAGAACAAGCCAGTGCATTTAATCACACTTTGGAGTTCATTTAATATCCTGGCTTGTTGTAGAGCTTGTAACTGTGGTTTCCTGGTCAGGATGGAATGGCAAACTATGGGTCATTAGAGACTTCCCGGTTCAATTTTGGCTCATGGTGAATGGAGAAGTGAAGAGTCTGTATTCCCGGGCCATAGATTTGTGCATATCAGGGCTTAATAAGTAAAGATGTGACCATCCAAGTGTGGCAAACCCATTCCCAGTTTGTTGAAAAATTATCAGCTCTGACTAACACGCAAAGAATGTCTTTATAGCCAAATATCCAAGATGTAAACAGGTCTTAAACTGAACCTGATCTCACTGGGGAATAATCAATGCTGAGGTTATACTGTGGAATATACAAAGCAAGGAAAAGATAAGCGGGCAGCAGCCAGGGAGGGCTCACACTGGCTGACCGATCTCAACAGACCCCTGTCCTTTTTAAAGGCTTTGCTGCTAGCCCACTTATTACAAAGAAGCAAAATTTCCCCAAGCCTTTGTATGGCATTCTTAGAAAAAACGCTTCAGTAGAAACAGCCTGTCCCATCGCCTCATAACTTGGCACGAGGTGGGTCAATCAGCTGAGCTGATGGCCAGAGAAGTAAAGACTGCATCTGAGTTCATGCGGGATTTCTACCTCTCCCCCTCAGATGCAACTTAAACATGGTTAAGTTCCCTGTGACAGGATCATCTGTGCTAAAGGAAAGGGTGTGACCTGTTTGCAATTATAGGTCTAAAGTCTAAAATATGAATGCACTGTTAGTTGACTTCCTTTTGCTGTGTGTATGAAATTAACCTTTGTGTAGCAAGTGAGCTCACCACACACAGCAAGCGGTTTGAAGTTAAAATAAGGAGAGTCTTAATGCTTTGTCTGAATTTCTGTGCCATTCAGATAGATTTCATGGGCAGGGAGTTACTGACTGCTACTTTTAGGAGAGTTGAGCAGAGGACTGGAAGAGATTATATGGCTTTCCAAGAGCTGCCCCTCCATTCCTCAGTCACCTTGTGCCGTGGTCATCTGCAAAAGCCATGCTGCCATCAAGTAGGATGAAATTGGCATAATTGGTGTCTCAGGATCTTGTTCCAAAATGTCCTCCAAGATGCTTGGCAGCACTCAGTTCTAGACAAGAGATGCTTTGCTTCAGTTTCAATGTACTTCACTTGTATCAAGGGTGAAAGGATGACGGTCCTCCTGAAGTGCCTTCAGCTTATGGCACTTGCTCTCTTGGCTTTGGTGTCTGTCTCGAAACAGATGGGTTGCTTTGTTCAGGCCCTTGCTTATCTACCCTCCTTTGAGATGGGAGGTGGTGGTGGTGGTGGTGGTGGTAGTGGAGGAGGAGGAGGAGGAGGAGGAGGAGGAGGATGTGCTACTTTTCCCAAACCCTGAGGCCTTTCCCGTGCTAGGTATTCCAAAGGAAACTCCATATCTTCTAAAAATTGGCTCCCACAAAGGGATAGTGGCAGGACAAAATGAACAAAGGGTCTGCCATAATAGGGCTACTAAAAGCCTGACACTGTAAGAACAACTTTAGACTTAAGGTGGGATTCCTAAATTGATCAGGAATCTGTTGCACGTCCTGCTTCCCACATACACCTTAGAGATGGGAATGGGCCTGTGCTTCAGAGGTATAATCTTAGATATGCTAATTGTTTACCTGTCCTGAGATTTTTTCTCCTTGTGTTGTCCTAATCCCTATTGTTTTACTGTAATGTACCTAACTCTCTCCTCTTCCCAAACTGTGTATGTGACTGATATGCTAGAAAAGCATCTTGTACAGATGCCATCTTGGTAGTCCCTTTGAGGACTGCCTACCAGTTGCATGTATTTCCTGTATGTCCAAATAAACTGTAAATATTGTTTTGATTGTACACCCTCAGTGAACTCTCAAAGGGTTTTTTCCACACACTTGTCAATAGTTTCATTGTTTGAGTTTCTGTTTGCTATATGGCAATGAAAAGCACAGGAGAACCATTGCTCTCACTTATTAAATAACTTTTGCCGAGATTTCAGTCCGTGAATCAATCTCTTCAAACATCATATTTGCATATCAATACAACGGAAGTTCTGAATTAAATACCTTTTACAAATGTACAGTCATATTTTCCAGGAATGAAAAATACATTCCCTTCAATCCTCTTCCTGGGGAGACTTTGGACCCTTCTGTTCTGTAATTTACACATGAGTAGTCCTACTGACATGTTCTTTTAACACATTGTCACAAGGTGTGTACGCTAAAACATCCCCAAATTTCAACTTCCTACATTTAATTTATTTTATTTTTTAATGAAGGAAAAATGCTTGGGGTAAAAAGTACCTCAGAAGCTTCATAGGAATAGCTTAGTGGGGTTCATTTATACCCCCAAAATACATTTTCTAAAATGGCACAGAGCAAACTTCAGTTCAGGTATTCTTGTCTTGTTTGAAGCTAAGTTCTTTGCTAAAACCTCCAGCAAACAGGATAAAAAGTCATTGAGTGAAGGCTGTGCTATGATTTTTTAAAGTCAGAAGGTCAAATCTCTGTTATACAGAGAAAAATTCAATGGCCCTGCAATCGTTTCGCAGATTTTCTCATTTTGCACATCCTCAGGAAGAATTACAACTTAAATTACTTAGAATTGCTGGTAACTGAAAGCCATACTTATGTTGATTGCAGCTCTTTGAGGAAGAATTGCAGCCAGAACAAAGGGTTTTTTTGCTATATCACAGAGTGGTGTATTCTGCAACAACTGAATTTCAGGATATAATTCAAGAATAGCCCTAATTACATTACATTTCAATTCATAATGTAACCAATGCAGGGATAAGTTTGACAAATCAAATCAACTCAGGAAAGCTCATAATTTTCAAAGATTGAGAAGTCAGAACTCTACATTTTTAAAAAAGCAGACAGAAGGAAAACAGAAATATGGAAAGGAAATAGATACAGAAAATGAACAGTGAGAGAATATATAATTATTACCCTGGTGCATTTAATTATTAACTATAATGAGTGATTAAAATAGGGCAGTGGGGCATTTGAAAGGCTTCACAGAAAAGTTAAGTATTGATGCAGGCTTTGTATGGATTGAAATAAGTCCTCTCTCAGTGGCATTTGGAAATCACATGGTAGTGGTGGAAAAAAGGTGGAATCATTTGAGGGAAGAGAGCTTTTTGGTTGACTGAGTTTTGGCACTCTGGGTTGAAATTTGGAAATAACTCAACCAGTGCTTTGAACAACCACCCTGGAAATGAACTGGAAGCCTGAACAAATATCAAGGAATTGGTGTCACTGTTTTACCTCTGGCACAACAAATTCAATATTTAGAAATATATTTTCTGTCTCTGACTTCATTATTCTTGAATGCCTCCCAAACAGATGGGAACCACTCGTATTATTCTCATATTTCTTGGGATAATGCATGTTTCTATTTTTATTTATTTATTTATTTTACAAATTTATATGCTGCCCCCTTGCAAACAAGCCTCTTTTCTACTACATGATCCCAACATTCCTTCTGCATCCTTTTCCTGAGCATATAAAGAGTTATTCACAAAAACAACTACAATAACTGAGATTTAAAAAATATACAAAACTAGTCCTGTGAAAGTCAAGGAGGCATCCTACCTCTTGTCTGTATCTCTTCCAAGTATGTCCAGTTTTGATGCTAGTAGTTGTTGATGCTAGTAATTGTTTGATGTTTTGTAAACTTTGGGTTACTGGGAGATATATCACACAAATTGTGAGTAATCCAGGCAGTGCCAATGTCCTATGGAACCTAGTCTATGGAAGCTAGTCTTGCCACACCTAAATTCTAAGCCTCTGTCCCTCAGCACACAGGTGTGAAGGCTCCATTTTCCAATAACTTTTAGAAGGAAGTCCAAAGTCCATCTGATTTCTCTGCCCAGATGTCATAGAATTCAAGAGTGGGAGCACCTGCCCTTCAAAGGAGGAGAAGCTGACCGTGCTTCTGTGGGTCTCAAACAGTCCTTTGGGTTGAATCCTTTGGCCTGGACCAGATCTCTCATTCTGGCAAGGTGCCTGTGTTATATTCTCTGGGAGACAGGAAAACAAAGCAAGTCCAAGCTGGGGCTCGGGGGGCAAAAATTTCTCCTCTACTCTGTGAACAGCCTTTCCCCTATTCAACTCAGTATCATAGATGGCTTTTTAATGCCACCACCATCATGATTTGAATGAAGTTTTACTTTAGATCAGGGCTTTGAAAGCTTTTAACCCCAAGGTCCTGTTTGCAGGCTTAAATGGAAGAGGAGTTTGTCACAATCTCTGGCAATAACAGTCAATTTCTTATTGGGAACTGCCATGTGTTTTTCTACAGTGATTTCTCTGTGGCAGGGAGTTCCACAGTTCAGCTGCAGTTGAGAATTATACACTGAGTTTGCAGGAATATCAAGGACTGACCTGCATGCTTAACTGGCTACACCAACTTCCTACCACATCTGGTGAATCTTATCTTGGAGGTAAGATCTCCATATTCCCTGACCCTCCTGGAAGAAAGGCATGTATAGTAGGCTCTTTTCATTTTTAGACAACTCCTATCAGCCCCAGCCAGCATGGCTAATTGTCAGGGATGTTGGGAACTATAACCTAAAATATCTGGAGGGTACAAAGCTGGGAAAGGCTGCCTTAGAGAAAGTAATATTTATTGCCAGCTGAATGGAAATCAGTGGAAGAACTACAGCTCAAGGCAAGCTGGAACTAAAGTAGGCGGTCTAGGCTTTGCACCTTCAACAACAGTGAGGTCTTTGCATAAGAGGAGCTCTGCCAAAACTGTGGTGAGACCATGTTACTGGTGTGCATCAACACAATTTCCAGCAAATTAGGCTAACTGCCTTGCAAAAGGAGATCAGTGCAGCCCCTGAAAAAGGAAAACCATTTTGCTAGAGTATGTTGGAATACTCTGTTGGAGGCTCTGTTAGAAGCTTCTGCAGTAGACAGAATGAGACACCTTGTTCCCCCATTTGAGCCTGCTGAAAGACATTTCAGAACACTGAGCTGATGTTCGATACTGTATTTCTTTCTGTATTTCTTGTACAAAGTGGCCAGCCAGGATCCCTTGTCCAGGTGCTGTTCTCAGGGAAGCATGCAACAAATTACATGGGCTAAGGAGTTATTTAATGTTTTCATGTCTGCTGTGGTTTACCACTGTGTGGATTCTAGAATGACTAGTAGTTCACCTTTTGCAGGGACTTTCATAGCTTTTTATATATGGATTGGTTGATTGGGGAAAAGGTATTGTTTTTAGACAAAGGAGATAGATGACATTGTGGTAGGTCAAATGCATGGAATTGTGTTGAGGGGCATCAACATTGGCAGGAAGAGGGGAGGGAGGGTGGAATGGGGCTGTGTGGTGGTGGTTTTAGTTTCACTTTAGAGAGTGCCTGGAATAAAGATGCTTTAAATATTTATCTCTTATATTCCCCTTTCCTCCTCGCTCCTCTGTGCAGCACAAGAAGGGAAAGAGAAAATAAAGCTAATAGGGAGGGTGAGAGCCACCTTTATATTAGTTAAGGAGAAGAGCATTTTATACACCATCTTTACAATTCTATACAATTTGCAACCATGTATGTTATTTTGAGAACATGCAAGTAGACATGCACTTTATTCATTTCTGGGCAAGTACCCTATTTTTTCTTGCAAGGAAGCAGTGTCTGAGCTTCTTTTATTCCCCTTTTCTTCCTTTATAAGCACATTTATGTCTTCTTCAAGGATGTTAAAAAACTGGGCATGGCTGATGACACAGCATGGCACATGACAACGTTATCACAGCTTCTTATCACCAAATCCAAGGATAACACCCTGGCAGTCACTCTTTGCGTCAGTAAAGTAGGTCACCTTGACCCACAGGCAGAATCTATGTCTTCAAGGGCTGCACTGGACTTTCCTACTTTGTCATTGGTGTGTCCACTGAGGCTGCTTGGGTGTTTGCTGAAGCAGGTGCCTCCCTGGGCTGAGTTGACATTTGTTGCCATCGGAGCTACGTTGCAATTCCTGAATGGCTCTCTAGTCTGATGTGATGTTCTTGTCACCAGCCTGGCTTTTTCCTCACTCCAGCTTCCCCATAGAATGAAGGATCCTTCCCCTTTCTATTAAGCAGGAGAGGGCACTTAAAGGGCAGTCCTGTCACATGTCTGGGCTATGTCCCCATTCCAAAGGTCTTCCTAGTCATGCAAGAGGCTGCATCAAATAGGAAGATTTTGGGTTTAGGATCTCTCCAACACTTAAGCAGTTTCCTTGGTCCCAGGGTGAGTCCTACAGCTTCCATGATGCTGGGAGCCATAACCACTGCACCTTTAAGAAACATTTGACTTGAGCTAAGGAGGAAAACATGAGCACAGCAAAGGAGCTTTTGGTCACATGCACAAGGCTAGATCTTGCATTACTGAATCAACAGTAGCGCATCATCTCAAGAGCAGGGCGGCATTTCCAAATGCTCCAAGTGAAACTTTCTTATAAATGAAGAAGGAGGGAAGGGAGGAGATCCACTTTGGGTTTCATTATAAAGAGTGACCTCCCCTCATTGTTTCATTTCTGAAAATCCTTTCTTTTAATGTAATTTCAATGCCTAACTTCTGAAGTGGGTAATATATAGGTGTGGTATTTAGTTGACTTTTTTTATAGCTTGAAAATGCAGAGAATGGTCTTTTCTACATGAGGTATTTATTGTGTGCTCATAATTCCTTGTTCACATGGATTCTGTATAGGATGTTGTGATCGTCCAGTTTTGCTTCTGTTATTTAAGAGAATTCTTTCCTTTTCTGCTTTTTTCACTAAATAATCTCTAGGTGGTGCTGTGGCATAGCTGAAGCCCTCAAATAGGAACAAGACAACAGCTTCACCTTTGCTTACAATAAAATGTAGGATTTTCCCTCCTCCAACAAGCACTTTAGACAAAAAGTCAACTGGAGGGTCAGGACATGATCTAAAAAACCCATAAAGAAAAATGAGCAAGTAATGTCTCAGACCGGAAAGCCCTAAGACCAGATCCAAACCATAATTGCTGCTCTCCTTGTCTCCTGCCTGGTTTAGGTAAGGGCTCACTTAAGGAGCACCAATCTGTGTTTGCAGGACAGAGTCAGACCTTTGGAGCAAAGCATTTACTGGGGTTTGGCTGCAATTTTACTCAGCTGTCATTTGAATGTGTTCCATAGCATAGTTTTCCTTGCAGCTATCTTTGTGGTGGTTTGGGCGGGATGCAAAGGGAGACTGGTGAAAGAAGGAAATGTTAATTTCAGTGCTTGTAGGGGGGTGAGTTTGTGCAGGAGGGGTCTCCGGCTGCCAGGAAAAATTTGCTATTCCTTTTTCTCCAGTTATGGATCAATAAGAGGAGCTTTTCTAGTCCCATAGCTGCTATGTTTGCTCAGGGAAATTTGGTAAGTAAAAAGCCTTTTGGAAGCCTTTTTATGTGGTGAAGGAAAGAGGGACAAAATCATAACCTCCTAATCCCCTCCAACCATCAACGGGGTTCTGACAATCACAAAATTAAACAATCAGCTTGCTTTTTATTTCACATCCCTTTCACTGAATTTATTCAGCAGTTCTTGCCACATATTTTAACAAGTGCAAGGGATTATGTGTAATATTTCATTTTAATTATGTACTCCAAAACACCACTTCCAGTCCCAGCTGTCATGGTGCTTGACCACAGCCTACAGTTGGATAAATAACGCTCAGCATTTTCTCACTTGGTCATCGGCAAAAAGAGAAGCAATTTCTTTCAGTGCTTTCTTCCATCAGAATTCCCATGGTTGTTGGGAGGGGGTTGCCCATAGCACTTCAATCATTGTCAAATCATTTAAAAAGAGTTGAAATGGGCAATGCAAATGCACCCACATTAATCAGAAATGGAAGTAGGGCTCTGGTTCTTTGGATCTCTCACCTATCATTCATGGTGATTTTAAACATAGACAGTCAGAATGGTGATATTCCTTGCAATTAGCTGGCAGGATGAAGGCAGAAAGAATATTTCACAGGAGGGCCAGCACAAAAGTCATCAAGAGGAATGTCATAATGGGGAATTTTGTAATCTGCCATTCTTCCTATAAGTCATTGTCTCAATGATCCATTTGTCACAGAAAGGTGTTGAAGTGTAGATACCAGGGTAGTTGGGTTGGGGACGCCTGTCTCCAAAACTCACAATACCAGCGTGTGTCCAACCTCCACTGAGTTTTCAAACCAGGGGTCCCCGGAGTCACCCTGAGGAGAGAAATGAGGGAGATACCACATGTCTTGGGCATTCATTTTGGGATGCTCAGCAGATGAGGGACCAGAAATCTTTCCTCAGCATCAGACTCATAAGCAAGTCCACGATCTCTCAGGCTTAGCCCATTCACCTCCATCTGTAATATTGGGTAACAGTTCTGGCCTATTACACAGGCCTGATGGAAAATGCATAAATAATTGTGTTTAATGCATGTAAAAATTAAGAAAGGAATTGGCAAGCACCACTGTAGAAGAAGCATCACTTCCTAAGCAAGTGACAAGGTGACTCCTTTTCCATGATGCCTGAGTCATGAAGCATCACCAAGAAACAAGCAATGACCATTTTTCTTTCTTTAGAATTTTTACTTCGTATACAGATGAATTTAGAGTTAATCGATAACATACTCAATTAAATGCACTCCAAAACTTATTGTTAATATAATTAACAATACAATTATATTGTTAACAAGTATAATACAATTTAATTCCATATGGTGACCACTTGAGGGATGGAGAAGTATCATTTCCAGCTCAACCACATAACATATTTTCTCCTTTGGAAGTGTTTTGGAAGTGATCTCTCTTCTATCAATTTGAAAGAAGATGGAAAAGCTGAATAAAATGTCCACTATTTTTCACACCTGTTTCTTCTTTGAGAAAACCTGAAGTCTGAGCATTCCTGTATTAAGAGCAGTATGGTTGTGAATTGTGGGTTCTTGTGAATAACATGGGGTTGCCAAAGAGACAGGACATCAATACCTTTGACAGCCGTGGAAGCAAAATCTGCTGAAATTCCTCTCCTACATAAAGCTTAAAGGTACAGGAGTCCTGCTTTCTTTTGTGTCTGGACTCTCTAGAATCAAACTAGGCTGAGACTTCTCCAGCAAGGTTGGAGGTGTGCCTGTCCATTGCAGGCAATGGCTGGACAATGACTAGGTTATGGAACACCCTACCTGGCAGGCATCCTTCCCACCTTCTGGGTACCTAGCGCAGATCATAGCAGCCTTGACAGTATCCTTGCTCAATAAGATGTTTGCTACAGTGTTATAGAGTTTCTTGCAGGTTCCTTGGCTTATGAGTGGTACTTTCACTTCCTGGAGGGTAAATGGATGGGACAAATGCTCTGTAGGAGAGAGAAATGGAAAGTGAGTGCAGAGGAAGGGAGACTTCAGGTACATACCAAAGTGGCAAACATACTCTTAGCAATGGATGCACCACAGAAATGTATTTATTCCTGCCTCAGCATCTCTGCAACTTTCTCCCATTTCAAGAAACTTTATTATTCAGTAGAAACATTTGGCTGTTGATGGCTGTTGATGATCTCATACAAAGTAGGAGCAAACTGCTCTGTATTGTTGTGTGCATGCTTCAATAAAGAGCTTTTGATTTTGATGTTGCTGGTGGTTGGTTGTCTCTTGTGGTTAGGCAAAAGAACCTTTAGGCCAGTTAGGGTTGGAGTCTTTGACATGGTCATCAATGCCACGTAGTGGGCCCCAGATTGGGTTCTATCCTGTGTTCTGTTGGACTTGTCACAAGTCTTCCACCCATTACCTTCTTATTTTTCATTCATTTATTTACCACATTTATGTAATGAGCCTCATCACTGCTGGTGGAAATGCTGATTAGATGCAGAAGTGAAGCTGTGGGGTCATGGCATCATCTAAATGTTGCTGAAATCAGCCCCTACCTGAATGTCTTTGCCCACACTATGGTCATAGTTGATCAAATCACAGTGGCCATATTGAACTTCCTGTCCCAGATGGGAAGATGGAATGAGAGCAAGATGAACTTTGCAGCTAACCTGCAGCTAACCTGCAGCTAACAAGCTAACATGATCTTGACTTAACCAGAGAGGTAGTGAGAACCAGTTAGAGCTGCCATAAAAGTAACAAAATGTTGTGCTATTTCGAAGAAGTAGACTGCACCAGGCTGGTGTGGATTATGAGGAGATAAGGAATGGACATGAGGGATGGCCAGTTCTTGGAAGAAGAAAGGACTCTTTGAACTAGGTACTGAGAAGATGTATTGATGTATCGGATGCGTATTAGATGATCAGCTGCTTACATAGGGTATACTATGCATTTTCTGGGGGACAATTATTGAGACAATTTTTGGGCATGTACCCCTTTGTCTCCACTTTGCTTCACAGTGCATTGGAATAAAGCCTTTCCTTTGTTCATAGTCTCATCTCCAGACTCTTGATTGGCGTGATATTGGGGTCCCTCAAGCCATCACCCTGTCAGGGAAATTACATTGCCCAAAATCCAGCAACACAAAGAACCATTAAGTAACCATAGTAGGGGATGATGAGCACACAAGGAGTTCCTCATGTGGAAAAGTCCTATTTGTCATCTGTTCCATCTCATTTGGCAGGGGCCTCTAGATTTAAGTGGGGGTGATGTTTCCACAGAGTGACTGATTCTTCCATGTCTGTATGGAGAACGACAAGGTCTGCCATTGGGGTGCTTTACCACTGGCCTTGTACCACTGTAAATTCGACCAGCAGGCTACTATGTGAAGAGGGAAAGCATGGACAAAGGATGCATTGATGTACCAACCCGATCGCTGAGGTCAACTCCAGAGGCCCTTCTCTGTATTCCTCCCCCAGGGAAGCAAGAGGGGAGATGTGAGGAGAAGGGCATTTTCTGGAGTGGTGCCTCAACTATGGAATTCACTCCCATCTGAAATTTGTCTGGCACCAACCCTTTAACTTTCAGGCACCAGTTAAAACATACCTTTTTTGGGATTATTTTGGTGGGTGAGCTGATTTGGTTTAATGCTTTTAATGGTTTGTGTCATTGCTGCTGCCCAACTCTGATTTTAATGCCAGAGTAGACCTTTTTAGTACATATAATTTTAATGCCAGAGTAAACCTTTTTAATACATATAATTTTTAGGTTATTAGACCATTTTAAGGTATATCGTTTCGCTCTTCTCTTCTCTTCTCTTCTCTTCTCTTCTCTTCTCTTCTCTTCTCTTCTCCTTGATTTTACTGTTACTTTATTGTATTTTGATTTTTTTGTATATTGATTTTATATTGTAATTTTATGGTTTAATTGCATTGTTTTAATTATTGTTAAATGTTTATTATGCTGTGAGTCACCCAGAGAGCCATCAATAAATAAATAAGACTGCAACCTCTTTTCTTCTATTTCAGTGAAACTTGGTAAGAACACAGCTATGAATTCTGGCTACACAGTCCCATAGAAGTTTCCAAATAAAGTAATTACTGAAGAGCAAAAAACAACAGCAACCAAAGTAACAGATCCACATGACCATGTTGATCAGTCTTTAATAGTTTTGGGTATCCAAATTTTAACATGGATTTTATATAATAACATGCAAGTAATACAACAAATATAAATAAAAAAGAATCATACACAGAGTAAGAGCAGTAAAGCAGTTACAAATACAGTATCACAAAAATTGGTGATACAAAAACTGGGTGCAAAGGTTCAAGCAACAAAAAAATAAATAACCTGACAGGAATCCTAAATTGGGAAAGGGGAACTAATGGGGGTTGATCTTATGTCTCCTTCACAGGTCTGCAGTCGTATGCTGGTTTATGTGGGAAGTGTGAGGACAAGCTCGCTTCCTCCTGCTTTAACTTTTCCTGGAGGGAATTTTCTTGTGTAATTCCAGGTAATTATAGGTGCGGAGTGCAGAGTGGGGGAACAGAGGGGTTTTGGCTCCTGCTTTCAGTCGGCTCTGTTTGTGGGAGACCTCCCAGTGGTAGCTTTCTGCCTGCATGGGTACAGCAGGGATTCTTCTGCAATGAGGTGCTCACACCAGCAGCATTTCTCTATGCCCAAAGAAGGTGGCAAAGAACAACCACTCAGTGTCCAAAACCCTTCCAGACATCAGCAGTGGAGTGTTAGGATTGCTCTCAAAGTCAGAGCTCACTATTTATGACATATCCTTAGACTCAACATCTCAAGGGACTGCTCCTATTATTTTATCTGAGTTACAGATACTGAAATACCAGATACTTTCAGTGCTGAGTAGTATCATCCTAAGCACCATGGCTCTGGGCCAAAATTGATGGTTGTAAGAAAGAATTCTCAGCATTTTCTCACTTGCTCACTTACACAACAATCTCTTACAGGACTTTCCCAAAGCATGGAATAAACCATCTCTCATAAGCCATAATTATTTTGATTTAAACAATTTAAATGAATAGTGAATGTACACTCAGAATTATTCAGAGGGAAGTGGACATCAGGTTCTTGATTCTCTATCCTTCTGTGTATATATACTGAGCTGCACCATACCCTGAGTAATGATACTCCATGCAGTTAGCTCATAGGCATATGGCAGAGGAATGGAGGGCTAGTGCAAGAGGCACCAGGAGGAATGTCATAGTGGGACTGGTATGCAACCCGCTATTTTTCCCACCTCCATCCCCACTCTGCCCGCCAGTCTGCCCACCTCCATCCCCACTCTGCCCGCCAGTCTGCCCACCTCCATCCCCACTCTGCCCGCCAGACTGCCCACCTCCATCCCCACTCTGCCCGCCAGACTGCCCACCTCCATCCCCACTCTGCCCGCCAGACTGCCCACCTCCATCCCCACTCTGCCCGCCAGACTGCCCACCTCCATCCCCACTCTGCCCGCCAGACTGCCCACCTCCATCCCCACTCTGCCCGCCAGACTGCCCACCTCCATCCCCACTCTGCCCGCCAGACTGCCCACCTCCATCCCCACTCTGCCCGCCAGACTGCCCACCTCCATCCCCACTCTGCTCACCACCACCACTGCCCATAATATAATCGATCCATTTAGCATAGTAAGGCACTGATGTGTAGACACCAGGGTAGTGTGGTCTGGCACACCCTACTCCAAAGCTCACAATTCCAGCTTGGGTCCAACTTTCTCCAAGTTTGCAAACCAAGGGTCCTCCAGAGTCTCCCTGTGGAAAGGAATGATGGAGAGACTGAACACATCCTGGGCAAATTCTCCCACATTTCATTTGGAAAGCTGAGCAGATGAGAGAGCCAGACTCAGGTTTAACTCTTTCCTCCGCCACATATTCATAAGGGTAGCCTTAGGCGAGTTTACCTTCTGTCAGCCTTAACCCCAGAGCTGCAGAAGAGCCAGGGCTGCCAGGGGCACAGCACTGATCCCTTCTCATTAGCTGAGGTCACCAGCTGCTCTGCTCAGAATTCCGTATTTTCTCTGAGCTTCACCACAGTTCTGTAGCTAGAGGCAATGAATTTTCCTGACAACAGTATACTGTAGTGAATGTCTTTGGATGGATTGATCTTAAATGGGCAATTAAGGCTCATTGGCTTTGCAAAGGATCTTGCTCAGGTGGTTGAAGGTAGGTGCCTGGATATTTGGGTTCTCCCTGGGGGCATGGCTCTGTGGTGTGTCATGCTGAGCACCTGCTTTTCAAAATTTAGCACCATGCAATAGGGGTTAGCAA
The DNA here is from genome assembly GCA_023646645.1 of Varanus salvator macromaculatus. Taxonomy (NCBI): domain Eukaryota; kingdom Metazoa; phylum Chordata; class Lepidosauria; order Squamata; family Varanidae; genus Varanus; species Varanus salvator. The sequence continues at coordinate 6,871,384 of JAIXND010000781.1, forward strand.
GGCAAGCCTGCCATGAGAGTTGCAAGGATTACTGGAAAATGACAATTAAAAATGTAGATGACAACTACATTTGTCATCTACATCTACAGGAATGTTAGCTCCCTTTCTTTCCTTTCCTTTCCTTTCCTTTCCTTTCCTTTCCTTTCCTTTCCTTTCCTTGTCTAATTTTTGTATAGGACCACATTCTTAATGAATTATCTAATCGATTAATTTAACCCCAGACCATTTCAACAAAGATATCATTCTACTGGGTGAGAAACATACTGTATTCTAATTCAGATTTCCTTCTTCGAGCATGGCAAGATGGGGCATAAAGACTGGAAAAAACAGGTACCATCTCCCATGTAGACCAAAGTTCTGCTCTCCAATTTCCCAGATGTTTCCTTCTCCTTTGAAGGAGGTCACCAGTGCAAACACTGTGCTGCATATGATGCAGAAGAGAAGAAGGGTGCTGGATGTGCAACTGGACTTTGGTGAGCATTCATGGATTTTCTTTTATCTCGGCTTGCTTTGCAAGACTGGGACAAACACGGAAGGAAGTCTGCACACTGAAGAGGGACAGATTCTGGGGAGTTCTGTTGCAATGCTGGTTCAGAAGTTGCACTTGAGCAAATTGTGGCAGTCAGATTGGTAAGAGGGATCGGATGGTCTGAGCATAGCACACCCGTTCTCACCTGCTTGCACTGCCTGTCTGCCTACGTGTTTCCAAGCCCCATTCAGGGTGCTGGTTTTGACCTCAAAGGCTTCCATCCAGCTTCTAACAGTGGATGGAGCACCCCTCGCAGTGTGAACCTACTCACACATTATGGTGGGTCACAATCTAAGGCCCTCCTGCAGGTGCCTCCTCCAAGGGAGGATAAGAGAGAGCCAATGAGAGAGATAATGACCTTCTCAGTGGTGGCTAGTTATGGAACCATTTCCCCAGCATGGCATACCTGATGCCAATATCATTAATTTTCAGCACAGGTGAAGGCCTTTTCCTTCTCTTAGGCCATTTGACAACACCCCATGAACTTTCAAGCAGGTCTTGACTTTGTTGCTGTTGATTGTTTAGATATATGTACATTTCTTTGTGTGTGTAATGTTTATATGTTTGCATGCTTAAGGTTTTAAACTTTGTAAATTGTCTGGAGAACTTTGTGGTCCAGAAATTTAATAAATGCTATGCCACACTGTGCAATGCAGTAAGGCTAGTCCTGCTGAGAGATTCTCTTCTTCACAACTCCTAAAGGTACAACTCCTGTCCTCTTTTGCATCTTGCCACACTAGAATCACACACTGCTGGAGTGTGTTCTGACAGATTTTGAAGTGTGCCAGTCCACCAGAAGCTATGGCAGCATAAAAAGAGGAGACAAAGCATCCTACCTGGCAGGAATCCTTTCCACCTTCCGGGAAACCAGCACAGATCATATCAGCCTTGATAGGATCCATGACCATGTCTTTGGATGAGGCATTGTTAAAAATATCATTGCAGGCCTTTTGGCTTATGAGTGGCACCTTCAATTCCTGGAGGACTTGTGGGTAGAAAGGCACTGTAGGAAAATAATGGATGTTGAAGGAAGGACCTTCGAGGACATGCAGTTTGGGATACTGATGTTTAGCAGTTATCCTCTTGCCCTGATTCAAGCAACATGAAACTAGCCACATAGAGGTCCTGTTAGGTGGTTCCTGTGTTCTTCTATCTCCCCATGAGACTGTAAGGTCCTTGGGAAGGGAGCTGTTTCCCCCACTGCTCCCCTGTCCCTTCCCAATTTGAGAGAAGGTCAGTAGAGTTTGAGTGGGCCTGAAGAAGAACATTCCTCACCTCCTTCTTTAATCGTTCCCCATCCAGTGACCCAGCAGTCTGTGTCTGGAGGGAATTCTACAGAAGTGCCTGGCAGGCAGATGGGCAGGATGTCATCTGTGAATTCCACAGGAGTCTGCAGTTTAAGTAAAGCGATATCTCCTATGGAACCAGCATGGCCATTATAGTCAGGGTGGAGGACAATCTTCTGCACTCTGGAGTCAGTCACAGTACTTGTCAGGTTGAAGAGCCGATAGGTACCCAGCAGCACAAGATATGGGCTAGTGGTGTATCTGCAAGCACAAGAGCAAAATGCAATAGGAGCTTGTGCAGCTGGGCTTCGGGCATCAGTGAAACATAGAGGACTTTAGACTCCGTTCCACCATTGGCCAAACTGCAGGAGACATTGGGGCTCCATGATGAGATTGGACAGAGCAATCTGAGAGTCTACCTCCAGGGAGTATATTTGATTTATTATGTTTCTATACTGCTCAATAACTGCTCTTCTCTGGGTGGTTCGCACAGCAATCAAACCATAAAACACAACATCAAATGTACTACATGCACTTTTATTTTATGCACTGCAAAAATTAAGATTTTGAAATGACAGTATTTATTTATTTTGGATATTTCTAACCTGTCCAATCACTAAGCGTCTCTGGATGGCTTACAAACAAAAATAAAAAAAGAGTATTAAAGTGTTAAAAAGAAACTAAAACTGAAGTAAAAGTGAAAAGCAATGCAAAGATTTAAAATACAGTAAAGGGTTTAGAACAACAGAAACTGAAAGGCTAACATGACTGGGAAAAGAAGGAAGTCTTCACCTGGCACCAGAAAGAGCACAAAATAGGCTCCAGGTAAGCATCTCTGTGAAGTTCATTTCACAACTGGGTTGCCGAGGTTCCCTCCTTAGGTTCCCACCCACCTCACTTCCTTTGGCAGACGCTCCCAGAGAACTGCTAATGTTCTTAGGTCTAGGCAGGTAGATACGGGAGGAGACAATCTTTCATGTAAGTAGTCCCTAAGCCAGTGATGGCAAACCTTTAGAGACCAAGTGCCCAAATTGCAACCCAAAACTCACTTATTTATCGCAAAATGCCAACACTGCAATAAAACCTGAATACTGAGGCTTTAGTTTAGAAAAAACAATTCACAGGCAGTCCAAGCAAATATATGTATATCCTTGGCAGTGCACTGACTGGTCATGCAAAAGCTTGGACAAGTTGTGGCTAATGAGCTGTGACTTTTGATGTCATTGCCTGGCGCCGCTACTCCTTTCCGAGCATGCGCATGACCCCTATGTGCACTGTTATCCGATGCTCGGCTGCTGGGGCGATGCTGGGGCGACTTGGCTCATGTGCTGACAGAGAGGGCTCTGCGTGCCCGATGAGGCACAAGTGCCACAGGTTCGCCACCACTGCCCTAAGCTATTAATGGCTTTGAATGTTCATACCAGCCAGCACTTTGATTTGGGTCCAGATATTGACAGGCAGACAGTGCAGATGATGAAATGCTGGCCTAACACAATCTTGTTATCCAGTCCCTCCTAACAGCCTCAGTGCCTTATTTTAGGCTAGCTGACTGTTTTCAAAGACAGCCCCATCACAGAGGATGATACACCTCTGATAGTCTTGAAGAACAGATATTAGGCTCAAACTATGCTCACAGGAGTAGAAAGCACAGCTGAAAGGAATGGAAAAGGGACACTTCTTTTGTGACCTATCATGACACTGGCATGTCTTTCTGGATAGCAGCATATTTCAAGTTGTGTTGCTGTGAGAGGTTTCCTCTAAGTGCTACAGCTCCTCAGCCAGGGTGTAACTACAGCAGAGGACCCCATGCAAAACATCCTTGCAAATGGTGGCAGGGTCCCTTGAACTGTACTGGATCAGTAAATGGAGCTGGTTCTTTTCCTGGTTGCTACACTTCCCTGTCCCCAGAGCAGAGAGTTAGAGGGTGATGTGCCACTTGCTACCAACTCAAGAATTGTCAGTTGGCAAAAGAAGCCAATGGCATTCCACCTGCCCCTATAAAGCTGATGACCTGGGCCTTGGCTTTTCAGTTTGAGTCACTTGCTGTTAGACAAAACTGTAGCAGCTCTTGTACTGTCTGCCCCATTGCCTGATGGACTAATGAACCAACCAGCCAAGTGACTGCCGGCATGTGCTTGATTACCTACTGAGCTACTTGTTTCCTGGCTTGATCACCAGCTGGTCTCTTCATGTCCCCTCCTACCTACCAGCCATTTGCTTGCTCTCCTTCCTCCTTCTCCTGACCTTGTTTGCTGTGACTTAGCTTTTGCCAGTTAGGCACAGAATTAGCCTGCTTTTGCAACTGTCTCTGCTTTCACAGTAAAGTATACCAGATACTTACCCAAAGAAGCAGTGAGCTGCTGACAGCACCCACTCATTGGCTATGAGAGAACCCCCACAAATGAAATAGTCACCTCGTAAAATGGTGACTTGCCAGGGCCAGGACCCATCAGCAGCTGCTTGGCCCCCAACAATTCGTGGAGAAATCACCGGTTGTCCACAGACTGTGGAGCAAGGAGAGAACGCAAGAGGATTTATTACTGATTTGCAGTGCAAAATAGAACTCTTGGGATAGAAAGCAAGATTTCTCAGAATAAATGGATAATAGATAATGGGCCAGTTTGCATGATCAAAGAAACTACTGTGGCTTATTGAAGCCATGGGGGTTTGTGGCACGTGAGGACATCCATGTGCCTGTCAACTATAGCCCCACATTGGCACCATAATGGGTACCATACCAGCACTGGGTTACTGTCCAATTACTGCACCAGCCTTTACACATCCAATGAAAAGTGGGGAACAACCCTCAAATAACCTAGCAACAGCCCATGGTCTACCCAGCAAGGATAATTAAAGAAATCTGACTGGCACACAACCAGCATGTTCTTAACAAACCATCTTGTTAAGCATGGCACAGTTGTTCAGCCAGGTCATGGTGTATGAAAGAAGGTCCTGTCTTATGTAAGAATGCAGGACTAGATCACCTCTGAATTCTCATAGAGTTTCCGTTTCTCCTTCTCCCTCAGAATAGAAAAGCTTTCAATGTATTGAGGTCCCCTTACCTACTTCTGAATTAGCAGCACCTGAGGAAATCAAAAAGGAAAGTTGTTTCAGGTAAGACACCCTGTAGAAGACGAAGACAGAGCATGACTGGAAGTAGGAGCAGGAGAAGGGCCCTGGTTACCATGGCCTCATCTCAATATCCCTATTTTGGATTAATAAAATGAGATTTGCATGAGCCTTTTGCTCACGTGATACACCCAGGAGGACTCTAATAGACCTGTTTTGACTGCTCTGGGCTGCAGTGAGCAAATGAGCATGCTGCTTCCCATAGGCTCACCACTTCCACTTTGCATCACTTTTATGAACAACCCAGGAGCTCCCTGATTGATAATTCCAGTTTGTTGAAGGATGAACAATGCAGAAACTTACCACAACTTGTGTACTCCATAGTTGTCATGGATGAATTGGATCAGAGTTTCCTGTTTTGTCCCATACAGACAGGAAATGTTCTAGGGTTAGTAGCCCTAGAACATGCCAGGATATTAAGTGGTGGTGGTGGTGGTGGTGGTGATGCAGATGCATTTAATAGCCCACTTTTATTCCACTTGCAAGGAACCCCAGAAGGCTTACAGGGGACTCCTTTTCTTACTTTATCCTCACAACAACATTCCTGAGTAGTTGGTTAGACTGAGGGTCCATGACTGGCCCAAAGTCACCCAATGAGCTTCATGGCCGATCCTGGGTCCCTTGAGTCCCAGTTCAACATGCTAACATGTTTGAGGTTAAAATAAGGAGTGTTTTATGGCTTCAACTCAATTTAGAAAAGAAGGGAGTGTTGACCAATGGTACTGACCATGAACTAAGAGAACAGTTGACCAGAGAAGCTATGAACTGCTATATCTTTCCTCTTAGAAATGAAGCCCTAAATGCCTAAGCACAACATCAGTAGTTACCTTGTACTGAGATCACCTGCAGCAGCCACACAACCAAGGATGGAGCAAATTGCATGGCTGCTTCTTCTTCTGTAACTGCTTTCTGGAAAGTCCTCTGAGTAGTCCCACCACAGTAGCTTCTGGGAAACAGATGTTTATTTTGGTTTCAGTGTCATTTGAGAACTCTTGCGCAGTTTCTTTTCTATAGCAATCTGAGTTGCTGAATCTTAGGTTGAAGTCCAGAATTCCCAAGTCTCCAAAGTCACTGGACCCAGCGGCGCTCAAATTCCTGGATCCCTGATTGCCTTGTAATCTTCCATGTCTCCTAGTTTGAATGTTGACTGTTCTTAACAGCTATTTGCTAATGCAAAATAGTATTTATTACAGGTTTTTAAAGTATTGTCACCATCATCAGACTTTGGAGAATTAAAGGACTGGCCTCTATTCCCAAGGACCTTTCAGTGGGCAGGATTGCATGACACCATAACCCATTGTGGGTAACTAGCCATGGTGAGTGTCACCTAACCTGAACTGAGACCATGTAATGCAGGGTAGTTTATTTCTCTCCCTCAACCCATCCTAGAACCTATGGGGTGTTCTGGGGATTGTGGGCAAAGAAGAGTGGCAAGTGATGCTCTCAGCAAGACTGGCAGCCTGTCCTCCCATATGACTCTTGGCAATCTCACTCATTCCCGCACCAATGGCAGCCCCTCCAAAGCTTCCAAACAGCACTTTAGAGGTGCTGCCACTAGTTTACCACCTCCTTAAAAAAGTCTGCCCCAAAGAAGCACTCATTTATTGTAGGTTTTAAAAATCTAAAGCTGAAAGTATGGAAGTGGAGAGAAATAGTTTGGAAGGTCTGAAATGAGTGGCCTCACCTGGTCAATGTCCCAGGGGCTTCCTACTGTTAAAAAGTGCTGCAAATGCCAACACTGGACATTGTCTCATGGAAGCTGTAAATAGGCGACTGCACCTCCTCCTCCTCCACAATTTATTATTATTATATTAACTTTGTTTTCCCCTGGCAGCTGTTTTCCCCTCTACAATTTATTATTATACTAACTTTGGTTTCCCCTGACAGCTGTGAAAAGGAAAGCTGTCAAAGGAAAGCAAAGCCATGGTGAGTTTGCTCATGAAAAGTAGTAGGTGATTTCCCTGCTCCTTGCAATGAGAACCTCACGGTCCTGAGTAATTCTCCGTAGGTCCCAGTTCTTCCAGCTTTTCCACTAATGTTAGGTGCTCTGGCATAAATTTAGATGCTCAAGAAAGTGGCAAAGGGCTGCCCACCCCAATTTCCTTGACACACCCCTTTGACAGTTATCATAGGTATAGTTTTCTTTGAAAGCAGAGGTTTAGGCAGGGCTAAACAGAGCAGTTTGGACAGAGAATAATGTATGTGAAATCTGTATATTTAAAATAAAATTAAAACAACAAACATGTAAAATACAATAAAAACATAACAACTATAGAAGAAAAATGGAACCCAATCCACAGATCCGGTTACGAGCTAAAGGCATTTAAAGGCCCACATGGCAATCTAATGTGCTTACTCTTCTAATAGAGAACTTCCAATAGGGTTGTCTCAATCATACATCCAACATACACAACCATGGGGCAGCAATGTTGCATAGCAAATTGCTCAATTGCACAAAAATTTCATGCTGTTATTTGCAGATAATTCTGCACTTTCCTCACTCTGAAAAGAGCCACAGAAATGGTTGCCAAGCCAAAGAAAGGCCCTGGAAGATGACAATGTCACAGAAAGTACTTGCAAACTACTTGAATGAGGCACATTGGTATTTTTACTGTAGGCTTCTCTCTGAACTTACATGCCCATTGCTGCAAACTTGTTTGCCATAAAAGTTTGAAGAGGAAGTAGAAAAGCAAGAAGATCACTTTGAAATACTGATACATCATGTGGAGTTTTGTTTTACTGTGCCAAACTGCAATTTCTGGTTGCTATAGAAACTGACTGGTTTGAGTCAAACAAAGAATTTTATTAGGCTCTACAAACTTCTTTTCTCTAGCCCTTCATCTTTAATATTCCCATTCAGCCACAGAACCACATTATACAAACTGGAGATTCAGGATTGTGTGATGCCATTTTATAGGAGATGTTCTGCACAAAGTTTCATGGCACTGCCAAGAGACACAGGACTTTCCTCTGAGGTTTCATATTTTTACCAAACAAACAACCAAACAAAAAACCAGAACAAACTTCAGTCACCTCACCTCATAAAGCTAACTGAGGTAGATGTTCTACCCCTCCTAAAGTTCCTACATAACTTGAAAAATTCTTTAGCTCTTTCTACATTTGTTTCAGTGGAATTCACTCAGAGCACTGTCCAATTGCTTCTTGGATGTCTCTAGTGCCTGAGCACTCATGCGCCACTCCATCTGCACCACCGGAACCAGGCCCCCCCCCCCCTGTGCCACTGCACTGTGCCCGTGGGTGCCTGCTGCCACTGTCACCCGCTGCACCGACGAGCCGAGCCGAGCTGTCCCCGCCCATGAGGCCAGGACCACCGCCGACCCCGGGACTCATCCCTGGTCTGCCTCCCTGGCACGTGTGAGAGGCGTGCAGGGCGGGGTGAGCTAGGGGAGGAGCCCCGCGGCCCTACAAGATGCCGCTGCTGCCGCCAGGACCAGCACCTGAGCACTCACGTGCCACTCCATCTGTGCTGCCGGAACCAGGCCCCCCCGTGCTGCTGCATGGCACCTGCGGGTGCCCGCCACCGCTGCTGCCGCTGTTGCCCGCTGCACCGATGAACTGAGCTGAGCCGTCGCCGCCCACGAGGCCAGGACCACCGCCGGCCCTGGGACTCGTCCCTGGCCTGCCTCCCCGGCACGTGTCAGAGGCGTGCTGGGCAGGGCGAGCTAGGGGGGGAGCCCCACGGCCCTACAAGATGCTGCCACTGCTGGGGGCCGGCGGCCAAAGGGCACTGCTGTTTGGGGCGCCGTTTGGGGGGCAGTGCGGGGGCTGGGCTGGCCAGGGGCTCTGGTCCGTGAGGGGACTGATTACCCTAGCGGGTAAGTTGTTTTAAAGGGTGTTTTAAATGGGGATTAGATTTTAAATTTAGTTTGGTGCATCTCGGCTTAATTGTTTATTGTGTTATGTCGTTGTCTGGGGAGCGCGTGGGCACTGCCATAGGGGTGGTGATGGGCTGTTGTTAAATGCCAGGTCGGTCCACAATAAATCTGTCCTCATCCACGACTTGATCGTGGATGAAGGGGCCGACCTGGCTTGTATCACTGAGACTGGGTGGGGCAGGGGGGGGACATCTCCCTCTCACAGCTCTGCCCACCCGGGTACATGGTTCAGCACCGCCCACACCCGGAGGGGAGGGGAGGGGAGGGGGGTTGCTCTGGTTTATCGGGCTTCAATTTCCCTTGTGGGGCTTCCGGTTCCCTCGAGGCTGGGGCTGGAGTGTCTCCACTTGGTGTTGGGCGACCGAGACAGATTGGGGATTCTGTTGGTGTACTGTGCACCCTTCTGCCCAACAGACTCCCTGCCTGAGCTGATGGAGGTCATCTTGGACCTGGTGTTGAAGACCCCCAGGATGGTAGTCCTGGGGGACTTCAATCTCCATGCCGAGGCGGCTCTTACCGGGGCGGCTCAGGACTTCATGGCCTCCATGACGGCCATGGGGCTGTCTCAACACGTCATCGGTCCGACCCATGAACGTGGACACACTCTGGACCTGGTTTTCTCGACGGGGCAGGAAGGGGGTGATCTGAGGGTGAGGAATCTATGCTTGATGCCCTTGTCATGGTCGGATCACTTCCTCATAAGGTTTGAGCTTGAGAGCGGCGTCTCCCTCTGTAAGGGTGCAGGCCTGATTGTGTGGGTCCGCCCTCGGAGCAGGATGGATCCTGAAGGATTCCTGAATGCTCTGGGGGATTTTCTAGCTGACAGGGCTGGTGATCCTGTTGATGCCCTGGTAGAATTGTGGAATGAGGAGATGACCAGGGCTATCGACACGATTGTTCCTAAGCATCCTCTTCCGTCTAGCCGAGCCCATTCATCTCTGTGGTATACGATTGAATTACAGGCGATGAAGCAGGCTGGGAGATGACTAGAGGACAGGTAGAGGAGATCACGACAGGTATCTGACCGAACACACTTGTGTGCACACTATCGTGCCTATGCTGTGGCGGTGAGGATGGCGAAGAAGAAATTCTTCTCCGTTTCCATTGCCTCCTCACAATGCCATTCGGCGGAGCTCTTTTGAGTGGTTCAGGGCCTAGTACATCCGGGTCCTAAGAAAGATCTGGTGCCGCCCTCGGAAGCCCACTGTGACGAGTTTGCCAAGCATTTTCGGGAGAAAATCATTCAGATACGTTGCGAGCTCAACTCTACTTTGGAAGCAGATTCTACTGTGGAGTTGCCTTAGACGCCGTCTGGTCCATGATTATTAGTTGAATTTCAGTTGTTGCGGCCTGATGATGTGGACAAGGTGCTTGGACGGGTACGCCCTACTACTTGCTTACTAGACCCATGCCCTTCCTGGCTACTTAAGACAGCCAAGGACGGGATTGGGCCCTGGATCCAGGAGGTGGTCAATGCCTCTTTAAGAGATGGCCAGGTGCCTGCACTCCTAAAGGAGGCGGTAGTCTGGCCAGTCCTAAAGAAGGCATCCCTGGATCCAGAGGTGGTCGCCAATTATAGACCAGTGGCCAACGTCCCATTTTTGGGCAAGGTACTAGAGCAGGTGGTGGCGGGACAACTCCAAGCACTTTTGGAGGAGACGGATTATCTGGACCCATTTCAGTCCGGTTTCAGACCCGGGTACGGCACTGAATCTGCCTTGGTCGCCCTGTACGATGACCTGTGCAGGGAGAGAGACAGGGGGAGTGTGTCCTTGTTGGTTCTCCTGGACCTTTCAGCGGCTTTCGATACCATCGACCATGGTATCCTTCTGGATAGGCTTGCGGGATTGGGAGTTGGAGGCACCGCGTGGCGGTGGTTCCGCTCCTATCTCAACGGCCGATTTCAGAAGGTGGTGCTGGGGGACTATGGCTCTGCACCATGGCAGCTATGCCATGGAGTACCGCAGGGGTCCATTTTGTCCCCCTTGCTATTTAACATCTACATGAAACCGCTGGGAGAGGTCATCAGGAGGTGTGGGCTGCAGAATCATCAGTATGCTGATGATACCCAGCTCTACCTCTCATTCTCTAGTGATCCAGGTGAGGCAGTGGCTGTGCTGAACCGGTGCCTGGCCGAGGTAATGGGCTGGATGAGGGCCAATAAACTGAAGCTCAATCCAGACAAGACGGAGGTCCTGTTGGTGGACGGTTCGGGTCTTGGAGCGGGGGACTTGGGCCTTGTCCTGGATGGGGTTGCACTCCCTCTAAAGGACAAGGTCTGCAGCTTGGGGGTACCCCTCAACCCGGAGCTGTCGTTACAGGCCCAGGTGATGGCGGTGGCAAGGAGTGCTTTCCTACAGCTTCGACTGGTATATCAGCTGCTTCCCTTCCTGGACTATGACTGCCTGACGACAGTGACACAAATCTAATCTTGATTAGATTTCTGCAATGCCCTCTATGTGGGGCTGCCCTTGAAGATGGTCCGGATACTTCAGTTGGTGCAAAATAGAGCTGCCAGGTTGCTGACGGGGACTGGGCGTTATTCTCATATAACCCCAGTCCTCCGTCAGCTCCACTGGCTCCCAATTGAAGTCCGGGCCCAATTCAAGGTGCTGGTTTTGACCTATAAAGCCCTAAACGGTTTGGGACCTGGATACCTAACAGACCGCTTACGCCCTTATATGCCCTCCCTCCCTTTAAGATCTGCAATGGCGGCCCTCCTCCGGGAACCCTCTGTGAGGGAGATTAAGTGGGTAAGTACTCGGAGGAGGCTTTCTCGGTGGTGGCGCCCCAACTATGGAATGCGCTCCCTGGAGAGGTTCGCCTGGTGCCGTCGGTATTTGTTTTTCGGCGCCAGGCGAAGACCTTTTTATTCAAGACGTATTTTAATTGTTAGTTTGTTGATTTGGGTTATAATTTATTGTGTATTTATGTACTTGAGTATTGTTTAATGTGGGTTGTATTAGTATTTGGGTTTAGAGGTGGATTGTGTTTATTTATTTAATTTACTTGGTTTTCGTTTGTATTTAAGTTGATTGTATTGAAGTTGCCGAGATGCACCGAGGGGGGAGGGATAAATTAATATGTGTTATGATTTTATTGTATTTTAAAATTGTTGTGAGCTGCCCTGAGACTTTGTTGCGATGGGGTGGCATATAAATGTTTAAATAAATAAATAAATAAATAAATAGTGTGGAAGAGCACACCACCTCTCTTGGCAGCTGGTTCTGCTGTTGTACTGCTTTTACAGTTAGGAAATGCTTCCTTGTGGCTTGACTGCATCTGGTGTACTGAAGTTTAATTTCATTGTTCTGTGTCCTACGTTCTGGGATGAGTGAGAATAGACCTTTTCCTTCTTCTTTGTGACAGTCTTTGAGCTACCTGTAGAGTGCTAGCATGTCACCTTATGGTCTTCTTTTCTCAAGGCTGGACAGCCCCAGTTCTTTCAGTCACCCAACATATTTTCAAGGCCCTGTATCATCTTTATTGCCCTCTCTGAGTCCTCTTCAGAGGATCAGCGTCCTTTCTAAACATAGGTGCCCCAAACTGAACTCTGTATTTCATCTGTACACCCCACCAAGGATATTTTGCAAATGCAAAATGGTCACCCAAACACCCCTCAACCCAGTATACCAAAGTGGGTTCCTGTGATCATGTGAATCAGCTCAGTAAAAGGACTGGGCCTTATTCCCTAAACTTTCCATTGAAAAAAGACATAAGCAACACAGAAGAGGAGACAAATGAATGCAGTGAGTTAACAGGGAACAAATGAGTATTGATTTCATCTGTAAGTTCTTAAGCTTGGCTACAGTAGGGTGTTGGGTCCCGCCTCTAAAATTTGGAGTTACGGAACAGTGGATGACCATGTATTATGAAGAGATTGGAAAACTGGAATATAATTTTCTAATATTCATATTCTAAATAGAATATAATATAATTAATACTTTGACTTGGTCTTGGAAATTAATTAGAAGCCTTTCTTTCTCACAAATAGTTCTTTTCACAAAGTCAGCAGCATTGCAATAACCCACACCAGATGCAAAGCTTGTCGTGATGCTCAAGCTGAGCTTTCTAAAATGCAAGCTGTGGTGGCACATGGTGTGGGTTATTGTGTTGTGTGAACCCAGACAGGATGGGTTGTTGATATGGTTCACAAACCACCCACAACCGTAACATCTGAGACACTGTAAAGGACAGGATATAAAAACTTTAAATGAATAAATTAAATTAAAATAAAGTCAATCAGTCAATCAACCTAGGGTCAGTTTTTGCTTTGCGGATGGTGAGTGATCCACATGCATGTCTACACTGGCTGGATCTATATGAGAAGACGAGCTGCATTGCGCTCCTGCCACAGCTTACATTTTGAAACAGATGAACAGCGCACCATGGCAGACCCCACTGGGAAATTTCCTCTTGGTAGCTTTTTGCAATTTGCAAACCAGGTCCATGAGAAACATGAGAAAAATGGAACAACTCTTAGCAAAGGCTGAGGAGGCACCTACCTCTTGCCTGTTCTTCCTTCAAGTCTTGAAGTTAGCAATTGCCGGCTGCCTTATTAAACTCCGCTTAGCTCAATGTCAGTCACATCACCTTGTCCGAGTTGTGATCAATCCTGCAAGTTCAACCTGTGATGGCCGTTTTAGGTGCCAGTGAGTCCCCAGTTAGATTCCACACCGGTCCCTCCCAGCAGAAAGGTGTGAAGATTATTTTCTAGCAACCAATCCCTTGACTAATTATTTTAACAATTTCAGAGAAGCACTCATCCTGTAAGAGCTGCTCCATGCAAGGCATTTCTTGGGCCTCATGATTCCTCATGTAGCTTGCAGATAATTTACATGATGTCATGGTCTTTCCCATGCTTGGCAACTATTTCTGTGACTTTTTATAGATCAAGGGAAGGCCTGATATTACCAGCAAACGCTTGTGCATTTGTGCAGCTCTGTGATACTGCTGGGCCAGCAAGGTGTTGTGTAATGGAACCTATGGAAAGGCAGGGAAAAGACCAACCCAGAAAAACCTCATAGAAAATAGAAGGCAGCACCTGAAGGAGGCAATTTACAGCCCTCTCCCTTTAGCCACGGTGGGGATGTTGACAGCCAGTGCCCACTCAGACGCTGCACAGATGAGTCTTTTCCTTTCAGACTCATGGAAGTGTGCATCTTTGTATATGCGCAAATCTGGCTGTCGGCACACACAAGGAACACACACATGCTTGAATCGGCATGCATGCATGCATGCACAAGAGGTGGTGAACTCATGACAGCACCTCCACCGTGTCACTGAGCACTTCACAGATGCTGCCATTGGCTGACACAACAATTCATTTGGGTCCAAAGCTCCCAGGTACAAAGCATGCAGTACATTATGAGTCCAAAACACAGCAGGAGGACACTTAAATTAAAAACTGCCATGCTGCACATTTACTGGCTCATCTCCACCCTGGCCAGTCTGAGCTAGCAAAGTTTTGAAAGCAGCAGAGTACTCACATTCCATTCCAGCCTGGTTCCCCTTGAGACTGCCACGTCCTTTTCTAAACACAGCAAAGGTCCATGTATGCATGCATTTCTAGGTTTTATTGCTTTGACTCTAGCTTTTGTTCTAGCTAGCAGAGATTGGCTGTGGCATCTGTTGGTCAGAGCAAGGGTTGATCCTCTTGGCTGTGCTGAGTGAGGGTGAAGTGACCTAAATTGCAGTACATCTTGAAGTCACAAAGTCCTATAGACTAGCTAACAATGGTTTACTGTGATTTGAGGAACAAGGAAGCACTGCATAATCCTTGTTCAGGGAAAAAACCTTTCCCCTTTGGCCAGTCCCACCCTGGCTGCTTAATATGCATCAGAAAGGGCAAGTGTTGTGGATGCAGGATCCGGATCTTCATTGGAGCAAATTAAATGTTTTAAACATGGGAAGAGTAAATACTGCAGCTATGCAACTCAGACCAATTTACAAATTATTACTGTAGAGTTGCTTTGGACAAGTCATGAGAAGGCAGGACTTGCAGAAGAAGACAATCATGCTTGGGAAATTCAAAGGTAGAAGAAGAAAGAGAAGAGCAAACAAGAGACGGATGGACTCTCTAAAGGAAGCCACAGCCCTGAATTTGGAACTGCTACACAGGGATGTCAGGGAAGGGAAAATTTGAAGACTTTCATTCATAGAATTGCTGTAAATTGGAGATGACTTGATGGCACTTAGCAAAAATGACAGCGTTTCTTTGCATGAGGTTTTTAACTTGTCACTTTACCAAGTTTTCTGCTTCTGGATTCCTTGTAGGATCAAGATGGGGTGCTTTGCATGGGTCTGCCCCATTCCACTGCCAGGGGAGCTTCTCTTTCTATAGGTTCAATTGCACAACCACTAGGTAGTGCCATGGTATAGCAGAATTGTGCAAAACTCCAGTCATCCTTCACTTTCCAAATAATAGCACACTTAAATCAATTGAGTGGTTGCTTGAAGTATGTGTTTGTAATGAACAGGTTGCAGATTTCATAAAATTCTATGAGTTATTCTCCTGCTTCATTTCTTATACCTAGGCCAAATTTTCCTACAACATTTGATTCTGCTTTGCTTCCTACTTTTGCATTCCAGCTACCTAGGATTATCAGAATGTCTTATTCAATTTCTTCTTGAACATCTTCATAAAAGTTATCTATTTCTTTTTAATTAGCATCTGTTGTTGGCATGTAGGCTTGAATGATGGTTATGTTGCTAGGTGTTCCACTAATTCTGGCCGACATTATTCAGCTGGATTTTGCATTGTGACTTTACTTTCTGTGATACATTTTTCTTTAAGTATTAGAGCAATTACTCCATTTCTTCAGGAGTAAAACACCTGGTATTTGTTTGATTTGAAATGTCCCATTCCAATCTACTTTAGTTCACTTACAAATTATGTTCATTCTTTCCATTTCTTGCTTTATGTTTCTTGCTTGCCTTGGTTCATTCTTCTCACATTCCATATTCCAATTTTAAGCATCAGTCTTTCCTTTTGCCTCTCTGCATGTTGGGCACTAAATTTCCTTTCGAGTTTGAGCTAGTAGAATTATTAGGAATAGTGGTACTGGTATTTGTCCTGTGTCTGTCCCCAGTAACCCATAAAGTGTCTTCCATCCTGGGGGTATCATCTTCTCATCTTTTCTGGTTTCATTTTGGATGGTTTCAACATAAAGTTTTCAAGGTAAGCAAGTCCAGAAGTGGATTACCACATCTATCTTCTGCACATTGCTAAGCAGAGATGGTCACTGCCATTGTCTGTGAAAGATCCACCAGCAGTGTTACCTTCAACAACTGTTACTGCCCAGAAGCTGCCCTTCAGGAGTTTCTCCACCACCATCACCATTAATGAGATCCATTTTCTTATTACTGATATGACCATTATTCCTGGAGAGGGTGGATGCATCTTAGTCTGGTGTCTCACCCTTGACCGGGTGGCCCTATTAGGAGACGAGCCTGGTGAGACTATTCTGACCCCCTGACAACATTGATCTTGGCTTTTTTGACACTCTGAAACCCTTCACCATGTTAAGGTGTGCATCAAAGAGCAGGGCACATAATTTACATAAAAGTTATTCTATTTTCTTGACTTCAGTTGGTTCCTATATAGCCATCCAACTTTAATTGTGGAGCTGTTTCAGTTGTATTCAGACAATTATGTGTCTGCAGTGATAGCTAAATAAATATGTATCATATTAAATAAATGAAATTAATAAGGAATTATAATTTATAATTTTATAAATCTTTACAATGTTTCCTGTTCATTTCCATTTTTCTCATCTTGCATCTAGCAATCTTTCCTCACATGGAAACCCTTTATTGTTTTGGTTGCCCTTTTATGCACATTTCTAAACTCATGCCAAAGCAATATCCTATTGATTACATAGTCAGATATCAATGGAAAAAGTGGGCTTCCCTGTATGGAACTTCTCCCAACTAAAAGAATCCTGACGGTTGTAACTGTGTCTCTAGGAGCAGAATAGAGAATTTTAATCCATTTCAAAAGTTCAGAAGGAAAACAAAAATTAGCCAATGTAGTGAAAATAGATTTCCAGTCCATTTTGTCAAAGGCCTTTTCAGCATGCAAAGAAATGATAGTGGCCTGGTTCATTCCCTCAGGATCAAAATAGTATCAAGCCAATAACTAATTTGAGGTTATCATGCTCCTGTTTATGGTTAGCAAATCCCACCTATATCTCACTTGATCTCAGCCAAAAGACTAAGAAATCTTTCTCGGAATTCTCTCCATGTCACAATTGCAATGGTTTTGTGCAGTAGCCCACATCATGCAAAGCTTAACTGAATCTTAGAATTGAAATAGGTAGCTCAGATAAATTCAAAACAAATCAGAGGGAAGAGAGGGTCAGGTTGCATTTCACCAACACCCTGCATAATGATACTCTTTGGTTTAGTTGGTAGGCTGAAAGCAGAGAGGTAGATGATTCACAGGAGGACTACTGTGAGGTACATCAAGAAGACTGTTGCAATGGGGGCTTTGTTAGCATCACCCCAGTTTTTACTAGTCATCGTCTCATGGATCCACTTGGTATAGGAGGACACGGTAGTGTAGACAGCAGGAAGTTTGGATGTCTCCCAACTCATAATCCCTCCCTGGGTCCAGCTTCTGTTGAATTTGCAAACCAAGGGTCCACCAGAGTCAGCCTGTGGAGATAGGTGATGGAAGATAGCAGATATCTTTGGCAGGCACTTTCACATCACATTAGGGATGCTAGATCTTACCCTAGCCACATACTCATTAAGTGGCCTCCGGGTAAGCCAACATTCCTTTAGCCTGAACCCATTGCTGTACTGATAATAGGAGGACAGAGAACAATTCTGGGCTATCCTACAGGGTTATTAGGATGGTTGGATGGGAGTGTCCCTTTAGGGAAGATGAGCTGCTTAAAAAAAACTCCACCATTGTAAACCTCAAAATTCTACTGCTTATAAAAATGAGACATGTTGAACTAATAAAGTGGCATTTGCATCCATGATCTTTGTGATGCCATCTATAGTTGTGGAAAATTTCAAACCTGTTCCATGAAAACAATAGTGAGGCTATGATGCTGCAGAAAGCAATACAGGATCAGGACAATGTGGGGAAGCTTTATGGGTCTTGAGCTTTCCATCCTCTCCATTTGAGTGTGGGCCTGAAAGGCCAAGGAAAAGTGTGAGTGGATGGAGGCTAAGTTGTAAGGAAGCACAATTGCAACAATGCCCATTTTAATCCCACCTTTCTACTAAAATAAGGCATCCAAGGAGGCTCACAGAAATCTTGACACTGTTTAAAACAATCTGATTGATTGGATTTCATTTCTGAAGTGCTTGTTCTTGAGAACAAAACAGCATTCCTAGACCTGAACAGGGCTGTATACCTTGAAGAGTCGTATAAGCAACACCTGTTGTGATGCCTCTTCTACACAACCCTTAAATGTGCAGTAGCCCTGTCCTCCTTTGCATCTTGCCTCTCTAGAATTCAGCTAGGCTGGGGCCTTCTCCAGCAAGGTCTGGGTTCTACCTCTCCACCACAGGTAGACTATGGAGCATCTTACCAGGTAGGAATCCTTCCCATTTTCTGGGTACTCAGCACAGATCTTATCAGGCTTGATAGGATCCTTATCCAATGTGCCATGTGCATCAGCTTTATAGAGATTGTTGCAGGTGCCTCGGCTTATGAGTGACACTTTCATTTCCTGCATGGCAAATGGATTTGGCAATGGCTTTGCGGGAGGGAGCAATGCAAAAATGGTCAAGAGGACGAGGTACCTATCAATGGGCAGATGCAATCTGGGAAATGAGCACACCATGTATGGACCCTCTCTACAGTTGGGTATCTTTGCAAGCCCCTGACTCATATCCAGAAGCCATATTATTCAGGAGACGTTGGATTTGTCCAGGGTCTAACTAGTGAACATGTGCATCAAACACAGAGCCCCATGCCCTTCTCTCTGAAACCAGCTGGGCACTGTCCCAATTGGCAGCTTCTTATGCCAGATACAAGGCCATCATCCTATCACCAACAGTCCCCAGTTCTCAGTCTTGGAGGAGACCAGGCTGAATAGTGTGTTCCACTTCATTTTGCCCTTCCCTTTTGGAGGTCCCTTCTGCAGCTACCAGGTGGAAATCTCTTTTCCTTTCTCCCTCTTACTGCCTCTGTCAAAGCAACCTTAAAACCGTTCGGGTCTCTAGTATTCTCTTTTAGGTTGACTGCAGTTGGGTAATCCCATAAGAAAAGAGAATATGAAGTTGTTTATTAAAGTGCTTCAGTAGGACACTTTCTAAAGAGCTGGGTCTCAATGCTTTCTGGAGGGATTTGCCTGGAGAAATTGAAAGTGATGGTTGACATGAGGCTGAATGGCCTTTCCATGATGTCCAGTTCCTCTATCCCAGCCACAAGACTTCCAAGGGCCCACCACATGATCTCCTGTGTCCTATCTCTCTGCTGCCCCAATCAGTGAGAACTTAGAGCAGAGAGAGTAGAGTTCAAAGGTGGGTGAGCTGTCCCAAGTTATCTGATTGACAATGGGTTTTTCTGTGTTTTCCAGGAGGAAGTAGGCACTGCTCTAATTTTCTGAGTTACCTTGTGGTCACCACCATCTATTCCACTGCTCTGCTCCAGGCTGCTAAACCTGGTGCCAGCCCAGTTTACATATTTTGAAATGGCCGATAAGATTTGTTTCTGAGCTTGGCTTCAGAGAGCTTTGTCAATCTTTCTTGTTGGGGCTCACAAGCCCACAGCACCCATCTATGATGGAAAGTACACTTAGGCTGAGAGGGAGACCACATGGCACAGGGAAACCCTGTTACATACCATCTCTGTGATGAATCTGACATGCTCCTGCATTCACCAAAAGAGTTTGGCTGTGTGTAAGTGGACTAGCTCAAATCCATCTTTTGCTATATTGCTTCTTCCATTATCCTTTTATGAGCTCCTTCAGGAAGGAAGCTTGTGGTTTTTTGCCCCCTCCTGTTATCCTGCAAAGCACCATCAACATCGATGGTATCAAGGTCAGGGGAGTCTGGATAAGCACCACAAAGAACATCCCTCACCTCCTCCTTGAGTATCTACCCATCCAGAGACCCAGCAGTCTGTTTTCAGAGGAAGCTGTATGGAAGGGTTGGGCAGGCAGATGGGGAAGATGTAGTCGGTGAAATTTACAGGCGACAGCAGTTTAAGTAAAGCAATATCCCCACTGGAGGCAGCCTTGCCATCATAGTCCGGGTGTAGGATAATTTTTTGCACGTTGGATTCTACCCTGGCATTTGTATGGTTTGAGAGCTCATGGACACCCAGAATCAGTGTATAGTAATAGGTGGCAGTGGACCTGTGAACACAAGAGAAAATGCAACAGGAGTTTGAGAAGCTGAGCTTCTCGTGGAGGTCTGGTTGTCCCGCTGCGTGAAAAAAACACTTGACTAAATGGATACCTGGCCTTATCCAGTATGGCTCTCCTTACTGCTGAATTCATAGTACCTTGTCTGTATTTGCATCTGGTGCAGAAAACACCACAGAGGCTGAGGACCTGAAGCTGGAAGAGTGGCCTTGGAGGAGTTGGAGGTGGGGGTTGCACAAGATGGCTGCAACTAGCTGTCCAAGTCTTTTACCGGGTGGGAAGGTTTCTGCACTGACAGAATGGGTTCCAATGTTGCCTATCAGGTGCTAACAAATGAGAGGGCATTTTGCAATGATTCCACCCTTTCTTCCTTGCTAGATTTTGCTACAGATTTTGTGAGGGAAGAATCATGGGAGGGTCACAAGAAGAAAATGTCATTTGGACATGCATGCCCATGGAATGTTTTATGAATGAGGTGTGTCAATGGCACAATGCAAGTCCCAACTGGAAGCATCATAGATATAATTCAAACTTCCTGCTAGCACTGGTAGATTATCTCCGATGGGGCAACCTGAGGCTTACCTTCTTCCTCTTCTTCAGAGATCTCTGCTTTCTCATCTAGCATTGCCCTGAGTCTGCAAGCAAGAAGGCTTCCTTGTCCCAAGCTGTGGAGCACTGAAGCTCACGTCTGCAGTTTCTGTATCACCAGAAAAAGCAGCTGAAGTTCTTAGTTCTGCTGTTGGACTTCTGTCCCACCAGCAACTCTTCCAGTTCAGGTGAGACCAAGTGACACAAGAGGCCCATGACATTCCACTCAGTTGCATAAAGCGTCTGACTTGGGCCTCACTTCTCCGTTTGAATCATTAGCTCTCAGGCCCAGTCCTAGCTGCTCTCGCACTGCCTGTGTGACTGAACAGCCAACAATTGCTAGTGTGTGCCTACTTGCCTGCTTCATGCCTTGATTGCCAGCATACCTCCAGGCCCAACACTCCATTCTGTCCTCCACCTGCTAACCAGCCATTTGCTGGTTCTGTTCCTTGAAGCTCCGACCCTGCTTTACCAAGACCAACATGCCAGGCTGATCAATGGCATGAGTCTGGCTGTGCAGCTGCCCTGAAGGTGAAACTTCCTGCAGCTTTTTGCAACAACATATATCTGACACTTACCTGAAGCAGTGAGCTGCTGACAACACCCACTCATCAGTTATGAGGGCACCCCCACAAATAGGGTAGCCACCTTGAAAAATATGGACTTGCCAAGGCCATGATCCATTAGAGGCTGGCTGACCCCTATGTGCAGAATTTGTTTTCAGTTGTCCACAATCTGTGGAGTAAGGAAAAGCAATGAGAGGATGATGATGATACTTCTATACTGCCCAATAGCCAAAGCCCTCTGGGGGGTTCACAACAATCCATCAAAATACAACCTGAAATGCACCACACTATAAAACATTGTAAAAAAAGTTCCCATTCAAAACCTAAAACACACATAGCATTCCAATAACTTAAACTAGCTAAAGCTGGGAACCTGATTAAGCAGCTAACCAGGCCCCAGTAAACTAAATGTTTAGCATGGCACTGGAAAGTTAGGTTGGTGCCAGGTGTGCATCAGTGGTGAGGTTAAGTGCAGTATCAGTGATATTCGTTATGGCTGCTCCGGGTCTCCAGACTCAGAGGATTGCAGGCTTCCAACAAAGGGTGTAGAGCAACGTTCACCTCTGTGCTGCTCTTTCCCCAAAGTGCTACCAGGTCCTCCAGGTCCAAGGTCATTCTTGTGATGTGGCAGCTGCAGGCAGCCCGGTTTTGTCCATGTCAGGTGTGAGGATGAAGGGCAGTGTGAGGTTGGAGTCCCAGCTCTGACCTCAGGGTCTGCTTTCAAGGCTGCTGCCAGGACTTGGACCTCCTCTATGGCCATCTAAACTCTGCTTTTTCCAGATAAAACTAGAGAGTATTTTATTGTTGTCTGATGGACAGATTTGTTAATTTGATCTCACTGATTTTCTGATTTTCTTGTTTTCCACCTGCAAGTTTATCCTGCTCCAGACCTTCCCCTTTAGACATTTGTTCTTTTTCTAACTATTTTCCAGATATGCACTTCTTGTTGGTGTATTTTTCAAATATAGCACTTTTGTATGGATGCAGTTTTGGATTAAAGCATGATTTAGAATTTTACAATAGTTTGCAGTTTTTTTCTTGCGTTTTCTTGCGTTTTTTTCTTGCGTCAAATGCACAAACATTAACAAACCTTTTAATTTCGTTTCATTTTGATCACTTCAGGGTTTGCATTGTACAGACTTCCAAATGGTATTTGGTTCCCGGAGGTACAAATCAGACAAATTTGTAAAAATAAGTTTGGCAGGATGACGTTCCCACCCATTTTTAGTCTGAGTTTCTGTCCTGTAAATATAGGCTCTCATGGGTGGATAGTTCTGACTGCTGGTCGTGATCTCCAGCTTTCAGGAGAGTTTATTTTATGGACTGTGCTTGTGTGGAGGAATATGTGACTTTGCAGTACCTGCACACCCTTTGCATTACAAATTAAGCCTTGGACTAATCCTTGAACATATCCCCCATCAATAGTCACCTTGTCCTGTGGTCACCTGCAGCAGCCATAATGCCAGCAAGGAATGTGCAATTCGCATGGTCACCTCTTCTACTGGCTGGTTCTGAAACCTTGTGCTTGCCCTTCAAGTAGTGCAGCTGCAGCTGGTTCTAGGCAACAGATGCTTTACTTCAGTTTCAGAGCTTTTTGGTGCATGTGCAATAGAATTTCTTATTAAGTGTCAAACAAAATTGCTCTTATCATTTTCTGGTCTTTAAGTCTAGAAATGCAACCCCAAAGCCCTCTTCCTCTTAGTCCTCTGGATTTCACCAGCATCTTAAATCATTCATTACATCTTGAGAACTCTCATCTCCTTCAGTCTGAATATTAGAGGAGTTCTTTTTCTCCATAAGTTATTTATTATGAATTTGTGTTTCATTACTGAGGGTTGTTTTCAAGTTCTTCAGATAATGTCATGATTCTTCAGTTTTGCTTTTTAAGAGCATGGTCTCATTTCCATTTTTAGAGTGGCAGAAATGGAGTATTATTTTCACATATGAAAGAAAAAATATTTTCCAACATGCCTATTTGCACTATTCTGCTAGAGCACCACCTAGAGGTTATGTAGCAGAAACACAGGAAAGGAAAGGCTTTTTTTTGTGTAGAGCTCAGATCTCATTTTTGTCTTGAAGCTACAAGAAGATACCCTGATTAAAAATCTTGTGTAGGAAAACAGTTTGTGTTGCCACACTTTCTGGCAGTGCTTGGGTGATCTTAACTAGAACATAGCAGCAGCACCATTAGAATAAGAATAACGGGAAGAAAAAAGGATGTCTGCATGGCTGCCAATAATCCTCTGAATTCCTATGGAGGAAAAATGCCTAAAATTGGCTGTCTGTGTTTTCACCCCAGCTTGTAAGGTGGGAAGGCTGGGATGCCTGAGGGCTCCCTCCACAGCCCCTGGAATACCTCTGCCCAGCACAGCCATCCAGCTTTGGAGCCTCAGCAAGCATAGGGCAACTGGCTGCCAGGCTGGAAGGAGGGCTCTCCAAGCTTGGAGTTCCAACTCCAACCTTGGAATGCATTTTTATTTCTATACAGCCCCTCATGGCCACCAGCTTATACCCTACTTAATTTTTGTATATCTCATCAAAGTGTATAGCAGTTTCCAAGAAGAGAGGACTCCATGCTCTCCCTGAGCTTTCATCCTGAAATTCAACACGGCAGACCAAAATAGAGACAAAGGTGAGTTAGGGAAGAATTCTATCTCATACTCCTGTTTTCACCAGAAGTGGGAATTTTCAGGAGCAGTATTACTTTTTTAGGTCTCCTTTGGAGGAAGGAAAGCTGAAAAGGCTTGGTGGTGTATTTGTTCTATTTACCATTAAATTCCTGCATCAGTTTAACCTTTGGCATGGCACTTCAATCATTTGAAATGCGGAAAAGACCGGGAAGCCCAGGGAAAAGGCTCACTTTAACAAGATGGTCCAAATAATAGGTGAGTCTGGAGAAACAAGTTAAGTGAATTCAGGAAGATGCCCAGAGAGATAGTTTGGTGGGCATTTCCAGGTATAATAGGAAGTGGGTGGAATTATTTGAAGGAACCAAAGACCATGTGTGGCTGAATATTGGTGCTCTGGCTGAAGAGGGCTGAAATCACAAGTACATTCAGCTGTGCTCAGAAATGAATTGGAAACCTGCATGAATGTAAAAGAAAAACTAGCAAAAATATGCAATCCTTTTAATAGCAAATGCTGTCAAGAAATAAACAATTTGGCTTATTACCACACTATCCTCAGATGTCCTCCAGAAAGATCTAAGCCACTCCAAGGCTTTTATCACATTATCCCATAGTTTCTACAGAGTATTTTTCAAATCTTATGATCAGTTCTCACAACAGCAACTGAGATGATTAAAATGAGACAGTAGTAGTGAAAACTGCTGTAATTCCTAGTGAAACTTGAGGAGCTACCTTACCTCTCACCTGTAGCTTCTTCAGGTATGATGATGGGTGATATTAATAATTTTCTTCTGTGTTAGTCTCAGAGGATTAATGGGAGCACCTAATGCTTCCTCGGAAATGTAATTTCTCCAGTCAATGCCTTGGGGCCTCTTTAGAAGCAAGCCATACCTCAGTACAATTCCACACCTCTCTCTCCCTGCACATAGGTGTGAATTTTGCTTTCAGCTGGGCCAAAGTCCATCTGATACTTCTGCTGCAATATTTACAGTTCAAGAATAGCAGCAGACCAGCAAATCAGCAGAAGTTGGCAATTCTCTGCTTCTAAGAAGGGGTCTGCATTGTATTATCTAAGAGGGAAGAAGAACAAAACTCAGTTCGGAGTTTCAGAAGGAAATACTTCCCCTTCCCTCAAGGAGTAGATTTTTTTTTCTATTTGATCCAGAATAGAGTCAATATTGTGGATGACTTATCATAGTTCCTCATTCCTTATCATCTTTTGTGCAATGGCTTACTTTAGATGTTCATTGTACTGGCACTGCAGTTACAAAACATGTATCCAATGATGGTATTGGAGTCCAATATAGAAACATCTACATGAAACCACTGGAAGAGGTCATCAGGAGGTGTGGGCTGTGGAATCATCAGTATGTTGATGATACCCAGCTCTACCTCTCTTTTTCCACCAATTCAGCACTTTCCTTCAGCTTCGGTTGATCCATCAGCTGCGTCCCTACCTGGAGAATGATTGCCTGGCGACAGTAACACATGCATTGGTTACTTCCCGATTGGACTTCTGTAATGTGCTCTACGTGAGGCTGCCCTTGAGGACAGTCTGGATACTTCAGATGGTGCAAAATAGAGCAGCCAGGTTGCTGACGGGGACTGGGTGTTATTCTCATATAACCCCAGTCCTCCACCAGCTTCACTGGCTCCCCATCGAAGTCCGGGCTCAATTCAAGGTGCTGGTTATCACCTACAAAGCCCTTAATGGCTTGGGACCTGGATATCTAAAGGAATACCTGCTTCCTTATTTGCTCTCCTGCCCCTTGAGATCAGCAGCAGAGGCCCTCCTCCGGGAAACTCCGGGAAAGATAGGAGGTTGAGGACCCAGAGGAGGGCTTTCTCTGTGGTGGCACCCCACTTATGGAAGGCGCTCCCCAGAGAGGTCCGCCTGGTGCCGTCGTTACTTGTTTTTTGGTGTCAGGCCAAGACCTTTTTATTTAAATGATATTTTAATAATTGTTAATATTATTTATTGGTTTTAAATTTTTAGCCAGGATGAATCCAGATTTTATATGTACTTATCTGATTGTTTTATTTATGATGTTGGAAGCCGTCTCGAATCTTATGTGAATGGACTCGCATAAGACTTACACACATTCCAAATAACTAACTAACTAAATAAATAAATAAAGGAATGTATGTGAAAAATCCCTCATGTAAGGCTCTTAAAGGAGCTTTCATGACTGTTTGGTTACTTGCTGTAATGGACAGTTCTTTGGGCTTTGCAGTGAGTTAGGTTCTAGAGGTGGTGGAAGGAAGTGCTCAGCCACTGGCAGACTATTTTAGATAATTCTTAAGTTGAAATTTAAATGATTTGCACTCTGAGAGCCTTCTCAAACATTGGAAAGACAACTTCTAAACCAAGAAATTATGGCAAGAGGAAAACCAAGTGGTTCTCCAGATGTTCACAGAATCATAGAAGAGTTTGAAGGGGCCATGAAGCCCATCAAGTCCAACACCCTGTGCAGGACACCAAGTTACACCATTCCACTCAGATGGCTGTCTAGGTTTTTTTTGAATGTCTCTAGTGTGGGAGGGCCCACGACCTCTCTAGGCAGTTGGTTCCACTGGCATATTGATATTACAGTGAGGAAGCTCTTCCTGATGTCCAGCCTGAATCTGAGTTGTTGCAACTTGAATTGATTATTCCATGTCCTACACACTGGCACCAGCAAGAAGAGATCTTCCTCTTTGTGACGGCCTTTGAGGTACTTATAGAAGGATATGTTGTATAACTATAACACCCACTGACCTTAGTCAGTATAGCAACTGGGTAAGGATGATGGGAGGTGCAGTGCAGCAACATCTGAAGGGCCGCACACTCCCCATATCTGGAATGTACCATCTAAATGAAAGGGTTTTTAAAATAAGTCAGAATGAATTAGAACAAGGGTCTGTGGTACAAGGGACTGCAGGTGGTGCAGTGGTTTAAACTGCTGTGCTGCTGTGCTGGTTGATTGAAAGGTCACCGGTTCGAATCTGCACAATGGAGTGAGTTCCCATTGCTTTGTCCCAGCTCCTGCCAACCTTGCAGTTTGAAAGCATGCAAATGCAAGTAGATAAAAAGGTACCACTTCGGTGGGCAGGTAATAGCGTTCCGTGCACTTCGGTGTTTAGTCATGTCGGCCACATGGCCACAGAGACTGTCTGCGGACAAACGCTGACTCCCTCAGTTAGGAAACAGAGATGAGCACTGTCCCCTAGAGTCAGGCATGACTGGACTTAATGTCAAGGGGAAACCTTTACCTTTACCTTTACTGTGGTACAACTTCCTCTAGGAAGCAGTGACTCCTAAATAAGGCTTGTCCATCACCTGCCAGATCACAACCCACCTTTCATGTGTGTCACTCCTAGAGCCCAAGGGCAGGTACCATCTAGTTTTTATTATTCATACCAATGCTGTTTCAGCAGCCTTTCAGCTGCTGAGCAGCACACAAATGTTTTAAATGAATAACACTGCCATACAAAGACATAAAATGACATGGTTGTTATGAAAGGAGAAAGCTGATGATTTATTTCAACAAGAAATGCAGCTAAGGAGAAGTAAATGGGAACAAAGTTGAACTTGGGAGAGGTGCCTACTCATTTGTGAAAGGAGAGGTGTGGCAGCAGAGATAAAGCACATTTGAATGAACACACAGGATGAGCAGAGGCGTTTACTGCTGCTTGCTTTCCTGGATGGGTAAAAGGCAGTTCTGGCAACACCAAATGCGGCCCAGATCATGTGTATGTATCTGTGGATATAAATATGAAAGCGCCAGAAGAAACAGTCTACTGTGGTAGGAGTGGGTGTGGATTTCAATGAACTACAAGAGAACATGTAGATGGAGTCACTGGGGTGGTGGATGTGAGCCTGGGTGGACTCCGAGGGATGGTGGAGGAGGAATGCTGTCCATGGGGTCGTGATGGGTTGGACATGACTTTGTGACTAAACAACAGGAAAACATAATGGGAATGTCATTGCTTGCATCTTTCTAACATTATCTTAAAGAGTCACACAATTCATTTGACTGAGATCTGGAGGCATGATCATAGAACTAGGGGACACACTTTTGGAAAGGCACTGCAGGACAAGGAATCAAAAGTGGCATGAATTGGGACTGGATCTATGAACTTTGTACATCATGTTCTGGTGTCACTGATGTGGCAATGACAGGCCCGACTGGATTTGGACAGTGGCTGTTAAGCCCTTTGGGGTGGATGATCAGAAAACAGGCACTCAAATGATAGCTACCTGAAGGGTGCAATCCGATGGCTTCTTGGCATTGTCTCTTTGTTATTCTTCATTCATACTGGTTATTCAGAGTCTCAGCTCTGAGAACTTGCGACCTCAGCACTGGGACCCACAAAGCCATGCCCCTGCCCCATCCCCTTGGAGCTGGGGTGGAAAGAACCATGCTGGATGCCTCTCCCAAAGGCACAAAAGGCAGCTTGGAGAGGAGAAAAGGTGTGCTGTAGGGTGGAGTGTGGGATGTACACCATTTCCTGTCGACCTCCCAGTCTCCTTCCCTCCCCCTCTCTGATGTTAGATGGCTGAACAAGGCTGTCAAGATGAAGGAAAAAACAAACAAACAACGGGTGTGAACCATGGCAGAGACAGAGTCTGCCATTGCACCTCATTTGGGGCAAAGGATGCATGTGAGCATCTGAGTTCAGAGACAAATGCTTCCATATAGCCGGAAGTGCCTGATCCTGCCTGATCTTGGCTGCTAAGCAGGGTCAGCCCTGGTTAGAATCTGGATGGGAGACTTGAGTAGGCAGTTGGACTTGATGGCTTTTCAGGCCCCTTCCAACTATGTGATTATGTGCATTGGTGGTAAGGTGTGGGAAAGGACTGCCTAAGATAGATTTCTTTCTGTAATACATCCTAGAACACAGCTGGACTCCTCTCTTGAGTGCAATAGAAGCCTACAGATAAGAGATAACCACACAAAAGGTTTTTATCCAAATCTGTGTTGTTACTCTTTATAATTTGCTATTTATTTATGTCACTTCTCTTCCCTGTGCAGCTGCCTGTAGCTGCGTATGCCTTACCTTTACATGAGGAAGAAGAAATAAAATCCACAAACCTCTGTCCACTTTGTAAATATTGGAATATCCTTTCCAGCTGAACATTATTTGACTTTTATTCCCCACCCCAAAGCCTGCAATGATCCACCTCCTCAGCTTCTTGTGGGAACAAAGGCCTGGCAAAACTCAAGTTATAGGGAGACTTTAGCCTTGCTCCATTCAGGATAGGTGGATGCCAGGTAAAGGAATACACTGAAAAGAATCAGGAAGAGGGAAGAATTCAGAAATATATAAAGGAATGGGGAAGTTTTGCCAGCTCAGACTGCTGTAGTGTAAAAATAGGTCTTATTTAATCATAAGCATGTGAAATTCTGGAGGGCTACATTCACAATTTTGATATAGTTCTATTTAGCAGCAAAACAGATAATATGCAATGATTGAAATATAGCTGGAATGGAAGCATCAGATGTGAAATACATAAGAATAACATACTGTGTTACACATAAAACATAAGTCTCCTTCATTCTGTTTAATTGTAACATTGACTGGGTTTGCACATCATGCTAAGCCCTAGGGGGTTGTTTGCACCTGTGCACATGGTGGCCTGCATCATACCTAAAACGGGAAGAGTTTTCGCATTGAAGGTTGTTTTGCATGACCATGCTACCTTGTAGCAGGGTGGTTTGGGGTGGGTTGTTCACAGGGCCCTTAATGTGACATCCAAGCCCAGCTGAGGATTATTTCCACTGGATGGCAGGAATGGCCGGAGAGCCAGTTGGCAAGAATGGAACCCGTCCCCTGCTCCCACCACTCCTTGCAATTGTGCAAACATTTCTGCCATTCTTCTCCATCCGTTCTCAGTGTCATGATGGATTTTAAACATTTTTTTTGCAGGAATATTGCAGAAAGAACATTGAAAAACGTTCTGGCTGTGTCTTGATGTGCAAGTGTCATGAAAATTGTGCATTTCCCCCCTCCATCCTGCTGGACCACTGTGAAATTTGCATAATTTCTCCCTCTGTGGAACTGCTCTCCCTTTGTTGTACTGCTCTGCTATTACTGTTGCATAGTTTTGCAATTCTGTTCAATGCCCTGCATTGCATGCAACAGACAGCTAGCAAGGGAAGGAAGCATCAAACAGAAGGAGAGGTTCAGGTGCAGGTGGCAGCTGCAGGAGAGAAGGAGCTTTACAGGCAGATGCTCCTACTTCATGGTAACTTCATGGGGTTTTTAAATGGTGTTTGCTAGCAAGAAAACAACCAAGTGGAGGATGTGGGGGATAAGGACATGCTTGGCTAAATAGCACACAAGTGTTCATACGGTCTTGAGCAATACCCCCTTTCCCAGGTGGCAACATCTTCTCATGTTCATAAGCTTCAGCAAATCACTTTCTTTTTGTGTGGGGTGGTAGATGCTTCCTTAGCATTATTTATTTATTGGTTTCTTTTTGTTATTTTCTTTTTGTGATCCAATATGGGAATGGAGAGGATTTTCCTTCATGGGTTGGCAATTCCAGCGGACCAGTTGCTGAAAGGGTGGTGATGCAGGGAACAAGAAAACCAGGATTTCTGCCACAAAGTTTCCTGGGATATGTGCCAGCAATGAGGACTAGAGGACTGAAAGGGCCTCAGGGAAACAAGCCATTGGAAGCTGCGGAGTGAGCCATGGTCTGCCCAGAGTAAGAGATAACCCACTCACTCATCCACCATGCCTTTCTCTCTGGGTAGCTTAGAGGGATGTGCAAACTCAGTCACTTCAGCAGAGGTGGGCAAATCCCAGTCCACAAAGCCCTCCCTGAAGACCTTCTTGGAGGACCCCTTGCTTTTCTCAGCCCTGCTAACAACATAACCATGCATTCAGATGACATGTTGAAGTTCCCAGATAAGTTATTACTGAAAGACAATGAAAGATAAGATCACCTAGAAAGACGGTCTAACTGGCCATTTTTGCCAGTATTTAATAATTCTGTGCTTTCAGTTTTTAAAAAAGATTATAAATAATTCTATGCAAATGTTAAGAGAGAGAGAGAGAGAGAGAGAGAGAGAGAGAGAGAGAGAGAGAGAGAGAGAGAATCACCATACAATGAGTAAAAGCAGCAAAGGAGTGAACCCACTCAGCACCCTGCATCTTGGATGTAGTTTGCTGGCAGACTGAAGGCCACGATTTCAATGGAGGACTGCTGCAGAAGACAGCCAAAACAGTGTGACCATGAGGGTGCTGGGCCATCTGCCATTCTGCCTTCCACTATTGGCAGCCAATGTCTCATCAATCCATTTGGCATAGAAAGTTGTGGAAGCGTAGACGCCAGGATAGCTGGCTCGGGCACACCCATGTCCCCAGCTCTGAACGCCAGCCTGGATCCAGAATTCATGCAGCTGGCACATGAGGGGCCCTCCTGAGTCGCCCTATGGAGAAAAATGTTGGGAGACAAGGTGTGTCTTGGGCAAGCCCTCCACCATCTATTTGGGATGCTGAAGAGAGGAGGGAGGTGGCAAAGGGAAGCCATCTTCTCCCAGTCACACATGCGAGAGATGGTTTTAGGCCGCCCGGCCGTCTCTCAGCCTTCCCCTGCTCCAGGTTCTAATGAACTACCATGCAAGGATGTGATGCAAAGGATGCTGGAAAAGTTGTTCAATTAGTATTTCTTTAAAAAACAAGTCTTCATAGAAATTCATAAAAGATAACATAAATTTCTGCATTTGAGTGATGGGGCCATGCCAATGTCATGCCAGCTCCTGTTCCAACTTCATTCATAGTTGCCAGAATTGCTGAAAACTGGTCAATGGCTGCTTCATTTTTGAAAAATAGAACCATGAGGCTGCCTGTGACCCTCCAAACTTGGGAGATTATTCATTTATTAAATTATATCCTGCCCCCTTTTTTTTTAAAGAACCCAATGTAGCTTACATCATTCTCCTGCTGCACTCATACCCTCACAACAACACTGTGAAGTAGGTTGAGCTGAGAGTCTGTAACTGGCCCCAAGTCACCATGTGGTCTCCATGGCTGAATGGGGACCAGAACTCAGGTCTCCTGAGTCCCAGTCCTGCTCTCTTGACCACTACACCACACTGGATTATGGGGATCTCTGCTGGAGGAGTGCAGAGATGAAGATTGGTTGTGTGCTCTCCCTTTCATGCAAACTTTTTAGCTAGCTGATTGAGGCTGATTGTGGCCTCGTAGAACACACAGGGGAAGCTGGGGCATCACCAGGTCCTGCTGGTAGGGCTTGTCTGCTCCCCTACTTGCCTGCAAACTCCGAGGTTGCTCTTGCAGCTTTGGAGCCAAGCCAGTGCACCTCTTTCTGCCCTGGCTGTGAGGGTGGGCACAGTAAGGGCACTCTGAGCTTGCGGTTCCAGATCTGACC
Organism: Varanus salvator macromaculatus; assembly: GCA_023646645.1. Lineage (NCBI taxonomy): Eukaryota > Metazoa > Chordata > Lepidosauria > Squamata > Varanidae > Varanus > Varanus salvator. The sequence goes on from JAIXND010000781.1 coordinate 6,903,718, forward strand.
TCAGATCTAGCTTCTAAAGTCAGAGACAGGACTCCAAAGTAGCAGTGAATTTCTAAACCATTGGCTCTTAAGAATAAAATAGGATTTCCAGATGGAAAAGAAGACAGTCTCTTTAAGATATACAAGATAAACCTGCTGAAATTCAGCAGAATCCTTCAAGGTGCAGGAGAGTCTGTCCTTTTTTACACCTGGATCCTCTAGAATGACAAAACACCAAAACTTCTCCCACCTTTCACTGAAGGCAAAGGATGAATGAAAAGCAATTTTGGAGTGTCCTACCTGACATGAATCCTTTTTACCTTCCACATAACCAGCACAGATCATATCATGCTTGATAGGATCCTTGCCCATTGAGTCATTTCCACCAGTGTTATACAGAATGTTGCAAAATGATTGATTTATGAGTGGCACTTTCAGTTGCTGGAGGGTTAGTGGCTCAGGCAGTTCAACTGTGGAGAGAAAGATGGAATGAAATGACAGGATGCAGAGGCAGGAGAATTTGAGTGTGCACAGGACACATGGGGATACCTAGTTTCAGCAGAGAACACACTGTGGAGGTTTACTCACCATATATCATACATTTGTGCAATGAATCCAGAATCTGCACAAGCTGGTTTTGCACTGAAGCTGATTTGCCAACTGTTTGGTCAAAACTTCCGTCCCTTCTCCATGGAGAACAACTACACACAGTTCCAGCTGCCTCTGTATGTTCCAGCTTGTTTCAATCAAACAGCTATCTTCCTGTGCTGATGTCAATAAAAGCTTTTGTCCTTGGCTGAATAGTGTGGATTTTTTATCTCTTCCATCTGGTGGTACATTTTCATTATCTAACAAAATGCACCCTGGGTATTTCTTTGTACACATATTTAAGGGTTGTGACTGCAGGTGCAAGCCATTCCAAAAGCTGAGTTCTCGCAAAGACTGGCTCTCAAATAAAACCTTATGGATGCCAGCACACTGCTCAGAAAATCCACTGTTTGCCTAGTAGTGGTAAACTCCAGTGAAGATCTCTATCACAACTCCTTAATTTCCTACGCTGATTGTCTTTCCTCTTTCAGATTCATCACTGAAAGTTCTCATCCTTACCTTTACAGTCTGCAATAGCTTTGCTTCTTCTCTCATCCCCTGATCTACCTTTGTCCATGACTTTTGCCCCTCCAGCCATCAGATTGTTTCTACCTTACCAGACCTCTCCCTTGCTGCCCATATTGCAGCTGGAATACCATACCTGAGCTTCATCTCAACACTTTCACAAAGTAACTTCTCTCTTTTCCACATTCCTCCTAAAAATCCACCTTTTTGATGAAGTCCTTGGAAGTCACTCATGATGAGAGCCATCTTGGATGACATCCTGTAGTGAGTACTGCCATGTGCTTCATTTACCATGGCATACCAGAACTTTGGAGCGGGTAAAGCTAATTTCTAACACTGCTATCCAAGTTGGCATTGTTGTGGGGTACCTGCTGGGCCCATACCTTGACAGGGGACTAGTGCCAATCTTTAGAGTCTCCTCCATCTGTGATTATCTTGCTTTAGCTGGTTCAGTCTCTTCATCTCTCTCTCTAAGTGAATGGTGAAAGCAGCAAGGAAAAGGATCACAAACCTCAATGCACAGTGTCCTTTCTCTGGAAAGGGTTACTGATTTGGCCCATGTGGGCAAGGCAGATGAATGGCCAGTGGCTACAGGAGTGAGAAGGTGGGCAGACAAGGTTCCTGAGATAATTTTGACCATTGCCCCCAGAGTAAAAGCTTGCAACTTTCATTGTTCACTTGGGCTTCAGGAAGGGCTCTGAAATTTATTTCTGAGCCTGGTTTGGGAGGCTTTTGACAGCATTGCAACACAATGGTACCAAACCAACTGGGGGAACTTTGAAACCGTGCAGCTGGGCTGCAGACCACTTATCACAGGGAAACTAACACCTGCCCCTCTCCCAACTGACTGAATCTGACTATAAAATTGGATTTACTCTGAGTTATTCCTGGCATTATCTTTCCCGCTCTCATGCTTCTTTGGTGTCTACTTGACAACACTGAGCCTGCAACATCCTTGGGGAAGAGAGCCCCTCTTCCTGTAAAGCATCAAGCATCATGGATATTGATGGCATGAAAGTCAGCACACCATATAGAAGTCCTCACCTTTTTCTTGAATAGCTCCCCATCCAGTGATCAAGCAGTTTGCATCCTGAGGGAATTTTACAGAGGAATCTGGTCGGCAGACAGGGTGGACGTAGTCAGTGAAAGTGAGAGGGGATGGCAGTTTAACTAAAGCAATGTCCCCACTGAGGTTTTCCTCCTGTGTGTAATTAGGATGGAGTATAATCTTTGACACGTTGAACAACTTGGTGTGTGTTGTCCAGTTCAAGAGCTTATGGGCACCCACCACCACTTGGTATATCTTAGCTGACTGGTTCCTGTGAACAAAGGAGAATGAAAAAGGAGCTTGCAAAGAGGATGAGGCTTTGGACCCCCTTGCCTTGATTGCCGAATTACATGAGGTGTTGGTGCTCTGTGACGGGACATCCATCCCTTGGGCAGAACGAGCTGTTGTGGCCATAATACTAGAGCCCGAGTAGGGAAATACACTGCTGCTATCAAAAACACAGATGTCTTTTGTTGCACATCATACATTGTGTTATTTCCTAAACCACACAGTAGTGAGGAAGTTAATTCAAATGTAATATCCTTTCTACTACTTCAGTGGGTGAGGAACTTTGACAACATGGAACAAATTTTGTTTTGTATTCTGAGATTTCTAAAAGAATGTTCGATTTGAGGGGGCAAATTATTATTATTATTAGAATACCTTTCTAAAAATAAAAAAGAGTTAAGACAACTTGCAACATAATTAAAGCATGCACTCTTTAAAATATCTGCAACAATTATCTATGAAAATACAACAAATCTAAGAACAATTAAAATGCCAGTAACAGGCGTAAACAATGCTGGTGTATTAAACAGCTTGTCATATGCCATGCCATGCTTTGAAGTAGAGGCAAGTCTTAACTGGGTGCTGAAAAGTTTGCCAGTGTTGCTTTAACAGATACCTCTGAGGTTTATGATGGGCCTCCTGGAAGCAACCACTTTACTCATTAGGGAACGAGGCAGCTGAATGTGTGATGGGTGTGCAGATTGGATACTGCCTTGTCTGTGGGTGGGTTTGCATGACACAACAAGCCACAGTGGTTTTTCACCTGTTTTGGCCTGTTGTGTCCTCCAATCCCCATTGCGGTATTTCCACATGGTATGTCTGGTTTTGAAACACCCTAGACAGAAATGATGGTCTGCTCTGTGGTTTCCTGGCAGCACAATTACTTGCTGTCTGAACTGGAAGAGACAACTTCTCCCAGCCAGAACCATGGAGACCCTTGTCCAGGGCAGCCCATTGAAGCTCTTGCCAATGGCTAAACATTTGGCCCAATAGTCAGAGCTGTCTTGGCTCCTGCCACCTCCTGCCCTAAAGGTCTTCTATTCTAAACCATGACAATAGGAGTTCAGTTGAAACATACTTTAGAAAGATCAGAAAAGCTAACAGCAAATGCAGGAGATCACCAGCCTGGTTGAAGAACCCAACCAAGGAAGCCTGTAGAGAAAAGGAGGGTTCTTTGGGAAACATGAATTGTGCCCAGATAATCAGAGTAAAACATGCACAACGAAAAGTAAGCCAATATTAATAGATGAGAGTAAAAAAGATTTTGAGGTGCATTTTGCTAATAATGCTAAAAACAACAACCATAATAAATGTCAGTGCATTGGAAGCAGAAAGCTGCTCACCTGGGCAGCCCTGTGATGGAGGGGAACATAATTAGCAGGGTAGACATTTGAACTATCATAATACTAAGAGAATGCATGTAATATTAAAGGATTTGGGCACTGCAGAGGAGCTGAATGAATTCCTTGCACCTATCTTCACTCTTTCCCTTTTTCTGCTTTTTCTCTTTTGAAAAACACTTGACCCTGCTTTGCTCAGACCAAGACAGTGGATAACTAATTTCCACAGGTAGGAGATACAAAATTAGACCGGCCTTGCAGTCCCCTCTGGGGAGAATTTACATAAAGTCTTCACCGAAATGCAGACCAAGTACTTACAAGAAGAAGCAGTGAGATGCTGATAACACCCATCGTTCATTTATGATGGAGCCTCCACAATGAGTTTTACCTTCCTTTAAAATAGCAACTTGCCATGGCCATGACCCAGGAGCGGCGTCATGCCCTGCAACAATTCGTGAGTCGATTGTTGAGATCCCACAAACTGTGGCACAAGAAGGAGGGGAAAGAAGAGGGTATCTCGTGATGATTTCCAATAGTCGTGAAGTATGACTATTTACATACAGTGTGAAAGGCAGAGCCTGTCAGAAATCAAATGGTTAGATTGCAATTTATATGTATGCACATTTTTATCTGCTACTGATACTGCTGGCATTGGGCTGTATTTAATCGGGTGACAGTACAATCCAATGAAGTTGCCAAGTCCTCTGAATTTGGAGAATTAGGGCTGACATGCAGGGTGAAAAGGAGGATGGAGGCTGAAGGTTGCTTCTCCTGCCCTGCAAGAGAGAGAGATGGCCAATTTGGGGCATATAATTGCTTTACCCTGGAGTTTCTTCCTCAAGACAAGGAGGTTGAGGTGCCATTAAGATACTGAGTATGTTTGCAGGGTCCCAACTCCCATGACAGGGAATGTTTTTGACTTTGGGACTTTGAATCATCCTGTAGGCATTTAGACTCAATTGGTAGCCTAAGTCAATAGGTGACTTTTAGAGCCATATTTTTCAATGCAACATGTGGTCCATCCTATGCATGTTTCCTCAAAAATAGGTCTATGTCCATGCTATGTTAAACAGCATTCTATGCAGCTGATCCTCAGCAGCAGCTTGATATTGTATGATTGTTGGACAAAGCTGGCTTCTCAGAATGGCTGAGAAGGAGCTTGCTACTCTTCTCAGCTCCTGCTTCAACCTGATGGAATGTAATAGATGCTGCATGTACATAGGAGCAAAGCTTAAATCTATACTTTAATGCAGCTTGCAAAATAAAAATGGGACGAAAAAGCTGGGACTTGCTCTATTTGAAATATCAGGTTTATTTCTGGTTTTCAGCTTTGTGAAAAACTTCATTCCATAATGACACAAGAGCCATAGTCAGTCATGGTTGTGGTGACAGAATTAGCAGAGGAGAAGGCTATCCATGTCTACTACTCCAGATGGTTATATGCTGTCTTCTGTATCAGAGGCAGCCACTGTGCATCATTTGCAGGGAACTTGTGTGGAAAGGTGCTGCTGAAGCATTTATGTTCTACTTGTGGGCTTCCCATGGGCAGAGTTGGCCACTGTATGAACAGGATGCTGGACTGGATGGACCATTGGTCTGATTCAAAATGGTTATCTTATAGTCTTAATCCTTGCTTCTCAGTCCTGGCATGCCTTTCCCTCAAAACATTTTTTTGGAAGAACATCTGAAAACTTGGATTTCTGTGAATCAGAGAGTAAGATGACCTGACTGGAGTTGGGATGTTTGGTGGTTGTTTGTAGGATGTGTGTGATGGAGAGGGCAAGGTGACTCTCTGTAGGACATATCTGGTGATTGCTTCACTGATGGTCATATTTAGAACTAGGAAGCAATGGATACATGCATAAAACAAGCCAGCCAACCACAAATGGTGAACCTGGAGGATATCACTTTCTTTTTATAGAAGGTAGCTTGGCTTTGTTGCTTAAGGAATTTGGAGTGGTAATCCATGCTACCACATCTAGTATCATGGAATAGTTTGAGCACTGGCTTTTCTTTTAATAGGCTAGAATACACTTAATTTGAGTTTACCATCCTACCAAGGAATGGATGTGTGTTACATTAATACTCTAATACCATTTTCAGGCTAGGCATTAGTGTATATGATCACTGCATATTCAAGGCATTTTTCCTAAATCTCCCACAATGAAAAATTGTTCCCAATATACTCAGGGTCTCTTACCTGGATTTGAACTAACAGCACCTGCAGAAATAGAAAAGGGGAAATATTTAAAATAAAACTCACTCTTTCTGATAGAACATAGGAGCAAGTGGAAAAGACCTGAGTGGGAAAGAGCCATGTTGCAATGGTGTGCCTTGGATGATAAAATTTCACTGTATTAAGATGAGGTGTGCACGAACTTTTTGCTCATCCACAGAACCCCTTTGCTCTTTCCACTGCCATCACCTGGGATTAAACCAGGAATTTTCCAATTAGTCACAGTTTCCTCTTTTGTCAGGACCAGGAAGCTATGGTTGCTAGCTTTGAAACATGCCATGGCACCAAAGTATGCTTAGAAGTTAGTATAGGTCCCTGTCTTGTCTTGAAGCTTCCCAGATCATAGGGAATGGCAAACTGTGGGTTAATTAGAGACTTGCATGTTTACTCACAGCAAAAGGGAGGAGGAGTTGGTCTGCATTCATGATCATGAGACTTGTCCATCCAAAGACAGCTGATATATTCCATGCTGTCAACATTCCAACCCAGGTTCAACAAGACTTTAGCTTTGGAATCTGCTTCCTGTATTTGGTGTTCTGCCTTGGAGTATGTTAACTAAGAACTAAGCGTCTCACAGCCCTAAGAACAAATCAGACCTAGGGAAGGTTCATAGTGGCCGATCAGTACCAGAAATTGCAGCCCTCTCCTTGTGCTTTGCTGCTAGGACACCTGCTAGGATGCAGCCTTTATATGCAACAGCAGGGGAGTGAGAGAGAGGAAATAGGTTGCCCATCACCTCACAGCTCAGCTGTAGGTTGACCCACCTGCTTAGTTGCAAAGGGAATGCCTCTAAGCTTGAACGTTTCGAAAGTGACAACAACCACTTGGACCTTGTAATTGTACTAAGGTACAGTAGTCCCACGTCAGAGGTAAAGAACTACAGGTAGATTTTCTACTTTTGGAAATGTCCTTTGTGTGTGTATGATTGTGTTGGAGAAGGATCCACTCAGATCCACCCTGAGAATGTGCTTCCCCTTTTTTGGCAATGGAATAGCCCTTGTGAGCTTGTTTCTGTGGAAGAGAAATGTTGTCAGGGGAAATGATGCATGAACTCAGGTGTGGCAAAGGGGCGGTGTAGGCAATACCCATAGGAGGAACCTCCTCAAGCCCTTCCAGTATGCTAGATTGAGCTCCATGGAAGAAATGCAATTATGAGATTATCATTTTTTGCATCTTATTCATTTTTTTGAATAGCCCAGTATTCCCCCGATTTTACCATAAAAGCAGAGAGAAAGAAAAGCTGAAAGTGCTAGCACAAATTGCATAGCAGGCTGGGGAATCTGCAGACTTGACCTGCAGGTTGTGACTAAATCCACGGTTAATCTGGAAGGTGTGAACTGAATGGTGGCACTCCGACTGTGGAACACACTCCCCAGAGAGGATCACCTGGTGCCAATGCTTCTTTCATTTCGGTGTCAGGCAAAAACCTTATTATTCCTCCAATATTTTAATTGTTATTTTGTTTTAATTGGTGGTTTTATACTTATTTCTTATTTCTATTTTATTCCACTTTATTAATGGAGTTGTAAACCGTCCCGAGATGTCTGTTTAGAATGGTATAGAATGGGATGGTATAGAAAAGATTTAGGTAAATAAATAAACTGAAAGAAATTTCTCATTGATCCCCGACTGGGAGTACTCACTGAGCAACCAGGACCTCAAGACTACAGGTCAATTTTGGTCCCCCAGTTTTGGCGGTCATTCAAAGAATGTGCAGTATGTTTTGGGGCATGTACGAGATCCTCCTATTTTGAAAGTGGATTTTCAGCAAATTCAGTTGAACCTGCCCAGAATCCCCCATACGAGCAGGAATGGTGTCAGGAGCCCTCCAAGCATCTTTCCAGTGCCTCCACTCACCTTGCACCACTGTCAGTTGCCCCAGCCATAGAATAAGCAGGGGGAGCAAGGTCCCCATTTCTTCTGTACTCCAGTTCTGAGTGGCTCAGCTCCAGTCACTTCGAGGAGACAGATGTGCTGCTCCTGTTTTGATGTCTTTTGATATCTGCCAAAATTTTTAAAAAAGATTCAAATATTCATGTTGCTAGAAATTCTGGGGAAGCTCAGGAAAGCAACAATAACTGCTACTAATAAAGCAATTCAGGTCTTGCCCTAAGGAACTTTCAGTCTAAAGTTTGATATGAACTAAAGTTTGACAATGGAGCAAATGTTACAGCAGGGAAGGGGCTTGTATGGCTCTCTGGAGTGGGAGGTGGGATCAGTGCTTCCCCCAGAGTGCCATCAAAGTGAGCCAGCAGAACAGACCCCAGAGAGACCCCAAAGCTGCTTTTCTGTGTGGCAGGGGTGGTGTCATGAGCATGTGCTCTGACGAGATTGCCAGGTGTGCATGAGAGACGGCCTGCTTTGGAGGGACTGATAGCTCAGACTCAGAAGATGATGAGGGGACGGCTGAACCAGACCAGGCTCAGAGCTCACACTCTGATAATGGAATTGCTGTTCTAACTGACAGGCCTGTACCTTCTCTAGATGACAATAGCTCAAGGACACCCACAGGGACCAGTCTCCCTCCACCTATGGGAATGAGGCAGACAAAGGACAGGAGGGGGGAGATTTGGAACTGGGTAGTCTCTTGGATAGAGAACACGAGCCTCCTCAAGACATGGACCTGAGGACCCATTCTCTCAGCCACAGGCTGGATCAATGAGGAGCTCAGAGTGCAGAACTCAGGTGGGCCTGATTTCACAGTGCCACACCTTCCAGAGACAGGTCCCAAAGGGGTAATAAGCAAAGCTTGGGTAGAGCAGGGCACAGAGGGGTCGACACCTCTCCTTGTGTATGCTCAGAGTCTTGTAAATGCTTAGATTTCCTGTGTAGAATAAAGACTCTTACAGGGCGTGCTGGACTGACTGTCTTGCTTGGGAGGGGATGCCTAGCTCTTGACAAGAGGCCAGCCTTGCTCAATGGGCACCCATGGGCAGTGGGGACAAGTGTCAAGTGAGTGGCAAGCCTTGGTCTGGTCATCTTGTGCTAAAGTAAAGGCTTTGGTGGCAGATGATGCCTTAGAAAGTAGGCTTCCTCTCATGGGCAAATGGAAATCAAAAGAGCACATGCAACTAAAAAATAGGGTTTTCTAGAATTAGGGATTCTGGAAATTAGGGTTTTCCGAAATTAGGGATTCTGGAATGGTAAGCAGTATGTGATCAAAACAAACAGAAGAATACTAAACAATACATCAACATCATTTTATATAAATTAAGGTTAAGTCATGGCTGGTCAGAATAAAGGACTTCCCAGAATGGGGAGGGTGTATGTTGAGCAGGCACCAAGAACAGCATATTGTGGGCCCTGCCTGACCACCTGTGACTGGAGGTCCGGTGGAAATGGGGCTGCCACACTGAAGGTTTTTCTCCTAGTGGACTTACGTAGGCTGTGGATCCATGTAGACCCACCAGAGGAATGTCTTCGGGTGAAGACAAGGGAGGAATGTCTTCCCTTGCTACTAGCATTATTCCAAAATCCACCAACCCTACCCTGCCCTGCCCCCCCTCCCCCAATTCCAGCCCAGCAGCTAAATTAAAAACAGGAAACCTTCCATTGGCACCAACTGAGGCATGGTTCTTTCTGAGGTTTGTGTCTCTGTGGGCAGGGGCTGGAAGTCAGCAATGAAAAAGACTGGCTGGGTGGAGAGGTTCACACTAGTTCCACCCAGGCATGGTGTTCTTGATCCAGACGGTGCCCTGCATGCTGGCACTAAGGTAAGGAAGTTATAAGGATCAGCTGCAAGCAAAGAGTTCACCATAGCACATAATATAGCCCCAAGTTCTCCTCTCACACTTCACATTTTCTCTGAAATGGGAGAGAAGAGGAAAGGGGACCTGCAGTTTAGAAAGGTTTCTTGGCTCCAGTTTTTGCAGGTGGAGCCATGTTTGTATGACTAAACTATGGTGGAGATAGACTGATGTGGTTGGTGCTTTCTCTAAGAAGCCATGCTTGTGTTCCTATAAAAGCTTGTGTTGCTATAAAAGTACTGTGAAGTAGGTTAGTTGAGGAAATGCAGTCAAGCAATATCAAGTTAGCACCTACTAAGCTCATGCAGATGCTATATAAGGACGTAAGAAAAGCCGTGCTGGATCAGAGCAAAGGTCCATCTAATCCAGCACTCTGAACACACAGTGGCAAACCAATTCCCTGCAAGATCACTTAAGCAGGATGAGTGCAAGACTCCTGCCTGTCCAAGCTCTGCATTGATATTTTTAAACTTTATAAGCCCTGAGAGCTGTAATGCATGTTGAATGCCCCCCTCCCCACACACATATATGTGCACTCAGAATTCCCCTGCCATAAAGTCACATCCCCTCTTTATCTTTTGTGGCATCTTGACAATCCTATATCACAGCCAGGCTGCTCTACAAAGGGTAAACAAACAGGGTATAAGGGTCAGATCTAGTGTGTGCAAGATGTGTCTATATTAGGTGTCCTTTGGTAGGGAAGTGGTAGAAAAAGCCTTTGAAAAATACATTGCTGGAAGAAGTGCCAGTGAAGAGATTTTGTCTCACATACAAAGCTTGAAATAGTATACAGGGCACTGCACCTTTTAGTGGTGCAATCCATGTACATGCAAAAGCATGAAATTGTCCCCACCAGCTCTAGACTTCACCTGCCACCACGGCGTCCTTGTGTCACCTTGCCTACAGCATCTCTACCTGAGAAAGGCCAGCAGAGAGGGAATGTAGCCCAGAAGTAGCAGACCCAGGATTCAATCTCTGCTGTCTTCAGGTAGCAAAGAAGGAATCCTGACCGATGCCTTGGAGACCTGTTGTCAATGTCAACAATACTGGACTAGAGGGGCTGAAGGTCTGGCTGAGTGTAGTGCTGCTTCTTATCTTCCTATCCCCAAAGTGGGACCCCTGAGAGACCCCTAACAGTGAAAGGGAAAGCAGAGGAAAAGCATTTTCTTGCAGATAGACTGACAGTGCAATTCAAATCTCCAATATGAACCACACTCTAAATTAACAGTGGACTCCCAAATCCTTTTGTTCAACCACTTAGATTACCATGTCATTTCCACAGATGGAGGACAATTCCTGCTCCTATTCCTTCCACCTCTATAGATACTTGAGAACTGTAAAGCAGTCTCTTGTTCCCCAGTTCAGTGATGCAGTTCTTGTTGCATCATGTGAGTTGCTTCCAGTGTACCCCAAATGTCCAAAAGCTCACCTTTCTGGTCTTTGCAGTTCCTCTCTGCTTTTCTCTGCACCGATCAGGGAAGTCTCTGCTCTCTAGCCCTGGTAGCTGATTCTGGAGGGAAAGTGATGGATGCCTTTTTATACACACACACACACACACACACATGTACACATACACCCCTAGATGCATTTTTTGGATGATGTCAAACTAGATGTCAATCACTCAGAACAAAAAGATTAGCGTCTTAGTTTAGACTAAGTGGAATTCTTTGTTCCTGGAAAAAAAGGTGTATCATGTTGAGTATGAGTCAATTTCTGCAAAGTGCAATTTCTAGGAAGGGGAGAAGTAAAACCAAAATCCACAAACCAAACAAAACCAAAATGGCAGAAAGTCTCTGTGCATTGACACTGTCCCTCCTCTGAAGGAAAGAGCTTTTAAACAGGAGCTGAAGAAACAGGTGAAACTATTGTCTGAGAATTATAAGCAAGCAAGCAAGCAAGCAGAATTTAGTGTTATTATGAAACTGAGAAATGTTAATTTCATATCTGTATTGGTTGCTTACCAGTACAGCTTTCTACTTATCTGTTATTCTAGTTAAACATACTAGAAATGATACTTAATTTGTTACATGAAATTACCTTACAGGAAGTCGGACTGTATCTCCATGCTCCCCCAAGAGACAGCTACTCTCCAAAGCCTCCAGTTTTCCTCAGTCTCATTCACAATGCCTGGCTTCAGCAACAACCCATACCCTGAGTGAACCCAGTCAATGAGACTTCTGCATATTGTTTCCTCACTCCCTGGAGAGTAGCAGGTTGTTCTTGGCTACTAAGCTGGGAAGGGCACTTGTGCCTGCATTGTGTGTGTGCACATGCACATGTGTGCATGTAAACATCTGGGCCACTTCAGTGTGCAAACATCTGGTCCAAAGGTTTACATATTTTTCAGAGTCATGCATCAAAAACAAAAGCAAACCTAACCAATAGTATAGGGAGGACAGATACAAGAATCTGTTTAACAATTTTCAGTTTACCTGGCCTCCATTGTCCTCTTCAATATTTAAACATCCAGCTTCAGTGGTATTCAAGTCACTATGCGAAGACTGAGACAGTGAAGTTGAAGTGTCGTTTGTTGCCCATATCCAGAGAATTGTGCTGCATTCATGCCTTCCATTTAACAGGTACTTCAATGCTCGTCATATGTGTGGTGGGCACAAGCTGCTCACACCCATTACGACGTAGGTAGTGACTGGCCACCAAGGTGCATCATACTTCACCTGCCAGTGTATGCCCCATTCCCTTTCCTTTTGTGTAAGATTCATGTGTAAGATGGTCATTCTGCAGACACACAATGCCTGTGTTTGGCAAGGGCCATTCCTGCCCAGGTAGGCGGCCTACAATTTACAAAGCCTGGTTTTAATGGATGGCTCTTGGCACTATTGTGGTTAAAAGTTGCACTGCAACTTGTCTGACAGCTCATTATTCCTGCTCGGTACCTGTTGCTCAGGAAATCAGACTCCGGAGGAAGGTTTTGCCCTCAACGAGGTGGATCACACAGATGTGTTCTTGGAAACTGGGCATATCCAGGACAGCAGCCATCATGTTTTCATGTTTGTGTCTTCAGGAAGTGAAACATAGAGGCCATGTGGTTTTCAACCAAGCATCAAAAAGCAGGTGTCTTCTGCTCCCCATGTTCTCTTGGAGCTATTTCATTCATGGACCTTGGAATTTCTGCAATGCCTGCTACATCCAGGCTCTCCTTGAAAGTCAGGCACCCCTGCTCCCATTTTGGCTCTGAGGCTTCTAGTATTTGCATAAAAGCACCTAATGCAACTAATTAGGGGCACCTAATGTCTCTCTCCAGATTTGCATTGTGGCACTCAGGCCTCCCGGATTGGTTATCGCTTCTCACCATAAGCTTGTGGCTTAAGCCAGCTACACTGGCTTCCCATTGAAGTCCGGGCCCAATTCAAGGTGTTGGTTATGACCTATAAAGCCCTTAACGGCTTGGGTCCTGGTTACCTGAAGGAGCGCTTGCACCCATATATGCTCGCCCACCCCTTGAGATCAGTGGCAGAGGCCCTTCTCCAGGAACCCTCCGTGAAGGATATTAGGAGGGTAAGTACTCGGAGGAGGGCTTTCTCTGCAGTAGCGCCCAATTTATGGAATGCGCTCCCCAGAGAGGCTCGCCTGGCGCCGTCGTTATTTGCTTTTTGGCGCCAGGCGAAGACCTTTTTATTCAAATGTTATTTTAATTGCTAATGTTATTTATTTATTTTATGCTTTGGCCAGGGTGACTTAAATTTATATTGTTTTATATTGTGATTATTTATTTATGGTTGTAAGCCGCCCCGAGGCTTACGGCGAATGGGGTGGCATAGAAGTTCCATAAATAAATAAATAAATAAATAAATAAATAAATGTTTCCTCCCCTCCTGCATTTGGGCAATCAGAAACTTCTTTGTCTTCATCCCCTAGGGATGTCTTAACCTGAACTGGATTCTTCCTATCTTCTGTCAGCTTTCCCCCAGGCATCTGCTTAAAAATTCTCTGCCACAAGCAGCCTGGTTCCATCCTGGTTCAAATGGAGCCCATTCTTCCTGCACAGGACCAGCTTGTCCCAAAATATTCCCTGGTGCCTAACCAATCTGAACCTCTTTTCTCTAAACCACCAATACTGTGCTGTCCCATGCTTGTGACTTGGAGCCTTTGCTAAAAAGGAGGTTGTGGCTGAACTGCTGTAGCTTCTAATGAATGGAAATATATTTTATTTTATTTATTTAAAACTTTTATGCCTTGGGACGGCTCACAATCCATAAAATTGAAATACAATAATACAATATATATGCTAGTTGTCCCCTCCAGGAGTGGAGATATTCTGTTCAGTAGAGAATGCAACAGTCAATGTATCATTGGAGAGGACAACAGACAGAGGATGGGTGATTTGTGAAAAGATAAAGTTTGGAAAGCCTGAGACATAACCTGTATTCTCAAAGCTGGGATGGCTTTTTCTGTGCTTTAGTTTGTGAGCTACAAACCCTAAAACCTGAGCCTTCACTGAGCCCAGAATGAACTGAGACTTCAAGTTTCATTTATAAGCAAACTCTTCCACTAGCTAGGTCTGTGTGGTTGCTCCCGTCAGTACAGAGCTGTGTATTGCTTCTCTTTTCCCCTTCTAAACTTGGGTTTAGTTTCAATATGAACTTCCTGCTGGAGCAGAGTTGTAAGTAGGGATGCATCAAAGCTCTGGGCAACCCACCCCTCCAGCATTCACAACTTCCTCTCATGCTCAGCCCTTGCTTAGAAAGTGAACCAAGGCAAGAGGACTTTGCAAAAGCTCATGGAATGAAGCTGGTGCAACCAGCAACCTTCTTCCAAATTGCATGTCATGCCACATGCTGTACAAAAAGGGCTGTTGCATGTGACACAGAAAAGCCATGCTGCTTGCACAGAGGTCTCATGGGGCTTGAGCAATTCCTGCTGAGCATTGCATGAATGCTGACCAGGGGCTTGAACTCTCGGCTGCAGAAAAGTGGGCCAGGGTCTAGGGAGCCAGGCCCAGGGAATCTGACAGGTTTTCACTCCCAAAAGAAATTCCTCACACATTCCTAACTGTAAGTTCCAGCCATTCCAAACTTCCCCCCTTGGGATTTAGCTCCTAAATGTAAATTTGCAAAAGGTTCCCCTTTTGGAATTTTGCCCACTTTGCTGTGTGTTAGATGATGCCTTCGAATAAGGTAGATAGATAGCACTTACCGTTCCCTTGTAACTTGCTGGTGTACTGACATTTTGTCACTGGGGCTGAGACTTTTTGTCCCTGGAGCTCCAAATGTGGCTAAATAGTCTTCTAGTACAGCTCCGTCTTTGGTGGCACATCTGCACATTATGTACTTGTTTTGCCTATCCCACTTCCCCACCCTGTGAAGCTCGGATCAGTTTACATGGAGCCCTGCTATGCAGCCAACAATCTTTTGGTGGTTTTGCTGCACCAGTGTAACAGCAGCCTCATATTCCATATCCAGCTCTAGGGACTGATATGGACAATCTGCCTGGATTCACTGCCTGGATTCATTGCATACCCTACATGAGTAACCTTTTTATTTTTTGGAAGGAGGTCTACAACAATGCTACAACATTTCAGAGTATCCCTATGTGGATGGAGCCATTGATTTAGCCAATGTTGACATCTTTATAAGGAATATGACCTTGACTGACTTCGGCTCATTGAGTTCTGCGGTGAAATTTGGGGTTGGGCAGGAGAGCATTAATGGAACCCAAAGGACTGTTTAAAGTTGGTCAAACCTGTTAGCCAGGTTTGCATAACCTTCCTTTGTGAGGGAATTTGTGGGATGATGACTCACAATGACTGGATTTTCTTTAAGTCCTCCAAATGAAACAAGCTAAGATATTTCAGAGGTCTTCATGAAATGGAGCAGAGTTCAGTTTTTGAGCGAGAGAGAAGTCCAATTCTGTCATTTTTAAGTACGCATAGCAAGTATGGGGAGACATGAAAGAGGGGTACAGAATGAGGCATGGCCTGGAGAATGTGGACCAAGAGACTTTCTTTTCTACCTCTTTCATGAGATTAGAGTCCAAAGGGGATATCCCGTGAAACTAATTGGTGGGAGATTCAGGATAGAGAAAAACAAGTACTTCTTCACAAGGTGCATATGTGAACTGTGGAATTCACTTCTCTGAGGTGTAGTGATGGCCACCACTTTGAAAGGGGATTGGGCAAAAGCATGGAGGCAAGGTTTCCTGTGAAAGGCTCTATGTTATCTCCAGGAGTGGGTAAAGGATGTCTGTATGCACCAGTTTTTGGGACCCCTGGAAAGGGGTGTGGCCATGTGGGAAATCTCAGGGGGTCAGTCTGTGGCTCAAGGAGAGTCAGATGTTGCGCAGGGGCCTGGGTTGCTCTACCTCTGTAGGGTACATCTGAAATCTTAGACTCGGCTGTGAGCAGCTAGCTATGCATCTTGGAAGGCTATACTTTCTGATTCATTTTTATTTTTGGAGTGGCAAAAAGATGGGCAAGCATGTGGACTTTCCAGCGAACCTCAGCATCGACCCTCTAATTCAATTTTATTTTTGCAAGTACCTTAACAGCAGCATCACTTCCCACTTTTTCTGCAACTGCAACTTGATGCACTGCCAGGCAGTTGACATTATCTTCACAACCCGCCCACAACTTTGTATTTCTCTGCTGTTTGACATGTGGGCATACAAGCCTGCAGTAGTGAGTGAAGCTGGCAGCCACTCTTGGCAGGCATCTCAGGAACCAGGGAGAGGCACGGGCCTTCGAAGCCCCCTCAAGGTTCCCAGGACAGCAGGAACATTCAAGAAGGTACAGGAGGGATCAAAGAAGGGAAGGAGTTAGAGCTGGTCTCTTGCCCAGGTTATTATTAATTTTATTTATTTATTGGAAAGTGACAGAAGACTTTACACATGCAGAGACGGATCCTTTATATAGCATGTCACTATGTGTCAGTCATTGAGAACAACTAGATAAGCTACCTGATTGCAACAAATAGGAATCACATCTTCTGATTCTTTTCTTTGAATTAACACTGCAGTGCCATTTCTATGCAGTGGGGATTTTTTTAAAGAACCTATGGCCAGGGTGCCTCTGGGCATATGCAGTGTCTCTTTGCTCTGAAGAAAATCCCTTTGAAAGAAGAAAGAACACCCCGAAAATGGGTGCCTAAAGTTATATAACTTATAGTTACATATTATTATCATTAGATTTTGCTTTGTAAGCCAACCTGAGGCTTACAAAACTTTGTAAGCCATCCTAAGGCTTTTGCAAAGGACGGGATATAAATATCCTAAATGAATAAATGATGAATAATAAATTTAGAGATTTTTTTAAACTATAAAATTTGAATTTGATATTAGAATGTTAAAAAATATGTAGTAAGAGGTCGACCCAGTGAATCCAATGTTTACTGTCTAATGTTTGATGTTTTGTGTTTTTTGTTTGTTTTTTCTGTCTAGTTTTAGTTTTAAAACTTTAATAAAATATATATTAAAAATAAATGACGAATAAATAAGATTTTATTGCAAATTTTAATGAAAAAGAATCTCGAGATTTCAAACAATAATGGTGAATTATATAGCTTTTCAGGATGCTAAAACCCATTTCCACTGAATTATCATCACCCTATAAAATGACATCAGTGACCATCAAAGTGATCCTACTGTTGAGCCCATCCGTCTTAACCTGGCCCTGAAAAGATGGCAATGTTGGTGCCAACAGATCTTTTTTCCATAAAGGGGAGTCACCTCTGTCTTTTTACGCTCATCCATACCTCCCTAGGCATGCGAGGGAGGGGGGAGGGCTCCCATGTTGACTGTGGTGCTTGGTTATGTCCATAGTAGGGTGAGATGATGTGTGAAATAAAGTATTATTATGCGAAGTGATGTTGAAAAGAAAAGAAAAAAAATCAAAGTACATCTTTGCCTGTTGATTGCATTGCCCCAGCTCCAGTACTTTCAGGTGCTGAAAGTTCTTCCAATGACTCTGCTCTTTCTGGCTTGCTGCCTTTTCTTTCTTTTCTTGAAATCCACCCTTAAATTCCACCTTTCACGTGATGATTCTGGCATGATTCCTAATTTCCAGCCCCTGTCAAAAGTATTGCTTTTAACCGTAATGATATATTCTATTTCTACTAATTATTCCTGCCTCTACTTCTTTACCTACTACTGCCTGTACTCTGCATATTGAAAAAAGAATGTATTAATTTTAATGTCCACCCCCTTGATTTTCTGCTTTTTTCTAAATAGGTTTGCCTCAGTTTGGCAATTTTGCAATAATTGCACAAAAATCTGTATGCATTTTTGTTTACAAATTTGCTTAATATACACATATTTACAAGCAATTCCCCCATTTATTTTCAAAAATGCATGCATTTCTCCCCATATTTCTCCCTAAAATACATATTTTTGTGCATATTCTGAGCTTGTGGTGCTGGAAGGCAAAATTCAAACTGTAGCTGCTGAAAGTTAATGGTGCTTCATTTCATGTTTGCATTTGAGAAGTGCAAATCATGCTGGTTGTCAATAAGGTGTAACTGAACAAATTCCTAGTGTATGTGTAATTCTACAGTCTGTATGTGGAATGCTAGATAATAAAACTTTTGGTTTGCTTACATATGCTAACATAGAGACTGAGGATGCTGCATGAATAATAGAAAGATAAGAGGCATTGCTTGAACATAGGAAGGGGTGGGAAACAGGCTTGTTCAAGGATAGGCTAGACATGCTCATGGTGGGCATGTGGTGAGTGGAGCCAGCTGGAGCCGGGGGTCAGACTAGATGGCCTTGGAGGACCCTTCTGACTTACTCTGTTTCTATGTTTTCATGTTTCTAATTTCAAAATCCTTCAGTACACTGTCAGGTTAGACTTCTGACAAGTAACATCTGGAGAGAAGAATAAGAAAGAGGAAAGAATGTCCCACCCACTGTGGGCCCTGGTCCTGGCCATTGATGCATTTAAACCAGCCTTCTCCAACCTTGTGCCATCCAGACATGTTTGGACTGCAACACCCAGAATTCCCAGTAAATGAGATGGGGATTCTGGGAGTTGGGGTCCAAATGTCTCTGAAGGCCACCAGGTTGGGGAATACTGGTTTAGACTTTCCCAATACCTGTGTGTGGTTCCCAACAGATGACCCTTAAGGGAATGCGTCCTTCAAGAAAGAAAGGCTCTCCAATTCATCTTGTCATGATTCAAACCATTTTTGCCCCCCTAATTAGCAGTGGCCTCTCCAAAAGACCCAGATTTTCTTTTTTTGCTTTGTGGCAGAGCAGGCCTTGTACCTTTCATGATGTGGGCAGTCATATACATGGTGTCCTTAAGAAAGTTTGCTTTGGGAGAAGTCCTGACCAGAGCAAAAGATTCATCAACAGTTTTTGGGCACAGTTACAAGGCTAGATTTGGCAATACCATGTCAAAGCTCTCTATATTGAGAATGCTCAAGAATGGCAAGAGGTAACATTAGTCATTCAAACAAGCAAGTGAAACAACAAAGAAAAATGGATTTCCCTTTTCTTCAAGGAATTTCCCCCTCCTGATTAGAAAGAAAAAACTTGCCTAACTCGAACATGTGTCAGAACTTCACATAATTGCAAAACGTTCTGAAGAAATGCCTGCTTTAAGTGTCACTGATAGTTCTGGTGGTAGAATGATCAGCTGGAAGAATGAGCCATGAGCTTTCTTGACAAGATACAGCAGAACCTTCCTGAAACACAGATATACTGTCAACATCCCTCCTCAGCATGGAAAAACCTCCAGGTTTGTTTATTTTATTTATTTATTTAAAACTTTTATATGCTGTCCTTTATGTATTTCATCTCAGGACGGCTTACAACATTAAAAACAGAATTCAATAAAACAATCAATAATATTTATTTATTTATTTATTTATCTATTTATCTATTTAATTTATTTGGGAATCTTGTATGCTGCCCTATTCGCATAAGCCTCGGGGCAGCTTCCAACAAATAAATAACAATAAAAATAAATACGATAATATTTTATCATAATAATATTATGATAAAATAAATATAATAAAAATAAAAAACAATATGATAAAACAATGTATAACCAATAATAAATCAAATCAAAAACAACTGTGAAACCATCAAAATACTAATTTTTAAAATGACACTTAAATTAAAAGGTTTTGACCTGGCACCGAAAAAAAATGTTCCTTCCATTTGCCACTTTTGCTCAGTTCCAGTCAGTTCCAGCTTATCCAGTACCATCTTGGATGTGCTACTGTACCAAAACTTACCCAAAGAAATAGATCTTTTCACCCTATACTATCTGTGGCCATTTTCCTACAAGCAATTCACGTACTTAAAAGCAGAATGCACAGTGTCCTTCTTGAGCACTCCAGGCTGTATCAAAGCCCCTGTTCCAGAACAGAGAGCTGTGTTTTATTCACAGCCCTCTGTTTTAATTTTCTGTAAACTCTTCCATGCTTTGTGTGCTGAGATCATGAGCTTCTCTACATGAGGTGTTTCACCTGCCACTTTGCCAAGGCTTCTATTCCTGGAGTGTTGGTGGGACTAGGACTGGCTGCCTTCTGTATGCTTCTTTCTCCCTTGGCATTTTAATTTCTCTGCCTTTCTCCATGTGCTGATACACAGCCAAAGGATAGTGCTGCAGTATTGTCCAAATAGGTGGGCTTCTTGCAGCCCGATTCCCAGCTAGTACCTCATTTCCCTCAGTCTAGAAAGAACCACAGAAATGGCTACAAATCATGGTAGAGCCCTGGAGGATGATGACATCACCAAAAGCACCTACAAATACCATGAGCACAGAAGAAATGCTTCTTGTAGAGAAGCCCAAAGAACGAGTTGTGCATAATGTTAGTCTAAAACTGCCTCTGAGATGAAGTTTTATGATGACTCCAAGCTTTTTGTGCATTAATTTGTCGGTTAATTGGGGGAGGGGAGGGGTTTTTAAAAGACCAAATTGCATGTGCCACTGTACTAGGTTCACTGCACATTGCAAATTGCAGTCAAAGGCATGAAAAATTATTTGGAGGGAAAGGAAGTGGAGAATGGATCAGTGTGGCCACACAGTGACAGTGTTGGCTTTAGTTTCAATTTGCAAAGTGCCCATAATTCAGAAGCTTTGAGTATTTGGTGCTTCTGATGTTTTGGAACTTCTCCAAAGCAGCAGGAATGAAAAAGAAAACAGTAAAACAGTAAAAACAATTGAATGAAGCAGGAAGTGGTGAAATGTGAACCCTTCTTAGAAGTGACTGTGGATTTTTTCTTCTGTTGATCATTAATGGGTTCATATGGAGACGGACTGCTCGCCACTGCCGCCACCACCCATGCAACACCACCGCTGTTGCCACAGACCGCGGACCCCAACCCGCCCGCTGATGACCCGCTGCCCTGAAGGACAGATGGCGGCCACCGTGGGACCGGGGACCGGGTCGCTGCCGGCCTGTGGGCCCTCCACTCTGCCAGTGAGTGCTCTGTGAGCCCTGCCCCTCCCCCCTGATGTGGGTGGCAGCTGCGCCAGATTGGGGGCAGGATGTGGGGAGGGGCAACAGCATTAACTTGCTGGTGGCTGAAGGGTGATGGCCTAAGGGCATTGATGCTGTTTGGGTCCGTTCAGGGCTGTGTGGGGGCTGGGCTGGCCATAGACTCTGTGTGGGTGGGCTTTTGTAATTGGGTGGGTTGGAGGGTTTTATTGTATTTTAATTGTATTTTAATAGATTGTTTTAATGGATTCACGCCTGGCTGCTACTATGGGATTGCCTGGGGAGTGCGTGGGCACCACCATTGGGATGGTTATGGGCAATGGTTGATATGGTGTTGGGGGTTTAACGTGTCGGCATAGAAGAAGGAGGGACAGATGGTTGACACCTGTTCTCCCTTCTGGTTATTCCTCCAACCGGAAGGTTTTGGGTATGCTTATCAACCGCCCCTCAGGCCTGACAGTGCTGTTGCTTAATGCCAGGTCGGTCCATAATAAAAAATCCCTCATCCATGACTTAATTGTGAATGAGGGAGCCGACCTGGCTTGCATTACAGAGAACTGGGCAGGAGAGCAGGGGGATGTGTCCCTCTCTCAACTGTGCCTGCCTGGGTATCTGGTCCAACACCAGCCATGCCCGGAGGGGAGGGGAGGGGGGGTCGCTTTAATCTATCGAGCTTCTATTTCCCTTGCGGGGCTTCCTGTTCTATCAAGACCGGGTCTAGAGTGTCTTTATCTGGTATTGGGCGACCGAGAGAGATTGGGGATTCTGCTGGTGTACAATGCACCCTTCTGACCATCAGACTCCCTGCCTGAGCTGATGGAGATAGTCTTGGACCTGGTGTTGAAGACCCCCAGGATGTTGGTCCTGGGGGACTTCAATCTCCATGCTGAGACTGTTCTGACTGGGGTGACTCAGGACTTCATGGCCTCCATGACGGCCATGGGGCTGTCTCAACATGTCATAGGCCCAACCCATGAATGTGGACACACGCTGGCCCTGGTTTTCTCGATGAGGCAGGAAGAGGGTGATCTGAGGGTGAGCAATTTATGTCTGACTCCCCTGTCATGGTCAGATCACTTCCTCGTGAGGTTTCAGCTTGATGCCGGCCTTTCCCTCTGTAAGGGTGCAGTCCCTATTGTGTTGGTCCATCCACGGAGCAGGATGGATCCAGATGGATTCCTGAAAGCTCTGGGGGAGTTTCCAGTTGATAAAGCTGGCACTCCTGTTGATGCTCTGGTTGAACTGTGGAATAGGAAAATGGCCAGAGCTATTGACACGATCGCTCCTAAGCTTCCTCTCCCATCTGGCAGAGCCTGTTCGTCCCCTTGGTATACACCTGAATTACAGGCGATGAAGCGGGTTGGGAGATGTCTAGAACGTAGGTGGAGGAAATCACGGGATGAATCTGACCGTACACACTTACGAGCTCATTATTGAGCCTATGCTGTGGCGGTGAGGGTGGCAAAGAAGAAATTCTTCTTCACTTCCATTGCCTCCTCACAGTGCCGTCCAGCAGAACTCTTTAGGGTGGTACATGGGCTGGTACATCCTGGCCCTAAGAAAGACCCTGTCCCCCCCTCGATGGCCCTCTGTGATGACTTTGCCCAGCACTTTATGGAGAAAATTGCTCAGATTCGTCACGAGCTGGACTCCACTAGTGATTCAGACTCCTTAGGGGAGGTGCCAATGTCTCCATCTGGTCAGATATTATTGGATGAATTTCAGTTATTGCGGTCTGATGATGTGGACAAGGTGCTTGGATAAGTATGTCCCACCATCTGTTTACTTGACCCTTGCCCATCGCGGCTACTGACCAAAGTCAAACACGGGATTGGTGCCTGGATCCTGGAGGTCATCAATGCCTCTCTGAGGGACAGCTGGGTGCCTGCCCCTCTAAAGGAGGCAGAAGTCAGGCTCGTCCTAAAGAAGGAGTCCCTGGATCCAGAGATGGCTGCCAGTTATAGACCAGTGGCCAACAACCTGTTTTTGGGCAAGGTGTTGGTGGGACAACTCCAAGCACTCTTGGATGAGACTGATTATCTGGACCCATTTCAGTCCAGCTTCAGACCCGGGTACGGTACTGAATCTGCCTTGGTCGCCCTGTATGATGACCTGTGCAGGGAGAGAGACAGGGGGAGTGCATCCCTGTTGGTCCTCCTGGACCTCTCAGTGGCTTTTGATACCATCGACCATGGTATCCTGAATAGGCTAGCAGGACTGGGAGTAGGAGGCACTGCTTGGCAGTGGTTCCACTCCTACCTTGACGGCCAATTTCAGAAGGTGGTGCTGGGGGACTTTGGCTCTGCGCCATGGCAGCTATGCCATGGAGTACTGCAGGGGTCCATTTTGTCCCCCTTGCTATTCAACATCTACATGAAACCACTGGGAGAGGTCATTAGGAGGTTTGGGCTGTGGAATCATCAGTATGCTGATGATACCCAGCTCTACCTCTCTTTCTCAACCAATCCAGGTGAGGCAGTGGCTGTACTGAACTGCTGCCTGGCCAAGGTAATGGGCTGGATGAGGGCCAATAAACTGAAACTCAATCCAGACAAGATGGAGGTCCTGTTGGTGGGCGGTTTGAGCTCCTGGGTAGGTGACTTGGACCTTGTCTTGAATGGGGTTGCACTCCCTCTAAAGGACAGGGTCCGCAGCTTGGGAGTGCTCCTCGACCCAGAGCTGTCTGGAAGCTCAAGTGACTGCGGTGGCAAGGAGCGCTTTCCTTCAGCTTCGGTTAATCCATCAGCTGCATACCTACCTGGAGGACGATTGCCTAACGACAGTGACACATGCATTGGTTACTTCCCAATTGGATTTCTGTAACATGCTCTACGTGGGGCTGCCCTTGAAGACAGTTCGGATACTTCAGATGGTGCAAAATAGAGCAGCCAGGTTGCTGATGGGGACTGGGCGTTACTCTCATATAACCCCAGTCCTCTACCAGCTTCACTGGCTTCCCATCGAAATCTGGGCTCAATTCAGGGTGCTGGTTATCACCTATAAAGCCCCTAAAGGCTTGGGACCTGGATACCTAAAGGAACGCCTTCTTCCATATTTGCCCTCCCGACCCCTGAGATCGGCAGCAGAGGCCCTCCTCCAGGAACCCTCCATGAGAGACATCAGGAGGCAAAGTACCAGGAGAAGGGCTTTCTCTGCGGTGGTGCCGCGCCTATGGAATGCGCTCCCTAGAGAGGTCTGCTTGGTGCCGTCGTTATTTGTTTTTCAGCATCAGGCTAAGACCTTTTTATTTAAACAATATTTTAATAACTTTTAATATCATCTATAGGTTTTAATTTGCAGCCAGGGTGAATCTGGATTTTATTTGTATTATTTGTATTGTGTTTATTTTATGTAAGCTGTCCCAAGGCTATGCACTGGGACGGCATCCAAAAATTCTAAACAAACAAACAAACAAACAAAACTATTTCATTTACAGAATGTTAAAGATGTTTCAAATTGAATGTTTAAAGGTGGATATGGTAGGTATGTAGCTCTATTCCAGTTTAAATGAATGCTCAAACTTTTCCTGGGCTATGTCAGAGCCTAGGTAAGCAAACAGGTAAGCTGAAGGTTAAAGAAAAAGCAGTGGTTTTAGTAGAAGAAAACAGCAACACTGGTGTGCAAGAGGGCAAGTCTCAAGACACTCCCCATTTGGCAGCCGGCCAGAAATGTATGCATGTCACAAAGCATAAGAGAAAAGCATAACTAAGCGCCCAGTAACTTTTCCAGTTACTCACTCTACTTTGTTTTTATAAACCTTGCCATAAACAGCAACATTTTACAATAAAACAAACATTTTACTCATCACAAGAGTTGAGATTACAAGAGTACAGGCAAAAGCAATGCTTCCTGTCTCTGCTGTTTGTTCCACACTGTCGCAAAATTCATGCCATCCAGACTTCATGCCTCTCCTCACACTGATTCCTAACATCTAAGGCCCCCAGAGCCTTTTCCTTTCTTGCTTCCTTCATGGGAGGGGGAAACACTGCGAAGATTTTGGAGGGTGATGGAGCAGAGCCTCCAAAGGAAAAAGATTAAGGAGGCAAGGTCTGTGGATCAGCTGGTGCTTCTTAGGTCAAGATTTGCATGGCTTGCACAGGGCTGCAGCTCCTCCAAGTGGCCTGAGGGACAGAGCAGCTTGCTCTAGGTGGCAGCTGCAGAGGCACTCCTGGTTGCAGGATCACCCTCACCCCGATCGGGTGGGCCACATGAGAGCCATAGAAAGCTGGTAAAAAGGCTTCCCTCTCCTGCTTCCCTTTGCCACTGCAACTTGGGTTTTTGTGGTGGCTGCCTTGCATTCATGAGTCTGTAACTACTTCCAAATCTGTACTGTGTTCTATCTTAACTCTCACCTGAACCTGCATCTGTTTTTGTCTCCGGCCCTGCCTTTACCTGTGTTCAGCCCTCATCAGTGTAAAGACTAGTTTCTTCTTCCACCCTCATTATTCATGGTCCCAGTATTCAGGTCATGCATGCCTACCACTTACATCCCAGACCTGACACATTTAGGGATCTTGCTTGGTTGTTCAACACAGGCATTCATTGTTAGAATTTCCCTTGATGAGTTATTAAGCTATCAATTTAGCCAGGTTGTTCTTTCATTGTCTTTGCAGGAGGATTCAACGATCTTTTACATGAGGGTATTTTTACCTCTGGGGTGGCTTCTTCTCTGCCTTTCTATATGTTCCTATATGTGCTATTACACAGCTCAAAGTGGCACTGTGATATAAAGCAGAATTGCAAATTCATGGGAGGCATTTGTAGCTTCAAGGGAAATACTCTTTTTAAAAAAGCCCTCCTCTAAATGAAGTTGCAAAACATGGGAGAGGTCTTGGAGGATGTTGTGATGTAAAGCAGCCATAAACTCCTGTGAACGAGGGATGATGGTTGCCCAATAAAGGCCTCATGTAGGAAAGCGCTTTGTCCTCGTCTTGTGCTTTGCATGTTTCCGAATGCTTGTTAAGTAGCATTGTGTCTGTGACTGAAGCCAGCCTTTTATTGCAAAATGTCCTGCAGTTTGAGAATTGTTCATGCTTAGTTTTAATCTATAAATGTATAAACTGGATACAAGATTGCTAGTTATTGACCGTGGTTTGGAGCAATGCTTCACGCACTATGCATTGCCTGCACATATTGGTTTATTCCTTTTAGAAGTGTGGAAGAAACTGCACAGGTGCCAGGAAATCTCAGAAGGATGGATAATCAGCAGAAAGAGTTGTAGCCATCTGGAGATGGCTGGATTAGGAGGAGCAGAAAACCAGATTTTGCCCACATGCCTGAGGTCCTGCACTGGCTCTGTATTCAAGCATGAAGAACAATTGTTCCCCACTTCCCCCACACACAAAAGCAGTTTTTCAAGGGCAGTAAAAGACAATCTACAATTGCAATAAAGAGAACAGATTCCTCTGTGCCATTGCAATCAGTCTTTAATGATTTCCAGTGTTTTTGGGAGTTGATTTGATAGAGCATCATAAAAAGAAAACAGAGAAGAAATGATTGTACAAAACAGTAAAATAGTTATAAACCTTTTAGCATTATGTATCGATGTTGCAAAAACTGCATGTAAAAGACAAAGAAATACAAAAATAAATAACCGGACAGAGCAATCTTAAGGTGACAGGTTGCCGCCGCATTCATAGGCCTGGTGGCTCATGGATGGCCAGCATGGAAAGTGCAGTGTGATCTCCTCCATGTCACTGGAGAAGGAAATTTAATCATTTCCATCCTTTTAGGCACAACAGGAATGAAGTTTCTCACTGCAGCTCCAGGCTGCCGTGGGTGAAAAGTCCAAGCTGGACTCAAATCAAGGGAATAGACGGGCTTCAGATTCAGCTTTCAGCCAGCTACCTTTGATGGAAAACTGACCAGTGGCATTTTGCTGCTTTCATAGGTACAAGGGAAACTTTTGCCATATGTGTTCTTGTATATAGCCTTATTGTGTCATTCCTCAATCTCAAGGGTTTTTTTATTATTTAATTTAAGTCATGTACAAATACCTTAATGATCATAGTTTCTGAGAAAATTCCATGGATGTATGTAAAATGTTCAGTATTTTCTCACATGATCTTAGACAAAAGACCAAGTGGTGCTGACTCTTGTACAGAATTTTCTTGAACTGGTGATTCCCATGGCTTTCTGGAGAAAGTTGTAGCTGTTAAGCCATAATCTTTTTTTTAAAAAAGAATACTATAAATGGGTAATGCAGTTGCATCCGATTTAGTCAGACAAAAAGGGAGTGCTAGTGGAAAGGTCCTAGG
This sequence comes from Varanus salvator macromaculatus, assembly GCA_023646645.1. Classification (NCBI taxonomy): domain Eukaryota; kingdom Metazoa; phylum Chordata; class Lepidosauria; order Squamata; family Varanidae; genus Varanus; species Varanus salvator. The sequence continues at coordinate 6,931,127 of JAIXND010000781.1, forward strand.
AATTTCCACCCTATTGCATGTGGTGATACTGGACGTATGTAAAGAGCACCCTGCATAAGGATGTTTGCTTCTGGTGAGCTGTTAGGCTGCAAACAGAGCCAGAGGTCTCAGAGGAGGGCTAGTGTGAAGGAGAGCAAAAGAAATATCACAGCCGATGTGCTGTGCAATCCACCATTCTTCCCAGCACCATTAGCAGTCATTGTCTCATTGATCCAGTTGGCGTAGTAAGTGACTGAAGCGTAGACACCGGGGTAGCTTTTCCGGGCACATCCTATTCCCCAACTCACAACTCCAGCCTGGGTCCAACCTCCTTCCAGCTTGCAAACCAGGGGTCCGCCGGAGTCGCCCTGTGAGGAGAAAGGATGGGAGATTGCAGAAGCCAGTGGAAAACATGGTTGAATTGTCCCTTAGCCATAGACTCATGGGAACAAGCAAGTCAACCTTTATTTCACCTGTCCCAGCAACCCCTGTTGTAATAGGCTACCATTCAAGGGTTTAAAGAGGGGTGGAAAATTTGCAGTGATATGTACAGTATCTTTTGAGAAATAGAGTCAATCAGAAAAATATTGTGTACTCCTAAAGGGATGCCACTTCTGTGATGGTTACTGTTTTATGCACCAGGGAACCTGGCTTTTATCTTTAGGAAGTTCTTATCAGTATCAATGCCAATGCCAATGCCAATGCCAATATTATCAATAATACCTTGATAGTAGTATACAGACATACTCAGCTATAACAGATTACCTAAGTATTTAAGCCACAGATCAAACAAATAACATACTAAGATTTATATTAGGACATCACAAATGAGTTAGAGTTTGGAGGTACCTCAAGGGAGAGGTTCAGGACCTCCCCGCAGTTGGTACCCTCCTGACTCTTTTTTCTCTTTTGGAATGTGGGAAATCCTGAAGGACGGAATACTGCCATATCTCAGCTTGACCAGCAATAATTTTTCTCCTTTAAAAATATTCTTGGAAGCAAAGTATTTTCTGTCAACTTGAATGATAGGGGCCAAGAGAAACAGAATACATTTTACAAAAAGCATCAATACTAATGCTCTTTTCCTTTCCCAGGAATGCAAGGAGATTTGAATTTTGAGAATCCCTCTGCTAAGAGCAGATAATTTCTGAACTATTGGTTCTCATGAAAAAAATAAGGTTGCCTGAAACAAAAGTGGGCTGGGCAGCTGTTAACTTAGACAAGCATACAAGACACATCTACTGAGGTTCTTCAAAGGGAAGAAGCCCTGACTACTTTAACATAAAACTAGGCTGGAGATTGTTCAAACAATTTCAGAGGTATGCCTGTCCATCACAGGCAATGGCTGAATAAAACAAGGTTATGTAGCATCCTACCTGGCAGGCATCCTTCCCACCTTCTTCGTAACCAGCACAGATCATATCAGGATCAATGAGATCCTTGCTTTTTGTGATATTCGGGTTAACATTATAGAGAGTGTTGCAGGCTGTTCGGTTTATCAGCCATACCTTCAGTTCTTGGAGAGTATTCAAAACTGGCATTACCGCTGTAACGGAAATGGAATGGAAATAAAATGTAGCCATGGAACCCAGAAGAAGGATACTTCAGAAGCATATAGCATGGATGAACGGTGGAAGAGTTGCTTGTTTGTTAGCACAGATTTGGCATCCAAGCAGCCTTCCCCCTCATATTCAGAATTCAGAAGCCCTACTATTCAGTAGAAGCTGAACTATCTGATGCTCCACAAATGCCACCCAGCAGTGGAAAATCCTACTGCTGATCTCTGCTTCACCTCAGCTTCCTAGACATGCTTCTTTTCCACTTTCAGATCCAAGACAGACTGTTCTTGTCCTAAGCTTTAGAGCCCTCCATGGACTTGCCTCCTCTTTATCTCTCTGGTCTCCTTTTCTGAGAATTTACTGCGCCATGAATTTTGTGCCTCCAGTTTCAGTGTTCTTAGTATCTCATTTTGTTTGTTCTTTCAGATGTCCTGCCTTTTCCCTCCAAAATTCCATCCCCAATTGCTTTGATAATACTACTGCCTTTTCTTCCTTCGCATCTACCCCAGAATGCCACCTCTTCCTTTCTAGGTTCCAGACTGCATGAGAAACAGCCTGGTGATACTTCAGCCATCTAGACTCTCTCTGCGCCAGGAGAGAACATAGGCAGGAGCAATGCACCTTGGGATTGAATTTCAATCATGGTGGCTGATGAGATACAGGCCAACAGAGGGAGAACTGAGCAAGGAGGAAGGAGACAACAGTAAAATAAAACCACCTGACCTTCTCTAAGTAAGATTGTGGCAAAAAAACTACAAACCATGGTAACCATGCAGGGGTGCTTGCCATGTTGCATGAGTACAGATGTAGTCTTGCTTTGTTTAATTGTTCCAAACTACTCACTTGAATTTCCTGCATCAGTGAGGAGTCAGAAAGATCTTGCTCTGCTATACTGCGCCAACCTGGTGGTGCACCCAAGTGGGCTGCAAGAAGCCTCTGGAGTTTGTTTCTGACTCTAGTTCTCCTGTGGGAACTGGCAATTCAATGGCCCCTGTCCCCTGGCTTTCAACAACTATGAATGGAATGGAGACTACGCAGCACATGGAAAGCATTCTGGACAACAATTCTTTGGGGACATGGAGAGACACTCCTCTCCTGATTGAAAATGTCACTGAATTAGCTCAGATCCATTCCTTGCCTCGCTGGTGGCAGCCTTGCATTAGTAAGCTCCCCACTCCCCCTTTGCTTACTCTTTGGAGTACCATAGTCATTGATACTGTAAAGTCAATAAAATGTAGCATGACAAAGAATGTTTCTCACCGCCTTCTCTAATAGTTCCCCATCCAGTGACCCAGCAGTCTGAATTTGGAGGAAATTTTAAAGAGGAATCTGGCAGGCAGACAGGCAAGATGTAGTTGTTGAATTCCACCGGGGATGCAAGTTTGAGCAAAGCGATATCTCCACTGTGGCCATTGTAGTCAGGATGTGGGATTATCAGTTTCACTTTGGCTTCTACCACAGTTTGTGTGGGCTTTGAGAGCTGATGAGCACCCAGCAACACGTCATATTGGTAAGTGGCGATGAATCTGTGAACACAAGAACAAAACGCAGCACATGCTTTCAGAACTGAGCTCTGGGTTTCAGAGGGGTATGCAAGGACTTGGACTCTATTCTACTGATGGCCAACCTATTTGACACATTGATGAGAATGGGCAGACAATATATCTACAGCCCAACCACAACAGGGAATCTTGAATTCCCTGAGACCAAGACATGGATTGTTAGTTATGGAATATTAGCCTGGCTGCTCCCTTTGGGGTGAAGGCTTAGAATGGATCCACATCAACACATGCCTGACACTTACCCATAGAAGCAGTGAGCCGCTGAGAGCACCCACTCTTCTGTCAGGAGGGAGCCCCCGCAAAGAGGTCTGCCACCTCGAAAAATGCTGACTTGCCAGGGCCACGACCCATTTAGAGCTGCTTCGCCTCCAACAATTCGCGGGATTTTTATTTTTGGCCGCCCACAAACTGTGGAGGACGGAAAAAGAAATACAAAGTTTTATCATTTTGATTTGCAGTGCTCACAGAATGGAACTCATAAACACCAAACACAAGTATTGGTTTAAATGATCTCATAAATATGTATGCATATTTCTAAGCATCAGGCTTCCTGAAAGCATTTAATCAGGCAAATTAGTATGTGTTTCCTGACATATTTTCATTCAATGCAGAATGTGGCCTAGTCCTACGGATATTTATTTGCAATAAGTTCTATGAGTGTTAGCGAGGGTTACATCACTTCAGCTTCCCAATAGCACCCTAGTCCTTCACACAAGCAGCCAAATGGCTTCATAGCTTCCAACTGGATTCTAGTCCAGGCCACTGCTGGAATTGTGTAAGTAATGATAGTACACTTGGGACACATGTGCTTTACAGAGTGCCTTACCAGCATGGCAAGAGGCATTGCATGTGCTTAGGGCTATAGCTCAGGTCTGCAATCCTACACACATTCATTTCAAATTCAATGAGACTTGTGCTCAGGGAAGTATCCAGGGTTACAGATGAACTATATGCATGCCTTAGAGTAAATGTTAGAGTGGTAGAGCTGGAAAACCCTATATCTGAACTGGCAGATTTAATTCAGAAAACTGGATTTTAAATTTGTGAAGAACTCTGTTCTGTATTGGCGCTGTTATAACAACAGTCTCTGGTTCTTTGCCTCAGCATTCCTCTCTCCTCAAACTCTCTTGGCATCAGTCCTGGAAGTGACATCTCCCAACCTTTGGGGTTTTCATGTTTCTATGGACCAAAGTTTAACAAGACCAGACTGGGATGTTGGGTTGTTTGGGGAATATCGGGTTGTTTTGGGGATATCTGTGGCAGGGGAGCAAGATAATTCTGTATGGGAGAGGTTGAGTTGGGTTGAGCTATGGAGTTATTTTGAGCAGGAAGAATTTCTCCACACTTAAAATAAGATGTCCATCTGATCAGGGGAGGTGACCCAAAGGATGTCACATTCCCTTGCAGCACTTGGCTTTTCTCCTTGCAGAGATATTGAAGAACATGGATAGAAGTCCAAACTTTGTCTGGAACTGTGTTGTTGCAGCTACAATGGGACACTTTTTTCTTTTGCTCAGTAGTTTATTTGCAAAATATTAGAATCCATTTAATCCCAGGGTATCAGCATGTGATGCATTTCTTAGGCAAGGAGGTGGCACTAGGTGATTTCTGAAATGCCAGAGGGCTTGCTTTCCCCCACATCGCCCTGAGTACAGAAATGCTCCCAATATATGGAAGGCTTCTTACTTGGTTCTGAGCAAGCAGCACCTGAGGAAATTAAAAAAAAAAAGACATTTCAGTTAAAAGGCACTGTAGAAAAGAGACATGAAGCAGGATTTTATGCACAGGCTCTTCCAGAAAAATATATTGTATTGTGAAGAGACTCAGAAGAGATATGTTGGCGACATACAGGTATGTGAGGGGATGTCACATGGAGATGGGTAGAGACCTGTTCTCCTCTGCAGAGGAAGGCAGGACACGTTCCAAAGGAGCAAAGCTCAGGGAACCCAGGTTCCATTTAGATGCCAGGAAGCACTTCCTAACACTTAGGACCCCAAGGGTATGGAATGGGCTTCCACAGGAGGTCGGTGAGGGTTTTCAAAGATAGGTTAGATGTGCACAAGGTGGGCATGTTGTGAGCAGAGCCAGCTGGAGCTGGGGGTCAGACTAGATGGCCCGGGAGACCCCTTCTGACTCACTCTGTTTCTATGTTCTGTGTTCCATGTAATCATCCTGTCACATTCACAGAATTGTATGGGGTGTCCAGATGATGTCCTCTTTCACTCTTGCTTTCATGTACACCCAGAAGCACTTGGGCATCCTGGGAACAACACTGCGGCTCAGAGTGAAGAGGCTGCAGATGTGGGCAAAATGCATGTACATATCATGGCTTTCTGAGACAAAATATTATTATTATTTGATTTATAAACCACAACCAACAGTGCCAAATGAGACTCCCTGGGGAGTGTATAACCAACACCCAACAACAACATCAAATAAAATCATACAATAAATAGCAGTTAAAAGTATTTTTAAAAACTGTTAATACTAATAAGACTGCCATATTATATATTAGGTTTTTTCAGTGAGGATAGCTGTTAGATCATAAAACAGATTCCTTTATTTAGTTAGTCAAGTGAAATATCAACACAATTAAAAACTATTTCTAAAGTAAATGTTTTAAACATTATCCGTGTAGCATACAAGATTACAAATAGGCAATGAATATAAAGAATGGAGTTTCAAGTCACCTTACATGCAAATTATGGGAAAGCCAGTGACAACATGTAGGTCTTCAAAGCCTCCCTGATAGTCTGCAAGGCCCTTCTGATGAGCCCTGGATGGAAGCCCTGATTCCAGAGGTGCAGGCTCACTCCTGAGCAGGCCTCCCCCCACACCCCAGTCTAACTACCCATGGAGAAGGGCAAGTGAGAAGGGCTTCTGATGATGACCGGAATGTACAGTTTGGCTGGCATGGGAGAAGGTGGTCCTTCAAGTACTTTAGGCCTAAACCATTTGTGCTTCTTTGGCTAAAGGTAGCACATTCAATTGGTCTCAGAAAATCACTGACACAGTACTAGACTCAAATGAGCAGACTGTCCACCGTTCACCAATATTCAAGCAGCTGCATTCTGCGCCACTTGAAGTTTCCGAATTGCCTTTAAAGGCAACCCGAGTAAAACTCAGCACAGTAGTCAAGCTTAGTTGTCACCAGAACATGAATTGTCTAGGCAAGATCCTCTTTTTCCAGAAAGCTGCACATTTGGCATACCTAAGCTGGTAAATTTGGATGGCAAGGTGATCAAACCGGTCAGTCCTAGAGGAGATCAACCCTGACTGCTCTTTGGAAGGCCAGATACTGAAGATGAAACTCAAATACTTTGGCCACCTAATGAGAAGGAAGGACTCCCTGGAGAAGAGCCTAATGCTGGGAACAATTGAAGGCAAAAGAAGGGGATGGCAGAGGATGAGGTGGCTAGATGGAGTCACTGAAAGTCAGAATGAGCTAAGGTGGACTCTGGGGGATGATGGAGGACAGGAAAGCCTGGAGGAATGTTGTCCATGGGGTCGCAATGGGTTGGACACGACTAATAGCAACAACAAAGCTGGTAAAAAGTATTCCGGGTTGCTGCCTTCACCTGAGCGTCTCTGGTTAGCCACAGGGCCAAGAACACACTCAAACTATGCACATGTTCCTTCAGGGAACGTGAAATTCCACCTAACAGCAGATCTATTTCTCCATTCAGATTGGTCAGTTTCCCTAGGATCATTTGATGGAAACAAGAGGTAGAAATGAGTTTTATCTGCATATTTATGGTTTTCAGCCCAATCATCTGAATGACTTCCTCCAGCAGTTCTATGTGGATGTTGAAAAGCATAGGGCACAGGATGAAACTTGAGGCCAGTAGCTGTGGGGTGGAGTAGAAGTCAGCCCACCATCACCTTCTGGTACACTGGAATCCCCATAACACTACCTATGGCCAACCCAACAGCCATCCAGAAGGATATCATGATCAGTGGTAGTGAAAGCTGCTGGGAGAGTCCAGAGAAACAAATGTTTCCACTCCCTGCTATCCATTCCTTGGCGTAAGCCAACTACTAGGACAACCAAGGTGGTTTATATTCCAAAATGAGTAGTGTAACTGGATTGGAATAGAGTCAAAATATTCTGCATCATGCAACACTTCCTGGAGCTGCGAAGTCAGTACATGTTCCAGCAACTTGTCTACAAATGGTAGATTAGATACTGGGCCATAAGGATCAGAAACCAGTGGAACTACATCAGGATTATTCAGCTGGCATTATTGCTGCTTCCTTCAAGCTAGTGAGGACCAGCCCTTTCCTCAAGGAGGCCTTAATCACTTCCAAGGTTTAGGTACTCATCCGAGTTCTGCTTGATTGCACAAGCCAGGATGGGCAAGCATCTAGGGTTTAGTCTGTTCACAGCTCAGGGCTGTACAAGCTGAAAAATACCCGCAATGACATGACTAGATGGCACCCAGGTAGCATCTGACTCTGTTAAAACAAAGGCATCTACATTGGCACAGAGTTGAGTGACTCAACTCTAGTTTGGGCCAACAGCCCAGCCCAGTAATAACAATATCAACATCTGTACTGGGATTAGGAGTAAGTGCTTCCATGGCAGAGAGAATTAAGCTAAAAGGTTGGGTGAGGTTATTTGGCACGATAGATCTAGGATATATTGGTAAAAGTTATTGACAGTTGTTTTCTTTTTACCCCTTCTCTCTGTGTGTGCAATGTGGTTTCTCTAACCCTTCATGTGATAAATAAAATAGTTACATGCCAAGTTCTGTTTGAGATTTCAGTGAGATCTTTGTTGTTGCTATTTTATCTGAGTTTCTGAACTAATAAGAAATGTTTTCATTGGAAGGGAATTCTGACCAATGGAATGAACCACTACGTATTAACAAAGTAAGCGTGCAGAAGGTATAGTTTTCCAGGAGACCCCAAATCTTTTAGGTGTGGAGGGAAATAATTTCAGGTAGAATTGAATTTCAAAATAAGTTACTTTTAAAAATAAAATGCAAGTGAAAATTGGTGTTAGCATATGATCGACCTAGTTCTACCCTGAGAATGTGCCATTGTGCTGATTGTCTGTCGGGCGAAAGTTGTTATGGTGCTACCCAACATTTGCATACTTTAACTTGTCTCTGACTAAGCTGTGATATAGTCAATATGTGCATTCAGCTCCATGGAAGAAATTCAACTCAGTGGTAATGTATTTTTTTAAAATTCGGATAGACTAATATTTCTCTCTAATACCCACAAATGCAGGCAACAGAAAGGTAGTGAGGGCACATACTTAATGGGAAGTCAGGATTAAATGCCTTTTTCTGGCCCCACACAGGTGTTCAGGGATCACATGTGGGCAGGCAGAAAGTGTGGCATGAGTGCAGGGCGTGCATGCCAGCCCCTTCCCACAATCCCCCACATATGCCAATTCTCTCCTAATCTTTCCACATTGAGCCGGATGTTCTGAAGGTGTCTCCTAAGCACATTCAATGGAACTTGCTTAGAATCTCTGTACCACACCAAATCATTATTGGTGTGGTACAGAGATTGGCGAAGACCTTTATTTAAGAAATATTTTAATTGTTAATTTATTAATTCTTTTGTAAATTGTTCTGTAGATTATTTATTGTTTTTAACTTTGCGACTATGAGATGGGCCAGTTTTAGATTGTGTATAGTTTTAGATTGTTGTATTGTTTTATTCTGTTTTTTTATATGCTGTTAGCTGCCCCGAGGCTAGTTTGCAAGGGGGCGGCATAGAAATCTGTAAAATAAATAATAAATAAAATTATGGCATCTTCCCAGTGCCTTCACTCACCTTGTACCATGGCCAGTTGCAGCATCCACCCGGTGAGCAAGGAAAGCACAGATGGCACAGTTGCCATTTCTTCTGGATTCTTGGCCCAAGTGGCTCAGCACCAGTCAGTTCCAGAAAACAGCTGTCTTACTTCTGTCTCAATGCCTTTTGGTATCTGGGCTACAAAATTCCATATCGAAGATGAAAGAGCAGGGCTGGTGGAGTCTAGGGGGCTGATGCAAGCTGGGAAGTCCTGATTCCCTGAATTTTCTAGGTCACAGTGGAATCACAAAACCTGGATCTTCCCAACATCCTGAGATCTCCCATCTTTCCCAATTCAATACTAGCATGGACAGACATCTTAGTAGCACTTGAGTGACTGGAAAGCTGCACAGCCTTATGGAAGGAACAACAACAACAACAACAACAACACCACAAACTTGAGATCCCCCATGCTTTAATCAAGGCAATGCTTTTGCCCTAGTAATGAAGATGCTACTATTATTACTACCATCAATAATTTGTAATAGACCCATCCAAATTAGTAACACTTTACAAGCAATAGAAGGACAATCACTGGCAGACAGGACAATACAATGGCCTGAGGACCTAATGATGTCTTCAACATTTGAATGGGTGGTATATAGACACTACTTATGAATGGATACATGCATGGATGATTTGGTCTGCCTTTGTTGAAGCTTGGTATAGCAGTATATTTTTTAGAAAGCTGTATTTTCATCTCTTTCTCATCTAGCCATACATATGCCTTTCATATGCATATAAGAAAACTATATTTTCAAATCTATGCAGCTGCAATTCTTTTTTTTTTTGCTCCTTATGGTTTTGCCTTAGTCTTGTTGAAATCAATACTAAATCTTGATAATGAAAACTTAATTTTAAAAATAAATTAGTGGATTGGTAGCACTGACAGCCAAGGTAAATGACCATAGTGCATAAGCCCTGAAAGAGGATAATGGAGAAAGGAAAAGCAGAGGAAGCCAATTCTTTTGTGGAGAGATTGAAAGAATCTCAGATATTGTAGACTCCCAAATCCTGGCTCCCATCCTATCTCTTCCAACATTTTGCTTTTGAAAATAGAAACATGCTCCTAACTTTTAAACCAAAGGTTGCTCCATGAAACTTTCCCTTATTCTTACATACTGTGAAGGTTCACCCCTGTCTCTTGCCTGCTGTATATCTATCTATCTATCTATCTATCTATCTATCTATCTATCTATCTATCTCAAATTTATAAGCCGCCCCCTTGCAAACAAGCCTTTACTCGGCTTGTGCCATTTCTGTGACTGGCCAGACCTGCAGACAGCAACTGGCTGCAAGTTAGAAGGGGGAGCGCTGCGTTCTGTAGCCTCCTAGCTGCTGTCCTTCATGAGTTCAATGTGCCAAGGGGGTGTTTGGGGGCTACTTAGTGAATTTCAGGTGACTTCTAGCAGGGGGAATATGCTCAGTCTGAAAGAGAAGCTCTAGCACAAGGCAGGCGCCCCACCAGATTGGAGCCAACAGCCCAAGGAACCAAGTGGGACACAGTCAGTCAGCCCGCCCATCTCCTTGGGTGGACCAAACTGGCTGAAATAATGGTTCTGTCCCCTCGTCCTCTATATTATTGTGCCTGCAAATAGCACTAAATTTGGCCTAGATAATGCAAGGCCGATGCCAGACTCTGTCTTGTCAATTGCAAGAGCCTTGGCTGACTTGTCCTCCACTGACTCAGAAAACAAGATTATGGTTGCGGTTTTGACCACAAGAGTTGTTCTTGCAGTATTTCCCTAATCTATACTTAGGGAAGAGAGACCACAAATTGTCCAATAATGTGTTCCTTTTCAAAATATACCTCAGCTGCTCCAGTAGATGAAATGAGAAAATGCTCAGTGAAGTTAAAATGCATTTGTCTTCACCTTTCTTGTTAGAGATTTACCTACCCTGGAGAAGGACCTGATCTCTGAAGGCTACAGGGCTAGAAACTCTCATGAATGACAAATATTAGTGGTTCTTTTCTGAGAATTCCCTCCAAAGGAAGTGAGGTGGGTAGCTACAAAGAAAAGTACCCTTTGGTTCTGGCACCCCAGTTGTACTAGGCAAAGACCTTTTGATTTTTCTCAGCCACTTTCGTATTTTAATTTCTGCTGTTTCAAGATCATAATTCTATGTTAAATTTCTGCATTGCATTGCTCTTTTTTGGTTTCTGCTTTTATTTTATACTGTTGTTTTGCAGTTTTAAACTTTAGTATTGTATCATGTATTATATTCCATATGGGTTTAATTGCTATAATAATGAAATGGATAAATTCCATAAAGGCCACATCCTTGAGTTTTCAAGAACTGAGCAAGGCTGTCAAGGACAGGATGTTTTGGAGGGCCTTCATTCAACGGGGTTGTCTTATGTTGGAGACAACTTGATAGCATGTAACAACAATTGTTATAAACTGCCCAGACAGCTTTAGCTAACATGCAGTATAGAAATGTAAAAACAACAACAAAGACCAAGAGGAAGAAGGACAAGTTCCTGAATTTTGAGGAGCAAGTCCAGGAAAATAAGGATGGTTCTTGATAAACAGGGCCAGTTTTAGCATTGACTAGCCCTATTACACTAACCACTAGATCTAATTTTCTTCCTGCAAATGAAAGATGATTCCAGCTTCCATCCATTATATGCTTTCCCTTCTATGATAAGAAACTTGCGTAGATACTCAACATCCTTAGACTGTCCTCTTGTCCCTCCTGATCAGTTACCAACTTGCAGTGCCATTGGAGCTCCCCATGTAGTTTTAAAAAATCCACATTGTTCTTCTCTGTTCTTCCTCTGCAGTTAGTAGCACCTGACTGGGAGGCTGGGATCACAAACATGGTAATGGTGATGCAAGAAACAGTCCCTTATTTTCCTATGCTATGGCTGCTTTTTGTTTTTGTTTTAAGAAAGAAAATTGCATGAGGAAATTGCATGTCCAGCTTTGCCCTCCTACAAGTTTTCCAATGTATCCCGAACAGGCAAGCCCCCTCTCCAGTCTTTGCCATTCTTACCTGGTTGTTTCTTTGCTGATCAGAAAAGACGCTGCATTGTGGCACGAGTTGTTGGTTCTAGATGGAAAACGACAGATGCCTTTATAAATATCTGGATGCATTCTTCAGATGATATACCGCTTAGTGTCAATCACTCAGAACAAACAGATTAGCACACTGGCTTAGACAAAGCAGAACTATCTTGTTTCTGAAATTAAAAAAGGTACAGTGTATTAAAAGTATGAGTCAACAAGTGCAGAATGCCATTTCTGTGAAGGGACATGGTCTTTTTTTAATTAATCCAAGGATGAGTGCCTCTGCATAGCCAATATCTCCTTTCCTTATAAGGAACACATTTCTTTTTTTTTAACATGAGCTCAAGAAATTGGCAAAATGACCATCTGATTATTATACAGGAATAAAGGGGATGAAATATTATTCTGCAACTTGATACTGAAAAACGCCTATTTGTTTCAGAGTTCCCACTGTTATCATGGATTTCAGTTCAGAGGTGGCAATGGGACCGCCCTCCAAGGAGATGCCTCCAAGGGGCATGGCACAAAGCCCGACCCCTGATCTCTGGAGCAACACCAAGAGGTGGCACTAGACACTTTGGAGAGTTCTGCAGGCTAGTTTATGCTTATGATTTCTGCAGCCATGACATTAAGACAACATGCTTGGCTTTTCACTTTTCCCCCATGTGTAAAAATGTGCAGCAACCTAGGAGTGGCAGAGGTACACACCATTTCATGTCACACCAGCAGCAAAGCTGAATTCTGCATATGTTCCAGATTTGTTTCAGTTTTCTAAATTTTACTTCCAAAGTCTGATTGCTAAAATTGGAGTCATTGCAGCAATATTCTATTGACTTTCATGGGAAATACCTAGGAAGAAAGTCTACTGGAAACAGTAGGAATTATTTCTGAGTCAGGATACAGAGGATCATATTGCTCATGTAGTCGTACTGGTAATATGTGATTCCCAGCAACACAAGCAGTATCCTTGCATATGCTAGCTGCTGAGAGAGATGAGAGTCCATTCATGTCCTACAGTAGGTTGATCAAGTCCAGTTCTTCTGATGACTTCAAAGGTTCTGTAGAATACCCATATCTTTAATATCCTTGATAAATCTTTAAACTATAATACATGTGAAAGAAGGAACCTGAATCCTGAGAGAGCAACACATACTTTTGACCTTGACAAGAGGTACATATATTTTGTAACTTGGTATCTTGGCAATACAACAGTGGAACCAACTGCCTAGAGAGGTGGTGGGATCTCCCACACTAGAGACATTCAAAAAGAAACTGGACAGCCATCTGAGTGGGATGGTATAACATGGTGTCCTTCAACAGTAGGGGGCTGGACTTGATGGCCTTCATGGCCCCTTCCAACTCTACTATTTTATGATTCTTTGATCTATTAACCAAGCTATTTTGTAACCCAGATGTCTTCTTCACTGCTGCAAACATGGGTCTGTATGGGTACAGTATCTGCGAAATGAAGAACATTGTAAGCATCTTAGGAAAAGACTGCTTACACATCAGAATATTGTGGTAGTGTAAGGTTTAACATCCCCATTGCTTGACCCAAATAATGATCCTTGTTATCCATGACCCACCCAATCTTCCAAGTGTTCAGCTGATGAAGAGTGATAGATTCAACCTGCAGGCAGTTGGGTAAGACACCACAGACAACAAGGTGCCGGCAAGAAGTGCAGTCTGGAGATACCCACCAAAGGTTCAGGCCAGTGAAGAGCTAGGAATCCTAAAGCAAGGAGGGTTGGAGCTGGAAGACTCTTCCCAGTAATCTCAGGAAGGCAAGAACTCTGGAAAAATGGTGTTTTGGGGTAATGGTGGCAGTTCCTTTTGCTTTTTGTGTTTATTTTAAATCCAAACCCTTCAGCCACATTTTCTTTAAGGGAACTATTCCTCTGGAAGGATGTTGAATATGGAAAACTGCATTTTATAGGACAGGCTCTCAGTTTTTCTTTTAAAAATAATCATCGGATTACTGTCACAGCACTATTTCGATGGAGAAGAATTTACAAAAACAAATGTTTGATGGACAACATGTTTATTGTTTTTAATGCTTCTTGGCAAGTTCATGGCGCTTGCATCAGATGTATGAACAGACAGGTCTAAGTGGTCAGTTGAAGATTTACCCCAAAGGGAAAAAAGAATAAAACACAAATCCAGTGTTAACTTCCAGAGTTCAGTAACTAACACAGCCTCTTTCTCTCTCACTCACTTCCTCTCCCTCCAATAATCACAAATCAAATCTGAAAATAACTACAAATGTCAATATAGGGAAAATAATTCAATTGAGAACATGCACATTTCAATCTTTTATAAACAAATCTGAATTAGGATACCTTGATTCTATGGAATTACATGTACAGTTCTGAATTGTATACATGGATTCCTCATATCAAAGTCTGAAAGCTATTTGAAATTAAATCTGAAATGACCAGTTTCTGCTGAAAGCAAGTAGACTGGTAATGGAGCAATGTGCCACAGTGCCCAGAGATGATTCCAGCCTGCCTTCAGTGGGACTCATCATAAGCCTTCTACAAATTGCATTCTGATCATTTTCACTGGTGTTCTATCACCCCCAGATTCCCAGAGAACAGGGGAACTTTCTTGGCTCTACCTAGCAGGAGAGGGCACTTGCAACTAGGTGAATTTCCTAGTTCCAGTGGTCTACATAGAGTTGCGGAATCCAGCACCAAGAACAAAGCTTGGGGTCCTGCTATCTATTTCATAGGTACTACAGGGGAGGGAGAGAGAAAGAATATATATAATATATATAAAGAATATATAAAGAATATTATATATATATATATATATATATATATATATATATATATTCAATTTTCTTGAACTTCATTTGCCTCTTCCTTATATAACCATCCAACTTCATTGGTGGCTCCACTTGGTATTCAAACCACTGTGTGCAGATTAAGATGGCAAACAAAGACGATCAAGGTGTGGTTGAACCATGCTCACTGAATCATGCAGCCTTGGCATACGGCTGTGCCTTCCATTTAACAGGTTCGTCAGTATTCATCACGCAATTGGACTTTGATGGACGTTGGTTTGAGCTGACGGCTGTGTCTTCAGGAGGGTGGATCAGAAAGATTTGATTCTTTTAAATACTCTGGACATCCAAAACAGCGTCCCATCATATTTTGATGCCTGTGTCTTCATGAAGGAGATTTTAGCATGAAAAAAGATCTGGTTACCAAATGTAATCCCCCTTCACAATAATATGTGTAATGTAATGATTTGACTGTGGTTAATTTATCTCAAGAAAGCTTCTAGGTTAGGCTTCTGCAGCTTGATGCTCACCACCACAGTTTTGCTGTCAGCTCCCATCAGTCCAACCCAACAGTAGGGATGTGTGTGGAATCTGTTCTGGGAGAGGGAATCTGTCAGATTCCCTGGGCAGAGCTCCCTGGACCCCAGCCTGCTTTCTTGGGGCCATGAATCTGCCTTCCTGGTATGCGTGTCAAATATTCCCATGGCAGGGAGCAAGCCCTGCATAACTGCTGTGCAAACCACATTCCTCTTCTGCACATGAGATTGGCAACCTTTGTTTGTGTTGCGTGTGACATGCAAGAAGGTTGCTGGTTGTGCAAGCAGAGCTCCACGAGAATTCAGACTGCCTCTTGGCTTTGTGCGCTTTCGAAGATTGGGCTGAACATGAGAGGAAGCCTGTGAACAAAGCAGGACAGATTCCCTCTTGAGAGCCAGTATGGTGCAGTGGTTAAGATCATGGGACTGGGACTCAGGCCTGGGTTCTGGTCCTCAGGATTCTGTTCTTGGAGACCACTGGGTGCCTTTGAGCCAGTTGCAGACTCTCAGTCCAGCCTATCTCACAAGGCATTCATTTATTTATTTGAAATTTTTCTAGGCTGTCCCTTACCATGGTCTCAGGATGGTTTAACAATAACTCAGTGTAAAACAAAACAAAACAAAACAAAACAAAACAAAACACAGTGTCCTAATAAAATTGTGGGGATAAGATTGAGAGCAACAGGAAGAGACTGATATAAGCCACTTTGAAATATTTAAAAGAAAAAGGCAGGATATAAATTTAATAAATAAATAAATTCCATGGATCTTCATTGCAACATTAGCCAGCATGATCAATAGACAGAAATGCTGGGAATTACAGTCTAAAACACCCCCAAAGCACCAGATGTTCTGGATCCTATTTGCAATAACAAGATTTTGGATATAAACAAAAAGAGGATTTTTCTCACAATTTTATAGTCCAATTGCCTCCTTCCAGGGAGCTAGTGTAGTGAAACTCCTTTGACCAGAGAAATCTGTTTTCTAAGGCTTCTCTTCACAAAGCAATTACAGTGTACTTCTGATTCCTCCCTGACTGTATTTTTGGAGTGCTTTACATGTAAAGTCCCTGTCTTCTCTAGGGTGGCTAGTAAACCCTCTCTAGGAAGCAAGGAGTGTTCAGACACCACACTAAGTCATTCCTCCTAGGGTTAGATGCTCTTCCAAGTATCAGAACATGCTACAGGGGTTCCTTAACCAAAAATCAAGTTGAAAAACCACAGGTATTATGCCCATGAGCAGCAAGATGGCTTGCCTTTCATGCCCTGGTGAAATTGTGATTTTGCTGTCTGCAGGCAATGGCTTGCAAAGCTCACTAGATACCACCATCTACAATATCAATGCTATATTGGGTCATTAAACTACAACATCAAACATTTAAATACTGGAATGCGTCATTACATTTATTGCTGTTTTTGTATAATGCTTCTTTTCTTCTTTCAAAGAACCCAAGGAAGCTTACATGGTCCTTGTTTTCATTTTATCCCTACAGCAAGCCTGTGAGATGGTTTATTCTGAGACTCAGTATTTGGTGAAATCTCAGGGTGAAGGGAAACTAGAACCTAGATCTCCCAACTCCTTGTCCAGAATTTTAACCTCTATGCCTCTTTTTAAATCTGTTCTAGGGATCTGAAGACTTCTTTGCCTTATTATTTAAACATGTCATGGGGTGACATTGTTGTTGGTGGTTTTATTTGCATTAAGGACACAAAAACATCACTTTCAGCATAATGTGGAAACACCCAAAATTCATTGTTGCATGAAACAGCCTAGGTTTTTTCACCAAGTAACAGTGCCCAAGCATTTCTGGACTAAGCCACAAAATTTACTATTTTATTTTATTTTAATTTAATTATTTTAATTATATTGATTGATTTATTGGTTTTATATGCTGTCCAAATGAGGGATGCTATATGTCTATGGAAAACACTCTGCCACCAGTGTGGAGTAGCTGCGAGTGTCATAAGTCATCCCTCAGCCACTTACTCATAAGGAGACTTTAGGAAGCCACATTTGTAATTTTCTACCATACAAGATTGGCTGGATCTTGGGATCTTCTGGAGGGACCCTTTCCTTCCTTCTTTCAGGGCTGCCACCTTCAGAGGTTTGTTTGGTGGTGACACAAAGATTGTCCTTTCTGTGGCTACTCCCAGACTGTGGGACTCCCTTTCATGGGAGGCCAGACTCACTCCGTCTCTGCTCTCCTATCACTGGCAGGGAAGAGTCACTATATTCAGAAAGATCTTTGGTGTGTAAAGGAGTCTGTTAAGTTTGGTGATGTGCTTATTTTACATGTTTATATTTTGTCAGATTTCCTTGTATTGTTTTATTAACCAATTCTAATTCCTGCAGTAATCTGCCTCAGGTGCCAGTTTGTGTTAGACATTTGAGATACAAATCAAATAACAAATAAACAATGTTGTAAGAATTGCTGAAAAAGTTGCTAATATTGCTTTGTTTTTTAAAAATACCTGTTATAAAAACTGTGGTTTCATCTCCTATACAAATGCTAATAGTATTGTGGATTATCTAGAGCACAATCCAATGACCATAAGCTTACAAACTTGGAGGATTGCAGGCATCCTATCCAGGGGAGGCAGGAGGAGGGTGGAGGTGATCCTCACCTCCCTACTCCCTTCATCCTGCATTTTTGTTAGAAGACAAATTTCAGCGATCCAGCTAAAAGGCTTTGGAGCAGGAGGAAAGGAGACTGGAGCATCGCCTGAGTAAGTCATGTCTGGGGGCCCCAGCTGGCTCAGAACACCTCCTTCATCACTTCTTTGAGGCTAGCTTATGAGCTCAGGGGACCTCAGAGAGAAGCAGCCAGGTGGCTCTCACCATCTTGTAGATAGCCCAAAAGAAAAGACCAAGGTCTTTATTCCATTTTAGTTGAAATAATTCATGTCCATCTCCATTAGAGCAATGCTCCTCTTGGAATTATAGAATCATAGCTTTCCCCCTCCCCAAAGCCCCTTATTTTCGAGGCAAAACTTTCTCTGGTGAATCACTCCCACTGGAAGCTTCCTTGCTCCGGGGCTGAGCCCAGTGAGTGTGTGTGTTAGCTCTTACCCTATCCATGCAGTATCTAATATGGGCTGTATACGCTCGTAATGCATTCTCAAGGGTTGGATTCTGCTCCTGGAAACAATTCTAAGAGCTGTGCATGTCAGCCCCTAGGGATCTTCCCTCAGAAGCCCAGTACTTCTGCTTTCATCTAGTGGTTGTAATCTCCACCAAGACCCTTCACTCTCCTTCATTAATTCTCTCATATGGATTCCAGACTCACACTCAGCTCATATGGCTTTCAGACTTTTAGACTCTGCTCAAATTCTCATTCCTACTGTTGCAGCCCTCCTATGTATTTGTTTAAAACCTAAAACAAGGTTGGCCACCTTGTAGGCCACCCTTCCATGAAGTTGTGCCAAATCCAACCCAAAGAAGGAGGTTGGGGTCATAAAACTGACTTCTCGCTCTGGCCCCAGTTAGCACTAGCACAGCTGGACAACTATCAAGGCCAACATCCTAAGCATCTTCCACCAAGCCCTCCATGTGCCCTTCCATGCCCTGCTGTTCTTTCTCTTTGTGGTCTCTGCCTCATCATTTTCTCTGTCCTAGTAAGTGGACACTGAGGTGAGCAAAGAGAAGGAGGCCTTAGTTTGTTCTCCCCTGGAGTGATGATGCCAATTTGGGACAGGAGGGGCAAAGCAAGTAATCAGCAGCAACAGCAGGGAGGATGAGGATGAGGATGAGGGCTGATTCAGGCAGGGAAAATGACAGGCCATATTGACCAGTTGGTTCTCCCAAGGGCCGGCCCTGACCTAGCTCATCTTTGTTTTCAGGAGGGAGTAAATTGGAATCTGTTTTCATGCCTGATTTGGGAGAGCTTCACAGTATCCCTTGCTGAGACTCATAATGCACTGGCACTAAGCCACTTTCAAGCATTGTGACTGGGCTGGAGGTACAGAGAGAACGTCTGGTGCAGCATTCTTGCAATGGTTCCAACAAGTCATCTTTCCCCGATCAAATGGGATTGGCTTTGTTAAAATGAATGCACTCAGATCCATCCTTTGCGTTATCTTTGCCTTTCCAATGATTCTTCTGTCCCCTTGGGACAATTCTGTGAATGTAAGGTCCTTGGGAAAGAGAGCTGTTTCCGCCTTGTTAGACATTTGAGTGACATTTCCTGCATGGAGTATTTGGGTGGGGAAGGATTAATAGTGTCAAGGTTTGCCCTGGGCTGCATGACTGCTCTGGATCTAACCCTGCAAGTGCCTAGAGGTCAGATGCCAATCCTGCAAGTACTTGCATGGTAGACCAGACTGTGATCTTTATCATGCCACTGGAGAGAGCTGCATCGCTTTGCAGATCCTGACTAATAGGGACTATTCTGCATGAATGCCCTTTTTGACCACATCTGATCAATTTTATCTCTCTCCCCTGACCCATGATAAGGCAGTTCTCTACCAATTAAGCTAATGGGCTTTAAGCAGTATCTGCATGCATTATCCAAATATGCAAGGTAATAGATGTTTGTAAATACAATAACCCCCTTTTAAAAACCCATATAACCAGTCAGGATTGTTTTTATTTATTTATTTATTTAAAAATGTATGCCATCCATTGCTATCGTCTCTGGATGGCTTACAACGTTATTTCAGAATAAAATATAAATAAGCCATATCACAATTAAAATTATGTGTTAAAATATTGGCTAAATAAAAAGGTCTTGACCTGGTGCCAAAAAACATGATGTTATATATATTTTTAAAGTAAGTTTTATTATTATTATTTTCTACAAACTAAAAAAAAAGAAACTAAAGCATCAATCATCAAAGACATCAGGCGTACTGGGTCAGCCCCCCATTTTTTTATAGCAATCCATAGACATATTCAAATCTATGCATAATCTTGTTTCTCTAGCCAATAATAAAAAGAGTTCCAAGTTTGATAGAAGTATGTATCGTCTTTCTCCTTCAGAGACAAAGTCAGCCTATCCATTTCAGCACAGTCCAGAATCTTTTTTAGAATCAGTTCATCAGTGGGTGGTTCTTCACTCCTCCAATGTTGGGCAAATACAATCCTTGCCGCAGTAATTACATGTAGAATCAAATATGTTGCTTGTTTATCAACATCATCAGACACAATGCCTAATAAAAAGACTTCAGGTTTAAATATTAAAGATTTTTGTAACATTTCTTCAAGCCATTTATGTATTTTAGCCCAATATTTTTTTGCCTTATCACAAGTCCACCACATATGATAAAAAGTACTTGGTTTATGTTTGCATTTCCAACATCCATTTGACATATTTGGAAACAATATAATGTTATTTGTTTTAATTTTAATCCCAAATGCTTTCTGGGTCCTGACAGACCAAATGGTGACAACCTTGCAAGGCAAATTAGCAATAAGCTTCTGTATATCTTTGCTGTGAATGTTAACAGAGTCTGAGTGAGCAACAAAAAGATGATTCCCCACCATTTGGTTTATATGTCCCCATCCAATGAGAAGGATTGGCTCATAAGGGTCTGGCAGTCAGATGAGCTTGATGTAATTGGTGAACTTCACAGGAGCCTTTGATTTAAGCCAGGGGTGTCCAAACTTTTTGCAAGGAGGGCCAGATTTGGTGAGGTGAAAAATGTGTGGGGGCCGACCATTCAGCCTGACATTCATCGAACCATTAACATTAAATGCAAATGAACTATTTTCTGAAATATTAAACAAATAACTTAACTGCACTAATGTGAAGGGTGATACTGAGATCTCGACTGCATTATGTAGGCCAGGTCTGGCTCAAAAGCAGTGGTTTTGATGCACAAGATGTCACGCAGGTGAAAGTCACTTAGTCTCGTTTTCACGAGGTTCTTGTTAATGTTCATAACCAAGAATGTCTTCTCACACAAGTATGTCGAACCAAACAAGCTCAGCATTTTCTTAGCAAATGTTCGAATCTCTTGGAACCTGTCTTTATCCAGCTGGTGGTAAAAGTTGACAAGAGGGAGCTGTTGGTGCTGACTGCGACATTCAGCATCACACTGCAGCTCAATGAGCTCCAGCTGCAGGTGGTCTGGAGCGTCATCAGGGTCCACAGAGAAAGGAGATGAAAAAAGTGTGATCTCCTTTTCAATAGCTGAAAAATCCTGAAAGCGCTGTTGAAACTCCTCAGCCAGAGATGAGATGTCTGCTTCATACCTCCTTATTTGCACACTCATATTGTTTTGTGGAAAACTGGTCATTATTTCCTGCAGCGATGGGAAATGTGTGGTATTGGGCTGCGTTTGTGACAGGTGCCTTTGGAAAAGTAGCAGCTTGGTCCCAAAGGATTTGATATGTGAATACAGTTGGCTTACCACTGCATTTGGCCCTGAAGGCTCGTGTTCAGCACGTTCAGATGTCATGTTACATCAACTAAAAATCAAAATCAGCCAGCCAAACAGGATCAGATAGCTCTGGCATCGGTTGTCCCTTTTTTGCCAAGAATTGTCCAATTTCCTCCCTAAGAGAGTAGAAGCGCTGCAGTGCAGACCCCTGACTGAGCCATCTTACCTTGTTGTGATACACAACATCTCTGTATTCAGCCTGGATGTTGAGTAGAAACTGTTGAAACTGGTGGTGGCACAGGGCTTTGGAGCGAATATAATTAATAGCCTTCATCACCGGTTTCATAACATGATCATATTTCAGATGTTTGGCACAGAGAACTTGTTGGTGAATAATACAGTGGAGTTTTATAGCTTTGCCTCCTTCTTCGCTGACTTTGTTACAGACTAGGGTTGATAATCCACTTCGCTCGCCAGCCATGGCAGATGCGCCATCCGTAATAGTCCCAGTGACTTTATTCCATGGTAGTTTCATGTCATCTACGGCGGAACAAACAGAAACAAATAGATCTGTTCCTCTTGTTTGGTCCTTAAGGTTCTGGAGGTCAAGTAGCTCTTTACTCACATTCATGTCATTGTCCACTCCTCTCAAAAAAATCAGTAACTGAGCGGTGTCAGATGCATCCATGCTTTCGTCACAGGCTAACGAAAAAAAGTCAAACTCCACTCCTTTTGCCTCTAACTGTCTCTTAATATCAGATGAAACGTCTTCAGTTCTCCATACCACAGTGTTACGAGCCAGGCAAACATTGGCAAACTCTTGCTTCTTCTCAGGACAAATTTTCTCCACCATTTTCATCACGCAGTCTTTAATAAATTCACCCTCAGTAAAAGGTTTGCAGTGCTTGGCAATCAGCGTTGCCACCTCGGAGCTCGCCTTTGTGGCATTTTCATTTGACTCACAGGCTCTTGTGAAAAAGCGCTGCTGTGCCGTTAAAGCAGCTTCCAGTTCCTTCAATTTTTCACCACGTTCGTTCCCAGTTAGCTTGTTGTAGTTAGCATGTTTCATCTGGTAGTGCCTCTTGATATTGAATTCCTTGAAAACAGCCACAGTCCCTTGGCAAATTAGGCAGACACAGTTGTTTCGTATTTCACTGAAAAAATACTCCAATTTCCACTTGTCCTGGAAGCGGTGGCCCTCGCTGTCAACTTTCCTTTTTTTTAGTTACAGTCACCATTTTAGAAATGGGCACACAAGCCTTGTGTCACAAGGGTCATGCAGTGAGAGTGCTGACTCAGGTCTACTGCCCTCTTCTGGTGAAATATAACCACCAGCCTTGAAGGAGCAGGACACAGCAGGGGACAGCTGCGGGAACCGCTGTGCGGTGAAGGGAAAAACGCAGGCCGGCGGGGATGAGTGACAGGCTGAGCCAGCGGAGAGAAGAGGCTGCGAGCCGCTCGAAATTTGAAAACGGGCCTCAATTGGCCCCTGGGCCGGACTTTGGACATGCCTGATTTAAGCAAAGCAATATCCCCAATCAGATTCTTGCAGAAAAAGAAGTGGAAGTGCATGGAAATGTCCTCCACATTAGCAAGCAGCATGGTATCTGAGAGGCCTAAGAGCTGATAGATGTTCAACAGCACTTTGTAGTCAGAAGGATTGGTAGAGCTGTGAACACAAGAGAGAAATGCAACATGAGCTTGCAAAGCTGAGGATCTCTTTCTGCCCCCCCCCCCACGCCCCCATGACAACCTCCTTCTGCTGATAGCAAAACTGTGTCTGGGTTTGCATGGCATGATAAGTGACAGTGTGTGTGTATGTTTTTTAATATATTATTATTTTTCTTACCTGTTGTGTTCTCCAAACCCCATTGTGGTATTTTAGCATGGTAACTTTGGTCCTTAGAAACCATGGTAAAAACAATGGTTTGTTCTGTAATTTCTGCTTGTTGTGTCATCCAAACCCAGGCAACACACCCCATTGTGGCAGGAAGTCCAAACAAGAGCTGCTTGGCAAGAATGTCTGGTGCCGCCTGGTGCAGCTGTCAAAGGCAACCTGCTTTCTCCAACCTCCTGCCCTAGAGTTTTTCTTTGGGGCAGGAACAGAAACCTTTGGGTCTCACATGGGGTGGTCAGTTCCAATCACCACCTGCCACCCTCTCAAGCGAACTGGGGCCCCAGACTTCCCATTCCTTGCATTAGCAATGTGCGGGATATGGGATGGATTCTTCAGTGGGAATGGGCTGCTCCAGAAAGCAGCTCTAGTTTGGCCCACCAGTCCAGCGGCTGGTCAGAGATCTAAAATAGAGAATGAAAGCATTTGGCAAGTTAAGAGTGAGAAGAGGTGATGAGCAAGGGGTCCAAACAGTTTTTAAATGTCTCCATATAACACGAAATAACATCCAGCTAGAGGTGAAGTCCAATGTCTTTTACTTTTAGAAACAGGATCTGCATCTTTATGTGCATGAGAGTACACGTATGCTTTTGTCTGAGCACAATGCACTCAGTTCCACCCTCAGAATGTGGTTTCTTCTTTCTCAATGGAATAGCTGTTGTTTATACTGGGGAGGAATGTTATCATGGTACTGCCCAACTGGTGATACATCAGCTGCACCCTGACTAAGGGCTGGTGTGGGCAATACCTATTTGAGCAATCCCCTTGATCCAACATGCATGCATTATGTAGAGCTTGGCACCGCAATACCTGATGGAACGCCTGTCCTTATCGCAATCTACGCAGAGCTTACGATCGACATCTGGGGCCTTCCTCTGACTGCCATCGCCAAAGGAGGGTCAGAAAGAGGGAATGAGGAAGACCTTTTCAGTGGTGGCCCCCACAATTGTGGAATTGTCTTCCTGGCACCAACATTATCATCTTTCCAGCTCAGGTCAAAACTGCCTTCTATTCCCAAGCATTTAATGGGCTGTGTCTGCTATATGAATTAGGTCTAGCTTTATTAAAAATTGTTGTTGTTATTATTATTTCCTACCTATTCTCAGAGATTTGGACTCTGGCTTGCTTTAGATATTAAACTGTTTTATAATTTTGTATATTGGGATTTTTAAGCAGTTTAAAATTTGTATATTGAAATTTTATACTGTGCTTTATTATATTTGCATTTTTGTTGTATCTTTTTGCATTTTGATTAATTGTTGTGAACCACCCAGAAAGCTTGGGCTAGAAATAAAATAAATAAATTCATTTCTTGTGTTTATATCCTTTCTGTTTTCCTGCAAAGAATGCAAGGTAACTTATTCAGTCCTCCTCATTCTCTCTCTTTTATATTCAAAACAACAGTCCTGTGAAGTAGGATATCCTGAAAGTTAGTGAGTGCTTGGTTAGTGTCATGGCATAGAGGAGATTTAGTAACCATAGCTCCCTGAGTCCCAGGCTCTAAGCCCTACACTCCAGGGGCTGTTAAACTCCATGGAAGAAATGAAGTGTTGAGATTTTGTTGGCTTTTTAATGACTCCTCCTGGCCACACTGCTCATAGCCCAGCTATATTCCCCTGTTCAGTCCCAATGCAGCCATGCCAACTGGGCAACTTTGGGCCAGTCACAGACTGTCAGCCCAACCTACCTCATAGGGTTGTTGTTGAGTAGATAAGACTGAGAGCAGCTGGAGGAGAACAAAGTAAGCCGCTTTGAGTTCCTTGGAAAAAAAACAGGTGGGATATAAATATAACAAACAAATCTTCACAAAAGCAGGCAAGGAAAAGGCAGGGAGAGATCCCTCTTGCCAGTTGGGACCGCAAGACTGATAAGACCAAACAAGTAGGTTGTTTGGTCCTACACAGATATTCAAGAATGAATAGCCATTCTACATTGAGATGCATGTTCCGAAGGTGGGCTTCACTTGGACATGCTCAGAGCCCTCTGGGCAATCCGGAACTGTGCCGACCCCTCCCCAGGGCCCTCTTGAACCTTGCAGCATGGTCCATTTTAGCATCCACCCAGTGAACACGAAGAGCAGAACCTGCATGGTCCCCATTTTTTCTGGACTCCTCATCTGAGTGGCTCAGCTTCAGTCAGTCGCAAAAAACTGACATCCATCTTTACATCCATCTCAGTGTCTTTTGGAATCTGTAAAGTAAATGAAGTTATATGGATGGGTGAATCTGTCAGTTCTTGGTTTTCTCAGTTTCTCCTCTCTCTCTTTTAGTCTTAACTTTGGCTCAGTCAGTTTGCACATTAACTTGTGATTTATATTACTTTTTTAAAGTCCACACAAAAAATCTGTACACAATTTTGACCAATAAACTTATTTTTGCAAGCCATGTTCCCTAATATACTACATTTTTTATATTATTTTCACTAATAGGCATATTCTAATTCTCATATTCTGTTTCACTAATAGACATATGCATTTTCCCCTAAGTGTTACACATGTGTGCACTTCATTTTTTTTTAAACTGGAAAACTACTTCACAAATTGGCTTCAATGCCAATGCCAATTATAATAATTATAATTGGCATTGTAATCATATAAACATATTATCAAATACATGTATTTCTGAGTTTGAGTAAAGAAAAGCCATCTTCTGGGTGATTTATTTGTATTATTAAACAATCAAATCAAAGGCTATTTCCTTAAATTGTGTGTGTTAGCAAAAGAAACAAACATAGACACTCCAGGAACTTACAACCTTGTATACAATGTTTCCCTCCTCGGTTGGGAGATACTTAAAAAGCCATGTTAAGAAATAGATGTCTTGGGCTACGCAACCATCTTATACTTACAGATGGTGATTATGATGATGGAATGGTCCTATGGCCCCCAGACATCATCTGACTAAAGGATACTTTGGATTCCCAGCTCCAAGGCTGGAGACAGTGCTCTGATCTCAGCATTGGGAACGGAAGCCCTGGCTCCCTTGCAGCTGGTGCAAAATGCATTGCACTGGTGGCTCCCCAAGGTCAAGAAAGGCACCCCAGAGAGGGGAAAAAGAAGTGTTCAAGTCTTCATGGTGTAGGAGGATGGAGAGACTGGGATGAGCAAGATATGAGCTATCCTGATGCTGATCCAGCCTCTTCTCCCAATACTTATTTATTAGATTTATATCCTGCCTTTTTTCTTTTAAAGAACTCAAAGCCGCTTAGATCCTCCTCTTCCTCCTGTCCTCAATCTTGTCCCCCAAAAAACAACCCTGTGAGGAAGGTTGACTGAGAGTTTGAGACTGGCACCCAGTGATCTCCATGGCTGAGTGGGGACTAAAACCCAGGTCTTCAGAGTCTCAGTTCCGCACTCTTAACCACTATGCCTCACTGGCTCTCATATAGTAACACGCCATTACTAGACAGCCAAAAAAGCTGTCAAGCAAAACTGCTGAGTGAAAACAGCAGGTAGGTTTATGATTTGCACAGGATGACTATGAAGCACTAAGCTCAAAGGCTTCTGCTCAACAAGAATGGACTGTCTCCTTAATGCTTTTCTCAAAAGAGCTTCTTACAACAAAATTAAACCATACTAACTTCTGTAGGTCAATTTTCCCTAGTCCCGATTTACAGTGCAATCGTATTGTTAGATATATGTATCATTGCTTGCATTAACCTTGCATGCTCCAGCCCACTAATTTGAGTGGGAGAAAAAGGGTTGATGCCATAGAAAAAAAAAGCCTGACCCCTTTTTCCTCCCAACCCACCTGGAATAGCAATAGGGGTTACATGACCATTTGCCCATTTCTTTCTCCCACCTTGTCTCTTGCCATGGGAGAAGAAGCATGTACTTTTCTCTCTTCTCTCTTTCTAAGCTGACCACCTAACAGTCAGCCCAGATACCCTGCATGAAAATCACCTGAAAACTCACATGGACATCTGCCACTGCTTGCTTTTCTTGCCTGTCTTGGCTGGTTTGGTTTGGTTTAGTTTGGTCTTGTCTCATCTAATTTCAGCTCAGTTCGGTTCAGCTCACTTCGTTTCATTTCACACTACATGAATTGTCTTTTTGCATTTTTCCCAACTGTGTTTTTTCTGGATCATGGTCAACGGAGTTCAGAAATAGCAACTAGAAATGTTAAAATAATAATTCCAGTTAAGAGGTGTTTTTTTGTTTGAATCTTACTGAAGACAATATTAATTAGGAAATTTTCTCATGCTCTGATCATTTTCTTTTTGCTGTAATTGAAGAAAAATCGGAGCAAGCTTCTGTGAGGCTGGCGTGTGTTGATGAGGAATGCTTCCCAAATGTCCTTTGACATATGTTTATAAATGTTCTATAGGTTATGTAGCTTGAACCTATGAGATGTGTGGATGCCCCTGTGCTTTTATATTATGTGCCTGTGGCTTAGAGACAAACAAGGATGCTGCGAGTGTCTCTCAAGAGCCTTTTTAGTTGCCAAGTTGGAGCTTTTCTACACCAGGCTGTTAATACTTGTTTCTACTTTGCTTCATCACAGAACAGGATTTCAAGCTCTGTAGAAAGAGCTTTTCCTTTCCTGCTTTTCCACTCCTCTAGATGGTTTATGGCAGGATAACAGCTTAAATAGGCCAGGAGAGACTGCATGTTAAGAAATAATACTTTATTTTTCCCATTGTAAACAAACAAAAGAACAAAACATGGGAACACACGGTAAAAAAACAAGTGAAATTCAAAGATCACTGTATCATATAAAGAGCCCTTAAACAGTTGTGAATGAGGAACCACAAGCACACAATACATACCTTGCATCAAAGTGGTCTTATAATACAAGATTGGTCCAGTAAACAGCCACCATTTATCATTCAACAGTCTGAAAATCATACTGTTCTTTCCACATTTAAACATATATTCTATAATTATCTATCCTGTTTTGTTCAAACATACGAACTGCTTATGCAAATTTAGATATTCCAGATATGAATGCTGAATCTTTGTTGAGGTTATTGCAAAAGGAAACATCTTGGTTTTGGGTTTGCTGTATTGCTTCTTTAAAAAACCTTATTTGCAGTGCAAATATGTGTCTACACAGAAGTAAGTCCCACTGAGTAGAATGCAGCATACTTGTGAGTAAGGGGGTATAATACTTCAACCACCAGGTGCAATCCCACTCTCAACACACATAAGCCTCTGAGCTGGCAGTGAGGTATGGGAGAGGTACCCACCGCCAGCATGCTTCACACAGGGTGCTTTATGCAGATCTCCTGCTTTGGGGAGAGTGCTGGGGAGAAGGAGGGAAGGTAGCTGGGACACCCTCCAACTGGGTCCATGGTCCCAGCCTCCTCTGCTCCCTCCTCACCCCCAGCATGCCCCTTTTCCCTCCCTCCAAGGCCCCGTTGGGGCTTTAGGGGTGAGTGGGCAGCTGACACGGTTCTTTTTACACCAGCTGCAGGGAGGGGTGGCCAGGAATTTGGCCTTCAGATCCCCAGCTTCTTGGAGTTGAGACTTTGGATAATCCTGCACCTCCCAGAGGATTTTGGGAGGACAGGATTGTGCTCCGAGTATATTATTTTCAGGGCAAACATGACTTCTGAGGCTCAGTTATTGATTTGAGAATGGGTTTAACTTCCCTTCTTCAGTTTGACTCCTCTGTTATCCACAGGGTCACACTCCCTTCATAACGTAGTTTCCCTCTGGTCCACTTGGTTTCTTTGCTTTAGGAGAATGAGGATTTTGCATGCATTCTTTGCCTCCTTGTGGAGGATGTGATGTTATGTCTTGCAAATCTTAACTCACACTTTTCCTGCTTTTTTGGTTCTTGGTTGTAAACTTGCCAAGTGTTAACTTTTGTATGTGTAAACCACTGTGGTGAGTGTTTGTTTGTTTGTTTAATATTTCCAGAGACTTTAATAATCCCTGATATTTCTTTCAACACATTCAGCTAAGATGCACAGTGATCATATACTCATACAAAGAGGAAGAGCACTAAAATCTATATCAGTATTTATAAATAATATAAAACAATTGCTTTAATGGTATATAACTGGATGCTAATGCATATACGAGAATATAGCAACCTACCTATATCTGGATAATTCACATAAATACCTGATGGACATGAAATATTTATTTATTTATTTAAAACATTTTTATGCTGCCCCGTCGCAACAAAGCCTCGGGGTGGCTCACAACATAACAACAATACAAAAATTTCAGTAAAACTCCCCCAGTGCATCTCGGCTAAAAACTTTAAAATTTGATAGATAATTTAACAGTTAAAATAAGTTTTAAATAAAAAGGTCTTAGCCTGGCGCTGAAAAACATTATGGTTAACAAGCCATGGTTTATTAGCACAGGTAGGTTCAGACAACACAACAAGCCATGTTTCAACAATAATCCAGACTCAACTCTGGAATATTGAGTATCACGCTGTCTGAACCCAGTCAGTGTAGACAGCACATAGAGCAATGGTCTGGCTTGGTATAAGGCAATTGGTGCAGGTCCTACTCTTAGGCAGGGTGAGGTAATTGCTTCAACTAGAAGATTCTGGAAGGCAGCAGCAAGGCAGCAGAAAGCTGTAAGTGGAAGCCATTACTCCATATAAGTGCTGAAGTGCAGATTCATTTGTCTATTTGGATATAGAAGAGGGTATGTGTGTGTGTTATTTTGTCCTTTTCCTGAGGCAGCAAAATGTCTTGGCCTGGCCCTGAAGGCAACTCACTAAGAAAGCTCTTGATTGAATAAGCAACTGTCAGCCCCATCTCCATTCCCAGCATTCCTTGAGGCAAACCGCAGGCTTGAAATTCACACTGAGCAATTTAAAAGCAATTGAAATGGGTAATGCAGATACACAGTTTGGACAAATGTAAATGCACTCCCACCAGCACTTTGGAGAGGGATATTCCATCTGGATAAATTGTGAGCTGAAGGTGGAGAGATGCGTATCTTACAGGAAGACCCATGCAAGGGACACCAGGAGGAGAGAAAGAGCAGGGGCATGCTGCAAACTGCCATTCACATCTTCCCCACCATTTCTGCACTCTACAAAGTTCATGCTAGGTATGTGCTGGTAGATCCACTTAGCATAGAAAGGAACAGAGGAATAGACACCAGGAAGGTTGGGCAAGGCACATCCTACGCCCCAACTCACGACTCCAGCCAGGGTCCAGCCTCCAGCACATTTGCAAACCAAGGGTCCTCCAGAGTCACCCTGCAAGAGAGAAGGTAGTTAGCACATGATCATGAGAAACCTTCTGATATCAGATTTTTTCTATCCAGCCAGACTGAGGCCATGTAGAAATCTCTGAGGGTTCTGTTCATGTTGTGTTCGGTTTCAGTTTAACAAATCTGCAAGAATGCCAGGTGGTGCTTGGGCTCTTCTCAGCAGAACTTCCACCTCTGAAGGTTTGGTTCTTGGGCATAAAGTCACGTTGGAGTAGGGAAGCAGTTGTCCTCAAGATCAGGAATGTTGAGCCTCCTTCAGAATTGCTATTTGGAGTACCCATGTGGAGCTGCAATCCAGTAGTGGGCATATGGCAGTGCATCTTATCTGTGGGCAGTGAGAAAGCCCATTGGCAGCATTACCCAGCCTCAGGAGAAGCATTTGAACCTTTTGGGATTGGGTTTTGGAGGTGGACTCCCCAAAAGCTGGGAAACCACCAAATGATTGGCAGCTGGGAGAAAGAGATTGGGGCCAGGTGGAAGCAGAGTGGAAGGTTCAACCATGGGAGGTGGTTGAAGCCCCATCGGTGAGGGTGTTTAAGGATAGGCTGGACATACACATGCTAGACATTTCATGAGTGGAGCTGGCTGGAGCCAGGGGTCAGACTAGATGGCCCAGGACATCTAGGACTTGGACATCAACATGCTTGGTCATTGGCCAAAAAGGTTTGAGCTGATGGGAGCTGGAGGCGAGAACATCTGGGAACATCCCAACTTTCTGCATCCTGCCTTCAGAGTCTGTCCTGCCAGGCCCTGAGGGCTGGCCCTCTTCACCAGGGTTGACAACTCTATGAGAAGCAAGTTATGGGACAGCCTACCTGGCAGGCATCTTTGCCACCTTCCAGGTGACCCGCGCAGATCATATCAGCCCTGATAGGATTGTACTCCACAATGTCGCCTGCAGCCTTGTTAAAGAACATGTTGCATTTGCCCCGTTCTATTAGCTGCACCTTCAGTTGCTGGAGGGTTTGTGGGGGTTTCAGTGGCACTGCAGAGGAAGGAAAACCTTTTAGTTGATGACAACAACAACAGCAGCAACAACAGAACAACAGTAGTTTATGTAATCAAAGCTAAACCATAAAAGAAATGGAAATAGAAATGTCAAGCATAAATGCAAATAGATCATAAATGCATATGAAATGCATATGTATGTGTATATGAAACCCATGTGTATATATTTATGTGTATATAAAAATCAGTGGGAAGTTATGCATACACTTCAAGAAAGATAGATGGAAGCTACCTGCTATCCATTCTCAGGTAGCTTCAAAATATAACCTGTTTGAATACTTGAAGGCATAGTTAGGTCCTTGATCGATTCTGATATGGACATTTATCATATTATAATTTATAATATAATTTTATTATTATTATATTATATATTATAATTATATTATATTTATACTTTATCATATTATCATGTTATAATGCCAGTAGGGTGGCTGTAAATGGAAATGTGGAATCCCTCTGAATGTACAGCAGGTGTCGGTGGGATGGGCTTACTAAAGTTCCACTGTAACAGAACAGTCACCACAGGGAATCCAGCTTGGGCAGCATTGGCCCTGTTGGAGCTGATCTGCACTCCCACTTGGATTGCATGACTCCACCCCCTCACGATCTTTGCCTCTCTTAGATCTATCAGCCTTTCCCAGCTTTAACTCCCATAATTCATATGCGATGTAGGAATTATGATAATGGCAGGCCAACAAGACTAGAGGGCACCAGGCTGGGAAAGGATGAGCTAGACTGTAAAGTCCTTAGGATGGGGAGCTGTACCTTCCTTTCCCTGAAACTGAAAGGACCATGATGGGGTGAAAGTCAACAGAGCCTGAGTGAGCACTGCAAAGCACAGCTGTCCACCTTTTCCTCACCTCCGGATCGTATTGCTCCCCATCCAGTGACCCAGCAGTTTGCTTTCGTAGAAAATTGCACAGAGGACCCTGGCAGGCAGACGGGGAGGATGTAGTCAGTGAACTTCACAGGGGACTTCAGTTCCACCAGAGCTATATCCCCAGAGGAGCCGTCCTTGCCGTTGTAGTCAGGGTGGAGGATTATCCGTCGGATTGCAGATTTTACTGTATTAATTGAAAAGACAGAGAGCTGATAGGCCCCCAGCTGCACCTCAATTAGGTTAGTTAGGTTAGCAGACCTGTAAATGGAAAGACAAAGAAAAATGCAAATAGTAATTACCAAGGAGACCTTGGATTCTGTGAGATGGAAGAGACTTTATACCTGTAGAAGTTTTGGGTTTCAAGTCCTTTACGCCCCAGCAGTCTGGGATTATGGAAGTTGAAGTCCAGAACATCTGTGGGGCACCATGTTGCTGGACCTTGTCTGAGCTTGCTTTGCCTTAAGATACTCAATCTGCTGCCAATAAGCACATGCTCCTTCTAAACCAGCCAACTTGCACTTATAATCCCTGAACTGCAATTTCCCCTCCCCATTGCACCAACATCGATGCTTATGAGCACTCTTGGATGTGTGGGTTTTTCGTATGGGTGCCTTGAAAATTTCACCCACAGTGATGATCTCTGTTTAAGAAAGAAACAGAACTACCTCTCAAATGTTCATATTCAGCGCCAAAAAGTGAAAGCACCCAGAAGTTCAAACCTGATGCACTTCATGTCACCCATAGATGTTGTTGTCACTGTTGTTATGGCTCCACCCCACCACCACCATCCAAAACCAGGCTTTGATTTTGAGTGTTTAACTGGAAAGATCACAGGTAGGAATTCAACCCATAAAACAGAACTTGTTCTGTCCAAAGGTAAAGGGGCAAGCCATTGAATAACTATTCCTTTCTTACTGTTGGCAGTGGATTAGGACTCCTGGAAGAAGGAAAGATGTTTTAACCCTCTTCCCTCTCCCCCTCTCTAAATCTGGCCCCAGAAATTGCTGGTAGGGGAGAAGCTTTAACTCTCCCAGTCCCACAATCTGATCTCTGTGGCACAGTGGATGCCTGACCCATGGAGCTACGGGGATGAGAATGTTTCCCAGGATATTGATGGACAGCCACTTAAACAGAGGGAACTTTCAAACAGAGGACTGCTCTGTGTGAGCAATTCAAGTAGAGGACTGTCCTCTGTAAAATAGGATATTGGGACCCCACCCCTCCTGCTGCCACCAGCTTCATCTCAGTTTTTATTGCTGTGCCTGCCTGTGCATTGCTAAGGCTCAACACGGAGGAGCCGGCTGTTTGGCTTGGAATATCTGCTTGGTCTTACTGCTGCCCTTGGGGTAACACCTGGTAGCTGCATCACAGTCTCCCAGGTTGGGTACTTACCGAGGGAAACAGTGGGCTGCTGAAACTACCCACTGCTTGGCTATGAGAGCCCCTCCACAGAACGGTTTGCCATGTAGTGAAATGCTGACTTGCCAGGGCCATGCCCCATCCAAGGCTGCTTGCCCCCCAACAATTCGTGGGGAGTTAACTGGCTTCCCACAAGCTGTGGAGGAAAGAGAGGAAAGAAGGGATTTAGAATCGTGGCACACGACAAGTACGAAATGGAAATGCCAAACAGGTCAAGAAGCCTGGAAACAGATCAGGGAGCGCAATTTCTCAGAGTTCATTTGTTAAGATTTCTGTCTGAATTTTTAAAATAATCTTTCCCAGTGACTGACTCCCAGAGATTTTTATGTTCTTAAGTTTCTGAGACTCCACTTTAATTTATCACTCTTGTGAGATTCTTGTTTAGAAAAGGTCAACAAGGGGCTGCTTACCTGGTTCTGTGTTAGCAGCTCCTGTGGAAAACAAACCAACAAAGAAAAGTGATAAGATACATTGATGAAGCAACATGCAGAAAGATCTGTTCATTTTTATATTGCCATTCAGCCTTTTTCTCCTGTAGGAAACCAAAGCTTTTGCAGTCTTTCTTCTCTCCATGTTATCTTCACAACAACCCTGTAGGGTAGGTTAGGCTGAGAGCCAGCAACTGGCCCAAAGTCACCAGTGAACTTCATGGCTGAGTGGGATTATAACCTGAACCCCCAAAATCCCAGTCTGACACTCTAGCCACTAGGCCATGCTGAGTCATACAGATTAGCCTTATATGCAAGGACAAGACAATCGTGTCTCAGGTTGCAACTGTGTTTATTCTTAGCCAAATTATTTTGGCTAAAGTTTTATTCGGGACTTAATTTGAATCTGGGCTTTTTACAGCTTTAGCTCTGGGATGCTAATTTACTGGCGTTTGAGTGATGGGGTTTTCTCTTGCAAAAAAATGGAAGAGATGCTCCGTGCCTTCTCAGCTCTCCTGAAGCCCTTCCTATGTTTTCATTTAAAAATTAAGATCTGGGATTTGGGTAACAGGGAAGAAGCTGCTTTGTTCACTCTCACTGCACAACCCTTGGACAGTTTCCTTCTCATGCCCCCATGTTTATTCCTCTGAAAAGGGTGGGGAAATTAGGGGGCTGATTCCCACATCCTTAAATGACCCCAGATCCATTCCCGCACCCGCCATCACCTTGATGCACTGCCAGTCGGAGCAGCCAGAAAATCAACAGAAGAGGCGCAGCAGGCATGGTGTGTCCACCAGGTGATTCTCTTCCAATCAGTCGCAGAAGATGGAGGGGCTACTTTGGTCTCAATGTACGTTGGGACCTAGGCTGAAAAATACCATATCATTGGAAATGGGTAGAAGCTTAGAACTCCCACTTATTGGAATCCAATAGACTAGGGGTAGGGAGCAGCTCTTTTCTGCTAAGGACTGTCTTTCCCCAGGGAGAGATGATCATTCAAGGTCCATATGTGTGGTGAAACAGAGACCAAGATGTGTGGAGTGATATTAGAAAGAGCTCCCCAGTGTTCGGGAAAGAAGCTTTTTTTATCTTGAAGGAGACCTGATTTGTGAGGGCTTGGAGAAGAGAGGAGTGATGTGTTTCAATAGGTTGTTCTGGACCAGCACATGCCAAGGGAAATTGCCTGTGTGATCCTTGCATTTTCTTAGCTCCTTTGGATTCATGCTTGTGTTGGGAAAATTCAGATAAATCCTGGCAGAAAAGGGTTGCTTATATGTGCCTTTGGGTTATAAAATCAAACCTACACCCGTTTCTCAGAAAGCACCGGCATTCCAAGCCAGGTCACTGTTTAGTGCTGCTGTTACTTAAGAAGATGGAATTCTTAGCTGGACTGAGAAGCTGCTGTAGGCTAACTCTATAAGTGAGGAAATACCTGTGTTCTCATCAGCTACAGAAAAGCTGAAACAACAGAAACATTTGTTAAGCATCTAGTCCCACAGAGGCAAACGCCTGCACAGTGTAGTTGTCAAACCAGATTTCCTGAATGATCCCTCAATCAGATACATTTGCATGTTTAAGCAGGATCCAAACTGCAAAGAGGTCTACTCAATTGACAGGTCAATCAAGCAATCAGTAAAGTTTTCCATACCATTGTTACCAATATTTCTTATTGACTTAGAACATTATGTCAGGCCTAAAGAAAACAGGATGCTATTGTACCAACATTATCTGGAAACTTAGCAGTCTGTATTGGTCTATGTGACTAGCAGGTTATAAATGTGTCTGTACATGGGCTGTGATTTTGTAGTTGGCAGTGAGATCTACTACGTGGTAGCATGCTGTGTAAGTAACTGCAGGGCTCCTGGGTGATCTTTCAACAAAACTGCTGAGGTTCAAGGCAAAAAGTGTCTTTCCTGACTGAGCATGATTATCTTTGTTGTGGCTGCCATCAAGGCTTCCCAACACTTGCAACTTTCCAATCTTGTGCCTGGGTGGCAAGCAAAAGCAGGCACGGAGACATATTTCATGCTTTTTAGCTTTCTTGTTTTAGGCCAAACCTACACAGCTTGACTGCCACTTCAGTGACAACTTCTTTTTTAAGACAATCACCAACTATCTCCCTGGCTACATCACTCATGTGGGCCTGTGATGGCCTGGAATATTCATGCTGAAGATCCACCCTCCCACAACCCCACATAAATAAAAGGATGCAGAAAGGCCCTTCAGTTCCTTTTTCTCTCTACAGGCTTCTCTGCACAGAGCCTTTAACCTGGATGTTTTACAGGATTAAAGTTTGCTCCTTTATGCATGGGGTTTCCCCTGGTCACATGGTGGTGCTCCAATATAGCAGAATTGCACAAATACATACTGTAAATGTTCCATTCCAAGATTTCCAGACAATACCAGACTTTCCAAGGTATTTTTTTAAAAGGCTGAGGAAGCACCCTTGATGATGATGATGTCATATAAGCCACTTTGTAGAGTATTGTGAATGAAGATTCTTGATAAATGATTCACACAGAGAAGCCCTATGACTGAGGCATTGAAGCCCATTTCCAACATACATGGGCCATCTTAATTTGAGAATGTCTTTTTTAAATCACTAAATCCTGAGAGAAGGAATACAAGAAGCATCTCAGATCCCTGAATTTTTGGCAGGATTCTTTCCACCAAGGAAGGTCCTCTATACTTGCTGCTCAGAAGTGGAATTCTCCTTTTCCTTCCCTCTTTTCCCACTTCTTTTTTCCTGAAATATCTCAAAGGGGCTTCCAATTCTCACATGTCAGGAGATAAGAATAAATAAAACTTAAATGTTCGGTCTAATGGCTCCAGAAGCTATTTTTCTCCCTTTCTCATAATATTCCACCCATCCTCAACTCAAAGAGCTTTGTCTTAAGAGCTCCCTTTTGTTCTCTTAAGCCTCCCACTTGCTTTCTTCATCTACTTCTGTCTCCAAAATGCTCTCACAGCTCCAAACAAAATGTGTTTCTTTCCCATTCAGATTATATCAGAATTAAACTTCTTTCTCTCTTTCTTTCTTTTCCTCTATCCCACCTTCTTCTCCATGTTCAGCTACACATGCACACATTTTGTTTTAAAGCTATTTGAGGCTGGAATTTGTCTTCCTCTTCACGGACTAGTATTCAGTTTTTGCTCAGAACTTGAATTAAAGCTGTTCTCTTTATTTATTTATTTATTTACAAATTTATATGCCACCTGCTTGCCAAGAAGCCTCGGGGCAGCTAAAGCTGTTCTCTTTAAAGGGTCACATTTCCTGCTGCATATAGCTTTACAATAGATATTTAAATATTTGCTATCTTGCAACCATCTCATTGTTGATATCTTTTGTCAATGTAAGTCTGATGCCCTGATACATTATTTTAATGCACTTTAACTATGTCATTAATTTAAAAAAAAGAATTACCGTATTTTTTGCTCTATAAGACTCACTTTTTCCCCCCTCAAAAGTAAGGGGAAATGTCTGTGCGTCTTATAGAGCGAATATGTGTGTGCAGTAAGTCTGTCAGATGTGCAGCCCCTCCTGTGATTATGTGCATTTGATTCAGAATATTTTTTCTTGTTTTCCTCCTTTAAAAACTAGGTGCGTCTTATGGTCAGGTGCGTCTTATAGAGCGAAAAATACGGTACTTTCAGGTAGGCTTGTGACTCTCTTAGCTCACTCCTAGCTGAATTTCTCACTTCTATCTCCTAGAAGCAAATTACTTAATTGTTTTCAAAGTGTGCCAAAGTCTTCCTGAAACTAGGCTGAGGACTGCATGCCATCTTTGGACTACCCTGTCTAAGCCACAGCACAATCCAAATCTTTGCTCTTTCCCATAGTCTGAGACCTTCTGCATTCCCTGGTCACACTATTCCTAGACTTTTGTGCTAGGATCAGGGTGGAAAGGTTTCCTACTTTATGGAAGAGAGTCCTCTATTTAACAGGCTGCCAGGGGATCATCCTTTAGTATCTTCTATTTGAAGGGTTGCCTGGTCCGAGTTGGGTAAAGGAAAAGTGCACAAAGGGAGAGCTCCTGCAAGCTTTGAAATTGCCTGTCCGGGTAGCACCTGGACAGCAGCATCTAGTCATGGTTTTCTCAAGTCTGGTATGATGCATCCTATTTCTATTCACATATAATAGCATACATAGAGGTTATAGCTTTCTGTGCCCTCCTTTTCAGTCATGTATCAGTGGCTAGCCAGTACATAAACATCCATTCAGGTGACCTTACTAACTACACAACAGACAAATAGCAACAATAACACCAGCACCACCAATATCTATTGCCTACATGAATCTTTGCAACTTTTTCACAACTCCACAGCACCTTCTGTCCCCAAATATACAAACATCCTTCCAAGGCTATTGCTGTCTTACCTGGTTCTCTCAGAGTCCGGTAGAAAATATGCTAGATTCAAGAACTTGCTGTTGTGTCTAGAGAGAAAAAAGGCCTCTATAAATACCCAAACATATTCTTTCTATGAGGTGGCATTATGTAGTAATCATTTTAAAAAAACAAACATATGTGTTTCCTGATTCAAACAAAGGAATACCATTTAAAAATAACAACAGCAAAAATAAACTCTGCATAAAAAGTATGAGGTGGCATATACAAGGCTGATTAAAAGAAAGCAAAACAAACTGGAAAAAGAAACAAAAACTGAAGAATCCAAGGGTGGAATAGCTCCTTGCATGTTTTCTCTTCCTTGAATGGAACCACTTTTTAAAAAATAAGCTCAAGGAATGGGTGATATTACCAGCTAATTATTATATATCAGGAATTGGGGTTGATATATAATAATAATTATTATTAATGATAGAATAATTAATTATAGTAATCAGGAGTTGGGGCTGATATAATAACAATAATAATAATAATAATAATAATATAATTTGCAGCA
The DNA here is from genome assembly GCA_023646645.1 of Varanus salvator macromaculatus. Taxonomy (NCBI): domain Eukaryota; kingdom Metazoa; phylum Chordata; class Lepidosauria; order Squamata; family Varanidae; genus Varanus; species Varanus salvator. The sequence goes on from JAIXND010000781.1 coordinate 6,970,407, forward strand.
TGATACTGAAAAATATGTGTTTCATTTCAAGTTTACCTTCCCACATGTGTGATCTCATACATGTCTATTTTTCTATGCATGCGAGGAAGCTGTGATGGGTCATGTGAACATATGACGTTGTCCTCTGAGATCATGTTTCCATCTCTTATTGGCAGCCTCTCCCCAATCACTCAGATATTTCCTCAGCCCTGCTACTCTGTTCCTTCTAAATCAAGATATGGGCTGAGTGCAGACAGCATAATAACCTACATTCAAGGACTGAGCTGAGTGTGGGTTGTTGGTAAAACATGGGTTATTGAGTTGTCTGAACCCAGCAGTGATAATAAAAGTTGACAAACAGCCCACTGCTCACAGGTCAGCAATATACCACTGGTTCTCATCATGGACTGCCCATGGTTAACAAGTCAGGGACTGAGGCAACACAAGAACCCACTTTTCAACAAGAACCCACAGCTCAGCAGCAGCTCTCACTCAACCCACACACAGTCCTTGTCTGAATTCAGTCATTAAGAGCTGAACCTGGGGTATTCCAGATGCCAGACAGCTATTCTACCAGAAAGCTGCACACTACTTCCATTTGTGGCTAGGCTGTGTGTCCAGATTACTTCCAGGAAGAGATGTGCATAAGCAGACATCACATATGATACCCAGCAGATCGTTTTCACACTATTTCCTACATAGGAAAAAAGGAGTTTCACACAAGTTCAGATATGCAAGTTCCCTTTCTAGATGTTAGAGTGGAAGCATGGGTGTTGGTTTGTGTGTGGGTGTGGTGGAAAAATAAGTATTTTTATGATGTACTTCTAAAAAATGTGGGTGAATATTTATTTATTAGATTCATATCCTGCCATTTTTTGTTTTGAAGAACTCCAAGAAGCTTACATTATTCTCCCCTTCCCACTCTCAATCTTATTCCCACAACAACAGCCCTGTGAGGCAGTCTGGGCTGATAGTCTGTGCCTGGCCCAAAACCACCCAGTGGGCTCCATGGCTGAGTGGGGACTAGAACCCAGATTGCCTGAGTCCCATGCTTTCAACCACCACACCTCTCTCTCTCTCTACACACACACACACACACACACACACACACACACACACACACACACGGGTTCTTCAAAAAGTTTCCCCACTTTTAAAAACTCTAGTTATTAAGAATTTTAAAAACAAATTACATTACTTTTCTACAGTCTCCTCCTTTTGTGATGCATTTTTCCCAGCATCGTGCTAACCTTTTAATGCCATCAGCAAAAATATATATAAAAAGATTTATAACATATAAAATATAAAAGTGCAGAAACTTTTTGAAGATCCTGTGTGAGTGTGTATGTGTTTATATATATGTATTTGTGTCATGAGTCACTGAATCTCAGTCATCTCTTTTAAGAAGTGATCAGATATCAAAAAACCAAGGTGTGTGAGTGTGTGCGTGTATAAAACACCAGAAATTCCTGCTTTCGGGCACAGGTATCAACATGTGATAAGATGTTTCTTCTGAACGCCTGCTTCGCCAAACGTTTGTGACCATCATACCCCTTCCCTGAAGATCCACCTATCAAAATGCAGCAAGTGCTGTGTTGATGACCAAACTACCAAACGCTCATAGCCACCAGACCGTTGGTGATAAGATTAACCCTTAGTCTAGTCCAGGGGTTGGCAACCTGTGGCTCCGGAGCCACACATGGCTCTTGAACTCCTCTGCTGCGGCTCCGTTGCACAAAACACGTGCCGGCACAGCCGCTGATCTGCTTGAAGCTCCACTCAGGAACGCAGCACTAGCTAGTTAAGTAAATCAGCTAGTTAAGTAAATCGCTACATTCCTCTGCTAAACAAGCTTCCTGCAGGCTCTCATGTTACACGAAACGAAATGCTGCTGAAAGGATTCTCTTTGTCCCAATGTAATCTCCTTCATCTGAATGTTAAAAGCTGCGCTTGGGACCTGTCACAATTCACAGCACTTGACTGTTTATCTTTTAATCAGTCACTAAACACACCTATATCTCTGGCACAGCCGATTGGTGGACGTGCACCGATTTACTGAGCTCCCCCCCTCCCCCATAGGCCAACCATGGATAACTCAAAGAAAAGAAAAGTTTCTGAAGAAAACCAAAGGTTTAATGATACGTGGGTAGATTCATTTGCTTTTACTGATGATGAACTTATGGGATTTGCTGTTTAATGCATGCAGCCCTTTAGCACTGACTTTGACTCTTCAGGAAGCTGTTCTCCTATTCAAAATATATGAAAGGAGTCCTACCAGTTTATAATGCAAGATTAAAAATAACAGTTTTTAGTGACTGAACAAGAGCTGCAGCTAAATCATAATGAAGATATACATAGCATTAAGGTTAAAAACGATATATGCAGTGTTATCTTCATTTTAGATGTCAAAAGGGTTTTGCGGCTCCCGGTGTTTTCTTTTGTGTGGGAAACAGGTCCAAATGGCTCTTTGAGTGTTAAAGGTTGCCAATCCCTGGTCTAGTCTAACAGCTGTATCCAAGGAGTTCTGCCCAGTGTTAGTCCTACTTATGTCTCATTCATTTTAATGGGTGTACTCTAAGTAGGACTAATATTGGATACAATCCTCACAGGGCAGTCTTGTATACACTGTTAGGTTGTATCAAAGTGGCATTGTAAGTCTGAAAGGTTTGATATGTCCCAGGTAAAGGTGCACAAGATTGCATCATACATGAAAAGATTTTCATGCATTGCATCAGCACAGAGCTTGGGCGGATATGTTTGTAATTTCCTTGTTCTCATCAACAATGACTAAAAAAAAATGCTAGTACATTCCAGCCAACTGCAATGCAGCTTTAGAGGCAAGATAGGGAATCATATTTAAAGAAGAAGTGATGGGAAATTTATATGAACAAAATTGTGGAAATAACACATGTCATGTGCCAATGACTCAGTATTATTAGTCATTTTTATTGTCCAGTAAGTTTCAAGAAGCCACACTTTGGCACTTCCATTAAACAACATTTTTTTAGGAGCCGACACTGAGTTCAAATATTCCGGTGTGTTTTCAGCACATATGACAGCGAGGACAAACCTCTAGTTCATATTTTCGATTTCCTTGTTTCCTTTGGCCCCATCCAATTTCTTGCTTCAGTTCTGTTTATTTCTTATGTGCATGGAAAGTGATGGCCAGACACTGAAGGTTCAAGTGCAGGCACCCAATTCACCCTCTCAGACCTCCAACATAGTCATGCCATTAATCCTACATGCAATTAAAGTTCCTTGTGCAATAACTGCAATAAGGGAATCAAGTAGCAGGACTGTAGCCACCAACCATGTCCTGACAGCTGGAAGCTGTCCGCTGAAGGTTGCAGCTCTACTCCTTTCAGCATCATTTATCTCTTTTTTCCTGTCCTTTCTTACATTTCTGTTCTTCCATCATCCCTCCATTTTCTCTGTGTCCATCTGTGCTTTGCCAGACCATCCCTGCCCAGTGATTGTCATGCAATTTAAAAACCCTGACTTCAGTGTTTGGTTCTGGACAGTGCTGGTTCTTGGCTTTGGAGGGCCCTTGGGACATCCTGAATAGACCTCGGCCCTCCATGAGTTGTCCTTCTCACCAGCATGGTCCTCAGTTGCTCTTGCTCCTCATCTTCTTTCTCACTGCATGCAGACAGTGGTGTCTTCTGAACCTCCCTCTCACCACCCCCATAATCTGAGTCAGAATGAGATGCTGGTGAGTGAGCCAGCTGCAGTGGCAAAGACAAGAAGTAAATCCAAGGGGCTTGTCAACCTGGGCACTGGGGGCCTTCAGCAGGTGCCCTGCTATGTCTAGCTTTGATGTTGGCCCTGGCTGGAACTGTATATCCCAAACAGTTTCCACCCATGTAATTCAGATGAAGGATGCCCATGGATGGAATACCTGTACCCTGCAAAATCAGCACTGCTGTTCACCTGTAAGCTGCAAGTGGAATTACAATGGATTTCCCACACATCTAACGGATATACCAGTTTGTCAAACTAATTTCCCTGCAATGGGGTAGGTATATTTTAGCCATGTAGCTGGCAGGGGACAATTCCTCCAATCCCTCTACTTTAGAAAAAAGCATTTTGGCTTTGGAAAGTGCCGTGTAATGGTTCTGTTGCCTTGGGCGGGGAAGGGCCTAGTTTTTCCATTGTCTCCTGCACCTCCTTTCCATTGTACTGTGCTCAGCTGCTTTGAATGGCCCTTTCACTCTCCTTGTTAACTAAAAGTCAGTTGGTCAAGAAGCAACCTGTAATTCCGAGCAGCCATTTCTGGGTTTGTTAAAAACTAGCATGGGAACTTCTTGAAAGGTGGTCAGGGAATGAGTTCTTCCATCTCAAGATTCTTCTTAGCTGTAGACCTGCAAGAAGTAGCAAGAAGTAGATTCCCCTTGGAAATGCTTTGTGTGCTCATTATGAATCAGGAAAGGCAGATTTCCCTTTCTTTGCACTTCGGCCTGCCTTCAGTCTTCTCCTCCCCAGGTTGAGCTGCAACAAAAATATGCCATACCTGTGGCATTCCAGCACTAAATAGCCCTGAGCATTTTTAAAGTTTATAAAGCTTGGAACACTTGCACAATTTTTAAATTGTTTTCAGGTAGAATGGTGAAGAAAAACAAAGAATCTCTAGTTAATAGCTAATTCCATTACTGGAGCTAAGGACAGTTTGTTCTAGGAAAGTCCTAGTGTTGAGAAATTATTAAATAATTAAGGGGCTGCTCCAGCTAATAGGGTAAAGGGATTGCTGAAAGAAGCATGAGCTGGTCTGGAAGTCTGCTACACAAAGTAATTCATCTGCTGTTAATCTGGTGCATCAACTTTCAGTTTTGTCTCATTATTGTGATCTGAGCACTAGATCAAGAGAGTTTCCATTTCTGATTTTCCATTATAGAACCTCTAGGTGGCAGCATTATTGTTCAACAGAATAGCACAAGTACACAAGAAGAAATCATACTTTGTTTTGCTTTCACAATTGAATGCTGAATGTTTTTGCTCTTAAAGCAAGCAAGCAAGCAAGCAAGCAAGCAAGCACCTTACAAAAGTGTTGCCTAGACGCAGAAGCTAACTGGGAGGGTTATGACATTGTCTAAAAAATCCATCAGTGACTGTGAGTAGGAAATGACAAAGACAAAATTAATGCTTTGTGTAGAAAAGCCTTTAGGTAAAGGGAATGCTTGAAGCACGGTCTGCAGGGAAAGGGGTTTGCAGTGTCATAACCAGAACAAAGTAGGTTTATTAGGGAGTAAGATGCTGTCTGAACTCTCCTTCCTTGAACAGCTGTACTGAACTTCTTCCTGGGCATTGCATGGAAACATTTCCTAGTCTGAGTGTAAAAGGAAAACTTGGCAAAGCACCCACAAAGTACTTTAACCTGCTTGCATAGTTATACATTGAGTGACCATGTCGAGTCACCATTGCTAAGCTGGAAAGGGATGGGCCTGCAGCTGGATGAGTGACCACATGCAGAAGCGGAACAGGGGGTTGGACTCATTGGTCTTGCAGGCTCCTTCCAATTCTATGTCTCATCTCCTTAAGCATCCCATATATTTCCACAAGAAGACCTAGATGGCTCTGCAAAAGGCTGCCATGAACTTCCTTCTCCTTGTGTATGGCAGCCACACCTTCAATGTCTCTTTCCACTCTGTCGGGATAAGTGACTTGTAGAGAGGAAGCCCAGTGCTGATCACCCACTGTGGCTCCTTGATTTCTGGTGGCTTTAGGATGGTCACAGTTGGAAATCCAGCATCAGGAGCTCCCGTGGCAGCTTTTATTTTACTCGTGGGCAGTGTTGGGGCTGTGAAATGGCTGTGAAGCTCTGGAAACATCCACAACTCTCCTGGTTGTAGGGCTGGGATGGAGCATGAGAAATCAGCTTGCGGGACACAACATGATAGCCCCACAGCAGAGATGACAGGGTGGACAATACAGAAAGGAGGAGCACCTCCAAGCCCTCATCCACATTCTGCCGCTATACCTCAGTTGCGTGTTTTCCTGTTCACACTTCCAAAGAAATTATGCTGCTATTTTCCTCTTTCTCTCCATGACAGATTTTCAGTGATGTGGGGTGGGATGGGTTTGGGGAGTAGGACAGAGATTGGGAGAACATGAGTCTGTTTCCCTGCCTTGGGAAAACAGGTGGGTGGATGATAACATCCTATGAAACCTCCATAAAACTGGATGAAGCAGCATGGCTGTTGCACATGAAAACTCTTATCTGGAAGAGAAGCATTATGTGTGCCTGAGTTCTTCCTATCCATCCCAGCTTTATTTGCACATGGAATAGGATTCTGGTAAAGGGCTTCTGGCAGGAAGTGTATTCATTCATTCATTCATTCATTCATTCATTCATTCATTCATTCTATATCCTGCCTTTTTTCCTTGCAAGCAGCTCCAGTGGCTTGCACAATCATCCTTCTCTCCAGTTTATCCTCACAAGGACAACCCTGTGAGGTAGGTTAGGCTGAGAGTCTGTGTCTGGCCTGAAATCACACAGTGAACTTCATGGCTGGGCACAGACTAGAACCTGGAGCTCCCAGATCCTCAGTGCAACTTCACCACCACACCAGATTGGCCCCGGATGTGCGTTTTTGAGTGCCCTCCAAATAGCACCCAATCCCACTTTGATGCTGATGTTTCTGGGCAGGAGATTTTTACATCATGTACCTCTGATGACGTGGCCACCTGTAGCTTTTTGGAAAATGCTGTGTGTGATTGTGTCAAGAAGGTTTCTAGCTATTACTGATAATAAGGGCAACCTCTATGGAACACATGGCAAAAGATGTTAATATTTTGTTTGATATCATAAAATAAGTCCATTTCCATTCCAAAATGGACTGTGTCAATCTTTCTACAATTACTCTGTTCCAATCACTGTATGGTGCTACCACAGTTGCAATATTGCTGTATCAATGTGATCTCGCTTGTTCTATATATCTTTGGAGACTGATGCAAAGATGCATGGCAGAATAATTGTTTATGCTTCATTATGGACACTTTTCATCAGTAGAATGACTCAGAGAAGGATACACTTAGAAAAACAGTTTGTGCTTACATTTTTAAAAAGTGAGTATTTATCTCTGTAAAGACATCAGCTGATTTTGTCAGAGTGACTGAACCGGATATAGACCACGGCACGTAGTCTGGAGGCCATCAGATGTGCTTCCTGTTGGGAGGTTTTTGTGTGTGAGATATTACAAGGAAGTGATATGCCAGTGAAGGGAATTTCCCCTCCCAGTATATTAGATAAGTTTGCGTTTTTCCTCCCTTTCCACAACTCACACTGTTTACCCTTTTGCCTGAAGAGTTACAAAGAAACAAAAAGCTTGCATAGTAAAGATATTCTTCTAATATGGATTTTATAATTTCTTTTGATTTTTTTTTTTAAACAAGGGCTCCATGTAGTCATGACTTACTCTTTTTTCACACTGACTTCTCATGGGACCTAAGTGCAAATAACTTGGTCTGGATTCAACCATCACTCTTTTTTTAAAAAATAAGTTCAATCTTCCTGATTTCTGCTTAATAAACTTTGAATGACTTCAAACCAGAACTAAGCTTATTAATATTTAACCTGAATCTGAACTGCAGAGTGTTTATACAACACAAGGCCTTGGACAGTTGGGAACTGGTTTTCACTCTAGGAATATTAGCCCATTGTTGGAACAGAATCTGATAATTTTGGTCCATGAATGTGCAATGAAACAATACAGCTTCAGTCCCTTCTCCTGTGCCCCAGTTACCATCCTTAATTCTGCAAATGGGAAGATCATCCAAACCTTCAGGCTGTTCAAGCTCGATTCTTGGAGTCCCCTAATCCTTTCCCTCTTAATTGTCCTCTTGGAGGCAAAGCTCTGCTTCTGTAAAACTAGTTACCTCTTGTGGATTCTATCCCACCCTAACCTGCTGAATGGCAGGTGGAGAAGAGGATGGGATAGGACACAAATTCTGGAGAGCTTCTCTTAATGGGTGGTTACCTGGTGCAAGAAGGGTGGTACTTAGTGGGATAGGGAAGAGAGTGGGGATAAGAGACAGGAGACTTGGCTTATTTCTCCAGCAATGGCAGTTCAGTTGTAGGGGACTGTGGATCTTGTAGGAACAAGCTCCTGAAAGTCCTGAGCCCAATCCTGCAAGGAAAATCCTAGTGGGTTAGGAGAGCGGGCTGCCTTCTGTTCCCTGGGAGTAAAGGAGAGGGAGGATTTGAGGCTATGATCCAGGACTTTTGAGTTTTCAGGGAGAGATTTGGGATGAAGATACTAGTGAGTTTAAAGAGAGGGCACTGAGGGACTTCTTACTTGACCAGTAGCTTACTGCAAGGGGAGAGAGCCAGGACTCCTGGGTCCCCTTTCTCACAGCCAAGTTGGGTCAAAGTGGCTAGCGCAATAGAAAGTTAAGTTTCTGTGCTCCAGATCCAGCTGGATTCTTGGGTTCTCTGCTTTTGGGGCAACAGTATCTCCCCTTTAACTGAGGATTAGGCACATTCATGGACCTGATTGTCTGCCTGTTCATGTCTTCAGAGCCAAGGAGGTTGCCAGGCAAGATTGAAGATCCGGGAAACAGGGCCAGAAAAGCATTGGCCTTCTTGTTCTTTCTGATGCTGCCCCTGATGGACAGTGAGTATTCCTTTCTGTGTGTTCAGCTGTTCTCTATTGGCTTAATGCATCTCCCCCACCATTACTTACGTATTCATTTAAAGAAAATCCAATGCAAATGAAATTCAATAAAGTACATTTTAAAGCAAAGGTTTTCTTGAGGCTTTTTTCCCTTTATAAATCAGGGTTTGGAATTATTCAAGGAGCCTGTACAAGGCTGCAGCCTGTACAAAAACTTCCTGTACATTCAGCCTGTACAAAAACTTCCAGGCTGCAGAAGTTCAGCCTCTAACTCAAAGAGGACTGTGGGGCAGGCAACAAGGAAATGAGCTGCCCTGAGGCTTGTTGCAAGGGGGCGGCATACAAATTTTTGAATAAATAAATAAATAAATAAATAAAATGACAGAGTTCTCTCTGAATTCATCTTTTCTCTCTGCCACATGTGATTCAGAGTGTTTGCCTAGATCAACTTCTTGATTAGTCTGCCCTGCTTTCATGTGTCAGACATGGCAAACAAGCCAGGCCATTGGTCTGTCTAGTGTTATTGCTGCCTATTTCAACAGGTGGCATCTCTCCAGGGTTCCCTGTCACTGGCTAGATGGGATCCATTTTAGCACCAAATGTGCTGGTGCTAACCTGCAAAGACTGACATGGGTTGGGGCAGCAAAACCACATGGAGGCTCTCTGAATCTACCCAGACACACTTTAACCAACATTGGAGATCTTCCTCCAAGTGCCACTTCTGAGGGGTGGCAGCAAGGAAGAGGGTCTTCTCTGGATTATGAAACATTCCACCTAGTGCCAATGTAGCCCTCTTCTCCCAGGCATGGAATGGCATTATTTAAAAGTCATTAATCAGATGACAGGTCATTTATGACAGCTGCATTTACAGTTCTAATTGTGCTAAAATGTTCTTTAGGTGATAAATTCTTTTAAAACATTTGTATATTGGAAAAATAATGTTCCTTTTCAAATTTGTGATCTATGTTTTGTGCTTCAGCTATTGTGCAGTATAGCAAAGAAATGTTAAAAATCCATAAATAATAGCTAAAATAATACTGACCTAATATCCCCCAGTCCATCACTCACCTAAGGGAAGGTTTGTTTAAAGTTCTAGAACCTGTACAAGGAGAGATCTGGAAAGTGCTCTGGACAAGCGTCTCCTGACCCTGGGTGGAAGAGAGCAATTACTATTGAAACTCTCTTTTCCCCATGTCAGTTAAAATAAATGAGCTGAACCGACCTTTGGATCTGGCTGACCTATTTTTTCTATCTTTATTTACTTATTTTATTACCTTTATTATATTTTATTATTTACTTATTTAAATTTGCCCTATAACAAACTTGTTTTAATGAAGATTATGAAAAAATAAAAGAATAAACTACAATATCAAGAAAGTAAACTGCACAGAAATAATATAAAATATACAGTCATAAAAGTGGAAATGCTTGGGAGAAGATAAAAGTTTTTTCCTGGCAGAAAAATATAGCAGTAGAGGCACTGGGAAGCCTTGGGCTTGGCATTCCATGAACATAGATAGGAAGGTTCCCCTCTTGTAGCTATTCATGTTTGATGGGAGTACCTGGAGGAGAACTTTTGAAGGTGAACTAGGTATCCAAGCTGGTACATATGGGAAGAGACATTTTTAGATGCTCTTGACCTTGAGTTGAACTCACATGGCAATAGGTTGTTTGAACTCACCAGTTTTTTTATGTGTGTGTGTACATATGCATGTGTGAAATAAATAAGAATGTCTTGCCAAAACCCAAAGGTGGCCCAAGGTGGACCCAAGGGTTAAAGGCAGGAGGAGGCAGCCTAGGTGCCCTCCATAAGTTTTGGATAATAGTTCTCATAATCCTTGATTATGGGACATGCTGGCTCATTGCAGTCAAAAACATCTGGAGGGCACTGAGTTGCCCGGCACTGATTTAAAAGTTGTCCAATTTTATTTAGAGTGTCTCTATGTGTGGAGATTAAGAGTGCTATCCTCTGCACGTCTAATCAAAACTAGGTTCCATTGACTTCAATCGGACTTCCTTCCATTGAAGAATCATCAAAATGAAACAGTGAAATAAAATAAATTGAGGGGGCATTTCATGAAAATTTCTCCTCAGATTAGTGGATTAAGTTCACCCAAACCAAACCAAACCAAACCAGTTTCTCTCAAGGTCTAGTGTGCACACTCAGTCCAAGTCAGTCTGGTGCCTGAAAACTAATGCAGCATCTTCATTCATACCAGACAGTGGCTCTAATATTGAAAATCGGTTGCATGTGAAGTATCCACAGAGATAATAGGATTGTGCTGTTTCGAGTGCTGACAGCTGCTGGAAAACCTGCACATTGCAGTCTGAGACATGGGGGATCTACCCCACATCTTTTCCCCTCAAGGGTTCTTCCCCCTAATCCCATGTTTGTTTCCTCTGATAGAAAGACTGATAGAAAATCTTTTCTGGCAGTCTTTTCCTCTTTCTCTGTTGACAAATTGACAAATCCTCCTGCTGTGTTCTTGTGCAAATACAAGAATCCTTGGGCTAATAAGTTGCAGCTTAGACCAAAAGTGTGTACTCAGAGAAAGATTCATAGGACAATACTCCTGTGTCCTGGAGTATGTGCAGTTGTGTGTTTTATAGTGCATCTCATGGGTTGCCTTAACTTGGGAGGCTGAGAAAGATCAAAAGGCAGAAAATATTTTTTGTATTTATTTAAAGTTTTTATATGCCGTCCCCTTGCTACATAGCCTCGGGACGGCTCACAAAAGTAAAAAAATAAAACAATTACAATTAAAACTTGGAAACACAATGGCTGCATAATTAAAATATATAAATATTAAACATGATTAAAATACTGTTTGAATAAGAAGGTCTTGGCCTGGCGCTGAAAAACAAATAAAGATGGTGCCAGGTGGACTTGTCTGTGGAGCACATTCCACAGATGGGGCGCCACTGCAGAGAAAGCCTTCCTCTGGGTACTTTGCCTCCTGATATCTCTCACAGAAGGCTCCCAGAGGAGGGCCTCTGTTGCCGATCTCAAGGGGCGGGAGGGCAAATATGACCACAGGCATTCCTTTTGGTATAATAATAATAGTAATAGTAATAATAATAATATGATGATGATGATGACGACGACGACGACGATGACGATAACAACTATGGTGTTGGAGAGGAGAGGGGCAAGAGCAAAATATGAAGATGTTTGTCACATAATGCCCTCACCCTTGTGTTTCATTCTAGCTCAAGTTACATCATCTATGGGTACACTTGGATGTCTGGTCCCCTCAATGTATGCAAGGCTCTAAGCCCTATGCCTGGAATGTTCCTACTAGCTCTTTTCCCCAGGCATCCTTTTTGTCAAGATCTGAGGCAGCTTCAGGGCCCCATCTGCTGGCCAAGGACCAGCATAGCAGCCCTGGCAGTTGCAGGATTACTCTCCCCATCTACTGCAGCTGCCAGGGCTCTCATGAGCGCTACCTGGGATCCCTGGGGGATGAGTTATAGAAGAACTGGCTCTTCCCTGCAGAAGCCACCTTGATAATGAAGGTTTCCAGATTTGTTGCAGTGCTCCTTGCTTGGCTTGTTGTGACCTGGACTCTTGACCCTGCTCCTCTTTCTAGACCTTGCCTGCTTTTCTGGTCCTTGCTTACTCCTGCTCCAGCCTTCATGTACTCAGCCAGTCACTGCGTCCTGGTGCCTGTGTCAGATAGTCAGTTGCCCATGCCCTGGATGCTTCTTCAGCCCTCTGGATTTAGTGCTGGAAAGGAGGTTGGGATGCGCATAGGAACGGTGGTAGATCCACCTCCTCCCCATTTTGCTGAGCTATTTTCCACCTCCAAGGTCCAGTTGTAGCCTGGGAAGGTAGTAGCTAGTACGGTTCTTCCCATACCAGTTCTGAAGAGTGACAGGGCACAAGCTCAATCTTTGGAGTCCCAGCTCCAAGGTGGCACAACCTCAGTGCTGGGCCCCCAACGGGTCCTGTAGACTCCTAGATGAGATTGGCATGCTGTTGGATTGCACCTGAAGGCTACCTTCACATACAAGGCTTGAAAGTGCTGCGGCCATTCACATTTCATATGCCTCTCTACCTCCACTTTTCTTCTACTCCTACAGCCATCAGATATTAACACTGTTTGATTCCATCTGATGCAGAAATTTATGTTCATGGTGGCAGCCAGGAGTTTTATGTTCCATTATGTTAATGTTACATTTTAGGCTATTTTTTTTGCTGAAGGGCCCCAGAGCAGAACATTCAAATAAATACATTTTAAGCCCAAAAATAAATATGTAATAAAAAGAACATGATCAAATTACAAACAAACATATTGGCAGTCAGAACTACTAGGCAGGGAGCAGAGGAACTTAATGCAGTGGTGGAGTTTGAGTCTTACAGAGCTATCTTGTGCAGGTCTGCTTGGGAGTAAGTAGTACTGAGTTCAGTTAAGCTTACTTTCCAGTAAGAAGGTATAAGATTGCAGCCTTACAGTCCAATCCCCTGATACATTTCCTCAGGCCAACTGTATTTCAATAATGTTTATTCCTGAGGAAGTATGCATAGGATTGCAGCTTTAGAAATGGAAGGGGGAGAAAGAATTTGGAGAAAAATACACAAAGGAGCTCTCATTATTTTTCTCTGCTCAGTTCTAATGCCTCCCCTTCCTTCCCTCCCCCTTTCCTGAATTCTCTTCCAGGAGCAGAGGAGAGCTTTCAGGTAAGCAAATCACCCATGCTAGATGCCCTCTTCAGCTGAAATAGCAAAGCAGATGTCTCAGTTTGAGAGCAGAGAAGGTGAGGAAAGGGTTAGTAAGTCTGCCCATTCAGGTTTGTGGACTCACCAGGGGGAAGGAAGCTCTAACAGTGCTGGCTGGTTTTGATGCGGAAGAAAGCAAACACCCCATTGCTCTACCTCAGTGAGTCTTACTAGAAGGATAGGTCAATATTTGATTATTTTCCATTTTATTAATCTTCTTAAGAAGATAGTAGAGTTGTTCTGGCTCTGTTTTCATGCCTTGAGCCTACTTCTGGTGTTGGGCTTGAACTGGGGGCAAAGGCTCAGATCTGCACTCAACCGTGGTGTCCACTGGGGCTGCTCAAAATCCTCTGAAGAGTAATATCATTGTAATGCCTTTCTGTGTTACTCCTTCCTCCTCAAGTCTGTGGTCAGCCAATATTGTCTTCTCGAATTGTGGGTGGCCAAGCGTCCAAGAGAGGAGCCTGGCCATGGCAGGTCAGCATCCGTTGGAATGGGAAGCATTTCTGCGGCGGGTCCCTTGTGGCAAAACAGTGGGTGGTGTCAGCTGCCCACTGCTTTAGGTGAGCATTTTCATGGGGGACAAGATGGTGGTGGCAGTGCAGTGATGTTGCTGTGCATTTAAGAAATAGATATTTCACTATTTCTTGGTGACTGGGCCAAAATAGATGTAATAACTCTTGCAATTGCTTCGATGGCTCACTTTAAGGCCCTCCAAGTGTGTTTGCCCATGGATGCCAACCTCTGAGGTCACCTCTGAACAACTCCTTCTTAACTGTGGCTGCATTTTCAAGTGATTATGGTTTTGTTTGCTCCCCTTCTCATTCTCAGAAGGAATCCTGTCTTGGACATCACAGTGAGCTTGGGGAGCAACCAGCTTGATAATATGAGCTCCAACGCTCGGATCATCCCCGTCACCCAAGTAATCTGCAACATCGAATTTTCAGTAACTGGAACAAGAGGGGACATTGCCCTGTTGAGGCTCCAGCAGCCCCTGGAATATACACCCTACATCCTCCCTGTGTGTGTGCCCTATTCTTATGCAAAATTCCCTGAAGGCATGCCATGCCAGGTAACTGGATGGGGAAACATCAGACATGGGGGTGAGAAACTGGTGGGGTGATGGGTTGAGCAGCAAATGAAGTTGGTAAAGCAAGAATCTTCTCATTCAAATTTGCATGCAAAGTGTCACATGATCTATAAAGCAATTAGGTTGAATGAAATGTGAACAACTTGAACATGAACACTTGGGAAAAAATAAAGAACTCCACAGAAGGGAATAGAAGGAGCATGTGAGACAGAAATACTGAAAAGGTCAGGCTGTAATCTGATACCCACTTTTCTGGAATTAAGCCCCACTGTGCTCAATGGGACTGACTTCTGAGTTGACATATAAGCATGTCAAGTGGATGAGTACAAACTGGATTTGGATGTTGAATCTGTATGAAATTTAATTGCAACTCTATTGGTTGTCATTTATGTAAATCACAACTGACTCACAACAGGAGCTGGAAAAAATTATAACATGATAATGAATTATTGTGATTCATAGGGATTGCTATTTTGCAAAACTCCCTGACTAGACTCTTAATATAGCATTGAAGCAAGGTAACATTTATTTTTATCTATCTATCTATCTATCTATCTATCTATCTATCTATCTATCTAAAAACATTTATTTTTATTTATTTATCACTTGATTTTTATGTATTTATCACTTGATTCTTTTTGGAGTCAGGTGAAAGCCTTTTTATTTTCCCAACATTTTATTTATTTATTAAACTTTTAATTAGTTTTATCTTTGTTTTTATCATTAATGTTAGGATGCAGTGTGTTGTTATGTTGTTGTTTTTTGTTTTTGTTTGTAAGCCATCCAGAGACTCTGGTGTTGGACGTCATATAAAAACTTATAAAATAAAATAAAATAAATAACATCTTGACCACAGAAAGAAAGCATGTGCAGGGGCAAAGTTTAGGTGCTGGGGGGTTGTACTTCTAAAGGCACCACCTAGCTGTGCTAACAAGCCATGGCTAGCCAACCACAAGCAGCTCATGAAGGGTACCCATGGCTTGTGAACTGAGTTATTCAGTATGGTTTACTATCTCAGATGGGTTCAGACAACATAACAAACCATGTTTCAACAGCCATCCACAATTCAATTAACAGCTCATGCTCAACCCCTTCTCAACCCAATCTACTCTTGAATGCAGCATGCTTTTCTTCTCTTTTGCACTTTTTAGAGCCACTTCCTTCTCCAGGGATGCTGCAAGAAGTTGAAGTCCCCCTCATAAGTCTTGAAAGATGCAATGAGCTGTTTAATGTATCATTCCCTGGTTCCAAGGGCACCAAGTCCATCTTGGATACCATGCTTTGTGCTGGATATGAAGCCGGGGGAAAGGATGCTTGCCAGGTGAGACATTGAGCAGCTGCCTTTAATTTGGAGGTGGGGGATTGTGGGAAATTAACGTGGCATCTCTTAGGCTGAATTACTTGCATTGGAACTTTGAGTGAAGGTCCCACCACTTCTCCAGGGCAAGGAATAGCTCATTGGTGAGCCCTACCTGGGCCCTGCTCTACCATCTTCACTGAAGGATGCTGCATGCTGACTTCACAAGAGAAACATACACTTGATGAGGTCGCTTTTCTTCAAGAAGCTGCCACTGGGAAAGTGAATGTCTGTAGAGAGGTCCTGAGTGGGAGAAGCATTATTGTTTGTTCCTCTCTTTTTCTTCCTAGGGTGATTCTGGGGGGCCGTTGGTCTGTGTCCAAAATGATGCCTGGTTTCTGGTGGGCATTGTGAGCTGGGGATGGAAGTGCGCAATGCCGAACCACCCTGGGGTCTACACCAGAGTGACAAGCTATGCGGGCTGGCTGCAGCGTTATGTTCTGGACCTGCAGTTTGGAGTTGTGCCGATTGCTCTGCAAGGGAGTGGGAATCATTCCAACTGTCTCACTCTCCCTCCTCTTCTCACCTGTTCTATTTTCCTCTTCTTCACTATTTTGCAACTGGAATCCAGGATATGAAGTTGTGTTTGGCAAAAGGTTGCTTTGCTTGCTTGCCTACAAGGAAATGGGTCTGAATTCAGGCATCTAGGTAGCTCATAGCTTACTGCTTAAAGCATGGTTTTGTTAGCTGCTTGAATAGTGGTAGGGTAATAAGAAGACTTCAGGGTGTTGTGGCGTCTATCAATACTGACAACAGGAATGTTTCTCCCTCAGTCATCACAAGTTTCTAGCCCATATGGCATTGCAGATAAATGTGAAGGCATGTCAACCATTTGCCTTGTTCCTGCTTTATGGCAATTGGAAGCAGAATGATAAATAAGTGTGCAAGCAGATGTGCTTGATTGGCATGCTTCATTTCCCTTGCAAACATTTTGCTTTCTGGGTGCAGAATTTGCATTTTCTTTTAGTACACTGCTCTGGACAGGCTCATAGATACATATGTGTTTGTAACAATACTGATGATTCATTTCATTTCTATACCACCCAGTAGCTGAAACTCTCTGGGTGGTTCACACAATCCACAAAACACATGTAAATATAAGAAGAATGCAGCAGAAAATGAAAATACAAAAAAATTAAAATCATACAGCTATAAAAAGTCAATAAAAATTAAACCTGTTCAAACAGCTACTGTATCACACTACTAAATGTTTTGGAGGAGAGGAAAGCCTTCGTCTCTGGGCTGAAAAGATGACAGAGTTGGCAACAGGCAGGCCTCAGTGGTGAGATTGTGGCAGAACTGGGGTCCACCATTGTAGTGTTTGCCCTTGTTGCCACCCCCTTATAAGTGGGGCGCTATGCAGCAAAAAGCATGACACAAGATGGTGTCACAGAGTTTCTTAGACAGTGACAGAAGCATTTATGCAAGAAGGTCATTGTATGAAGTGGTACTCTTAGGAATGTCAGGTTATCTGAATGTAGTCATGAGCCACTGGGATGACATAACCTCTCCAAAACCTTTTACTATAATATTTGGAAGCACTGTTAGGCTGTTTTTGACTATTTCTTGAGTGGTTTGAGAAAGGAGCCTGCCCAGTTGTAAATATCTGCTTGGATACTGATTTAGTCATACTCAGAGCAGGCCTCCAGAAATCAGTGGGACAAGTAAAAGTCATAAATTAAAGCTCATTGGTTTCAATAAGTCCACTCTAAATCTGACTAAATCTGAATCCAACCCATCATTACTATATATGTAAACATAAATTTTAGGCACTGTACTTATAAATAACATTGAATCAAGAGGTTTGAAATACAAAGAAGGTAGTGGGGGAAAGGTTGCATGTGTTCACACACTAGTTGAAAGTGCTGCTTTAATGCAAATTGTGAAAATGGCATTTGGAGTACATAGTCAGCCTGTACCATCTTAATGTCCCCTTAACTAATGCTGCAGTTCTGTCCATTGCTGCTGTTGCTGATTTTCACCATGAGTGCACACGGCAGCTTAGACAGCAAAGGGAAGTCTATGTATCCAGTCTAAAATAAGTGGGAAACCAGAGGGAGGAAGAGATAACAAGCAGGGGGTTGGTGGCAGGGATGTAGGAAGATTGTGGTGTAGTGGTTAAGAGCATGGGACTGGGACTCAAATGATCTGGGTTCTAGTCCCCGCTCGGCCATGGAGCCAACTGGGTGACTTTGGGCCAGGCACAGACTCTCAGCCCAACCTACCCCGCAGGGTTGTTGTTGTGGGGATAAGATGGAGGAGGAGTTGTAAGCTGCCTTGAGTCCTTTGTAGGAAAAAGGCAGGATATAAATTGCAATATAAATAAATAAATAAATAAATGGCAGGCTATAAATCAAAAAATAAATAAATAATAATTGCTGAACTTCAACTATCTCAAGGACAATGTGCATATAATTGGTCCAGACAGAATGAACCGTGTATCTGGCCCAGTCAATCTGCATCACTTGGGGGATATGAAAATCTCAACTCCATTTGATACATTCCAGAGGTGTATGCAAATTCTTCATCAAGTCTGGGGCACCCTGCATATCTCGAGAACAATTAGTATGCACTTTGGGAATGACACACAGTCTCCAATAGACCTTAGGAAATGTGGAAATCTTGAGAGGGTTTTCTGCAGCCTTCAGGTCATATGCTTATTAACATTAGCTTTGGAGATGTCCGCCAGAGAACGTTGAGCTGCTAACTCCAACCTGGATTTTAACCCTAGTTCTACATTTGGGCTGAAGCACACATGGCACATAGCGATTTCCAAAATTTCCATAGGTTCACCACCAGTGCCCTAACCCTGCCCTGGTGTACACCTCAAACCCTAATACAGGGCTAAAGTTCTATTAAAAAGAGATTGATTTTGAAAAAGCCTTCCTTGAGTAGTTTTTTCTGCACTGCTAATCATTTCTGCCCATTCTGAACACATTCCAGTCATCAAAATCATGCCAGGACACCTCATTTTTGTAACCCTAACCCTACGCTGGTGCACACCCCTAACCCTAATATAGGACTAAAGTTCCATTGAAAAGAGGGCGATTTTGAAAAAGCCTGCCTTGAGTAGCTTTTTCTGCACAGCTCAACATTTCTGCCCCTTCTAAGCACATTCCAACCATCAAAATCATGACAGAACACCACATTTTTCTAACTGAATCCCAGTGATGGTGAACCTTTTAGAGACTGAGTGCCCAAACTGCAACCCAAAACCCACTTATTTATCCCAAAGTCCCAACACTGCAATAAAACCTGAATACTGAGGGTTTAATTTAGGAAAAAGAACTCATAGCCAGTCCAAGCAAATATATATTTGACCGGCTATGTGAAAGCTCAGATGAGTCATGACTAATGAGTCAGGGCTCATGATGTTATCACCTGGCGCAGCTACTCCTTTCCGAGCATGTACGTGGCCCCTATGTGCGCTGTTTCTGATGCCCAGCTGCTGGGGTGATGTTGGCGGGACTTGGCTCACGTGCCAACAGAGAGGGGCTGCTTACCCACAGTGGCAAGTGTGTCATAGGTTTGCCACCACTGCAATAAGGTGTCATTGCTGTAATGTCAAGCCACATGTCATGTAGCAGTTGGGTGTGACAGATCACAGAGCACCAGTGCAAGCAAAATCCTATAATGGTAGACAAAGCAAAAAGGGTTTAGAGAAGCTATTAGAGAGGGTGGGTCCCTGTTTTAACTGGTAGCAAGACAGTGAACAACTCCGTCTGGGAGACCATTAATTCCTGCACTGAGCTCAGTCTGTTCTGAGCCAAATTCTAATGTCACCCTGACAGAAAATGGTTTGCTCAGCGACTCTCTGACATGCCTTCCCCACCCATTCATGATCAGGCTAATCTCTGAGCTCTCTCCATTTATTATTGTTAGAGACTGTTACAGACAGTCATTTTTGGCCACAACCTCTGCGAGATATGTGTTGCTGGCACACAATTCCTTGGCTCCATGAGAAGGTCTTTCCCAGCCTGGTTCCTCCTGAGGGTATCCATATGACCTTGTCTTATACAGGACAGTCTTCTACTTGAAGGACTCCATCTCCCAGTTTGGGGCCGCCTCTATCTCAGAGGGTGTTTTTGTTCACAAGCAAAGAAGCTTTGGAAGGAAGAGCTGGGCCTTGAAGCTGAGTTAACAACACTTGGACAGCAGACTGAGCAAGGCACACAGGTCACCTGGTCACAGTCTTTCACACCTGGGTGAGATGTTCTGTGTTTCAATAATTGTAATATCATCTAAAGGCGCATCAGACCATAATACTTTGACATGGGCAAAATTTATGCAAATACGTATCTTCTTGTTTGGTGATGCATGACCTCTTCTTGAATGATTTACAAGTGGCCACCGTATTTGGAGTACAACTCTCAGCACCCCAGCCAGCATGGCTCAAAGACAGGAATGCTGAGAATTTTAGACCAACCTCATCTGATGGGCATCAGGTGAGCGAAGACTGCACTGGGGGATGTTCAGGAGAATATGGACCTTGATGGTATGGCTAATGTGATTGTTGCCAGTGATTGTATTTGTTTAGTTTATGTTTCACCTTTTTTCCTTTCAAGGAACTCAAAACAGCTTACATAATCTCATCCCCACAGCAACAACCCTGTGAGGTAGATAGGGCTGAGAATGAGTGACTGGACCAAAGTCACCCAGTTGGCTTCATGGCTGAGCAGGAACTAGAAGCCAGGTTGCTGGAGTCCCAGTTCTGTGCTCTAAACCACTGTACCACACAGGCATTTCTGTTGCTTGAAGAGCTAGAGAATTAAGGGTGATGCCAGGATTTTGCAATGGTTTTTCTTTATGATGCTAATCCACTCACTTATATTATTGAAAGCTTGATTCATTTTGTTATTTAACCATTTACTTTTGTTAATCTTTTGTTTGTTTATTTTGTTTAACCAGTGTATTTCTATCCTGTCTTGCTTCCTGCAAGGAACCTAAGGAAGCTTACACAACCCTTCTCCTCTCCATTTATCATTATAACAACAACAACACTGTGAGGTAATTTAGTTTGAGAAGCCATGACTGGTCCAAAGTCACCCAGTGAGTTTCATGGCTGAGAGAGGACAAGAACCCAGATCTCCTGAGTCTTAGTCCAAAATTCTAACCAGAATGCCACGTGGCCTTCATTTTATTAAATTCATTTTTGTATGACTTTCTTTCTTCTCCCCCTTCCTTTCTTCCTTCCTCTTCTCCACCACCACCGCTAGTGGTGGTGGAGGAAGCAATTTTGGTGGTCACATCTTAGAGGTTCCCATTTTATTTATTCATTTATTTGAGACCTTTATATCCCGCCCTTCACAAAGACTCAGGGTGGTGATACAAATAAACAAGATACAGCATTGAAAGATTACATAAATGAATACAATCCAATCTTAAAAAGAATAACACTTAAAATAATGGAACAATAAAAAGATTTTGGCCTGGTGCCAAAATGAAAAGTGTTGATGCCAGGTGTACCTCTCTGGGGAGCCTATTCCACAACCAGGGTGCCATAGCAGAGAAGGCCCTTCTCTTCTGATCTCCTTCAAAGAGGGCTCCTGAAGAAGGTCCTCCAATCCAGATCTTAGACAGCAGGTAGGCAAAAACAGAAGCAGGTGCTCCTTCAAATATCCAGACACTTTTCCCAGACACTGCTGTGCTTTCAGGAATTCTTATGGTGGTGAGAAGAAATGTCCATTGCCACTAAAAATGGAGAAAGCCAGTGTGGTATAGTGGTTAAGAGCATGAGACTGGGACTCAAGCAATCTGGGCTCTAGTCCCTGCTTACCCATGGAGCCAACGGGGTAACTTTGGGCCAGTCACAAATTCTCAGGGCTGTAGTTATGGGGATAAGATTGAGGGGCAGAATGATGAAAGCTGCTTCAAGTCCTTTCAAAAAAAGGAAATTTATTTATTCATCTAACAAATTAATAAATAAAAATGCAGGCTGCAACAGGTGGATGCCAATTCTTCTTGGAATGCCTCAGGATATTGCACATTCTAGGACATTTTGGGAAAATAAATGTTAGCTGTCATGAATTGCTGCCAAAATCAGCCACACACCTGCAGTAGGAAGACAACCCCCTCCCCCCATGCACTCTCACACACGACCAGCACCATCAAAAACATATGAATGGAAAAATCACATCTGTTTGAACTTCTTATTTACTCATGCTGTTTACTTTCCGTTTGATTTTCCATCCCTTCCAAGATGAATGCAAAACCCAAAGAGTTGGTAACAGAGGAAACAATGCAGAGGAAACAAACAGGTACTGTGTCTTTATGAACTGCACCATTAAATTCCTTTTTCCTCTTGGAATTGCATCTTATTTCTTGGAAGCAGCCCTTATCTCCTGGAATCCGAGTTGTTCGAAGTCCTCTATGAATGTAACAGCAAAGCCTCATCAAACCAGGAAGGGACAGAAGGGCAGCAGGGCGTGATTTACCTGGAGGGGACAGAAAACATTCTGGGTGGGCAGACAGGTTGGGTCACATTCTCCCAAGAGACTGCCAGGAACCGGCTGTGTGTTTGGTGCACTGCTAGGTTCCCACGTCTGGAAACCTGGAGGGTTTTAGGTCTGAGATTGCCCTGCTCCCTTGGAGGTGAAGCAGGGCCTCTGAGCAGTATGCGAAGTCCTCTCTCCCCCTTCTTCTGCCTCTACCTGCTTCCCCTGATACAAGGTGAGTAACTTGGCACAGGCTCCGTGTGTGAGTAGGCACAAGATCCTGTTTCTTTACTTAATGTAATGAGCGTGGTGCTTCTTGGTAGGGGTGTCTGCTCTGAACCACCACTTGTTCTCCTGGCTTCTTTGGGAGTAAAAGAACTGCATTTTATTTTTAATTCTAAGAAAGCAGCTGCAGGGTCTGACTGGGCACTATACATTATTTTCACTCCAAACACATTGCTTTGTTTCAGAGGCAATGGATTCTATGGGGGTTATTCTCTTTCCTACCAAGTCCTCTAGATTCTGCAGTGGCATTTCAGATCTGTTGCGTAGGATGACCACTGACCAGGTCAGGAGTGTGTAGGATGGGATGATGGAGGGTCCTCAGTTTTGTCCCCAGTGTGGGGATGAGAATGGGAAAATCTACCAATGGTAGATTAATTCTCATTTTTAATTTTTAAACTTGTGATGTGGTAAGTTGAAGATTAAACAAGGAAGTTGGAAGTGCCTGGTTGCTCAGTACATCTTTTGCATGGGTTTCTCAACGGTGGGTCAATGGGAACTGAGCGTCTGCATGCAGTTCATTACTTTGGAGTAATGGATGGCAAAGTATGGAATCAGGGATGAGGTTCAGTAAGAGCATTCAGGCTTCAGCTCTCAAAGGGAAATAGCACCCAGGAACTGAGACTCCTGACTTGGGGAAGAGCAACTAGAACTTTCTGGAAGCAGAATGGAAGGAACATGAATGGCAGTAGCTGAGTAGGTCTTTCAATTGACCATTTCATGACTGGCTTATTTGGCATTTGGCCCAGATTGGGAGCAGGAGGCTCTAAGACAGGGAAAACCTTTGAATTCCTCTGCTTCCTGTTTGTTCACTTGATTTCTTATTCTGCACATGTGTGCATTGTACATGTGTGCAAGATGGATACAAGGTCACCTGAACTTTCCATATGTATATGGAGCTGTGTCAAAGATGATACACAGTTTATTGAAAATAATGATGAAAAATGGAGGCAGATTCTCAATAGACCAGCAAAATCAGGCTGACAACCCCCTTCTCTATGGCTGTATTGATTGCCTGAATAGGCCAGGGGATGCTCCGTGGGTCCCCAAAGCTGCCTAGGTAATCCGTGGGTCAATCCCTCTCCTGAGAGAGAACAAAAGGCCTCCTGCCATGGATTTTATAAAGTTCTTCTCCCTCACTATTGTGAAGTCTGTCAGTTTGCACACAGCTTCACACCACACCCTCCTTTCTGGAGTGAAACGGCTTCGGTAAGGTAAACAGCTTTTTTCCTCACTGCAAAAGCAGCCCTTATCTACAGCATGATTGAGAAAGGCAGCTCCAAGGCAATTATCTCTGGTGCTCTTCCAAACAAGCCGAAGGCCAAAAAGCCTTGGCATGGCCCCAAGAAACTACCCCAGCTTTTGGACCCCGGGAAAGTTCCCTATGCTACCTGTTGAACCTTAAAAGCCTCCTTGCCATTCTTCCAATACAGCCCAATGGAAGAGCCCAATGGCCCTCCTGTTAGGCGGCGTGAAGCAGCTCCCTGAGGTGGCGAATGCTGGGATGGAGTGGTCCCCTTCCATCCCAAGCCTGCCTGACTTCCCTTAAGCTGGCATGTTGCCCTTGCTGGGGGAGGCAGCCCTCCCATCACAAGTGCTGAAGCACTGGCACACCTTGTCCTTTGTCCCAGGTTTAAAAAGAAAGAAAAAAAAGCCTCAGTCAGACTGTGTCCCTGACTGCTTGAGATGGATTCTCTCCCAGCTGGTCTTTAACTTTCCAGTAGGGTCTTTTGTTCCCTGGTGAAAATGTGTGTGGGTGAAATTCATAAAGCATAAAGCTCTTTAGAGTCTAAATTGTGGACCAAGAGCATCCCTCCTTTACCAGCCAACTAGGCCTCTCTCATCTCTGTCCATGGAATTCCCTCCCAGGGAAGGAATGGTTGACCTCCATTGTGACCATTTTTCACATAACCGAAAGGGTCTTTTTGTTATGCAAGTAAATATATGGCTTACAGCTCGGTTTAGTGATATAGTGTTATTGCATGGGTAATCTATTGTTACTTGTTTTTATTAAAATTATAAGCTGATTGCTGCTTCTTTTGGAGGACTGGAGGGACATAAGAGTGTCAGAGTGGAGTAGTGGCTAGAAAGTTGGGACTCAGATCCAGGTTCTAGTCTCCACTGTATGAAGCTCCGTGAGTGACTTTGGGCCACTCACTGACTCTCAACCTGTTTCCAAGGATTGTTGTGAGGCTAAAATGGAGAGGAGGAAGGTACCATCTGCCTTGGGTTCTTTGTGAGATGGAGAAAGGTTGGATATAAAAACAACAACAATAATAATAACAACAACAACAACAGCAACAGCAATAATAAAAATGAAACAAAGACGTGATAGGTTGATTGCATTCAGCAGTTCAGGCATCATCTTGGTACAAGCAATGGCCAATGGAGACAACAATCTTCCTTCTTTCAAAGATTGCCCCTGGAAATGATACCAAGCCATGGAGCTTTTCTACATGAGGCTGCTAATCAGTGGTTAAATCGCTGTATCTACTTTCTGTTTCATCACTGAACTGAGAACCTAGCAAAACACAAACAGGATTTTTTTCCTGTTTTTCCCACTGCATAGCCTCTAGGCAGAACTGCAATATAGCATAATAATGGAAAAACACAAGAGGAAATGACACTTACTGTTACTTTCACAATTATATGCTGTATTTTCTTTGCAATAAAATGAAATGAAATGAAATGAAATGAAATGAAATAAAAAAGTTGTTGAAAGTGGTGGTTAGACACAGAAGTAAAGCTAGGTAGCCCTAACATTGTCTAAAGAACCCAGGACAAACCATTAGTGATAAATGCACAATAAAAGCCCCATATAGAAAAACCCACGACGTAACATGGATATCAGGATCATTCTGTTCTAGAAACACAGGTGAACTGCTGAGAGCAGCCAAGTGGCTGCGTGATGCACATTGCCTGTGCCTCATCAAATTCAGCCCTGAGGCCATGAGAAGTAGGTTGCGGTCAGTGGCCATAGCTCATCTGTGGCAGTTTGTGATGCTTCCACATTGGCTTGACACCATGAGCTGGACACGCCCTCCCTTTGTGGAAAGCATGGCCGGGGAATTTATTTTTTTTCATGCATTTCATTTCTCTACTGCCCATAGTCGAAGTTCTCTGGGTGGTTTCCAAAAAAGTACAAAACAATGACATATAATAGATTAAAACAGTGACAAGAATTAAAATTAATTTAAAATAGTATAAAAACATTAAAAAGGAATATAAAGGCAAAGAAAGACAATAAAAAAGACCCAGCCAAGAATAAAAGAAAGGCACCTGGCTAATTGTGCTGGGCCTCTGAATGACCTCTGTAAAGAGAGTTGTCTTAACTTGGCACTGAAAAGATGGCAAAGTTGGGGCCATGTGGGCCACAGCAGGGAGGTTGTTTCAAAGATGAGGAGCCATCACAGAACCCCAGTTGCCACTGTCAAAGTCTGTGAAGGGGTTGGCACCCAGAGGAAGGCTCCAGAGGTTGAGCATAGTGTCCAGGTAGATTGGGATTGGATGAGGTGTGTGACAGATATTGGGGTTCCTTCCATTCAGGTCATTGATCTAGATCAATCCCTTTTCACTTGCTGGATTCACAGCAAGAATAGTTGGTAGATGCCTGATTGTATTTTGCTCTTAAAAAAGAAAAGACTTTGGAAGCCAAATTCCCTCCCCTGCTGCTTCACCCTGTTCCCTTCCAAACCTGCCTGAGAAAAGGGGTCCATTGAATGTATTGTATTTATTTCTGTATTTGTTGTACTTTTAGATCAATAATCAAGGTTATCTGACCAAGTACATGAGGCAATCAAAATATAAAATGTAAATAGTGACTCTATGACTTGGTGACCACCCATGGGTGGTGTGCAGAGCTTAATCTAAGGCAAGGATGGGGAATGTGTGTGATTTCCCACATGTTATTGAATATTCCCAGAATTCCTTACCATTGGCTATTCTGGTCAGGGATGATGGGATTAGCAGTCCAACAACATCTGAAAGACCACATGTCCCACTTATCCATGGTTTGGGTCTTAGAAATAGTAGGACAGCTGATTAATCTATGCCTGAACTGTGCCACTTCTGACTGCAAGTGAGAGTTAACTGACTGACTATCCCTCTACAATAACCATCAATCAATCAATCACTGAATCACTGAGTCTCTATACATAGAAAGTGATATCTGTGTGAGAATAATTGTAGCTTAGAAGGCTCCTTCCTCCAGTTTGAAGTGATTCAATGCAGATACAGGTTGACCTCACCTGTGAATATTCCAGCCCTTTCCATTTATTAGGGAGGTACCATATTTTCTGGTGTCCATCCCTGAGAAGTGGCAGGGGCGGGATATCAATAGGGCTGCAATCCTACAATCTCTTATCTGGAATTATTTTTATTTACATTGCATTTATATCCCACCTTTTTCCTCTTGTGATGAAATGAAGCTGACTTCTGTAGCTCTATTTTACTCACAAAAACCACCTGTGAGGTTGGTTAGGCTGAGAGTGAGCGATTGGCCCAGAGTCACCCAGCAAGGCTCATGGCTGGGTGGAGACTAGAACCCCGATCTCCCTGATTCAGCACTCCAACCACCACACCACACTGCATTTCAGTTGTCGAATAGGACTTATTTTAAGTAGACCTGTACAGGATTGTGGTGGTGCTGGCACTTAATCATGACATCGGTCCCTTTTATTTTAGTGGAAACTAAGTTAACCCATTGATTTAGTGGGCTGAGCTTAGATAAAATCTTTTGCCTCTGCTTGGTCCTGTTTTGCCTGGTGGGGATGTCTTGATAACTGGTTTTCTCCTGCCCTGCTGAAAATGTTCAGCTTCCTGCTCCTGAAGCAAGTCTCATTTGTGTAAGCAAATACTTCAGTTGTAAACCTGTTAAAAAAGGAACATGTTTATTGCACATGTATAGTATACCCTTAGCCACAGTGAGGTTTGCAGTCTGCCTCTTCACATTTCATTCACGGATGAAATCTGATGATAATATACTAGAGGTTCAGAGGACCCCTGCCCTGCCCCCCCCCCACTCCCACCAAACAGATGCAAACACACCGTACATTGAAAGAACACAGGACAGGCTTAGCTTTGCCATGGGTCAGTGCTGCCTCTTCCCTAGTGTGGCCCCATACAAAGGACCCATGAAGATGAAAAAAAAAAGACACTAATTTACACAACATAGGCACATGTGACTACATAAGCCCTGGTGTGAATTTAGAAAGAACTGTAACATATACAGAAATGTAGAACATCTTACCCTACTGAGGAAGACTGCACAGTCTGCAATCTGCAAGGCTCCCCTCCTCTCCTTTCTTGGAGTGCCTCTACTTTAAACCAGATCTGAACTGGACCACCCTTCCAGTAGAGGATTCCTTTAATTAGAGGACTGTTCTTTGTCAGCACTTCAAATAGAGGATTGACTTCTGTATAATAGGACATTGGGTCACTTGGTCAGTGTCTCCTAATATGCACATATTCAGTTCACCTGCAAAGGGGCAATATGTGTATGCTGATGTGCAGGGATGAGGTGGGGGAACTGGACCAATCAAGTGCCCCCTCCCCCCAAAAGCAGAGTAACTCTGCTTGCTTCTATTAGAACACAAATAGAAGCCCTTCAGATGTTGACCATCCATGCAGACAGGAGGAGCATAAGTGTGGTGGGGATAGACTACTCAGTCCAGTAACACGCTTGCACATTCTTTCTGTATGTTGAAAAGGGGGGGGGGAGTGAATTCCCATATGTTGTAGGACAATTATATCCTGATTAAAACCAAATAAAACATTGCCCTCTAGGCTTTCCAATCAGTGGAAAATGCACAGCTGCAGGCTATGAACATGGAACCTACAGCTGGGTAGTTCCCAGCCCCTGTGTAGGCATTGCTTGGCTAAATGAACCAAAGCGATGCAGGAATGCCTTAAAATCTTATTTTAAATTGCATTTCTAGCTCATTTTACAGTTCAGGCCCGCATACATCAGCCTTCCCTAGTCTGGTGCCCTACAGCCATCTTAGGTCACAGCTCCTCATGGCTCTGACCATTGGCCATGCTGGCTGAAGCCAAGGGAAGCTGCCGTCCACCATCATTGGAGAGCACCAGGTTGGCAAAAGCTGACGTGCCTGATTTCTCTGTCTTAAAGGATGATGAAGTGTTGTGAGCTGAGCTGATCGCAAGCAATAACACAGGTTATCATTTTTTGTGTGGGCAAACAAGAAATGAGTTGCCTGTTTTAGAAGAGAAGGTGAACTATTTGTAATATTTGTTTCAGCTTTTGCCTGGTTAGTAGAGCAGATATTCTTCTCCAACTTCCCATGGAGTCTGGAGTCCCAGCGTAGCTACACCTAAATCCAGTCCTGACTTAAGTACATTGGCTTTTATGATCCAGAGTGCACTTTCTGTTTACATTCCACTCCCCCCACCCCCATTTAGATTTTGTTCAGTTTCTCTTCCTGGTTCTTCCCTATAACCTAATCATCTGGTTCTCCAACTTTGCTGCTGACATCACCTTTTTATTCTTTGCTCAGGTGTCCTGGAAAACAAAGCTCAGAGTGGTAAGTGTCTCTTAACTGGACCGCTTGAGAATGCATTTGTTTGGTTCCTTGCAGGATTGAATCAATATAAAACCTGTTTAATTACTTGGGAATAAAAATACGTTTTTTAGAAGGCGACTCTATTAATCTAACACTACAAAAGAGGC
This sequence comes from Varanus salvator macromaculatus, assembly GCA_023646645.1. Taxonomy (NCBI): domain Eukaryota; kingdom Metazoa; phylum Chordata; class Lepidosauria; order Squamata; family Varanidae; genus Varanus; species Varanus salvator. Next base: position 6,999,563 of record JAIXND010000781.1, read on the forward strand.
TTGTGTCATGTGAGCTGACTCACAAGAGTCTTTGGCACATGTGGAGGAGAGGGAGACTTCCCGTGGGAACCAGACTTCATTGCAGGAAGATGTATATTTGGTGCCAGTGGTTCAAATGCCCCCCTCACTCCCTGATGGCGCTCTTCAAAGGGAAGAGGGTGCAGAGGAGGGTAGGATTCAGGGAGAAACCGAAAGTGTACAGCAGTCGGAGGTCAGTCGGGAGGTTGCCGAGGGAACGGTTGAGGCATCTGCTGATAACGGTCTTGAGAATGCGGGAGTCAACCTTGAATCAGGAGGGGAGTTGGCGAATGCATGTTCTCACAGATGCACGTGCAGATTAGGGCAATTGGAGACAAGACAGCGCCCATCGAGGGATGGCCCAGGAGAGTTAAAAGTATCCCGTGAACTGATCTCATTCAGAAAGAGAAGACAACTTCATCATCATTAGCATCATCTCTCGTGGCTGTAATCGATAATTTTATGTAGAATAAAGATTTTAGTAGCGACAACCTGGTTCGTTGCTTTCATTGGGAAGGAGCGCCAGTCTCACAACAGCTTGCTCGTCAGTTAATGATTCTGCTATGCAACTTCTATGGTTCCAAGTTTGCTTTTGAAAATGGCTTCCCTTTAACAATTCCTGTTTTTTCTCTGATTCATTTTTAGGAAATATGGAAAATGGCACTCAGACAGGTAAGCAGCTAGACATCAATGTCAAGAAGGGGGTTTTCTCAGGGAAAGTCCCACTCCTAAAAGTAATCTGATTCTGTCACTAAACAGGCAATTGAAATGCAAATGCCCAATAAACTATGCAATACAGATGGAACGGATTTAGCCCCACTTCTCAAATGTACATCCCTAATGGTAGCAGCTGTGCTGGGGAACACTGCTTGTGAATTTTCCCTACTTCACAACCTGGAAATGTGTGAAAAAAGCAGCCCTAACAATACACACGCAGCAGTATCTTCATTTAAACCTCAGCAGTGCCCTCTTGAGTTTATAATCTGTGCACCTGATTTATAGACTGCAATTTTTTAAAGCTAGTTTGAGTCAGGAGCAATGTGATTGGTTGAAGCAGGTGTTTGTGCTATTTCTGCTATACAGGAGACTGGTATTTCCTCTCCACCAAACACATGCCTTTTGTTTAAGATGACTATGTTTCTAAGACCTCATAAAATAAGGTCTCTTTCCTTATTCCCATTTTGTCTACAGCTCCATAAGTAGGTAGATTCCTGAGAAGTGAGCAGTGCAAAGCTAAAGCACATAAACATGAAAACAAGGCATTAAAAGCAAAGTAACATTAAAACTGTGCCTGGTAAGCAAGAAAGCCTTCCTGGGATGAGGCAGTCTTCTCAGGCACTGAAAGCTTCTCGGGCACTGCAGTGTTGGTGCCTGCCTAGGACCTCCAGGGGCAGGGAATTCCACAGAAAGGGGTTGCCACGCCAAAGGGTCTTCTCTTGGTGAGCTCCAGCCAGGCCATGTGGAACCCTTGGGAAAATGTCCCTTGATTAGCAGGCAGGTTGCTAAGGGAGAAGATGCTGTCTTAGGTACTGCGGTCCCAGGTTGCATGTCAAAGCTAGAACCTTTGCATGCTTTAAAGCTAGATCTTTGCATGCTAATGCTAGAATCTTAAACCTAGCCCAGTAGTGAAGAGGTAGCCAGTGCAGCTCCTTTGGCAAAGCTGAGCTGATACATTTTGTACTAGCTCCAGCCCCAACTTCTCTGTTCTATTAAGGTCTTGCAGAAATAGGGGTGTTGCACCAAATATGGCACTTGAGAGAGCTGTATGCCTAGCTGGGGTATAGAACAAATTTGGATGGGTGGGTGCATGGGTAGAGCTGTCATGCTCCCTATCCACAGCCTGGATGTCATTACTGGATGTCATCAGGTTGCTCCTGGCAGGGAGAAAGGGACTTGGCCAGCTCTGGAAGGAGCAGCAGCTCTTCCCAACACTGGGCATGTACCTGGCTTTGGGCAGAGTCTGGTGTTGTAGAAGTGTTGCATACCAAGAGAAGCAGCCCAGATGGTGCCCCAAGGAAGCCTTCATGGAAACTAGCCAGTCCTACTTCTCCTTTCTTGCTGATTTCTAGTTCACCTTTTAGGGAGCAGGGCTTCCCTTGGAAAGCAGTTAAAACCCTGTGATCAGAGGTCATATCTTTGGTTTTCTGGCAACATCTAGTATTCTCTCATGTTTGTTTTGGCAGTGTGTGGCCAGGTGCCGGCCCAGAGTCGTATTGTAGGGGGAGAGGATGCTGCTCACGGTGCATGGCCATGGCAAGTCAGCCTCCAGTACAACGGGAAACATGTCTGTGGTGGGACTCTCATCAACTCTGAATGGGTTCTGACTGCCGCTCATTGCTTCCCTCTGTGAGTAACCAGGAGAGCAACCCTCAAGCCAGTAACTGGGGGAATGGAAAAGCTGACTATTTAACCCAGCATTTTCAAATAATCCACAAGTAGTACTGCAGTTAAAAAGGACCCTGTGAAGGTCTATCTTCCCCTCTTCCCTTTAGGGATATTCCAGTCTCTTCACTATAAGTTCAACTTTTATTTAAAGAAGTCAGTCACTAGCCCTTCTGAAGAAGCAAGCAAGCAGAATTTTATCCAATTGCTTCCTAAGAAGGAATGGATATTAATTTTGAACTTATTAAGTCAGTTGCATTATATTGTATTATTCTGCATTGAGTCCCTGTCCCCTTTAGGTCTTATCTCCACAATGTTTCTGATTTCTGCCCACATGCCTTCATTGCAATTCTTTTTTATTTCCCTTGACAAGAGAGGTTTGCTGAACCCTCCCTGCACCCCCACTTCTTGGCCCTATTCAAGACTTCCTCCGCTACTCCTGCCAGTCCTGGGTCCAGCAGGATCAACTACCTTATTTCCTTACAATATTATTCATGCATGTTGTCAAACTTGCCAGCCACAAGGAAACAAACATGGTAGACAAGTCTGCACAAGGATGCAGGGATACCTGGTAGCCAGGACAAGGTTGCTGGCTGCCAGCAGGAGGATCAGCAGAGTTGATGGTCTGAGACAACATGTGAAACATGAGCCTGGCATCATTCTCTCCATTTCCAGTGTCCAGGCAATAATATTTTTTGTCATTCTTCAGTGTCCAATGGTCCACTTTCCAATGTCCAGTGGCAGTGTAATTGCTTATGTAGACAAAATAGTAGCACCCATGTTCAGCAGGCTTAGGTGAAGTGCCAAAGTTTGCATCATCATCATCATCACCACCACCACCACCACCACCACCACTTTAGGGGGAAGAAATTTCCCAAATAGCCCAGCAAAGACCTTGCATGCTGCATGGTCATACCATGATAGATGTTGGGGTAGAGGGAGAGAAAATGAGATTGAGGGATTGGACAAGAGGTCTAGGAATTCTGGACAGGGGATAACTGGGAGATGTTGCCCCTTGTAACTCTTCATTTTCCTAAAGGCTACCCTAGACACACTTTGCCATTTAGAAATTTGCTCCCTCCCTGCCCGAAGTCCTGACCCTTGGTTGTTTCTCCCAACAGGAAGGCCATCCTCTCTAATTACCGAGCAAACCTGGGGAACTACCAGCTCTTAAACCCCGACTCAAATGCTATATGGCTGAGGCTTTCTGAAGCGATTGTGCATAAAGACTATGCTGGAGATGGGACCAGTGGAGATATAGCGCTGGCCCAGCTGGAGCGTCCTGTCCACTTCACCCAAAGCATCTTACCAGCCTGTCTTCCTAAAGCCAAGGCCCAGTTCCCGGGTGGCACTTTGTGCTGGGTGACCGGATGGGGATCTCCACAATATGGAGGTAAGGAGGAAATGTTGGGTCAGGAATGAGATCTGAGGAAGGCAGTGAAGGCTAGGCAGGGAGGCAAGCAGATTTTGGGTGGAGCCTAGAGGGGGCACCTGATTGGCACACAGAGGCCCAGGTTCAAAACCTTGGCATCTTGGTAGGGCTGAACAAGAATCCTTGGTCTGAAACCCCAGAACCTTGATACCTGTTAACATAGGCTGTGTTCCCTAACCTGCTGCCCTCCATATGGACCATGCTTGCTGGGAATTATGGGAATTATAGGCCAACCTATCTAGAGGGCAGTTTGTGGAAAGATGTTGCAGACAGTACTGAGCTAGATGGAGTAATGGCCTGACTCAGTACAGGTCAGATTCCTACATTAATATTTCTTTTATTTGATTCATTTATTTCTATACTGCCCAAGATCTGAAGTTCTCTGGGCAGTTTCTCAAAGTTACCAACACTTTGGCTGCTTGAGAAACCAGCAATGCTGGCTAGGGAATGCTGGGAATTGTCAGACTTTTTTGCTGCCTGAACATGCACTGAGCATACTGAGCATTGGGGGCATGCTGAGGTTTAACTGAGAGGTACTTTTAAACTTAGCAGTTTAAGTGGGCTATTAGAAAGTGTCATTTTATGCAAAATTCTGTTTATGTTTCAGTGTAGATGTTCCATATTCAGATCAGTTATAGACCAAGAATTATAATGAGTGAACACCTTTGTTTCTTTAGTGAGCTTGATTTCTGCTTCTTCTTGACTTACTTTGTTAACTTTATTTGAGATAAAATAAGATGCCATGGAAAAATAAATATAAATAAGTAAGTAAGAATGATGAACTAATAAACCCATGCTCAAGAATATATGCTCCAGATGGTTTGTGGGTTTTAAAGAGTGAATTGAGTAAAGGGGTTGTTAATAAGGTATAGATAATAAGAAGGCAGGAATTGAGGAAGATTGCAGGGTGTAGTAGAGACAAGTCTTAGAAGTGAAGGGGCTGTAGGGAGAAGAAACATTAAGTAAGCAGAATGTATTAAGTAAAATGCAGGACTGACTGTTCAGTCTTCCAAGGGCAGGGCTTTCATTTGGTTGGAGAAGGAGCTTCTAAGAATGGGGAAGAGTTTATAAGGAAGAAGTGGGAGGTTCTTTGACTGACTCAGCTGAACAGCATAGATGAAGTTAGTGGAAGCATCTTTGAAGTTGGGTGCTGTGCAGGAGTTTAACTGGAATGAGCAGAGGGTTATGGCTACTGTTTGGAGCTAGGAAGGAAGAGAATTAATTTTTATCCAGGTAACTTATTCGCCATTGCTTGCTTTTCTCATTCCCACTTTTTCTTCCCTGCCATCATATTTCTTGCTCCAGCTTCTCTCGCAGCTCCAAAGACACTGCAGCAGATCCAGCTGCCCTTGATAGATACGCTTTCTTGTGATGCCATGTACCACGTTGGCACAAATATCCCTCCCAAAATGCGAGAGATCCAGGATGACATGATTTGTGCTGGCTATGCTACGGGCCAGAAGGATGCATGTTTGGTAAGAAAGAATGCTTCTTCTTGGGGCTTGCATAACAGGGTGGGCATGTCCAAAGTCTCTTCAGCCCCAACTAGTGTGACCATCTGGAGAACACCACCACCAGGGATACCTGGGCCTGGGATAAAATGGGGGCATTTTCTGGGAAGCAAGCAAGCAAGAAAAACAAAACAAAACAAAAACAAAAAATGGTTTCCCCTCCCAAATCCCTGAGGCCTCTTATTCTGAGATGTCCTTTTTGGAGACAGACAGTTCTCTTCTCTGTTGCCCCTCTTGTTGGTTAGCTCCTCTCTCCCTATGGATGTCATGTCATGGGGTCAAGAGTAGTGCCAGGAGTTCTTCTCTCATGCTCCCTCCCTGCAGTTGTAAATCCTGACTCTTCTCAAAGTCCACCAGAACATCTTGAGATGGTGTCCTTGAGATAAGATCCTCAGCTTCTTCCATTTCCAAATCTGAGGATTCTGGTTCCCCTTGTCAGGATTCCTCAACTTCCAAGGTCAGGACGAGTCTATATCTTCCTGATCTTGGAACGCACACCAAGAACAGCTGCCCCTTTCATTCAAAACAGCCACTAAGACTTCATGGAATTCTTTTACTCCTACAACTGCCAGGATCACCAAACACTTGGCAAGTCATAGTGAAACATATAAGGTGTGCTGCTTTGGGGGAAACATCCCCACAGAATCTTCCTGGAAATGTTTTAGCTCCACTTTTAGTTATTCCCACCTGGAAGTCTTATCCCATAATCAGAAGGAGGGGGTTTGTGGTAGTGGTGGTGGTTATCCCTGGCTGTGGGAAGGGCATCCTGCACATCACCAGAAGCCTGGGGAGGAATGCTATCCCTGGGCACCTTTTGTTAGATATAAGGAACAGGTAACGAGGAACCCATAAGGGAGGCAGTTGTGTGTTGGGGTTTTTTAAAAAAAAAATTATTTATTTTTCAATTTATATCCTGCCTTTTTCCTACAAAGGGCTCAAGGCAGCTTACATCATTCTCCTCCTCCATCTTATCCCCACAACAACAACCCTGTGAGGTAGGTTGGGCCAAGATTCTGTGACTGGCCCAAAGTCACCCAGTTGGCTCCATGGCTGAGTGGGGACTAGAACCTAGATTGCCCGAGTCCCGGTCCCATGCTCTTAACCACTACATCACACTGGCTCTCACACTGGTGTTGAATTGGTAGCACTAAATAAAGCAGTGAAACAAATTGTGTGCTGGCTCTGACCTCAGATAACATTGGCCACCACTGCTTTCCTTCTCAAACTAGGGTGACTCCGGAGGTCCTTTGGTCTGCCAAGATGATGGCGCCTGGTTTGTGGTGGGGATCGTCAGCTGGGGTGACATGTGTGCCCTTCCCAACCGCCCAGGGGTCTACACCCGTGTTGGCTTCTACCAGGATTGGATAAACAGACACCTCCCCAAGGCCCAGTTTGGCCTTGTGAATGTTACCTATTTCCGAACTGCTCCTTCTGCATCTGCCCCATTAGTCCTCCAAGATTTCAACTTGCTGCTTCTGCTTGTGGGCTCCCGCTTTGCTGGAACTCTTCTGACTTAGAGCAATAGCAAGATGTTCCCGTGTTCTGCTCACTCTGATGAAGTGTTACAGGGGGAAAAGCCCTGTGAAATTGGAACGTTGAACTACCACACCTCTCTGAAGATGATGGGGAGAGCAGTAGCTCCTGTCATTCTGGCATTTATCCTTGGTGATGCATGTTTGGACCCCAGAATGGATAGACTCTAGAGAGTCCCACGATCCATCAACAGTATCGTCATTTCCGTCATCATGAACAACATCATCAACGATATGGAGCTACATGAACTTAGGACAGCCTGGAGGTGGAGGAGAGATACTACATTTCACCAGCGAGGAAGCAGGACTTCTTCATTTGGAACACTGCCTTCTTCTCCCTGCCTTCACTGGATCATCCCTTAGGCCGGAATCAGGGCTCTGGTATTCTGCTCCCCGAGGTGCTGCTCTCTATAAATGAAGTGATTATCTGCACATTTGCACAATTTACAATGATGAGCACAGGTTGTTTTTTTAAAAATGCTGTAGGATTTTAGGCTCTCTCTCATGGGCTGCCTTCTCTCAAAAGCTGCTTTCAAAAGGAAGTAAGGAAAAGGGAGAGGTGACCTCATCAGGGAGGAAATAACTTGAAGATGCTTTTGAAGTCAGCGGTTTTCTGGGACTGCTCCACATTGCATTTTGCTTGTCCCCTGCCTCTTCATTTCTGTAATTAAAAAGTTGCTTGTGTATGGGGTGGTGGTGAGGGATCAGGTGAGGTAAGGTGAGGTGGGATGGGCCCAGTGCCAGTAGCATGGTGGGTGCCTCTTTCAGCCCAAGGGCCAAATCCCATTGTAGAGATGCTCATAAGAGCTAAGGCAATGGAGGTGGGGCCTATGGCAAAGGGGAGCACTTCAGACAAATGGCTTCAGGCCAGACATAAAAAATAGCTGTATATTGTAGCTTAAACTCTTACTGCCAATAACAAAACTTTACGAGAGGCATTCAAGCCTTGTAGACAAGGGGAGAAATTGCACTGAAGTCAGGAAGCCATCAAATGGCTGCTGGTTAAGGGGAAAGGAGGCTAGACTTGGGGAAGGGGGTTTGGCCATGGGAGAACTCTGGACAGTCAGACTGGGACCAGAATAGGTCTCCAGGGCTGAGGCTGCACCCAACATTAGCAGCTACCCAGCTCTTTCTTCCCTCCTGGACCTGGTCTATCCATGCAGTAGAATGTGGTGTTAGAACCCTGAGGTGGCAGGTGGGGGGAACATACCATCTCAGACTGCAGGTGGGAGATACCATTTGCAAATGCTTCCCCACAAGCAAGCAAAACTCCTTGTCAATAGAAAAACAGCCTCCCAAGCACCTTTCCCTTTTCTGGGCTAGTTTTCTGGGTGCAGGGGGCATTTTTAAATGTGGGAGAGCATTAAACAATGGAGCATCTCCCTGCCTCACAGTCTTCATTCTGAGATCTTACTCACCCACATACATGGCCTTGGTGCAGCTGCCATGCTTTCCTACTGAGTGCTTGGAGGGGACCTGTGTGTTTGCTTTCTCCTCCTCCACCCTTCTTTCATCTCACATGGACATTCTCCCTTGCCCTCAGTTTTGGGGCTGAACTACTGCAAACATGATCTGCTGATTACCATTTCTGTTAAGCACACTTTGCACCAAACCATGGTTGAAAAGTATAGTCTGGAATGTGTTTGTAGCAGCAGGGAAAAAACCCCATACATAATACTCAGGATACTTAGCTCTACATGTGAAGAACCGTGAGGATGCCTGTGCAAGATGAGAGGAAGGGAAGGTGGATGACTCAGGCCTGCTCTTGGGGTATTTTGGGTACCTAACCTGCATTGGGTGGCTACCAGTGTTATGCCTACATCAGATCTCAGGGTATGTGGGATTTATTTAACAGGAACTATGGAAGGGTGTAGCTTCCTGTTGCTTTTGAATTCACTCTTTACTCAGTGTCAGACTGAACTGATTTGGTGTAGGGGCAGAGAAAGAATATCATTTCAATTTTTCATTTCAATCATTTCAATTGCCACTTTACTGATGATTCTGCTACTAGATTCTTTGTGGCATTAAGATCAGCTCATTACACATTCCTTTCTAGGGCATTTTTCTCTGCCTTTCTGTATTTTCCATTATACAACCACCAGGTGGCTGTGTGGTAGAGCAGAGCAAAGCAAATACTTGATTTTGTGCCACCATTCACGGATAATACCAGACTTTCCTCATTGGGTAAGCAGCAGTATAATGGTTGCAAAGCATGGGAGAGGCCCTGGGGGATGACAGCATTGCGTAAAGTGCCCACAAACTGCAGTGAGTAAGGGATTATAAGCACGCAGTATACGCCCAGACATCACTGTGACTGTCTTGTGCTTTCCCACCACCTCTTCAATCTCTTTTTAACCATTAAAAATCCATTTGGGGGAAAAGATGGAACAGCTGCATATTGCCTTTTGATTGGTAGCACCCTGAAACTCTGAGTCTGGAATTGGAAGAGAGCTTTCCCCTCCTTCCTTACATTACATCTTTGCAAGAAGGAATTTAAACAACGATGACTAACTGATGAACATTCTGAAATTTATCACATGACCAAAAATGCAAGACAAAGAGGCTAGTCCTCATGACGCATTTGCACTTCCTGCCCTGCCCTCCAGACCATACATATTGTTTTGTCTTGCCCTACCACACTGCTGAGCCCTGCAGATATAAGCTGAGGCATGTGGGGCAGTGAAGGGCGATTCTTCCAATGGCAGCAGGGCAGTGTGTCCAGTCAGAACTTTTAAGGAGCTCTCCAAGGTGCTGAATCCTATCTCCCAAATAGGTTCTCCAGTGTGGAGAATTCCTTAAAGGTTTGGCAAGAAGCCAGGGTGGATCCACTGCCCCTCTGCCAGCTTCCAGTGTGTCAGTGGGATCTTTTGGGTATTGTTGGCTGCTTGTGGGTTTGCACAGGTGTCCCTTATCTGGTAGTGATACATGGCTCTTTGTCCACTTTGGGGAATTATCCTCCCCATCAGCTGTAGAAATAATAAAAAACTGAGAGCATGACTTGTGATGGATTTTTCCTCATACTGTGGAGGTTATAGATACCCTAGAAATACCAGCTTGCTCTGTTCTGGTTAGCTTTCTGGAGGAAAAGTCTTGGCTGCCAGTTTGATCGGGATGCTAAGAGAATTGTTTCTTAGAGCCACTTGATAACCCTCCTAGAGCCAAACAAACCAGTATGCAAGAGATCCATAAGCAGCCTCCCACTTCTTTGTTTTTAAATGTGAAGGATGTATAAAAGCCCTCCAATCTGAATAGAAAGAAAATATGGGAAGAGGTCTGGGGTGGGGTGGGGTGGGGAGGGTGTGAAGCACCTACTTTACCTTTTCCCTGCCTGCCTCTTGTCAACTCAGAAGTAGCTTTTCTTCCCCCATAGGGAAAATTCAGACATGCTATAATGAGGCCTTTATTGGGTGCTCATGAGTCAGAACAGTTGCTCAAGAGTCCTTTGGATGCTGCTGTAAGCCTTCAGTTTTGCTTCTCTTTTTTAGAGGAGCACTTTCCCAAGTTTTTTCAGACTAGGGATAATGGGCTATTATTTCTGAAAGTGAAGGAACTACTTTTGTATGAGTATTATTCTGCTGTTGCACAGTGCAGAAAAGAAAAGCAGGAAAGGAAAAACTTGTTTTGTAGAGCTTAAATCTGTGAGGTATCCTAAACTGGATATAACAATTAACATGCTGTAGAAAAGCTTTTTATCTCCCCAGAAATTCCTGATGGTGGGAAACTGTTTGGACTGGAGAAACTTTTCTTTTTGAGTGAAAAGATGTTATGAAAGAAAGGAAAACAGCAACTCCCCTTTTATTCTCAGTTGCAGCCTTTGAGGCTTCTTTTCATTAAATTAGTAGCAATAATAATAATAATAAAGAAAATATGAAGAGGACTATTTACACATCTTCTGTGTAATGTTTAATTTGGCCCTCAGAGAACTAAAATGTTCATGGTTTCCTGAGGAGAGTAAGAAAAACTGTGGGAGAAACAATGCATTACCGGAATCTCACTCTTTGAGGCCAATCACAGCTTCAGATGGGGCGGTTTTCATAGGAAACATAACAGAAAGGTGTTTATTTTGTCCCTGTTGAACCAGTTTAACTCAAGAGACTCCTGTCATACTTCTAAGAGATTCAGGCAAGTTAGCTTGGCAGTTGTGATTGAAGAATGCGTTGACCTGACTAAATAGCTTAAAGAAAGGAGTGGGTGGAGCTGGGAAATCAAGAAATGGGTGATGACTGTGACAGGGTGAAGTTGGGTCATCTCTCTCTGCATTCAAACTCAATAAAGAAGATAATATATTTTTTCTTTAAAAAGTGTCACAAGACTGATTTTATTCCCTCCCACTTGGAAGTTATTGCTTCACAAAGTCTAGAGCAGTGACATTGCTCGCATTCCTACCACCTCAGATAAGTGTCACCTCAGAGCAGAGACAAATCTTGCTTCATTCCAGGTGTCAGGGTTCAAGGAGTTTATTGTGAGGGAAGGGAAGAGGTAGACAACACTGTGTGCGAACCCCATACTGAATGTGGTTCTGTGGCTTACACACATACACTCACACACAAATACACACATTCCTGCAAAAACTTGGGGCTTTGCTAAGGATTTGCATGCAGGTTACAAAAGTCTGTCGTATGCATTACGAACAATAAATAAGATCATATTAAATACATACATGTGGCCTCATGCTCGCGGCTCAGCAAACCTCAAAGTCATCATGAACTAAACCTGGCAAGAACATTTGTGGCATCAGAAATTTCATTTTGGGGATAGCAGAGGTAGTGGATGGAGGACATTAGACTATAGCATATGCAATGCTTCACAAAGCAAGAAAGAGAATTCTGGAATCTTGATCTTTTTCCTTCAGTCACCCAGACTCTGTCCCCCCAGATTGTGCTTCTGTAGCAAGCAAAGAGCCTGAATCTTCTAGTTTCCAGCCTCTCACTCCAGGAAGAGGAAACAGTACTCAAGAGGCCTGACTACCCCATTTTTAAGTCACTGTGGACCAGTTAGATGTTATGTCAAAGACTGGAATGTCTAGGAGCCATCATCCACACTACTTTTCAGAGTTTTGACAAATGCATGCCTCCTTAAATCTGATTGGGTGGGCATGGGGAGGAAAATTCTATGTAAGTGTGGGCTGGACTAAAATGTAGATGGAGGCATCCGTGCATTTCTGGTGCCTCACCAGGACTTGACAGGAAGCCTTAACTAAAGGCTGGAGATGGTGGGGGGAAGACTCATGGGCATGGCCCTGACTCCACCAGTTTTAATTCTCTTTTATTCAGGCTAACAAATAAGCCCTGATGAGGGCTGGGGTTAGCTTTTGCCCTGCACCATTACCTGGAGCTAGATCCAGATTTACTGACACGCATACCAATTGAGATCAATGGGATCTAACTTAGTCATTCTACTTTAGGTCTCATTGAATTAAATGGTGCTCCTTCAATTTAGTATGACATGTATGATTTAGGATGACTAAATCTGGATACTTCCCATGATCAGCACTCCCATGTTACACTGCTTTCTGCCCCACAAGGGAAGACATGCATGTATGCCAGCACCATGGCTCTGATTTGATTAATTGCTTCCCTCTTGAAGATCTCTGCTTTTGTCTTTAATTAAAACAAACGTCCTTAGAAGCTCATTGATCTTGTGACATCTTTGGCCCTAAATCCCACTTTGAATAGAGGTGAGGTGAATTGGGACTTCTTCCTTGAAGGAAATCCAGGAAGATGATCTTCAGATGAGTCACTCTTCTGGTTTCTTTTGGAAGCTCCAGAGCACTGGTAGGTCATCAAAGGTCCCACTATTCTCATAGACTCAGTTCACATAAGCAGTGGTCAGGAACTGTGTGTGTTGTCCAAAACATTTGGGGGAACCAGGTTACCAATGCTTGGTCCAACATATCACCACCTTAATATGGGTAGACAATCTGTTCCTTTGGCAGCTGCATGACAGGCCAAAATCAATGATGGGTAAAGCTTCATCCATTGCATCTTCTTCATTCAAGGGCAAGACCCCCTGGTTGATTTGGCTCTGCTCATTTTGCAGCTAAAGTGATTGAACCTCTGGGAGTGCCAGGCATGTGTTTTGCAGGCAGAAAGTCCCAGCAACCATCTTCAGTAGGGCTGGGAAACTAATTCCATTTGTGTGTTCTTCTGCATAATCTCTTTAAACAAAATCTGCCCATGGAGTGGAGGGCTGATTCCATGAAAAGCAAAGAAATGACTTAATGGGGATATCCCCTCAATTTCTGGATATTCATACATCTCTGAGAATCAGGACCAAAGAAAGCAGGCTTTAGCTCCTTAACTGAACTGTACCAGAATGGAAAGACTTCTTCATTGCTTCACTGGCAATTCAAATGAACCCTGTCCCCTTTCAAGCTGAGTGTACAGGATTAGTTCCAAGCTTTTCCCATGCAGAACAGCCTGCCATCCCTGGCAAATTTACTCAGCATATAGCAGCAAAATAGCACCAGCTATGAGGATGGAGAGGAGGCTAAAATGGCCAGTTGATGCACTGTTGATGGTACTTTTGTTGTTCACCGTTGGTCCATGGCTTTTGGTGTTTGTGCTTGTGAAAGCCAGCTCTGGTATCATACTGTGGATCCATGTCTGGTATGATGTGACACGGGCATAAACACCAGGACGGTTCTTCTGTGCACATCCATCTCCCCAGCTCACCACACCTGCAAGGAGCCAGGTGTCTTTCACCTGGCAGGCCAGTGGGCCTCCTGAATCACCCTGGAGAGAGAAAAGTCAAGCAGGTTATGGGATGTAAACTAGGGAGTTGGGAGAGACTGCCTAAAAACCATGCTATGTGCCTGGTTGTGCAGTCAGTTGTCTGGGTGCTACATGCTGATGACAGGCAACTTCAAGGTCACCAGGTGCTCTCCTTGCTTATCATGCTTTTATCTGAAAAAGGAACTTAGACTGGACAGTCCTTCAAATAAAGAATGTCTTCAAGGAGGGGGCAGTCCTCTAACACCCCTCCAGATACAGGGCTATCCTCTGTAAAAGGCTCTGGAAGGTATCATGATTTGCATTGGAGCCTGGTCATTGCCAGAAGGTTCTGGGCATGATGCCGCCATTCAGAAATCTCCAGTTATTGGATGGTTGAAATGCATAGAGTGAGGGAACAATCCTGAATCCCTGGGGAGAACCTGAAGGGCCATCAGATGCTTCGGATTCCCAGCACCAGGGATGGAGAGATTCAGTGTGTGCGTGTGTGTGTGTGTAGGTGGCCAGGAATGATGTCTGAGCGAACTCCCATCTCCACCCTTTCATAGCTGGTGTAGAAACAACCAACCTCTGTGCGGTCAGAAGCTCAGTGCTAGGGAGGTGGAAAAGGGGGCATTTTGGTTGGCAGGGAGGGGGGGAGTTTGGGAGGCTTGGATATGCATTATCCTGGGGTTTCCTCAGCCACCTGCCCTCTGCCACACTTTTGCTGGACAAGCAAAAGAGGCTGTCCAGTGAAATGCAAGGCACGAGAACATGGAGGCGAAGAGGGCACTGCTCCCTCTCCTGGTGCCCAGCAGTGTTTAAACACACATGAATGAGATCAATAAATCTCACCCCTGACTCCTACCCAGCTTGGCTTCCATCATGAGTGTCCAGTGCCTTTCTAACACAAGTGGCTAACGAGTGTCATAAAAAGAGACCCCCCCCCACCTGCCGCTCCCCTGTGGAGCACTGCCTTCTAGTTAGAGCATCAGAGTCCTGTCACTTTCTGATTGACTAAAGCAGAGTTGGAGTTCACCTGGCAGGCGTCCCCTCGCCCAGCAGCAAAGCCAGCACAGATCATGTCCTTCTTAATGTCCCTCCTGTCCTTTGGCTGTCCAGAGTTCTGACGGTAGAGGGCATTGCAGGTATTTGTGCTTATTATGGGAACTTCCAACTTTTTTAGTACATTAGAGGTATGGTACCTATCTGCAAAGAGAACCAAGTAAGATTTAATTTCAAGGGATGTGAGGAGACATTCATAATCAGCCAATGGAAACCAAGAGGGAAGATTTTTATTCCTCTGTATTTCTGTGAAGATGAAACTCAAATACTTTGGCCACCTAATGAGAAGGAAGGACTCCCTGGAGAAGAGCCTAATGCTGGGAACAATAGATGGCAAAAGAAGAAGGGGACAGCAGAGGATGAGGTGGCTGGATGGAGTCACAGAGGCGGTTGGTGTGAGCTTGAGTGGACTCCAGGGAATGGTGGAGGACAGGAGGGCCTGGAGGAATGTTGTCCATGGGGTCGCGATGGGTTGGACACGACTAACAACAACAACAACATTTCTGTAAGAGACTAGTGTTTCTTAAGGGATTTGATCTTAGATGCTTGCATGAACTCATCCAATCCTACCCTGTGCCTAAGAAGCTATTTAGAATTTAGCTGTTCATCGGATTTCACACAGCTCTGAGGATTAAATAAATTTCTATCCCACTGTAATCAATTCCATAAATTATCAAAGGTGCAACTTAAGCCTCACTGATTTGGATGGGAGTCAAGCAAAATTAACCAAGTGAGCTGCCCCTGAATGCTATAATACAGATATCTGCCATTCAAAAATACCGTTTCAATGTATTTTGAGAGAAGATACATGTAGCAATATGCATCTTGAAAGAAGGCAGATACTGAACTATGCATGTTGGTGGAAAATGAACATTTAGATTTGCATTTTGAAAGGATTTAAAAAAGTAAATAGATTGCCAGTTAATTACCAATTGTGGTTTTGTTTTGCATAGCAATAAGGCACACTTACCCCTTGCATTGCTCAGCATTTGGTCCCCACTTTATAAAAGCATCTCCCACATGTTCTTCTCTCTGTAGAATACCTACCCAGGAGGGCTAGCTCCCCACATCATGCATTTGATGCAGCTGTATTGCTGTAAAGTCTTGTGGCATGAGAAAGGAGCTAGTCTTTATAAGGTGCCAACAGACTCGTGGATTTTAATGAGGATATCAGTACCAAAGTGATAGCCCTTTTGTTCTTAGTGGTGGCAAATGGAACAGATTTAACCCAGAGTTAACCCAGAGCCCCAAGTTAGTTTCTGAAGAAGAGGTGTTTTGTTTGATCATTAAAGCTCTGTGCTGCTTGGATCCAGGATAAACTGAAGGGATATTCTGGATTCTAGTTTTTGGAGGACTTTGTGACACGCATCTTCAACAGTTATCTCTCCTTCTCCATATGATCTCTTGCTTGTTTTTGCTTTTTCACTGGGCTCAATTCCTCATCTTATTCAGAGTGAAAAGGGCACATGGCTGAGAGGCAGGGACAGCTGCTGTTCTTTTTGCTTGCTTCTGATGTTTGCTAATGCTCTCCTTCTGGTCCAGAGGGCCAGAGCAGGGGAGAACAAGAGATAATGTCAAGATGCCAGGGGGATTCAGTACTCAGCAATGGACCCCCTGCTGGGGTGTTGGCCTTGGTAAGTGCCCAGTGATGCCAATTTCTCAAGCTACCCCTCTATGCATTTATATTCAGCCCAATTTTGCATTTTATTGCAATTATTGAAATTAGATCACTGTTTGCATTATGTTTTCCCTTTGTCATGTTTTATCTTTAGTGCCTCAGGTTCAGGACTCCAAAATGTGTTCTCTGAAATGTGTTCAGCCCCCTATAGATTAGACCTCACTTACTTTTTTTATTGCTTCCTCCATTCCATTCTGAACATCACTCCATGGAGTGCGCCAACTTTATTTTAATCGCACAACTTACAGCCTTTAACAGCTGTAATAACAAGCTGCAATTCAGCAAGTAGAGCATTCCCTGTCCTGTAGATGTAATCACAACTGCTTTTCTTCACTTGCCTGTTTTCTGCCTGTCATCATGTAACTGTTAATGGTATGGAGGATCTGCTCCAGTCCATCTCCTAACTAAGATCTTTGAACTGGTTTTGTTAGGGATTAACTGGAAATACCAGAGGCAGCTTATGCATGCAACTGTGCATAGCCATAGCCTCTTGCTGCCTAAGGGCACTTGTATGCTACAATCATATCTTTGCTTTATGTCACGACTAACAAATTGGTGCCACTTCATGCAGGTTGGAAGAATAAAGCCTTGAAGCAAAGATCACCACTGTTAGAGTTGGATGCACTGTCCCCATCCCATCTCAGTGAAGTTGCAATTTCTGTCATTTTTAGACACAGCCCATGTCCTGCTGCACTCCACAGCTCGCTGAAGGAGGGTTCTGTCCACTCTCTTTCCTTGAGGAAACATTCCCTTCTGGCTTCAAACTATATCAGCTGCAAACCTCAGCTCTGGTAAGGGAAGTGTGGTGTAGTGGTGAAGAATGCAGTCTGGGACTCAGGTGATCTGAGTTCTAGTCCCCACTTGGCTATGAAGGCAACTGGGTGGCTTTGGGCCAGTCACAGACTCTCAGCCCAGCTTACTTCACAGGGTTGTTTTTAAGTTCTTTAAGAAAAAGAAAAGGCAGGATCTAAATCTAATAAATAAACAAATAGTCTGCCACCTCACCACTGAGGTTGGTACTGCAGGCTTCAAACACACAGGCACGTTTGCATTAATTAGGATAATGCATTTAACATTAACAGCAACAACGTCAGCTCAAGTTGCTCACCTGTATGATCCTCTGAGCATGCTGTCAAGTTTTGGATGTCCAAGTTTCACAGTCTTGGTACAATGGTGCTGCTTGACAGACATCCATCCTCTATTTTGATTCTAGATAACTGCCAAGTTTTTTCTAAAGAATCTTGGGAACTGGAATCCATTGATGTCATTCACTGTAAAAGAGTCTTAGCTCCCATTCTCACAGTCAGAGTAATAACTCCCAGGGTTCCCCAGAAAAAGAGAATGGCTGTTAATCTGAAAGAAGTCTAGGTTTCTACTCCTTTCCTGCCATAAAATTAGTTTCTCTTTCTGCACTTACCTCTGGCTTGGACATCCCCCCAACCAGTGACCCAGCACTTGTGTCCTGGGGCAAAGGTGACATTTGCGTCAGGGACGCAGATGGGGATGATCCGCTGGGAGAATTTCACCGGCTGCTCCAGCTGAACCAGGGCAATGTCTCCACTCCTCACATCCCCATCGTAGGTAGGGTTGAGGATGATCTTCTTTACATCAACTGTGATGGAATGAGGACCTGGATCTGAGAGTTTCAGTGCTCCAAGTAGAACTGTGAAATTGGATGGTGTGCAGAACCTGGAAACACAAAGAGAGACAGGATAAGGAGGTGCCCAACCAGGTCTATCCTTGGCCCTGACCCCACGAGGTGCCAAGTCCATACTCACTGTTTGAAGCAGTGTGAGGCTGTGATAAGCCACTGATCTCCAATGAGGGACCCTCCACAGTGGTGCTTCCCATTCATCTTGATGCTGACTTGCCAGGGCCATTCACCATCCTGGGAGTTTTCCCCCCCTACGATCCGGTTCATAAAACCCTGTTTTCCACATACTGAAGAGGAGAATATCATGAGGACAAGTATTAACTAGGATAGTTCAGTGGAAATTCTGTGTTTGCAAGCAGTTTACCACAACCACTATCTGCTGGGGACAAAATGCAAGAAAGGACTTCACATTCTTAGAAGCATCTAATTGGCTATTGTGATGCTAGCTGAGACTTTGGTTTAATCCACTCGAGCTTTTCTCATGTTTCCCATTGTTTTAACAAAATGGTTAAGGTTGCTTGCACACCTGGAACAAAATGTTGCAGTGTGGAATGCCCCTGTTCAAGGGAACAGACAGCCAACCTTGTGTTTTCCCAAGATGCTCCAATTTGATTCTCCTGGTTCCCAACACTCTCCCTACCTTCCATTTTCTAAAGCCACTCAACATAATTAGTATTCAATGTTTACCCCCTTTTATCCCCTCCCAATATTTTGTTGATTTCAATCTGGGTTTTCTCCACACTTGCCTTACTTTTGTGTATGGATCATGGCATTTTGCCTACATGAGGACTGGCATTCAGAAAAAGAGTTTGATATTATATTATATAGAATAAAAATGTGGGATTCCGTTTTCAATTTTATTTGTTAATGTAAAATAACTATGGCTATTCCCATTGCATATTTCCAAATCACCATTCCACACAGAGCTCAGTGCCCAAGTGAGTGCTTCTCTATAGCATCCCTTAAATGTCGATATTCTAAAATTAAAGTATCTGCTGAATAGGCCACAGCCTTGAGCTTAGATAAAAGCAAATATATGAAATGAGCTTACCTTTGGTAGCATCACTCAGTTTGGAATCTAAAATGAAAGGAAGAAGATCAGTTACAGAAGCAGTGCAAAGATAATTGGATCAGGAATCCAGAGTGACCTCACTCAGAGTGGAAACTGGGCTGCCATAGCCTTAGGCTAACTTGTGATCATCTTGCATGGGACTCCAAGTACTCAGGATGTGGCTGTATAGGATTCATACCATTCTTCCATCATCTTTTACTTCCACTTCCAAAGTCATTGCTTGTTTCATTGCTTCATCGAGGATGGCCAGATGCAAAAAGTGGATGGGGCTTCTGTACCTTTAATACTTACATAGATGAAGGGTATTTCAATAGTTGTCATGCAACTATTAAAGGTGCAGAAGCCCTACCCTCTTTTGCATTTGAGTGCACTAATCACAACTTTTCAGCTGTTTTTCCTGGCCCTAGCAATGCAGTGACACTCAGGCCTGAACTACATCCACAGGAAAGAAGTGAGGCTTCATTCAAATCGCTAGCCAAAATTCCTATGGTATAAAGTATGGTTCTGTATTAGGTGTCTTATATTTAAATATAATGAGCCATTGGAAGAGAAAGCACTCCAGGGCCTTGAAGGTGCCCATCAAGCATTAGCAGCTGGGCAGCCAACTGAGCAGGTGCACAGACTACCTGGTCAGTCTCTTGTACTTCTACTTGAATTAGTTACCTTTTTAAAATGTGTATCACAATTAGCCTATGTGGAGGTTATGCAAACTGGTGTCTTCTTTTGCTCTCCTCTCTGGTGATTCATTTCCTCTTTTCCAGCAATGCGTAAGTGGCCACCCAAGCTTAAGGTGGTAGAGGCAGAGTTCTGAGCTATGAGAATGTATCCTTGCCTCCAGTCCTGCTTCCCAGCCTCTTGAGCCCCTCTGCAAGGTTTCTTTTCTGATCCCAGAGAAGCACCTGTTCAGTTGTTCCTAGGTTGGTGCTCTGTCTCTGACCTCAGAGATCAGAATGTGGAACATCCTGAAATGGATTTGTATGAACCTCCAAAGTTCTATCTGAGCTGGTTTCTCTCAAGCATAAATGATCCCTCATCCTCTACTCTGGAGTGAGATTGTGCTGGTCTTGTTGGCCCACCTAAATGCTCCTCACAATAATTTTTTGAAACTACTTGTAATAGGGTTATATTAAATATAATAATTGGGTCCAAAAGCTGTACATTAATCCCTGCATGGACTAAAAATGCTGCTTTAAATTGGAATTAATCCAAGTTGGGAGAAGTCATCACAGTTGCTCTAAGAAATGCCTTTCTTGCTTCTGGGAATGTGTATAAGTAATCAGTGAAATATTAAAAGTTTGGGCCATCATACTGATTTTCCAATCCATGTTATAGAACTCATGGTGAAAATAATCGAAGAAAGGCTAAACAGACATTTAATTATCACGCTAATTAGAACAATATACCTAAATGTACTCTAAAGATAAGGACATGGATACTTCAGTATAGGTGCCTCCTGCTTAGTCTGGAAAGAAAGCCCACTTGATATTTGATCCATCAAGAAAGTGAGATTCAGGACATCAAATTTTACTGAATGTATAAAGCCATTCAAGTCTTGCAAAGTCTGTTTTTCACACATTGAACTGACTGTCTAGCAGCTGTAGTTAGGCAAAATGGATCTTAACTTCAAAATTCCTGCAAACAGATCTTTGATCCAGTCCATCTGATCTTGAAAAGGATCCTTGGTTTGCTTTGCTCTAGAAAGTTTGGGTCAAGTAAAGCTTTGATTTATAGTTTCATGCTTTAGGAAAGCTCAAAGGGAGAGAAAGAATCAAAACAATGGAAGAGTCAGTAAATGGTTAGTGGGGACCCCCCATTCCATCATCTAGTGGCCAAGCAGGTCCTACGTTGGGGAGCCTTTTTTTTTCAAAGCTCCCCCTTTCCAGATGGCAGACTCCATAAGAATGGCATGCCAAGTGGTATTCAGACCTTCGATAAGTGCCACAGGCAATTCATTCTCCAGACACACCACATGCTGCGTGGTGATGCTGGCTCAGACATGTCCCCTACTGGTGGGGAATATATGCAGCAAACATATCACTTACCCATCATCCCCTGTAGAAACATCAGTAAAGCCAATCCCATTAATCTCCTTATTCCCCATGGTCCTTGTCCCATATTGATACTTCTTGTTTTGTCTTCTTTTTCTTGCAGGCACTCTTCCAAAATATTCAGCATCCAGGAGTACACCTTGCCATCCAGGCAGTATGAATGTTGGGTGCTTATATATGAATCCCGGGAGGGAGTATTCACACTGGGAATACTGCCAAATCTGGGCGTTTGCCTGCTGGGAATGTTACGAAACCTGTTGGGTAAATGGGGGTTGACATTTCTGCCTTCTTCCTTCCAGATGTCTCTATTTCCCTGTATCTTACTCCGTTCTTCATGCAATGCAGACCAACTTGTAGAATCTTTCCTTCCAAATTGTGCATGGTCAAGCTGCTTCTCTGTGTTCCAAAGATGCCTCTTCCATAGTCATTCTTTGTGCTTCCTGCAGTTGGAAGTTTCTCTATTTCTTCCTATTTTTATAGGAAGCGTTAACAAAATTAATTGCTATCAAAATTGGTGACGACTCAATTCTTGTTATTGTTTATTAATGTGATTGCAATTTATTAATAATTTATTCTGATAAATACAGGATTATATTACTGCTCTGATAAAGGGGTCACTCCAATAATTATTTTACTGTTTTAAATGTGCTTTTAGATTGCTGGGTTTATGGGCTACATTTCCTTCCTTCCTTCCTTCCTTCCTTCCTTCCTTCCTTCCTTCCTTCCTTCCTTCCTTCCTTCTCTTTTGGTTATTGTTTGAGGCTGAATCCCATTTATCTTGAAGTAAGCCCTACTGAATTCAATGTGACATGCCCTGATTAGAAACATACTATAGTATTGCACTTAACTGAAACTTTAGGAAAAAGCTTGGCCATTTTGCAGAGAAGACATAATGTATTCTAAAAATCAGCCCATCAGAGGAAGAACTGTGTGCCCCTGGACATGTCTACCTGTACACTGTGATAATTATCAGAGGTTTTTCTCTGGGTGCTCTATCTGCAGTGTGGAAGGTGGCAACGCCACTCCTAAGGCTTAGTTGCTGGGAGTAAGTAACATGATGGCATCTTGGTATGTTTGGTACCACTTCTTTCATCTTTGGCCCAACCCTCTTTGCCTTTGGCCCTGCACATCACTAGAGGACAGCCCCTCAGAGCTTCCCCCAAATTGAATTCAGACTGACTCAGACTGAAAGATCTTCCCCACCCCTGTTTAATGGTGTAGGCCCACCCCACCTTGTCATCATTATTTTGGATTCCCAGTGTTGAACTTTGACTTGTCCTAGATTAACTGAAAAAATAGAAATGTTTAGGATAGAGTCATATCCATGCTTAGCTGAGGTTGGGGCTTAATTCTAAGAAGGCAGTGTATGATTGCATAGTTAGAAAACGCAAGTGGCAATCCAAGTTATTTATTTATTTGTTATATGTATATCCTGCTTTTTTCCTTTTTTTAAAGCACTCACAGTGGTTTACATCATTCTCCTCCTGCTGCTCTCAATCTTTTTCCTATAACAACAACCCTGTGAAGTAGTCTGTGAGTCCCAAAGTCACCCAGTTGGATTCACGGCTAATCTGGAACTGGAACACAGACCTCCTGGGTCTAGAACCAAGATTGGAAAAAGGTCCTACAACTCCCTGTACACCCTGGTTAGCCATGCTGACTAGGACTAAATCATGCAATTAGTAAAATGGGATTTTTTTTCTAGCTTATTTTCTAATAGTTTAACAGTTTCATTCTGGATAATGTGCTCCCTTATATGGATGTTATATTTTCTGACTTGTTCTTCCCTATTATGTAAACTGTGGAAGAGATTGAGTGTTTGAGCTATTGGATCTGCACATACACCCTAGTTCTTGTTCTGAGTAAGTTAGAGAAACAATGACTCAAGCAGAAATACAATGCATTGCACAATAGAAAGAAGGGTGACCAGGAGATTCATTTTCCTGCTCTGCCTGCTGTCCAGATGCAAACCATTAATGGGCAACTTTGAGTGCTTCTTGTCTGCTTCTTATGGTTTGGTTCTTTATCTTACAACTGGGCTTGCACTGGACAATCCATCAAATAGAGGACTGTCCAATCCATCAAATAGAGGACTGTCCAATCCATCAAATAGAGGACTGTCAAATAGAGGACTGTCCAATGTATATTACATAATATACATGTAATATAGGACATGTGGCCACCTTGCTTCCTTCACACTGCTTGGGAAGATGCACAGCAGTTTAGAGCAAGATGCACTTGGTCTGGGTCACCAAACCACCAGAAGGGACCAAGGAATTTACTTGGAGAAGGTGCACTGTTTTGTGCTGGTTGTCTGAGCCTAATCCTGCCCCTTCCCCCTGAGAATTTTGTTCTTCATTTTGCCATAAGAGCAGGTTGAAAATTCAGCACCTGGAGACAAAATACGCTCCCCTGACTTTCTCTTCAGTCTCTGTTTGTTCAGTACTCTGAAGTTAGTGCTCTGTTTCCTTGCAATAGACCTTTTCATTGTAAGGCCCCTGTTTGAGTTCCTGGGTGCTCTGTTGCCTTCCTTTATCTTGTGACTGCCCCTCCCTCCCCCGGTGGTTGGGTTCAGACAACGCATTAACTCCAAACACAAGAGTTGAATATGAGTTGAGTGTGTGTTGACAAGCGGGGCGTCATCATCATTTATTTCATTTCTATACTGCCTGATAGCCAACCGTTTTCAGGCAATTTACAATTCATAGATATGATAAAATGCAGTATAAAAATAAAATGCAATAAAAACACTGTAACATTTCATTACGAAAGTTTAAAAACTGAATTGAAACAATATAAGCAACTAGAGTAAGTTAATACTATTGGATCTGTTAAAAACTGCTGGCATAAACCCTCTGCCTCATATACCAGTAAGAGCAATGAAGTCCCATTATATGCTTCAGCACGAAGAACAGTCTGGTGTCAAAAGCAAAGCAGAATCAGTGGAGAGATACTTCCATGATTTGAGGGAGCAAAAAGAAGGCCTTCTTGTAGATGGCACTTGGAAGAAAGTCTTAGATATTGAGTGTAGCATCTGGGTAGATTTACACTGAGAGATTTACACAACTGTATAAGGTTTTATAGGTAGCAGCCAATGATAGCAAGCCAAAATTAATGTTATATGTTCAGAGTTTCTGGTCCCAGTTCTTAGTCTAGCTGCAACATTTTGTTCAAACCACAGTCTCTGTGGGTAGCCCCATCCAGAGTGCATTGCAGTGATCTAACTTGGAGACTTTCAGAGCATAGATTCCTGAAAACAAGTTTTTCCTGTTTAGAGGCATAGCTGGGCCATTAGCCAACAATCACAGAAGGGGTTGCCTGAACTGGTATCATGTTGCCTGAACTGAGCTGTGCTAAGAAGCCATGGTTTGTTGTTGGGTTATCAACTGGGAGTTGATCACCATAGTTCGTTATGTTGAAAGCGTTCTGACAACAGAATAACATATAGTTCAACAACTCACTGTTCAATGATGGCTCAAATTCAACCCCTGTGAGTGGGTTATTGTGGCATTTGAACCCAGTCTCATTGGTTCTCTCTTGGCTCTCCCTCTTTCTCACACACACACCTCAGAAATACCTATTGTTTCATATATTTGAGATGTTCCTATTAGATAAGGAGTATTGTCCAGTGTATTTTAGGTCAGCTTTCCCCAGCCTGAGAGTTTGGACAACTCCCTTCAGCCCCAGTCAGCACGGCCAGGGCATCAGAGTCCAAAACATATTGAAGGAAACAGACTAGGGAAGACTCTCACATATTCTTCCAAATACCGAAGATATCTCCAAGCACTGTTGACAAACTTGGCATAGAAAGAACAAAGCAAATGTTTCTCAGGAGGTAATTTTTGGCGTGTGCTTGGGGTGGGGATAGGTATGCAAGGGGCCACTTCTAACATATTATCCAGGGGTAAAATTCTCCCACTATTTATGGTGGGTGGAGGGCGTAAGAGCAGGGGGTGTGTGTGTGGCTTCCATGTTTTGTAATGTTTTTGTACATGCTGCCAACAACGTAGATCCAGCCACCATTTTTTATCTCCCACAGTGCATAAGACATAGCCTCATTGCAAGATACTATGGAGAGTGGTGGGATGTAGAGCCCCAAGAATTATGGTGGCTAAAGATTTCCCAAATTCTTGGAGAATTTGGTCTCTCAGAGAAGCTTTGGTGAAACTTTTCCTTGTTTTACTGCTGATGAATGAGAAAACAAGTCAAAAGGGGCATTTAGTACTCAGTCCTATATGGGAGAACACATGTTTTGCATATGAAGGACTCCAATGTCAATTCTTCATAACTTCAGTAATCTCCCTAGATTTCAAGTAGCACAGCTGGGAAAGACTTGGCATACTTGAGAACTTGGAGGACACAACCATTATCTCTGGCAGGCCAGAGCTGTAGAATTAAACACCAAGAGACAACCAAGTACAGGAAGGTTGGTGTGGACCAGATGGAGCAAGGGCCTGACAGGGTTGAAGCCTGCTTCCTATGCTACTTCTGCACAAACTAACCTCCTTGCAAATTCAAGTTACAAGATTTCAGTGCCATAATTGTCAGGCCATTTATTTTGCAAGCTAATATTTTTAATTGCATGTTAGCATTTTATCTTTCCTTAGTCAGATTTTGTGCAATAAATTTTGCTCTATTATTACTCTGGTAGTTTTTATTAATAACAAATAAACTTAATGCAGATGGGATGGGGAAGAATTACAGTTAAGAGTGCTGTGCAATTAAACACCCTATTAGGCATATAGACATCGATTGGAAGTGTGTGGTTGTGTCTGTGTCAGAATGGGCTATTGAAATTTTCCATCTTATTTTTGGACAGAGAAATTGTGGTACCTTTTCTTCAGGGGGAGGCGTAATTCTCAATAGTTTCTCAAAGGTATGGCTCACCTCTGGTGGGGGATTTAGTACAACTTCCCTTTAGGACCACAAGTGGCAACTGCATCAACTGTATTGGCAGGTTGGCTCTTATTTTGCATTACCTATAATACAGGTACAAGTAGACTAGCATTGTGCTTGGCTCCCAGAAAGAGCCAAAATCTGGCCTTCAATTTCCTAAAAATTTTCTTCTCCCATAGAGGAGGCTTCTGTTGCTCTGCCTTGTCCCCAGGCCTTCTGATAATTTATTTTTGTGGTGTTGTTGGGTTTACCTGTTTACTGCGAGGCAGTTGGTGGTGCTGTGTTTGTTTTATTTTTCATTATCCATCTCTTCATTGCTCTGCATCTTTCCACTCTCCATGCTCTTCCTGTTCTGGAAACGCCCTATGGGAAGAACCACCTCCTGATGCCTTCCTCCTGGCGGGAACCAGAGGATGTGCAGCCAGCCAGAGAGATGACTATCCAATGAAAGACAGGAGCAAAGGTAATAGGGTAAGCAGAAAAACCAGGAACCCAGCCCTTGCAAATTTCTCCACTTTTTTTTTTTAAATGTCTTTTCAAAAGCAATTTCTTTTCTAAATGTGGAAGAATTTTGGCACAACATCAATGTGCACAGAGATAGCTAAAGCCCGCAATAGAAGGATGAAATGAAATGGCCAAGGACACTTTAATACCCAGCTTTAATCTTCCATTAGAGGCTTTACTTCCAGAGAGGAATACCAGTTTCAGTACGCCAATATTTAAGAGGATCACAGGGTGAGTGAGAGAAAGGGAAAAAAGAAACAAGAAAACACACCTAATCTTGACCAGGCCAGCCCCCTGCTTTTCTTTGCTTTTTTTAAAGGAAATGGCTGGAGCCACACACTTCAGGTATTCTGAAAGGCCTCTGCAGGCATTCAGGGAATGCATGCAAGGATGGAGCATGTGGTGTAGGGGCACTGGCTCTGCATTCCTGCATTGTGCAGAAAGATTTGAGGGGAAATTCAATAATGTTATTTATTCATTTGTACTATTTCTACACTGCTAAGTATTAAGAAAATATCCCTGCCTTTGATTTATATAATATTATAAGTATGTTTAATTTATTACACTAATGTTCATTTTACATATTAGTGTTAAAATTGCATTTAAAATACCTTTTTTGATGATGATGATGATTAGAGATGATACAGAGCAGTACAGGAACAATACAATGGTACAGAGAAAACCTCGGCAAACAGGTGCATTTTCAGGAGGCATTTAAAAAATGCTGAATTTTCTGCTGCTCACACTGTACAGCGAGTCTTTTTCCACAGGGTGGGAAGCCTCCTAAGAAGACATGTTGCTAAAGTATTATTGAGTGATATTCTAGTAATTTTGGAATGATCCACAAGACTTCCTTAGGTGATCTTTATGGCCAGTTGTGCATATGTAAGGAAAGGCAGTCTGCTGCTTAAAGTCTGCTGGATTTAAGTTGTTTCAGTTCTTATCTCAATAACACAACCTTGAACATAATCAGAATACTTATCAGACTAGCCTGCTCGATATAGGGAGGTTGTGGCTAGAGCAGATGGAGAGAAACACTGCTCTGCAAGTCTCCCTGTGCTTTAAGCTCCTGAATAGGGGTTCATGTTGGCCCTAAGCCAGGACTGTTGAACTTCTGCCCATGGACCAATTGGTTCTCACATTGTCCTCATGCTCTGTCCCCCTTGCACATCAATTGTTGGATGGTTTTCCAGGATTTGCACAGTTGACCCAAATTCTGAAAGGTTGAAATACCTCTTTTAGACTTTTGTTCCTGATGCAATATTAAACTAAAGTATGCCTAAAATACACAGACCTTGAAAACATTTCCAAAATTGAATTTGGTCCTTGGGCTTATATGAGTTTAACTCTAACCCTAACCGAATTCACTGCCCACCCTGGAAAGAAAAGCCTTAAGGAGCATGAAGAACTAGTTGAAAATTAACTGAAACTGATATACTGGGGTAAACCTTTCCTTAATAAATGATCAGCAAAACAACAGTGGGGGAAGGCAATGTGTTCAGTGCATTACAAGTTCAGAAGAAGGACCCTATGCAAACCAGAATGTGAGTGGAAGCACCAATGCGCTACCTAAACTTAGCATGTCCTGCCACCAGGTGTCTCACTTCCACTTCAAGGAGAGGGGAAATCCGTCCCAGTGAGGAGAGCCCTGCGCCTCCTCCCATGGCTGCCCGGAATATAACGGCACTCTCGGTTTCTTCACCTGACCTGTCATAGCAAGGCTGGGTACTTTGCAAATTAAAAAGTAATTTCTCCATGATGATCTCCCACCTGGCACCAACATGGTTACCTTGTCAGCACCAGGTTAAGACTCTTTCAGTCTCCTGTGTTGCATTTGGCAACATGATGAGGTTTTCATCAGGTCTTGATTTTTTCGTGTTGTTAATTACTTTTAGACACATGTTTACACATTAATACATATGCAATTATTATAATATATTTTTAAGGTTTTAATCTCTGAAAGCTGCCCAGTGGGCTTAGGTTATTGGGTGGTATCAAAATATAATGAATGGATTGAAAACTTTTCAAAATTCAAACTTGCTATTCATGTTGTGATCCAAATTACCTTTTACTAAAAAGCAAGACCAAATGAATGTGATGCAACTTCTTTCAGAGTAAATCTTCAAACAACTGAATTTTGGGATGGTTTGGTTAAAAAAAAACTCCAACTAAAATTACCCTTAATAACATTCTGTGCATTTTTCTCTTGTTTTAAATGCTTATTTTCTATCAGAATGTAATACTAATACTAATAATACTAATACTACTCACTTCTTAGACTATTTCAGGTGATTCAGTACTTGGAATATTCATACCTGTTCAACCAGCAAAGGGTCTATGTGGAAAGATGAGTGTGTAAGCACTGGGTGGGGAAACATGTTAAGAAATACAATCTCATGACTGTCCTCCAGTAAACAAGTGACATGTGATTCACTGAGGGAAACATCTGTTGTTGTATTGAAGGTACTGAGTTGTATGTAACCGGTGCAGAGGTGACCTCTTATTGGCATTGCTGTGAATCATACCCCTGCAGTGAATGAAAATGAGATCACACAAATACACATACACAGCCTTGTAACAGTGCCAGTTGCCGGTTGCAGGCTGTAACATAAAATTATTAGTTTGCAATCCATGGCCATCTTTTTTAACATGGTTCCCTTCAGATATGCTCGACGACAACTCCAGACTACAAAGTTGGTTGGGTGGACCCTAGAAATGGCAGAAACATGCATCTGGAGGGAACCAAGTTGGGGAGGGCTGGTCTAGGACTGCTGTTTCTTCTGTGTGGTGCTCATATTTTGGAGTTGTTTCTCGAAGAGCTGGAGATCTCTCTGTGCTTTCAAATCATGGTTTGGAGAATACAGGGACAGATGAAACCCTGGTTTTCATGATCACTACAGCATGGCTTATGACTTTGAGCGCTGGTGTATGGTGGACACGTGAACAATGGGTTGATAACCCAAGTATTTATTTTTATTTATTATTTATTAACAGATTTATAGGCCGCCCCTTGCTATAAGCCTCGGGGTGGCTCACAACCTCAAAAACATTATAGGCCTATACAATAATTAAGTATCTTTCTCTCTGTCTTCTCATATTGTGCAGACCTAGAGAGGGTACGTTCTTGAGGTGTTTGACAAGCCACTCAGAACCCATCAACTATTTAGGGTTGTGGGTGGCTTGTCAAGCACTCCAAGAACCCATGCTTTCTTGGTTCATACATACTGAGAAGTTATGGTGCACTCCTGAATATTGAAAATAGTCATTGCTACAATGAGAGCCCCAATGGAAATGTCCTCATGGAAGTTTTACGTACAATCTGGACTAAAGTATTATATTCAAGTCTCTGATTTTTCCAGATAGGGCTGGAAAAACTCCTACCTGAAAGAGCCATCCTGGAGAGCCACTGCTAGTGATTAACAACAATTCTGGGCTATGCTTTCAGACCATACCATGGGTCCCAGGGTGTCTGTCCATCCGTCCGTCCGTCCGTCCATCCGTCCATCCGTCCATCCATCCATCCAATATTTTATCCATCTATGTTTCTAAAATTTATTGTGATTCTCCAGGAATGGGACTAAGGGTACCTTTGTACCCTGGTCCAGTTTGTTTGTTTGTTTGTTTGTTTATTAAAACATTTATATGCCACCCCATCACACCAAAGCCTCGAGGCGGCTCACAACATTATTAAAATACAATAAAACAGTAAATCATATTAATTTATCCCTCCCCCCTCGGTGCATCTCGGCAACTTAAAATACAAATAAAAAACCAAATAAATTAAAATAAGAACAAACCCCACTTATAAACCAAATACAACACACCTAAAGCAAATACAACAAACATTAAACCACACATAAATATCTAAACACAAATAAACTATACATGAAATCAACACTAACAATTAAAATACGACAAATAGAAAGGTCTTCGCCTGGCGCCGAAAAGCATGTAACGACTGCACCAGGCAAACCTCTCCAGGGAGCGCATTCCATAGTTGGGGTGCCACCTCTGAGAAAGCCCTCCTCCGGGTACTTACCCACTTAACCTCACTCACTCGGCTCCTGGAGGAGGGCCGCTGTTGCAGATCTTAGTGGGCAGGAGGGCATATAAGGGCGAAGGTGGTCCATTAGGTATCCGGGTCCCAAGCCGTTTAGGGCTTTATAGGTCAACACCAGCACCTTGAATTGGGCCCTGACTTCAATCGGGAGCCAGTGGAGCTGACGGAGGACTGGGGTTATGTGAGAATAATGCCCAGTCCCCATCAGCAACCTGGCAGCTCTATTTTGTACCAACTGAAGTATCTGGACCGTCTTCAAGGGCAGCCCCACTTAGAGGGCGTTGCAGAAATCTAGTCGAGAAGTAGATTTCTCTACTTCTCAACTATATATGGTATGGTATATATGGTATATATATGTGGTATATAACTTTATGTAAGTTATATACCACACATGATGGTGTACTCAGATCTTGGGGATAAGAAATGGATCTGGTTATGCAATTTGTATTACAATAAAATTACTGGCTTTATTGCTAGGCCACTCCACATTGAACTAGTTTAGTACATCACTTAATGCACCTGAGTGCAGGATCCATCTCTCTCTGAGGGACTATTTATTAATTTATTAATTAAAAACTTTTCTATCCTGTTCCCTACAGAACATGTATGCACTTGAATTCCTGCACATAACTGGAGCCAGAGACATGAGAGGTAGTATAACATTTTTAATTGTTAGGTTTTTCTGAATTTTAGCCAATGAATCTAGATAAGGGAGAGGGTTAGTGTTTAGGCAAAAATGTATGTTTTTCATCATCGAAGGTTGGAATGTAGAATACTCCCAATTAAAAATACCTCAAAAAGCCTTCTGGATAGAATTAACCTTTGGCATTGCACATTTTAGAAAGTAAGCATGGTTTCTTTTGTAGTGGGTTTCTTAGTCCTCTGAAACTCCTAGAGCTGCATCTGAGCCAAAAAACCTGTTTTCAGTGAAAAGCAAGAAAAGACATGCTTAACCTTGTTGGGCAATTGTGACACAGTCTAGGCTGCATATAAGTTTAGAAAGTATTTCCATATATGCTCATCTCTTGATCTTGGGGAATACGCAGCTATCCCAAGAGTTTGCCAGCAATTAAAACTAATAACTATCCTTATAAGTCATAAATTTGAAATATATTTTAATGAACATGAAAAGTTCATTTTTTCTCTCAACCTTTGAGTCATTTTGGACTTGATCCAAACTGAGTGATTCTCAGTGGAACTTACCTTAGTCTTTACTAATTAACCCCTACAGATTTCAGTGGGTCTTTTCTAAGTACAGTTAGGTCAAGATCCAAATCTTTGTTCTTGGTGAAGTATTAGGTTAGTTTGGGTATAAGACCAGCCCATCCAAGTTGCTATTCTGATATTTAAATTCATTAGCTGCTGCTGCAGTATAACTGTGCTATTCCATATCAATTTGCTCCTGTCCCACTTTTGCTGCTTGGGACAGTTCACATCAGTTCACATCAATGTCACTATTAAGGCATTTCCTAGTTCCCTGCTTTATATTTCCTGTTCCTTGAGTATTGTGTCCTGTACTGTTGTTTCTCTCTCTCTTAATTTCATAAACTGGATTTCCTTTTGCTCAATCTGGCAATATGATAAATCTAGAAATAGCTAATGGATGAGTGACAGAAGCTATCTATCTTGTTACACTGTTGACCTTTCAGTGACGGGAACAGAAGTCCACATTCCTGATTGAGAGATGCCCATGAACTGTGGGTTTGAGGCACACTTGGGTGAGGTTGCACTCCCAATATTCTCCAAGGGGTTCTGGGACTGACCATCCTACTTGACAAGGAGAGCTGCCTGAGCTCTGGGAGGGCCTGCCACATTTTCTTTCCCTGCCTTCTTGCTGTGCTCCATGGGAGATGGGAACCTTGGAGCCTGGGAGCTGGGAGAGGTGAGGGCAGTGGAGGTGCTCACATAACTGAAGCATTCTGGGAGCATGTTCAGTTTCAGAAGCTTGCAGTCATGCTGTCATTGTGATCCTCCTCCTATGAGAAAGTGTTAGAGGCCCTTGGGGGCGGATGCCCAGTTCCTGCCAGGAGACCCACTTCAAGAGGGGCTGGAGCCCATAGGAGAGACTTCTGAGATCCCAGATGGAATTCTGCTGCAGAGGTGGAGACTGAGCACTGCACATGCCCCATGGAGTAGCAGAAGCAGAGAAGGCTTGCCCAACTCAGGCTTCAACAAAGAGGCTCCTCATGGGAAGGGCTGTGACTGGACCACACTAATTATACTGTAGCTGAGCCCTGGGTGAGGTTCAGCAGGCTCTGCTAAAAGCCTTCAGCACCTGCACAGTTAGTGCTGCAGATGATTCTATTCTTCTAGCTCTACCTATTCTTACCTTGCTTACTGGACCTTGCTCTGTGGACTAGGAAGCTTTGGATTCCTTGACTCTGCTACAGGACAATATGATGTGAAGGACTTCCTAACAATCTTCTGACCTCTGCTGGCTATCTCAACACTTCTGCCTTAGCCTGACCCCGTGTATCTCATTGCTTGTCTGGGTTTCAGCCTGAATCCCATTGTCCTGACACCCATGTGCCCAGGCATTGCCTTCTCCATTACCTTGCCCCTGAGTTGGCCCTTTGCTCAGAGTCTGCTGTGACCAACACAGCACATGGGCCTCTTTCAATACTCAGACCTTCCGTAGTTTGGATACAATAGCAGAAGTGTAAGGGCTCACAACAGGACTTATAACACTTGATTTGGACCAGCAGTGGTTTAGGACTTATTGTTTCACTTTTGAAAATAAGAATGTAAGAAGAACCAACGTGATTCGACGAAGCACCCACCTGGTCCAGGATTCTGCTCACACAGTGCCAACTCACAAGCAGGACATGGGTGCGTAGCCCTCTCCCATCCATGTTCCACACTGCCTCTGATACTGGAAAATCTGCTTTGAGAGACACTTCAAAAAAGAAACAACTCTAGCACTGTATCCTGTAACAAAGGCAGTGTAGAACACAAATGTTTTATTTAAAAACAGAGGGTGATAAAAACAAATGTAGCAGAATTAGATGTTGTTAAAACTGAGCAGACTCCATCCCTACTTTCTGTTTGCCTTTATTGGTGTCCTTCCTTCAGCTGAGCATAATCCCATTTCTTATAAGTGGAAAGCCTACAAGATCACTATTTTTCTTTCCCTCATAAGAAACCTCCAGAATCCCAGACTATATAACATAACTGTCAGTCTCAGAAGGTAGTCATCTGACATAGACAGGATGTCTTTCAGCTTCAAATTTTGGTTTGCTAGGCCTAACTGCTGATACAGTCTCTTGCTGTTGTTATCTGTCATCAAGTCTTCTCTGTCTTATGGCCATCCTATGAACAAATGCCCTCCACAATGCTCTGTCCTTCATAGCCCTGCTCAGCACTTGCTAACTCCAGGCTGTGCCTTCCTTTACGGAATCCATCCATCGCATTGCTGGTCTTCCTCATCTCCAACTTTCTCATCACCTTCAACTTTCCCCAGCATGATTGTCTTCTCCAGTGAGTCTTGCATTTTCATGATGTGCTAAAGTATGACAGCCTCGGTTTCATCATTTTTGCCTCCAGGACAAATTCCAGGTTGATTTGATCTGGGACCCACTTGTTCATCTCTCCGTCAGTCTGAGCATAGTCTCTAGTGTGACTGAAAAAGGAAAGTCCTCTAACACAGAAGTATCTACATTATTTCTGCAGTGTAATGGAGCAAGAGGAGAAGCATTCCACAATGTATAAGGTCCTTGTCTTTCATTATCTTGATGAGGAGATATGATGGAATCTCTGTTGTCACTGATTCTCCAATTCTAACAGCAAAGCTGCATTCAAATCTGACCATAATGGGTGGTGCATTTATTACTGCTGTCTTACCATGTAGCTTCCACAGGACACAAGATTATACATCTGCTCCTACTTGGGACCCCATTCCTGGCAGCCAATGTAGGTCTCTTAACCTCTTTTTAGTTCGAACCATCTCATGAAGGGTATCATGTGCCAAATGTATAATAGGCCACTGTTCCTCTGGCACAAGGGTCTGATGTGCTCCAGGTTGCAAAGAGAGTTCGTCAACAGTACACGCTCAAGCTTTCCTTATTTTTTAGCCCTGCTCCCTGTCAAACATTCCTGTAACTTTTGCTGGATTGGACTTGCCAAACCTGCAGCTGGGAAGTGCTTTTTGTGCAATGGCAGTAGGCATACTAGCAATGCTAGCAACTACTTGGTCATTGGCTTCCAGTGAATTCTCCATGATGGCAAAGGCAGGTGGGGCTCTGTCACATTTTGAGCCTCTGGTTTGTACTTCATAGCAATTTTGCTGACCATCTAGTAATATGATTTTGTACTTGTCTCATTCCCTTTCTGGTTAACCATGTGGGCAAAGGCCTACTATCAGAACATAATCTAAATATTTGCCCATAAATACATCCTCCACTGTTCAGTAGCCCAAATGCAAGCAAGGACTTCTTTACCTATAGCTGAATATTTCCCCTCAGCCATGATAAATGTTCTGGATGTAAATACAGCAGTTTCCTTAAGCTCCCAGTCCATAAACAGAAGCCTCAATTGTCACAATTATAGGCAATACAGGATTAAACAGTGCTAACAAAGGACTATAAGCAGTTGACCCTTTCACCTTCTCAAAACAAGCTCATAAAGCCAGTGTGGTGCAGTGGTTAAGAGCAAGGGACTCGGACTCAGACCATCTGGGTTCTAGTCCCCGCTCGGCCATGGAGCCAACTGGGTGACTTTGGGCCAGTCGCAGACTCTCAGCCCAACCTACCTCACAGGGTTGTTGTTTTGGGGATAAGATGGAGGAAGAGAATGATGTAAGCTGCCTTGAGTCCTTTGAGGAAAAAAGGCAGGATATAAATCAAAATAAAAAATAAATAAAATAAAAGTTGCTGCCTAAATAAAATGTGATGCTCCTCATAATAGATTCCAGATAAGCTCAACAAGTGATGCATAGTTTGGGATAAATTTTGCACACCAAGAAATGCATTTGAAACAGGAATGTGAGGTTTGCACATCACTTGGAAAAAACTGCCTCTTGAATTGCCAACACATGACTGGGGTCAGGTTTCAATCTGTGTGGAAACTGTATGTCCCAGGAAGGAACACTCCGTCTGTTTAAATTGGCATTTATCTAAATTAAGCCTCAGGCTGTGCTGCACACAGGCAGTCTATCATGGACTGAAAGTTGCTTTCATATTCCTCAGGAGTATTCCCACAGTATCATCCAGATAGTATTGGACTCTTCTGCTTCTTAAGAATTATTGACATCATTTTGAAAGGTTTGAGGGGCTGATGCAAGTCTATTGGAGATGTGTCCTATATGGAATAATCCATTGTGTGAATTAAATGCCATGAGGTCCCTGCTATCTTCATGGAACCTAACCTGATGGTGTGCACTCAAGTAGAAAGTACTCTTGCTTCCAAGTACTATTGCTTCCCAGTACTCTTTGCTGGTTCATGGCCATATGCCTCCCAACGTTGGCCATGAACCAGCAAAACTTTAACTTGGCTCTCTGAGATCAACACACAGATGAATGCTATTTATTTTCCTTCTTGTCACTGCTATAGGCGAGACTGCTGCACCCATTGGTAAATACCTTCAAAAACAACATCCCCAAGTGCAGATTGTAGGCACTGAAAACATGCCAGCTTGTTTTAGCTTCAAGTTCTTACTTCTAACCTAGCCCTAGGCAAGGTGTTTCAATCTTTTTTGGGGGGGGGGGCACAACATCTGGGAAACCACTAAATGATGAATGGCTGTGCTGGGGAAGTGGGGACCACCACATGGCCTGGTAAAGGAGGGGATGGCTCTTTGGGAATCCCTGGAGAGCCATGTTAGGATCCTAGGAGGGCCAGAGTTGGTGGAGGTTAGACACCCTTCCTGTACTGTAATTCTCTGGAATCCAACAATATTCATAACCGAGAAGGATATACTAACTTCAGATTAAGGGAATGCTTGCATTAACTACAGATAAATGTGTGCAAAACCTTGCATCTTTGAGTAATTGCTGGACTTCTAGGAATTTGATACAGACCACTGATGATGTCTGGTGTTCCAAGTAACAGCCTGCAGCTGCATCTAGCTTTCATTTTAGGGAGCTTCTAGATTAAGCTTTTGCCACCTTTCCATATCCATTGAATTTTACAGGAGTCCAGAGGAGGGATGTAGGAAAAATCTGCAATGGACTCAGATTAGTTCAAATTTCTAAGATGCTTACCCATGGATTCCTCAGGAGTCTGGCCTTTCCTGAACTAAATGGATTCCACAGACTTGTGCACCATTTATTTTTTTTAAAAAATCCTATATTATAACACAAATTCAGTCAAAGCAAAGCAAAAAAGGTGACCACAAAGGTAGATTTCCCCCATAGGCTAAAGCATGAAAATATGCACTTTTCAGAGTTTTGCATATTTGGATAGAGAATTTGCACAATTTGGAGGGTGTGAATTTGTGCAAATGTGTGCAAATGCACTTGCACAAAAAACACTTCTGTCAATGAACAAACCATGGAATCAAAGGCATTTATCAATCCATGTAACACAGACAAAATAGATTTTACAAGATTCGTACATCTGTACTCTGGAGACAATGCAGTCTTTCACTTGTAACCCTCTCGCTTTTCTTCCCACAGTTTTGTTTGCCTAATTTATATCCCAGCTTTTATATTTTATAATTTTTTTATCCCGGAGAACCAAAAATTCTCAAGCTAGCTAACAATAAAAAGACATTCTCAATTAAAACATAGTATGTAAAATAAAATAAAATAAAATAAAATAAAATAAAATAAAAAATATCCACATGATTTGAAAAGCACAACAATAAAAGCAATAAGCAGCACCAAACAATTAATACCCCCAGCACACACGCACACACAACACCAGCAGACCAACTTATATGCTGTAAGCCTGCCTAATTATAAACATGTCTTTGATGGCCAGTGAAAAGCCGGCTGTGAGGGGCATCCCCACTTTACAGGAACCAACAGGACCCAGGTTGGATCATGCTGCTATCACTTCTGATCACATCCTGAAGCATCAGGTGACCCAGAGTAAGTAGCTGTTTCACCAGGAGAGTCCATGGTTTCAGCAGGCCAGATACGACACCGGTGACTTCTTTCACACAAGTTTTTCCTTTCATCTCAGGGTCCAAGGCTTCTAGCTAGCCCATAGTCTGGTGAGACGGTCCAGGGTGGTCTATGGGGCTAGGAGCATCACCTCTTCCAAGTGGCACTTCACAAATTTCCATTATCCCCACTCACCCAGCAGCAGCAATAGCAGACCACATCACACACATCTTTGGGACTTAGGTAACATTCTTGTGCAGGAAAGGGTGCAAGGAAATCAGAAGTTGCTCTCTTCTAGTTAGGGTGAGAATCCCCATGGGCAAAGAAACTGGGGTCAAGAAACTGCATCGCTCCAGGAACTGGAAGCAGCATGCTAGTTACATAGGCAAGGTGCAGCATCGCATGGGTTATGAGGAGCAACATTGCCCTCTGCAGGGGATAATGAGTGTTGTTGGTGGTATAATTCTACATGTGCTGTTCTTTGGTGAATGACGAGCGTTTGGATATGCTAACAGGGATATATCTGTGAATGGGTCTGTAGAACAGTTTTAGGAAAACCCAGTTAATTACCAGCAGCTTGTCAAATTCAATGTGTCTGTTAAAAATCCCTTCAGCACTTGAGCGATGTTGATGGCCAAGCTTCTCCAAAGAAAGCACTAGTGTGGCCATTTGCAC
This sequence comes from Varanus salvator macromaculatus, assembly GCA_023646645.1. Lineage (NCBI taxonomy): Eukaryota > Metazoa > Chordata > Lepidosauria > Squamata > Varanidae > Varanus > Varanus salvator. The sequence continues at coordinate 7,037,843 of JAIXND010000781.1, forward strand.
AGTCTTTATAAGGGCTCACATTCCTGGACCAATCCAGGGAACATTTTAAAAAACTGTTGGTCTGATCTGCACCATCTGTCTTCTCCCCTTCACTGTCTGAGCTAACTAGCCTGCTGCTCTTAAGCGTGCCAGGGGATGCTCACCCCTTGCCAGTGTTTAAATAAGATCTAACTAACAATCCAGTCTGTTTTTGTCTGTGAAGATGGAGAGAGAGGTTCTATTCTTTGCCTCAGGCAGCAAAATGTCTTAGGCTGACCCTGACCCTCTCTGTATCCCTCTACTGAAAGTCTTTGGCACTGATGGTCATGAGTGCTTGTACTGCCAAAAGCATCACTTTTATTTTTACATTGGCAGCCCTGGCCAAGGGCTGGGAGTAGTAGAAATGCTAGAAAAATCTTCAGTGGATTCAGGTGAATGTAGATTTCTCAGAATCCTGCCTGTGGGTTCTGCAGAACACTGGCTTATTCCAGCTCTTGTGGTTTCCACAGACCTGAGGAGCAGTTTTACAGTTCTGGGGAGGATTTGTACTACATGCATGAGAGCAAGTGGATGTGCTCACACAAATGCAATACAAATTGAAACTCCAGTTCCAAAATCAATGGGCAAAATGAAAGAATGTGTCAGTCTGTGAAACACTGATGGAATGTTCTGAATAAAACCCATGCATCTTTATCAGGAAGTAGGTGTTGCAGCAACTGGAAATCACTTTTGTGACAGCAAGAAGAATGGGTACTGCAAGCCATTTGCTTTGTCTGTAAGAAACTGGCTTGCACAACAAGGGCAGGTGTGTAGGTTCTTCTCCACTCCCTGATCTTTTATCCTGTGCTTGACTGGAAGATCATTTCCTCACCCCCTGTGAGGAAGGCATGGGGTGGACAATGTAATTTCTATAATTATGTTAAGCATATAATTGAATAATTTAATTATGGGAACACCTCACCCCAGAGGACAAAGTCACCTGTGTCCCTGCTCATTCTGTTGTCCAGTTCCTACATCCTAATGGGCAACCTGAAGGCCACAGAGAGAGCTTGCCATATTGCCTCTACTTAGCCAGTGTGGTTAAAAAACCATGATGCTGTGTTCAGACAACCTCAGACTTATAAACCATCATGGCTTATCATACTGTGTGAACCCTGTCTCTGCTCTGAAACAGAGCATGGACTGGACAGCTCTGCAAATATAGGACTATGTTCTGGCAGTCCTGGAAATAGAGGACTGTCATCTGACCATCTTATTATTGATTAGGACTAGAATTGTATACCAACATGAGAGTAAGTCCCATCAAACTCAATAGGACTTCTCAGTAAACATTTAGGAGTGTTCTCTGCCCAAAGGAAAGCAGCAACAACAATTATTAGAGGACAATATTGAATGCTCAGGAGCCAAGGGCTGCCAGTGTGTAGCCTGGCATCCCCACTGTAATTCCTTGTGAGCTTGGGTATGGATTTTTCAGTCAAAACTATCCTGCTATTGCAGTCCAAAGCCTTGGCCACCAGGAAGCAGCAGAACACCAGAGATGAGACAGCAAAGTCAGTTTTGCTGCCTTCTGTTGGAATAAACTTGGTGAAAGAGGATCCCTTTGTGCTAGGCAGGGGGACCTTGAAAGAGCATGTTTGACCATGCCTGCAATATATTTGTCATGACAGCAGGGAGTGTGACCTCTGATTGTAAGGGACAGTCACAAGGCGGATGCAGGAATGCATTCTTGGAAGCTGGAAGAATGCCATAGCCACGTATGGAACTGCCTTCATGCGTCGAGTCAGACAATCCATCCATGCAGCTCAGCATTGTCTACAGTGGCTTAGTGGCAGAGTTCCTCCAGGGCAGTACTGACTCCAGGACTGTAGATGGGGGAGTTCAAGCATGGCACACCTATTGCCTCCTCCACCCTGAAACTAAGAATTCCCTGAAGCCTTATCCAGGCATGCTATGGATAAGTTTGATGCCATGCCTGGAGGAATCAATCAAACAAATCAAATCACAGGACAGCTTTAATCCTTTCCCTTGCCTTCATCATGATTTATCACCTTCTACCTGTGGAAGATGAAAACCTATATCTAGGCAGGTTTTCTAGCTGGAATGCTAGAAAATCTTCATCCTGGTTCATGTGGCGAACCCCCACAGATAGAGGAGGACTTCCTTTTCTTTGCCAACACCACCAACCTACCACCATATTGAAATGCAGTGATAGAAAATGGATCCAGAGCACTCGCTCTTGTTTTGTGCTTCATTTATCCACTTTACAGCACCTGCAGGGTTTTGGACTGCACTTGACCTTCTTAGGTACTCTGCAAACTGGAAGTGGCTGCACCCTTGGGGTGGTGTGCCCTCTGCTGGTCCTGGGGCCCTCCAAAGCCAGCCAGTCCCCAGGGTTTGAGGCAGTAGTCTTTTCCAGCCTTACCTGAGCCAATGTAGTAGAATGCTTAGTGCTGAACTGGGACTTTGGAGATCGAGTTTCTAGTCCCCACTCCACCAGGAAGCTTCTTGTGTGGCTTTCACCCAGTCACTGACTCTCAAGAGGGGGATTATGTAAGCCTCTGGGGGTTCCTTGAAGGAGAAAAGGCAGGTAGGGTATAGACAGAATGAATGATCAAATGAAAACTGAAGATGTCAGGGGTTGGACCTGAGATATTTTGCACTTAGAGTGGGTGCCCCACTGCTGAGCTACCATCTGTCTTTCCCATGGGGTTAGATGTGGTTGGGTTATTTAGCAGGAGTCACTCCCACACTCGGTTCATATTCAGACAAAGCATTTCTGTGGAATTCTGAGAAGTTCAACATCCCAGAGACTTTTGAAAACATCCTGCAGTCTGACTAGGAGAAGCTATGGAGCTGTAGTAGTGAGAACTGGTAGGGCTTTGTTTCAAGGGCCCTGGGCAAAGTCAGATGATGATGCTGGTTTCAGTAGGATCTTTCTTTTTTAACAAGTGGCGCCGCTGTTTTAATCCAGACAGGCCATTAAACATGTTGAGAGGTGCCAGGGCCATGAAGAGAAAGGCCCCTGCCTAATGGCCATAGGGAACTTGACAGTGAAGCAGACATTATAATAGGTGTAGAAACTGATGTGACTCTGCACATGTGCAAAGCAGGGCACCCTTCAGGCAGTTCTCATCTAGCATCAAAAGAAAAGTCTGCCAGTTTTGTGAGGGTTGTATGTTGATGCTAGACAGGTGTGTGCCTCTGTAGAATTTTATATAAAAGTTAAGCCCAGAGGTACATGCTCTTCCCTTTGGTTACTGGATAGCTCATCTCTCTTTTTCCTTCACAAACACCAAGTATTTCATCACTTTAACCAAGACAGGGGGAATGGGGTGTCTGGAAGCCCATGGCTTGTGTGTCTCACTGAATAAATGTTTATATCATAGTGAGGAAAATTCTGGGGCAATTCAAGATAATGTGTATGAACTCAAAGGTCTTGATTCAGCTTCCAGCTGGTAAGTGGGCAATTGTTTGGAAGAAACCTTCTACTCTGCAGAAGTGTGGAGAGAAGATGATTGAGATGCATGCCCTGGCCAGCCCCATTTCCTCTATCCCAACCTTTCCCTGGTGACAGGCAAGTGTGCAGCAAAATACTAATGCTATTCAGCTCGTAAAGAGCCTTGTTTGATTGGGGATTGCAGTACACCAAACATAGCTACATTTGGGAACTTCAGCAATTGAAATGAACAAACTGGTGAAGATAGCTAATTTTAGAAAGTGGACGAAGTTGTTTCCTCTCACAATTGACACACATATGAACACAGATAAACAAAGAGAGTATGAGTGGATTGTGCAATAATGCCCTTCTATACCAGAAGTTACCTATATGGAAATGAACAATGTGTTTTGGACCCATTGTCTTCAGTGGTCTAGTGTTTAAATAGTTATATACAAAAAATAAAAAAGAGGTTTATACAGACCTGCCCTCGCACCTGCAATCTTTCAAGCTAAGCTTCTCACATCTCTTGAGTATAATAAAACACTGCATCATTTCAACCAGTATAGGTTCCAAATCATGCTCTTTGTCAAACCATGCCTATCTATCTATCTATCTATCTATCTATCTATCTATCTATCTATCGATCTATGTATGCCACTGCATAACAAAATGCTATAGAGCTGAAAATATAGTTCTGGAAAAGGCAAGGACCTGCTGTGAATCTAATGTACTACAAGGCCAAGCCTTGGAATCCTGGAGTCACTTGGAAGGATTTGCTTTCAGAACCAACCAACAATTCATAGTCTGGGCCATTCCCATCAACTGAGGGAGGTGGGCAGTGGTGGGGCAGAGTGTGGAGGGAGTCAAAGATGCACATTTCCTTTTTGAACACCTGGAAGGGGCTACTGTGAGTTGACTTGATATGGTAATTTCTTGACTACATATGAAAAGTTTTCACGGTCCTTCACATTTGTTCCCCACATGGTGAAAAAACTGCTTAAGGGCTAAAGTATGCACTTGGATTTGCTGGCAACATGATGCAGTATTGTTTATACAAACATTATTATGAAGATGTAGAAATGTTCTACATTTTGTCTCCAAACATCCTTGAAGGCCTCTGCCTCTCATTTGATTGCCCAGATGTTGGGAGACATTGAGGTAACATCTGGTTTCACTTCTTTAGAGAATTACTAAGACTGTCTTAATTGCTTACAGCTAGTCAAAGCACATTGGCAGACAAACAGACATCCCTCTGCCGCATTCAATCCTTGTACAAAACATTGAGACTGACATCTCAAATTGGCCTGGGGAAACACAGGAGGACTCCCCTAGCAATATGGCAAAGTTCAACTGCTTCATAAGGCAAGACAGGGCCAGGTGAACACAGGGCATCTTTGATGGTCCTAAATACAACATTGTTCCCATTTGGATTTGGGCCTGGAAGACCAAGGATAAACATGGGTACATGGAAGATAAGCTGAAAGCAAGTGCAGTTTCTGGCACTGTACATCACCAGGCATAGCACTTAAGGCATCTCTGTTCAACTCTGTGAAAATTTATTTTGGGTAGATCCACACTGAACCGTGCAGGAAGAGTGATGCCTTGCACCTATTCTGCACAAGGTTTCCCCAGCACATACTGTGTGCTCACCTTTACTTACCTAACTCCTGAAAGCCACACCCACCTTGCAACACCAGGCCAGCTTTATACAAGGCCAATTAGGGAGTTAATTGCTTGTTGCTCAGCCTGCCAGGAATCTCAAGTGGTTTATTCTGAATCTTCTGATGATCGAAGACAAGCTTCTGATTCCAAGTTGATGTCCTGAGCCTGTAAGTTCTGTACAGGCCTCCTGAGGACCAATGATTTTGGAACTATCACCAATGTTACCAGAAGACTTTTTGGAGTTTGGGACCAAACTCCTGAGAGATGTTAGATGCAGTACGTTTGGCAATTTACACTAGGTGAGATCTCTGCAGGCAAAGTAAAACTCCCAGTCCAGGGCTGGGCAATGTTTTTTCATGGGTAAGACTGTCCTCCTCTCCTGTGCATTGTCCTTGTATAAGGGGAGGGGTCCTACCCCAAGTGGCACAACATGTGAACTGCATGCAGGGAGTCCCAGGTCCATTTGCAGCATCTCCAGGCTGGGTTGGGAAAACTCTGGTTGGAAATCCTGGAGAGTCACTGTGGACAATCAGTGTGCTTTGGGGTAAAGTAGCACTCTATGATCCTAATGGACCCTCACTATGACATGGTGGTTGTGGAGGGGCACATGGGCCAGGGAAGGGTCCAGTGTCTTAGCTAGCCCCTCTCAGTATATGGCACAGTCTCTGCCCTTTTCTGCACCTCCTCGCTTCATTGTCTCTGCTGCTGAGCTGCTGAAACTCAGCAGTGTGATGGTGGTAAAGGCACTATTTTGGTACCTGCAGGCCCCCGAAAGATTTTCCTGCATCACAGTAAACAGTTTGTTTACTGGTTTAAACAGCTGGTTTAAGGAGATGCTCTTTCCCTTCCTAGTACTTGTGGAACTAGTTTAGCTGTTCTTGCTGCAGTGGTACCTAGGGTGTTTTTTGTTTATTTTGGTTACATTTCTCTCTTCCAGAAATCTGGGACAGTTTACAAGGGCTTCCTCATCCTCATTTTAACTTCACAATCACACTGTGAGGTAGACTGGGCTGGGAGTCAATGACTGACCCAAGGCTACCCAGTGAGCTTTCAGGGTAAGTGGGGACTAGACCCCTGATCTCCTGAGTCCCAGTCCAGCATCTTAACCACTACACTGCACTGCTGCTGCCAACGTAAGGCTAATGACTGTGGGGTGGGTGCTGAATAGTATTGTCTCTTCCAGGAAACACATCCTTTCTGCCTGCTCTGACACTAACCCTGTGCTAGAAAAAAATCTCTGGCTGCTACTTTTCTAGATTAGCAGCTATTACAGGCATAGGAGCAGGGGCCCATTGAGAGAAAGAGAGAAGCTGGCAACTCTTGATTGGACCGGGTGGTCCTAGTGCTCAATCACTTCCCCCACTATCAAATGCATTTGATTATCTGCTCAGTTGTGGAGAAGAAAGTCACTATTCACTACATCTCTCCCAAACCCTCATGGCTCTTCCTAACTTTACTTGCTTCACAGAGTTAGACTAAAAACCCAGAAGTCCTAACTTATGCTGGCTTCTTGGTAGGCTTCACCTGATATAACAATGAATATCTATCTATCTATCTATCTATCTATCTATCTATCTATCTATCTATCTATCTATCTATCGCATTACCTTCCAATAAATTATAAATTTCTAATAACCAGTTATTTTGAGGGTGCCTGAGTTAGTTCTTCAAGAATTGTAATAACAATAAAGCTGCTTACTTAGCACCTCTGGTGTGTTTTATGAACATTAGCTAATGGGCTTCACCACACCCTACATTAAGAGTGATTATTATCTTCATGGGACAGGCTGGGAAAAATATCACATATTAGAAGGCACTGTGATTTGTCTGCACTGTCAAATTGTGCATCACAAACAGAGTGCCTTACCAAAACAAGTAAAGGCTGCAAAAATATTTACAATTCCTTGGGAGTCAGAATCCAATTACTCAGCAGGACATACTTCTGAGCAAATGTACATGTTAACTGTTATGTACTAATTTCTTCCATTCCTTAGGAACTTGTAGATGGAGTTACTGTAGCACCTAATGACCATTTTAATATGAGTGTCTTGAAAGTTACATCTGAGTTGCATTAAAAGTTGCATAATATCATGTTTTTGCCAAAGTGGGCTTTATATTTTTGTGCAAATCAACATTTGGACATTTATCCACTATATTTTCAAATTTTTTGGGCTATTGTGAACTTTGCTAATGATATATTTCTCCTGGAGGGTGGTGGGGTGGATACTAGAAAGTGGAGAAAAGCATAACCCTGATTTATATCCCAGTTTTAGACCATGTTCTGGAACTTTATAGGGAGGGGGAAGATTTTCACCGTGAAGGTACAATTTCAAAGAGGTCCAGCTAGTGAAACTTAGATAAGGAAGGTTGACGACTGAGATAAGAATTCCTGGAAAGAGGTGGATTATCCAGAAGTTTGGAGCTGATAACAACATTTATTTTAGTGGGTCTGTAGTTTGATATTCTTTGTAGCTTCTAACAACAAGCAAGCCAGCCAGCCAGCCAGACAGACAGACAGACAGACTGACTTTCTATTGAAGTAGGTGGAGACAAGAGCCAGGATTGAAGTTTGGGTGGAGGGGAAGGTGTGTAGAAAGGTTGCTGAGGGAGGTAATTACAACAGGAAAGGATTAGGTTAGTCCAGTCAAAGGTTGAAACATGGCAAAGATTCTGCAAAGTCCAATGGAGAAAGTTATCTTGCAGTCCCACACATATAAGTGAACTTCATCCATATCAATGGGATTTTCTTCTAAGGAAAGGTTATTTTGCAACCTCAACCTCAAAACCAGTGCAAACTATCAGCACAATCAAGTGGCATTTTTTGCCTTGACTCAGCATTTCAAGGTGCAGGGAAATTTTTAAAACTCCTCCTTGTAGCATATGAAGGAATCAGACTAGCAATGGCAAACAAAAGAAGCTGTCCCATACTCAGGTCATCTTAATATGGTTTGCTTACAATAACAGGCAGCAGTTTGCAAGAGTATTTTCCTGCTCTGCTTGGAGATGCTGGGATTGAGAAGGTGGAATCTTTTGCATAGAAAGCATGCATTCTACCTATGGCAGCTTTCCTTCCCCAAGGACTCTGGAGGTAAAAGTAGATGCCTGCAGCAGTTAGAATGCAGTCCAGGTTGGCTTTTGCTCATAAGTTAAGGGAGGATGCAAAATGGCCATGATGGCAGACTAGTTGTCTTCTGATTCTGAGCAAGACAGCTTTGCATATTGAGAAAGTTTGTCAGAGGAGGCCCATAGTTCAGTGGTGGAGGATGTACTTTTCATGCAGATGATCAGAGGTTGTCAGTGACATCTCCAGCTCAAAGGGTGGTAGGACTGGGAAAGACTTCTGTCTGAGATCAAGGGAGGCCCAGTTGGAGCAGACATAGATAGACCAATAGTTTGGTCCAGAATATGAGAGGCTTATATGGAGGTACATGCGAAGAAGTCAAAGGACAATGCCCCTTATATCTGTTCAGTACGCAGCACTTTGCTAGTTTACTTTGGTTAATGTACTGGGATGGGTTCAAGCAGCTCTGCTTGTTCATAGCAGGTCCTTGGCAGCTGCTTGTTGTGTTGCAGAGAAGATGTGTGATTTTGTGCTTTTAACCATGCCAACGAACCTTTTGTTTTGCATTCCATGAATGCTATTTAAGAAGAGAAATTATTCCTGTCATGTAGTGAACTACCCAGTGGGTAATTTAATTGATTCCAATCTTTGCTACCCTGGAATAAAATCCAGCCCTGCGGAATCAGATGTTTCGAGGGATAACGAAACCTCACAAGTGCTTCTCTCTTCCTTTCATGTCTTAGCTCATGTTAGAGAAACCACAGATAGACTGATCTATAGAGATGCGCCACAATAGAACTCGGCATATTAATTACAACATTGTAATAAGCAAACCGATACACGATAAACCCACAGCACTGATTATTTGCTAACAGGCAGTTATGGGAAATGACAGTGCTAGCATGGGGCATCATTAATAGTGGATCTCAGAGGTTTTTAGTGAGCAAACGCTATCTGAAAAAATATTATACACATGGTGGCAGGTACCATGAAACTAAGATGGTGGTTCTTGTTCCATTAGAAAACAGAAAATACACAGCTGCTGCTGAGCTACAGTAGTAGAAGATTTCCTGCATTGACCGGGGACTGGACTAATTGATCTTTGGGACACTTCCAATGCTGTAATTTTATGACCTGTTTGCCTTGGTGAACTGTGCAAAACTAAAGCAGACTCTTTATGCAAATTGGGAAAAAGGTGAAGCCACTGTGCGGTCAGTGTCTTAGAACAGGAGTGATGGTTTCTAACTCTCAATGTGATAATAATGGCCAAGTGTGCAAATAATTTCTGTAGATTCTCAAGGATTCTGTACAACAGTTGATTGAGCTGTATTATGCTCTTCTATCTGCAAGGATCCTGAAAGTGACTTACATAAAATATGAAAAACAGAATTAACTTGTTCACTTCCACTCTTTTAGCATCATTCCCTGGTTCAAATCTATCATAAGAAAGAAGTGGGAGAAGCCACAAGAGCCTAGTAAGAATACTGTGGCCTTTCTTATCCCTCCCCTCCCATTCCCAACTGTCAGGAATTTCATTGTCCAGGTTGAAAGGGAGACTCCAGTTTCAGCAGCTGCCTCAGGTTAAATGCTGACGAAATGCTCAACGTCTTAACTTAAAGCTGCATGATGGACCCACTACTAATTTTTTCATGGACGTACCCATCTTTCTCTTTGTACTTGAGAGGTCAGCTGAGCAGATGGGAAGGAGAACAGTGCTGCAGTCCCTTCATATTCTCCCCTGATCCAGTCCCAAGATTCAGCAAGAGAACATCTCAAGACCAATGGTGGAGAGGCTTGCATCATTTCCACCTTCTTTGATTCCTCTAGTATCTGCCAGAGCCAGGAGGCATAAGAGGCAAGCAGCCAGGAAAAAACACTGAGACTCTTACTAGGTGAAAAGCCTTCACAGCAAGGGATCCAGTAAAATTGCAATAGATTTTTATTGTACTTATGAATATTGTAAGGCATTAGGAAACTTCACTTAGTAGATAGGAATATAAATATTTTTAAATAAATAAATGCAGAACATTGGGAATTTTGACAGGTGAGGCTTGTCTGGCAGGGTGAAAAGTTTAACTTGCTGAATTTCCACGTAACACTTCCTTGGAACTAAATACAGAGGCTAATGATAATGTCAATATGCAGTCAAAAGGATCGAACTTGCTCTGCATTTGTCCCTTTCTCTCTCTGTGTCTCTTTCTCCATCTCCCTTTTTCTCATACATACTTTGGTAGCACTAATGGTACCCACCTTAATCTAACATAATCTGTAGCTCTCAACCCTCCAATTGAAGCCCATCATCATCAACCTCTCTTATCAGAAAGAGATACAGGTGCTACAGAGTTGATGATACCCAGAAGATATATAATCTAGGATATTTTGAGCCCTTTTTTAAGTTTGAAAAGCAGAAGTTTGGCATAAAACCCATCATATTACCTCTCCCTGTGCTCAGGTTTGTTACAATGGAGCAAAAGCAAATATTATTGTCTGAGAGACATGGACTTAACATTAAGAAGGAAGAAAGGAGGTGGGGGTGATATCACAGATGGCTTTGGAATGTCAAACAATGGAAGATGTTTCCCAGGCCAGGAAATGCCTACTAGCACAAATAACTAGTCCCTCTTTCCCAAGAGCTCAGATTAGCATCCTCTTGTGCTCAGTAGCTTCCTTGCTTTGCTTGGGTTCTTCTCTGCCAAGGAGGAACATCTCTTAGGAGGATACAGTAGCACAGACAGCTGCCTGTCTTGGAAGCCGTAGGCTTCAGCAGCTGGATTCCCGATCTGGCTGTCAGACCAGATGCCACCCTCACAAGCCAGAACATCTGTCAAACCAGTTTTGTGACATTGCACCCGCCTTTCTTGGAGCCAGCTATTAAGGCATCGGAGTCTTGGAGAACAGTGAGCCTCAGCAACTGTTCTGCTGCTCTCTCCCAGTCTGGAGAGGATTAGCTGACTGCAGGTGTCAGAGGTCCCCAAAAAGCGAATTATGGCACATCAACCAGGGGCACCCAGATCCAGAAGGGCAGGCATGCTTCTGCTGGTGCTGTTCATGCTGATGATGGGAAGAGGGCTCTGCTTGCAGCGGTACGATGGATATAATCCTTGCAAAGAGGAGGAGGAGGTACCCTACAGAGGTAAGGATTCAGAGCCCCCATTCTGGGAAATGGTGGGATTTAGCTAGCTCGGAGTAAGACTGGAGTTCAAGACTTCCACATGGTTTCATTAGTCATGGGAAAGGAATGTTATTTAGTGTGGTGGATTTGGGAGGCAGAACACCTGGAGTTTCTAAGGACATTTACTTGAGATTTTTAGACCTAGTTTAGAGACCCTTCAACTGATTTTACATTGGTGCTAATAAGCAGAATGAGTAAAAGTTGGAAAACAATGATAATGTTTTCATTCTCCCAAGGAATGATCATATTCAGTGCTGCAGTGGGAATTCTAATCTGTGATTTCTGGATTCTTTACTACAGTGCCAAATATAGAGTAGGTGTAGAGAAAGTCTTCTCATTTACATTGTAGTAGTTTCTTCCCATCTCAAACGTAGTAAGACCTTTGTCTTAATAAGTGGGTGTGTGAATTTTTTAAAATTTTAGTTTGTCTTCTGTAAGCCATCTTGCTGCTGCAAAGGATGGCATATAAATGTTTAAATTAAATTAAATTATTTATACCCAAGTTTTCTATGAAAAGAATAACTGAAGCAGTTAATGGTAAGAAAGGAAAGTGCAATGAAACAACAATGAGAAAATGATACTTCATTAAAAGAGAACAAGACTACTCAGACATCAGTAGAAAAACACATCAAGAAGCAGCAGTAGGGTAGCTTCTTTGATAGCATCATAAAGACCAACATGAGAACTAATAGTAAAGATAAGAGGAGGCAGAGGAATAAATATACTGGATTTGTAGCTTTCCCTTTAAGAGCCTTTTGAGGTGTAGCACATAGTGGGAGATGGGGATTATTTTGATTCACTCAAAAGCCCCAGGAAGGCAGTAGGCATCTCAGTCATTGCTACAACCATCATTGACTGAAGACCCTGAAATGAGGGGAGCGGGGCAGGCCAGTGTCTTACACGATGGATGGTGAGAATCATAAACTGCAGTCTACTAGGTCTTCTTTGGCCCTCTCCTGATATGTGAATCGTATTCAGCATTGGAAGACAGGGGGGTCATCAACGTGGCCATTTAGCACACTTGCTTGGCTAGCATGGGAAAAGCAGCCCGGGCTGCATTCTAGCTGCTCAGGTCTTCTGCCTTTACCTGGGAGGAATCTTGGGGAAAGGCTGCTGATCAGTGGTGGAATACTGGGTTTCTGCACAGAAAACTCCAGATGGGACTGGAAAATATTTGGCTTCCCTTCTCAGATTTTGAAAGTGCTCCCTGGGACTCTGGACATATCTGGGAATTCAGCAAACTGTTGTGAGCACGGCCACAACATGCCCATTTGGAGGAATGCTGCTTTGGCATCTGCCTGCTGCTTCAGTGGAACTCAGGCAGAGTTTCATGTTTATTGGGCACTGCAAGATCTCTTTAATCAAGAAGGGCTTGTCTAATTTGGCTCTGCACTTGCACTATGATAGAGCTAATACTTCTTTTAAACACAGGGTTTGGCAACATCCAGCAGTTGCTCTCTTTTGGAAGGCCGCTATTTCGACAGGTACATTTTGTGCTGGATCAGTCTGCAGTATTTGCTGACGCATACACTGTTTTTCATTATTTTCCTGGCTCATACCAATTAAGAAATAGTCAATGTAATTGGATTTTCCATGCTCAACTGATATCTAAAAGACTGATATTACAACCTTGGATGGACGGATGAATGTTCACTTTCTGCAATGCGGTGGGTTGAGGACCTTACAGTACTTTCCATATTTGAACAGGAAGCATAGATGCATCACCTTCAGATGGACTTCAGGAGATTGGGTCTAGTTTTGTTGAAGCTTATGTATAATTGCTAGAAAATTGTACGTATTTCTAATGTATTGATTGCTTTGGAGCTATATAAATCTGAGTATGCGGATGGATGGATGGATGGATGGATGGATATAACAGGGTCTTGTGGGTTCCCGCAAACAGCACATTGGGGTCCTCTTTGAAGGAGACATTGGAGGCACCTGCAAGCACCATGTGGGGTCTGCAGGCATTGCACTGGAGACCCCCCTGCTTTTAAAAAGAGAAGGAAAAAGTAGGGAATCAGGGATGATGGTTTTTCTTGGGGAAAGGTGCAATTGCACTCATGAAAGCTCAGCTTATGTCCCTAAGGAAGAGTATCTAGGCAGGCTCACTTAGCCCAGATTAAATATGTCTGAAAAGTATGTGCACTTTTAAAACACTTTCCTGGCTCATGGGACTCTCAGAAGTGCTCAAAGTATCTCACTGTAAAGCAGAGAAGTTTTTGCTGTTGGTGACCCCCAGCTTTGATGAATTACCCCAGCTCTGGAGTAGAGCTATTTGAGAGAAGGATGTGTGAAACTTCTGGGAATGTTTCATGTTCACCACATGGACTATGGGACAACCTATTTAAGGCTGGGTTGTGGGATCAATTGCTTAATGAATATTTGGCCCACAAGGGTGGGATGATTTGTGAATGGAATGATGCTGTAGCAAATCTCTAGGAGGTTCCGTTTTCCCATGAAAGCTAATATGGAGGATGGAAAAAGTTCACTAAAAACTAATTTCAGCTCAGTTGTGCAGGGTTTTCACATCATCAGAGATTTTGTACACAAGTCATTTCTTGAATGCACATCCTTCCCTAACATTTTCACCATAAAATATTGCTTCTGCTTTTAAACAGCACTTTTGGTGAGGTAAAATGCAGGGAAAATGCAGCATTATATCTGAAGTGAAAAACAATTGCAGGATTTTGCTGTACCAGAGTGCCACCCAGTGTCATGTAGCAGAAAAGGAAATGCTCTTTATAAGGTGTGCAGATCTCAGTTCCTTGATAAAACTGAAAGCAGACACAAAAGTGGACCAGCTTGTGTAGAAAAGCCCTTAGGGACTGTTCCTCCAATTAGCTACTCCTGGTGGTGGTGCAGAAAGAGCTAATTGAGGAAGGGCCAGTGGTGCAGCTAGGACTGCATCTTGGGGACAAAGTCAGGGACCCTACCCCATGTTGACCCAACACTAATGACAGCATCCTGAGAAGCAAACGCATTTTACTCATGCAGTCAGGATGGTTTAAGTGAGTTGAAAATATAGAAGTAGAATAATTTTTTTAATGGGTGTAGGCAAACAGTTTTGTATGAAGTTTATCTTTTAATGTTCACCCATTTTTTTGGCTGAGTGAGGATCAGAATAACATTGCAAGCATTTAGAGATGAAGGCATTCACTTGAAGTTCAATCCAAGCAAAATGGAGTTTTGGTGGGTGGATGATTCATCAGAATAATGCAACTGGATTCAGTGCACTCTAGACAAGGTCACCTTCCCTCATGTGCATCAGACTCGCCATGCTATTTTAATATTTTAATATGCATGATCATTCTTTGTTTGACTTGCCAGCTATTCAAGCCAGCTATTCAAAAGTAGAGATTTAATTTGGTGTTGTTTTGTGTGCTGTTAAATGAATAAGTAAAATAATGTTGTTATTTTTTAATGGCTTCTCATAAAGTATCCTGGGAGTTGTAGTCTGGAAAGGCTGCTGGTAGAGATACCTTCCAGACTGTAGCTCTTGGGCTTTCTTGTGGAACACAGAATGGTGGTCAAACCAGTTTATCTACATTGAGTACCTAGGCGCACATGGAAGAGGGAAGTACCAGTTTCCAAAGCTTTCAAAAGCATGTGATTTGTGTTTATTGCACTGATGCCTGTAAAGGATTATACAATGCAGGTATCCCCATTGCAAAACTCCATTGTGCAGTCTGTAAGTCAGAAACATTGCACTGTTACATAGATACTTAATTGGCTAATAATGCTTTTCATAATTAGATCAGATACTGCTTAATTTATTAACTTGCTACTTCATGGCAATTGGTTTAATTGCTAAGTGACCACATGATTGACAACTGCTTTTGTAATTGTAGGATTGGATTAGTGGTTTTATGATGGCATTGGTATAATGAAGTTTGAAACTAATTAAAATAGTGAATGCTATATGCTAAATGGATTGCATTATACAATGTGTCCCGCTTGAATTCATCTGGTATTGCTGTGTCAAGACTCACAGGAAGATCTTACTCTGCTTCAGTTAAGGTTAATGAAACTGGCCAAATTTAGTTTTCTTCAGAGTCTTGCTCTTCCCCAACACCACTTCCCCTGGTCCTGCACAATCTTGACAGTGAGATTGTAGCATTTTTAACATGTTACACTATCATTTTTACATCTCTTTCCCACCTTTTTTCTTTTTCTTCTTTCAAGGAACCCAGTGTGGTTTATACATGCCCTTCTCCTCCCTATTTGATCTTCACAACAACCCTATGGGGTAGGTTAGGTTAAGAATCAGTGACTGATCCAAAATCACCTTTGAACTTCATGGCCAATTGGGGACTAAAACATGGATCTCTGGATTTCTCACTCCAACAGTCTAACCACTGCACAACACTGTTTCTCAGTGTAAGCTCTTTGGGGCAGGGGAAAGGCATTTAGCCTTACAGTATGTTAGTGTGAGAGGTACATTGCATTTTGGTTGCAATATATAAATTGTAAATAACATTGTTTGGCATTGGTCTGTTGGCACAAACCATCATTAAAGCAGACCATGGTTTATCCCAGCTTGGATGAAACAGCAAACTGTGGTTCCTTGAGAGCCCCATGGCATGGCATCAGGAGAGAAGGGTAGCCAACTAGAAGGTTGTTGTACAGAGAAGAGGCTAGCCTGCCTCCAAGGGGGCCTTCCCAGAGGGATGGAACTGAGACTTACTCAAAAAGAGGGTTCTCAGAAGTAGTTGGTAGATTGGGTTCAATGAGCTGTTCTGTACATGCTCAAAGACTCATTCTTTTTTGGTTGTGCTTACTGGAAGTGCACTGGAGAATAAATAGCTTTCTGCCAAGGAACAGCCTGTTGGCTTGGAAGTGAGAAGGGGGAAATCTAACTTGCAACAATAGGAAATGAATAAGAAATTCATATTGGACTATGGGGTCTAGGGTTAAAATCCCTCACTGTGACAATCAAGCAACCTTTGAGTAAAATGCAGCAGTGGGGTCTGGACAGCACAGTTCTCAGCACGAGCTTAATTTTGCAGCAGTTCCAGCTGCTGGCAAAATCCATTGCAATGGCTGGTACTGGCTCTTTGGTGCCTACAAATACCATGTGTTTACCTCTGGTCTGCGACTAGAACTCTCTCTCCAGGGCTGCAGATGTGAACTTTCCCAGGCCCTCCTAGAGTCACCGGAGATGGGCCTGGGATTTCCTGCATGCAAGGCAGCTTCTCCACCACTGAGTTGCAGCGTTGCGGCTGGATATAGCCATGTCTCTCCACAGTGGTGCGTGTCACAGCCAAACCTCAAAGTGCAGCAGCCTCAAGGTCAGCAGCACTCAGCAGCTTCCGCAGTTGGATGGCTGCACGCTGCAAAAATCCTTGCAAGTGTGGCTGTGGTGCTGATTGAGACATCCGTAATCCCACAGAGGGACACACCTCTGTTTCTCCCACTGTAACTTGCAGCACCAAGCCTAATACTGCAAAAACCAGAAGCAAACCCAAGTCAGTACAGATCTAGAAAACTAGCTGTGGCTGATGGATCAAAACAAGGAAATGTGGAATCTGGATATGAAGTTACCTTTAACTTATGTGTTTGGGGGTTTTTTGGTCAGGACTGCCTTTTCACTCTCTCCCTCCTCTATCACTTTCTATGAATTGATATATAAATATATAAAACTATATATCAATGTAACTCCAACTCCCATCATTCCATGTCCACAAACTAATGTAAGACCCAATGACTAAGCCTGGTCCCACCCCCTGTTCTTCCCCTGTTTAGTCACAGCTTCTGTATCTCTTTCTCTTGTTTCCCTCATGTTTTTTGTAAGCTTTCTGGAGCGAGTCCCATCCTCTTGTCCTTTGTAAAGTGCATATACATGCAGGGACTTAATGTGACTCATTTTCCTACTCTTTAAATAATACATGTTCTATGTGTACAAACAACAAATATGGATTTCATTGCTGCTGCAGTCAGAAACCCTCATGAGGCAGGTGTGTGATTGCAAGAACTCCATAAGTGCATCCAGCTGCATGTATTCACACAACCTTCTTAAAACCTTCCTGTTTGAGATGCAAAAGGCTGATTAGCCAGTGCATCAGGACACTGGGAGCCAGGATGATGCACACACCCATGTCACCCACCACCCATCAGCCCCATATGTGAGGGGTTTTATATAATTGGTTGGATCTGGGCTTGCCCTCTCACTACACAAAGCATTTGAGGCACACTCATGCTTCCTCACTTGTAGTAGTTTGCAAGTTCTTTTCACAAAAATGTTCTCTTCCATGGCCTTTCCCATGCTGTGCACTCCTTTCTGGAACACTTTTTATGTTTGTTTCTTGTTTTTGGTGGAGGAAAGTCTGGTATTATTTAGAAATTGTGCCATGAGGTCATATACTTTTGAGAAGTTGTACTGCAGTGCCACCTTCTGGTTGCATAATGGGACATATAGAAAAACAGAGAAAGAAACTTTGGGCAATGCATTTAAAGGAATGACTCTTAATCCCACAAAGAGCGTGAAAGCAGAAACCTCAGTAAAATGGTGGATTAAAATTCTCATACTGAGAAGCCCTTAGATTTTCTTGCAGGAGACACATTGACAACAATGGAATTTACATTAATCATACCTAACTCTAAACCTATTCATTGTGTGGGTATCTTGCAGGAAGCAAGTCCACCATTGCCTCTGTCAGGTGTGCAAGATGTTGCTTGGGAAGGATGGCATAGATGTTGCACTGTGCCCCTTTGCAAGTGAGGGGTCTCACTTGCACATGCATCACTTGTGAGCTTTGCAAACATGCTGCACTGCTGCACAAGAGGGTTCCATGGTGTGCTTGCAGCTTCAAAGCACATGACTTCCATCTGCTTCTTGGCATGTTTGCATTGTGCTTGTGGGTACCTATTGAAAAATAAACACATTGTGTACATGTGCTAGGACCCATGACATGAAAATGGGTAAAAATGGGAACTGAAGTGGTGATGGAGGAAGCTATGAATGCAGCAGCCATGCAAGTAGCCATGGCATGCCCATTGATGCAAATGTCCAGCAGCAGGGGTTACACACCTTGTACTTGGATGGCAGGGCTTGTATACTCGGTAGCCCAATGGGCTGGCCCTTAAATTCAGGGCAAAGAAGGGGTCCCTTAGTGTTCTTGGGCATTATCTCAACTGGCTCACTTCCTTGATTAGGAATGACATCCAGGAGGGCAGGAGGTTCTGGGAGATGTGGCACAACCCTAATTTCATCAGTGTAGTCAAGAAACTGTACATAATCTTTGTGTCTTCTGATGTATTCGTGCCTCTAAAGTAAGTTGCTTTTGCTGGACCAGGCCTTGGTGGCTAAAGCACGTAGCTTAAATTGGATTCAATGCTTATAATTACAGATGAGGCTGCAGTGGGGAATTAAAACAAATAAAGGAAATGTACTGTTGCTAAAAATGAAGGCATATTCATAATTGGATTCTTTGTTTTAATTTGGAAAATGCACAACCGATGGGAACATTTTGAATTCTTTTATAAGGTCATTATTCTGTCAAAATACCTGTCTTGCTGCTAGAAAAATATATGTAACCCAGCTATTGTCAGGGACCATTCAACATCAGTACTCCTGTGATGTCATCCTGATGACTGTGTGATACTTGATGGAGTGAGGTCACTGATAGGTATTAATATACAGTCAAGTACTACAAGTCCAGAGAAGCATCTTGAATCTCATTCTCATTTGGTAATATGATCAGATAATGTTGGAACTTTGCCACACATAGGAGCCCATATCTGGGCTCAGTTCAAAGTGCTTGTTAAAGCGCTAAATGGCTAGGAGCCTGCTTACTCCTGTATATTGAGATCTGGATCCTGAAGTAATAATCTGAAGTCTTCCTTCAGTTGCCTCTCTCATAACAAAATAGGATGAGGGACTCCAAGACTGAGCACCTTTTCAATTGTGGCATGCTGTTTATGTGATGTGCTCCCCAGGGGAAAGATTCACCAGGGGTTTATTTTATGGTCTTTTTGATACTAGTTCCCCCCACCTGGGTGTTTTACTAACTGTTTAAATGTTGCAACTAGGTGTAGTTTGGTTTTAACTAGGAATGGGAGAACCAACTGGAGCTTTTCAGCATTGTTTGAAATCTGATTCACTACGCCTCTATTCTCATCATTGATATTTTTGTTCATTTGTTTCACTTGAATGGGGACAGTGTGCTTTCAAATAGAAAAAGAGTGCATTCTGTGTGCATCCTCCCCCCCAAATATGGACTTTTTCCCTTGGCAAAAGTGTGAAGATGTGTCTTTTTTATGCACAACATGTGCAATGTATGAGCATTGAATGCAGTTGCAAATTCTGAAATTTGTAAGCTTTCTTGGGGAAAAACACTCGGATGGGAGAAAGTTCCAATGATCTGCAAACAGAACCAAAATTCTTGTACATGCCTACTTTTATCATGTGCTATATTATTGGAATTGTTAACTTTCTTTTTTTTTCTATACAAAATCCAAAGAATTGTAGTTATTGGGTAGGTCACAGTAACACACACTGATTCTTCCTGTTTCTCTTGCAGGTTCTCATCTGACCCGTTCCCGTTATGGTAAGTTTTCATTTAGTCCAAACAAGTATGTATAGAAAAATATATATACCAGGAAACCCCACTAAAAAACATGATATAGACACTTGTTTCATGCATCTGATTTACAGATGTATTATTTCTATTGATGCATGTTGCTGGTTTGACAATGAGAACATAAATTATCAGACAATGCAGACATATTGTTAAATGAAGAAATAGAAACATAGAAACAGAATGAGTCAGAAGGGGCCTCCCAGGCTATCTAGTATAACCCCCCGACTCCAACTGGTTCTGCTCATGACATGCCTACCAAATGAAACATTCCTAGTTTCATAAACCAATTTCTTTCATAAGACAGTGAGAAGTCCTGCACTCAAATTATATTTAAGACAAATAATAGATGCACAGAATCTTTGCTGGAGGCAACAAATTCTGAATGAATCCTGTCCAAGTCTTTTAGCCTAGGGTTTGCTCTTCATTCAACAATGAGTGGCTCATTAATGTATGTTTTTATAATTTACTGAAAACACATTTAGAACTATTTTCTCTAAAGTGCTCAAGTCAGTTACAAGGGCTTCTTTTGGCCATGGTTGAGATAATTATCCCCAAATCTAGTTCCCAAAACAGTTTGTTTAAGTTTGCCAAAATTAGGTGAAGCAGATCACAAAAATAGTTAATTCTTGTAAAACTATAAAGTTGCTTAAAAAACGCAGCACCAAAAAATAAACCAGACAGACCACATATCTAAACAGAGAGTATTTTTCCACCAATCATGGGCTATGACTTGCAATAGGTATTCTTCAAGTAGGATATTCCCACAGGCTTTGGTACCTCCCCAAGAGGGTACACTGCACATGAAGGCAGGGAATGAGAAAGTTGTGGGGTACACACAACACAAAAGGACCCCTACCACCTTTAAAGTCCTCAGGACAATATAGGTCCTCTTCTCCCTCCAGGACACTGAAAAGTGTTGCTGTTGGTACTTCAGTTGAGATCTGCACTGTGTAAAATTTGGGACAAAATTCTGCTAGTTCATCTCTAACCACAGACTTATGTAGAGTCTCTTTTGCTGGCTGGGCTGAGTGAAGGATTTCCCCCTTGTGCTTAAGGTGATGACACAGAAGTGACTTCACTTTTACACTTGGTCAAGGAAGCATAAGTTCGGCACATTGGTGACAGGAATAAATGATGCTGAATTCAGCATGCTGAGCTTTTGAGGTCTCATGGCTACAAATAAACAATTGGGGTAGTGTGGAAAACTTACCTCCTCTTGGTGGCAAGCAGAAACACAGTGAGGCTGTAATTCTACACTTCCTTACCTGAGACTAAGTCCTACTGAACCTGGTGGGTCTTAATTTTTCAGTGAACAGGTTGTGTTGTACATTATACCCAAGAAACAAACTTGTGCCTTTTGCTGTCATTTGCAAAATAATGACTGACTCAATAAATTGCTCACATTGTACAGTTTGAGCACCTACATTGATATATTTAGATACATATATATTTAAAACATGCCTCTCCTGCACTCTAAGTGCTTAACAGCAGCAGCATTTTAAAATAATAATTACAACACTCCCCTCTTCCCAAAAATATCAGTCACACAAAAGAATCAAAAGGGTAAAAGCATATGTGGGAAGCATTTCCTCTGAGACAGAAGCCAGAAGGACTGAAATCCTTTGTAACAGAGTCTTTCAAAGCTACTCATTGTTATGCGATACAAGGAAAGTTGCCTGTCTTGGGAGTTTTGTCTCTGCCCCAAATAAGGCACTTCTTTTCCACAAAATAACCTCAGCTGAAGAAATTAATATCAGAGTGCAGCAGGTTCATTTGGCAGAAGGCCATTCTTTGCATTCCTGGGGGCCAGATCTCCAGTGGTTTGAATTGGGCCCACAAATGAGTCACAAGCCAGCGCTTAGCTTTAGGGAGAAATCTTATGCTCTCTGTGGGCTGCCCGTGTTAATATCTAGTTTATCACGCTCTGCATGAATTGTAGGTTCCAGACACTTGGGTATTGTGGCAATTCAGACACAAGTGCATTGCAGGAACCCAAGCAAGATGCAGCTGAGAGTGTGTATTCACAACAACAGCAGTGTCCATTGAAGTCCGGCTGTGCACAGTGTTGCATTTGACTCTGTCTGCTCCTTTCTTTCCCCAGTGTGTGGACGACGGACTGCCGTGAACAGGAATGTTGGGGGTGAGGACTCTGTGGAAGGGGAATGGCCATGGCAGGTCAGTGTGAGGAAGATGGGCAAGCATATATGTGGAGGGGCTCTCATCACAGACGAGTGGGTTGTGACAGCAGCACATTGTTTCCGACCGTGAGTATCCAAGAAATGGGCTTTTGTCATTGGCCCTTCCTTTTTCCCTGGCCTAAATCTGTCTCTTTCCAGTTTTGCAACTTTAGGTCAATGCTGTAGCTTGCTACATTAACCCCAATGGAGGCAAGCTCTCAAGTCTATTATCTTCTACCACTGGGATGCTCACTATGGCAATCTGAGAATTGTTGCAGACTTTTAAGGGTACTGCCACTGAAATTCCAAAAGAAATTCCAACTTAACCTGTTGGATGCTCAGAAGTAGCTGTGTAACACATCAGAAGAGAAGCCTAAAAAGCTGCTTCTGTCAGGGGAAGCTCCAGCTTGGAGGGCAACGTACCTTCTTGTAAACCCCTCCATGGATTGTGGCAGCAGGCTGCAACCAGCACTGGATAGCTTGAGCTGCTTTTAAATCCCGCATAATCTCCTCAATTTAGTGTCACCCCAGGGCACTGTGGGAAATTTAAGGACAACTATCAAAGGAAGACCACAATTTCCCACAATGCTCCAAAACTGTCACTTCAGACCATTGTAGAAAATGTAAAGGGGAGCCATAGTAGAAGGTCGCCATTGCCCAGAATGTCTCAAGGAAAACTATTTCAGGGTCATTGTGGAAAATTAAGACAGCCATTCCCAGAATTAGTTTTTGGTGGCTTAGAGATTAAAAGCATGGAAAGCAATTGGAAATAATACATTCTTAAAAGCAGCAGATTTAAAAAGGAGCATAATAAGTTACCAGTGATCAGTGGAAGCAATGAGAAGGAATGATTTGTCTTTCATCCATTGACAGAAGAAAAAGTAATCCCACACACCTCTCTCCTGACCTCTGCCCTGCCAGTAAGGATCTGGCTGAGCACAGGAAAACATGCAGCATTCCCACCTTAGAGCACTGCAGCCAGAGCATTGGATTGCTCCTTCTTGCATTTCCGAAGGAGACAAGGCCTTAGAAGGAGCTCTCTTCTGTTTTAAAGACACTTCCTTATCAACATGCCAAGAAGCTGAAGTTTTGCAAGTAGTTCTGATCTGATCCAATGGCTCAGGTTCTACAAGGCCAGAAATTATTTTTTTAATTAGCTTGAAGAAAAATTATTTGGCAAGCCAATTTGTTTTGATTCCATCAGCTTTGCTACTTGAAACATACCAAGAGTGAGGAACTTCAAGTCAAGCCTAGACTGAAGTCAAACTGGGGTGTCAGAATAATCTTGGCTGTAAAATGAGGGTCTGTGCAATACTTTCTCCATTTATGTATTTAATTGTGTTCAGCCTGGCTTCTTTTTGCAAATTTGAGACAGCCTGAATTCGTTCTTTGCCTGCATTCCAATCCTGCTTTCTATTAATGTCCTATGCACTCCTCACTCCAAGTACCTGCATGTGCACAATATAGAAACATAGAAACAGAACGAGTCAGAAGGGTCCTCCCGGGCCATCTAGTCTGACCCCTGGCTCCAGCTGGCTTTGCTCACAACATACCCACCATGTGCATATCCAGCCTATCTTTGAACACCCTCACCGATGGGGCCTCAACGACCTCTCGTGGAAGCCCATTCCACACCCTCAGGATCCTAACTGTCAGGAAGTGCTTCCTGGCATCTAAATGGAACCTTGGTTCCCTGAGCTTTGCTCTGTTGGAATGTGTCCTGCCTTCCTCTGCAGGGGAGAACAGGTCTCTACCCATCTCCCTGTGACATCGCCTCACATACCTGTATGTCACCAACACATCCCCTCTGAGTCTCCTCTTCTCCAAGCTGAAGAGACTCAGTTCCCTCAGTCTCGCCTCATACCCCATCCCCTGCAAACTGGCCACCAACCTTGTGGCCCTACGCTGCACTGACTCCAACCTGGTTATATGCTTGCTGTAATGAGGGGTCCAAAACTGAGTACAATACTCCAGTTGCGGGCGCACCAGTCATATAGAGTGGTAGTAATACCTCTCTCAATCTAGAGGCCACACTTCTGGCTGTGCAACCAAGGGTGGCATTCACCCTCTTAACCACCGCATCACACTGCTGACTCATGTTTAGCCTGCAGTCAACGAGTACCCCGAGGTCCCTTTCACAAGTGCTGCTCTCCAGCCACTTGTCCCTTAACCTGTACCTATGACACCTATTCCTATGCCCCAAGTGCAAGACCTTGCACTTATCCACATTGAACGCCATCCTGCTGTCTCCTGTCCACTTCCATAGTCTGTCCAGATCCTTTTGGATCTGGAATGCCTGCTCCTCAGTTGTGGCCACTGCTCCAGTTTTAGTATCATCTGAGAATTTGATCAGCAGACTGTTCACCCCTTCTTCCATGTCATTTATGGAAAGATTAAACAGGATCGGCACCAGGACAGATCCCTGGGGGACCTCACTTGTCACTGGCCACCATCCTGATGATATAGCAATTGTCCTCATGGCAATTTTTCTTCTGTCCCCTTGCAGAGATGACAATCCCTTCCAGTATAGCATGATGCTGGGGGTCAACAAACTGGAGAACTCCTGGCTCCACAAGCAATCCGTGGGGGTTGGAGAAATCATCAGGAACCCCCGGTATTCAGGGGAGGCCACGAGTGGAGACATTGCCCTGGTGCGGCTGGCTCACCCAGTGAGATTCACCAAGTACATCATTCCCATTTGTGTGCCTGAAGCTAATGTGGAGTTTCCCCCAGGCATGATGTGCTGGGTCACTGGCTGGGGAGATATCAGTGAAGGACGTGAGTATTGTGAGAAGGAGTAACTCTTGAGTTGTATGGACCTTTCTTGTCCAGAAAAACATAGAAATATACATTGACCTACCCATACTTTGCAAGTCATTTGCTAAGATGTATGCCCCATCTTCCTTCCCTTTGGGGAAACAGCAGTGTGACTGGATTACAGGGCCATCTAGTTCAAGGATGGGCAGGCTTGCAAAATGTACATTTGCTTCTCTAACCCCAACCCCAACCCCTTCTCTCCTTGGCAATCCTCTCCTCTCTGTTGGAATGTCCCATGCAATGATAACATATGCATCAAATAGATCCTTGGAAACTGATCAACAAATGTTTCTTGGCCTATGTTTACTTGCATTACTCACAAATAAATGTACCAAATATGTAAATGTTACTGAAAATATGTGAGTTGGGTGGGGAGAAAATGCAGTAAAAAGCATTCATTGTTGCTTATGAAGCTTTCTTGATATATTTCCCTCTCCAAAAGCGAATGTAGAAAGCAGGGCTCCAAGCTCTTTCCTCTCTAACTTGCATCCTGCTTGCTTGTATTCATTCATTCATGCATGTATCATTCATGCACCCATCCACTCATCCATTGTGTGGAGAGAGAACAGGGGCAGGGGTCTGCTATCCTTTTGAATGCATCATGGTTCCTTACTTTTCATTGCAGAGGATCTACCCTCTCCAAAGAAGCTCCAGAAGCTCCAGGTGCCCATAATAGATACAAATACCTGCAGAAGACTTTACAGCACTGACATGGGCCAGAGCCTGCCCCAGAAACAAATACAAGATGACATGATGTGTGCTGGATATGCTGAGGGCATGAAAGACACGTGCAAGGTGAGGGGCTACTTGTTCTCAGGGCTTCTTGTCAGAGGAGACCCACCCTCTAATTCCAAAACACACAGACAGGGCCTTCTCCATTGATCCTGATTATATCTGGAAGGACCCAGGCAGGGAGAAAAGCCACTGTATGGTGTTGTTTAGGTTCAGCAGGGAAGGGAAGAGTAGTTGCTTTCATGTTCTGCTTATGAACATGTTCTGCTTACCTGTCCTGCAGGGTTGTGCTCACAAGACAACAATGCTCCCCATCCCCAGGTCGTTCCACATGGTTGCCAAGATAGCTGGGATTTGAATACAAGGCTTACTAGCCTTCTGCAATCACTGCACTACATTACACAGAATTTGGCACTGAATTCATCTCTGCATTTCTCCAGGGTGATTCTGGTGGTCCGCTGATGTGCAAGATGAAACAGGAGTGGCTCTTGGCAGGGATCGTGAGCTGGGGAGAAGGCTGTGCAGAGAGGAACCGCCCAGGGGTGTACATCCGCCTTACCTCATACCAGGACTGGATTCACAGGATCGTCCCTAATCTGGAGTTCATTGACTCGGGCAGGTGGAACCAGAAGATCCAAAGTCAAGGCACTAGTGGTGCCAAAGGGAAGGGACAGGACTTCTTTGTCACTGCTCTGCTGCAGCTCTTGGTGTGGACGCTGTGTCATATCTTGGAGTAGTAGGATCTGTGGAAGGCAGAAGTCAAGTGGTGTGGGGTCATTTGTTTTCTCATCTCCTTCCCATTTCTCAGTCCTTCCTGCAGAGGATTCTCTTATCTGGTCTCCATCTACCCACGAATGTCACTTAAGGAAGGGGCTGGAGCTCAGCGGAGCAGCACATGCTTCATGTGCACAATGCCCAGCTTCAATGTCCAGTTTCTGCAGATATGCCAAGGGATGATGGCTGCCTGAAACCTTAAGGAGCTGCTGCCTGCCCATGTTGACAATATGGGGCTACATGGATGCAGTATCAGGCCGCTTCCTATTCTCCTACCACAGAAAGAACATAAATGCAATTGGCAGGTGGTGGATGTCTCTGCAGATGTGGTGGAAGTTGTGTGTCTGTCTCAGTTGGATTGGGGGGATGTGCAATATCCCACATCACTTGCATACTGTCTTTTCCCCTCTTGCCATGCAGTGCCACAGCTCCACTGCTTTCCCCCTGCTGCAGTGGGAAGCAGGATACTCAGTTCCATTGTGAACTGAGTAGCTAAGTCCCTCCCAGTGAATGCATTTTCTTAAGATAGCAGGCATGTGTACATACAGCACAGGAAGTGACAGTAGCAGCTGGAACTGTGGGGTTGCTCATTCCTGGGATTTTGGACCATCCCTGTGGGGTAGTGTCCTAAAGGGTTCAATGCTGAGGTTCAAACTACACATGATAATCAGTTATATGATTGTTTTCCCCCCCGAGTATGATTTTATAAAAATGCAAAATAGTCCTGAAAGCTTCAGTAGAGGGTAGGAGGCAGGAACAAAAGAAGCTGGCTTATTTCAGGGAGGTTTATTTACCTTTCTAGCAAAGCATCCTTCAATTTGACTGGCTGTGTCTTCCTCCAAAGTCTCTGTTTGAGGTCTTTCCCATCACCTGCTACCTAATCACTTTAATCTGAATTGCCTTGGAGATTTCTGCATACAAACAAAACTCACCCTGGACCACAAGCCTCTGGTCCCTCCTGGAAGGGGCCTCTGCATAACCATTTCCCTTACTAGCATCTGTTTGCTCACAATCACCCTGCACTTTTTCTTACCAGTAAGAGAAAAAAGTGTGGGAGCACCCCTAAGCTACTGTTCTCCCTGTAAGAAAATGATCTATATATCTCTATATTTCCCAGTTATGGGTTGGAGGTGTGTGCACTTGCTTGTCAGCAGACAAAGGAAAAGGAGGGAGAAGGTTAAGTGGCTTTTTTGTTTTTCTCAATCACAGACTTTGAGGCTGGTTTGCATTAAGCAAACAAATTGCTGGGGGAAGGAACCATGTCACTGAGACTGGCAGGCAGGATGAGCCTCAATTAAGTTGTCAGAAATGTCTAACCCAGCCCTTAATATGTTACCCAAGAGCTGCCGCAGCTTCATTTGATTATTTATGCCATTAGGCAGTTCTCCAACCACAGCTATCCATGAAATTCCCATATGTATCCTCTTTTCCTTAGTTGCATATTTGTCATATTTTAAAAATCACCCTGCAATTCCATTTTTCCATGTAGGTATGTGTGCATGTGCCCTTCTCTCCCTATTTATTTTCCACTTGTCTGTCCAAAGACCCCACATCAAAACATTCAAAAGGCTTGACTTATGGGGAGTTGGCTTAGGGTAGGAGGTATTTTTAGATCCCACCTGGTAAGCCAGGACAAGATGGATAAGGAATGATAACTCGTGGTGGTCCTTGATGAAGAGACAGGAGAACTGTCTAACTGGGAGGGATGTTGCACAATCAAAGTTTTCAATGCATGCCAGACAGACTTTTCATGTGCCTACTGACTGGTGTGAACACACACACACTTTATGTGAACACAGGAGAAAATATGAGGGAACTTGGAAAAAGTGAGTGTTAATTAGAAGTAGGGCTGAATGCACAAATACCTTACATTATGTGGTCTTCTTAGAATCATGGAATAGTAGAATTGGAGGGGACCAGAGAGCCACTGGGTCCAACTCCCTGCTCTTCATAGGATGCAACATTTTCCTGCCTATTCTGTTGGTCGGTTTGGATGGGAGGTTGTTCTAGAGATAGTGAACTTCACACAGTGTTAGTGAGTAAGGGAAAGAGAATTATCCTAACATTAAATAGGAAGAGTAGAGACCCCCGTCTGTCTTCACATTGTGCTGCATGGCAGCTCAAGCTCCAGAACATAGGAAGGATCACCTCCTTGGCTTTGAAGCACAGGGGGTCTCTGATGGAGGCAACCCACTATGCTAAGGGACCAAAAATGACTTCTGTGTTATGTAGGCCACTGGCTATTCCAACCTGCAGGTCTTGTGTTGTAAGCTGTTGCATCACAAGAAGGCCTCATGGTCATTTCGAGACAGAGAAGAAACAAGTGAAGATTCATTTTGAGGAGTCAGCTTGCACCCCAGGAGCCTCCCTTTTCACACAGAATTTTTTTGATGGCCCAAAGTTAGCCTGAAGTAGGGATATACACACTGCCTTCCATTTATCACCTGCAGTATTTGTATGCTTTCAGAAAGTGAACAGGTTTCCCATCCACTGAATATTTTCTTTTTCCATGGCATCACTCTGGTTGGACTCAGAATTAGCTGCCCTGAAAGTTAGTTTTATAAATCCACTGAAGGATCTTGTGAGCCAGCAGCCCTGAGCAGCAACTTCCAGGGTCTCCTGCCCAGTTTTGGGGGACCAGGCTGGAGAAAGTTGCTGCAAGGAAATGATGAGCATTGCACCCATGAAGTGGGGAAAATGGCAGTGTTTGCATTGCATGGCACTAGTTTGGGTGCATTGCAAAATATCACATACTAATCAAATCCTTTGCTTACTTGTGTACATGTGAATGATAGGTTGGACCCAGCCTTAGTCATTCTTAGAGTAAGCCTATTGAAATCAATCAAACTTCCTTTGATATGACTGAATTTCTATCAATTTTAATAGGTCTGTTTTTAAAATGTCTAAGTCTAGAGCTAACACTAGGTGTTCAGTTTCCTTTAAAAATAAGATTAGTGCTTTTTCAACACTATTGTGAAGATTTTTTTCCTTCCTATTCCATTCTTGATTATCCATATAAAAATATTTAACTATTTCTTGAAGAAAATGACTAAAAGGTAGTGTATTATTTTGTAATCTGTACATCTTTTATTCTTCCTTGTTCTTGTTCAACTGTTTTCATCTGTTCCTCTCCTCTCCTCTCCTCTCCTCTCCTCTCCTCTCCTCTCCTCTCCTCTCCTCTCAAACACAATTTTGTGAAATGCTTGGACATTGTGTTCTGTGAAGCTGGAAAGGCACTGCTAGAAAAATTTCAAAACATGCTTCAGGGCTTCTGTGTTCTGACTCTAAAGAACATTCCCTTTTTCCTGTAATACAGCAGTGATTGTGTACTTGCTATCTGTGAAAGCAGCTGTAGACATCTTTGCCAAATTTTGAGCATCTAAAAAGAAGAAACTGGAGGCTTCCACTCGTCATGAAAGTATTTAACTCCTTGAAAGTATTTAACTTGTAATGCAAGTGGAATCAAGAAAAGTAGTGCAGCTAATAGATACTGGCACATCTGGCCCTATCGTGAGGCAGAGTGAGGGAGCTGCTTCGGGTGGAAGAGGGGAACAGTTACCCTCCACTGTTCACCCAAAGCTCTCCCAATTTCCAGCTATTCCTCCTCTCACCACCTGAGCCAGGGCCCTGATAGCAACAATGCTTGCTTGTTGCTGACCTAGGAGGTCTGTCTGTCTCGCCTAGCTGCCTTCTTCCAATGTATGGCAGACAACAGTGTGTCCCCAGGAAGGCCCCTGACTAAGCAAGAAGATGGAGAAGCAGGCAGTCCAGGCCACAGATCCTAACAGGCATTGCATCTGCACATGAGTTGTTTTGCTCACAGGAAGCATTCTTGTACCAGCAATACAGATGAGGAAGCATGGAGGGAGTAGTGGTGCCCCTGCCCTGTTGTGGTGGAGAAGGCTTTTCTGTTCTCGGTGCAGATTCAATGGCCAGTCCAGTTGGCTTCTATATGTGGAAGTGGAAGGAGGCATCTGAGGAGCTGAACATCTCAGACTGGTCCTGTGTGTATCTCAGAATGCCCAAATCCTAGGAGGTATGTAGAACTGTGTGCATTTTCCTTGCACCTGGAGGGCAATATCTGTGGTGTATCCACTTGCCCACTGTGATCAGACCTGAGCCTCACTTTATGCCAGTGCTTGAACTACAAGTTAGATGGAACCTGCTGCATTAAAAGGCTATGGGAATGGACAGGCTTTCACTAAAATGGGATGGGGAGTCAGGAGATGGAGCTTGTAGGTTTATGTAGGGTCCTCTGTTTTCCCCCAGTACTTCAAGCACTGCTCCACCTGCTGTTGTGAGCTAGGTGCCCCTTCTCAAATGAGGCAAGCACTTAAGTAGTTATTAAAAGAGTCTATTCCATAAATCTACAAGGTATTTCACAAACTCTGCAACACACACTCCAGGTAGAAAGTTGACCTCTCGCTTTGACCCTAGTTACCCAAAGCTCTGCTTATGAACCCTTTGGGGCCAGTCTCTGGAGGGGGTGAACTATGGAAGCTGGCACACCAACACTCTTAACATTGAGTTTCCAGTTGGTCAAGCCGGCGAGTGCATTGATGGGCCTGCTAGTCCATGTCTCTTGGGGTGTCAAGTTCTCCTCTCAAGAACCCCTCCCCAGCCTGTTTTCCATTGGCTTCTTTCCCGCAGTCAGGAGTGGGAGGGGGCTCACTTGAAGTACTTTGATCCAGCGCTGGTTTGGGTTGGCTCACCAGGAGGAGTTGGCCATTTGAGGCCTCACTAGTCTTAACTTCAATATCACAGTGAGAACTCTGAGCCATTACTGGGTCAACTATCCACTCCCCCTCCTCCGAGTCTAAGCCACCATTCCTACCAGAGCCCTCCATCTCTCATGTGTGCCTGGGAATTTCATCTGAGTGCATGAGCATGACACCTGAAATGCCCCAGCTCCACAAGTCATTGGTTTGTCTCATGTTCTTCTCTCTCCTGAGCAAATTCTAAAATGGATAGTCACACAGTGCGCTTTGCTTTAATATGCCACTATAGAGACCCAGTAAATAAAAAGCAAAGCAAAGCTGAGGTTGCTATAAAGCTGAGGTTGCAAATGCCTCTCCATTGTAATGCAAATCAGTGACACAACTTGCACTAATTAATCTGTGCAAGTTTTACAAGTCATGGGTGGAGGCTGCCTGAAGATCATGATAGGTAGCATGTTGGCTTGAGACTCTGTAGAAGCCAAAATTTTATTATGAGGCTGATTGTGAGTGAAGATAAGAAAGCTAAGTGGGAAGACTAGTTGCATCACTATCTGCTTTGTGGTTAGTGCATCTCTAATTTCCAGCAACAAACATCTATTAATATTTGTAGCAGCTTAGACGTAGTTGAACATGCTGCATTAGATATGAGGAGGCAACTGAGCTATTTTCTTTGCTTTATTTTTAAATAGAAGTTTGAAGGAAGAAGGAAAATGATATTTGGGAGAGGGTTGGGATGGAATTCTCAAGCAAATGCTCATTATTTGAATTTACCTGTAACACTGGATTTTTTTTCTTGGAAATCAGTCTAGAAGTGACACTCTTTTCAGTCACATTGCTTTAAGCACCTTATAGCAATGTACAGAAATTTTGGTTTGGGACTATGCCAGCATACCTTGTTTGAAGCCCAAACATGATCAGAAGCATGTGCAAAAAGAGTTGCAAATTGCTAGACACATACTTGTGCTCCATTTGTGCAACTTTCCTAGCTCAATTTTGCACTCACTTCCTATCTGAGAAAATTTCCCTGTAGACTGAGTCAACTCTGCTTTTGTCCATGGAGGAAAATTGCACCAAAATTGCATGATTGCTGATTTGTTTTTTAAATTGCCTGTTTGCACAGAGTGAGCAGTGACTCCAAATGTGAATAGTTGTTGGGTAAGAGATGGGTGGCAACACAATATTCAGAAAATGTCATTGTTCTCAAATATCACACATTGGCTCACCTCGATTTACTTAATTCTTCCATTGTGCTAATCTCTTATTACAAATGCTTCTGTATTCTGTTACAGAATAACTGCACAGTTGGTTGCCTGTTCATCAACCTTCACAATCTCCATGGCCCTAATGGCATGTTTAAGCAGCTGCTGATGGCTCAACACCACTTCTTTGCCATTGCTCTTTCTCTTCTCTGGCTGTTCTGATGGTTCTGGTTGCTCCATTTTTACTGCCTCAGTTGTGTGATGGAAGATCTTGCTAGTTGCGCATCCACAAAAAGCAGAGTTCCATAGAATGGAGGAGCAGGGGAACAAGAATGAGGTGGCCTTCTACCCTGTTATCAAGGGTTGATTGGAACTTGCCAGTGGGGAAGTATCAGTGCTTGGAGGAATCTACCCCTCTGGCATTTGCGGACTTCCTCTTGTGCTTGGCCCTTGCTTACAAAGCAAGCCAAGCAGAGAGGAGATCCATGAGGGCTTGAGGAATGAAGGTTGCACAACTGGCACGCACAGCAGCACAAAGGTTGCTGTACATGATGTGAAAGAGGGAAGCTGCTTCAGCCCTGGTTGCATGGGGCTTGATTCCTGGGGAGTGCCATGCAAATTCTGGGGGTCCTCTTCAGGAACTCAGACTCACAGCTGCAGGAAAGCAGGCTAGAGTCTACAGGGTAAAGCCCAGGGAATCTGATGGAGCTTCCCTCTTCCAGAATGGATTCCTCACACATCACTACTACCCAGAGAGAATAGCTTTCCACTTGAGAAGCAAGAAGCTGGCCAGGTTTCCCATAACAAAACAAGTCACCCCTGCCTTATACATCACTGTGGCTTGTGTTGTGTGAACCCAGTAAACCAGTCTTTGGAAGACTGTCCTGTGCAATATAAATAAATTTTCATATGTTTCTGAATTTGAGAGCTCATTTCAAAGAAAGGGATTTATCATGCTTTACTACATGGGGGAAAGTACAAAATTTTGATATGCATATATATCCATTTCCCCTAACAATACAGTCATTTTTCATGGCCATGATCATCATCCAGGAATACAAATATGACAGATTGAGCTTCAGAGGGGAATTCAGGTTGGGTTCAAAAAGAGCTAATGAAAGTGAAGCAAAAAAGAGAAACTAGTGGGTTGTATGTACAGAACTGCTTCCTTTCAGGGAAGTTCATATTTTTATTATAGAGAAGATTATAAGACCTATTGGGAAGCTTTATATATGGAAGATGCTGAGAGAGAAACTTTTACAAATACTTCACTGTGTATGCACCTTCTGTTTTCTAGATTACAAAGTATAGCAAAGGACACACATACTTACATATTCCTTCCATCTCTTCTTCTTATAAGTTGTTCCCTCTTGTTCAACTCCGGTCTCAAGACTATAATATAGCATTTGGGGGAAAAAATACAAAGCAGCACCCCAGCACTTGAGGCCAAGATAGAGAACATCTCCACAGCTACCATGTGTTTCCCCTTGGTGTTCAGGTAGGTTGGAACAAAGGATATCCACACGCTGCAAAAGACCAGCATACTGAAAGTGATGAACTTGGCTTCGTTGAAACTGTCAGGTAGCTTCCTGGCTAGGAAAGCCGCAGTGAAGGTAGCGATCGCCAGGAACCCCAAGTAGCCCAGCACACAATAAAACATAGTCACAGGCTGTTCTTTACACTCTAGCACAATTTCTTCAGTTGTGGAATGCAGGTCAACATGTGGGAAAGGTGGAGAGATTGCCAGCCATAAAGCAGAGATGCCTGTTTGGATAAGGGAGCAGAAAAGCACAATGGAGATGGCTAGTCTTTTCCCAAACCATTTTCTGAAGCTTGATCCCGGTTTGGTGGTCATGAAAGCCAGAACCACTGTGATGGTTTTTGCCAGCACACAGGAAAGAGCCACTGAGAAAATGATGCCAAAAGCAGTTTGTCGAAGGAGACACATTACCTTTTGAGGACGACCAATGAATAACAAGGAACAGAGGAAGCAGAGCAGGAGAGAGATTAGAAGAGTGTAGGTGAGGACCCGATTGTTGGCTTTGATGATTGGAGTGTTGTGCTGCTTCATAAAGATTCCTAACACCAGAGCTGTAGTCAAAGAAAAGGACAAAGCAGAACAGGCCAAACTAAGCCCCAAAGATTCTTCAAAAGACAAGAAGGTTACAGTCTTGGGAATGCATGCATCCTGATTTTTGCTTGGATAGTTTTCATCTGCACATTTATAGCAGTTGTTCATATCTGAAACAGAAAAGATGTGGTTGTGATCACAGAAACTTAAGATCAGTCTGGCTAAAATGCTACAATTGTGACTCTATTACGTATTATAGAGATAATAATAGGATCTATTGTAATTGCAGTATAAAGGGCTGTTACTTTGAAGTTTATTGGAGGGGATTTTAAGTGGATGTTTATTATTACAACATTGCATTTATATTCCACCTTTTTTCCTCTTGTGAGGAACCCAGGGCCTCTTACATAGCTCTATTTTATCCTCACAACATCCACCTTGTGAGACAGGTTGGGCTGAGACTTTGTGACTGGCTCATGGCAACTTCATGGCTGAGTGGGGACAAGAATCTGGCTCTCCCAGTCTCCAGGTGAACACTTTAACCTCCACATTACACTGGCTTTTATTTTAGATCAACATCTCAGATGACTGTGGTAAGCCAGATGAGATCAGAGTACCCTATTAACTGGCACTGTGCACCATGTTTATTAAAGAATTACCTCTCTTTTTCTGGAAAAGTTGAAGGATCTCAAATCCAAAGTTACACAATACTTGTATGACAGTATCGACCAAAATGCTCGATGCAAAAGATTGTGCAAGCTTTTGAGTACTTTAGAAGCTAGGAGGATGTATCCATTATGCTAGGTGCTGCTAAAGGCAAGGGAATTGGGAAGCAGAGTAGTTCAGAACATCGGTCAGAATTTGTGGCCACGAGACCAGCAGAATTCTGTTTCAAAAACAAAGGGCGATTGCAAACTGAATGAGGTGT
This sequence comes from Varanus salvator macromaculatus, assembly GCA_023646645.1. Taxonomy (NCBI): domain Eukaryota; kingdom Metazoa; phylum Chordata; class Lepidosauria; order Squamata; family Varanidae; genus Varanus; species Varanus salvator. Next base: position 7,073,154 of record JAIXND010000781.1, read on the forward strand.
TGCATGTGTCAGGGCTTGCATGTGTCAACTGACACTTTGCATTCTGGAAAAATAACTGACACTCATTTCTCAAAACATAATGGCTAGCTGAAGTTCAGAAATGTCCTTTACCCTGGCCAGATATGCAGATTCCTTAAGGAATCTACTACTACAGTAGTAGTAACGGGGAATACAGCAGCTGTCACATTTAGGAAAGTTGGAGATAAATTCAGGTGGTACACTTGGGAGACAACCAGCTGAAGCAAAATTGGGTAGTTTTATGTTGGAGGAATGGACATGCAGCATGCATCAAAATGTGACCTGCCATGCCAAGTGCTAGAAAATCCTCTTTTTCTGATGGTAGGTTCCAACCTGAATTGCCAAATAATGGAATCAAATCCAACCCTATCAAACCAAACAAACAATCAACTCCACCCTCCAATCTCCTACAAATAACTCTCAAATTGTAGATTTTCTATCCAGCAATTTTCAGTCCAGTTTATATTCTGCCTGAGACACTAAACCACATCATCAAAAGGATTCCTCTCTGTTTAGATATCTACTGATTACTCAGAATGCCTTCTAAGATATATTGGCTGAATATATTTAGGACAAATAATTGCAAAGAAATACAAACTTACACATGATTGCATACCCCAAGTAGTTTCCACTTCAGCAGCTTTCTCTCAGTCTCTTCTTTGCACACCTCTCAAACACAAAGGCAACATAATCCTGATAGATCCTCAGTGTTGCATCCAGCTTTAGTCTTACTTAGAGCAGACTCATTTTACTCAAAGGGCAAGTTATTTATGCCTACATTCAGTCTTTGTGATCACAATGAGTGCAGCTGAAATATAACCACTTTTGGGTCTGACCCTTTTTTATGTATTTAAACAGATTTGTTCAATTTATTTATAGAATCATAGAATACTAGAGCTGGAAGGGGCCATCGAGGCCATGAGGTCCAACTCCCTGCTGTTACAGGACACCAAGTTGCACCATCTCACTCAGATGGCTGTCCAGTTTCTTTTTGAATTCTTATTTCTTACCTTCCTGGCCTGAGATCTTCCCTTCAGGACAAGGAATACAATCATAGCAACAAAATGGCTCCCCCTCCATCACTTTCTTGCTAGAACCAGGATGACAATTCTCAGTGCATACAGAAAGAGGCTGTACCTAATCCATACATCAAAGAAGATATTCAGAACAAGGGTTTTGGAATTCTGGGACTTTTCATAAGTTACTGAAATGATCTTTTTCAGTAATGCATAAATGGACTCACTGCTACAAGTTGTGATGCTATTCTTTATTAATACAATAAAAACAGTATCATATTATGCCTAGTATTCTGATTAAACCTATTCTTATATGCCTATGCTTGGATGCCTATTACTATACCAATTATAATTATAATTGACTTGGAGGATTTGTTTCCTCAATTCATGCATGATGCTTCGATTTATCAAAAATTGGTGTTTTACAGTTCATCACTGTCCAAGGAAACTAATGTGACCTATCTGTAATGAGAGCCAGGGTTCCCTGAAAAGTGAGGCTGCAATCCTAGATATATTTACTGTGGAGTAAACCAGAATGAGTAAAGTGGGCTTTTTCATGATGCAAATCTTCCCAAAGTACCAGTGGCTAGATTCTACCTGGTTAAATGAGTTGTGCCATGTTATGGCATTCTCACTGATGGTGAATGTCTGGCCAGGAGGAGCCTGGGGATCCACCCTTCCAACTTTCACTGGGTGAAAGGATTGGTTTGCGGAAACAACCCAGTTGATAATATCAAACCCAGCTACTATATTCCCATTCTGATCAAAGGAGAGCTTGTTCCCAGCACTGTTGTTAAAGCAGAGTCCTTTTAGAAAGTGATGGAGCTGGATGGAAAAGGAAAGGGAAAAGGTTTAGAAAGCACCAAGATGTACACAGTTCTGTTTTTGTATTGGAGTCTCCCCGGTCTTCATATACAAGTTTTGCAAACCGATAAGGTGAGGCTGATTGAAATATGGGCTAATATGAACATTTCCCAGTGGTGGGAAGGTGAAGCCAAGGAATGCAGGGAATTTGCTATGGGAACTGCTTTGATACCCAAGATATGGTAGCTGATGGCATAAAGCACTTTACCTGCCACTGCTGTTGATTTTGAAACTTTAATCTCCCTCCATTCACCATTTCTCTCTGTCTGAGTCTAGATGAGGACAAGGCATGAAGGGCATGGGCCACTGCATAGACTGAGCTGTAGATGCTGTAGCTGTGACCAGTGATGCTCATTTCAAAGAAGGGCCCAGGAAGGCTCTCCAGTTTCTCTGTTCCTGTGCAAAGACTTCCTACTACTACATCCACAACTGCATTTGGAAATGTACAACCAAAAGCATGCTGCCAGAAGTCCCTGATAAAACCATCCCCTTCTTTGCTCCAAGGATTTTTACTCTCAAGGTATGTCCTGAATCCTGGTAGGTCATTGGAGTGAACTGTGAAGGACAGAGCGCCTTGAAATATTTGGCTATCCCAGTTCCTTTGATAGACCACAGAGGTGAACTCCATCTGAGCTGTCATTATCCACACTTTACCATGTTGTTTATTTCTCATATCATTTTGCTCTGATAATTGTGGTAACCATCTTAAGTACACCATGGAATTAGATTCTCCATAAATCACCAGTACATTGGCTTTGCTCTCCCTAATTTTATCATCTATTTTTCTCCCTTGTTCTGCCATATCAATAAAAGTGCTAATAAAACTGAATTTGGGGATTTTTGCTATGAAGGCAAAGCAGACTCCACTCTGGGAAAACTTTGGAAACACGGTTTGCACAAATCTTTCCCCATTGTCATCATCCATAACTAGGACCCCGATCCATGTCCACCTGAAATGAAGCAGCAAAGAGAGAACTCCCTCTTCCTGAAGTGCTTCCTGAGGAGCCATCTGGTAGAAAGGAAGACCTGGGGTCTTATCATTCATGTCTGGAGCAGGGCCATATATGAGCTAAGGAAAGATTGGAGAAGGAGGAAAATTAACAAGAGTAACTTCACTTTCTGTTCTAGCATCCCTGTGGAGTGGCAGAGATCAAGGCATCTGGGTTTATATGCTAATAGGACCATGTGACTATATCATTCAAGCCTTGCCATTGTGAATTTGTCAAGAGTTAAGTAACTTACCAAACCAGGTCTATGCAAAGGTCATTTAACCTTTGAATAACCCCAATGCTAAGTTTGGATGGCACTTTGCAACCTGGCATCATCTGGATTGTGGGTTGCATATGAGTAATGGTGGTTGCACATGACTAGGACATTCCATAGTTTATAACCCATGTGAGTATCAGGTCAATATGTCACCCATTTTTACAGCAATTCTATAAGGTAAGTGAATGTTATTGTTCAATGCTACAGATAGGAAATTGAGACTCAGAGAGGAGTTTCAGTCCTTCACATAATCTCATTTCAACTCATTTAGGTAAAAACTGGTCCTTTGAATTGGGCCAGGAAATGCATTTGTAACTGGTGTAACTGGTACAGAAGCAGTGTAATATTTCTGACTGTTATTCTCAACAAACACACAAGCAGCCATACCCTGTACTAGTTGATCTTTCTGAGCCCCCCACATGGAGTGCATTATAGTAGTCCAGTATATGCACACATGAAACTAGGTCTGCTTTCTCTAGGTGGACTTGCAACTGGTCTACCAACCGAAGCTAGTAAAAGGAATTCCTGTCCACTAATATCACCATGCTCCCATGCTAAGCCTTTAGTCCCATTTTTAGTCCCAAAGGCAGAGTACAAGTAAAACAACTGAAAAAACCCAGAACTCTCAAATTCAGACTTGGCATTCAGCCCTGAAGAGTTAGTGGCACATACATTGTTAGCCATCTAGGAGTAGTCAGAAAGTGCAAAATCAGTGTTCAGTTCTTACAGATATACACAGATATACATGTGTATATGCACATTCACATACAAAAGTCTCACCTGTGGTATCTTATAGATATCCAAGATAGTGGCCACATGAAGGGAGATTTCACAGTCCATTCCACCAATGACTGCTATTAAATTATTGTGAATGTCACATATATAGTTAGGGATAAGTCTTTCCAGTGATGATGGAAGAAGCATTGTGGCATGATATGTTCTTCTTGCACTGTCATAGCTATCATAGATGCTGAAGCCCAATGTTAGATTGGGCAAAATCTGAGGGTTTTCATTGACCTCCTTAACTGCAAATGCCAAGGCCAGGATGTGCTGGTATTTCTTAGGCACTACACTGCAATGAGAATTGCATTCAGTATCAGAGTCTTTGCAAGCTTGGGACATTTCTGCACACCCGTTTGTTGTGCACTCCTCATTCCCAACTCATGGTAGTTTATAGATTCTTTGGACAAAGTTGTGACTCTTCAGTTTCATTTCTGTGTCTAATCTCTACTTTCATTGTGGGGTTTTTTTTGGAGCAAGGACTAATGATGCATTTAAAACAAAAGAAAGCATGCTTTCCTTTTGTGTCCAGTTGCATTCTGCCACAGTGACACCTGAAAGTTAGGGAGTTGAAAAAAAGGAAGAAAAATGCTCTATGTGTGTTTGCAGTTCAGCTCTGCCACAGAATTGAGTAAGGAATCTGAACACAAAATAAGTATCTCATGTAAGAAAACTATTGCTTCTGAAAGCTGGCAAAGGAGCTTCCTCAGGAGGTGGAAGAGGAGGCACTAGGTATATCTCATTCTTCTTTTGAGGAATAGTTTCAACCTATTCTGTCAAGCCCACAGAACCTTTCCAAAGGAGAGCCCCATGTTTCCAAATGGTAGGAGATGTGGCCATTTTTCAGTCTCTTACCCCCCTGACTGCTTGCCTCTTACAAGTCTTTCCCTGCTGTCCAATAAAACTGGCAGCTCATTCTGGTGCCCAAAATAATTTTCTAATAATGAAGAAAAATCAAGTCCTTGCTTACACAAGATCTTCAAGCAATGGTGGTGGTGGGTCTTCAGTGAATGTTATTGAAGTGGAGACAATGCCAGCCTGAGAAACAATGGCACCAATGATGAAGTCTCCCAACTGATGATACATGTGAAGTGGAGGATGCAGCTTATTAACCCCACATTTAATCAAGCGAGACTTACATGCAATGAGAGGAAGCAGACCCATCAGCAAGAGCACTGAAATCATGGTCCCAGATAAAACTGCAGATTACCCCTCTATACACAGGTTCCCCTATTTTTTTCCTGCCACACTACCTTTTGAGTCTTTCGATTAAGACTATCTGTCTTAAGGCTACTAGCTTTATTATAGTCTGCTGAGAGGTATACCCAAGATCAGACAATGGATTCTTAGACCAGTTTACTTTTTCATCCCTTTGCTATGATGCTTCTGGATGTACTTATAACATCCACAACAGTGGCCAGTGAAATTCCATAGGGTGATTTAAAAATATCAGAGTTAATGACACTCCTTTTGATAATCCACAGGAAGGTAATCATTAAGTCAAAGTAGAGGGCTCTATATAGAAATGCTGAAGAAAATTTGTTTGTTACATATTTTCAATGGAAAGTTTCTCCTCCACTTTGTTAGTTGACAAAGGCCATTTAGGTTTCAGATGAGATGGCTTTTCAGTCTTCCTTGATGAGTGAGCACATTTGGAACTCTGAGGAATTATCATGGATGCCATCAGACAATGGGTGCCATGGTGGAAAAAACCACTCACAAAATGCCAATTTCACAGAAAGGCAGGCAGGTGAAATAAAGATAAATAATTTTCTCATGAACCTGAATATAAGGCATGAAAGAGGGTGTGAAAATGAAATAATTAATCTGTGCCTTTGAACCAACAGATTTCTAGTCCAGAAGCAGTTGAGTGGGTGCTGATGCATCACAAAAATGAGGAGATGCATCACCAGAGAATAAGACATCAATATGCATAAATGCATATGTAAATACATACATATAAGAGTAAACTTAGAAATAATAAATATAATTTAAATAAAAATGCAACATATCTCACCATAGCCAAGAGTCTGACCAGGCGATCTCTGTACATCATCAGTTTGCTCTCTTGCTGCTAATTATTGATGGGCACCTTTGAAGTCCTGCTACTCTCTTCCTTTTATGGTTCTTCAACTGTGGACTACAATTGGAAGAGGTAGCTCATCAAATAGAATACTGTTTTGGCAAGCTCTGCAATCCTAAGCAGGAATCCATTTCAGAACTATAGCTCCATAGCTTGTACTGTCATTGTATGAGATTGTAGAATGGGGCGGGGTGATTGGGTAAATGCAAAAGACACTCTCACACCCCCTAACAGCAAGGAATTGTTGGAGAGCCAGTGTGGTGCAGTGGTTAAGAGCATGGGACTGGGACTCAGGAGACCTGGGTTCGAGTCCCCATTCAGCCATGGAGTCAACTGGGTGACTTTGGGCCAGTCACAGACTCTCAGCCCAACCTACCTCACAAGGTTGTTGTTGTGGGGATAAGATGGAGGAGGAGAATGATGTAAGCTGCTTTGAGCCGTTTGAGGAAAAAGACAGGATATAAATTGAAATTAAAAAAAAATAAGGAGGAAAATAAGTTCTGATAAATATTACATTTAGTGTTTTTGAAAGACAAGATTTATTCAAAGGATATATACTTTTGGTCACATTACCCGGAAATTTCACGAAAATACACTTTGCTACTCAGAACTGAGAAATGAGTCACATGCATTTCTATGTCTGTGCCCAAAGAAATTGCTTTGAAAATTCATTGTCCTAGCTGGAAGGGAAGGTCATGGTACAGCAGACCTTCTTAAGGTACATACGTGGTGTTTTTCTGTAAAAAGTTCAAGCTTCGGTCATTTTCTAAATAAAAATACACCTAGAAATTGTACAAAAGAAGTTGGTGAGTATTTCAGAACACAAGCTGTGGACAGGGGAATTATAAAAAATATAGATGTCAATCCCTTGACTCCACATTGTCCCAAGAAGCAGACACATATATTTCTTCAGTCTCTCCTTCTAATAAACTGCTCCCTGCAGTTCAGCTCAGGCCTCAACACAATAATGTAGCACTTAGGAAAAAAGATGCAAGCCAGCAATCCTTGTATTCTTCAATGTAATTTGAAGAATACTGCTAGAAGTTTTACAAACGAAATTGGCAACTTTTGCCATAGAGCAGTTGTAGACAGGGGAATTGTCAGAAATATTCCACACAGATGTCAATGGCTAGAGTCCACATAGTCCCACAGAGCATACGGATATAATTCTTCAGTCTTTCCTTCTAATAAGCTGCTCCCTGCAGTTCAGCTCAGGCCTCAACATGATAATGTAACATTTGGGAAGAAAGATGCAAACCAGCAATCCTGCACTTGAAGCTACGATGGAGAAGATCTCCACAGCCACCATGGATTTCCCCTTGGTGCAGAGGTACGAAGGAAAAAAAGAGATCCAAACACTGCAAAAGACCAGCATGCTGAAAGTGATGAACTTGGCTTCGTTGAAACTTCCAGGCAGCTTCCTGGACAGAAAGGCCACAATGAAACTGAGCATTGCCAGGAAGCCCATGTATCCCAAGGCACAGTAAAACATGGTGACAGAGCCCTCGTTACATTCCAGTATGATTTCTTCAGCCATGGAGAAGAGGTCGACATCTGGGAAAGGGGGTGAAGTTCCCAGCCACACAGTACAGATGCCTGCTTGGATGAGGGAGCAGGAAAAAACAATGACACTGGCCTGCTCCCTTCCCAACCACTTCCTCATCCTGGATCCTGGATGAGTAGCCATGAAAGCCAGAACGACCAGGAGGGTTTTTGCCAGCACAGAGGAAACAGCCACTGAGAAGATGATGGCAAAGGCAGTTTGTCTTAGGAGGCAGGTGAGCTCCTGAGGCTCCCCAATGAAGAGCAATGCACAAAGGAAGCAGAGCAGGAGGGAGCTGAGCAGAGTGTAGGTGAGCTTCCGGTTGTTGGCTTTGACTATGGGAGTCCTGTGGTTCTTCACAAACAGAGCCAGCACCAGAGTTGTGATGAAAGCAAAGCCAAAAGCAAGGAAGGCTAAAGTGAACCCCAAATCCTCTGCATAAGACAAGAAGGTTATGGACCTTGGAATACAGACATCATGATTTTGCTTGGATACTCTGTATTGGAGCATTTTGTACAATCATTCATGTCTGTAAAGGGAAGGGGAGGGGAGGGAAGAGAAGAGGGAAGGAAGAGATGTGGTACTTAGATCTAAAACAGATCTAAAACAGTGAGACCATGAACACCTGCTAAGTGTAACTGTCTTTCCAACTCAGGGGCTGTGGTGGCTGCCATGGTGTTATGCAATGCGAATGTGGCCTTAGAGCCACCCATTTTAAAACCCAGTATTACGAGGTTCTGCTTGAGAGGAAGAGTCGAGCCATGTTCATGGGCACAACATAAGTACAATGGAAATTTAAATTCTCAGGAGGTAATAGCCACAGACCCATAGAGAAAACACATAACTTCCACTTCTGGGATCCCTCCCTCTCATCTTCAAAACTGATGGATCCTATGTGGACACTGAAGAACAGTCATCCCCTTGTATATACATTTTAGTCTCTGTGTTAATTGATTATATAGACACTTTCATGTCCTTCTTTGAACAGTTATTACATATTTCCTACCCTCCTGGCTTGAGATCTTTCCAGCTGGACATGGGATGCAATCGTAGCAGCAGTAGGGCTCCCCCTCCTTGACTTTCTTGCTGGAGCCTGGATGGCAGCTCTCAGTACATACAGAAAGTGGTCGTGTCTAATGCAGGAATTAAAAAAGTAGAATACTTATATTGAAGGCAACAAACTTGGAAAATGTACATATCATGGGTCCTTTCTATGTTTTGAAATTGACCCAGAAATGCTGGAATGCATGAATATTGATTTCTTATATTCAATTCTTATTTTTCTTTATTTGGAACAGATTCACATCTATAAGCAAAATAGACATATTAGAATTATTTTGTGGTTACAAGATTCTACAACATGTTCAGGTAGTGTTATTTGACTAAGAATGGAATTAACAGATCATGTATGTCTGTTAATTTCAATTGGCAAATGCTTACAACGCACTACAAGCCAGTAGGAACTTTTGATTTGATTGGATGGATCTATTTCAAAAGGTTGCTATAGAAGAAAAAAGGAATCACAGTATATGGTGCAATCATTTAGAAATGGAATGTGAGAATCACATTCATAGATCAGATGTGAGAATCATATTTCTCTGTATTTTTATTTCAGCTGTATTGGGATAGAAGCCTCAAGGTACAGTAGGAGATGGGCTGCGTTACATGAATATGAGGTAGCTCTTCCCCAAGATACAGCACTGTAGCACCCACAGCTTAAAAAGAAAATGCAATAAAGAGGTCATTGCTGAAATGGCAAGACATGGTGTAAGGGGCTGCACAACTGGGGTCTAATTTCTTATCAGTTCTAGAGAGACTTCTGGGGATGGGAACCAGGGGGGAATTTGTGGGAAAAGCAGCATGTTGCTTACAACAGCCTGGCACCTTACTTCCTTTGCAGACTAATTTGCTGGCATGTCTTTTCCCTGGAACCCTCAGACATGAAATCAGAATCCACAAAGCACATTGCAAGTAGAGAGTGGTATGAAAGAGAAAAGATGGAAGGAAAGTCACCATGCTACCAAATAAAATTAATTGAATGAAATGAATCTCCTGATTCAATTCCATGCATTTGTTCAGTTTAGTGTAAGCCATTGTCTGGACAGTATAGAATATTCAGTTGACTGTAATGCAGATTGGATTACAGTGAAAATGAACATTAGCTTTCAAAGATATACCTAGAATTTCTCTATGGTTTGCCAGATCTCCTGGCTGCCATGAAATTTTGTTGGAGTAAGAGTGACAAAAGACTTTCTTCAGAAACTTGTTGCTACCTGATTAAACCAATGGTGCCAAGTGATGGCCAACTCATCAATGATGAGTGCTTGGTCCAGAGGAGCCTGCAGGTCTATCTTCCCAACTTGCACTCCAAAGGAGGAGTTCTTGGATAAGAATTTCCAGTTAATGATATCAAATGCAGCCATCACCTCCCCATTCTCACTGAAGAACACCTCATTCTGGGCACTGTTGTTAAAGAAGACACCTCTGAGAAACTGATGAAGCTAGATTGAAAATGGAAATGCAAGAGATTGAGAATAGTGCAGCATTGTGTACTGCACTTGGTGTAAGTTCTAACATCTGCTGGAGAAGAATGTCATTAATACTTGTCAGGGTTGAGAAGACTGACTGAGGAAATGCTACTCATGTATTGAATGGGAGTTATCTCGATGCTCTTCATTTTTGCCCCTTCAGGAGCACTTACAAGAGATTACGTGAAGTTTGTCATCTCTGACTTTTGACAGTGAACTTCTAAGTTGTGTAATGCTCAAAGTAGGTGACTGAATCCAATTCACACAATGATCTTAAAAGCTAAGTAGGGGCTAAAGATTGGACCTGCCCATTCCAACACTCAGAAGTCAAAAACAGGGATGGTGACTGAAATGTGGAATATAATTTGAGGAATAGTTTGAGGGCAGTTGGCACAGTTAAAGACATGGGGTTTTTTAACTGAGTAGTTGGAGAACATTACCCGCCATGGGTCTTCATTCCTAAACTTCTGCCCATTAGTCTCCATATTTGACCTGTGTTTGCCTTCAGATGAGGATATGGAATGCATAGCAAGGGCCACAGCATAGACAGCATTGTAGATGTTGTAGCTGTGGCCAGTCATGCTCATCTCAAAGAAAGATCCGGGAAGGCTCTCCAGTCTTTCTCTTCCAGTGCAGATCTCCTCTTCCACATCCCTTGCTACTGCACTTGGGAAAAGGCAGCCAAAAGCTTGTTGCCAAAAGATCTGGAGGAAATCATCTCCTTTTGTGCTGAGTGGATTTCTGCTCTCCTCAAATGATTGGAATCCTTGTACATCGTTGGAGTGAATTCTCAAAGACAGGGTACCATGAAATAATTCTGTTTCCCAATTCTTTTGATAGACAAATGCATTGATCTCCATGTGGGCTGAGATTATCCACACTTTGCCTTTTAAGGTTGTTGTCCTTTTCTCCACTACTGGAATATATGTGAGCCATCTAAATCGTGCAAAAGAGTATGATTCTCCATGGGCCACGATTACATTGACTTTGCTGTCCACTAGTTTATCAAATATTTTTGCCCCCTTTTCTGAAATGGCATTAATGTTATCTATGTAGCTGTTTAGCGGCACCATTTCTATGAAGGCAAAACAGATACCTCTTTTGGAAAGCATTGGAAGGACAGTTTGCAGGAATCTTTCTCCATTGTCATTATCCATGAAAACAAGTCCAATCCATGTCCAGTTGAAATGCAGGAGCAAAGACAGAATCCCCTCATACTGCAGAGTTTCATCAGGAACCATCTGATAGAAGGGAAGTCCTGGGGTCTTATCATTCATGACTGGAGCCACACCATAGATGAGCTAAGGAGAGGCTGAAGGATGTTAGCATGATGACTGAAATGATTTGAACAAGTTCAGTCTGGTCCATATGCATGCTGTTAGCAATGCTGAGTGAAGGACTGCTTATTTTGTGATGTGTATACTTTCCAAATTAATGTCCAACTTCCCACAATCAGGCGTCCTCAATGTATGCTTGAGATCAAGTCACATGATTCCCAGCAATCATTGCTTGGTGAAAGTTGGAGTGCAACACATCTCCAAATAGGCATGTTTGGAAACTTTTTCTTCTCAGAGACATTCCTTTAAGAAGCCTTGAAATACTTGTGAGTGTGTATGCTAAACTAGTATCTCATCTTTCCAGGACACCAGACTTCAGACTAATAACACTTATAATGTGTTGAAATATCACAGAAAAGGAGAAATAGTATGATGCCCAAAATTTTTAAAAGCCATGATATCAGTTGTAGCAACCCACAGAATATTTCAGGAATACACTGGCAGGCAAATTGAATTTCTCAAGTCAAGCCTACATCACAGAACTCGGCTGGTTTGACCTGTGGAGAAACCTGCATCCAAATGAGTGAGACTGTGCACCGTAACTGTGTTTGGCTGGGTAGTTTTGTGGTTCACACATCCATGTTACCTAGTGACTCAAATAGTTCAGGCTTTATTATACTTGTTTAGTTCTACCTGACTACAATTTCCAGAATCCTAATGTTTTCTTTGATTTTTTCCAATAGTTTTGAATTGCACTAGATTGCGAAGAATATAATGTTTTAGTATATTTTATATTTTTTTAAAGATGTGGTTTGATCCCAGGGTATAACATACAATGAAAACAATTAAACAGTCACAAAACTTAGACCATAGTAAAATGATAACAATACTAACAATAGCTAATAATACTTAGAAACCCCACCTGGTTAAAACATGTTTCCAGTCATCTTATGTTCTAATGTCAGTCTGAAAGTATTATGTGTTCATCTGGCAGAAGGCGGCTATATATGTTTTGGGAAGGAAGGCCAGCATGAGGAGAAAATAATGTAATCTCCCATTATGTAAATTGAGTGGAATGGGGAAAATAATTCAGATGGGAGCTGGGAATAACAAAGGAGGTGTGATAGTAGATTTGCAATGCCTTCTCTCACAAAGGGAGAGGCTTCCTACCTGTGGGATCTTGTAGATATCCAAGATAGTTGCCATATTGAGAGACACTTCGGAGTCCAGTGCCCCAATGACTGCTATCGGATTATTGTGGATGCCACATGCATAGTTGGGGAGCAATCTGTCCTCTACTGAGAGAAGTTGCAGAGTGGCCTGGCAGGTTCTCCTTGCATTATCGTAGCTGTCATAGATGCGGAAGCCCAAAGTGCGGTTGGGCAGTATGTGAGGGCTCTCATTGATCTCTTGTACTGCAAATGCCAAGGCCAGAAAATGCTGGTAATTCTTAGGGATCATGCTGAAAGGACATGCAACACCAGAGGTTCAGATTGAAAGTCAGCACCTACGGAGAAAAGCGGCACATGCACGGCCAGAAAGAAAGTGGCATGAGTTTGGGTGCTAGGCTGGAAAAGAGCAAGTCATGGAATGAGAGTCAACACGAACAGAGCAAAGCTATATGGTATACACAGCAGGAAGCAAACTGCTTTGAGTTAGATGGGGCTCACCTCTGTAACAGGTGGTAAGGCTGTGTACAAAAATGCCTGCATCACAGAGAATGGGCTGTAGACATGAATACTGAGGAAATTGTGTTAAAAATATATATTCTTGAAGAAGTGGCCTTCAAGAAAATAGCATTATAAAAAAATGCATGTGTGTGTCATGTCCATGCTTGCATTCATTTGCAGCCAGATTCAGTGGTCATTGTAAGGAATGAATTCATGGCTGAGTAGAATTGAAACCGAGATGAGGGGACATAAAGTTATGGAGCCTTTCACACAGGGATATGCATGTGCACCTGCCGGTTCAGCCACAGTTATGAAGCAAGAGCTCTGGGACTGTGACGGATGATGAAGAAAGAAAAACAAGTAGCAAGTCAATCCGTACATGAATTCTTCGAGTGAGTCTGGTGGGGGTTCTTCAGTGAAGGTTATTGCACTGGAGATGAAGAATCCATGAAAACCAATGCTGCCGATGAGGATGTCGCCTGACTGATAGGCCTGCAGTGGGAGGGGTGGCTCCCAGATGTTGCATTTGAGGATGTGTGCCAGGCATAGGATTTGGACAGACAGTGCCAGAAGCAAGACCTCAAGCACCACCATTGTTAACACAATGGCAACTCTTTTCTCAATAATACACTTCCCTCTTTTTCTGGCCAACCCTTCAGTCCTTGGGGCACTGTGCATGGAATTCCCTTCTCCAATGGCAGTCTTGTCTGCTGACAGCTTGGTCTGCTGATAGAGAGGTATCTAAGGTCACAGCATAAGCATCTTGCTTGCTCATGGTCCCTTCCTCATCTCTCCCATCTTCTAGGCATATTTATGGCAGCCTTCAGGGTTTTCTCTTTAATGCGACCTGTGGCCATTTGAAATGCCTGATGGGTTTCATGGAGCAGCGGGATGAATGGCTGTCCTTTGGATAATTAAAATGCAAGATAATTACCAGTTCAAAGTTGTGATATCCCTGTAGAATTTCTGGGGGGGGGGGGAACTTCCATTGTGTGCATTTTATGTGTGCAAGGTATTATGGAAAATAATCCTGTTTGTCATGCACACATAAATATATTATTCAGTTCAGGAAAAACAGTTAAGCATTGGGATATTAAATGTGTAATTCCAATATAGAGGTCTGGGACTTTTACTCAGGAGGCAGGTGATTTGATAAAGCCATTCTGTGTGAAGCAGTTATTGTACATTCCCATTTCCCAATTCATCATCCCCCAATGATTCTTTGGGACTATTTTGGTTCCAGTATGTACAATGTAGGGCAGATAAGTTAGAAACATAGAAACAGAATGAGTCAGAATGATGCTCCTTGGCCATCTAGTCTGACCCCTGGCCTGAGCCAGCTCCTCTCATGGCATGCCTACCCTATGCATGTCCAACCCATCTTTGAACACCCTCACCAATGGGGCCTCAACCACCTCCTCTGGAAGCCCTTTACATATCCTAGGGGCAACCCCATCCAAGATAGGGCACATATCACTAACCATAATAGTTGGATTGGATGGAAAGGAGGTAGAGCTGGGTGTCAGGGTGCTGATGACGCCTCAGCCTGAACCTCCACATGACATCTCCCAGTGGTTTCATGTTTCAATCTCATAACCAGGCCTGCAACAAGATTGAAATGAGTCTAGATCAATGATGGCAAAACTTTTAGAGACCAAGTGCCAAAACTGCAGCACAAAATGATATGTATATATCTTTGGCAGTGCACTGACTGGCCATACAAAAGTTTGGACGAGTCGTGGCTAATGAGTCACAACTCATGATGTCATCATCTGGTGCCACTACTCCTTTCCGAGCATGCGCATGGCCACTATGTGTGCTGTTATCTGATGCTTGGCACTGGGACGATGCTGGCGTGACTTGGCTCGCATTACAACAGAGAGTGCCATAGGTTTGCCAACACTGGCCTAACCCTACCCTGGTGAACTCCCGTAACCCTGATATATGGGTAAAATGCCATTGAAAGAAGTAATTTTGAAACAGTCTTCCTTGACTAGCTTTTTCTGCATCAATATCATGCCAGGACACCATGTTTTTCTAACCCTAATCCTACCTTGGTGCACACACCAAACCCTAATAAAGGGGAAAGTACCATTGAAAAGAAAGTGATTTTGAAAAATCCCTTTCTTGAGTAGTTTTTTCTGTACTGTTCATCATTTCTGCCCATTCTAAACACATTCTAACCATCAAAATCATGCCAGGACACCACATTTTTGTAACCCTAACCCTACCCTGATTCACACCCTTAACACGTACGCAGGGCTAAATTTCCATTAAAAAGAAGGCAATTTTGAAAAACCCATTCTTGAGTAGCTTTTTCTGCACAGCTCAATATTTCTGCTTATTCTAAACACATTCCAACCATCAATATCACTCCTGCAAACCTTGTTTTTCTAACCCTAACCTAGTGATGGTGAACCTTTTAGAAACTGAGTTCCCTAACTGCAACCCAAAACTCTTTTTTTTTCAAAGTTGCAAAGTGCCAACACTGCAATAAAACCTGAAAACTCAGGTTTTAGTTTAGAAAAAACAACTCACAGAAAGTCCAACACAATATGTATATATCCATGGCATTGCACTGACTGGCCATGTGAGAGCTCGAATGAGTTGCTGCTAATGAGTTGCGGCTAGTAAAATCATCGCCTGGCACCACTACTCCTTTCCGAGCATGCACATGACCCAACTGTAATCTGTTATCCTATGTTCAGCTGCTGGGGCAACTTGGATCGTGTGCCACAGAGAGTGCCCACTTTGGCACATGTGCCATAGGTTCGCCACCACTGGTCTAGATGGTCAGTTTCCTCCAAGAGTGCCTGGTATTGCCCAGCCAACAACCTCTTGAGCACCTTACTTTAAAATGGGAAGTTAGTCACCCCATGTATAATTGGTGACATCCTCTGGGTCTAGGGTAATATTTTTCAGTATTGGCTGGATCACTGCCTCCTTTAAAGGAGCAGGACTCAGCCCTGACCTTCTCGGAGAGGCAATGAGAGCCCCCTACACCCAGAGTTGCATCCCTTCCCCGTCCTTGGTGCTCAAGAAGGAAGGGAAAGGGTAGAGTATACTGGTCGTGGGATGGACTTGTCCAAGCGCCTTGTCCACATCCTCAGGCCACAATAATTTAAACTCATCTAACAAGACTTGATAAGATGGAGCACTAGACACCTCCAGTACAGGATGAACCCCAACTGTTGAGCCTAATCATGATGCATCTGAGTGATTTTACCCTCAACGGATTGCACATATTCATCATAGCATGCTATTGAGAGTTTTGCAGGGATAACTCTATGGGCAGAATGTAAAAGACCATCAACCACCAGAAACAGCTCTGCCGGATGATTCAATGAGGATGCAATGCTGGTGGAGAAGAATCCCTTCTTTGCTGCCTTCCACCACCACAATGCACGGTTGATCAAGAACTCTTACTTGTGTTCAGATGGATTTAGCTTGGATATTTCTCCAGCTGTGCTCCAGTCTTCCTCCAGCTTGCTTCACTGCACACAGCTCAGATGTATGCCAAGGCCCAGGTCAGTTCTGTATGCCATAGGGCTACCTGGGTTTCAACAGTCATCTCAGTCAAAACCTCCACCAGACCCTTCAGGAATCCATCAGGATCCATCTGGCTCTGAGAGTGAACCATTTTAATAGGTTCTGCACCCTTATGAAGGGGGAAAGAAGCTAAAAGTCCTATTCTGACCAGAAAGTGATCCAACCATGACAAAAGGATAGCTGTTAATTCCCTCGCTTCCGTGTGGGCTTTTCAAAATATTTTGTACATATTGTTGTGAATATTATTCATATGGACACATTAAAAGGTGTATTAATAGACACATTCTTTTATTCATTAATTTGTGTTTGTGTGCAGATGGGGGTGTGGGTGTTGCATTTTCAAATGCATGTTGCCTAATGCATTTTTTTCATTCACAGAAGACAGTATAAGCTTAGTAATGTATGGATTTTGGTTGCAAACACAATCCATTTCTGCTTTCATTTCTAGGATGTGGGGATTGGGTAAGCGCACACTCAGGGACCTCCATTCCTCACCCATCCAAAGCAGCAAGGAATTCTAAGGAGGAAAAGAAGGTCTGATAAATATTACATTTAGTGTTTTAAAGAGACCAGATTCATTCATGGGATACATTTTTTTGGCCTCATCTGCCCTAAAACGCTTAGAAATACACTTTGCTACACAGAATTAGGAAATTTATTCATTTATTTATTTATTAGAAAAATTTCTATGCCGCCCCTTGCCAGCTAGCCTCGGGGCGGCTTACAGCAGGTCCAAATAATACAAAAATACAACATAAAATTAAAACACAAAGCGACCTACCAAAATCCCATTAAAAAACTAAAATTGGCCCATCTCATAGTCCCAATTAAACTAACAAAACTAAGACTCAAAACTAATAAATAAAATTAATAAATTAATAAATTAATAATTAAATTAACAATTAATAATTAAATTAACAATTAAAATATTTCTTAAATAAAAAGATCTTCGCCTGGCGCCGAAAAGCAAATAATGACGGCACCAGGCGAGCCTCTCTGGGGAGCAGATTCCATAAGTGGGGTGCCACCGCAGAGAAAGCCCTCCTCCGGGTACTCACTCTCTTCACCTCCTTCATAGAGGGCACCCGGAGGAGAGCATCTGCTGCAGATCGTAAGGGGCGGGATGGTGTATACGGTCGCAGGCGCTCCTTTAGGTAAAAATGAGTCACATGCATGTCTATGTCTGTGCCCAAAGAAATTGTCCTGAAAATTCATTTTCCTAGCTGAAAGGGAAGGTCATAGTACAGCAGAGCTTTATGTACAAATACAGTGTTTTTGCCTTAAACTGTTAAAAATTGGTAATTTGAAGAATACAGCTAGAAGTTTTACAAACGAAATTGGCAACTTTTGCCATAGAGCAGTTGTAGACAGGGGAATTGTCAGAAATATTCCACACAGATGTCAATGGCTAGAGTCCACATAGTCCCACAGAGCATACGGATATAATTCTTCAGTCTTTCCTTCTAATAAGCTGCTCCCTGCAGTTCAGCTCAGGCCTCAACATGATAATGTAACATTTGGGAAGAAAGATGCAAACCAGCAATCCTGCACTTGAAGCTACGATGGAGAAGATCTCCACAGCCACCATGGATTTCCCTTTGGTGCAGAGGTACGAAGGAACAAAAGAGAGCCAAACACTGCAAAAGACCAGCATGCTGAAAGTGATGAACTTGGCTTCGTTGAAACTGCCAGGCAGCTTCCTGGACAGAAAGGCCACAATGAAACTGAGCATTGCCAGGAAGCCCATGTATCCCAAGGCACAGTAAAACATGGTGACAGAGCCCTCGTTACATTCCAGTATGATTTCTTCAGCCATGGAGAAGAGGTCGACATCTGGAAAGGGGGTGAAGTTCCCAGCCACACAGTACAGATGCCTGCTTGGATGAGGGAGCAGGAAAAAACAATGACACTGGCCTGCTCCCTTCCCAACCACTTCTTCATCCTGGATCCTGGATGAGTAGCCATGAAAGC
This sequence comes from Varanus salvator macromaculatus, assembly GCA_023646645.1. Classification (NCBI taxonomy): domain Eukaryota; kingdom Metazoa; phylum Chordata; class Lepidosauria; order Squamata; family Varanidae; genus Varanus; species Varanus salvator. Next base: position 7,091,719 of record JAIXND010000781.1, read on the forward strand.
CAGAATGACCAGGAGGGTTTTTGCCAGCACAGAGGAAACAGCCACTGAGAAGATGATGGCAAAGGCAGTTTGTCTTAGGAGGCAGGTGAGCTCCTGAGGCTCCCCAATGAAGAGCAATGCACAAAGGAAGCAGAGCAGGAGGGAGCTGAGCAGAGTGTAGGTGAGCTTCCGGTTGTTGGCTTTGACTATGGGAGTCCTGTGGTTCTTCACAAACACAACCAGCACCAAAGTTGTGATGAAAGCAAAGCCAAAAGCAAGGAAGGCTAAAGTGAACCCCAAATCCTCTGCATAAGACAAGAAGGTTATGGACCTTGGAATACAGACATCATGATTTTTGCTTGGATACTCTGTATTGGAGCATTCTGTACAATCAGTCATATCTGTAAAGGGAAGGGAAGGGAGGTGATAGCTAGGAATCTCCTCCAAGATCCATAGAGACAACATGTTACTTCCACTTCTGGGTTCCCTCCCTCTCAGTCTCACAAAACTGATTCATCCTATGTGGACACTGAAGGGCAGTCATTCCCTCATGTATAAATTTTTGTCTTCCTGTTCATTGATTATACAGACACTCTCATGACAAATTTTGAACAGTTAATAAATATTTCCTACCCTCCTGGTTTGAGATCTTCCCAGCTGGACATGGGATGCAATCGTAGCAGCAGAATGGCTCCCCTTCTTTCACTTTCTTGCTAGAGCCTGGATGGCAGCTCTCAGTACATACAGAAAGTGGTCGTGTCTAATGAATGAATTAAAAAGCAGAATAAATATATTGACGGCAACAAACTTGGAAACTATTTCCTATGTTTTGAAATTGACCCAGAAATGCAGGAATGCCCAAATATTGTTTTCTTATGTCCGATTCCTCTTTTTCTTTATTTGGAACAGATTCACATCTATAAGCAATATAGACATATTAGAATTATTTTGTGGTTACATCTTCAGGTAGTGTTATGTGACTAAGAATGAGATTAAGAGACAATGTAGGTCTGTTAATTTCAGTTGGAAAATGCTTAAAATGCACTGCAAGCCAGTTAGAACTTTTGATTTGATTGAATGGATCTGTTTCAATAGGATTTCTTTAAACCACACACAAACATATTGCAGAGCATTCAAGGAACCACAAAATATGATGAGCTCATTTAGAAATAGAGTTCATAGATGAGAGAAAAATATTTGTCTTCATATTATTTGTTTTGGGATACACGCCTCTAGGTACAGCAGGAGATGGGCTGCGTTACAAGAATGTGAGGTACTTCTTCCCCAAGATACCCCAGTGTAGCATGCAAAGTTTGAAAAGAGAGTGCAATAAAGAGGCCATTGCTGAAATGGTAAGGCATGGGGCAAGGGGCTGCACAACTGGGTCTAATTTCTTATCAGTTCTAGAGAGAATTCTGGGGATGGGAACCAGGGGGGAATTTGTGGGAAAAGCAGCATGTTGCTTACAACAGCCTGGCACCTTACTTTCTTTGCAGACTAATTTGCTGGCATGTCTTTTCCCTGGAACCCTCAGACATGAAATCAGAATCCACAAAGCACATTGCAAGTAGAGAGTGGTATGAAAGAGAAAAGATGGAAGGAAAGTCACCATGCTACCAAATAAAATTAATTGAATGAAATGAATCTCCTGATTCAATTCCATACATTTGTTCAGTTTAGTGTAAGCCATTGTCTGGACAGTATAGAATATTCAGTTGACTGTAATGCAGATTGGATTACAGTAAAAATGAACATTAGCTTTCAAAGATATACCTAGAATTTCTCTATGGTTTGCCAGATCTCCTGGCTGCCATGAAATTTTGTTGGAGTAAGAGTGACAAAAGACTTTCTTCAGAAACTTGTTGCTACCTGATTAAACCAATGGTGCCAAGTGATGGCCAACTCATCAATGATGAGTGCTTGGTCCAGAGGAGCCTGCAGGTCTATCTTCCCAACTTGCACTCCAAGGGAGGAGTTCTTGGATAAGAATTTCCAGTTAATGATATCAAATGCAGCCACCACCTCCTCATTCTCACTGAAGAACACCTCATTCTGGGCACTGTTGTTAAAGAAGACACCTCTGAGAAACTGATGAAGCTAGATTGAAAATGGAAATGCAAGAGATTGAGAATAGTGCAGCATTGTGTACTGCACTTGGTGTAAGTTCTAACATCTGCTGGAGAAGAATGTCATTAATACTTGTCAGGGTTGAGAAGACTGACTGAGGAAATGCTACTCGTGTATTGAATGGGAGTTATCTCAATGCTCTTCATTTTTGCCCCTTCAGGAGCACTTACAAGAGATTATGTGAAGTTTGTCATCTCTGACTTTTGACAGTGAACTTCTAAGGTGTGTAATGCTCAAAGTAGGTGACTGAATCCAATTCACACAATGATCTTAAAAGCTAAGTAGGGGCTAAAGATTGGACTTGCCCATTCCAACACTCAGAAGTCAAAAACAGGGATGGTGACTGAAATGTGGAATATAATTTGAGGAATAGTTTGAGGGCAGTTGGCACAGTTAAAGACATGGGGTTTTTTAACTGAGTAGTTGGAGAACATTACCCGCCATGGGTCTTCATTCCTAAACTTCTGCCCATTAGTCTCCATATTTGACCTGTGTTTGACTTCAGATGAGGATATGGAATGCATAGCGTGGGCTGCAGCATAGACAGCATTGTAGATGCTGTAGCTGTGGCCAGTCATGCTCATCTCAAAGAAAGATCCGGGAAGGCTCTCCAGTCTTTCTCTTCCAGTGCAGATCTCCTCTTCCACATCCCTTGCTACTGCACTTGGGAAAAGGCAGCCAAAAGCTTGTTGCCAAAAGATCTGGAGGAAATCATCTCCTTTTGTGCTGAGTGGATTTCTGCTCTCCTCAAATGATTGGAATCCTTGTACATCGTTGGAGTGAATTCTCAAAGACAGGGTACCATGAAATAATTCTGTTTCCCAATTCCTTTGATAGACAAATGCATTGATCTCCATGTGGGCTGAGATTATCCATACTTTGCCTTTTAAGGTTGTTGTCCTTTTCTCCACTACTGGAATATATGTGAGCCATGTAAATCATGCAAAAGAGTATGATTCTCCATGGGTCACTACTACATTGGCTTTGCTGTCCACTAGTTTATCATATATTTTTGCCCCCTTTTCTAAAATGGTGTTAGTGTTAGTGATGTAAGTGTTTGGTGGCAGTCTTTCTATGAATGCAAAACAAACACCTCTTCTGGAAAACATTGGGAAGACAGTGTGCAGGAATCTTTCTCCATTGTCATTATCCATGAAAACAAGTCCAATCCATGTCCAGTTGAAATGCAGGAGCAAAGACAGAATCCCCTCATACTGCAGAGTTTCATCAGGAACCATCTGATAGAAGGGAAGTCCTGGGGTCTTATCATTCATGACTGGAGCCACACCATAGATGAGCTAAGGAGAGGCTGAAGGAATGTTAGCATGATGACTGAAATGATTTGAACAAGTTCAAAGACATTCCTTTAAGAAGCCTTGAAATACTTGTGAGTGTGTATGCTAAACTGGTATCTCATCTTTCCTCGACACCAGACTTCAACACATTATAAGTGTTATTAGTCTGAACTATCACAGAAAGGGAGAAATAGTATGATGCCCAAAATTTTTAAAAGCCATGATATCAGTTGAAGCAACCCACAGAATGAGGTTTCAGGAATACACTGGCAGGCAAATTGAATTTCTCAAGTCAAGCCTACATCACAGAACTCGGCTGGTTTGACCTGTGGAGAAACCTGCATCCAAATGAGTGAGACTGTGCACCGTAACTGTGTCTGGCTGGGTAGTTTTGTGGTTCACACATCCATGTTACCTAGTGACTCAAATAGTTCAGGCTTTGTTATACTTGTTTAGTTCTACCTGACTAGCATTTCCAGAATCTTAATGTTTTCTTTGGTTTTTTCCAATAGTTTTGAATTGCACTAGATTGCCATGAAAACAATGTTTTAATATATTTTATCTTTTTTCTTTAAGCTAAGTTTATATGCATTGGGAAGGAAGGCAAGTATGAGGAGAGAATAATGTAATCTCCCTTTAAGTAAAATGGAAAAATGTCTCAATCCGGAGATAGGAAAAAGTAACGAGGTGTGATATTAGTTTTGCATTTTGATCTCTCATATACAGAAAGGAACAGGATTCCTAGCTGTGGGATCTTGTAGATATCCAAGATATTTGCCACACTGAGAGAGATGTGGGAGTCTAGTGCTCCAATGACTGCTATTAGATTCTTGCGGATGCCACATTCATAGTTGGGGACCAGTCCCTCCTGCACTGACAGAAGTTGCAGGGTGGCCTGAGAGGTTCTCCTTGCATTGTCGTAGCTGTCATAGATGAAGAAGCCCAAAGTGTGGTTCGGCAGTATGTGAGGGCTCTCATTGATCTCCTTCACTGCGAATGCTAGGGCCAGGAGATGCTGGTAATTCTTGGGGATCATGCTGAAAGGAGAGGTGACAGCTGAGACTCAGAGTTGAAGTCAGCACCTATGAAGCAAAACTCTTCATGCATGGCTAGAAAGAAAGTGGCTTGAGTTTGGGCAGTAGGCTGTAAAAGAGCAAGTGATGGAATGACAATAAACACCAACAGAACAAAGCTATATGGATATGCACAGTAGGAAGCAACCTCCTTTGAGTTAGCTGGTGCTCACCCATGTAACAGGTGGTAAGGCTGTGTACAAAAATGCCTGCATCAGAGGGAATGGGCTGTGGACATGAATACTGTGGAAATTATGTTCAAAATATATAGTCTTGAAGATGTGGCCTTCAAGAAAATAGCATTACAAAATTAATGCATCATCTTTGCATGTGTGTGTTTTATCCATGCCCCTATTCATACGCAGCCAGATTTTGTGGTAATTGTAAGCAATGGATTCATGACTGAGTAGAAGAGAAACCAAGATGAGGGGACATAAAGATGGTTATGGAGCCTTTCCCCCAGGGGTGTGCATGTACGGCTGCAGCTTCAGCCACAGTTTGGAGCAAGAGCCCTGGGACTAATCAGTGCAGTGACAGATGGAGAAGAAATTAAAACAAGCAGCAATTCAATCCATACATTAGTTCTTTGACTGAGTCTGGTGGAGGTTCCTTGGTGAAGGTTATTGCACTGGAGATGAAGAAACCATGAAAAGCAATGCTGCCAACGAGGATGTCTCCTGACTGATAGGCCTGCAGTGGGAGGGGTGGCTCCCAGATGTTGCATTTGAGGATGCGTGCCAGGCATAGGATTTGGACAAACAGTGCCAGAAGCAAAATCTCAAGAAGCACCATTCTAAGCAGAATGCCAAGTCTTCTATTCTATGATTCTATGAATCTTTTCTGAATATCAGACTTTGCTCCTTTCCTGGACACTTTAGACCTTAGAGTACTGCAGCATGGAATTCCCTTCTCTAGTGGCAGCCTTCATGGTTTTCTGTTTAACATGACCTGTGGCTATTTGAAACCTCTGATGGGTTTTATAGAGCAGCGGGATAGATGGCTATCCTTTGGATAATTAAAATGCAAGATAATTACCAGTTTGAAGTTGTAATATCCTTGTTGAATTGCTGGGGGAAAAACTTCCATTGTGTGCATTTTATGTGTGCAAGGTATTATGGAAATTAATTCTGTTTGTCAGGCATACACAAAGTCATTACTCGATTGAAGAAAAACAGTCAAGCATTGGGAGAGTAAAGAATTAATTCTAATATATAGTTCAGGGACTTTTACTCAGGAAGTGGGTGATTTTATACAACCCTTCAGTGTAAAGCAGTTATTGTGCTTGCCTAGTTCCCCATTCATTATCCGCCAATGTTTCTTTGGGTCCTTCCCCCCCTCCCCATTATTTACAGTGTAGGGTAGATAGAAACATAGAAACAGAACAAGCAAGAAGGGGTCTCCTGGGCTATCTAGTCTGACCCTTGGCTTGAGCCGGCCCCACTCATGACATGCCTACCCTGTGCATGTCCTGCCCATCCTTGAACACCCTCACCAATGGGGCTTCAACCACCTCCTGTGGGAGCCCATTGCATACTCTAGGGGCTACTCCATCCATGACAGGGCACATATCACTAAGCTGAACAGTTGGAACACCCATCAGCAGCACTTCTGCCTTATCTTGATTGAGAGTCAATTTATTGGCCCTCATTCAGCCATCACACCATCCAGACACCTGTTTAGAGCAGTCAGTGTCTCATCTGGATTGGATGTATATGAGAGGTAGAGCTGGGTGTCATCAGGGTACAGATAACTCCTCAGCCCAAACTTCCAGATGACCTCTCCCAGTGGTTTCATGTAGCTATTGACCAGCATAGGGGATGAAATGGAACCCTGTGGCACCCCTTGGCATAACTGTCATGGTGCTGAGCCACAATTCCTTAGTGACACAATCTGGAATCAGCCAGCCAGGCAGGAGTGGAATCACCACAAAGCAGTGCCTCAGATTCCCAACCTGGCCAACCTATTCATTGACTATTAATGGTCAATTGTATTGAAAGCAGCTGAAATGTCCAAGAGAATTAACAGGAGTGCACTCCTCCTGTTGTTCTCCCAGCAAAGGTTATCCCACAGGGAGAGCAAGGCAGTTTCAGTCTCATAACCAGGCCTGCAACCAGACTGAAATGGATCAAGATGGTAACTTTTCTCCAAGAGTGTCCAGTATTGCCCAGCCACCATCCTCTTGAGCACCTTGCTTTAAAAAGGGATGTTAGCCACATGTTCATAATTGGTGACATCCTTTGGGTCCAGGTTTGCCTTCTGCAGCATTCGACAGATCACTGCCTCCTTCAAAGGGGAGGGAACCAGCCCACCCTCCCTCAGAGAGGTGTTGATATCCTCCCGCACCTAGGGTTGCATCCTTTCCTTGTTCTTGGTGATCAAGCAGGAAGGACAAGGGTAATGTATACAGGTGGTGGGATGGACTTATCCAATTACCCTGACCACATCCTCAGGCCACAATAATTTAAACTCATCCAACAAAACTCGATGAGATAGAGAGCTAGACTCTTCCTGTAGAGGATGAACTCCAACTATTAAGTCAAACCATGGTAGAGCCAAGTGATTTTGCCTGGGCCAGTTCCCTGTTCCATAGCATGATATAGGTTTCAACAGGAAACCACTCATGTCAGCCAGAAATTCCCCTGACCCTTCAGGGATCCATCAGAATCCATCTGGCTCTGAGATGGAACCATTTTAATAGGTCCTGCACTGTTATGAAGGGGGAAAGAAGCTGAAAGTCCTAATCTGACCAGGAAGTGATCCAACCATGACAAAAAGAATAGCTGTTAATTCCCTTGCTTCTGTGTGCACTTTCCAAAAAGTATTTGTACATATTGATTGAATATTTTTCATATGAACACTTTAACAGGTGTATTAAAGATGCATTCTTTTATTCATTAATTTGTGTTTGTGTGCAGTTGGGGGTGTGGGTGTTGCATTTTAAAATTGGTCCATGTTGCCCAATGCATTTTTTAATTTACAGAAGACGGCATAAGCTGAGTAATGTATGGATTTTGGTTGCAAACTGTGACTGCTTCGGGAGGGGGTTGCGGGCCAAAGCCTCACCTTCCTGGCTTCTCCATGCAGAGCAACACAAGAAAGCCATCGCACTCACCAGGTCTTTATTCTGTGCTTACAGTTTGCACCACATGCTTCCCATAGCTCCTTGCCCTTGCCTGCTCCGGCTCCCTTCCCCCTTGTTGCTATGGCAATGAGTTGCACTGTCCCGGCCATACCACTGCCCAGTCTCTGCTAGCAGTTGGTCCTGGCCTCCTTGCCGGCAGCCATCACTGCAACTCCTCCTCAAGTGCACATGTGTTTCTTTGCTCTCTGCTTGCTTGCTGTCTTTCACCATCTCTCTCTCCTCCCCCCCTTCCTTCTCCTGCCACCTTCTTATCAACCCTCCTCGCACACAATTCCACGCAGCCCACCTGTCCCTGCCCCGCTTCACGATGCCGAACAGCTGAGCCTGCATTCATATCCCCTGGCCGCTGCTTCCCAGCAAATTGCTCTCCCCACCTGGGCTCCCAGCCCCACCCTGCTGTCTTCACCCTGGCCCTGTGGAAGGCTCCAGGGAAAGGGGTGAGCCCCTCTGCCTCCTCACAAAAACTTAATCCAATTCTACTTTCATTTCTAGGATTAGGGGATTTGATGAACTCAAAAAGCACTCTCAGGGAACCTCCATTTCTCACCCACCCATAGCAGCATGGAATTTTAAGGGGGAAAAGAAGGTCTGATAGATATAACATTCCGTGTTTTTAAGAGACCATTCCGTGTTTTTAATTTTAATTTTTAATAATTTTATGGTACTTTTTTTTTTTGCCTCATCTGCCCTGAAATGGTTAGAAATATACTTTGCTACTCAGAATTAGGAAATGCATCACATGCATGTCCATGTCTGTGCCCAAAGAAATTGCTTTGAAAATTCATTGTCCTAGCTGGAAGGGAAGGTCATGGTACAGCATAGCTTTATGTACAAATGCGGTGTTTTTGCCTTAAACTGTTCAAACTTTGGTAATTTTCTAAATGAAAAATACAACCAGTAAGAAGTTGGTGAGTTTTGCAGGAGAATAGGTGCAGAAAGGCAAATTTTCACCAATATTCCACACAGATGTCAGTCCCTAGATTCCACATCATCCCAAAGAGCAGACACTGATAATTCTTCAGTCTTTCCTTCTGATAAGCTGTTCCCTGCTGTTGAACTCAGGTCTTATTAAAATAATGTAACATTTTGGGGAAAAAATGCAAGCCAGCAATCCAGCGCTGGAGGCCAATATAGAGAAGATCTCCACAGCTACCATGTGTTTTCCTTTGGTGCTCAGGTAGGTTGGAACAAAGGATAGCCAAACACTGCAAAAGACTAGCATGCTGAACGTGATGAATTTGGCTTCATTGAAGCTGTCTGGGAGCTTCCTGGCAAAGAAAGCCACCATAAAGCTGACCATAGCTAGGAAGCCCAGATAGCCCAGGACACAGTAGAACATAGTCACAGAGCCCTCGTTACATTCCAGGACTATTTCCTCAGGTACTGAATGAACATTTACGTCTGGGTAGGAAGGATTTGTAGCCAGCCACACAGTACAGATGCCTGTTTGAAGAAGGGAGCAGGAAAAAACAATGGAGCTGCCCAGCCTTTTCCCCATCCACTTCCGCATTGTGGACCCTGGTTTGGTGGCCATGAAAGCCAGAACTACTGTCATGGTTTTTGCCAATATACAAGAGACTGCCACAGAGAAGATGATGCCAAAAGTGGTCTGCCGGAGGAGACACGTTACCTTCTGTGGCTGGCCAATGAATAGGAATATGCAAAGGAAGCAGAGCAGAAGGGAAATGAGAAGAGCATAGGTGAGGTTCCGGTTGTTAGCAATGACTATGGGAGTGTCGTGGTTCTTCACAAATATCCCTAAGACCAGAGCTGTGATCAAAGAAGAGAAAATACCAAAGAAGTCTAAACTGAAACCCAGAGGTTCTTCATAAGACAAGAAGGTTATTGTCTTGGGAATGCAGTAATCCTGGTCCTTGTTTGGATAGCTTCTGTCCTCACATTTCTGACAGTCATTCATGTCTGAAATAGAAAAGATATCAAAAAAAGATTTCACAAAGGTTCCATGGGTCTTCATTATATGTTGTAGTTGTCCCATCATATAAATCAAATCAAATCTTACCAAACTTAAGTCCTACCAATAAAGTTAAATATGGCAATGGTGGTTTCAACAGCGCATAACTCTGTAGATCTAAACATGTCTTGGGATTTAAAAACAAAATAATCACAATGCCTTGCAAAATACGGCTGCAGCTCCACAATTATTAAGTAATGACCTCTTTCTTCTGGATTGGCTGCAGCACTCAAACAGTGTTGAAAACTAGATCTGAATAAATCATATTGAAATTCTTACATTTGAGCTTGACCGAAATTGCTGGGTCTCTGAACAAGGTTTCCAAACATGTCAAATTTTATTTTGCATTTTCACTGTCATTACCCTGACTCAAAAGATGAGATGGAAGAATTCATGAGACTTGACCTTGCTGAAGGTTTCTGGGACCCACCTCAAAGCTCAGCTTGCCTGCTCCCGTTTCCAATTGCATTCCATTTTTCTTTTCATGGGAAGGGCATGTTGGGAGTTGTAGGCCTTTCCTCTGTCTAAGCATGCATAAAATTGCTTCTTCAAAGTGCAAAATGTGTTTATTTTAATTTTAGAAGAAGCAGCATTTTCTCATTTCATTCCTAATCTGAGAATTTTTCAATTTACAAGTATAGTTTGTCTTGAATTTTGTATAAAAATCCACTTTAAATAATCATATGCATGTTCTATATATTTCTATTAATACCTGCATTCTGTATGCAACTGTGACATATACACACATTTTTTCTGCAAGCACTTTTAGTATATCACACATTTTGGACATTATTTTCCATATAACTTCTGCACACACTCCTCCCTAATATGTGCATGCTTGTACATATATGTTTAATTGAAGAACTCCACTGCAACATTGTGAGAAGAGAGAATTTTGGCAGTTGGCTGAGTTTCAGTGTGAAAGTTGAAATTAGGCAAGTTCACTTTAACATGTGAAGTGAACATATTTCTGCCCCACACCTTGTGCTGAGAATAAGAAGAATGTCTCTGATGGTTACAACATCATCAGGGTGATGTTATATGTGCTTCTTCCATTGATTAAATAAAAGTGAATTGCTTCAATGGAACTTAGAATGAGGCAGATGGTTTGGTCACTGGCCAGGCAAAGTCCACCACTATACACCTCCACATGATCCTGCTTACACAAATGACATAAGCTAAAATTTTAGAACCTACTATAAAGAAGACATTTATTTCTGTTGCTATCTCAGCATTTGCCCAGACCATCCAAGATCACACCTCTGCTAAACTGGAAAGTTTCAGAAAAGTTGATCTCACTACTTTTAAGTAGAATAGTTCTTGTTCTTTGTTCTTCTTCTTGATTTCTTGTTCTTAGGGCAGAACAAGAATCAGCCCACTCACCTTCATGCTCTGCAATCTTCCCTTCTGGGCATGGAATGCAATAGTAACAACAGAATGGCTCTCCTTCCTTCACTTGCTTGCTTGTACCTGGATGGCAACTCACAGTACACACAGAAAGAGGCTGGACCTAATTTGAAAACGAATGGAGAAAACAACCACAATGAACTTGAAATCCTTACATTTCTGCTATCTTCTTGAATTTGACTAAAACAATCATCACATTTCCTGTCCTGTGTCAATTGTCTGAACATGAGTGCTGGATATGCCACAGGGTGTTATCTCTTCTTAAAATTCAAACAATAAATATGCTACAGTATTATTTCTCTTTTAAAAGTACAACACTTCATGAAGATGGGCAAGTTATTTATAAATGTATTCTCAAGACAGTTTTACTTCCTACATGGACTTCTAAATAATACTTTTAATTTCATTAATACTCCCTTCCTGTAACATTTCAGAAAAACCCTGAATAGGACATATCGACATGGACACTGGCTTTTAAACACAGATCTATGAATACATCTTTTGGACAAAAAGTTGACTTTGGGCTATGCATTCTGATAGCCTGTTTGGAGCAATCCAAGTTTGAAGTTGGCATTTCTGGGTTCCTGTTGGTGGGGCAGAAGGGATGGAAGAAAGGAATTCCTCATTTCTTTCTTCCTGCTTCCCCCTCATACCCCCTGCTTTTATTTCTCATTATGAACTGTTTAGATTATGCCTCAGGGTGATCTAAATTTCACCCCAGGTTTTGGGCATGGCAGAGAGCTTTGGGCACTGCATTTTCAGAGCTTCCCTCTGAGGTTGACCTCTAAGGAGAGTTCTGTGGGAGTTCTAGGAAGCAGGAAGAGGGAGAGCCAGGATCCGCCAGCATACATTATCTTCTGACTGTGTCTCAGCCTGCCCACACTGTGCTCTGGGGCAAAAGACTTAGTGGCTGAAATCTGATCTGAACCTTACACAAGTTGGGAGGAGTGCAGAACTGACCTTAGCCTCTGTGCTCCTTGCACCCTCCACTGAATGCTAGCAATCATTTGAATCCAGAGACTTCTGGGCATCCACATAGGTTGGTGTTATTAATATATTAATTCTAAATTTGTTTCACTCAAGTTTCTAATTCTTTTGATGATTGCAAGCCAACTTGAAGGTAATTTTGAGAGCCTATGTGGTGTAGTGATTAAGAGGATGGTACGGGTACTCAGGTGATCTGGGTTCAAGTTCTCGCTTGGCCATGTAGCCAACTGGGTGACTTTGGGCCAGCCACAGACTCTCACCCCAACCTACCTCACAGAGTTGTTGTTGTGGGGATAAGATGGAGGAAGAGAATGATATAAGCAGCCTTGAGCCTTTTGTAGGAAAAAGGCAGGATATAAATAAATAAATTTCTTGGTAGAAAAATAGGGTAGGAAGAACATGAGTGATTGAACCTCACCTGGTTAAACAAGTGGTGCCATGTTATAGCCTCGTTATGGATCATTAATGCCTGCTCTGGATCCTGTGGGTGCACCCTTCCAACTCTCACATGGTGAAAAGTTCGGTTGGAGGAAAGAACCCAATTGAGCACATCAAATCCAGCTTTTAAACACCCATTCTGGTCAAAGGAGACCTCATCTCCAGCGCTGTTATTAAAAGAGATACTTCTCAGAAAGTGATGGAGCTAGATTAAAAGGAACAAGCAAGAATTTGGGAAAAGCTACAGCTGGGCATTTCAAACTGAGGAATAATGGCTTTTGAAGAATGATGTCATGGGCAGTTGTTGAGTTGGGAGAAGGGAAATCACCAACCTATTAAACAACTCTGATATCCTGTGTGATTTGCCCTATTGCTCAATTGATTTCCCCCTTTCTGAATATTTATTCTATTCCATCTGAAGATATCCTCAAGGGACAAATATGAACAAAATGGACAGGCCAGACAAAGGACAAATTAACCCAAACTTTCCCCTGAGTACTTATTCCATTCTATCTGAAGATATCCTCAGGGGATAAATATGAACAAAATGGACAGCCCAGACAAAGGACAAATTAACCCAAATGCTCTCTTCCACTGAGGCACTTCAACTTGGTGCAGTCATTTCGGATGGCAGATCCACTCATCAAATTCTTCCATTTTACAATCTGCTAGTTCAGCATTTTCAGTTAATCTTTTCAATCTGTCCATTTGATACTAACAGGAAGTAGAACTCCTTTAATCAACCATGGTTTAACAGCAATAGTCATAAGGCTAAAAAGCAAGTCATTTCCTGTTTTAAGGAATATAAAAGGGAGCCTCTCTCCTATCTAATTCAAGGTCTGCTGCTACTCAAGAGGAAATATAAACAGGTGTTACAGGCAAAGAAAAGGCAGGCTTTGATACAGTCTTGGAACCAACTAATCTTTGCCACTTGCTCTAAGAATTCAGCACTATTTTGGAAATGCATAACTCTTCAGTCTTCTTCCCTTAAGCTACAAATTTCATCCTTTATTCCCGGCTTCAGTTTGGGAAGACCATTTCAGACTCCTGTATACACAGGAGGAACTGCCCTACCAAAACAGAGAACTAGACTATGAAGTTCATCTGCTTCCCTCCTGGCCTCCTGGGTCATGCTCTAAAATTACAGAACTGATCAAACAATGAAATCAAACAAATTCCTGGATATGACTTCAATTCAGCAGAAGTTGTTCAACACAATTTATTTATTTATTTATTTATTTATTTGGAAATTTATAGGCCGCCCCTTGCCACAAGCCTCGGGGCGGCTCACAACCAAAAGATTGAATACAAACATTAAAATTTCCAAATATTAACAGTTAAAAACTAACATTAAAAATTGGCCCATCTCCAGGTCAAAATTAAAACAACAACCTACCCTAAATACAAATTAAATTAATAAATAATAAATAAATTAGCATTTAAAATATTGTTTAAATAAAAAGGTCTTCGCCTGGCGCCGAAAAGCAAATAAAGACGGCGCCAGGCGAGCCTCTCTGGGGAGCGCATTCCACAGATGGGGCGCCACCGCCGAGAAAACCCTCCTCCGGGTACTCACCCTCCTAATATCTTTCACGGAGGGTTCCCGGAGGAGAGCCTCAGCAGCAGATCGTAAGGGGCGGGAGGGTGTATATGGACGCAGGCGCTCCTTTAGGTAACCGGGACCCAAGCCGTTAAGGGCTTTATAGGTAAGAACCAACACCTTGAATTGGGCCCGGACTTCAATGGGGAGCCAGTGAAGCTGACGGAGAACAGGGGTGATGTGAACACCACGCCCAGTCCCCGTCAGTACTCTGGCAGCTCTGTTTTGTACCAATTGAAGTATCCGGACCGTCTTCAGGGGTAGCCCCACGTAGAGCGCATTACAGTAATCTAGCCGAGAAGTCACCAACGCGTGAGTCACCGTTGCCAAGCAGTCGAGCTCCAGGAAGGGACGCAGCTGATGGATCAGCCGAAGCTGATGGAAGGCACTCCTCGCCACTGCTGACACTTGAGCTATCAAGGTCAGCTCCGGGTCGAGGAGGACCCCCAAGCTGCGGACCCTGTCCTTCAGAGGGAGTGCAACCCCATTCAAGACTAGGGTCAGGTCCCCCATTCCGAGGCCTGAACCACCTACCAACAGGACCTCCGTCTTGTCAGGATTGAGCCTCAGTTTATTGGCCCTCATCCAGCCCATTACCTCGGCCAGGCACCGGTTTAGCATAGCCACCGCCTCACCTGGATCGGTGGAAAACGAGAGGTAGAGCTGGGTATCATCAGCGTACTGATGATTCCGCAGCCCACACCTCCTGATGACCTCTCCCAGTGGTTTCATGTAGATGTTAAACAGCAAAGGGGACAAAATAGAACCCTGCGGAACTCCATGGCAAAGCTGCCATGGCGCAGAGCCATAGTCCCCCAGCACCACCTTCTGGAATCGGCCATTGAGATAGGAGCGGAACCACTGCAAAGCAGTGCCTCCAACTCCCAATCCCTCTAGCCTCTCCAGAAGGATACCATGGTCGATGGTATCGAAAGCCGCTGAGAGGTCCAGGAGAACCAACAGGGACGCACTCCCCCTGTCTCTCTCCCTGCACAGGTCATCATACAGGGCGACCAAGGCAGATTCAGTGCCAAACCCGGGTCTGAAACCGGACTGAAATGGGTCCAGATAATCAGTTTCATCCAAGAGTGCCTGGAGTTGTCCCGCCACCACCTGCTCCAGCACCTTGCCCAAAAACGGGATGTTGGCCACCGGTCTATAGTTGGTGACCGCCACTGGATCCAGGGAGGCCTTCTTGAGGACTGGCCGGACTACCGCCTCCTTTAAAGGGGCAGGCATCCGGCCGTCTCTCAAGGAGGCCTTTACCACCTCCAAGATCCAGGGCACAATCCCGGCCTTGGCGTTCTTTAATAGCCAGGATGGGCACGGGTCCAGTAAACAGGTGGTTGAGCGTACCGATCCAAGCACCTTGTCCACATCATCAGGCCGCAACAACTGAAAGTCATCCATTAATGAGGGACAAGCACGTATGGTTGGTCCCTCCCCGAGAGAAACTGTATCAAGAGTGGAGTCCAGTTCGTGACGAATCAGAGCAACTTTCTCCCTAAAATGCGTGGCGAAATCGTCACAGCGGGCCTTCGAGGGTGGCACGAGATCTTTACCAGGGCCAGACTTAGTCAGCCCCTGCACCACCCGAAAGATCTCCGCCGGACGGCATTGCGAGGAGGCAATGGACGCGGAGAAGAATCGCTTCTTCGCCGCCCTCACCGCCACAGCATAGGCTCGATAGTGTGCTCTAAGATGTGTTCGGTCAGACTCGTCACGAGATTTCCTCCACTTACGCTCTAGTTACAACCCAGTCCTGAAGTTGGTAATACAGGTGTCTGTATTTAGATTGGTGGCTACCTGTTTTGGCTTCCTTATTCACCTATATTGACAAACAAGCTGAGGACCACAAGGACTGGGACTTGGTGATTCCAATCTACAAAAAAGGAGGGAGATATCTACTTTCCAATTACCATCCTATTAGTCCCCTCAGTACAGTTAGTAAACTTTATGCCAGACACCTGTATTACCAACTTCAGGACTGGGTTGTAACTGAAAATATTTTGGCTGACAAGCAGGGAAGGCCTGTGATCATTGCCCATGCTCTAACCCTTCAACAGCTGACTGAGAAATACTCCTCTGGAGCACACTCATCACTCTATGCAGCATTCATTGACTTCAGATGTGCTTTTGACCTCATCTCTGTATATTTTTGTATATTGTTATTTATTTGTTGGAAGCCGCCCCGAGGCTTATGCGAATGGGATGGCATAGAAGCACTCAAAATAAATAAAATAATAAATAAATCTCCAGATCCTAATTCTGGGAGAAACTGAACTCTTATTCAATTGATAAAAGATTACTCATGCTCATATACAAATTATATGAAAATTCTCAGAGGAAGGTCCAATGTAACACCCAAGGACTTTGCACTGAAGAAATTCCAGTTAGGAGAGGAGTGAGACAAAGATGTATACTAGTTCATCTGCTTTTTAATATATACATGAATTCTCTCATTGTTAAACAGAGCAGTCCTTCCCTTCTTATACTGAAATTGGGAAATAGGCACATCTCTGTTCCTTTGTGTGCAGATGATGCTATGCTTCATGTTCAAATGCAGAATGGCCTGAAAAGGGCATTCCATGTACTAGCTAAGCATTGCCAAGAAGACAGTTTGGATATTAACTTCTCTAAAAGCAAAGTTATGGTTTCTGCCAGATGCCCTAAGACACACGTTTGGCAACTAAATAACCATCTGATAGAGCAAGTTAAATCCTTTGAATAACTTGGGATTGTTTTCCATGCTATGAATAACTGCAAATGTCATGCCAACCATGTCATCCTAAATGCACAAAAAACAGTGTTGACTTTACAAACATATATTTCTCCAAAGGGGCAAGTATATACCCACTCAACTGATATGCCTTTCCTGGGTAAGCCCAATGGTGGGAGGGGATATTCTGGATTTCAGTTTTTGGAAGCATGGCAAGAGAGACAAAATGGGAAAAGGGTGATTGCTGTAGGTTTCTGACAATTTCTTTCTGCAAAATAACAAAGAAAACAGAACAAAAATCCAAAGGAATTGTGCTCTGATAGCACAAGTATCAGTTCTCACATTTCAGTGCAGAAAAGAAAAGGTAGGAAAAGGAGGTTTGGCTTTTATGGACTACTAGGAGGAGCTACATTTTATGCGTCAGATAGGAGGTTGGATTTGTGAATTTTGCCCTTTTGTAATGGAAGAGTTGAAGCATACATCTCCAAGGAAAATTAGACACAAACAGTACTCTCTGTCTTTCACAAAAAAACAGAATGCCAGCACAAAGCTCCTGACTCCATCCAGGTGAGATGAAGCCCAATGCCATCTAGTGGATCAAATCTAAATGAAAGTGATCGATGTACAGACATACTCCCTTCACCCACAGCCACATTATTTCAGCACTACATAACAGGACAATGACCTTTCTTGGAAGTGCTAAGGCATGGCAAATATGATGGGATGAGAAGAGACAGATTGAAAAGTAGTCTGTTTCTCATTTCTTCCTGATGGGGAGAGAAAGAAAGATGGTAACATGTGCATGTGGAGGTACAATTTACTACATGGCTTGTGGCTTGCTGTATCTCCCAAAGATTGTTGCTCTCCCACAGAGTGATGTTGAGAACATTACCTGCCGGGAATCTTGATTCTGAAATTCTCTTCTACTTGTTCTTGTTCTCTGCTTCAGATGAGATGAGGACATGGCATTCAAAGCATGGGCCACAGCATAAACAGCATTGTAAACACTGTAGCTGTGCCCAGTCATGCTCATTTCAAAGAAGGACCTTGGAAGGCTCTCCAGCTTCTCATCTCCTGTACAAGGAGTCTCCTCCAATGTTCCTGTAACCTGATCTGTGAATGTACAACCAAAGGCTTGTTGCCAGAAATCTTTGATATATCCATCAGGTTCAATACTGGAAGGGTTTCTGCCCTGAAGAAATGCCTTGAATCTGGGTAGATCACTGGAGTGAATTGTTAAGGACAGAGCACCATCAAATATGCTTGCATCCCAGTTCCGTTGATAGACAAATGATGAAAACTCCACCTGGGCTGCCATTATCCATACTATACCTCTTGGATTAGCTGTCACATTTTTCATGCTTGAAAGATATGGCAACCATCTCAAAAGGGCCAGGGAATAAGAATCTCCATAAACCACCAATGCATTAGCTTTGCTGTTCATGATTTGATTACACAAGTTCTCTCCATGTTGGAACATACCAGAAAAATCAGTGATAAATTTGAGTGTGGGAAGTTTTTCTATGAAGGCAAAACAGACATGATTCTGGGAAAACTCTGGAACCAGAGCCTGCACAATTTTTTCTCCATTCTCATCATCCATAATGAGCATCCCAATCCATGTCCACCGAAAGTGCAGAAATAGTGAGAGAATCCCCCTATATTGAAGGGCTTCCTGGGGGACCATCTGGTAGAAAGGAAGACCTGGGGTTTTATCATTCATTATAGGAGCAGCACCATATATGAGCTTGAGAGAGAGAGAGAGAGAGAGAGAGAGAGAGAGAGAGAGAGAGAATATGAAGAGCAGAAAAAAAAATGTCTTTTACATTTTGCTTAAAGTAAGTTGAAATAATTCTTGATGATCTAAGGTCAGAGTCTTGCTGTATCTTGTAGCTTTGCACATATCATCAGTGAATTGTACTGGGTCTCCAAAGAGGCTGAGTTGACCTGTCCACCTGATATCGACATTTGGGTGTCCATGCAACAATCATATGGCACATACTTACTTACATACATACATACATAAATGCTTTTTTATGAAGCCATCCTTCTTACCTGGAGATGCTTTATTACAGTGCTGAGCTTGTGGCTGTTCCCACATTGAAAATCAGGCCCCTATCTTGTTACAAAAGATGTCCTGAGGTTGGCATGGATTTGCCTTTTTGAGGTAGCTCTCTTGACCCCCTGTAACAATCATTCCCTCTCTCTCTTGCATTCAGAATGTGAGAGCTGTTTGCTTATGTATCCAAAAGAGCAATGCTTGCATGCTGGAGGGATGCATCAGTGGGCAGAGTGGGACTATAGCTGGAGAAATCCCCTAAAGGATCCAGTGTAAAATGAGCCTACTGAATGGCCATTGCTTGCTGACTGGATTGTTTGGGTGTAATGCAAGAATGTGGAGAGCCAGGCTAAGGGAAAGGGGATAGAGTATACCCCACCTAGCCGCACTGTGTTGCACGTGCCACTTGTACTACCACTACTTGTTGCAAGAGGAAAAATAAGAATGCAGAGGTACTACCCTAGTCTAGACTTGGTATTTGTGTGTGTATTTGTGGAGACACACACACTTGCATACAGAGAGGGAGGGAAAAAGAAGTAAATGCAAATGCACAATGGCACAACAGCAAAGCATAAAAGATGATCTAGATCAACAACTGTATACATATTCACTAATGAAGATTCTTCTTCTTAGCTTGACAAAGACATCCAAAATATACAGATCAAAAGGCCCCTCTCACTATTTTCATGGAAACTATTTCTTGTTTTGCATCACTCAGTAAGAAATTGGAAAGGATGAAGGAAGGCTCAGTCATGTCACCATCTTCCATTCTGCTTTAGACTGACTCGTCTCCTACCTGTGGAGTCTTATAAATATCCAAGAGGGTTGCCACATGGAGGGAGATTTGGGAGTCGAGTCCCCCGATGACTGCTACAGGGTTGCTCTGCATGTCACACACATAGTTCGGGACCAATCTCTCCTGTGCAGATAAAAGTAGCATTGTGGCATGATAGGTCCTATCTGCATTTGTATAGCTGTCATAAATGTTGAAACCCAGAGTGAAATTGGGTATTATCTGCAGGTTCTCATTTATCTCCTTTGTGCCAAACACCAAGGCCAGGATATGCTGGTAGTTCTTAGACACTACACTGAAAAGAAAGATACATTCTGCATTGAAAGAATATCTCCAAAAATGATACTATTGTCACCCTGGCCTGTGTCTTCATCTTCTCACTATCTTTCATGATGGACTCTTTTGCCTAAAGTGATCTATACAAAAATATCAATGACAAGCAATAAGCCTGGTTCTGTTCAGAACACCACACTCCCTCTGCACAAAAATTTTAGTAGAAAATGCTTTCTAAGTGTTCTGAAGAAGAGAAGCCCTGGTCACAAAACAAAGCTCACAAAGCATCAAAAGTACTTTTTAAAGAGCAAAGCATTAAAGTGCAAGTCCAGGGGCATAATAGTATTTTGGTGAAATTCTCATGGATCCTTGAAAATTCACCAAGTGGTTGCAGTGAGGAGGATGGTTTGGTCTCCAGAGCACCCCTACATATTCTGTGGAAGTAGAGAGATTCTATCTGGGTCATAGGGAGTGGTAAAAATTCTAGATTCAGTCCTCAGCATCAGCAATTAAGTATAGTTGGGCTTTGGAAAAACTCTGTCTCAGATCTGGGAGACTGGGGCCAACCTGAGCAGAGTGCAGTGAGCTGGATGGACTAGTTCTCTGATTTCAGGATAAGGCAAATCCCTATCGCTAAAAGTCTCACAGATGAGGTCTTCTTGTAGCAAGTATCAGCTATTTTGAAGGCATGTGGACAAAATAAGGGACATGAAAGATGTAGGTGTGTGAATCAGTGTTTTTTGTTTTGTTTTTTCATAAGGCACTGAGAGAGTCTTAGTTGGAGGATTAGGTAAAAAATTATATAACAACAAATGAATGAAAGAGCAGTTGAAGTATAAAAACTCCATGATGCCCGTTTTCTTCTGGGAAAAGAGCTTGCAGTATTACCTTCTTTTCCTGCATGCTAAGCTAACAAGCCAGTGTTCTAAACATAGAACTTTATGACTGACCATAGCAGTGATGAAATAAATTATTACTATTGTTCAATAGTATTAGCTAGCATTATTTATTCGTAACTTCATTATAAATTTTGATAGCATTCCATCAGTTTATTTAATATTAATATCAATACCATTAAGCCCTTACACAAGATCCTCCAACAGTGCTGGCGGGGGATCTTCAGTGAAGCGCAGTTCAGAATGGTGGACGATGCTGCCATGAGTCACAATGCTACCAATCATGAGGTCTCCTGGCTGATGATATGAGTGAAGTGGTGAGTGAGGGTGCCGGACCCTGCATTTCACAGTGTCAGCCTTGCAAACCAGGTGAGGAAACATCACCAGCAAGACCACCAAAATCATCATTCTCAGTGCAGCCACAGATGTTCGTTATGGACATTGATCTCTCTTTTTCCATCCCCTGAAGCTCTATAATTAATTTTTACATGGTTAAAACTTCCTTATTTGAAAAGCAATATTTTTTGTGTCACCTGAACCATGGAGTATCAAAGACCAGAATGGCAAATCCTCACCAGTTGCTTGCCCTTCTCCCCAGGAAAAAATACTGGGTCTGCATTTCACTGGGTTTGTATTTTTTTTCTTTGGTATTAGTATTTTCTTGTGGTTACTGAAATGTCACTGAGGCTTGGGTGAGCAGGAGGTGTAATTACTGTTCTTTAAGTAATCAAACAGGAATTTAAGTATTAAGTCAAAGATGAGATTCCCTGTGGACTTACTGAAGAAAACAGCTTTGTAACATATTGTGAAGTCTACTTTTCCATGCTTGTCCCATCGAGACTGAGAGTTCTTGGCAGCATCAATTATTGTAATTCTGCAGTAAAGTTCAGTGGGAATTTCTGCCCAGACTATCTGGGAAAAATGCTGCTGTGTGCCACAACTCTGTCCTCATCCAGAAGTGTAGTCAAAATGCTTCCTTCTCTTGGATACCACTTGCCACCATGTTTTTGTACTATGGTGGCTTTTGTTTTACTTGTTTTTCTTTTTCCATAGTTGTTCAATTGAGCAATTCAGATTTAATCCAGTGGAAGTGCATTTAATCTTGATGAGTGTCAGGTCAATTGTGCTTAAGGGGCAAAGGGTTGAAATATAACCATTAGGGGTGGGATTCCTGGAATGTGCAGGTACCCACTTCAAAACCCAGCTTTTCCACATGCTCCATCCCAAGGGAGCACTTACGTAAACACTGGCATGAGAGGAACTGATACACACAGTGACAACAATGTAAATGTAAAAAGGCAAATGCTGGGTTGGTGTGTTTACTTCAGGAATGGACAAAGCCTGTACTTTCATTATCTCTTCATTTTTCATTTTCCTTTCTTAGAATTTGGAACATGCCGAACTGGGGAATTGGAACAGATTTTCATATAGACATTCCTAAAGCATTTTTGTGGACACTTGTTCTAATACATAGATGTTCTGCAGTAAGAACTCAGTATGTGATGAGCCATGCTAATGGGGCAGGAGACAAGCCAAATAGCTTGGTAGGTAGGTAGATAGACAGACAGACAGATTGCAAGCAGTTTTCCCTAACATAATGCACATCAGTGCTATTTCCAGTATTACAAAAAGCTTTAGATTGGGGAACTCAGTTATGAAATTCATAAAAGGTGAATTTGGTTTGCAATGTTGTGAGCCAGCCAGAGAGCTTTAGCTTCTTGGCAGCAGAGAAAAATGATAAATAATAAATAAATGAAAACCTAATTTTGGCTTGTCTAGTGGTTTGAACTTGTAAAATTAGGAAGGTTCACATTAAAAAAAAAACAGATTTCTGCCCCATTCCTAATGTGTGTGCATGTGTGTGTGTGTGTGTGTGTGTGAGAGAGAGAGGGGTGGTGGGGGGGGTAAGAAACACACACAGAGACAAACAGAAAGTCAGCTATTTTGTGAATACTCTGGAAAATGGATGTAGGAAGCAGACTTATTTCTTTGAATACAGAAAAAGGAGGAAAAGGGCTAGTGAATCAGTATCGTTCCAGCATAGCTTCCTCTCTTAAAGAGATGTGAGTACATTAGGGTAGAACAAGATATTTTACTGGGTAGCAATAAATGACAGAGCTCAGATGCAGGAAATTTTTTTTATTATTATTTTTATTAAGTTTTTAAACTAAAACTGCACATATCAATCATCACACACATCAGATTTACTGAGTCTGGCTCCACAACATGTCTTTTAACATTCTATGATCTTACTATACTCCTTTTTAGAATAATGTGAAAACATCTTTAGATCAAAACCAAGTCCCGTTTCTCCAGCTAAATAGTAATTTAATTTCAAATTTGATAGAAGTCACAATCTTCCTTCTTCCATAAAATCAATCCCATCTTTTCTTGGAAAGTCCTGTTTCTCTTGACCATTATTTAAGGGAAGCTTCTCCAGGTTGGGTGAAATTGCAACATCTTCTTTCTCCTTCAGTAATAGGCTTCATCTAAACATTTCTGAACAATTAAAAATGTATCCATTTTTCTAATAAAAAATAACTTCCTCACTACCATATTACTAGTAACTTCAAAAGGATCTATTTGACATCTCAAAGGGCATCCTAACTACTCAGTTTAGTGATAGCTTTAAGCCAATTTTCTTTAAACTCACTAATGTTTCATCTTAACTTAAACTCCATTTAGTCAAATATAGTTAACTCCATACAGTAGCACATATAAACTTACCAACCCATATAAGTCATTCATTTTTTTTAAATAGTAAGTTCTCCTATTTTCAATTTCAGATATAATCAGAGATATCCATTTTACAATGTTTCACTAAGCTAAGTTATTAAATTTACACCAACCACATTAAATTAGCCTTTCTGTATCTCATGTGCACATACCAGTCTATTTAAATCATCCCTTTTTAAGATGAAAAGAGGAACAAAGAGAAAGAAAGAGAAGAATCCTTACAGTTACAAATAACATCAAAAGCATTCATTTATCATCTCTAAAAATGGCTTAACAACTCTATTTGGTGACATTTAATACCTATAATGAATTTTCTTATTTTCAAATACAGATAAAATTAAAAAAATCCACTTAACATCTTTAAAAGCACCATTAATTTATCTTTTTGGCTATAACTAATACCTATAATATCTTTTAGCCGAAGTTTCTTTAAACTAAATTACTAATTCTTCACCAAGAACAGTAACTTAGCTTTTCTATGTTACATATGAGCACGCCAACCTCAATGCATCACCCCTTTTTGAAATAACAAGAAGAGAGTTCTCTTATCTTCCCTTTAATTTTTTTTTTACTCCTCTACCAAACCTTTCTGTTTTCTTTACATTATAACATCATCTTAAATGGTTAACTGTTTTCTCCTTCTCCAACATAGCAAGCAAATCCAATCTCATGCTGATTAGCTCCACAGATTGTGCCAGCTTTTCCACTCGTACAAAAAAAATGCCTGTAATAAATTGTGTAATAAATTGTGTCTGCCCGTTACTTCTTTGTTTACATTAGAATATCGTAGTGTCTTCAGTAGATCATGTGTCTTGGACTGTAGCCCAGCTATCTTCTCTTTTTCCGGTTTGACAAGCAAATCACATGAAAGTTTATTCCTGATGTTTCCAGATATCCATCTGCTTGTTGTCTATTTATAGTTCCATCCTGTAATAATTCACTTGTTATCTTCTCAGTTTCAATTTTTTCTTCTGCTTGCTGGATATTTTGCATATCCTGCTCAGATACAAATTGTTGGTCAAAGTTTGAGTAATAGAAAAATCTATCTTATCAAAACCAACTTTTGATTCAATTAGGAAACAGTCAATTAAGCAACAGTTGCTTAATTAAAACAGTCTTCTGTTGCAGTATTAATGCCTGTTGAGATCGTTGCAAGGCTGCTAGAGAAGTCTGTATTCCCAAAAATGTTTTCTGATTTCTTTAAGTTGCATATTAATTTCTTCCATATTGGCAGTGATTTTGCAGCCTTGGCAGAGGTCCAAGAGTCCCAAGAACAAAGAAGCAAAGATGGCCATTATTTGGAAGTAGTCCAACACACAAGAAGATTGCTTCTATCGTTTAATTAAACATTAATTTATTGTTTTAGCTCTTGCCCTTGGAGAGATTAAAGAAAAAAAAAGACCTTTTCATTACTTACAAAAAGCTCTGTCTCTCTCATGTAATTCACCACCTTTCAATTCCGTGGGGGAAGGAAGGAGAATTCTTTTCCCTCCTCCATCCAGAGGGCTTTCTGTTTCTTCTTTTATATCAGTTAGCAAACAATGCAGCTTTTTCCATGGGTATTATTGCAAAAAAGAAATTAAAATAGTTCCCAGTAGATCTGATGCTAATAACTAAAGTAGCCTAAACAAAAAAGCATGCCAAGGACTTACAGAGAGCTGAAATCTCTCCTGTACCATCCAGCTGAGAAAAGCTTGATTTTTTCCCAGTAAATGCAAAATTGCCATTCAAACACCTGTTGGCAACTTTGCCAAGCAATCTATCTTCACCCCTACAGGGCTTAGATTGGGCCCCCACAGCCCACCACCTGACAGTCACCAGCGTGCTAACAGAGCCCTGTTAATCACATCTGCCTCAATCCGATGCCATACTTCTTCCTCCCAGATGCAGGAAATATAACAGCACATAGACCCTTGAACAGATGCTCAAAATTCCTATACAGCATTATGAAATTGTACAAAACAAAGAACCATTTTGGTAATTATGAATAGTTCTGTGAAAATGACTAGGAACATTGCTCAAAATAAGGATTTTTTTAAAAACTGAGGGTCCCTTTTATTGTGTCCTGTATTGCAGACTGCCAAGGGGTGCCAATACATCATGCAGACCAAAATGAGTTTCCCTAGCTCCATTTTCTTTGCAGTGAGGCAGTCTCACTGCTTCAGTGGATTTTGTGAGCTCCACAGCACTTCTTTCAGCCTCATTGTGTGGGTTTTTCCCTTTGTTTCTGGGGTGAATGTTCAGGGGTGCTGTGCAGAAGGAAAGACCCAGTGTACACAGTACAAATACATTTATTTTTCAGCGTTTTTTCAGTGATGTTATTATCAGCGTCTCTGCTCTTAAGTCTCTTCCTGTTGATGGGGCACAGTGATGACTTTCCATTATATCCTTGTAATACACTCTCCAAGATAGCATAATGGATTCAATTTTTGATGAAGGCTCCACAACATTTCCAGCCACACACATATGTGCTGGCAAGTGCCATCAATTCTGACAATGTTCAATAAAATACCATACTACTTATGCCTAGTAACATGGTCTGCATCAGAGCAATTCTAACAAAAAGCTGTATCTTCATTTCCTTTCTAATGCAGAAAACAATTCTAAAGACACACTTACCAGGAGTAGCAATGTAGAACCATAAAATGGAAAAAGGAGTTCATAACATTATATGTCTATCAGTAATATTCATTATCACATTTCCTTTTAGGAAACTTTAGGCTGTCTGATTGTTTTGATGGTTTGAGGAAAATAGCATTTATTGGTTTCATTTGAAGCCAGAGGATCAAATGTTAATAAGAACAGAATTAGAAGGATGACTTGACTTTCTTTGTCACCATTAATTGAAACTGAAAGAGCACAAATTCGATGGGAATCTTAAAAAAGAAAAAGAAAGCCATGCTAACGTAATGCGGAGCAGTGAAAAAAATCCATCTAGGGGGCTAATGAGCAGAATAACCAATTTACATGATGATTTTTCTTTACATGAACATGATTCAGTTCTGCAAGGCAGAAAAAATCTGATCTGATTAAAAACGCCACTACCCCAATGGAACCTGTAAGCAGTCTTGGGATATGCATACACAAAACTCTAGGCTATTGATGATAGCAAAGAATAGGAATAATTTCTTCAGTATTTCCTTCTGATTAGCTGTTCCCGGCTGTTTAGCTCAGGCCTCAATAGAATAATGTAGCATTTGGGGAGAAAGATGCAACACAGCATTCCTGTGCTGGAGGCTAAGATGGAGAAGATCTCCACAGCCACAATGTATTTTCCCTTGGTGCAAAGGTAAGAAGGAACAAAAGAGAGCCAAACACTGCAAAAGACCAGCATGCTGAAAGTGATGAACTTGGCTTCGTTGAAACTGCCAGGCAGCTTCCTGGACAGGAAGGCCACAGTGAAACTGAGGATTGCCAGGAAACCCATGTAGCCTAAGGCACAGTAAAACATGATCACTGATCCCTCATTACATTCCAGTACAATTTCTTCAGCCACAGAGAACAGGTCAACATCTGGGAAAGGGGATGAAGTTCCCAGCCACACAGTACAGATGCCTGCTTGGATGAGGGAGCAGCAAAGAACAATGACACTGGTCTTCTCTTTCCCCAACCACTTCCTCATCCTGGATCCCGGCTGAGTAGCCATGAAAGCCAGGACAACCAAGAGGGTTTTTGCCAGCACAGAAGAAACAGCCACTGAGAAGATGATGACAAAGGCAGTTTGTCGGAGGAGGCAGGTAAGCTTCTGAGGCTCCCCAATGAAAAGCAATGCACAAAGGAAACAGAGCAGGAGAGAGCTGAGCAGAGTGTAGGTGAGCTTCGGGTTGTTTGCTTTGACTATGGGTGTCCTATGGTTCTTCACAAACATGGCCAGCACCAGAGCTGTGATGAAAGAAAAGGCAAGAGCAAGGAAAGCTAAACTGAGTCCCAAAGTTTCTTCATAGGACAAGAAGGTTGTGGTCTTTGGAAGGCAGAAATCCCGATTCTTGCTTGAATACTCTGTATCTGAGCACAGATTGCAATCATTCATGTCTAGAAAGGATATGAAAGGAAAAGGAATGCTCTTATCAGACAAGATGAAGACAGGCAAACCAAAACCCAGAATTCAAACATGTCATGAATCTCAACAGGATGACATAATTTTTCCTCTTATGCTGAGATGTGTTTGACAGACAATAGTGCTTGTCCTGGTTACTCTCCACCCTTCTACTATCACTTTCACTCTTAGTCCTCCATGTCTTTCTTTGGAGAGGTCACACAGTGCTCCTTTACTTTGACAGTGGTGACTAAACAGACCCCAGGCATAAATCTGCTTCTTCTGCAACTGTAAATTTGGGCTTTAAAAGGTTCAGCTGAGCATTCCTTACTTGTCAGGAGTTATTGGTGCATCTGCTTCAGAGATTTCCTTCTATGGAGAAAAGGGAGATTTTTAAGGAGAGTTGCCTTCCATTATTTAGCTCCACCAAAACAGTAAAAAATCAGCAACTTCTTGCTGCTTCTTGTTGCTTCTGACTTCTTTCTATTGAAGCATCGATAAATAAATGGTTTGATAAGATGTGGCATTTTGGTTTTCATAAATAAACTAATGAGTTTACATGGTTATGTGGTAGAAGGAAACAAGAAGGAATAGTTGAAAAATCATGGTCCCCATTTCTTTCAGAGATGGGTCATAATTTTAACACTCTGATCAAAACACATATGTTACCTTGTTGATGATGTAATTGGTGGAAAAGTTAGATTGACTAACATTGTATAATTTATGGAATTTTGGTAAACCGTGATTGACTGCATCTGATAACAACATTATCAGATATTTAAAATGATCTGGCTGAGATATAGACTTCTCTGGATCTGATTGCTTTTATCACCTATGCTGAATCAGAATTTTTTTAATATAAATCCAGTATTTATTTAATTTATTTAAAACATTTATATGCTGCCCAATTGTGCCACAGCATCTCTGGGGCAGCTCACAACCTTAAGATAAAACACAATTGTGATCTATTTTTCCAACTTAGTGCCAATGTTCAGTGGTTCCTTCTATGCCTCTTGGTCATTCTAATGGAAACCATTTGAGATCTTGCCATGCTACCAGATTATATCACATGATATATAATGCAAAGGCGAAACATCAAAGATAAGGAAGTCATAGGAATTAAATAAGAGATATTTTATTTATTTATTTATTTTTTATTTATTTGGAAATTTATAGGCCGCCCCTTGCCACAAGCCTTGGGGCGGCTCACAACAAGTACTCAGGTTCCAAGTACATGAGGGCAACTACAACCTCACAGCAATAGCCAAACCATAGTGGAAAGACTCTCATTGATAGAATTCAGAAATTTTCTTCTTCAAGAAAAACAGAAAAGATAAAAGGAAGGTGGTGTCATACAATACATTAAAAACACTTATACCTGCAATGAATTACAGGAGGAGGTAAGTAGTCACATTGAGTGCATCTAGGTCGGGTTAAGAGGAGCAAAAAAACCCCAAAAGCAGCATAGTTATCGGAGTCTGTTATTGTTCACCCACTCAAAGAGAGCACAAGGACATTATCTTCTGGGGGAAAAATGCCAGTGTTGCAAGGAAGCATGATCCAGGGTGGGGCGGGGGATGTGCCAATTATCCAGCTATTTGTGGGAGACATATGCAGCCAAACATGGCTACTCCAAGAGATTCCTGACATGTGTCACTGATAACTTCCTCTAGAGGAAGGGATAAGAGGAACAGCAACACTCAAACTACTGCTTGCCAACAGGCCAGATCTAGTGGACAGAATAACAGCTGCTGGTTTCCTGGGGGAAAGTGACCATGTCATTCTTGAATTCCCAGTTAAGAAAATGACAAGAATCAACTGTAGCCCATCACATACCCTAGACTTCAAAAGGCATGAATTTAATTTCAATGATAAGCAAAATCCCCTGGCAACTCACTCTAAAGGGAAAAGGAGATGGGGAATCTGGAAGGAAGGAAGGAAGGAAGGAAGGAAGGAAGGAAGGAAGGAAGGAAGGAAATTCTCAAAGCACAAGAACTAATTCCAACAAAAAAGTGCAAAAGACAACAGAGGAAATCATCATGGCTCCACAAAAACTTAAGAGACAACCTGAAAACAAAAGGATATGTATAGGAAGTGATAGAGAGGCCACGCCACAAAAGTGCTGCTGGACCTGGGTTTATCCTTGGAATATCAGGTGAGCTTAGTGTCCGGGGTTGCTTTCCTCCACCTATGGAGGATACACCAGCTTCGTCCCTACCTGGACAGACAGAGCCTGAAAACAGTCACCCATGCAGTGGTAACATTCAAAAT
Organism: Varanus salvator macromaculatus; assembly: GCA_023646645.1. Classification (NCBI taxonomy): domain Eukaryota; kingdom Metazoa; phylum Chordata; class Lepidosauria; order Squamata; family Varanidae; genus Varanus; species Varanus salvator. Next base: position 7,121,522 of record JAIXND010000781.1, read on the forward strand.
AGATTACTTCAATGTGCTCTGCATGGGACTGCCCTTCTGGCAATTACAATTGGTACAGAATAGGACCACTCAGTTGGTGATGGGAACCCCTCAGTTGGTGATACAGTGGCCCACAAAACACATACAATGAAAGATCTTCATTGGTTACCAATTGTGGCCCAGGCCCAATTCAAGGTGCTTGTGTTGGCATATAAAGCCCTCATTGGCTTAGGCCTCAATTATCTTAAGGAGTGCCTACACCCATACATGCTTACCCAGCCTTTGAGATCTATGCAGGGGGCCCTCCTCTGTGAGCCGTCCCTTAAGGAGGTGAGAGGGATGGCCACTAAAAGGAAGGCCTTTTCTGCAGCTGCTTGCCATATCTGGAATGCTCTCCTCAAGGAGATTCACCTGCCACCTTCCTTATGTTCTTTTTGGTGCCAGGCAAAAACCTTCCTTTTAAATATACATATTTTAATAATTAATTTCCATTTGACCTTTGTTTTATATTTCTGCTTGTATTTTATTGTTACTCTATTTTTAAAATGATCTTACTGGTTTTTATTGTGTTTTTATCTTGTAATTGAGAGCCTCCCAAAGATGCTGTGGCACAATTGGGCAGCATACAAATGTTTTAAATAAATTAATGAATAATAAATTAAGTGGAATATAAACAGACAACAAAGACTTGCAGGAATGGAGTCAGGAAGGCTAAAGTGGGTTATGAGCTGAGACTAGTGAGGCTTGCTAAAAGGAACAAAAAAGCCTTCATCAGTTACATCCAAAACAAAAAGCAAAAAGCAAAACAATTCAGTGTGGACAGCAAAAAGATAACAGATATCAAGGACATGGCAAAGATACTTAACCCCTACAGGGGATCAGTCTTCTCACACAAGAGAAAAGATGACCTACCTCCATAGGAGGAAGTACAAGACAAAAGGGTGGGCAGGCAGCCTAAGATCTCTAGATAATTCACCAAGGAGCACCTTGATGTGCTTAATGCATTCATATCTCCCAGGCCTGCTGAGCTCCATCCTAGAGTGACAAAAGAACTGGTAGAAGAACTCTCTGAACCACTAAGTATAATCTTTGAGAAATCTTGGAAAACAGGAAAAGTGCTGAATGACTGGAGAAGAGCTGATATTCTCCCCATCTACAAGAAATGGAAAAAGATGAACTGGGGAACTATACGCCAGTCAGCCTAATATTAATCTTTGGATGATGACAAGTATCCTTCCCATGATGCTGGGATTTCTCCCAAACCCTTCAAACCCTGGAACTTAAATGTGCTCACTTTGTGGACACTGGGTTGGGAATGCCTCTCTGGCAAGCCAGAGTGTTAAGGTCCCTCACCCCCATGATGCCTCCCCCTCATTACTGCTGCCTGCTGACTCTCACCCCTCCCACTCAGTACTCTTCTTTCACTACTGACCAGCTCATCTTTAGGGAATGATGCTCTCTGGCTAGCTGCTGTGTGAGAGTGGCAATTATCCACTCTTGCCACATGGATCGATAGTTCCATCCTTGGTAGCAGGACATGTTGCTTTTCTAGATAAGGAAAAGACAGGGAGCCATTGTGCTACCAAGAAACCATAAAAAAGGCCACTGTTCCTATTTGTGGTTACTAATAAACTATGAACTCCATGGCTAGCTTTGTATGACAAATCAGATGGACTTCTGTAAAAAAGCAACCATTGCTGGTTCTGTGCTGCAAACCCACCCAGTCAGATTTGACTTGATTTGATTTGATATGATTTGATTGATATGTTACATTTCTCTGCTGCCCAATGACCATTGTTTTCTGAGTGGCTCAGAAGTACTGCTTTAAAACTGTAGAGCAAAATAGAAATAATCTCCAAAGCAAAACCCAGGAACAACACAAATGTTTAACATATAGCCAAGCATAAAAAAGGACTGAACAGCTAAATTGTCCTGGAAAGCACCAGGTACTGGAAAGAGCACAATCTATGTGCCAGGCCAGCCTCTTTGGGAAGGTCATTTCACCAATGAGTTGCCACAGCAAAGTCTCTCTTCTTAGGAACTCTCCAACTCACTTCCATTAGCAGGGACTCGAGAAGAAGAAACTCTTAGGATGATTTTGTTGTTTTTTGGGCAAGTATATATAAAAGAATATGTCCTCCTTGGTAACCTCAAGCCATGTAGGGCTTGGAATGTAATTCTAGGAGAAATCTGTCTAGTTATGGACTGGAAGTCTGTGCAGATAATACTGCCCCCAAAAAGATCATGTCAGCCAGTGCTTGTTAGCAATTTTACTGCCCTATTTTGGACCAGCCGAAGGTTCTGACCAATTTGGAAAGGCAGTCTTAAGTAAAATGCCTTAATCCATGCAACCGGCTATGAAAACATAGATGACTAGTCTGTACCTGGATGGAGATGGATATAATTGGCATAGCAAACTAAGGTGGGGAAAGGTGCCCCATACCACAGGGTCCCCCTGTGTCTTAAGTGACAGTTCAGCCAAACTTGAGCCATTATGGGAACTGCCAACCTCTGTAGAAGGGGTGAAAGAGGTTACTCCTCCCTTACATGTGAACCACACCTCCAGTACCTCTATCTTGCCTGGATTGAGTTTCAGTGTATTGCTCCTGGTCAAGTCCATTACCATGGCCAGACACTGATTCAGAGACCTTCTGATCCCATTTGACACACTGAAGAACAATCACCTCATCCACAAATCAGCCACTTTTAATATCTAATCAATGAAAGTGTATTACATGCAGAGACATGAATCTGACTTTACAGAGTCTCACATTAAGGAGTTAAAAGCCTATATCTTCTGACTATTTAGTTCCATGTTAGTTTTATTTAATATGTTGTATTAGTCAATGTTAATCACTGTTGGTTTCATTTTCTTGTACACCACCCAGAGCCAATGGGAATAGGGTGGTATAGAAATATTAATATAAATGAATAGCTAAATAAATATTCTTACCTGCCTGGCTTGAAATCTTTCCATCTGGACATGGAATGCAGTCGTAGCAGCAATACGGCTCTCCTTCCTTCACTTTCTTGCTAGAGCCCGGATGACAATGCTCTGTACATACAGAAAGTGGTCGTGTCTAATATGTGAATAAAAAAACAGAATACATATATGGACAGAAATCTTTTTTTTTAATGGAAGGTTCTCAAACAATGAATAAGTTACAAAATGGACCCAGCATTCCAGGCATGTGAGAAACATAATTTACTACCATATATTGCTAGGTTTTTTAATCTAGTGGTGAGTGCCCACACAGACTCTCATTTTGTAGAAAGAAATACAGCAAATAATAGAATAATGCACTAGATGAGATGCCACTTCTTGAAGTGGCATTGCTTGATGATGCATCAGATATTATCTTAGAAGACTGCCTTGAACTATTTAGAATGCTACTAATATCAACAGGAAAATGATTGTTCCTCATGCATCATGGATGTGTGTCAGCAGCAGACTTTGAAAGCAGAACCAATCTGCTACAGAAGGTTTCCAGAAGCAAAATGTAGAAGTATTTTCAATGAGAACTGGAATTAACTTATAAGCTGTCGGATCAACACAGGTATGATAATCTCTCTACATATAGTCCTTTGATCTCATTTGCTGTTCAGGTCTATAAGGACAAGAGTGGTAATCTGAAGTCTGTGGCTGGTGTCATTACCAGATTCTGGGGCTGGGCCCTTCACTGTCTTCCAAGATATTCCCCACACATCTGGGAACAGACACAACAGCTTTAGACAGACATTTTCAGGAACATCTGGCTGTGTTTGCATGGTTTCTGTTTAGCAGGGTATTAAAAATGTTGGCTGATTTATTCCAAATAATAAAAACCTGATATAAATTTAACTGCATTTACATTTCTTCCACTGGTGTTGTGCTAACAGTATTGTTGGCAAAGAAAGCCTTCCATGTGGAAGTCTTTTCCCTCTTATGCCTTCACTTCACACAATATGCTTCTATCAATTCAAAATGTGTTTTGCATGATGGTTTGTTGGAATTGACTGAAATTAAAACCAGCAGGAACAAAGATCAGTGCTGGTTCCAAGGAACTGACCAGTGGTTCCTACCTGGTTAAACTGGTGGTGCCACGTGATGGCCTCCTCATTCATTGTGACAATTTGGCTTGAAGAAGCCTGAACATCAATCCTTCCAACTTTCACACGGAGAAAGGATTCATTGGCAAAAAACTTCCAATTGATAACATCAAATCCAGTTACCATCTCCCCATTCTCATTGAAGGAAACCTTTTTCTGAGCACTGTTATTAAATGAGACCCCTCTGAGAAAGTGATGGAGCTAGAATGAAAATGGAAATACAAGAGAAGGATTGCACTGCAGCATACAAGGCTAAGTTCTAAAATCAGCTGGGGAAGAATGTCAATAATAAATTGCAGGGATGAAGAGACTGATTGATGAAATGCTACTCATGTATTGAATTGCAGTTAACTTGATGCTCTTCATTTCTGATTCTTGTGTAGAACTCAAGGCAGCTTAAAATAGATTTCTTCTCCCCAACTTTTATCCTCACAACAACCCTTTGTCTATAAGACTGAAGGCAGTTGTCTGATTCCAAATCACACAGTGCTGTAGTGGCTAAGTGGAGCTACAACTTGGTCCAACATTCAGAAGAGGAAGGCATGGGAAGTGATTGGAATGTAGAATATAATTTGAGGGATAGTTTGAGGGCTCTTGCCACAGCAGAAGGCAGGGGAGTTTCACATTTGAGTACTTGGAGAACATTACCCTCCATGGCTCTTCATTTCTGAACTTCTGCCCTTTTGTCTCCATGATGGCCCTGTGTTTGACTTCAGATGCAGACCTGGCATGCATAGCATGGGCCACAGCATAGACTGCATTGTAGATGCTATAGCTGTGGCCAGTCATGCTCATCTCGAAGAAAGATCCAGGAAGACTCTCCAGCCTTTCCTTCCCAGTGCAGATCTCCTCTTCCATATCCTCTGCTTCAGAACTTGGGAAAAGACACCCAAAAGCCTGTGGCCAAAAGATCTTAAGAAAATCATCTCCTTTTGTGCTGACTGGATTTCTGCTCTCCTCAAATACTTTGAATCCTGGTAGGTCATTGGAGTGCATCCTCAAAGACAGAGCACCATGGAATAGTCCTGTCTCCCAGTTCCTTTGATAGATCAATGCATTGAACTCCATGTGAGCTGTCACTACCCAGACTTTGCCTTTGAATTTGCTTGTCCTGTTCTCCAGTTCTGGTATATATGGAAGCCATCTAAAAGTTGCAAATGAATGTGATTCTCCATGAACAACCACTACATTGGCTTTGCTGTCCAATACAGTATCGTATATTTTTGCTCCCTTTTCAAACATAGCATTAATGTTCGTGACGTAAGTGTTTGGCGGGAGTTTCTCTATGAATGCAAAACAGACACCCCTTTTGGAAAACATTGGGAACACAGTTTGCAAGAATCTTTCTCCATTGTCATTATCCATAAAAACAAGTCCGATCCATGTCCAGCTGAAATATAGGAGCAAAGACAGAATTCCCTCATACTGTAGAGTTTCGTGAGGAATCATCTGATAGAAAGGAAGCCCTGGTGTCTTATCATTCATGACTGGAGCCACACCATATATGAGCTAAGGAGAAGCTGAAGAAATGTTAGCAAAATAATATCAATTATTTGAGAAATTTCAGTCCAATCCACATGCATGCTGTCAGCAATTCTCAGAAAAGCATTTCAAAACTTATATATTTTATGCTTTCCAAACTAATTCCAAGTCTCCCACAATCAGGAGTCCTCAATATGTGTTTGAGCTAAATTCTTCTGATTCCCAGCAGTCATGGCTTGATGAGACTTGGAGGGCAACACATCTCCAGGATTGCCTGTTTGGCAAGCTTGTTCTGCTCACTGGACCTTCCTAAAGAAATCTTGAAATAATCATGAACGTGCATGTTGAACTGGCATCCTGTTTTTCCAGGATATCAGACATACTCCTTGCAATAATAATAAGGAAGAAAAATACCATGAGAAGGGAGAAATAGCATAACATCCAAAATATTACAAACCCATCAAAGCAATTGCAGCAACCCACAAAATGAGGTTTCAGATTCCCTGTTTGAGAAGAATTTGTGGAAAGGCAATGTTGAGTTTCTAAACTCAGTCCTGCACTGCTGAATTTAGCTGGTTTGACCTGTGGAGAAACTTGCATCTGAATGAGAGTGATCATGCATTTCGACCTTCTGCCTTCCACAACTGTATAAACTTGTACTGTTTTGTATTACAGCAAAAATTATAATCTTTTAAGTTATTTTTAATTATTCCTCAAGCTGTGGTTTGATTCAAGTGTGTAACCCAAAAAGGAAAAGCAATTTTTCAAAGTCATGAAAACTTTTACCATAGTAATCATGATACCAAGATTAACACTGGCTAATAAGAATGATCAAATATGCCAGTGATGTATACTTCCCATTATTTAAATTGAGTAAAAGGAAGATGAATAGGTACTCATCTGCTTGATTTCACTGGAACAATTTCTAAGACCAAAGCTGGGAACAACCAAGGAAGTGTGAGAGGTTATTTAAATTCCCATCTCTCACATACAGAAAAGAACTCGTTCCCCACCTGTGGAATCTTGTAGATATCCAAGATATTTGCCATATGAAGAGAGATTTGGGTGTCCAATGCCCCAACAACTGCTATTAGATTGTTGCGGATGCCACATGCATAGTTGGGGACCAATCTCTCCCATACTGACAGAAGTTGCAGGGTGGCCTGGCAGGTTCTCCTTTCATTGTCATAGCTGTCATAGACACGGAAGCCCAACGTGCGATTGGGCAGTATGTGAGGGATCTCATTGATCTCTTGTACTGCAAATGCCAAGGCCAGGAGGTGCTGGTAATTCTTAGGGATCATGCTGAAAGGAGAGACAACACCTGAGAATCAGTGGAAGTCAGCACCTACAAGTTATACATGCATGGGCAGAAAGAAAGTGCCAGAAAGTAAGAGTTTGGGCACTAGACAGAAAAAAACAAGTCACAGAACAAGAGTCTACACAGGCATAGCAAAGCTTTATGGATGTATGCAGCAGGAGGCAAACTCTTTTCAGTTTGACAGGGCTTTAGCCCTGGGAGCAGGTGGTAAGGCTGTATAAAAAATGTCTATATCAGAGAGCATGGACTGCAGACATTGTGTGGAAAATAAGTAGGCATGAGGAAGCAGCCTTCAAGAAAATAGCACCAAAAAAATTAATGCATGATCTTTTACTATCTGTGTGGGTGTGTTTTCTCCATGCCTGCTTTCATGTGCTGCCTGAATGTGTGGCAATTAGAAGGCATTCATGGCCAAGTAGAGGTAAAACTGACAAGAATGGGACCTAGAGTCATTTATGAATCCTTATCCCTGGGGTGTGATCATTGCTCTGACAGATGAAGAAGAAATGAAAACAGACAGCAATGCAATCCTTACATGAATTCTTTGAGTGAGTCTGGTGGGGGTTCTTCAGTGAAGGTTAGTGCACTGGATATGATTAAACCATGAAAAGTGATGCTGCCAATGAGAATGTCTCCTGACTGATAGGCCTGCAGTGGGATAGGCGGCTCCCAGTTGCTGCATTTGAGGATGTGTGCCAGGCATTCGATTTGAGAAAATAAAGCCAGAAGCAAGACCTGAAGCAGCACCATTCTCAACTCAATGCCAACATTAACAGTGACACATTTCCTTCTCTCTGTTTTCAAGGCAACACGGCAGCCTTTGAAGTACTCTGTCATGGAACTCCCTCCTCAAATGGTAGTTTGTCTGCTGACAGCTCTATCTCCATCATCACATCCCAGGAACCTTGCTTGTTCCTAGTCCCTTCCTCATCTCTATAATGTAGTAGTCATATTTATGACAGCCTTCACTGTTTTGTGTTTCCTGTGGTCTGGGGCTACTAGAACTCCAGAGGGGTTTTGTGGAGTGGCAGCATTAATTGCTGCCCTCTGGATAATTAAAATGCTAGTTAATTACCATTTCAAAGTTGCAATTTTCCTGATGAATTGCTGGGAGAAAAAGTATGCTTGATGTACCTTAGCATCGGCTACTTAATGCTTTCAATGACTCAATGAAACAGCAGAACTCTCTTCCATTGGGGGCACATTGTATGATTGCAATATATTATGGAAATTAATCTTGTTTGTCATGCACACTCAAAGCTATCACTCCGTTCAAGAATAATGGTTAAATGTTGGGAGGTGAAAAGTTTAGTTCCAATGTAGAGGTCAGGAACTTCGACTTCGAAAACAGATTTTATGCAGTCTTTTTGTACCAAGCAGTTAATGTGAGCTCCTGTTTTCCCATTCAGGATCGTTCAATAATTCCTTAGAACCATTTTCGTTTCACCATGCAGGATGTAGGGTAGATAAGTTAGCCTTTGATCTTCTTGAAACTACATTTTCCCGAAAGATCCTGTGTGGGCTCCTGTATTTTAATTTGCTGTTCCTATCCTCCTCCACAGCATTTCTCTTTATACTTTATGTAATAGGTTGTAATCCTACGTCAGTGAGTTGCAGTATCTTGCAGTTCAACTCACTACTCAGTGCCTCAGAGCGAGGATCTGGCTCCCTCACTGAAGTCCAGGATGGAGAAAATACAATAGAGCCCATGCCAATCCTCCTTATTCCAATTCTCCCCAAAGGTTCCATGAGGCTTGAGGCCAAACTTCTTTGGGTTGCAGTGGATGATCAAGCAGTGATTCCAAGCTATTGAGCTACTTTGCACTAGCTACCTTTCAGAGTGGTTGGGTGGATTTTCCTTCCTGCTTTCACATTGTCAATATCTGTTCAGCTGACCCGTCCCTGGACATGCATCCAGACTGTACAGGGCATTTTGTAAACATCCTAAACTGGACATTATGAAGTATTTAATTTCAATGCCCCCTTTTTCTTCCTGAAATAAACGATTAATTCTCAGTAATCTCAGAACATTTCTAGGTATGTAAAATTAATACTTTACTTTCTTTGTGCTCTTTTCTCATGCTGGTTAAATGAGTCTACAGAAATCTATTAATACAAACTGGTTTCGTTGCTTGCAATCAAAATTAACTATCAGTGTTGAGGCATCAAGAACATAAGAAAAGCCATGCCAGATCAGACCAAAAATCCACCTAGTCCAGCATTGCATATATATGGTGGAAAACCAGCTGCACGCAAGATCCATCAAGCAGGGTGGGTTCAAGGCCTCCTCCTGCACAGGTTTTTCAGCAACTGCTGTATGCAGGCATGCCAGCTCTGGTAAAGAAGGTAGCACATAGACAGCAAGGCCATTGAAGGAAAGCCGGAAATATTGACGACATGTAAACTCTGGATGGCTGAGGCTGCTGAGCAGAATAAGAAACTCAAAATACACATCTCTACTCTCACAGGCTTCATGTAAGTTCTCCAGAGCTTATCTGAGCCCCTTGTTAGCTTGGGATAAGAAAACTGTTGTAGGGGTGGCAGTCCATTATATTCTGTGGACTTGCTTCTCTGTACCCTGTTCTGCTTGCTGTGGCCTCAAGTGCACATTTCTGATGAGCATGTCCAGTGTTTGTGCAGCACTCTCCAGGAATGGAGATCTCCACAACTGCTAGGGGCATCCTTCTTCCATTCCATGTGCAGTAGTCATTTGTCCTGTGTCACCTGACATGGAAGTGTGGCCAAGGGAAGGTCAGCAGGTATGGTGCCCTGCACAACCACTAGCTGTGTTTCTCTCAGCAGCTTGTTCTGCTACTAGTTGTTCAGCCTTTGTTCCATGGTCATTTGTGGACTTCCTCTTGGTTTGGCTCGCTTTGCAGACTGGGATGAATGTGAAAGGAAGTCTGCAGATGAGATCTGGATGGCTGAAGTTCATTTCAACACAATCTGTGGCATTTTATCCTCTTCACATTGATGGAGCATGTTGGTTCCTTCTGCAGTCTCCATCCACAGATGAGCAGAGATGAGCAAGGAATATGCTTGGTTCAGAAAATTCACTCCATCCCTTCACTTTGGCTTCCCAGACACCAGTTCACTTAGGAGCCCAGTCCAACTAAGGGGATGGAGGGAATGACCAGAGTTCATGGGTACTAGGCAGAAATTGAGCCCCATGTGCTGTGCAAGGAACATCATTCCTTACTATCCTCTGCTGCTCCTGGCAGCAGTGAGTGGGGAAGAGGTTTGGCTAGCAGGAATGTGGCAAGTCAAAGCTGAGAGTCAGAAGTAGCAACTAGAGCAGCTCATGTTACGGTTTTAAAAGCTAATGGTAGGCTATTGTAGTTAGAAACAACAGATCTTGAAGATGGAATGCACAGTCTCCTATGGGTTAAAGAATTGGTTTAAAAGGTCTTGATATCATATAATAACCATGCATTAAGAGACAGCCTAATAAAAACTTCATATTCCATGAGGAAAAAGATTCGCCCTCTAATGTCTCCAGTTGAAGCGTGTGGAAAATACTTAAGGAAAAATTACCATGTTATAACCTACTGAGATATGATTGATCAGCAAGCACAAGTCAAATCTTGGTAAGAACTAAAAGAAGAAGGGAATACTATGTAGTGGTTTACTTATGATCGACTGATTTCCAGATTGAAAGTGGAAATACAATCAGGGCAAGGCACTTTAAGATATTTGACAGATTTTGAAAAGTTGATTATACAGCAGAACCATTTAATAGGATGTCTTTACAGTTATTCCAGCAGGAAATTGAAACCCAACAAGACAAGAAATGTATGACAATTTAGAAGCACTGCTGGCACTTCCTTGGTGAATGAGGCTCTGATCCTGAAAACAAGTAGAAAAATAAGATGCTCCAAGTACTGCATATATCAGTTGCCAGTCAAGCAGCTAAAGTGAATCTGGGAGCATATGGAGTAGAAACTTTGATTCATTTCTCCAAGGCAGCACAATCCTCTATACTATAAATGAAAGGAAGAACAGGCATGCTTTCTTCAATATTTTCTTGTAATCAGCTGTTCTCTGTTGTTCAGCTCAGGTCTCAGCACAATAATGTAGCATTTGAGGAAGAAGATGAAACCCAGCAATCCTGTGGTGGAAGCTAGGATGGAGAAGATCTCCACAACCACAATGGATTTCCCCTTGGTGCTGAGGTAAGAAGGAACAAAGGAGACCAAGCACTGCAAAAGACCAGCATGCTGAAAGTGATGAACTTGGCTTCGTTGAAACTGCCAGGCAGCTTTCTGGACAGGAAGGCCACAGTGAAACTGAGGATTGCCAGGAAACCCATGTAACCCAAAGCACAGTAAAACATGATCACTGATCCCTCATTGCATTCCAGTATGATTTCTGCAGCCATGGAGAAGAGGTCAACATCTGGGAATGGGGGTGAAGTTCCCCACCACACAGTACAGATGCCTGCTTGGATGAGAGAGCAGGAAAGAACAGTGACACTGGTCTTCTCCCTTCCCAACCACTTCCTCATCCTGGATCCTGGCTGAGTAGCCATGAAAGCCAGAATGACCAAGAGGGTTTTTGCCAGCACAGAAGAAACAGCCACTGAGAAGATGATGGCAAAGGCAGTTTGAAGGAGGAGGCAGGTGAGCACTTGAGACTCCCCAATGAAGAGCAAAGTGCAAAGAAAGCAGAGGAGGAGGGAGCTGAGCAGTGTGTAGATGAGCTTCTGGTTGTTGACTTTGACTATGGGAGTCCTGTGGTTCTTCACGAAAACACCCAGCACCAAAGCTGTGATGAAAGCAAAGCCAAGAGCAAGGAGGGCTAATTTGAGCCCCAAAGTTTCTTCATAGGACAAGAAGGTTGTGTTCTTCAGAAGACAGAACTCCCGATTCTTGCTTGGATACTCTGTATCTGAACATGGATTGCAATTATTCATATCTAGAAAGTAAAGGAAACCTACTCAATCAATATATTTTATTGATCTGTTACATTTCTCTCCTGCCCAATGGTCATTGTTTTCTGAGTGGCTTAGAAGAACTCATGTAAACGTGCAGTGCAAAATAGAAATAATTTCCAAAGCAAAACCCAGGAGCAACCAAAAAGTTTAACATATGGCCTAGCATTAAAAACCCCCCCAAAAACCTGAAATCTGACATGTCCAGGAAACTAATGTCTGCACCTGGTGCTGGAAAGAGCATAGTCTGTGTGCCAGGCAAACCTCTTTAGGAAGTTTATTCCACAAATGAGACGCCACAGAGAAGTCTGTCTTGTTAGGAGCCACCCAACTCATTTCCTTTAGCAGGGACTCCTGAAGAAGAAATTCTTAGATTGATTTTGATGTCTGGGCAAATGTTTAACAGCATAGAGATAATTACCAACCCAGACAGCTGAAGCAGAAGGATACTGTGGTTCATAATATCAAGAATCAATGAAAGATGGAAGGGAATCAACACTTTTCCCCTTCTCCAACTCCATTGCTTACAAAATCTTCTGATCCCATTTGAACCACTGAAGAACAATCACCCCATGTACAAAGAACCACTTTAAAATATTTATCCAGTGAATGCATATCTCCTACCCTCCTGACTTGAGATCTTCCCGACTGGACATGGGATGCAATCATAGGAGCAAAATGGCTCCCCCTCCTTCACTTTCTTTCTAGAGCCTGGATGGCAACTCTTGGTGCATACAGAAAGTGGTCGTGTCTAATGCATGAATTAAAAAGCAGTATAAATACATGGGCAGAAACTTTCTTTAAAAATAGAAGGTTCTCAAGTCAATGGATGAGTTGATCTGGCATTTCAAGAATGTGTGAATCTTAGAGTTTACTACCAAATATTGCTAGTTTTCTTTATTTGATCATAAGTGCCCACAGACACCTCATTTGGAAGGAAGAAATACAGCAAATAATAGAATAATTGACTGAATGAGATGCCACCTCTTGAAGTTGCATTTCTTGACTCTGTGTAAGATATTATATTAGATGCATGCCAGAAGCTGATTACAAATCCATTAATTTCAAGAGGCAAAGTATCGCTCTTCTCTGGAACCAGTAACATCATCATTATAGATGTGCTTCAGAAGCACCCTTTGAACACAGAACTCATACACTAGAGAAGGTAGAGATCTGGAATTAAGTGAGAAACTTTGGGAACAACAAGGACATGATAATGACTAGTCATATATTTCTTTGATCTCATTTGTTATTCCGGCTGTAAGTACACCAGAGAATGGGCTGAAGGACATGGCAGAAGTCATCTATGGTGATGGACCAAGTTATCTTCCTGCCACTGGAGATATGGTAGTGCAGCTCACAGATATACCAGGCCAACACTACTCCAGCATAGAACAGGCATCTGTAGTGCAGCCCAAAGAGGACAGAAATAAAGACCAGACAGGGAAAAATAGACTTACTCCTGAAGCTATACTCTTTGGAATGCTAATGATGTCCCAAATGGTGATGGAACTTTACAGGAATGACTGAAGCAGTATATGACTAATACCTTGGATTAAGATCAATGGGCAAAGAAATGCTGACTTAAAAACCTTTGCATAGTAAGGGCTGAAACAGATGTAGTAAGTGAAATGGAAAGGCAGTCAGCAAGGATGCCTGGCTGATGCTCTCTGCTCTCAGAATTAGAAAGCTGAGAAGACAACTTGCAGTGTAATTCTGATGAGGGCAGCTTTGGAAAATGGACCTTCAGTTCAAAAAGAGCACCTTGCTTAAAGGTGCTTAAATACAACTGTTGCCCTCTATTCCAACTTGGAAGGCAGCTAGACTATCATGAGAAGATAAAGAGGGGAATTGGGCAGGGGATCATACAGAAAGATCAGAGGTGATCTTCCTCATCCTTCCTCCCATAATATATTTTATTTCTAGATGGGCATTTTCCTTCTCTAGCTGGACTGGTTTAGTCAGAGAGGGAACAGTTCTGGAGGTGAGTCAAGATATCTTGGCCTCTTCAACATACTTCCCTTCCCACCAAATGTCCCTCTCACATCTGCTTTTCTGAGGTCACAATCCCATTTAAGCACAGCACCAATGAAGTTCTCTCTGCATGAGCTGTGGGGAGAAAGGGACCAGCATGTTTCACAGCTTCTCATTCGAAGGAACTTACCAATGGCTCCCATCTGATTAAACCAGTGGTGCCACGTGATGGCCTCCTCATCAATGGTGACTGTTTGGCCTGGAGAAGCCTGAAGATCGATCCTTCCGACTTTCACAGTTAGGAAGAATTCATTGGCAAAAAACTTCCAATTGATAACATCGAATCCAGCCACCACCTCCCCTTTCTCATGGAAGGAAACCTTTTTCTGAGTACTGTTATTAAACGAGACACCTCTGAGAAACTGATGGAGCTAGATTGAAAATGGAAACAAGAAGATTTAGAAAATTACAAGGCAGTTTACAAGGTGAAGTTCTAGCATCAGGTGGAGATTAATTAATGATTAATCATTAATGATTTCCACAGGTGAGAGTCTGAACCAAGAAATGCTACACATGTAGTGAATGAGAGTTACATTTATGGTTTTCTTTCTCTCTCTTTTTTTGCCCTCTATGAAGAAATCAAAACAGTTTAAAATACCATCCTCCATTTCATTTTTTTCCCCTCAAAGAAACCCTCTAAAGTCTGCTGATAGTAGGTGACTGACTCCAATTCATACAGTGAGCTTAGTAACTAAGTGGGGGTCTAGAAGCTGAACCCATCTCTCAGTTCAATGCTCAGAAGAGGAAACCAAAAGAATGTGACCACAACTGGAGTACACTTTGAGGGAGAGAGATTTGGAGTATAGAGAAAAAAAATATGAGGGCTCTTGTCACAGCAAAAGACGTGGGGGTTTCACACCTGAGTATCTGGAGGACATTACCTGCCATGGCTCTTCATTCCTAAACTTCTGTCCATTAGTCTCCATGATTGCCCTGTGTTTGACTTCATGTGCGGACCTGGCATGCATAGCGAGGGCCACAGCATAGACCACATTGTAGATGCTGTAGCTGTGGCCAGTCATGCTCATCTCAAAGAAAGATCCAGGAAGACTCTCCAGTCTTTCCTTCCCAGTGCAGATCTCCTCTTCCACATCCTCTGCTACTGCACTTGGGAAAAGCCAGCCAAAAGCTTGTTGCCAAAAGTTCCTGAGAAAATCATCTCCTTTTGTGCTGATTGGATTTCTGTTCTCCTCAAACAATTTGAATTCTAGTAGGTCATTGAAGTGAATCTTCAAGGACAGAGCACCATGGAAGATTTCTGTTGCCCAGTGCCTTTGATAGACAAATGCATTGACCTCCATCTGGGCTGAGGCTATCCACAGTTTGCCTTTTAATTTGCTTGTCCTGTTCTCCACATCTGAAATATAGGTGTCATGCCTGAAGCCCCGACAGAGACAGCACCTCACAAGGAGGTCTTGCACTTGGGACCCTGTATCCAAAAGCCAACCTGCCCATTCAGCAAACACCTGAGCCCACATCAAACCAAGAGAACCCCAAGGAAAACGACGCCACGAGTTCTACTCAGGAAGAGTTGGAGCAGGCTGCCCCTCCTCCCACTGACACTGCCTGAACACGACACAGGAGATGCAGGGGGCATGGTTGACTTTTCTCTGGTGACCAGTCACAGAATTCTAAGAAGATATGAGCAAAAACAGAGCTTGTTATGTCAGAGGGAAGAAAGGTGTGACCAAGAGAGCTAGTCCCATATGGGCTTGGGGAGAGACACCACTACAGGATTAACATCTGCATTTCAAAGACCTCAGCTAAAGAGCTTATCTATTGAGTTGTAAATCTTGTAGACAAGTAGCAATAAAGGACTCTAGTTTTATTGCTTGTCAATGTGTGGGTTGTTTACATGTTGAGTGCCATCTTGACAATAGGTTAGCCATCCAAATAGTGCAAAGGAATATGATTCACCATGGACCACCACTACATTGGCTTTGTTATCCACTAGTTTATCATGCATGTTTGCCCCCTTTTCTAAAATGGCACTAAGGTTAGTGATGTAGGTGTATGGTGGGGGAGTTTTTCTAAGAAGGCAAAGCAGACACCTCTTTTGGAAAACATTGGAAAGACAGTGAGCAAGAATCTCTCTCCATTGTCATTATCCATAAAAACAAGTCCAATCCATGTCCAGCTGAAATGTAGGAGCAAAGACAGTATCCCCTCATACTGCAGAGTTTCATGAGGAACCATCTGATAGAAGGGAAGTCCTGGTGTCTTATCGTTCATGGCTGGAGCCACACCATAAATGAGCTAAGAAGGGGTTGAAGAAATATTAGCATGACACTAATGATTGGAACAAATTCAATCCAGGGGAGCAGGCCTGCAATTTTCACAGAAGTACTGCATGACTTTTGAAGCTCATGCTTTTCAAACTAACATCCAGCTTCCCACATCCAGGAGTCTCCAATATGTGTGTGAGAACAATTCCCATGATTCCCGCAATCATATCTTGATGAGAGTTGGAGTGCAACACATCTCTAGGATTGCCTGTTTGGAAAGCTTGTTTGGCTTAGCAGGCCTTCTTGAAAATTTTTGAAATCTTCATGACTGTGCATTTTAAACTAGCATATTCATTTTTCAGGATATCAGATATATTTTTAATGGTTATAATATTGTATGAAAATACTATGAAAAGGGGGAAATAGCATTACATTCAAAATAACAAATTCATCAAATTAATTGGAGTAACCTGCAACGTGAGGTTTCAGATTCCCTGCTTGAGAAGAATACATGGGCAGGCAATGTTGATTTTCTCAATCCAGTCCTGCACTGTAGAATTTGGCCAGTTTGACCTGTGTAGAAACTTGCATCTGAATGAGATGGGCCATAAATGTGATCTTCTGTCTGCCATAATTGTGCCAGGTTGAACTATTTTCTGATTTCCCCATCTACGTTTTGCCAAATCAGTTTGCCAAATCACATTTCTGGTTATGTTGCTAACTGATCAAAGGCAACATATACCTGCTGTACCTCTATATACAGTGCTGTAATTGAGATGTTGCTGTCTCAATGGACTTTCAAAGATGGGCATCTTTTCCTGCACTTCTATGAAGATAAGTGAAAATATTGAAAATAAATGTAATGACTCAAATTGTGCATGTTTTGTTTATTTATTTCTACCTGACCAGCATTCCCAGAATTTTAACTTTTTTTGATAAATGTTTCTGGCGTTCTACTCAAGTATGAATTGTTGATAAGTACTAGATTGCAAAAAATTATTATATTTTAGATTACTTCATCATTATTCTTTAAGGTGTGCTTTAATTATGGTGTGTAAAACACACTGGAAAAGGAATTTTTAAAAGTCACAAACATTTACCATAGTAATCATGCTAGCAAGATTAATACTGGTTAACAGTTATGATAAAAAACACAAATGGTTAGAACATATTTTCAGATATCTTAAGTTCGAATGTCAGTTCATATCGTGATATGTGTTCATTCTGGCAGAAGGAAGCTATATGGAGTTTGAAAAGGAACACTAGCATTAGGAAAGAATCTCCCATTATGTAAATCAAGTAAAAGGAAGATGAATAGGTACTCATCTGCTTGCTTTCACTGGAACAATTTCTCAGACTGAAGCTGGGAACAACCAAGGAAATATGGAAGTGTATTTATCTTCCCATCTCTCACACAGAGAAAGGAAGAGGATTCCTACCTGTGGAATCTTGTAGATATCCAAGATAGTTGCTATACTGAGAGAGACTTCAGAGTCCAGTGCCCCAATGACTGCTATTACATTATTGTGGATGCCACATGTGTAGTTGGGGACCAATCTCTCCTGCACTGACAAAAGTCACAGGGTGGCCTGAGTGGTTCTCCTTGCATTGCCGTAGCTATCATAGACACGGAAGCCCAACGTGCGATTGGGCAGTATGTGAGGGATCTCATTGATCTCCTTCACTGCAAATGCCAAGGTCAGGAGATGCTGGTAATTCTTGGGGATCATGCTGAAAGGAGAGGTGACTACTGAGGCTCAGAGTTTAAGTCAGCACCTATGAAACACAGCTATGCATGCATGGCCAGAAAGAAGTTACCTTGAATTTGTGTACTAGACTGAAAATGTCACGGAATGAGAGTCAAGATAGGCAGAGCAAAGCTATATGGATATACACAGTTGGAAGCAAACTCCTTTGAGATTGATTGGGCTTTGTTCCTGGGACAAAGGAACAAAATGCCTACATCTGAAAAAAAAATTGCTGCAAACAACTACTGGAAAAATTTTGCTCAAACTATGTAGGCATGAGGAAGCTGCCATAGAGAAAATAGTGTTACAAAACTAATGCATCATCCCTGCATGTGTGCTGTTTATGTGCTGTCATTTATGTGCAACCTGATTTTGTGGTAATTGGAGGGAATAAATTCATGACTGAACAGAGGTAAAATTTGAAAGGGATTGGGCATGGACTTATTTATGGATCTGTTCCTGCCAATGTGTGCAGGTAAGGCTGCAGCTTCATCCACAGTTTTGAAGCAAGAACTCTGGGACTGACCAGTGCAACAACAGATGAAGAGGAAAGAAAAACAAGCAGCAATTCAATCCATACATGAATTCTTTGACTGAGTCTGGCAGGGGTTCTTCAGTGAAGGTTATTGCACTGGTTACAATTAAACCATGAAATGCAATGCTGCCGTTGAGGATGTCTCCTGACTGATAGACCTTCATTGGAATGGGTGGCTCCCACATGCTGCATCTGAGAATACGTGCCAGGCACACACTTTGGGAAAACAGTGCCAGAAGCAAGAACTCTAAGAGCACCATTCTCAACACAATGTCAACATTTTTCCAAATACCCAGAAATCCCTTTTCTTTGTGGATGGCACTTAAGTCCTTGCAGCACTCTGCCATGAAATTCCCTTCTGTAATGGTAGTTTTGGCTGCTGACAGCTTTGTCTGCTGATAGGGAAGCATTCAAGATCACAGCACAGACAACTTGCTTGTTCCTGGTCCCTTCCTCATCTCTATCTTGTAGTAGGCTTATTTATGACAGCCTTTATGGTTTTCTGGTTTATGTGGCCTGTGGCCATTTGGAACTCCAGAAGGGTTTCATTGTGTGGCAGTATAAATTGCTGCCCTTTGGATAATTAAAATGCAAGTTAAGTACCAGTTCAAAGTTGCTGTTTCCCTGTTGAATTGTTTATCTGGGAGTGTGTGTGTGTGTGTGGGGGGGGTATGTTTGTTGCATTCCAACTTTGGCCTCTTAATGTTTGTAATGCCTCAATGAGTGACAAAAACTACTGTATTTTTTTGCTCTATAAGACTCACCCCCCCCCCCAAAAGTAAGGGGAAATGTCTGTGCATCTTATAGAACGAATATGTTTGTGCAGTAAGTCTGTCAGATGTGCAGCCCATGGGGAAGTGATGGGGAATGTGCCTGTGATTATGTGCCCATCTGATTCAGAATACTTTTTTTCTTGTTTTCCTCCTCTAAAAACTAGGTGCGTCTTATGGTCAGGTGCGTCTTATAGAGCAAAAAATACGGTAGCTTCCATTTGGTGGCATCTTGCACATGCAGAATATTATGGAAATTAATCTTGTTTGTCATGCACATTCAAAGCTATCACTCAGTTCAAGAATAATGGTTAAACACTGGGAGGTTAAATTTAGTTGCACTATTGTTAGGTAGGTAGGTAGGTATTTCATTGTATTTAGCCATAGGCCATTACATATTTACAAAGCCAGAAGATACAATTCAACAAAGGAGAGCTTCAAATCTGCTCTGGCAAGTTAATTAAAACTGAAAGAGTTAAAAAGGGATAACAACTAAAAATGGGCCTGTCATGTGCAAGAATGTACCTCCTTCAAAACCTCCCTAAATCTTATCTTCTTAGCTGCAGAGGCAAAAAGAGAAACTGTATGACAATTTTGAATCATGGTCTGAAAACAGAAATGGTATTTTCTCAGAATCAGACTATGCCTTTATAGCAGATAAGAAACCCAGCAAAATTGTGTCTCTTGGCTCTCCATATAGACAGCAATAGATAATGTAATTAGGAAGGTTCTCCACTTTGAGGGATCCACAGATACAGTTATGGTGCTCCACTGGATTTGGGAATATTGGCCAAACATGAGAGCTATATGCATGGTTTGAAAGCACAGGGCTGTAAAAACCATCCTGAGGTTGTGATTAGAGATGTTGACTACATAGATCTACAATGATCATGCTTAAATTGTTGTAAGGGGCTAGTTAGTATGGTGTCTGAATAGTAGATCCAATCCCTGAGGTGAGAGTTTTCAGCTGCAACCCCTAGAATAGCATCAGGAATGGAGTATCTATGGATGATGGAATTAAAAAAGAACCCAGAATGTTAGAAATATTTTGACAATAACAGATTAAATTAAGAATTGGGACAAGGGGATATGTTCCTATTCCAATGTTTGAGAGTGCCTAAGTGTGCACAAGTCCTAGGAGAAGGGAGCCTTGTTTCAGTTCTCAATAGGGCAGCTGAGGTTTCCCTTGAGAGAGCAAGGATACATCTTAGAAAGTGATTTTGGATTATCTCCAGGTTAGATAGAATATCCTCATTCTATCCCCAGACTTCAGCTCCATATAGGAGGTGAGGAATGACCTTGCTTTCTAATAGCTTCAGTGCTGGGCCTATCAGGCATCCCCCCTCATGGTGTGAGAAAAATGGAAGACTGGGCCTATGATCCTTCGCACTGTAGACTCGAGCATTACCAGATGGAGGTTGCAGTTCAAGTTATCCTTGGAAGTAACTTCCAGGTATTTAAAGAAGCAACGCTGTTTAAGTGAGTTACCAAGGATACTCCAAGATGAAATTCTAGGCTTTTTCCTACAAACCATTACTTTAGTTTTTGCTGATTTATAGTGATATCCTCTTCCTTGCAATATTGTGCTAGTTGCTGTAAAAACCTTCTTAGGCCAATTTTGGTTTGAGAACGAAGGGTAATGTCATCAGCAGATAACAAAATTGTTTTTTGTTGTTGTTGTTGTTGATCCAATGATGGAGATTTATACTGTGATTCTGGTAAATGCTCTACGAAATAAAATAATCTGAAATAAAATAATAAAATAATTCATACAGACTGAATGATAAGGGGGACAACATTCTCCCCTGCTTCACACCTTTTCTGATTAACAGTTTGTTGGTTAGGGAGCCAGAGGTTCCCACCCTAATTTCAGTGACAGTATCTCTGTGGAGCTCTTGGAGCAGAAACACAAGTTGTGTCAATATTCAGTACACATTCATATTCACACATAAACCATAAAATGGAATCAAATGTGGCTACAGAAACAAAGAATGCAACATAGAATGCCTTTGCATGCCCATTTATTCCAGAATAAGCCAAGTGACATGGTGTTTGGCAGTGGTCAATGGTACTGAGACCTAGTTACAATATACAGGGCAGGAACTTTTACCCAGGAAGCAGGAGATTTTATACCTCCTCTCTGTATGAAACAGTTATTGTGCACTTATGTTTTCCCATACACAATCCTCCATTGATTCATCTTATCTGCTGCAGCTTTCCAGACTTCTAGTTATAATGCATTATTGCTCTCCACCTGCTCCTGGCAAGCACTTCCAGGGTTTTCATGGTCCTGCAGGCACTTCCATGGTTAATCAGGCTTATCTTAAGAAGGAAGATAAGATGTTCTAAGTACTACATATTGCAATAATTCATCAGGCTTCTCAGAAGTAAGATAACCTGTGCTGAGTGAACTGACAGAGCACCCAGTGTAGCATTATTTGCTTTAGCTTAGTATGCAGAGTCCATAGGTATACATGCATTGGTTCAGAAGTATGATTTTGTGTTTCCTGGTCAGCTACAGACACATTCTTAGGTTATTGGTAATCAAAAGATGCTGATGGTCTTCATGAAGAGCAGGTAAAAGTGAATCTGGGAGCTTAAAGTGGAGGAATTGTCATATTCATATGATTTTTTCATGAGGGTTAGGGTTTAGGGTAACACTTGATTCACTTCTCTCACCCATCACCCTTATTCCAGTTCCCCTCAAAAGTACATGAGTCTAATCCTCTTTGGGTTGCAGTGGATGCTCAAGAGGTGATTCCAAGCTCCTGGGGTGGTTTCACTAGCATTCTTGCAGAGCGATTTGGTGAACTTGCCCTAAGCATCCTTATCTGAACATCCTGAGGAATTTATTTGCACCACTACTTTCTAGTGTTGATAGCTTTAAATGTGCAGCTGTAGTAATAGGGAATCATAAGGTCCAGGATGTGGGCAGTAGGCATCTATGGTCAAGATGCCAGCAGCAGGGTGGAGACTGGCACCAAGTTTAGAAGGCTAGGGGTAAGAGGCACTCCTTCAAACAGTTGAATGTCAGGAACTGATAATACAGTAGGGTCCAGGCAGATGCACAGTCCAAGAGCAGACCTAAGGTCAAAGACTGGTAAGACACTAATGCAGGAGAAAGACTAAATAGGGAGAATGGGGTACAGGTGCCTCCTAGGGTAGAGTCAGGCTGAAGACAAGGATAAAGACAGGAACAGAATGGAGTCAGGCAGGAGAAAGGTGGGTGGGCCATCAGGGGTCTGGTAGGATGCTGGTGAAAGTGTTTGAGGCAAGGAAAAGCTGGGAGTCTGACCACAAATTAGCAACTACAGCAGCTTCTATTACCATGGCAAAGAACAGGGATTCTTCTGTTGCAGCTCCCTGGGCTTCCAGATGTGCTGCATCATTTCCACCCACTTGTTTCCTGATAGCATCTCTAGGTATGTTCTGCAGTCACTTTCTTGGTGAATCAGCATCTGATCCCAACAATAAATAGGAAAATAAACTGTTCTGTGAACTACATATACCGGTTGAGCTATTTGTCAGGTTTCCTCGAAGATAGTCTGCTCTGAGTGAACTGATTGGCCAGCAAAGGGAACCTCAATTGCTTTTGCTTAGTGCCAGAGGTACATATACATACATGCATCAGTACAGAATTGTTCCCTATATATGCATTGGTTCAGAAGTATGATTTTGTGTTCCCTAGACAATATTACCACCTACAGAATCATTATAAAATTACTGAAAAGTGAAAGATGCTGATGGTCTTAATGAAGAGTAGCTAAAATTGAATGTGGGGCTATGTGTCAGAATTTTTATGATATATATGATTTTTTAAATATATGCAACAATTTTTATCTGATTTTCCCCCATGAGCTATATATAAATCACTTCTGTAAAGAACACAGCCCTTTAGGCTAGAAATGATAGTGAAGGACAGGCATACGTTCTTCAATGTTTTCTTCTAATTAGCTGCTCCTTGTTGTTCAGCTCAGGTTTCAGCACAATAATGTAGCATTTGGGGAGAAAGATGCAACACAGCAATCCTGCACTAGAAGCTAAGATGGAGAAGATCTCCACAGCGACCATGGATTTGCCCTTGGTACTGAGGTAAGAGGGAACAAAGGAGAGCCAAACACTGCAAAAGACCAGCATGCTGAAAGTGATGAACTTGGCTTCATTGAAACTGCCAGGCAGCTTCCTGGACAGGAAGGCCACAGTGAAACTGACACTTGCAAGAAGGCCCATGTAGCCCAAGGCACAGTAAAACATTATCACCGAGCCCTCATTGCATTCCAGTATGATTTCTGCAGCCATGGAGAAGAGGTCAACATCTGGGAAAGGGGGTGAAGTTCCCAACCACGCACTACAGATGCCTGCTTGGATGAGGGAGCAGGAAAGAACAATGACACTGGCCTTCTCCTTTCCCAACCACTTTCTCATCCTGGATCTTGGCTTGGTAGCCATGAAAGCCAGAATGACCAAGAGGGTTTTTGCCAGCACAGAAGAAACAGCCACTGAGAAGATGATGGCAAAGGCAGTTTGTTGGAGGAGGCAGGTGAGCTTCTGTGGTTCACCAATGAATAGCAAAGAACAAAGGAAGCAGAGGAGGAGGGAGCTGAGCAGAGTGTAGGTGAGCTTCTGGTTGTTGGCTTTGACTATGGGAGTCCTGTGGTTCTTCACAAAAACACCCAGCACCAGAACTGTGATGAAAGAAAAGGCAAGAGCAGGTATGGCTAAACTGAGTCCCAAAGCTTCTTCATAGGACAAGAAGGTTATGGTCTTTGGAAGACAAAAATCCCGACTCTTGCTTGGGTACTCTGTATCCAAGCATGGGTTACAATCATTCATGTCTAGAAAGGAAAGAAAAGGAGAGGTGGTGTTGATCTGATAAAAAGAAGACAGGCAAGTGAAAACAAGGAATTCAATGTCATAAATTTTAGTATCAAAGGAAGTCCCAACTGTCTGAATACAGAAATGGAGCAGTATCAACCTCAGGCTCTCAAATGAACTGTATTTGGTCTAGTTTTTTTGTTTAAATATCTCCAATCAGGACAATCTTCTGATGACAAGCTATTTCCCATGATGCAGAGATTTTAAAGTCAGCATAAGTGTACTGCCTTCCAGTAACCCATCCAACTGCCTATGGGAGCATAGATAAGTAGTCTATACCTGGCTGGATGTGGACATAATTGGCATCGCAGCCAAAGCTGGGGAAATGTGCCCTAAACTATGTGGTCCCCCTGTTTCTCAAGTGACTGTTTACCCTATCCTGATCCATTATGGGGAATGCAACACTGCATAGAAGAGGTGAAATATCACAGCTCCAGGGATGTGGACCATACCTCCCATACCTACATCTTCTCTAGATTGAGACTCAATGTAGTGCCCTTTATCAATTCCATTACCATGGCCAGGCACAGATTCAGAGAATCCACTTCCTCACCTGGAATTTATGAAAAGGAGGAAAACAGATGGTGTTTCCTGAAATCTATGTGCCAGGCAAGCCTCTTTGGGAAGTCCATTCCACAAGTGTGGTGCTACAGAGACATCACTTTCCTTAAGAGCCTCCCAGCTCACTTTCTTTTGTAGGGACTCCCAAAGAAGACACACTTAGGATGATTTTGAAGTTTGGGCAAGTATATATGCATTCCTTAGAACTACCTCTAGCAGAAGGTAGAGGAAGGAACAAGAGCATCAGCTAGCCACGGTATAATACTAACAGGAAGACAAAATAGCATCCATGAGAACTCTGGGGGACAGTGACCCATTCAATACTTGAATTCTCAATAATAAAGAGAGGTAGGTTTTATTTATTATTTGAAGTTTTTGTATGCCGTCTCATTTACATAAGCCTCGGGACAGCTTCCAACCAATAAATAAACAAAACATATAAGTAGTAGTAGGTTAACCATGACCAGTCATGTACCCTGGGCTCCAAGAAAGCCAACTTTAACAAGCTCAGGAAAATGATAAGCGAAGTGCCATGACAACTCACTCTTAAGGGAAAAGGAACCCAAGAGGGGTGGAAAATCATGAAAAAGAAGATTCTCCAAGCACAACTACAAATAATTCCAACAAGAAAAACATGTAAAAGGCAAGAGAGGAAGGCCACATGGTTCCTCAAAAAGTTAAGTGGCAACCCAAAAGAAAAAAAGAACATGTTCATGAGGTGGAAGCAGGGCCAAGCCACGAAGGAAGAATACAAACAAGAAGTAAGGAACTGCAGGCATCAGGAAGCCTTCTTTAGATACATCCAAAACAAAAGACATGTGAAGGAGAGAGGTGACTACTTAAAGTGGATGACAGAGTGCTTACAGATGACAGAGAAAAGGTAGACGTACTCAATTCCTAGTCTTCTTCCACATGAAAATCTATAACCAAGGGGAAGTAAAGCTGAACTTGAGAGATGGCAGCCCAAGATTGGCAGACACTTGGTCAAGGAATTCCTAGATGGAATAAACATGTTAAAATCTCCCAGACCCAATGAGCTCCATTGCAGAGTCATAAAAGAGGTAGCAGAGGAACTAACAGAAACACCAGCTATTATCTTTAATAAATCTTGGAATATGGGAGAAGTGCGAGATGATGGGAGAAAGTCTGGAGGAACACTGAGAGCATAATCTACCTTGATTTTAGCAAAGCTTTTGCCTTAGTGCATTGTGACATTCTGATAACCAAATTAGCAAAAAGCGGACTAGATAGAAAAGGTATTAGGTGGATTGAGAATAGCAAATTTAAACACTGGGGTCAAAGCAACAGAAGATTCTATAGGGATAGGTGCCAAGTCCTCCACTTAGGAAAAAGAAACCAAATGCATTGATAAAAGTTGGGGAATGCGTAGCTCATCAGAACTGGGAAAAAAAAAAAAGGACTTGGAGTTATTTTGGACAATAAGCTAAATTTGAGCCAACAATGGAATGCAACTGCAAAAAGGGGAAATGCTATTTTGGAATGCACTCATAGAAGTATGACTTCCAAATCATGAGAAGTAGCAGTTCCCCTATACTCTTCACTAGTCAGACCTCATCTAGAATACTGTATCCAGTTCTGAGCACCAAGATTTAAGAAAGATGCAGAAAAATGAGAAAGGGTCCAGAGGAGGGCAACATAAATGACACAGGTTTTGCAAACACTGCCCTATGAGGAGAGACTGAGAGAACTTGGCATGCTCAACCTTGAGAAGAGCAGACAGAGTGGGGACATGATATGACACTGTAAGTACCTCACTGGCTGTCACAAAGAGGAAGATCAAGATCTCTTCTCACTCATACCAGATGTAGGACACAGCATACTCAGTTCAAGTTGGAATAATCTTAGACTCAGGCTAGGTATCAGGAAAAAGATTCCTCAATGACAGAGCAATGCAACAGTGAAACTGGTTGCCTAGAGAGGTCATGTGCATTAGAAACAACTCTAACTTCCACAACTGATGGGGGTTGTACACTATGGCACCATGGCAGCTTTCAACTCTACTACTTTATGGTTCTATGAAAAGAAGATGCACTTTTTGGTAACTTGGCCTCAAGCCATGTGGGCTTTGAATGTTAATTCTACCAGATATCAGTCCAGACATACTGATGGCATGTTGGTCCACACCCCCAGAACACCTTCTCCAGTGATTCCATGTGGACATTGAAGAGGGTTGGGGGTAAGATAGAGCCCTGTGGAGCTCCATTGCATGACTGCCAAGGCATAGTACAATAATCAGGGATTTGCCTTCCTAGCAGCAGTTGAACCACTGCAGTTTCCTGTCCAATTCCCAAGACAGGTAGCTGATGCAGGATAATGTGGTTCATTGTATCAAGAACCAATGAGGGGTGCAAGGGAATCAACATGTTTCCCTTTTCCAACTCCATCCCTTACAAAACCTTCTGATCCCATTTAAACCACTGAAGAACAATCACCCCAATCTACAAACTGCCACTTTGAATATCTATCCAGTGAATGCATACTTCCTACCCTTCTCACTTGAGATCTTCCCAGCAGGACATGTGATGCAATCATAGCAGCAATACGGCTCCCCCTCCTTCACTTTCTTGCTAGAGCCTGGATGGCAACTGTCAGTGCATACAGAAAGTGGCCGTGTCTAATATGTGAATTTAAAAAAGAGGTTAAATACATGGGCAGAATCGTTCTTTCAAATCAGAAGTTCCTCCAGTCAATGGACGAGATAAAAAATTGACCCAGCATTTCATGAATGGGCGAATCCTAATTTACGACAAATCTTGTGCCAACATAAGCACAACTGAGTTCTGAATTAGACCATACTCTTCAGACAGAAATAGCATGGTTACAACATATTCAAGTTCATTATATGAGTGATAAGGAGGCCATAAGTCAAACGGAATGCAACTAGCATGGATGCATGCTGAATGCTCCCTGCTGACCTGAATTACAAGGTTGAGAAGAACACATATGGTGCAATTCTGGTGGGGACAGCTTCAGAATATGGGCTTTCAGTTCAAAAAGGGCACCTTGCTTAAAAATGCCTGCTTCTAAAACACTCATAAAAGGAGGACTTTGTGGACACTTTCCTTCTCATGCATTCTTCTTGCATGAGTCATGAGGCTTCCAGACACAAATGCCGCAGCATATTCCAACTTGGAATGCAGGGGCAGATTATCAAGATAAAAAAAGGAAGTGGGCAGCGGGTCTTATGGGAAGACCATTTTTTCCTAGATGGGATTTCTGCATATTACTTTTAAAAAGGGCTTTTAAAAGTGCTGGCTATCTTTTTTTTCTGGCTTTCCAGCAATTACTTTTATGTGTTAAACATTTTATTAGCATGTTACTCAGAAATTTGTATGTTAGAACTCTCTGAGTCCTGGTATAAGAGAGTTTGGCTGGTGGAGATCCGAAGTCTAGTGCTGGTGACATAAGCAGGCTCTGGCTATTCAGTGTCTTGCTAAATATTCCTAACACAACTGCAACAGGCACAAAGGCATGAGACAACTATTTAGACAAACATCTGGCTGTATTTGCATGGTTGCCATTAAAGATGTGGGTTGTGATGTTCCATATATTAAAAACAGACATAAATTAACTGTATTTAAATTACTTCCAGCTGTTTTGAGTTAACAATATAACTGGCCAGGAAAGTCCTCTCTCTTTTATGTCTTCACTAGACCCAATATGCTTCTTTCAATTCAAAATGTCTTTTGCTTTATGTTTGTTGGACTCAACTGAAATGAAAGCCAGCAGGACTGTAGATCAGAGCTTGTTCAAAACAGCTGACCAGTGGATCCCACCTGATTAAACCAGTGGTGCCACGTGATGGCCTCCTCATCAATGGTGAGTGTTTGGCCTGGAGAAGCCTGAAGATCAAACATTCCGACTTTCACACGGAGAAAGGATTCATTGGAAAAGAACTGCCAATTGATAACGTCAAATCCAGACACCACCTCCCCTTTCTCATTGAAGGAAAACTTGTTCCGAGCACTGTTATTAAAGGAGACACCTCTGAGAAACTGATGGAGCTGATTAAAAATGGAAACAAGAATGTTTATAAGAATGTAGTGTAGTGTACAAGGGAAAGTTCTAGTATCAGGTGGAGAATAATTAATGATTAATCATTAATGATTTCTAGGGGTAAGATGTCTGAAGGAAGAAATGCTACTGATGTACTGAATAGGAGTTATATTTATGCTTTTCTTTTTGTCCCAATGTAAAGAACTCAAGACAGCTTAAAATAATTTCCTCTTCTCCAACTTTTCTCCTCACAACAACCTCTAAGGGCCATTAAGCTTAAAGTAGGTGACTTACTTCAATTTACACAATCAGATTAGTAGCTAAGTGGAGGCAATGTCTTGGCTCTCCCCTATGTAACACTCAGAAGAGGAAAGCAGGGGAAAGTGACTGAAATGTGCAGTATAATTGAAAGGAAAGTGCAAGGGCACTTGTCAGAGAAAAAAACATGAAGATTTCACACCTGAGTACTGGGAGAACATTACCTGCCACTGTTCTTCATTCCTCAATTTCTGCCCATTAGTCTTCACCATTGCTCTGTGATTTTCTTCAGATGAGGACATGGCATGCATAACGTGGGTCACAGCATAGACTGCATTGTAGATGCTGTAGCTGTGGCCAGTCATGCTCATCTCGAAGAAATCTCCAGGAAGGCTCTCCAGCCTTTCCTTCCCAGTGCACATTTTCTCTTCCACCTCATTCATGACTGAAGCTGGGAAATGACAGCCAAAAGCTTGTTGCCAAAAGATCCTGAGAAAATCATCTCCTTTTGTGCTGAGTGGATTTCTGCTCTCCTCAAACAATTTGAATCCTGGTAGGTAATTGGAACAAATCCGCAAGGTCAGAGCACCATGGAATATGCCTGTTACCCAATCCCTTTGATAGACAAATGCATTGAAGTCCATCTGGGCTGAGGCTATCCATACTTTGCCTTTTAGTTTGCTTGTTATGATGTTCAGCTCTGATATGTATGTCAGCCATCTAAAAATTGCAATGGAATATGATTCTCCATGGGCCACAACTACATTAGCTTTGCTGTTCACTAGTTTATCATATATTTTTGCTCCCCTTTCTAACATAACATTAATGTTGGTGATGTAGGTGTGTGGGGGAAGTTTTTTTGTGAAGGCAAAGCAGACACCTCTTTTGGAAAACATTGGAAAGACAGTTTGGAGGAATCTTTCTCCATTGTCATTATCCATAAAAACAAGTCCAATCCATGTCCAGCTGAAATAAAGTAGCAAAGACAGAATCCCCTCATACTGAAGAGTTTCGTGAGGAACCATCTGATAGAAGGGAAGTCCTGGAGTCTTATCATTCATGACTGGAGCCACACCATAAATAAGCTAAGAAGAGGTTGAAGAAATGTTAGCATGATGACATTAATGATTGGATTATGTTCTTTATGATCCACATGCTGGTTGCCAGCAATTCTGTGAGAAGCACTGCATGGCTGGTGAAGCTTATGCTTTCCAAAGTAATGCCCAGCTTCCTGCAATCAGGAGTCCTCAATTCTTATGGTTCCCAGCCATCATGGCTTGATGAGAGTTGGAGTTCAACACATACCCATGGAAGCATGTTCAGAAAGCTTGTTCTTTTCAGTGGTCCTCCTGTCAGAAGTCTTGTAATATTAATGAATTTGCATGTCAGACTGATGTTCTATCATGGCATGATATTAGACTTAAGACTAATATTAAGTATAATTTAGTGAAATGCCACAGGAAGGGAGAAATAGGATTACAACCAGAAGTTTAAAAAACCCATCAAATCAGTTGAAACAACACATAAAATGAAGTTTTGGTTTTCCATGTTGACAAGAATGACCATACGTTTTGATCTTCTGTCTGCTCTAAGTGCATCTGATAGGATTATTTTCTGGTTCCCACATCCATTTTATGCAAAGTCAGGGAGTGCAAGACTGAAATGTAGGTAACATCTGACAATTAATTTTTCACATATTTATCTGGTTATTTTGCTAAATGCTCAGTGTCAGAACTCTTGCCTATATAGCTCCTATATCTCTGTACTTGTCATACAGTGGTGTTATTTAGACTTTGCAATCTCAAAGTACTTTAACAAATGGGCATCTCCTATTCTACATGCATGGATTGGGGTATAAACATTTAAAATAAATTCCATTTTTTCATGCTTTGGTATCAAGGATAGAACCATACAGTCATTTTTCTAGAGTGGACAATTGCCACTCTCACCCAGCAGCTAGCAGGAGAGTACCAGTGCCCTAAAGGTCAGCTTTCAGGTCCTTTGGTTTTCTCTGGTAAATTTTCATGGTGTTCACTTTCATCATGAATTGTTGACTAAATTACAATGCTGTAGTTGATTTTTTTCCCTTTAGGATGTGGTTTCATTACACTTTCTAACAAACAATGGAAAATAATTTTTTAAAATTCACACACTGGTAGCATAGTAAAACAGATAGCAAAATTACATGGGAAGACAATGTTGAGTTTCTCAATTCAGTACTGCACTGCTGAATTTGCCTGGTTTCACCTTTGGAGAAACTTGCATCTGAATGAGAGTGACCATACATTTCAATATTTTGTCCATCTTAACTGTCAGGTTGTTCTATTTTGTACTACAGCAAAAAAATTAAAATCTTTTAGATTATTCCTTAATGTGTGGTTTGATTAAAGTGTGTATTACATAATGGAAAAGGAATTTTTAAAAGCCACAAAAACTTTTAACATAGTAATTATGATAGCAAAATTAATAATAGCTAATAAGAATGATCAAAAGTACAAGTGGTTAGAAAAATATTTTCAGTCATCTTAAGTTTTAATATCAGTTCAGATAGAAAAGTGTGTTCATTCTGGCAGAAGGGATCCTAATTTCCCATTATTTAAATCGAGTAATAGGAAGATGAATAAGAATTCATCTGCTTGTTTTACTGGAACAATATCTCAGACAGGAAGTAGGAAAAACCAAGGAAGTGTGATTCTATATCTATATCCCCTCTCTCACACAAAGAAAGGAAGAGGATTCCTACCTGTGGAATCTTGTAGATATCCAAGATAGTTGCCATATTGAGAGAGACTTCGGAGTCCAGTGCCCCAATGACTGCTATTACATTATTGTGGATGCCGCATGCATAGTTGGGGACCAATCTCTCCTTCACTGAGAGAAGTCGCAGGGTGGCCTGGCAGGTTGTCCTTGCATTGCCGTAGCTATCATAGACTCGGAAGCCCAAAGTGCAGTTGGGCAGTATGTGAGGGCTCTCATTGATCTCCTTCACTGCAAATGCCAAGGCCAGGAGATGCTGGTAATTCTTGGGGACCATGCTGAAAGGAGAGGTGACAACTGAGGCTTAGAGTTTAAGTCAGCACCTATGAAGCACAGCTATACATGCACGGCCAGAAAGAAGGTGCCTTGAATTTGCATACTAGACTGAAAGGTCGATAGGTGGAGCAAAGCTATATGGGTATATACAGTAGGAAGCAAACTTCTTTGAGTTTGATTGGGGTTTGTCCCTGGGAACAGCTGGAAAGGCTTTGTACAAAAATGCCTACATTTGAAAAAAAAATGCTGCAAACATAAATACTGGAGAAATTTTGTTCAAATTATGTAGGCATGAGGAAGCTGCCATAGAGCAAATAGTGTTACAAAACTAATGCATCATCCTTGCCTATGTGCTGTTTATGTGCTGTCATTTATGCAGCCTGATTTTGTGGTAATTGGAGGGAATGAATTCATGACCGAAGAGAGGTAAAACTGACAAGGATGGGACACAAA
The DNA here is from genome assembly GCA_023646645.1 of Varanus salvator macromaculatus. Classification (NCBI taxonomy): domain Eukaryota; kingdom Metazoa; phylum Chordata; class Lepidosauria; order Squamata; family Varanidae; genus Varanus; species Varanus salvator. The sequence continues at coordinate 7,153,832 of JAIXND010000781.1, forward strand.
GTTATTTATGGGTCCCTTCTCCCAGGGTTGTGCAAGTAAGCTTGCAGCTTCAGTCACAGTTTGAGGAAAGCCCCCGGGGACTGATCACTGCTGTGACAGATGGAGAGGAAATGAAAACAAGCAGCAATTCAATCCATACATGAGTTTTTTGACTGAGTCTGGTGGGGGTTCATCAGTGAAGGTTATTGCATGGGATATGAATAAACCATGAAAAGTGATGCTGCCAATAAGGAAGTTTCCTGGCAGATAGGCCTGCAGTGGGAAGGGCGGTTCCCAGACGCTGCATTTGAGAATGCGTGCCAGGCACACGCTTCGGGAAAAGAGTGCTAGTAGCAAGACCTCCAAGAGCACCATTCTGAACTCTTTTTGAATACTGTACATTCCTTTCCTTTCAGACCATGAAGCACTGTGGCATGGAATTCCCTTCTGCATTGGGAACTGCAGTAAAGGCACCTTGCTTGTTCCTAGTCCCTTCCTCATCTCTCCCTTGTTCTGGGCATATTTATGGCAGCCTTCATAGTTTTCTGTTTAATGTGGCCTGTGGCCACTTTAAACTCCAGAGAGGTTCATCATGCAGCAGGATTAATTGCTGCCCTTTGGCTAATTAAAACACAGGTTAATTATCAGTCCAAAGTTGCAATTTCTCTGTTGAATTGCTGTGAGATAATATGCTTGTTGCTTCTGTTGGAGTTGCCCCAATAAAACTTTTATACAGTATAATAGGGGACCTTGCCTGTCTTCTCCCCTTGCCCCATCTGCATGGTCTAACCTTTCTAGTTCCTTTTCTGGGAGAAGGAAAAACACCCCAGGCTATGCAAAGGATCCATCTGCTTTCAAATAGCTGCTGATTGCCAGCCAAATTAGAACTGAAACAATATCGCAAGCTGATTGGGGCATCTGTGCTTCCTTTGCAATGTAAAAATAGCTAGCAAGCTGGTGATTGTCTTAAGGAATTTTGTATTTCTGATTATAGACACCAAACACTGAAACCTGTTTGAATTCTGTAACTCCTGATTGTTTTATTTATTAGCTGTTTGTCTAGCCTTCAGTGTGTCATGGTGTTGTTCCTGATGAAAAACATGATTCCTCGATGTTTCTGAATTATATTTGTGCACTTCTTCATTGCCCTCAGCTTTTCACCCATTTAGAATCTTATCACCACCCTGCAACTGTGTATGTGGCCCATAACTTCTAAAAATTCTGTATACATACTGGAACACTCATAGTTGGTTTGGTATATTGACTACCAGACAGCACTGTTGTTTTTCTCTGTCAGAAATGGGTATCCAGTTGGTTTCCCAATAAAGTGCTGAGAATAAGTAAAGCATCTTGCTTCATGTAGTGTGTGAATCAAAACATACATTCTCTGAGTCCTACTCTCAAGATTTCCTGATACATCTAAGCATGGGCCACTTAATGCTTGGAAAGGCTCATTGCAAGAGTGAAACTATTTTCCATGGGGGATATTCTAGGTGGTTGCAGGATATTATGGAATTTAATCTTGTTTGTCACATGCACACAGAGATATTACTCAGTTGAAGAAAGCATTGGGAGGCTAAAAGTTTCCTTTCAATGTAAAAGTCAGAAATTTGATTCAGGAAGCAGTAGTTTTGATGAAGCCTTCCTGTCCCAAGCAGTTATTGTGCATGCATGTTTTCCCATTTAGGATCCCCCAGTGTTGCTTTGGAATCTTTTTGGTTCCATCATGCACAGTACCATAGATAAATTACCCTTTGACTATTGACATTTGAATTTAAATTAATTTAAACTAACTATGTTTTACCTAAGAATCCTGTGTGAGCTCCTGTATTTTAATTCTCTCTTCCTATCATCTTCCATTCTTTTCCTATCTATACTTTATGTAAGCTGTAATTCTTGAGAAACATATTGTGGGGTGGGACGCCAGTATATCACCTGGGTTGGCTCCCTAGACTTTGTTCTGCTTTTCTGCTGAGCTTGTCCAGTCCTTGTGCAGCACTCACCAGGAATGGGGATCTCCACAATTGCTAGCAGCATCTGTCTTCCATACCACATGCAGTAGCTGTTAGTGCTGCTGCATCTGACATGAGAAGTGTCCATGAGAGACTAATATATTGTGAAGAGACAGCCAATATATTGTCAAGCGACTTGTACATGAATGTAGGAAGCAGACTTGCTTATTTGAATACAGAAAAGGGACAGTGAATCAGTATTGTTCCTACAGGGGCACAGCTTCCTCTCTTAAACAGGTGATAGTACATTAGGGTAGAACAAGATATTTTACTGGTTACCGATAAATTATAGATCTCATAGTTCAAGCAGGGAAGGGAAGCAGGAAATAGTTACAGCACACAAACTCTCCATGTGCAGATGCTCAAAATTCCTATACAACACTATGGAATGTATAAATCAAAGAATCATATTTAAAGGCACACCCTTGCTAGCAGTAGCAATGTAGAACCATAAATACGAAAAAGGAATACTTAATATTATATGTATATCAGTAAGACTACATTATCATGTTTCCTCTTAGGAAAGTTTAAGTTGTCTGATTGTCTTGATAGTTTGGAGAAAGCAGCTTTTATTGGTTTCATTTGGAACCAGAAAATCAAATAGTAAGAAGCATGGGGTTGGAAGGATGACCTTTTTAAAAATTAATTGAAACTTAAGGAACACCAATTCAATGAGAATTTAAAGAAACAAAAACAGCCATACCAACTTAATGAAGAGCAGTGAATACAACCATTTAGGAAGCTAACAAGCAGAATATCTAATTGATGATCTTTTTCTTTAAGTGATCCTAACTCAGTTCTGCAAGGTAGGGGAGATCTGATCTGATTTAAAAAAGCTGCTGTTCTAAAAGAACCTCTCCGTAGTCTTGATCTGTCCAAAACTCTAGGCTGCAAATGATGGCAAAGGCTAGGAATACATTCTTCAGTGTTTCCTTCTGATAAGCTGTTTCCTGCTGTTCAGCTCAGGCCTCAACAGAATAATGTAGCATTTGGGGAGAAAGATGCAGCACAGCAATCCTGCACTGGAAGCTAAGATGGAGAAGATCTCCACAGCCACCATGGATTTCCCCTTGGTGCTGAGGTAAGAAGGAACAAAAGAGAGCCAAACACTGCAAAAAACCAGCATGCTGAAGGTGATGAACTTGGCTTCGTTGAAGCTGCCGGGCAGCTTCCTGGACAGGAAGGCCACAGTGAAACTGAGGATTGCCAGGAAACCCATGTAGCCCAAGGCACAGTAAAACATCGCCACAGAGCCCTCATTACATTCCAGTATAATTTCTTCAGCCATGGAGAACATGTCAACATCTGGGAAAGGGGGTGAAGTTCCCAGCCACACACTACAGATGCCTGCTTGGATGAGGGAGCAGAAAAGAACAATGACACTGGTCTTCTCCCTTCCCAACCACTTCCTCATCCTGGATCCCAGCTGAGTAGCCATGAAAGCCAGGACGACTAAGAGAGTTTTTGCCAGCACAGAAGAAACAGCCACTGAGAAGATGATGGCAAAAGCAGTTTGTTGGAGGAGGCAGGTAAGCTCTTGAGTCTAGCCAATGAATAGCAAAGCACAAAGGAAGCAAAGCAGGAGGGAGCTGAGCAGAGTGTAGGTGAGCTTCTGGTTGTTGGCTTTGACTATGGGAGTCCTGTGGTTCTTCATGAACATGGCCAGCACCAGAACTGTGATGAAAAAAAAGGCAAGTGCAAGGAAGGCTAAACTGAGTCCCAAAATTTCTTCATAGGACAAGAAGGTTGTGGTCTTTGGAAGGCAGAAATCCCGATTTTTGCTTGATACTCTGTATCTGAGCACGGGTTGCAATCATTCAGGTCTAGAAAGGATATGACAGGAAAAGGGATGGTCTTATCAGACAAAACAGAGACAGGAAAACCAGAACTCAGAATTCAAACATTTCATTAATCTCAACATGATGTGATATTTTTTCCTTTTATGCTGAGATGTGTGTGACAGACAATAGTGCTTGTCCTAGTTACTCTCCACCCTTCTACTATCATTTTCACCTTTAGTCCTACAGGTGGTTCCTTGGTGACACCACACAGTCATTCCTTACTTTGACAGTCTGAGTAGAAATCAGTTTGATGTGGCTGTCAAGCTGTCTCTGTTGTGGTCACTGGGCTCATGCCCTGAAGTGTAGCAGAGTGGACAGAGAGCTTTACAGGCAATTCTCCCTCCTACTCCAGCAGGGACTGTTGCAACAAACAGGAGGTGCCTCCCCTATGGGGCTCTGTGCTTCAATGGATCCCTTTTCCACCAGTCTTCTTGCATGCATGAGTGAAAGGGGTGAGAATCAGAGTGAAGGTTCTGAGGAATAGTCTCATAAATGAAAAGTGATGACTAAACAGGGCCCAGGCATAAATCTGCTTCTCCAGCTGTAAATCTGAATTTCTCATCCAGTCTCTGGCACCCTCCAGGTTTAAATAATAGCCAAATCTAATGGAGCTTCAAAGGTTCAAGTGAGCATTTCTCACTTGTCAGGAGTTGTAAATGCATTCGCTTCAGAGATTTCCTTCTATGGAGAAAAGGGAGATTTTTAGGCAAGGTGTCTTCCTCTCTTTAGCTTCACCAGAGCAGTCAAAATCAACAGCTTCTAACTGCTGCTAGATGATTTCTTTCTATTGGGCCATATATGAATAAATGGCTTCATAAGATGTGGTTTTTGATGAATAAACTAAATTAATTCACAGGGTTATATGGTAGAAGGAAACAAGAAGAAAGAGTAAAAAAAAAAAATCATGGTTTCCATTTATTTCAGATATGGATCACTGTTTTAACACCATAATCAATAAGCATCTGGTACCTTGTTGCTGATGTAATTGGTTAGATTAGATTGGCTAACATTATATAATTTATGGAATTTTGGTATATGGTGATTTACAGCATCTGCCAATAATGTTAGACTGGACTTTGATATTTACAATTATCTGACTGAGATATGCACTTCTCTGGCTCTGAGAGTTTTTAACATCTATGCTGAATCAGAATATTCTTTTATATAAATCCAGTAATTTTGAATTATTATTTTTCTGACTTAGTACCAATGTTCAGCTGTTATATTTATCAAGAAGATGCTTCTTTTGGTAACTTGACCTCAAGCCATGTAGGGTTTGGAATGTAATTCTAGGAGAAATCAGTCCAGTTATGGACTGGCAGTCTGTGCAGATAATACTGCCCCCAAAAAGATCATGTCAGCCAGTGCTTGTTAGCAATTTTACTGCCCTATTTTGGACCAGCCGAAGGTTCTGACCAATTTGGAAAGGCAGTCTTAAGTAAAATACCTTAATCCATGCAACCGGCTATGAAAACATAGATGACTAGTCTGTACCTGGATGGAGATGGATATAATTGGCATAGCAAACTAAGGTGGGGAAAGGTGCCTCATACCACAGGGTCTCCCTGTGTCTTAAGTGACAGTTCAGCCAAATTTGAGCCATTATGGGAACTGCCAACCTCTGTAGAAGGGGTGAAAGAGGTCACTCCTCCCTTACATGTGAACCACACCTCCAGTACCTCTATCTTGCCTGGATTGAGTTTCAGTGTATTGCTCCTGGTCAAGTCCATTACCATGGCCAGACACTGATTCAGAGACCTTCTGATCCCATTTGACACACTGAAGAACAATCACCTCATCCACAAAACAGCCACTTTTAATATCTAATCAATGAAAGTGTATTACATGCAGAGACATGAATCTGACTTTACAGATTCTCACATTAAGGAGTTAAAAGCCTATATCTTCTGACTATTTAGTTCCATGTTAGTTTTATTTAATATGTTGTATTAGTCAATGTTAATCACTGTTGGTTTCATTTTCTTGTACACCACCCAGAGCCAATGGGAATAGGGTGGTATAGAAATATTAATATAAATGAATAGCTAAATAAATATTCTTACCTGCCTGGCTTGAAATCTTTCCATCTGGACATGGAATGCAGTCGTAGCAGCAATACGGCTCTCCTTCCTTCACTTTCTTGCTAGAGCCCGGATGACAATGCTCTGTACATACAGAAAGTGGTCGTGTCTAATATGTGAATAAAAAAACAGAATACATATATGGACAGAAATCTTTTTTTTTTAATGGAAGGTTCTCAAACAATGAATAAGTTACAAAATGGACCCAGCATTCCAGGCATGTGAGAAACATAATTTACTACCATATATTGCTAGGTTTTTTAATCTAGTGGTGAGTGCCCACACAGACTCTCATTTTGTAGAAAGAAATACAACAAATAATAGAATAATGCACTAGATGAGATGCCACTTCTTGAAGTGGCATTGCTTGATGATGCATCAGATATTATCTTAGAAGACTGCCTTGAACTATTTAGAATGCTACTAATATCAACAGGAAAATGATTGTTCCTCACGCATCATGGATGTGTGTCAGCAGCAGACGTTGAAAGCAGAACCAATCTGCTACAGAAGGTTTCCAGAAGCAAAATGTAGAAGTATTTTCAATGAGAACTGGAATTAACTTATAAGCTGTCGGATCAACACAGGTGTGATAATCACTCTACATACAGTATATTCCTTTGATCTCATTTGCTGTTCAAGTCTGTAAGGACAAGAGTGGTAATCTGAAGTCTGTGGCTGGTGTCATTACCAGGTTCTGGGACTGCGCCCTTCAGTGTCTCTCAAAATATTCCCCACACTTCTGGGAACAGACACAACAGCTTTAGACAGACATTTTCAGGAACATTTGGCTGTGTTTGCATGGTTTCTGTTTAGCAGGGTATTAAAAATGTTGGCTGATTTATTCCAAATAATAAAAACCTGATATAAATTTAACTGCATTTACATTTCTTCCATTGGGTTTGTGGTAACAGTATTGTTGGCAAAGAAAGCCTTCCATGTGGAAGTCTTTTCCCTCTTATGTATTCACTTCACACAATATGCTTCTTTCAATCCAAAATGTGATTTGCATAATGCTTTGCTGGAATTGACTGAAATAAAGCCAGCAGGACTGAAGATCAGAGCTTGTTCCAAGGACATGAACAGTGTCTCCTACCTCATTAAACCAGTGGTGCCATGTGATGGCCTCCTCCTTGATGGTGACAGTTTGGCCTGTAGAAGCCTGAAGATCAATCCTTCCAACTTTCACACGGAGAAAGGATTCATTGGCAAAAAACTTCCAATTGATAACATCAAAACCTGGTACCATCTCCCCTTTCTCATTGAAGGAATTCATGTTGTGAGGACTCCTATTAAATGAGACCCCTCTGAGAAAGTGATGGAGCTAGATTGAAAGTGAAAATGCAAGAGTTTAGTTGGGGTGATAATGTAGTATACAAGGCTAAGTTCAAAGATCAGCTGTAGAAGAATGTAATTAATAATTTTGAGGGGGAGGAAAACTGACTGAAGAACAGCTACTCATATTTTGAATGGGAGCTATCTTGATGCACTTCCTGAATCCAATTCAGACAGTTAGTTTAGTGGTTAAGTGTGGACTGCAACTTGGTCCAAAAATCAGAAGAAAACAGGGGAAGGTGACTTAAATATAGAATATTTTTTGAGGCATAGGTTGAGGGCTCCTGCCACAGCAGAAGACAGGAGAGTTTCACATTTGAGTACTGAAAGAATATTACCCGCCATGGCTCTTCATTTCTGAACTTCTGCCCTTTTGTCTCCATGATGGCCCTGTGTTTGACTTCAGATGCAGACCTGGCATGCATAGCATGGGCCACAGCATAGACTGCATTGTAGATGCTGTAGCTGTGACCAGTCATGCTCATCTCGAAGGAAGATCCAGGAAGGCTCTCCAGTCTTTCCTTCCCAGTGCAGATCTCCTCTTCCTCATCCCCTGCTACTGCACTTGGGAAAAGACAGCCAAAAGCTTGTTGCCAAAAGATCCTGAGAAAATCATCTCCTTTTGTGCTTTCTGGATTTCTGTTTTCCTCAAACAATTTGAATCCTGGTAGGTCATTGGAGTGCATCCTCAAAGAGAGAGTGCCATGGAATGTTTCTGTCTCCCAATTCCTTTGATAGGCCAATGCATTGATCTCCATCTGGGTCGTCACTACCCAGACTTTGCCTTTGAATTTGCTTGTCCTTTTCTCCAGTTTTGGTATATATGGAAGCCATCTAAAAGTTGCAAATGAATGTGATTCTCCATGAACAACCACTACATTGGCTTTGCTGTCCACTAGTATATCATATATTTTTGCCCCCTTTTCAAACATAGCATTAATGTTAGTGACGTATGTGTTTGGCGGGAGTTTCTCTATGAATGCAAAACAGACACCTCTTCTGGAAAACATTGGGAAGACAGTGTGCAGGAATCTTTCTCCATTGTCATTATCCATAAAAACAAGTCCAATCCATGTCCAGCTGAAATGCAGGAGCAAAGACAGAATCCCTTCATACTGCAGAGTTTCGTGAGGAACCATCTGATAGAAGGGAAGTCCTGGGGTCTTATTGTTCATGACGGGATGCACACCATAGATGAGCTAAAGAGAGGTTGAAGAAATTTTAGAAATATGACATTAATGATTGGAACAAGTTCTGTATGACCCACATGCTGGTTGCCAGCCATTCTGTGAGAAGCACTGCATGACTTGCAAAGCTTATGCTTTCCAAAAGAATGCTCTGTCTCCCACAATCAGGAGTTCTCAATATGCGGTTCAGGACTATTGAAGAGTATTGAAGTGAAACACTTCTTCATGGCTGCCTCTTCAGAAAGCTTGTTCTGCTCAGTAGGCTTCTTAAGGAAATGTTGAAATAGTTATGAATGTGCAAGTTGAACTGGCATCCCTTTTTTCCATGACATGAGACATAATGCTGCTGCTGATATACTAAAATATCATGAAAAGGGAGAAATAACAGTACATCCAAAATAAAACAAGCACATAAATCAATTGGAGCAACTGACAAATTGAGGTTTCAGATTCCCTACTTGACAAGAATACATGTGCAGGAAACGATGAGCTTGTCAATTCAGTCCTGCACTGCAGAATTTTGCCAGTTTGACCTGTAGAGAAACTTGCATCTGAATGAGAGTAAGCATAAATTTCAATCTTTTGTCCATCTTAACTGTGTCAGGTTGTATAATTTTGTAATACAGCGAAATCTGCAATATTTTAGATTATTTTAAATTATTCCTTGAAGTGTGATTTGATTACAGTGTGTATTATACAAAGGAAAGGACATTTTTAAAAGTCATAAAAACTTTTTCCATAGTAAACATGATAGCAAGATTAATAATGGCTAATGAGAATGATCAAATACAATGGTGAACATTTTTTCAGTCATCTTAAGTTTGTCTGTCCAAATAGTAATATGTGCTAATTCTGGCTGAAACTAGCAATATGGGGTTTGAGAAGGAACGCCAGCATGAGGAGCAAGTAACGTAATCTGCCATTATTTAAATTGAGTAAAAGAAGATGAATAAGAATGCATCTGCTTGATTTCACTGGAACAATCTCTCTGACAGGAGCTGGGAACAACCAAGGAAGTGTGGTTGTGCAACTATATCCTCATCTCTCACACAGGGAAAGGAAGAGGATTCCTACCCGTGGAATCTTGTAGATATCCAAGATATTTGCCATATTGAGAGAGACTTCAGAGTCCAATGCCCCAATGACTGCTATTAGATTATGGTGGATGCTGTATGCATAGTTGGGGACCAATCTCTCCTGCACTGACAGAAGTCGTAGGGTGGCCAGACATGTTCTCCTTGCATTGTCATAGCTGTCGTAGATGTGGAAGCCCAAAGTCAGGTTGGGCAGTATGTGAGGGCTCTCATTGATCTTCTTTACTGCAAATGCCAGGGCCAGGAGATGCTGATAATTCTTAGGGATCATGCTGAAAGTAGAGGCAACACCGGAGACACAGAGTGGAAGTCAGCACGTGCAAAGAAAAGCTATACATGAATGGCCAGATAGGAAGTGCCTTGAGTTTGGGCACTAGGCTGAAAAAGAGCAAATCACAGAATAGGAGTCAACATGGACAGAGCAAAGCTATGCAGATATGTACAGTAGAAAGCAAAATGCTTTGAGTTTGAAGGATCTCAGTCCTTGGGAATAGGTGGTGAGGCTGCTTTGTCTGAAAATAGTTAAAACTGACCTGAATGGGTCATAGATTCATTTCTGAGTCATCCTTTCTGGGGTGTGATCATTTCTCTGCAAGATGAAGAAGAAATGAAAACAGGCAGCAATGCAATCCTTACATGAATTCTTTGAGTGAGTCTGGTGGGGGTTCTTCAGTGAAGGTTAGTGCACTGGATATGATTAAACCATGAAAAGTGATGCTGCCGATGAGAATGTCTCCTGACTGATAGGCCCTCTGTGAGACAGGCGGTTCCCAGTTGCTGCATTTGAGGATGTGTGCTAGGTATTCAATTTGAGAAAACAGTACCAGAAGCAAGACCTTGAAGCAGCACCATTCTCAATGCAATGCCAAAGTTAACAGTGCCATGCCACCTTCCCCCTTTTCTTTGGCAACATGACAGCCTTTGAAGCACTCCCCATGGAACTCCCTCCTCAAATGGTAGTTTCTCTGCTGATAGCTCTGTCTGCAGGTAGAGAAGTATCCAACATCAAATCACATCACATTATCGCATCACAGGAAACTTGCTTGTTCCGAGTCCCTTCCCCATCTCTATAATGTAGTAGTCTTATTTATGACAGCCTTCACTATTTTGTGTTTCCTCTGGTCTGAGGCTACTAGAACTCCAGAGGGGTTTTGTGGAGTGACAGCATTTAATGGATAATTACAATGCTAGTTAATTACCATTTCAAAGTTGCAATTTTCCTGATGAATTTCTGAGAGAAAAAGAAGGTTTGATATACCTTAGCATCAACTACTTAATGCTTTCAATGACTCAGTGAAACAGCAGAACTCTCTTTCATTGGAGGCACATTGTGGGATTGCAATATATTATGGAAATTAATCTTGTTTGTCATGCACACTCAAAGCTATCACTCCATTCAAGAATAATGGTTAAATGTTGGGAGGTGAAAAGTTTAGTTCCAATGTAGAGGTCAGGAACTTCAACTTAGAAAACAGATTTTATGCAGTCTTTTTGTACTAAGCAGTTAATGTGAGCTCCTGTTTTCCCATTCAGGATTGTTCAATGATTCCTTGGAACCATTTTTGTTTCACCATGCAGGATGTAGGGTAGATAAGTTAGCCTTTGATCTTCTTGAAACTACATTTTCTGGAAGGATCCTGTGTGGGGGCCTGTATTTTAATTTGCTCTTCCTATCCTCCTCCACGGCTTTTCTCTTTATACTTTATCTAGTAGGTTGTAATTCTTGTTCAGGGAAGTGCAGTTTCCACTCACTGTTCAGTGCCTCAAGCCAAGGATCTGGCTTCCTCAATGAAGTCCAGGATGGAGAAAATACAATATTGCCCATGCCAATCCTCCTTATTCCCATTGTCCCCAAAGATTCCATGAGGCTTGAGGCCAAACTTCTTTGGGTTGCAGTGGATGATCAAGCAGTGATTCCAAGCTACAGAGCTACTTTGCACTAGCTTCCTTTCAGGGCGGTTGGGTGGATTTTCCTTCCTTCCTTCCCAATGTCAACACCTACTCAGCTGGTCCACCCCTGGGCATGCACCCAGTCTGTACAGGGCATTGTGTAAGCATTCTAAACTGAACCTTATGAGGTATTTATTTCCAATACCCCCCTTTTCCTCCTGAAATAATCGATTAATTCCCAGTAATCTCAGAACATTTCTGGGTATGTAAAATTAATACTTTACTTTCTTTGTGCTCTTTCCTCATGTTGGTTAAATGGGCCTACAGAAATCTATTAATACAAACTATTTTCATTGCTTCTGATCAACAGAAGCTATTCATGTTGTGGTTCCCTAGAACATAAGAAAAGCCATGCTGGATCAGACCAAAAATCCATCTAGTCCAGCGTTGGATACATATGGCAGCAAACCAGGTGCCCACAGGATCTCTCTAGCAAGATGGGTGCAAGGCCTCCTCCTGCCCATGTTTTTGGAGGAAGCTTTGATGTTGGAGGAAACATGAATGACACCTGAACTCTGGATGGTTGCACCTGCTGTGTAGAATGACAAACCTAAAATCTGCATGCCTACTTTCACAGGCTTCATGGGAGTTCCCCAGGGATCATTTGGGCATGTTCTTAGCTTGGGATAAGAAATATGTTGTAGGAGTGGGATTCCATTATATTCTGTGGACTTGGGTATCCAGATTCTGTCCTGCTTGTTGTGGCCTTAAATGCATTTTCCTTGTGAGCATGTCCAGTGTTTGTGGAGCACTCTCCAGGAATGGAGATCTCCGCAGCTTCCTTCTTCGATGCCACATGTATTCCCCTGGACCTTGTTCTGCTTTCCTGTGAGTCCAGGTTCCTGGTGAGCTTGTTCAATGTTTGTACTGTACTCACTAGTATTGGAGATCTTCACTACTGCTAGCAGCATTCTTCTTCCATGCCACATGCAGTAGTGCTTTGTACTGAAATGGACATTTGGTCATGGGAAGCTCAGCAAATATGGAGTCCTGCACAACCACTACTGATGTGCTTCTCCTACAGCACATGCTGCAGCTTCTGCTTGTGTTGCCAGTTACTCAACTTTCATTCCATGATCATTTGTGGACTTTCTCTTGGGTTGGCTCGCTTTGCAAAACTGGGATGAATATAAAAGGATGTCTGCAGGTGAAAGATGAATGGGTGAGGTTCATTCCACCACTATCCATAGCCTTATATTTTCTTCATATTGATGAAGCATGTTGGTTTCTTCTGTAGTCTCCATCCAAACATAAGTAGAGATGTGCAAGGAATCTGCTTTGTGCAGGAAATTCACTCCATTCCCTGGTTTTGGCTTCCTAGAATCCACTTAGCATGCATCTTAGCAGTTCACTTAGCTTAGCATCTTCCTGACATGTATGCCCAGGGTTCATGTGGAGTGGGCAGGAATTCAGGTCGATATGCTATGTAAGCAGCATCATTCTTTCATGTTCACTGATGCTCCTGGATCTGGGAGCATAACAAATAGAAATTTTCATATTTATATGATTTTTTGTGAAGTAAACTTTGATTCACTATTGTAAAATGGCACAATCCTCTAGACTAAAAATGTAATGAAGGGCAAGCATTCATTCTTCAGTATTTTCTTTTAATAAGCTGTTCTCTGCTGTTCAACTCAGGTCTCAGCACAATAATGTAGCATTTGGGGAAGAAGATGAAAGCCAGCAATCCTGTGGTGGAAGCTAAGATGGAGAAGATCTCCACAGCCACCATGGACTTCCCCCTGGTGCTCAGGTAGGAAGGAACAAAGGAGAGCCAAACACTGCAAAAGACCAGCATGCTGAATGTGATGAACTTGGCTTCATTGAAGCTTCCAGGCAGCTTCCTGGACAGGAAGGCCACCGTGAAACTTATGGTTGCGAGAAGGCCCATGTAGCCCAAAACACAGTAAAACATGATCACCGAGCCCTCATTGCATTCCAGTATGATTCCTTCGGCCATGGAGAGGAGGTCAACATCTGGGAAAGGGGGTGATGTTCCCAGCCACACACTACAGATGCCCGCTTGGATGAGGGAGCAGGAAAGAACAATGACACCAGCCTTCTCCTTTCCCAGCCACTTCCTTATCCTCGATCCTGGCTGAGTGGCCATGAAAGCCAGAACAACCAAGAGGGTTTTTGCCAGTACTGAGGAAACAGCCACTGAGAAGATGATAGCAAAGGCAGTTTGTTGGAGGAGGCAAGTGAGCTCCTGAGGCTCACCAATGAATAGCAAAGTGCAAAGGAAGCAGAGCAGGAGGGAGCTGAGCAGAGTGTAGGTGAGCTTCTGGTTGTTGGCTTTGACTATGGGAGTCCTGTGGTTCTTCATGAACACAGCCAGCACCAAAATGGTGATGAAAGAAAAGGCAAGTGCAAGGAAGGCTAAACTGAATCCCAAAGGTTCTTCATAGGACAAGAAGGTTGTGGTCTTTGAAAGGCAGAAATCCCGATTCTTGCTTGGATATTCTGTATCTGAGCATGGATTGCAATCATTCATATCTAGGAAGGAAAGGAAAAGAACTGGTGTTGATCTGATAAAAAGAAGACAGGCAAGCTAAACCATGAAATTCAATGTCATAAATTTTAGAATCAAATGAAATTCTGACTGTCTGAAAACAGAAATTGAGCAGTGTCAGACTTAGGCTCTCGACTGGACTTCTTGGTCTACTCTAGGTGTTGAAACATAACTAACATCGCTTTGAATGGCAATTATCTTTCCCATGACACCGAAATTTCCCCCAAACCATGGAAATTAAATGGGCTTTCTTTGGGGACAGTGCACTTCAGTTGTTTCTCTGGCAAGCCAGAATGAAAGAGAGGAAACCAGTGCTGCCTCCTCCCATCACTCTTTTCAACTGATCGCCCCCACCCCCTTGCAACTCAGGACTCTTCTCCCAGCACTGACCAGCTGATATTTAGGGAAGTGCTGTTCTCTTGCTGGCTGCTGGGTGAGACTGGCATTTGTGCCCTCCTGCCAAGTGGATCTGTGATTCTAGCAAACTGTTCTGGTACCGAGGAACCATAGAATAGGCCACTGTTGTAGTCTGTAGATTCTAATAAATCATAAAATCCATGATTGGCTTTGGATGACAAATCAGAGGGACTTGTGTTAAACAGGCAACCATTCCTTCTTGTGTGCTGCAAACCCACCCATTCAGTAGTTTATTTCATTGATATGTTACATTTCTGTGCTGCCCAATGATCACTGCTTTCTGAGTGGTTCAGAAGAACTAATTCAAAACTACAATGTAAAATAGAAATCTTGAAAGCAAAACCCAGGAGCAAAACCAAGATTTAACATGCAGCCTAACATTTAAAACAATAGAAACTGAAATGTGAAAATGTCCAGAAAAGCAGCATCTGCATCAGATGCTGGTAAGATCACAACCTGGGTTCCTGGAAAGTTCTACAGAGAGTTCCTTCTAGATGTGCAGCAGCACATAGAATTTTTTTTTACACTAGTCACCCTCTTTAGTTGCTTCAGCAGAGACATCCAAGGAAGAAACAACTGTGGCAAGTATCTATTTATTTTTTGTTGATTTACATTATTCTAGATCATCCTATATTTTCATAGAAAATATTATGAAGGCTTACAATAATAAAATATGAAAACAGCTTATAGTACTTAATTAAAATAATGTTAAATAGTATGTTGGTTACCAGGCCTCAAGCTATGCAGCGATTTGAATGCTAATTCTAGAAGGCATGAGTCCAGACATATTGATGAGATGTTCACCCACACCTTGAGAGATTTCACGTAGACATTGAATGGGGGGGGAGGGGGGATAAGATAGAGCTATGTGGAACTCCATTACATGACTGCCAAGGCATAGTGCAATAATCAGGGATTTGCCATCTCAGCAGCAGTTGAAACACTGAAGTTTCATGTTGTCAATTCCTAAGCCAGACAACTGATCCAGAAGGATACTGTGGTTCATAGTATCAAGAACCAATGAGAGGTGCAAGGGCATCAACTCCTTTCCCCTTCTCCAACTCCATCCCTTGCAAAACCTTCTGATCACATTTAAACCACTGAAGAACAATCCCCCCAATCTACAAATAACCACTTTAAATATATCCAATTAATGCATATCTCCTACCCTCCTCGCTTGATATCTTCCCAACTGGACATGCAATGCAATCATAGCAGCAATACGGCTCCCCCTCCTTCACTTTCTTGCTAGAGCCTGGACGGCAACTCTTGGTGCATACAGAAAGTGGTCGTGTCTAATATATGAATTAAAAAAGGAGGTTAAATACATGGGCATAAACCTTTCAAAATGGAAGTCCCCCCAGTCAATAGAGTTAAAAGATTGACCCAGCATTTCAAGAATGTGTGAATCTTAATGTACCACTATGTTCTTCTGGTTTTCTTTACATGGTGGTAAAGTGCCCATGGAGACCCCCATTTTGAAGGAAGAAATACAGCAAGTGAGAGAATAACAGACTGAATGGGATGCCACTTCCTGAAGTCCCATTGCTTGACTACATGTAAGATATGATCGTAGAAGCATACCCGAAGCTGCTTACAAACCTGTTAATATCAAGAGACAAAGGATCACTCTTCACTGGAAACCAGTACTATCATATTGCAGATGTGCTTCAGCAGCACCCTTTGAACCCAGACCTTATATGCTAGAGAAGATAGAGATCTGGAATTAAGAAACTTTGGGAGCAACAAGGTCATGAGAATGACTATTCATATTTTTGTAATCTAATTTGTCATTCAGAATGTAAGTACACTAGAAAATGAGCTGAAGGACATGGCAGAAGCCCACTGGGCTGAAGGACCTAATTATCATACTGCCCCTGGAGATATGGTAGTGCAACTCACAGATATACCAGGGCAACACTACTCCAGCATAGAACAGACATGTGTAGTGCAGCCCAAAGTGGGTAGAGACAGGGAAAAATAGACTTACTCTCAGAGGTATACTACTTGGAGTTCTCACAATGCCCCAAATGGCGATAGGACTTTACAGGAAGGGCAGAATGGGCATGAATAAAGTCTCTTTGATTCAGATCAGTGGAAAAAGATACCTTAAAAGCCTTAAAAACTTGCTGTACAATGCCCACATCATCACAACCGAATTCTGAATTGGACCAGACTCTTCAGATAGAAATAGCATGGTGACAACATAGTTAAGTTCATAAGGAGGCCATGAGTCAAATGGAAGACAAGCAGCAAGAATGCATGGTTGATGCTCCCTGCTGCTCCTGAATTACAAGGTTGAGAAGAACACATACGGTGTAATTCTGGTGATGGCAGCCATGGAATATGGGTCTTCAGTTCAAAAAGGGCACTTGGCTTAAAGCTGCCTGCTGCTTAAACACTCATAAAAGGAGGACTTGTGCACACTTTCCTTCTTGAGCACCATTCTTGCACAGGCTCTGATGCTAGCAGACACAAAGGCTGCAGCCAATTCAAAAATGGAACACAGTGGCAGAGTATCATGATAAGATAAACAAGGGAAATAGGCAAGGTCTTACAGGAAGATATTATTTTTCTAGAGGGGCTTTTTGCATATTTCTTTTAAAGGGGGCTTTAAAAAGAGCTAGCCATCTTTGCTTTTTGATGTGCTTTCCAGGAAAGAGTTATGTGTTTTAAAAAGTTTATTACCATATCATTCAGAAAGTTATATGTTAGAACCCATCAGGTCCTCCTGTGGGAGAATTTGGCTGGTGGAGATCTGAAGTCTAGGGCTGGTGTCATAAACATGCTCTGACTATTCTGTGTCTTGCTAAATATTTCCAACAAATGTAAGAACAGGTACATGGGCTTTACACATACATTTAGAGTAACATCTGGCTGTTCTTGGATGGTTGCAATTTAGCAGAATATTAAAAATGCTGACAGTGATATTCCATTTGTTAAAAACTGACACAAATAAAATGTACCTAAATTTCTTCCTGCTGGTTTCAGCTAACAGTACTGGTGGTCAAGAAAGCCCACCACATGGGAATTCTCTCTTTATGTTTTCACTTCATCCAATATGCTTCTTTCCATACAAATCAGTTTTGCATAATGCTTTGCTGGAATCAACTGAAATGAACTCCTGCAAGACTGAAAATCAGAGCTTGTTCCAAGGAGTTGACAAGTGTCTCCTACCTGATTAAACCAGTGGTGCCATGTGATGGCCTCCTCATCAATTGCAAGTGTTGGACCTCTAGAAGCCTGGAGATCGATCCTTCCAACTTTCACACCGAGAAAGGATTCATTGGAAAAAAACTCCCAATTGATAACGTCAAATCCAGCTACCACCTCCTCTTTCTCATTGAAGGAAACCTTGTCCTGAGCACTATTATTAAAGGAGACACCTTGGAGAAACTGATGGAGCTGATTGAAAATGGAAACAAGACTGTGTATAAGACAGCAGTTTAGCCTACAAGGCAAAGTTCTAAAATCAGGTGGAGATTAATTGATGATTAATAATTAATGATTTCTCATGATGGGAGGTCCAAATGAAGAAATGCTACTTATGTACTGAATAGGATTTATATTTATGCTTTTCTTTTCTGCCCATGGTGAAGAACTAAAGATGGCTTAAGAGAATTACTTCATCTCCAACTTTACTCCTCACAACAACCTCTAAGGGCCATTAAGCTTAAAGTAGGTGACTGACTTCACACAATCAGATTAGTAGCAAAGTGGGGGCAATGTCTTGACTCTTCCCCGTCCAACACTCCTTCCCCATCCAACAACAGAGGAAAGCAGGGAAAGGAGACTGAAATGTGCAGTATAATTGGAAGGAGAGTTCAAGGGCACATGCCACAGAAAAAGCTATGAAGATTTCACACCTGAGTACTTGGAGAACATTACCTGCCACTGTTCTTCATTCCTCAACTTCTGTCCATTAGTCTTCACCATTGCCCTTTGATTTCCTTCAGATGAGGACATGGCATGCATAGCATGGGCCACAGCATAGACTGCATTGTAGATGCTGTAGCTGTGGCCAGTCATGCTCATCTCAAAGAAATCTCCAGGAAGGCTCTGCAGCCTTTCCTTCCCAGTGCAGATTTTCTCTTCCACCCCATTCATGACTGAAGCTGGGAAATGACAGCCAAAAGCTTGTTGCCAAAAGATCCTGAGAAAATCATCTCCTTTTGTAGTGATTGGACTTCTGCTATCCTCAAATGATTGGAATCCTGCTGGGTCACTGGACGGCATCCTCAAGGTCAGAGCACCACAGAAGATTTCTGCTGCCCAGTGCCTTTGATAGTCAAATGCACTGACATCCATCTGGGCTGAGGCTATCCATACTTTGCCTTTCAGTTTACTCGTCACACTTTTCAGCTCTGCTATAAATGTCAGCCATCTAAAAACTGCAATGGAATATGATTCTCCATGGACCACCACTACATTGGCTTTGCTGTCCACTAGTGTATTATATATTTTTGCTCCCTTTCCTAACATAGCATTGATTCTATTGTTGTAGGTGTAGCGAGGAATTTTTTCTAAGAAGGCAAAACAGACTCCACTTTTGGAAAACATTGGAAAGACAATGTGCAAGAATCTTTCTCCATTGTCATTGTCTGTAAAAACAAGTCCGATCCACGTCCAGCTGAAATGCAAGAGCAAAGACAGAATCCCCTCATATTGCAGAGTTTCATCAGGAACCGTCTGATAGAAGGGAAGTCCTGGAGTCTTATCATTCATGACTGGAGCTACACCATAGATGAGCTAAGAAAGGTTGAAGAAATGTTAGCATGATGACATTAATGATTGGAAAAATTCTGTATGACCCACATGCTGGTTGCCAGCAATTCTGTGAGAAGCACTGAATGACTTGTGAAGCTGATGCTTTCCAAACTAATTCCTAGCTTCCCCCAATCGGAAGTGCTCAATTATTCAAGTTCCCATTCCTCATAGCTTGGTGTGAGTTCGAGTTCTACACATTCCCATGGAACGATTTTCAGTTGCTTGTTCTTCTCAATGATCCTCCTTTCAGAAGTCTTGTTATATTAAGGAATGTGCATGTCACACTGGTGTTCCATCTTGCTGTGGCATCAGATAATTTGATCTTCTGTCTACTCTAACTGTGTCTGATAGGATCATTCTCTGGATCCCAAATACATTTTATGAAAAGTCAGAGAGTAGTAAAATATGTTGGTTACACCAGGTAATTAATGGTTTCAGATATTTTTCTGCTTATGTTGCTAAATGCTCAATCTGTACATGTCATACTGTGGTGTAACTTAGATTTGCAGTCTCAAAGTAGTTTGACAGATGTGCATCTCTTACTCTACATGCATGGAGGAAGGTGTACAAATTTAAAATAAATTCCAATTTTTCAGGCATTGGTATCAAAGATGGAACCATAGAGCCATTTGGCTAGAGTGGACAATTGCCACCCTCACCCAGCAGCTAGCAGGAGAGTACCAGTGCCCTAATGATCAGCTTTCTGATCCTTTAGTTTTCGCTGGTAAATTTTCATGGTGTTCACTTCCAGCATGAATGCATGACTAAATTACAATGTTGTTGTTTGTTAACTTTTTTTCTTGTGGTTTCATTACACTGTCTAACAAACACTGGAATGTAAACCTTCAATAGGCACAAAGTGGTACCATAGTAATAACAATAGGAAGATTATATGGGAAGGCAATGTTGAGTTTCTCACTTCTGTCCTGCTCTGCTGAATTTGGCCAGTTTGACCAGTGGAGAAAGTGGCTTCTTCATGAGAGTGACCATGCATTTCAATCTATATCCACATCTCTCATGCAGAGAAAGGAAGAGGATTCCTACCTGTGGAATCTTGTAGATATCCAAGATATTTGCCATATTGAGAGAGACTTCGGAGTCCAGTGCTCCAATGACTGCTATTAGATTTCTGTGGACGCCACATTTGTAGTTGGGGACCAATCTCTCCTGAACTGATAGAAGTCTCAGGGTGGCCCGACAGGTTCTCCTTGCATTGTGGTAGCTGTCATAGATGCGGAAACCGAAAGTGCGGTTGGGCAGTATGTGAGGGCTGTCATTGATCTCTTGTACTGCAAATGCCAAGGCCAGGAGATGCTGGTAATTCTTGGGGATCATGCTGAAAGGAGAGGTGACACCTGAGGATCAGAGTGGAAGTCACAACATTTGAAGCAAAACTATGCATGCATGGCTAGAAAGAAAGTGCCTTGACGTTGGGCACTAGGCTGAAAATGAGCAAGCCACAGAATTGGAGTCAATATGGACAGAGCAAAACTATATGGATATACACAGTAAGAAGCAAGCTGCTTTGAGTTTGATGGGGTTCTGGCTGCAGATACGTAAAACTGACCTGAATGGGTCATAGAGTCATTTCTGAATCATCCTCCCTGGGTTCTGATCATTTCTCTGACAGATGAAGAAGAAATGGAAAGAAAAAGCAGGTCCATCCTTACATCAGTTCTTTCAGTGAGTCCGGTGGGGGTTCTTCAGTGAAGGTTATTGCACTGGATATGATTAAACCATGAAAAGTGATGCTGCCAATGGTGATTTCTCCTGACTGATAGGCCTGCAGTGGGACAGGAAGCTCCCAGATGCTACATTTCTGAATGTGTGCCAGGTACATGCTTTGGGAAAATATTACCAGAAGCAAGACCTGAAGCAGCACCATCCTCAGTAAATGTCCACTTTAAAAGCGATACAAAGCCTTCCCTGTTTTCAGGAGCAACACAGCAGCCATTGGCACACTCTGAAATGGAACTCCTTCATCCAAAGGTCAGCTGACAGCTTTGTCTGCAGGTTGAAAAGTACTGAACTTTTCCTCACATCACAGGCACCTTGCTTGCTCCTAGTTCTTTCCTCATCTCTTCCTTGTAGGAACCTTATTTATGACAGCCTGCACTATTTTGTGTTTCATGTGGTCTGAGTCTATTTGCATTCCAGAGGGGTTTTGTGGAGTGGCAGTATTAATTGCTGCCATTTGGATAATTAAAATGTTAGTTAATTACTATTTCAAAGCTGCAATTTTTCTGATTAATTGCTAGGAGAAAGAATATGCTTGATGCATCTAAGCATTGGCCACTTAATGCTTGCAATGGCTCAATGAAGGAGCAGAACTCTCTTCCCTTGGAGTTATTTTGTGTGATTTCAGGCTCCTATGGAAATTTATATTTCTATTCCTGAACAATCAATGATATCAGTCAGTTTAAGAAAAAGGGTTAAGCATTAGGAGGCCAAATGTTTAGTTGCAGTATTGGTAGCTAGCTAGGTAGTTCATTACATCAAGTCATAGGCCATTACACATTTAAAAAGCCAGAAGATACAATTCAACAACCTTGGGAGGTAAAATGTTTAATTTCAATGTGGAGGCCATGAACCTTGACATAAAAAGGATGAGATTTTATGCAGCCTTTCTTCAGAAGCAGTTAATCTGCACAGATACCTTCCTATTGAGGATCCTTCAATTATTGGAACCATCTTGTTGGAACCATCTTGTTTTGACCATGTAGGGTGTACGGTAGATAAGTTAGCCTTTGATCTTCCTTGAATTAGATTTTTCTGAAGGATTTCTATGTGGGCTCCTGTATTTTAATCGCTCTAACTATCCTCTTCCACTGTTATTCTCCTTATTTTTTATGTAATAGGTTGCAATCCTTTTTCAGTGAAGTGCAGTTTCCCACAGTTCAACTCACTGCTTAGTGACTCAGAGTAAGGATCTGGCACCCTCACTGGGGTCCAGGTAGGAGAAAATAAAATAGAGCCCATGCCCATCCCCCTTATTCCAATTGTCCCCAGGGTTCCATGAGACTTGAGGCCAACATTCTTTGGGTTGCAATGGATGATCAAGCCACTGGGCTAATTTACACTAGCCACCTATTTTACACTAGCTGCCTAGCAGGGTGGTTATGTGGATTTGCCTTCCTTCTTTCACAATGTCAATATCTACTGACCTGGCTCACCCCAGTACATGCTTCCAGAATGTACAGGGTAAACTGAACATTATGACGTATTTATTTTCAATGCCCCCTTTTCCTTTCTGAAAGAAACAATTCACAGTAAGAATAGAACATTTCTGGGTATATAAACTGTATATTTTTCTTTCTTTGTGCTCTACACTCATGCTGGTTAAATAGGCCTACAGAAATCAGTTAATACAAACTGGTTTTATTGCATGCAATCAAAATTAACTATTTGTGTTGAGGCATTAAGAACATAAGAAAAGCTGAAAACATGGCGTCGGGACAATACAGCTGTGTGTACCGGGGCTCCGCTACCACTCTGGCTATCTCTGGCAGCGGGCAGAGTGCCCAGTCTTAATGCAGGGGTGAAGACAGATTGCTTGGCAAATTCCCAGCAGATATCTGAACAGCAATTCGGAGCCTGCTGGAGAAATTTCAAGCCTTTCTCAGCCGGAAGAATGCAGGAGGGGGAAGACTCTCTACAAGTCCTTGACATGTAAATACAGACTGCTATAGATTATACCATCGGATCTACTGGAAAACATTTTTATCTTTCTTTTTCTTTGCAACAATACTTGTGGAAAAATCTACATTGGTTATCAACTGATTTAAAAAGAAGAAATTGAAAGCCCTTTGGGTGAAGGACAGGAAAGGATTTTTCCTCCCTTTCATGGAATGTAAACGTGGTGGCTGCTAGGTGAAGAGATAAGTTTGTGTCTAAATAATTTAATGTTTTTCTTTTTTATAATCTCTTCAAGGGCAAAACTTTAAGTAATAAATTAATGCTTAATTATATGAGAGACGCAATCTTGTAGTTTATTGGATTGATGCCAAATATCGGCCATCTTCTTCTCTTTGTCCCTGAAGTGTATGGATTCCTGCCAAGGCTGTAAAAGCACTGCTAAGATGGAGGAAAGGGAAAATTTCTTAAAGATACTTTTGGAGATTAAAGACTCTTTAAAGGCCATAGGTCTTCAAGTTAATGTGCTAACTAAACAACTTGACAGTGTACTAATGGAATCAAAAGTCGACTCTGACAAGACTGTTCCTTTTTATATTAGTAAAGCTTCGGTCAGTCACTTCCTACCTGGGCAGAATCAGCAAATAGAAGAGAAAGATGAAGCTGAGAAACTAATAAGGGAACTTGGCCAGAATAAACAAACAATTGACTATCTTAAAATATTGGGCAAGCGAAATGAGCAAGCTGTTGGTTATCTGCAAATTTCACAGGAAATAAGCATAACACGAAGGATAGTCTGTGGCCATGTTTTGATACAAGATCTCCTACAGGCATTTCTTTGGAAGAAGGAGCAGAAGAAGAACCAATTAAGACGATTTTACAATTGGAAGAAGAAGAAAAAGGGGTGACGGGGAGACGTAGGAAGAGAATGTGCTATTATGTTTTTGTTTTCCATTTATAATTAAGGGAATTTTATTATAGGTGTTAAGGTTTAAGCTAAGATGGAATATAAAATCTCTGTTAAATAGGATATAGTGGCTAAATAATTGTGATGTTGTTTTTTTCTCTTTTTTGTTTTGTCTTTTCCTCTTTTATAGGGATGATCTAAATAATCTGGTGTGTGGACATGAGATTAATAGGCTGACAAAGTGAAAACAGGAGAACTTATCTTATAATTAAAAGTTATACAGAGTCAGCCATATTTGTTTAAATGGAGTTCGTATTGAGGTTGGCGTGCTTATGAGTAATATAGAGTAATATAGAAAAAAATGTGTGCTACAGTCTTTGGTAAAATAAAGGAATTTATTATAGGTTTAAGCTAGATAAAATATGGAACTCTTTGCTAAATGGTATAGTGGCTAAACAGAACTGTGATGTTATTTTTTCTTTTTTTTAATGTGTGTTTTTCCTCTTTCCATTTTATACAAGGAAGGATATAATAATTTAGCTTAAGTGTTAAATGGGTATATCTGAAAGTGAAACTATATAGAGTCAATGATATCTGTATGTAACAGGCTATTGTTTTTTGGTGAAATATTATACTTTGTTCCCATTTGCAATTGAAAGTAAGGAAATTTATTATAGGTGTTAAGGGTTAAGCTAGATGCATGTAGAAGAAGACTTGTATGTAGATATGAGCTAAAGGAAGGCTGACATAATAATTTAGTTTAAGCTGTTGAAGTGTGTAGAATTGCTTAGAGGAAATTGACTACTGAAGGAGAGAAAAAGAAAAAAAAATGTAATCTCACTAAATTGGAGTAGCCCCCTTTGAACAATGGACAGGAAAAGCAGGATTTTTTTTAAAAGAGAGAGACGGGACTAACTTTATGCAAGAAGGAAGATTGTGACTTCTATTGAATTTGAAACCTCATTATGAATCAGCTGGAAAAACGGGACTTGATTTTAATTTTTTTTTTGATATGTTGCTATAAAAGGGAACATAATAAGATTATTGTATGTTAAAAGATATGTTGTAGAGGCTGATCCAGTAGATCTGATGTGCGTTTTGTGATGATGTGTGATTTGTAGTTTTAGTTAAAAAACTTAATAAAATTAAAAAAAAAAAAAGAACATAAGAAAAGTCATGGTGGATCAGACCAAAGATCCATCTAGTCCAGCATTGCATATACATTCTAGAAAACCAGGGACCCACAGGATCCCTCAAGCATGGTGGGTGCAAGGCCTCCTCCTGCCCAAGTTTTTCAGCAACTGCTGCATGCAGGCATGCCAGCTCTGGTAAAAAAAGGTAGCACATAGCCAGCACAGCCATAGGAGGAAAGCAGGAAATATGAACTACATGTAAACTCTGGATAGTTGTGGCTGTTGTGCAGAAGGACAAAGCTAAAATATGTAGCTCTACTCCCACAGCCTTCATGTGAGTTCCCCAGAGCTTATTTGGGTGTGTGCTTATCTTGGGATGAGAAATCTGCTGTAGGGGTGGGATTCCATTAAATTTCTGTGGACTTGGGTCTCTGAACTCTGTCCTGCTTGTGGTGGCCCTGAGTGCATTTTCCTCATCAGAATCTCCAGTGTTTGTGGAGCACTCTCCAGTTATGGGGTCTCCACAGCATCCTTCTTCCATACCACATGCAGCATACCACCATCAGAAAAGGAAGTTTGGCCAAGGGAAGCTCAGCAGATATGGAGCCCTGCACAACACTAGCTGTATTCCTCTCTTGCAGCACATGGAGAAACTGCTGGTGTTGCCAGTTACTCAGCTTCCATTCCATGATTGTTTGTCAACTTCATCATGGATTGGATCACTTTGAAGGGCTGGGATGAATGTGAAAGGAAGTCTGCCAGTTAGATATAGATGGCTGAGGTTCATTCCACCACTATGCAGAGCTTTTAAACCTCTTCATGTTGATGGAGCATGTTGGTCCCCTCTGTAGTCTCCATCCACACATAAATGGAGAACTGCAAGGAATCTGCCTGGTGTAGGAAATTCACTCTATTCCCTGGTTTTGGCTTCCCAGAATCTAGTTCACTTAGCAGCCCAGTCCAACTCCCTGGTGAGCATGCCCAAAGTTCATGAGTAATTGGCAGCAACTATGCCCCATGTACTGTGCTAGCAGCATAAATCCTTTGTGTGCACTGTTGCTGTGCATGACAAGTAGAAAATTTCATATTTATGTGATTTTTTCTAGATTAAGCTTTGATTCACTCCTCTAAAGTGGGACAATCATGTAGACTATAAATGAAATGAAGGACAGGCATGCTTTCTTCATTTATTCATATTTTTTTTTGTAATTAGTTGTTCTCTATTGTTCAGCTCAGGTCTCAGCACAATAATGTAGCATTTGGGGAAGAAGATGCAAGATAGTAATCCTGCACTTGAAGCTAAGATGGAGAAGATCTCCACAGCCACCATGTATTTCCCTTTGGTGCTGAGGTAAGAAGGAACAAAAGAGAACCAGACACTGCAAAAGACCAGCATGCTGAAGGTGATGAACTTGGCTTCATTGAAGCTGCCAGGAAGTTTCCTGGACAGGAAGGCCACAGTGAAACTGACACTTGCGAGAAGGCCCATGTAGCCCAAGGCACAGTAAAACATTATCACCGAGCCCTCATTGCATTCCAGTATGATTTCTGCAGCCATGGAGAAGAGGTCAACATCTGGGAAAGGGGGTGAAGTTCCCAACCACATACTACAGATGCCTGCTTGGATGAGGGAGCAGGAAAGAACAATGAGACTGGCTTTCTCTTTTCCCAACCACATCCTCATCCTGGATTCTGGCTGAGTAGCCATGAATGCCAGAACAACTAAAAGGGTTTTTGCCAGTACAGAAGAAACAGCCACTGAGAAGATGATGGCAAAGGCAGTTTGTCGGATGAGGCAGGTGAGCTTCTGCGGTTCACCAATGAAGAGCAATGTGCAAAGGAATGAGAGCAGGAGGGAGCTCAGCAGAGTGTAGGTGAGTTCTTGGTTGTTGGCTTTTACCAATGGAGAGTTGTGATGTTTCATAAATGTCCCCAGCACCAGAGCTGTGATGAAAGAAAAGGCAATGGCTAGGATCCCTAAACTGAGTCCCAAAGTTTCTTCATAGGACAAGAAGATTTTGGTCTTTGGATGACAGAAGTCCCGTGTCTTGCTTGGATACTCTGTATCTGAGCATGGATTGCAAGCATTCATATCTAGAAAGGAAAGGAAAAGGAAAGAGATGTTGGTGTTCTGACAAGAAGAGAGGCAGGCCAAAACACAGAATTCAATGTCATGAAGTTCTTACTGTCTGGATACAGAAATTGAGCAATGTCAGGCTCAGGCTCTGGACTGAATGCTTTTTGGTCTACTCTTGGTGTATAAATATCACTAACCAAGGCAATCTTTGGACGATGACAATTATCTTTCCCATGATGCAGAAATGTCACTGTGGAAGTTAAATGTGCCTTCTTTGTGGACACTGCACTTGAGATGCTTCTCTGACAAATGAGAATTAATGAGGGGAAACCAGTGCTGCCTCTTCATTTTCCTTACTGACAGCTGTTTCTGTCCCCACATCCCCCAACTCAGTGCTCTCCCCTCAACAGTGACCAGCTGATCTTAAGGGCAATGACGCTCTCCTGCTGACTACTGGGTGAGACTGACAATTGTCTCCTCTTGCCAAAAGGATCTATGATTCCAGCCTTGGTATCAGGATGCATTATTTTCCTGATTTGGACAAAAAAGCAAGCTATTTTGGTACTGAGGAACCATGGAATATGCCTCTGTTTATTATAAACCATGAACTCCATGATTAACTTAACAAATCAAAGGGGCCTGTGCAAAAAAGCACCATTTCTTGTTGTTTTCTGTAAACCCACCCAGTCACTAATTGTTTTATTTTATTGATCTGTTACATTTCTATGCTGCCCAATGGTCACTGCTTTCTGAGTGGTTCAGGAGAACTAGTTTAAAAGTACATTGTAAAATAGAAATCTCAAAAGTGAAACCCAGGATCAACAGAACGATTTAACATGCAGCCTACTACTTAAAACAACAGTAACTGAAATGTTAAAATGTCCAGGAGCACAGTATTTGCACCAGATGCTGGACAGAGCAGAATGTGAGTGCCAGGCAAATTCTTCAGGAAGTTTCTTCCTTAAGTGCAGCAACACAGAGAATTTTATCACACTAATCACCCTCTTTACTTCCTTTAGCAGAGACTTCCAAAGAAGAAACACCTGAGGCAAGAATATATTCATCTTTATGTTGATTTAGATTATTTCTGTACCATCCTAAAGTTTCATGGAAAATATTAGGAAGGGTTACAATAATAAAATATGAAAACAATTTCTAGTACTTGAGTAAAACAGGGTTAAATAGTACATTGGTTACCAGGCCTCATACCATGCAGGGCTTTGAATGTGAAGACCAGCAGATATCAGTCCGGAGATATTGATGACATGTTGGTCCACACCTCCAGTGATTTCATGTAGACATTGAACAGGAGGGGGATAAGACAGAACCATGTGGATGTTGATTACATGATTGCCAAGGCATAGTACATTAATCAGGGACTTGCCATCCCAGTAGCAGATGAACCACTGCTGTTTCTTGTCTTTAACTCCCAATCGAGACAGTTGATCCAGAAGGGTGTTGTGGTCCACAGTATCGAGAACCAATGAGATGTGCAAGGGAATCAACACATTTCCCCTTCCCCAACTCTATCCTTGCAAAAACCTTCTGATCTCATTTAAACCACTGATGAACAATCCCCCCAATCTACAAATAGCCACTTTAAATATCTATCCAATTAATGCATATCTCCTACCCTCCTCACTTGATATCTTCCCAGCTGGACATGCGATGCAATCATAGCAGCAATATGGCTTCCCCTCCTTCACTTTCTTGCTAGAGCCTGGATGGCAACTCTTCGTGCATACAGAAAGTGGTCGTGTCTAATCCGTGAATTAAAAAAGTAGGTTAAATACATGGGCAGAAACCTTCTTTCAAAACAGAAGTTCCTTGATAGAAGGAATTGGAGTCTGTCAGAAAATTAAAAGTAATGTATTTGTGGATGATACATTGTTAACATTTCAAGATCTGACAAATACTGTATGGAGAATATATTCACATTTAAAGAATTTGGGAAGCATAGTGTAAGTAAATTAGGAAAAATTGGAAATGATGTTATATAATCATAATAGTGAATAATTTTTTATATTAAAGGAAAAATATAACTTAAAAATATAAGGCAGTATTTTATATTTAGGAACTGATATTGAAAAAAAAGTCAAGAATTTTAAAAAATTATGAGAAGTTAAAGAAGGATATAAAAGATAAAATAGGAAGATATAAAAAGATAAAATTATCATGGTTCAGAAGAATAGCAGTGATAAAAATGAAAATTTTGCCAAAGATTAATTTTTTGTTCTGGATGATTGCAGTTAAGTTTTATGATCAAGCATTAAAGGAAATACAAAAGTTATTCTGGGTATATTGTAATGGAGGGAAGAGAACAAGAATAAGTAAAGTACAATGGTATGAATCACCAAAAAAAGGAGGGCTGGGTATTAAAGAGGTTAAAAAGTATTGAGTTTATTTAAAGATAGTTCCAGGTATTATATTCCAAAGCAAAGAACTAATATGGAGTGATATTAAATTAAAAGAATTAAAGGAAATAGGTGATCACTTAAAGACATACTGGTTTAAAAAGGATATTAAAAAGATTAAGAGAATTCAAGATCCCTTTTTAAAAAATGAGATGGATGTATGGGAAAAATGGAGACAGCAATTAACGCCAGAAATTTCTCCATTAACACTAGTTGTCAAAATAGAATCGAAGGATTTGATTAATAAACTAACAAATAATCAAATATATAAATGGGAAGACTGGAAAAATAAGATAAAAATATTTATTATTTGTTACAGGCATCTATTTCCCTTCCTATTGCCAAGTGCTCAGGATGGCTTACAAAATATAAAAGTACAATATAAAATATAAAACACAATTATTAAAACAGTCTAAAACACAAAACTCCTAAAACATCTAAAACCATTTGTTGCTAAAATAATGGTGGAATAATATGGTCTTTACCTGGCGCTGGAAGAGTATAACATCAGTGCCAGGCAGACCTCTCTGGGGAGCAGATTCCATAGTCTGGGCACCACTGTGGAGAAGGCCTTCATCTGGGTAAACATCCTCCGTACTCCCTTCAGAGAGGGTTCCCAGAGCAAGGACTCCCCCACCGATCTTAAGGGGCATGAGGGATTATAGGGAAGAAAGCAATCCTTCAGGTATTCTGGACCTAAGCTGTTTAGGGCTTTATAGGTTAATAACAGCACCTTGAATTGGGCCCAGACTTCAACTGGGAGCCAGTGTAGCTGATAAAGGACCAGCATTATATGAGAATAATGACCAGTCCCTGTCAACAAACTGGCAGCTCTATTTTGTACCAATTGAAGTATCCGGACCATTTTCAAGGGCAGCCCCATGTAGAGCGTATTACAATAATCCAACTGGGAAGTTACCAGGGCATGAATCACTGTTGCTAGGCTTGTGTTAATATTATATATATATATGTGTGTGTGTGTGTGTGTGTGTATGTATTAATATTAATAGAATTAGGGGAACAGACAAAAAGTTTGAAATCAATTTGGGAAATGGATGTTGGTGAAATAAAAGATGAGGATTGGAAGAATATTTGGAATGGAAGAGTATACAGGAAGATGTCCAAAGAAGGTGGATATAAAGTGATATGGAGATGGTATTTAACATCAGTCAAGTTAAACCAAATTGATGATAAATATTCTAATAGTTGTTGTAAATGTGGAAAAGAGATTGGAACTTAAAAGCATATGTGGTGGGATTGTGATCATATACAAAAGATATGGATTATGGTGTATAATGAAATTAGAGAAATTTTAGATAGCCGCATCTAGAAATGTCACCAAGAATTGTGTTATTGCTGCTGATTGAAAAACAAGATATAAATGAAGTTAAGGGAATTGATTCTAAATCTGACTGATAGCTAGGTTGTTGTTGTTCATTGCGAAGTTATGTCTGACCCATTGCGACCCAATGGACAACATTCCTCCAGGCCTTTCTGTCCTCCACCATCCCCTGGAGTCCACTTAAGTTCACACCGACTGCTTCAGTGACTCCATCTAGCCACCTCATTCTCTGTCATCCCCTTCTTCTTTTGCTGTCTACTGTTCACAGCACTAGGCTCTTCTCTAGTAGGCTAGTTTAGTAGAGGTTAAATTTTGGAAACAGAATCGGGTTATACAAAGGAATAAATGGTATAATGAAATATGGAATATGATTGTTAATGATAAATTGACAACAGAAATATAATTTAAAAGGGGGATAATAAAAGTAAATAAATATAATGAAATGTGGGAAGATTTTGTAAAAGCAGTACTGATGGAAGGGAAAGGCTGAAAGGCTAATCAAGAATATAAGAATTTTTGGAGGGGATATGGGTATAACTAAAGTATATTATATTTTGTTAAGTGTTATATTGTATGAAGTGAAATGGAGATATAAACTGGTCTCCTGGGGAGAGGGTGCATGATTTTACTTTTTTGTGTTGTGTTATTTTTTAGTTATGAGTTGGGTTATAGAGGCTAATATTATTAATATATTTTGATATGTATTCTATCTCAACTGTTGTATTTATGTTGTGTAAAAAAAAATTAAACATTGGGGGTGGGGGGAACAGAAGTTCCCCCAGTCAATGATTGAGTTAAAAAATTGACCCTGCATTTCAGGAATGTGAGGATCTTAATTTACTATGATGTACTGCTGGTTTTGTTTATGTGGTGGTAAAGTGCCAAAAGGGACCCCTATTTTAAAGAAGAAAATACAGAAATTGGAAGAATAATTGACTGGATGAGATGCCACTTCTTGAATTTGCATTCCTTGACTACGTGTAAGTTAATATCATAGAAGCTTGTCATAAGCTGATTACACATCTATGAATACCAAGTGACAAAGGATCACTCTTCACTGGAAACCACTAAAATCATCATTGCATCAGTAGCACCTTTTGAACTCAGAGGTCATATACTAGAGGAGGTAGAGATGTTGAATTAAGTGAGAAACTTTGGAAACAACAAGGTCATGAGAATGCCTTTCCATATATGTCTTTGATCTCATTTGTGTTTCAGGGCTGAAAGTACACCAGAGAATGGGCTGAAGGACATGGCAGAAGTCCACTGTGCTGATGGAGCAAGTTATCTTGCTGCCACTGGAGATATGGTAGTGCCACTCACAGATATACCAGGGT
Source organism: Varanus salvator macromaculatus (assembly GCA_023646645.1). Classification (NCBI taxonomy): domain Eukaryota; kingdom Metazoa; phylum Chordata; class Lepidosauria; order Squamata; family Varanidae; genus Varanus; species Varanus salvator. The sequence continues at coordinate 7,185,850 of JAIXND010000781.1, forward strand.
GACACTATTCCAGTGTTAAAGGGACATCTGTAGTGCAACCCAAAGAGGACAGACACAAAGACCAGACAGGGAAGAATACAGGACTGCAGGTGGCGCAGTGGTTTAAACCTCTGTGCTGCTGGGCTGGTTGATCGAAATGTCGCCAGTTCGAATCTGACAATGGGGTGAGTTCCCGTTGCTCTGTCCCAGCTCCTGCCAACCTTGCAGTTCTAAAGCATGCAAATGCAAGTAGATAAAAAGGTATGGTAGTGCCACTCACAGATATAACAGGATGACACTATTCCAGTCTTAAAGGGACATCTGTAGTGCAGCCCAAAGAGGACAGACACAAAGACCAGACAGGGAAGAATACATTTACTCTCAAAGGTATACTGCTTGGAAATATTGGGTTAAAATGCACAGAAGGCTTGGGGGAATGTTGCAAAGACCTGTAATATTTAAACCAGAAGTATTTTTATTAGGCATTCTCTCTGATGAGTTTGATAAACAAAGTATATATATGACACTACTTGTAATCACAGGAGCGAGGATTGTATTTGCACTACACCAGAGGAAGGAAGAATTACTGACTGAAGAACAGATTTTAAAGAAGATACTGGACTCTGAGGAAATGGACAGACTGACTTTGTCCCTTAAGGAAAAAGAAGATACATACTATCAAACTTGGAACATTTTTATCATTGGTTAGACAAATGGATTATATTAAAGGCTGAAATATACATTACGTGTAAAGAGAATCAGATAATAACCCAATATGTCTGCTGTCTTTGGAATAACTATTGTTTTATTGATAGAGAATAATAAAAAAGTTAAAACTCAAATGGTGTACTCCTTGGAATGCTCATGATGTCCCAAATGGTGAAGGGGTTTTATATGAAGGGCTGAAAGCATAAAGTCTCTTTGATTAAGATCAGTGGAGAAAGTTACTTTAAAAGCCTTTAAAAAGCCTGAGTACCTTGCCCACAACAGCACAACTGAGTTTTGAATTAGACCAGACTCTTCAGACAGAATCAGTGCGGTTACAATACAGTAAAGTTTATTATATGAGTGATAAGGAGGCCATAAGTCAAATGGAATGCAACTAGCATGGAGGCATGCTGGATGCTCCCTGCTGTCCTGAATTACAAGGTTGAGAAGAACACATTCAGTGTAATTCTGGTGGGGACAGCTTCAGAATATGGGCCTTCAGCTCAAAAAGGCCACCTTGCTGAAAACTGCATGCTTCTAAAACACTCATAAAAGGAGTGTTTTATGGACGCTTCCCTTCTCAAGCATTCTTCTTGCACATGCCATGAGGATACCAGACACAAGTGACACAGCCTATTCCAACTTGGAAGGCAGGGAAAGAGTATCATGAAAACACAAATAAGGGAAAAGGGCAGGGGGGAGGAGTTGCTTACAGGATGAGCAGAGATTAGTATCCTCCCTACTTCTACTCATTCTGAATTTTTTTTCTACCCAGGGTATTTGCATATTATTTTTAAAAAGGGCCTTTAAAAGTGCTAGTTTTTTTGGTTCTTTTCTGGTTTCGAAGAAACAACTTTTGGTCATTAAATATTGTATTACAATGTCACTCAGAGAGTTGTAGGTTAGAACCCACTGAGACCTGCTGTGAGAGTTGACTGGTGTAGATCTGAAGTTTAGGGCTGGTGTCATAAGCAGGCTTTGGCTATTTTGTGTCTTGCTAAATATTCCCAACAAACGTAAGAACAGGTACACGGGCTTTACACATACATTTAGAGTAACATCTGGCTTTCTGGCATGGTTTCAACTTAGCAGAATATTAAAAATGCTGACTGTGATATTTCATTTGTTAACCTCAGACTCAAATAAAGTGTACCTAAATTTCTTCCTGCTGATTTAAGCTAACTGTATTGGTGATCAAGAAAGCCCTCCACATGGGAGTTCTCTCTCTTTTATGTTTTCACTTCACCCAATATCCTTCTTTCCAAACAAATCAGTTTTGCATAATGCTTTCCTGGAATCAACTGAAATGAAGGACTGAAGATCAGAACTTATTCCTAGGAGTTGACCAGTCCCTCCTACCTGATTAAACCCGTGGTGCCACGTGATGGCCTCCTCATCAATGGCAAGTGTTGGACCTCTAGAACCCTGGAGATCAATCCTTCCAACTTTCACACGGAGAAAAGATTCATTAGAAAAAAACTCCCAATTGATAACGTCAAATCCAGCTTCAACCTCCCCTTTCTCATTGAAGGAAACCTTGTTCTGAGCACTGTTATTAAAGGAGACACCTTGGAGAAACTGATGTAGCTGATTCAAAATGGAAACAAGAATGTGTATAAGACAGCAGTTTAGCATAAAAGGTGAAGTTCTAGCATCAGGTAGACAATAGAGAATACAGAAGGTCTGAATGAAGAAATGCTACTCAAGTACTAAATAGGATTTATATTTATAATTTTTGGTTTTGCCCAGGGTGAAGAACTCAAGACAGCTTAAAGTAACTTCCACATCCCCAACTTTTCTCCTACTATGCTTAAAATAGATGACCCCCAATTCACACAGTGTGCGTAATAGCTAAGTGGGGGCAATGTTTTGAATCTCCCCCATCCAACACTCAGAAGGGGAAAGCAGGGGAAGCTGACTGAAATGTGGGGTATAATTTCAAGGAGAGTCCCAGGGCACTTGTCAGAGAAAAAGACACGAAGATTTAACACCTGAGTACAAGGAGAAAATTATCTGCCAGTGCTCTTCATTCCTCAACTTCTGTCCATCAGTTCTCACCCTTGCCCTGTGATTGACAGATGTGGACATGGCATGCATAGCGTGGGCCAAAGCATAGACTGCATTGTAGATACTGTAGCTGTGGCCAGTCATGCTCATCTCGAAGAAATCTCCGGGAAGGCTCTGCAGCCTTTCCTTCCCAGTGCAGATCTCCTGTCCCACATCCTCTGCTACTGCACTTGGGAAAAAGCAGCCAAAGGCTTGTTGCCAAAATATCCTGAGAAAATCATCTCCTTTTGTGGTGATTGGACTTCTGCTCTCCTCAAATGATTGGAATCCTGGTAGGTCACTGGACTGAATCCTCAAGGTCAGAGCACCATGGAAGATTTCTGTTGCCCAGTGCCTTTGATCAACAAATGCATTGACATCCATCTGAGCAGAGGCTACCCATACTTTGCCTTTCAGTTTGCTTGTCGCGCTTTTCAGCTCTGCTATAAACGTCAGCCATCTGAAAACTGCAATGGAATATGATTCTCCATGGGCCACCACTACATTGGCTTTGCTATCCACTAGTTTATCATATATTTTTGCGCCCTTTTCTAACATAGCATTGATTTTATTGTTGTAGGTGTAGCGAGGAATTTTTTCTAAGAAGGCAAAACAGACTCCTCTTTTGGAAAACATTGGAAAGACAGTGTGCAAGAATCTTTCTCCATTGTCATTGTCTGTAAAAACAAGTCCGATCCACGTCCAGCTGAAATGCAGGACCAAAGACAGAATCCCCTCATATTGCAGAGTTTCATCAGGAACCATCTGATAGAAGGGAAGTCCTGGAGTCTTATCATTCATGACTGGAGCTACACCATAGATGAGCTAAGAAGAGGTTGAAGAAATGTTAGCATGATGACATTAATGATTGGAAAAATTCTGTATGACCCACATGCTGGTTGCCAGCAATTCTGTGAGAAGCACTGAATGACTTGTGAAGCTGATGCTTTCCAAACTAATTCCCAGCTTCCCACAATCGGAAGTGCTCAATTATTCAAGTTCCCATTCCTCATAGCTTGATGTAAGTTGGAGTTCTACACATTCCCATGGAACGATTTTCAGTCACTTGTTCTTCTCAATGATCCTCCTTTCAGAAGTCTTGTTATATTAAGGAATGTGCATGTCACACTGGTGTTCCATCTTGCCGTGACATTGGACTTGGAACCAATAAGAACAATTTGTCTACTCTAACTGTGTCTGATAGGATCATTCTCTGGTTCCCAAATCCAATTCATGCAAAGTCAGAGAGTGCTAAAATATGTTGGTTACACCAGATAATTAATGGTTTCAGATATTTTTCTGCTTATGTTGCTAAATGCTCAATCTGTACATGTCATACTGTGGTGTAACTTAGATTTGCAGTCTCAAAGTAGTTTGACAGATGTGCTTCTCTTACTCTACATGCATGGAGGAAGGTGTACAAATTTAAAATAAATTCCAATTTTTCAGGCATTGGTATCAAAGATGGAACCATAGAGCCATTTGGCTAGAGTGGACAATTGCCACTCTCACCCAGCAGCTAGCAGGAGAGTACCAGTGCCCTAATGATCAGCTTTCTGATCCTTTAGTTTTCGCTGGTAAATTTTCATGGTGTTCACTTCCAGCATGAATGCATGACTAAATTACAATGTTGTAGTTTGTTAACTTTTTTTCTTGTGGTTTCATTACACTGTCTAACAAACACTGGAATGTAAACCTTCAATAGGCACAAAGTGGTACCATAGTAATAACAATAGGAAGATTATATGGGAAGGCAATGTTGAGTTTCTCACTTCTGTCCTGCTCTGCTGAATTTGGCCAGTTTGACCAGTGGAGAAAGTGGCTTCTTCATGAGAGTGACCATGCATTTCAATCTATATCCACATCTCTCATGCAGAGAAAGGAAGAGGATTCCTACCTGTGGAATCTTGTAGATATCCAAGATATTTGCCATATTGAGAGAGACTTCGGAGTCCAGTGCTCCAATGACTGCTATTAGATTTCTGTGGACGCCACATTTGTAGTTGGGGACCAATCTCTCCTGAACTGATAGAAGTCTCAGGGTGGCCCGACAGGTTCTCCTTGCATTGTGGTAGCTGTCATAGATGCGGAAACCGAAAGTGCGGTTGGGCAGTATGTGAGGGCTGTCATTGATCTCTTGTACTGCAAATGCCAAGGCCAGGAGATGCTGGTAATTCTTGGGGATCATGCTGAAAGGAGAGGTGACACCTGAGGATCAGAGTGGAAGTCACAACATTTGAAGCAAAACTATGCATGCATGGCTAGAAAGAAAGTGCCTTGACGTTGGGCACTAGGCTGAAAATGAGCAAGCCACAGAATTGGAGTCAATATGGACAGAGCAAAACTATATGGATATACACAGTAGGAAGCAAGCTGCTTTGAGTTTGATGGGGTTCTGGCTGCAGATACGTAAAACTGACCTGAATGGGTCATAGAGTCATTTCTGAATCATCCTCCCTGGGTTCTGATCATTTCTCTGACAGATGAAGAAGAAATGGAAAGAAAAAGCAGGTCCATCCTTACATCAGTTCTTTCAGTGAGTCCGGTGGGGGTTCTTCAGTGAAGGTTATTGCACTGGATATGATTAAACCATGAAAAGCAATGCTGCCAATGAAGAATTCTCCTGACTGATAGGCCTGCAGTGGGACAGGAAGCTCCCAGATGCTGCATTTGTGAATGTGTGCCAGGCACACGCTTTGGGAAAATATTACCAGAAGCATGACCTGAAGCAACACCATCCTCAATAAATGTCCACTTTAAAAGCGATACAAAGCCTTCCCTGTTTTCAGGGGCAACACAGCAGCCATTGTCACACTCTGAAATGGAACTCCTTCATCCAAAGGTCAGCTGACAGCTTTGTCTGCAGGTCGAAAAGTACTGAACTTTTCCTCACATCACAGGCACCTTGCTTGTTCCTAGTCCCTTCCTCATCTCTTCCATGTAGGAGCCTTATTTATGACAGCCTGCACTATTTTGTGTTTCATGTGGTCTGAGTCTATTTGCATTCCAGAGGGGTTTTGTGGAGTGGCAGTATTAATTGCTGCCATTTGGATAATTAAAATGTTAGTTATTATTTCAAAGTCGCAGTTTTTCTGATTAATTGCTAGGAGAAAGAATTTGCTTGATGCATCTAAGCATTGGCGACTTAATGCTTGCAATGGCTCAATGAAAGAGCAGAAATCTCTTCCCTTGGAGGCATTTTGTGTGATTTCAGGCTCCTATGGAAATTTATAGAAGATACAATTCAACAACCTTGGGAGGTAAACGTTTAATTTCAATGTGAAGGTCATGAACCTTGACATAAAAAGGATGAGATTTTGTGCAGCCTTTCTGCAGAAGCAGTTAATCTGCACAGGTACCTTCCCATTGAGGATCCTTCAATTATTCCTTGGAACCCTCTTGTTTTGACCATGCAGGGTGTACGGTAGATAAGTTAGCCTGTGATCTTCCTTGAATTAGATTTTTCTGAAGGATTCCTATGTGGGCTCCTGTATTTTAATCGCTCTATCTATCCTCTTCCACTGTTTTTCTCCTTATTTTTTATGTAATAGGTTGCAATCCTGTTTCAGTGAAGTGCAGTTTCTTGCAGTTCAACTCACTGCTCAGTTCCTCAGACCAAAGTTCTGGCTCTCCCACTGGGGTCCAGGATGGAGAAAATAGAATAGAGCCCATGCCAATCCCTGTTATCCGAATTGTCCCCAAGGTTCCATGAGGCTTGAGGCCAACCTTCTTTGAGTTGCAGTGGATGATCAAGAGGTGATTCCAAGCTACTGAGCTAACTTGCCTAGCTGCCTTGAAGGTTGGTTGGGTGGATTTGCCTTCTTTCGCATCAGTATCTACTCAGCTGGCTTGTCCCTGGACATGCATTCGGACTGTATAGGGCATTGGGTAAGCACCCTAAACTGAACATTAAGATGTATTTATTTTCAATACCCCCCTTTCTTCCCGAAATGAATAATTAATTCCCATTAAGCTCAGAACATTTCTGGGTAAGTAAATTGTATGCTTTACTTTCTTGTGCTCTACACTCATGCTGGTTAAATAGGCCTACAGAAATCTATTAATACAAACTGGATTTGTTGCTTGCAATCAACATTAGGTATCGGTGTTGAGGCCTTAAGAATAAATGAAGACCCATGCCAGATCAGACCAAAGGTCCATCTAGTCCACCATTGCATATACCGTATTTTTCGCTCTATAAAACGCACTTTTTTCCCCCTCAAAAGTAAGGGGAAATGTCTGTGTGTCTTATAGAGCGAATGTGTGTGTGCCCAACACCTGGGACGCTGCCGGCCCACCTGCACCATGTGGCACCACCAGGCTGGCACGCGCTCAGTGTGCCCTGCTCTGCCCCGCACTCTGGGAACTGCCCACCCCCACTGGGAAGACCTGCCGCACTGCCACTGCCCCCCCATGCACCGCAAGGAAGACCACCGCTGGCAGCTGCCGACCCCACCTGGTCCCCCTGCCGCCGCCACGCTGCCGCATGGCTCCGTGCCACAGCCGTGCACCTCCATGCTGCTGCCACTGCTGCGTGCCTCCACACCACCCGGAAGACCACCGCTGGCATGCTGCTGGCCCCACCTGGCCTGCACGCACTCAGTGCGCCCTGCTCCGCCCTCCTCCAGTGCAGGTAAGAGCTGTGCCACTCAGGAGGAGAGGTGCGGAGGAGGAGGATTCAGGGGCTTTAACCCACCAGCCTCAGGGAGAGACAGAGTGCTCACCGGCACTGGGAAGACCTGCCTTGCTGTGCCGCTCAGGGGGAGAGATGCGGTGGAGGCAGAGGAGGAGCTGCGGGCTTTAACCCACCAGCCTCAGGGAGAGACAGAGTGCTCACCCCCACCGGGAGTTTTCTTTTTGTCATTTAAGGTCCTGACTTCAACCTCTAGGCAATTTCCCCCCAATCTGGTGCCCTTGAAATGCTTTGGATGTCAACACCCAGAGAGCATGATCAGTGGTCAGGAATTCTGGGAGCTGTAGTCCAAAACATTTGAAGGGTACCAGATTTGGAGAAAGCTGTTCTAGGCAGTATGATGTTCATCTGTTTCTTTAGATCCTTTTGTTATTCTACGTGACTTCCCACATGAAAGGGATTGTGGGAAGCCCCATTTTGCCTAGTTTAGAATGTGAAACAAAACCCTAAAATAAATGGTACTTAAGAAAAAACAAAGAACACTCAGACAAAGTAGTCTTGCATACACCTGCTCTCTGGGTGGTATAGCTGTGAGGAGTGGTCCTGCTGGGCCAAATTCCAGCACACTGTTCAAAGAGGCTTGCAAACAGATGAGTGAACATACAAGGAGCAGCTTCCTCTTCCTCTGGGTGGTACAGAGTTGTGCTACTTGGAGAGAGTGCTTTGAACCACTACACAGCCCAGGGGGTCAAAGTCTGTGGCAATCAGGAAGCCTGCAAAGTCAGAACATCAATCCCAGTATTGTCAACTCTGGCTGTGGCTCTCCAAAGCCTATGACAAAGAAGGTCCTTTCCCAGAATGGCTGCTAGCCAAGATCCTTTCAATGGGAAGGTTTGGATCTTAAACTTGGGACCTGCTATATTCAAAACAAGCACTGAACTAACACTGAACTGTGGCACTTCCATAGTGTTGTGTGTCTTTGAAAGTAAGTCTCACACATGTTCCTCTTAATTCTAGAAGAGTAAGAGGGTAAGGTAAGAGCCAACTACCAGAAATGTCAGAAAAAGCTACATTGTGGCCTTTTCTGTACTTAACTGCTTTCCTATACAATAATGACAGCACAACTGTCATTTCTACAGCAGTGCGTGCATATTTAGTAATTGCTTTCCAAGTGGTGTACTTGGAGTACAGTGCCGCTGCGAACTTTAAAGTCTTTCTTGTGTTAATGACAGTGATGATGGTTCTTAATGCCACTGTTGACTGCTGTTCACTTTACAAGGTTGAAATACGGTACTACTGTATTCTGTTATAGTTTTTTAAATAATTTAGTAAACCATTTGATTCAGAATATTTTTTTCCCTTTTTTTCTCCTCTAAAACCTAAGTGTGTCTTATGGTCAGGTGTGTCTTAGAGCGAAAAATACAGTATATTATGGAAAACCAGCTGCACACAGATCCCTCAGGAAGGGTGAGTGCAAGCCCTCCTCCTGCCCAACCTCCTCAGCAACTGCTGTATGCAGGCATGCCAGCTCTGGTAAAGAAGGTAGCACATAGCCAGCACAGCCATAGGAGGAAAGCAGGAAATATGAACTACATGTAAACTCTGGATGGTTGTGGCTGTTGTTCAGATGGACAAAGCTAAAATATGTAGTTCTACTCCCACAGCCTTCATGTGAGTTCCCCAGAGCTTATTTGGGTGTGTTCTTATCTTGGGATAAGAAATCTGCTGTAGGGGTGGGATTCCATTAAATTTATGTGGACTTGGGTCTCTGGACTCTGTCCTGCTTGTGGTGGCCCTGAGTGCATTTTCCTCATCAGAATCTCCAGTGTTTGTGGAGCACTCTCCAGTAATGGAGTCTGCACAGCGTCCTTCTTCCATACCACGTGCAGCAGTGGTTTGTGCTGCATCATCAGAAAAGGAAGTTTGGCCAAGGGAAGCTCAGCAGATATGGAGCCCTGCACAACACTAGCTGTATTCCTCTCTAGCAGAATATGCTGCTGCTGCTGCTTGTGTGGCCAGTTGCTCAACTTTCATTCCATGATCATTTGTGGACTTTCTCTTGGATTGGCTCACTTTGCAAAACTGGATGCATATGAAAGGAAGACTGCAGATGAGAGATGGATGGCTGAAGTTCATTGCACCACTATCTGTAGCTTTATATTTTCTTCATATTGTTGAAGCATGTTGGTTCCCTCTGTAGTCTCCATCCACACATAAATGGAGAACTGCAAGGAATCTGCCTGGTGTAGGAAATTCACTCCATTCCCTGGTTTTGGCATCCCAGAATCTAGTACACTTAGCAGCCCAGTTCAGCTCCCTAGTGAGCATGCCCAAGGTTCAAAAGTACTTCGTAGCAAATGAGCCCCATGCACTGTGAATGCAGCATTACTCCTTTGTGCACACTGCTGCTCATGCATAACAAATGGAAATGATTTTTTTCTAGACAAAACTTTGATTCACCACTCTAAAGAAGGCACAATAATCTAGACTAGAAATGAAATGAAGGACAGGCATAATTTCTTCAATATTTTCTTGTTATCAGTTGTTCTCTGTTGTTTAGCTCAGGTCTCAGCACAATAATGTAGCATTTTGGGAAGAAGATGAAAGCCAGCAATCCTGTGGTGGAAGCTAAGATGGAGAAGATCTCCACAGCCACCATGGATTTCCCCTTGGTGCTGAGGTAAGAAGGAACAAAGGAAAGCCAAACACTACAAAAGACCAGCATGCTGAAAGTTATGAACTTGGCTTCGTTGAAACTACCAGGCAGCTTCCTGGACAGGAAGGCCACAGTGAAACTGACAGTTGCTAGAAGGCCCATGTAGCCCAAAGCACAGTAAAACATGATCACTGAGCCCTCGTTGCATTCCAGTATGATTTCTTCGGCCATGGAGAGGAGGTCGACATCTGGAAATGGGGGTGAAGTTCCCAGCCACACAGTACAGATGCCTGCTTGGATGAGAGAGCAACAAAGAACAATAAGACTGGCCTTCTCATTTCCCAACCACTTCCTCATCCTGGATCCCGGCTGAGTAGCCTTGAAAGCCAGAATGACCATGAGGGATTTTGCCAGTACAGAAGAAACAGCCACTGAGAAGATGATGGCAAAGCCAGTTTGTCGGATGAGGCAGGTGAGCTTCTGAGGCTCCCCAATGAAGAGCAATGCAGAAAGGAAGCAAAGCAGGAGGGAGCTGAGCAGAGTATAGGTGAGCTTCTGGTTGTTGGCTTTGACCAATGGAGTATTGTGATGTTTCTTATATATTCCCAGCACCAGAGCTGTGGTGAAAGCAAAGCCAAGAGCAAGGAAGGCTAAAGTGAGCCCCAAAGTTTCTTCATAGGACAAGAAGGTTGTGGTCTTTGGAAGGCAGAAATCCCGATTCTTGCTTGGATACTCTTTATCTGAGCATGAATTGCAATCATTCATATCTGGAAAGGAAAGGAAAGGAAAGGAAAGGAAAGGAAAGGAAAGGAAAGGAAAGGAAAGGAAAGGGAAAGGGAAAGGGAAAGGGAAAGGGAAAGGGAAAGAAAGAGAAAGAGAAGAGAAAGAGAAAGAGAAAGAGAAAGAGAAAGAGATGGTGTTGATCTGACAAAAAGAAGACAGGCAAGCCAAAACAGGTGCCTGCTTCTTTAAAGGAGGTGGTAATCAGACCTTCGTCCCTGGATCCAGAGATGGCTGCCAAATTCAGACCAGTGGCCAACATCCCGTTTCTGGGCAAGGTGTTGGAGCAGGTGGTGATGGAACATCTCCAAGTACTCTTGGATGGGACTGATTATCTGGACCCGTTTCAGTCAGGTTTCAGACCTGGTTACAGTACTGAATCTGCCTTGGTCAACCTGTATGATGACCTGTGCAAGGAGATGGACAGGGGGAGTGCATCCCTGTTGGTTCTCCTGGACCTTTCAGCAGTTTTCAATACCATCGACCATGGTATGTGTCTGGATAGGCTGGAGGGATTGTGAGTAGGATTCCAGAAGGTGGTGCTTGGGAACTTTGGCTCTGCACTATGGCAACTCTTCCATGGAGTACTGCAGAGCTATATTTTGTCCCCCTTGCTATTCAACATCTACATCAAACCACTGGGAGAGATCATCAGGAGGTTTGGGCTGCGGAGTCATCAGTATGCTGATAACACCCAGCTCTACCTCTCTTTTTCAACTAACCCAGGTGAGGCAGTGGCTGTCCTGAACTAGTGCCTGGAGAGGTAGTGGACTAGATGAGGGCCAATAAACTGAAGCTCAATCCAGATAAGACAGAGTTCCTGTTAGTAGGCGATTCGAATTTTTGGGTAAATGACTTGGGCCCTGCTCTGCACTCCCTCTAGAGATTAGGTTCCATAGCTTAGGAGTGCTCCTCGACCTGGAGCTGCCCCTGGAAGCGAGTAGCACTTTCCTTCAGCTTTGGCTTCTCCATCAGCTGTGTCCTTACCTGAAGGAGAACTGCCTAGCAAAAGTGACAAAAGCACTGGTTACTTCCCGCTTGGATTACTGTAATGTGGTCAAGATGGGGCTGCCCTTGAAGACAGTCTGGATACTCCAGATGGTGCAAAATAGAGCAGCCAGGATGCTGTTGGGGACTGGTTGTTATTTTCACATAACTCCTGTCCTCTATCAGCTCCATTGACTTCCCATTGAAGCCTGGGCTCAATTCAAGGTGCTGGTTATTACCTAAAAAGTCCTAAATGGCTTGGGACCAGAATACCTAAAGGAACACCTTTTTCCTATATGGCCTCCTGCCCCCTAAGATCAGCAGCAATGGCCCTCCTATGGGAACCCTCTTTGAAAGAGGTTAGGAGACAGAGTAATTGGAAGGGAGCTTTCTCTGCGGTGGTGCCCCGACTATGGAATGCACTCCCTAGAGAGATTTGCATGGTGCCATCATTATATGCTTTTCGGGACCAGGTCAAGACTTTTTTATTTGACTAATATTTTAACATATAGTAATTTTAATTGTGTTAGATTTATTTAATTTATTTTAAATAGATTAATTTTATGCTCAGTGTGGAACAGTTAACATATTTTATTGAGGATTGAAATAATGTTGTAAGTCATCCAGAGATGACAGTGATGGATGGCCTACAAATTTTCTAAATAAAATAAATAAAAATAAAAACACAGAATACAGTGTCATAAATTTTTAGCATGAAATGAAATTCTGACTGTCTGAAACAGAAATGGAGCAGTAGCAGGCTGAGGTTCAGGACAGAAGTCTTTTTGGTCTACTCTTTAGGCAGTAGTGTTCTCCTGCTGTATGCTGGGTGAGAGTGACAATAGTTCCCTCTTACTGTTGTTGTTGTTAGTCGCGAAGTTGAGTCCGACCCATCGTGACCCCATGGACAACATTCCTCCAGGCCCTCCTGTCCTCCACCATCCCCCGGAGTCCACTCAAGCTCACACCAACCACCTCAGTGACTCCATCCAGCCACCTCATCCTCTGCCGTCCCCTTCTTCTTTTGCCATCTATTGTTCCCAGCATTAGACTCTTCTCCAGGGAGTCCTTCCTTCTCATTAGGTGGCCAAAGTATTTGAGTTTCATCTTCACTATCTGGCCTTCTAAAGAGCAGTCAGGGTTGATCTCCTCTAGGACTGACTGGTTTGATCGCCTTGCGGTCCAAGGGACTCGCAGGAGTCTTCTCCAGCACCACAACTCAAAGGCCTCAATCCTTTTGCGCTCAGCCTTCCTTATTGTCCAGCTTTCACAGCCATACATTGCAACTGGGAAAACCATAGCCTTGACTATATGCACTTTTGTTGGCAGGGTGATGTCTCTGCTTTTTAGTATGCTATCTAGATTTGCCATAGCTTTCCTCCCCAGAAGCAAGCGTCTTTTAATTTCTTGGCTGCAGTCCCCGTCTGCGGTGACCTTGGAGCCCAGGAAAATAAAATCTGTCACTACCTCCATTTCTTCCGCATCTATTTGCCAGGAAGTGAGAGGACCAGATGCCATGATCTTAGTTTTCTTAATGTTGAGTTTCAAGCCAACTTTTGCACTCTCCTCCTTCACCTGCATCAAGAGGCTCTTTTGTTCCTCTTCACTTTCTGCCATGAGAGTGGTATCATCTGCATATCTGAGGTTGTTGATATTTCTCCCAGCAATCTTGATTCCAACTGGTGATTCATCTAGCCCTGCCTTTCTCATGATGTGCTCTGCATATAAGTTAAATAGGCAGGGTGACAGTATACAGCCTTGCCGAACTCCTTTCTCAATTTTGAACCAATCAGTGGTTCCGTGTCCGGTTCTCACTGTTCCTTCTTGACCTGCATATAGGTTTCTCACAAGACAAATAAGATGGTCTGGTACTCCCATCTCTTTAAGAACTTGCCACAATTTGTTGTGATCCACACAATCAAAGGCTTTAGCGTAGTCAATGAAGCAGAAGTAGATCTTTTTCTGGAACTCCCTGGCTTTCTCCATGATCCAGCGTATGTTGGCAATTTGATCTCTAGTTCCTCTCCCTCTTCGAAATCCTGCCTGTACTTCTGGTAGTTCTCGATCCACATACTGCTGGAGCCTAGCTTGTAGGATTTTGAGCATCATTTTGCTAGCATGTGAAATGAGTGCAATGGTGCGGTAGTTTGAACATTCTTTGGCATTGCCCTTCTTGGGGATTGGAATGTAAACTGACCTTTTCCAATCCTGTGGCCACTGTTGAGTTTTCCAAATTTGCTGGCATATTGAGTGCAGCACTTTAACTGCATGGTCTTTCAGGATTTTGAATAGCTCAGTTGGAATGCTGTCACCTCCACTAGCTTTGTTGTTGCTCAGACTTCCTAAGGCCCATTTGACTTCACATTCCAGGATGTCTGGCTCAAGCTAAGTGACCACCCCACCGTGGTTATCAGGGATGTTAAGCTCTTTCTTGTCTAGTTCTTCTGTGTAATCTTGCCACCTCTTCTTAATCTCTTCTGCCTCTGTTAGGTCCCTGCCATTTTGGTCCTTTATTATGCCCATCTTTGCATGAAATGTTCCCTTCACATCTCTAATTTTCTTGAAGAGATCTCTGGTCCTCCCTATTCTATTGTTTTCTTCTATTTCTTTGCACTGTTCATTTAGGAAGGCATTCTTATCTCTTCTAGCTGTTCTCTGGAATTCTGCATTCAATTGTTTGTACCTTTCTCTTTCTCCCTTGCCTTTCGCTTCCCTTCTTTCCTCAGCTATTTGTAAAGCTTCCTCAGACAGCCATTTTGCTTTCTTGCATTTCTTTTTCTTTGGGATGGTTTTAGTTGCTGCCTCTTGTACAATGTTGCGAACCTCCGTCCATAGTTCTTCAGGCACTCTGTCTATCAGATCTAATTCCTTAAATCTATTTGTCACCTCTGCTGTATATTCATCAGGGATATGATTTATGTCATACCTGAGTGGCCTAGTGCTTTTCCGTACTTTCTTCAACTTAAGCCTAAATTTTGCCACCAGAAGCTCATGATCTGAGCCACAGTCAGCTCCTGGTCTAGTTTTTACTGACTGTATAGAACTTCTCCATCTTTGGCTGCAGAGCACATAGTCAATCCGGTTTCTGTGTTGACCGTCTGGTGATGTCCATGTGTAGAGACGTCTCTTGGGTTGTTGGAAAAGAGTGTTTGTTATGACCATCGTATTCTCTTGACAAAATTCTACCAGCCTGTGTCCTGCTTCATTTTGTACTCCAAGGCCAAACTTGCCTGTTATTCCGGTTATCTTTTGGTTTCCTACTTTAGCATTCCAATCCCCCATGATGATAAGGACATCATTTTTTGGAGTTAATTCTAGCAGGTGTTGTAGGCCTTCATAGAACCGGTCAACTTCAGCCTCTTCAGCACCAGTGGTTGGGGCATAGACTTGGACTATTGTGATGTTGAATGGTTTGCCTTGGATTCGAACTGAGATCATTCTGTCATTTTGGAGATTGTATCCCAGTACTGCTTTCCCTACTCTTTT
The DNA here is from genome assembly GCA_023646645.1 of Varanus salvator macromaculatus. Lineage (NCBI taxonomy): Eukaryota > Metazoa > Chordata > Lepidosauria > Squamata > Varanidae > Varanus > Varanus salvator. The sequence continues at coordinate 7,201,125 of JAIXND010000781.1, forward strand.
ATTGACTATGAAGGCTACTCCATTTCTTCTGAGGGATTCTTGCCCGCAGTAGTATACCTGATGGTCATCTGAACTAAATTCACCCATGCCTGTCCATTTTAGTTCACTGATTCCTAAGATGTCGATGTTCAGTCTTGTCATCTCTTGTTTGAGCACATCCAGCTTGCCTTGATTCATGGATCTGACATTCCAGGTTCCTATGGAGTAAAGATCTTTGCAGCATCGGACTTTCCTTTCACCTCCAGATACATCGGCAACTGAGTGTCCTTTCGGCTTTGACCCAGTCGCTTCATTCTTTCTGGCGCTACTAGTACTAGCCCTCCGCTCTTCCCCAGTAGGATATTGGACACCTTCCGACCTGAGGGGCTCATCTTCCGGTGTCATATTGTTTTGCCTTTTGGTTTTCATGTCCATGGGGTTTTCATGGCAAAGATACTGGAGTGGGTTGCCATTTCCTTCTTCAGTGGATCATGTTTTGTCAGAGCTCTCTGCTATGACCTGTCCGTCTTGGGTGACCCTACATGGCATAGCTCATAGCTTCATTGAGCTACGCAAGCCTCTTCGCCACGACAAGGCAGTGATCCATGAAGGAGTCCCTCTTACTAAGTGGATCTATAGTTTCATCCTTGGTACCAGGATGTGTTCTGTTTCCAGATTTGGACAAAAACTCCATGATTGGCTTTTGGTAACAAATCAAATGGACCTGTGCAAAAAGGCAACAATTGCTTGTTGTGTGCTGTATACCCTCCCAATCAGTATTTTATTTTATTAATCAGTTACATTTCTATGCTAAGTGGTTTCTGAGTGGTTCAGAGGAGCTAGTTTAAAACTACATTGTAAAATAGAAATCTCAGAAGTGAAACCAAGGAGCAACACAAAGATTTAAAATGCAGACTGGGATTAAAACAGCAACTCTGGGCCAAGGAAAACAGTATCTGGACCAGATGCTGGGAAGAGCAGAACCTGGGTGTGAGGCAAGTTCTTCAGCAACTTCCTTCCATAAGTGCAGCAACAGAGAGAACTTTTTTCACACTAGTCACCCTCTTTACTTCCTCTAGCAGAGTCTTCCAAAGAAGAAACAACTATGGCAAATATATATTTATTTTTATGTTGATTTACATCATTTCTGCACATTCCTAGTACTTGAGTAAAACAGGGTTAAATAGTATATTGGTTACCAGACCTCAAACGTGAATTCCAGCAGATATCAGTCTAGACATAGTGATGACATGTTAATCCACACCTCCAGTGATTTCTTGTAGACATTGAACAGGACAGGGGATAAGATAGAGGCATGTGGATGTCCATTGCATGACTGCCAAGGCAGAATACATTAATCAGGGATCAGCCATCTGAGTAGCAGTTGAACCACTGTAGTTTCATTCTTGAATTGCCAGTCCAGACAATTGACCCAGAAGGATACTGTGGTTCATAGTATTTAGAACCAATGGGAGGTGCAAGGAAATCAACACATTCCACTTCTCTTTCTTGATTCCTTATAATACCTTCTGATCCCATTTAAACCACTGAAGAACAATCACCCCAATCTACAAACAGCCACTTTGAATATCTATCCAGGGAATGCATGTTTCCTACCTTCCTGGCTTGAAATTTTCCTGGCTGGGCATGGGATGCAATCATAGCAGCAATATGGTTTGCCCTCCTTCACTTTCTTGCTAGAGCCTGGATGACAACTCTTGGTGCATACAGAAAGTGGTCGTGTCTAATACATGATTAAAAAAGGAGGTTAAACACAGGTGCAGAAAACTTCTTTAATATGGAAGTTCCTCCAGTCGATGAATGAGTTTAAAAAATTGACCTGGCATTTCAGGAATGTGCTGAAATATGCTACCATGCACTGCTCATTTTATGTTGTGGTAAAGTGCCCACGGAGACCTCCATTTTGAAGGAAGAAATACAGCATTCAGTAGAATAATTGACTCAATGAGATGCTAATCAATGACATATCAGATACAATCTTAGAAGAGTACTTTGAACTGCTTACAAATCTATTTATTTAAAGAGGCAAAAGATCACTCCAATTGAAACCAGTATTATCATCAACGCAGATGTACTTCAGCAACACCCTTTGAACCCAGAACACATATACTAGAGAAGGGAGATCTCTGGAATTATGTGAGAAACTTTGGGAGCAACAGTGTCATGATAATGACTATCCATATATTTCCTTGATCTTATTGTGATTCAGATCATTAAATACACCAGAGAATGGGCTGAGGGACGTGGCTGAAGTCCACTGTGCTGATGGACCAAGTTATCTTGCTGCCACTGGATATGGCAACTCACAGATATACCAGAGGAACACTTCTCCAGCAAAGAAGAAACACACGTAGTGCAGTCCAAAGAGGACAGAGACAGGGGCTAGACAGGGAAGAATAGACTTTCTCCCAAAGGTATACTCCCCAATATGCTAAAGATGTTCCAATTGGTGATGGAACTTTACATGAAGGATGGAAACTGTATATGTCAAATACCTTGGATTAAGATCAATGAGCAATGACGTCCTGACTTAAAAACCTTTCTAGAATGTGCTCATCTCCATAGCAAATTACCATAGCAAACTCTTCAAACAGAAATAGCATAGCTAGAACTTAGTAACATCCATTAAATAATAATAGCTGGAACAGATGCAATAAGAGAAATGGAAGGCAACCAGCAAGGGTGCACAGTGGATGCTCCCTGCTCTTCTGAAGACCACATACGGTGTCATTCTGGTGAGGACAGACTTGGAATATGGGTGTTCAACTCAAAATGGGCACCTTCCTTAAAACTGCCTGCTTCTTAAACACTCATAAATGGAGGACCTTGTGGAAAATTCCCTTCTTGAGTATCCTTGGGCAACACCAGTGCTTCACTGCATTCCAACTTGGAGTATCATAAGAAGATAAAAAAGGGAAGTGGGCAGGGGGACTGACAGGAAGACTAGATGTGATCTTCCTCCCACTTACTCCCATCCTGCAATTTTGTTCTAGATGGGAATTTTGCTTGTCCAGTTGGACTGCTTTAGCTGGAGTGGGAAAGAAATTGGAAGTGGATCAAGATACCTTGGCCTCTCCAACATACTTCCCTTTCCTCCAAATGTCCCCTTCTGTCTGCTTTGTTTCAGAGCTCCTCATTCCAAAGAGCTGCCCAGTGGCTCCTACCTGATTAAACCAGTGGTGCCACGTGATGACCTCCTCATCAATGGTGAGTGTTTGGCCTGCAGAAGCCTGAAGATCAATTACACCGACTTTCACAGCGAGAAAGGATTCATTAACAAAAAACTTCCAATTGATAACATCAAATCCAGCCACCATCTCTCCTTTCTCATTGAAGGAAACCTTGTTCTGAGCACTGTTATTGCAGGAGACACCTCTGAGAAACTGATGGAGCTATAGTGAAAATGGAAACAAGAAGTTTTAAAGGATTGCAGTTTAGCATACAAGGTGAAGTTTTAGCATCAGGTGGTGAATTATTAATGATAGTTTAAAAGAAGTTCCTCTACTCCAATGTTTATCCTCACAGGAAGCTTGTAAGGTCTGTTATGCTGAAATGGGATGACTGACTCCAATTCACATAGTGAGCATAGGGGCTAAGTGGGGACTACGACATGGATCTCCACAGTCCAAAACTCAGAAGAGAAAGCAGGGGAGGGTGATCAAAGCTGAATTGGAGGGAGACAAATTTGGAATATAATTAGAAAAAGAATACAAAGGTTCGTCTCAAAGAAAAATACATTGAGCAGGGCAGTTCATATCTGAGTACTTGGAGAACATTACCTGCCATGGCTGTTGAATTTTAAAATTCTGTCCTTTAGTCTCCATGATTGCCCTTTGCTTGACTTCAGATGAGGACCTGGCATGGATGGCATGGGCCACAGCACAGACTGCATTGTAGATGCTGTAGCTGTGGCCAGTCATGCTCATCTCAAAGAAAGATCCAGGAAGGCTCTCCAGTCTTTCCCTCCCAGTGCAGATCTCCTCTTCCTCATCCCCTGCTACTGCACTTGGCAAAAGACAGCCAAAAGTTTGTTGCCAAAAGATCCTGAGAAAATCATCTCCTTTTGTACTTATTGGATTTCTGCTCTCCTCAAATGATTTGAATCCTGGTAGGTCATTGGAGCGAATCCTCAAGGTCAGAGCACCATTGAATATTTCTGTTGCCCAGTTCCTTTGATAGACAAATGCATTTACCTCCATCTGGGCTGAGGCTATCCATACTTTGCCTTTCAGTTTGCTAGTCCTATTCTCCACTTCTGGAATATAAGTTAGCCATCTAAATAGTGCAATGGAATATGATTCTCCATGGGCCACAACTACATTGGCTTTGCTGTCCACTAGTGTATCATGTATATTTGCCCCCTTCTCTAAAACAGCATTAATTTGATTGATGTAGGTGTAGGGGGGGAGTTTTTCTATGAGTGCAAAGCAGACACCTCTTTTGGAAAACATTGGAAAGACAGTGTGCAGGAATCTTTCTCCATTGTCATTATCCATAAAAACTAGTCCGATCCATATCCATCTGAAATGGAGGAGCAAAGACAGAATCCCCTCATACTGCAGAGTTTCGTGAGGAACCATCTGATGGAAGGGAAGTCCTGGAGTCTTATCATTCATGACTGGAGCCACACCATATATGAGCTAAGGGGAGGTTGAAGAAATATTAGCATGATGACATTAATGATTGGAACAAGTTCAGTCACATGAATGCTATCAGGAATTCTGACATACGCACTGTAGGATTTATGAAACTTATGCTTTCCAAACTAATGTCCAGCTTCCCCTAATCAGGAGTCCTTGACATGTGTTTGAGGACAATTCTCCTGATTCCTAGCAATCATTGTTTGATGAGAGTTGGAGTGCAACACATCTCCATGGAAGCATGTTTGGAAAGTTTTTTTCTTCCCTGCGTCCCTTCTTTAAGAAGTGTTGAAATACTCATTAAGGTGCAAGTTAAACTAGTATGCCATCTTCACATGACATTAGTCTTGAATAGGAATTGCACTGCACTGCAATACCTTGGAATGGGAGAAATAGTACTACATCAAAAAGTTTAAAAGTCCATTGACTTAGCTGGAGTAACCCACACAGTGAAGTTTCAGTTTCAAAGTTTGACAGGAATACCAAGGCAGGTAAATTGAGTTTCTCAGTTCAGGCCTACACAGAAGAATTTAACCAGTTTGACCCATATAGAAACTTGCATCTGAATGAGAGGGATCATACAATTTGATCCTCTGTGAACCATAACTGTGTCAGGTTGAACTATTTGCTGGTTTACACATCCATGTTATACCAAATCATTTGGTCAAATAATCACTTTTATGGCTATGCTGCTAACTGCTCAAAGTTACAATATACATCCTGTACCTCTGTATAACTTACGAAGTACTGCAATTCAGATGTTGCAGTTTCAAAGTACATTGATAGATGGGCATCTTTTAATGTACACTTATGAGGATAGGGAACATATTTAATATAAATGCAATGATAAATTTTGTGCATGTTTTGTTGTATCTATTTATTGTACCAGACTAGAATTTCCTGAATTTTATCTTTTTTGAATAAAAGTTTATTATATTCTACCCCAGTTGGCTAGAACTAGATTGAATACAATATATTTTTATTTTATTTTATTTTTTTATTTATTTAAAAAAAATTTATGCCGCCCCCATTGCAACGAAGCCTCAGGGTGGCTCACAACATTTTGCTTTGGTTCTTTAAGGACTGTTTTTGATTACACTGTGAACACACAATGGAAGAGAAATTTTTAAAAGTCACAAAAATGTTTACCATAGAAATCATGATAGATTAATAACGGCTACTAGTAATGATCAAAAAACACAATAGGTTAGGGCATGTTTTCCAATATGTTAAGTCTGAATGTTAGTTAAAATTGAAATATGTGTTCATTCTGGCAGAAGCTAGATATATGGGTTTTGAGAAGGAATACCAGCATGAGGAGAGAATAATGTAATCCCTTATTATTTAAATTGAATAAAAGGAAGAGGAATAAGAAACCATTTGCTTGATTTCACTGGAACAATTTCTCAGACAGGAGCTGGGAACTACCAAGGAAGTGCGATGGTGTATCTATATCACCATCTCTCACACAGAGAAAAGAACAGGTTCCTACCTGGGGAATCTTGTAGATATCCAAAATATTTGCCACATTGAGAGAGACTTCAGAGTCTAGTGCCCCAATGACTGCTATTAGATTATTGCGGGTGCTGCATGCATAGTTGGGGACCAATCTCTCCTGCACTGACAGGAGTCGCAGGGTGGCCTGGCAGGTTCTCCTTGCATTGTCATAGCTGTCATAGATGCGGAAGCCCAAAGTGCAATTAGGCAGTATGTGAGGGCTCTCATTGATCTCCTTCACTGCAAATGCCAAGGCCAGGAGATGCTGGTAATTCTTGGGGATCATGCTGAAAGAAAAGGTGACAGCTGAGATTCAGGGTTTAAGTGAGCACCTATGAAGCAAAGCTATACATACATGGCCAGAAGATGCCTTGAGTTTGGGCACTAGACTAAAAAGAGCAAGTCACGGAATGAGAGTCTAGATAGGCAGAGCAGAGCTATATGGATATACACAGTAGGAAGCAAGCTGCTTTGAGTTTGACTGGGCTTTGTTCCTGGAACAGGTGGAAAGGCCATGTACAAAAATGTCTACCTCAGAGAGAATGGGCTGTAGACAGGCATACTGGAGAAATTGTGTGGAAAATATGAATGCATGAGAAAGTGGCCTTCAAGAAAATTGAATTTGAAATTAATGTATCATCTTTTCATATTGTGTCCATGTCTGCATCCATGAGCTGCCTGATTCTTTGGTTATTGGAAGGAATTAATTTATAAGTGAATAGAGGTAAAAATGACAGGTTTGGGGCATGGAACGATTGATGGGTCCTTTTCTCTGTGGCATATATATAAGGCCGCACCTTCAGCCACAGTTTTGGGGCTAGATCCCTCAGACTGATTAGTGTAGTGACAGGTGAAGAGGAAAACAAAACAAACAGAGGTACGGTCCTTACATAAGTTCTTTGAGCGAGTCTGGTGGGGGTTCTTCAGTGAAGGTTCTTGAGCTGGAGATGAATAAACCATGAAAAGCGATGCTGCCAATGAGAATGTCTCCTGACTGATAGGCCTGCAGTGGGAAGAGCGGCTCCCAGAGGCTGCATCTGAGAATGTGTGCCAGGCACAATCTTTGGGGAAAGAATGCCTGAAGCAAGACCTCCAAGAGCACCATTCTCAATACAATGTACAGTATACTTTCCAAGTATCAGACTTCCCTCTTTTCCTGGACAACGCTTCAGTTCTTGAAGCACGACAAGATGGAATTTTCTTCTCTAGTGGCCGTTTTCTGTGCTGACAGCTCTGTCTGCTGATAGAAAAGTATCTCACATCTCAGCAAAGGCACCTTGCTTGTTCCTTCCTCATCTCTCCCTCACTATGGGCATATTTATGACAGTCTTCCCAGTTTTCTGTTTTATGTGGCCTGTGGTTATTTTGAACTCTAGAGGGAATTCATGGAGCATCAGGATTAATTGCTGCCCTTTGGATAATTAAAATGGAAGTTAAGTGCCCGCTCAAAGTTGCAAGTCCCCTAGTAAATTGCTGGGTGCAGAGGTTATATTTGTTGCATCCAAACATGGAACACTTAATGCTTGAAATGCCTCTTTCACTTGCGGGCACCTTTCACGTGCAGTGTATTATGGAAATTAATCTTTTTCATCATGCACACACCAAAATATTAGTTTAAGAAAAATGGTTAGGCATTGTGAGGTTAAAGGCTGAATTGCAATATTGGATGGTAGGTAGGTATCAAGCCATAGGCCCTTAAAAGTTTAGAAAGCCATATGATACAATTCAACAAAGGAGAGGTTCAAATGTGCTTTGACATTTAATTAAACCTGAAAGAGTTAAAAAGGGATAAAAACTAATACTGGACCAGTCAAGTGAAAGAAAGTAACTGCTTCAAAACCACCCTAGATCTTATCTTCTTCACTGAAAAGGCAGTTGAAGGTATCCTTGGAAGTAACTTCCAGGGATTTAAAGGAGCTACATTGTTTGATTGGGTTACCAAGGATGCTCCAAGATAAAAATCTAGGCTTTTTCCTTAAAAAAATCATTACTTTAGTCTTTGTATAATTTATACTAATGTTTCTACCTTGCAATATTGCCCTAGTTCCTGTGAAAACCTTCTGAAGCCTATTTTAGTTTGAGAAATCAGGGCAGTGCCTTCAGCACATAACAAAATTGAAATTTTCGGTTGATCCAATGATGCATTTGTAAATTATGGTCCTGATAAACACTCTACGATATTGCTTACATATAAATTGAATAACAATGGGACAACATGCACCCCTGCTTCACATCCTTTCTGATGGAAATTTTGTTGTTTAGGAGGACAGAGGTCCCCACCCTAATTTGTGTAACAGTGTCTCCGAGCAGAAACAGAAGTCATGTTGATATTCAGTACATGTCCATATAAACACATAAACCATAAAATGGTCTTGAATGTGGCTGTTGAATCAAGGAACACAATTTATAGTGACTTTGCATTCCCATTTGTTCCAGAATAAGCCAAATGATAGATTGTTTGTCTGTGGTCAATGGTCCTGAGACCAAGTTCCAATATAGAGGTCAGGAACATTCAGGAAGCAGGAGATTTTCTACAACCTCTCCATGTGAAGCACTTATTGTGCATTCATGTTTTCCCATTTGTGATTGTCCAATTATTCTTTGCAAACATTCTGAAATTTGTGTCATTTCTTGTATTTGCATCATCTCCTCTTTTCCTCCTCTCCTCTTTTTGTCTTTTTACTTTATACAATACATTTTAATTCTTTTTCAATGAAATGCCATCTCTTCCAATTCAGCTTTCTGCTCATTGTCTCAGTCCTGACTGAGTTCTGACTACCTCATTGGGGTTCATGTTGGAGAAAATATAATAGAGCCCATGCCCATCAACCTTATTCCAGTTCTCTCCAAAAGTTCCATGAGGTTTGAAATTAAACTTCTTTGGGTTGCAGTGGATGCTCAAGAGGTGATTCCAAACTACTGGGCTAGTTTGCATTAGTTGCCTTGTTGGGTGATTGGGTGAACTTGCCCTAAGCATCTTCATCTAAACATCATGAAGTATTTATTTGCAATGTTCACATTTCTTTCTCCTGAAACCAATGATTAATTCCCAGGAAGCTCATAATTTTTCCAAATATGAAGATGTATGAGTTCAAGTTCCTGGTGAGCTTGCCCAAGGTTTGTGCAGCACTCAACTGGAATGGAGATCTCCACAATTGTAAGCAATTTCCTTCTTTCATGCAACATGTAGTAGCACTTTGCACCTGACATGGAAGATTGGTCATGGGAAGCTCAGCAGGAATGCAGCACTGCACAGCCACTAGCTGTCTCCCTCATCCGTACTACGTGCACCAGCTGCTTGTGTTGCCAGTTGCTCTACTTTATTCTCTGAGAATTTGTGGACTTCCTCTTGGCTTGGGTTGCTCTGTAGTACTTGGCTGATCAAGTACGGAAATCTGCAAATGCAAGATGATTGCCTGGGGTTGATCCAAACAGTATTAGCATTTCCTTCTCTTCATTAGGATGAATCATGTTGGTTCCCTCTGAAGTCCCCAACCATTTATGAGATGTGCAAAGAATTGGGTAGGTGCAGGAAACCCTGGATTCCTAGGTTTTGGTTTCGCAGACTCCAGTCCACTGAGTGGCAAAGCCCAACTTCCTGGTGAGCATGCCCAGCGTTCCTGGGGTACTTGGCAGGAACTGAGACCACATGCTGTGCAAGCAGTACCATTCCAGCAGTGAGTGGAGAAGAAGTTTGGCTAGCAGGAATGGAGCAAGTCAAAGCTGGGAGTCTGACCCAGAAGTAGCCACCATGAGAGCAGCTCATGTTGCCATGTCAAAGAGCAGCAGTGCAGGGAATCCTATGCTGTAACTTTCTGGGATTTCAGTTACACTGTGTTACTGCTCCCCACCTGCTCCTGGCAAACACCTCCAGGGGCTTTCTGGTCCTGCAAGCATTTGCATGGTTAATCAGACTGTGATCCTGATAATAATAGGGAAGATAAGATGTTCAAAGTACTACATATGGCAATACTTCATCAGGCTTCTCAGAAGGAAGATAATCTGCTCTGAGTGAACTGACAGAGCACCCAGGGTATCATTTCATGCTCACTGCTGCTCTTACAAGCAGATAGTATGAAAGAAGTTTGGCTACCAGGAATGGGACAAGTCAAAGCTGGAAGTCTGAGCTTGAAATAGCCACTAGAACAGTAGATGTTGCTGTGGCCAGCAGGGAATCCTCTGCTGCAGCATATTGGGCTTGCAGTTCCACTGCATCATTTTCATTCACCTGTTCCCTGCAAGCACCTCCAGGTGTTCTCCTGCTTCTGTAGGAACTTGCAGAATGACTCCTGCTCTGATCCTGATAATAAGTAGGAAAATACAATGTTCTAAGTACTACATAAACGACTTGCAATACTTCATCAGGCTTCTTCAAAAGGAAAATTATCATCTCTGATTGAACCTAGAGACCAGCCAGGGTAGCATCGGTTGCTCAGTACCAGGGTCCATATGCATATGTGCATCAATCCAGAAGCATGATTTTGTGTTTTTTACTCAGCATTAGCTGCTACAGAAACATTCTAATGTCACCAGAAATTATAAGATGCTGATGGACTTCATGAAGAGCAACTAACATTGAATATGGGTGTGTGTGTGTGTCAGAATTTTCATATTTATATGATTTTTCCTATAAGGTACATTTGAAGCATTTCCCCTAAGCAGCAGAACCCTCTAGAGCAGGGATTGGCAATTAATTTTCCTATGGGGCCACATGAGAAATTTTGACAGTTATTAAGGGCTGGACCAATACACTTACAGCTCTGCTCAATATATATCTCTATAAAAACAGTAAATGAAACATTACAATGATACGATGAAAATGTGGAGCACAGAACAACACTATTTAATGAATATTCCTTCGAAATAATAGCATTGCAATTATATTGCTTGCATCTACATTAGGGCAATATATATTTGCATTGACTTTTAATTTGCCAGTGACCTCATGTGGGCCAGTCAGGGTCAGCCATCGGGCTGGATGTGGCCTGCGGGCTGTACAATGCCCAGGTCTGCTCTAGAGTATAAATTATATAAAAGGACAGCCATGCATTTTTCAATGTTTTCTTTTAATTAGCTGTTCTCTGTTGTTCAGTTCAGGTCTCAGCACAATCATGTAGCATTTTGGGAAGAAGATGCAAGCCAGCAATCCGGAGCTAGAAGCTAAGATGCAGAAGATCTCCACAGCCACCATGGATTTCCCCTTGGTGCTGAGGTAAGAAGGAACAAAGGAGAGCCAAACACTGCAAAAGACCAGCATGCTGAAGGTGATGAACTTGGCTTCATTAAAGCTGCCAGGCAACTTCCTGGACAGGAAGGCCACAGTGAAACTGACACTTGCAAGAAGGCCCATGTAGCCCAAGGCACAGTAAAACATTATCACCGAGCCCTCATTGCATTCCAGTACTATTTCTTCTGCCATGGAGAACATGTCGACATCTGGAAATGGGGGTGATGTTCCCAGCCATGCAGAACAGATGACCGCTTGGATGAGGGAGCAGGAAAGAACAATGACACCAGCCTTCTCCTTTCCCAACCACTTCCTCATCCTGGATCCTGGCTGAGTAGCCTTGAAAGCCAGAATGACCAAGAGGGTTTTTGCCAGTACAGAAGAAACAGCCACTGAGAAGATGATGGCAAAGGCAGTTTGTTGGAGGAGGCAGGTGAGTTTCTGAGGTTCACCAATGAATAGCAAAGCACAAAGGAAGGAGAGCAGGAGGGAGCTGAGCAGAGTGTAGGTGAGCTTCTGGTTGTTGGCTTTGACTATGGGAGTCCTGTGGTTCTTCACAAACACACCCAGCACCAGAACTGTGATGAAAGAAAAGGTAATGGCAAGGAAGGTTAAACCGAGTCCCAAAGCTTCTTCATAAGATAAGAAGGTCGTATTCTTTGGAAGACAGATATCCTGATTCTTGTTTGGATATTTTGTATCTGAGCATGGATTGCAATCATTCATGTCTAGAAAGAAAAGAAGATGAGATGAGATGAGAGGAGAGGAGAGGAGAGGAGAGGAGAGGAGAGGAGAGGAGAGGAGAGGAGAGATGGTGTTGATCTGATAAAAAGAAGACAGGCAAGTGAAAACAAAGAATTCAATGTCATAAATTTTAGTATCAAAGGAAGTCCCAGCTTTCTGAATACAGAAATGGAGCAGTGTCAGCCTTAGGCTCTCAAATGAACTGTATTTGGGCTAGTTTTTTAATTTAAATATCTCCAATCAGGGCAATCTTCTGATGACAAGCTATTTCCTATGATGCAGAGATTTTAAAGTCAGTATAAGTGTACTGCCTTCCAGTAACCCATCCAACTGCCTATGGGAGCATAGATAAGTAGTCTATACCTGGCTGGATGTGGACATAATTAGCATCGCAGTCAAAGCTGGGGAAAGGTGCCCCAAACTATGTGGTCCCCCTGTTTCTCAAGTGACTGTTAACCCTATCCTGATCCATTACATGGAATACAGCCCTGTATAGAAGAGGTGAAATATCACTGCTCCAGGGATGTGGACCATACCTCCTATACCTACATCTTCTCTAGATTGAGACTCAATGTAGTTGTCGAGGCATGCAGCCCGGTATGCAAACAATCCACACATTCGAGAGCAATAAAACTAAAGTCCTTTAATGCTAATTGTCTACAAGATTTACAACTGTATAGATAAGTTCCCTAATAGTGGTCCTTCCTAAGCAGATATTAACTCTAATGGCTTCTCTTCACAAGCCCATGTGGGATCACTCTCCCAAGTCACACCTTTCCTCCCTCTTACGTAATAAATTTTGCCACTGTTCATATCTACATAAAATCTGTCTCTTTTCAGCTTTTGAGAAATCCACGACACCTAGTGTGTCTTCTGTTTCCAGCTCAGGGAGATCAGCATCAGAGGGGGAAGAGGCAGTTTGCTCTGCCTCCTTCTGAGTAGAACTTGCAGCTTCCTCTTTCTCATGACTCTCTGTCTCTGATAAAGGTCAGGCATTTGCTCAATGTGCTGGGGGTTAGAGGAAGATGCAGCAGATGGCTCAGCTGTCCCTGCGCTGAGTTGTGGGGTCGGCTTTTGGGCACTGGGTGTCAAGTGCAAGTCCTCCTTGTGAGTCACTGCTTCTGTCGGGGCTTCATGCATGACAGTAGTGACCTTTATCGATTCCATTACCATGGAAAGGCACAGATTCAGAGAATCTGCTTCCTCACCTGGAATTTGTGAAAAGGAGGAAAACAGATGGTGTTTCCTGCAGTTTATGTGCCAGGCAAGCCTCTTTGGGAAGCTCATTCCACAAGTGTGGTACTACAGAGATGTTGCTTTCCTTAAGAGGCACCCACCACACTTTTGCAGGGACTCCCAAAGAAGAAACACTTAGGATGATTTTGAAGTTTGGGCAAGTATATATGTGTTGTTGAGAACTTCTCACTCAAGGTAGAGCAAGGAATGAGAGCATCAGCTCTATGTAATATTAACAGGGATGGCCTGAAGGACAAAATAGTAGCTGCAGGAACACTGGTGGGCAGTGTCCCATTCAATACTTGAATTCTCAATTATAAAGGAGACAATGGTTAATTGGAGCCAAACATGTAAGAATTCTGGAAGAAAGTATTTAAAAAATCAGTCTGCAAACACCTTGAAGGAAATGTAGTGATCAATAAAAGTCAGCATTCATTAATCAAAAATAAATCCTGCCAGTCTAATTCAATCTCATTTTTTGACTGGGTTATTTCCCAAACAGAAGGCTGTGAACATAATCAACCTTGACTTTAGCAATGTTTTTGCCTTAGTGCCCCATGATATTTTGATCAGCAAAAAGTGGACTAGATAGAAAAGTTATTCAGTGAATCCAGAATTGGCTGCTAAATGGGACAAAGATTGTTCATCAACATCACCTTCTCACACGGGAGGGAGGTAACTAGTGGAGTACTTAAAAGGTTCAGTCCTAGACTCAGTGCTATTCAACATCTTTACTAATAATGTGGAAGAAAAAGGAAAGATAATCAGATTTGCAGATAATACAAAACTGGGTGGAATAGTGAACACCCTAGAAGACAGAATGAAGATCCAGGGAGACCTTGATATACTTGAACACTGGGCTGAAAGCAATAGAATGAGAATCAGTAGGGACAAGTGCCAAGTCCTCCATCTAGGAAAAAAGAAATCAAATGCATTGATAAAAGATGGGGGATGCTTAGCTCAACAGAACTGAAAAAGGAAAAGACCTTGGAGTTATTTTGGACAATAGGCTAAATTTGAGCCAACAATGGAAAGCAACTGCAAAAACGGCAAATGCTATTTCGGAATGCATTCATAGAAGCATGACTTTCAATTCATGAGAAGTAGCAGTTCCCCTATACTCTTCACTAGTCATCCCTTATCTGGAATACTGTAGGTAGGTCTGGGCACCAAGATTTAAGAAAGATGCAGAAAAATGAGAAAGGATCCAGAGCAGGGCAACATAAATGACACAGGGTTTGCAAACACTGCCCTATTAGGAGAGACGGAGAGAACTTGGCATGTTCAGTCTTGAGAAGAGAAGACTGAGGGAGGACATGATAGGACATAGTAAGTATCTCAATGGCTGTCACAAGGAGGAAGGTCAAGATCTCTTCTCATTGATACCAGATGTAGGACACAGAATACTCAATTCAAGTTGGAGTAATCCTAGATCCAGGCTAGGTATCAGGAAAAGATTCTTCAGTGTCAGAGGAATACAACAGTGGAACCTGTTACCTGGAGAGGTTGTGGGCTCTCCCACATTAGAAACAATTCTCACAACAGCCAGGAGTTGGGCCCTATTGCACCATGCTGCTTCCAATTCTACTATTTTATGGTTCTATGAAAAGAAGATGCTCTTTTTGGTAACTTGGCCTCAAGCCATGTGGACTTTGAATGTTAATTCTAGCAGATATCAGTCCAGACATACTGATGGCATGTTGGTCCAAACCTTCCCCAGTGATTTCATGTAGACATTGAACAGGGGTGGGGATAAGATAGAGCCTCATGGACCTCCATTGCAGGACTGCCAGGGCATAGTGCAACAATCAGGGATTTGTCATCCCAGCAGCAGTTGAACCACTGCTGTTTCATGTCTCCATTTTGCAATGCAACAGCTGATCCAAAAGGATACCATGGTTCATAGTATCGAGAACCAATGGAAGCTACAAGGGAATCAATCAGTTTCCCCTTTTCCAACTCCATCCCTTACAAAACCTTCTGATCCCATTTAAAGCACAGAAGAACAATCACCCCAATCTACAAATAGCCACTTTAAATATCTATCCAATTAATGCATATCTCCTACCCTCCTGACTTGAGATCTTCCCAGCTGGACATGTGATGCAATCATAGCAGCAATATGGCTCCCCTTCCTTCACTTTCTTGCTGGAGCCTGGACGGCAACTCTTAGTGCATACAGAAAGTGGTCGTGTCTAATATATGGATTAAAAAGAAGGATAAATACTTGGGCAGAAACCTTTCAAATCAAAAGTGCTTCCAGTCAATGGATGACTTAAAAATTGACCCAGCATTTCAGGAATGTACAAATCTTAATTTGCTATCATGTACTGCTTGTTTAGTCATGCCAGCCACATGACCATGGAGACTGTCTGCAGACAAATGCTGGCTCCCTCGGCTAGGAAACGGAGATGAGCACCGCCCCCTAGAGTCAGGCATGACTGGACATAATGTCAAGGGGAAACCTTTACCTTTTACCTTTACTGTTTGTTTTCCTTACTTGGAGGTAAGGTAGTCACAGAGACCCCCATTGTGAAGGAAGAAATACAGCAATTGATTGAATACTGACTGGATGAGATGCCACTCCTTGAAGTTGCACTGCATGACTATGTGTAAGATATTATCTTAAAAGCATGGCCCATGCTGCTTACAAACCTATTACATTCAAGAGGCAAAGGATCACTTTTCACTGGAAACCAGTAACATCATATTGCAGATGTACTTCAGGAGCACCCTTTGAACCCTGAACTCATATACTAGAGATGGTAGAGATCTGGAATTAGGTGAAATACTGTGGGAACAACAAGGTCATGAGAATGACTATCCATATATTTGATCTCATTTGTGATTCAGGGCTGAAAGTACACCAGAGCATGGGCCATGAGCAGATAAACAAGGGAAATGGGCAGAGGGGCTTATTGCAAAAGTAGAGGGGACCTTTCTCCAACATCCTTCATTTCAGACTGGCTTTTTGCATATTTCTTTTAAAAGGGGGTCTAAAAAGTGCTAGCTCTCTTCGTTTTTTGCTGGCTTTCCAGCAAAGATGTATGTGTTTTAAACAGTTTATTACCACATCATTCAGAAAGTTGTTTGTTAGAACCCTCTGAGTTCTGGTGTGAGAGAGTTTGGCTGGTGGAGATCTGAAGTCTAGGGCTGGTGTCATAAGCAGGCTTTGGCTATTCTGTGTCTTGCTAAATATTCCCAACACATCTAGGAAGAGGTGCAAGGGCAATAGATAGACATTTAAAGTAACATCTGGCTGTATTTGCATGACTGCCATTTAGGGTAGTATTAAAAATGCTGGCTGAGACATTCCATACATTAAAACAAAAATAAATTAACTCTATTTAAATTAAATTAAATTAAATTAAATTAAATATTTAATTAACTCAGATGTTCTAAGTTAACAATATAGGTGACTGAGAAAGCCCAACACATTGGAGTCTTTTCTCTGCTATCTCACCACTTAATCCAATATTCCTTCAATCAAAAATCAGTTGTGGGTGAAACTTTGCTGAATTTGAGGAAATTGAAGCCAGCAGGTCAGAGCTTGTTCCCAGGAGCAAGCCAGTGGCTCCTACCTGATTAAACTGGTGGTGCCATGTGATGGCCTCCTCATCAATGGTGAGTGTTTGGCCTGGAGAAGCCTGAAGATCAAACATTCCGACTTTCACACGGAGAAAAGATTCATTGGAAAAGAACTTCCAGTTGATAACATCAAATCCAGACACCACCTCCCCTTTCTCATTGAAGGAAAACTTGTTCTGCGCACTGTTATTAAATGAGACACCTCTGAGAAACTGATGGAGCTAGATTAAAAATGAAATGGAGGATGGTATTTAAAGCTGTTTTGATTTTTCACAGAGTGCAAAAAAAAACCCCATAAATATAACTCCCATTCACTACATTAGTAGTATTTGGAGAACATTACCTGCCACGGCTCTTTATTCCCAAACTTCTGTCCATTAGTCTTCACCATTGCCCTTAATTTGACTTCAGATGAGGTCATTGCATACATAGCGAGGGCCACAGCATAGACTGCGTTGTAGAGGCTGTAGCTGTGACCAGTCATGCTCATCTCAAAGAAAGATCCAGGAAGGCCCTCCAGTCTTTCCTTCCCAGTGCAGATCTCCTCTTCCACATCCCCTGCTATTGCACTTGGGAAAAGACATCCGAAAGCCTGTTGCCAAAAGATCCTGAGAAAATCATCCCCTTTTGTGCTGAGTGGATTTCTGCTCTCTTGAAATGATTTGAATCCTGGTAGGTCATTGGAATGAATTCTCAAGGTCAGAGCACCATGGAATATTTCTGTTGCCCAGTGCCTTTGATAGACAAATGCATTGACCTCCATCTGGGCTGAGGCTATCCATACTTTGCCTTTTAGTTTGCTTGTCCTGCTCTCCAGTTCTGATATGTATGCCAACCATCTAAAAATTGCAATGGAATATGATTCTCCATGGGCCACAACTACATTAGCTTTGCTGTCCACTAGTTTATCATATATTTTTGCGCCCTTTTCTAACATAACATTAATTTGAGTCATGTAGGTTTGTGGGGGAAGTCTTTCTGTGAATGCAAAACAGACACCTCCTTTGGAAAACATTGGAAAGACAGTTTGCAAGAATCTCTGTCCATTGTCGTTATCCATAAAAACAAGTCCAATCCATGTCCAGCTGAAATATAGAAGCAAAGACAGAATCCCCTCATACTGAAGAGTTTCATGAGGAACCATCTGATAGAAGGGAAGTCCTGGGGTCTTATCATTCATGACAGGAGCCACACCATAGATGAGCTAAGGAGAGGATGAGGTAATGTTAGCATGTTGACCATGATCGGAACAAGTTCTGTCTGATCCACATGTATACTCCCAGCAATTTTAAGAGAAGTACTGAACAACCTGTGAAGTTTACCCTTTCCAAACTAATGCCCAACTGCCCTCATCATGTGTTTGAGGACACTAATGATTCCCAGAAATCATGACTTGATGAAAGTTGGAGTTCGGAACATCTTCATGGAAGCATTCTCGAAAAGCTTCTTCTTCTCAGTGACCCTCCTTTAAGAATTGTTGAAATAGTCCTGAATTTGCATTTCAAACTGGCATTCCATCTTTTCATGACATCAGACTTAAGACTAATAAGAATTATAATGCCCTGAAATGCCATGGGAAGGGAGAAATTGTATTACAACCAAAAGTTTATAAAATGCAGCAAATCAATTGAAACAACCCACAAAATGAGGTTTTGGTTTCCCGGTGCAACAGAAATACATGGGCAGGCAAGCTGTTCAGTTCTACATGGGAGAATTTTGCTGGTTTGACCCATGGAGAAACTTGCATCTGAATGAGAAGGGCTATACATGTTTATCTTCTGTTTGTGCTAAACTGTTTCTGTTTGGATTATTTGTGGTTTGTGCATCCATGTTATGTAATGACTCAAGTAGTTCATGTTTTATTATATTTCTTTATTTTTACCTGATTAGAATTGCCAGAATATTAATGCTTTCTTCGGAATTTTTTTTTTAATTTTTGAATTGCACTAGATTACACAAAGTATAATTTTTAGTTTATCTTTTTTTCTTTACGATGTGGGTTGATTCCGAGGTGGAACATGTAATGGTAAATAAAGTATTAAAAGTCACAAAAATGTTTCTATAGTAATCATGATAGGAATGGTAATAAAGGTAAATAATAATGATAAAAAACTCAAGTGTTTATAACATATTTTCAGCTACCTTATGTTTGAATATCTGTCCAAAGAGTAGTATGTGTTCATTCTGGCAAAAACTAGCTATATGGGGTTTGAGAAGGAACATCAGCATGAGGAGAGAATCATGCAATCTCCCAGTATTTAAATCGAGTGAAAGGAAGATGAATAAGAACTCATCTGCTTGATTTCACTGCAACAATCTCTGACAGGAGCTGGGAACAACCAAGGAAGTGTGATTGTGCATCTACATCCTCATCTCTCATACAGAGAAAGGAGCAGGATTCCTATCTGTGAAATCTTGTAGATATCCAAGAGTTGCCATATGGAGAGAGATTTGGGAATCCAGTGCCCAATGACTGCTATTAGATTATTGCAGATGCTGCATGCATAGATGGGGACCAATCTCTACTGCACTGACAGAAGTCGCAGGGTGGCCTGACAGGTTCTCCTTGCATTCTTGTAATTGTTGTAGACGTGGAAGCCCAAAGAGCTATTGGGCTATATCTGAGTTGTGGGAAATGGTTGTGGAATCAACTTGCAGTAGTGATGGGGGAGGCAGCAATGGTCCTTGGGTTTTCTTTGGTAGATTTTTATGGTGTTTTACCCCAGCATTAATGGGGACTTGCACTAGGTTGCAAAAAATTACAGTGTTTTACTTTATTTTATCTATTTTTTTCTTTAGGACATGATTTGATTACATTGTGTAATGTACAGTGGAAAAAGAATGTTGAAAACATCATAAAAACCTGCATGATATTAAGAATAATAGGAATATTAATAATGGTTTGTAGTGATGATCATAAAGTGGTTACAATATATTTCAGTCATCTTCAGTTCCAATATTGGCCAAACAGAAAAGTTTGTTCATTCTGACAGAAGTTAGCGATGAAAGAACACCAGCATGAGGAGAGAAATATGTAATCTCCGATTAGAGAAATCATGTGAAAGTTAAAAGAATCACTCCTCCACTTGATTTCACTGGAATGATTTTTCATACCAGAGCTGAAAATAAACAATGAAATGTGAAAGTATAGTAATATTTCCATCCCTCACATACAGAGAACAGGGTTTCTACCTGTGGAATCTTGTAGATATCTAAGATATTTGCCATATTGAGAGAAACGTGGGAGTCCAATGCTCCAATAACTACTATTAGATTATTGTGGATGCCACATGCATAGTTGGGGACCAATATCTCCTGCACTGACAGAAGTCGCAGGGTGGCCTGACAGGTTCTCCTTGCATTGTCATAGCTGTCGTAGATGCGGAAGCCCAAAGTGTGATTGGGCAGTATGTGAGGGCTCTCATTGATCTCCTTTACTGCGAATGCCAAGGCCAGGAGATGCTGGTAATTCTTTGGAATCATGCTGAAAGGAGAGGTGACACCTGAGGATCAGAGTTGAAGTCAGCACCTACAAAGCAAAGCAGTACATGCATGGCCAGAAAGGAAGTGCCTTGAGTTTGGGCATGAGGCTGAAAATGAGCAAGTCACAAAATGAGAGCCAACACAAACAGAGCAAAGCTATATGGATGTCCGCAGTAGGCTTCCTACTCAAACTGCTTTGAGCTTGACAGGGCTTTGTTCATGGGAACAGGTGGTAAGACTGTGTACAAAAATTCCTATATCAGAGAAAATATGCTGCAAACATAACTACAGGAGAAATTGTGTTAAAAATATGTAGTCTGGAAGAAACAACCTTAGGGAAAATTGCATTACAAAATTAATGCATCATGTTTGTGTGTGTTTTGCTTCATTAAGAGCATCCTGATTCTGTGGTAATTGGAGGGAATGAATTCATCCCTGAGCAGAGGTAGAACTGACAGGGATGGGGCATAGAGTCATTAATGGGTCTTTTTTCTTTTGGTGTCCATGTAAGGCTGCAGCTTCAGACACAGTTTTGAGGCAGAGTTCTGGAACTAAATGTTCTTGTGTTAAATGAAAAAGAAATAAAAGCAAACAGCAATGCAATCCTTACATAAGTTCCTTGTGTGAGTCTGGTGGGGGTGCTTCAGTGAAGGATATTGCACTGGATCTGAAAGAACCATGAAAAGTGATGCTGCCAATAAGGATGTCTCCTGGCACATAGGCGTGCAGTGGGAAAGGTGGCTCCCAAATGTTGCATTTCAGAATGTGTGCCAGGCAAATGCTTTGGGAAAACATTGCCAGAAGCAAGACCTCCAAGAGCACCATTCTCAGCACAAGGCCAACTCTTTTCCAAATTTCAGGTGTCCCTCTTTTCTTGGACAGCACTTCAGTCTTTGGACTACTCTGGCATGGCATTTCCTTCTCTAGCTGTAGTTCTGTTTGCTGACAGATTTGTCTACTGATAGAAACGTATCCAAAATTGCACCACAGGCACCTTGCTTGTTCCTAATCCCTTCCTCATCTCTATCTTGTAGCAGACTTATTTATGACTGCCTTCATGTTTGTCTGTTTCATGTGACCTGTGGCCTTTTGGAACTCCAGATGGGTTTCATTGTGTGGCAGCATTAATTGCTGCCTTTTGGATAATTACAATGCTAGTTAAGCACCAAAGTTGTAATTCCTCTGTTGAATTGCTGGGAGAAAATATGCTTATTGTATCTTTTCGAGATGCCCTAATAAAAGTTAGAATAAGAGTTATGAGTAGTTGTAATTGCTCAGTCCCTTGGACCAAGGATCTGGCTTCCTTATTTGGTTTTAGGTTGGAGAAAATAAAGAGAGCTAATACTCATCACCCTTATTCCTGTTCTTCCCAAAAGTTCCAGCTGTTGCACCTGACATTAGAACTGGTAATGGGAAGCTCAGCAGAATGGAGCCCTGTGCAACCACTAGCTGTGTCCCCCTTCTTTGCCATGTGCAGCAGCTGCTTGTGTTGCCAGTAGATCAGCTTTCATTCCTGCAAGCATTTGTGGACTTCCTCTTGTCTTGGCTTGTTTTGCAGGACTGAACTGAGCATGAGAGGAAGTCTGCAGATGCCAGATGGGCAGCTGGGGTTCATCTGCACACTATTTCTGTCTTAGCTTTCCAACTTCTTCATCTTAATGGAGTGTTTTAGATCCCTCTGTAGTCTTCAGCCACTCTTGAGTTTAGGTGCAAAGAATCCATTCAATGGAGAAAACCCATTGAATTCTGTGGCCACCAGAAATGACGGTTGGAGAAGTTTGCAAGTTGTGGATTCTGGAGGGACCAGATTCAGAAAGAGTTTGTCCCAAGCCCTTCCATGGGAAATTGCAAGCGATAAGGTAATGAATTCAATTTCTGAACAAAAATGATCCAAAATCATTTGGACCAGAAATATGTCTGCAAACAAAAAAATCCACACTGCCAATTTTTTCCCAGCCTCTCTTTACCAGACCTATAAACTCATAAACTGGATCAGATCCATTCCTCCAAAGTCAGATATTTGTGTTTTTCTGAATTGTAGCAATTGCATTCCTTGTCCTCCTCATGTGAAAACTGGCCATGGAATGCACACATAGCAGTGAAACATTTCCCTGTCTTTCACTTCTTTGCTGAAACTGGAAACCTGTTGCTCCCTGTTCTTTCCTCTGACATCCTTGCATGGCCTGTCATCTCTCTTGCCTACTCAACCCTGCCTGCCCTTTCTCCTTTTGCATTTCATCCTCCCACTGTCTGCCCTTTTGCGCCAACAGATTTCTTCACTCCATTTCCATTGTTTCACTCCTAGGTTGCTGTCCCTATTTTGCCATGCCCTGAGAAGTCTTCCTCACAGGACTTTTTGCTGGACTTCTCATAGGCCAGCCCCAATCACCTGCACTGACTGTCAAGGCAATAATTGGGAGTCTTGTGGGCTGTCTGTACTATGCTGCAGTGGCTCAGAGGAAGGGAATGAATACAGTGGGCATCACTCTGGGAAGTCTTTCCCTGGAACAAATCTGTGATGCATATCACCTTGTCCAGTACAGCCCTCTCTCTTTGTGCAGCACTCCTCTGCTTTCTAGGAAAAGCAAATAAAAGACACTGAATGTGTCTTTTCACCTTGACATTTCATACATCCCTTTCATGTTAAATTATCTGTTTTCTGACATGGCCCATGATCATCATGAATGAATAAGATGATAGCAGAACATTGGAACAGCTTCTGTTAGCAACCACTCAATAGCAATGTGGCAGCAATAACACACAGGGATGGATGCATATGCCCAGTGCATTTCTGCAGCATGCCTCCCTTCCCCACATCCAAGTGCACTCTGGGTGGTTCTGTATGGACATATAAGGTCTGATAAATAATTACATTTAGTGTTTTTAGAAGACCAGATTGATTCATAGGCGATATATATATATTCCTCATTTAACCTGAAATTCTAAGAAAATACACTTTGCTACTCAGAATTAGGAAATGAGTCACATAGTGTCTATGTCTGTGCCCAAAGAAATTGCTTTGAAAATTCATTGTCCTAGCTGAAAGGGAAGGCAATGATACAGCAGAGCTTTATGTATAAATGTGGTGGTTTTGTGTTCAAACATGGGGAAGTTTCTAAATGAAAGTTAAAACTAGCAAGAAGTTGTCAAGGAGAGTAGGTGCTGGTGAGAACTTTCAAAAATATTACATACAGATGTCAGTCCCTAGATTCAATTTAGTCCCAAGCAGCAAACACTTATCACTCTTCAGTCTTTCCTTCTAATAAGCTGTTCCTTGCTGTTGAGCTGAGGCCTCAATAAAATAAGATAACATTGTGGGGAAAAGATGCAACCAAGCAATCCAGCACTGCAGGCCAAGATGGAGAAAATCTCCACAGCTACCATATGTTTTCCTTTGGTGCTCAAGTAGGTTGGAACAAAGGATAACCAAACGCTGCAAAAGACCAGCATGCTGAAAGTGATGAACTTGGCCTCATTGAAGCTGTCTGGGAGCTTCCAGGCAAAGAAAGCCACCATGAAGCTGGCAGTTGCCAGGAAGCCCAGGTAGCCCTGCACAGTAGAACATAGTCACAGAGCCCTCGTTACGTTCCAGGACTATTTCCTCAGCTACCGAATGGACATTGACATCTGGGTAGGAAGGATACATGGCTAGCCACACAGTACAGATGCCTGTTTGAAGAAGGGAGCAGGAAAAAACTATGGAGCTGCCCAGCCTTTTCCCCATCCACTTCCGCATCCTGGACCCTGGCTTGGTGGCCATGAAAGCCAAAACCACTGTCATGGTTTTTGCCAGTACATAAGAGACCGCCACTGAGAAGATGATGCCAAAAGTGGTCTGCCGGAGGAGACATGTCACTTTCTGTGGCTGGCCAATGAATAGGAACATGCAAAGCAAGCAGAGCAGGAGGGAGATGAGGAGATCATAGGTGAAGTTCCGGTGGTTAGCAATGACTATGGGAGTGTCGTGGTGCTTCACAAATATCCCTAAGACCAGAGCGGTGGTCAGTGAAGAGTAAAGACCAAGGAAGGCTAAACTGAGACTCAGAGGTTCTTCATAAGACAAGAAGGTTATCATCTTGGGAATGAAGTAATCCTGGTTCTTGTTTGGATACCTTCTCTCTTCACATTTCTGACAGTCATCCATGTCTGAAATAGAAAAAATGTGGTCCTGATCATATAAAGGCACCATACATCTTTTATTATATGCTGTACTTGTCCCAGAAAATCGCATCACATCACATCACATCACATTACATCACATGGCAGTCATGGTTGGTTGCATAGCACTTTAACTCTAAACATGGGTTGGGTTTTTAAAAACAAGCCAATGATAATGCCTCAGAGAATATGACTGGATTTCTACAATTATTAAGTAGTAACCACTTTCTTCTGAATTGGCTACAGAATTCAAACAGTGTTGAAAATTAGACCTGGATAAATGATATGGAAATACATTTGAGCTGGTCCAAAAGATATGCTGACCCACTGAAAAGGTCTCCAAACCAGTCATCCCTAACTTTGACGATTTTTCAGATTACAAAACTAGCTTTGTCTTGAATGTTGCATTCAAAGCAATTCAAATGATCAGATGCATGTTCTACACATTTCTATTAATAACTGCATTCTTTATGCAACTCTGATTCATATTTATTATTTATTTATTTATAAATAAATATATGCATTTCTTTCTGCAAGCTCCTTTATTGTATCACACATTTTGGACATTATTTTCCATATATCTTCTGCACACATTCCTCCCTAATATATGCATGCTTGTAGGCATTTCACTGAAGAACTCCACTGCAACATTGTGAGAAGAGAGAATTGGCAGTTGGCTGAGTTTCAGTGTGAAAGTTGAAATTAGGCAATTTCAGTTTTACATGTGAAGTTAACATATTTCTGCCTCACACCTTGTGCTGAGAATAAGAAGAATGTCTCAGATGGTTACAACATCAGCAGAGTGATGTTATATGTGCTTCTTCCATTGATTAAATAAAAGTGAATTGCTTCAATGGAACTTAGAATGAGGCAAAATATCAGCCAGATGGTTTGGTCACTGGCCAGGCAAGTTCCACCAATATATGCCTCCACCTGATCCTGCTTACACAAATGACATAAGCTAACATTTTAGAACCTGCTATAAAGAAGACATTTCTGTTGCTACCTCAACATTTGTCCAGACCATCCAACATCACACCTCTGCTAAACTGGAAAGTTTCAGAAAAGTTGATCTCACTGCTTCTCAGTAGAGTCGATCTTTTTCTTTGTTTTTGTTCTTGTTTTCTTGTTCTTAGGGCAGAATGTGAATCAGCCCACTCACCTTCATGTTCTGCAATCTTCCCTTCTGGGCACGGAATGCAATTGTAACAACAGAATGGCTCTCCTTCCTTCACTTGCTTGATTGTACCAGGATGGCAACTCACTGTACACACAGAAAGAGGCTGGACCTAATTCGAGAATGAATGGGGAGAACAACCACAATTATTTATTTATTTATTTGTGTTGCGATTTATATCCTGCCTTTTTCCTACAAAGGGCTCAAGGCAGCTTACGTCATCTTTCCTCTGCCATCTTATCCCCACAACAACAACCCTGTGAGATAGGTTGGGCTGAGAGTCTGTGACTGGCCCAAAGTCACCTAGTTGGCTCCATGGCTGAGCGGGGACTAGAACCCAGATCCTCTGAGTCCCAGTCCCATGCTCTTAACCACTACACCACACTGGCTCTCAATGAACTTGAAATCCTTACATTTCTGTGATCTTCTTGCATTTGACTAAAACAACTGGCACATTTTCTGTCCTGTGTCAATTGTCTGAGTATGAGTGCTGGATTTGTCACAGGTTATTGCCTCTTCTTAAAATTCAAACAATGAATATGGTACAGCATTATTTCTCTTTTAAAATACAACACTGCATGAAGATGGGCAAGTTATTTATAAATGCACTCTCAAGACAGTTTTACTTCCTACATGGACTTCTAAATAATACTTTTAATTTCATAGATACTCCCCTTCCTAACATTTCAGAAAAGTTGAATTTAGGCTATACATTCTTATAGCATGTTTGGAGCAATCCAGGGTTGGAATTGGCATTTATGGCTTCCTGTAGGCAGGGCAGAAGGGATGGAAGAAAGGAATTCCTCATTTCTTTCTTCCTGCCCCCTCCCCATACCCCCTGCTTTTATTTCCCATTGTGAACTGTTTAGATTATGTCTCAGGGTAGTATAAATTTCACCCCAGGTTGTGAGCATGGCAAGGGCTTCCCTCTGAGGCTGACCTATGAGGCAGAATTCTGTGGGTGTTAGCGGGGCATGGAGAGAGCCAGGCTCCACCAGCATACATTGTCTTCTGATCGTGCCTCAGCTGACCCACATTGTGCTTTGGGACAAAAGACTTAGTGGGTGAAATCTCATCTGAAGCTTCTGCAGGTTGGAAGGAGTGCAGAGGTGACCTTAACCCCTGTGCTGCTTCCACCCTCCATTGGATACTAGCAATCTTCCAAATTCAGAGGCTTCTGGGCATCCACATATATGATATATAATATATTATTAATATATTAATTCTAATAATGTTTTTCTCAAGTTTCTAATTCTTTTGGTGATTGCAAGCCAGCTTGAAGGTCATTTTCTTGGTAGAAAGAACATGAGTGAATGAACTTTACCTGGTTAAACAAGTGGTGCCATGTAATATCCTCATTTTGGATCATTAATGCCTGCTCTGGATCCTGTGGGTGCACCCTTCCAACTTTCACATGGTAGAAAGTTCAATTGGAGGAAAGAATCCAATTGAACACATCAAATCCAGCTATTAGACACCCATTGTGGTCAAAGGAGATCTCATCTCCAGCGCTGTTATTAAAAGAGATACTTCTCAAAAAGTGATGGCGCTTGAATAAAATTGCAAGAATTTAGGAAAAGCTACATCTGGGTATTCCAAGCTGAGGTATAAAGCCTTTTGAAGAATGATGTCATGGGCAGTTGTTGAGTTGGGAGAAGGGAAATTACCAACACATTAAACAACTTCAATATCCTGTGTGATTTGCGCTATTGTTCAATGGATACAGCTTCCACAGGGTAAACTCAATGGTGGGAGGAAGTTTTTATAGAGTCCAATGTCTGGAAGGACAACAAAAGAGACAAAAGGGGAAGAGGGTGATTGCTGTAGGTTTCTGACAATTTCCTTCTGTAAAATAACAAAGGAAAAACAAAAATCCAAAGGTATTGTGCTCTGATAGCACTCAGGTTTCACATTTCAGTGCAGAAAGGAAAGGTAGGAGAAGGAGGTTTGGCTTTGTGGACTACTAGGAGGAACTACATTTAATGTGTCTGATAGAAGGTTGGTTTTGTGAATTTTGTTATGGTCACCTTTGTAATGGAAAGGTTCAAGCATACATCTCCTGGAAATTAGACTCAAACAATACTCTCTGTCTTTCATGAAGGAACAGAATGCCAGCACAAAGTTCCTGACCCCACCCAGGCAAGATGAAGCCCAGTGCCATCAAGTGAACCAAATCTATATGAATGTTATCAACGTACATGCATACTCTAACTCCCCTCACCCAAAACCACAGTATTTCAGCACTACATAACAAGAGACTGCTAAATTCTAAGACTTGGCAAACTTGAGGAAAATATGTGCATGTGGAGTGCTTGAGATGAAATTTACTACATGGCTTGTGGCTTGCTGTATCTCTCAAACATTATTGCTGTCCCACACAGTGACATTGAGCATATTACCTGCCATGAATCTGGATTCTGAAGCTCTCTTCTACCTCTTCTTGCTCTCTGTTTGAGATGAGATGAGGACATGGCATGTAGAGCATGGGCCACAGCATGGACAGCGTTGTAAACGCCTGCTTGGATGAGGGAACAAGAAAAAACAATGACAGTAGCCTTCTCCCTTCCCAACCACTTCCTCATCCTCGATCCTGGCTGAGCAGCCATAAAAGCCAGAATGACCAGGAGGGTTTTTGCCAGTACAGAAGAAACAGCCACTGAGAAGATGATGGCAAAGGCAGCTTGTTGGAGGAGGCAGGTGAGTTCCTGTGGTTCCCCAATGAAGAGCAATGCACAAAGGAAGCAGAGGAGGAGGGAGTTGAGCAGAGTGTAGGTGAGCTTCTGGTTGTTGGCTTTGACTATGGGAGTCCTGTGGTTCTTCACAAACACAACCAGCACCAGAACTGTGATGAAAGCAAAAGCAAGAGCAAGGATGGCTAAAGTGAGCCCCAAAGGTTCTTCATAGGACAAAAAATATATGGTCTTTGGATGACAGAAATTCCGATTCTTGCTTGGGTACTCTCTATCTGGACACTGATTGCAATCATTCATGTCTAGAAGGGAAATGAAAGGAAAATAGATGCTCTTATCAGACAAAATGAAGGCAAGGAAACCAAAACTCAGAATTCAAACATGCTATAAATCTCAGCATGATGCCATAATTTTTCCTTTCATGCTGAAAAGCGTGTGACAGACAATAGTGCTTGTCCTAGTTACTCTCTACCCTTCTACTTTCACTTTCATTCTTAGTCTTAATATGTGCAGGAAGTGAATGGGAGGTCATGTCACAAAAGTAGAGTATAAACAGATATGAAAGACTTGCAAGGATAGAGTCAGGAAGGATATGTTGATTATGAATTGAGGCTTCCTAAATATGTCTTCTTCAGTTACTTCCAAAACAAAAGAGAGGAGAGTTGAACAACTGAGTGTGGATGGCAAAAAGAGAACAGATGTCAAGGACATGGGGAAGGTACTTAACCCTTACTGAGGATCAGTCTTCTCCCACAAGAGAAAAGTTGACCTATCATATTTTTTGCTCTGTAAGACGCACCTGACCATAAGGCACACCTAGTTTTTCGAGGAGGAAAACAAGAAAAATAATATTCTGAATCAAATGGGCACATAATCACAGGCACATTCCCCATCACTTCCCCATGGGCTGCACATCTGACAGACTTACTGCACACACATATTCGCTCTATAAGACTCACAGACATTTCCCCTTACTTTTGAGGAGGGAAAAAGTGATTCTTATAGAGCAAAAAGTATGGTAACTCCAGAGGAAGTGATATAAGACAAAACGCAGGCAGACAGCCTAAAATCTCCAGACAAAGTGAGGTATATCTGGCTCAACAGCACTGAAAGAAAACAGGAGCTTGGAATTGTGATGGACAACAAGCTGAATATGAGCCAGAAATGAGATGTAGCTGCAAAAAAGGCCAAATACTATTTTGGGAAGCATTAGTAGAAGCATCACTTTCAGAACAAGAGAGGTTTGTTTGTTTTTTGGAGCATTTGTGTCCTGTTCTTTTTGAAAGTCTCTGGACTTCTATTTCCCCTTTGCACTGTAGTAATCAGACCTCACTTAGAATACTGTGTTCAGTTCTGGGCATCCAGGTCAAAAAAAGAGGCAGAAAAACTAGAAAGTGTTCAAAGGAGAGCAACAGTAATAGTCAATAGAGAAGGTTCACTGTGGTACCAGAAATCCATGGTATAGGTCATTGTTTCTGTTTGTCCTTCCTAATAAATCATGAACTCCATGATCGGGTTTCAGTGACACATTGGACAGACTTGTGTAAAAAAGCAACCATTGCTTGTTGTGTGCTGCAAACCCACCCAGTCAATATTTTATTTTATTTTATTGATCTGTTACATTTCTATGCTACCTACTGGTCAATGCTTTCTAAGTGGCTCAGAAGAACTAGTTTAAAACTACAGTGTAAAATAGAAATAATCTCCAAAGCAAAACCTAGGAGTTACACAAAGGTTTAACATACAGCCAAACATTAAAAAAAAAAAAAAAAAAAGACTGAACAGCTGAAGTGTCCAAGAAAGCTATGCCTGAACCCATTCCTGGAAAGAACACAATATGGGAAGGATGGTGCCACAGAGAAGTCTCTCTGTTCTGAGGAGATGCTTCTGCTTTCTCAAATTCCCACATTAAGAGGGAGTTAAAAATGGATCTCTTTTGGCAGACCTTTACAGATTAGTTCTCATATCAGTTTTTTAATGTTGTCTTATTCAATTGTAATCACTGTTGGTAGCAATTTCTTGTAAACTCTCCAGAGTCTATGGGAAAAGGGCAGTATAGAAATATTAATATAAATAAATACTTCCTACCTTCCTGGCTTGATATCTTCCCGAGTGGACATGGGATGCAATCATAGCAGCAATATAACTCCCCCTCCTTCACTTTCTTGCTAGAGCCTGGATGGCAACTCTCTGTACATACAGAAAGTGGTCGGGTCTAATATGCAAATTTTTGAAATGCAGAATAAATATATTGACAGTAATCTTCTTTAAAAACAGAAGGTTTTCAAACAATGGTTAAATTAGAAAACTGACCACGCATTTCAGGCATGTGAGAATCTTAACTTACTACCATGTATCGCTAGTTTTCTTTATCTGGTGGTGAGTGCCCAAGCAGACACTTGTTTAGTAAGGAGAAATACAGCAATTGATAAATTAATTGACTGAATGAGATGCCACTTCTTGAAGTTGCATTGCTTGACTATGTGTAAGATATATTCTAGGATGCTCAAAACTGCTTACAAATGTACTGATTTCAACAGACAAATAATCGCTCTTCACTGGAAAGCAGTAGCATCATCATTGTGGGTGTGTTTTAGCAGCAGACTTTGAAATCTGAGCTAATCTGCTACAGAAGGTTTCCAGAAGCAAAGTGTAAGAATATGTTCAATGAGAACTGGAACTAGTTCACAAACTGATGGATCAACAAGGGTATGATAATCTCTTTTCATCATAATTCTTTGATCTCATTTGCAGTTCAGGTCTATAAGTACACGAGTGGTAATCTGAACTCTGTTGCCTGTGTCATAACCAGTGTCTCTCTAAATATTTCCAACACTTCTAGGAACAGGCACAACAGCATTAGACAGACATTTACAGTAATGTCTGGCAGTTTTTGCATGGTGGTTTTTTCACAGAGTATTAAAAATGCTGGCTGATTTATTCCAACTAATAAAAACATGATATAAATTTAACTGCATTTACATTTCTTCCATTGGTTTTGAGTAAACAATATTGTTGGCAAAGAAAGTCCTCCTTGTGGGAATCCTTTCTCCCTTAATTCGGCACTTCGCCCTTATGCTTCTTTCAATCCAGAATGAGTTTTGCATGACACCTTGTTAGAATCTACTGAAATTGAAGCCAGGAGGACGGTAGATCAGTGCTTGCTCCAAGGAGCTGCCCAGTGGCTCCTACCTGATTAAACCAGTGTGGCCATGTGATGGCAGCCTCATCAATGGTGAGTGTTTGGCCTGTAGAAGCCTGAAGATCAATCCTTCCGACTTTCACTTGGTGAAAGGATTCATTGGGGAAAAACTTCCAATTGGTAACATCAAATCCAGTTACCACTTCCCCTTTCTCATTGATTGAAACCTGGTTCTGAGCATTGTTATTAAATGAGACACCTTGGAGAAACTGATGGAGCTGATTGAAAATGGAAACACAAGAATTTAAGAAGGATGGCAATGCAGCATACAAGACTAAGATGTAAGATCAGCTGTAGAAGAATGTCATTAATAATTTCCAGAGGTGAGAAGACTGACTGAAGAAATGCTTCTCATTTATTGAATGGTAATTATCTGACTGACAGCTTAATATCAAATTGTCTTCCTCAGCTTTTATCCTCACAACAACCCTTTGTCTATCAGGCTGAACATGGGTGACTGGCTCCGATTCACACAGTGAGGCTTGTTTGCAAGAGGGCGGCATACAAATATGTTAAATAATAAATAAATAAATAAGTGGGGGCTACAATTTGGACCTCCCCAGTCCAACACTCAGAAGAGAAAAGCAGGAGGTGACCAAAATGTGGAATATATTTTGAGGGATATTTGGAGGGCAGTTGTGACAGCAAAAGACATGGGGATTTCACACCTGAGTATATGGAGAGCATTACCCTCCATGGCTCTTTATTCCCAAACTTCTGTCCATTAGTCTTCACCATTGCCCTTAATTTGACTTCAGATGAGGTCATTGCATACATAGCGAGGGCCACAGCATAGACTGCATTGTAGAGGCTGTGGCTGTGTCCAGTCACGCTCATCTCAAAGAAAGATCCAGGAAGGCTCTCCAGTCTTTCCTTCCCAGTGCAGATCTCCTCTTCCACATCCCCTGCTACTGTACTTGGGAAAAGACAGCCAAAAGCTTGTTGCCAAAAGATCTTGAGAAAATCATCTCCTTTTGTGCTGAGTGGATTTCTGGATTCCTGAAATGATTTGAATCCTGGTAGATCATTGGAGTGAATCCTCAAAGACAGAGTACCATGGAATACTTCTGTCTCCCAATGCCTTTGATAGACAAATGCATTGATCTCCATCTGGGCTGTCATTACCCAGACTTTGCCTTTTAGTTTGCTTGTCCTGTTTTCCAGTTCTGGTATATATGGCAGCCATCTAAAAGTTGCAAAGGAATGTGATTCTCCATGAACAATCACTACATTGGCTTTGCTGTCCACTAGTTTATCATATATTTGTGCCCCCTTTTCTAAAATGCCATTAATTTTAGTGAAGTAAGTGTTTGGGGGGAGTCTTTCTATGAAGGCCAAACAGACACCTCCTTTAGAAAACATTGGAAAGACAGTTTGCAAGAATCTTTCTCCATTGTCATTATCCATGAAAACTACTCCAATCCATGTCCAGTTGAAATGTAGGAGCAAAGACAGAATCCCCTCATACTGTAGAGTTTCGTGAGGAACCATCTGATAGAAGGGAAGTCCTGGTGTCTTATCATTCATGACTGGAGCTACACCATATATGAGCTAAGGAGAGGCTGAAGAAATGTTAGCATGATGACATCAATGATTGGAGAAATTTCATTCCAATCCAGATGCATGCTGTCAGTAATTGTGGGAATAACTTTGCAAAACTTGCATATTTTATGCTTTCCAAACTAATGCCCAGCTTCCCACAATCAGCAACCCTCAATATGTGCTTAAGGACAATTCCAGCAATCATGGCTTGATGAGAGTGAGGATTAAATACATCTCCATGGATGCATGCTCAGAGTTCTTGTTCTTCCCATTTCCTCCTTTTAAAGAAGTATTGAAATAGTCAAATTGGTTTGAATATTGGCATGTCAAATTTGTATCCCATCTTCCCATGATATCAGACTGAAGACTAATAAGAATTATAATGTACTAAAATACCATGGGAAGGGAGAAATATGATTACAAGTAGGAGTTTTTAAAAAACCTTCAAATCCATTAAAGCAACCCACAAAATGAGTTTTTCATTTTCCAGTTTGACAGGAATAGATGGGCAGGAAAATTGAGTTTCTGAATTCTGGCTTAAACAGCAGAATTTGACTGGTTTATCCTGTGCAGAAGCTTGTATCCTGATGAGACAGGGAATACATTTCAATCCTCTTTCCACCATAACTGTGTCAGGTTGAAGAATTTTCTGGTTTCTGCATCAATGTTATGCCAACTGTTGCTAACTGCTCAAAGTCAAAATATAGTTCCTATACCGCTATCTACAATTTAGATGTTGCAATCTCAAAGGACTTTGGAGGATGGGCATTTTGGACTGCACATCTATGAGGAAAGGAGAAAATGTTTCGATAAATGTAAACAATTCAAATTGTACATGTTTTGTTACATTTATATATTTCTACCTGACTAGCATTTTCAAAATTGTAATCTTTATTTGATAATTGCTTATGGTGTTCTACCCCAGTATGAATTGTCAATTAGCACTAGATTGTGAACTCCCTCCCCCTGTATTTTAATTTTTTTTTATATTTATTCTTTAAGATGTGGTTTAATTAGAATATGTAACACACATTGAAAAAGGAATTTTGAAAAGTCACAAAAACTTTAACCATACTAATCATGATAGCAAGATAAATGATGGCTACAAGTAATGATAAAAAAAAACACTAGTGATTAGAACATATACACAGTCATCTTATGTTTGAATGTCAGTCCAAATAAAAATATGTGTTCATTCTGCAGAAGGTGCAGAACCTCTATGCTTTGATAAGGAACTCCAGGATAGAATCATGTAATCTCACATTATGTAAATTGCCTACTCGAAGAAAAATAGGTCATCAGCTTGATTTCACTGCAACAATTTCTCAGACAGGAGCTGGAAACAATAAAGGAAGTGTGAATGTGTTTTTATATTACCAACTTTCAAATAGAGAAAGGAAGAGGATTTCTACCTGTGGGATCTTGTAGATATCCAAGATATTTGCCATATAAAGAGAGACTTGGGAGTCCAATGCCCCAATGACTGCTATTAGGTTATTGTGGATGTCACATGCATAGTTGGGGACCAATCTTTCCTGAACTGAGAGAAATCGCAGGGTGGCCTGGCAGGTTCTCCTTGCATTGTTGTAGCTGTCATAGACGTTGAAGCCCAAAGTGCAATTGGGAAGTATGTGAGGGCTCTCATTGATCTCTTGTACTGCAAATGCCAAGGCCAGGAGATGCTGGTAATTCTTGGGGATCATGCTGTAAGGAGAGTCGACACCGGAGACTCAGAGTGGAAGTCAGCACCTACGAAGCAAAGCTGTACATGCATGGCCAGAAAGAAAGTGCCTTGAGTTTGGGCACTAGGCTCAAAATGAGCAAGTCACAGAATGAGAGTCAACCCAGACAGAGCAAAACTATATGGATATACAGAGCAGAAAACAAACTGCTTTGAGTTTGAATGGCCTCAGTTGCTGGCAAAAGGTGGTAAGGCTATGCACAAAAATGTCTAGATCAGAGAGTATGGACTGCAGACATGAATACTCTGGAAATTGTGTTAAAAATATGTAGTCTCGGCTAAGTGACCTTAGAGAAAAAAGCATTACAAAATTAAGGCATCGTCTTGGTATGTGTGTGTTGTGCCCCTGTCTGCATTCATGAGCAGCCTTATTCTGTGGTAATTGGAGGAAATGAATTCATGGCTGAGAAAAGTTAAACTAGGCATGGATGGTGTATAGAGCCATTTATGGGTCCCTTTTTCTTGCATGTGATCATTGCTTTGGCAGATGAAGAAGAAATGAAAACAATCAACAGTGTAATCCTTACATGAGTTCTTTGAGTGAGTCTGGTGGGGGTTTTTCAATGAAGGTTATTGCACTGGATATGAAGAAACCATGAAAAGCCATGCTGCCAATACGGATGTCTCCTGACTTATAGGCCTGCAGTGGGAAGGGGGACTCCCAGATGCTGCATTTGAGGATGCGTTCCAGCCATACAGTTAGGGGAAATAGTGCCAGAAGCAAAACTTCAAGAAGCACCATTCTCAACACAATGCCAGTTTTAACCTCAACACCCAGACTTCTCTGTTTGTGTGGACAACACTGCAGTCATTGAAGCACTCTGGCATGGAATTCCCTTTTCAAATGGAAGTTTTGCCTGCTGTCAGCTCTGTCTGCTGATACAGAAGTATCTAAGATCACAGCACAGGAAACTTGCTTGTTCCTAGTTCGTTCCTCATCTCTACCTTGTAGTAGGTTTATTTATGGCAGCCTTTACAGTTTCTTGTTAAATGTAGCCCATGGCCATTTGACACTCCAGAGGGGTTTTATGAAGCAGCAGGATTAATTGCTGCCCTTTGGATCATTAAAATGCTAGTTAATTACCAGTTCAAAGTTACAATTTCCCTGTTGAATAGATTGGGGGAAAATATGCTTACTGCATTAAACATGGGGAATTTAACACTTTGAATTTCTCAATGAAATAGACTTTGGAGGCATTTTGGGTGGTTGCAGGATATCATTTTTTATCATGCACATGCACAGATATCACTCAATTCAAGGAAAATGGTTAAGAATTGGGGGGTTCAAGTTTTCTTCCAGGGTAGATGTCAGAAACGTTTACTCAGGAGATTTTTTTACAGCATTTCTGTATGAAACTTATTATGTATTCATGTTTTTTTTTCCATTCAGGATCCTCCAAAGATGCCTTACCACCACATTGGTTCATGCAGAATATAGGGTAGATAATTAAGCTTTTTATCTTTAAAATGTGTTACCAAAGGAACCTGTGTGAGTGCCTGTATTTTTTTCCTCTTTTCCTATCCTCTTTCACTCTTGCCCTGCTTTTACTTTATATAATAGGTTGCAATTCTATTTTAATTTTTTAATTTTTTTCTTCACTATCAATAACAGTGAAGAACAGGCATGTATTGTTCAGTACTTCCTTCTAATTAGCAGTTCTCTGTTGTTCAGTTCAGATCTCAGCACAATAATGTAGCACTTGGGGAAGAAGATGCAAGCCAGCAATCCTGCGGTGGAAGCTAAGATGGAGAAGATCTCCACAGCCACCATGGATTTCCCCTTGGTGCTGAGGTAAGAAGGAACAAAGGAGAGCCAAACACTGCAAAAGACCAGCATGCTGAAGGTGATGAACTTGGCTTCATTGAAACTGCCAGGCAACTTCCTGGACAGGAAGGCCACAGTGAAACTGACACTTGCGAGAAGGCCCATGTAGCCCAATGCACAGTAAAACATGATCACTGAGCCCTCATTACATTCCAGTATGATTTCTTCAGCCATGGAGAACATGTCAACATCTGGGAAAGGACGTGAAGTTCCCAACCACACACTACAGATGCCTGCTTGGATGAGTGAGCAGGAAAGAACAAAGACACCAGCCTTCTCCTTTCCCAACCATTTCCTCATCCTGGATCCTGGCTGAGTAGCCATGAAAGCCAGAACAACCAAGAGGGTTTTTGCCAGTACAGAAGAAACAGCCACTGAGAAGATGATGGCAAAGGAAGTTTGGCGGAGGAGGCAGGTGAGCTCCTGAGGCTCACCAATGAATAGCAAAGCACAAAGGAAGCAGAGGAGGAGGGAGCTGAGCAGAGTGTAGGTGAGCTTCTGGTTGTTGGCTTTCACTATTGGAGTCCGGTGGTTCTTAATGAACACAGCCAGCACCAGAGCTGTGATGAAAGAAAAGGCAAGAGCAGGTATGGCCAAACTGAGTCCCAAAGTTTCTTCATAGGACAAGAAGGTTATGGTCTTTGGAAGACAGAAATCCCGATTCTTGTTTGGGTGCTCTGTATCTGAGCATGCATTGCAATCATTCATATCTAGAAAGGAAAAGAGATGATGTTGATCAGACAAAAAGAAGGCAGGCAAGCCAATGGAAAGAAGCCAATGTCGTAAATTCTGTATCAACAGAAATCTTGACCATCTGAATAGAGAAATGGAGGAGTGTCATCCTCAGTCTCTGAACTGAATGCTGGTTGGCCTGCCCTTGGTGTTTCAACATCACTATCTTTGGATGGTGATGATTTTCTTTCCCATGATTTCCCCCAAATTCTGGAAGTTATATGTGCCTACATTGTGGGCAGTGTATTTGGGATGCCACTCTGGCAAACCAGAATGAAAGTGGGGGACCAGTGATGCCACTTCCCTTTCCTGAGTGCCACCTGATTCTGACTGCCCCCTATTCCAAACTCAGTGCTTTTCTGTCAGAACTGAGCAGCTGATCATTAGGGTGGTGGTCTCTTGCTGGCTGCTGGGAGAGAGGGGCAATTTTTCCCTCTTGCCAAGTGGATCTAAGATTCTATTCTTGTTATCATGATGTGTTCTCTTTCCAGATTTGGACAAAACAGCAAGCTGTTCTGGTATCAACAAAACATAGAATAAGCCACTGCTGTGGTTTTTGGTTTATAATAAACCATGAACTCCATGATTAGCTTTGCATGACAAATCAGATGGACTTGTGCAAACAGGCAACCAGTGGTTGTGTGCTGCAAACCCACGCAGTCAGTATTTTACTTTATTGATCTGTTACATTTCTATGCTGCCAAATGGGCATTGCATTCTGAACTAGTTTAAAATTACAGTGTAAAATAGAAATAATCTCCAAAGCAAAATGCAGGAGAAATACAAAGGTTTAACATACAGCCTAGCATTTAGAACAGCAGACACTGAAAAGCTATCATGTCCAGAGAAACAGTATCGGCACCAGGTGCCTGAAAGAGCAGAACTGGGTGCCAGACAAATTCTCTGGGAAGTTGATTTCACAAGTGCGGTGGCACAGAGATGTTTCTTGTGCAGTAGCCACCCACCTGACTTCCTTTAGCAGGGACTTCCAAAAAAATAAACAGCTGCAGTGAGTATATATTTATATTTAATTTGATTTACAGTATTGCTATACCATCTAGCTTGTCATAGAAAATACTGGAATGGGTTACAATAATAATAATATAAAAACAATTTACAGTACTTAATTAACATATGATTAAATAGTATATATTAACATAGGATGCTCCTTTTGATAACCAGGCCTCAAGCAACTTTGGGCTACAGATGTTAATTCTAGCAGATATCATTGTAGGCATATTGATGACATGATGTTCAGGCGAAGACCTTTTTATTTAAGAAATATTTTAATTGTTAATTTATTTATTAATTTATTAGTTTATTGTGAATTTTAGTTTTTTTGTTAGGTTTATTTATAGTTTTAATTGGGGACTATGAGATGGGCCAATTTTAGTCTTTATAACTTGGAGCTTTGTCTGTAGGTCGATTTGTGTTTTTGTTTTATATTGTATTTGTTTTTTTTATGGACCTGCTGTGAGCCGCCCTGAGGCTAGTTGGCAAGGGGTGGCATAGAAATTTTTCTAATAAAATAAATAAATAAATGATGGTCCGTACCTCCAGATCACCTTCCTCAGTGATTCCATGTAGACATTGAACAGGATAGGGAATAACAAAGAGCCCTGTATAATTCCATTACATGTCTGCCAAGGTATCGTACAAGAATTGGGGATTACCCATCCCAGTGGCAGTACAACCAATTTGTGGCCAGAAAGATACCATGGTTCATAATATAATATCGAGAATCAAAAGGAGGTGCAAGGGTTTCAACACATCCCCTTCTTTCTCCATCTGTTACAAAACCTTCTGATCCCATAAGAACCACTGAAGAAAAATCACCCCAATCTACAAAGAGCCACTTTTAATATCTATCTAATGAACACATATTTCCTACCCTCCTGGCTTGAGATCTTCCTGGCTGGGCATGGGATGCAATCATAGCAGCAATATGGCTCCCCCTCCTTCACTTTCTTGCTATAGCCTGGATGGCAACTCTCAGTGCATATAGAGATTGGTCGTGTCTAATACATGAATTAAAAAGCAGGATGAATATATGGAAATAATTTTTTTAAACTGTTGGATCTCAAGACAATGGATGAGTTAAAAAACTGACCCAGCATTTCAGGAGTGTGTGAATCTTAATTTATTATCATGTATTGCTAATGGTGAGTGCCTTCATAGACCTCTCTTTTGAAGGAAGAAATAGAGCAATTGATAGAATAATTGACTGAATGAGATGCCACTTCTTGAAGTTGGATTTCTTGAATGCATCTAAGATATTATCTTAGATGGTTGCATTGTACTGCTTAAACATTTATTAATTTCAAAATGCTCAGGATCACTCTTCATTGGGTGCCAGTAACATCATCATCTCCCTTCATGGGTCACTGCCTTGCCACAGTGAAGGGGCTTGCATAGCTATGTTGTGCACGGGCACCCAAGTTGGGCAGGTCATAGCAAACAGCTGTGGCAAAAGGTGATCCACTGGAGATGGAAATGGCATCCCACTCCAGTACCCTTGCCATGAAAACCCCATGGACAAAATCATAAAGACAATATATGTAACACTGGAAGAAGCCGCTAAGGTCAGAAAGTGTTCTGTGTGCTACTGGGGAAGAGCAGATGGCTATTACTAGCAGCGCCAGAAAGAATGAAGTGATAGGGTCAAAGCTGAAAGGACACTCAGCTGTGGATGTATCTGGTGGAGAAAGGAAAGTCAAATGCTGTAAAGATCTATACTCCATAGGAACCTGGAATGTAAGATCCATGAATCAAGGCAAGCTGGATGTGGTCAAACAAGAGATGACAGGACTGAACATTAACATTGTGGAATCAGTGAACTAAATGGACAGGCATGGCTGAATTTAGTTCAGATGACCATCAGGTATACTACTGTGGGCAAGAATCCCTCAGAAGAACTGGAGTAGCAATCACACTCAATAAAAGAGTAGGG
Organism: Varanus salvator macromaculatus; assembly: GCA_023646645.1. Lineage (NCBI taxonomy): Eukaryota > Metazoa > Chordata > Lepidosauria > Squamata > Varanidae > Varanus > Varanus salvator. The sequence continues at coordinate 7,241,557 of JAIXND010000781.1, forward strand.
AAACCAGTACTGGGATACAATCTCCAAAATGACAGAATGATCAGCATCACAGTAGTCCAAGTCTATGCCTCAACCACCAATGCTGAAGAGCCTGAAGTTGACCAGTTCTATGAAGACCTACAACACCTTCTAGAACTCACACCAAAAATGATGTCCTTATCATCATGGGGGATTGGAATGCTAAAATGGGAAGAAAAAAGATAACCAGAATAACAGCCAAGTTTGGCCTCGGAGAACAAAGTGAACAGGGCAAAGGCTGGCAGAATTTTGCCAAAAGAACATGCTGGTCATAGCAAACACTCTTTTCCAACAACCCAAGAGAGACTACTCTACACAAGAACATCAGCAGATGGTAAACACAGAAATCAGATTGACTATGTGCTCTGCAGCCAAAGATGGAGAAGCTCTATACATTCAGTAAAAACAAGACCAGGAACAAACTGTGGCTCAGATCAGGAGCTTCTTGTTGCAAAATTTAGGCTTAAACTGAAGAAAGTAGGGAAAAGCACTACACCACGCTGGTATGACTTAAATCATATACCTGATGAATATAAGGTAGAGGTGACAAATAGATTTAAGGGGTTTAATCTAATAGAGTGCCAGAAGAACTATGAAGGGAGGTTCGCAACATTGTACAAGAGGTAGCAACTAAAATCATCCCAAAGAAAAAGAAATGCAAGAAAGCAAAATGGCTGTCTGAGGAAGCTTTACACATAGCCGAGGAAAGAAGGGAAGTGAAAGGCAAGGGAGAAAGGGAAATATACACCCAAATGAATGCAAAATTCCAGAGACTAGCTAGAAGAGATAAGAGTGCCTTAAGTGAATAGTGAAAAGAAATTGAGGAAAACAATAGAATGGAAAGAACTAGAGATCTCTTCAAGAAAACTGGAAAGATCAAGGAAACATTTTGTGCAAAAATGGGCATGATAAAGGACAAAAATGGCAGAGACCTAACAAAGGCAGAAGAGATGGCAAGATTACCAAGATGTTCCAAAAGAGGACAGAAACAAGGACTGGATGCGAAGGGCAAACTTACTCCCAAGGTTATAATCCTTGGAATGCTGACAGTATTCCAAATGGTGATGGAACTTTACATGAAGGACTGAAGCAGTTTATTTCAAATACCTTGGATTAAGATCAATGAGCAAAGAAATCCTGACTTGATAACCATTGTATCATGTGCTCATCTCCATAGCAGATTACTGAATAGGACCTAACTCTTCAAAAAGAAATAGCATGCTTACAACATAGTAACATGCATTAAATAATAACAGCTGAAAGAGATGTCATAAGTGAAATGGAAAGGCAACCATCAGAGATGCATGGCTGATGCCCCCTGCTCTCTTGAATTAGAAGTGGAGAGGACAACATGTAGTGTAATTTTGGTGATGTCAGTCTTGGAATATGGGTCCAAACAAGGAAAGTGGGAAGGGAAGCTTATAGGAAGAGCAGAGATGACCTTCCTCCTACTTCTTCCTGTTCTGCTTTTCCCTCCAGATGGATGTTTGCTTGTTCAGCTGGGCTGGTTTAGCCAGAGAGGGAATAACACTGGAGGTGCATCAAGATATTTTGAGCTCTCTGATGTGCTTCCATTCCTTTCAAATGCCCCCCTCCCCACCCCCTGGTCTGCCTCTCTGAGGTCACGATACCATTCAAGCAGAGCACCAATGTGGCTCTCTCTGCATGATCTGTGAGGGAAGAGGGGCAGACCCATTTAAGACCTCTGATCTGAGCAACCAGAAAAAATTATGGCAGTTCAGATGCTTTATTGGAACAGAGACAGCATCAGTAAGATACTTCAATGTTTTCTAAAAAGTAGCAAATCTAATTTAAAATAATTTAAAAAGCAACACTAATTTTAATTTAAAAAACTATGCAAGCAACTAAAGAAGGTGAAAGACAATTTTTAAATGGAGCACTAGATGCACCATCAAAAATGGAATGGGCAGAAATTAAATGCTATTTTTTAAAAGCCCTTGAAAAGCACCTTTTCAGGTCTGAGCAGTCTTTGCCTTTTGACTGGCTTTCTAAGCAAAGATTTATGTGTGTTAAATATTTTATTAGCATGCAACTCAGCAAGTTGTATGTTAGAACCTTCCGAGTACTGCTCTGAGAGTTTGGCTGGTGGAGATCTGAAGTCTATGGCTGGTGTCAGAAGCAGGCCCGGGCAATACTGTGTCTTGCTAAATATTCCCTATACAACTGGCAACAGGCACAAGGGCATGAGACAGATATTTAGAATAACATCTGGCTGTATTTGCATGGTAGCCATTTAGTGAGCATTAAAATGCTGGTTGTGATGTTCCATATATTAAAAACAGACACATATTAACTCTATTTAAGTTACTTCCAGTCATTTTGAAGTATGATGCTTTGTTGGACTCAACTGAAATAAAAGCCAGCAGGACTGAAGATCAGAGCTTGTCCAAGGGGCTGACCAGTGGCTCCTACCTGATTAAACCAATGGTTCCATGAAATGGCATCCTCATCAATGGCGAAGGTTGTCCCAGGAGCCTGAAGATCAATCTTTCCAACTTTCAAAGGGAGAAAGGATTCATTGGAAAAAAACTTATAGTTGATAACATCAAATCCTGCCACCACCTCTCCTTTCTCATTGAAGGAAACCTTGTTCTGAGCACTGTTATTAAAGGAGACACCTCTGAGAAACTGATAGAGCTAGAGTGATAATGGAAATAAGATGTTTTAAAGGATAGCAATTTAGTGTACAAAGTTAAGTTCTAACATCAGGTGGAGAATAATTAATAGTTAATCATTACAGATTCTCAGTGGTGAGAAGTTTGACTGAAAAAAATCTACTCATGTATTGAATAGGAGTTATATTTCGTCTTTCTTTATGGCCATTGTGAAGAACTCAAGACAGCTTAAAAGATCTCTCTCCATTTCACCATTTTCCACACAGGATCCCTCCCAATCTATTATGCTAAAAGACCCCAACTCTCATAGTGCACTTAGGAGCAAAGTGGGGGCTACATGGATCTCCCCCTTCTAACATTCAGAAGAGGAAAGCACTGGAAGGTGACCAAAACTGGAATAAAGTTTGAGGGAGAGAAATTTGGAGTGCAATTAGAGAAAGAATATAAAGACTCTTGTCACAGTAAAAGACATGGGAGTGTCACACCTAAGTACTTGGAGAACATTACCCTCCATGGCTCTTCATTCCTAAACTTCTGTCCATTAGTCTCCATGATTGCCCTGTGTTTGACTTCAGATGAGGACCTGGCATGCAAAGCGTGGGCCACAGCATAGACCGCATTGTAGATGCTGTAGCTGTGGCCAGTCATACTCATCTCAAAGAAAGATCCAGGAAGGCTCTCCAGCATTTCCTTTCCAGTGCAGATCTCCTCTTCCACATCCCCTGCTACTGTACTTGGGAAAAGACAGCCAAAAGCTTGTTGCCAAAAGATCCTGAGAAAATCATCTCCCTTTGTACTGAGTGGAATTCTGCTCTCCTCAAACAATTTGAATCCTGGTAGGTCATTGGAGCGAATCCTCAAGGACAGGGTACCATGGAATATTTTTGTCTCCCAATTCCTTTGATAGACAAATGCATTGATCTCCATGTGGGCTGAGATTATCCATACTTTGCCTTTTAGTTTTCTTGTCCTGTTCTCTACTTCAGTTAGATATGGCAGCCATCTAAATATTGCAAAGGAATATGACTCTCCATGGGCCACCACTACATTGGCTTTGCTGTCCACTAGTTTATCATATATTTGTGCCCCCTTTTCTAAAATGGCATTAAGTTTAATAATGTATGTGTATGGAGGCAGACTTTCCATGAAGGCAAAACAGACACCTCCTTTGGAAAACATTGGGAACACAGTTTGCAAGAATCTTTCTCCATCGTCATTGTCAGTAAAAACTAGCCCAATCCATGTCCAGCTGAAATGCTGGAGCAAAGACAGAATTCCCTTATACTGCAGAGTTTCATGAGGAACCATCTGATAGAAGGGAAGTCCTGGTGTCTTATCATTCATAACTGGAGCCACACCATAAATGAGCTAAGGAGAGGTTGAAGAAATGTTAGCATGATGGCATTAATGATTGGAACAAGTTCAGTCTGACCTTCATGCATGCTGTCAGCAATTCTGAGAGAAGCACTACCTGACTTGGGAAGCTTCTGCTTTCTGAACTAACGCCCAGCTTCCCACATTCAGGAGTTCTCAATATGTGTTTGAGGACACTTCTCATTATTCCCAGCAATCATGGTGTAATGAGAGTTGGAGTGCAACGCACCTCCATGGATGCATGTTCAGAAACCTTGTTCTTCCCAGTGTCCCTTCTTTAAGAAGTATTGAAATAGTCCTGAATTTGCATATGAAACTGGCATCCCATTTTCCCATGACATCAGACTTAAGACTAAGTATTATACTGAAGTACCATGAAAAAGGAGAAAAAGCTTTACAATCAAACTAAAAAAATGAGGTTCCATTTTCCCAGCATGAAAGGCATTGCGTTTCTTTATTCAGGCCGAAAGAGCACAATTTGGCTGGTTTGACTTGTGTAGAAACTTGCATCTGAATGAGGCAGACCATACGTTCTCATCTTCTCATCATAACTTTGTCATGTTGAACTACTATTTGATTTCCACATCCATGTTATGCCAATCAGTTTGTCGAATAATCATTTTTCTGGTTATACAGCTAACTTTTAAAAGCCAAACTAAACTTCCTGTACCTCTATATACCTCATGGAGTGCTGCAATTTAGACGTTGCAATTTCAAAGCACTTTGGGTGTCTTTTACTGTTTATCTATGAGGAAAGGTGAAAACATTTAAAATAAATGTAATGGTTCGAATTGTGCATGTTTTGTTACATTTATATATTTCTGAAAGCTATTATATATAATTGCTTCTTGTGTTTAATGTCAGTATGAATTGTTGACTACCACTAGATTGCAAAAAAACCAGTATATTTTAAATTATTTTATATTTATTCTTTAAGATGTTTGATTAGAAGATGTAACACAATAAAAAAGGAATTTTGAAAAGACACAAAAACTTTTACCACAGTAATCACAAGAGCAAAATAAAGGATGGCTACTAATCATGATCCAAAAAACCACTAGTGATTAGAACATATATCCAGTCTTATATTTGAATGTCAGTCCAACTCAAAATATGTGTTCAGTCTGGAAGAAGGCAGCACTATATGCTTTGATAAGGAATTCCAGAATGTATGCTGTGAAAGCTGGACCATAAGGAAGGCTGAGCGCCAAAGGATTGAGGTTTTTGAATTGTGGTGCTGGAGGAGACTCCTGCAAGTCCCTTGGGTCACAAGGTGATCAAACCAGTCAGTCCTAGAGGAGATCAACCCTGACTGCTCTTTAGAAGGCCAGATACTGAAGATGAAACTCAAATACTTTGGCCACCTAATGAGAAGGAAGTACCCCCTGGAGAAGAGTCTAATGCTGGGAACAATAGATGGCAAAAGAAGAAGGGGATGGCAGAGAATGAGGTGGCTAGATGGAGTCACTGAAATGGTCGGCGTGAGCTTAAGTGGACTCCGGGGGATGGTAGAGGACAGGAAGGCCTGGAGGAATGTTGTCCATGGGGTCGCGATGGATAAGACACGACTACATGACTTCACGGCTAACAGCAACAACAACCACCAAATCAAAATATGTGTTCATTCTGGCAGAAGGTAGAACTATATGCTTTGATAAGGAATTCCAGAATGAGGAGAGAATCATGTAATCTCACATTATGTAAATTAGATAAAAAGAAGAAGAACTCATATGCTTGATTTCACTAGAAACATTTCTCAGCTGGGGACAACCAAGTGTGATTGTGTATTTATATCCCCATGCCTCTCATAGAGAAAGGTAGAGGATTCCTACCTGTGGAAACTTGTAGATATCCAAGATATTTGCCATATTGAGAGAAACGTGTGAGTCCAATGCCCCAATGACTGCTATTAGATTATTGTGGATTCCGCATGCATAGTTGGGGACCAATCTCCCCTGTATTGACAGAAGTCTCAGGGTGGCCTGGCAGGTTCTCCTTGCATTGTTGTAGCTGTCATAGACACGGAAGCCCAGTGTCTGGTTGGGCAGTATGTGAGGGCTCTCATTGATCTCTTGTACTGCAAATGCCAAGGCCAGGAGATGCTGGTAATTCTTAGGGACCATGCTGAAAGGAGAGGTAACACCTGAAGCTCAGAGTGGAAGTCAGCACCTATGAAGCAAAGTTATATATGCATGGCCAGAAAGTGCCTTGAGTTTGGGCACTAGGTTGAAAATGAGCAAGTCACAGAGTGAGAGTCAACATGGGCAGAGCAAAGCTCTATGGATATACACAGCTGGAAGAACAATGCTTTGAGTTAGATGGGTTCACCCCTGTAACAGGTGGTAAGGCTGTTTACAAAAATGCCTGCATCAGAGAGAATGGACTGCAGACATGAATACTGTGGAAATGGTATTAAAAATATGTAGGCTTGAAGTAGTTGCCTTAGCGAAAATTGCATTACAAAATTAATGCATCATCTTTGTGTGTGTGATATATCCTTGCCTTTATTCATGAGCATCCTAATTCTGTGGTCATTTGAGTGAATAAATTCATTACTGAGTTGAGGTAAAACTGAGAAGGATGGGACACAGAATCATTCTCCCAAGGTTGCGCAGGTTAGGGTTCAGCCTCAGTATTGAGCAAAACCCCCTGGTACTGATCAGCATTATGACAAAGAGGAAATGAAAACAAGCAGCAATTCTATCCGTACTTGAATTCTTTGAATGAGTCTGGTGGGGGTTCTCTGGTGAAAGTTATTGAACTGGAGATGAAGAAACCATGAAAAGCGATGCTGCTGATAAGGATGTCTCCCGATTGATAGGCCTGCAGTGGGAATGGGGGCTCCCAGAGGCTGCATCGGAGAAAGTGTGCTAGGCACATGCTTTGGGAAAACAGTGCCAGAAGCAAGACCTTTAAAAGTAGCATCCTCAGCACAATGTCCACTCTTTCCAAATACCAGACTTCCCTCTTTTCTTGGACAACACTTCATTCCTTGAAGCACGGCAACATGGAATTCTCTTCTGCTGACAGCATTGCCTGCTCATAGAAAAGTATCCAAGATTGCACCACAGGCACCTTGTTTTTTCCTAGTCCCTTCCTCATCTCTATCTTGTAGTAGACTTATTTATGATTGCCTTCATGGTTTTCTACTTAATGTGGCCTGTGGTCATTTCAAACTCTAGAGGGATTTCATGGAGTGGCAGGATTAATTACTGCCCTTTGCATAATTAAAATTCAAGTGAAGTACCAGTTCAAAGTTGCAATTACCCAGTTGAATTGCTGGAAAGGAGGCCAATATGTTTGTTTCATACAAACATGGGCCACTTAATGATTGGAATGTGTTAATGAGACAGTGGAACCATCTTCCATTTGTTATATTTTCTGTGGAAAGGATATATGGAAATTAAACTTTTTTGTCATGCACGCATAAAAGATATTGCTCAGTGTAAGAAAAATGGTTAAGCATTGAGAGGTTAAAGGTTTGTTGCAATATTGGTAGGTAGGTAGTGCATTGCATTAAGCCATAGGACATTACACATTTACAAAGCCAGAAGATAAAACTCTACAAAGGAGAGCTTCAAAACTGCTGTGATAAAGGGGATAAAAACTAATACTGGACTGGTCATGTGCAAGAAAGTACCTCCTTCAAAACCTCCCTAGATCTTATCCTAGCTGCAGAGGCAAAATAGAAGCTATTTTCTCAAAATCAGACCATTCCTTTATAGCAGATATGAAGCCCCTCAATTTTTTTTCTCTCAGCTCTCTATGTAGAGTGTTTTGGAAATTTACTGCTCAGCTCATTCTTTATAGCCATTATAAGCATGTTATAACCCTCAAACATTGCCAGGTTTTTCTAACCCTACCCTAATGCTAAAATTGGGGTGAACTACATAAAGTATGTAGGGATTTTTAAAATGCAATGTTTCTGGAATTTTTCTACCCACTTCATTCTTTCTGCCCATTCTAAGCAAGCTCCAATCCTCCAAACATACCCAGGGAACCATGCTTTTTTAACCAAACCCTATCCTCTAATTTAACCATAACCCTAAAATTGAGCAGAACTACAAAGAGCACACATGGGTATTTAAAATGACAGGTTTCTGGAATTTTTCTTCCCAACTCATTTTTTTTCTGTGCATTCTAAGCATGTTCCAAGCTGCAAAACCATGCCTGGTTCCTTCATTTTCCTAACCCTAACCAGGAAATTGACCCTATCCCTATAATTGGGCAGAACTACACAAAGCACACAGGGATGTATAAAATGTCAAAATTCTAGAATTTTTCTCTCCAGCTCATTCTTTTTTGCCCATTCTTAGCATGTCCAAAGCCTCAAAAACATGCCCAGATCCTTCATTTCTCTAACCTAACCTGGAAATTAACCCTACCCCTAAAATTCAGCAGAACCTCATAAAGCACACAGGAATTTTAAAAATACAAAGTATGTGGAAATTTTCTGCCCAGCTCATACTTTATGCCCATTTTAAGAATGTTCCAAGCCTCAAAATCATGCCCGGTGTGAAGGATCAGTGGGGCTTGCCATCTCCTACTCAGGAGCAAGCCAAGTGAGACACACCATAGGGAGTGAAGAGATGGAGAAGCCAACATGGGGGGGGGGGGGTCGGGTGGCAGGAGTGGTGGCAATTGGGTGTTGAGCAGAGGAGCTGTGTGCCCAGCCCAGCACCAAGTCTCCTGGTATGCAAGGGCTTCCCCCAGGAAAAGAGCAATGATGGTGGGGGACAGAAGGGGCGCAGCACTGATTGTATAAAGAGGAACATGAGGAAAGGGAGGGTGAGGGGGATGTGACTTGGAGAGTGGAGGGGCAGTGGTGGCGAGAGGAGCAAGACAGTGGGAGGACAGGGCTTGGGAGGCAAGAAGGCAGCTTAAACCCCAATGGATGGGGCAGAGCAGGAGCCCAAGGGAGGGCATAGCACACCCTTCTCCCCTGGGAAGAGGGGTCCCTGTGTGGCAGAGGTACAGCCCAGGGATAGTTGGAGAAGGGAAGAAAAAGTGCCCTGTGGTGTGTGAGTACAGAGAGGAGCCGGCCAGGAAGGGAAGTGTGCACATGAATGCTGAGACTTTGAAAAAGCAGGCTGCAACTCCTGGAGGTGTGACCAGGCAACATTGGAGGCATTGCTCCCTACCCTAGTAGAGTGTACCTACCAGAAGAGAGACAGCCCCCTCTTCAACCTGTGAAAAGTGCCCAGGTAGCTCTGCAGTATCTGTAGCCATTAACACACAAAAGGCATTGCATAGCTGATTAGGAATGTGTGTCTTGAGAGAAGCGACCCCGCCCCCTGAATCTACAACACCCAGTTCCTCCATTTTTCAAACCCTAACCCTAACCTGGAAATTAACCCAAACCCTAAAACTGGGCTGACCAACAAAAAGCAAGAAGGGATATATAGAATGTAAACTCAGCAAACTCTTTCTACCCATTCTAAGCTCATTCCAAGCCTCAGAACCACGCCAGATTCTCTCTCTTTTTCTAACCATAATCCTAACTGTAACCCTACATTTGGGCTTAAATGCAAGGGGCATTCAAGCATATTTAAAATGTCAGCTTTCTGGAATTTTTCTGCCCAGATCATTATTTATGCCCTTTCTAAACACTACCCAAGCCTCAAAATGGAGCCAGGGAACCATCTTTCTTTAACCTGAACCCTACCTCGAATTTTCACCCAAACCCTACTACTGGGCTGAATGACACAGAGCTTGCAGGCATTTTTAAATTATCAGGTTTCTGGAATTTTTCTGCCCAGCTAATTCTTTTTCCCTATTCTAAACACCTTCCAAATCTCAGAACTGAGTCAGGGAACCTTCTTTTTTAAATCCTATCCCTATCCTGGATTTTCACCCTAACCCTATTACTGGGCTGAATGATACAGAGCATGCAGACATTTTTCAAATTGCCAGTTTTCTGGAATTTTCCTGCCCAGCTTATTCTTTCTGCACATTTTAAGCACCATCCAGCCCTCAGAACAACCCTCAGAATCTCTCTTTTTTGTAACCCTAATCCTAACCCACAAAATAACCCCAACCCTAAAATTGGGTTTAAATGCAAGAGGAATGCAAGCATATTTAAACTGTCATCTTTCTGGAATTTTTCTGCTCATCTCATTCTTTTTCCCATTCTAAAAATGTTCCAAGCATCAGAACATAACCAGGGCACTTTGTTTTTCAAACTCTAACCCTAAGCCCAAATTTTCCCTAACCCTACTGTTGGGCACAATGACACAGAGCATGCAGACATTTTCAAACTGTCATCTTTCTGGATTTTTTCTGCCCATCTCATTCTTTTTGCCCACTCTAAACACTTCCCAAGCCTCAGAACATAAGCAGGGCTCATTGTTTTTCTAATCCTAACCCTAACCCTAAATTTTCTGTAATGCTAAAATTGGACTGAGTGGCACAGAGTATGCAGACAAAAAGAATTTAGCTGGACACAAAAATTTCAGAAGCTGACATTTGCATAATGCATGCATGCTCTTACATTTAAGCCCAATTTCAGGGTTTGGATTATTTTCTGGGTTAGGGTTTGAATGAAGGGACCCTAGTTGGTTATGAGGCTTGGAACATACTTAGAATGGGCAGAAAGAATGAGTTCGGCAGAAAAATTCCTGAAAGCTGGCAATTTTAATAAGTCTGCATGTTCTTTAAACTGAGTGCCTGTATTTTTATCCTCTTTTCCTATCCTCTTCCACTCTTGCTCTTACTGTATATAATAGGTTGGAATTCTTCTTTTTTAATATTTTAAAGCAAAAAATCTATAATAAACAGAGAAAGCTGAAATAGACAAAGTTGCCAAGGGAATTCAATACCAATCCAACCTATGCAATCAGCCTGCAAAATCTAGCCCTTTCCCTGTCTTTCAACATTCCAGAAAAATGTAACATGAAAGAAACCTTAATCTATAAACAACAAATTCTTCAATCACTTTGGATTCTCTGCAGCTTTCACTATATTTTCTAAACACCGCAGATTCACTTATTATGCTGCACATTCCTCTAACAATCTTCTAATCAGCATACTCCACCAATCCATTTCTTCATTCTTTGGTTGATGGGGGCTCCAGTGATCTCTGTCAACTAAACTTCTAACTCTGTCATATTCCCTCAATGGCTCTCTAACACTATATTCTTAAGATTCATGAAAAAGTGCTTTAATTCTCTTAAAAAAACCCTCAATGTAATAATATTAATTGATGTTATCTTCATTCTGTCTCTAAAACTCCATCTGAGTTGCTCAGACAACTATCTCTTTTCAAATCTGTCATCAACTTTCCAGTATCCATTTCAGATTTCCTTCTGACATTAGTTCTTCTCTTCTCTGCTCCTCTGCACTTCACATTTCTTCATATCCTCACATTTCTTCAAATGTCTTAAAATCTGAACTGCAGCCAAAATCACAGCCTCAATTCTCAACTGTCTGAAAATTGCTATTATCCTTCTTCTAAATTCAAAAGGCACAATTAAGCAGGAAAAAATCCCCTAGCTCCTACTTTCCTGCCAAAGTCAGTTTACACTATTTGTAACTCTTAGTTCTAAAGTAGAGACATTAAACAACATTTAATGAAACTGAAGAACAGGAATGCATTTTTCAGTACTTTCTTCTAATTAGCTGTTCTCTGTTGTTCAGCTCCGGTCTCAGTACTATAATGTAGCATTTGGGGAAAAAGATGCAACACAGCAATCCTGAGCTAGAAGCTAAGATGGAGAAGGTCTCCACAGCCACCATGTATTTCCCCTTGGTGCTGAGGTAAGAGGGAACAAAGGAGAGCCAAACACTGCAAAAGACCAGCATGCTGAAGGTGATGAACTTGGCTTCATTGAAACTGCCAGGCAACTTCCTGGACAGGAAGGCCACAGTGAAACTGACACTTGCGAGAAGACCCATGTAGCCCAATGCACAGTAAAACATGATCACTGAGCCCTCATTACATTCCAGTATGATTTCTTCCGCCACAGAGAAGAGGTCAACATCCGGGAAAGGTGGTGAAGTTCCCAACCACAAACTACAAATTGCTGCTTGAATGAGGGAGCAGGAAAGAACAATGACACTGGCTGTTTCCTTTCCCAACCACTTCCTCATCCTGGATCCTGGCTGAGTAGCCATGAAAGCCAGAACAACCAAGAGGGTTTTTGCCAGCACAGAAGAAACAGCCACTGAGAAGATGATGGCAAAGGCAGTTTGTCGGAGGAGACAGGTGAGCTCCTGAGGTTCCCCAATGAAGAACAATGCACAAAGGAAGCAGAACAGTAGGGAGCTGAGCAGAGTGTAGGTGAGCTTCTGGTTGTTGGCTTTGACTATGGGAGTCCTGTGGTTCTTCACAAACACAGCCAGCACCAGAGCTGTGATGAAAGCAAAAGCAAGAGCAAGGAGGGCTAAACTGAGTCCCAAAGCTTCTTCATAGGACAAGAAGGTTGTGTTCTTTGGAAGACAGAAATCGCGATTTCTGTTTGGATACTCTGTATGTGAGCATGGATTACAATCATTCATGTCTAGAGAAAATGAAAGGGAAAGAGATGGCATTGATATGATGAAAAGAAGACAGGCAAGCCAAAAGAAAAAAAAATCAATATCATAAATCTTAGTATGAAAGGAAATCTGAACTGTCTGAATACAGAAATGGAGCAGAGTCAGCCTCAGATTCTAGACTGAAATCTAGCCTACTCTTGGTGTTTTAACATCACTAATCAGGGCATATTGGGATGGCTATGTTTAACTTTCCGATGATGCAGAAATTTCCCCCTCAGTCTGGAAGTTAAATGTGCCTACTTTGTTGCCAGTGGACTTGGGATGACTCTCTGACAACCCAGAGTGAAATTGGTGGACCAGTAATGTCTCCTTTTTCTTCCTTCTTTTTTCTTACTCCCGGCTGAGTCTCACCCCTGCCCCCAACTCACTTCTCTTCTCTCACCATTGACCAGGTGATCTTCAGGGAAGTGATGCTCTCCAACTAGCTGCTGGGTGATAGCAGCAACTGTCCACTCTGGCCAAGTGGATCTGTGATTCTTTCCTTGGTACCATGGTGTGCTCTGTTTCCAGATTTGAACAAAACAGCAAGCTGTTCCAGTACCAAGAAACTATAGAATAGGTCACTGTTGTGGTCTTTGGTTTATAATAAACCATGAAATCCATGATTGGTTTGGATGACAAATTTGATGGGTTTCTGTAAAAAAGCAATCATCGCTGGTTGTGTGCTGCAAATCCACCCAGTAAGTATTTTATTTTATTGATCTGTTATATTTCTATGTCTCCGAAAGTTTATAGCTTTCTTAGTGGTTCAGAAGAACTAGTTTAACACTACAGTGTAAAGCAAAAGTAATTCCCAAACCAAAACTCAGGAGCAACACAGGCTTAGATACAGCTAAGCATTTTGAACAACAGGTACTGAAAAGCTAAGATGTCCAAGAAAAGTATTTAGAACAACAGATATTGAAAAGCTATGATGTATCTGTACCAGGTGCTGGAAGCAGCACAATCTGGGTGCCAGACAAGTTCTCCGGGAAGTTCCTTCCACAAGTGTGGTGGCACAGAGAGGTTTCTTTCGCAGTAGACAACAGGTTCACTTCCCTTAGCAGGGACTTCCAAATAAGAAATAATTGTGGCAAGTATTTATGTCTTTTTACTTTGATTTACAGTATTGCTATACCATCTATATTTTCATAGAAAATACTGGGATGGGTTACAATAATAAAAATATTAAAACAATTTAAAATACTTCATTAAAATAGGATGACATAGCATATTTTAACATAGGATGATCCTCTTGGTAACCAGGCCACATGCCATGTAGGGCTTTTACTGTTAATTCTAAGCAGATATCAGACTAGATGTATTGATGACATGTTTACCCTCACCTTCAGTGATTTAATGTAGACATGGAACAAGAGAGTGGATAAGACAGAGCACTGTGGAACTCCATTGCATGACTGCCAAGGCATAGTGCAATGATTATCCATCCCAGCAACAGTTGAATCACTGCAGTCTTGTGTCTCCAAGTGATAACTGAGACAGCTGATCCAGAAGGATACTGTGGTTCAAAGTATTGAGAACCAGTGAGAGGTGCAAGGGAATCAGCACGTTTCCTCTTTTCTTTTTCCATCCCTTACAAAACCTTCTGATTCCATTTGAACCACTGAAGAACAATCACTCCAATGTACAAACAGCCACTCTGAATATCTATCCAATGAATGCCCATTGCCTACCCTCCTGAGTTGCGATCTTCCCTGCTGGACATGGGATGCAATCATAGCAGCAATATGGCTCCCCCTCCTTCACTTTCTTGCTAGAGCCTGGACGGCAACTCTCAGAGCACACAGAAGGTGGTCGTGTCTAATACGTGATTTAAAAAGCAGGATAAATATAGGGACAGAAACTTTCTTTATACATGAAAGATTCTCAAGTCAATGGACAGGTTATATAACTGACCCTGCATTTCAGGAATGTGTGAATCTTAATTTACTACCACATATTGCTAGTTTTCTTTCTTTGGTGGTGAGTGCCCATGAAGACCCCCAGTTTGAAGGAAGAAATACAGCAAATGATAGAATAATTGACTGAATGAGGCTACTTCTTGAATTTGCATTTCTTGACTATGTGTGAGATACTATCTTAAAAAGTTGCATTGTCCTGCTTAAGCATTTATTAATTTCAAAATGTACAGGATCACACTTCATTGGATGCCAGTAAAATCATCATTGCAGATGTGCTTCATCAACACACTTTGAACCAAAAAGTAATAGACGACAGAAGGTAGAGATCTGGAATTAATTGAGAAGCTATGGGAACAACAAAGTCATGGTAATATCTATCCATATGTTTCTTTGATCTCTTTTGTGATACAGGCTGGAAGAAAACCAAGGGATGGACTGAAGGACATGAGAGACACCCAATATACAGAGATAGCAGGTTATTTCACTTTCAATGGAGAAATAGTAGTGCAACTCACAAAGACTCCAGGGCAACACCACACCAACATACAAGAGAAGCTGATGCACCTTTATTACAGACCACCTGTATTGCAGCCAGGGACTCGATGGGGAGCAACAGACTTACTCCCAAAGTTATACTCCTTGGAATGCTGACAAATGGTGATGGAACTTTACATGAAGACCTGAAGCAGTTTATGTTAAATACCTTGATTAAGATCAATGAGCAAAGAAATCCTGACCTGATAGCCTTTGTATCATGTGCTCATCTTCATAGCAGATTAATGAATAGGACCTAACTCTTCAAAAAGAAATAGCATGCTTACAACATAGTTGTTGTTGTTGTTAGTCGTAAAGTCATGTCCTCTTCAGTTCCTCTTCACTTTCTGCCATGAGAGTGGTATCATCTGCATATCTGAGGTTGTTGATATTTCTCCCAGCAACCTTGATTCCAACTGGTGATTCATCTAGCCTCACCTTTCTCATGATGTGCTCTGCATGTAAGTTAAATAGGCAAGGTGACAGTATACAGCCTTGCCGAACTCCTTTCTCAATTTTGAACCAATCAGTGGTTCCGTGTCCAGTTCTCACTGTTGCTTCTTGACTGCATATAGGTTTCTCAAGAGACAAATAAGATGGTCTGGTACTCCCATCTCTTTAAGAACTTGCCACGATTTGTTGTGACCCACACAATCTAAGCCTTTGGCATAGTCAATGAAGCAGAAGTAGATATTTTTCTGGAACTTCCTAGCTTTCTCCATGATCCAGCGTATGTTGGCAATTTGATCTCTAGTTCCTCTCCCTCTTCGAAATCCTGCCTGTACTTCTGGTAGTTCTCGGTCCACATACTGCTGAATCCTAGCTTGTAGGATTTTGAGCATCACTTTGCTAGCATGTGAAATGAGTGCAATGGTGCGGTAGTTTGAACATTCTTTGGCATTGCCCTTCTTGGGGATCGGAATGTAAACTGACCTTTTCCAATCCTGTGGCCACTGTTGAGTTTTCCAAATTTGCTGGCATATTGAGTGCAGCACTTTTACTGCATGGTCTTTCAGGATTTTGAATAGCTCAGCTGGAATGCTGTCACTTCCACTAGCTTTGTTGTTGCTCAGACTTCCTAAGGCCCATTTGACTTCACATTCCAGGATGTCTGGCTCGAGGTCAGTGACCACCCCATCGTGGTTATCAGGGATGTTAAGCTCTTTCTTGTATAGTTCATCTGTGTAATCTTGCCACCTCTTCTTAATCTCTTCTGCCTCTGTTAGGTCCCTGCCATTTTGGTCCTTATTTTGCCCATCTTTGCATGAAATGTTCCCTTCATATCTCCAATTTTCTTGAAGAGATCTCTGGTCCTCCCTATTCTATTGTTTTCTTCTACTTCTTTGCACTGTTCATTTAGGAAGGCATTCTTATCTCTTCTAGCTGGTCTCTGGAATTCTGCATTCAATTGTTTGTATCTTTCTCTTTCTCCCTTGCCTTTCGCTTCCCTTCTTTCCTCAGCTATTTGTAAAGCTTCCTCAGACAGCCATTTTGCTTTCTTGCATTTCTTTTTCTTTGGGAAGGTTTTAGTTGCTGCCTCTTGTACAATGTTGCGAACCTCCGTCCATAGTTTTTCAGGCACTCTGTCTATCAGATCTAATTCCTTAAATCTATTTGTCACCTCTACTGTATATTCATCAGGGATATGATTTAGGTCATACCTGAGTGGCCTAGTGCTTTTCCCTACTTTCTTCAATTTAAGCCTAAATTTTGCCACCAGAAGCTCATGATCTGAGTCACAGTCAGCTCCCGGTCCAGTTTTTACTGACTGTATAGAACTTCTCCATCTTTGGCTGCAGAGCACATAGTCAATCTGATTTCTGTGTTGACCGTCTGGTGATGTCCATGTGTAGAGTCGTCTCTTGGGTTGTTGGAAAAGAGTGTTTGCTATGACCATTGTATTCTCTTGACAAAATTCCATCAGCCTGTGCCCTGCTTCATTTTGTACTCCAAGGCCAAACTTGCCTGTTATTCCAGTTATCTTTTGGCTTCTTACTTTAGCATTCCAATCCCCCATTTTTTGGAGTTAATTCTAGAAGGTGTTGTAGGTCTTCATAGATCCTGTCAACTTCAGCCTCTTCAGCACCAGTGGTTGGGGCATAGACTTGGACTATTGTGATGTTGAATGGTTTGCCTTGAATTCGAACTGAGATCATTCTGTCATTTTGGAGATTGTATCCCAGTACTGCTTTTCCTACTCTTTTATTGACTATGAAGGCTACTCCATTTCTTCTGAGGGATTCTTGCCCGCAGTAGTATACCTGATGGTCATCTGAACTAAATTCACCCATGCCTGTCCATTTTAGTTCACTGATTCCTAAGATGTCGATGTTCAGTCTTGTCATCTCTTGTTTGATCACATCCAGCTTGCCTTGATTCATGGATCTTACATTCCAGGTCCCTATGGAGTATAGGTTTTTGCAGCATCTGACTCCCCTTTCACCACCAGATACATCAGCAACTGAGAGTCCTTTCGGCTTTGGCCCAGTCGCTTCATTCTTTCTTGCGGTACTAGTACTAGCCATCTGCTCTTCCCCAGTAGCATATTGGACACCTTCCGACCTGATGGTCTCATCTTCCGGTGTCATATCTTTTTGCCTTTTGGTACTGTCCATGGGGTTTTCTTGGCAAAGATACTGGAGTGGGTTGCCATTTTCTTCTCCAGTGGATAACATTTTGTCAGAGCTCTCTGCTATGATCTGTCCATCTTGGGTGACCCTGCACGGCATAGCTCATAGCTTCATTGAGCTATGCAAGCCCCTTCACCATGGCAAGGCAGTGATCCATGAAGGAGTACAACATAGTAACATGCATTAAATAATAACAGCTGAAAGAGATGCCATAAGTGAAATGGAAAGGCAGTCATCAGGGATGCATGACTGATGCCCCCTGCTCTCTTGAATTAGAAGTGAAGACATGTAGTGTAATTTTGGTGATGTCAGTCATGGAATATGGGTCCAAACAAGGAAAGTGGGAAGTGAAGCTTATGGGGAAAACAGAGGTGACCTTTCTCCCACTTCCTCCCACCCTGCCTTTTTTTCCCAGATGGATGTTTGCTTTTTCAGCTGGACTGGTTTAGCCAGAGAGAACAACACTGGAGCTGGGTCAAGATATCTTGGCCTCTCTAACATGCTTCCTTTCCCCCAAATGCCCCCCACCCCGTTTGCCTCTCTGAGGTCATGATACCATTCAAGCAGAGCACCAATGTGGTTCTCTCTGCATGATCTGTGAGGGAAGATGTACAGGCATGTTTCACAGTTCTGCTCTGGATAACCAGAAAAGAACTGTGATGGCTCAGCTGCTTTCTTGGGCCAGAGAAGGTGTCAGAAGACATTTTTTATGTTTTCTAAAAAGTGGCAACACTAATTTAAAATAATTTAAAAAGAAGGCATTAACTATGCAAGGCACTAATGAAGGTGAAAGATAATTTTTAAATGGAGCACGAGATGCATCATCAAAATTGGAATGGGCAGTAATTGCCCATTCGCTGAGGCTTAGGCGAATGGGGTGGCATATAAGTCTGCTAAATAAATAAATAAAAATAAAATGCTGGTTTTTAAAAAGCCCTTGAAAAGGACTTTTTCAGATAGGAGATATCTTTGCTTTTTGACTGGCTTTCCAGCAATGACTTAAATGTGTTAAATATTTTATTAGCTTGTCACTCAGAAAGTTGTATGTTAGAACACTCTGAGTCCTGCTGTGTGAAAGTTGGACTGGTGGAGTCTATGGCTGGTGTCAATTCTGTGTCTTGCTAAATATTCTCAACCCAGTTGGCAGTAGGCACAATAACATTAGACATCCATTTGCAATGACATCTGGCTGTATTTGCATGGCAGCCATTTAGTGAGTATTAAAAATCCTGACTGTGATATTCCATGCACTAAAAACAGACATAAATTAAATGTTTTTAAGTTGCTTCCAGCTGTTTTTTATAACTGACCAGGAAAGTCCTCTCTCTTTTATGTCTTCACTTCACCCACTATGCTTCTTTCAATCCAAATGTCTTTTACATGATGCTTTGTTGGACTTGACTGAAATGAATGCCAGCAGCACTGCAGATCAGTGCTTGCTCCAAAGATCTGATCAATGGCTCCTACCTGATTAAACCAATGGTTCCATGAAATGGCATCCTCATCAATGGTGAGTGTTGGACCTGTAGAAGCCTGGAGATTGATCCTTCCAACTTTCACAGGGAGAAAGGATTCATTGGGAAAACAGTTATAATTAATAACATCAAAGTCAGCCACCACCTCCCCTTTCTCATTAAAGGAAACCTTGTTCTGAGCACTGTTATTAAATGAGACTCCTCTGAGAAACTGATGGAGCTATAACGAAAAAGAAAACAAGAAGGTTTAGAAGAGGGCAGTTTAGTGCACAAAGTTAAGTTCTAGCATCAGGTGGAGAATAATTAATTATTAATAATTTAGAAATTTCAGGGGTGAGAAGGCTGAGTGAAAAAATGCTACTCATGTATTGAATAGGAGTTATATTTGTGCTTTTCTTTATGGCCATTTTGAAGACCTCAAGACAGCTTTAAATAGCTTGCCCGATTTCAATTTTTTTAGATTCCTCTAAATCTGTTATGCTGAAAGTAGGTGATTGACTCCAAACCACATATTGAGCTTAGAGGCTAAGTGGGGGTTACAACATGGATCTTCCCAGTCCAATACTCAGATGAGGAAAGCAGGCAAAGTTGACCAATATTGAAGTACAGCTGGAGGGAGAGAAATTTGGAGTATAATTAGACAAAGAATGTAAAGACTTTTGTCACAGGAAAAGATAAGGGTGTTTCACACCTGAGTACTAGGAGAACATTACCCTCCATGGCTCTCCATTCCTAAACTGTCCATTAGTCTCCATGATTGTCCTGTGTTTGACTTCAGATGCGGATCTGGCATGCAATGCGTGGGCCACAGCATAGACCACATTGTAGATGCTGTAGCTGTGGCCAGTCATACTCATCTCAAAGAAAGATCCAGGAAGGCTCTCCAGTCTTTCCTTCCCAGTGCAGATCTCCTCTTTCACATCCACTGCTAATGAAGTTGGGAAAAGACAGCCAAAAGCTTGTTGCCAAAAGATCCTGAGAAAATCATCTCCTTTTGTGCTGATTGTATTTCTGCTCTCCTCAAATACTTTGAATCCTGGTAGGTCATTAGACTGAATCCTCAAGGACAGGGTCCCATGGAATATTTCTGTGTCCCAATTCCTTTGATAGACAAATGCATTGATCTCCATGTGGGCTGAGATTATCCATACTTTGCCTTTTAGTTTTCTTGTCCTGTTCTCTACTTCAGCTAGATATGGCAACCATCTAAATCGTGCAAAGGAATATGACTCTCCATGTGCCACCACTACATTGGTTTTGCTGTCCACTAGTTTATCATATATTTTTGCCCCCTTTTCTAACATAGCATTAAGTGTAGTGATGTGGGTGTATGAGAGGAGTTTCTCTATGAAAGCAAAACAGACACCTCTTTTGGAAAACATTGGAAAGACAGTTTGCAGAAATCTTTCTCCATTGTCATTATCCATAAAAACAAGTCCAATCCATATCCAGCTGAAATGTAGTAGCAAAGAGAGAATTCCCTCATACTGCAGAGATTGGTGAGGAATCATCTGATAGAAGGGCAGTCCTGGGGTCTTATCATTCATAACAGGACCCACACCATATATGAGCTAAGGAGAGGATGAAGAAATGTTAGAATATGGCATTAATGATTGAAACAAGTTATGTATGATCCACATGCATGCTGTCAGTAATTCTGAGAAGCACTGCATGATTTGTAAAGCTTATGCTTTCCAAACTAATGCCCATCTTCCCACATTCAGGAGTCCTCAATATGTGTTTGAGGACCATTCTCATGGTTCCCAGCCATCCTGGCTTGATGAGAGTTGGACTGCAACATTCCCACTATCCCTTCTTCAAGAAGTGTTGGAATAATCATGAATGTGCATGTTGTACAGGCATCTCATTTTGATGATATCAGAGTTAAGACTAATAAGAACTATAATTTACTGAAATAACATGGAAAGAGGGAAATAGCTTTACAATCAAAATTTTAAGAAACCCATCAAATCAATTGAAGTAACCCACACAATGAGGTCACTATTTCCAAGCTTAACAGGAATAGAGTTACAGGCCAATTCAGTTACTCAATTCACGACAATTAAATAGAACTTGACGGGTTTGACCTGTGGAGATGCCTGCATTTCAATGAGATGGGCCATACATTCTCATCTTTGGTCCACCATAACTGTCAGATTGAACTATTTCCTGATTTCCACATCCATGTTATGTCAAATCACTTTGCCAAATAATAATAATATTTCTGTCTATGTTGCTAAATGCTAAAGTTAAACTATAACTCCTGTACCTCTTTGCACTTCATGGAGAGCTGCAATTTAGATGTTGAAATCTCAAAGGACTTTGACAGATGAGCATCTTATACTGCACATTTATGAGGAAAGTTTAAAATATTTAAAATAAATGTAATGACTCAAATTGTGCTGGTTTTGTTACATTTATATATTTCTACCACACTAGCATTTCCAGGATTGTAACTTTTCTGGAGTAATTGTTTATGGTGTTCTACCCCAGTGTAAATTGTTGTCTAGCATTAGATTGAAAACAATTAATATATTTTATATTATTTTATCTTTATTCTCAGGTGTGGTTCGTTACAGCATGTAACACAATGGCAAAATAATTTTTTAAAAGTCACATAAACTTTTATCATAGCAATCATAATAGCAAGCTAAATGATGGCTACTAGTAATGAGAATAGAGATAAAATAACCTAGTTCTAATGGTTAGGAATTATATCCAGTCATCTTATGTTGGAATATCAGTCCAAATATTAATATAGGTTCACTCAGGCAGAAGGTAGCACTATATACTTTGATATGGAACTCCAGCATGAGGTGAGAATAATGTAATCTCACATTATGTAAATTGAGTAAAAGGAAGGAGAAAAATAACTCATCTGCATCATTTCATTGCATCAGTTTCCCAGACAAGAGATGGGAACAACCAAGGACCAAGGAACAACCAACAAGCAAGGAACTGTAACTGTGTATCTATATCCCCATCTCTTACCCAGAAAAAGGAAGAGGATTCCTACCTGTGGGATCTTGTAGATATCCAAGATATTTGCCATATTGAGGGACATTTGGGAGTCCAATGACCCAATGACTGCAATTAGATTATTGCTGATGCCACATGCATAGTTAGGGACCAATCTCTCCTGCATTGACAGAAGTTGCAGGGTGGCCTGACAGGTTCTCCTTGCATTGTCATAGCTGTCATAGACACGGAAGCCCAAAGTGCAGTTGGGCAGTATGTGAGGGTTCTCATTGATCTCTTGTACTGCAAATGCCAAGGCCAGGAGATGCTGATAATTTTTAGGGATCATACTAAAAGGAGAGGTAACAACTGAGGATCAGAGTGGAAGTCAGCACCTATGAAGCAAAGCTATATGCAGAGTCAGAAACAAGTGGCCTTCAGTTTGGGCACTAGGCTGAAAAAGAGCTTTTCATGGAATGAGAGTCAACATGGACAGAGAAAAGCTATATGGATATACACAGTAGGAAGCAAGGTGATTTGATTTTGATGGTGCTCAGTGTCTGGCAAAAGGTGGGAAGGCTGTGTACAAAAATGCCTGAATTAGAGAGAATGAGTTGCAGACATGAATACTGTGGAAAATATGTTAAAAATATGTAGTCTTGAGGAAGTGGCCTTTGAGAAATTAATTAATTAATTAATTATTAATTACAAAATTAATGCAGCATCTTTGTGCGTGTGCTGTTACCCTGCCTTCATGTGTGTGCAGCCTGATTCTGTGGTACAATTGGAGGGAATAAACTCATGACTGAGTTAATGTAAAATGGGCAAGGATGGGACACAGAGTCATTTATGGGTCCATTCTCCCAGTGGTGTGCAGGTAAGGCTGCAGCTTCAACCACAGTTTTGAGGCAAGAGGTTTGGGACTGATCAGTGCTGTGAAGGATGAAGAGGAAATAAAAACAAGCAGCAACTGAATCCATACATGAATTCTTTGAGTGAGTCTGCTGGGGGTTCTTCGGTGAAAGTTATTGAACCGGAGATAAAGAAACCATGAAAAGCGATGCCGCCGATAAGGGTGTCTCCTGACTGATAGGCCTGCAATGGGAAGGGTGGTTCCCAGGTGCTGCATCTGAGAATGTGCCTCAGGCACACATTTTGGGAAAAGAGTGCCAGAAGCAAGACCTCCAAAAGCACCATTCTCAACCCAATGTCAAGTTTTTCCAAATAACAGATGCCCCTCTTTTCTTTGAGAACCTTCAGTTCTTGAAGTAAACAACATGGAATTCTCTTCTCTAGTGGTAGTTTTTTAGTTCTGACAGCTCTGTCTGAAGATTGAAAAAATTCAAAGATCACATCACATGCATCTTGCCTGTTCCCAGTCCCTTCCTCATCCCTTCCATGTTCTAGACATATTTATGACAGTCTCATGGTTTCCAGGGGCCATTTGGAACCGTAAAGGGATTTTATGGAGCAGCAGGATTAATTGCTGCCTTTTTGGTAATTAAAATGCAAGAAGCACCGGTTCAAGGCTGCAATTACTATGTTACCTTGCTGTGGGGGAGGTTATGTTTGTTGCATCCAAACATGGACCACTTAATGGCTGGATGCCTCAATGAGAGAGTGGATCTATTTTCCATTTGTGATATTTTCTGTGTGCAAGGTATCATGGAAATTAATCTTTTTTTTATTTTTTGGTCATATGCACAGAAAGATATTAGTTTTAAGAAAAAAGGCTAAACTTTGGTAGGCTTAAGGTTTACTTCTAATATTGGTATGTAGGTATTTTATTGTATTAAGCCATAGGCCATTACACATTTACAGAGTCAGAAGATAGAATTCTACAAATGAGAGCTTCAAATCTGCTGTAACAAGTTAATTAATACTGAAAGAGTTAAAAAGGGATAAAACTAAAAATGGAGCCATCATGTTCAAGAAACTAACTCCATCAAAACCTCCCTAGATCTTATTTTAGCTGCAAAGGCAAAAGAGGAAGCGTATGACACTTGTGCATCAAGGTCTGAAAACAGCAATACTATTTTCTCAGAATCAGAAAAACATGCATGTATAGCACATAAGAAACCCATCAAAAATTGTTCTCCAGTGATGGATAATGCAATGAGGAAGGATCTCCTGTTTCAGCAATCCACAGGAACATTTGGGGTGCTCCACTGGATTTGGGAATATTGGCCAAACAGGAGATTTGTATGCATGATTTGAAAATGCAGGGCTGTAAAAGCTGTCCAAAGTTTGTCCTTATAGATGTTTACTAAATAGTTAGCTCTGAAATGATAATGCTGAAATAGTTTATACCAAGGGGCTACTTCGGACTTTAAAGGTGTCTGATTAGTAGATCCAATTCCTGAGCGGAGAGTTATCAGCTGTAGGCCATGGAAGATCATCAGGGATGGAGTATCCATGGGTGATGGAATTTAAAAAAACAGAATGTTTGGGATCATTTGGCAATAATAGATTAAATTATCTGTGACCTAAAGAATTGAGACAAGAGAATTTGTTCCTATTCTAATGTTTTAGAACGGTGAGGTGTGCATGAGCCCTAAGACAAGGGAGCCTAATTTGTCTGACAGTATCTCTTTAGAGCACATGGTGCAGAAATGGAAGTCTCACGTTGATACGTTGATATTCAGTACACATTCATATAAACACATAAAAATGAAATGGAACCAAATGTTGCTGCCTAAACAATGAACCCAACATAGAATGCTTTTGCATATCCATTTATTCCAGAGCAAGCCAATTGATAAAGTGTTTCAATGGTACTGAGACCAAGTTCCAACATAGAGGTCAGGACTTTTCATTCAGGAAGCAGGAGATTTTACACAAACTTCCTTCTTGAAGTAGTTCTTGTGCACAGTCAGGAAGCTCATCCTGTGTCTTCATTCATGTGTGGAAAGGAGAGAGATCCATTTGGTATTATTCGCAATACTTAATGGAATAATACTCCCACAATTGCTGAATCAGTGTGTTCTATTAATCATGTAGAATTGCCCAAAGAAATGAAATACCAAGTAATAAATAAATAATATACCAGTACTGGTGTCTGCTGTATAAAAGAACTTTTGCGGATGTTAGTCATTGGCCCTCTATGGCACTCCACTCACAAGGGAGCACTTGCATATAATTAGAAAGGAACTGATGCACACAGTGACAGCAATGTGAATGTAAGAAGTCAAATGCTGGGTTGGTGCATTTGCTTCAGGTGTGGAAAAATCCTGCACTTTCAGTTTCTCTTGAACTGGGGTACTTGAACAAAATTTCAAGGCATTCATAGACATTCTGGAAGCATATTATGGCCACTTGTTCTAATACATGCATATTATTCAATATGAACTCTAAGCTATGAGCCCTCACAGAGAGTCCATGGCTAATAGAGTGGTAGAAAAGCCAGATAGATAGATAGATAGATAGATAGATAGATCCAAGCAGTGTACTTAATGTAATGCACATCAGTGGTTTTCAGAGTATTACAAGAATGCTTTGGATTTGGGAGGTCAGTTATGATATTGAGAAAGGTTGAATTAGGTTTGAAATGTGAGCCACCCAGACAACTTCAGCTCCTTGGTGGCAGAGAAAAAGGATAAATGATAAATAAATGGAAATCTAACTTTGGCTTGTCGAGTGCCTCAAACCTGCAAAATTAGGTAGGTTCGAATTAAAATACCAACTGAATAAATCTCTGCCCCATTCCTAGTGTGTGTGTATGTGTGTGAGTGTGTGTGTGTGTGTGTGTGTGAGAGAGAGAGATCCAGACAAAGGGATGGACAATAAATTGTGAAGAGACTGCAAAAAATAGTTCTTAAAATTATATGTTTATCAAATATACTTCAATATCAGTTTCTGCTTAAGAAAGTTTAGGGTGTCTGCTTGTCTTGATAGTTTGGGGAAAACAGCATTTATTGGTTTCATGGGGAGCCAGAGTATCAAAGAGTAACAAGAAATGGGTTAGAAGGATAACTTGAGTTGCTTTGTCAGCATTGACAATGAAGTAGCACATATTTGATGGGAATAATAATAAAAAAAAAACCATGCAAAATTAATGAGAAGTGAAAAAATCCATTAGGATGCTAATGAGTGGAATACCCAATTTACATGATGATTTTTCTTTAAGTGAACCTGACCCAATACTAAAAGGTAGGGAATATTGGATGGGATTAAAAAGGCATTCTGATTAGCTCTTCCTTGTTGTTCAGTTCAGGCCTCAACACAATAATGTAACATTTGCGGGGAAAAGATGCAAGCCAGCAATCCTGCGCTGGAAGCTAAGATCTCCAAAGCCACCATGAATTTCCCCTTGGTGCTGAGGTAAGATGGAACAAAAGATAGCCAAACACTGCAAAAGACCAGCATGCTGAAAGTGATGAACTTGACTTTGTTGAAGCTGCCAGGCAGCTTCCTCGACAGGAAGACCCACCATGAAACTGATGCTCGCAAGAAGTCCCATGTAGCCAAAGGCACAATAAAACATAGTCACAGAGCCCTCGTTGGATTCCAGTATGATTTCTTCAGCCACACAAAAGAGGTCAACATCTGGGAAAGAGGATGATGTTCCCAGCCACATGCTGCAGATGCCTGCTTGGATGAGGGAGCTGGAAAGAACAAGGGCAATGGTCTTCTCCTTTTCCAACCAATTCCTCATCCTGGATTCTGGCTGAGTAGCCATGAAAAGTCACACAGATATACGCAGTAGAAAGCAACCTGCTTTGAGTGTGCTTTGTACCTGGGAACAGGTGGGAAGGCTGTTTGGAATGCCTTCCAAACTGTCCTCTCTATGACAACTCTGTTCAGCTCTTCCAAGTTTAAGGCTGTGGTTTCCTCTATGGATTCAATTGATCTCATTTTTGGTCTTCCATTTTGTCTCCTGCTGTCGAATTTCCCTAACATGTTTGCTTTCTCTAGGCAGTCTCATGATGTGTCTGAAGTTTGACAGCCTCAGTTTTGTTATTTTAACTTCACAATGGGCAGCTTCTAAGGAAAGCTCTGGCATGATCTGATCTGGGATCCAATCTTCCAAAGTGCCTGCTTCTAGTTTTCTAGACCTGTAGTTGATTAGGTATTGCTTTGGCAATTCAGTGCCATGCTGATCTTTCAAATGACAAGAAATGCCTTCATGATACCAAAGAAAAACTCAGTACTTGCATAAGCTCCTTGTGAGGGAGGAGGAGACCAACCTCCTACACACCCTTCTGTATCACCAAAAACTGTGTTACATGCCCATTAAAGAGATCTAGTCTTACAAGAACAGCTAGAAATGCTTACTTCAACCAGAGAAGTGCCTGCCATAAATTGGAAGTCAGTAAGGATTCCAGTTTTGGATCTGTCCTTTGTAACGATGCTCATATTCTATATAACAGTGATGGGAAGCTGTAGGACTAAGCTTAAATAGGGTTACCCCTTCAGTCCCTTTAGTTCATTAAAAAAAGAAAACAAATCCCATATTGAATTTGCCTGTTGTGCTTTTTAGTAAATGGGAAATTCTGTCACTCCTTTCAATAAAGGTGTTTTAAAAATAGGCGGGGGAGGGGATTCATTCATTGATGTTTTTGGTATAATGGGATTTGAGGACCCATTCTACCAAATAGAAAATTTTGTATAGAAAACTTGGAGTATAGAAAACTTTGTATAGAAAATTGGAGAAGTAATACCAAAAGGAGGTTAAGCATGCAAATATCCCCATGCTATTATTTTGTGCTGGAGGCACAAAAAAGTCCACATTTGTGTTAGCAGTGAAAGGATAAGGATGAGGAGGGCAGGGAGGAGCTCCTCATTGTGAAATAGTAATTTGGGATTACAACCTGACTGGATTCCTGCACCAGATCATACAGACAAAAGTGACCCTGAAAGTTGAAGAAAACAGGCAGAACTGCACCTCTACTTTAAATGCTCCTATGCTCCAGTGCAGGAGTGTGTAACCACGGTAGGACTGGGAGGCCACAATTTGCAAGGGGACCAGAAATGTGTCTTCAATACACAAAACCAGGCTGCTGGTTTCTTTTCCATTCTCTCATTACCAGACCTATAAACTCATAAACTGGATCGGATCCATTCCTCCAAAGATTCATCCATCCCTTTCTTGGGCAAGGTTATCAAGTGGGTTGTGGCCAGGCAGGTTCTAGCTCTCCTGGGCCTGGGCTTTTGGGCCTGATTTTGGAATAGAAACTGCCTTGGTCACGCTGTGTGATGACCTTTGTCAGGTTGGAGAGAGAGGGAGTGCAACTCTTTTGATTGCCTTGGACCTCTCATCAGTGTTTGATGCCATCAACCATGGTATCCTTCTTGAACGGTTGACTGGACTGGGAGTTGTCGGCACCATCTTACAGTGGTTTCATTCCTGTTTGACATTCTCCTGATGGTGGTGCTGGAGACTTTTTTTCTGCCCTGTGAGGTTTGTGCCACGTAGTTCTGCAGGATTCCCTTTTGTCACACATGCTCTTTTATATTTAAATTAAACTGGTGGGATAGGTCATCAGGATGTTTCAACTGGGGAATTTTCAAGTAATATTATATTTAATGTCTGTAGAAGACCAGATTCATTCATAGAATAGATTTTTTGGCCTCATTTGCACTGACTTCCTTAGAAAATACAATTTGCTATTCAGGACTAGGATATGAGACACATGCATGTCTATGTCTTTGCTTTTAAAATTCATTGTCCTAGCTGAAAGGAAGGTAATGGTACAGCAGGGCACTGTGCACAAATGGGGTTTTTTTCTGTAAACAGTTACAACTTTAGTTATTTTCTAAATGGAAAATAAAACTAGCAAGAAGTTGGTGAGTTTTGCAGGAAAGAAGGTGCACACAGGGGAATTTTCACCAATATTCCACACAGATGTCAGTTCCTAGGTCCCACATCGTCCCTAAGAGAAGACACATATAATTCTTCAGTCTTTCCTTCTGATAAGCTGTTCCCTGCTGTTGAGCTCAGGTCTTATTAAAATAACGTAACATTTAGGGGAAAAGATGCAACCAAGCAATCCAACACTGGAGGCCAAGATAGAGAAAATCTCCACAGCTACCATGTGTTTTCCTTTGGTGCTCAGGTAGGTGGGAACAAAGGATAACCAAACACTGCAAAAGACCAGCATGCTGAAGGTGATGAACTTGGCTTCATTGAAGCTGTCCGGGAGCTTCCTGGCAAAGAAAGCCACCATGAAGCTGGCAGTTGCCAGGAAGCCCAGGTAGCCCAGCACACAGTAGAACATAGTCACAGAGCCCTCATTACATTCCAGGACTATTTCCTCAGCTACCGAATGGACATTGACATCTGGGTAGGAAGGATACATGGCTAGCCACACAGTACAGATGCCTGTTTGAAGAAGGGAGCAGGAAAAAACTATGGAGCTGCCCAGCCTTTTCCCCATCCACTTCCGCATTCTGGACCCCGGCTTGGTGGCCATGAAAGCCAGAACCACTGTCATGGTTTTTGCCAGAACACAAGAGACCGCCACTGAGAAGATGATGCCAAAAGTGGTCTGCCGGAGGAGACATGTCACCTTCTTTGGCTGGCCGATGAATAGGAACACACAAAGGAAGCAGAGCAGGAGGGAGATGAGGAGAACGTAGGTGAGGCTCTGGTTGTTAGCAATGACTATGGGAGTGTCGTGGTGCTTCACAAATATCCCTAAGACCAGAGCTGTGGTCAAAGAAGAGAAAAGACCAAAGAAGGCTAAACTGAGACCCAAAGGTTCTTTGTAAGACAAGAAAGTTATTGTTTTGGTAATGCAGTAGTCCTGGTCCTTGTTTGGATAGCTTTTGTCTTCACATTTCTGACAGTCGTCCATGTCTGAAATAGGAAATATGTGGTCCTGATCTCACAAAGGAACCATGTATCTTTACTACATGCTGTAATTGTCTGATCTCATTAATCAAATTAAATCTTATCAAAAATTTCAATTGCACTGATAATGTTAAACTTTGCAGTCATGGTTGTGCAGTGCATGGCTTTTTAGGTCTAAACATATCTTGGGTTTTAAAAGTTGAGCAATCATAATGCCTCACATAATACAGCTCCACCATTATTAAGTAATGGACAGCTTTCTTCTGAATTGACTGCAGCATTCAAACAGTGTTTAAAGCTAGACCCAAATAAATTATATAGAAATACTAGCATTGACCAAAATTGCTAGATCTCTGAACAAAGTCTCTGCACATGTTAAATTCTGTTTTGTATTATCACTTCCATTACCCTGACACCAGAGTCAAAAGAAGGGATGGAAGAGGCAGTGAAGCTTGATTTTGTTGAGGTTTTCTGGATCCCACCTCCACCCTCAGTTTGCCTGCTTCTGTTTCCAATTACATTCTATTTTTCTTTTCATGTGAACGGGGAAAGTCACTCAGAAATGTGCCACAGTGCCCCATACACTGGACATGCAATCCCATGCACAGTGAAACAGAATAAAGGCCTACTGCTTCCAGTATGTTGTCCAGGGCATGCTGGGAGTTGTAGGCCTTTCCTTGCATAGAACTGCACCTTCAAACTGCAAAATGTGCTTATTTCCATTTTTGAAGAAGCATCATTTCCCCATTTCATTCCTAAGCATGAACATTTTTTCAAATTACAAATGTAGCTTGTGTTGTATTTTGTATTAAACACACTTTAAATGTTCATATGCATGCTGTACACATTTCCATTAATAACTGTATTCTGCATGCAACTGTGTCTTATACACACATTTCTTTCTGCAAGCACGTTTATTGTTTCAGGAATTTCGGACATTATTTCCTATGTAACTGCTGTATGCACTCCTGTGTGATATATGCATGCTTGTCTGTGTTTTCCTGAAGAACTCCATTGCAACATTGTGAGAAGAGAGAATTTTGGCAGTAGGCTGAGTTTCAGTTCATGTACTGTTCCGAAACTGTGAAATTAGGCAAGTTCACTTTAACATGTGATGTGAACATATTTCTGCCTTGCTTTTTTGCTGAGAATAAGATTGTTATAGCATCGCCATGGTAATGTCATATGTGCTTCTTCCATTGATAAATAAAAGTGAATTGCTTTAATGGAACTTAGGATGAGGCAAAATAACCAGCCAGAAGTTCTGATCACTGGCCAGGCAAGTTCCACCACTCAATGCCTCCACATGTCATGCTTTTACACATGACATGAATTAACATCTTGGAACCTGCTATAAAGAAGCCATTTATTTCTGCTTCTACCTCAGCTTTTGCACAGACCATTTAAATTACACCTCTGCTTAACTGGAAATTTTCAGAAAAGTTGCTCTTGCTGATTCTCAGCAGAAAAATTCTTGCTTTTCTTTGTTCTTGTTTTCTTGTTTTTATGGAAGAACGTGAATCAACTCACCTTCATGCTCTGCAATCTTCCCTTCTGGGCATGGAATGCAATTGTAACAACAGAATGGCTCTCCTTCCTTTACTTGCTTGCTTGTACCAGGATGGCAACTTGCTGTACACACAGAAAGAGGCTGGACCTAATTCAAGAATGAATGGGGAGAACAACCACAATGAGCTTGAAATCCTTACATTTCTGTGTTCTTCTTGTATTTTACTAAAACAACCATCACATTTCCTGTCCTGTGTCAATTGTCTGAACACGAGTATTGGCTATGCCACAGGCTATTACCTCTTCCTAAAATTCAAACAATGAATATGGTACAGCATTATTTCTCTTTTAAAAGTACAATAATTCATGAGGATGGGTGAGTTAATTATAAATGTAAACTCAAGTTTACTTCCTACATGAACTTCTTAATAATACTTTAAATTTCATCAATTCTCCCTTCCTGAAACATTTCACAAATGTTCTGAATAGAACACATCCACATGGACACTGGCTTTTAAATGCAGATCTGTGAATCCATCTTTTGGACAAAAAGTTGACTTTGGCCTATGCATTCTTATAGTGTGTTTGGAGCAATCCAGGGTTGGAGTTGGCATTTCTGGGTTCCTATTGGCAGGACAGAAAAGATGGAGGAAAGGACTTCCTCATTTCTTTCTTTCTTCCTGCCCACCCCCATCATACCCCCTTCTTTTATTTTCCATTGTGCAATTATTAGATTATGTCTCAGGTTAGTTGGTCTAAATTTCACCCGAGGTTGTGCGCAGGGCAGAGGGCTTTGGGTTCTGTGTTTGCAGCACTTCCCTCTGAGACTGATCTCTAAGGGAGAGTTCTGTGGGATTTCTAGGGGGCAGGAAAGGGGATAATCAGGCTCCACCAGCATTCATCTTTGTCTGACCATGTCTCAGCCTGCCCACATTTTGCCCTGGGGCAAAAGATTTAGTGGCTGAAATCTGATATGAAACTTCTGCAAGCTGGAAGGAGTGCAGGGGTGGCCTTAGCCCCTGTGCCCCTTTCACCCATCATTGGACCCTAGCAGTCCTCCAAATTCAGAGGCTTCTGGGTATCCACATAGGATGGTGTCATTAATATATTAATTCTAATTGTGTTTCACTCAAGTTTCTAATTCTTTTGATGATTGCAAACCAAGTTTAGGGCCATTTTATTGGTAGAAAGATAGGCTAGGAAGAGCATGAGTGAATGAACCTCACCTGGTTAAACCAGTGGTGCCATGTTATAGCCTCATCATGGATCATTAATGCCTGCTCTGGATCCTGTGGATGCACCCTTCCAACTTTCACACGGTGGAAAGTTTCATTGGAGGAAAGAACCCAATTGAGCACATCAAATCCAGTTATAAGACACCCACTCTGGTCAAAGGAAACCTTGTCTCCAGCGCTGTTATTAAAAGAGATACTTCTCAGAAAGTGATGGAGCTAGATTAAAGGGAACAAGCAAGAATTTGGGAAAAGCTACATCTGGATATTCCAAGCTGGGGTATAATGGCACTCAGTTCAAACATTTCAGTGCCGAAAAGATAGGTAGAAGAAGAAGATTTGGCTTTTTTGGACTACTGGGAGGAGGTCCGTTTAATGTGTCTGAAGAAGGTTGGGATTTTGTGAATCTTGTTATGGGGACCTTCGTAATAGAAGGGTTGAAGCATGTATCACCCATGAAATTAGACAGAAACAGTACTCTCGGTTTATCATGGAGGAACAGAGTGCCAGCACAAAGCTCCTTACCCCATCCTGGTAAGATGAAGCCCAATGCCATCTAGTGAATCAAATCTTCATGAACATTATTAATGTACATGTATAGTCTAACTCACCTAAAGCCATAATATTTCAGCACTGCATAACAAGACAATGCTAAGTGCAAAGACTTGGGAAATTTGAGGAAAGTATGTGCATGTGGAGATTTTGAGAAGCAATTTGCTACATAGCTTGTGGCTTTCTTATCTCCCAAAGATTGTTGCTTTCCAAGATAGTGATGTTGAGCACATTACCTGCCAGGAATCTGGATTCTGAAGCTCTCTTCTACCTGTTCTTCCTCTCTGTTTGAGGTTAGATGAGGACATGGCATGCAGAGCATGGGCCACAGCATGGACAGCGTTGTAAACACTGTAGCTGTGCCCAGTCATGCTCATTTCAAAGAAGGACCCTGGAAGGCTCTCCAGCTTCTCATCTCCTGTACAAGGAGTCTCCTCCACTGTTTCTGTAACCTGATCTGTGAATTTGCAACCAAAGGCTTGTTGCCAGAAATCCCTGATAAATCCATCTGCTTCTGTACCAGAAGGGCTTCTGCCCTGGAGAAATGCCTTGAATCTGGGTAGATCACTGGAGTGAATTGTGAATGACAGAGCACCATCAAATATGCTTGCATCCCAATTCCGTTGATAGACCAATGATGTGAACTCCATCTGGGCTGCCATTATCCATACTATACCTCTTGGTTCAGCTGACACATTTTTCATGCTTGAAAGATATGGCAACCATCTCAAAAGGACCAGGGAGTAAGAATCTCCATAAACCAACAGTGCATTGGCTTTGCTGCTCATGATTTGATTATACATGTTTTCTCCTTGTTGGAACATAGCAGAGAAATCAGTGATAAATTTGAATGTGGGAAGTTTTTCTATGAAGGCAAAGCAGACATGATTCTGGGAAAACTGTGGAACCAGAGTTTGCACAATTTTTTCTCCATTCTCATCATCCATAATGAGCATCCCAATCCATGTCCACAGAAAGTGCAGGAATAGTGAGAGAATTCCCCTATATTGAAGGGTTTCCTGAGGGACCATCTGGTAGAAAGGAAGACCTGGGGTTTTTTCATTCATTATAGGAGCAGCCCCATATATGAACTTGAGAGGGCGAGAAAGAGAGAGAAAGACAGAACATGAAGAACAGCAAACTATTGCAGCTATTTATAAAATCTGTGTTAGCAATCGTTGAAAGTCACCTTCAAATTAGGATGGTAGGATGCTTCTGATAAGAGAATAACTGTTGTCCATCCCCAGCCTACATTGCTTGTCAGGTTCAACAGAAGTTCATTAACATCAGTTAACATTCATGTACATTCTTAGGGTTCAGGAGACTGAAATCAAATGGATAATTCCCAGATAGTGTCCTTTTTGCATGTCAGGATGTGGAAATCTTTTTCATTCTGCTTAGTGTAAGATGTAATAATTCTTGATGACCTAAGGTCAAACTCTTCCTGTATGTTGTAGCTTTTCACATAGTTCCGGTGAATTGCTTAGAGCTCAAAATAGGCAACATTGACCAATCCACCTGATACTGATATTTGGGTGTCCATGCAAAGGACATTTTTATAAACAAATGAACAGATAGATAGATAAGAGTTATCTGAGATGCTTTATTACATTGGCAAGTTATGGCTGTTCCCACATTGAAAATCAGTCTCCATCTTGGTGCAAAAGATGTTCTTGGACCTGCCTCTTTGAGGTAGCTCTCTTGACCCCCACAATGAACAAGCATTCCCTCTGTCTCTTGTGTTCAGGCTGTGAAAGCTGTTTGCTTATGTATCCAAAATAGCAATGCTTGCTTACACAAGGGATGCATCAGTGGGCATAGTGGGATGTACAGCTGGAGAAATCCCCTAAAAGACCCAGTGTGGAATTAGCCTACTGAGTTGCCATGGTTTGCTGACTGGATTGTTTGGGTGTAGTGGAAGGATGTGGAGAACCATGCGAAAGGAAAGGCAATAGATTATACCCCATCTAGACACACTGGGTTTCAAGTGCAGCTTGTAGTACTACTAGATGAAGTAAGAGTAAGAGGAAAAATAAGAATGTAAAGTACTACCCTAGTCTAGATTTGTTGTTCGTGTGTGTATTTGTGGAGAAACACACACATGCATACTGTATATGTAGAAGGAAGGAACAAGAGGTAAGTGCAAATGCACAATGGCACAACAGCAAAGCATCGAAGATGATCTAGTTCAACAACTGTATACATATTCACTAATGAATGAAATTCATTAACAATTCTTAATGTTAAGGAACTGAAATTCATTAACAATTCTTCCTAACTTAACAATGACATCCAAAATATACAGACAGCATGGCCCCTCTCCCTATTTTCATTAGAAATATTTCTTGTTTTGCATCACCCAGTAAGAAATTGGAAAGGGTGAAGGAAGCCTCAGTCATGTCACCATCTTCCATTCTGCCCAAGACTGACTGGTCTCCTACCTGTGGAGTCTTATAAATATCCAAAAGGGTTGCCACATGGAGGGAGATTTGGGAGTCAAGTCCTCCGATGACTGCTACAGGATTATTCTGCATGTCACACACATAGTTCGGGACCAATCTCTCCTGTGCAGATAAAAGTAGCATTGTGGCATGAAAGGTCCTATCAGCATTGTTATAGCTGTCATATATGTTGAAACCCAGAGTGAGATTGGGTAGTATCTGAGGGTTCTCATTTATCTCCTTCATGCCAAACACCAATGCCAGGATATGCTGGTAGTTCTTAGGCACTACACTGAAAAGAAAGATACATTCTACATCAAAAGAGTATCTCCAAAAATGATGCTATTGTCACCCTGTCCTGTGTCTTCTTCATCTTCTCACTATCTTTCATGATTGTCTCTTCCATCTAAAGTCATCTTAACAAAAATATCAAGAACAAACAATAAGTCTGGTTGTGTTCAGAACACAACACTCCCTATGCTTCATAATTTTAGTAGAAATGATGTCTAAGAGTTCTGAAGAGAAGCTCTGGTCCTCATTAGTTTATTTAAGATTGATATCAATAACATTAAGTCCTTACACAAGATCGTCCAATAGTGCTGGCGGGGGATCTTCAGTGTAGTGCAGTTCAGAATTGTAGATGATGGCAGCATGACTTACAATAGAACCAATCATGTGGTCTGCTGGCTGATGATATGAGTGAAGTGGTGAGTGAGGGTGCCAGACCCTGCATTTCACAATGCCAGCCTTGCAAACCAGGTGAGGAAACACCACCAGCAGGACTACTAAAATCATCATTCTCAGTGCTACCACAGCTGGTCCTTATGGGCATTGATCTCTCTTTTTCCACCTCCTACAGCACTATAATTAGTCTGCACATGCTTAAAACTGCCTTATTTGAAAAGCGCTATTTTTTATGTGATCTGAACCCTTGAGTATCCAAGACCAGAATGGCAAATCCTCACCAGTTGCTTGCCCTTCACTCCAGGAAGAATACTGGGTCTTTATTTCACCATCTACTACCCTCTTCCAAATTACATTTGCAAGTGGTCACTGAAATCCTATAGGGGTTTTAAAGCACTGCAACCTTTGATACAAAAACAGTCACAGGAAGGTAATTATTATATTGGAAATTCCTTGCTATTATTTTTTCCTTGTGGTAACTGAAATGTCACTGAGGCTTGGATGAGTAGGTAGAGTAAGTATTGTCCTTTTAATAATCAAACAAGAATTTAAGCATTAAGTCAAAGATGAGATTCCCTGTGGAATTACCTAAGAAAACAGTTTTGTCACATATCCTGAAGTCATTTCCCTCCCGTTTTTTGTTTGCACGTGTGATTGCACATGCATGTTTGTGTGTGTGTGTGTGCACACATAGAAATCTGTTGGAACTGTAGCACTAGTAGAGAGATTTGCTGTTTTCTCTCTATTATTTCTTCATTTTTAAACCCTCCCCATACATTTTTCTTTGGTTTGTGGGGTGGGGGGCAGAAACTGAAATCAATCAATGCATCAATCCTAAATACAGACACACACACTGCCCGATGGCCACACTTCTTTGAGTGGTTTAGGAAAATAAGGCATCTTTACATTTTCCTACATGGACAAACATGAGCCTCAGAAGTGCACATAGTATTAAGCAGGAAACTGGTATTGGAAGTTGGGAAGTAGTTCAATGCCCTTTCCTTGTTGCAATGGTCCTACTTCAACGCCTCCTCCACTGTAGTTGCTTATGTTTTTAAGAATTCATGGGTGGACCCACACAGCTCTCCTACATTGAGTCAAACCCTATTTCTGCACCACACTGTGTGTGTGTGGATATCCTTAGAATCATACCATAGAACAGCAGAGTTGGAGGGGGCCAAGAAGCCCATCAAGACCAACCCCTGCTAAGTGCAGGATTCCCAGTTAAACCATCCCTCTCAAATGGCTGTCTAGATGCATCTTCAGTGTGGGAGATCACAGACCTCCCTATGTAAGAGAGCCAGTTTGGTGCAGTGGTTAAGAGCTGGGACTGGGACTTGGAGGATCCGGGTTCGAGTCCCCACTCAGTCATGGAGCCAACTGGGTGGCTTTGGGCCAGTCACAGACTCTCAGCCCAACCTACCTCACAGGGTTGTTGTTGTTGGGATAAGATGGAGGAGGAGGTGTAAGCTGCCTTGAGCCCTTTGTAGGAAAAAGGCAGGATATAAATTGCAATACAAATAAATGTAACTGGATCCATTGTCATACTGCTCTGACCATCAGGAAGCTTGCCTTTGTGTGCATTCATATTGGGAAAAAAGAGAGATCCATTTGGTATTAGTCACAATACTGAATAATGAGTTTGTTTTATAATGAGTTTGTTCTATAAATCACATAGAATCCCATAAAGAAATGAAACAGAAATAACTAAATAATATACAAGTACTTGTGTGAGCCATATAAAAGAACGTATGCAGAGACTAGTCATTGGTCCTCTATGGCACCCTCAACTTACAACGAAGCACTTGTGCAATCACTAGAAAGAAATGAACTGATTTGCACAGTGACAGCAATGTGAATGTAAAAAGGCAAATGCTAGGGTTGAGGTGTTTGCTTCAGGGATGCACAAATCCTGCACTTTCACTTTCTCTTCATTTTACATTTTTTTCCATAGGATTTGGATCATCTTGAACTGGGGAATTAGCCACCCAGAGAGTCTAAAACAGATAGGTAGATATATTGCAAGCAATTTTCCTAACATCAAGCACACCAGTGGGTTGTTTTTTGTTTTTTGTATTACAAGAATGCTTTAGATTGGAGAGCTTGGCTATAGAATTCATAAAAGGTAAATTTGGTTCACAATGCTGTGAGCCACCCAGAGAGCTTCAACTGCTTGGTGTCTGAGAAAAATGACAAATAATAAATGAACAGGAAATTAATTTTGGTTTTTCTAGTGCTTCAAACCTGCAAAATTAGGTAGGTTCACATTGAAATAGCAACCAAATAAATCTCTGACCCTGTCTGTTTTGCAGAAGGAAAGACTCAGTGTAAACAGTACCAATACATTTATTTTCCCAAGCTTTCTTCATGATGTCCTTAGCATTGTCTCTGCTCATGAGTTTCTTCTTGTTGATGGGGGACAGTGATGAGTTCACATTATACTCTCACAGCACACTCTCCAGGACTACATAATGCATTCCATTTTTGATGAAGTCTCCACATTTCTAGCCACACAGCATATGCCATAAGACATATGACTTATGTCTACATCAGAGCAATTCTGACTAAAAGGCATGTCCCAATATCCTTTCTTATGCAGACAACACTTGAAAGGCACATACTTGCAGTAGCAATACAGAACCATTAATAGGAAAGAAGAATTCTTAATATTATGTCTAACAGTAATAATTCATTATCAGGTGTCCTCTTAGGAAAGTTTAGGCTGTCTGCTTGTCTTGATAGTTTGGAGAAAAAAACATTCATAGGTTTCATTTGGAGCCAGAGAATCAGATGATAACAAATACAGGATTAGAAGGATGACTTGAGTTTCTTTGTCAGCATTAACTGAAAATGAAGCACAAATTCAGTGGGAATCTTAAAAAAGCAAAAGCAAAAAAACCTTGACAACTTAATGAAGAGCAAGGTTCTTTCTTTCTTTCTTTCTTTCTTTCTTTCTTTCTTTCTTTCTTTCTTTCTTTCTTTTGGGTAATTTTTTACCCTGCCCAAAACCAGTGGGTCTCAGGATGACTTGCAGTTCAAATCCCATAAATGCATATATATCCAAATAATGCAATGCAGGGAGTCATACAGTCATAAAGATATACAGAGTCATAAAGGCAACAGATTACTTCCTCTTCCACCCCCCTCAGTCTCACAAAACCAACTGATCCTATGTGGACTATAAAGAACTGTCATCCCCTCGTATAAACTTTTTAATCTTCCAGGGAAGAGAAGTCAGTTGTAGGGGTGGGGTTCCAATACATCCCCTGTGTGGCACCTCTGACTTTGTTCTGATTTTCTGTGAGTGCAAGTTCCTGCTGAGCTTATCTAGTTTTTGTGCAGCACTCACCAGGAATTGAGATGTTCACAACTGCTAGGGGCATCCTTCTTCCATGCCACATACAGTAGCTATTTGTGTTGCTGCTCCTGACATGAGAACTGCACAGCAGAATGGAGCCTTGTACAACCACTAGCTGTGTCCCTCTTCTGGGCCATATGCAGCAGCTCCTTGTGTTGCCAGTTGATCAACCTTAATTCTGTTGACTTCATTCTGTTGTGTTGACTTCCTCTTGGCTTGTTTTGTAGGACTGGGCTGAGCATGAGAGGAAGTCCGCAGATGCCAGATGGGCAGCTAGAGTTCATCCGCAAAATATTCTTATCTTTTCATTCTCTTTATCTTGATGGAATGAGCTTGTTCCTCCCATAGTCCCCATCCACTCAAGAGTAGAGAGGTGCTGCAAATCCATTCTGTGGAGAAAACCCACTAGATTCTCTGGCCACCAGGAAAGATGGCTGGGGAAGTTTGCTAGTTGTGGATTCTGGAGGGACATATTGAAAAAGAGTTTGTCCCAAGCCCATTCATAGGAAATTACAAGTGATAAGGTACAGGATTCAGTTTCTGAAAAAAAAAAATATCCAAAATCATTTGCAGTCACACATCATTTCTTTTGGCAAAAACTTAGCATCTTTTTGGCAATGTACACCAACAAAAGATAACATCCATCTCCTCCCTAAAAAAAGCATACATAATCTCTGCTTCCATGACTCCATTATTTACCACAGGGCTAATTGGAAGAATTTGGGCCAGTGGCAGACTCTCAGTCCAAACAAGTTCACGGGTTGTTTTTATTGGGATAAGACTGATAGGAGGAGGAGAATGATGCAAGCTGTTTTAAGTTCTTTAAAAAGAAAATGGTGTGATATATTGCAGAGTATACTTGCAGGGTGAGTCAGATCCTGATCCTGACAATAAGTAATAAAATAAGATGTTCACATATACCAGTTGAAATACTTCATCAGACATCCATAATAGGAAAATGATCCTCTCTGAATGAACTGAGAGAGCAGCCAGGGCAGCATTGATTGCTTTTTACCAGTCGTCCATATACATGCATCATCACTGAAGAAATATGAT
Source organism: Varanus salvator macromaculatus (assembly GCA_023646645.1). Taxonomy (NCBI): domain Eukaryota; kingdom Metazoa; phylum Chordata; class Lepidosauria; order Squamata; family Varanidae; genus Varanus; species Varanus salvator. Next base: position 7,282,242 of record JAIXND010000781.1, read on the forward strand.
TTTATGTCTGCTGGTTAGCATAAGCAGTTACAGCAGATATTCCAATGAATATAATTGGAGATGCAAATATGCTGATGGACTTCATGAAGAACAGCTAAAAGTGGATCTGGGATTTGTCAAAATTATTATGATTTTTTCATGAGCATTAGGGGTATGGCAAAATTTGATTCTCTTCCAAAAATAGAAGAACCCTCTATACTATAAATGATAGTGAAAGAGAGGTGTGCATTCTTCAATATTTTCTTTTAATTAGCTGTTCTACATTTTTCAGCTCAAATCTCAGTAGAATAATGTAGCATTTGGGGAAAACAGGCCACACAGCAATCTTGCACTAGATGCTAAGAAGAAGATTACACAGCCACCATGTATTTCCCCTTGGTGGTAAGGTAAGAAGGAACAGAAGACCAGCATGCTGAAATTGATGAACATGGCTTTGTTGAAGCTGCTGTGCAGCTTCCTGGACAAGAAGGCCACACTGAAACTGTTGGTCATGAGAAGGACTACTTAGCCCAAAGCACAGGAAAACATAGTCACTGAGCCCTTGTTATATTCCAGTATGACTTATTCAGCCATTTTTTATTTATTTATTTAAAAATTTATATGCCGTCCCATCATTCCTTGGCATCTCGGGGCAGCTTACAACATAGAATGGAGAACATGTCAACATCTGGGAAAGGGGGTGAGTTTCCCAACTTCACTGCCTTGGGGGTGCCTCTTGGGCAAGACAGAGTGAAGAGGGGAACCAGTTTTGACTCTCCCTCACCACTGCTGCCTGCTGACTCTCACCCTCACCCAGGCTGCCACACGGAACTCAGTGCTCTTCTCTCAGCAATGATGAGCTCATCTTTAGGGCAGTAGTGCTCTCCAGATAGCTCCTGGGTGAGAGTGGCAATGTTCCACTCTTGACAAATGGAGTTGTACTTCTATCCTTGGTAAGCATTCTTCAGTGTTGTCTTCTAATTAGCTGTCATCTGCTGTTCAGATCAGGTCACTGCAGAATAATGTAGCATTTGGGGGAAAAGGGGCAACACAGTAATCCTGTGCTAGAAGCTAAGATGGAGAAGATCTCCACAGCCACCATGGATTTCCCCTTGGTACTCAGGTAAGTTGGAACAAAAGAGAGCCAAACACTGCAGAAGACCAGAATGCTGTAAGTGAAGAACTTGACTTCATTGAAACTGCCAGGCAGCTTCCTGGACAGGAAGGCTACAGTGAAACTGACACTTGCGAGAAGGCCCATATAGCCCAATGCACAGTAAAACATCATCACTGAGCCCTCATTACATTCCAGTATGAATTCTTCAGCCACAGAGAAGAGGTCAACATCTGGGAAAGGGGGTGAAGTTCCCAACCACAAACTACAAATTGCTGCTTGAATGAGGGAGCAGGAAAGAACAATGACACTAACCTTCTACCTTCCCAAACACTTCCTCATCCTGGATCCCAGCTGAGTAGCCATGAAAGCCAGAAAAACCAAGAGAGTTTTTGCCAGTACTGAGGAAAGAGTCACCGAGAAGATGATGGCGAAGGCAGCTTGTCAGAGGAGGCAGGTGAGCTCCTGAGGTTCACCAATGAAGAGCAGAATAAGCAGAGCAGGAGAGAGCTGAGCAGAGTGTAGGTGAAAGTCTGGTTGTTGGCTTTGACTATGGGAGTCCTGTGGTTCCTAATGAAGATACCCAGCACCAGAGCTGTGATGAAAGCAAAGCCAAGATCAAGAAGGGCTAAAGTGAGCCCCAAAGCTTCTTCACAAAAAAAGAAGGCTGTGGTCTGAGTGGAAATCAGCAACTGCAAAGCAAAGCTAGACATGTATAGCCAGAAGGAAAGTGCCTTCAGTTTGTGTAGTAGGCTGAAGACGAGCAAGTCACAGAATGAGTCAACACGGACAGAGGAAAGTTATACGGGTGTGCAAGTAGTAGGCAATCTCCTTTGAATTCAACAGGGCTTTATCCCTGGGAGCTGGTGGTAAGTCTACATACAAAAATGTCTTCCTCAGATAGAATGGGCTGCAGGCAAGCATACTGGAGAAATTGTGTGGAAAATATGAAGGAACCAAGAAATCGCATTCAATAAAATTGCATTACAAGCTCAGTGCATCATCTTTGTTTTGTGTCCATGTCTGTATTCATGAGCATACTGATTCTCTGGTAATTTGAGGGAATGAATTTATGACTGAGTAGAGGTAAAAATGACCAGGATACGACATGGAACAATTCATGGGTCCTTTTTCCTGTGGCATGTATGTTAGGCTGCACCATCAACCACAGTTTTAGGGCAAGATCCCTGAGACTGATCAGTGTAGTGGCAGATGAATAGGGAATCAAAACAAACAGAGTTACAGTCCTTACATGAGTTCTTTGAGCGAGTCTGGTGGGGGTTCTTCAGTGAAGGTTATTGCACTTGAGATGATTAAACCATGAAAAGCAATGCTACCAATGAAGAGGTCTCCTGACTGATAGGCATGCAGTGGGAAGGGCGGCTCTCAGAGGTTGCATCTGAGAATGTGTGCCGGGCACAAATTTTGGGAAAAGATTCTCGGAACCAAGACCTCTAAGAGCACCATTCTCAATACAATGTCCACTCTTTCCAAGTACCAGAATTCCCTCTTTTCCTGGACTACACTTCAGTCCTTGAAGCACAACATGATGGAATTTCCTTCTCTAGTGGCTGTTTCCTGTGCTGACCCCTCTGTCTGCTGATAGAGTAGTATCTCACATCTCAGCAAAGGCACCTTGTTTTTTCCTTCCTCATCTCTCCCTCACTATGGGCATATTTATGACAGTCTTCCCAGATTTCTGTTTTAGGTGGCCTCTGGTTATTTTGAACTCTACATGGATTTCATGGAGCATCAAAATTAATTGCTGCCCTTTGGATAATTAAAATGGAAGTTAAGTGCCCATTCAAAGTTGCAAGTACCTTAGTAAATTGCTGGGTGCAGGAGATGTATTTGTTGCATCCAAACATGGAGCACTTAATGCTTGAAATGCCTCTTCCATTGGGGGCATCTTGAACGTGCAGGATGCTGTAGAAATTAATCTTTTTCAACATGCACACACCAAGGTATCACTCAGTTAAAGAAAAATGGTTAGGCATTGGAAGGTTAACGGTTGAATTGCAATATTGTATGGTAGGTAGGTAGGTAGTGCATTGTATCAAGCTATGGACCTTTGAAAGTTTGTTGTGGTTAGTCGTGAAGTCGTGTCCGACCCATCGCGACCCCATGGACAACATTCCTCCAGGCCCTCCTGTCCTCCACCATCCCCCGGAGTCCACTCACGCTCACACCAACCGCATCTGTGACTCCATCCAGCCACCTCATCCTCTGCCATCCCCTTCTTCTTTTGCCAGCTATTGTTTCCAGCATCAGGGTCTTCTCCAGGGAGTCCTTCCTTCTCATTAGGTGGCCAAAGCATTTGAGTTTCATCTTCAGGATCTGGCCTTCTAAAGAGCAGTCAGGGTTGATCTCCCCTAGGACTGACCGGTTTGATCACCTTGCAGTCCAAGGGACTCGCAGGAGTCTTCTCCAGCACCACAACTCAAAGGCCTCAATCCTTTTGCGCTCGGCCTTCCTTATGGTCGAGCTTTCACGGCCATACATTGCAACTGGGAAAACCATAGCCTTGACTATACGCACTTCTGTTGGCAGAGTGATGTCTCTGCTTTTTAGTATGCTGTCTAGATTTGCCATAGCTTTCCTCCCCAGGAGCAAGCGTCTTTTAATTTCTTGGCTGCAGTCCCCATCTGCGGTGATCTTGGAGCCCAGGAAAATAAAATCTGTCACTACCTCCATTTCTTCCCCATCTATTTGCCAGGAAGTGAGAGGACCAGATGCCATGATCTTAGTTTTCTTAATGTTGAGTTTCAAGCCAACTTTTGCGCTCTCCCCCTTTACCCGCATCAAGAGGCTCTTTAGTTCCTCTTCACTTTCTGCCATGAGAGTGGTATCATCTGCATATCTGAGGTTGTTGATATTTCTCCCAGAGATCTTAATTCCAGCTGGTGATTCATTTAGCCTTGCCTTTCTCATGATGTGCTCTGCATATAAGTTAAATAGGCAGGGCGACAGTATACAGCCTTGCCGAACTCCTTTCTCAATTTTGAACCAATCAGTGGTTCCGTGTCCAGTTCTCATTGTTGCTACTTGACCCGCATATAGGTTTCTCAAGAGACAAAGAAGATGGTCTGGTACTCCCATCTCTTTAAGAACTTGCCACAATTTGTTGTGATCCACACAATCAAAGGCTTTAGCGTCGTCAATTAAGCAGAAGTAGATGTTTTTCCGGAACTCCCTAGCTTTCTCCATGATCCAGCGTATGTTGGCAATTTGATCTCTAGTTCCTCTTCCTCTTCGCAATCCTGCCTGTACTTCCGGTAGTTCTCGGTCCACCTACTGCTGGAGCCTAGCTTGTAGGATTTTGAGCTTCACTTTGCTAGCATGTGAAATGAGTGCAATGGTGCGGTAGTTTGAACATTCTTTGGCATTGCCCTTCTTGGGTATTGGAATGTAAACTGACCTTTTCCAATCCTGTGGCCACTGTTGAGTTTTCCAAATTTGCTGGCATATCGAGTGCAGCACTTTAACTGCATCGTCTTTCAGGATTTTGAATAGCTCAGCTGGAATTCTGTCACCTCCACTAGCTTTGTTTTTGTTCAGACTTCCTAAGGCCCATTTCACTTCACATTCCAGGATGTCTGGCTCAAGCTCAGTGACCACCCCACCGTGGTTATCAGGGATGTTAAGCTCTTTCTTGTATAGTTCTTCTGTGTAATCTTGCCACTTCTTCTTAATCTCTTCTGCCTCTGTTAGGTCCCTGCCATTTTGGTCCTTTATTATGCCCATCTTTGCATGAAATGTTCCCTTCATATCTCTAATTTCCTGACGAGATCTCTGGTCCTCCCTATTGTATTGTTTTCTTCTATTTCTTTGCACTGTTCATTTAGGAAGGCATTCTTATCTCTTCTAGCTGTTCTCTGGAATTCTGCATTCAATTGTTTGTATCTTTCTCTTTCTCCCTTGCCTTTTGCTTCCCTTCTTTCCTCAGCTATTTGTAAAGCTTCCTCAGACAGCCATTTTGCTTTCTTGCATTTCTTTTTCTTTGGGATGGTTTTAGTTGCTGCCTCTTGTAAAATGTTGCGAACCTCCGTCCATAGTTCTTCAGGCACTCTGTCTATCAGATCTAATTCCTTAAATCTATTTGTCACCTCTGCTGTATATTCATCAGGGATATGATTTATGTCATACCTGAGTGGCCTAGTGCTTTTCCCTACTTTCTTCAACTTAAGCCTAAATTTTGCCACCAGAAGCTCATGATCTGAGCCACAGTCAGCTCCTGGTCTAGTTTTTACTGACTGTATAGAACTTCTCCATCTTTGGCTGCAGAGCACATAGTCAATCTGATTTCTGTGTTGACCGTCTGGTGATGTCCATGTGTAGAGTCGTCTCTTGGGTTGTTGGAAAAGAGTGTTTGCTATGACCATTGTATTCTCTAGACAAAATTCCATCAGCCTGTGCCCTGCTTCATTTTGTACTCCAAGGCCAAACTTGCCTGTTATTCCAGTTATCTTTTGGCTTCCTACTTTAGCATTCCAATCCCCCATGATGATAAGGACATCATTTTTGGAGTTAATTCTAGAAGGTGTTGTAGGCCTTCATAAAACTGGTCAACTTCAGCCTCTTCAGCACCAGTGGTTGGGGCATAGACTTGCACTATTGTGATGTTGAATGGTTTGCCTTGGATTCGAACTGAGAGCATCCTGTCATTTTGGAGATTGTATCCCAGTACTGCTTTTCCATCTCGTTTATTGACTATGAATGCTACTCCATTTCTTCTGAGGGATTCTTGCCCACAGTAGTATTACTGATGGTCTTCTGAATTAAATTCACCCATTTCTGTACATTTTAGTTCACTGATTCCTAATATGTCAATGCTCAGTCTTGTCATCTCTTGTTTGACCAGATCCAGCTTGCCTTGATTCATGGGTCTTACATTCCAGGTTCCTATGGAGTACAGAACTTTGCAGCATTGGATTTTCCTGTCACCTCCAGAAACATCGGCAACTGAGTGTCCTTTCGGCTTTGACCCAGTCGCTTCATTCTTTCTGGCACTACTAGTACTAGCCCTCCGCTCTTCCCCAGTAGCATATTGGACACCTTCCGACCTGACTGTCTCATCTTCCGGTGTCATATCGTTTTGCCTTTTGGTACTGTCCATGTTGTTTTCATGGCAAAGATAGTGGAGTTGTTTGCCATTTCCTTCTCCAGTGGATCACGTTTTGTCAGAGCTCTCTGCTATGACCTGTCCGTCTTGGGTTACCCTGCACGGCATAGCTCATAGCTTCATTGAGCCACGCAAGCCCCTTCGCCACGAAAAGGCAGTGATCCGTGAAGGAGTTTGAAAGTTTAGAAAGCCATATGATGCAATTCTAGAAAGGAAAGCTTCAAGTCTGCTATGGCATTTAATTGAAACTGAAAGAGTTAAAAAGGGAGAAAACCTAATACTGGACCAGTGTGCATCAAGGTCCGAAAACTGTATTACTATTTTCTCAGAACCAGACTATGCATGAATAGCACATAAGAAATCCAGCAAAAAATGTCCTCTGGCTCTGTATATAGAGAGCAATACACAATGCAATGAGGAAAGTTCTTCACTTTAAGGGATCGTCAGATACAGTTGTGGTGCTCCATTGGATTTTGGAATATCAGCCAAACAGGAGAGCTGCATGCATAGGTGGAACTCGTAGGGCTGTATAAACCATCCTAATGTACTTAGAGATACTGACTAAATAATTTGTCAGTATCCAAATGATTTGATTAAAAATGATCATGCTTAAATATTTATACGAAAGGGTGACTTTGGCCTCTAAAGAGGCTTGCTTAGTCATCCCTGAGCTGAGAGCAGTGAGTTACAGCCCCCAGAAGATCATCAGTAGTGGAGTGTCTATGGATGATGGAATTTAAAAGAACAGAATGTTTGGAATTTTTGATAATAACAGATTAAATTATTTGTTTCCAAAAGAACTGGAACAAGAGGATTTGTTCCTACTCAATGTTTTAGAACACCTAAGTGTGCACAAGCCATAAAAGAAGGGGGCCCTCTTTCAGGTGTCAATAAGGCAGCTGAGTTGTCCCTTGGGAGAGCAAGGATATGCCTTAGAAAGTGATCTTGGATTATCTGGAGGCTAGATAGAATATCCACATTCCATCCCCAGACTTCACACCCATATAGGAGGTGAGGAATGACCTTGTTCTCCAATAGCTTCAGTGCTGGGTCTATAAGGCATCTGCACGTGGTGTGGGAAAAATGCAAGATTGACCCTATGATCCCTAGTGCTCCCTAGTGTTTGGAAGTGGGCAATTGTACTGAGACTGAGTTTCAGTACAGAGAACCTTAATTTTATTCAAGAAACAGGAGTTTTACACAACCTCTGTGTGTGAAGCAGATATTGTGCACCCATATTTTCCCATCCATGATCTTGCATTGATTCTTTTGAAACATTCTGGAAATTGTGGGAACTCCTGTACTTTCATGATTTCCTCCTTTCCTCTTTTGACTTTATGCTATAGGTTTAATTCTTCTTCAAGGGAATGTGGTCTGTTGCAGTTCAACTCACTGCTCCTTGCCTCTCTCCAATGGTCTTGCTATCTCATTGGAGTTCAGGTTGCAGAACATGTAATGGAGCCCATACCCATCAAGCTTATTCCAATTCTCTCCAAAGATTCCATGAGGTTTGAGGTTAAACTCCTTGGGATTGCAGCAGATGCTCAAGGGGAGGTTCCAAGCTCCTGCAGTTGCTGTGCTCTAACACCTTTGCAGGGTGATTGGGTGGGCTTGCCCTAAGCATTCTCATCTGAACATCATGAGGTCTTCATCTGCAGCGCAGGCATCTCTTTCTCCTTAAAAGAATGATCAATTCCCAGGAAGCCCATAACATTTCCAGGCATGTAACACTTATGAGTCCAAGTTATTGGAAAGCTTGCCCAGAGTTGTGCAGAAAGTTTGTTCTACTTTGTTCAGTGACCATTTGGGGACTTCCTCTTGTCTTGGCTTGCTCTGTAGCACATAGCTGAACAGGAGACTAAATCTGCAAAGGTAGAATTTCCTTCTCTTCATTTGGATGGAGCATATTGGTTCCTTCTGAAATCATCACCCATTTATAAGTGGAGTGGTGCAATGAACTGGCTAGGTGCAGGAAATCCCCTGGATTCCTTGTTTTTGGCCTTTCAGACTCCAGTGCACTGACTCCAACTTCCTGGTAAGAATGCCCAAGCTTCCTGGGGTTGTCAGCAAGAATAGAGCCCCATGTGCTGGGAATGCAGTACCATTTCTTCATCTCCACTGTTGCTCTTGGCAGCTGTGAGTGGGGAAGAAGTTTGGCTAGCAAGAATGGGGTAAGCCAAAGCTGTGAGTCCACGCAGGTAGTAGCAACTAGAGCAGCTCATGTTCCTGGGTCAAAGAGCATTGATACGGGGCTGCAGCTTTGGGTACTTTAAGTCATACTGCATTATTGCTCCCCACCTATTCCTTGCAAGAACCTCCAGGGGTGTCCTGGTCCTGCAAGAACTTGTGTGGTTAATCAGGCTATGATCCTGACAATATGAAGAAAGATAAGATCTTCTAAATAGTAGATATTGGAATGTATCACAAGGCTTATCAAAAGGAGAGGTATGTGATCTGAGTGAAGAGACAGAGCAGCCAGGGTAGCATCAATTGCTTTTCTATAATATCTTGGGTCCAAAGATACATATGCATTTTTCCAGAAACATGGTTTCATATTTCCTGGATAGCCTTGGCAGCTACAGAATCACTTTAAAGTCACTGATAATGTTAAGCTGCTGCTGGTCTTCATGAAAGGCAGCTAAAAGTGAATCTGGGGGTATATGGAGTAGGATTTGTATCCTTCATTAAGGTTTGGTTCTGGTAACATTTGATTCTCTCCTCCAAAGTAGGATAACCCTCTACACTATGCATGACAATGTGTTCTTCAATATTTTCTTTTAATTAGCTGTTCTCTGTTGTTCAGCTCTGGTCTCAGCACAATAATGTAACACTTGGGGAAAAAGATGCAGCACAGCAATCCTGTGCTTGAAACTAAGATTGAGAAGATCTCCACAGCCACCATGGATTTCCCCTTGGTGCTGAGGTAAGAAGGAACAAAAGAGAGCCAAAAAATGGAAAAGACCAGCATGCTGAAAGTGATGAACTTGGCTTCACTGAAACTGCCAGGCAGCTGGCACGGTTCCTGGACCGTGAAATTGATGGTCGCAAGAACGCCCATGTAGCCCAAGGTACAGTAAAACATCATCACTGAGCCCTCATTGCATTCCAGTACTATTTCTTCAGTCACTTCCTCATCTTGGATCCTAGCTGAGTAGTCATGAAAGCTAGAACCACCAAGAGGGTTTTTGCCAGCACAGAGGAAACAGAAACTGAGAAGATGATGGCAAACGCAGTTTGTCGGAGGAGGCAGGTCACCGCCTGAGGCTCTCCAATGAGGAGCAATGCACAAAGGAAGCAGAGCAGGAGGGAGCTGAGCAGAGTGTAGGTGAGCTTTTGGTTGTTGACTTTGACTATGATAGTCCTGTGGTTCTTCACAAACATGGCCAGCACAAGAGCTGTGATGAAAGCAAAGACAAGAGCAAGGAGACTAATGTGAACCCAAAGCTTCACTGTAGGACAAGAAGGTTGTGCTCTTTGGATGACAGAAATCCCGATTCTTGCTTGGATACTCTGTATCTGAGCATGGATTGCAATCATTCACGTCTAGAAAGGAAGGGAAGGAGATCATATTGAGCTTACGAAAGAAGACAGGGGAGCCAAATCATAGAATTCAATGACCTTGATTCTGTATAAGCTGGAATCCTGGCAGTCTGAACACAAAAAAGTAGCAATGCCAGATTAAGGCTTTGGACTGAAATCTGGCCTTGTTTCAGTGTTTGAATATCACTGTGCAGGGCAAACCTTGTTGTTGTTGTTGTTAGTCACGAAGTCATGTCCGACCCATCGCGACCCCATGGACAACATTCCTTCCGGCCTTCCTGTCCTCCACCATCCCCAGGAGTCCACTCAAGTTCACACCGACCGCCTCTGTGACTCCATTCAGCCACCTCATCCTCTGCTGTTCCCTTCTTCTTTTGCCATCTATTGTTCCCAGCATTAGACTCTTCTCTAGGGAGTCCTTCCTTCTCATTAGGTGGCCAAAGTATTTGAGTTTCATCTTCAGGATCTGCCCTTCTAAAGAGCAGTCAGGGTTGATCTCCTCTAGGACTGACCAGTTTGTTCGCCTTGCAGTCCAAGGGACTTGCAGGCGTCTCTTCTAGCAGCACAACTCAAAGGCCTCAATCCTTCGGCGCTCAGCCTTCCTTAAAGTCCAGCTTTCACAGCCATACACTGCAACTGGGAAAACCATATCCTTGACTATACACACTTCTGTTGGCAGGGTGATGTCTCTGCTTTTTAGTATGCTGTCTAGATTTGCCATAGCTTTCCTCCCCAGGAGCAAGCGTCTTTTAATTTCTTGGCTGCAGTCCCTGTCTGCAGTGATCTTGGAGCCCAGGAAAAAAAAATCTGTCACTACCTCCACTTCTTCCCCATCTATTTGCCAGGAAGTGAGAGGACTGGATGCCATGATCTTAGTTTTCTAGTGCTTTTCCCTACTTTCTTCAATTTAAGCCTAAATTTTGCAATGAGAAGCTCATAATCAGAGCCACAGTCAGCTCCTGGTCTAGGTTTTACTGACAATATAGAGCTTCTCCATCTTTGGCTGCAGAGCACATAGTCAATCTGATTTCTGTGTTGACCGTCTGGTGATGTTGATGTGTAGAGTCGTCTCTTGGGTTGTTGGAAAAGAGTGTTTGCTATGAACATCATATTCTCTTGACAAAATTCTATCAGCCTGTGCCCTGCTTCATTTTGTACTTCAAGGCCAAACTTGCCTGTTATTCCAGTTATCTTTTGGCTTCCTGCTTTAGCATTCCAATCCCCCATGATGATAAGAGCATCATTTTTTGCTGTTAATTCTGGAAGGTGTTGTAGGCCTTCAGAGAAGCAGCTAACTTCAGCCTCTTGAGCACCAGTGGTGGGGAGATAGACTTGGACTATTGCGATGTTGAATGGTTTGCCTTGGATTTGAACTGAAAGCATCCTGTCATTTTGGAGATTGTATCCCAGTACGGCTTTTCCTACTCTTTTATTGACTATGAATGCTACTCCATTTCTTCTGATGGATTCTTGTCCACAGTAGTATACCTGATGGTCTTCTGTATTAAATTCACCCATTCCTGTCCATTTTAGTTCACTGATTCCTAAGATGTCGATATTCAGTCTTGTCATCTCTTGTTTGACCACGTCCAGCTTGCCTTGATTCATGGATCTTACATTCCATGTTCCTATGGAGTATAGATCTTTGCCGAATTGGACTTTCCTTTCACCACCAGATACATCTGCAACTGAGTGTCCTTTTGGCTTTGACTCAGTTGCTTCATTCTTTCTGGCGCTACTAGTACTAGCCCTCCACTTTTCCTCAGTAGCATATTGGACACCTTCCAACCTGAGGGGCTCATCCTCTGGCATCATATCTTTTTGCCTTTTGGTACTGTCCATGGGGTTTTCATGGCAAAGATACTGGTTGCCATTTCCTTCTCTAGTGGATCACGTTTTGTCAGAGCTCTCTGCTATGACCTGTCCATCTTGGGTGACCCTGCATGGCACAGCTCATCGCTTCATTGAGCTACACAAGCCCCTTCTCCACGAAAAGGCAGTGATTCATGAAGGAGAGGGCAAACCTTGGAAGGCTCAATTATCTTTCCCATTTTGCAGAAATTTCCCACTAATCATGCAAATTATATCTTCTGCAATTGGGGTGCCTCTCCTGCAAACCAGAATGGAAGGTGGGGACCAGTGATGCCTCTTCTATATCCTTGCTGTCAGCTGATTCTCACTCCCCCCCCCCCAAGTCTGTCTTCTACTCCCAAACTGACTGGCACATCTTTAGCCCTGGTTCTCTCTGCCAATCTTCTGGTTCTGAGTGGCAATTGTCCACTGTAAAATTGTGTGTCCAGATTCAATCAATACAGCAAGCCATTCTTGTACCAAGCAGCCATAGAACAGGTCAGTGTTGCTGTTTGTGGTTTCTACTATGCCATGAACTCCAATATTTGTTTTGGATGACAAATTATATGGACGTGTTTATGAAGGCAGTCATTGCTTGTTGCATGCTACAAAGCCACCCAGTGAGTATTTATGTTATTTCTTTACTGGGGAAAGCAATGTCTATACCCAGTGGTGGAAGGAGCACAATCTGTGTGTCAGGAAAGCCTTTTTGGGAATCTCATTCCACCAATGATTTGTCATAGAGAAGATTCTCTTTTAACCAGGGTCGGCGGCGGTGCGGGGGTGTGTGTGTGTGTTACAAGGAGACTTGTCGAGGCACAGGACAAAATTCAGGGACTTGAAGATAATCAGTAATGTATTGTCTATGGATGATGGAATTTAACAGAACAGAATGTTTGGAATTTTTGATAAGAACAGATTAAATTATTTGTTACCTAAAGAATTGGAACAATGTTAACAACCAAAGTTAATGGTTATGATTTGTTTATTGTTTATTTGTGTTGATTTATTTAATCGTGTGGTTTATTGTTTATAATTTGTGTATATTTAATTTGGATCGTTTTTTGGGTTTGCCAAGATGCACCGGGGGGGGGGGGGATAGGTTTTATATAGATTGTTTGAATTTTTTATATGTTGTAAGCTGCCCTGAGGCTTTGTTGCGATGGGGCGGCATAGAAATGTTTTAATAAATAAATAAATAAACAAAAGTATCTGTTCCTACTCAATGGTTTAGAATGCCTAAGTGTACACAAACCCTAAAAGAAGGGAGCTATCAGGTTCCAAAAAGGGAGCTGAGTTTTCCCTTGGGAGACTATGGGACAACTCCTTAGAAAGTGATGAGAAAGTGATTTTGGATTATCTGAAGGCTAGATAGAATATACTAATTCCATTCCCAGAATTCACCTTCATGTAGGAAGTGAGGAATGACCTTGCTCTCCAGTTGCTTCAGTGCTGGGTCTATCAGGCATCTGCCAGTGGTGTGAGAAAAATGCAAAACTGACCTACCATCCTTAGAGCTGTAGATTTCAGCATTACCAAAAGGAGGTTGCAGTTCAAGGTATCCTTGAGTGTAACAACTAGGTTTGTCCCTCTCCTGTGCCTCATGCACCAGCTACTTATGTTGCTGGTATGTTCTACTTTGTTCTGTAGACTTTGTGGACTTTGTGCTTGGCTTGCTCTGTAGCACTTGGATGAGCATGAGTTGAAATCTGCAAATGCCAGATGGCCACCTGGTGTTTATCCCAACACTATTACCAGCATATGCTTTTCTTTATTGGGATGGAGCATGCTGGATTCCCCTGAAGTCATCACCCATTTATGAGTAGAGCCATGCAATGAACCAGCTAGGTGCAGGAAATCCCATGGATTTCTTGGTTTTGGCTTTCCAGACTCCAGTGCACTTAGCAGCCGACTCAACTTCCTGGCAAGAATGCCCAGGATTCCTGGGGTTCTTGGCAGGAATTAACCCCATGTGCTGGGTAAGCAGTACCATTCCTTCATCTCCACTGTTGCTCTTGGCAGGAGTGAGTGAGGAAGAAATTTGGCTAGGAAGAGCAAGGCAAGTCAAATCTGCAAGTCCAAACATGAAGTAGCAACCAGAGCAGCTCATGTTCATATGTCAAAGTGTAGAGGTATGGTGAATCATCTGCTGCAGTTTCCTGGGCTTTCGGTCATATTGCATTATTGCTCTCCACCTGTTCCTAAAAAAAACCTCCAGGGGTTTCCTGGTCCTGCAGGAACTTTCATGGTTAATTAGGCTGTGATCCTGCCAAGACAAAGGAAGATAAGATTTTCTAAAAATTACATATTGCAATATTTCACCAGGCTTCTTGAAAGGAGGGTTGTCTGCTCTGAGCAAACAGACAGAGCAGCCAGTGTAGCATCGATTGCTTTCGTTCAGGATCCGGGGTCCAAACATATACATGCATTGGCCTAGAAACATGATTTCAGATTTCCTGGTCAGCATAGGCAGCTACAGAATCATTCTAAAGTCATTGATAATGTTAAGATGCTGATGGTCTTCATGAAAGACAGCTACAGGTAAATCTGGGGGTATAAGGAATAAGATTTTAATCATTCATGAGGGTCCGGTTCTGGTAACATTTGAGTCACTTCTCCAAAGTAGCAGAACTCTCTAGACCAGTGATGGTGAACCTTTTAGAGACCAAGTGATCAAACTGCAACCCAAAACCCACTTATTTATCACAAAGTGCCAACACTACAATTAAGCCTGAAAACTGAGTTTTTACTTTAGAAAAAACACCTCACAGCCTGTCCAAGCCAATATACTTTTGTATATATCCTTGACAGCACACTGACCAGCCATGTGAAAGCTCAGATGAGTTGTGGCTAATGAGTCATGGCTCGTGATGTCACCACCTCACCCCACTACTGCTTTCTGAGCATGCACATGGCCCCTATGTGAACTGTTATCTGATGCTTGACTGCTGGGGTGAAGCTGGGGCATCTTTGCTCACATGCTGACAGAGAGGGCTCTGTGTGCCCATTGTGGCATGCATGCCATAGGCTCACGACCAATGGCCTGACCCTACTCTGCTGCACACCCCTAAAGCAAATATAGAGCTAAAGATCCACTTACTTGAGTAGTTCTTTCTGCAAAGCTCAACATTTCTGCCCATTCTAAACACATTCCAACCATGCAAACCATGCCAGGATGCCTCATTTCTCTAACCCTAACCCTACCCTTGTGAACACTCCTCACCTTAAAGTGTTTAAATTCCATTGAATATGGAGCAATTCTGAAAAAGCCTTCTTTGAGTAACTTTTTCTGTACTGCTCATCATTTCTGCCCATTCTAAGCATATTCCAATCATCAAAACCATGCCAGGACAGCTCGTTTTTCTAACCCTAATCCTACCCTGGTGCACTGCTCTGCTGTGGCATGTGTGCCATAGGTTCATCACCACTGCTCTAGACTATACATGACAGTAGTGGACAGGCATGCTTTCTTCAAGATTTTCTTCTTATTAGTTGTTCCCTGTTGTTCAGCTCAGGTCTCACCACAATGATGTAACACTTGGGGAGAAAAATGCAACACAGCAATCCTGCGCTAGAAGCTAAAATGGAAAAGATCTCCACAGCCACCAGTTATTTCCCCTCGGTGCTGAGGTAAGAAGGACCAAAAGAGAGCCAACCACTACAAACGACCAGCATGCAGAATGTGATGAACTTGGCTTTATTAAAGCTGCCAGGCAGCTTCCTGGACAGGAATGCCACAGTGAAACTGATGGTTGCAAGAAGGTCTCTGTAGTCCAAGGCACAGTAAAACATAGTCATAGAGCCCTCGTTACATTCTAGTATGATTTCTTTTGTCATGGAGAACATGTCAACATCTGGGAAAGGGGGTGAAGTTCCCAGCCACACAGTGCATATGCCTGCTTGGATGAGGGAGCAAGAAATAACAATGATACTGGCCTTCTCCCTTCTCAACCACTTCCTCATCCTGGATCCTGGCTGAGTAGCCATGAAAGTCAGAATGACCAAGAGGGATTTTGCCAGTACAGAAGAAACAGCCACTGAGAAGATGATGGCAAAGGCAGTTTGTCGGATGAGGCAGGTGAGCTTCTGAGGCTCCCCAATGAAGAGCAATGCACAAAGGAAGCAGAGCAGGAGGGAGCTGAGCAGAGTGTAGGTGAGCTTTTGGTTGTTGGCTTTGACAATGGGAGCCTTGTGGTTTTTCACAAACACAGCCAGCACCAGAGCTGTGATGAAAGAAAAGGCAAGAGCAAGGAGGGCTATTGTGAACCCCAAAGGTTCTTCATAGGACAAGAAGGTGGTGGTCTTCAGAAGACAGAAATCCCAATTCTTGCTTGGGTACTCTGTATCTTAGCATGGATTGCAATCGTCATGTCGAGAAGGGAAAGGGAAGGGAAAGAGATGGTGTTGATCTGACAAAAAGACAGGCAACCCTACCTGGGAATTTATCTTACAGCTAAATGTACAACTTTGAAAGAAAATAATTATGATAAATTACTGAAAGATATTAATAATGATCTGGAGACATGGGCCAATTTACAATCGTCTTTGATGGGAAGAATAGCACTGGTTAAAATGAACCTTGTACCAAAATTTTTGTTTTTATTCCAAATGATCCCCATAAAAATTGATAAAGTTTTTTGAGGACTTAAACCTTCAAATTTCGAGATTTATTTGGAAAAAAAAGAAAGCAAGGATTAAACTAAAAATGCTTCAGGAAGCCAAAAAGAATGGGGGTTTTGGTCTACCAGATTGGATGTTGTATTATCAAGCGTCTATTTTTACTTGGCTAAAAGAATGGATAACCTTGCAAAATAAGAGAATTTTGTACCTTGAAGGTCGTGATTTGCAAATGGGTTGGCATGCTTATATGTGGAATGAGAAGGTTAAGTCACAGGGGACTTTTCTAAGTCACTTTATTAGAAGATCACTAATGTCAGTATGGGAAAAGTTAAAACTAAAATTGTATAATAAGTTACCAAGATTGCTTTCACCTATGGAAGCCTTTGTGTATCCAAATGTATTGAATTTTGAAGGCATTATAAGATATCATGATATTTTGGATAAGGATGGAGGCCTGAAACTGGAGCAAGAAATACAAGAACAGGGACTTAATATATAGTGGTGGTATAAGGTGCAGATGCAATCAAGATATGCCAAAGACTGCAAAATATGGGGGTTTTACAAAGATCTAACCTCCTTTGATCAAGTGATGTTAAAAACAGATGAGAAAATGATTAAAAGAATCAATGAGTTTTTGCTTGACAGGAAAATGGAAGGGGAACAGGTCAAGGACACTATGATAACATGGGCACAAAATTTTGGATATAATATTGAATTAGAAAAGTGGCAAAAGCTGTGGGAGAGAAATATTAGGGAACCTTAGCAACATCGTATAAAGAAAATTTATATAAAATGTTGTATAGATGGTATTTGTCACCAAATTGATTCGCTAAGATGTTTCCAAATATGTCAAACAGATCTTGGAAATGTAAACGTGATGTGGGTACATTTTACCATATGTGGTAGACCTGTGAATATGTGAAAAAGTATTGGATTAAAATACATAAATGGCTTGAGGAAATGCTACAAAAATCTTTAGCTTTCAAACCTGAAATTTTCTTGTTAGGCATTGTACTGGAAAATATTAGTAAACAAGAAATGTATTTGATACTACATTTAATCACAGTGGCAAGGATCACGCTTGCTCAATACTGGAAGAGTGAGGAACTACCCACTGAGGAACTGATTTTGAAAAAGATTCTGAATTGTGCAGAAATGGATAGACTGACTTTATCACTGAAGGAGAAGGAAGACACTGACTTTTATCAAACTTGGGACTTGTTTTACGACTGGCTAGAGAAACGGGACTTGGCTTAGATTTAAAGATGTCTTTAAACTTTTATAAATCGATTTGAATATGATCACAGAATGTTAAAAGATATGTTATAGGGGGCTGACCCAGCTTGTCCAATGTATTGATGTTTTTAATTTTTAGTTTAAAATCTTAATAAAAACCTTATTAAAAAAAAAAGAAGACAGGCAGCCCAAAAGAAAGAATTCAGTATCATAAATCTTGGTATCAAAGGAAATCCTGACTCTGTGAATACAGAAGTGGAGCACCTGTCAATCCCAGGCTCTGGACTGAACTCTGTTTGACCTACTCTTGGTTTTTAAGCAATGCCAAGCAAGGCAATCTTTCAATGACAACAATGATCCCTTCCCATGATGCAGAAATTTCTCCCAAACCCTGGAAGTTAAATGTGCCTACTTCGTGGACACTGCACTTGGAACGCCCCTCCTGCCAGCCAGATTGAAAGACAGGGAAGCTGGGCTACCTCCTCTCATTGCTACTGCCAGCTGATTCTGAGTAGTTCAGAAGAAATAGTTTAAAACTGCTGTGTAAAATAGAAATAATCTCCAAAGCAAAATGCAGGAGCAACACAAAGGCTTAAGATTCTGCCAAGCATTTAAAAGGAAAGACTGAACAGGTAAAATATCCAGGAAAGCAATATCTACACTGGTGCTGTAAAGAGCACAATCTGTTCAACAATTCATTCAACCAAAACAAGACCAAATAACAGTGCACTGGGCACATGTCTTATAGGATCTTATAATTCAGTTGTGGAGTCCAATTCATGACAGATCTGAGAGATTTTATCTTTGAAGTGTTGCGCGAATTCATCAGAATGAGCTACTGAAGGTCCAATAGTTTCTACCAATAGACCAGATTGTAACAGTCCTTGAAACACTTGAAAAAGTTCAAACAGCCCCGTGGAAACACAAAATATTGTCATTTTGCCTTCTTCATTGCCACAGAATATTCTCGATAATGGACTCTAAGACATGTTCAGTCAGATTCATCATGAGAGTTCCTCCACCTGTGCTCTAGTTGTTTTCTCCTCACTTCATTACCCTAAGTTGTGGTGTATACCAAGGGGCTGATCAAACTTGTCAAGAGGGGAGAGTGTGCTTTTGTGGGGTTCTTTTTTGCCTGTGTTTTTAGCTCCTTTATCTTGGATACATCATCTGGATTCTTTTCTTCTGAGGTGAAGATCACTTGGTGCTGGCCAGAAGGAGAACCTTGAAGTATGCATCTGTACTCGCAAAGCCTTCTTGTGAGTTCCCCAGAACTTATGTGAGCACATTCTTTTCTTGGGATGAGTAATCTGCTGTGGGGGTGGGAATTCTTTATATTCCCTAGGCTTGGGTCGCAATTCTCTGTTCTGATTTGCCATGATCCTAGATACAAGTTCCTGGTGAGCTTGTCTAGTCTTTGTGCAGCATTAACTAGAAATGAAGATCTCCACAATGCTAGCAGCAACCTTCTTCCATGCCAGATGCCGTAGAGGTTTGTACTGCTCCACCTGACATGGAAGATTGGGAATGGGAAGGTCAACAGGAACGGGGCCCCACACAACCACTAGCTGTGTCCCCTTTTGCACCTCATGCAGGAGCTGCTTGTGTTGTCAGTTGTTCAACCTGCATTCTGTAATCATCCACAGACCCTTGGCTTGACTATCTTTGCAGAACTGAACTGAGTGTGAGAGGAAGTCCACAATTGCCAGATGGATAGCTGGGGTTCATCCTCACATTATTCTTAGTGTTTCATCCTCTTCATCTTGATGGAACATGTTAGTTCCCACTGTACTCTTCATCCACTCATGAGGCAAGATGTGCATGGACTACTCTAACTGCAGAAAATCCACTGGATTCCCTGATTTCAGCTTCCCAATGTCGAGTCCACTTAGTGATCCAGTGTCTAAGTTCCTGGTGAGCATGACCAGATTTTGTGAGGTGCTTCCCAGGAATTGATCCTCATGTGTTGTGCAAGCAGTGCCATTCTTCCATGCCCACTGCTGCCCCGGTAGAGTGAATGGGGAAGAGGTTAGGCCACCAGGAATGATGGCTGGAGAAGGATGCCAGTTGCACAACCATGGGTCTGCCAGATTTTGCAGTCTTCCTGTTGGGTTGGCTTTTTGCAGGAGAGAAAGTGAGTAGATTCTGGAGGAATAGTTTTGGAAACAGTTTGTTCCAAGCCTATTCATGAGAAAGTGCAAATGTAAAGTTAAAGGGTTTAGTTTCTGATGAACAAATGTCAAAATTCATTTCCAGGAAAACATTTTTTCCTAGCAGAAACTTGGCAACAACACAACACAGTATTCATTTCTACACACAAAGCTTACATCCTCTTCATTTCAAAAATAACCAGAGACACACCACTACTTTCCTCCATAGATAGTTTTAAATGTGTAGCAGTAGCAATAGAGAATCATAATTGTAAGATCCAAGATTTGGCTGTAGGCATTTGTGTTTAGGTTGCTGCAACCAGAGTGCAGATGCAGGCTGGAGACTGGCAAGAGCTTAGAGGGTCAGAGGAAAGCAACACATCTTAAACCAGTCCAAGGGCAGAAACTGAAGAGAAAATAGGATCATGGCAAAAGCACAGTGCAAGATCAGGTCAAAGGTCAGAGATGGATAAGACACTCACATTCAGGAGAAAGTTGCGGTAGGAAGGACAGAATGCAGGTACCTGCTAGGGTAGAAAAAGGCTGTAAACATGAGAGGAACAGGCTGGAGCCAGGCAGGAGTCAGATGAATAAATTATCAGGCAGGCAGGTAGGTGGGCACACAGGATGCAGGGGAAGTTCTTGGGGATGAGTAGACTAGGAGTAAAAGTATGAAATAGCTATTGGAGCACCTCATATTTATATGATTTTTTTTCACAGGGTATATTTGAATCATTTCTCCAAACAGCAGAACCCTCTAGACTAGATGACATAAAAGGGTAGGCATGTGTTCTTCAGTGTTTTGTTTTAATGAGCTGTTCCTTGTTGTTCAGCTCAGGCCTCAGCACAATAATATAGCATTTGGGGAAGAAGATGCAAGCCAGCAATCCTGCACTAGAAGCTAAGATGGAGAAGATCTCCACAGCTACCATGGATTTCCCCTTAGTGCTGAGGTAAGAAGGAACAAAAGATAGCCAAACACTGCAAAAAACCAGCATGCTGAAGGTGATGAACTTGGCTTCGTTGAAGCTGCTGGGCAGCTTCCTGGACAGGAAAGCCACAGTGAAACTGATGGTTGCAAGAAGGCCCATGTAGCCCAATGTACAGTAAAACAATATCACAGAGCCCTCGTTACATTCCAGTATAATTTCTTCAGCCATGGAGAAGAAGTCAACATCTGGGAAAGGAGGAGAAGTTCCCAGCCACAAACTACAGATACCTGCTTGGATGAAGGAGCAGGAAAGAACAATGACACCAGCCTTCTCCCTTCCCAACCACTTCCTCATCCTGGATCCCGGCTGAGTGGCCATGAAAGCCAGAACTACCAAAATGGTTTTTGCTAGCACAGAAGAAACAGCCACTGAGAAGATGATGGCAAAGGCAGTTTGTCGGAGGAAGCAGGTTAGCTCCTGAGGCTCCCCAATGAATAGCAATGCACAAAGGAAGCAGAGCAGGAGGGAGCTGAGCAGAGTGTAGGTGAGCTTCTGGTTGTTGGCTTTGACTATGGGAGTCCTGTGGTTCTTCATGAACACAGCCAGCACCAGAGCTGTGATGAAAGCAAAGGCAAGAGCAAGGAAGGCTAATGTGAGCCCCAAAGCTTCATCATAGGACAGGAAGGTTGTGGTCTTTGGAAGGCAGAAATCCCGATTCTTGCTTGTATACTCTGTATCTAAGCATGGATTGCAATCATTCATGTCTAGAAAGGAAATGAAGGGACAGGAAAAGACATGATTTTGAGCTTATGAAAATGAGAAGCAAGCGAAACAAAGAATTCAATGTCCTGAATCATATTATCAAAGGAAAGCCTCACTACCTTATTAAGCTAATGGAGCAGATGTCAGGCTCTGGACTGAACACTGGCCAACTTTTAGTGTTTACTTTTCACTAAGCAGAACAATATTTGGATGATGAAAATGTTGCTACTGATGATGCAGAGATTTCCCCAAATCCTGAAATTTAAATGTTCCTTCTTTGTGGGCACTGGGTTCAGGATGCCTCTCAGGCAAGTCACAGTTAAAAGGGAGCGGGGGCAGTGGTGCATCCTCCCTGTAATTATTGCCAGCCAATTCTCATTCTTCTCCCCCACGTTCCTGTAACTCAGTGCTCTTCTCTCAACACTGACCAGCTGATCTTTAGGCCAGTGGTGCTCTCCCACTAGCTCCTGGATGAAAGCAGCAGTTGTCTAGTCTTGCTAAGTGGCTCTATGATCCTGTCTTTGGTACAGTGATGTGCTGTGATTTCTGGTTCTGACAAGATGAGAAGCCATTGTGGTACCCAGAAACTAAACCAAGAACTCCATATTTGGGTTTGGATGAAAAAACCAAACAACTTTTAATATCTATCCAGTAAATGTGTATTTCTTACCCTCCTGGCTTGAGAACTTCCCAGCTGGACATGGGATGCAGTCGTAGCAGCAGTATGGCTCCCCCTCCTTCACTTTCTTGCTAGAGCCTGGATGGCAACTCTTAGTGCATACAGAAAGTGGTTGCGTCTAATATGTGAATTAAAAATGAGAGTAAATATATAGAGAAATATTTTAAAATGGAATGATCACAAGTCATTGCAAACAGACCTGGCTTTTCAGGAATGTGTGAACCTTAATTTACTACCATGTATTGTTAGTTTTCTTTATCTGGTGCTGAGTACACACGTAGACCCTCATTTTGAAGGCAGATATACAGCAAATAATAGAATAATTTACCTTGGTATTGTATGTATAAGGTATTATCTTAGAAAGATGCCTTGAACTCCCTTTCTCCCACCCTGCTTATTTTTCCTAATGGGCTTTCTAAAAACGTTTTCAAGAGGTCTTTTGCCAGCTAGAGATGTCTTTGCTTTTTGCTGTCTTCTGAGCAAAGACTTATGGTGTTAAATATTTTATTACCATGTCACTCAGTGAATTGTATATGTCCACCCTCTGAGTCCTGCTGTGGCAGAGTTTGTGGGTCATGATTGGAAGTCTATGGCTGGTGCTGTACCCAGGCTCTGGCCATCTCTAAATATTCTCAAAAAAGCTGGCAATAGGCACAAGCACATTAGACAGACATTTACAACAACATCTGGCTGCATTTGCATGGTTGCCATTTAGCTGAGTATTAAAACTGTGGCTTGTGATATTCCATATATTAAAAACTGACATAAATTAATGATATTTAAATTACTTCCAGGCGCTTGGAGTTAACAATATTGCTGGCTAGGAGTCCTTTCTCTTTTATGGGTTCACTTCATCTAATATGCTACTTGAAACCAAAATCAGTTTTGCATGATGCTTTGATGGAATCAACTGAAATGAAAGCCAGCAGGACTGAAGATCAGAGCTCATTCCAAGGAGCTGATGAGTGGCTCCTACCTGATTAAACCAATGGTTCCATGAAATGAAATTCTCATCTATGGTGAGTGTTTGGCCTGAAGAAGCCTGAAGATCAATCCTTCCAACTTTCACAAGAAGAAAGGACTCATTGGAAAAGAACTTCCAGTTGATAACATCCAATCCAGCTACCACCTCCCCTTTCTCATTGAAGGAAACCTCGTGTTGAGCACTGTTATTGAATGAGACACTTCTGAGAAACTGATGGAGCTAGATTGAAATGGAAATAAGAAGGAATAGAAGATTGCAGTTTAGAGTACAAGGTTAAGTTTTCGCATCAGGTGGAGAATAATGATTAAGCATTGATTAGTTATTAATTTTTTCCAGGGGTAAGACTGACAGATGACATGTTAATCTCGCATTGAATGATAGTTATGCTGACGCTCTTTTTTGCCTCCTGTTAAGAATTTAAGACAGCTTAAAATGATTCACTCCACTCCAACTTTTTCCCCACAGGGACACTGTAAGGCTGAAAGTAGTTGTCTGATTCCAGATGACAGTATGTGATTAGATATATGGAGACTAAAAAATGGATCTCCCCAGACCAACACTCAGTAGAGGGAAGAGTAGAAATGTGGAGTATAATTTGAAAAAGAGTTCAGGGGCACTTTTCACAGCAAAAGACATGGGTTTGAGCAATGGGAGAACATTACCTGCCATGGCTCTTCATTCCTAAACTTCTGTCCTTTGGTCTCCATGATTGCCTTGTGTTTGACTTCAGATGAGGACATGGCATGCAAGGCATGGGCCACAGCATAGACTGCATTGTAGATGCTATAGCTGTGGCCAGTCACACTCATCTCAAAGAAAGGTCCAGGAAGGCTCTCCAGCCTTTCCCTCCCAGTACAAATGTCCTCTTCCACATCCTCCTCTACTGAGGTTGGGAACAGGCAGGCAAAAGCTTGTTCCCAAAAGAGCTTGAGAAAATCATCTCCTTTTGTGCTGAGTGGATTTCTGCTCTCCTCAAATGATTGGAATCCTGGTAGATCATTGGAGTGAATCCTCAAGGACAGAGCACCATGGAATATTCCTGTGTCCCAATTCCTTTGATAGACAAATGCATTGATCTCCATGTGGGCTGAGGTTATCCATACTTTCCCTTTTAGTGTGCCTTTCCTGTTCTCCAGTTCTGGTATATATGGTAGCCATCTAAATAGGGCAAACGAATATGATTCTCCATGGCCCACAACTACATTGGCTTTGCTGTCCACTAGTTTGTCATATATTTTTGCCCCTTTTTCTAAAATGGCATTCATTTTAGAAATGTAAGTGGATGGGGGGAGTCGTTCTGTGAAGGCAAAGCAAACACCTTTTTTGGAAAACATTGGAAATACAGTTTGCAGGAATCTTTCTCCATTGTCATTATCCATAAAAACTAGTCCAATCCATGTCCAGCTGAAATGTAGTAGCAAAGACAGAATCCCCTCATACTGCAGAGTTTCATGAGGAATCATCTTATAGAAGGGAAGTCCAGGGGTTTTATCTTCCATGACTGGAGCTACACCATATACGAGCTAAGGAGAGGCTGAAGAAGTGTTAGCATGATGATATGAATGATTGGAACAAGTTCAGTCAGATCCATATGCATGCTGTCAGCAATTCTGAGAGAAGCACTGCACGAGTTGTGAAGCTTATGCTTTCCAAACTGTAACCCAGTCTCCCACAAAATATATCTCCATGGAGGCATGTTCAGAATGCTTGTTCTTCTAAGTAGCCCTTCTTTAAGAACTGTTGAAATAGTCACGACTGGCATCTCAACTTTCTATGACATCAGACTTTAGCCTAGTATTAATAATAATATATTGAAATAGTAATAAAAAAGACAAATAGCATTACAGCTGAAATTTGATAAAGCCATCAAATCAATATAAGCAAGCCACAAAATGAAATTTCAGATTTCCTGCTTGACAGGAATATATGGACAGGAGATGTTGAATTTCTTGATTCTTGTCTGCATAACAGAATTTGACCAATTTGATCTGTGGAGAAACGTGCATCTGAATGAGAGGGACCACACATTTATTTCTTTTTTCCACCTTAAATTTGTCTGGTTGGACTATTTTCTGGTTTTGTCATACATGATATGCCAAATAAGGGGTTCAGAATTGAAATATTGATAACAGCAGGCAATTATTGATTTCAGATAATTATAGGGCTATTTTGCTAACTGCTTGATGTCAGAACTGTTGTCTATATAAGTCTTATATATCTGTATAGCTAACTGAGTACTGGAATTCAGACTTTGCAAATTCAGAAGTCTAATAATGGTAACAATGTTAATAAAAGTTAATTGTAAAGGCTAATAGTAATAACACAAATAATACTGAAATACCATAAGTGGTTAGAATTTTCTAGTCATCTTATGTTCAAATGTCAGCCCAAAGGTATATATGTTCCTCTCTCAGAAGGCAGTTATGTACCTTTGGGAAGGAACTCCATCATGAGGAGGGAATAATATAATCTACCATTATGTAAATTGATTAAAAGGAGATGGATAAGAACTCATCTGCTTCATTTCACTGGAACAATTTGTTAGACAGGAGGTGGGAACTACCAAGGAAGTGTGACTGTGTGTCTGTATCCCCATCTCACACATAAAGAAAGAAACAAGATTCCTACCTGTGGGATTTTGTAGTTATCCAAGATAGTTGCCATATGGAGAGAGATCTGGGAGTCCAGTGCTCCAACAACTGCTATTAGATCTTTGAGGATGCCGCATTCATAGTTAGGGACCAATCTCTTCTGTACTGAGAGAAGTCGCAGGGTGGCCTGACAGGTTTTCCTTGCATTGTTGTAGCTGTCATAGACGCTGAAGCCCAAAGTGCGATTGGGCAGTAGGTGAGGGTTCTCATTGATCTCCTTTACTGCGAATGCCAAGGCCAGGAGATGCTGGTAATTCTTAGGCATCATGCTAAAAGGAGAGGCAACTGCTTAAGCTCAGAGTGGAAGTCAGCATCTACGAAGCACAGCTATACATGCATGGCCTTGAGTTTGGGCACTAGGCTGTAAAAGAGCAAGTCACAGAATGGGAGTCAACATGGGCAGAGCAAAGCTATGCAGATATGCACAGTATGAAGTAAACTGCTATGTGTTAGATGGGGGCAGGGGGTTAGTTCCAGGGAACAAGTAGTAAGACTACATGCAAAACATGCCTACATGGGCTGCAGACATGACTGTGGGGAAAACTGTATTGAAAATCTGTAGACTTGCTGAAACTGCTTTAGAGAAAAAGCATTACAAATTTAATGAATTGTCTTTTACCCTTTCTGTGTGGTGTTATGTGTCCATGTCTTCATTCATGTGCAGCCTGCTTATGTGGTAATGGGGTGGAATGCATTGATTACTGATTAAAGGTAAAACTGACAAGGATGAAACATAAAATCATTTATGGATCCTTTTCCCAGTGGTGTCCTTGTATGGCTGCAACTTCAGTCACAGTTTTGAGGGACAAGTTCTGGGACTGACCAGTGCTATGATAGATGAAGGAGAAATAAAAACAAGCAGCAGTGCAATTCTTACATGAGTTCTTTGAGTGAGTCTGGTGGGGGTTCTTCAGTGAAGGATATTGAACTGGATTTGAAGGAGCCATGAAAAACAATGCTGCCAATAAGGATGTCTCCTGACTGATAGGCTTGTAGTGGAAAGTGGGGCTCCCAGATGCTGCATTTGAGAATATGTGCTGGACATAGGTTTTGCGAAAAGAGTGTCAGAAGCAAGACCTTCAAGAGCACCATTCTCAGCATAGTATCTCTTTTCTGAACACTCAGATACCCCTTTTTTGTGGACAACACTTCAGTCCTTGAAGCACTCTGGAATCAAATTCCCTTCTCAAATGGTCATTTTGTCTGATGAAAGTTGATTCTGCTGATAGAGAAGTATGCAAGATAATACCACAGGCACCTTGGCTTTTCCTAGTCCCTTCCTCATCGCAACGTTGTTCTAGGTATATTTATAACTGCCTTCACTGTTTTCGGTTTAATTTGACCTGTGGCCATTTGGAACTCCAGATGGGTTTTGTGGAGAAGCAGGATTAATTGCTGCCCTTTGAATAATTAAAATGCAAGTTAATTACCTTGATTAACATGTGCAAACAGAGCTATTACTTAGTTCAAGAAAAATAGCAAAGCACTGGGTGGTTAAATGTTTAGTTCCAAGATAGAGTTCAGGAACTCTCACTCAGGAAGCAGGAGATTTTATACTGCCTTTCTGTGTGAAGCACTTACTTTGCACCATGTTTCCCCAGTCATGTTCATCCTTCATTCCTTTGAACCATTTTGGTTCAATTATGTACTATTTTGGGTAGATAAGTTAGCTTTTGGTCTTTTTAAGCCTTTTGGTCTTTTATATTACCAAAAATACATGTGAGCTGTTGTCTTTTCATCCTCTCTTCCTATCTCCTGCACTCATTCCCTCTTTTTAATGCATGGTATAGTTTGCAATTCTTTTTCAGTGAAGTGCAGTTTCTTCCAATTCAGGTCATTGTTCAGTGCCTCACTTAAAGCATCTGGCTACCATATTGGGGTTCAGGTGGGACAAAATAAAATACAGTCCATGTCCATCACCCTTATCCAGTTTCCTTCAAACGTCCAGGAGGCTAAACCTCTTTGGGTTGCAGTGGATGCTCAAGAGGTGATTCCAAGCTCCTGGGGTGGTTTCACAAGCTCTCTTGCATGGGATTGGTGGACTTCCTGAGGTGTTTTTGTTTATTTATTTTTTTGCACCATTACATTTCAGTGTAAATAGCTTTAAATGTGCAACTGTAGCAATAGGGTGTCATAAGTACAAGGTCCAGGATGTGGGCAGTAGGAAGCTATGGTCAGGATGCTAGCAGCAGGGTGAAGATGCAGCGGGGAGACTGCCACCATGTTTGGAAGGCTAGAGGTGGGAGGCACTTCTTCAAAGAGTCCAGTGTCAGGAGCTGATGAGACAAGAGAGTCTAAGTAAATGGACCATCCAAGAGCAGGCCAAAGGTCAGAGACTGGTAAGACACAAATTGAGGAGAAAGACCAAGTAGGGAAAATGGGTGCTAGGGTAGAGTCAGGCTGAAGACAAGGATAAAGGGAGGGACATGATTTATTTATTTATTTATTTATTTATTTATTTAGGAAGCTTCTATGCCACCCCATTCGCCGAAGCCTCGGGGCAGCTCACAATAATAAATAAATAAACACAATATAAAAACAATATAATTTGAATCGACATGGCCAAAAAAAAATAAATAAATAATATTAACAATTAAAATAACATTTGAATAAAAAGGTCTTTGCCTGGTGCCGAAAAACAAATAATGACTGTGCCAAATGGACCTCTCTGGGGAGCGCATTCCATAGATTGGGTGCCACCACAAAGAAAGCCCTCCTCCATGTACTTACCCTCCTAATATCCTTCACAGAGGGTTCCCGGAAGAAGGGCCTCTCACGCTGATCTCAAGGGGTGGGTGGGCATATATGAATGTAGGCGTTCCTTCAGGTAACCAGGACGCAAGCTGTTAAGGGCTTTATAGGTCATAACCAACAACTTGAATTGGACCCGGACTTCAATGGGGAGCCAGTGAAGCTGACGGAGGACTGGAGTAATGTGAACATAACGCCCAGTCCCCATCAGCAGCCTGGCAGCTCTATTTTGAACCAATTGAAGTATCCGGACCATCTTCAAGGGCAGCCCCACATAGAGCACGTTACAGAAGTCAAGTCAGGAAGTCACCAACGTGTGTCACTGTTGCCAGGCAGTCATTCTCCAGGTAGGGACGCAGCTGATGGATCAGCTGAAGCTGAAAGAAAGTGCTCCTCACCACCACTGTCACCTGAGCTTCCAGTGAAAGCTCTGGGTTGAGGAGCACACCCAAGCTGTGGACCTTGTCCCTAGGAGGGAGTGCAACCCCATTCAGGACTAAGTTCATATCCCCTTCCCTGAAGCCCGATCCACCAACCAACAGGACCTCTGTCTTGTCTGGATTGAGCTTCAGTTTATTGGTCCTCATCCAGCCCATTACCTCAGCCAGGCACTGGTTCAGTACAGCCCCTGCCTCACCTGGATTGGTAGAGAATGAGAGGTAGAGCTGGGTATCATCAACGTACTGGTGATTCCGCAGCCCACACCTCCTTATGACCTCTCCCAGCGGTTTCATGGAGACGTTAAATAGCAAAGGGGACAAAATGGATTCCTGTGGTACTCCATGGCATAGCTACCATGGCACAGAGCCATAGTCCCCCAGCATCACCTTCTGGAATTGGCCATTGAGATAGCAGAACCACTGCAAAGCAGTGCCTCCCACTCCCAATCCTGCTAGCCTATCCAGAAGGATACCATGGTTGATGGTATCAAAAGCTCCTGAGAGGTCCAGGAGAACAAATAGGGACACACTCCCCCTGTCTTTCTCCCTGCACAGGCCATTGTACAGGGCAACCAAGGCAGATTCAGTACTGTACCCGGGTCTGAAGCTGGACTGAAATGTGTCCAGATAATCAGTTTCATCCAGGAGAGCTTGGAATTGTCCCTCCACCACCCGCTCCAACACCTTGCCCAGAAACACTGGTCTATAATAAGTGGCCATCTCTGGATCCAGTGACGCCTTCTTCAGGACCGGTCGGACTACTGCCTCCTTTAAAGGGACAGGTACCCAGCCTTCCCTCAGAGATATGGTAACCACTTCCAAGATCCAGGTCCCTATCCTATGCTTGGCATTGTTAATTAGCCAAGATGGGCAAGGGTCCAATAGGCAGATGGTGGGACATACTCCTCCAAGCACCTTGTCCACATCATCAGGCCGCAGTAACTGAAATTCATCCCATCAATTTTGGACCAGACGGTGACATTGGTATCTCCCCAGAAGCCTCTGAATCACTAGTGGATGGAGCCAGGCAGGAGCCAGGTGGGTGGGCACTCAGGTGTCTGGTAGGGTGCTGAGGCAAGTGCTTAGGGCAAGAAAGAACTGGGAACATGACCATGAAGTAGCAACTTGGATTGCTGTGGCAAAGAGTAGCAGTTCAGGGAATCCTCTGATGCAATTCTGTGGACTTCCAGATGCACTGCATCATTACCACCCTCTTGTTTCCTGATAGCACCTTCATTTGTGTTCCTGTCCTGTGGGTACTTTCTTGAATTGTGATCAAACACTGACAATAAGTAAGAAAGCAAGATGTTCTAAGTACTACATATGCCAGTTGCAAACCATTGTCAGGATTCCACAAAAGGAAGATGGAACCCTATGAGTGAAATGAGTAGCATTGATTGCTTTTGCTTCATGCCAGGGTCCATATGCATACATGCATTGGTCCAGAAGTATGATTTTGTGTTACATGCTCAGAATTAGCTGCAACAGAATCATTCTAAAGTAATTAGAAATGCTACAGTGCTGATGGTCTTCATGAAAGGCAGCTAAAAGCGATATAGGGCTATGTGCAGGAATTTGCATGATTTATGATTTTATTTTAATATTAAGAGATTTTCATATGACTTTTCCACATGAGGTATGCATAAACCACTTCCCTAAAGCATCACAACACTCTAGACTGGAAATGACAGTGAAGGACAGGCATGTATTCTTCAATATTTTCTTTTAATTTTCTTTTAATAAGCTGTTCCCTGTTGTTCAGCTCAGGCCTCAACATAATAATATAACATTTGGGTAAGAAGATGCAACCCAGTAATCCCGCGCTAGATGCTAAGATGGAGAAGATCTCCACAGCCACCATATATTTTCCCTTGGTGCTGAGGTAAGATGGAAAAAAAGACAGCCAAACATTGCAAAAAACCAGCATGCTGATGGTGATGAACTTGGTTTCGTTGAAGCTGCCTGGCAGCTTCCTGGACAGGAAGGTCACAGTGAAACTGATGGCTGCAAGAAGGCCCATGTAGCCCAAGGCATAGTAAAACATAGTAATAGAGCCCTTGTTACATTCTAGTATGATTTCATCTGTCACGGAGAACATGTCGACATCTGGGAAAGAGGGTGAAGTTCCCAGCCACACAGTGCATATGCCTGCTTGGATGAGGGAGCAGGAAAGAACAATGACACCAGCCTTCTCCCTTCCCAACCACTTCCTCATCCTGGATCCCGGCTGAGTGGCCATGAAAGCCAGAACAACCGAAATGGTTTTTGCCAGTACAGAAGAAACAGCCACTGAGAAGATGATGGCAAAGGCAGTGCGTTGGAGGAGGCAGGTGAGCTCCTGAGGCTCCCCAGTGAATAGTAAAGCACACAGGAAGCAGAGCAGGAGGGAGCTGAGCAGAGTGTAGGTGAGCTTCTGGTTGTTGGCTTTGACTATGGGAGTCCTGTGGTTCTTCATGACCATGGCCAGCACCAGAGCTGTGATGAAAGAAAAGGCAAGAGCAAGGAAGGCTAAACTGAGTCCCAAATCTTCTTCATAGGACAAGAAGGTTGTGGTTTTGGGAAGACAGAAATCCCGATTCTTGCTTGGATACTCTGTATGTGAGCATGGATTACAATCATTCATGTCTAAAAAAGAATGGGAAGGGAAGGGAAGGGAAGGGAAGGGAAGGGAAGGCAAGGCAAGGCAAGGCAAGGCAAGGCAAGGCAAGGCAAGGCAAGGCAAGGCAAGGCAAGGCAAGGCAAGGCAAGGAAAGGAAAGGAAAGGAAAGGAAAAGAGATGGTGCCGAACTTATGATAAGAAGCATGGCAAACCAAAATTTAAAATTCAATGTCATAAATCTGTGTATCAACAGAAATGGAGCAGCATCAACCTGAGGCTCTGGACTGACTTCTGTTTGGTCTACTCTGGATGCTTAAGCATCACAAACCAGGGCTATCTTTGGATGACAAAAAATATCTTTCCCTTATCTTGATATCAGGACCTTTGTGTTTCCTGGTTTGGACAAGACACCAAACCATTGTAGTGTCAAAATTCATAGAATAGGCCAGTTATTGTGCTCATGGTTTCTAATAAACTACAAACTCAATATTTGAGTTTGGATGTGAAAACAGACCAATTAGTATAACAACTCAAACATTGCTTGCTGTGTCCTGGAAACCTACCATTCAGCATTTTGATTTTTTCACTATCACCCAAATCCTATTACATTTCTATGCTGCTCACAGGTCAAAGCCTTCTGTGTGGCTCAACAGATCTCACACAAGAAAGTATACTGATAACATCTAACATTTAAGACTGCAGTGTAAAATAGAAACATTTTTCAAATAAAGCCACAGGAAAATCGCAATGGCTTAACATGTAGCTACGCAGTTAAAGCAACAGACACTGAATAGCTAAAATTTCTAGGAAAGCAATGTCTCCACCTGGTGCTGTGAAGGGCACAATCTGGGTGCCAGGCAAGCTCTCTGGGAATTTCATTCCACAGGTGTGGCACCATAGAGTCTCTTCTCTTCTTTCTGGAGCCACCCACCTCCATCCTTTTAGCCAGGACTCCTGTCAATGAATCACTTTGGATGATTTTGAAATTTGGGCACTTATATTTCAGAGAAGATGATTTTTTTGGTAAGCTGGCCTCAAACCAATTAGGATTAATTGTAACCAATTAATTTGAATGTAATTCTAGCACACTTCAGTCCAGATATGGAATGACAGCCAGTGCAGATAGTAATGACCTAAAAACCACCATATTACCCAGTACTTGTTACCCATTTTGCTGCCCTAGTTCAGACCAACTGAAGTTCCTAGACTGTTTCTAAAGGCAGTCCTAAGTAGAATGCATTTCAATTAGTGTATACCTGGCTGGAACTAGATATGATTGGCATATTGCCCTAAGCTGGTTAAAGATGTTCCATGCCACAGGGAACCCCTGTATCTCAAGTGACAATTCTGCCTAACCTGAACTGTTATGGGGAGTGCAACCTTCTATAGAAGAAGTGAAATATCACTTTTCCAGGTATGTGAACCACACCTGCAATACCCCCATATTGCTTGGATTGAATCTCAGTTTATTACCCCATATCAATTCCATTACCGTGGCCAGGCACTGGTTCTAAGAATTGCCTGCCTCTCCTGAATTAGCCAATATGGGGAGTGCACCCCTCTATAGAAGAAATGAAATATCACTCCTCCAGGGATGTGAACCACACCTGAAATACCTCCATCTTGTCTGGACTGAGGTTCAGTGTAGTGTTCACTGTATGTATTCAGTGAAGTGCATTACCATGACCAGGCACTGATTCAGAAAATGCACTGCTTCAACTGGATTTGGTGAAAGGAGGGAAAAAGCTGGTGTTTATGCATATTGATGACATGGGGGTCCACACCTACAGATAAACTTCCCAAGTGATTTCATGTAGATTTTGAATAGGAGCAGGGATAATACAGAACCCTGTGGAACTCCACTGCATGACTGCCAATGCATGAGATAATAATAATAATCATCCCAGCAGGAGTTGAATGACTCCTTTTGAATGACCGAAAAAATCTTCCCATTCCACAAAACAGCCATTTTTAATGTGTATTAAAGTGAATGCATATTGCCTACCATCATGGCTTGAAATCTTCCTGGCTGGGCATGGGATACAATCATAGCAGCAATATGGCTCCCCCTCCATCACTTTCTTGCTAGAGCCTGGATGGCAAATCTCAGTGCATACAGAAAGTGGTCGTGTCTAATAAGTGAATTAAAAGCAGGATAAATAGATGAAGAGAAATTTTCTTTTAAAATGGAAAGTTCTCTTGTCAATAGATGAGCTCTAAGACTGACTCAGTATTTCAGAAATGTGTGGATTTTCATTTACTACAACTTATTTTTAGTTTTCTTTATTTGGTGCCCATACAGACACTCATTTTCTAGAAAGAAATACAGCAAATAACTTATTTATTCATTTATTTATTTACTGGATTTTAATCTTGCATAATTAACCAGAAGCTTCCCTGAAAACCACTGGAATATACTGAACGAGATGTCACTTCTTGAGGCATATCAAGAATCTTATCACGTTGCTTGCCTATATATTATCTTAGAATAATGCTTTGTATGTCTTACAAATCTATCAGTTTCACTAGGCAAATGATTACTCTTCACTGGAAATCAATAGCATGATCATCACAGCAGACATTTAATTGAGTGCTAATATACAACAGAAGGTTTATGAAATCAAAGTGTATGAATGTGTTTATTGAGAATTATAATTCATGTATAAACTATCAGAACAGGTTCATGATAATATCTATCCATATATTTCTTTGATCTCATTGGGATTCAGGCTTGTAAGTACCCCAGATAATGTGCTGAAGGTCACAGCACAAGTCCACTATGAGGATGGACCAAGTTATATTGGTAGTGATCAGAAGTCTATGGTGCATGGCATAACTAGGCTCTGGCCATTCTATGTCTCATCAAATATTGCCAACAGATCTGGGAAGTGGCACAAGAACATTAGAAAGATGTGTACAACAGCTGGTTGTATGTTCATGGTTGCAGTTTAGCTGAATTTTAAAGATGCTGACTGTGATATCCCCTATAGAAAAAAACTAATATAAATTTATGTGTATTAAATTTCTGCCAGCTCTTTGGAACTAATATTGGTGGAGAAGAAAGCCCTCCTCAGGGGAGCCCTCTCTCTCTTTTGTCTTCACCTCATCCAATATGCTTCTTTCTAATCAAAATCAGTCTTGCATGTTGCTTTGCTAGAATCAACAGAAATGAAAGCCAGCAGGACTGAAGATCAGAGCTCATTCCAAGGAGCTGACCAGTGGCTCCTACCTGATTAAACCAGTGGTGCCAGGTGATGGTCTCCTCATCAATGGCAAGTGATGGAGAAACCTGAAGATGGATCTTTCCCACTTTCACTCGGTGAAAGGATTCATTGGCAAAAAACTTCCAGTTGATAACATCAAATCCAGCCACCAGCTCCCCTTTCTCATTGAAGGAAACCTGGTTCTGGGCACTGTTATTAAAGGAGATACCTCTAAGAAACTGATGGAGCTAGATTGAAAATGGGGATGAGAGAGTTTAGAATAGATCACAGCAAAGTATATAATTCTACATTCTAAGAGCAGGAGCAGAATGATGTTGAGGGTGCTTTTCAGGTGAATTAAAGAAATGTTCCTATTTATACATTTATGCTTACATTTATATTCTTCTTTCTTTCTTTGTAAAGAACTGAAGGCACCTTAAAATGTTCCCTTCCACTCAAGGTTGAACATTAAAAATCCCTTGTGAAGTGGCTTAAGATAGAAATAGATGATTAGCCCAAAATTACAAGGGAGTTTTATGGCCAAGTGGAGAATGTAGGCCAGATTTCTCAAGTCTCACTGCAATGATCTAACCACTATACTGGACTAGCTCTCAAAAGTAATAGGGTATTAACCTGCAAAATTACAACACTAAGTCATTGATTACAATGTGGACAGCGTTCTGAGCAAATTAGAAGTTGGTTGATGCAGAGACCAAATATATAAGGCTGTTGTAGACCCAGGAAACATGATGCTGAAATATAAGGAAATTGAGAACATTGGACTTTTATCAAACTTGGGACTCTCTTTATTATTGGCTAGAGAAATGGGGATTCACATAGATTTAAATATGTTCATAAATTAACATAAAAAGAAAAAATGTGGGGAGCCAACCCAGTAGGTCCGATGTCTCCAATGATTGATGTTGTTTTTAGTTTTTCTTTGTATTAGCTTTCTTTAGAATGAAACTTATTCAAAAGAGAGAAGGAGAGAGAGAGAGAGAGAGAGAGAGAGAGAATGAGAGAGAACATTACCTGCCACTGCTGTTCATTCCAAAGCTTTTTTCCTTCACTATCCATCACTGCTTTGCACTTAACTTTAGATGACAACATGGCACATAGTGCATGGGCCACAGCATAGACAGCGTTGTAGACAATGTAGCTTTGGCCAGTCATGCTCATTTCAAAAAAATATCCAGGAAGTCTCTCCAACTTTTCCTTCCCAGTGCAAATTTCCTCTTCCATGTCTTCCATCACCATTTCAGGAAATGTACAACCAAAGACTTGCTGCCAAAAGTACCTGATAAAATCATCTCCTTTGGTGTTGAAAGGATTTCTGCTTTTCTCAAATTATTTGAACCCTGGTAGCTCATTGGAGCTAACCCTCAGTGAGAGAGCACCATAGAATATTTCTGTCTCCCAATTCCTTTGGTAGGCAAATGCATTGATTTCCATCTGGGCTGTCATTACCCAGACTTTGCCTTTCATTTTGCTTATTTTGTTCTCTGCTTCAGATAAATATGACAACCATCTAAAAACTGCAATGGAATATGATTCTCCATGGGCCACCACTATATTGGCTTTAGTGCTTTGTAATTCATCACTTAATTTTGCTCCCTGTTTCATTGCATCATAAAGTTCAGTGACATAAGATAATTTGGGGATTCTTCCTATGAGAGCAAAACAGACACCTCTTTTGGAAAACATTGGAAAGACAGTTTGCAAGAATCTTTCTCCATTGTCATTATCAATAAAAAAAAGTCCGATCTACGTCCAGTTGTAATGTAGGAGCAAAGACAGAATTCCCTCATACTGGAGAGTTTCATGAGGTACCATCTGATAGAAGGGAAGTCCTGGGGTCTTATCATTCATGACTGGAGCCACACCATAGATGAGCTAAGGAAAAAGTGAAGAAATGTTAGGAAGATGACATCAATGATTGGAGCAATTTTCATCCAAGTCACATGAAACTTAATTGAATTGATATGAATCAATGAAACACTTTCTAGGCTTCAAAATAAATCAGCAATTCTTAGAACAACTCAAATTTGCATTTCATATTTTCCTCAAATCCTCATCAGGACAGCTAACAACAGCAATAACAATGCACTAAAATATCATGCTTTACACCTGAAATTTAAACACTAATATAAAACAGGTAATGACATTCAACTCAGTAGAGGAAAACAATTAATATGGTATTCTTCTGGATAGGCTAGCAGGATTGGGGGTCGGAGGCACTGCTCTGCAGTGGTTCCACTCCTACCTCAATGGCCAATTCCAGAAGGTGGTGCTGGGGGACTATGGCTCAGCGCCATGGCAGCTATGCCATGGAGTTCTGCAGGGATCCATTTTGTCCCCTTTGCTGTTTAATATCTACATGAAACCACTGGGAGAGGTCATCAGGAGGTGTGGGCTGCTGAGTCATCAGTACGCTGATGATACCCAGCTCTACCTCTTGTTTTCTACCAATCCAGGTGAGGCAGTGGCTGTGCTGAATCGGTGCCTGGCCGAGGTAATGGGCTGGATGAGGACCAATAAACTGAAGCTCAATCCAGACAAAACGGAGGTCCTGTTGGTTGGTGGATCGGGCTTCGGGGAAGATGAATTGAACTTAGTCCTGAATGGGGTTGTACTCCCCACTAGGGACAAAGTCCGCAGCTTGGGAGTGCTCCTTAACCCAGAGCTTTCTTTGGAAGCTCAGGTGACAGTGGTGGCAAGGAGTGCTTTCTTTCAGCTTCAGCTGATCTATCAGCTGCACCCTTACCTGGAGAATGACTGCCTAGCGACAGTGATACATGCATTGGTGACTTCCCGACTTGAATTCTGCAATGCTCTCTACGTGGGGCTGCCCTTGAAAATGGTCCAGATACTTCAATTGGTTCAAAATAGAGCTGCCAGGTTGCTGACGGGGACTGGGCGTTATGCTCATATGACCCCAGTTCTCTGTCAGCTACACTGGCTTCCCATTGAAGTCTGGGCCCAATTCAAGGTATTGGTTATGACCTATAAAGCCCTGAACGGCTTGGGCCCTGTTTACCTCAAGGAGTACTTACATCCGTACTTGCCCGCCCGCCCCTTGAGATTGGTGGGAGAGGCCCTTCTTCGAGAACCCTTTGTAAAGGAAATTAGGAGGGTGATTACTCGGAGGAGGACTTTCTCTGCAGTGGCACCCAACCTATGGAACGCGCTCCCCAGAGAGGTCTGCCTGGCTCCATCATTATTTGTTTTCTGGTGCCAGGTGAAGACCTTTTTATTCAAACGCTATTTTAATTGTTAATATTATTTATTAGTTTTAATTTTGGGCCAGGGCGACTCAAATTATATATTTTTATATTTATTAATATTGAATTATTTATTTATGTATGTGAGCTGTCCTGAGGCTTCGGCGATGGGGCGGCATAGAAGTCTGCCAAATAAATAAATAAATAAATAAAATCAGAGTTAAGATATTTTCCAGACAGCTTATGGTACAAATGTCAGTCTAAATAGAAATGACTGCCTTCTGGCAGAATGCAACTACATCTACTTTGACAAATAGCTCTAGAGTCAGGGGAGAGAATCCTTTATTCTCTTTTATCCTTTAATCCTTTAAAGTGAGCAAGTTTCCCTACACTGTGAATGCATAGTATGCATATATCAGTGCAGGTGTTCCACAAGGCAGTAAAGGGGAGGAGAATTACAGGGATGATGTTGGAACAGAGTAGTAAAGCAGGAGCTGAAATGTTAGAGAAACCAAGCATGGCCAGAAGTTACAAAGACTTTTTCTAGCATTGCTTATCATTTCAAGCAAGCTTTTATGATAGTTTGGCCGAATCTCACCCTTAATCCAATACTGCAGACATTCTGAGGTGGCTTGAAATACCCTGCTAGACTGGAACCATG
Organism: Varanus salvator macromaculatus; assembly: GCA_023646645.1. Classification (NCBI taxonomy): domain Eukaryota; kingdom Metazoa; phylum Chordata; class Lepidosauria; order Squamata; family Varanidae; genus Varanus; species Varanus salvator. The sequence goes on from JAIXND010000781.1 coordinate 7,320,738, forward strand.
GCTTGCAGAATACCATGCCTCTTTGGGGGAAAACTTGAGCAGGTATAATTCTCTATGGCTAGGAGCTGGTTCCACCTCTGGCTCATATCTTCTTGCCATACAGGAGAGATGCCAAGGGTTTCTGGGAGGATCCTGGCTCAACTTCCACTGGCCAGTTCTGTCTTGCACTTCCCCCTGGAGTCCTAGCCTGAAGTTCTCCTCCCTTCTCCAAGAGTCTTCTAGGGGAGCTTTGACACAAGTACCTCATCAGTGGTCAGCAGAACTGTGGTGTAGTGAGTGGTTGATCAACTCACTAAGGGTTGGTTCCTGCATGGCTTATGATGATGCAAAAAGCAGCCTGTTGCAAATGACCCACAAGAACAAAATTAACCCTGAGAAAAAAATTGTCCCATCCAGCTTGTGTCTCTACAAAGATGGGTCCTATTTTCAAATATTTTCTATCAGGTGTGCAAACACCTCCACACACAGACACACATCCTGCAGTCTGATTAGAATTAATAATTATAATTATTATTTTCACTAATCAGATATGAGATACACACACACATACATAGTAGTGTTCTTAGACTGGCTATGTCATTGAAAAGAATATATAAAAAAAAGATAATGTCTAATCTGATGATTTCTGATGCAACACTTTCTGAGACAGAATTTGGGAAGAAGCAAATAAGTGTGCAAGATGCTTTTCATTTCCATCTTTACCTACATATGAGAGCAGGTTTCCTACCTGTGGAGTCTTGTAGATATCCAAGATATTTGCCATATTGAGAGAGACTTTGGAGTCCAGTGCCCCAATGACTGCTATTACATTATTGTGGATGCCACATGTGTAGTTGGGGACCAATCTCTCCTGCACTGAGAGAAGTTGTAGAGTTGCCTGACAGGTTCTCCTTGCATTGACATAGCTGTCATAGATGCAGAAGCCCAAAGTGTGGTTGGGCAGTATCTGAGAGCTCTGATTGATCTCCTTTACTGCAAATGCCAAGGCCAGGAGATGCTGGTAATTCTTAGGGATCATTCTGAAAGGAGAGGCAACACCTGAGGTGCATAATCAAAACCAGAATTTATACAGCAAAGTTTTATGCATGGTAAGAAATAAAGTATTCTGAGTTTAATGGTGCTTATTCCCTGGTAAGTGCTTGGAAAGCCACATATGAACATGTCAGTATTAGAGGGAAAAATATCCACAAACGTATATTATGGGAAGTGGCATACTAATTCTGTTTTAGGGGAAGTTGCATTCTGCAAGAGGAGAAAGTTGAATTAGATGGTTAATATGGGCTCTGTGTGTGTGTGTGTGTGTGTGTGTGTAGACTACTTTGGGTATTTGATGGAATGAATTCATAACTGAATAGATGAAAAACTGAAATGGAATGGATAAAAAAATTACTTTTGCCTCTCTTTCCCAAGGATGTGTAAATAAAGTTGTATAAAGTTGCAGCATAAACCCCTGTTTTGAGGCAGCAGCCTTTTGAAAGATCATTTCCGTGACAAAGTAAGTGGAATAAGACATGCAACAATCCAATCCTTACACATATTCTTCAAGCACATCTGGTGGGGCTTCCTCAGTGAAGACTGTTGAACTGGACATGAAGAAACCATGAAAAGCAATGCCACTGATAAGGATGTCTCCTGGCTGATGCATGTGAAGTGGAAAGGGAGGCTCACAAAGGCTGCATTTGACAAAGGGAGCCTGCTGTACCCTGGGTGGTAAGTGTGCCAGCAGCAAGACCACTAAAACCACCATGTTCAGTACCATGCCAAATATCTTTTCTGCACACACATTTTTTCTATTGCTTTTGCAAGCCCACCACACTGAAATGCTCAATGACTGAATGGGCTACTTCGATAGTACTTTATTCTGCTAATAGAAACCTAACTAATATAAAACTTGCAACATCTCCAGAATCTTTTCTTGTTCCTAATCCCTTTCTGATCAGCAAGGTGTAAGAGGTATACATATATTTAAGACATCCTACATAATAAACTGAAGCTCAATCCAGACAAGACGGAGGTCCTGCTGGTGGGCGGTTCGGATCCTGGAGTGGGGGATTTGGGCCTTGTCCTGGATGGGTTGCACTCTCTCTAAAGGACAAGGTTCGCAGCTTGAGGGTACTCCTCAACTCGGAGCTGTCGTTACAGGCCCAGGTAACGGCGGCGGCGAGGAGTGCCTTCCTACAACTTCAATTGGTATATCAGCTGCGCCCCTTTCTGGGTGACTGCCTGGCGACAGTGACGCACGCATTGGTGACTTCTCATTTAGATTTCTGCAACACCCTCTACGTGGGGCTGCCCTTGAAGACGGTCCGGATACTTCAGTTGGTGCAGAATAGAGCTGCTAGGTTGCTGATGGGGACTGGGCGTTATTCTCAAATAACCCCAGTCCTCCGTCAGCTTCACTGGCTCCCAATTGAAGTCCGGGCCCGATTCAAGGTTTTGGTATTGACCTACAAAGCCTTAAACGGCTTGGGACCTGGATACCTAATGGACCGCTTACGCCCTTATATGCCCTCCCGCCCTTTAAGATCGGCAACATCGGCCCTCCTCCGGGAACCCACTGTGAGGGAAATTAAGTGTGTGAGCACCCGGAGGAGGGCTTTCTCTGTGGTGGCGCCCCAATAATGGAATGCGCTCCCTGGAGAGGTTTGCCTGGCACAGTTGTTATCTGTTTTTCGGCACCAGGTGAAGACCTTTTTATTCAAGTCGTGTTTAATTGTTAGGTGTATTTATAATTTGCTGTTATGTATTTATGTATGTATTTATGTTGTAGTCAATAATTGTTGGCTTTTTTTTTTAGTTGCCAAGATGCACCAAGGGGGGGAGGGATATAGTGTTTATTGTTTATAGTTTTATGCTTTTATTGTATTTTATTACATTGTATTTTTAAATTGTTTTAAGCCGCCCCGAGGTTTTGTTGCGATGGGGCGATCTATAAATGTTTTAACAAACAAACAAACAAACAAACAAATAATTGTGTGTCATTTGGCTCTTGTCCAGTGAAATTGCAGAGGGGTTTTGTGAAGCCACAATCTTAATCATTATCCTTTTGATAATTATGGGAGAAGTTAATGATCATTTCAAAGTTTTAGATTTTCTGTAGAAATGCTAGGAAACACACACACACACATACTCTGTTGCCCCATCTGGAAAGATTTAATCTTGGCAAAGCTTTTATTTAAAAGCACTCCTTTGACATTTGTTATGGGAAAGCAATGTGACATTTTAACCTTTCGTAGCTTTATTTTTCTCAGTGCTTCTGAATAGTGCATCCTGCACTTTGAAAAGAGAAGCATTGGTGAGGAAAGGTTTTTCATGTTGGACCACTCTAAGTGTGTAAGTGCAAAATACCAACTTAAATGTTTTTGGGTTGGTTTGTTTGTTTGTTTTTTTGCAAATTACCATATATAAAAATTTCAAGATCATTTTTTAAAATGAAGTAATTACCATGATTAAAAATGGACTCTTTCTGCTTGATTGATTCAGTGCATATTATGTTCTCTAGTAAATACTTCCATATAGCCCAAAGTGCCTGACCCTGCCAAATTTTTGAAGCTAAGCAAGGTTGGGCCTGGTTGAAATATGTAGGGGTGACTTAATGTTGTAAACCACCCAGACAGCTTTGGCTACATGCAGCATAGAGATGTAAATAATAATGATGATGATGATGATGATGAAGATGATGCAGTTTTTATGAACTTTGAGATTTTCTTTGGTGAACAATAAACTGGGATGAAATATTTCATACTTGGAACTTTGGCTTGGACCTATCTATAATAGTACTTATTCTGTGCACAGATGAAACACTGAAATTCTGGCTGTCATACAGCTGAGGTACACAGATTATCAGCAGGTGTGGCCTTCATCATCACATCTCATGGAAATCTGCATCTTCCAAATTTCTTTTTGACCCACATTTAGCAACTGTATTGGATACTGTGCCCTAGATGTTGAATTCCTCTGATCCTCTCTCTTTAAGAGGCAAGGCTTAGGGTAAAAAGTAAAACTAAGAAGTGAAATTAAGTAAATTGTGGAGGCCTCTAAAGATCTCCCCGGTCATCTAGGGGCCTGATAAGTTTCTCCAGGTGCCTTTTCCCTTTCTTCTTGACGTGGTCTTTTTATTTTATTTTTTTATTTTATTTTATTTTATTTTATTTTAATGCTATTTTAGTTAATTGTAAGTGTTGTTTTATGTACTGTATATTATTGTTTTTATATCTTGTTGTGAACCTCCTAGAGAGCTTCAGCTAAAAGAAGTATAGAAATGTAATAAATAATGGTAATAACAACAACAATAAGGTTAAGTAAAATTAAGACACAGGCTATATTTATTTAAAAAAACTAGAGCAGCTTATTGCAGGGCAATTTTGGACATATAGTTTCTAAGCCTTAATACTGTTTTCATTGGAACAAACAAATGGCACTGATATACTTGATCAATGGCATTGATATACTTCTGATTCTATGACTTTTAGTCTGCATGACCTTAGCCAGTAGGGTAGTTCATAAACCTTTTACCACTCACTCCAGTGTTCCTAAGGAATTTTAATTTCCCAGCATTCAAAACTGCTACTTCTGGTACTTGTTATCATAAAAGCTGTTCATGGAATGAGAAGTCAAAAATTTTCTCACTAATTATATTCAGAAATTATTCCATTAATTTGTCTGTTTGCAATATCTATCGGCTGTATATGTATGTCTATGAGTGAAAAAATCAGTGAGATCTCGGATCCATTTGTGTGTGTGCATAAAAATGGGGTTTTGTTGAAAGTCTAGCACTTGAGTATTTTCTTCATGGTGTTTTCCCAGTTACAGAGTTTCCCTACATATACTGCTATTTGATTTATGGGGGGAAAACTTACAAGCATTGTATGCATTTATTCATTTCAGTTTTGTATTGACCAATGGTCAAACTATTCTGGGTGAGTCACAAAAGTCAAGGAGCTTTAAATTATTTTTCATGGTACATATATGAGCCTCAGAATTGTGAGTACCTTTGACCAGGAAGATGGAATTAGGAAAAAAGCATAGATTCATGTCCTCTATTGCAACAGTTCTAATCCAAACTCACTCCCAGTATGACTTTGGTTAGTGATATTAGTCTTAGTCTTAGTACTGATAATCCATAGGTGATCTTCCCCAGCTGCTCCATGCCACATTTATAACAAACGTGTGTGTGTGTGTGCACATTGACATGTTCATCGTTCTGGCAAAAAGAGATTTCTCTGTTATTATTATCAAAATAGATAACCCTTGCTCTTCTTGATGAACAGATGAAATAAAGTTATAGTTCTTCAAGTATCAGTCAAACAAAATTTTGCCATGGTGTTTTGAAATGTAAATCTCACTATTGCTTGTTTCTTAGGGACAGATGTGTTTCTATCCAAGAAAGAATCTAAAAGCCCGTTAAAATCCCCACACACAATTCTATATTCAGAAGTAGCATCGACCAGATCATGAAACATAACAGAAACATTACTGGGTCCATACTCATTAATCAGATTAAATATACTGTCATTATGTTATCCAGCCAAAATCAAAAAGCACTAATCACTAAAGAGTCACTAATCACCAGTTGACCTAAGGAAAAAAGCTGCTTATAGGTTAGAATCATAATCCATTTATATTATGTTGAAATACCAGTTATATATACCTCTCAACCTAGTTGTTTTCCCTCAACAAATGTACACATGCTAACATTAAATGTGTTCTTGTAGAACAACCATATTATATTATGTTCTTCTAACTCTGAAAGCATTTTCTTCCAGTTATTTGGATGATACAACTCCTTGATAGTTCCTGGGATCACATTACACACCCAAAACTGCAAAGATGATCAGTTGTCCCACACATAGAAATGTAACAAAAACTCCTAATACTTCACTTATTTAATTAACTTGTACAACATAATTTTATAAGAATATTAATCACTGGCAGAAAAATCCTAAGCAGTATAGCATCATTTGGATGCCTCTCTTTGAGTTTGGAAAAGCACTGCAACTTACAAGCTGGGGAGCTTTGCTCAGCTCCTCCACCTGCCACCTGCAGTCTGTGTGGAAAGAATCATGCAAACTTCATCACAGCAATCAGAATACATTTTACTACTTAGAATTAGGAGTACAGATGAATACATTTGCATATGCATGCCCCCAGAAGAATCCCACATTAGTTTCCTTGTCAACAGCTACAACTACAGAAACAAACTTACATTTTTTCTAAAATTAATAATGGATTATTAAGAGATAAGGGATGCTGCTGAGGGAGAAGATTATGGGAAAACACAGGTTCTTGATGCAAACATGATAGTTTCCATTAAACAATTCAAAACTGGTTCATGCTATACATGAATCTTTCAACTAGCCATAGGTTGGAGTGGAAGATCTACATAGTGCAGGGGCAGAAAAGGAAATGTTCATAAACATTCTACAATACAGACACATGCCTCCAGTTTTTCATAATAGCAAATACGTAACATTGTTCAATCTTTTCTTCTGATAAGCTGATCCCTGCTGTTGAGCTCAGGTCTTATTAAAATAACATAACATTTAGGGGAAAAGATGCAAGCCAGCAAGCCAGCACTGGAGGCCAAGATAGAGAAGATCTCCACAGCTACCATGTGTTTTCCCTTGGTGCTCAGGTAGGTTGGAACAAAGGATAACCAAACACTACAAAAGACCAGCATGCTGAAAGTGATGAACTTGGCTTCATTGAAGCTGTCTGGGAGCTTCCGGGCAAAGAAAGCCACCATAAAGCTAGCAGTTGCCAGGAAGCCCAGGTAGCCCAGCACACAATAGAACATAGTCACAGAGCCCTCATTACATTCCAGTACCATTTCCTCAACTACTGAGTGAACATCGACATCTGGGTAGGAAGGATGTGTTCCCAGCCACACAGTACAGATGCCTATCTGAATAAGAGAGCAGGAAAAAACAATGGAGCTGGCCAGCCCTTTTCCCATCCACTTCCGCATCCTGGACCCTGGCTTGGTGACCATGAAAGCCAGAACCACTGTCATGGTTTTTGCCAGTACACAAGAGACCGCCACTGAGAAGATGATGCCAAAAGTGGTCTGCCGGAGGAGACATGTCACCTTCTTTGGCTGGCCAATGAATAGGAACACACAAAGGAAGCAGAGCAGGAGGGAGATGAGGAGAGCATAGGTGAGGTTCCGGTTGTTAGCAATGACTATGGGAGTGTTGTGGTGCTTCACAAATATCCCTAAGACCAGACCTGTGGTCAAAGAAGAGAAAAGACCAAAGAAGGCTAAACTGAGACCCAAATATTCTTTGTAAGACAAGAAGGTAATTGTCTTGGGAATGCAATAATTTTGGTCCTTATTTGGATAGCTTTTGTCTTCACATTTATGACAATCATTCATGTCTGAAACAAAAAAGATGTGATCTTAATCTCACAAAGATGACATAAAATTTAATTATTTGCTTTATTTGTCCTAATATAGCAGTAAAATATCTTATTTCCACAGTTTTGATGAAATGTGGCAGTAGTGATTTAAGTAGTGCAGATTTTTGTAGATAGTAAACAAACAAATTTTGGATTCTCAATTCAGAGAGATCACTATACTCTGCCAAATAGGTCTGGTACTCCACAGTTCAGCATTCAAACAATATTGAAAGACAGATGCAGATAAACTATACTTCAATAGTAACATTTTAACATACTTGTTGTAGATATATCAGCTTACTTAAACTGGTCTCAGAACACACTTTGAATTTTTCTTGACAGTACCCTGATGATTTGTGAGAAATACAGGGATAGAAAAAGCAGTGAAATATCAGCTTATTAAGATTGTCAAGTTTTTCTGAGTTCCACCTTGAAATGCAGATCACCAGATATAAGTTTGGACAGTGGTTTGGATTTGGATGATGCCAGAAGATGAGCCCTTCAGGTCAGAAAGTGTCCAATATGCTACTGGGGAATAGCAGAGGGCTAGTACTAGTAGTGCCAGAAAGAATGAAGCGACTGGGTCAAAGCCAAAAGGACACTCAGTTGCAGATGTATCTGGTGGTGAAAGGAGAGTCTGATGCTGTATAGACCTATACTCCATTGGAACCTGGAATGTAAGATTTGTGAATCAAGGCAAGCTGGATGTGGTCAAACAAGAGGTGACAAGACTGAGCATTGACATATTAGGAATCAGTGAACTAAAATGGACAGGAATGAGTGAATTTAATTCAGATGACCATCGGGTATACTACAGAGGGCAAGAATCCCTCAGAAGAAATGGAGTAGCATTCATAGTCAATAAAAAGAGTAAGACAAGCTGGACAGGGATACAATCTCCAAAACGACAGAATGATCTCAGTTCGAATCTCATTCAACATCACAGTAGTCCAAGTCTGTGCCCCAACCACTGGTGCTGAAGAGGCTGAAGCTGACCAGTTCTATGAAGGCCTACAACACCTTCTAGAAATAACACCAAAAAATGATGTTCTTATCATCATGGGGGATCAGAATGCTAAAGCTGGAAGCCAAAAGATAACTGGAATAACAGGCAAGTTTGGCCTTGGAGTACAAAATGAAGCAGGGCACAGGCTGGTAGAATTTTGTCAAGAGAATATGATTGTCATAGCAAACACTCTTTTCCAACATCCCTAAAGATGACTCTACACATGGACATCACCAGACGGTCAACACAGACATCAGATTGACTATGTGCTCTGCAGTCAAAGAAGGAGAAGCTCTATAAAGTCAGTAAAAACTAGACCAGGAGCTGACTGTGGCTCAGATCATGAGCTTCTGGTTGCAAAATTTAGGCTTAAATTGAAGAAAGTAGGGAAATGCACTAGGCCACTCAGGTATGACCTAAATCATACCCCTGATGAATATACAGTAGAGGTGACAAATAGATTTAAGGAATTAGATCTGATAGACAGAGTGCTTGAAGAACTATGGACTGAAGTTCCCAACATTGTACAAGAGGTAGCAACTAAAACCATCCGAAAGAAAAGGAAATGCAAGAAAGCAAAATGGCTGTCTGAGGAACTTTACAGATAGCTGAGGAAAGAAGGGAAGTGAATGGCAAGGGAGAAAGGGAAAGATATACCCAATTGAATGCAGAATTCCACAGAATAGCTACAATAGATAAGAATGCCTTCTTAAATGAACAGTGCAAAGAATTAGAAGAAAACAATAGAATAGGGAGGACCAGAGATCTCTTCAAGAAAATTGGAGATATGAAGAGACTGTTTCATGATAAAGGACCAAAATGGCAGGGACCTGATGGAGGCAGAAGAGATTAAGAAGAGATGGCAAAATTACACAGAAGAACTATACAAGAAAGAGCTTAACATCCCTGATAACCATGATGGGGTGGTCACTGAGCTTGAGCCAGACATCCTGGAATGTGAAGTCAAATGAGCCTTTGGAAGTCTGAGCAACAACAAAGCTAGTGGAGGTGACAGTATTCCAGCTGAGCTATTCAAAATCCTAAAATACAGTAAAAGTGCTACACTCAATATGCCAGCAAATGTGAAAAACTCAACAGTGGCCACAGGATTGGAAAAGGTCAGTTTACATTCTGATCTCAAAGAAGGGCATGCGAAAGAATGTTCAAACAACTGCACCATTGCACTCATTTCACATGTTAGCAACGTTATGCTCAAAATCCTACAAGCTAGGCTCCAGCAGTATGTGGACTGAGAACTACCAGAAGTACAGGCAGGATTTCAGAGAGGGAGAGGAACTAGAGATCAAATTGCCAACATATGCTGGATCATGGAGAAAGCTAGGGAGTTCCAGAAAAACATCTACTTCTGCTTCATTGACTATGCTAAAGCCTTTGATTGTGTGGATCACAACCAATTGTGGCAAGTTCTTAAAGAGATGGGAGTACCAGACCATGTTATTTGTCTCTTGAAAAACCTATATGCGGATCAAGAAGCAACAGTGAGAACTGGGCATGGAACCACTGATTGGTTCAAAATTGAGAAAGGAGTTTGGCAAGGCTGTATACTGTGGCCCTGCCTATTTAACTTATATGCAGAACACACCATGAGAAAGACAGAGCTAGATTAATCACGAGTTGGAATTAAGATAACAGAGAGAAATATCAACCTCAGACACGCAGATGATACCACTCTAATGGCAGAAAGTGAAAAGGAACTAAAGATCCTCTTGATGCGGGTGAAGGAGGAGAGCACAAAAGTTGGCTTGAAACAACATTAAGGAAACTAAGATGACGGCATCCTTTCCTATCACTTCCCTCCCCACTTACCCAAGCTGAAAACATACTTCTCAAAAGACAAAATACAAATGGAGAAATATTATGTTAAAGGAAGCCCAATCTAACTGTAGAAGGAAAATCCCAAAGATGGCACTTTGATGAGCACTCATTAAATTTTGAACTACTGTAAATAAGCCATCTATTTCAATTTCCATGTCAGCTTGGTCCCAGACCATCCCCCATCACATCTCTCCTAAACTGGAAAAAAAATCAGAACAGTTTGTTTTACTATCTTGCAGTAGAAGTCATGGAATCTACTGCCTTGCTGCCCCATTTCTTATGGCAAAACCTGAATCCACCAACTCACCCTCTTGGTCAGAAATCTTCCCTTCTGGACATGAAATGCAATTGTAACAACAGAATGGTTCTCCTTCCTTCACTTGCTTGCTTGTACCAGGATGGCAACACGGAGTACACACAGAAACAGGCTGGACCTAGCAATCAGAATGAGCAAAAACTCCTAAGATTTTGGGGGTCCTTCCATATTGCATTAAAACGATTGTGGTGCTTTTGGGTCTATCTGAACTGTCTGAACTGTGAGTGATTGATATGCTTCAGACTATTGCTTATGAACAATCAAATACGTAAATATTGTTCTTGATCTGGACTTAGTTATACTTACAATTAAAATACATGGGGATTAATGCAGTCACACCAAACATCTCACTGATTCCAGTGGGTCTGTTAGAGTTTGCCTAAGGGTGCCTCTGAATTCATGGGCTTACACTTTTCCAGTCAGGACTGGAAGAAGTGGTGGAACAGATCTTCATCTCCTGGCTCTTCCCACTCTGCATTTCACTAGATGGATGCTTTCTGATGAAGTCTCAGAAGTGGAGGGAAGGAAGCGGAAGTTGCTTCAGAATATCTTGAATCTTGGACACTCAGGTCTTCACTTTCAATACTCCCTTTAAGTCTTCCCCAAGATTGCTTAGTCAGCTTCAGAGAAGACCCTGTGCAGTTCATTGTGAGGGAGCGGGAGAGGAAGTCCAGAGCTGTAGTACCCAGCCTGGAGGTGGAACACTGTCTCTCACCTTGGAGCTGGGGATCCAAACTGTCTTATCACCCCTCTGAAAATGCCTAGGGGATATAGCAACATTCCTTAAGTCTCTAGTCAATTGGTAATATTCTCACTGCTATACTGTGAAGAAACAGGACTTCTATTCAAAAATAAGCAAGCACACACACACATTTTAAAATAATTTTTGATATTGACCTTGGGTAGTATTTCTTTTTTATACATGACTGAAATTCTTTTGAGATATCTCTGGACCAAAGTACACATGACTGGAAATGAATGACTGATAATGGCCTCTCTTTTTCTTTGGGTTTTATTTATTTATGCCAATGAATATCATGCCACAACTATGTAAAAACTTTTCAGAGTGACATTCTGGGTTGTTGGCCATAGTATTGATCAGATTCCCAGGTTCAAGTTTGGAGACGGAGATCTGATATGCAGCCCTAGAACCTGAGTCCAGATTGCCTTTTCCCCTGCAGCTGGCAAGGAAAGAACTGCTATCTGCTTCTCTGAGGTTGCAGAAATGTTTAACTTCCTCCCCTCCTCCTTCAAGGTGCCACAATTAGGTGGCTGAAATCAGCTATTTAGCTGCTTTCCAGCATTGGAGTAGCCTGTGAAAACATTGCAATGAAGTATCAATTGAATTAATAGAATGAAAACCACAGATCCACTCTTCAAAATACTCATCCACCCTGTATTTAAAATATTTAATGAACTTGGATGGCATTTGGCCAGCTTAAGGATAAGCAAAGCCCCTTTACACTGTATGTTGTGCTGCAGTGACAGAGAAAATAAGAAGAAACCCTGCACTGGGTTTTATGGGTTTTCCCCAGATGAACTGTGAAGATCAGTGTTGGATGTGATTTCATACTCAGAATTTTCCTCCCTTCCTGTCAGATCATTGCTCACCAGATAAAATGGGCAAGGAAATGTGAATTGCCTTTATATTAGGTCACATACCTGCTTCAGCTACACCACATGGAAGTATTTTTCAGGCTGTGGCCACAGCTTACCACCAAAGACCTTCAAACTAGCCTATCACAGCTGCCGAAAGATTCCAGTTCTGGCCCATGTCTATTTTGTGAGTGTTTATTCAACTCTATTCCATCTTGTTCCTCTCATACATGCACATCATCACTTCCTATGATTGTAAGTCAACTTGATTCCATTTTCTTGGTAGAAAGAGAAGGCACAAACAAAATAAGTAAGTCTCACCTGATTAAACCAGTGGTGCCATTTTATAGCCTCTTTATTGATCATTAATGCCTCGTCTGAAGTACCCTGGGGATCTACCCTTCCAACTTTCACGCGGTGAAAAGATTGGTTGGAGGAAACAACCCAATTAATCACATCAAATCCAGCTACTAGCCACCCACTCTGGTCAAGTGAAACTTTGTCTCCAGCGCTGTTATTAAAAGAGATACGTCTCAGAAAGTGATGGAGCTTGATGAAGAAGAACAAACAAGAATTTGGAAAAAGCTACAACTGAATATTCCCAAGTAAGGCATAATGACATTTGACAAATAATAGCAAAGACAGTTTTGATGGTAAGGATGTTTTATGGAAGAAATGCTTAACTATAATATAATATATATTATAATATTGTATATACATAAATATTAGATGATATTGATACTCATGTGATTCAGCTCCCTAGTTTGCCTTTGGTGAGGAATCAGGGTGATTGACACATATTTATTTATTCATTAATTTGATTATTTTTACCCTGTCCAATACCTTGCATGTCTCTGTATTTAATAGTAATGCTCTCAAGACAAAATATTGTGTAATGGAGATTTCAGTGAAGGCTTTCTTAGATGCTGTTTTAGAGGGTACTGGAAGTTTGTGAACTATTAATGGCTTCCATAGTTTTTCTGCTTAGAACTTCCCACCATGTCTTTCAGTGGCTTTGTGCCTGGATGACAGCAGTTTAATATCCAGCACTGCATTATTTCATTGACTTAGATTACCTATTCATTGTATGTTCCCAGGCAGTGGGTGCATTTGCATCCCTTGCCAACCCACTCCATCAGGAAGCCTTGGTGGGTTCATTGTGCAAAAACTAAACCAACAAACTAAAAAGAAAAAAATATTTATTTATTTATTTTAAAAAAATTTATGCCGCCCCATTGCAACAAAGCCTCAGGGCGGCTTACAATGGCCTGGGGTGGCTTACAAAAATACCACTCCCCCCATCCTCAAAAGAAACCTCTCAATAAGCCTGACAAGTCTCAGTGGGGGTTGTTGGCCTCCTTCTTCCCCCATTACCCCCTTGGTTCTCCTGTAGGAATCATGGGGACTCCCATGGGGGAAAGAAGACATTTCCCCCTTCTGACGCCTTTCCTAATGGATGCTCTATTTTGAAAAGTTTCCAAAAGTAGTTGTCAAACCTGTCAAAACTCCTGTTCCTCTTGGAAAAAGGGAGGAGCACATTTGTGGTTTCTCAAACAGAAGAAGACCATGGTGGAAGAGATCTGCACAAATAACCATCAGGAATCACAGACAAAGATTCTGCATCTGGTGGATCTGCTGAGAGAAGGAAAACCTTCTGCAGAAACAAGAATGCTTTGGCTGAGATGACCTCCTTGCTTTGTGACATTCTAGAAAGACTTGAAGAGCAAATGCCTTTAAAATGGTCTTCGTGCGTTAAGGGTATAACAGCCACTCATTATGAGACCATTTGGACACAGAGTGGAGGCAGACCAGTGCATTTCACTCTTCAAGCAGATATCTATCTATCTATCTATCTATCTATCTATCTATGATCATTTCTTATTAGAGATGTATATACCACCTTTGTGGAAAAGCCATCAATGTGGTGCACAGCAATGCAAAAGAATAAATAGAAATGTTGAAAGAATATTAAAATAGTAAAAGCATTATAATTTAAAGAAATACACATTTAAAAAGCCAAATTGAAAAGATACCTCTTTATACCCTTTCAAGGGCTGAGTTAGTGGGAGACCAGTTATAATTCTTAAAGGAGCATGCTACATCATTTGGAGGCAACACAGCATAAGGGAGGGTGCAAACCTACTGGTGGGAGGAGATATTTCTAGACCCCTGTTCTTAGAAACATAATGGGAGAGTGCAAAAGGGAACAGACTCACTGTAGGGTGTGACTGGTCTTTCTGTAAGTAAACAAAGGAATTGTTCTCATGAAAACCATTGGTTTTCACATTTTAGAGCAAAGAAGAAAGGGTAGCAGAAGGTTAGGATTTTGTGGATTGGTGGAAGGAACTAAATGGTATATATGAAATATAAGCTTGAGTCCAGTGGGTGTTACTATGGACTCATTTGCAATAGAAAGGTTGGAGGATGCACTTGCCAAGAAATTAGACAAGACATTAACAGACAACATGATTAGACAATTTTGAGAAAGAACATAGTGGCAGTCCAAAATTCCTGATTCCACCGATATACAGTGAAGTCCAATGCCATTTTGTGGCCATACTCTGTCAGAACACTAGTCATCCATACAGACACATGTGCACTATATAATTGTGGCAAGTTAAATATTATTATGTAATGATATTAATGATTTCAATAATTAATAAATATTATTAATAATTTCCCAAGCAGCAAGGGCATGGCTGATTTATGGAAGCTGAGAAGGCTGACTTAACTGTAGACTACACCTTTCATATTTTTTCCTGATGGGCAGAGATAGAAGGGTCTCCATGTGAGCATGGGAAGAGTTTAAAATAAAGTTTACTACACTGTTTGTGGGATGCTGTAACACCCACACATTTGTTGATGTTCCACCTGAGGTTGTTGAGAGCATTACCTGCCAGGAAACTGGATTCTGAAGCTTCACACCTCCTTTACTTGCCATTGTTCTGTGTTTGAGATGAGATGAGGACATGGCATGCAAGGCATGGGCCACAGCATAGACAGCATTGTAAATACTGTAGCTGTGCCCAGTCATGCTCATTTCAAAGAGGGACCCTGGAAGGCTCTCCAGCTTCTCATCTCCTGTACAAAGAGTCTCCTCTTCTGTTTCTGGAAGCTGATCTGGGAATACACAGTTAAATGCATGTTGCCAGAAACCCCTGATATATCCATCTGCTTCCACACCAGAAGGCCTTCTTCTCTGAAGAAATGCTTTGAACCTGGGTAGATCACTGGAATGAATTGTTATGGACAGAGCACCATCAAATATGCTTGCATCCCACTTCCGTTGATAGGCTAATGAAGTGAGCTCCATCTGGGCAGTCATTATCCATACTACACCTCTTAGTTTAGCTGTCACTTTTTCTATACTTGAAACATATGGCAACCATCTCAAAAGGACCAGGGAGTAAGAATCTCCATAAACCACCAGTGCATTAGCTTTGCTGCCCATGATCTGATTATACATCTTTGCCCCACGTTGGGATATATCAGAAAATTCAGTGATTAATTTGAATGTGGGAATTTTTTCTATGAAGGCAACACACACATGATTCTGGGAAAACTCTGGAAACACATTTTGCACAAACTTTTCTCCATTCTCATCATCCATAATGAGCATTCCAATCCATGTCCACCGAAAGTGCAGAAGAAGAGAGAGAATCCCCCTATATTGAAAGGATTCCTGAGGGACCATCTGGTAGAAGGGAAGACCTGGGGTTTTTTCATTCATTATTGGAGCAGTGCCATATATAAGCTGGCGAGAGACAGAGACAGAATAAGTGGCATCCATACAGCAATTTTCCATGTTCCATGATTTATATCAACAATCCTTAAGCAACTATTATTGTTTCTGTGTATACATGGCAGTAGTTGAAATAACAGTTGTACAACATCAACTTAGTGAGCTGAAAGATTCCATATAGTTAGTACAACCTATGTTTGGGAAAATTTCTCAAAGAGTCCAATATGGAATAAGGGGCCATGGCACTGTAACTGTGTCAGAGTAGAGGGGCATCAAAGGATTCTCCATTTTCTTACAGTACTACTACTGCTGTCACTTTCATGTATCTCCTGGAACTGCATATATGTGCACATAAGCAAAAGAAACAGAGAGACAGAGTGGTAGATGTAAAGCAGTCTAACATCAGAACAGTTCTGGATCTATCTACTTGAAGAGAAGGCTGAAACATAAAGAGTACTCTTCTGAACCTGGAAATATCCAAAATACAGAAAAATAAGGCCCATTGGATTATTTCCATAACAATCATTTCTTTATTTGAAACACACAACAGGAAATCTGAAAGGACAAAAGAAGTGTGAGTTACATTCTGATGTTCCATTCCATCCTGAATTTATACAGATTAGTATCCTACCTGTGGAGTCTTATAAATATCTAAGAGGGTTGCCACATGGAGGGAGATTTGGGAGTCAAGTCCCCCAATGACTGCTACAGGATTATTCTGCATGTCACACACATAGTTGGGGACCAATCTCTCCTGTGTGGATAAAAGTAGCATAGTGGCGTGATAGGTCCGATCTGCATTTGTATAGCTGTCATAAATGTTGAAACCCAGAGTGAGATTGGGTAGTATCTGAAGGTTTTCATTTATCTCCTTTATGCCAAATATCAAGGCCAGGATATGCTGGTAGTTCTTAGGCACTATACTGAAAGAAACATTCTGCATCAGAAGAATATTCACCAAATCAAAGTATTGACATTCTGTCTTGCCCTCCTGATAGAGCCATCGTTTAAGTGAAAAGGATGGCAATTAGAAGAAGGGCCTGCTTGGTGATGCCACCTCCCCACCCCATAAAGGGTTTCCTAAAGAGGTCCACCTGGCACCATCACCACTTTCATTTTGGTGCCAAGCAAAAACTATCCTCTTTCACAGATACTTCAAGACCACCTGATTATAAGAACTCTCTTCACTAGAAGCAAGTTTTTTTCCCCTCTCCCCTTTGTATTACAATTGTAATTGTAATAATTGCAATGTTAACCTGTATTTTACCATTAATGCTGTTAGCCACTTGGAGAGCACTGCCGCACTATTCAACAGCCTACACATTTGAACACGCACACACAAACACTTAAGTCTGAAGTGGCATGCACAAGAATAGCAAGGAGAATCAATATGTATGTGTGCGTTCAGAACACAACATTCCCTATACACAAAAATGGCAGTAGGAATGGTGTCTGAGAGGATTAAAGAAGAGAGATGGTATAAATAGTGGTTTTCAAAGGACAAGATAGGAGAGTCTTAGCACGCAGCTGGAATAGACATGTGAAAATGTTCACATGGAACCATGGTAATTCCTTAAATGGCTGTAATAAGAAGGAGGCTTTGGACTCCAAAATTCCACCAAGTATTTCTCAAAGGGACTACAGTTATAAAACTGGAGGGGTTTATCTGAGCCCTAAGCAGTGGTAGACATTCTAGATTCAGTCCTTGGCATCACCAATTAAAGATGGCTAGACTAGGAAAAAAGTGCCGTCTCTGGTCTGGGAGACTGGTGCCAATCCATAGAGAGAGCAAAACCAACATCAAAATCAGGAAATTTCAAATATTTAAAAGTTGCACTCATGAAGCCTCCTGTAGCAAATAACTAAGTTTAAGACATGTGAGTAAAAAGAGCCCTAATTTTTCGGCATTCCTAAAGCTGCTTTATATTTCTCCATGCTCAGTTCATACACCAGCTGTTCTAATGATAGAGCTCTTTAACTGAAAGAAAATGAATGAAAAGAGAAAATGAATAATAATAATTAAAGCAATAAGAACAATGAAGACAGCACTAATAAAACAAACAATGGCTAATTCCTTACATAAGTTGTTCCACAGCTGGTGGCTGGGGCTCTTCAGTGAAGAGCATTTCAGAATTGTGGATGATAGTGGCATGAGTCACAATGCTACCAATCATGAGATTTCCTGGCTGATGATACGAGTGAAGCAGGGAATGTGGGTGGCAGACTGTGCATTTTACAACGCCAGCCCTGCATACCTGGTGAGGAAGCAGCACCAGCAAGACCACCAAAATCATCATTCTCAGTGCTAACAAAGATGTTCCTTACATAGATCGTACCATTCTTAGTCTTTACATGATTGAAACTGTCTCATTTGACTGTACTATGGCTTGCATGAGCTGGACCATGCAGTAACCAAAACCGAAATGATGTATCCTCATCTGTTGCTTATCCTTCTCCCTAAGAGACTGATGGATATGTATTTCACCATCCTCCACAGTCTTCTCAGTTGGATTCACAAGTGGTCACTGAAATCCCACAGAGGTTTTGAAGAGCAGCAGAGATAATTACAGTCATTTTAATTAAAAAACAGAGTCACAGGTGAGCATAGATTTTCAGTTGGAGATGGCTTGCTATTAGTTTTTCCTTTCCTAGTGAAATTGCACTGGGACTTGGATGAGCATTACCAAGGAACATCCTTTTGCTAATCCAACAGGAAGCCAATTAATAAGTAAAAAATGTGATCCCCTGTGGAATTGCTAGACAATTACAGATACTTTGTCACATATTCTGAAGTTTAGTTTTTCACACTGACCTCAACCAAGCTGAGAGTTCCTGAGGTCATCGATCTTTGGAATTCCATCTTAAAAGTGCAAATGGCATTATCAGGTTATGTTAGGGGAATTGCTGTTCTATGCTGCTTTCCTCCCTTGGCTGAAACTCATCACCACTTTTTTGCCACTGTGGCTTCTCCAGTTCCACAACTGTGAAATTGAACAATGCTGGAGGTGTGAAGATTCACTGCTGCACACATATTCTGGTCTAAATGCATGTCATTTTGATTAACATCAGGTCCACTGCTAGAGGATTAAACTTTCCCCATAACTGGTTTCTTTGATATTTCATCTGTCCCAAGGGGGTGGGGAAAGAGTTAAAATAAAGATCCATTTACTGAGTTTAGATCCATCCTTTCTCCCTCCCTCCCTCCTGACCTCCTTCCTCAATCCTGGGTGTGCACGTGAAATTTCCAAGGAAAAACTGGTGTCAGGCAAAATGTTTAACCCTGTTCTCCTGAAATGCCATGGGTCCAAGCTGGACAGGTGTGTACTTACACAAGAATTAAAGTGAAGCACTGAACCTCTCGACTTTCAGGCTTGCTTAATTCCATGATTGTGGGGATGAAGAAATAACCCTGATGAGATAGGTAGGAAAGTAGGCCTTGAATGCTCCATCAAAATGCAAGGTCATCAGGGGCCTCCAGAATCAAAAGCAGTTGTGGATGAGAAGTTACTCATTCATCTTACCTACATTGAATATTGCAAGTGTCCTTCCTCAGCCTGGTGACCGCCAAATGTGTTGGATTATGACTTACTTTGTTCCAATCCAGAAAGGCAGCACACTAGGAGAAGGATGGACTTAGAAAAGTGTCTGTGGAGGAATTGGGGCCATCCAATGAAATGTGCTAATTCTGCGGTTTGAGTCCATGGTTGCTTTTTTGCAACCCAATGGCTTAGCATATAGGTGGTCATTTACTTGTTTCATTTAAGTAATTAATGTTTGACTATACATAGTTTAAGTATGATTTGCCACACTTAAAGATTAAGATGTAGAGATGTCCACCAGACTGGATGGCTTTAAAAATGGGATTGGCACACCTATGAAGGATACAGCTATCAACAGCTACTTTTTATGGTGGCTATGTATTCCACCCGATAACCGTCTGTATGTCTACATGATTCTGGAGAACAAGTGGGAGAGAACTACTTCATATTGTCATTGTGGATTTCTCACATGTAGTTGATGACCCCTCTATGAATAAATTTCTAGACCACATAGTCGTTACGTAGGTTCTATTCCCCAGTAACTGCTATACCACCACTACTACTAGAGGTTCCACATAGCCATCATAACTAGTTGCCTCATCCACCATGAATGGTTGATGCAAAATACACTATTTTGAGGCAGCAGCTTTAGAAATGAACATGTCCAAGAAATGAGAAATGGAATAGAAACAAGCAGCCATTCCGATCATACACAGGAACAAAAAAGTCTGGTGGTGGGATGACTGAAGACTGCTCAGCTAGGAAAGAGAGCACCATGGATGGCTATAGCACCAGTAATGAAGTCTCCTGACTGATGGTACATTTGAGGTAGAGCATGTGAATCACAGATATTGCATCTGACAATGTGTGCCTGACATACTACATAACAGGACCATGCCAGTGGCAAAACCACCTTCCTCAGTACAATGGCAAAGCCCCATAGATCACCCTCTTTTCTTCTATAACACTACCATCATTTAAGCCAACATTCCCCAAGCTGGTAGCCTTTTGGACTACAACTCCCCAAATTCCCATCCAGCAGGGACATTGACTGGACATTCTGGGTGTGACCATGTCTGGAAGGCACAAAGTTGGGGAAGATTGATTTAAGCCATCTGCACATAGAACTGAGAGAAGGGGTAAGTAGGAAGGAAAAAAGCCCTGAGTTTCTGAATAAAAAAGAAGTCAGAGTCACTGGAAATGAAGAGCAGAGGAAGAAATTTTGACCCAGGAAAATAGAAAGGCACTTAGGAAAGGGACCTGGACAGAATAGGACCCTTATAACTTAAGGTAGAAGGATGTGTTTATAACGGGTTGTTTTATTATCCCTTGACTCTCATAGTGTATGCATCTTTTGTGATAGGTGGAGGCTTTGTGTACATACTCATTCATATTTTAAAACGCTTCTTAATGAACTATTTTCCAATCAAATTGAAATTGTATTATTAGAAATTTTGTGGTCGCTTTTTTGGGGTGGTGATAGAATGTGCTACCTGCTATCCATGTAATGCCCAACCTCCACTGGAGATATTGGAGACCTAGAGATACTTGACCCAAAACAGTGAAAGAAATAAAAATAATCAAAGATTTCCTCTTGCTGGCAACAGAAAAGGTTGCAAAAGGAAATGAGCAAAGAGGTGTGTCAGCACTTTCCTGGTTTTCCTTCCACCCATGAAACAGGACATTGCCAGTCCATGGCAGCACCATAGCAATTAAAGGAGACAACAGACTATACTGAGGTATAGTGAAGGATAAAATGGCATGCAGAGGTGACAAGATGGTGAGCACAATATGCAGAGTTGACCGCAAAGTTTGTTGTGGATGACTGATGATAACTTTGGGCCACTGATGTCTCTTGTTTTTAGAAGAACCTTGTCCAACCTTGTAGCCTTTAAATGAGCTGGGGGATGAGGTGAATGATTCCATCATTGGAAACCAGCATGGTCGCTGGCACCCTGGATTTAGAGTTGTGGGGGGCAGGGTAAAGCTGGCACAATGGGAAGTTTAGGCATTTCCTCCTTTCTCATCCTCAATTAGTCATCTAGCCAACATCCCAGGAGGGACCATAGTTGAGCATTGAGGAGTGCAGGATGACAGATGCAGAAAGTGGCCGTTATTCCATTCCATATGTCTGTCCATGGCAGCAGGGAGGATTGCTTATGGGCAACTCCACTCTCACAGCATCTACAAGGCACAGGGAACCTGAAGTAGCTGTCAAGAAGGGAAGGGCCACCTCTTGCTAAGCTTCTAGTCCCAAAGTGAAGTAGCCCTTCCTTCCCCACTGCTCAGCTATGTCATGCTGATACTGAGCAGCAGAGGGTGAGAAAAAGTGACATCAAACTGAGCTTCTAGGACAAGGCAGTCCTCTCTTCCTTGTTGCTCAGCATGAGGAAGCCCATATTCCTTTCCTGCTGCTCAGGTGCTGCTCAGTACTGAATCTCAAAGGTGAAGTTCTCACTAGTCAGGTTGCAGGGAGGGATCCAGGCTGTCTGCACCGCATATGTGCAAGGCTAACACCACTATATGTGTCCTCTTGGCCTGATTGCCTGAGCAGACCTGGAAAAGGAAGAGGTACAGGGCAACCAGACTCCTTTGGCGAGACTAGCAACACTTCATTGATTTTGCCCAGGGAGTCTTGTATTTTAGCTCAGCTTGCTGTTCAGGTTTGAATTGCATGCTAAGACATGGGGAGTTTCCTAAACTCCAGGGTGGTCAATAAACCACTGCAAATGAAAAAGAAAGGCACACTCAATATGAGTCTTGCATACCTGCTGAAGAAACAGCAATGACAAGGCATTAAAATTACCAACATCCATGAAATATTACTTCTACAGAGGTGCATTTAGGGTGCTAATTTCCATTGCAAAGGAAACGAATTTGACCAACACTGATGACAAAAAATGGATGAGCAACAAGGATGTACAAGCAGCTGATCTTTGCCAAGGACATCACTACTGAGTTTTTTAGGGTTAGATAATACAATATAACTTCACAGTTACTTAAGAAGCACACAGGCATTCTTCAGCATTTTCTCCTTATTAGCTGTTCCCTGCTGTTCAGGTCAGGTCTCAGCATAATAATGTAGCATTTGGGGAGGAAGATGCAACACAGCAATCCTGCACTGGAAGCTAAGATGGAGAAGATCTCCACAACCACTATGGATTTCCCCTTGGTGCTGAGGTAAGAAGGAACAAAAGAGAGCCACACACTGCAAAAGACCAGCATGCTGAAGGTGATGAACTTGGCTTCGTTGAAGCAGCCAGGCAGCTTCCTGGACAGGAAGGCCACTGTGAAACTGATGGCTGCAAGAAGGCCCATGTAGCCCAATGTACAGTAAAACATTATCACAGAGCCTTCATTACATTGCAGTATGATTTCTTCAGCCATGGAGAAGAGATCAACATCTGGGAAAGGGGGTGAGGTTTCCAGCCACACACTACAGATACCTGCTTGGATGAGGGAGCAGAAAAGAACAATGATACCAGCCTTCTCCTTTCCCAACCACTTCTTCATCCCAGTTCCTGGCTGAGTAGCCATGAAAGCCAAAACGACCAAGAGGGTTTTAGCCAGTACAGAAGAAACAGCCACTGAGAAGATGATAGCAAAGGCAGTTTGTCGGAGGAGGCAGGTGAGCTTCTGAGGCTCACCAATGAAAAGCAATGCAGAAAGGAAGCAGAGCATGAGGGAGCTGAGCAGAGTGTAGGTGAGCTTCTGGTTGTTGGCTTTGACTATGGGAGTCCTGTGGTTCTTCATGAACATGGCTAGCACCAGAGCTGTGATAAAAGTAAAGGCAAGAGCAAGGAGGGCTAAAGTGAACCCCAAAGCTTCTTCATAGGACAAGAAGGTTGTGGTCTTCAGAAGACAGAAATCCTGATTCTTGCTTGGGTACTCTGTATCTGAGAATGGATTACAATCGTTCATATCTAGAAAGGAAGGAAAGGGAAAGAGATGGTGTTGATCTGACAAAAAGACAGACAACCCAAAAGAAAGAATTCAGTATCTTAAATCTTGTTATCAAAGGAAATCCTGACTCTCTGAATACAGAAGTGGAGCACCTGTCAGCCTCAGGCTCTGGACTGAACTCTGGCCTACTCTTGGTGTTTAAGCAATGCCAAGCAGGGCAATCTTTGGATGACAACAATGATCCTTCCCATGATGCAGAAATTTCCCCAAATCCTGGAAGTTAAATGTGCCTAATTTGTGGACACTGCACTGGGACATTCCTCCTGCCAGCCAGATTGAAAGATGGGGAAGCAGGCTGCCTCCTCTCATTGCTACTGCCAGTTGATTTTCACTGCACCCCTCCCTGCAATTCAGTGCCCTTCTCTCCACATGGAGCAGTTGATCTTTAGGGCAGTGGTTCTCTCCAGCTAGCTGTTGGGTGAGAGCAGCAATGTTCCACTGTTGCCAAGTGGATCTATGATTCTATCCTTGCTCCCATGATGTGTTGTGTTTCCAGATTTGAACAAAACAGCAAGCTATTCTGATACCAAGAAGCCATAGAATAGGCCACTGTTGTGGTTTGTGTTTTCTAATAAACCATGAACTCCATGATTGAATTTGGATGAAAAAATCAAATGGACTTGTGTAAGGAAGCCACTATTGCTTGTTGTGTCTTCCAAGCCCACCCATTCTATAATTGATTTTATTGATCTGATACATTTCTATGATGCCCAATAGTCATTGCTTTCTGAGTTAGTTAAAAACTGTAGTGTCAAATAAAAATAATGTCCAAAGAAAAACCCATGAGCAACACAAAGGTTTAACATACAGCCACACTTTTAAAAGGAGAGAGACTGAACAGGTAAAATATCCAGGAAAGCAATATCCTGGTGCTGGAAAGAGCACAATCTGGGTGCCAGGCAAGCTCTTTGGGAAGTTCATTCCACAAGTGTGGTGGCTCAGAGAAATCTCTCTTCAGAAGCCACCTGCCTCAATTCCTTTCGCAGGGACATCCAAGGAAGAAACAACTGTGGCAAGTATATTTCGATTTACATTATCTCTATACAATCAATATTTTCATAGAAAACATCGGGACTGGTTCCAATAATAAACATATAAAAAAACAAACAGTACATATTTAAAATACAATTAAATAGCATATTTTTTTAAAATAGGACTCGCCTCTTGGTAACCAGGCCTCAATCCATGTAGGGCTTAGAATGCTAATTCTAGCAGATATCAGTCCAGAGATATTGATGACTTGTTGGTCCACACTTCTAGATCACCTTTCCCACTGAATTCATGAACATATTGAACAGGAGGGGCGATAAGACAAAGCCATGTGGAACTCCATTGCATGACTGCCACAATAAAGAGGGATTAGCCATCCCAACAAAAGTTGAACCACTTCATTTTCATATCTCCAATTGCCAACCCAGACAGCTCAACCAGAAGGATACCATGGATCATGAGAACCAATGGGAGGTGCAGGGGAATCAACACGTTTCCCCTTCTCCAACTTTACCCCTTACAAAACTTTCTGAAACCATCTGAACCACTGAAGAACAATCACCCCAATCTAGAAAACAGCCACTTTTAGTATCTATCCAATGTATGCATATCTCCTACCCTCCTCTCTTGAGATCTTCCCAGCTGGACATGGGATGCAATCATAGCAGCAATATGGTTCCCCCTCTTTCACTTTCTTGCTAGAGCCTGGGCAGCAACTCTCAGTGCATACAGAAAGTGGTCGTGTCTAATATGTGAATTAAAAAGCAGGATAAATATATGGAAAGAAATCATCTTTAAATATGGAAGATTCTCAAGCCAACAGATGAGTTACAAAACTGACTTGGCAATTCAGGAATGTGCAAATCTTAATTTACTACCATGTATTGATTGTTTTCTTTCTTTGGTGGTGAGTGTCTGCAGAGACCCCAATTTGGGAGGAAGAAATACAGCAAATGATAGAATAGTTTGCTGGATGAGATGCCACTTCTAGAAGCTGCATTTCTTGACAACATATCAGATATTGTCTTAGAAGCATACCCTACACTGCTTCCAAATCTATTAATTTCAAGGGGGAAAGGATCATTGAAAGCCAGTAACATCATCATCGCAGATGTGCTTCAGTAGCACCCTTTGAACCCAGAGCTCATATACTACTGAAGGCAGAGATCTGGAATTAAGTGGGAAACTTTGGGAACAACAAGGTCATGAGAATGATTATTGAAATATTTGATCTCATTTGTGATTCAGGCTGCAAGTACACCAGAGAATGGACTGAAGGACATTACAGAAGCCCACTATGCTGAGGGACTGAATTACATCACTGTCAATGGAGATATAGTAGTGCAACTCACAGAGACACCAGGGCAAAACCACACCATTGTGGAAGAGAAATTGGTTCAAGTCCACCTGTATTGCCTCCCAAAGTGTACAGAGAAAGAGCTGGATGGGGAAGAATACACTTACTCCCAAGTGGTGATAGAACTTTACATGAAGGATTGAAATGGTATATATCAAATACCTTGGATTAAGGACAATGGACAAAGAAATCCTGATTTAAAGCCTTGGTATCATTTGCTTATCACCATAGTAATTACTAAATAGGATCTAACTTTTTATACATAAGTAGCATGGATCCAATATAATAGCATCTATTAAATAGTAACAGGGAAACGGGTGCCATAAGCGTAATGGAAAAGCAGCCTGCAAGGAGGCATGGTGGATGCTCCCAGCTCTCAATTACAAGGCTGAAAAGACCACATGCAAAATAATTCTGGTGATGGCAGCCTTGGAATATGGGCCTTCAGCACAAAAACAGTACCTTCTTTAAAGCTGCCTGCTGCTGAAACACTCCTAAAAGGAGTACTTTGGGAACTCTCTCCTTCTTGAGCATCCTTGGATACCTCCCTTAAGACTTCCAGACACAAATGTCACAGCCTATTCCAACTTGGAAGATGGGGGCAGAGTATTATAAGAAAATAAACAAGGGAAATAGGGCAGGGGAGGGGCTTTCAGGAAGACCAGAGGTGACCTTCCTCCCCTTTCCTCCCATCCTAGCATGTCACTCAGAAAGTTATATGGTAGAACCCTCAAAGTCCTGTTATAAGAGAGTTTGGCTGATGTCTATGGGTGGTCTTATAAGCAGGTTCTGCTGTTCTATGTCCCACTGAATATTAAACAACAAAGCTGGCAAGAGGCACAAGGGCATTAGACAGACATTTGCAGAAAGATGGGGCTGTATTTTCATGGTTACAGTTTAGCTGAGTATAAAATATGCTGGCTGTGATATTCCATGCAATAAAAACAGACAGAAATTATCTGTATCAAAATTACTTCTAGCAGTTTTGATTTAACAATATAACCAAGAATGCCCTCCTCAGGGATGTCCTCTCCCTTTCATATCTTCCCTTCACCCAATATGCTTCTTTCAAAACAAAATCAGTTTTGCATAATGCTGTGTTGGATTTTCCTGAAAGTAACACACCAGGAACAAAGATTAGTGCTTACTCCAAGGATGTGTCCATAGGCTCCTACCTGATTAAACCAATGGTGCCATCTGATGGTGTCCTCATCAATGGTGAGTGCTGTGCCAGGAAAAGCCTGAAGATCAACCTTTCCAACTTTTATAGGGAGAAAGGTTTCATTGGAAAAGAACATCCAATTGATAACATCAAATCCAGCTACCACCTCCCTTTTCTCATTGAAGGAAATCCTGTTCTGAGCACAGTTATTAAATGAGACTTCTCTGAGAAACTGATGGAGCTAGATTGAAAATGGAATTAAGAAGGTTAAGAAGATGGCAGTTTAGTGTACAAAATTAAGGTATAGCATCAGGGCGAGAATAAATAACCATTAATGATTTCCAGGAGTGAGAAGAAGGATGAAGAAATGCAACTCATTTTTTAAATCGGAGTCATATTTATGCTTTCTCTTTTTGGGGGAAGGGGCACTGTGAAAAAGTCAAGAAAGCTTAAAATTACTTCCCCCATTTCAACTTTTTCCCCACAGGAACCCTCTAAAGCCTGTTATATGAAAAGTACATGATTCACTGCAATTCACAGAGTAAGCTTAGTGGCTAAGTGCGGCCTGCAACATTAATCTCCCCAGTCCAACACTCACAAGACGAAAGCAGGGGAAGGTGACCAAAATTGGAGTGCTGTTTGAGGAAGAGACATTTGGAATATAATTTGAGGTTAAATATGAGGGTTCTTGTCACAGCAACAGATATGGGAGTTTCACACCTGAGTACTTGGAGAACATTACCTGCCATGACTCTTCATTCCTAAACTTCTGTCCTTTAGTATCCATGATTGCCCTGTGTTTGACTTCAGATGAGGACCTGGCATGGATGGTGTGGGCCACAGCATAGACTGCATTGTAGATACTGTAGCTGTGGCCAGTCATGCTTATCTTGAAGAAAGCTCCAGGAAGGGTCTCCAGTCTTTCCTTCCCAGTGCAGATCTCCTCTTCCTCATCCTCTGCTACTGCACTTGGGAAAAGACAGCCAAAAGCTTGTTCCCAAAAGATCCTAAGAAAATCATCTCCTTTTGTGCTGATTGGATTTCTGCTCTCCTCAAATGACTGGAATCCTGGTAAATCATCTGAGCAAATCCTCAAAGACAGAGCACCATGGAATATTCCTGTTGCCCAGTTCCTTTGATAGACACATGCATTGAACTCCATCTGGGCTGAGGCTATCCACATTTTGCCTTTTAGTTTGCTTGTCCTCTTCTCCACTTCTGATATATATGTCAGCCATCTAAATAGTGCAAAAGAATATGACTCTCCATGGGCCACCACTATATTGGCTTTGCTGTCCACTAATTTATAATATATTTTTCCCCCTGCTCTAGAATGTCATTAAGTTTAGTGATATAGGTGAGTGGGGGGATTCTTTCTATGAATTCAAAACAGACACCTGTTTTGGAAAACATTGGAAAGACATTTTGCAAGAATCTTTCTCCATTGTCATTATCCATAAAAACGAGTCCAATCCAGTCCAGCTGAAATGTAGGAGCAAAGACAGAATCCCTTTATACTGCACAGTTTCGTGAGGAACCATCTGATAGAAGGGAAGTCCTGGGGTCTTATCATTCATGACTGGGGCCACACCATATATGAGCTATGGAGAAGTTGGATAAATGTCAGAAATATGACATTAATGATTGGAATAAGTTCAGTCCAAACCACATGCATGTTGCCAGCAATTCTCAGCAAAACACTGAAAGACTTGTCAATGTTGAGCTTCCCAAACTACTGCCAAGTCTCTGACAATCAGTAGTCCTCAACATGTGTTTGAGGAAAATTCTCAGGGTTTCCAGAAATCATGGCTTGTTGAGAGTTGGGGTGCAGCACATCTACCATGGTTTCATGGTCAGAAAGATTGTTCTCCCTATTGTCCCTTCTTTAAGAAGTGTTGAAATAGTCATGAATGTGCATGCTAAACTGGTATTCCATTGCACACAAGTCTAATAAAAATAATGATGATGATTTTGCATATTAAACTGTTTTCCCAGTTTCACATGACATCTGTCTTAAGACTAATAAAAAATCCACTGGAATACCATGGAAAGGGATAAATAGCTTTTCTAACAAAAGCTTAAAAGCTCATCAAATCAATTGAAGCATCAACCCACACAATGTGTTTTCTGTTTCCTAGTTTTGACAGGAATACAGAGGCAGACAAACTGAGTCTATCAGTTCAGGCCTATACAGGAGAATTTGGCTTGTTTGCCCTGTGCAGAAATTTGCATCTGAACAAGACAGGCTATACATTTTGATCTTTTGTCTGTCATGACTATGAGTATGTCAGATTGAACCCCATTCATGTTATGCCAAATCAGTATTTCAAATAATCGCTTTTTTGGTTATGTTGCTAACTGTTCAAAGTCAAAATATACTTCCTGGACCTCTATATACCTCAGAAAGTGCTGTAATTTAGATGATGCAATCATAAAGGACATTGACAGATGGACATCTTTTACAGCACATCTAGGAAAAAAGGTGAAAATATTTAAAATAAATGTAATGTTTTAAATTGTGCATGTTTTGTTCTATTTCTTCCTTTCTACCTGACTAGCATTTCTAGAATTTTATTATTTTTAAATAAATCTTCATGGTTTTTTACAAAAAAAACCTAAATTGCAAAAAAACCTAAATTGCAAAATAATAATAATAATAATAATTCTATTTTTGATTATTTAATAGTTATACTTTATGGTGTAGTTTGATTACAGTGGGTAAAACACAATGGAATAGTAACCATGATAGCAAGATAAATGATGAATACTAGTGATGATTAAAAATGCAAGTGTTTAGTACATATTTTTCAATATCTGAAGTTTGAATGATAGTCCAAATCAAAATATGCACTGATTCTGGCAGAAGCTGGTTATACAGGGTTTGAGAAGGAACAGCAGCATGAGGAGAGGAGAATGCAATCTCCCATTATGTAAATTGAATAAGAAAAAGGTGAACAATAACTCATCTGCTTGATTTCACTGGAACAATGTGTCAAACAGGAGCTAGGAACTACCAAGGAAATGTGATTGTGTATCTGTATCCCAATCTCTCACACAGAGAAAGGGACAGGTTTCCTACCTGAGGAATCTTGTAGATATCCAAAATATTTGCCATATTGAGAGAGACTTCAGAGTCCAGTGCCCCAACAACTGCTATTAGATTATTGTGGATGCCACATGCATAGTTGGGGACCAATTTCTTCTGCACTGACAGAATTCGCAGGGTGGCCTGACAGGTTCTCCTTGCATTGTTGTAGCTGTCATAGATACGGAAGCCCAAAGTGTGGTTGGGCAGTATGTGAGGGCTCTCATTGATCTCCTTTACTGCGAATGTCAAGGCAAGGAGATGCTGATAATTCTTAGGGATCATGCTGAAAGGAAAGGTAACACTTGAGGCTTAGAGAGGAAGTCACAACCTATAAAGCAAAGGTATACATGCATGGCC
Organism: Varanus salvator macromaculatus; assembly: GCA_023646645.1. Lineage (NCBI taxonomy): Eukaryota > Metazoa > Chordata > Lepidosauria > Squamata > Varanidae > Varanus > Varanus salvator. Next base: position 7,351,088 of record JAIXND010000781.1, read on the forward strand.
AGAAAGAAAGTGCTTTGAGTTTGGGCACTAGGCTGCAAATGAGCAAGTCACAGAATGAGAGTTAACATGGACAGTGCAGAGTTACACGAATATACACAGTAGGAAGCAAACTGCTTTGAATTTGATGTGGTTCAATCACTGGGAACAGGTGGTGAGGCTGCATACATCTGTCTACATTAGAAAGAATGGACTGAAGGCAAGAGAAATTATGTGGAAAATAGGTTGACCTGAGGAAGCTGCCCTAGGGGAAATTGCATTACTAAAGAAATGCATCATCTTTGCATGTGTGTTTTTTCCCATGCCTGCATTCATGTGCAGTCTGATACTGTGTTAATTGGAGGGAATTAAAGTATGACTGAGTTGTGGTAAAAATGACAGGGATTGGGCATAGAGTCATTTATGAGTCTTTTTTCCTGAGGTGTGCATGTACGGTTGTACCTTCAGTCACAGTTTTGAGGCAAGAGTTCTGGGACTGATCATTGTTGTGGCAGATGAAGAGGAAATAAAAACAACCAGCAATTCCATCCATACATGAGTTCTTTAGGTGAGTCTGGTGAGGGTTCTTCAGTGAAGGTTATTCCACTGGACATGAAGAAACCATGAAAAGCAATGTTAGCAAAAAGGATGTCTCCTGACTGATAGGCCTGCAGTGGGAAGGGTGGCTCCCAGACTCTGCATCTGAGAATGTCTGCCAGGCACACACTTTGGGAAAACAGTGCCAGAAGCAAAACCTCAAGCAGCAACATTCTCAGTGCAATGCCAACTTTAACACCAATGCCTAGACTTCCCTGTTTTCATGGAAAAAACTACAGTCTTTAAAGCATTCTGCCATGGAATCTCCTTTTCTAAGGGTAGTCTTGTCTGCTGACAGCTCTGCCTGCAGGTAGAGTAGTATCTAAGATAATACCGCATGCATCTCACTTGTTCCTAGTTCCTTTCCCATCTCTCCCTTGTTCTAGGCATATTTATGATAGCCTTCGGTGCTTTTTGTTTAATGTGATCTGTGGCCATTTGGAACTCCAGAGGGCTTTCATGGAACAGTAGGAATAATTTCTGCCCTTTGGAAAATTAAAATACAAGTTAATAACCAGTTCAAAGTTACAATTCCCCTGCTGAATTGCAGTAGAGGGAGTGTGGCATGTTTGTTGAATTCAAGCATGGGGCATTTGAAATGCCTCAGTGAAAGAGCAGATCTAACTTCCAAGCTGGGGCATCTTGCGTGTGCAGGATATTAAGGAAATCAATCTTGTGTGTCATGTGTACACAGAAAAAATGGTTAAGCATTGGGAGGTTAAAGGTTTAGTTCCAATATTAGTAGGTAGGTAGGTAGTTCATTGTATTATGCATTTACAAAGCCAGAAGATACAATTCAACAAAAGAGAGCTTTAAATCTTCTTTGACAAGTTAATTAAAACTGAAAGAGTTAAAAAGGGATAAAAACTAATACTGGACTGGTCATGTGCAAGGAAGCAACCCCTTCGAAAACTCCCTAGATCTTATCTTCTTAGCTGCATAGGCAAAGACAAAAACTGTATGACACATGTGCATCAAGGTCTGAAAAAACAAATACTATTTTCTCAAAATCAGACCCTTCATTTATAGCAGATAAGAAATCCATCAAAAAATTTTCTCCCAGCAATTTATATAGAAAGCAATAAATAATGCACTGAGGAAGGTTCTCCTCTTCAAGGGATCCACAGATACAGGTGTGGTGCACCATTGGATCTGGGAATATTAGGCAAACAGGAGAGCTGTATGCATGGTTTGAAAGTGCAGAGCTAAAAAATTGCCCTAAGTTTATAATTATAGATGTTGACAAAACAGTTAGATCTAAAATGATCATGCTGGAATAGTTTATAGCAAGGGGATATTTTGGACTTTAAAATTCATGATCAATCTTCCAGGATTTCTGGATAGTAGATCCAATCGCTGAGGTGAGAGTTTTCAGCTGCAACCCCTAGAAGATCATCAGGGATACAGTATTGTGGATTATGGAATTTAAAGAACTCAAATGTTTGGAACCTTTTGATAATAGATTAATTTTTTTGTGACCTAAAGAATTGGGAAAAAAGATCTGTTCCTATTCCAATGTTTGAGAATGCCTGTGTGCTCAGGTCCTAGGAGAAGGAAGCCTTGTTTCAGCTCTCAATAGGACAACTGAGGTGTCCCTTGGGAGAGCAAGGATACACCTTAGAAAGTGATTTTGGATTTTCTCCAGGCTACATAGAATATCCTCATTCCACCCCCAGACTTTATCTCCATATAGGAGGTGAGGAATGATCTTGCTTTCCAATAGCATCAGTGTTGGGTCTATCAAGCATTCACCTAGGATTCTTAGTGCTGTAAATTTGAGCATTACCAGATGGCAGTTGTAGTTCAAAATATCCTTGAAAGTAACTCCCAGGTATTTAAAGGAACAACATTGTTGAAGTGAGTTACCAAGGTTGCTTCAAGACGAAATTCTAGGCTTTTTCCTGCAAAACATTACTTTAGTCTTTGCTGATTTATAGTAATATCTTCTTCCTTGAAGTATTGCTCTAGTTGCTGTAAAAACCTTCTTAGGTCAATTTTGGTTGAGAAATCAGGGCAATGTTATCAGCATATAACAAAATTGATTTTTTGTGCTGATCCAATGATGGAGTTGTAAATTGTGTTCCTGGTAAACTCTCTGTGGTAAATTCTCTGCACTTGCTTGGATGAGCTAAAGGTGAATCTGAGGGTTTAATGAGTAGGAATTTTCATATTTATTTTCTAAAATTTGATTAAATTACATGGTAAAAAAGTAATCAAATTAGGTACATAAAATACACAATAAATATAAAAATGAAGAAAAAAACTGCAATTAAAATTATGCTAAACTACAACAAAAACAGTGCATCCAGCACCAGGACCATTGGATATATGTAAAATTGTTAACTCTTTCAGGATGCACTGTCTCCCTTCCAAAATTGCAGTGAAACTGATGGAGGTTCAGAATCTTTCCCTTTTGTTAATACATACTCAATAAGCAGTCCACAAATATCAACAAAAATATTCTTACATGTCATGTCTTTTTTACTTTAATATCACAGGTTAATTTATCATTAATAGCTATATCCCAACCTTCTCTGTACCAATCACTCAACTGAGAAACATATTCTACTTTCCAATTCTTTGCTATCATTCATCTAAAAGCTGTTAAGAAATTTGCTATTAGGTTTTTTTTATATTCCCTTGCTCTCTATGAAATACTGACAATAATGCAAATCCAGGTCTTGCTTCAATAGTTAAAGTCAGCATTATACTAATTTTTTCAAAAACCTCTTTCCAAAATTTCTCTCTGCAGATTTCTATGGAAATATGCAGGGAACATTAATCCTTTCTATGGTCACATCTCAACTTCAAATAGAATATTTACTATCCATTTAATTCAATTTTACCAGGGTTGGGTACCACTTTCATGCTAGTTTGTGCAAAGTTTACTTTATTTGTCCTGACATACATTTTAATATTTGCTTCTCCCACTTTCCCCACTCTTCATTACTTATATTCTTTCTTAAACTGTTTCCCATGGCACTTTAAAAGGATCATATTTTGCTTATTATCCTGGTCATGTGTACATTGTCTTGTTTTTCCTTTTCCACTATCATGTCTTCCAATTTAGTATAATCTCCATATCCAGCTTTTTTCTTGGACTCCTTAACCAATTTTTAAACCAACATTCTTATTGCGTCACATTAAACCAAACGATTTTTCCCTTTCTAATGCCACCTTATTATTCATTTTCTCTCATTAATGTTTCACTTAATAATGTGATTGTTCTGCAATATTTTTGCCAAAATTTCTCTCAAATTTACTGCAAATCCTTCTAATTTCATAACTGGATATAAAGGGGAAACTGGTGGCATAGTATTTTTTAAAATTTTATTATTATTTCTATTAATTACAATTACACAGGGAAAAATAGAGATCAAAAGAAAGACTAACAAGAACAGAACAAACTAAGGTGAAAAAAATAAACAAAGTTGCCAAGGGAATTACAATCAACAGAACCCAAATACTGCAGCCCCCAGAATCAACTCTCCTCATATCTTCCCACGCTCTGTGAGTTTGCAAAAAACAAAAAAGAATCAGTATTCTATATATCAACAGGTTTTTCTAAGCAATTCAAATTCTAATGCTTTCCTGTTTTCCTTCCAAACTTCCCTGAACTTCCATTAATCATGCTAAGCACAATAAAACAATGACAATTTCATTTGTCATTAAATTCCACTAATGGTCTTCTATTTACATAATTGGTTATCTTTGCCTTCACTGCATATTCAGCTAATGTATTTCTCTATTCTTCAGTGTTTGGGGGCTCCAGAGAGTTCCATTTCAAAGTTATTGTGATTCTTGCTGCTGTAGTCATATACATGACTAACTCTGGCATATTTTTTTAAAAAGGGCTCTGGAAAGATATTCAAAAGTGTGTTCTTTGGTCTCAAACTGAATTTTAACAATTGTATATTCTATAGGATTGCACTGTAGCATGGTATTTTTTAACCATCTATTTTTTCTACATGTTTCTTCTCCAAATTACTTACATTCCTTTCCAAATTGTCCATGTACTTCATTCTCTTTGTTCTTGATTATATACAACTTTAATTCATTCTCCCCTTGAAATAGCCTTCATTGAATCCCACAATAGACTTCCTTCACTGCTGTCTCTATCATTAATTTCCCAAAACTCATTCAGTTTAACAAACATTTTATCTATATATATTCATATTGCTTAATTTCCTCTCTTTATATTTATCAGATTTATTTCAATTCCATGAGATAAAATTTCATTCAAAATTCCAGCAATGGAAAACTGTCTAGACTCAAAATAATAGTGAAGGACAGGCATGTGTTCTTCAGTGTTTTCTCCTCATTTGCTGTACTATGTTGTTCAGCTCAGGTCTCAGCACAATAAAGTAGCATTTGGGGAGAAAGATAAAACACAGCGCTCCTGTGCTGGAAGATGAGATGGAGAAGACCTCCACAGACACCATGGATTTCCCCTTGGTGCTGATGTAAGACGAAACAAAAGAGAGCCAAACACTGCAAAAGACCAGCATGCTGAAAGTGATGAACTGGGCTTTGTTGAAGCTGCCGGGCCGCTTCCTGGACAGGAATGCCACAGTGAAACTGATGGATGCAAGAAGGCCCATGTAGCCCAAGGCACAGTAAAACATAGTCACTCTGCCCTCATTACATTCCATTATAATTTCTTCAGTCACAGAGAACAGGTCAACATCTGGGAATGGAGGTGAAATTCCTAGCCATACACTACAGATGCCCACTTGGATGAGGGAGCCAGAAAGAACAATGACACTGGCCTTTTCTTTCCACAAACACTTCCTCATCCCAAAACTATTTCCAGCTTTTCATCCTCTTCATAATGATGTAGCATGTTTGATCCCTCTGTAGTCTCCAAGTACACATGAGCAGAGTCATGCAACGAATCCACTGTGTGCAGAAAAGTTTGTAGCATCTCCATTTCAACAATATGCATGAACACACCAGTATTGTCTAACACGGATTGCTTTAAATGAGTAGCAGTACCAATAGACAATAAGTTTCAGGTCAAAAAGGGGAAATAAGCAGCTATGATCAGGGCGCAGGGAGTAGGGTGCAGATGGCATATGGGGACTGGTGCCAGGTTAGGAGGGCCAGAGGTAAGAGGCACATCCTCCAACAGTTGAAGGTTAGGAACTGAGAAAAGGAGAGGGACGAGGCATATGCACAGTCCAGGTGTAGGTGGAAGGTCAGAGAGTGATCAGGGACTCGCATTTAGGAGCAATGTGAGTTAGGAAGGAAAGGGTGCAGGCACCTGCTGGGGTAGATGGAGACTAGATAAAGACAAGATTAAAATAGGAATGAGCTGCAACCAGACAGGTGTCAGGTGGGTGGGCAGGTAGGAGGGCACACAAGATGCAGGGGTAAGTGCTTAAGGTTGAGAAGACTGGGAGTCCAAGCTTGAAATAGGTATTGAAGTAGTTCACATTTAAATATATTTTCCCATGAGGTATACTTGAATCACTTTTGCAAAGCAGCAGGACCCTCTAGACTCCAAATGATAGTGAAGGACAGGCGTGTGTTCTTCAATATTTTCTTTTAATTAGCTGTTCTCTGTTGTTCAGCTCAGGTCTCAGCACAATAATGTAGCATTTGGGGGAAAAGATGCAACACAGCAATCCTGCGCTGGAAGCTAAGATAGAGAAGATCTCCACAGCCACCATGGATTTCCCCTTGGTGCTGAGGTAAGAAGGAACAAAAGAGAGCCAAACACTGCAAAAGACCAGCATGCTGAAGGTGATGAACTTGGCTTCGTTGAAGCTGCCAGGCAGCTTCCTGGACAGGAAGGCCACAGTGAAACTGATGGCTGCAAGAAGACCCATGTAGCCCAAGGCACAGTAAAACATAATCACTGAGCCTTCATTACATTCCAGTATGATTTCTTCAGCCATGGAGAACAGATCAACATCTGGGAAAGGGGGTGACGTTCCAAGCCACACAGTGCAGATGCTTGCTTGAATGAGAGAGCAGGAAAGAACAATGATACTGGCCTTCTCCCTTCCCAACCACTTCCTCATCCTGGATCCTGGCTGAGTGGCCATGAAGGCCAGAACAACCAAGAGGGTTTTTGCCAGCACAGAAGAAACAGCCACTGAGAAGATGATGGCAAAGGCAGTTTGTCGGAGGAGGCAGGTGAGTTTCTGAGGCTCCCCAATGAATAGCAAAGCACAGAGGAAGCAGAGCAGGAGAGAGCTGAGCAGTGTGTAGGTGAGCTTCTGGTTGTTGGCTTTGACTATGGGAGTCCTGTGGTTCTTCACAAACACAGCCAGCACTAGAGCTGTGATGAAAGAAAAGGCAAGAGCAAGGATTGCTAACGTGAGCCCCAAAGCTTCTTCATAGGACAAAAATGTTATGGTCTTTGGAAGACAGAAATCCCGATTCTTGCTTGGATGCTCTTTTTCTGAGCATGGATTGCAATGATTCATGTCTAGAATGGAAAGGAATGTAGAGAGAAGTTGTTGAGCTTACCAAAAGCAGGCAGGCAAGTCAAAACAAAGAATTCAATGTCAGAAATCTGTATCAAAGGAAATCCTGACTCTCTGAAGACAGAAGTGGAGCATCTGTCAGCCTCAGGCTCTAGACTAACCTTTTTTGGGGCTACTTTTGGTGCTTGAACCTTATTAAGCAGGGAAATATTTGCATGAGCACATTACTTCTTCACATGATTCAGAGATTTCCCTCATACCCTTGAATATCAATGTGTCTTCTCTTTCGACAGTGAGTTTGGGACACCTGACAGGCCAGAATGAAAAGAGGGAGACCAGCACTACTGGTTCTTCATAGTTACTCCTAGACTATTCTCTCCACCACCCCACTAATTCAGTGCTTTTCTCTCAACACTGACCAGCTTTTCTTCAGGCAGTGGAGCTCTCTGGCTGACTGCTCGGTGAGAGTGGTAATTGCCCACACTTGCAAAGTGACTCCTGGATATGAGCCTTCACAAAGGGCATGTTGTGTATTCTGGTTCAGACAAAAAAGCAACTCATGGTCATTCAATGAACTCATAGAATAGGCCATTGTTGCTTTGTGTGGTTTCTAATAAACAATGAATTCCATAACTGAATTTGGACAGCACAACAGACCAATTTATGCAAAAAACAACAATTGCTTGTTGTTGCCTGCAAACCCACCAGTCAGTATTTTACTCTTTATCTATTATGGTTTGATGCTACTCAGTGCTAAAGGCTTCTGTTTCAAGCACGACAACCGTAACCATAAAATACTCTGTAAAAATCTAACATTTAAAACTACAGTGTAAAATATAAACAATCTCCAAAGCAAAACCTAGGAGCAACACAAAGGCTCAACATATACCCAAGAATTAAAACTACAGGGACTGAACAGCTAAAATATCCCAGAAAGTAACATGCACACCCAGTGCTGGAAAGAGCTCAGTGTGTATACCAGGCAAGTCTCCTTGGGATGCTCATTCCACAAATGTGGTTTCACAGAGAAGTCTATTTTTCCCCCCAGTGATTTCAAGTAGACATTGAATAGGATGCAGGATAACAAAGAGCCCAGGAGAATTCCATTACATGTCTGCCAAGGCATTGTACAAAAATCAGGGATAAACCATCCCAGCACTGTCTCCAGACAGCTCATGGAAAGGATACTGTGGTTCCTGGTATAGGGACCCAATGAGAGATTCAAGAGAAGCAACACATTTTCCTTTCTCCTACACCATCCTTTACAGAAACCTTCTGATCCCATTTGAACCACTGAAGAACAATCACACCAATCTACAAACAGCCACTTTTAACATCTATCCAATGAATGCATATTTCCTACCCTTCTGGCTTGCGAACTTCCCGGTTGGGCATGGGATGCAATCATAGCAGCAATATGGCTCCCCTTCCTTCACTTTCTTGCTAAAGCCTGGATGGCAACTCTCAGTGCAGACAGAAAGTGGCTGTGTCTAATATATGAACAATGATATTTAAAACAAAGCAGGATAAATATATGGACAGAAATCCTCTTTAAATATGGAAGGTTCTCAAGTCAGGGAATGAGTTCCAATACCGACTTGGCAATAAGCAAATCTGTTAATCTTAATTCATTACCATGTATTGTTAGTCTTCTTTGGTGCCCATGGAGACCCCCATTTTAAAGAAATAGCATGGATCCAACATAGTAACATCCATTAAGTAGTAACAGCTGAAGTAGATGCCAGAAGTAGTGAAATGGAAAGACAGCCAGCAAGGATGCATTGTGGATGCTCCCTGCTCTCCTGAATTCCAAGGCAGAGAAGAGCACATGCAGTGTAATTCTGGTGATTGCAGACTTGGCATATGGGTCAAAAATGGCACCATGCTTAAAACTGTCTGCTGATTAAATACTCATAAAAAGAGGACCTTCTGGACACTTTTGAAGGGACCTTGGGCACCTGCCTTGAGGCTTCAAGCTACAAATGCTGCACCATATTCCAACTTGGAATGCAGGAGTGGAGTATCATTTTAGGAAGAACAAGGAATGTGGGAAGGGGAGCTTATGGGTCGAGCAGAGGTGACCTTTCTGCCCTATCCTCCCATACTGCATTTTTTTCTAGATGAGAGGTTTCCCCATCCAGCTGGATGGGTTTACCTGGAGAGGTAAAGACATAGAACTGGGTGAAGATATCTTGGCCCCTTCCCCTAGATGTATCATTAGAAATGGAATGGGCAGCAACTAAATGTTATTTTCTAAAAAAGCCTTTAAAATTACTTTTTCAGGAACTGGCTGTCCTTGCTTTTTGGCTGCTCTTCCAGTGAAGACATGTTTATATCAAACAATTTATTACAACTGCATTGAGAAAGTTGTATATTGGAATAATCAGAGTCCTGTTGTGATAGAGTTTGGCTAGTGGCAATCTGAAGTCTGTGGCTGGTATTAGAACCAGGCTCTGGCTGTTCTACATCTCACCAAATGTTCCCAGCACATCTGGAAACAAGAATTTTGGCATTAGACAGACATTACAGCAAATACTCATTGAATTTGCATGGCTGCAATTGAAAATGCTGGATATGATAAGCCATATATTAAAAAATTGAATTAAATTTAACTGTACTTAATTTTCTTTCAGTGAAGTAGAATTAACAGTATTGCTAGCCAAGAAAGCCTTCCATGTGAAAGAACGTACTCTCTCTTGCAACTTCACTTCAGCCAATATGCTCTATTCCACAGATAGTCTATTTTGAATGACACTTTTTTGGAATTGACCAAAATTAAAGCCATCAGGATAGAAGGTCAGTGTTTATTCCAAGGACATGACCAGAGGCTCCTACCTGATTAAACAGGTGGTGCCATGTGATGGTGTCCTCATCAATCATCAGTGTTGGGCCTGTGGAAGCCTGAAAATCAATCCTTCCCACTTTCACAGGGAGAAACAATCCATTGGAAAAGAACTTCCAATTGATAACATCAAATCCAGTTACCACCTCCCCTTTTTCATTGAAGGAAACCTTGTTCTGAGAGCTGTTGTTAATTGAGACACCTTGGAGAAACTGATGGAGCTAGATTTAAAATTGAAACAAGAAGGAATAAGGAATAGCAGCTTAGCATACAAGGCTAACATCAGCTGTAGAAGAATGTCATTGATTATTTCAAGGTGTGGAAAATGTGACTGAAGAAATGCTACCCATGTATTGAATGGGAGTAACGTTGATACTCTTTGCCCCTTGTGAAGAACTCAAGACATATTAAACTTACTTCCACTGTTTCAGCTCCCCCCCTCCCCAGGAACCCTCTGAAGTCTGTTCTGCTGAAAGTAGGTGATTCACTCCAATTCACACAGTGAGCTAAGAGGCTAAGTGGGAGCTAAAATTTGGACCATCTAGTCCAACCCTCAGAATGCAGAGGAAGGTGACTGAAATGTGGAATGTAATCAGAGAAAATTATGAGGGCTCTTGTTGAAGCAAAAGACATGGGGGTTTCACACCTGACTATTTAGGGAACATTACCTGCCATGGCTCTTCATTCCTAAGCTTCTGTCCTTTAGTCTTCACCATTGGCCTGTGTTGGACCTCAGATGCAAACCTGGCATGCATAGCATGGGCCACAGCATAGACTGCATTGTAGATGCTGTAGCTGTGGCCAGTCATGCTCCTCTCAAAGAAAGATCCAGGAAGGCTCTCCATCCTTTCCTTTCCAGTGCAGATCTCCTCTTCCTCATCCTCTGCTTCTGCACTTGGGAAAAGACAGTCAAAAGCTTGTTGCCAAAAGATCCTAAGAAAATCATCTTCTTTTGTGCTGAGTGGATTTCTGCTCTCCTCAAATGATTGGAATCCTGGTACATCCTTAGAGCGAATCCTCAAAGACAGAGTACCATGGAATATTTCTGTCTCCCAATCCCTTTGATAGACAAATGCATTGATCTCCATGTGGGCTGAGATTATCCATACTTTCCCTTTTACTTTGCTTGTCCTATTCACTTCTCGAAAAAATGTTAGCCATCTAAAAAGTGCGAAGGAATATGATTCTCCATGGGCCACCACTATGTTAGCTTTGCTGTCCACTAGTATACCATATATCTCTGCCCCCTTTTCTAAAATGTCATTAAGTTTACTGATATAGGTGTGTGTGGGGATTCTTTGTATGAATGCAAAACACATCCCTCTTTTGGAAAACATTGGAAAGACAGTTTGCAAGAATCTTTCTCCATTGTCATTATCCATAAAAACGAGTCCAATCCACGTCCAGCTGAAATGCAGGAGCAAAGACAAAATCCCCTCATACTGCAGAGTTTCGTGAGGAACCATCTGATAGAGGGGAAGTCCTGGTGTCCTATTATTGATGACTGGAGCCACACCATATATGAGCTAAGAAGAGGCTGAAGAAATGTTAGCAAGATGACATTAATGTTTGAAACAAGTTCAATGCAACACACGTGCATGTTATCAGCGATTCTCAACAAAGCACTGCAAGACTTGTCAATGTTATGTTTTCCATACTAATGTCTAGTCTCTGACAATCAGTAGTCCTCAAAATGTGATTGAGGAAAATTCTCATCGTTCCCAGAAATCATGACTTGATTAGAGTTGGAGAGCAACACATTCACATGGTGCCATGTATAGAATTCTTGTTCTTCTTAGTTGACTTTCTTAAAGGAGTGTTGAGATGATCATGAATTTGCACGTGAAACTGGCAGTCCATCCTTCCAGGATATTGGACATAACGCTAATGCTAATATTGAGAATGTACTGAAATACCATGAAAAGGAATACACATCATTAATACAATAATTCTGAAAACCCATCATATCAATTGAATCAACAAAAAGGTGAGGGTTCAGTTTCCCTACTTTACTGGATTACATGGGCAGTTAATGCTGGGGTTCTCGGTTCAGGTCTGCAAGGCAGAAAATGGCCATTTGAATCCATGTAGAAGCTTGCTTCTCAATGAAATGGACCATACAGTTCAATCTTCTGGCCTCACTGAATGTGCCTGTATAGATTTTTTCTATTTTCCACAGCAATGTTATGCCATGTCAGGGAGTGGAAGATTGAAATATTGGAAGAACAGACAGTTAATGGTTTCATATATTTATCTGGTCACATTGGGAAATAATGTCAGAACTCTTGCCTATATACCTCTTACATCTTTGTAGAACTAGTGCTGTAATTTAAACTTTGCAGTCCCAATGAACATTCAGTGATGGGCATTTCTTACTCTACTCCCATCGAGTATGGTGTAAATTTTTAGAACAAATTCAGATTGTTCATGCTTTGCTATCAAAGATACAGCCATAGAGCCATTTGGCAAGAATGGACAATTGCCACTCTCACCCAGCTGCAAGCCTGGATGCATCACTGCCCTAAATATCAGCTGGTAGTGTTGAAAGGAGAGCACGTAGTTGGGGGAGGGGTGGAAATCCACTGGCAGTAGTGATGGAAGGAGGCAGCATTGGGCCTTGGTTGTCTTTGGTAATTTTTAATGATGTTACATCTGAGCAGGAATGGGTGACCTCAAAGAGATTGCAAAATATTACAATGTTTTATTTTATTTTTTATTTTAAGGAGTGGTTTGATTGCACGGTGTAACACACAGTGGAAAAGGAAATTTTAAAAGTCACAAAACTTGTACCATAGTAATCATGCTAGCAAGATTAATAATGGCTCACAAAAACCAGAAAACTCAAGTGCTTGAAACATGTTTTTAGTCATCTTAAGACTGAATGCCAGTCCAAACAGAAATATGCATTCATTCTTGCAGAAGTTTGCTTTAAATGCTTTGAGAAGAAACTCCAACAAGAGAGAATCATGTTAATGCCCATTAGGTATGTTTGGTAAAGGGAAGAAGAATAACTCATCTGGTTGATTTCACTGGAAACATTTCTCAGGTAGAAGCTGGGAACAACCAAGGAAGTGTGGGCATGCAGTTAGTTCCAACCACTTAGATACAGAAAGAAACAGGAATCCTACCTGTGGTATCTTATAGATATCCAAGATATTTGCCATATTGAGAGAGATTTGGGAGTCCAATGACCCAATGACTGAGATTAGATTATTGTGAATGCCACATGCATAGTTGGGGACCAATCTCACCTGCACTGACAGAAGTCTCAGAGTGGCCTGGCAGGTTCTCCTAGCATTGTCGTAGCTGTCATAGACACGGAACCCTAAAGTGAGATTGGGCAGTATGTGAGGGCTCTCATTGATCTCTTGTACTGCAAATGCCAAGGCCAGGAGATGCTGGTAGTTCTTGGGGATCACGCTGAAAGGAGAGGCGACACCTGAACTTCAGAGTAGAAGTCAGCACCTACAAAGCAAAGCTGTACATTCATGGCTAGAAAGAGTGTGCCTTCAGTTTGGGGACTAGTCTGAAAAAGAGCATGTCATATAACAAATTTAAAAAATAATGAAACATCCTTGACTTTCTGCCTGGGTGTGCTATGACTATGCAAGCATTCATAAGCAGCCTGATTATTTGGTAGTTGGGGGGAATGAATTCATGACTGACATGAAATGGACTTAAAGACCTTAATGGATCCCTTCCCCCAGGGACATGCATGAAAGGTTTCCACTTTAGCTAATTTTTAAGAAAGAGCTTGTGAATGATCATGACTTTGACAGATGAATAAGAAACAAAGACAAACAGCATTTCAACACTTACATAAGTTCTTTCATTGAATCTGGTGGGGGTCCTTCAGTGAAGGTTATTGATCTGGATCTGAAGAAACCATGCAAAGCAATGTTTCCAATAAGGATATCTCCAGGCAGATAGGCCTGCAGTGGGAAGGGCGGCTCCCACATGCTGCCTTTGGGAATACATGTGAGGCACCCATTTTGGGAAAAAAGTGCCAGAAGCAAGACCTCCAAGAGCACCATTCTCAGCACAAGGCAAGCTCTTTCCTATACATCCAGACTTCCTTGTTTTCTTTGATAACACTTGTGTCATTGAAACACTATGGGATGGAATTCTCTTCTCTAACTGTAGTTTTTTCTTATGACAGCTTGGTCAGCTCATATGGAAGCATCCTACATTGCAGCACACACACCTGGAGTATTCTGAGTCTCATTCTCATTTCTGCCTTGTTCAAGGAATATTTATAACAGCCTTCACTGTTTTCTGTTTGCTTTGACCTGTGGCCAATTGGAACTCCATTGGGTATTTTTCCAGCAGCAGAATTAATTGCTGCCCTTTTGACAATTGTACTGCAGGTTGACTACTGGTTCAAACTTGCAATTCCCCTGTTGAATTGCTGGGGGGATAAATCTGGTTCTTTCATCTAAACATGGGGGAATTAATGCTTGGAACATCTCAATGAAAGGGCATTTGTGGTATTGTAGCACACACAACTTCTGCAGGATCATATGGAAATTAGTTTTGTTTGTCATGTGCACACAGAGATATTGGACAGTTCAAAACAACAAGTAAAGCACTGAGAGGGTATAAGTTTGGTTCCAATGTATTGGTTGGGCATTTTTTCTCACAGGGCAGATTTTATACAACCTTCCTATAGGAAGCAAACCTATGTGATGTACTCTTGTAATTCCATTCATGATCTCCCTATGACTTTTTGGACCATTTTGTTTCCATTCTGCATGATGTGCAGTAGATAGTTAGGTTTTGGGTATTTTTAAAGCATATTTAACCAAAGGAATCTTTGGGTGTTCCCTTATTTTCATCCTATCTCTTCCTATCGATTCCCACAATTTTAATTGTTTTTCAGTGAAATGGGGTTTCACTGAAATGGTGAAATGGAACTGAGCTGAGTTTGAGATGAAGCCCACTGATGCTACATGAATGCCTGGGGTTCATCCCAAAACTATTTCCAGCTTTTCATCCTCTTCATAATGATGTAGCATGTTTGATCCCTCTGTAGTCTCCAAGTACACATGAGCAGAGTCATGCAACGAATCCACTGTGTGCAGAAAAGTTTGTAGCATATCCATTTCAACAATATGCATGAACACACCAGTATTGTCTAACACGGATTGCTTTAAATGAGTAGCAGTACCATTAGACAATAAGTTTCAGGTCAAAAAGGGGAAATAAGCAGCTATGATCAGGGCGCAGGGAGTAGGGTGCAGATGGCATATGGGGACTGGTGCCAGGTTAGGAGGGCCAGAGGTAAGAGGCACATCCTCCAACAGTTGAAGGTTAGGAACTGAGAAAAGGAGAGGGACGAGGCATATGCACAGTCCAGGTGCAGGTGGAAGGTCAGAGAGTGATCAGGGACTCGCATTTAGGAGCAATGTGAGTTAGGAAGGAAAGGGTGCAGGCACCTGCTGGGGTAGATGGAGACTAGATAAAGACAAGATTAAAATAGGAATGAGCTGCAACCAGACAGGTGTCAGGTGGGTGGGCAGGTAGGAAGGCACACAAGATGCAGGGGTAAGTGCTTAAGGTTGAGAAGACTGGGAGTCCAAGCTTGAAATAGGTATTGAAGTAGATCACATTTAAATATATTTTCCCATGAGGTATACTTGAATCACTTTTGCAAAGCAGCAGGACCCTCTAGACACCAAATGATAGTGAAGGACAGGCGTGTGTTCTTCAATATTTTCTTTTAATTAGCTGTTCTCTGTTGTTTAGCTCAGGTCTCAGCACAATAATGTAGCATTTGGGGAGAAAGATGCAACACAGCAATCCTGCGCTGGAAGCTAAGATAGAGAAGATCTCCACAGCCACCATGGATTTCCCCTTGGTGCTGAGGTAAGAAGGAACAAAAGAGAGCCAAACACTGCAAAAGACCAGCATGCTGAAGGTGATGAACTTGGCTTTGTTGAAGCTGCCAGGCAGCTTCCTGGACAGGAAGGCCACAGTGAAACTGATGGTTGCAAGAAGACCCATGTAGCCCAAGGCACAGTAAAACATCATCACTGAGCCTTCATTACATTCCAGTATGATTTCTTCAGCCATGGAGAACAGATCAACATCTGGGAATGGGGGTGACGTTCCAAGCCACACAGTGCAGATGCTTGCTTGAATGAGAGAGCAGGAAAGAACAATGATACTGGCCTTCTCCCTTCCCAACCACTTCCTCATCCTGGATCCTGGCTGAGTAGCCTTGAAAGCCAGAACAACCAAGAGGGTTTTTGCCAGGACAGAAGAAACAGCCACTGAGAAGATGATGGCAAAGGCAGTTTGTCGGAGGAGGCAGGTGAGTTTCTGAGGCTCCCCAATGAATAGCAAAGCACAGAGGAAGCAGAGCAGGAGAGAGCTGAGCAGTGTGTAGGTGAGCTTCTGGTTGTTAGCTTTGACAATGGGAGTCCTGTGGTTCTTCACAAACACAGCCAGCACTAGAGCTGTGATGAAAGAAAAGGCAAGAGCAAGGATTGCTAACGTGAGCCCCAAAGCTTCTTCATAGGACAAAAATGTTATGGTCTTTGGAAGACAGAAATCCCGATTCTTGCTTGGATGCTCTTTTTCTGAGCATGGATCGCAATTATTCATGTCTAGAATGGAAAGGAATGTAGAGAGAAGTTGTTGAGCTTACCAAAAGCAGGCAGGCAAGTCAAAACAAAGAATTCAATGTCATAAATCTGTATATCAACAGAAACCTTTGCTATCTCCCTAGAGAAATGGTGCAGCTTTCAGCTTTATGCACTGGATCTACCTGTGTTTGGCATATTCTTTGTGTTTAAGCATCACTAACCAGGGCAATCTTTGAATGATGACAATTATTTTTCCCATGATGCAGAAAGTTCCCCCAGACTCTTGATTTTAAATGTGCATACTTTTTGGACAATGCAATTAGGATGCCTCTATTACAAGCCAGAATGAAAATGGGGGACCAGTTCTCCCTCTCCCTCATCACTACTTCCTGCTAGTTCTCACCCCCTTCCCCCAGTGCAGTGCTTTTCTCTCAACATGAGGCAGCTGATCTTTAGGGGAATGGTGCTCTCCAACTAGCTGCTGAGGGAGAGCAGCCATTGTCCTCATTTGCCAAGTGGTTCTGTGGTTCTCTCCGTGGTGGCATGTGTTGCTGTGTTTCCTGATCCAGACAAGACAGCAAGCTTTTGTGGTGCGAGAAAACCATAGAACAGGTCATTGTTGTTGTTTGTGGTTTTTAATAAACCATGAACTCTTTAATAGGGTTTCAATGACACATCAATTGGACTTATGTAAAAAAGCAAATTGCTTGTTTGTACTGCAAACCCACCTAGTCAGTATTTTATTCTTTTCATGTTACATTCCTATGCTACCCTATGCTCAGCACTTTTTGAATGCTTCAGAAGAACTAGTTCAAAACTGCATTGCAAAATAGAAATAATCTCCAAAGCAAAACACAACAGCATCACAGTCCAGATATGGACTGCCAGCCACTGCAGATAGTATTTGCCTGAAAGGATCGTGCCAACCACTTTGTTAGCAATTTTGTACCAGCTGAGGTTTCCTCACCATTTGAAGGAAACCTTAAGAATAATGCCTTACAGAAATCCATTGAATAGTCTATGGGAACTTAGATCATGAGTCCATACCTAAATGGATATGGATATAATTGGCATATAATAGTGAAAAGTGCTCCATTCTTCAGGGTCCCCGTGTCTCAGGTGACAGTTCTGCTTAATCTGAGTTGTCATGGGGAGTGCAGTGCTCTGTAGAAGAGGTGAAATATCCCTCCTCTAGGGATATGGACCACACCTCCCATACATTCAACTTGTCTGGATTGAGTGTTTGTTTATGAGTCCTTATCAGGTCCATTAGAATGGCCAGGCACTGGTTCAGATAATCCACTACCTCACTTGGTTGTGGTAAAAGGAGGGATAAAGCTGGTGTTTTACACATATTTAGAACAACAGAGACTGAAAATCTAACTGTCCAGGAAGACAGTGTTTGCACCTGGCACTGGCAAGAGCAAAGTCTGTGAACTAGGCAAGCCTCCTTGAGAAGTTAATTGCACAAGTGTTTTGCCACAGAGAAGTCTATCTTCTTAGGAGCCACCCACCTCACTTTCTTAGTTTGGACTCCCAAAGAAAAAAACTAAGTCTGATTTCAAAGTATAAGTACATTCTGGACAAGTATATAAGAATGTTAATTCTAGCAGAAATCAGTCTAGCCATATTGATGACATGTTGGTCCACTCTTCCAGATTACCCTCCCAAGTGATTTCATGTAGACTTTGAACAGGAGGGATAACAGAGAAGCCTATAGAACTACACTTCAAGGCATGATGCAATAATCAGGGATTTGCCATCCCAGTAGCAGTTGAACCACTGCAGTTTCATGTCTCCAAATCCCAATCCAGACTTTGCATCCAGAAGAAGACCTTGGCTAATACTATTGAACACCATTCAAAAGTAAAAGAAAATCAACACGTTTTCCCTTTCCTTTCTCCATCCCTTACACAAACTTCTGATCCCTTTTGAACAACAGAACAATCACTCTGATCTAAAAAATAACAAAACAAAACACCAGCCCTTTTAAATATCGATCCAATGAGTGCATATCTCCTACCCTTCTGACTTGAGATCTTCCCAGCTGGACATGGGATGCAATCGTAGCAGCAATACGGCTCCCCCTCCTTCACTTTCTTGCTGGAACCTGGAAGGCAACTCTCAGTACATACAGAAAGTGGCCGTGTCTAATGTATGAATTAAAAAGCAGAGAAAATATATGGACAGAAATTTTATTTGAATATGGAAGCTTTTCAAGCCAATGATATTTGATATTTCTCCCAACAATCATAATTCTGACTTGCAATTCATCTAGCCCAGCATATAAATTAAACAGGATGACAATATACATCCTTGCTGTACTCCTTTCCTGATTTTGAATCAATCAGTTCTTCCATGTCCTGTTCTCTGAGTTGCTTCTTGACCCACATACAGGTTCTCAAGAGACAAATAATATGGTATGGTACTCCCATTCCTTTAAGAACTTGCCACAATTTGTTGTGATCCACACAATCAAAGGGTTTAGTGCAGTCAAAGAAGCAGAAGTAGATGCTTTTCTGAAACTTCCTAGCTTTCTCCATAATCCAGTGAATGTTGATGTCTAGTTCCTCTGCCTCTTCAAAACCCAGCTTGTAGTTCTCAGTTCACATACTGGTGAAACCTAGCTTGTAGGATTTTGAGCATAACTTTGCTAGTGTGTGAAATGAGCACAATGCTACGGTAGTATGAACATTCTTTGGCATTGCCCTTCTTTGGGATTGGAAGGTAAACTGACCTTTTCCTGTCCTGTGACCACTGTTGAGTTTTCCAAATTTGATGGCATATTGTGTGTCACACTTTTATTCCATCATCTTTCAGGATTTTGAGTAGCTTAGCTGGAATACCATCACCTCTGCTAGCTTTGTTGTTTCTAAGGCTTCCTAAGGTCCCTTGACTTCACACTCCAGAATGTCTGGCTTGAGGTCAATGACTACACCATTGTAACTATCACGGACATTAAGATATTTCTTGTATAGTTCTTCTGTGTACTCTTGCTGCCTCCTTTTAATCTCTTCTGCCTCTCTTAGGTCCCTGCTATTTTTGTCCTTTATCCTGCCCATGTTGGCATGAAACATTCCCTTCATAGCTCCAATTTTCTTGAAGAGATCTCTTGTCTTTCCCATTCTGTTGTTTTCCTCTATTTCTTTACACTGTTCATTTAAGAAGGTCTTCTTACCTCTTCTAGGTATTTTCTAGTAATCTGCATTCTTTGGGTATATCATTCCATTTCTCCCTTACCTTTCAATTCCCTTTCTTTCTATTTGTAAAGCCTCCACAGACAGCCATTTTGCTTTCTTGCATTTCATTTTCTTTGGGATGGTTTTAGCAGCTCCTGTACAATATAAAGAACGTCTGTCCATAGTTCTTCAGGGCTCTGTCTATCAGATTGAATCCCTTAAATCTGTTTGTCACCTCTGCTGTATATTCAGAAGGAATATGATTTAGGTCATACCTTAGTGACCTAGTGGTTTTCCTTACTTCCTTCAATTTATGCCTGAATTTTGCAAGAAGGAGCTCATGATCTGAGCCACAGTCGGCTCCTGGTTGTTTTTACTGACTGTGTTGAGCTTCTCCATCTTTGGCCTCAAAGCACATAGTCAATCTGATTTCAGTGTTGACCATCTGTTGATTTCCCTATGTAGAGTTGCCTCTTGGGTTGTTGGAATAAAGTGGTTGCTATGACCATCATGCTCTGTTGGCAAAACTCTGGTAGCCTTTGCAGAGCTTCATTTTGTAATCCAAGACAGAATTTGCCTGTTATTTTGCTTATCTTTTGACTTCCCACTTTAGCATTCCAATCCCGCATGATGACAAGGAAATTATTTTTTGGTGTTAGTTCTAGAAGGTGTTGTAGGTCTTCATAGAACCTGTCAGCTTCAGCCTCTTTGGCATCAGTGGTTGGGACATAGACTTGGACTACTGTGATGTTCACCTGGTGCTAACATTATATTCTTTTCGACACCAGGTAAAACCTTTTTTATTTACCCAGCATTGTAGTATTTACTGTATTTTTTGCTCTATAAGACGTGCCTGACCATAAGACGCACCTAGTTTTTAGAGGAGGAAAACAAGAAAAAAAATATTCTGAATCAGATGGGCACATAATCACAGGCAAATTCCCCATCACTTCCCCATGGGCTGCACATCTGACAGACTTACTGCACACACATATTCGTGCTATAAGACGCACAGACATTTCCCCTTTTGAGGGGAGAAAAAGTGAGTCTTATAGAGCAAAAAATATGATAAATATTTTAACTAGCTTTTAATGGTTATGCTTAGTCACATTTCATCTAGTTTTATTTTATTATGTTTGTTGCATTGGTTTTGTTTATTTATTGTTATGTTTAACTATGCGTTAAGCCATCCTCAGATGTATTTAGGACTGGATAAAGATACTGTAAAACAAAAAAACAAACAAAAATACACTCCAGTACTGTTTTCTCCACTCTTTTATAGACTATGAGGCCCAATCTGTTTCTTCTAAGGGACTCTTGCCTGCAGTAGTATATATGATGGTGATTTGAATTTAAATCACCCATTTCTATTCATTCCTGTCCTTTATAGTCCACTGATTCCCAAGAGGTTGATGTTCAATCTTGCCTTCTCATGGCCACATCCAGCTTACCTTGATTCCTAGATCTTACATTCCAGGTTCCTATGCCCTCTGCTCTTCCCCAGTAGCACATTGCACACCTTCCAGCCTTAGGGGCTCATCTTCTGGAATCAAATTTTTAGCCTTTTGATAACATCTATTGGGTTTTCATGTCAAGGATATTGGAGTGGGCTGCCATTTCCTTCTCCAGAAGGTCACATTTTATCTGAGCTCCCCCCATGACCTTTCTATCTTGGGTGTCCCTGCATGGCATAACTCATAGCTTCTTTGCTCTATGCAAGCCCCTTTGTTGTAACAAAGGCATGAATGTATTCAGAGATACACTGGAACAATTTACTGCACCAGGGCAGAAAAGAGAACAGAGACAGAGGCTGGACATGGAAGGGTCTGGACATCCCTAAATTATATGCCTTGCAATGCAAACAGAAACAACACACTTCCAACATAGTAACAAGCAGGATGCACGAACAGCTTATATGGAGGCTATACTTCATCTGAAGGCACCCAGCCAGGATGCATGACTGATGCTCCATGTTCTCCTGTATTACAAGGCCGAGAAGAACACTTGCAGTGTAATTCTGGTGATGCAGCCTTGTAGTATGGGCCTTCAGAACAGAAAAGGCACCTTGCTTCAAACTGTCTCCTGAAGAAACACTGATAAAAGGAGGACCTTGGTGATTCTTCCCCTATTGAGAAGGTGTGTTCCACCTACCTTGAGACTTCCAGACACAAATGCAACAGCCTATTTCAACTTGAAAGACAGCAGCAGGGTAACATGAGAAGATAAACAAGGGAAGTGGGCAGTGGGGTTTACAGGAAGCAGAGAGAAGACATTTCTCTCCCATCTTCACTTCTTTTTCTTTCTTTTTCTTGATATCAGCTTTTTGCATATTGCATTAAAAGAGGCTTTGAATAGGCCATCTGCTGCTGCTTTCCAGAAAAGATTCAAGCGCATTACATTTTTTATTACCACGTCACTCAGAAAGATGAATGTTAGAACCCTCTGAGACCTGCTGTGATGGGTTCTGTGGATTCTGTGGATGTGAAGTCAGTGTTGGTTTCATAATCAGGTTCTGGCTATTCTGCATCACACTAAATAATCCCAACACATCTGGGAAAAGATACAAAGTCATTAGACAGACTTAAATGGTAATATCTGTCTATATTTGCATGGTTGCTGTTTAGCAGAGTATTCAAAATGCTGTCTATGATATTCCATATACTAAAAACCTGACATAAATTTATTTAAATTTTTTCAACTTGTTTTGAGTTAACAATATTGTTAGCCAAGACAGCCCTCCATGTGGGAGTCCTCTTATTTGCTTTTATTTCATCCAATAGGCTTCTTTCAATCAAAAATCACTTTTGCATGATATTTTGTAGGGAGCAACTAAAGTTAAAGCCAGCAGGGCAGAAGATCAGTGCTTCATTGAAGGAGGTGATCAGTGGCTCCTACCTGATTAAACCAGTGGTGCCATGTGATGACTTCCTCATTAATGGTGAGTGTTTGGTCTGGAGAAGCCTGAAGATCAAGCCTTCCAACTTCCACACGGAGAAAGGATTCATTGGAATAGAACTTCCAATTGATGACATCAAATTCAGCCACCATCTCCCCTTTCTCATTGAAGGAAACCTTGTTCTGAGCATTGTTATTGAATGAGACACCTCTAAGAAACTGATAGAGCTAGATTGAAAATGGAAAAAGAAGACTCAGAAGGTTGTAGTTCAGTGTACAAGGCTACCATATAAGATCAGCTGGAGAAGAAACCCATTAATGAATTCAGGGGTGAAAAGTGTAACTGAAGAAATGTTCCTTGTGTTGTGAATAGAAGTCATCTTGTTCCTCCTACCCCTTCTGGATAAATGAAGATAGCTTAGAAGAACTTCCTCATCCCCAACGTTTCTACTCACAGAAATTCTCTAAAGTCTGTTATGCCAAAGATAGGTGATTGACTCCAATTCACACAGTGATCTTAGTGGCTGAACGGGGGCTACAACATGGATCACCACAGTCCAACATCCAGAAGAAGAAAACAGAGGAAGGTGATCGAGATTGGAGTTTAATTAGAGAGGGAGTTTGGGGGGCACTTGTGACAGCAAAAGGTATGGGGGTCTCACATCTGAGTACTTAGAGAACATTACCTGCCAAGGCTCTTCATTTCTAAACTTCTTCACCCTGTGCTTGGTTTCAGATGAGGACCTGGCATGCATTGTGTGGGCCACAGCATAGACTGCATTGTAGATACTGTAGCTGTGGCCAGTCATGCTCATCTCAAAGAAAGATCCAGGAAGGCTCTCCAGTCTTTCCCTCCCAGTGCAGATCTCCTCTTCCTCATGCTCTGCTACTGCACTTGGGAAAAGACAGCCAAAAGCTTGTTGCCAAAAGATCCTGAGAAAATCATCTCCTTTTGTTCTGATTGGACTTCTGCTTTCCTCAAATGATTGGAATCCTGGTGGGTCATTGGAGTGAATCCTCAAGGACAGGGTACCATGGAATATTTCTGTCTCCCAATTTCTTTGATAGACAAATGCATTGACCTCCATGTGGGCTGAGATTATCCATACTTTGCCTTTTAGTTTCCTTGTCCTGTTCTCCACTTCTGGAATATATGTTAGCCATCTAAACAGTGCGAAGGAATATGATTCTCCATGGGCCACTACTGTATTAGCTTTGCTGTCCACTAGTCTATCAAATATTTCTGCCCCTTTTTCAAAAATGTCATTAAGATTACTGATGTAGGTGTGTGGGGGGATTTTTTCAACGAAGGCAAAACAGACACCTCTTTTGGAAAAAGTTGGAAAAACAGTTTGTAAGAATCTTTCTCCAGTGTCATTATCCACAAAAACAAGTCCAATCCACGTCCAGTTGAAATGTAGCAGCAAAGACAGTATCCCCTCATACTGCAGAGTTTCATGAGGAACCATCTGATAGAAGGGAAGTCTTGGGGTCTTATCATTCATGACTGGAGCCACACCATATATGAGCTAAGGAGAGGTTGAGGAAATGTTAGGAAGATGATGATAGTGATTGGAACAAGTTTAGTCTGACCCTCATACATGCTGTCAGCAATTCTGAGAGAAGCACTGCAAGACTTGTGAAGCTTATATTTTCTAAACTGTAGCTCATTCTTCCACAATAAGGAGTCCTCAATATGTTTTTGAGGACAATGCTCATGATTACCAGAAATCATTTATTGAGGAATGCTGGAGTGCAACACATCTCCATGGAGGTATGTTCAGAAAGCTTGTTCTTGTCAGTGGGCCTTCTTTATGAAGTGGTGAAAAAGTCATGAATTCACATGTCAAACTGCTATGCAAACTTTTTCATGACATCAGACTCAAGACTCATACCCACAGTAATGAACTGAAAGATCACGAAAAGAGAAAAATAGCACTACAATCAAAGTTAAGAAACTCATTAAGTTAATGGAAGCACCTTACTAAATAAGGGTTCAGTTTTCCTGCTTGACAAGAATTCATGGGCTGGAAAATTCAGTTTCCCAATTCTTGTCTGCATGGCAGAATTTGTCTGGTTGGTCTCATGGAGAAATTCACATCCCAATGAAAGGGACCTTACAGTTCGATCTTCTGTCTGAGCAAAATATGTCTGATAGCATTATTTTCTATTTTCCACATCCATGTTATGCCAAGTCAGGCAGTTCAAATTGGAAATATTGGTAACAACAGAAAATTAATGATTTCAGATATTTATCTGGCTAATACCTCAGTGTCAGAACTGTTGCCAATATATCTCTTATATCTCTGTATAGGAATACAACAGCATAATTCGGACTTTGCAATCTCAAAGGACTTTGTCAGATGGCATTTCTTAAAGCACTGAGTAGGGGCAAGGGCACAAAGCACTGGCAGTAGTGATGGGAGGAGGCAGATCAGGTCCTGGGATTTCACTGGTAATTTTTTTTCAAGCTTGAATGGGTTACCTGCCCTAGATTGCAAAGTATTACAACATTTTAGTTTATTTCATTTTTTATCTTTAAGTGGTTCAATTGCACTGTGTAACACACAATTGAAAAGGGATTTTTAAAAGTCACAAACTTGTACCATAGTAATCATGCTAGCAATATTAATAATGGCTCACAAAAACCAGAAACCAAAAGTGCTTGAAACATGTTTCCAGTCATCTTAAGATTGAAAGTCCAAACAGAAATGTGTGTTCATTCCAGCAGGAGTTTGCTATAAATGCTTTGAGAAGAAACTGCAGCAAGAGAGAATCATGTTAATGCCCATTCGGTATGTTTGGTAAAGGGAAGAAGAATAACTCATCTGGTTGATTTCACTGGAAACATTTCTCAGCCAGAAGCTGGGAACAACCAAGGAAGTGTGGGTATGCAGTTAGTTCCAACCACTTGGATACAGAAAGAAACAGGAATCCTACCTGTGGTATCTTATAGATATCCAAGATATTTGCCATATTGAGAGAGATTTGGGAGTCCAATGACCCAATGACTGAGATTAGATTATTGTGAATGCCACATGCATAGTTGGGGACCAATCTCTCCTGCATTGACAGAAGTCTCAGAGTGGCCTAGCAGGTTCTCCTTGCACTGTTGTAGCTGTCATAGATATGGAACCCCAAAGTGTGGTTGGGCAGTATGTGAGGGCTCTCATTGATCTCTTGTACTGCAAATGTCAAGGCCAGGAGATGCTGGTAATTCTTGGGGATCATACTGAAAGGAGAGTGACACCTGAAGCTCAGAGTGGAAGTCAGCACCTATGAAGCAAAACTGTTTATGCATGGCTAGAAAGAAGGTGCCTTGAGTTTGGACACTAGGCAGAAAAAGAGCAAGACAAAGAATGAGAGTTGACATGGACAGAGCTACTTGTAAGTGGATATACACAGTTTGCTTTGAGTTAGATGGTGCTCATCCCCCAGGAACAGGTGGAAAGGTTGTGTACAAAAATGCCTACATCAGAGAGAATGGTCTGCAAACATAACTACTGTGGAAATTGTGTTAAAAATATGTGGGCATGAGGGAACTGTCTTAGGGAAAATTACATTAGAAAATCAATGAATCCTCATTGATTTTCTGTGTGTTGGTGTGTTGTGTCCACGCCTGCATTCATGTGCAGCCCAATTCTCTGGTGATTGGACAGAATGACTCATGACTGGGTGGAGGTAAAATTGGAGTGGATGGGACACAGAGTCCTTCATGGATCCTTTTCCCCAGGGTGTTTATGTACAGCTGCAGCTTCAACTAACCTTTTGAGGAAGAACTCTGGGACCAATTGGTGTTGTGAAGGGTGAAGAAGTAATAAAAACAAATAGCACTACAATCCTTACATAAGTTCTTTGAGTGAGTCTGGTGGTGGATCTTGAGTGAAGGTTATTGGACTGGATCTGAAGGAGCCATGGAACACGATGCTGCCAATAAGAATATCTCCTGGCAAAAAGGCCTGCAGTGGGAAGGGAGGCTCCCAGATGCTGCATTTGTGAATCTGTGCCAGATGCACGCTTTGGGAAAACAGTGCCAGAAACAAGACCTCTAAGAGCACCATTCTCAACACAATGTCCACTTTTTTCCAAATATGCAGACATCCCTGTTCATTGTGAACAGCACCTCAGTCTCTGGAGCACTCTGGCATGGCATTCCCTTCTCAAACAGTAGTTTTGATCGGCTGACAGCTTTTTCTGCTGATAGAGAAGTTTCCTACATTGCACCAAAGGCACCTTGATTATTCCTAGTCCTCGCCTCATCTCTATGGTTTTCTTGGCATATGTATGACAGTCATCATGGTTTTCTACTTAATGTGTTGTGTGACCATTTAAAACTCCAGAGGGGTTTTATGGAGCAGCAGGATTAATTGCTCCCCATTGGATAATTAAAATGCAAGATAAGAATCAGTTCAATGTTATAATTTCTCTATTGAAATGTTCAGGGAAGATGTGTTTGCTGCACTTAAGCATGGGTTTCCTGCTTGGACTGCTTTCATCAGAATTGCGCAATGAAAGAGCAGAGCTATCTTCCACTGGGGGCATTTTGTCTATATGGAATTTAATTTTGTTTCTCTTATGCTACACAGATGTTGCTCAATTTAAAAAAAAGTTAATCATTGAGAGGTTAAAGGTTTAATTCCAATGCAGAGTTCAGCAAGTTTTATTCAGGAAGCAGGAGATTTTAAACACCCTTTGTGTAAGATGCTGTTATTGTGAACTCTTGTTTTCCTCCTCAGGAATCCTCCTGTGATTCCTTGGAACCATTTTTGAATAAATGTGAGCTCTTGTCTTTTAATCATCCCCTCCTCTGTTCCTTTACATTTTTCTTCTTCTTATGTATGTAATAGCTTTACATTCCTCTTCAATGAAATGTGGTCTCTTCCAGTTAAACTCACAACACATTCTCTCTGTCAAAGGCTCTGTCTACCTTTTTGGGGTTCTGATTGGGGAAAGTATAATACAACCCAAGCCCAAAACCCTTCTTCCAACTCTCTCCAAAAGACTTTGGTTTATTTGGGGAATTAGCTGCTAACCAGGTGTTAATACGGTTCAAAGTTAAAGGAGACAGCCTTCTGGCTCTGATAGCAGGGCTAAACCAGCATGTATAAGTGTACACCCTTGGTGTAGTCTAGGATTGGGAGTGTCACCTCCCTGAGGTCCTTCTTGCCTCCTTTCCATTTCCAAAGGAATGGGGATCCTGTCCTCCCTTCTGCCCCACAGTCTCCTCCATACACATGCAGAAAACGTTGGGGAACTTGCTGCTTGGCTCTGCAGCTGCTCTGGTGCTTGTCTTGGTGAATACTCAGCAGAAAGAACTGCCTAGGCTCACCAGTCCTCTCCCCATGAGGCCAGCACTGGCTCTTGCTGCTCAGTTTCCAGTGCCTCCCTTCCAGCTTCAGGGTGCAACACCAGTCCTGGCTTTTGTCTCTGTAGCTACCATGGCTAGTCTGCATGCTGTCAGTCTGCATGTTCTCCATCCTTCTCATTCCATTCATTTCTATGTCCTTCTCTCTCTCTCTCTCTCTCTCTCTCATTGCTTTTGCCTGTCATTTATCCCACCATGCACCTTCATGCAGGTTTCACTCATTGAGCCCAATCCATGCCCTATCAAGGCAGTGGGCTCTTCTGGTTGCAGCTAATGCACTGCTCTGAGGAGTCCCTCCCTGAGAGCAATTATTTATTTCTTTTATCTGCTCCCTGGATTCTGAGGGGGAGGTGGTGAGCCCCCACAACCTCTCACACAGCAGAAAATCCACCTGATTCCACAGTTTGGCTTCCCAGGCTCCAGTCCACTTAGTGGTACAGAGATCCTGATGAGTGTGCCCAGAGTTTGTGCAGGGCTTGCTATGAACTGAGCCACATCTGTTGAGATGCAGTGACTTTCTTTCATGTCCACTGCTGCTCTAAGGAGTAGAGAGTGTGAAAGAAGCTCAGTTACCATGAATGGGACAAGTCAAAGCTGAGAGTCTGACCCAGAAGTAGCTAATAGAGCAGCTCATGTTGCTGTGTCAAAGAGGAGCAGTGCAGGGAATCCTCTGCTGTAGCTTTCTGGATTCCAGTTACACTGAACTATTGCCCCCCACCTGCTCCAGACAAGCACCTCCAGGGCTTCCTGGTCCTGCAGGCAATTGCAGAATGAATCATGCTCTGATATCAAATAGGAAAATAAGATCTGCTAAGTAGTACATATACCAGTTGCAGTACTTCACTTGTCTTCCTCAAAATAAAACTATAATTTATAAATGAACCTAGGGGCCAGTCAGGGCAGCATTGATGGGTCAGAGCTAGAAGTTCATATGCATATATGCATCAGTTCAGAAGTACAGTTTTTGTGTTTCCTGGTGAACATTATCTGCTACAGAAACATTCTGAGGTCATTAGAATTTAAAAGGCACCAATGGTCTTCAAGAAGAGTAGCTAAAAGTGAATATAGGGGTATGTGTCAGAATTGTCATATGTTTATGATTTTTCCAATCAAGTACAATTGAATCACTTCTCCTAAGCAGAGCAGCCCTTGAGAGTATGAATGGAATGAAAGGATAGGCAAGAGGTCTTCAAAATTTTCTTCTAATTAGCTGTTCTCTGTTGTTCAGCTCAGGTCTCAGCACAACAATGTAGCATTTGGGGAGAAACATGCAACACAGCAATGCTGCGCTAGAAGATAAGATGGAGAAGATCTCCACAGCCACCATGGATTTCCCCTTGGTGCAGAGGTAAGAAGGAACAAAAGAGAGCCAAACACTGCAAAAGACCAGCATGCTGAAAGTGATGAACTTGGCTTTGTTGAAGCTGCCGGTCAGCTTCCTGGACAAGAAGGCCACCATGAAACTGATGGTTGCAAGAAGATAGTTGCAAGAAACTGATGGTTTTGCTGCGCCATCTAGCCCAAGGCACACTAAAACATCATCACTGTGCCCTCGTTAAATTTCAGTATGATTTCTTCAGCCATGGAGAAAGGGTCAATATCTGGGAAAGGGGGTGATGTTCCCAGCCACACAGTGCAGATGCCTGCTTGGATGAGAGAGCAGGAAAGAACAATGATACTGGCCTTCTCTTTTCTCAACCACTTCCTTATCCTGGATCCTGGCTGAGTAGCCTTGAAAGCCAGAATGACCAAGAGGGTTTTTACCAGCACAGACAAAACAGCCACTGAGAAGATGATGGCGAAGACAATTTATCAGAGGAGGCAGGTGTGTTTCTGAGGCTCACCAATGAAGAGCAAAGCACAAAGGAAGCAGAGCAGAGTGTAGGTGAACTTCTGTTTGTTGGCTTTGGCTATGGGAGTCCTGTGGTTCTTCACAAACACAGCCAGCACTAGAGCTGTGAAGAAAAGGCAAGTGCAAGGAGGGCTAAAGTGAGTCCCAAAGCTTTTTCATAGGACAAGAAGGTGGTGGTCTTGAGAAGACAGAAAGCTTGATTCTTGCTTGCATACTCTTTTTCTGAGCATGGATTACAATCATTCATATCTGGAAAGGAATGGAAGGGAAAGAGCTTTTGTTTATCTGAGAAAAAGAAGATGGACCAGCCAAAACAAAGAATTCAGTTTCATAAAGTCTGTATCAAAAATAAATAAATAAAAAAAAATCCCGAGTGTCTGAAAACAGGAATGGAGCAGCTGTCAGGCTCTGGCTGTGGACTGAGCTTTGGCCCACTTGTGTTGTTTAAACATCATTCAACAGGGCAAACTTTGCATGATGACTATACTTCTTCCCAGATCAGAAATATACCCATAAAATTCTCTGTAAAAAACTAACATTTAAAACTGCAATGTAAAATAAAAATATTCTCTAAAGCAAAACCTGGGAACAACACTAATGCTTATCATTTAGACAAGCAGTTAAAACTACAGTGACTGAACTGCTAAAATATCCAGGAATACAATACCTTCACCCAGTGCTGGAAAGAGCTCAGTATGTGTAGCAGGCTAGCCTCTTTGGGAAATTCATTCCAGAAATATGTTTCCACAGAGAACTCCCTTTTCTTGGGAGCCACTTACCTCACTTCCTTTAGCAATGACTCCCAAGGAAGGAACTCAAGGGATGATTTTGAACTTTGGGCAAATGTATGTAAAAGAATACATCATTTTTGTTATTTTAGCCTAAATCCATTTACGGCTTTGAATGTTAATCCTAGCAGAGATCAAATCAGTTTTATTGACGCCCCACATCTGCAGATAGCCTTCCCCAGTGATTTCACGTAGACAATGAACAGGATGGACGATAGCAAAGAGCCATGCAGACCTCCATTACATATCTGCCAAGGCATTGTATGACAATCAGGGATTAACCATCCTAGGAGTGCTGTTTGAACTACTGCAGTTTAATGTCTCCAAATGCCAACCCAGACAGTTCATCCAGAAGGATACTGTGGTTCATCATATAGAGTCCCAATGAGTGGTGGAAGAGAAGCAACACATTTTCCCTTCCCCAACTCCATCTCTTACAAAACCTTCAGTCTCATTTCAGCCACTGAAGAACAATAACCCCAATCTACAATTAGCCACTTTTAACATCTATCCAATGAATGCATATTTCCTACCCTTCTGGCTTGAGATCTTCCCAGCTGGACATGAGATGCAATCGTAGCAGCAATACAGCTCCCCCTCCATCACTTTCTTGCTAAAACCTGGATGGCAACTCTCAGTGCATACAGAAAGCGGCTGTGTGTAATATATGAAATTAAAAAAAAGAAAATCAATAGAATAAATATATGGACAGAAATCCTCTTTAAATATGGAAGGTTTTTATGTCAGGAGATACGTTTCAAAACTAACTTGGCAATTCACAAATGTGTGTATCATAATTCTTTCATAGTGTTCTTTCTTTGATAGTGAGTGCCCATGGAGAACCTCCATTTGAAGGAAGAAATACATCAAAGACAAGAATAATTTACTGGATGATTTGTCACTCCTGAACAGTGCACTTCTTGAAAAAGTTTAAGACTAAACATTTATTCTTGGAAGGGTGCCTTGAACTGCTTACAAATCTATTGATTTCAGCAGGCAGGTGATCACTCTTCACTGGGAACCAGTAACATCATCATTATGAATTTGTTCAGCAACATCCGTAAACTCAGAGCTAATATCCTGCAGTTGGTAGAAAATTGGAATTAACTGAACAACTGTGGGAACAACAAGCCCATGATAATATCTATCCATATATTTTGTTGATCTCATTTATGATTCACAGCTGTAAGTACACCAGAGAATGGGCTGAAGGACATGGCAGCACTCCACTATGTGGATGGACCAAGTAATCTTGCTGCCACTGGGGATACCTTGGTTCAGCTCCCAGAGACTTCACTAATTTAAAAAAAAAAGTAGACCTGAACTAACAAAGCAGCTAAATAACATGAAAGAGAATTTTAATATGGAGAACTAGATAGATCATTACAAATGGAATGGGCAGAAACTAATGTCTCCCTAAATATTCCTGTCACATCTGGGAACAGGCACATGGGCATTAGACAAACATTACAGCAAGTACTGGTTGAATTTAGATGACTGCAATTTAGCAGAATATTGAAAATGCTGGCTGTGATATCCCATATATTTAAAAAACTGAAATAAATGTAACTGTCTTTAATTTTTTTCACTGCTTTAGAATTAACAGTATTTTTAGAATCAACTGAAATGAAAGCTAGCAGGACCAAGATCAGTGCTTACTCCAAGGATATGACCAGAGGCTCCTACCTGATTAAACCAGTGGTGCCACGTGATGGCCTCCTCATCAATGGCAAATGTTGGTCCTGTAGAAGCCTCAAGATTGATCATTCCAACTTTCACATGGAGAAACGATTCATTGGAAAAGAACTTCCAATTGGTAAGATCAAAATCAGCTATGACCTCCCCTTTCTCATTGAAGGAAACCTTGTTCTGAGCATTGTAATTAAATGAGACACCTCTAAGAAACTGATGGAGCTAAGTTGAAAATGGAAATAAGAAGGTTAAGAAGATGACAGTTTCGCACACAAAGCTAGCATCAGCTGTGAATTTATGTCATTGATTATTTCAAGGTGTGGAAAATATGACTGAAGAAATGCTACCCATGTACTGAATGGGAGTTACATTGATGCTCTTTGTTTGCTCCTTGTGAAGAACTCAAGACAGATTAAAATTACTTCCCCACTTTTTACTTCCCCAATTACTTTCCCACTAAAACATTTACCCCAAGGAACCCTCTAAAGTCTGTTCTGCTGAAAGTACCGTATTTTTTGCTCTATAAGATGCGCCTGACCATAAGACGCACTTAGTTTTTAGACGAGGAAAACAAGGGAAAAAAATATTCTGAATCAAATGGGCACATAATCACAGACATATTCCCCATCACTTCCCCATAGGCTGCACAACTGACAGACTTACTCCACACACATATTCACTCTATAAGACACACAGACATTTCCCCTTACTTTTGAGAGGGAAAAAGTGAGTCTTATAGAGCAAAAAATACGGTAGGTGATTCACTCCAATTCACACAGAAAGCTAAGAGGCTAAGTGCGAGCTAAAATTTGGACCATCTAGTCCAACCCTCAGAATGCAGAGGAAGGTGACTGAAATGTGGAATGTAATCAGAGAAGATTATGGGGGCTCTTGTTGAAGCAAAAGACATGGGGGTTTCACACCTGAGTATTTAGAGAACATTACCTTCCATGGCTCTTCATTCCTAAGCTTCTGTACATTAATCGTCACCATTGGCCTGTGTTGGACTTCAGATGAGGACCTGGCATGCATAGCATGGGCCACAGCATAGACTGCATTTTAGATGCTGTAGCTGTGGCCAGTCATGCTCATCTCGAAAAAAGCTCCAGGAAGGGTCTCCAGCCTTTCCTTTCCAGTGCAGATCTCCTCTTCCTTATCCTCTGCTTCTACACTTGGGAAAAGACAGTCAAAAGCTTGTTGCCAAAAGATCCGAAGAAAATCATCTTCTTTTGTGCTGATTGTATTTCTGCTCTCCTCAAAAGATTGGAATCGTGGTACGTCATTGGAGCAAATCCTCAAGGACAGAGCACCATGGAATATCCCAGTTTCCCAATCTCTTTGATAGATAAATACATTGATGTCCATGTGGGCTGAGGCTATCCATACTTTTCCTTTAACTTTGGTTTTCATGTTCAGTTCTAGAAAATACTTTAGCCATCTAAATAGTGCAAAGGATTATGATTCTCCATTGGCCACCCCTACATTGGCTTTGCTGTCCACTAGTTTATCATATATTTCTGCACCTTTTTCAAAAATGTCATTAAGTTTACTGATGTAGGTGCGTGGGTGGATTCTTTCTATAAATGCAAAACAGATCCCTCTTTTGGAAAATATTGGAATGACAGTTTGCATGAATTTTTCTCCATTGTCATTATCCGTGAAAACAAGTCACATCCAGTTGAAATGCAGGAGCAAAGATAGAATCCCCTCATACTGCAGAGTTTCATGAGGAACCATCTGATAGAATGGAAGTCCTGGTGTCCTATCATTCATGACTGGAGCCACACCATATATGAGCTAAGAAGAGGCTGAAGAAATCTTAGCAACTGACATTAAAGTTTGGAAAAAGTTCATTGCAAACTACATGCATGCTGACATCAATTCTCAGCTAAGCATTGCAAGATTTGTCAATATTATGCTTTCCAAACCAATGCCCAGTCTCCAAAAATAAGGAATCCTCAACATGTGAATTTTTTCTTGGTTCCCAGA
Source organism: Varanus salvator macromaculatus (assembly GCA_023646645.1). Lineage (NCBI taxonomy): Eukaryota > Metazoa > Chordata > Lepidosauria > Squamata > Varanidae > Varanus > Varanus salvator. Next base: position 7,385,284 of record JAIXND010000781.1, read on the forward strand.
GATCATGTCTTGATGAGAGCTGGAGTGCAACGCATTTATGAGATGCCATGTTCAGAAAGCTTGTTCTTCTCAGTGGACTTTCTTAAAGAACGTTTGAGAGAATCATACATTTGCATGTGAAACTGCCATTCCATCTCTCCATGGCATTGGATACAATGCCAATGCTACTACAACTAATAATAATGTACTGAAATAATGTGCAAAGAAAGAAAAACAATGTAAACCAAAATTTTACAAACCCATGAAATCAATTGACTCAGGAATCAAAACGAGGTTTCAGATTCTCTGCTTCACAGGAGTACATGGACTGGCAATGCTGGAGTTCTCAAATCAGGTCTGTATGGCAAAAAAATGGCCTGTTTGATCCATTGAGAAACTTGCATCTGAAGAAGAGGGAGCATATCTCTATATCTTCTGTCTCCCCTAACTCTGTATCGTTTTATTACTTTTTGCTTCCACATTCACGTTATGCCAAGTCAGGGAGTGCAAGTTTGAAATATTGGTAATAAAAGAAAATTAATGATTTTGGATATCTATCCACTTAGTTTGCTAAGTCCTCACTGTCAGAACGGTTGCCTATATACCTCTGACATATTTGCAGAGCTCGTCCTGCAATTAAGACATTGTGATCACAAAGGACTTTGACAGATGGGCATCTCTTAGTCTACATCCACAGAGTATCGTGCAAACATTTAGAGCAAATTCAGATTTTCCATGTTTTGGTAGCAAGTAAAGAACCATAGAGCCATTTTGCAAGAATGGACAATTGCCGCTTCTCTGTTATTAATAAGCATAGGAATATTAATAATCACCAAAGGTAATAATCAAAAGTCAAAAGTGATTGCAACGTATTTTCAGTCATCTTAAGTTCAAATGTTAGTACAAACCAGAAGGTAGATGTCTTTGCTATGAAAAGGAACTCCAGTATGAGGAGAGTATCATGCAATCTCCCATTAGCCAAATCATGACAGAGGCAGATGAGTAAGAACTCCTCCTCTGCATTTCACTAGAACAATTTCTAAGATAGGAGCTGGAAACAACCAGAGAAGTGTGATAGTATTGCAATATTCCAGCCTCTTACATACGGAAAAGAACAGGATTTCTACCTGGGGAACCTTGTAGATATCCAAGATATTTGCCATATTGAGAGAGACTTCAGAGTCCAGAGCCCCAACAACTGCTATTAGAATATTGTGGATGCCACATGCATAGTTGGGGACCAATCTCTCCTGCACTGAGAGGAGTCGCAGGGTGGCCTGGCAGGTCTTTCTTGCATTGTCGTAGCTGTCATAGACGCGGAAGCCCAAAGTGCAATTGGGCAGTATGTGAGGGCTCTCATTGATCTGCTTCACTGCAAATGCCAAGGCCAGGAGATGCTGGTAATTCTTGGGGACCATGCTGAAAGGAGAGGTGACAGCTGAGGCTCAGTATGGAAGTCAGCACCTATGAAGCATGACTAGAAAGAAGGTGCCTTGAGTTTGGGGACTAGGCTAAAAAAGAGCATGTCATATAATGAGGGTCAGCACTGGCAGAGCAAAGCAGTATGCATATCCACAGCAAAAGGCAAGCTGCTTTGAATTTGATGGACTCATGTAGTGAGGATGTTGTAAAAACACACTCACGCTTAGAGGTGCTTTAGCTGCAATAAATTCTTTAAACAGGAGCTGAGGTTCTAAATTGGTTTATTGCTCATTATCTACAAGATTTATGGTTAAACAATTATCCTAACAGCAAGGCATGTATGTGAAGGAACGATGTTCCCCTGACAATGACCTCATCCCTCCCCCTCTTCCTGTTTCTTTCTTCTCCGTTCTTCGCGAAGCTGATAAGAGTGCATCATTCGTCGTTGGTTAGCGTCAATCAAGTCAATGCCTCCGAGCTGCCCGTCCCCTTCTGGTCCACTGCTCTCCTCCTCCGGCAAAGGATTTTGCCCCCCCCCCTTCTCCTTCACAGTCTGTATGGTTTAATGGGCTAGCCTCCTGTGAAGCAGCCGGGGAACTCTCACAAGTCTCAGGAGTCAACTGATTTGCTTCTCCTTCTGGAAGTGTCTGCTCTTTCCTGATCCTAGTAATCACGGTTGCCTCCTCCTCATGAGGAGGAGCTACTGTCGTGCTCTCCTGCACGACAACTCAGTCCCTGGGAGCAAGTGACAAGGCTGCATGCAAAAATGGGAAAAGTGAGAAAGTGGGCTTCAAAGAAGGATACCGGGGAAATTGTGCTAGAAATATGTAGTCTTGAGGAAGTGGCCTTTGGGAAAATTGCATTACAAAATGAATGAACCATCAGTGACTCTCCATGTATGTATGTAGTGTCCATGCCTGCATTCATTTGCAGCATGATTCTGTGGTGGTTGGAGGGAATGAAAGGGATGTAAAGGCATTAATGGATACTTTCTCCCATGGGCTGACACTAGGTTTCAGCTTCAGCTAGTTCCTAGAGAAGGGCTTGGGACTGATCCTGGCTGTGACAGATGAAGAACAAAGAAATCAGACAGCATCTCAATCCTTACATGAGCCCTTTCAGTGAGTCTGGTGCAGGTTCTTCAGTGAAGGCTATTGATCTGGATCTCAAGAAACCATGAGAAGCGATGCTGCCGATAAGGATGTCTCCTGGCAGATAGGCCTGCAGAAGGAAGGGTGGCTCCCACCTGCTGCATTTGAGAATATGTGCCAGGCACACACTTTGGGAAAAGAGGGTGAGAAGCAGAACCTCCAAGAGCACCATTCTTAGCAAAAGGACAGCTCTTTTCTGGACACCCAGACCTCCCTGTCTTCTTCGACAACTCTGCGATGCAATACTATTGTCTAACACAAACTTTGTCTGCTGACAGTTTTGTCAGCTGATATGGAAGTATTCTAAATTGCAGCACAGGAACCTTGATTATTCCGAATCACTTTTTCATCTCTGCCTTGTTCAAGGCATATTTATAACAGCCTTCATGGTATTCTGTCTAATTTGGCCAGTGGCCATTTGAAACTCCATTGGGGTTTTTTCCAGCAGCAGAATTAATTGCTGCCCTTTTGATCGTTGTACTGTATGTTAACAACTTGTGCAAAGTTGCAATTCCCCTGTTGTATTTCTGGGGCAACAAATATAGTTGTTGCATCTAAACATGGGGGAATTAATGCTTGGAACATCTCAATGAAAGGGTATTTGTAGTATTTTCTTTATGCAGGATAATATGGAAATTAGTCTTATTTGTCATGTGCACAGAGATATTGGACAGTTCAAGACCACAGGTAAAGTACTGAGAGGGTAAAAGTTTGGTTCAAATGTACTGGTCCAGAATTTTCACTGGGGGGAAGATTTTATGTTGTTGCTAGTCGTGAAGTTGCATTCAACCCCATGGACAGCATTCCTCCAGGCCTTCCAGTGCTCCACCATCCCCTGGAGTCCACTTAAGTTCACACTTACTGCTTCAGTGACTCCATCTAGCCACCTCATTCTCTGCTGTCCCCTTTTTCTTTTGCCATCTATTGTTCCCAGAATTAGGTCCTTCTCCAGTGAATCCTTCAGGAGAGTTTCATCTTCAGTATCTGGTCTTCTAAAGAGCAGAGTTGATCTCCTGTAAGACTGACTAGTTTGATCAACTTGTGGGCCAAGGAATTCACAGGAGTCTTCTCCAGCACCCCAATTCAAAGGCCTCAAATCTACAGTGCTCAGCATTCCTTATGGTCCAGCTTTCACAGCCATACATTGCAAGTGGGAGCAGATTTTATACAGCCTTCCTATATGAAGCAGTCCAATGATATGCTAATGTTTTTCCTTTCATGATCTCCCCATGACATCTTACAACCATTTTGTTTCCATTCAGTATGACATGGGGTAAATAATTTTGTGATATTTTATAATATATATTTACCAAAGGAATCTGTGGGTGCGGCCCTATTTTGATTCTATCTCTTCCTATCCTTTCACACACTTTTAATTGTTTTTCAGTGAAATGAGTTTTCTTGCAATTCAACTCACTGCACATTGCCTTAGACAAGGGTCTGTCTTCCTTATTAGGTCCAGATTGGAGAAAATAAAAGAGAACCCATGCTTGCCCCCCATATCCAAGCTCTTTCCTAATGTTGTAGTAGGCTTGAGGCCAACATTCCTTTGGTTACAGTGGAGGATTTAGAGTTTATTGGAAATGCATCTACCTGACGGGGAGGTTGGGAGGTTAGCCCTTCCTTTTTATTCAGCTAGCCCTCCCCTAGACATCTATGCAGAGTGGAGAAAGCATTGTATGAGCATCCTAATCTGGAAAATAAGATGCAATTGCCTCTTTTCAGTGTCTATTTTCTTCCTCCTGATATAAATGAATTCCCAGAAGGCAAACTTTCAAGAAATGGAACATTTATGATGTGATGTCCTTGCACTCTTCCATCATTCTGGTTTAATGGATGTGCAGAGCTAAATGAAAGCAAATGGGTTCACTTGGTACCAATGAACGTACAGCTCTCAGTGTTGAAACATGAAGACCATCAAACCATAAGGGAAGACATGCAGGACCAGACCAAAGTTCCAGCAATCCAATATTCCACACATATAATAACAAACCAGCTGCCCAGAGGACATGTCTGCATGGACTCTGTTCTGCTTGCTGTGTCCCTGAGTGCAAGTTTCTGGCAAGCTTGACCATTGCTTGGCAGCCCTCACTAGGTGTGGAGATCCCACCACTGCTAGCAACATCCTTCTTTTGTGCCACTAGTGCTTTGTACTCCTGCACCTGACATGGAAGACTTGTCATGAGATGCTCAGTAGGAATGGAGCGCTACATCTCCACTAGGTGTTTCCCTCATCTATGGCATGTGCAGAACTTCTTGTCTTGTCAGTGGCATGTTCTGCATTCAGTGATAATTTGCAGAATTCCTCTTGCCTGGCTATATTTGCAGAACTGAGCTGAGTGTGAGATGAAGCAAGCAGATGCTGCATGGATGTTTGGGATTCAAGCCAAGATTATTACCAGCTTTTCACTCTCTTCATATTTATGAAGCATGTTCATTCCTCTTCTAGTTTCCAACCACACATTGGTAGAGATGTGCATCAAATCTGCTATGTGCAGTAAAGTTTATAGCATCTCCTTTTCAACAATTCACAGAAACATGTCACTACTCTCCTACTTTATTGCTTTAAATGAGCAGCAGTATCAGTGCAGAATGATAGTTTTCAAGTCCAAAGTATGAGTAATAGGTGGCTATGATCAGGGTACAGGGAACAGGGTACAGTTGAAGGATGGAGACTGGCACCAGCATTAGAGGGCCAGAGGCAAGAAACACATACTACAACAGTCCAAGGTGAGGAACTTAGGATAGGAGAGGGTTTGGGCAAAAGCACAATCCAGGTGCAGGCCAAAGATCAGAAACTGATAAGGGACTCAAAATAAGAAGCAATGTGAGCTAGGAAGAAAAGGCACCTGCTGGGTAGATGGAGACAAGATAAAGATAACATAAACATAGGAATAAGTTGGTCCTATGCAGGAGTTTGGTGGATGGACAGGCATGAAGACATATATGATGCAGGGGCAAGTTCTTAAGTCTGAGTAAACTGGGATTCCAAGCATGAAATAGTTATTGGAGTCCCTCATAGTTAAATGAGCTTTTCCTTGAGGTATATTTGAATCACATTCTCAAAACAGCAGAACCCACTAGACTACAAATGATAGTGAAGGACGGGCATGTGTTCTTCAATATTTTCTTTTAATTAGCTGTTCTCTGTTGTTCAGCTCAGGTCTCAGCACAATAATGTAGCATTTGGGGGAAAAGATGCAACACAGCAATCCAGCACTGGAAGCTAAGATGGAGAAGATCTCCACAGCCACCATGGATTTCCCCTTGGTGCTGAGGTAGGAAGGAACAAAAGAGAGCCAAACACTGCAAAAGACCAGCATGCTGAAAGTGATGAATTTGGCTTCATTGAAACTGCCAGGCAGCTTCCTGGACAGAAAGGCCACTGTGAAGCTGATGGTTGCAAGAAGGCCCATGTAGCCCAAGGCACAGTAAAACATCATCACTGAGCCCTCATTGCATTCCAATATGATTTCTTTGGCCATGGAGAAAAGATCAACATCTGGGAAAGGAGGTGACATTCCAAGCCATACACTACAGATGCCTGCTTGGATGAGACAGCAGGAGAGGACAATTACACTGGCCTTATCCCTTCCCAACCACTTCCTTATCCTGGATCCTGGCTGAGTAGCCATAAAAGCCAGAACAACCAGGAGGGTTTTTGCCAAGATAGAAGAAACAGCCACTGAGAAGATGATGACAAAGGCAGTTTGACGGAGGAGGCAGGAGAGCTTCTGAGGTTCACCAATGAAGAGCAATGCACAAAGGAAGCAGAGCAGGAGGGAGGTGAGCAGAGTGTAGGTGAGCTTCTGGTTGTTGGCTTTGACTATGGGAGTCCTGTGGTTCTTCACAAACACAGCCAGCACTAGAGCTGTGATGAAAGAAAAGGCAAGAGCAAGGTGGGCTAAAGTGAGTCCCAAAGCTTCTTCATAGGACAAGAAGGTGGTGGCCTTGGGAAGACAGAAAACCTGATTCTGACTTGGATATTCTGTATCTGAGCATGCGTTGCAATCATTCATGTCTGGAAAGGAAAGGAAGGGAAAGTGGGTGTTAAGCTTACCAAAGGAAGACAGACAAACCAAAACAAAGGAATCAATGTCATAAAATCTATATCAAAGGAATTCCTGAATGTCTGAAAAAAACAAATGGAGCAGCTGCCAGGCTCAGGCTCTGAACTGACATTTGTTTTGTTTACTTGTGAAACTTGAACATCACTAACCAGGGAAATCTTTGGAGGAGCACAAAGATTGCTTCTTCCCATGTTGCAGAGAATTCAATGTGTCTCCTCTGTGGAAAGTAGATTTGGTATTCCTCTCTGGCAGGTCAGAATGAAAATAGGGAGAGCACCACTGCCTGTTCCCCATACATACTGTCAGATGATTTTCTCCACTACCTTAAAAACTCAGTGATGGTCTGTAATAAATGACAAGCTTTTTTTCAGGCAGTGGCAGAGAGCACCATTGTTAAGTGAGAGTGGCAATTGTCCACTGTTTCCAAATGTCTTTAGGGTACAATCCTTCACAGAGGGCATGCTGTGTTTTCTGGATCAGACAAAAAAGCAACTCATGGTCATTCAAAAGCCCACAGAATAGGCCATTGTTGCTTTGTGTGGTTTCAAATAAACCATGAATTCCATAACTGAATTTGGACAACACAACAGACCAATTTTTGCAAAAAGCAGCCATTGCCTGTTGTTTTCTGCAAACCCACCAGTCAGTATTCTACTATTTATCTATCAACTGCTAAAGTGCTAAAGATTTTTGTGTGGATTGAAAGAACAATAAGTATAAAAGAACTCTGTAAAAATCAAACATTTAAAACTACACTGTAGTATAAAAACTTTCTCCAAAGCAAAACCTAGGAGAAGCACAACCGCTTAACATATAGCCAAGCAGTTAAAACTACAGAAAGTGAACAGTTAAAATATCCATGAAAGCATTGTGTGCACCTGGTTAGGGAAGGAGCTCAATCTGTGTAACAAGCAAGCATCCTTGGGAAGTTCATTCACCAAATGTAGTTCCACAGAGAAGTCTCCTTTCTTAGGAGCCACCCACCTCTCTTCTTTTAGCAAGGACTCCAAAAGAAGAAACTCTTTGGATGATTTTGAAGTTTGGACAAATGTATGTAAAAGAAAATCCTCTTTTTGGTAACTTAGCCTCAAGCCATTTAGGCCATTTAGCCATTTGAATGTTAATTTTAGCAAAATCAGTAAAGTCATATTGATGAAATGTTGATCCAAACCTCCAGATCCCCTTCCCCAGCGATTTCATGTATACAGTGAACAGAACTGAGGGTGACAAAGAGCCCAGCAGAACTCCATTACATTTCTGCCCAGGCATCATACAGGAATCAGGGATTAGCCATCTCAGGCTGTTTGAACTACTGCAGTTTTACATCTCCAAATACCAACCCAAACAGCTCATCCAGAAGGATGCCATGGTTCATCATATAGCATCCCAATGAGTGGTGGAAAAGAAGCAACACATTTTCCCTTCTCCAACCCCATCCCTTACAAACCCTTCAGACTCATTTCAGTCACTGAAGAACATTCACCCAAATCTACAACCGTTTTTAACATTTATCCAATGAATGCATATTGCCTACCCTCCTGGCTTGCAATCTTCCCAGCTGGACATGGGATGCAATCATAGCAGCAGTATGGCTTCCCTTCCTTCACTTTCTTGCTGGAACCTGGACGGCAACTCTCAGTGCATACAGAAAGTGGCTGTGACTAATACGTGAATAATGATAATTAAAAAGAAACAGGATAAATATATGAACAGAATTTATCGATAAATATGAAAGATTCTCAAGTCAGGGGATGAGTTTCAAAACTGGATTGGCAATACACTAATGTGCAAATCTGTAATCACTACCAGGTATTGTCAATGTTCTTTCTTTGATGGTAAGTGCACATGGAGAGCCTCCATTTGAAGAAAGAAATACACCAAAGACAATAATAATTTACTGGATGATTTGTCACTCCTGAACAGTGTACTTCTTGGAAAAGTTTAAGACTAAACATATATTCTTGGAAGGGTGCCTTGAACTGCTAACAAATCTATTGATTTCAGCAGGCAGATGAAACCACTGGAAACCCCTGGAAGCCAGTAACATCATCAAACCACTGTAAATCAGTAACATCATCATGCTGGATTTTTCCAGCAACACTCTAAAGCACACAGCTAATATCCTATATATGGTAGGAAACTGGAATTAACTGAACAACTGTGGGAACAACAAGTTCATTATAAAATTTATCCATCTATTTCCTTCACCTCATTTGTGATTCAGGGCTGTAAATACACAGGAGAATGGGCTGAAGAACATGGGAGATGTGCACTATGCTGATGGACCAAGTTATCTTGCTGCCAGTGGAGGTACCTTACTTCAGCTCACAGAGACATCATGGAAACAGAACTGCAGTAGAGAAGAAGCACTTGTGAAAGTCCAAAGGGGGACACAAAGAGGAGCTGGGCTGGGGAAGAACAAACTTACTCCCAAAACTATACCACTTGGAATGCTAAACATGTCTCAAAAGCTGATGGAACTTTCCATGAAGGACTGAACTGGCTGTGTAGAATACCTTGGCTGAAACTCAACTGAGAAAGAAATCCCACTTCAACAAGCTTTGTACCATGCCCACATCACCACAACAGAGTAATGAATAGACTCAGCACTTCAAACAGAAATTGCATGGATCCAACAGAGTAACATCCATTAAGTAGTAAAAGCTGGAGCAGATGCCAAGAGTAGTGAAAAGGAAAGGCAGCCAGCAAGGATGCATGGTGGATGCTCCCTGCTCTCAATACCAAGGCTGAGAAGAGCACATGCGGTATAATTCTGGTGTTTGCAGCCTTGGAATAGGGGCCAAAAATGGCACCGTGCTTAAAACCGTCTGCTGATTAAACGCTCATTAAAAAAGTGAGTGGACACTTCTGAATTGTCCTTGGGCACCTGCCTTGAGTCTTCCAGACACATATGCTGTACTGTATTCCAAATTGGAATGCAGGAGCAGAGTATCATTCTAAGAAAAAAAAGGAATGTGGGAAGGGTTGCTTATGGGTAGAGCAGAGGTGACCTTTCTCCACCATACTCCCATCACACTTTTTTTTTTTTCTGGTTAAGCCTTTAAAAATGACTTTTTCAGGACCTGGCTGTCTTTGATTTTTGGCTGCCTTTCCAGTGAAGACATGTATACATCAATTTATTACAACTTCATTGAGATTTTTTTATACTAGAATGCGCAGAACCCTGTTGTGACACAGTTTGGTGAATATCTGAAGTCTATGGCTGGTGTCATAACCAGGCTCTGGCTATTTGACGTCTCACTAAATATCCCCGACACATCTGGGGACAGACATATGGCATTAGACAGTTTTTCTTTAATCACAAAGTCATGCCCAACCCATCATGACCCCATGGACAACATTCCTCTAGGCTCTGCTGTTCTCCCTTGGAGTCCATCCAAGCTCACACCCACTGCCCCAGTAACTCCATCCAGCCACCTCATTCTCTGCTGTCCCCTTCTCCTTTTGTCATCAATTGTTCCCAGCATCAGTGTCTTCTCCAGTGAGTTGTTCCCTCTCTTTAGGTGGCCAAAGTATTTGAGAATCATCTTCAGTATCTGACCTTCTAAAGAGCAGTCAGGGTTGATCTCCTCTAGGACAGACTGGCTTGATTGCCTTGCGGTCCAAGGGATTCACAGGAGTCTTCTCTAGCACCACAATTCAAAGGCCTCAATTCCCTTCCTTATGGTCCAACTTTCACAGCCATATGTTGCAATTGGGAAAACCATTGCTTTGACTATACAAACTTTTGTCTACAGGGTGATGTCTCTGCTGTTTAGTATGCTGTCTAGATTTGCCATAGCTTTTCTCCCAAGGAGCAAGTATCTTTTAATTTCTTGGCTGCAGTCACCATCTGTGGTGATCTTGGAGCCCAAGAAAATAGAATCTGTCACTGCCTCCACTTCTTCCTCATCTATTTGCCAGGAAATGATAGGACTGGATGCCATGTTCTTAGTTAATGTCGAGTTTCAAGCCAACTTCTGCGCTCTCCTCTTTCACCTTCATCAAGAGGCTCTTTAGTTCCTCTTCAAGTTCTGCCATTAGAGTGGTATTGTCTGCATATATGAGGTTACTGAAATTTCTCCTGGCAATCTTAATTCCTTTTTGTGATTCATCTAGCCAGGCCTTAAGCCTGAGGTACACTGCATACAAGTTAAATAGGCAGAGTGGCTATATATATCTCTGTGTATGTGTGTTTGTGTCTGTGGGTAAACCACATGCCTCGGCATCTTGGGACAGCTCACAAAAGTACAATTAAAACAATAAAACAATAACAATTCCATAAAATTATATAAAAACAAAAAAGTGATGGTATATATATATATATATATATAGCTTTGCCATACCCCTTCTCCACTTTTTAACCAATCAGTAATTTTAGAAAGACCTTACAGCAAATACTGGTTGAATTTGCATGGCTGCAATTTAGTGGACTCTGAAAATGCTTACTGTGATATGCCTTATGTTTAAAAACTAAAATAAATTTAACAGTACTTAAATTTCTTTCAGTGTTTCAAATCAACAGTATTGCTAGCCAAGAAAGCCCTCCGTGTGGGACTCCTCTTTCTCTTATGTCTTCACTTCATCCAAAATGCTTTTTTCAATGCATTTTCAATTTTGAATTATGCTTTTTTAGAATCAACTGAATGAAAGCCAGAAGAACTGAAGGTCAGTGCTTGTTCCAAGGATGCAACCAGAGGCTCCTACCTGATTAAACCAGTGATGCCATGTAATGGCCTCCTCATTGATGGCAATTGTTGGGCCTGTAGAAGACTCAAGGTCAATCCTTCCGACTTTCACAGGGAGAAATGATTCATTGGAAAAGAACTTCCAATTGATAACATCAAATTCAGGCACCACCTCCCCTTTCTCACTGAAGGAAACCTTGTTCTGAGCACTGTTATTAAATGAGACACCTCTAAGAAACTGATGGAGCTAAGTTGAAAATGAAAACAAGAAGGAATAAGGATACCAGTTTAGCATACAAGGCTAACTTCAGCTGTAGAAGAAAGTCATTGATTATTTCCAGGATTGGAAAAAGGCTACTCATGTATGGAATTGGAGTTGCCTTAAAGCTACTTTTTGGGCCTTGTGAAGAAATCAAGAAAGATTAGTCAAGACTAATTTTAATTCCCCCATTTCAACTTTATCCCCAGAGGAATCCTCTAAAGTCTGTTCAGCTCCAACTCACACAGTGAGCTTAGTTGTTCAGTGGGTGCTAAAATTTGGATCTCCCAGGCCAACCCTCAGAATGCAGAGGATGGTGCCATAAATGGATAAGGTAATTAGAGAATATTATGAGTGCTCTTGTCAAAGCAAAAGACATGGAGGTTTCACACATGAGTACTGAGAGAATATTACCTGCCATGGCTCTTCATTCCTAAGTGTCTGTCCATTAGTCCTCACCATTGGCCTGTGTTGGACTTCAGATGAGGACCTGGCATGCATAGCATGGGCCACAGCATAGACTGCATTGTAGATGCTGTAGCTGTGGCCAGTCATGCTCATCTCGAAGAAAGCTCCAGGAAGGGTCTCCAGCCTTTCCTTTCCAGTGCAGATCTCCTCTTCCTCATCCTCTGCTTCTGCACTTGGGAAATGACAGCCAAAAGCTTGTTGCCAAAAGATCTGAAGAAAATCATCTTCTTTTGTGCTGATTGGACTTCTCTTCTCCTCAAATGATTGGAATCCTGATATGTCATTGGAGCGAATCCTCAAGGACAGGGTACCATCGAATATTTCTGTCTCCCACTCTCTTTGATAGACAAATGCATTGATCTCCATGTGCGCTGAGATTATCCATACTTTGCCTTTTACTTTGCTTTCCATGTTCAGTTCTAAATAATATGTTAGCCATCTAAACAGCGCAAAGGAATATGATTCTCCATGGCCCAACACAACATTGGCTTTGCTGTTCACTAGTTTACCATATATTTCTGTCCCCTTTTCAAAAATCTCTTTAATTTTACTGATGTAGGTGTGTGGGAGGAGTCTTTTTTTGAATGCAAAACAGACCCCTCTTCTGGAAAATATTGGAATGACAGTTTGCAGAAATCTTTCTCCATTGTCATTATCCATGAAAACAAGTCCAATCCATGTCCAGCTGAAATGCAGGAGCAAAGATAAAATCCCCTCATACTGCAGAGTTTCATTAGGAACCATCTGATAGAATGGAAGTCCCGGGGTCTTATCATTCATGACTGGAGCCACGCCATATATGAGCTAAGGAGAGTCTGAAGAAATGTTAGCACATGACATTAAAGTTTGAAACAAATTCATTCAAAGCCCCATGCATGCTGTCAGCAATTCTCAGCAAAGCACTGCAGGACTTGTCAATGTTATGCTTTCCAAACCAATGCCCAGTCTCTGACAATCAGAAATCCTCAACATGTGAAAATTCTCTTGGTTCCCAGAAATCAGGGCTTGATGAGTGTTGGAATGCAATATATCTCCATTATGCCATGTTCAGAACTTATTCTTCTCAGTGAACTTTCTTAAAGAAGGTTTGAGAGAATCATACATTTGCATGTGAAACTGCCATTCCATCTTTCCATGGCATTAGATACAATGTCAATGCTACTACAACTAATAATAATGTACTGAAATAGCATGCAAAGAAAGAAAAACAATTTACACCAAAATTTTACAAACTCATGAAATCAATTGAATCAAGAATCAAAACGAGTTTTCAGATTCCCTACTTCACAGGAATACATGGACAGGCAATGCTGGAGTTCTCAGGTTAGGTCTACATGGCAGAAAGTAGACTGTATGATCCATGGAGAAACGTGTGTCTGAAGGAGTGGGACCATGCATGTATATCTTCCATCTGACCCAACTCAGTGTTTTTGTATTATTTTCTGTTTCCACATCCATGTTATGCCAAGTCAGGGAGTGCGAGTTTGAAATATTGGTAACAACAGGGTATTAATGATTCCAGATATTTATCCCCTTATTTTGCTATATCCTCAGTGTCAGGACTGTAACCGATTTACCTCTTATATCTTAGTAGACTTGGCACTATAGACTTTGCTTGGACTGCAAGGCAATCAAACCAGTCAGTCCTAGATGAGATCAACCCTGGCTACTCTTTAGAAGGTTAGATACTGAAGTTGAAACTCAAATACTTTGGCCACCTAATAAGAAGGAAGGACTCACTGCAGAAGACCCTAATGCTGGGAACAATTGACAGAAAGAAGAAGGGGACAGCAGATATTGAGGTGGCTAGATGTAGTCATTGAAGCAGTCAACGTGAGCTTAAGTGGACTCCAGGGGATGGTGGAGGACATGAAGACCTGGAGGAATGTTGTCCATGGGGTTGAACATGACTTCGCGATAAGCAAGAAAGCAACAATCTCAAAGGGCTTTGACAGATGGGTATCTCTTACTCTAAATCCATCGATTACAGTGCAATCTTTTACAACACATTCAGATTGTTCATGCTTTAGTAGCCAGGATAGGACCATAGAGCCATTTGGCAAGAATGGACAATTGCCAATCTCATCCAGCAGCTAGCTGGAAGGACTAGTGCCTTCAAGCTGGTCTGTGTTGAGAGGAATGCACTGAGTTGCTGGGGAGGTGGGGGGGATCAGCTGGCAGTAGTGATAGGGGGAGTCAGCACTGGTCTTTTAGAAAAGTCACCAAAACTTGTATGTTATTAATAAGCATAGGAATATTAATAATCACCAAAGGTAATAATCAAAAGTCAAAAGTGATTGCAACACATTTTCATTCATCTTAACTTCAAATGTTAGTGCAAGGCAGAACGTAAATCTCTATGCTATGAGAAGGAACTCCAGCATGAGGAGAATATCATGCAATCTCCCATTAGACAAATCATGACAGAGGCAGATGAATAATAACCTCTCCTCTGCATTTCACTAGAACAATTTCTAAGATAGGAGCTGGAAACAACCAGAGAAGTGTGATAGTATTGCAATATTCCAGCCTCTTACATACGGAAAAGAACAGGATTTCTACCTGGGGAACCTTGTAGATATCCAAGATATTTGCCATATTGAGAGAGACTTCAGAGTCCAGAGCCCCAACAACTGCTATTAGAATATTGTGGATGCCACATGCATAGTTGGGGACCAATCTCTCCTGCACTGAGAGGAGTCGCAGGGTGGCCTGGCAGGTCCTTCTTGCATTGTCGTAGCTGTCATAGACGCGGAAGCCCAAAGTGTAATTGGGCAGTATGTGAGGGCTCTCATTGATCTGCTTCACTGCAAATGCCAAGGCCAGGAGATGCTGGTAATTCTTGGGGACCATGCTGAAAGGAGAGGTGACAGCTGAGGCTCAGTATGGAAGTCAGCACCTATGAAGCATGACTAGAAAGAAGGTGCCTTGAGTTTGGGGACTAGGCTAAAAAAGAGCATGTCATATAATGAGGGTCAGCACTGGCAGAGGAAAGCAGTATGCATATCCACAGCAAAAGGCAAACTGCTTTGAATTTGATGGACTCAGTCCCTGGGAGCAAGTGACAAGGCTCCATGCAAAAATGGGAAAAGTGAGAAAGTGGGCTGCATACAAGGATTCTGGGGAAATTGAAGTGGCCTTAGGGAATAATTGCATAGCAAAATGGATGAATGATCAGTGACTGTTCATGCATGTGTGTAGTGTGCATGCCTGCATTCATATGCTACCTGATTCTGTGGTAGTTGGAGGGAATTAAAGAGACTCAAGGCTTTAATGGAAGTTTTCCCCCAAGTGCGTGCATGTAAAGTTTCAGCTTCAGCTAGTTTCTAGTGAAGAGCTTGTAAATGATCATGGCTGTGATAGATGAAGTACAAAGAAAAACAGACAGCATCTCAATCCTTACATGAGCCCTTTCAGTGAGTCTGGTGTGGGTTCTTCAGTGAAAGTTATTGATCTAGACCTCAAGAAACCATGAGTAGCAATGCTGCCAATAAGGATGTCTCCTGGCAAGTAGGCCTGCAGAGGGAAGGGTGGCTCCCACCTGCTACATTTGAGAACACGTGCCAGGCACACACTTTGAGAAAAGAGGGCAAGGAGCAAGACCCCCACAAGCACCATGCTCAGCTCAAGGACAGCTCTTTTCTAGACACCCAGACTTTCCTGTTTCCTCTTGACAACTTTGCTATGCAATACTATTCACTAACAGTAATTTTGTCTGCTGACAGTTTGGGCAGCTGATATGGAAGCATGCTACATTGTAGCACAGACACCTTGCCTGTTCCTAGTCGCTTTCTCATCTCTGCCTTGTTCAACGAATTTTTATAGCAGCCTTCATAGTTTTCAGTGTATTGTGGCCTGCAGCCATTTAAATCTCCAGGGGTTTTTTTTCAGCAGCAGAATTAAAGGCTGCCCTTTTGATCATTATACTGCAGGGTGACTACTGGTTCAAAGTTGCAATTCCCCTGTTGAACTGCTGGGGGGACAAATATGGTTGTTGCATCTAAACATGAGGTACTTAATGCTTGGAACTTCTCAATGAAAGGGGATTTGTGGTATTTTCTGTGTGCAGGATAATGAAAAAAATAGTCTTGTTTGTCATGTGCATGCAGATATATTGCACAGTTCAAGAAAACAGGTAAACAATCAAGAGGTCAAAATTCATTCCACTGTAGTGGTCCAGAATTTTTACTCATGGAACATGAGATTTTATACAAGTTTCCTATATGAAGCAGTTACTATGTACTCATGTTTTTCCATTCATAATCTTTCCCATGTCCTTTTGGAACCATTTTGTTTCCATTCTGCATGATGTGTGGAAGATATTTAGGCTTTGGATATTTTTAAAGTATATTTTACCAATGGATCTGTGAGTGCTGAATATTTTCATCCTATCTCTTCCCCACACTTTTCATTGTTTTTCCAATGAAATGGAGTTTTTGTAATTCAATTCCATTCTCATTGCCTTGGACAAGGGCCTGGCTTCCTTATTGGGATCAAGATTGGAGAAACTATAAGAGAGCCCATGCTTATCCCCCGTATTCCAGCTCTCCTCAAAAGTTCTATTAGGTTCAAGGCCGGCTTTCTTTGGGTTGCAGTGTATGATCTAGAGGTGATTTCAAACCAGACTACCTGGTGGGGAGTTTGGGAGGTTTGCCCTTCCTGTTTATTCAGCTAGCCCTCCCCTGAACATCCATCCAGTGTGGAGAAAGCATTGTATGAGCATCCTAATCTGGAAAATAAGACGCAATTGCCTCTTTTCAGGGTCTACTGTCTTTCTCTTGAAATAAATGAGTTCCCAGCAAGGCAACCTTTCAAGAAATGGAACATGTATGATGTGGTGTCTTTGCACCCTTTCACCATTCTGATTTAATCAATTTACAGAGATAAATTAATGCAAATGGGTTCAATTGGTACCAATGAACGTACAGCTCTCAGTGTTGAAACATGAAGACCATCAAAACATAAGAAAAGACATGCAGGATCAGACCAATGGTCTAGAAATCCAACATTCCATACATATGATGGCAAACCAGCTGCCCAGAGGACATGTCTGCCTGGACTCTGTTCTGCTTGCTGTGTCCCTGAGTGCAAGTTCCTGGCGAGCTTGTCCAGTGCTTGGCAGCCCTCACCAGGTGTGGAGATCCCACCACTGCTAGCAACATCCTTCTTTTGTGCCACTAGTGCTTTGTATTGCTGCACCTGTCATGGAAAACTTGTCATGCGAAGCTCAGTAGGAATGGCGCCCTACGCATCAACTAGTCGTTTCCCTCATCTATGGCACAAGCAGAACTTCTTGTCTTGCCAGCTGCTCATCCTGCACTTAGTGATAATTTGTAGAATTCCTCTTGCCTGGCTCCCTTTGCAGAACTGAGCTGAGTGTGAGATGATGCAGACAGATGCTGCATGGATTGTTGGGGTACATGCCAAGACTATTCCCAGCTTTTCACTCTCTTCATATTGATGTAGCATGTTCATTCTCCTTCTAGGTTCCAAGCACCCATGAGTAGAGACGTGCAAAAAATCCACTATGTGAAGAAAAGTTTATAGCATCTCCATTTCAGCAATTCACAGGAACATGTTACTTTGATTCTTTTAAATGAGTATCAGTATCAGTAGAGAATGATAGGTTTCAGGTCTAGAATGTGGGAAGTAGGCAGCTATGGCCAGGGTGAATGGAGAAGGGTGCAGGTGGAGGATGGAGACTGGTGCCAGGTTGGCGTGCCAGAGGTAAGAGGCACAGCCTCCAACAGTCCAAGTTTAGGAACTGATGATAGGATAGAATTGAGACAAATGCACAATCCAGGTGAAGACCAAAGGTGAGAGACTGAAAGGGACTTGCATTTAGGAGCAACCTGAGGTAGGAAGGAGAGGATGCAGACACCTGCTTGGGTAGGTGGAGACAGGGTAAATATAGGAATAGGCTGGAGCCAGGCAGGAGTTAGGTGGGTGGGCAGGCAGGAAGGCTCACTGGATGAGTGCTGAAGGCTAAGTAGACTGTGATTCCAAGCATGAAAATGGGACAGCTCATATTGAAATTAGTTTTTTCCATGAGGTATGTTTGAATCACTGCTCCTAAGCATCACAACTCCATAGACAAGAAATGAGTGGGAAGGATAGGCATGTGTTTTTCAATGTTTTCTTCTAATTAGCTGTTCTCTGTTGTTCAGATTGGGTCTCAGCACGATAATGTAGCATTTGGGGAGAAAGTTGCAACACAGCAATTCAGTGCTAAAAGTTAAAATGGAGAAGATTTCCAGCAATCCAGTCCTATAAACTAAAATGGAGAAGCAACAAGTGAGGACAGAGTGGAAGTCAGCACCTACGAAGCAAAGCTGCACATGCATGACTAGAAAGACAGTGCCTTGAGTTTGGGCACTAGGCAGATAATGAGCAAGTCACAAAATTGTTAATACTATTTATTTATTTTATTCTTTGGCCAGGGCTACTTAAATTACACTGTTTTATATTGTGTCTATTTATTTATGATTGTGAGCCACCCTGAGACTCCGGCAAATGGGGCATCATAGACGTTCCCTAAATAAATAAATAAATAAATAAAATGAGAATCACCATGGGCAGAGCAAATCTATATGGATATACAGAGTTTGCTTTGAGTTAGATGGGACTCATCCCCTGGGTACAGGTGGAAAAACTGCATGGAAGAAGCCTACCATATAGGAATGGGTTGGAGGCATAAGTACTGTGGGAATTTTTAAAAAAATAGGTAGGCCTGAGGGAGCTGCCTTAGGGAAAAGTACATTACAGAATTAATGAATCATCATCATTGACTCTCCCTGTGTGTGAGTGTGTGCGGTCCGTGCCTGCATTAATTTGCAACCTGATTCTCTGGTGATTGGATGGAATGAACTCAGGACTGGGTGAAGGTAAAATTGACATGGATGGGACACAGAGTTCTTTATGGATTTTGTTTTCCAGTGTGTGTATGTATGGCTGCAGCTTCAGCTACCCTTTTGAGGAAGAGCTCTGGAACTGATCAGTGTTGTGAAGAAATAAAAACAAACAGCACTGCAATCTTACATGTGTTCATTGAGTGAGTCTGGTGGTGGATTTTGAGTTAAAGTTATTGCACAGGAACCATGGAGCCTGATGCTGCCAATAAGGATGTCTCCTGGCACATAGGTCTGCAGTGGGAAGGGCAGCTCCCAAATGCTGCATTTGTGAATGTGTGCCAGGCACACGCTTTGGAAAAACAGTGCCAGAAGCAAGACCTCCAAGAGCACCATTCTCAATTCAGTGCCAATTCTTTTCCCAATACACAGCACAGAAATCCCTATTCATTGTGGACAAAAGCTCTGTCCGTGGAACACTCTGGCCTGGCAGTCCCTGCTCTAGTGGTAGTTCTGTCTGCTTACTACTGTGTCTGCTAATAGAGAAGGATCCTACATTGCACCATAGGCACCTTGACTATTCCTATTCCCTTTCTCATCTCTCCCTTGTTCTAGGCATATTTATGGCTGCCATTGCCATACATTTTATTTAATGAGTCCTGGGGTCATTGGGAAGTCCAGAGGGGTTCTGTGGAGCAGCAGGATTAATTGCTGCCCTTTTGATAATTCAAATGCAAATTAAGTACCAGTTAAAAGTTGCAATTTCTCTGTTGAAACAATCAGGGAAGTTGTGCTTGCTGTATTTAAGCATAGGCCTCATGCCCGGACTGCTTTCATCAGAATACCTCACTGAAAGAGCAGAACTATTTTCCACTGGGATTTTTTGTGTATATGGAATTTAACTTTGTTTTTCTTATGATCACACAGATATTGCTCAGTTTAAATAAAAGGTTAATCATTGGGAGGTTAAAGCTTTAAGGCTAATGCAGAGGTTGGGAAGTTTTAATCAGGAAGCAGAAGATTTTATAAGGCCTTTTAGTAAGAAGCTGTTATTGTGAAGTCCTGCTCCTATTGTGAGCATCAGAGGAAGTCTGCACATGCCAGATGGTTGGTTAGGATTCATCCTAACTCTATTTTTAGCATTTTCTTCTCTTCATTTTGATAGAAAATGACAGTTCCCTCTGTCAATTCTACCCAGGTATGAGTAGAGATGTGCAAGGAATCTGTTAGGTGCATGTGGTGTTTCACAAGGGAAGAGGAACCTCAACACTTCCCCACTTCATGGCATGACATCGAAGAACAACCTTGGTTTCATTAATACTCCAGTTTATTTGGGGAATTAGCTGCTAACCAGGAGTTAACATGGTTCAAAGTTAAAGGAGACAGCCTTCTGGCCTTGATAGAAGGGCTAAATCAGCATGTATAAGCATACACCCTTGGTGTGGTCTAGGACTGGGAGTGTCACCTCCCTGGAGTCCTTGTTGCAACCTTTCCACGAACAAGGAGATGGGAAGCATGTCCTCTTTTCTGCCCCACAGTCTTCTTAGTTACATGGAGAAAGCTGGGAGACTTGCCACTTGGCTCTGTAGCTCTCTGGTGCTTGTCTTGGGGAATGCTCAGGAGAAAGAACTGTGTGGCAAGGTCATCAGGAGGTTGCAGAGGCCAACAGTCAGGCACACCTACTTTGGCCCTGCACGTTCTGCATGTCTTGCACACTCAGCATTATCAGGATAATAGGTGACAATTGATAACAAGGTCAGAATGGTCTGGCTAGACAAGCATGCAGTCCGTCACGTAGATCAGTGGCCCAAGACAATACCTGTTTTCCCTGTTTGTTAAGTAACCTGATTGCGACCCCTCCTCATTAAGTAACCTGACTGTGACCCCCTCCTTATTGAGTACCCTGATTGTATAAAATAAAGGCACAGCCTTAAACGGGCGGATTTTGCAGAACCACATCCCTGTGTCGTGTAAGTCTGTCCAACCTTTGGTAGCAGCCAATGCACTGCTCTGTGGAGTCCCTCCCTGGGAGAAGGAATCCATTTCTCTTCTCTGCTCCCTGGACTCTGAGCAGGTGGCAGCAACCCCTGACAAACTCTCACAGAGCAGAAAATTCATTTGATTCCATAGTTTTGGCTTCCCAGGCTCCAGTTAACTTACTGGTAGAAAGTCCAGGTTCCTGGTTATTATGACCAGGATTTGAGGGGTGCCTGCCATGAATTGAGCCCCGTGTGTTGAAGAAGCAGCACCTTTCTTTCATGCCCACTACTGCTCTGAGAAGCAGAGAGTGTGTAAGAAGTTTAGCAACCAGGAATGGGACAAGTCAAAGCTGGGAGTCTGAGTATGAAGTAGCCACTGAAGCAGCTCATGTTGCTGTGGCAAGCAGGGAATCCCCTGCTGCAGTTTTCTGGGCATGCACCTCCACTGCATCATTTTTGCCCACCTGTTTCATGCAAGCACCTCCAGGAGTTTTCCTGGTCCTGCAGGCAATTGCAGGATGAATCATGCTCTGATCCCGATAATAAGAACAAAAGTAAGATGTTGTAAATACTACCTATACCAGTCAAAATACTTCATCAGACTTCCACAAAAAGAAAATTCTTCTCTCAGATTGAACCTGGAGAGGTCAGATTAGCATCAATTGCTCAGTGTCAGATGTACATATGCATATATGTGCATCAGTACAGAAGTATGTTTTTTGTTTTTCCAGGTCAGCATTACTTGCTACAGAAATATTCTAAAGTCATCAGAAATTCAGCTGAGGGTCATCATGAGGAGCAGCTGAAATTGAATATGGGGGTATGTGTCAAAATTGTCATATGTATATGATTTTTCCTATCAGGTACAATTGAAGCACTTCTCCTAAGCAGCGGAACCCTTTAGAGTATGAATGAAATGAAAGGACGGGCAAGTGTTCTTCAATATTTTCTTTTAATTAGCTGTTCTCTGTTGTTCAGCTCAGGTCTCAGCACAATAATGTAGCATTTGGGAAAAAAGATGCAACACAGCAATCCTGTGCTGGAAGATAAGATGGAGAAGATCTCCACAGCAACCATGGATTTCCCCTTGGTGCTGAGGTAGGAAGGAACAAAAGAGAGCCAAACACTGCAAAAGACCAGCATGCTGAAAGTGATGAACTTGGCTTCATTGAAGCTGCCGGGCAGCTTCCTGGACAGGAATGCCACCATGAAACTGATGGTCGCAAGAAGGCCCATGTAGCCCAAGGCATAGTAAAACATCATCACTGAGCCCTCGTTACATTCCAGTATGATTTCTTCAGCCATGGAGAAGAGGTCAACATCTGGGAAAGGGGGTGATGTTCCCAACCACACAGTGCAGATGCCTGCTTGGATGAGAGAGCAGGAAAGAACAATGACACTGGCCTTCTCCTTTCCCAACCACTTCCTCATCCCGGATCCCGGCTGAGTAGCCATGAAAGCCAGAACAACCAAGAGGGTTTTTGCCAGCACAGAAGAAACAGCCACCGAGAAGATGATGACGAAGGCAGTTTGTCGGAGGAGGCAGGTGAGTTTCTGAGGCTTGCCAATGAAGAGCAAAGTGCAAAGGAAGCAGAGCAGAAGGGAGGTGAGCAGAGTGTAGGTGAGCTTCTGGTTGTTGGCTTTGACTATGGGAGTCCTGTGGTTCTTCATAAACACAGTCAGCACCAGAGCTGTGATGAAGGAAAAGGCAAGAGCAAGGAGGGCTAAAGCAAGCCCCAAAGGCTCCTCATAGGACAAGAAGGTGGTGGCCTTTGGAAGACAGAAAACCCGATTCTTGCTTGGATATTCTGTATCTGAGCATGAAGTGCAATCATTCATGTCTGGGAAGGAAAGGAAGGGTAAGAGAGGGCTTTAAACTTACTAAAAGAAGACAGGAAAACCAAAAGAATGGAATCGATGTCATAAACCTTTTATCAAAGGAAATCCTGAATTTCTGAAAAAACAAATGGAGAAACCACCAACCTCAAGCTCTGGACTGACATTTGTTTTGTTTACTTGTGGTGCTTGAACATGACTAACCAGGGAAATCTTTGCATGAGCAGAATTCTTCTTCCCATGATGCAGAGATTTCAATTAGTCTCCTCTGTGGAAAGTGGGTTTGAGATGCCTTTCTGACCAGCCAGAATGGAAAGAAGGAGATTAGTGTTGCCTGTTCCTCATAGGTAGTGCCAGATGATTCCCTCCACCACCCTTACAACTCAGTGCTGTTCTCTCATCACCGACTAGCTTTTCTGTCCTTTAACACTTCTGCCAAGTAGTTCTAGTATATGATTCTTCACAGATTGCTTGCTTTCTTTTTCTGATTCATTCTAGCAAGAAACCCATGGTTGATCAAAGAAACTACAGAATAGGCCATTGTTGTGTTGTGTGGTTTCTACACAAATATGAAATCCATGATTGATTCTGGGCAACACAACAGTCCAATCTGTGTCAAACAGCAATCATTGTTGCAGTCAAACAAATCATTGTTTGCTGTTTCCCTCAAAGCCATCAGTCAGTATTTTACTATTTATCTATTAAATTTTTATGCTGTCCTATGCTGAAGAATTATGTGTGGATCAGTGCAACTGTAACCATAAAATACTGTGTAAAAATCTAACATTTAAAACTACAGTGTTAAATAAAAAAAATCTCCAAAGCAAAACCTAGGAACAACACAAAGGCTGAACATATAGAAAAGCAGTTAAAAGTACAGATACTGAACAGCTAAAATATCCAGGAAAGCATTGAGTGCACCTTGTGCTGGAAGGAGCTCAATCTGTGTACCAAACTAGCCTCGGGAAGTTCATTCACCAAATGTGGTGCCATGGAGAAGTCTCTTACATGTTTGCCAAGGCATCATACAAGAATCAGGGATTAGCAATCCGAACACTGCAGTTTGAACCACTGCAGTTTTATGTCTCCAAATTCCAATCCAGACAGCTCATCCAGAAGGATGTTGTGAGTCATGGTATGGAGACCCAATGAGTGGTGGAAGAGAGGCAACACATTTCCCCTTCTCCAACTCCCTCCCTTACAAACCCTTCAGACTCATTTCAGCCACTGAAGAACAATCACTCTGATCTAAAAAAACAGTCACTTTAAATATCTATCCAATGAATGCATATTCCCTACCCTCCTGGCTTGCGATTTTCCCGGCTGGACATGAGATGCAATCATAGCAGCAGTATGGTTCTCCTTCCTTCACTTTTTTGCTGGAACCTGGATGGCAACTTTCAGTGCATACAGAATGTGGCTGTGTCTAATATGCAAATTATATTAAAAAGGAAAATAAAAAGGATAAATATATGGACAGAAATCCTCTTTAAACATGGAAGGTTCTCATGTCAGGGGATATGTTACAAAACTGTCTTGGCAATTCACTAATGTGCAAATCTGAATTCACTACCAAGAATTGTTAGTGTTCTTTCTTTGGTGGTGAGTGCCCACCAAGATCCCCTTTTGAAGAAAGAAATACATCAAAGACAAGAATAATTTACTGAATGTTTTGTCATTCCTGGACAGTGCACTTCTTGGAAACATACAAGATAATGCTAGACTGAGTTTATTTTCTTAGAAGGGTGCCTTGAACTGCTTACAAATCTATTGACTTCAGCAGGCAGATGATCAATCTTCACTGGAAACTGGTAGCATCATCATTATGGATTTCTTCAGCAACACTCTTAAATCCAGAGCTAATATTCTACAGATGGTTGTTGTTAGTCATGAAGTCATGATGACCCATCGTGACCCCATGGACAACATTCCTCCAGGCCTTCCTGTCCTCAAACATCCCCTGGAGTGCACTTAAGCTCACACCAACTGCTTCAGAGGCTCCATCTAGCTGTCTCATTCTCTGCTGTCCCCTTCTTCTTTTGCTGTCAATTGATCCCAGCATTAGGGTCTTCTCCAGGTAGTCCTTCCTTCTCATTAGGTGGCCAAAATATTTGAGTTTAATCTTCAGTATCTGGCCTTCTAAAGAGCAGTCAGGGTTGATCTCCTCTAGGATGGACTGGTTTGATCTCCTTGCAGTCCAAGGGAGTCTCAGGAGTCTCCTCCAGCACCGCAATTCAAAGGCTTCAATTCTTCGGTGCTCAGCCTTCCTTATGGTCCAACTTTCATTGGAATTAACTGAACAACTGTGGGATCAACAAGCTCATTGTAATATTTATCCATATATTTCTTTGACCTCATTTTTGATTCAGGGCTGTAAGTACACCAGAGAATGGGCTGAAGGGCATGGGAGAAGTCCACTATGCTGATGGACCAAGTTATCTTGCTGCCACTGGAGATAACTTACTTCAGCTCACAGAGGCATCATGGAAACAGAATTGCAGCAGAGAAGAAGCACTTGTGAAAGTCCAAAGGGGGACAGAAAGAGGAGCCGGGCTGGGGAAGAACAAACTTACTCCCAAAACTATACCACTTGGAATGCTAAATATGTCTTAAAAGCTGATGGAACATTCCCTGAAGGACTGAACTGGCTGTGTAGAATACCTTGGCTGAAATTCAACTGAGAAGGAAATCCTGCTTTAACAACCTTTGCACCATGCCCACATCACCACAACAGAGGACTGAATAGACCAAGCTCTTCAAACAGAAATTGCATGAATCCAACAGAGTAACATCCATTAAGTAGTAACAGCTGAAACAGATGCCAGGAGTAGTGAAATGGAAAGGCAGCCAGCAAGGATGCACGGTGGGTGCTTCCTGCTCTCCTCAATTCCAAGGCTGAGAAGAGCACATACAGTATAATTCTAGTGTTTGTAGCCTTGGAATATGGGCCAAAAATGGCACTGTGCTTAAAACTGTCTGCTGATTAAACACTCATAAAAAGAGAACCTTTTGGACACTTCTGTAGCATCCTTGGGCTCCTGCATTAAGGTTTCCAAACACATATGCTGCACCGTATTCCAACTTGGGATGCAGGAGCAAATTATCATTTTAGGAAAAATAAGGAATGTAGGAAGGGTTGCTTATGGGCAGAGCAAAGGTGAACTTTCTCCGCCGTCCTCCCATTCTGTATTTTTTTTTTTTTTTGTTAAGCCTTTAAAATGACTTTTTCAGGACCTAGCTGTCTTTCTTTTTGGCTGTCTTTCCAATGAAGACATGTATACAGCAAACAATTAATTACAGCTTCATTAAGAAAGTTTTATACTGGAATGCTCAGAGCCCTATTGTGACAGAGTTTGGCTAGTGGTGATCTCAAGTCTATGGCTGGTGTCAGAACCAGACTCTGGCTTTTCTACATCAAACTAAATATTTTTGACATATGTGGAAAATATTCTTGTTGAATTTGCATGGTTGTAATTTAATGGAATATTGAAAATTCTGGCTGTGATATCCCATATATTAAAAAAACTGAAATAAATTTAATTGCATTTAAATTTCTTTCAGTGATTTTGAATCAACAGTATTGCTAGCCAAGAAAGCCCTCCATGTGTTAGTCCTCTTTCTCTTATGTATTCACTTCACCCAATATGCTTCTTTCAATGTATTTTAAGTTTTGAATTATGTTCTTTTGGAATCGACTGAAATGAAAGCCAGCAGGACTGAACATTAGTGATTGCTCCAAGGACATGGCCAGAAGCTCCTACCTGATTAAACCAGTGGTGCCACATGATGGCCTCCTCATTGATGGAAAGTGTTGGGACTGTAGAAGCCTGAAGATCGATCCTTCCCACTTTCACAGGATGAAACAATCCATTGGAAAAGAACTTCCAACTGATAACATCAAATTCTGCTACCACCTCCTCTTTCTCATTGAAAGAAATCTGACCACTCTTATTATTTGAGACACCTCTAAGAAACTGATGAAGCTAGGTTTAAAATGGAAACAAGAAGGTATAAGAGATAACAGTTTACCATACAAGATTGTTGCCATCATTGGGGTCCCATCGGTGTGGGTGTTAAAAGATAGGCTGGACATGCACATGGTGGGCATGTCGTGAGCGGAGCCGGCTGGTGCCGGAGGTCAGACTAGATGGCCCGGGAGACCCCTTCTGACTCGCTCTGTTTCTATGTTTCTATGTTTCTATTAACATCAGTTGTAGAAGAATGTCGATTATTTTCAGGGGTGGAGCATCTGACTGAAGAAATGCTACTTATGTACTGAATGGGAGTTGCCTTGATGCTCTTTTTTAGCCCTTTGTGAAGAACTCAAGGCAGATTAAAATTAGTTCCCTCATTTCAACTTAATCTACACAGGTACCTTCTCAAGTCTGTTAAAAAGAAAGTAGGTGAGTCACTCCAATTCACACAATGAGCTTAGTAGCAAAGAGTGTTCAAAAATTTGGACAACCCAGTCCAACATTCAGAATGCAGGGGAAATGCACAATGTAGTTAGAGAATGTGATTTGAGAAAAAACACAATGGCTCTCAACAAAGCAAAAGATATGGTGATTTCACGCTTGAGTATTGAGAGAACTTTACCTGCCATGGCTCTTCATTCCTAAAATTCGGTTGATTAGTCTTCATCATGGCCCTGTGTTGGACTTCAGATGAGAACATGGCATGCATAGCATGGGCCACAGCAGAAACTGCGTTGTAGATGCTGTAGCTGTGGCCAGTCATGCTCATCTCGAAGAAAGCTCCAGGAAGGGTCTCCAGTCTTTCCTTTCCAGTGCAGATCTCCTCTTCCTCATCCTCTGATACTGATGCTGGGAAAAAACAGTCAAAAGCTTGTTGCCAAAAGATCCTAAGAAAATCATCTTCTTTTGTGCTGAGTGGATTTCTGCTCTCCTCAAATGATTGGAATCCTAGTAGGTCATTGAAGCGAATCCTCAAGGACAGGGTACCATCAAATATTTCTGTCTCCCAGTCCCTTTGATAGACAAATGCATTGATCTCCATGTGGGCTGAGAATATCCACACTTTGCCTTTTACTTTGCTTTCCATGTTCAGTTCTAAATAATATGTTAGCCATCTATACAGCGCAAAGGAATATGATTCTCCATGGCCCAACACAACATTGGCTTTTCTGTCCACTAGCTTATCATATATTTCTGCACCTTTTTCTAAAATGTCATTAAGTTTAGTGATGTAGGTGTGTGGGGGGAGTCTTTCTTTGAATGCAAAACAGACCCCTCTTTTGGAAAATATTGGAATGACAGTTTGCATGAATCTTTCTCCATTGTCATTATCCATGAAAACGAGTCCAATCCACGTCCAACTGAAATGCAGGAGCAAAGACAGTATCCCCTCATACTGCAGAGTTTCATTAGGAACCATCTGATAGAAGGGAAGTCCTGGGGTCTTATCATTCATGACTGGAGCCACACCATATATGAGCTAAGGAAAGGCTGAAGAAATGTTAGCAAAAGGCATTAAAGTTCGGAAAAAGTTCATTCCAAATGGCATGCATGCTGTCAGCAATTCTCAGCAAAGCACTGCAGGACTTGTCAATGTTATGCTTTCCAAACCAATGCCCAGTCTCTGACAATCAGAAATCCTCAACATGTGAAAATTCTCTTGGTTCCCAGAAATCATGGCTTGATGAGAGTTGGAGTGCAATACATCTCCATTATGCCATGTTCAGAAACCTTGTTCTTCTCAGTGAACTTTCTTAAAGAAGTGTTGAGATAATCATGATTTTGCATGTGAAACTGGCATTCCATTCTTCCAAGGCACTGGAAAAAATGCTAATAATAATGATAATGATAATGTACTGAAATACCATGAAAAAGAAGAAATACAATTTAAACCAAAATTTTAGAAACCCATTAAATCAATTGAATCAAGAACCAAAATGAGGTTTCAGATTCCCTGCTTCAGAGGAACATGGAGAGGCAATGCTGGGATTCTCAGTTTTGGCCTGTATGGCAGAAAATGGCCTGTTTGATCCATGGAGAAACTTGCTTCTGAAGGATAGAGAATATGCATGTATATTTTCTGTCTGTCCTAATTCTGTCTTGTATTATTTTCTGCTTCCACATCCATGTTATGTCAAATTAGGGAGAGTCAGATTGAAATATTGGTAACATAACAGAATTAATTATTTCAAATAATTTTCTGATTATATTGCTGGCTGCTCCATGTCAGAACTGTTGTCTACATGCCTCTTATATCCCTGTAAAGCTAGGGCTGTAATTTAGACTTTGCGATTTCAAAGGACTTTGATAGATGGGCATCTCTTACTCAACACCCATTGAGTATGTTTAGAACAAACATGTTTGTTCATTCTAAATGTTTAGAACAAATGTTTAGAACAAATGTAGATTGTTTGGTAGCAAGGACAGAACCATAGAGTAGCAAGAGTGGACTATTTCCACTCTTACCCAGCAGCTAGCGAAAGAGGACCAGTGCCCTCAATTTCAGCTGGTCTGTGTTGAGAGGAGAGCACTGAGTTGTGGGGGAATGGGGAATCAGCTGGTAGTTGTGACAGAGGGAGGCAGCACTGGTCTTTTAGAAAGTCACAAAAACTTGTAAGTTACTAATAAGCAAAGGAATATTAATAATCACTAATAGTAATGATAAAAAACACAAGGTGTTGCAAAATATTTTCAGTCACCTTAAGTTCAAACATTAGAACAAGGCAGAAAGTGTTTTGGGAAGGAACTCCAGCTTGAGGAGAGTATCATGCAATCTCCCATTAGACAAATCATGTTAGAGACAGATGAATAAGAACTCCTTCTCTGTATTTCACTAGAACAATTTCTAAGACAGGAGCTGGCAACAACCAAGGAAGTGAGATAGTATAATAATATTCCAGTCTCTTACATACAGAAAACAACAGGATTTCTACCTGGGGAATCTTGTAGATATCCAAGATATTTGCCATATTGAGAGAGACTTCAGAGTCCAGTGCCCCAACAACTGCTATTAGATTATTGTGGACACCACATGCATAGTTGGGGACCAATCTTTCCTGCACTGACAGGAGTCGCAGGGTGGCCTGACAGGTTCTCCTTGCATTGTCGTAGCTGTCGTAGATACGGAAGCCCAAAGTGCGATTGGGCAGTATGTGAGGGCACTCATTGATCTGCTTCACTGCAAATGCCACGGCCAGGAGATGCTGGTAATTCTTGGGGATCATACTGAAAGGAGAGGTGACAACTGAGGCTCAGAGAGGAAGAATGCACTTACAAAGCAAAGCTGTACATGCTTGGCTAGAAAGAAGGTGCCTTGAATCTGGGCACTAGGCTGAAAAAGAGCATGTCATATAACAAGGGTCAGTACTGACAAAGCAAAGCAATATGTGTTTTCACAGTAAAAAGCATGGGACTTACAGACTTAATGGATCCCTTCCACAAGGGGCATGCATAGAAGAATTCAGCTTCAGCTAGTTTCTTGGCAAGAGCTAGGGACTGATTATGGCTGTGACAGATAAAGTAGAAAGAAAAACAAACAGGATTTCAACCCTTACACGAGTTCTTTCAGTGAGTCTAGTGTGGGTTCTTCAGTGAAGATTATTGATCTGGATCTGAAGAAACCATGAAAAGCAATGATGCCGATACGGATATCTCCGGACTGATAGGCCTGCAGTGGTAAGGGTGGCTCCCACTTGCGACATTTGATAATATGTGCCAGGCACATGCTTCGGGAAAAGATTGCCAGAAGAAATAACTCTAACAGCTCCATTCTTGGCACCAGACCACCTCTTTTTTGGACATCCAGACTTCTCTGTTTCCTTCCACAACTCTTGGATGGAATTCTACTCCCTAACAGGAGCTTTGTCTGCTGACAGTTTGAGAAGCTGATGTGGAAGCATCCTACATTGCAGCACAGACTCCTTGCTTGTTTCAAGTCCCATATTCATCTCTGCCTTGTTCCAGGTATATTTATAAGAGCCTTCACAGTGTTCTGTTTAATTTGACCTGTGGACATTTGAAACTCCAGTGGGGTTTTTTCCTGTCACAAAATTAATTGCTGCCCTTTTCATCATTATACTGCAGGTTGACAAATGGTTCAAAGTTGCAATTCCCCTGTTGAATTGCCATGGGGAGAAATATGGTTGTTGCATATAAACATGGGGAACTTAATGCTTGGAACATCTCAATGAAAGAGCATTTGTGGTATTTTCTGTGTGCAGGATAATATGTAAATTAGTCTTTTTTGTCATGTGCACACTCAGATATCACACAGTTCAAGAAAACAGGTAAACTACTGAGAGATTAAAAGTTTAGTTCCACTATAGAATTCCAGAATATTTACGCAGGGAATTTGAGATTTTATACAAACTTCCTATATGAAACAGTTACTATGTACTCATGTTTTTCCATTCTTGTCCTTTCCCATGATCTTTTAGAACCATTTGTTTCCATTCTGTATGATGTGAGGTAGATAATAAAGTTTTGGATATTTTTAAAGTATATTTTACCAATGGAATCTTTGAGTGTTGCATATCTTCCTCCTGTCTCTTCCTAACCATCCTCATACTTTTCATAGTTTTAAAATGAAATGGGGCTTCTTGTAATTCAACTCATTGCTCATTGCCTTAGACAAGGGTCTGGCTTATGTATTTGGGTGCAGATTGGAGAAAATATGAGAGTCCATGCTTATCCTTCATATTCCAGCTCTCCCCAAAAGTTCTATTAGGTTCAAGGCCAACCTACTTTGTGTTGCAGTGGATGATCTAGAGGTGATTCCGAATTAGTCTACCTGACTGAGAGGTTGGGACATTTGCCATTCCTGTTTATTCAGCTAGCCCTCCCCTGGACATCCATCCAGAAAGGAGAAAGCATTGTATGATTCCAAATAATCTGGAAATTATGGGACAATTATTTTAAGGGTCTGCTTTCTTCCTCCTGGAATAAATGAATTCCCAGTAAGGCAGCCTTTCAGGATATGTAAGATTTATGATGTGGTGTCCTTGCACTCTGCTATCATTCTGATGTAATGGTTTTGCAGAGATGAATGAATGCAAACTGGTACCAAATAACATATAGTTCTCAGTGTTTAACATGAAGACCTTCAAAACATAAGGGAAGACATGTCAGGTCAGACCAAAGGTATAGCAATCCAACATTCCATACATATGATGGCAAACCGGCTGCCCAGAGAATGTGTCTACCTGAACTCTGCACTACTTGCTGTGTCCCTGAGTGGAAGTTACTGAGGAGCTCGTCCAGTGCTTGGCAGCCCTCACCAGGTGTGGAGATCCCACAACTGATAGCAACATGCTTCTTCTATGCCAGTAGTGCTTTGGACTGCTGCACCTGACATGGAAGACTGGTAATGGGAAGCTCAGCAGAATGGAGCTCTGCACATCTACTAGTTGTTTCCCTTAGGTGTTCCATGTGCAGAACTGCCTGTCTTGCCAGCTGCTCAGTCCTCACTCTGTTACAATTTGCAGAGTTCTTGCCTTGGCTCCCTTTGAAGAGCTAAGCCAAGTGTGAAATGAAGCCGCAGCTGCTAGATCAGTGGCTGGGGTTCATTCCAAGACTATTCGCAGCTTTTCATTCTCTTCATATTGATGTAGCATATTTGTTTCCCCTCTACTCTTCAACCACTCATGAGTAGAGATGTGCAAAAAATCCACTATGTGCAGAAAAGTTTATAGCAACTCCATTTCAGCAATTCACAGGAACATGTCACTACTGTCCTACTTTGATTGCTTTAAATGACTAGCAATATCAGTAGAGAATGGCAGGTTTCAGATTTAAAATGTGTGTAATAGGCAGCTAGTGTCAGGGTGCAGGGAATAGGGTACAGTTGGAGGATGGAGACTGGTGCCAGGTTGCAGTGCCAGAGGTAAGAGGCACATCCTCCAACAGTCCAAGATTAGGAACTGAAGATAGGATAGGGTTGAGACAAATGCAGAATCCAGGTGCAGACCAAAGGTAAGGGACTCACATTGTGATTCACAATGTGAGTTTGGAAGGAAAGGCTGCCGGCACCTGCAAATGTCGGTGAAGTCAGGATAAATACAAGATGAAATAGAATGGGCTGGAGCCAGGCAGAATTAAGGTGGGTGGGTGGACAGGAAGGCACACAGGATGCAGCGGAGAGTGTTTAAGGCTGAGCATACTGGGAGTTCAATAATGAAATTGGGGCAGCTCATATTTGAGGTATACTTGAATCATTTCTCCAAAGCAGCTCTACCCTCTAGACAAGAAATGATAGTGAAGAAGAGACATGTGTTCTTCAATATTTTCTTCTAACTAGCTGTTCTTTGTTGTTCAGCTCAGGTCTCAGCACAATAATGTAGCATTTGGGGAAGAAGATACAACACAGCAATCCGGCACTAGAAGATAAGATGGAAAATATCTCCACAGCAACCATGGATTTCCCCTTGGTGCTGAGGTAGGAAGGAACAAAAGAGAGCCAAACACTGCAGAAGACCAGCATGCTGAAAGTGATGAACTTGGCTTCGTTGAAGCTGCTGGGCAGCTTCCTGGACAGGAATGCCACCATGAAACTGATGGTTGCAAGAAGGCCCATGTAGCCCAAGGCACAGTAAAACATCATCACTGAGCCCTCGTTACATTCCAGTATGATTTCTTCAGCCATGGAGAAGAGGTCAACATCTGGGAAAGGAGGTGATGTTCCCAGCCACACAGTGCATATGCCTGCTTGGATGAGGGAGCAGGAAAGAACAATGACACTGGCCTTCTCCCTTCCCAACCACTTCCTCATCCTGGATCCTGGCTGAGTAGCCACGAAAGCCAGAATGACCAGGAGGGTTTTTGCCAGCACAGATGAAACAGCCACTGAGAAGATGATGGCAAAGGCAATTTGTCGGAGGAGGCAGGTGAGCTCCTGAGGCTCACCAATGAAGAGCAAAGTGCAAAGGAAGCAGAGCAGGAGGGAGCTGAGCAGAGTGTAGGTGAGCTTCTGGTTGTTGGCTTTGACTATGGGAGTCCTGTGGTTCTTCACAAACACAGCCAGTACCAGAGCTGTGATGAAAGAAAAGGCAAGAGCAAGGAAGGCTAATGTGAGCCCTAAAGCTTCTTCATAGGACAGGAAGGTGGTGGTCTTTGGAAGGCAGAAAACTTGATTCTTGTTTGGATACTCTGTATCCGAGCATGGATTGCAATCATTCATGTCTGGAAAGGAAAGGGAAAATGTTGCTGTTGATCTGTCAAGAAGAAGACAGGCAAGTCAATACAAATGATTCAATGCTGTGAACTCTGTATCAAAGGAAATCCTGAATGCCCAAAGAAACAAATGGAGCAGCTACCTGCCTCAGACTTTGGACTGACAAATGTTTTACCTAGTTGTGGAGCTTGAATATCACTAACCAGGGAAATCTTTTTATGAGCAAAATTCTTCTCCTCATAATGCAGAGATTTCCCTCATGCCCTGGAATTGTCATCTGTCTCTTCTGTGGACACTTGGTTTGGGATGCCTCTCTGGCAGGCCAGAATGAAAACAAGGAGACCAATGCTGCCTGTTCTTTATACTTACTGACAGATGATTCTCTCCACCCCGCACCAACTCAGTGCTTCTGTCTCATCAATAACCAGCTTTTCTTTAGGGCAGTGGTGCTTTCCAGCTAGCTGCTGGTTAAGAGTTGCATTTGTCCACTGTTGACAAATGGCTCTATGGTTCTATCCGTGGTACCACAATGTGTTGTATTTCCTGATTTGGACAAGATAGCAAGTCGTTGTGGTACCAGGAAATCATAGACTAGGCCATTGTTTCTGTTTGTGACTTCTAATAAACCATGTACTCCCTGAATGGGTATTGATGATACACCAGCCAGACTTGTGTAAAAAGGCAACTATTACTTACTATGGCCTGCAAACACACCAGTTAGTATTCCATTTTATTAATCTGTTACACTCATATGCTTCACAATGGTTAACGTTTTCCGAGTGGATCAGAAGAACTAGTTTAAAAGTACAGTGTAAAATAGAAATAAGCTCCAAAGCAAAACCCAAGAGCAATACACAAGTTTCACATACAGCCAATCACTTAAAAGAACAGAGAGAAAAAGTTTGAAATGTCTGGGAAAGCCATGATTACAATTGGTGCAGGAAAAGCACAATCTGGGTGCTAGGAAGCTCTCTAGGATGTTCATTCTACAAGTATGGCATGACAAAGAAGTCTGATTTTCAGTAGCCACCCACCTCACTATCTTTAAAAGGGACTTCCAAGGAAGAAACAACTGTGGGAAGTATTTTTCATTTTATATAAATTATTTCTATAATGTCAGTGAAAAGGAGGGGAAATGCTGCTTTTTTACACATTTTTAAAACAACAGAGACTGAAAAGCTGTGTCTGTGAAAGGAATGTCTGCACTTGCTAATGGACAGAGCTCAGTCTGTGCAACAGGCAAGCCTCTTTGAGAAGTTCATTCCAACAATGTGGTTCCACAGAGCAGTCTCTTTTCTTAGGAGCCACTCACCTCACTTCCTTTAGCAAGGACTCCCAAAGAAGAAACTCCTTGGATAATTTTGAAGTTTGGGAAAATGGACATAATAGAAGATACCTTTTTTGTAACTTAGTCTCAAGCCATTTAAGGCTTTTAATGTTAATCCTGATAGATATCAGTCCAGACATATTGATGACAGGCTTGTACACACCTACAGATCACCTTCCCCAGGAATTTCATGTATACATTGAACAGGATGGAAGGTAACAAAGAGCCCAGCAGAGCACCATTGTATGTCGGCCAAGGCATCATACAAGAATCAGTTATTAGCCATCCCAGCACTGCAGTTTGAAATACTGCAGTTTCTCATCTCCAAATCCAAGCCAGACAGCTCATCCAGTATTATACTGTGGTTCATAATATCAAGACTCAATTAGAAGTGCAAGAGAATCAACATGTTTCACCTTTTCCAACTCCATCCCTTACCAAACCTTCTGATCCCTTTTGAAACAGTTAACCCAATCTGCAAAATGGCTGTTTTTAATATCTATACAATGAATGCATATCTCCTACCCTCCTGGCTTGAGATCTTCCCAGCTGGACATGGGATGCAATCGTAGCAGCAATATGGCTTCCCCTCCTTCACTTTCTTGATAGAGCCTGGATGGCAACTTTCAGTACATACAGAAAGTGGTCGTGTCTAATGCATGAATTAAAAAAGGAGAATAAATACATGGACAGAAATCCTCTTTAAAAACAGAAGATTCTCAAGTCAATAGATAAGGTACAAAACTGACCCAGCCTTTCAGGAATGTGTGAAACCTAATTTACTACAGCCTATTGCTAGTTTTTGTTATTTGATGGTGACTTCCCACACAAACACTCATTTTTAAGAAGAAAGACAGCAAAAGATAGAATAGATTCTTGAATGAGATGTCACTTCTTGAATTTGCATTTCTTACACACATGTAAGGTATTATCTTAGAAGAGTGCCTTGAAAGTGCATACAAATCTATTTATTCCAAGAGGCAAAGGATCTCTCATTACTGGAAACCAATAACTTCATCATTGCAAATAGACTTCAGCAGGACACTTTGAACCCAGAGCTCATATACTAGAGAAGGAAGAGATCTGGGATTAACTGAGAAAGTGTTGGAACAACAAGGTTATGCTAATATATATCCATATATTTCTTTGATCTCATTTGTGATTCAGACTGTAAATACTCCACAGAATGGGCTGAACGACATGATCAAAGGCCACTATGCTGAAGGACCAAGTTATATTATGTCCACTGGAGATATGGTAGTGCTACTCAAAGATACACAGGGGAAACACTGCACAAGTGCAGAACATCTGCTGGTCCAAACCCACCTGTAGTGCAGCTCAAAGAGGACAGAGACAGAAGGGCAGGAAAGAACAGACTTACTCTCTAAAGTATGCACCTTGGAGTGCAAACAGAAACAACATTACTGCAACACTGTAAAGTTCATTATATTAGTGATAAGGATGCCATCCTTCAAATGGAAGGCAGCCAGCAAAGATGCACAGCTGATGTTCCCTGCTCTCCAATATTACACAGCTGAGAAGAAGACATGGATGCAATTCTGGTGATGTCAGCCATGGAATATGGGCCTTCAGCACATAAAGGGCACCTTGCTTAAAGCTGAAACACTCATAAAAGAAATACCATGTGGACACTTGCCTTCTGGAACAAGCTTGTCTCACTTGTCATGAGGCTTCTGGATACATGTGCCACAGCCTATTCCAACTTGGAAGACAGTGGCAGAGTATCATGAGAAGATAAACAAGGGAAGTGGCTGGGGGGGGGGGGAGGCTTACTGGAAGAGCGAAGGTGACAGTTCTCTCCCATCCTCACTTCCTGATTTTTTTCGAGATTGAAATTTTACATATTACATTTAAACAGGCTTATTAAAGGGGTCCCCTTTATAGATCACTGACTTGTCATGGCAAAGGGGCTTGTGAAGCTATGAGCTATGCCATGCAGGGCCACCCAAGATGGACAGCCCATAGCAGAGAGCTCTGACAAAACATGATCGACTGGAGAAGGAAATGGCAACCCACTCCAGTATCTTCGCCAATAAAACCCCATGGACAGTACCAAAACATAAAAAGATATGATGCCAGAAGATGAGCAACTGAGGTCAGAGGGCGTCCAATATGCTACTGGGGAAGAGCAGAGGGCTAGTACTAGTAGTGCCAGAAAGAATGAAGCGACTGGGTCAAAGACGAAAGGACACTCAGTTGCAGATGTATCTGGTGGTGAAAGGAAAGTCCGATGCTGTAAAGATCTATACTCCATAGGAACCTGAAATGCAAGATCTATGAATCAAGGCAAGCTGGGCGTGATCAAACAAGAGATGACAAGACTGAACATCGACATCTTAGGAATCAGTGAACTAAAATGGACAGGCATGGGTGAATTTAATGCAGATGACTATCAGATATACTACTGTGGGCAAAAATCCCTCAGAAGGAATGGAGTAGCCTTCATAGTCAATAAAAGAGTAGGAAAAGCAGTACTGGGATACAATCTCCAAAATGACAGAATGATCTCAGTTCGAATACAAGACAAACCATTCAACATCACATTAGTCCTAGTCTATGCCCCAATCACTGGTGTTGAAGAGGCTGAAGTTGACAGGATCCATGAAGGCCTACAACACCATCTAGAATTAACACCAAAAAAAAATGATGTCCTTATCACCATGGGAGATAGGAATGTTAAAGTAGGAAACCAAAAGCTTACTGGAATAACAGGCAGGTTTGGCCTTGGAGCACAAAATGAAGCAGGGCACAGGCTGGTAGAATTTTGTCAAGAGAACACGATGGTCATAGCAAGCACTCTTTTCCAACAACCCAAGAGACGACTCTACACATGGACATCACCAGACGGTCAACACAGAAATCAGATTGACTATGTGCTCTGCAGCCAAAGATGGAGAAGCTCTATACAGTCAGTAAAAACTAGACCAGGAGCCTGGTTGCAAAATTTTGGTTGCAAAATTTAGGCTTAAATTGAAGAAAGTAGGGAAAAGCACTAGGTCACTCAGGTATGACCTAAATCATATCCCTGATGAATATACAGTAAAGGGGATGAATAGATTTAAAGAATTAGATCTGATAGACAGAGTGCCTGAAGAACTATGGACGGAGGTTCGCAACATTGTACAAGAGGCAGCAACTAAAACCATCCCAAAGAAAAAGAAATGCAAGAAAGAAAAATGGCTGTTTGTAATAGCTGAGGAAAGAAGGGAAGCAAAAGGCAAGGGAGAAAAGGAAAGATGCACCCAATTGAATATAGAATTCCAGAGAATAGCTAGAAGAGATAAGAATGCCTTCTTAAATGAACTGTACAAAGAAATAGAAGAAAACAATAGAATAGGGCGGAGCAGAGATCTCTTCAAGAAAATTGGATATGAAGGGAACGTTTCATGCAAAGATGGGCATAATAAAGGACCAAAATGGCAGGAACCTAACAGAGGCAGCAGAGATTAAGAAGAGATGGCAAGATTACACAGAGGAACTATACAAGAAAGAGCTTAACATCCCTGATAACCACGATGGGGTCATCATTGACCTTGAGCCAGACATCCTGGAATGTGAAGTCAAATGGGCCTTCAGATGTCTGAGCAACAACAAAGCTAGCGGAGGACACAGTATTACAGCTGAGCTATTCAAAATCCTAAAAGACGATGCAGTAAAAGTGCTACACTCAATATGCCAGCAAATTTGGAAAACTCAACAGTGGCCACAGGATTGGAAAAGGTCAGTTTACATTCTGATCCCAAAGAAGGGCAATGCCAAAGAGTGTTCAAACTACCGCACCATTGCACTCATTTCACACGCTAGCAAAGTTATGCTCAAAATCCTACAAGCTAGGCTCCAGCAGTATGTGGACGGAGAACTACCAGAAGTACAGGCAGGATTTCGAAGAGGGAGAGGAACTAGAGATCAAATTGCCAACATACGCTGGATCATGGAGAAAGCTAGGGAGTTCCAGAAAAACATCTACTTCTGCTTCATTGACTATGCTAAAGCCTTTGATTGTGTGGATCACAACAAACTGTGGCAGGTTCTTAAAGAGATGGGAGTACCTGACCATCTTATTTGTCTCTTGAGAAACCTATATGTGAGTCAAGAAGCAACAGTGAGAACTGTGCATGGAACCACTGATTGGTTCAAAATTGAGAAAGGAGTTTGGCAAGGCTATATACTGTCGCCCTGCCTATTTAACTTATATGCAGAGCACATCATGAGAAAGGCAGGGCTAGATGCATCACCAGTTGGAATCAAGATCCTGGGTGAAATATCAACCTCAGATATGCAGATGATACCACTCTCATGGCAGAAAGTGAAGAGGAACTAAAGAGTCTCTTGATGGGGGTGAAGGAGGAGAGCACAAAAGTTGGCTTGAAACTCAACATTAAGAAAACTAAGATCATGGGATCCAGTCTTCTCACTTCCTGGCAAATAGATGGGGAAGAAATGGATGTAGTGACAGATTTTATTTTCCTGGGCTCCAAGATCACCGCAGACGGGGACTGCAGCCAAGAAATTAAAAGATGCTTGCTCCTGGGGAGGAAAGCTATGGCAAATCTAGACAGCATACTAAAAAGCAGAGACATCACCCTGCCAACATAAGTGCGTATAGTCAAGGCTATGGTTTTCCCAGTTGCAATGTATGGCTGTAAAAGTTGGACCATAAGGAAGGCTGAGTGGCAAAGAATTGAGTCCTTTGAATTGTGGTGCTGGCGGAGACTCCTGCAAGTCCCTTGGACAGCAAGGTGATCAAACCGGTGAGTTCTAGAGCTCAACCCTGACTACTCTTTAGAAGGCCAGATCCTGAAGATGAAACTCAAATACTTTGACCACCTAATGAGAAGGAAGGACTCACTGGAGAAGACCCTAGTGCTGGGATCAATTGACAGCAAAGGAAGAAGGGGACAGCAGAGAATGAGACA
Organism: Varanus salvator macromaculatus; assembly: GCA_023646645.1. Lineage (NCBI taxonomy): Eukaryota > Metazoa > Chordata > Lepidosauria > Squamata > Varanidae > Varanus > Varanus salvator. The sequence goes on from JAIXND010000781.1 coordinate 7,425,390, forward strand.
GTTAGATGGAGCCTCTGAAGCAGTTGGTGTGAGCTTGAGTGGACTCCGGGGGATGTTGGAGGACAGGAAATCCTGAAGGAATGTTGTCCATTGGGTCCCAATGGGTCAGACATGACTTCACGACTAACAACAACTTGGCAGAATGTTAAAATGAAGGCTGTGATATTTCATATGTTAAAAACTGACACAAACTGTATCTAAATTTCTCCCAGCTGTTTTGAGTTAACAGTATTTCTGGCAAGGAAAGCCTCCCAAATGGGAGTCCTCACTTTATTTCTTCATTCCATTCAATATTCTTCTTTCAAGGAAAATACATTTTGCATTACACATTCTTGGACTCAACTGAGATGAAATCCAGCAGGACCAAAGATCAGTACTTCCAAGGAGGTGATCAGTGGCTCTTACCTGATTAAACCAGTGGTGCCACATGATGGCATCCTCATCAATGGTGAGTGTTTGACCCATAAAAGCCTGAAGATTGATCCTTCCAACTTTCTCACAAAGAAAAGACTCATTGGAAAAGAACTTCCAATTGATAACATCAAATCCAGCTACCACCTCCCCTTTCTCATTGAAGGAAACCTTCTTCTGAGCAGTATTATTAAATGAGACACCTCTAAGGAACAGATGCAGCTAGATTGAAAACGGAAACAAGAAGGTTTAGAAGTTTGCAGTTTATCACAAAAAGTTAGGTTCTCCTGTACTGAATGGGAGTTATTGTGATGCTCTTATCTTTTACCCCTGTGGAGAAATCATTAGAGCTTAAAATAACAACATCCATTTTATCTTTTCCAAAATAGATTGGGAAACCCTCTAAAGTCTGTTATGCTGAAAATAGGTGACTGACTTGAATTAACACAGTGAGCTTAGTAGTTAAGTGGGGGTTACAACATGAATCTTCCCGGTCCAACACTCAGAAGAAGAAAGCTGGGGAAGGTGACTAAATGCTTTGAGGGAGAGAAATTTGGAGAAAAATTAGAGGTTGAATACGAGGGCTCTTGTCACAGCAAAAGACAAAGGGGTATCACACTTGAATACTTAGAGAACATTACCCTCCATGGCTCTTCATTCCTAAATTCTTTCCTTTAGTCTCCATGATTGATCTGTGATTTACATTAGATGAGAACATGGCATGCATAGCGTGGGCCACAGCATAGACCGCATTGTAGATGCTGTAGCTGTGGCCAGTCATGCTCATCTCGAAGAAAGCTCCAGGAAGGGTCTCCAGCCTTTCCTTCCCTGTACACATCTCCTCTTCCTCATCCTCTGCTACTACACTTGGGAAAAGACAGCCAAAAGCTTGTTCCCAAAAGATCCTGAGAAAATCATCTCCTTTTGTGCTGATTGGACTTCTACTGTCCTGAAATGATTGGAATCCTGGTAGGTCATTGGAGTGAATCCTCAAAGATAAGGTACCATGGAATATTTCTGTCTCCCAGTTCCTTTGATAGACAAATGCATTGATCTCCATGTGAGCTGAGGCGATCCATACTTTGCCTTTTAGTTTCCTTTTCCTGCCCTCCACTTCTGGAATATATGTTAGCCATCTAAACAGTGCAAAGGAATATGATTCTCCATGGGCCACCACTATATTGGCTTTGCTGTCCACTAGCTTATCATGTATTTTTGCCCCCTTTTCTAAAATGTCATTAATATTAATGATGTAGGTGTGTGTGGGGAGTCTTTCTATGATGGCAAAACAGACGCCTCTTTTGGAATACATTGGAAAGACCGTTTGCAGGAATCTTTCTCCATTGTCATTATCCATAAAAACTAGTCCAATCCATGTCCAGCTGAAATGTAGGAGCAAAGACAGTATCCCCTCATACTGCAGAGTTTCGTGAGGAACCATCTGATAGAAGGGAAGTCCTGGAGTTTTATCATTCATGACTGGAGCCACACCATATATGAGCTAAGGAGAGGTTGATGAAATGTTAGATACTGACATTAATGATTGGAACAAGTTCAATCCAATCATCATGGATGCTGCCTGCAACTTTCAGAGAAGCACTGTAAGACATGCAAAGCTCATGCTTTCCAAACCATAGGTCATTCTCATATAATCAGGAGTCATCAACATGTTTTTGAAGACAATCCTCATGATTCCCAGCAATCAAACTTTATGGGAGCTGGTGTATGACAGATCTCCATGGAAGCATGTTTGGAAAGCTTTTTCTTCTTTGTGACTCTCCTTGAAGAAATCTTTAAATAGTCATGAGTTTGCATGTGAAATGGGCAATCCATCTTTTTATGACATCATACTTAAGACTAATAATAAAATAATAATAATAATAATGTGCTGAACTATTATGAAAATGGAGAAGTAGCATTACAGACAAAAGTAAAAAAAACCCACAAAATAAACACACAATCAGATCAATTGAAGCAACCTACTAAAAGAGGTTTCAGCTTTTCTGATTCATATGAATATAGAGCCAGGCAAGCTGAGTTTCTCAATTCAAGTCTACATGGCAGAATTTGGCTGGTTTGTCCAATGGGGAAACTTGCATCTGAATGAAAGGGACAATACATTCTCATCTTCTGTCTGCAATAATGTGTCTGATCAGATAATTTTCTATTTTCCACATCCATGTTATGTCAAGTCAGGCATTGCAAATTGGAAATATTGGTAGCAACAGAAAATTAATGATTTCAGATATTATTCTGGGTATTTTGCTAAATTCTCAGTATCAGAACTGTTGCCTACATACCTCTAATATCTCTTTGTTACTAATACAGCAATGTAATTCAGACTTGCTATCTCAAAGGACTTTGACTGATGAGTATTTCTTACTCTAGAACTATGGAATATCATGTAAACATTTAAAATACATTTAGATGGTTCATGCCTTGTTATTATGGATAGGTAGAGCCATTGGTCTGAAGTGGACAATTGCCACTCTCACCCAGCTGCTCCCCTGAATGCATCACTGCCCTAAAGATCATTACTGTTGAAAGGAGAGCACTGAGTTGGGATAGGGCATGAAAATCTGGCAGTAGTGATGGGAGGAGGCAGCACTGGGCCTTAGTTTTCTTTGGTAAATTTTTATGATGTTGTATTCAAGCATGAATGGGTTACCTCAATGAAATTGCAAAAGATTTCAATGTTTTGTTTAGTCTTAGTCTTTGTATTTTTGTCATTGCCTTTGTTTTTTGTCTTTAAGGAGTGGTTTGATTATAGTATGTAACACACAATGGAAAAGGAATTTTTAAAAGTCACCAAAACTTGTACCATAGTATTCAAGCTTGCAAGATTAATAATGGCTCATAAAAATCAGAAACGCAAGTGCTTGAAACATGTTTTCAGTCATCTTAAGATTGAATGTCAGTCCAAACATAAATATGTGTTTATTTTGGCAGAAGTTTGCTATATATGTTTTGAGAAGAAACTCCAGCAAGCGAGAATCATGTAATCATTATGTACATTTGGTAAAAGGAAGAAGAAGAACTCATCCAATTGATTTTACTAGACATTTTTCTCAGGCAGCAGCTGGGAACAACCAAGGTAGTGTAGGAGTGTATTTATATTCCAACCAGTTGCATAGTGAAAAAAAAAAAAAGATTCTTACCTGTGGAATCTTGTAGATATCCAAGATATTTGCCATATTGAGAGAGATTTGGGAGTCCAGTGACCCAATGACTGCTGTTAGATTATTGTGGATACTGCATGAATAGTTGGGGACCAATCTCTCCTGCACTGACAGAAGACGCAGGGTGGCCTGACAGGTTCTCCTTGCATTGTTGTAGCTGTCATAGAGGCGGAAGCCCAAAGTGTGATTGGGCAGTATGTGAGGGCTCTCATTGATTTCCTTCACTGCAAATACCAATGCCAGGAGATGCTGGTAATTCTTAGGGATCATGCTGAAAGGAGAGGCAAAAGCTGAGGCTCAGAGTGGACGACAGCAATTATGAAGCAAAGCTATATATGCATGGCCAGAAAGAAAGTGCCTTCAGTTTGGGCACTAGGCTGAAAAAGAGCAAGTCACAGAATGAGAGTTAACACAGACAGAGGAAACCTATATGGATGTAGGAAGCAAACTGCTTTGAGTTTGCTGGGGCTCTGTCCTTAAGAACAGGTGGTGAGGCTGTGTACAAAACTGTCTATTTTGGAAAGAATAGACTGCAGACATAACTACTATGGAAATTGTGTTAGAAATATGTAGGCATGAGGAAACTGCCTTAGGGAAAATTAAATTAGAAAATAAATGACTCCTCATTGATTTTCTGTGTGTTGGTGTGTTGTGTCCATGCCTGCATTCATATGCAACCTGATTCTCTGGTGATAGGACAGAATGAACTCAGGACTGGGTGGAGGTAATATTGGTGTGGATGGGACACAGAGTCCTTCATGGATCCTTTTCCCCAGGGTGTTCATGTGCAGCTGCAGCTTCAACCATCCTTTTGAGGAAGAGCTCTGGGACTGTTCAGTGTTCTGAAGGGTGAAAAAGTAATAAAAACAAACAGCACTGCAATTCTTACATAAGTTCTTTGAGTGAGTCTGGTGGTGGATCTTGAGTGAAGGTTATTGGACTGGATCTGAAGGAACCATGGAAAACAATGCTGCCAGTAAGGATAACTCCTGGGACATAGGCCTGCAGTGGGAAGGGTGGCTCCCAGATGCTGCATCTGAACATGCCTGCCAGGTACACACTTTGGGAGAAGAATGCCAGAAGAAAGATCTCCAAGAGCACCATTCTCAACACAATGCCAACTCTTTTCTGAATATGCAGACATCCTTTTTCATTATGAACAGCACTTCAGTCCCTGGAGCACTCTGGCATGGCATTCCCTTCTGAAGCAGTAGTTCTGACTGCTGATAAGAGAAGCATCCTACATCACAGCACTGGCACCTTGAGTATTCCTAGTCCCTTCCTCATCTCTACCATGGTCTTGGCATATTTATGACAGCTATCGTAGTTTTCTGCTTAATGTGTTCTGTGACAATTTAAAACTCCAGAGGGGTTTTATGGAGCAACAGGATTAATTGCTGCCCTTTGGATAATTAAAGTGCAAGTCAAGTTCCAGTTCGGAAATGCAATTTCTCTGTTCAGTTCCTCAGGGAAATATGTTTGTTTCATCTAAGCATGGACCACTTAATGCTTGGAATGCCTCAGTGTCTTCCATTGGCGGCATGTTGTCTGTGCAGGAGGGTATGTAAATTACTTTTGCTTGTCATATACTCACACAGATATTGCTCAGTTGTTTTTTTTTTAAGTACTGCCCTTCTTTCATACCACATCTAGCAGTGCTTTCTGCTGTGGCACCTGATCTAGAAGATTGATTCCAAGTTCAGCAGGAATGAAGCCCTGCACAACCACTAACTATGTCCCTCTTCTGTGCCACCTGCATCAGCTGCTTCTGGTGTCAGTTGCTCAACTTTGTCCTGTGAACACTTGACTTGCTCTGTAGGACTTGACTGAGCATGAAAGGAAATCTACACATGCCAGATGGTTGGTTGGGATTCATCCTAACTCTGTTCTTAGAATTTCCTCACCTTCATTTTGATGGATTATGAGGGATACCTCTGTATTGTCTACCCAGTTATGAGTAGAGATTTGCAAGGAATCTGTTAGGTGCAGAAAATTCACTTGATCCCCTCATTTGGGTTTCCCAGGCTCCAGTCCACTTAGCAGCACAGTGTCTATATACCTGACGAGGGTTTCTGGTGTGCTTGCCATGAACTGACTCCCCTGCATTGTAGGGAAGGTGGCTTTCTTCCATGCTCACTGCTGCTTCTAGAATCAGAGTGGGGAAGAAATTTGGCTACTAGGAATGGGACAAGTCAAAACTGGGAGTCTGAGCTTGAAATAGCCACTAGAGCAGCTCATGTTGCTGTGAGCAGCAGGAAATCCTCTGCTGTAGCTTACTGGGATTGCAGCTCCACTGCATCATTTTCATCCACCTGTCCCCTGCAAACACCCTCAGGTGTTTTCCTGGTCCTGCAGGCAATTGCAGAATGAATCATGCTCTGATCCTGAGAATAAGTAGGAAAATAAGATGTCCTAAGGACTACATATACCAGTTGCAAAACTTCATCCAGCTTCCTCAAAAGGAAAATTATTATCTACAAGTGAACCAAGAGACCAGTCAGGGTAGCAATGATTTCTCAGTGTCAGGGGACCATATGCATTTGTGCATCAGTCCAGAAGTATGAGTTTGTGTTTCCTGGTCAGCATTAGCTGGTATAGAAACAGTCTAAAGTCATTAGAAATTAAGATGCTGATGGTCTTCATGAAGAGCAGCTAAAAGCGAATATGTGGGTATGTGTCAGAATTCTCATATTTATATGCTTTCCTATAAGGTACATTTGAATCACTTCCCCTAAGCAGCACAATCCCCTAGACAAGAAATGAAAGGGAAGGATAGGCATGTTTTCATCAATGTTTTCTTCTAATTAGCTGTTCTCTGTTGTTCAGCTCAGGTCTCAGCACAATAATGTAGCATTTGGGGAAGAAGATGCAACACAGCAATCCTGTGCTGGAAGCTAAGATAGAGAAGACCTCCACAGCCACCATGGATTTCCCCTTGGTGCTGAGGTAAGAAGGAACAAAAGAGAGCCAAACACTGCAGAAGACCAGCATGCTGAAAGTGATGAACTTGGCTTCATTGAAGCTTCCGGGCAGTTTCCTGGACAGGAAGGCCACTGTGAAACTGATGGTCGCAAGAAGGCCCATGTAGCCCAAGGCACAGTAAAACATCATCACTGAGCCCTCGTTACATTCCAGTATGATTTCTTCAGCCATAGAGAAGAGATCAACATCTGGGAAAGGGGGTGATGTTCCCAGCCACACAGTGCAGATGCCTGCTTGGATGAGAGAGCAGGAAAGAACAATGATACTGGCCTTCTCTTTTCTCAACCACTTCCTTATCCTGGATCCTGGCTGAGTAGCCTTGAAAGCCAGAACAACCAAGAGGGTTTTTGCCAGCACAGATGAAACAGCCACTGAGAAGATGATGGCAAAGGCAATTTGTCGGAGGAGGCAGGTGAGCTCCTGAGGCTCACCAATGAAGAGCAAAGTGCAAAGGAAGCAGAGCAGGAGGGAGGTGAGCAGAGTGTAGGTGAGCTTCTGGTTGTTGGCTTTGACTATGGGAGTCCTGTGGTTTTTCATGAACACAGCCAGCACCAGAGCTGTGATGAAAGCAAAGGCAAAGGCAAGGAAGGCTAGAGTGAGCCCTAAAGCTTCTTCATAGGACAAGAAGATTGTGGTCTTTGGAAGACAGAAATCTTGAGTCTTGCTTGGGTACTCAATATCTGAGCAAGGATTGCAGTCATTCATATCTATAAAAGAATAAAAATGTGGTGCTCAGCTCAGAAATATACATGGCACCAATTTCACCATGATGTCAGAATTGTTCTTACACAGAGCAGAGATGGCCATTCACTTAAATGGACACACTTAGTGCTTATACTAGGAAATGTATCTGGGTCTGAAGCAGAATCCCAATCTTACTCTTTCTCTTTATTAAATGGAAACAATGGTTGAGGTCATACAGATGATCCCCCAGCCAACACCTGGTAGGTGTACAATAGATCAATATATGGACACTCTTTGATGGTTGCAGAGTGCTTCTATCACCAAGGACAACCATCCAGTCAGCAGGCTTCATTTCTGTACTGCTGGCCTTGCCATTCAGTATACTCAAAAAAGTGAAGGTCTTTAAAAAATGTCCTTCGGTTACTACATTGTGGCTGCAGTTGGATTTTCATAGTGAACTCTGTCATCTGCTAGCATGGTGAACAAACAATCATTGTCATTGAAATGAACTACATTCAAAGATGGGACCAATTAAAGTATAGTGCAACATTTAAGTCTCAGATTGATATAGGTATGCCTGAGCAAGTAGAAAGTTACCTTATTTCTTATTTTAGAATATTGAAGAGCAAATGATTAAACACCAAGAGACATAAAAATTGCACCAGATACTTCATATTTTTGCAACATTTTCCTACAAATCCACTTACAAATGAGCCCAAATCTTTTTATGGCATTTGAGACACTGAGTACCGATCACACAAATCTATACTTATTTTTATCTTCATCTACATTACAACTACTTTTTTCCTTGTCTCTGTGCTATTAAAGTTTCGTTCTTACCCTTTTGATTTGAAATCTTCCCAGCTGGACATGGGACACAATCGTAGCAACAAAACGGCTCCCCCTCCTTCACTTTCTTGATAAAACCAGGATGGCAATGCTCAGTACATACAGAAATTGGTTGTGTCTAATCTATGAAAGAAAGAGCAGAGTAAAAGTATTGAAAGTGATTAGTTTGGAATCTGTAATGTTTGTGGGCCCTTCTTTATGTCTAAAAATGGACACAGAGTTTTAGCATGAAGGAATTGCCTTCACAAACCCAAGTTTGAGAGAGAAAGAATGGAATAAAAAGAAACTTTAATAATGAAAATACTGGAACAAGTACCTTATGAGGAATGGTTACAAAAAATGAGAAAACTAAAACATTGAGAGTCTGGGCAGCCATGAAAGAGGTGTAAGAATTAAGCATGGAATGGAGGGAGTGGGTTGGGAGATACATTCTCCCTCTTCTATAATACTAGTGTTATCCAATGAAAATGATTGGTGGGACAAATAAAAGGGAATACTTCTTCACATTAAACAAAATATTGTGATTAGTTTTATTGTCATTAGTATTTTACAGTAAGCTGCCTAGAAAATCCATCTGGATTGGTGGCCAGCATACTAATTAAAAATAAGTAAGTAAGTAAGTAAATAAATAAATAGTGCATTTGTTAAACTATGGAATTCACTGCCACATGAAGTAGTGATGCCTACCAATTTGATGGGGAGGAGATCAAAATGGGATTGGAGAAATTAATGGAGGACAAGTCTATTAATGCTTACTAATCCTGATGGTTATATGCTAATGTTGTCCCTATGCCCTATGTGATGTTGACACCACGTACGACACCACATATGGCTGGAAGGTTTTCAGTCCTATACAGCAACTTCCAATGACACTCTATAAATGCTTAAAGAACTAAATGCATGTTAAGAAATATTCGTAACCAATCCTGTCTTGCCTTTCTGCATCACTTTGTTGCTCAGCAGAAGAAACAGGCAAAAAAGCTAAGCAAAATGTTTTGTCATTGCTTAATGACCAGAAATTTAGATAGCAGGACAGATGATCCATGCTCACTCAAACTGTATTTATTTCCAAATAGTCCCACCTGGTTAAACCAGCTGTGCCACACTATGGCATCCTCTTGAATAGAGAAGGCTTGGTCTGGAAGGGAGTGGGGATCCATCTTGCCAACCTTCACTTGCAAAAAAGATTCATTGGAAGAAAAAGTCAAACTGAAAACATCCAATGCAGTGACTACCGCCCCATTCTCATTGAAGAATATCTCCTTCTGAGCACTGTTGTTAAATGATATGTGTCTGAGGAGTTGATGGAGCTGGATTGAACATGGGAATATAAGACTTTAGAAAAGACATGTAGTTACAAAACTGGGTTTTAACAGCAGAAACACAATGCTATCATGGATAATTTTCAGTTGCAGAAGAACATTGGAAGATATGTTCCCCAAATATTTATGTATATATTATATGCACTTCCCTCCTTCTTTCCTTAAGCAAGGAACTCATATGACATACATTCATCATCATGCCAAACCTGTGAGGTGGGTAAGATTAGAGTTAGTGTCTGGTCCAAGGGCACCCAGTGAGTTTTTGACATTTTATTTATTTATTTATTTATTTTTCGATTTATATTCTGCCTTTTTCCTACAAAGGGCTCAAGGCAGCTTACATCTCCTCCTCCTCCATCTTATCCCCACAACAACAACCCTGTGGGGTAGGTTAGGCTGAGAGTCTGTGACTGGCCCAAAGTCACGCAGTTGGCTCCATGGCTGAGTGGGGACTAGAACCCAGGTCGTCTGAGTCCCAGTCCCATGGTCTTAATCACTACACCACACTGGCTCTCCAGTGTGAGGACTGTGAGGACTGCTCCCCAGATTTCTTGAATACTAGTCCAACACCCAAAACACTTCATTATGGTGGGTCTCAGAAATTATACAAGAGCCAAAAGAATTTGCAACAGTGGACTGTATCAATATGCTAAATTCACTGGTTGCAAGGTGAAAAGAAAGCAGGCTAACAGAAATGTGGACAGTCATCTAAACAAATCCAAAGTTCAGTAATGCATCAATACAAAGAGAGAAGATTGTTGAAATTCTGAAAGACACGGCGGTCTTATAGATGAAGAAGTTGAAGAAATTACCTGCCACCACCGGCGATTCTGAAGATCTTTTCCCTGAATATCCAGAATTGCCCTGCGTCTGCCTTTAATTGAGGTCAAGGCATGTAGTGCATGAGCCACTGCATGGACAGCATTATAGATGCTGTAGCTGTGGCCAGTCATGCTCAATTGAAAAAGATATCCAGGAAGGCTCTCCAGTTTTTCATTCCCAGTGCACATCTTCTGCTCCACATTTTCCACTATTCTGTTGGGGAATGTACAGTCAAAAGTTTTTTGCCAAAAGTTCCTGATAAAAACATCACCCTTTGTGGTGAAAGGATTTCTGCTTTCCTCAAATGATTTGAACCCAGGAGGGTCATTAGAGTGTATCTTGAAGGAGAGAGCACCCTGGAACATGTCTGTATCCCACCTCTTTTGATGGACAAATGAATTGATCTCTATCTGAGCTGTCATTATCCATACCTTACCTTTAATATTGTGTATCTCATGTTCTAGTTCTGATATATATGGCAACCATCTAAAATATGCAAAAGAAAAAGATTCTCCATGAACTACCACTACGTTGGCTTTCCTGTCCTGAAGTTTATGAAGTATTTTTGTTCCCTGCTTGATCATTCCATGAATTTCATCAATATACCTAAATTTAGAGATTCTTTCTACAAATGCAAAACAGACACCTCTCTGTTTAAAAAGTGGAAACACCATTTGCAGGAATCTTTCTCCATTGTTACTATCCATGAAAAGAAGTCCAATCCATGTCCACCTGAAATGAAGGAGCAGAGAGAGAATTGCCTCATTCTGAAGGGCTTCCTGAGGAAACATCTGGTAGAAGGGAAGTCCTGGGGTCTTATCATTCATGACTGGAGCCACACCGTATATGAGCTAAGGAGAGATTATGGAAGTGGTAAGAAGATGGTATTATTACATGGTGCACTTTCTAGGGTGGGAAAAAAATGCATACATTGTGTCAGCAAGTCTTAGAACAATGTTACAAGCCCTATATTTAAAACTATATTAATTTCATAGTTTCCATCTTTTAGACAGTAAGAGGGATAGTCTAGTCTATAGTCTAGATTTCCATAAATTGGTTCCCTCAGTATCTCAGACTACAATTCCTTTCATCATAAATCAGGAGATACTTATGGCAAACTTATTGGCACTATGCTGGGGCAGGTTTTCATTATTGTCATCTAGTCTTTTTCGATTGTCTTAAAATCATTTAGTCAATTATTTCTTTATTAAAATGCCTTTCCCTCAAGTGTTTCTTTATGCAGGGAGCCAGAGGTCACCCAAGGCAGAACAGTCAAAGTGGAGATATCAGATTAAGATTCATCCACCTTCTTCAGATCAGCAGATGGGAATTGCTATCACTCATTGTGATGGGTCAGAAAAACTTCTGAATAGAAGCTACTGGGCAGCACTGGTAGTTGAAGGCAAAACTGGTGGAGGATCTTTCTCTGACCATGGCCATGACACTCAAGCTAGCTATGGTTATAATGTGCAGAAGAAGGTGATGGTAAACCACTTCTGAATACTGCTACTATGTTATCCTGTTGATCAAATGTCCTGAATAAAAGGCATTCGGCCAGCTACTGGAGAGACTGCTGCTGCCAATAAGGCAACTAGCTTAAAGTGAAAGTCTAGTGGCTGACAGGGAGAGGTTGAACAGGAAAGTCTGATACTGCACAGCACATACAGTTGGAACATAGAAAGTGAGAAGTATAAGTCAAGGGAAATTGGAAAAATGTAAAGCAGGAAATTGAACTATTAAGCATTGCTGTACTTGATATGACTCAAACAAAGAAGACTGGAGTGGGACAGTTCCAGCAAGGCGCACACACATTGTTTCACTGTGTAAATGACAAATTCAGAACTAATGGAGTAGAGTAATGTTACATGCACTTATGTAAAAGTACACCTGAATATCAATGGTCATTTGTGAGTATTTAACTTTCCTTAAAACAATGATCATTTTTAAAACAGTATCATCACTTTTATATCCAATCTTTCATGCTCAAATGAATCCCAGGTGTTCTACATAATCTTCCACTCTTCATTTTCCCTCCACAAAAACAATGTCATGTAGGTTAGGGCAAATATCAGTGACTGGCCCAAAGTCACCCAGAGTTCTTCATGGTTAAATAGGGCAAGAAAACAGATCTCCAGTTCAGCACTCTAACCACTGTCTCAGTTCAACACTCTAACCACTGTTCCAATTCAACATTCTTAACAACTGTACAACAATGCAGATTTTTTGTTAATCCCAGATTTTTTTAGTCTGGAGAGATCATTTCAAAGAAACTCTGAAAGATTATTAATTCAACAATTTCTGAGACAGAAAAAAGAATTTGGGAAAGAAGTGTTTTCTTAGTATAACAATTTTGTATTTCATATATGCACACACAAGTGTCCTACCTGGGGAATCTTATATGCATCCAAGACATTTGCCATGTGAAGAGAAATTTCAGAGTCCAATCCCCCAATGGCTGCCATCAGATTATTCCTGTTATCACACACATAGTTGGGAACTAATCGTTCCAGTAATGATATAATTAACATTGTTGCATGATAAGTTTTCCTTTCACTGTCATAGGTGTCATAGATATGGAAGCCCAAAGTGAGATTGGGCAGGAGTTGAGGGCTGTCATTGATCTCTTTTACTGCAAAGGCAAAGGCCAAGATATGCTGATAGTTCTTAGGTAGTATGCTGAAAGAGTCAACACCGGTGGTACAGAATGATTGTCAGCACTTACAGGACAGTGTTACATAATTAGATGTTAATTGCCTCAAGTTCAACTGAGCTTACTCTGTCCTAAGTCAATTTTGTAATGCTACATATATAAATGTATAGTAGGGGCAAATGGATAGAGACAGGTGTATGCTTCCACTCCCAGTTCAAGGTCCTGATCCTAACCTGTAAAGCCTTATATAGCTTGTGACCTGTCAGAACACCTCCCCGAACCCCAGTCTACCTGTACACTACAGTCATCCTCTGGGGCTTTCCTCCATGTGCCATCCCTTCAGACAGTGGCAACTAGGGGGAAGACCCCATCTTTGGAACAACCTCCTTGTTGTGGCTTACCCAGTGCCAAGTTTGCCATCTTTTTCATGCAAGGTTAAGACAGTCCTCTTTGTGGAGGCCTTCAAAAACCTTCCTGGTCATTCAGGGGCTTGACATGATTATCCAAGTGTATTATTTTTATTCTTGGCTGGGTCTTTTTATCATCTTGTATTTGTCTGATAATGTTCTTTTATGCTATTGTAAATTAATTTTTAATTCCTGTTAATGCTTTTTATCTATTGTATTTTTTAAAATATGTTGTTGTAAACAGCCTTGACACCAGTGGCTATGGGTGGTAGAGAAATACACACACACACACACACACACTCATTCATTCAACACATTTATATCCTGTCCTGTACACCAAGCGTCTCAGGATGCCTTACAGAAATCAAAACAAACAATCCATAATTGAAACAGAAATTAAGAATAATTAAGAATATACATGTAACCAACAGTAGCATATCATATATATGTGTGCATGTGTGTATGAGCGTGTGAAAGCTGTGCATAAAAGCCAATTAGGGGAGGTTTCTGATAAAAATACATCTGATTTTTCATGCTTCTCAAATGAGCAGACTGATGAAAAATGTCAGAAGTTCATACATGCAATGACTCCCTGGCTGAAGGCATGCAAATCTGTTAGCAAGGTTAGGGCTTGCCTGTTCCACCCCAGGGGTGCAAGTATAAGAATGTAGCCTCAGCCCCTGTTTTGGGGCAGCAGCTCTGGGACTGTTAACTCCTGTGACATAACCAGTGGAAATACAAAGTAGCAATAATTCAGTGCTTACGCAAGTTCTTCAAGCAAATCTGGTAGGGGTTCAACAGAGAAGGCAGCTGGACTGGAGAGGAAGGCACCCTGAGTGGCTGTGCCACCAATCATAATGTCTCCTGTCTGAAGGTATGTCTGAAGTGGAGAGTGAGGTTCGTAGGGGCTGCATCTGGTGACAGCAGCCTGGCATGCAATGGGGCAGGATAGTGCCAGCAACAAAGCCACTGAGAACACCATCCCCAGTACAAAGGCAATTTTTCCTTGTACTGACAAATCTCCGCCTTTTCTTCTACAACACTCTTCTCTTCTAAGCAATTTGTAATTCAAACTGAGTGTTTAAGTGGTAGTTTAGTCTGCTAATAGAAATACAGAATGTACATTATCCGACATTACATCACACCTTCTTTGCTCATTTCCGTTTCCTTACCTACCTTTGGTGAATACAAGAAGTATTTGTGGCACACTTCTCAGTCTTGTAGCCAGGTTTGCTGGTAGACACTGCAAGTGCAGAGGATTTGCACAAAGCAGCACAACTAATTACCACCCTTCCGATAATTCCAGTGGGAGAAATAACCAATCCAAGGTTGCAGGTTCCCTGTTGAATTGTTGCAGGCAAAACATGTTTGTCACTTCTGAACCTGGATATGCCTTTATAGTTGGAATGTCCTTGTGAAATAGCAGAACTCAATGCTGTCTTTAGGCATACATTGCATTTGTAGAGTATTGCAAAGTGAAACGTTCCTATGTTTGCTTGAATACCCAAATCAGGTTCAACACAAAGGTCACTAACCCTAACCACACCAAGATTGCAATGATATACCAGGAAATACTGTTATAACTAAATGAAAGGAAACACACCATACAGGCACCATACAGCCATAATGGCATATCTGCCTGTCATGGCCACCTTGATGTCCTGAATCAATTCAAGACAAGACAGATTGATTCAAGATGAATTGATTAAGGCATCCAGGCAGCCACTCCAGTGCAACTAAAGGACTTCCAGAACAGCTTTAGAAAGCGGCAAGTGTGTTTGAAGTGATGGGGAGTATTTTGAGGGGGATTAATGGCAATATGTCTTTTAATGTAATTTTTTTTCAACATGAGGGCACAACCAATGATGTTTTTGCTGTGAATACATTTTTTTCACTTCACTCGCATTTCAAACTTGGAATCATTGTTCAAAGCGTGGAGTAATTTTATCTGAACTCTTAAGGTTCAAACTCTGGATCATTCCAAGTTAGGGACATTCGAACTACAAGGCACCACTGTATAGTAGTACATATTCCCCAAAACTTAGCTAGCACTGAATTGTCTTGTTACAAATCATTTTCACCTGATTTTTTCTAACTCAATCCTTCCCAGAATACACTTGCTTTCTGAAAGTCACAAAAGGGATAATATCATCAAGGCTATCATAAATCAGGAAGTGGAATCATATGCATATCTACAGAACTGCAGGTCACATTTAAAGGCACACAGCACATATGTGAAATAAAAAGCTTACAAAGATGTTGTAAAATAAATCATTTCTGCAGGAACCAGTAAACTGAGCATGCATTTCCAAAATGCCTCCTCTGCAGCAGACATCTGTCTGAATCAATTCTATTAAAAAGTGTGATCAAAATCAAAGTAATGTTCACCTGTTTTTGAGATTTTTCTATAGCATGAGATACCAGGACACCATCTATGTTGCTGTTATTGTTGTTCAGTCACAAAGTCATGCCCGACTCTTCACAACCTCATGGACAACATTCCTCCAGGTTCTCCTGTCCTCCATCATCCCCCAGAGTACACCCAATCCCACACCCATCCAGCCACCTCAACCTCTGCCATTCCCTTCTCCTTTTGCCTTCAATTGTTCCCAGCATCAGGGTCTTTTCCAATGTTTCCTTCTTTCTTATTAGGTGGCCAAAGTTTATAAGCTTCATAACTTGTTCTTAATTTTACTGTTAAGTGTTTGAACAACCTATGTTTCAAAGACCTAATAGTTTTACCAACATAGACATACTTACAGGTACATATCATCACATATGATGACAAGTATAATTACAATTAGACATATGGTGTAATTTAAAATCCTTACCATTTTTCAATCTGAAAAGATGGTGGATGGTGAACACACTGTCCACAAGTATCATGGCCTCAACGTTCTTTATTGTGCAAATTAATATAAGGAAACAAGAAAATACAAGTGCTGAAAGAATGCAGTCAGCTATGTCTACATGTTCAGAAGGAACAGAGTTTATTTCCAGTTGAAAACAGAGACTAGGTTTGCATGACATGACAAGCAATTTATACAATGAATAATGAAATATTGATCACTTATTTTCTCCAAATTCTGCCATATTGCTAGTTTTAACTAATTCAGAAACACTTGTTAAAAAAGAACTATTATGATTGGTATAGTTCAACAATGGTTTGAACTATCAGGATTTCTATGTGCTACAAACAGCCAAAATGCAGAAAATATTTACAGCACATGAACTCTTAACTTGTTCATGCTCAAGACTGCCATTCCTGTGAAAATCCACATCAAAAAACAATTCAGTGACTGTTAATACTTCTGTAAAACTATAGCAACGGGATCAAATAAAACACAAAAGAATCATTTATATGTCCTCCTTTTATTCTGAGTCATCATTGGGGGTGGTGTTAGATGGAACAGGTTCAGTTATTCACCCAGATCCATTGTCTCTGCAGCAATATTGTTCCATCAACATCACTTAGTCTACTAGTTCAGTGGATTTTGTGAGTTCACTAATCTCAACCAGGTCTTCCATTTTGGGACTAATTTTCTAAGATATCAGAGGAAATGATAGGCACTAACACAGCATCATCTTTCCAAGGTGAATGTTCAGGGGTGTTACATGAAAGGAAATGTCCAGTGTCCACAAATGTATTCTCAGTGCCTTTCTATTTCTTCCTGAGAGCTTATCTGGGAATGTTCATAGCAGGAGGCTGCACTGAAACCTTTCTTCCATTTATCAAAGTTTCTGTCCCAAGTTCCTTGAAGGTTCACATTATACTAGTCATCTACTCATGAGAGGTTGGAACAAGCAAAATAAAGGATTCTGGTTTTGCTTAAGGGACATGCAACTTCATTAACAATTACTCAACATTTCTTCTGGCAACAAATGGCATACATTTTTGGCAATGCACAGCAAAATATGCCCTTCTCAGTCATGTGGCCTTTGTTTTGGTCACATATTCAAACACATGGTGCACATTTGCACTACTGATAACAAGTCTTCTGGTCCCACAGTCCTTTTTAAAATTTTACCAGGGTCACATTTCATCAGAATTACAACCTTACTTTTATTTATTAATATCTTACTACTTTTTTAGGCATAACTCTTTGGAAGTGAAACATTGATAGCATTAGAAATAGCTAGCCACGCACAGGAAAACAAGGCATACTAAGTATTACAGCTATCAGTTGTAATATTTAAAGAGATATACGCAGAGAAGTGAATAGTTGGCTTCATTGTCATCAGAGAGAACAGTGTTTATTACTTTCAGTTCAACCCAGAAGATTCTGTGCTTAAATGCAAATATTATGAAGGAAGAGTTTGAGTCTTCATGTGAGCATGAATCATTAGAAGATGATTTTCAAATATAAAGTTTTAAAGCCACTTAGAAACTTGCTGAAAGTGAAGTTCAGTGCTGTGTGCAGCCTTTGTCTATATGTGAGTGGGTGTGGGTTATTTAAATTATAATTTTGCTTTAAACAAAACTTAATTGAATTCCTCAAAATGGATGAGATTGGGAGACCTGGAAGGAAGCTGCTGAAAGGACATATCACAGCAACATTCCAATGTGCATATAAAAGCATGGTCATCACATGTTCTGTTTAACATGTTCTCCTTATCAGCTGTTCCCTGTTGTTCAGCTCAGGTCTCAACACAATAATGTAACATTTTGGGGAAAAGATGCAACACAGCAGTCCTGCACTGGAGGCCAAGATAGAGAAGATCTCCACGGCCACCTCGTACTTTCCCTTGATACTCTGGTATGTTGGAACAAAAGAGAGCCAGACACTGCAGAAGACCAACATGCTGAAGGTGATGAACTTGGCTTCATTGAAGCTGTCAGGGAGTTTCCTGGCAAGGAAAGCCATGCTGAAACTCACACTGGCCAGGAAGCCCAGGTAGCTCAGCACACAATACAACAGGGTCACCGATCCCTCATTACATTTGAGCACCATTTTGTCATGCTCTGAGTGCATGTCTACATCTGGGAAAGGGGGAGAAGTTGCCAGCCACCCCACACAGATTCCTACTTGGATGAAGGAACAGACAGAAACAACAAGAAGGGCCAGTCCTTTCCCCACCCATTTCCTTATCCTGCTTCCAGGTTTGGTGGCCATGAAAGCTACAACCACTGTTGCAGTTTTTGCAAGCACAGAGGAAACAGCAATGGCAAAAATAATGCCAAAGGCTGCTTGCTGGAGAAGACACATTGCCCGCTCAGGCTTGCCGATGAATAGAAACACTGAAAGGAAGCAGAGCAGGAGGGAGAAGAGGAGGGCATATGTGAGGTCCCGGTTGTTGGCAATCACAATGGGAGTGTTGTGGTGCTTCACAAATATGCCCAGCACCAGAAGCGTGAGGAAGGAGGAGAGAAGGGCAATGAGGGTCAAACTGAAACCCAGAGATTCCTCATAGGACAGGAAAGTTACAGTCTTGGGAATACAAAAATTCCTATTCTTGTTTGGATAGTTTTCATCTTGGCATTTATGACACTCATTCATATCTGAAGGAGAAAGAGAGAGAAATGGATTTGGTCTTTTCATAGATCTCATAAATGCACTATCAATGTCTCTATGACATAAGGCATATGCATTTATTTATCGGCAATTAGTGTGGTTTGGAATATAAAAGCTGAGAAACATGGTGTTGGGACAAGACAGACGTGCCTAACGGGGCTCTGTTAGCACGCTGGTATCTTCCTGGTCACGGGCAGGGGGCCCAGTCTAAGCCCTGTAGGGGTGAAGATAGATTGCTTGGCAAATTTCCAGTGGGTGTCTGAACAGGAATTCTGCAGTTATGGGGGAAAATTCAAGCTTTTCTCAGCTGGAAGAATACAGGAGGGAGTTTGCCCTGTACAAGTCCTTGACATGCAGAAATAGACTATCTTAGTTATTACCATCGGATCTACTGGAAACCATTTTTATTTCTTTTTTTTGCAATAATACCCGTGGAAAAAGCCACATTGTTTGCCAACTGATTTAAAAAGAAGAAACTGAAAGCCCTTTGGGTGAAGGATGGGAAAGAATTCTTCCCCCCCCCCTCCACAGAATTGAAAGGCTACGACTTACATGAGAGAGAGATAAAACTGTAAGTAACTAAAAGTTTCTTTTTTCTTTAATCTCTCCAAGGGAAAGACTTGAACTAATAAATTAATGCTTAATTATATGACAGATGCAATCTTCTAGTTTATTGGACGGGTGCCAGATACCAGCCATTTTTCTTCCTTTGTCTCTTGAAATGCTTGGACCTCTGCCAAGGCCGTAAAATCACTGCTAATATGGAAGCGTTTAATACAGAAACCAAAAACTTTTCAAAGATAATTTTGGAACAACATAATTCCTTAAAAGCCCTACAAAGTTTCCAGGAGAATGTCTTAATTAAGCAACTTGATGGTTTACTAATGTAATCAAAAGTTGGCTTTGACAAGATTGACTTTGCTATTAATCAAACTCTGACCAAACAATTCGTACCTGAGCCGAATAAGCAAAATATCCTGCAAACAGAAGGGAAATTTGAAGCTGAGAAGACAACAAATGAACTATTACAGGATGGGACTATAAATAGACAACAAGCAGTTGGCTATTTGAAAACATCAGGAATATATAAATCTTCATGTGACTCGTTTGTTAAGTTGGAGAAGAAGACAATTGGAGTACAAGAAATAATGAGCGGATACGATCTAACACATGATTTATTACAGGCATGTCTTTTTGTGTGAATGGAGCTGGCGCAATCAGAGGAGTTAATGCTATGCTTGCTTGCTATGCTGGAGAAAAAGAAAACAGTTAACCATTTAAGGAGATTTTATAACCTGAAGACAGATATATTTGGTAGAGGTGTAAAGAAGAAATTTAAAGGGGAGATAGGAGAACTTTGTTCTTGTTGTTTCAAAAAGGGGTGATGTATTGAGGTTGGCATGCTCATATGTAACATAGAAAAACTGTGCTATTGTTTTTGGTGAAGCATTATACTTTTGATTTCATCTGTATTTGAAAATAAGGGAATTTATTATAGGTATTAATGGTCACTAAATAGAGGATGCTCTCAAGGCTATTCCTAACTGTAAGGAGTTATCTCTTTCTTTTTCTTTGTTTCTTTTTCTATTTTTTTTTTTTAAGGGATGATTTAAATAGACAGCTATGTAGTTAACTATAGTTTATTAAATGGAGTTTAAGCTAAGATGAAATATAAAGCTATTACCAAACAGGGTATAGCGACCAAATAGAGTTGTTAAGCTGTTATTAGAGAGGATAAATGGATGTTTTGGATGTTATTTCTAATCGTAAGGAGTTATTTTTCTCTTTCTCTTTTTTCCTCTTTCTATTTTAAAAAGGGATGATTTAAATAGACTGGTATGTAGATATGAGATAAAGAAAGGCTGACTTAATAACTTAGCTTAATGAAACAGTGTTAAATGGGTATCCCTAACTATATCTGAAATTGAAAATAGGAGAACCTATTTTATAATTAAAAACTATATGGAGTTAACTATATTTGTTTAAATGGAGTTTAAGCTATGATGAAATATTTGTGAGCTTAAAGAGGATTGGTTTAAAGATATCACCAAGCAGGGTATTTAGGGTGCTCATTGAGATGTTAAATAGATTTTTTTGAGGTTACTACTAATTTTGGTAGCGAGGAAGTTATTTTGTATAAAAATAAAAATAATAGATAAGTTTTTGAAGTGTTTAGAAATGTCTAGAGGAAACTTATTATTGAAGGAGAAAAAAGATGTAATTTCACCCAAATTGGAGAAGCTTCCCTTGAATAATGGACAAGAGAAGCAGGATTTTTCAAGAAAGAAAGATGAGATTGATGCTACGAAAGAAGGAAGATTGTGACTTCTATCAAATTTGAAAATATACCATGAATTGGGTGGAAAGACGGGACTTGGTTCTAAAGAAGTTTTTATATTGTTATAAAAAGGAGTATAATAAGATTATAGTATGTTAAAAGATGTGTTGTAGGGGCTGATCCAGTAGATCTGATGTGTGTGTGTGATGATGGATATGTGTGGTTTGTAGTTTAAAAACTCCAATAAAATTTATTTTTAAAAAAAGGAATATAAAAGCTTTAAAAATGAATTTGTCTTTTAAAAAATGTTAGTTGTTATAACTTCCTTCAAGGGCCATATTAATTGGTATTTAATTACATTTTCTTCATTTATTGGCCTCTTCATAAGACCACCATCAATGAATAAGCCCACCTCATTCTCTTAGTTGGACAGTAACTAGTGTGATTTCCAACTCTGTACTGTTTATGCATATCTCTTAACCTTCTTGTCCTAGGTCTTGCCTATGGGTTTCTCCAGATGACAGCCAAATTCTTTGATAAATCTGTAAAGTACATTTCTTACCCATATCTGTTGAAATCTTTCCCTCTGGACATGTGATGCAGTCATAGCAGCAAAATGGCTCTCCCTCCTTCACTTTCTTCACAAAACCAGGAGAACAACTTTCACTGCAGACTGAAATAGGCTGTCCCTAACCCAGGAATGAAAGAGGAGAATGACAATTAGGGGAATGCTGACTATGGAGTTTTAAGTTTCTGGTGCCTTTCCTACATATTACTTAAACAAGGAGGTATTTCAGTATTGGGTAAATGGACTCATTAGAAAGCCTTTGATATGTTACATGTTCAGACTATGGATATGTGGCAATTTGAGAAACTCCCCTAGATACCACCACAATATGGATGGTGTTAGAGATGCAACTAGCCCCGAAGGACAACAAATGTGTCCCGAGTACTGAGTAAAGCACAGATGTTTGGGTGGAATATCAACACACCTGCAGTAGGTGCACAGTGAATCTTCTCTTCTTCTGTGAACTTGGTGAGGGTGGGTTGCAGTTTGATTAACAAATCACCTTCAATCCATGCCCTATTTTCAGGGTTTCTAGTTGTAAAATGAAAATCAACTGTGTTGCCCTTAGCACAGGAACTATATACAAATCTGGCTGTACAGCATACTTCGATCTACTCCTTTAAAGATGGAGCCAAGAGTAGTTATGGTGGCAGTGATCCTTTGCTGTAGACCGCCAAGCAGTGCCACTTACCTGCTGCAGCTGCACCTGCAGGACAGTGAAAGAAAGCTGCTCCTAGACAGGTGCAGAAGGAATACCATTTTAAAGACACTGATCATGAAAATGCTACATGCTCAACACTCACACTCACCTGTCCTGTGTCCTTGCTCACAACACTTGCTCTTAAACAGTTGTCCTAAAAGTTACAGCCTTCACGTTGCCCACATCCTAAATACTGAATATCTTCTGTGTTTTCTTCAGTCTCTTAATGCTTGTGCCGGGTTCATTCCAACTTCTCTGTTCCATGAAGCATTTGTCTCTCTAGGCTGTATATTTCTATGCAGGACACCTTCATTTTAGAATGCTTTTATTTTCTGAACCTTTTCCATTATGAGATTTTTGTTTCAATGGTTGTAAGCAAAACTGAGTGGTGCAAAATGCATTGGATGATTGGGTTCAACAGAAATTAATCAACGCAGTAAGACCTATTGCTGCTGCTATTTTACATTTCCTACACCCTTTGCTCAAGCTATGAACTTAAACAGATGCTTATGGAGCAGAAACCATTGCAGCTTTGCTTCCTACAGCAATGCATATACTTTGCAATTCTTCACTGACATTCATTGTATTGTCACTCATCATTTTCCAATCAGATTATTTTTGTTAGATGCACAGAGAGTTAGAGGACATTCATCTTCAGATATTGACAGGAATTGGATCCTACCTGATTGAGCCATCTGTGCCATGTGATGGCATTGTCATTGATGGAGAAAGCTTGGCCTGGAGGAGCCTGGGGATCCACCTTTCCAATTCGTATGCGATGAAAAGATTGGTTGGAGGAAATAATAAAGTTGACGACGTCTAATCCTACTACTAGCTCTCCATTTTGATCAAAGGAAAACTCATCCCCAGCACTGTTATTAAATGAAACAGTTTTCAGAAACTGATGAAGCTGGAGTGAAAAGGAGAAAATGGCAGGAGGCTTTTGGGCCCAGTTTCAACAATGATGTCATATATCATTTTGAGGTAGAATTATGTTTTTATTATTTATTACATTCCATTTATATCCTGCATTTCCTCTCTTGTGAGGAACATAAGGAAGCTTATGTAGTCCTGCATTCCCATTTGTCTTCACAAAAATCATACTTGCATGGTGGATTAGGCTGAGAGTCAAAAGACCAGCCTCAATCACCCAGTAAGCTTCTTGGTTGAAGAAAAATCAGAACCTGGATACCCCAGTCCAACCTTTTAACTACTATGCTGAATGTTGATATAAGTTTGCTGATTCCCATGACTCATGTATAGCAGGATGAGATGCCAGGGTGCTCAGAAAAAGTCCAAACCCATTGGTGACTCTATTAGACTGTTCACAGAAAATGAGGTAAAGAAGAAGGCTACTTCAACTATGACTATACTTTTGAGATATGTCTTTGAGATATTCTAGACAGGAGGAAGGGAAGGATCAGGGAAACATGAGCAGAAGACAAGGTTGGATGGACATGTAGATCAGAACCCTATGTTGGACATCTGATTAATTGCCAAATAAAGAACGTTTACCCCAGTACCTCATGCCACACCAGTTGCTTCTTAAGCTTCACTCTCCTTCCATTCACTTTTGCTCTGTCTTTGGGTCTAGATGACCATAGGGCATGAAGAGCATGGGCCACAGCAATGACTGCACTATAGATGCTGTAGCTGTGGCCTGTCATGCTCATTTCAAAGAATGGTGCTGGGAGGGTCTCCAGCTTCTCCTCCCCAGTGCAAATGTCCACAGTCACCATGTTGTCCAGACTTGGATTTGGGAATACACAGCCAAAGGCCTGCTGCCAGAAGTGCTGGATAAAGCCATCTCCTTTGCTGCTAAAAGGATTTCTGTCCTCAAGAAAAGTCCTGAATCCTGGTGCGTCACTTGAGTGAAGTGTGAAAGCAATAGCACCATGAAACATGTCTGTATCCCAGTCCCTTTGAAACAAAAAGGCGACGAGCTCCATCTGGGCTGTCATTATCAGCACTTTGCCTTTTGGTTTATTTGTTGCTCCCTCCATTGCTGATAAGTAAGGAAACCATCTGAGAAACACAATGGAATAAGAGTCTCCATACACTACCAGTGTGTTAGCATTGCTATCCATGACCCGATCACATATTTTTACACCAATTTGTAGCATCTCATCAAATTTATCACCAAAGCTGTATTTGGGGATCCTTTCTACGAAGGCAAAACAGACACCACTTTGAGAAAACTCTGGCAGGACAGTTTGTGCAACTCTTTCTCCATTGTCATCATCCATAATAAGGATTCCAACCCAAGTCCACCGAAAATGCAGAAGTAAAGTGAGTAAGCCTACATTCTGAAGGGCTTCCTTGGGCACCACCTGGTAGAAGGGTAGGCCAGGGGTTTTAGCATTCATTACTGCAGCAGAGCCATATGTCACCTAAAGAGAGATGGGTGGGAAGAGGCAGTATTAAAAGCACTGAAATGGAAGTTTGGTGCTTTTGTAGCAATTCACATCCATAATTTCTTGTATCGTTACAGAAACCATGTAAGTTAGGCATATCCTTGTTCCTCTGCTACAAGTTTAGAACAGTTTCTATGAGCATAATGACTTGGCTTGTGAAAAGGGCATGGATCCATGTCTACTGGAAAACTGAAGGGCAATAAGACAGGTTTGCTCCTTGAAGTCCCCTGTATTCTTGTGTCCACAATGTCCTAGTTTGCAAGGAGTGCCATAACAGACATCATACCTATTAGATTTCTTGCCTTTGACCATCATTCAAAGGCATGGGAGTGCTGTTGAACAGATTACCACAATGCCTATATGTCTTTCTCTTTCAGAATCCACTGCATCCTGTAGTTCCTCAAACATACCATATATTTGTTGCAACCTAGGAATAGATAAATAGTGCCCACTCTATCTCTACTGTCTGAGATTGATCTGAGTCCCTGTGCTCACAAGATGAAACCAATGAAGGAAAGAATCTGGTGCTCCTTAGAGTTACTGACCCTGGAGGCTTTAGTCTTTGTGGGGTCTCAGTGTTGGCTTATGACAAAAACCCCACGATGTATCAGATTCTTCTCTGTAGGCACATCTGAGTGGTTTGCGATCTGTTCACTGATCTTACCTTTGGCCCTTTGACATGATTGATTTCCCTTCTGATGCATGTGAAAGATCTGTGTTGCCTGTGGTATGGCTCGAAGTCATCTATTTTCCCCATTCCATTCTATTCCCTGTGTCAGGATCCAGCAATATGAAATCCCTCCCATAGCTTCAGACATTACCCAAAGTTGCAATGGAGCACAAGACTGAATTACATTTTTGACAGCTAAGGTTGACCTGTTGGGGCTCTGTAGCTGCTTTGGATTTATTTATTTATTGAACTTGTATTCCACTTTTTCCTTACAATGCACTCAAGGCATCTTATATCATCTTCTGCCTCCTGCTTTCAGTCTTACTCCCACAACAACTCTGTGAGGTAGGCTGTGCTGAGAGTCTGTGATTGACCCAAGGTCACTCAGTGGGCTACATGGCTGAGCAGGGACTAGAACCCAGATTGCCTGAGTCCCAGTCCCACACTCATATCTGCTTATTTTTACTTGCACCCCCTCACCCCAATTTTAGCATCAGAGAAGTTGTGACTTACTAAGGCATGACTTACACCATGTGGCATAATCCATTGCAACTGCTAGAATGCTGGAGAACTTCTGTATGATGGGGTGAGGGGTGCTTCCCAAAGGCAAGCTGTGGACTGGTTCCAATCAAATGATCCCTGGTTGCTTGTGTTGTCATGTTGTATGAGGGTATCCTTTCCAGCAGAGTTTCTGATAGCTGACCTGCAAAGCAGTTCCTTTTGGGGGCAGTGTGCTTGCCAAACTGTTATAATTTCTGCAATCCCAAATGTATCCCTCCAACACACAATAGTCTGAGTGGGCATAGTTACAGTCTGGCCTAAGTCTGGACCTGGCCTAAGGTTAACAATAGAATTGCTTGGTTAGTGTAGGAGTCATCCTGAATGGAGAAAATAAGACATCTCAGGAAATATATCAAAGAAGAATTTTAATAAATAAAAACATTCTGGAAGGTATTATTCCAAAAAGTTGAAATAGTGAGGACTTCTGTATATATTCATTCAGAATTTTTTTCCTTCTTTGACTTGGAGCCAGTGATTAATGATGACTAAATTTTCATATTTCACTTGGAACACAAAACAACTATCATAATCCTCCTTCAAAACAACCCTGTGAGCTGGGGTTCACTAAGAGTCAGTGAAAGACTCTATGTCAACCATTAATCTTCATGGCTAAATGGGGACTTAGAACCTAGATCTCCCAATTGCAGGTCCTGCCCTGTAACTACTACATCACTGTATCTCTAATGAAACATTAACTATACAGACTGATTTGATTTGTTCTTTCATTAGCTTTGAAATAGCATTTTTAAAAAGTAATTGCATCTGAGAATATTTGACACACCGTATTCGGCATCAGGCACCCCAATAAGACATTGTGGATCAAGAAAGTGTAAGTTAAATTGCCTAGAGCTACACATAATCTCATTTTCTGGGGGAAAACCATACACTGTTTCTAAGAAACACCATGCAGCATTTAATTTAAACCAAGTGCCAGCTGTCTCCTGCATTAAGCAGCTTACCTGAAATGGAAAAGAAAAAAAATGATGTGATTTGAAGCATTCACTGTCCAATTATTTGAATGTCTGCCTTGCTTGCAGAACTTTTGGTGCTTTTTAAATGAGCTACCCAGAGATCATGAACTTGGGCAGAGGAATGAGTATTCAATCAGCCCTATACATTCCATACTGCACACACACTGCAAGATGGAGAGAACCAGCCCCCCACACACACACACATTTTCTTTCTCACCCACCTTCCTATGTTCTTCCACTCACTGTCCAAAGTTCAAGAAGCTGAAGAGGACTGCATGTTTCAATGAGTTTTACAAGTCCAGTACTGCACAAGTATACTGAGAAAAGGAAGGTGAGTTCTACCTGAGGAATCTTATAAATATCCAAGAGGGTTGCTATTTGAATGGAAATGTGGGGATCCAGTCCCCCAATGACAGCTGTGAGGCTACACTGGATGTCACATATGTAGTTGGGGATCAATTTCTCCAGTCTTGATAGAAGAAGCATCGTGGCATGATAGGTTCTCCTAGCATTGTCGTAGCTGTCATAGATGTGGAAGCCCAAGGTGAGATTGGGCAAGAGCTGAGAGTTTGCATTGATTTCCTTCACTGCAAATGCCAGAGCCATGATGTGCTGGTAAGCCTTAGACACAGTGCTAGAAAGAGAGTTACATTTTGAAGCACAAGAATATATCATTTTAAAAAATCTTATTTTAGTGGTGTAGTTTTTAGCATTAGTATTAGAATTCCACATGAAATTAATTTTTTTTCAAAATAATCCTTACATAAACTCTTCAAGTGATGCAGGAGGGGGAACTTCAATAAAGGCTGTTGGACTTGAGAGGAAGCCACCATTAGAAGCAATGGTGCCAATGATGAGGTCTCCTGGCTGATAATACATGTGAAGAGGATGGTGTGGATGAGACAGTCTGCATCTCCCATGCCCAATGGAAGCCTTCCAAACCAGCTGAGGAAATGCTCCCAAGAGCAACACCATGGGAAACAGGAGCATCATGGCAAGCACAAGCATTGATTCAGGACACCGAACTTTGGCATTTTCTATCTTACTGTTAAGGCAACCCTGATTTAAACTGCTTCATGTTTACAGTATTATCACTTGATGAGTCTGATTCATGGGATAGTCAGGATCTTTACTGATGATACCCCCTGCTCTAAATCCTGATGGACCTCTGTGTAAACAATCCTCCAGACATTCTGCTGCTTTTTCCATGTTTTGCCACTAAAATTCCACAGGGGTTTTGAGAAAGAGCAGAATTAATTTTAGTCCTTATGACTGAAAACAGAACACACTTGGGGAATTGTTTTCATAATTGCATGATTTTCTGTCCATGATTGTAGAATCAAAATAAACAACAGTGGTGACAATGGGCATTCTTGTCTTGTACCCTTTTGTATCTCTATAGTCCTTGTAAGTTCTCCATTAATTAAAATCCTAGCCAATTGTCTTTGGTAAATTCTTGATATCACATTCATAAACTTTTCACCAAACTCCATTTGAGCCATCTGTTGCTTCATAAATTGCCAATTAACATTATCAAAGGCTTTCTGAGCATCCATAAACAGTAAAGCCATTGGTTTTTCCATATGTATCTCATAATATTCTAAGATATCCAAAATAGTTCTCAGATTATTCTTCAGTTATCTTTTGGGCAGAAAGCCATTTTGGTCTGGGTGAATAAAGTCTGTTAAAACTTCTTTAACCTTTCTGCCATTATAGAGGCAAAGATTTTGTAATCCACATTTAATAATGATATAGGTCTGTAGTTTTGAATCTGTGTTAAGTCCATATCAGTATTAGTGTAATATTTGCCTCTGTCCAAGTATTTGGTATTTTAGCATTTAACAGTGCTTCATTACATATATCTTTAAGAAATGTAGCAAAAACTCCCTCAAAGGATTTATAAAATTCCGCTGGCAGACCATCCAGGCCAGGGATTTTATCATTCTTTTGCTGCATAATTGCCTCTATTACTTCCATAGTTATTACTTCTTGGTTCAATAATTTTTGATATTTCTCCAGCAGTTTTGATAAATTTCCATTTCAGATGTATTCCTTTACTTTCTCAGTTGAAATCTCATTCTTCTGGTATAACTTTGTGAAAAAATCTTCTGCTATATTCTTAATTTGCATGTATTGTACCTGTAGTTGTCCTTATCCATCTTTCAATTTCAAAATCAGTCTCTTCTCTCTCTCTTTCTTTCTTTATAGGCTAACCATCTCCCTGGTTTATTAGCATTTTCAAAAAAATTCTGTTTGGTCAGTTTCATTTGTTTAGTAAGTTCATTTGTATCCAAGAGATTCAATTTATGTTTTAAAATATTCATTTGGACCTTAAGATTTTTTTGGATGGATCTTCCTGCAGTTCCTGTTCCTGTTTCATCAATTCCTCTACTATTGTTGCTTGCTCTTGCTTTTTCTTTTTATTTATTTTTGCTGAATATGTTATTATCAATCCCCTGACAAAGGCCTTAGCTGTATCTCAGACATTTTGTAAAGAAGTTTCTTCCACTTTATTTATTTGAAAGAATACTTGCATTTCTCTATTTATCTCTTCTGTACATTTTTTGTCTTTTAGTAGGGCTTTATCTAGGCTCCATCTGGGCATCCTTACAGTTCCTTTCAATGATATAAATACAGGGTTGCAATCAGTCCAGACATTTGCCTCTATTTCAGCTTCTATCAAGTCTGGTACTAAGTCTGCAGTTATCCAAACCATATCAATTCTAGACCATGACCTATGTCTGTTTGAATAAAAAGAATATTTGGCAGAGGCTGAATTTTTATGCCTTCAAGCATCTATCAATCATGTTGGAGCAAGACTTTGGAAGTATCCTCCTACCCTTTTCCCCCTAATTCTCACTCTTATGATCCATTCCCTTATCCACAATTGCATTGAAATCTCCCATTACACACACAGTCTGGTAGTCCACTTGTAAAAGTAAAGTATGTAATTTTTGGTAAAAAATTTCCTGATGATCATTTGGTGCATCTTTTGGCTCTGGCCTCTTGGCAGAGCGGCAGAGCAGCAGAGGCACAGGCTGGGAGAGAGCGCTGAGTGGCCAGGGGACTGGCACAGGCAAGGTAGGAGCTGGGCAGGTGGGAGCAGAGGTCCAGGAGCAGCAGAGAGGGAGGGGGTGGGCCAGAGAGCGAGAGCAGCCAAGGGGAAGCAGGGGGCAGGGCCACTGGCCTGAGGGACTGATAAGGCCAAGCTCAGCCACTGCAAGCCCTTTTGGCTCTGGCCTCTTGGCAGAGCGGCAGAGCAGCAGAGGCACAGGCTGGGAGAGAGCGCTGAGTGGCCAGGGGACTGGCACAGGCAAGGTAGGAGCTGGGCAGGTGGGAGCAGAGGTCCAGGAGCAGCAGAGAGGGAGGGGGCGGGCCAGAGAGCGAGAGCAGCCAGGGGGAAGCAGGGGGTAGGGCCACTGGCCTGAGGGACTGATAAGGCCAAGCTCAGCCACTGCAAGCCCTTTTGGCTCTGGCCTCTTGGCAGAGCGGCAGAGCAGCAGAGGCACAGGCTGGGAGAGAGCGCTGAGTGGCCAGGGGACTGGCACAGGCAAGGTAGGAGCTGGGCAGGTGGGAGCAGAGGTCCAGGAGCAGCAGAGAGGGAGGAGGCGGGCCAGAGAGCGAGAGCAGCCAGGGGGAAGCAGGGGGCAGGGCCACTGGCCGGAGGGGCTGAGCAGGCCCAGCTCGGGTGCGGCGCGTCAAGGGCGGCGTCCCTTGTCTGCGTCCCTGAGCTGCAGTCTGGACGGTCCAGGGACTCCCTTCCCTGAGACACAGAGGTTGTTTGTTTGATTGTTTGTTTTTTGTTTTGTTTGTGTGTTTTTGTTTTGTTTTGTTTTGTTTGCACTTTGCTTTGCTTTCTTGTGCTTTTTTTTTTTTCTTTCTTTCAATTTAAATTTAAGTTTATTTTCTCCTTGTGTGTGTGTGTGCAAGTGGGGTTTTTGCCTGGGAGAACTGGGAGAGTGAGAGGAACTGCAGGACTTACAAGACAGGGGACCAAGGTAAGGTCTCGGAAGGATTACAGATGGCACACCAGGAGATGGCCTTGGCGGGAGTCACGGGTGTTGCTGTCCGCTGCGAGAGCTGCGACAT
Source organism: Varanus salvator macromaculatus (assembly GCA_023646645.1). NCBI lineage: Eukaryota > Metazoa > Chordata > Lepidosauria > Squamata > Varanidae > Varanus > Varanus salvator. Next base: position 7,456,460 of record JAIXND010000781.1, read on the forward strand.
GTTCGCCCTTCTCCCCCAGGAGAGGCAGGGATACACTTGCCCTCGGTGCAAGATGGTGACCCTGCTAGAGGAGGAGGTGAGGTGCCTGAGGGCCGAGAGAGCTCTCCAGGCCCCCCCGCAGCAGCCCCCCTCTCGACAGAGGGCTGAGGGAGAGACCACGGGAGGAGCAGCTGCGGAGACATGGAGGTATGTCACCCACAGGAGGAGGCGGCCAGCACGGCCTCCTCCTTCTCCTGGCACCAATCTGGAGCTGGGAAACAGGTTCTCTCCACTTGGGGAGGCTGGGGCTGAGGAGGCCTCAGGGGACCAGCAGGACCCCCAGCCTGGGACATCAGGAGGCAAGGGAGCCACTGCAGGAGAGGCGAGGACCAGGGCACAGCTGCCCACCAGCACCGAGAAGGTACGGCGGCGGGTGATAGTTGTTGGGGACTCCCTGCTGAGGGGCACTGAGGCGGCGGTGTGCCGCCCCAGCCTTCAGACAAGGGAGGTTTGCTGCCTGCCGGGCGCACGCATCCGGCACGTGAAGGACAGAGTGGAGCGTCTTGTTCGCTCCGGGGGTCACCAGCCACTCCTGGTGATCCATGTGGGCACAAACGACGTGGCCAGGCAGGGGGTGGTTGGGATCACCAGGGACTTTTCGGCCTTGGGGAAGAAACTCAGGGAGCTGAAGGCCCAAGTGGCCTTCTCGTCAATCTTACCCGTCCGGGGATTTGGGACAGGAAGGGACAGGAGGGCCTCTGAGGTGAACGACTGGCTTAGGGGTGGTGCCAGAAGGAACGCTTCGGATTCCTCGACCACGGCACTCGTTTTCTTGCCAATGGACTTCTGGCAAGGGACGGGTTACACCTCACGAGGATGGGGAAAAGGTCCTTTGGAGATGCTCTAGCGAGCTTCATCCGGAAGACTTTAAACTGAGCCAGTGGGGGGTGGGTTCAGGCCCCCCAGTAACATGTCTGCACTGGACAAGTGTGCAGGGAGGATCGGGGCTCTGGGAGCAGGGTTATAGAGATACTGCAGGGACTGACAGGACTTCTACAGAGAGGGGCCAGGTACCAGGGAGGATGGGAGGAAGGAGGATGCTGGGCACTCCAAGGAAAGGAAGCAGTGGGAAGGAGTTGAGGTGCATGTACACCAATGCTAGGAGCATGGGTAATAAGCAGGAAGAGCTTGAAGCTCTCCTGGGAATAGGAGGATACGATCTGGTGGGAATCACAGAAACTTGGTGGGATGAAAGGCAAGTCTGGAATGTGAACATAGAAGGGTATCACCTTTTTAGAAAGGACAGGAAGGGAAAGAGAGGTGGGGGTGTGGCTTTATATGTCAGGGAAGGGATAGGATGCAGTGAGATAGAGTGCAGCACAGATGGGGATTCGGTAGAGGCAGTCTGGGTGAAACTTAGGGGTTTTGACAGAGAAAGAGACCTGACAGTGGGGGTATGTTATCGCCCTCCAGGTCAACTTGAGACCCTGGATGATGTCCTGACAGGCCAGATTCTAAGGATATCTCGGGGGAGAGACACAGTAATTATGGGAGATTTCAATCTCCCGGATATTACTTGGGAGACTCACTCGGCGGTGACAGCCAGGTCACGTCGCTTCCTAGAAGCTCTAGAGGGTGGGTTTTTCACACAGAGGGTCCGAGAGGCGACGAGGGGGGGAAACATCCTGGACTTGGTCTTGACCAATAGGGAGGAGCTGATAGATGAAGTACAGATTAGGGGAGCTCTGGATGCGAGTGATCACTCCATCCTTTGATTTGAGATCAGAGGACTGGGGCCGTGCAGCAGGGCGAGCACTAGAAGCTGGGACTTCAAGAGGGCCAACTTTGGCCAACTGAAGGCCAGGCTGGGGAAAGTCTCCTGGGATAGGTTACTGGAAGGTAAGCGAGTTGAGGAGGGGTGGATGGCACTCAAAAGGGAGGTTTTGCAGGCGCAAGCCCTGACAATACCTCTAGTCAGTAAGGTGGGGAGGCGGAGGAGAGTGCCGCCATGGATACGAAAGGAGGTGGTTAGGGGGATTAGACGAAAGAGGAGCCTCCATAGGAAATGGGTACTGGGGGAAATAGACAAAAGGGTATACCAGGAGGAGGAGGCCCGTTGCAGAAGGATTCTTCGCAAGGCTAAGGCTGATTATGAGCTGAGACTTGCCAAGAATATCAAGAGCAACAAAAAGGGCTTCTTCCAGCATGTAAATAGGAAAAGGAAGGGGAGACAAGCGGTGGGACCACTAAATAAGGAGGAAGGAGATCCAGTGACTGACATGAGGGAACAGGCACAGATGCTAAATGACTATTTTGCCTCTGTGTTCTCCCCAAAGCAGGACGGGGGATATCCGTATAGGAGATTGGATGAGGCTGGGGACTTAGGGGCAGAGATTAGAGTCACCCCCCTTGAAGTCGAGGGGCTCCTCAGGGCATTGGACATTACAAAGGCGCCAGGCCCTGACGGGTTACACCCAAGAGTACTTAGAGAGTTGGCAGGGGTTCTCTCACGCCCGCTGGCCTCCATTTTTGAGGCCTCGTGGAGAACGGGTGAAGTTCCAGAGGACTGGAGGGTGGCATCGGTGGTCCCAATTCTCAAAAAGGGTAGTAGGAAGGACATGGGGAATTATAGACCGGTTAGCCTTACGTCCATTGTAGGAAAAACAATGGAAAGGCTCATAATAGAGAGAGATCTAGTGATGCTAGATAGGGAAGGGAGGCTGACAGCCACACAACACGGCTTCCGCAGAAACAGGTCCTGCCAGACAAACCTTGTGGAATTCTATGACAAGGTTTCAAGATGGCTAGATGGAGGGGATGCAGTGGATGTGGTATACCTGGATTTCAGCAAGGCCTTTGACAAAGTGCCCCATGATATCCTGGTGGAGAAACTGAGGAGTTTTGGGATACACCAAAGCACTGTCCGGTGGATTAGGGCATGGCTGACTGACCAAAAGCAGAAGGTAACCATTAGTGGGGAATCGTCGGGATGGCAGCCAGTGACAAGCGGGGTCCCCCAGGGCTCTGTCCTGGGGCCGATCCTGTTTAATCTTTTCATTAACGACATGGAAGAAGGGGTGAACAGTCTGCTGATCAAATTCGCAGACGACACTAAAACTGGAGCAGTGGCCACAACTGAGAAGCAGGTACTCCAGATCCAAAAGGATCTGGACAGACTATGGAAGTGGGCAGGAGACAACAGGATGGCGTTCAATGTGGAGAAGTGCAAGGTCTTGCACTTGGGGCATAGGAATAGCTGTCATAAGTACAGGTTAGGGGACAAGTGGCTGGAGAGCAGCACTTGTGAAAGGGACCTCGGGGTACTGGTTGACCGCAGGCTAAACATGAGTCAGCAGTGTGATGCAGTGGTCAAGAGGGCGAATGCCACCCTTGGTTGCATAGCCAGAAGTGTGGCTTCTAGATCAAGAGAGGTATTACTTCCACTCTACATGACTCTGGTGCGCCCGCAACTGGAGTATTGTGTTCAGTTTTGGGCCCCTCATTACAGAAAGGATATAGCCAGGTTGGAGTCAGTGCAGCGTAGGGCCACAAGGATGGTGGCTGGTTTGCAGGGGATGGGGTATGAGGCGAGACTGAGGGAACTGGGTCTCTTCAGCCTGGAGAAGAGGAGACTCAGAGGGGATATGTTGGCAACATACAGGTATGTGAGGGGGTGTCACATGGAGATGGGGAGAGGCCTGTTCTCCCCTGCAGAGGAAGGCAGGACGCGCTCCAATGGAGCAAAGCTCAGGGAGCCAAGGTTCAATTTGGATGCCAGGAAGCACTTCCTGACAGTTAGGACCCCGAGGGCGTGGAATGGGCTTCCACGGGAGGTCGTTGAGGCCCCATCGGTGAGGGTGTTCAAAGATAGGCTGGACATGCACATGGTGGGCATGTCATGAGCGGAGCCGGCTGGTGCCGGAGGTCAGACTAGATGGCCCAGGAGGCCCCTTCTGACTCGCTCTGTTTCTATGTTTCTATGTTTCTATGGTGCATATATTGCCACTAAAAGCACCTTTTTGGGCTTGAGTGTAATTTCAACCATCAGGATCCTACCATCCTTATCAGCAAGAATGTACTTAGGGTCCAGTTTTTCCTTAATATATAGTGCTAAACCTCTTTTCTTTTGAGAAACAGAAGATACAAACAATTTTCCAAGTTTTGAGCATTCCAAAAATTTAACACATTATTTCTTGATATGTGTTTCTGGTAAACAAATTACATCTAACTTTCATTTTTGAAATTGAGCAAAGATCCTTCTTCTCTTAGAAGGTCCATTTAGTCCATTAACATTTAAGGAGAACAACTTGATTATCCCTTCCCTTTTAAAAGCCATGTTTAAAAGAAAACATACTTATCTACTTATTCTTCGTCTTTACGGTTCTACCTTTTTTCTTCTCCTTTGGGTCCAAAGTCTGTAGTTCCTGTTGTGGGTCAACATTCACTATTTCTCCTTCCTCAGAGTGATATACTGTTACTTTCATTGATTCAGCACTTTTTTCTCCTTCTTTTGAGGCACCGGGTTCTTTCTCTTCAAGCATTACTCTAAATTTTTCATAGAACTCTTGTGCTTTAAAAATTGAATCCAATTTATATCTTGTAGCGTTCCAGGTGAAAAATATTCCTTCTGGCGTTAGCCACTTGAAGGTAATCTCTTTCTTAATCAATTTTGTTGTAAGGAATGGGTATTTCTTTCATCCTTCTCTGATCCTCCATGGTACTTGCTTCAAAACCGTCACCTCATGGTGATCATCTCTTTTTAAAGGCTTCTCATGTGAGGTCTTCAAAACATTATCTCTTTTTTTTGCAGTACTTTTTAATTAAATTTTAAAACAGTATTAAAAACATCAATCATCACAAACATCGGAACTGCTGAGTCAGCCCCTTACTACATATCTTTTAACATTCTGTAATCATATTCAGATCCATTTATGGAATCTTAAAAAACATTTTTAGATCTAAACCAAGTCCTGTTTCTCCAGCCAATTAAAAAAAAAAAAAGTTCCAAATTTGATAGAAGTCACTATCTTCTTTCTCCTTCTGTGGTAAGATCAGTCCATCCATTTCTTTACATAGTCCCGTTTTCTTTGACCAAGATTAAAAGAAAGGCTCTCCAAATTTGATAAAAGTCAGTATCTTCTTTCTTCTTCAATAGTAGCTTCAATCTAACCAACTCTACACAATTCCAGATCTTTTCATTTTTCTAATATTAAACAGATAAACTCCTCATCATAATAGTTACAAATATGATCAAATACATTTTTTGTTTACTAGTATTCCAGTCTAATATCCACTAAAAAGGAAAGTGAAAGAAAAGTTCCAAGCTTAAAAAAGAACTAAAGATTTTTAACCCAATTTATGTTCACATGTTATGTTCACATCCATTTAGCATCTTTAAGGACATCTTATCTAATCTATTTAACGACAATAATTATCTATGATATCTTTTAAACAAATTTTCTTTAAGCTAATTTATTAAAGTTTCATCTAGCTTACACTTCACTTAATCACATACAATTAACTCCTTATAAGAGTCCAGCTCCTTACAATCTTTAATATATCTCGCTTGTAAAAAGAAATCTATTTAGTACAGGTCCTCCTACTCCCATAATAGTCATTTTCTAGTATAGCAATTCAAAGACAAAAGAGTCATGCAACTTAGCTTTTGGTCATTCATTTTTAAGATAAAAAAAAAGAAAAAGAAAGAAAAAGAAAAGAATCTCGCATTTTCCCTTATATCAGCCACAAAGGAGAAAAAAAAAAGGGGGGGGACTCCACTCCTATTCGTCTCCTTCTTAGTTCAGTTTAAATCTTATCTTATAATCTCTTCATAATTCAACACATTTAAATGTAGAAAAGCTTCCACAGTTAAAATCATATACCTTAGCCTTTCCATATCATAGTAAATATGACAACCCATTTATATCATTCCTTTTTAAGATTTCTTTTTTATACCTCTTCCAAACTGCTTTTATTTTAATAGGGTTTGTTGAAAATCAATATTTTTAAACTTTACATCTACAGCCCATCTTTCTCCCCTTGGAGATATTTGTTGAAAATCAACCCACTTCAAAGTCTATATTTCAATCTTCACTATTTCTTGCTTTATCTTCAGTGATTGTAGCATTTGTTGTAGGTCAGTATTTCTTCCCAATGGCTGTGTGTTTTGCTGCAAATCAACCTTCACTGTTTCTTCTTCCTCAGAATCAATTTTAGTTAATTCAGGATCCATCCATCCTTCAAAAAAAAATTCCTTCCTTTAGTGGCCAAATTTGTTTCTTTTTATCCACAGTTTCAAATTTTTCAAATTTTTCATATACTTGTCACATTTCTTGTATATTCTGTTCAGTTTTGGATTCTACATCAATCACCATCTCCTTAAAAGAAGCATCAAGCTTATCAAAGCACGTTTTTGGTACAATTGAGAAGATTTCCTGTTGTCTCAACATCACCTCTTGGAATATTTGTAAAGTTATTAAAGATTCTTGTATTTCCAAAAAAAAAAAATCTCTTCAGCTCTTCCATCGTTGCAATAATTCCAATAGCCACAAAGTGGCAGTCAAGATCAGTTCCACTTTTCTTTTCTCTAGATCACTAGCAGTCAGACGGTTGGCAAGTTGCCAAATACTTTGGCAGAGGTCCCAGAAACACAGGAGAGGAAATGTAGATTCTTATATCCTTCCTCTTTTCTCCCTTTTCTCTTTTTTTTTTATATGTCAATTAACAACAGATATAGTTTTTCCACAAGTAGTATTGCAAAAGGAAAATAGGAATGCTAACCCAAACAGTCATCACATTAAAGAAGAAAGCATCCGACAATGTGAAAAATATCCTGGCGAATATCCAATTGATCTTGGCAGAAGTCCAAACAGATATCCAAAATGATTGGTCAAAGCTTTGAACACCTATCACGTAATAAAAATTTAAACTAATTTTATACCCTTAGAGAGGTTAGAGGAAAAAGTCTTTTTCTTCGGCTTCAACTTAGACAAAAGCCTCAGCACTCTCTCATCTCAGTCACCACCTAAACATCTGGAGGGTTTTTCTTAATGCCAAATTATAAACAAATGCAGCTTTTCCACGGGTGATATTGCAAAAGAAGTAAAAAATACTTACTCAGCAGTTCCAATGCTTATCTAGCTAATAAAAATCCTAAGCTAATCTTCTAAGATGTCGAGAACTTGAAGGGGCTGAAACCACCCCCTGTGTTACTCAGTTGAGAAGTACCTGAATTGCTCTCAGCAGATATGAGATTGCCATCTCACATCAAGCCAAAAGCATGCCCAGGCAATCTGTCTTCACCCCAACAGGACTTAGATGAGTCTCCCACGACTTGCTGCCGAGTAATACCAGCATGATAAATGAACTCTGTTAATCACATTCGTCATGTTCCGAAGCCATCTTGGAATCTCCCAAAAACATTATCTCTTATAGACCTTAGAGCAAATTTGACATGAACTTACCTCGGGAGTTTGTTTTTTCTGGCATAAGTCAAGTTAACTCTATAAATCAAATCTATTGCCATTTCTTCATTTTCAATCTCTAAAAGCTCTGCCAACATGCCAACCATTAGTTCTCACAGGTCTTCATTCTTTTCTTCAGGTATATTCTGAAACTTTAGATAGTAAGATGCTTTCTCCATCTCTAACACAGCCATTGAATCCCACATAGACTTATTTATTTGCTCAATTAGTTGTGTTTCTTTATCTACCATCTCCAGCTTTTCATGTGTTTGTTGTATTTTTTGTGTGTTCTGTTCAGTTTTAAGACGAACTTCAGATAATTGGGTTGACACGTCTTTAATAGAATTATCCATTTTATCAAACCTTTCTTTTTGCTCATTTGAAAGACTTTCCACTCGCATTACCAATGCTTCTTGAGGTACTTGCAAAGCTGCTAGAGATGTCTGTATTTCTGAAGTCATCATTTGCATCTCCCTTAAACATTTTACAACATCTTCTGTTTTAGTCTGATGAGTTGGACTCTGGCCCACTGAGGAGGGTACCGAGGAAGAGGAGGGCTGAGTTTTTCTCATGACAAAAGTTATTCACCAAAAAGATTTCAATGCAACAGCAAATAGATAAAAAAGAGAACAGAGGAGAGAAGAAAGAAGAAAATATTAATAATAATAATAATAATAATAATAAAAGAAGTTGCAATAATTCTAATTGCCACTGGATGGCAGCAAAGGGCTATTTAAAAAAAAACAATGTCAGCATAGCAGTTTTAAGTCACTGTTCAGTATAAAAGAAAACTTGGCAAATATCCAATTACTTTTGGCAAAAATCCCAGAAACAGAGAAAGAGATGATCAAAGATGACCACTCTGCAGGCAAATTATATCCTTCTATCATTTAATTACACAGTAGTTATTATTTTAATAACTGATTGTGGAATACGCTCCCCAGAGAGGTTCACCTGGCACCATCACTTTATTCTTTTCAGTGTCAGGCTAAAATCTTTCTCTTTTCCCAATATTTTAAGGTTTGACTGTTATTTTAATATGGGTTTCATTGTTGACTTGTTAAGAATTTGATTAGGATGCTTTGTTTTATTTTATTTTTGTCTTACTGTTAAACTGTCCTGAGAATACAGCAAGGAACAGTCTAAAAAAGTTGAAACTGAATGAATGAATGTTATCTACAGTATGAAAATTCTTCTGAATTGCAAGGGGAAGGTGAAAGATACCACCTCTAAGATTGTGAGCCTTGTGTAAAACATGAGGAAACTTTTCTAGGACCAGTTCCACTCAAACTGTAAGTATGAGTGCAAATCTTATCTTCACTAGCATGCAAAGAAATCTCCTTGTTTTCTTCATAATTAGCAAAACATCTTGATTGATGCCTAGGTACACATAGAAGATATTCTTACTGGACATTTCCCAGTTCTTCTATTGCACTTTTCTGAGTCTTCCAACTCTGTGAATTGAACTTCTTCCTTCCTTCCTTCCTTCCTTCCTTCCTTCCTTCCTTCCTTCCTTCCTTCACATAGTTGAAAGACCACAGGGTTCGGACAAGCATCAGAAGTAAGTATAGTTCTTCTCTGTGAATGCGTAGTTAGTACATTAAAGTTGAGCTTTCCTTGAGAGTTTTTTGAGGAAACCTTACTTCTTTCGGCTTCCTATTGGCTAGCAGGGATTGGTTGGGCTTTCAGAACACAGCAATCCCATCGTGCAATCCTGGAGATAGCTGCTCTTATCCAGATACCTTTGATAAAATATGAGTAACATGTGTGCATTGCTAAATAACTTCACAGAGTCAGTTCAGAAAGTCTCAGTTTACATGTGCATGTTTCTGTGCATGTGTGCATCAACTGTATTCCTGAGCCTGATGTTCAGGGTAGTTCTGCACTTGTGCTCATTTCAAGCATTTTTCCCCACCTATGTTTGTGGTGGTGGTGGAATAAAAATAAAAGTTCCTCACTCAAGTATTTCAAATTTTATTTTCTGTAAAATTGGAAAAAATATCTTGATTGATTTCTGTGAACACATAGAAGATACTGTTACTGGACATTTCCCAATTCTTCCAATGTACTTTTCTGAGTCTTCAAACTATGCATTGTGGTTCCTTCAATCCTTCCTTCCCTCCCTCCTTCCTTGCTTACTTTCTTGCTGCAGCTGGCTGAAAGACTGTAGGCTTTGGACCAGCATCAGAAGTTATTACAGTTCTTCTCTGTGAAAGCCTAGTTAGTACATCAAAGTTGGGCATTCCTTGAGAGATTCTTTATGGAAACCTTTCTTTTTCTGCATCGCAGTTAGCTGGCAGGAGATAGTTGGGCTTCAAGACCTTCACAGCAATCCCATCCTGGCACCCTGGAGATGATTTAGGCTACAATCACACTCATGTCCAACTAACAATGATGCTTACTTAAGCTCATCCATGGCTTGACTGATATTTCTGGTGTTTTTAAAAGGCTGCACTTTGGGACAGTTTTCCAACTTTTGATCTTTTTTCAAATTCTGTATTATGGAAGAGGTTCCTTTCATTTTTATTCTCTTGGTATTATACTACATTCCAACTAAGGAATGGTCATGTATCAGCTCAACAACAATTCAATGAACATGGTAGCTAAAGAAAATTCATGCTCTGTAGCTTCCTTGCATTCCACATTTCCTGCCCTCTAGAAGGTATTGAGGTACAGTTCTTCCCATGTGGGTTTTCAGATGAGGATGTTGAGGAAGGCATGGAGACCACAAGCCAAACAGAAGAGACAAAATGGATATTAAAAAAACACACACACACAAACCACAAAACAAAGTCCCCGTATCTCTGACACATGCATTAGGGAAAGTCAAAAGTTCTAACCCCAAATTTCCTAATAAAACACAACTACCATGCCCCAAAAAAGACAGACGTTTGGTCCTCATAGATATTGCACAAATAGCTCAATATATGGCAAAAGCTAATCACCTAAATTATTCAATTTTCTTCCTTATTAGCTGCTCCCTGTTCAGCTAAGGTTTGAACAAGATGAGGTGAAATTTGGAGGAAGAGATGCAAGTCAGCAGCACAGAGCTGGAGCCTAGGATAGAAAAGAACTCCACAGCAACAATTTATTTCCCCTTCAAGCTCATGTAGCCCGGAACAAAGGACAGCCAGACACTGCAGAAGGCCACCATGCTGAATGTGATGAACTTGGCTTCATTGAAAGTGCCCAGCCCAAGCCCATGTAGCCCAAGACAGAGTAAAACATTGCCACAGACCCTTCATTGCACTCCAGGACAATTAGATCTCCCACTGAGTGCATGTCAACATCTGGGTATGGTGGAGAGCTTGACAACCACACTATGCAAATGGACACTTGCGCGAGGGAACAGGAAAGAACGATGGAGTTGGCTAGTCTTCTCCCAACCCATCTCCTGATTCTGGATCCAGGCTTGGTGGCCATGAACACCAGAACCACAGTGATGGTCTTTGCCAGTACACAGGAAACAGCCAACGAGAAGATAATGCCAAAGGCAGTTTGCAGAAGGACACATGCCACCTTCATAGGACGACCAATGAACAGCAATGCACAAAGGTAGAAGAACAGGAGGGAAATGAGGAGTGTGTAGGTGAGGTCCTGGTTGTTGGCCTTGATGATGGGAGTGTCATGGTGCTTCATGAATACTCCAAGCACTAGTGAAGTGAGAATGGAAAAGCAAAGGGCTATACAGGTTAAACTCATCCCCAAGGGTTCTTCATGAGACAGGAAGCTTACATCCTTCAGAGTACAGAAATCCCGGGTGTTACTCGGATAGCTTTCATCTGAGCATTTTTTGCAATCTTCCATGTCTGAAAAAGAAACAGAGTGTGTAGTGCTAATAACTGGATATGCTATGAATTTCAGCAAGATGCTGTAAGCCTTCCTTTCAAGTGGAAATTTCCATGGGAGTGCTCCACATTCTTGTACTTCCTCTAGTTCTGAGAAGGCCAAGGAGAAATCACAGGAGAAAGCTTTGCAGGATGACTCCTCTTGTGGAGACGTTGTAAGTTAGGAGGCAGTGATTTTGGGAGAGGGCAACAAATATGAGGGTAAAGTGTAGCTGACAGGAAATTGCCACACAGCAGTAACACCATTGACTTAAATTCACCATGATGAATTGCATTGAGAAGGTCAACTAGAAAGCAGAAATCCTGGGTGTTGCTTGGATATCTTTCATCTGAGCATTTCTTGTAATCTTCCATGTCTGAAAAACCAATGGAGCGTGTGGTGTGAACAACTGGATATGTCATTAATTTTAGCAACAGGCTTTAAGCATTCCTTCAAATCATTATTTCCATGGGTGCAGTGCACATTCTTGAGCTTCCCTTATTTGTGTGAAGGCCAAACAGCACTTGTGGAGGACATGTCTTCCATTGGCTTGTTTCCATCACTTGAGAAAGCATCACAGAGTAACTCCTCCTGTGGAGATGTTCTAAGAATGGAAGCAAGGATTTCAGTTGAGGACAAATAGTTTGGGGGTAAAATGTAGCTGGGAGGAAAAGGCCCACACACATCAATAAAACCATTAATGCTTGAATGCACTGTGGCCACTGTGCAATGACAAGGTCAACTGCAAAACACACCCCTCCAATTCAAGAAGAATGATCAGATTCCCAAGAATGAAAGCCGTGGAAACAGAAACCTCTTTTGTTACAGAAGATTTTTTTCTGAGAAATAGCAGGTCAGACTTCAGCATAGCACTTGCATTAAGAAGTAAACTAGATTTTAAAATACCATTGAAAAGGAGGTGCTGATTATCATTTTCTAAAGCCATTTCCCTATTTGGACACCAATATAGGTACCTGCTCATCATAATGGCCACAAAGAATAAAGTATTTTAAATATTCTTGGATGAATACAAATAAAACAACAGAAATTAACCGCCACACACACACCCCTACACTCCGGCAATCACACACACACACACAACTGGAAACATCACCCCACACAAAGGGATGGTGGATTCTTCTTTAGCAAACTTATCTCAGATCCTATTCATCTGTCTCTGTGCATTGCATCCATTCTGCTTTCTCAATCTGAGCAAAGTTTCTCTTACCTTCTTGACGTGAAATCCTCCCATCTGGACATGGGATGCAGGTATAGCAGCAGAACGGCTCCCCTAACTTTACCTTCTTGCTGAAACCAGGGTGGCAGCTCTCAGTACATGCAGAAAGTGGTCGTTTCTAATCTGTAAATTAAAAAGTATCAAAATCTTGAGAATAATTGCTTTGAGATCCTTAAGGCTCTGTTGCCTGTCTACATGTTTCTGAAATATGTGAATGGGCTCAGGAACACACCTTTGTTATAGTCTTAAACATAATTTTTGAAAAAAGTAAAGTGGAAATGGGGCCTTGAACAACCTTCAAAAAAATCTAAGTGGGGCATTCATATTCCTGAAATATGCAGGTAGGAGAGGCATGAGTCTGTATAACAATTGGGAAAATAATCAGGTGTAAAGACTATTTTAAAGTAAAAAAGGACCCCCCCCACACACATACACTGACCAAACCCTTTCAAATTCTCTGTGGTTGACTTGCTTTGACATATATTTGTAAGAACTTCTGTTCATTGCTGTTATGTGTTGTCAAGTTTTCTCCAATTTGTGGCAACCATATGAATGACAATTTCTCCTACTGTCAAGTAACAAACCTGCAGACATGAAAATAAACTCATATATATGCATTTTCTGTAATAAAAATCTATTCTCACTTCTTTTTACCAGCCTCTTTAGGCTAACATACCCAGAACACTTTGTAACAATCAGGAAAATATTCAGCAAGAAACAGCATTTTTACCATTTTAAAGATGAGTCCCCTCTCAAAACCCATTGAAGTTTTACCTTGTTTTTCCCTTACTGATTTCCCTGACATATATTTGTGAAAATAAAACCATCATCATCTCATCTGAAAGACTCATGATCTCTGATCCCTCAAGGAGTTCTTATGTTAGTTTCTGTATATCTATTTCTTTTCTATGCTAATGTACAGTTTTAACAAGTAATAAAATACAGAGGATTCAAGACAAGTTTGCCTTGGAGAAAGATGCATCTTCAGTATTGAATATAGTAAAATATTTTCTTCTCACTCTTAAATATTTTGGTTGATTTGTGAATATTATTACAATGTCACTTGTTACACCCACCCATCTAATGAATATTTGGGAAGAAAGTCCATTCTCAAGTATCCAATGAAATTGCTTTAGATAGCTGCATGGAGTATGAGGAAAAAATATTGGGTGGATTGGATGGAGTTTCTCACAGAGATGATAACCAACATGAGATTAACTGGCACATTGAAGGAAACATTTAGCTGATTACTTTCTGCCACAAATGTTGTTTCTGAAGTTTCCATCTCCTTCCATTCACCTTTGCTCTCTCTGAGAATCTAGTTGAGCAAAGGGCATGAAGAGCATGGGTCACTGCATAGACTACATTGCAGCTGCTGTAGCTGTACCCAGTCATGCTCATTTCAAAAAATTATGCTGGTGGGCTGCCCAGATCTTCCCTGCCAGTGCAGATGTCCACATTACCCTGCTCGATAAGGCTTGAATTTGGGAATACACAGCCAAAAGCATTTTGCCAGAACTCCTTGATGAAACAATCCCCTTTGGAACTGAAGGGGTTTTGCTGATCAAGAAACTCTTGGAATCCTGGTAGATCATGGAAGTTGAAGGTCAAAGAAAGAGCACTGTGGAACATTTCTGCATCCCAATCCTTCTGGAAGAAAACTGGAACTACCGTATTTTTCACTCTATAAGACGCACCTGACGATAAGTTGCACCTAGTTTTTAGAGGAGGAAAACAAGAAAAAAAATATTCTGAATCAAATGGTTTACTAAACTATTTAATAAACTATAACAGAATGGGATGTGTTGGGATGTCTTAATCCCAGTTGCTTTACTCTCATGTGCCTCTAGCATACTGTGTGCATGACTGCCCCATCCCCCGCAGACTGCATGTAACTGTTAGGGGATGAAAACATCTTGTATAGAATCCATCTCTGCAGTCCCTTCAATGCCACATGTATTTCTTGTAGGTCAGAATAAACTGTAAATATTCTTTTGATTGCACACCCCCAGCATACCTGCTCTCTCTCTCTTTTTTTCATATTTAAAAGTGATGCTTAAGAAACTCGGGCTGCATCTACGCATCCTTTTGAGTTGAGAGAAATGCTCACTCAGTGGTCTCTTGTGTGTCATTTCTTCCTCTGGACCAAGGGCATGAAAATCTAACATTTTCACAGTTGCAGAGATCACTATAATAGTTGTGTTTCTTGTATCCTCAATTGGGAAGGGAATTTTATATCCACATTGTTTTTGTTAAGCATTTAGAAGTCCCAGTTAATTATCCATGAGGTATTAAAAGGCCCAACCCTTGAAAGACAAAGCTGAATTGTGGGGAACTTCCCTTCCATTCCCAAAAGATATTTCAAGCTCACTACACTTCTGCTGTTGAATCTTTTTTTTTTTTTTCTTCCCAGAACAAAGGAGTGATGGGTGTTTTCATGGGGATTAACCCTTTTTTTTTCAGAGAGGAGGAAAATGTCCCACTTTCCACTTTTTCACACCATGCATAATTTTGAACATCTTTGCCATGCTTCCCATTACTCATCATTTTCCTAAGAGAAGCAATCCTGGTTGTTGTAACGAAGTCTGATAGGGGAGCTGCTCCAATCCCTTGATTGTTTTAGTTGCCCTTCTTTGCACTTTTTCCAACAATGTCATTTTTCAGGTGTGGTGGCCAGCACTGTACACAATACTTTAAGTATGGTCATATGAAAGATTTGTATATGAGGAATATACAAGAGGAATATGATCTTGGAAATTTGATTTTCAATTCCTTTCCTCATTATGGCATTCCCTCCTAACATTTGACATTTTCATCAAGCTGTTCACCACATTCTCAAGACCCCTTTCTTGGTCTGTCAGCACTAGTTCAGATTCCATCAGCTTATACTTGAAGATGAGATTCTTTTCCCCCAGCATGTGTTGGGAAAATTTGGGTAAATCCTGTCTTAAAAGCATTACTTCTGTGTGCCTTTGCATTGTAGGATCAAATCCTGTGCTGCATCTCAAAACCAAGCTGTCACTGTGTAAAATGGCATTCCCCCACTCCCTTTCTCTCACCTTTAGCTGTGGGCTACAGAAGACAGAGCCATTTAGTCCAAATATACATTGTAAATAATCACTGTTGTAATTCAGTTTACATGGAAGTATCTTCCTAGCCCAGAGGCTGCATGTGCCCTGGCAAATTCAGAATGTTGAGAATCTAGATAAGAGTTTGAGTTCATGCATAGTTTCAGTGGCGTGAATTTACATGTGTAAGCAGTCCTGGAGATGGGTTTAGGCTTCTAAACTAAAGTGTCAATTAGAAATATTGTAATCTTATTGTTACAGTATGATTGACTGGCATTTCTTTATTTGTTCTGTATGTGATGACCTCAGAATCTTATGGTAATCTTTTCATTCTGTCATCAATTGCCCTGTACCTGTATGTAACTGGGAGTGTATAAAAACTCTGTATTTCTGTTGAAGCTTTGCAGAGAGCTTAACTCTGCTTGCCCAGTAAGGCCTTATCGTGAGACAACCCACGGGGCCTGGGATAGACAATAAAGACATGGAGGTTCACACACTTGATCTTTCCTACAACCCCGAGTTTTATTTCCTGGGTAAAATTGAGATTCCGGGATTCTGACACATGCTAACTTTACACTTGCTTACACTGAACAGTATTTGCCATTCTGATGCCCTTTTTCCCAGCTCGGAGAGATCCCACTGGAATTCCTCACAATCCCTTTTAAATGTTTTATTTTAGTATCATCAGCAAACTTGGCTACTTTATTGCTCACTTCTAATTCCAGATCATTTATGAACAGG
Organism: Varanus salvator macromaculatus; assembly: GCA_023646645.1. Classification (NCBI taxonomy): domain Eukaryota; kingdom Metazoa; phylum Chordata; class Lepidosauria; order Squamata; family Varanidae; genus Varanus; species Varanus salvator. Next base: position 7,472,776 of record JAIXND010000781.1, read on the forward strand.
TTGAAAAGCACTGATCCTAATGCAGAATCTTGTGAGAATACCATGCATTCTCAATGTTGGCTTTCAATTCTTTAATCAGTTACTGATCCATAGGACAACATGTGTGTGCACACACAGCCCTTATTCCATCACTGCCAGGTTTTCTCAATAGTCTGTTGATGGATTTTATCAAAAGGCTTTTGGAAGAAAACAATGTCTATTTGATTGCTCTGTCCACGTGTAGTAGTGACACTCTCAAAGAATTCTACTGGATTAGCAAGACAGGACTTACCCCTGCAGAAGCCATATTGCTTCTTTTAAAGCAGGGCTAGTTCTTCTATATGGTAACTGAATCTATCCTGAATAACACTTTCAACCAATTTACACAGAACCAACAGAAAGCAAAGCAGCATATAATTTTCCAGATCCCTTTTTAAAAATTGTTCTAGAGTGCTGGTACATGGCTAGAGAGTGATCTTAGGGACATGATGTACATATTGTATAAGAAAGTCATCAATTGATTCTGAGGAGGAAGAGGCAGAGCTGAGTAGATGAGTTGGCGATTTATAGGTTATTTACTGAAGATGCTCAGGGCAAAGAGAGAGAACCAGCCCTCTTTGGAAAAGGAGGGAGACATTTCAGAGTGGTGGGGATGAGGTGGAAGGGGTGTCCTTGGCACCAACAGGATATGACAGGCTAAACAAGTGGACCAATTCAGAAGTGTCCAGCATTCCTGCTATCTAGCCCTCACACAGCAGGGGTCACCTTCAGGGCTGAATTCTTTCTGAAAGGAATAGAAGGAGGGGAAGTTTAAGTTTGGATCCAGCTCTTTACATTGTCAATTGCTTCTCTCACATCTCAAAGAGAATGCTGCTTCAATTTATACTGTTTCTTAACCTGTTAAACATTAATAAAAGGATTGTGCTTCTAAAGTGTCATCTGTGCCTGCGGGGGCAGTGGCGTGGGGGCGGGGTGGCGGTGCGGGGCTGCATCACCGCGGGGTGGCAATGCGGGGTGGTGGCAGCTTTAGAAGGATAGTGCTTCTAAAGTGTCATCTGTGTCTGCATCTGCGGTGGTGCAGGGCAGCGGTGCGTGGCGGTGGCGTGGGGCGGTGGCGAGCGGCAGCAGTGGTGCGGGGCAGTGGTGTGCGGTGGCATGGAGCAATGGCGTGGGGCGGTGGTGCACGGTGGCGCAGAGCTTCCCGGTGGGGGTGATCAGTTCCCGGAGTGCAGGGTGGAGCAGGGCGTGCCGAGCACATGCTGGCCTGGTGGTGCAGGCGGGCTGGCAGCGTCCCAGGCGTCAGACACACACACATTCGCTCTATAAGATGCACAGACATTTCCCCTTACTTTTGAGGGGGAAAAAAGTGCGTCTTATAGAGCGAAAAATACAGTAGTTCAATTTGTGCTGTGAGTATCAATACTTTGCCTTTTTGTTTACTTGCCACATCTTCTAGTTCTTGTATATATGGAAGCCATCTCAGAAAAACAATAGAATGGAAGTTACCATACACTATCACTGCATTAGCAGTGCTAACCATGATTTCTCATATTGCTCTTTAACAATTTATTCATGTGATCATTTAATCATGTCATGAAGATTATCATCAAAACTAAATGTGGGGAGTTTTGTGATGAGGGCAAAGCAGACCCCACTCTCAGAAAAGAGTGGAGAAACCATTTGCAAAAATCTTTCTGCAGCATCATTATCCATAAGCAACAGCCCAATCCATGTCCACTTAAAATGCAGAAGCAAGGAGAGAATGCCTGCATTCTGCAGGGCTTCCTTGGGGAACACCTGGTAGAAGGGAAGGCCTGGTGTTTTATCATTCATCACTGGAGCAAGGCCGTAGGTCAGCTGAAAAGAAATGGGTGGAGAAAGGCAAAACTGAGTACATAGCAATGGACTTGTTCAGATCATTCCACACTCAGGATGTAAGCTCTCATTACCATGTAAGTTTGGTTGGGATGTTTTGCATGGGACACATCTGTCATAGTTCTAAGAGGAAACTTTCTGGTCTAGGACCACCAAGTTTACTCATATTGCATTAAATGCTTCAGGAAAATGTCTCCTTTGCTATCATGTCCTGCAGGAACTCTAATGGTGTGGAGATGCCATCAGGCATCCTGTACCTTCTAGCTTCTCTCTTCTGAGATGAAGAAGTGAAAGGCCCTGCTTGAGAATCCCATGCATATCAAGAGCAGAACCAAAAAGACATTGCAATGTTACTGTACATAAAAGAATGTTCCTCATACACACCATCCCCCCAGTTTAATGTGAGTTCAGGTAGCCTCAGGATGGGACTGCGGAGGGAGAGACAAGACAAGAGCTCAGAAGCACAAGCTCCTCCATGGACACCTCCATCAGATTCTTGAGATTTGGAGGAGGCCTGCTATTCAGGGTGCGCAACTGCAATGAGCACCACATGAGAAACGTGTATGTATATGGGCTGAACTCTTAGTAACTTGCTTCAGCACTGATGGTCAGGAATCCATAGTTAGGACAGAAGAGCCTTTCTACCAAATTGCATTTGTTTGCCAAAGGTACTGGAGGGTGAAAGTGGGTAGCATCAGTTGCAGACTTCCAGAATGGAGTCTTAGCTGCACTCCTCTGCATTAGGGAGCAGTGGCAACTCTGGGTGGTTTAATGGACAGAAGATGAAGTTTCTGACCCTTAACCACCAGGGTGTGGTGAACATGTCTTCACAGGGTTGCTTGCACTGGAAGCTTTGGCTATGACAACAACAGCAATGATGCACTGGTACTTCCTCCCAACTTTGCTGAAAACATGTGTTTCTTCAGATATCTTCTGCTGTTCCACTCTGTGATGTACACAAGAATGAGCACCTGAGCCCATGGGATGAATAAGACCCCCACATCTCCCTAGTCTGTGCCAAATCTCTAAAATTCAGAGGAAACCCCCTAAGAGCAAGCTCCTCCCCTCCACATACTGGAAATTGGTTGTGTTCTGGCACATCTAGCTTGTCTGTGAGCTCATTTTAATCATTACAGCCCTGAGGCAGGCATCCTTTGTCTCCTGACTTCTGGTGGAGTGTCTTGTTAGACTCAATGTGCACTTGCCATCTTTCCCTCATTTTCACAGATCTCCATCCAACCATGGCATAGCAGCAGCCTATCTCACAGGGACTGCCTTCGTTTGAAGTGGGCATAGGTGGCCAAAGAAAGCTTTAGCTACTGCTTGGGTCATTAAGTGAAATTCATGAAGATATTATTATTTTCCTGAAAATTAATATTACCACAGGTTGCAAGATTAAGGACATTTCTATATATTTAATTTCAATTCCTTTCCTTCTTGGTCTAGAAAATTGATATAGACTGCATTTCTCTAAGCTGGCTCCATGGAAATGAATGGTCAGGTGGTTCTGTAGGAGTACTTTTCATATTGTGTTCATTAGGGCCAAATGTTAGAAATGTAGTGCAGATCTTACAAAGATGCTTGGTTTTATGTGGCGACCATACCCCAAATACTATAAAGTATAAGATTGAAATCTTATAAATGGTTGTAAAATCAATTCTGTTATAACAGACCCATTTGATTTCTCCCATTATATTGCAGCAGACAGAAAATTATGCTGCACTAGAAAAAGTCAGTATTTTGAAAGAGTGCAGGCTGAAGTGAAAAGAATTGGGAATATGAAACATTGTGTTTTGGAGTATGAAAAACTCTATATGAAAACTGGAGTGAAGGTAGAGAATGAAGGAATGCTGCCTAAAACAACAAAAAGAAAAAAAATAAGAAAGCACTGTCTTGGGGAGCTTCTCCATGCATTTTCTGAGAATTTTCTGAGAGGTTTTATATTACCTGGGCACTGACCACTGAATATAGCAGTTTCTTTTAAAGCATGGCCTCAAGGTTTCCCACTGCCCTTCATGTGTTCTTTTTAGAAACCATCCAAAGGTCAATAAATTGAGCAGGGCTGCTGTCCAATGCACCACACACATAGTGAAGAAGAGAGATTTCTACCTGAGGAATTTTAAAGACATCCAGGAGAGTTACCACATGGAGGGAGATATCAGAATCTGGTCCTGCAATGACAGCTATTAGATTATGTTGGATGTTACATATGTAGTTGTGGACCGGTCTCTGCAGTCCTGCTGTAAGTAGCATTGTGACTTGATAGGTCCTCCTAGCATTGTCGTAGCTGTCATAGATGTGGAAGCCCAAGGTGAGATTGGGCAAGAGTCGAGGGTTTGCATTGATTTCCCTCACTGAGAATGCCAGAGCCAGGATGAGCTGGTAAGCTTTAGTCAGAACACTAAAATGAGAGGTGCATTTTGAAGTATATGTCTATTTCACATTTATTTGTATTATTGCCACTGTGTTTCCTGTTTCAACAGTACCACTAGTATTCACAATTCCTTCTGGAATCTCTGCCCTTCTAAGGAATAGCATGCCAGATCCTTTACAAATGGCAACACAACTTCTCCCATTGTTTACACGTATGACTAACAATGCGAATCCTACAATGACCAGCCTTTCTGTTTGTCAGGAAAAAGTGTTGAACAGAAAAATAAGGACAGTGAAATGAAGGAAGAAATGGAAACAAGCCATGAGACAGAGTACAAAAGGACGGTCTGTGGTAACAGCATTTGCAGAGGGAAGAACATTCTAATTTGTGTAATTAGAAGCACAAATAAACAGGAATAAAATATCTTTGGGATTCCCAAATTTATGACACCCACATTATTTGTTGGTTGAGTAAATGTGTATTTACTTTTTCAGTACTCTCTACTGGAATCAAGATTCTTTGTATCAATGAGACATGGTAGTTAGGCAGCAGGTCTAGATCTACCAATTATAGTAGCATATCCACATTGAAAGAAAAACAAACAAAATGATTGCTTACACAAAGTATTCAGGCAATGCTGCAGGTGATCTTCAGTGAAGACTGTTGGGCAGGAGATGAAGATACCATGAAGAACCATGGTTCCAATGATAAGATTCCCTGGAGGATAATACTCATGTGGAGGATGGTGTGGATTAAGGAACCTACACTTCCCCTGCTCAGTGGGAGCCCTCCAAACTAGGAGAGGAAAAAGTATCATCCACAACAGCACTAAAAACATGAACATCATTGCAAGCACAAATGTTCAAAAATGTTCAAAAAATGTAGTTTCATCTACAATGCTGTATGTAGAGTGTCGTGCAGGAGGTCACGACAGGGACCACTACTCACGAGGAGGACGTGACCGTAATAACAAGAGCCCAGGAGAATCAACCCCAGACGGATATCGATGCCAATCAGCCTGTGTCTGAGAGCATCTCTCGTCCACAAACCTCTACCCAGATGCCTGGCCCTTTAAATCAACCTGACTGTGAGAAAGGGAGAGATGAGGAAAAGAAACATGACAGCTCCTCCTCTTCTGAGGCGGAACTGACAGGGCCAGAAGCAGAGGGAATGATGGAATATGTTGACTGTAAGAATGCCTCTCAAAGAAGATTGATAAGGTCTTATCAAATCAAAATGCAAAGAGAGAAACAAAGGCGGGAGGCACGGCTGGGGGGAGAGGATATGACATAACAGAGAGAAGAGATCGCCATTCAGAGGCAAACATCTCTTTGCTAAAGACATTCCTTAAGTAGCTCTACAGTAGAGTCGTAAATCTTGTAGATAACTAGCAATAAATAGATTTAGTTTTATTGCTCTTGCAAGTGTGGTTAATTATGACCAAAGTGCTTGGGCCTTTGGCCCCCCTCACGACATAGAGACACATGGATGATACAGACTGATTTTGGCACCATTATCTGCTGACAGGTCTGAACACTGGAGAATCCGAGAACTTTACCAGTTCTGAATGGCACTTCCTAACTCCAAGAGCTAGCAGGCTTACATGTTGAAAGACTGATATGCATTGTATTAGTTGATAGTCCATAGGGGTTTTGAGAAACAGAATTACAGTCCTTCTGATTAAAAAAAAGACAACATGGAAGGGATTGATTTAATTCCCTGAAAGTAAAAAGTTGGGGTTCCCCCTGGAATTGCTGAAGAACAACATGCTTGAATGGACACACTTTAAGTGTTCTCTTTCATTCCCCTGAGACAGGAAAAGTCAACAGGCCATGGAATGTCCCACAAAAAGAAATGGTAAGAGAAAGAATCCCTTGCAAGGGAACCCTGAAGAAAATGTTGTGCTTATGTATGGGGAAAGTTGATTTGAATTTCTTGTTCCTGAGGTAGATTTTATGGTGTCTAAATCAATGGTACTGTGCAGCATTGTGCCCTGAGGTGATGCCCTTTCTCTCCAAGATATTCTTTGCCTTCACTTCCTTTCCTTTTAAACCATACTGAGGTGCCCATAGATACAGTTTCAGGGTTGGAGGAGGAGCAGAGTTATGCTGGGCCTATGATGGTAGCTGTTGTTCCCCAAGGTCAGTGTGAGAACAGAAAGTGGTGTGAACACTTTCCTTGGGGAACAGCTGCTTTCCTGAACAGCACAGGTTTAGTGTGATCCTTCACCGTTCCCTGTGCGAGATCGCACATAGGTGGAATCTACTTTATATGTGTGCATGTGTGTATGCACATAGGCATTGTCCATATATGGTGGCTCAGTTTTCAAAGTAATCATCAACTCATAGAATCCTCAAGGTGGTAACTCATCGTACACTGTGTGGTGTCCCAAATTCCAGAGAGGAATGGGGACATCTGCCCTGTATTGTTGGGTTCTGGAGCAGCATCTTCATCATCTGAGTAGGTGTTGAGTGTTCACAACCATTATCCAGCTCTATCAAAGGGTTGAGGGAACTAGGGCCATGTGCTTCTGAGAGGAATGTGCGCAACCTGGCTGCTTCCTCCTCCCTCAACCAGGCTGCAAATTGTGGAATGACTGAACTCAGAATTGTCCCCCAGAGGACATTTAAAGGCTGAAAGGTCTGTGTGTGAATCATCTGTGCCAAGGAGGTGGGGGAATAAATCAGTTGGTTTAGTGTCCTCTTGGCCTTTTGCTATGTCCCTTTTGACTTGTAATAAAGATTTTGAAATGTGTAGGTTGGAGAGTTATTTTCCACCAAATTCTGAGGAAGGAAGAGTATTAGATCCCCCACCCCCACCCTCTGAAAACATGGAAGAGCAGCTGTGATCCACCAACCAGCTGATGTGGAGAGGAACTACAGGACAAAACTACAATTGTTCCGACTTTCAAATTGAAGAAGTGAGACACAAGAAAAATAATGCCTCTGCAAAACATGCATTGAGAAATCAGTAGTTTCCTTAAATCCTCTTCCCATTCTGTTGGTCATTTATCCTTCCACTATTGTAGTACTCCCCTTCATGGATCAATGCCTTGTCGTGGCGAAGGGGCTTCAATGAAGCTATGAGCTATGCCGTGCTGGGCCACCCAAGATGCACAGCCCATAGCAGAGAGCTCTGACAAAACGTGATCTACTGGAGAAGGAAATGGCAGCCAGCTCCAGTATCTTTACCATGAAAACCCCATGGAGAGTACCAAAAGCCAAAAAAGATATGATGCCAGAAGATGAGCCCCTCAGGTTGGAAGGTGTCCAATATGCTACTGGGAAAGAGCAGAGCGCTAGTACTAGTAGCGCCAGAAAGAATGAAGCAACTGGGTCAAAGCCGAAAGGACACTCAGTTGCAGATGTATCTGGTGGTGAAAGGAGAGTCCGATGCTGCAAAGATCTATACTCCATAGGAACCTGCAATGTAAGATCTATGAATCAAGGCAAGCAGGATGTGGTCAAACAAGAGATGACAAGACTGAACATTGACATCTTAGGAATCAGTGAACTGAAATGGACAGGAATGGGTGAATTTAATTCAGAGGACCATCAGGTATACAACTGTGGACAAAAATCCCTCAGAAGGAATGGAGTAGCCTTCATAGTCAATAAAAGAGTAGGAAAAGCAGTACTGGGATACAACCTCCAAAATGACAGAATGATCTCAGTTCGAATCCAAGCCAAACCATCCAACATCACAGTAGTCCAAGTCTATGCCCCAACCACTGGTGCTGAAGAGGTTGAAGTTGACAGGATCTATAAAGGCCTACAACACCGTCTTGAATTAACTCCAAAAAATGATGTCCTTATCATCATGGGGATTGGAATGCTAAAGTAGGAAGCCAAAAGATTACTGGAATAATAGGCAAGTTTGGCCTTGGAGTACAAAATGAAGCAGGGCACAGGCTGGTAGAATTTTGTCAAGAGAATATGATGGTCATAGCAAACACTCTTTTCCAACAACTCAAGAGACAACTCTACACATGGATATCACCAGACGGTCAACACAGAAATCAGATTGACTATGTGCTCTGCAGCCAAAGATGGAGAAGTTCTATACAGTCAGTAAAAACTAGACCAGGAGCTGACTGTGGCTCAGATCATGAGCTTCTGGTGGCAAAATTTAGGCTTAAATTGAAGAAAGTAGAGAAAAGCACTAGGCCACTCAGGTATTACCTAAATCATATCCCTGATGAAAATTCAGCATGTGGGTCAAGAGGCAACAGTGAGAACGGGACATGGAACAACTGACTGGTTCAAAATTGAGAAAGGAGTTCATCAATACTGTATCCTGTCACCCTGCCTATTTAATTTATATGCAGAGGACATCATCAGAAAGGCGGAGCTAGATGAATCACAAGTTGGAACTAAGATTGCCAGGAGAAATATCAACAACCTCAGATATGCAGATGATACCACTCTCATGGCAGAAAGTAAAGAGGAACAAAAGAACTTCTTGATGCGTGTGAAGAAGAGTGCAAAAGTTGGCTTGAAACTCAACATTAAGGAAATGAAGATCATGGCATCCAGTCCTCTCACTTCCTGGCAAATAGATGGAGAAGAAATGGAGGTAGTATTTTCCTGGGCTCCAAGATCACTGCAGACGGGGACTGCAACCAAGAAATTAAAAGATGCTTGCTCCTGGGGAGGAAATCTATGGCAACTCTAGATAGCATAGTAAAAAGCAGAGACATCAACCTGCCAACAAAAGTGCGTATAGTCAAGGCTATGGTTTTCCCAGTTGCAATGTATGGCTGTGAAAGCTGGACCATAAGGAAGGCTGAGCGCAAAAGGATCGAGGCCTTTGAATTGTGGTGCTGGAGAAGACTCCTGCGAGTCCCTTGAACTGCAAGGTGATCAAACCGGTCAGTCCTAGAGGAGATCAACCCTGACTGCTCTTTAGAAGGCCAGATAGTGATGATAAAACTCAAATACTTTGGCCACCTAATGAGAAGGAAGGACTCCCTGGAGAAGAGTCTAAGGCTGGGAACAATAAATGGCAAAAGAAGAAGGGGATGACAGAGGATGAGGTGGCTAGATGAAGTCACTGAGGCGGTTGTTGTGAGTGTGAGTGGACTCCGGGAGATGGTGGAGGACAGGAAGGTCTGGAGGAATGTTGTCCATGGCATCGCAATGGGTCGGACACAACTTTGCGACTAACAACAACAATTCAATTGTGTTGGTAAAAACGTTCTATGGAAATGAGAATCCATGTGCCTTTCTCAACGCAGTTCCCTGAAGTTTGAATGCAATTTTTAAATAGAGTTCTCTAATTTGAAAAAAATTATTTCCATTACTGTGTAAAAGAGCAAAATCAATTGTTAAATATGCATCATGGCATCTTTGGCATGTCTCAAACAAGAATCATGTATTTAGGACAAATGTGCACCAAAATACTTAGGAAGTTTCATGGAAACTATAAAGAAACCTCTCACTGTTTGGGACCAACTAAAACTGAGAATGAGGAACATCTCAAGACTGAGGATAAGAACCATATTCCAAAATGGAGAGCCAGTGTGCTGTAGTGGTTAAGAGCATGGGACTAGGACTCAGGCGATCTGGGTTCTAGTCCCCTCTCAGCCATGGAGCCAACTGGGTGACTTTGGGTCAGTCACAGACTCTCAGCCCAACCTATCTCACAGTGTTGTTGTTGTGGGGATAAGATGGAGGAGGAGGTGTAAGCTGCCTTGCGCCCTTTGTAGGAAAAAGGCAGAATATAAATCAAAATAATAATTATTATTATTATTATAATTAGAATTATAGCAAAAGACCAGCAAACAAGGATAGGTTTTAAGCCCATGCCACCAGATTGCAACCAGTCTGCACCATTTATGCATACCTCTTAACTCAAGCCTTCCCTACAGATAAGTGGTTTCCCCAGATTAAAGCCAAATCCTTCAATAAATCTGCAAAGTACATTCCTTACCCATATCTATTGAAATCTTTCCATCTGGACATCGGAGGCAGTAGTAGCAGCAAAATGGTTCCCCTTCCTTCACTTCCTTCATAAAACCAGGAGAACAACTTTCACTGCAGACTGAAATAGGCTGTCCCTATCCCAGGAATGAAGAGGAGAAGAATGATCTCGGAAGTACTGATTATGGAGTCTTCATGCTTAGAGTTCAGTATGCTACATTTTCAGCCCATGGATACATGTGGCAACATGAGAAAATCTTTTGGTGATGCCACAATATGGATGCAGCTAGTCACAAGGACAAGTAATGTACCGAAAGAACTGAGTCAAAGGCTGCATGTGGTCTGAACTCCAATACACAAAATAACAGCTTTGCAGTCAGAGTTGTCTACACCAGCAAAAAAAAAAGTATTTTAGAGAAGACAAAGGATTACAACTTTTGTCTTATGTAACCATATTCCTTTCTGGTAATGCAACTTTTATACATAGAGGGCATGATGCATATTGGATCAAAACAGGTGGAAAACAGTTTTAAGTTCTCCCCATTGCTTCCATGATAGTTGCTTCATTGGAATCAGGCTATTTTTTAAAAAATTATGACTGATAATAGAATAATAGGTCTCATTCTCCTTGCCCTTGAAACACAACTCACATACCTTCTGTAAACAAGGAAGTATGACATTTCCATTCCTTTAAAGATGGAGCCAAGACCCTAAGTACTGTTGTCCTCCATCATAACCCATTCACATTGTTTTAGTTATCTGCACAGGAGTAGGAAAGTCCTTCAAAACTCTGAAATTGATGTGAATTGGATCCTACCTGATTGAACCATCTGGGCCATGTGATGGCATCTTCATTGAGAGAGAGTGCTTGGCCTGGAGGAGCCTGGGGATCCACCTTTCCAATGCGTATGCGCTGAAAAGATTGGTTGGAGAACACAATCCAGTTGATCACATCTAATCCCACTACTAATTCTCCATTTTGGTCAAAAGAAACTTCTTCCCCAGCACTATTATTAAATGAAACAGCTCTCAGAAAGTGATGAAGCTAAAAGAGAAAGGAGAAAGACGTAGTGGGATTTCCATTCTCAGTGTCAACTGGAAGAAGAAGAATGATATCAATTTGTTTGAGTGAGACATTTTCTTATGTTCATGATGATTTGTTCAATTGTATTTGTGTCCTGTCTTTTTCTCTTGCAAGGAACCCAAGGAAGCTTATCAAGCCTTCCTCCATTTCATTTTATCCTGAAAGGCTGGTCAGGCTGTGGGTGAAGTGACTCACTCAAAGTCACCCAGTGAGCTTCTTGGTTGAACAGAAAGTAGGCCCTAGATCTCCCTGGTCCCCATTCCAGCACTCTAACCACCACACAAAAGGCTGATGAAAAATTGCTCACCATTCATTCATTCATTCATTCATTCGTTTTATGCCACCTAATTAGCCATATGCTCTCTGGGTGGCTTACTGAATATCAGTACCACACTACAATGCAATAAAAGCAACAGATACAATAAAACCAATAACTACAGTAAAATCAATAATAACTAACCAAGAAAAGTAAACAGTTAATGATAACTAAAAAGTAAATAAATAAAGTAGGTTATATAAATAACTTGACAAGGGGGTAGAACATGAAACTAAGTAAATATAACACAAAAATGATTACACAGAATCTATAAAATTGTAAAATGGCAAAAATATAAATGGTAGCAGCATTAAATAATGCAGTGCATTAAAATTAGAGCCCATTAGACTCACCCTATGATTCAGCACTATGAATTGGGCCCAGAGTGCAACTGGCAGCCAATGTACTTTGCGTAGGACTGCCATGAAGTGTTCACAAGCGCTGGTCGTTGTTCACAGGTGTACTGACCAGTTTTGAACAAGTTGCAATGTCTGAACCATTCTCAGAGGCAGACCCATTTAGAGGGGCTTCCAGTGAGTAGGAGATTACCAATACATGGATAGCTGTGGCAAAGCTCCTTTCTTCCAAGTAGAAAAAAGCATTCCTGAATTCAAAGTCCACATGAGCAACCAGTGACAACTTGGAATCCAGGAGCACTCCAGGGCTGTGAACCATGTCTTTCAGTGGCTGTGCAACCCCATTCAGGACAGGTTGAAAACTCCAGAGTTGAACAGACAGAGTGCCCACCAACAGCACCTCCATCTTATCTGGGTTGTGCTTCAACTTACTGGCTCACATCCAGTCCATTACTGAGCTCAGATACCAGTTCAAAACAATCACTGCCTCACCTTGATTTGATGAAAAAGGAGAGGTAGAGTTGAGTATTATCCATGTCCTGAACTCCTGATGATTTCTTCCAGAGGTTTGATGACAATGGAATGACACTATCATGATACAGCAAGAGGTATAGTAGGACAAGAGAGAAAAATTCAAAAGTGTTGATCACCCATGCAGGCTTTAGAGAAAAAAAGGAAAGGAAGGTGCACTGGCTACACTTTGAGTTATGGATAGCTGTTCTATATTGGAAGATGGGAACATGGAAATTTATGCAGAACACAAGGTTGGGTAGACAGGTTCTTATGTGGATCGCAAGCCTATGCTGGAACTGCCAAATAAAGAGTTTACAATGTTACCTCCTGCCACAAGGGTTGCTTCTGAAGTTTCCGCCTCCCTCCATTTACTTTTGCTCTGACTTTGAGTTCAGATGAACACAGGGCATGGAGAGCATGGGCCACGGCATAGACTGCGTTGTAGATACTGTAGCTGTGGCCAATCACACTCATTTCAAAGAATAGTGCTGGGAGGGTCTCCAGCTTCTCCCCAGTGCAAATGTCCCCATTTACCACGTAGCTCACACTTGTACTTGGAAGCATACAATGAAAGACCTGCTGCCAGAAGTGCTGGATAAAGCCATCTCCTTTGGTGCTAAAAGGAGTTCTGTTCTCAAGAAAAGTTCTGAATCCTGGTGGATCCCTGGAGTGATGTGAGAAAGCAATAGCACCATGGAACATTTCTGTATCCCAGTCCCTTTGAAACAAAATGAGACAAGCTCCATCTGGGCTGTCATTATCAACACTTTCCCTCTTGGCTTATTTACTGTTTCCTCCAGTGTTGGAAGGTATCGAGACCAACTCAGAGTCACTGTGGAATAAAAGTCTCCATACACTACCACTGTGTTAGCATTGCTACCCATGACCTGATCATATATTTTTACACCTATTTGTAGCAGCACATTGATTTTATTGTCAAAACTGTATATGGGGATCCTTTCCACAAAGGCAAAGCAGACACCACTTTGGGAAAATTTTGACAGGACAGTTTGCACTATTCTTTCTCCATTGTCATCATTCATAATAAGGACCCCAATCCATGGCCACCGAAAATGCAGAAGCAAAGAGAGAATTCCTGCATGTTGAACATCTTCTTTGGAGGCCATTTGGTAGAAGGAAAGGCCTGGGATTTTATCATTCATTACTGGAACAGAGCCATAAGTCAGCTAAAGGGAGATAGATGGGGAAATACAATCAGAAGAGCATTGCAAAAGACATTGCAATTTCAAAGCAATTCACACCCACAATTTCAGGTATCATTACTTCTACAGTGTATTGTTAGAATTTTAGTGTTCTCATACTAACATTGCTCTTACTCTCCTTATCCAGGTTATCCAGGAAATGTCCTGAGAGGATTATCCAGGTGATTCTTTTCCCTTGCAGGTTTTTTTAAACAGTCTTTTAAAGCTAATTTACATTAATTTCAGATTCATTTTAATACAGGCATTTTCATTGAATGTGTATCATATTGCATTGCATTTCACTGCATTGAATTGTTTAATGAATTGTTTTAAACTGCTCAGAGAACTTCTGCTATGTGGCAGTACAGAAAGGAAATCATCACCATCATCATCATGACCACCACCATCACCATCATCATCATCATCAGGATATCCTCACACACACACTCATACACACAGACACTAGTCTGAGTGGACATTTTGGCATCAGTTTCTGTACCTCATCTAATGAGAATGCAGAATGTCTTGGTTAATCTTAGAATCATCTGGAATACACATGTCACTCTGTATGTCAAGGAAGAATTTAAGGGCATCAGTCTAATAGTCCAGGAATGCATAAGGGCAAAAGGGTGACATAATTAGGATGCATGTATTCATTCAGAATTCCTTTCCTTCTTTGACTTGGAGGTGGTTGATTGGATCATGGCAAAAGTAGCTTCATTCATGAGCAACTGAAATCAATGGGCATCATGGTATTGAAGACCAACTCTGCATATTGATTGCAACTGGGGTCAAAGGAAGCCACCATATTGTGAACCTAGTTATTATATTGCTCAGTCCCCAATTGCAAATGACTCAACCTTATGTTGTAATAAATATAACTGTTGCTTAAATGAACACTATCTGAAGAAAAAGAGAATTCAGAACCCGTAAGGAGGCCTGCATGAATTCATCCCATCCTATGACATAGATGTTGCAACTGGTGCTAAGCAACAGTCATTCACCTGAATTTGATCAGGCCCCAGAAGGGATTTTTTGTAGATTGATTTTGAGTTGTGTGATTTGTTTGTTATATTTATACTCCACCTTCTTCCTCCAGGGAACACAAGGTCCATTACATAATTCACCTCCTCTTTTCCATTTTACCCTCAGAACAGCTGTCCGCCAGGCTAGGATGAGCAGCAGGGTCCAGCCCAGGGTCAATGGGTGAACTCCATAGTTGAGTTGGGATGATAACCTGGATTTCCTCAGTCCCCTTATTGCACTCTAACCGACTCATCACACTTGTTGTAATGATGCATGAAGTATTAAGACTTCCCTAACCCCAAGCTGAGATGACTTTTAAGTCAGTCTGATAATTTTTGAGGCACCCTTTTCAGGATTTCACAATAAGAAACCATGGATCATGAAAATGTCCTTGATCTACACATTTTTGAAAACCATCAAACAGTGCTAACATACTGAATGTCTGCAGACTACTAAGCTGAGAAGCATGCAGTGTGAAAAATCAAAAGACCATCCACATTATCTTTCTCACCCACCTTCCTATGTTCTTCCACTCACCATCCAGAGTTCAAGAAGCTTAGTAGGAAAGCATGTTTCTATGAGCCCTACAAGTCCAATGCTGCACATGCATGCTGAGAAAGGGAAGGTGAATCCTACCTGAGGAAACTTATAAATACCTAAGAGGGTTGCTATGTGAATGGAAATTTGAGGTTCCAGTCCTCCAATCACAGCTGTCAGGCTATACTGGATGTCACAAATGTAGTTGGGGATCAGTCTCTCCAGTGCCAAAAGAAGTAGCATCGTGGCATGATACGTCCTCCTCGCATTGTCGTAGCTATCATAGATGTGGAAGCCCAAGGTGAGATTGGGCAAGAGCCAAGGGTTTTCATTAATTTCCTTCACTGCAAATGCCAGAGCCCGTATGAACTGGTAAGCCTTTGTCACAACACTAGAATGAGAAGTTGATTTTGTAGCAGAAGGATATTTCACATTTAAATTAATTATTGCCCTGTGTTTTTCTGCAAACAGCATTGTTGTCACCTTCATTCTAATATTTATATACAGTTTTCTTCAAGGATCTCATTATACCTTTTGCTGTATGAAAAGATAAACAGTGTCAGAGTGTGAACCATCTGAATTCGGAACTCACAATGCATTCTGGAATTCTCACCACACTTTTGAGAGCCATTTAGAATTTGTGTCACACACAAATGACATTTCTGCAGAAGCTGAAAAGGCAGCTATGTGTGAAAATGGCATTGGTTCAGTTAGCTATGCAAGGAGGAAAGGCAGCAAAAGACAAGGGCGTGTAGCAAAAGACTATACTTTGCCAGTCCATCTGCTTGCTCCAAAAAGAAAAGGAAAAAAAAAAAAAACGTAGGGAAGGAGAAAGGCTTTTTCTGCCTGTTCCTATCCTTTCAAGCTATCCTATCCTATCCTATCCTATCCTATCCTATCCTATCCTATCCTATCCTAACCGGAGATGCCTTTCAGCTAGGTGTTTCTCAAGCAAGAGGACAAAAAAGACTATTGACTTTGCATCAATCTGAGAAATTTTCACGCATCCTTTTCAGGATTTCACAATAAGAAATCTTGGTCCATGAAAGTGTCCTTGATCTACACATTTCTGAGAAGAGTGCTAACATACTGAACGGCAGCTGACTATGAAGTTCAAAAGTTTGCTGTATAAAAAATGAAAAAAACACCCGCATGTTCTTTCTCACCGTCCTTCCTATGTCCTTTCAGTCACCATCCAGAGTTCAAGAAGAATATTTCAGTGGGTCCAATGCTGCACATGCATGCTGAGAAAGGGAAGGTGAGTCCTACCTGAGGAATCATATAGATATCCTATATGAATGGAAATTTGAGGATCCAGTGCCCCAGTCACAGCTGTGAGGCTATACTGGATGTCACACATGTAGCTGGGGATCAGTCTCTGCAGTGTTGATGTAAACGTAGATGCTCCTAGAATTGTTGTAGCTGTCATAGATGCGGAAGCCCAGGATTCCCTCCACACATTCTCTCCACTGAATTCAGTGTGATTTTCTTGTGAATAAGGGTGCTGTAGATTAATGCACCATAGACATGCTTTTAGCTAGGGGTTTCTCAAGGAAGAGGACAAAAGACATAATTGGAAATGGCTGAATAATGAGAGGGAAGGAACTTTTCCTTGCTAGTCACAGTGAGGGAGGCAGAGAAAGAAGTGAGGAGGGGAAGCAAGTAGAAAAGCAACTCTGGGAGCTCTGATTTGTTGGCCTTTTACTAAAGTCCAAATAAAACATTTCCTTGCCCTTGAGCAGTACCACAAGTTTATTTATTTATTAATTAAAATATTTTCTAACCCATCCTCTATAAGCATCTTGAGATGACTTCCAAAATTTTAGAACATACTGATAGATGATGGATGCTATAGATATAGGTATCGATAAATATATAGATTGGAATTGATATGCTTCTGCCTATGGATACAGATATCTATCACAGAAATGTTGCAACATATGCAAAAGCCATGACATAACTGGTTTGAAGAAAAACAGGATATAACAGCAAATATTTCATGGGAAAATTACTGTGGTGAGCATGTTGAGACAAACTACCAATTCTTGCATTGCAACGCTGATAGATATGTCTTGTGTTGGATGATAGGGAAAAGATGACACAGTGGACTTCAGGTTGGAAAGCAAGATACCCCACAGAATTTGAAGAGGAATGAACTGAAAGCAGGAGGACAAATGAATACATGTCACAAAAATGAAACGAGGGCTAAATTTTATTTATTTATAGCTTGGAACAGTTTCAAACATATTTCTTGATGGAGAAAAGATGTCCGTACTGCCCAGCACTCTCTAAGTCTGTTAAATGTTTAAATGCAAACAAACCATGCTTTGGAGGATTGCAGTTCTTGAACAGGACAGTCTAGTAAAAAGACATGGAAATAGCAGCACATGAAAATAAGTTCTTACATTAACTCTTCAAGTGATTCTGGTGGGGGTGCTCCTGTGAACTTTACTGGGCTAGAGAAGAAGCCACCATGAGAAGTAATGGTGCCAATGATGAAGTCTCCTGGATCATAATACATGTGAAGAGGATTGTGTGGGCTTGAGAGTCTGCACTTCTCATTCCCAATGGAAGCCTCCCAAACTAGCTGAGGAAATGCTCCCAGCAGCAAGGCCACTGAAAGCAGGAGTATCATTAGAAACACAGCCACTCGCTCCCCAGTCACAGACCTGTCCATTTCTCCTGCAATGCTATCATTGGCCTAACTGATTAAAACTGCATGATTCCAATGCATGTACCTGCAGATAGGGCCGAACCCTGGAGTATCAAAGGTATACCCTGTTTTGACTGATGCCCTCTAGCTCTGAATGCTACTGGGCTTATATATAAACACACTGCACAGATTTTGCTAGTGTGTTTGCACGTGGTCACAGAAGTTCCACATGTGTCTAAAGAAACAGCAGATTTAATTACAGTCCTTGTGAGGACAAAACAAACATGGTGGTGATTAACTTAATAATGATGTAATTCTGGAATTGTTTCTTAATAAAAAAAAGTAGGGGATTTTCTCTGGACTGCGAAGAAAACTGTGCTTGAATAATTACATCTTAAATTATCTCTTCCCCTGAGGTAGGAAAGTTCAAGAAGAGATGGAATGTCCCTCTGAAAGGAAATGGGAGCAGAACTAATTCCTTACAAGTGTATCCTGGTTCAAAAGTTATGTTTGTGAGTGGGAAGTGTTGATTTTGCTTCCTGGAATGTCTGCAGTAGATTTTGTGGGCCTTTCTATTTGAAGTTCACTTTTCCTTCTTCCCCATGCCTTTCAAACTAGATTGTGGTGTCTATGGGTGGTGGTTAATGCGTGGAAAAGACAGCAGAGCAGTAGTGTGTAGGGCTGCCATTTAACTTGTTCATTGGGGAAATAAAGCAGCAATGAAGTTGCATTGTGTGGTCACTCCCACTGCTTTCATAAAGCTCTACTTTCCCTCCACTCTTCTGTGTGTGAGATCACAGATATTTTCTAAACTCTGTGTGCATATTAATCCTTTCTGAGGGCCTCATATGAAAGTCAGGGAGGGAAAGAGTATGCAGTGGAGGGACTTGGGCCTTCTGTTTGTTCTGCAAACCTCTCTCTACCTACAAGGCTGTTATGCAGGAGGCTTTTTATCTTTTTAGAAATAGATAGTGAGATTGGGATGTAATAGAAACCTTTGTTCTCTACCTAACACTGGGCTACAGTTTTGGACTGGCTCTTTTTTTCTATTGAATATACTTCTCCTGGCTTTTTGAGTGGTGTGTGTGAGAGTGTGAATGCAAGGCTTGAGTGCATTGCTCTTATCACATGTTATACCTCAGCAAAAGATCTCCCACCTTTGAGGTAGCAGAAGACGAGTGCCCCCATGAGAGCCAGTGTGGTGTAGTGGTGAAGAGCATGGGACTGGGACTCAGACAATCCAGGTTCTAGTCCCTGCTCAGTCATGGAGCCAACTGGGTGACTTTGGGCCAGTCACAGACTCTCAGTCCAACCTACCTCACAGGGTTGTTGTTGTGGGGATAAGATGGAGGAGGGGAATGATGTAAGCTGCCTTGAGCCCTTTGTAGGAAAAAGGCATGATAGAAATCCAAAAATAAATAAATAAAAAATAAATAAAGTCTATTCCCTTCAAGTATCTTCTTCTCTTCTCTGCCTATTATGGGGCAGATAGGGGGCAGGGAAATCTTCATATATTGATATACAGATTACCAACATTTCACATGTTAGAATTGCTCTAATAAATGCAAAAGCTTTATACTTTAGAATATAGAAATCTTCCCATTTCCCTGGCAAATCACTTCCAAATGCAGAGCATAGCCAGGAGGGGGATGATACAATGTAACTTATTTGGCTATTCAAACACTGGGTCAGCTCAGCAATGTCTTCCTGAATTTCCTAACTCAGACTGTAGAAAGTAAACACTGAAACCTGTCTGAATTGTGCATGCCTTCTGTGTGCCATGATATTTTTCCTGATGCCTATAAAGATTTCATGATGTTTCTGTTTTATTATTTTGCACTTCCTCATTGTTCTTGCCTCCTCACCCTTTCAGAAGCTAATTTCTCACCATGCTGTGCATACATGACTCATAACCTATAAAAACTTTGTGTCTGCTCTGGACCAGCTTTCAGTTATTTCAGTGTGCTGACTACCCATCAGCACTTGTGTTTTATTTTCTCTTTCAGAAATGTTCCTGGTTGTTCCAAGGAAACTTCTGAAAGTGAGCCTAGTGCTTCTGTGTGAATCTGAACATTAATTCTCTCCAGTCATTAGACTGGGATTTCCTGATACACACATGATACTTTCCTTTGAGTGAGGTACCAGTTCTGTTCCATATTTCTTCAGAATCTTATAACTCCAGGTTCATTGTTTCTTTGGGTGAAGATATGTGTGTCTGAGGCTGTGTTTCTGTGTGTCTTTCACTGTCTAGCTATTCCTGTGCTAAATGAGTGCCTTGCTGCAAAAAAAAAAAAAAAAGGTCCTGATGTTAAGATATGCAGCTTACTGTACATGAATTGGAAACCCAGTGCTTGGAAGAGCACTCCTCCTGCCTGCAAAGTGCCCAGACAACACACCAACAGCCTTTTTAGGGGAAGACTCCAATGTGGGATGATCTTCACAGAGCTCTACCTGCTGCCAATGTTGCAATCTTTTTGGTAACAGGAAGAAAATCCAGCCCTGTATAAGAAAGATTAAACCATCTCAGAGCTTATGTACTTGCCTAATTGTGATATTTGTGATATTTTCAAACAGTTTCTTCATTATTTACTACTATTAAATAAAACTTCAATTTATTTTTAAATTCTGTATGATGGAAGAGCTTTCTTGTTGGTTTGTGCTATATCAGGTTCCCATTTGGGAACTGTGGTCATTTTAGGAAGTCTGGCTGTTAAATGCGAATGATTATTTATACGTACATACATATACATATATACATATACATATACATATACATACATACATATATATACACACACACACACACACACACACATATATATATATATATAGCGATCTATAGCTTCCTTGGATTCCAAATTTTCTGCCAGAGGGAGACATCATGGTGTAACGCTTCCCATCAGGACATGGAAGGAGTCAGAGAGAATGTATATCAAATGAAAGAGGTCCAAGTGAAAGGTGGAAAGGAAACCAAACAATGAACTTTCTCCTCTCATGCACAATACAGTGATCAGGTACGGGGAGAAACACTACCCATACAACTGCCAAATTAATTATACAATGCAAAAGAAAAAAAAAGCAATACAGTCCTCAGAAAAGGTAGGCAATATTCTTTAGCATTTAAAACATGGAAGGAAGATAGTCACTTAAATTCTTCAATGTTTCCTTCTTATTAGATGCTCCCTTTTGTTCAGCTCAGGTTTAAACAAAATGATGTAACATTTGTGGGAAAAGATGCATGTCAGCAGCCCAGAGCTGGAGGCTAGGATAGAAAAGATCTCCACGGCAACAATGTATTTCCCCTTGGAGCTCAGGTATCCTGGAACAAAGGATAGCCACACGCCACAGAAGACCATCATGCTGAAAGTGATGAACTTGGCTTCATTGAAAGCATCTGGAAGCTTCCTGGCATGGAAGGCAACAGCGAAACACAGCAAGGAAAGCAAGCCCATGTAGCCCAAGACAGAGTAAAACATCACCACAGACCCTTCATTGCACTCCAGGATGATTTGTCCCTCCACTGAGTGCATGTCAACATCTGGGTATGGTGGAGAGCTTGACACCCACACTGTACAAATGGCAGCTTGCATGAGAGAGCAGGAAAGAACAATAGAATTGGCTAGTCTCCTCCCAACCCACCTCCTCAGCTGAGATCCGGGCTTGGTGGTCATGAAAGCCAGCACCACAGTGATGGTTTTTGCCAGCACACAGGAAACAGCCACAGAGAAGATAATGCCAAAGGCAGTTTGACGAAGGACACATGTCATCTCCACAGGATGACCAATAAACAGCAATGCACATAGGAAGCAGAGCAGGAGGGAAATGAGGAGGGTGTAGGTGAGGTCCCGGTTGTTGGCCTTGACGATGGGTGTGTCATGGTGCTTCATGAATACTCCAAGCACCAGTGAAGTGAGGATGGAAAAGGAAAGGGCTATACAGGTTAAACTTATCCCCAAAGCTTCTTCATGAGACAAGAAGCTTACATCCTTCAGAACACAGAAATCCCGGGTGTTACTCGGATAGCTTTCATCTGTGCACTTTTGGCAATCTTCCATGTCTGAAAAAGAATAGAGTGTGTGTTGCTAATAACTGGATATGCTATAAATTTCAGCAAGATGCTGTAAGCCTTCCTTTCAAATGGAATTTTCCATGGCTGTGCTGCACAGTCTTGAGTGTCACTTAGTTGTGAGAATGTGAAGCAGCACTTGTGGTTGATATGTGTTCTATTGGATTGATTCAATCACAGATGGAAGCACTGCAGAGTAACTCTTACAATGAGAATGTCATAATGTTGGAAGCAGCGATTGTGAGGGAGGGCAAAGATTTTCTGGGTAACTTGTAGGAGGAAGGAGAATGTGCACCCAGTGATAACACCATCAGTTTCAACACACCATGGCCACCTTGTGACAAGAAGTTCAACTGCAAAGAAAAGCACTTCTCATCCAGTTCAAGAGGAAATGTCAGAGTCCTAAGAATGAATACATGAACACAGAAACCTCTTTTGTTGGGGATGGGTTTTCTAGAAATAGGAAGTCAGGCTTCTGCATAGAACTTGCATGATGGAATAAACCAGAATTTAGAATGCCATTGCAGAGGAGATGCTAATGATCATATTCTAAAGTCATTTCCCTATTCAAACAGGAATTTATGTAGCTGCACATTCTTGAATAAATAAAACTACAACAACACACATGACCACCCCTCAACACACACAAATACACACACAAATTGGAACATGAACTCACACACATAAACAGAGACAGTGCTTTCTACTTCAGCAACTTCATCTCAGACCCTATTCACATGTTTCTGTTGGTTGCATCCATCCTGCTTTCTCTATCTGAGCAACATGTCTCTTACCTTCTTGTTGTGAAATCCTCCCATCCGGACATGGGATGCAGGTATAGCAGCAGAATGGGTCCCCCTCCTTCACCTTCTTGCTTGAACCAGGACGGCAGTTCTCAGTACATACAGAAAGTGGCCATGTCTAATCCATGAATTAAAAAGAAACACAACCTTGAGAATAATTGTCTCAATTGAAAAACAATAAAGCATTTGGTCCTGATGGATTTACTGCTATGCACGAATGAAAGAATGTAATCAAGTAGTGATTGCCACCAAAATGGCAAGAAGTTCATAATATCATTGATACATAAAGAAGGCAATGAGCCTATATTCTCACACTCTTATCAATCTATTTCAGTATTAAATGTTGATTATTATTTCAATAATGGCAGAAAGATTAAGAAAAACAGATGCATACAGACCAAACTTGATTTGTCCCAAAAAGAAATATGAAAGACTATATATATTTTATGATAGATGCTACTGAATGTGTCAAGAAGAAAAGGAAAAAGGCTGGATTCATGTTTTTAGATGCAAAGAAAGACTTTGATAATGTGGCTAGGTCTTCTTTACTGAATACCCTCTAATATTTAGACTATGGTTCAAACTTTCTGAATTGGATGAAGGAAATTTATTTTAAATGACAATGTTTAGACAACATTAATGCATTAACATTAATTAATGGCATATTAACTGATAGCTTTCAAATGGAGAAGGGAACACACCATGGATGCCCTTCATCACTTCTTTTGTTTAATCTTGTATTGGAAATCTTAGCAAAAAATATATGACAGGATTCAAAAATTAGAGGCTTTAAAATAGGTGGATAAGAATATAAAATAAAATGTTATGCAGATGATGTAGTCTTGACTATTTTGGACCCACATCAATCCAAGCAACATGTAATGGAGCAAGTTGAAAAAAGTGGGTTTTAATCAGAATATAAGACCCATAAGGAAAAAAATATATATTAAAATTTGTAACAAAGCAGGAAGAATATATATTTTGAAAAATCTCAGGCTATGAAATAACTTCAAACTCAGTCAAATATTTAGGAATAAACATCACAGGACATAATTACACACTTTTACAAGGCAGTCACCAAATAACTTGAAGGAGGACTTAAAAGGACTTACAAAAATGGACTAAACAAACAGTGTGTTGGTTGGGGAGAATTTCAATTGTAAAAATGAATGTGTTGCTTAAATTGAACTTTCTTTTCCAGATGATACCAATTGCAATATCGGACAAACGGTTTTTTGAGTTGGCAGAGACAAATAGTTTTATTTGGAATGGCAAAAAAGCAAGGATCAGATTTAAAATTCTACAGGACGCCCAGGAGAGAGGAGGCCTTGCTCTATCAAATTTGTAGTTATATTATTATGCAGCAGGCCTGGTCTACATTACAGATTGGATTCTAAATGCTGATGACTATTGTGTGAAGTTGGAATTGGCTGATCTTGAAGATGGAATACATAATCTTATATTGGTGAAAGCATCTCCCAAAAATGCTGTGATCTTAACAACCTTGTGCTAAGAGACAGTTTAATAAAAATTTGGTATTCCATGAGGAAAAAATTAGTCCTCCAATCTCTCTCCCCGCACCCCGCCCCATTTCCCCAGTTAAAGCATATGGAAAACACTCAAGGATAAATAATGGTTTTACAACTTATCAATATGTTATTGATGATTCAAATTGAATTAAATCTTGGCAACAACTGAAAGATGAAAAAAATATATACAATGGCTAGTTTATCATCAGTTGATTACAAGACAGAAGTGGGACAAGCAACCAGGAGAAGGCTTCTTAAAAGATCTGACAGATTTGAAAAAGTTGATTATACAGAACAATGTTCATCTACTGGGAAGACTTTACAATCTGCTATTATGCTATGATACTGAAAGTCATCAAGATAAGAAACACATGACAATCTGGAAACAGAATCTTGGTGGAGAAATATCGCCTGGTCAATTGGAAGCTATCTGGAAGAAAGATTTTAAATTCACTGCTAGTCAAGCATTAAGAGAAAATAGGTATGTTTTATCGGTGGTACAGTACTCCAAAAGATATCAGGAAAAAAGATAAAAATTATAATGGAAAATGTTGGAAATATAACAGAGTAGATGGGACCTTCTCTCCATAACTAATGGAAGTTCTGGGGAGTTTGGAAAGGAAAAAGGAAAATACAATTTATGGGTTGTATTTATTTATAACTCCCTTGGCAACTTTGTTTACTTTGTTCACTTTAGTCTGTTCTGTTTATTTTAGTTTTTCTTTTATTCCACATTTTCTTCTATGTATTTGCATATGTTAAGTAAATAAAAATAAAAAAGAAATACAAAAGAGAATAATTGACACTGTTGCATTTCTACATTTTTCTGAAATACATATATGGGATAAGGAAGACATCTTTGTTACAGTCTTAAAAAATAAAAAAAAATGTAAAGAGGAAATGGGGTTATTTAAAACCTTTGTAAAATCTTAGTGGTTGTGCTGAAATGGACATGTGTGAGAAACATGAGGAAATATTCAGGCACAAATATTCAGGAACAAAGAACATTTTATTTATTTATTTATTTAAATATGTATATGCCTCCCCTTGCAACAGCCTCGGAGCGGCTCACAGTACTAAAAAACATATACAATATTAAAAACTGGCCCATCTCCAGGTTTAATATAAAAACATACAACGTAAATAAATAACCAATAAATTAATCTTAAATTAAAAATAATATTAACATTTAAAATACCGTCTAAATAAAAAAAAAAGTAAAAAGGACACCCCCCTCCCCCATGCACACACACACTGTCCAAACCCTTTGAAATTCTATCCCGTTGACTTGCTTTGACATATATTTGTGAGAACAACCTTGCACATTACTGCTATGTGCCATCAAATTGCCTCCAAGTTGTGGCAACCCTATGATTGAGAGCCTGCCAGACTTTGCTGTCCATGACAGCCCTGCTCTGCTTTTCCTAAGCACAAGGTGGGGACATCCTTTAGGGATTCTGCCCCTTTCTGATTGGCTCTTTCTCTTCTCTTCTCCCTTTGACTTTCTTTTTCTCCCCCATGAGTCTTGCCTTCTCATCCTGTATGGAGCAGAACACTGAGGAGTTCTTATTTCTCATGAGTTGCTGGGATATTCCTTGTTAATTTCTGTTTTTATGTTCATTTGAATACAAATTTTACTAGGTAATTAAAGTACCGTATTTTTTGCTCTATAAGACTCACTTTTCCCCCCCTCAAAAGTAAGGGGAAATGTCTGTGCGTCTTATAGAGCGAATATGTGTGTGCAGTAAGTCTGTCAGATGTGCAGCCCATGGGGAAGTGATGGGGAATGTGCCTGTGATTATGTGCCCATTTGATTCAGAATATTTTTTTTTCTTGTTTTCCTCCTCTAAAAACTAGGTGCGTCTTATGGTCAGGTGCGTCTTATAGAGCGAAAAATACGGTAATTGGGACTCAGCAGAAGAAGCCTGTTGGTAGGATCTTATAACTGAAAAATTCATTTGCAATGCTTGTAAGTTCATTATTTGACAATGGGTAAGAAAATTAGGAAGCAAGCATTGTAAGTTGCTTATAACTCTTGAAATTAATTTCTGTTTCCATATTTACTTAGAAGTACTCTTTACACAGATAATAAAATATATGGGACTCAAGAAAATTTGCACATGCAGAAGGTTTCTTCCTTTTGGCTTCATCCTAGGAACTGAATATATTATTTGGTTTTCACTCTTAACATCTCTGTTGATTCTTCTTGTATCAACCCATGCAATGCATAGTTTATAAAGGAAGGCCATTCTCAAGTGTCCAATGAAATTGTCTGAGGAAGCAGAACTGAGATTCAGGCTCCATTTAAAATTAAGTGTCTTCAAAAATGCTCATAGAAACTTTACCTGATTAAACCACCTGTGCCATGTTATGGCATCTTCATTGATGCTAAACATTTGGCCTGCTGGAGCTTGAGGATCTACCCTTCCAACTGGGATGCGATGAAAGGATTGGTTTGAGGAAACAATCCAGTTGATCACATCTAATCCAGATACTAACTCTCCATTCTGGTCAAAGGAAATCTCATCCCCAGCACTGTTGTTAAATGAGACAGCTTTCAGGAAACAATGAAGCTAGAGTGAAGAGGAAAAGAGGCTGTTGGACTTTCAGGCCCAAGGGCTACTGGCAGGGGGTGAATGAAGTTTTTGAGAGAGAATATGCTGGTGAAAGATTGTTTTGCCATGTGATCAGAAGGATAAGATGTTAGGCTAACTGAAAAATTTCACTAGTGTTGATGTTTCATATGGAAAGTTCAAAGACAACAAAGGGAAGAGCAAGAGTGCTGTTTGGAATATGGGTTCTTCTTTGATGTATGGACATGAGAAATGGAAGGAAGATGGAAAGTGTAAGGAAACATTAAGCCAGTTAGCTTCTGCCATATAGCTTGTTTTGGAAGCTTCCATCTCCCCTCATTAACCTTTGCTCTCTCTGTGAATCTAGTCAGACTTAATGCATGAAGAGCATGGGCCACTGCATAGACTGCATTGTATATGCTGTAGCTGTACCCAGTCATGCTCATTTCAAAAAATGGTGCTGGAAGGCTGCCCAGATCCTCCTCGCCAGTGCAAATGTCCACATCCCTCTGCTCAGCAAAGCTTGAATTTGGGAATATACAGCCAAAGGCATTTTGCCAGAAGTCCTTGATAAAACCATCTTCATTGCAGCTGAGGGAATTTCTGTTCCCAAGAAAGTCTTCGAATTCTGGTGGGTTATGGGAGTTAAAGGTCAAAGCAAAAGCACCATTGAACATTTCTGCATCCCAATCCTTTTGATATGTAAATGAAACTAGTTCCATTTGTGCTGTCAGTATCAATACTTTGCCTTTTGGTTTACTTGCCACATTTTCCAGTTCTTGTATGTATGGAACCCATCTCAGCAAAACAATAGAATGGAAGTTACCATACACTACTACTGCTTTAGCGGTGCTGTCCATGACTTCTTCATATATTTGTTTCCCCGTTTTTACCATTTCAGGAAGTTTATCATTAAAACGGAATTTGGGGATTCTTGAAATGAAGGCAAAACAGACCCCACTCTTGGAAAACAGTGGAGAAACTGTTTGAATGAATCTTTCGGCAGGGTCACTATCCATGACCAGGATCCCTATCCATGTCCACTTAAAATGCAGAAGCAAGGAGAGAATGCCTGCATTCTGCAGGGTTTCCCTGGGGACCACCTGGTAGAACGGAAGGCCTGGTGTTTTATCACTTATTACTGGAGCAAAACCATATGTCAGCTGAAGAGAGATGGGTGGGGAAAGAAAACTGAGAACATAGAGAAAACTGAATACATTGAAATGCACATGTTTGGAACATTTCACACCCAGGAGGTCAACTATCATAATTAATACCATGTATGTCTGGTTAGGTATTGTTCCCATGTCACACATCTGCCATAGTTTTTAAGAAAATGCTGTCTGGTCTAGGACCAATCGGTTTATTCCTATCAAATTTTAAAAGGCAGGGAAAAGTCTCCTTTGCGCTTGTGTCATTCTAGAATTCTCATAGCATACAGCAGATGCCATCATGGAGTCTGTATCTTTTAACTTCTCTCTATTGAGCTGAAGTGAAAGTCTCAAGAACCCTGCTGTTTGGCTGTTGGAAAATCCCATGTATATCTCTCCCTTTCACCCTCCAGGGCATCCTGGAAGGCAAGCAAACACTCTATTCCAACAACCCAAGATATCACCCAGACAACAACACATAGACATCACCAGATGGTCAACACAGAAATCAGATTGACTATGTGCTCTGCAGCCAAAGAAGGAGAAGCCCTATACAGTCAGTAAAACAAGACCAGGAGCTGACTGTGGCTCAGATCATGAGCTTCTGGTTGCAAAATTTAGGCTTAAATTAAAGAAAGTAGGGAAATGCACTAGGGAACTCAGGTAGGACCCAAATCATATCCCTGATGAATATACAGTAGATGTGACAAATAGATTTAAGGAATTAGATCTGATAGACAGAGTGCATGAAGAACTATGGATGGAGGTTTGCAACATTGTACAAGAGGTAGCAACTAAAACCATCCCAAAGAAAAAGAAATGCAAGAAAACAAAATGGCTGTCTGAGGAAGCTTTACAAATAGCTGAGGAAAGAAGGGAAGGAAAGGGAGAAAGGGAAAGATACACCCAACTGAATACAGAATTCCAGAGAATAGCTAGAAGAGATAAAACTGCCTTCTTAAATAAACAGTGTAAAGAAATAGAAAAAAGGAATAAAATAGGGAGGATCAGAGATCTCTTCAAGAAAATTGGAGATATGAAGGGAACATTTCATGCAAAGATGGGCATGATAAAGGACCAAAATGGCAGGGACCTAACAGAGGCAGAAGAGATTAAGGTGGTAAGATTACATGGAAGAACTATGCAAGAAAGATCTTAACATCCCTGATAACTATGATGGGGTGGTCACTGACTTCGAACCAGACATCCTGGAATGTGAAGTCAATTGGGCCTTAGGAAGTCTGAGCAATAACAAAGCTAGTGGAGGAGACAGTATTCCAGCTGAGCTATTCAAAATCCTAAAAGAAGATGCAGTAAAGGTGCTACACTCAATATGCCAGCAAATTTGGAAAACTCAGCAGTGGCCACAAGATTGGAAATGGTTAGTTTACATTCCAACTCCAAAGAAGGGCAATGCCAAAGAATGTTCAAACTATTGCAGCATTGCACTCATTTCACATGCTAACAAAGTTATGCTCAAAATCCTACAAGCTAGGCTCCAGCAGTATGTGGATCAATAACTACCAGAAGTATAGGTAGGGTTTCGCGGAGGCAGAAGAACTAGAGATCAGATTGCCAACATACACAGGATCATGGAGAAAGCTAGGGAGCTCCAGAAAAACATCTACTTCTGCTTCATTGAATATGCTCAAGCCTTTGATTGTATGAATCACAAAAAATTGTGCAAGTTCTTAAAGAGATGGGAGCACCAGACCATCTTATTTGTCTCTTGAGAAACTGATATGCAGGTCAAGAAGCAACAGTGAGAACTGGACACAGAACCACTGATTGGTTTAAAATTTGGAAAGGAGCTCGACAAGGCTGTATACTGTCGCCCTGCCTATTTAACTTATATGCAGAGCACATCATGAGAAAGGCAGGGCTAGATGAATCACCAGTTGGAATTAAGATCGCTGGGAGAAATATCAGCAACCTCAGATATGCATACAATGCCACTGCAATGGCAGAACTTGAAGAGGAACTAAAGAGCCTCTTGATGCGGGTGAAGGAGGACAGCACAAAAGGTGGCCTGAAACTCAACATTAAGGAAACAAAGATCATGGCATCTAGTCCTATCACTTCCTGGCAAATGGATGGGGAAGAAATGGAGGTAGTGACAGATTTTATTTTCCTGGGCTCCAAGATCATGGTAGATGGGGACTGCAGCCAAGAAATTGAAAGACGCTTCTTCCTGGGGAGGAAAGCTATGGCAAATCTAGACAACATACTAAACAGAAGCGACATTGCCCTGTCGACAAAAGTTCATATAGTCAAAGCAATGGTTTTCCCAGTTGCAACATATACCTGTGAAAGTTGGACCGTAAGGAAGGCTGAGCACCAAAGAATTGAGGTCTTTGAACTGTGTTGCTGGAGAAGACCTAATGAGTCCCTTTATCTGCAAGGTTATCAAACCAGACAGTCCTATAGGAGATCAATACTGACTGCTCTTTAGAAGGCCAGATACTGAACATGAAACTCAAATACTTTGGCCACCTAATGAGAAGGAAGGACTCACTGGAGAAGAGCCTAATGCTGGGAACAATTGAAGGCAAAAAAGAAGGGGATGGCAGAGGATGAAGTGGCTCGATGGAGTCACTGAAGCAGTCAGCATGAGCTTAAGTGGACTCAGGGGGAAGCTGAAGGACACGAATGCCTGGAGGAATGTTGTCCATGGGGTCTCAATGGGTTGGACATGACTTTGAAACTAACAACAACAATAACAGCAAACTTAATGTCTCTTGACCACTGTTCAGAATGCCCAGAGAATGGTGGAGGTGCCTCCATGCAGCTGCTACTACTGGAGGTTTGGGCTGTGGTAACATGAGCCATGATGCACCTGGTGCTTTTCTACTTAAGTATCTGAGTGTTTAGGGGGTTATCCATGGAGTTTGCAGCCAAGATTTGAGTGCTGAGTTTTTCTTAACTTTTTCTTCTAATATTGCTGACCTTTCACCAAGGCTTCTAGAAAGCATGTGTTTCCCAGATATCTTCTTTTTCCACCCTATGATCCACACAAGATTGAGCAAGGTACACTGATGGAACTAATACAGTTCCCCTATCCCCCCAGTGGTCCCGCTCTCCAAAATTCAGTGGGATTCTTCTAAAAGGAAATCCCTCTCTCACACACACACTGATGCACACACATACACACAGATCAAGGGAGTGAGAGAGAGAGAGAGAGAGAGCACTCTTAGACTCGAAACTTGTGTATACTGAAATATGTCAGGGAACATATTAAGTGAACTTTATGAATATATATGTATTCTACTGAAATATTCTATTTTGACAAGTTGCAAAAAATGATAGCCTTCATATATTTGGAATCCCCTTCCTTCTTGGACTTGGGGAAACATATAGACTTCGTTTCTTTAACCTGCCTGCATAAAAATCAATGGCTATTTGGTTCTGGAAGAGTAGTTCTTTATATTGTGTTCCATTTAGCCCAAGGGTTAAAAATACAGTGTAGGTCCAACCGGTATATTTGCCTTTTAAGGCAGCCATACCTCATCAACCCAAGCTTTCCCACTGTCCTTTATATGTTTTTTCCCAAGACCATGCAAAGATCAAGGAATTGAACAGAGCTGTTGTCCAATTCTACACACAGAGACTGAAGGAGTGAGAATTCTACCTGAGGAATCTTGTAGATATCCAGGAGAGTTGCCACATGAAGGGAGATTTCAGAGTCTGGTCCCCCAATGATCGCTACTAGGTTATACTGGATGTTGCAGATGTAGTTGGGGATCGGTCTGTGCAGTGCTGATGTAAGTAGCATTGTAGCTTTATAGGTCCTCCTAGCATTGTTGTAGCTGTCAAAGATGTTGAAGCCCAAGGTGAGATTGGGCAAAAGTTGAGGGTTTTCATTGATTTCCTTCACTGCGAATGCCAGAGCCAGGATGAGCTGGTAAGCTTTAGTCAAAACACTAGAATGAGAGGTGTATTTTGAAGTGCAAGAATATTCCTCTTAAAATAAAAGGTTTCCTGTGAATTGTGTAATTCTTAGTATTTGCATTAGGATTAGCATTTCAATACTGTTATATAGCTTTCCACAAGGCAGTCTTAAGATCTTTGCCCTATTGTTATTCCCTTTTGCTGCTATCTATTTAGCCAGCTGAAATGGTAAAGAAGTGCTTTAATTGTTCACAAAGTTGACTAAGAGTTTTCTTTCTGCAATTGATGAACTTTACATATTCACCATAAAAAGAGCAGAACAAAGAAATGAGGCGTCATACAAAAGAGCCTGAAAGTTTGCTCGACAGAAGATTTTGCAGATTAATTTTATTTCCTTCTCCGTATACACGCATTTCAGCTAGCCATTTCTTTTAGTGAGAGAACAACGGGAAAAATTAGAAAGGAATGAAGAGGCAACTCAAACTCTGCTTTTTCAAAGGGGAGAGGAAGGGAGGGGAGGGTCATGCAAGTTAACAGTGCAATTTATGGGGAAAGTCAAGGGTGTTGTTAGGAGCTGAGAAAGCAACTGTGGGTCTCTGAGTTGAGAAAAAAGGGTTAGGTGA
Source organism: Varanus salvator macromaculatus (assembly GCA_023646645.1). Lineage (NCBI taxonomy): Eukaryota > Metazoa > Chordata > Lepidosauria > Squamata > Varanidae > Varanus > Varanus salvator. The sequence goes on from JAIXND010000781.1 coordinate 7,505,245, forward strand.
CAATAATGTGACATTCCACTCAGCCTGGCATTGCAGTGCTGATGCACGAGGAAGAGACACAGATATGTTTAAACTCATTCCCCACAATCAACACAATTTGTGTAATACAATTAACAGAGGAACAAATGCAAGGTGGGAGAACTAATAAAATCAGAGTTAACAGAAATCAAATTGTTTTTGGATGCTGAAAATTAAGTGTGTTAGGGATTTGTTTACTGACTGGGAAAAGATCCCTTTCTTTTCCCACATTCTTTTTACATGTTAATTTTTTAAATGCCTTTAAACCATGGTATGGGGTTACAGCTTTCAAACTGGTCACTGAAATAAAATACCAACACCAGCACCAACACCCATACCAAATGGAATGCAAAACTGATCCAAATAATCCTTACACAAACTCATCAACTGATGCAGGAGGGGGAACTTGGTTGAAGGTTTCTGGGCTGGAGAGGAAACCACCATGAGTAGCAATGGTGCCAATGATGAGGTCTCCTGGCTGATAATACATGTGAAGAGGATGGTGCGGATGAGACAGCCTGCATCTCCCATGCCCAGTGGAAGCCTTCCTGACCAGCTGAGGAAACACTCCCAGCAGCAACACCCCAGAAAACACAAGCATCAAAAGAAGCACAAGCATTAGTTCAAGACACAGAGGTTGGGGTCTTCTATTCTACACTTAGAGCAACCATGATTAAAGCTGCCTCCTGTTTGCAACATTATCACCTGACAGGTCTGATTGATGGGGTATCTGTCTCCATGAGATATCTTTACCGATGATGTCCCATGTTCTAACTCCTGCTGGACCTCTGTGTAAAAATCCTCCATATGTTTTGCTACTGTTTCTGTATGTTGCCACCAAAATTCCACAGGGGTTTTGAGAAAAAGCAGAATTAGTTTCAGTCCTTGTAACTGAAACCAAAATACAACATCTCTGGAAATGACTATCTTCATAATTACATGATATCTTCTCTTGTTCCTTAATCTAAACAATTTGAAAATTCCCCCTGGAAGTGTTGAAGAGAAAAGTGTTTGTAAAGTCACATCTGAAATGATCAATTCTCTTGGCTGGGATGGGAAAGATCAGCAGGGCATGGAATGTCCTGCAAAAGGTGGAATGATCCCTGGAATCATTCATTACAGTAACAGTTATGCTTCTCTGTGTGGAATGTTGACTGGCTGCTTCATGTAGCTGATACAGATGTTGCAGTGATCCTATAAAAGAAACCATGTGATTATTTGGCCTAGGATGATGTCATTCCTCCCTGAAGATCTCCTCATTGCCTCATTGCCTTCAGCATGATATTAGATGCTGCCTTAAGGTTGGAACAGAGGACAGAGTTGCTGTGTGTGAGGCCTGCTCTTACCTTGTTACCTGTGCAAAATCAACAATGCTGTGCATGCATTGCTGTCAGTTCACAAAGTTGTCACCTCCCTCAACTGTTCACTGTGTGAGATCATGCAAACACAGAACTTTTCTTACTCTATGTGTGAGCCTAATTTTCAGGGTAGTTATCCACTTGTACTCATTTCAAGCATCTTTATCCATTTTATGTGTGTGTGTGTGTGGATCATCTTAACCTCTTGGAATGTGTTTATCTGACTTTGCCATGAGAAGAATGGGAACCAGAACTAAACTGCTGTCTGCCCTCCCTAAGAAGAGACTTGATCAGTCTTCATTTTCATGCATACATATATAAATAACTTTTCACATTACTTTACTGCCATTGATATACAAGCAGTTCATATTTTATTTATTTACATATTTATTTATGTATTTATTTATTTACTCATATTTGCATGCCACCTATAACTACCAAAAGGCCTTCCTAGGCAGGTTACAACCACATAGTAAACATATTAAAACAATATATTCAACATAAGTATAAATAACAACATGCTAAAACCTATTTTAAAAAATTAAAAGATTAGAACTTCAGTACAACAATAATATGAAAAGACCACCAGCATTCATAGGGCAAAGTATTAAAATTTGTTTTAAGGTATGTCTTTTCTTTGGGGTGCCATGTAAATTTTTCTACAGAGGGAGTTCCAGATTCAGAGAGCAGCAGTAGAAAAGGCCCTTCACCTATTTGCCACTCTTCTCACTTCCCTGAGTGGTGGCTCTCTCAGAAAACCCTCCTGTACTGATCTTGGGGGTGTAGGTATACACCTTTACAGGTGTAGCCAGTCCTTCAGATGGCCAGACCCCAAGCCATTTTAGGGCTTCATATGTCAATACCAGCACCTTGAATTGTGTCTGGGGCACAACTGGTAACCACTGAAGTTCTTTTGGAACTGCTGTTATATGGGTCACTCTTACACAGCACCAACAGAGCAGCCTAATATTGTACCAGCTGCAATTGCTCGAACATCAAGGACAGCTCATGTAGAGTGCATTACAACAATCTATTTTGGAAGTTACCAGAGCATGGGTAATTATCTTCAGGTTCCCTCTGTCTAGGAAGGGATGGAGCTGGAAAATCCACCAAAGCTGGAAAAAGACACTCCCAGACACCAACTAAACCTGATACTCCAGGGACAGACTAGGGTCCAGGAGCAAGCCCAGAATCTGGATCCTGTCCCTTAGGGGGAGATTGATACCATTCAGGACAGGGTATACATTTTAGGGGACCCCACCTCCCACCCCATAGTACCTCTGTCTTACTAGGATAAGCTTCAATTTATTGAATGAAAATGATAACATTGTTTTGTTTCATTTTTCTCAGCCACTTTGTGCCTTCATGGTTTCTGAACTCTGAGTGTAATGGGCATCTTTCTGAAAGTACAAGGAGCACAGAGGCAGAAGTGGCCTCCATGCTCCTCCCACTCAGCAAAAGTTTACATGATGGGGTTAGGCAGGTCTGTGGGCAGAACAAGCCAAAAAGCCATCATACGTTAGATCAAGGTGGAGCCTCACTCCTTCCCTTTCCACTTCCCCAGGACACCCACATACTTCTGGCTCCAAGGTCAGCCCCCAATCTCAGAGCTGCAGCTAGTACAGGGAGAAGCATGATTACTGGACTGTTGAAAGATCAGAGTTACTGGTCTGATCTTGGATCATGTCTCTGAGACAACAGTTGGGACTCTAAGTTCCCAATGGCCATCTAGATGCATACACCCATAGGACTGTTTTCTGAGCCATCGAGCTATTGTTTTGAAACTGCAGCTTTAAGTGAAATTATTCCACCAGCAAAGAAAGCAAACAATGAAAAGTCCTCACTCAATTTTTGCAAATACTGCCATCTTCTTCCACAAAGATGAATGAACCAGCCTGAGAGAGAGCAGAACCAATGATGTTATCTCCTGGATGAAAATACTTCTGAATTTCAGTGAGGAATGAAAGACACTGCCTCTAAGTTTGTGAGTCTAGTATAAAACATGAGGAAACTTTTCAAGGAAAGTTCCATTCCAACTGCGAGTCTGAGCATGTGTGCAAGTCTTACCTTCACAAGCATGCATCACAATCCCCTTATTTTCTCCTTCACTGGTAAAACATCTAGATTGACACCTAGGTACATGTAGAAGACATTCTTAATGGACATTTGCCAGTTCTTCAAATGCAGTTATCTGAGTCTCCAGACTCCATGCTTTGGGGTTACTTCCTTCCTTTCTACCTTCCACTATTTGCAAGACCACAGGAATTGGACAAGCATCAGAAGTAAGTTTAGTTCATCACTACAAATGCCTAGTTAGTAAGTCAACGTTTGGCATTCCTTGAGAGATTCTTTGTGGAAACTTTCCTTGTTTCTGCATCCCATTTAGCTGGCAGTGGATGATTGGGTTTCAAGAACTCCACAGCAATCCCATGCTGGCACCCTGGAGATGCAATGGATTGCAACCATATTCATGTCCAACTAATTGTGGTGATGACTAAGCTCATGTACTGACTTGACTGATATTTCTGCTGTTTTAAAATGGTTCTTCTTTTTTCTGCATCAAATACTAATATAGCTACTTTGAGACTATTTTAAGACTGTTTTCAAACTTTTCAACTACTTTCAAATTCTGTATTATGGGAGGGGTTCTTTTCATTTTTTTTCTTGGTATTATACTAGGTTCCACTTTAGAAATTGTTGAACATCACCTATGCTCAACAGAGATTAAATGAACAGAAAAGCTAATATTGCTAGTGACCTTGATTTTCCTTACATCCCACATTATCTGCCCTCTGGAAGGTATTGTGGTACAGTTCTTCCTATGGATGTTTTCAAATGAGGATGTGGAGGGAGGCATAGACACTCCATAGTAATCAGAAGAGGCACAAAGGAAATAAAGGAAATCAAAACCTAAATACAACATGAAACAAAGAATAGTCCTCATAGCTCTGACACATGGATTTGGTAAGATCAAAAGCATCATCCCTCCAAATTCATAACTAATCATAAGAACTTAAATGAAAAAGACAGAAATGTGGTCCTCATCAACATTGCACAAATAGCTCAGGATATAGCAAAGAGCCTAGGCAGTGATATTCTTCATTTTGTTCTTATTAGTTGCTCCCTGTTGTTCAGCTCAGGTCTTAACAAAATGATGTAACATTTGGGAGAAAAGATGCAAGCCAGCAGCCCAGAGCTGGAGCCTAGGATAGAGAAGATCTCTACAGCAATGATGTATTTCCCCTTGGAGCTCATGTAGCCCGGAACAAAGGACAGCCACACACCACAGAAGACCACCATGCTGAATGTGATGAACTTGGCCTCATTGAAACTGTCCGGCAGCTGCCTGGCATGGAAGGCCACAATGAAACACAACAAGGAAAGGAAGCCCATGTAGCCCAAGACACAGTAAAACATCACCACAGACCCTTCGTTGCACTCCAGGATGATTTGTCCCCCCACTGAGTGCATGTCAACATCAGGGTATGGCGGAGAGCTTGACACCCACACTGTGCAAATGGCCACTTGCACAAGGGAACAGGAAAGAATGATGGAGTTGGCTAGTCTCCTCCCAACCCAACTCCTCATCCAGGAACCGGGCTTGGTGGCCATGAAAGCCAGCACCACAGTGGTGGTCTTTGCCAGCACACAGGAAACAGCCACTGAGAAGATGATGCCAAAGGCAGTTTGTCGAAGGACACACGTCACCTTTGCAGGACGACCAATGAAAAGCAATGCACAAAGGAAGCAGAGCAGGAGGGAAATGAGGAGGGTATAGGTGAGGTCCCGGTTGTTGGCTTTGACGATGGGAGTGTCATGGTTCTTCATGAATACTACAAGCACCAGTGAAGTGATGGTGGAAAAGAAAAGGGCTGTACAGGTTAAACTTATCCCCAAAGGTTCTTCATGAGAGAGGAAGCTTACATCCTTTGGAATACAGAAATCCCGGGTGTTGCTTGGATAGGTTTCATCTGAGCATTTCTTGCAATCTTCCAAGTCTGCAAAAAAATACAGTGTGTGGTGTTAGTAAGTGGATTTGCCATTAATTTCAGCTACAGGCTGTACACCTTCCTTTCAAACAGAAGTTTCTGTGGCTGTACTGCACATGCTTGGGCTTCTGATAGTTGTTAGAAGGCCAAGGAGAAATCACAGGAGAAAACATCATGGGATAATTCCTCCTGTGGTGCTGTTGTAATTTTGGAAGCATTGATTGTGAGGGAGCACAAAGAGTTTGGTGGTAACGTCAAGCAGGCTGGAAAATGTCACACAGCTATAACACCATCAACTTGAATTCATCATGGTGACCTTGCATTGAGAACATCATCTGGAAAGGACACCCAATTGAATTGAAGGAGTCCAAGAATGAAGGCATGAAAACAGAAACTTGTTTTTGGGGAAGAATTATTTATTCTAATTAATTCATTATAATTTATTTTGCTTAGGATTCATAATATTCTGTAAGCTGTCCAGAGAAGACAGTGATGGATGGCCTATAAATCTCCTAAATAAAGAAATATTTTTTTCTGAGAAGTAGGAGGTCATCCATCTTGTATATTGTTAACTTGAAGCAGTAAACCACATTTTAGAATCCCATTGAAGAGGAGGTTCTAATGATCATTTTCTAAAGCCCCAACACACACAAATATGCTTGAACACACAACTCGAAACATGGACACACACACATAAACATAGAAACTGATTTCTTCTGCAACAACCTCATCTCAGACTGCATTAACATGTCTCTGTTGGTTGCATTCATCCTGTTTTCTCATTCTGAGCAATGTGCCTCTTACCTTCTTGTTGTGAAATCCTCCCATCCGGACATGGAATGCAGGTGTAGCAGCAGAACGGCTCCCCTTCCTTCACCTCCATGCTAGAACCTGGATGGCAGCTCTCAGTACATACAGAAACTGGTCGTGTCTAATCCAAAGATTTAAAAAATTGCAGTCTTGAGAGTAATTATCTTGAGAACATTAAGGCTCTGCTGCTTTTTACATTTTTCTGAAATATGTGAATTGGTTCAGAAAGATATATTTGTTGCAGTCTTAAAAAAATATTTTTTAAAAAGTTGTAAAGTGGAAATTGGGTCATTTACAACCTTCAAAAAATCTAAGTGTTTGCACTGACATTTCTGGAATGGACAGGTACGAGAAACATGGGTCAGTATTACAACTGCAAAAATAAAGTAAATAGGGCCCACACACACACACACACACACACACTGGGACAAAAGCCTTTGAAATTCTATCCCATTGGCATGTTTTGACATATACTTATGAGAAGAACCTTGCTCATTGCAGCTGTGTTGTCCAGTTGTCTCTGAGTTGTGGCCACCCTTTGAAGGAGAGCCCTCAAAAATAACCTGTCCGGGTAGCCCTGCTCTGCTCTTTCGGATTCCACGGATGTGGCCTCCTTGAGAGATTCTGCCCTTTTTGACAGGGACTTCCTCTTCTTTTTCTCCTTTTGTATCCTCCGGTGAGTTTTGCCTTCTCAACATGTGGAGAACAGCATTAATGTTTGCAAAACAATGAGGAGATCTCATTCCTCACAAGTTGCTGAGATATTCCTTGTCAGTTGCTGATTTTATTTTAATTTGAGTATAAATTTAAGCAAGTAATTAGAGCAATTGGGACTCAGCAGAAGATGCCCTGAGAGAAAGAGCTTTCTTTGCTTTTCTGTTCTTTCTGTCCATAGCTTGAAATGTTTCACTTCCTCTCTTAATGCTTTTCACTGACTCATGAAAAATGCCGTTTCATGATGGACCAACCTGCCCTGGGAGAACCATTTTATTGGTAGTACTTCATTGTTGAAAGTTTGGAGTTTCTAAGCATATTTCAAGAGTTATAATCAAATAACAATGTTTGATTATTAATTTCTCCTACCATTTTTCAAATAATGAACTTAAAGACATGGCAAAATGGGCTGAAACGCCTGGAAGCAACTTGTTCCATAAACTCATATGTTGCATTTTCAGTAATAAAACATTCTGAATTCTGCAAATTATTGTAGGTAGTTGCATACAGAATCAGACACCTCTCAGACTAATTTTCTTCAGAAATTGTTTCCAATACCCTGTACTTGATTAAGCCATCCATACCATGGTGCATCATCTTAATTGCTGGGGAACTTAGGGTCTGGTGGAGCTTGAGGATGAAACCTCACGGACTGAAGGGATATTTCATAAATGGAATGGTTGCACCAACTTCTAATATACCCATAACTGTTTGTGACTATGATGGACATATTTGGGAAGAAAACGCTTTTCACAATTGTAAAGAAGAGTCCTCTGTTAAAACCCTTTAAAGGTTTTGCTGGCTCTCTGTTGCTGATTTCTCTTTCACAAACATGTGAAAATGAGGACAATAATATCTGATGAAACAGACTGATGTTTTCTCATTCCTCGAGGAGTTTCTGGAATGCTACTGTTTTGAATTTCTTTTTCTACTTACAAACATTTTTTAAGAGTCCTGGTGACTCAAGAAAAGCTGTATTACAGACAGATTTTTCTCCTGCATGCTCAATACTGAATAACTTAAAAGATTTGAGTCTCACAATTAATTTTTTTATTTAATTTGTGAAGCACTTTAGTGTGACACATAAGGTGATGTCTCACTTGTTACATCAGCTCATGGAATGTGAATTTTGCAAGAGAAGGGTCTTCTCAAGTTTTGATTTTATTTTAAGTTTTGAATTCAAGTTTTGAATTGATTTTAGATAGCTGCACAGAGATTGGAACACTACTCAAAACCTCTGCAAAGGAAACATTACCTGATTAAGCCTCCTGTGCCAAGTTATTGCATCTTCATTAATGCTAAACATTTGGCCTGAGGGCGCTTGAGGATCCATCCTTCCAACAGGGATACGATGAAATGATTGGTTTGAGGAAACAATCCAGTTGATCACATCTAATCCAGACACTAACTCTCCATCTTGGTCAAAGGAAATCTCATCCCCAGCACTGTTGTTAAATGAGACAGCTTTCAGGAAACGATGAAGCTAGAGTGAAGAGAAAAAGAGGTTGTTGGACTTTCAGGCCCAAGGGCTACAGGCAGGGGGTGAATGAAGTTTTTGATGGGGAATATTTTAGTGAAAGATTGCTCTGAGAAGAATTGACCAATGGGGAAAATTTCACTAGTGTTGACAGTTCATTTGGAAAGCTAAAAGGCAACAAAGAGGACAGCAAGAGGGGTTCTTGGAATATGGGAACTTCTTTGATGCCTGCACATGAGCAAATATGGAAGATGGAAAATGGGAAGAAACAATTAGCCAATTACCTCCTGCCACAAAGCATGTTTCTGAAGTTTCCGTCTCCATCCATTCACCTTTGCTCTGTATTTTAATCTAGTTGAGTGCAGGGTGTGAAGAGCGTGGGCCACTGCATAGACCGCATTGTAGATGCTGTAGCTGTAGCCACTCATGCTCATTTCAAAAAATGGTGCTGGGAGGCTGCCCAGATCCTCCTTGCCAGTGCAAACATCCACATCCCCCTGCCTGGCAAAGCTTGAATTTGGGAATATACAGCCAAAGGCATTTTGCCAGAAGTCCTTGATGAAACCATCCCCTTTGGTGCTGAGGGGATTTCTCTGCACAAGGAAGTTTTTGAATCCTGCTGGGTCGTGGGAGTGAAATGTGAAAGCAATGGCACCATTGAACATTTCTGCATCCCAGTTCCTTTGGTACCAAAAGGAAACAAGCTCCATCTGGGCTGTCATTATCAAGACCTTTCCTTTTGGTTTATTTCCCTCTCCCTCTAGTCCTGATATATATGTAAACCACCTCAGAAGCACTATGGAATAAGAGTCTCCGTACACTACCAGAACTTTAGCTGTGCTACCCATGGCTTCCTCATATATTTGTATACCCATTTGTAGCATTTCAAAAATTTTATAATAGAAACTGAATTTGGGTATTCTTGCAATAAATGCAAAGCAGATACCATTCTTGGAAAACAGTGGAGAAACAGTTTGTACAAATTTTTCTGCAGGGTCACTATCCATGACCAGGAGTCCAATCCAAGTCCACTTAAAATGCAGAAGTAAGGAGACAATGCCTGCATTCTGCAGGACTTCCTTGGGAAACACCTGGTAGAAGGGAAGGCCTGGTGTTTTATCATTCATCATTGGAGCAGGGCCGTAGGTCAGCTGAAGTGAGATGAATTGGGAAAGACATCAAGTACATAGAAATGTACACGTTCAGATCATTTCACACCCAGTATGTCAACTGTGATTACTGCTACCATGTAAGTCTTTTTGCAATTGTTCAAAAGGTACCCGTCTGCCATACTGTCTGGTAAAGGACCACTAAGTTTATTCATATCAAATGAAAAACTGCAAGGGAACATCTCCTTAACTCTCATTGTTCTTCAGGAACTGTGATAACATAGAGGAGATGCCATCAGGGAGTCTCTACCTTCCAGCTTCTCTATACTCAACTGAGGTGAAAGGTTAAGAACCCTGCTGTTGCAGCATTTTGAAAATCCCATGCATGTCTTTCCTTTTCACTATGCATGGCACCCTGGAAGCCAAGCATGGTTTCCCAAAAATTTTCTTTTCTTCTTTTTTAATAATTATAAAATCAGTTTGATTATTTGCTGCAGGGTGAAAGTGGTCACATCACCTGTGGAGTGGTCTTCCACAAAGGAGTCTGAGCTGCATTCCATGCAATAAGGAGCAGTGGAACCTCTTGTTGGCTGCATGGATAGAAGTTGAAGTCGCATTGTCTCACACTGAAAACAAGTCCTGCTCTGGAGCCTCAAATTTGTTTGCAACCTTACTTAAAACATTTCAGCCTTGCAGCAGGCAGCCCTTGATTGCTGTGACTTGGTGAACTGTCTCGTTAGACAGGATGTGCCCTTGCCATGTTTTCTCATTACTGCAGATCCCCAGCCAACTGTGGCATAGTGACAGCTGGGCTCAAATGGTCAAGAAATGCTTTGGCAAATGTTTGGATCATTTAGAAAAGAGAACAGAGGAGGTATGGTGAACTATCTGAGGGAGCATAGTAAGTGAAAGGCATGGATACATTCATATTTTACTGAAAATTACTATTGCCACAGGTTGCAAAGATTGAGAGTCTGCATATATTCATTTGGGTTCCTCTGCTTCTTGAAGAAATGGAGCCATTTGTTTTGACCAATTAGCTTGCTGTTCTACTAGAAACAGTCAGTACTTTGGAAGAACATAGGCTGAAGTCAAATGGATTAGGAAGAAGAATATTGCATAAGAGGTCAATGCAAATGTGTGCCTTGATATGGCAGAGATGCTGAAACATATGTATCAGCACTTCTTTCTGCATAAATAAAATCAGGATCTCACATTAATTTTGAATTATGAATGTACCATTTCATTCATAATTTGTTTAGTGTATAGTGTTTCTAAACTCCATCTGAGTATACTTGCAGTACTCCTTTTTTAACTACAATGCAAAAACTGGAATCAAGGGGGAAAATTAAATTGCCTAAATAAAGAAATAAAAGTTAAGAAATCACCATCTCAGGAAAGTTTTCCATGAATATGAGATATTTTATATTACCTGGAAACTGACCACTAAATTCAACAGCTTGCCTTGAAAGCATCACCCCAAGCTTTCCCACTGTCCTTTCCATGTTCTTTTTAGAAACCATCCAATGATCAAGAAATTGAGCAGGGCTTTTGTCCAATGCTGCACAGCCAAACTGAAGGAGAGAGAGTTCTACCTGTGGAATCTTATAGACATCCAGAAGAGTTGCCACATGAAGAGAGATATCAGAGTCTGGTCCCCCAATGATTGCTACTAGGCTGTGCTGGACGTTACATATGAAGTTGGGGATCAATCTCTGCAGTGCTGATGTAAATAGCATTGTGGCCTGATAGGTCCTCCTAGCATTGTCGTAGCTGTCATAGATGTAGAAGCCCAAGGTGAAGTTGGACAAGAGCTGAGGGTTTGCATTGATTTCTTTCACTGCGAATGCCAGAGCCATGATTTGCTGGTAAGCCTTAGACACAGCACTAGAAAGAGGGTTGCATTTTGAAGAGAAGAATATTTCATTTGAAGGATAAACCTTCCTGTGAATTGTTTAATTATTAGTATGTGCATTAGGATTGGCATTTCAATACTGTTATACAGTTTTCTACAAGCCACTCTTAAGATCCTTTGCCTATTGTTATTCCCTGTTGCTGCTTTCAATTTACCAGCAGAAATGTTTTAAGTTGCTGATCTTTTGCCAATTTAGTGTCTATGCTTAAACTGTATTTACAAATTGTATTGTTTTAGTTTTTAGGGTAAACCCTGAAAGCTATTGTTCGAGAGAATTGATCAATTAACATTGCAGGTGCCTCAGCTAACTGAATACACACTTTGAGAAGGCATATATGAGAACTGGCAAATAGGAACAGCTTTTGAAACTTCACAACTGGATACTTGTCATACCAGAATGGCCACACCCTTTTGGAGAATAACATCTGATCCCTGCTAAAGAATATGCTTTAGTTGTTCACAAAAGTGACTCAAAGTTTGCTTCCTGCAATTGATCAGCTTTACATATTCAGTATAAAAACTGATGAACAAAGAAATGAGTCATAATAAATAAGAGCCTGCAAGTTAGCTCCATAGAAGATAGTGTGGATTAATATATTGCCTTCTTCATTTCAGCTCACACTTTATTTGTGTGAGAGAACAACTGAACAACAAGAAAGGAATGAACAGGTAATTCAAAGATTACTTTTTCCATGGGGTGGGGGAGGAGAATGCAACTTAGTAGTGCAGTCATTAGGGAAGTCAACGGGGTAGTTGGGGAGATGGGAAAGCAAATGTGATATCTCTGAATTGCGAAAATAGGTTGGGTTGACAGTCATTTGACATGCTACTCAACCTAGCATTGCAGTGCTGGTGCACGAGAAGGAGACACATATATACAGAAAACTTCTCCCCACAAACAACGCAGAATTTGAGTAATACAATTAATGATGGAGCAAGTGCAAGGTGGGAGGGCTAATAAAGTAACAGTCAAAGAAATTAAATATCATTTGGATTCTGAAAATAAACTGTTTCTGGGATTTGTATCCTGAGGGGGAAAAGATGCCTTTCTTTTCCCACATTCTTTGTACATGTTAATTTTTAAAATACAAGTCAACCATGGTTTGAATTTACAGCTTTCGAACTGTCATAGAAATAATAATACCAACACCAACACCGCATGGAATGAAAAACTGATCGAAATAATCCTTACACAAACTCGTCAACTGATGCAGGAGGGGGAACTTTGATGAAGGTTGCTGGGCTGGAGAGGAAGCCACCATGAGATGCAATGGTGCCAATGATGAGGTCTCCTGGCTGATAATACATGTGAAGAGGATGGTGTGGATGAGACAGCCTGCATCTCCCATACCCAGTGGAAGCCTTCCAGACCAGCTGAGGAAACACTCCCAGCAGCAACACCATAGAAAATAGCAGCATTATGACAAGGACAAGCATTAGTTCAAGATACAGATCTTAGGGACTTGCATCATACTGTTAGAGCAATCATGATTAAAACTACCTCACGCTTACAGTATTATCACCTGATGGGTCTGATTCATGAGATATCTTCATCCATGGGATATCTTTGCTGATGATGCCCCCAGCTCTAACACCTACTGGACCTCAATGTAAATATCCTCCAGATGTTTTGCTCCTGTTTCTTTATGTTGCCACCAAAATTCCACAGGGCTTTGGGAAAGAAGAATTTTCAGTCTTTGTGACTGAAGCCAAAACGCAACAAATGTGGAAATTATTATTTTCAAAATTACCATCATTTCATGTCTTGTTATTCAATAAAAACAAGTTGAAGATTCCCTCTGGAATTGTTGAAGAAAAACACCTCCACTGTTCCCTTCGAAAGACCACACAAACACAGAACCTCTCTCTCTCATTCTCTCTCTCTCTCTCACTCTCTCTGTGTGTGTTTCTTCATATTCCCGCATTAATCCAATTGCAGAGCATTATTTTCAGTGTAGTTATCCACTTGTGCTCATTTCAACCATTTTTATCACTTTTATTTGTTTTTGTATTCAAACACAATCCAAACTTACACTATGACTGTTGGGTAAAGACCAAACTAGCTACAAGCTTCCAAATAAGGTACAGAGTAATTTATAATACCCTAGTCAGGTATGCAGGTGCAGAGTAGTTGACAATACAATAGTAACAACACAATGACAGTTTGATGCCTTCATAAAAAGAACAGTAACACAGATCAGTCAGCTGAGTACAATATGATGGAAAATATTACAGAATGTACTGCATTTACATTTCAATTGAGTAAATTCCTGAAACTTAAATTGATTTTCATGTTTGTTTAAACATGTTAATGTAAGCTGTTCAGAAATCATTCATATAGAGTTAAGTTGCCATGGTCCAACAGCAGGGAGGAGCCTGCTACAATGTTGCGAAACACTGTGCAGTGATTGGCTGTATTGTGCCAGTCATGTGAGACTGTTTAACTTGATAATTCTTGCATACACTGTGAATTGTTGAAGGAATGAAGGCGCTACATTGTAACAAGGGGATAGTTTGCATCAAGGGAGCAGCTGCTGAATAGAACACCCTTATATATTTAGCCATTGGCTAGCCAGTTCCTGCAGTGCTGGGGAAAGAGTTCTTCTAGCAGCTTCTTTGCACTTCTCAAAATGGACTCCAACATTACAAAGATCTTTAAACAAAACACACCAGACACCACTACTTCTTCTTCTTCCTCCTCTTTGATTTATTTGGACATTTTTCCCCACAGTACTCAAGGATCACATTATTTTCTGGACACTTTTCAGTCCTTCTTATCTTTGTCTTCAAACTCTGTGGATTGGGGTTTGTTTGTTTGTTACTTCCTTCTTCCTTACTTAAGATAGTTGAAAGACCACAGGATTTCAACAAGCATCAGAAATAAGCATAGTTCTTCACTGCAAATGCCTGGTTAGTAAATAAAAACTGGGCGTTACTTGAGATTCTTTGAGGAAATCTTGTTTCTGCTTCCCAGTTAGATGGCAGGGGATGGTTGGGCTTTAAGAACGCCACAGTAATCCAATTCTGGCATCATGCAGATACAATGGACTGCAAGCACACTGCTGACAAGCTAACTCAGGTGATGACTAAGCTCATGTACTAGCTTGACTGAGAAGAAGTGAAAGCAGCTAACAACTTCCAAATTATGTACAGAGTATTTTATAACCTACTAGTCTGGTATTCAGGTGCAGAATAGTTGACAATAGAATAATGACAACACAATGACAATTTGATGCCTTCATATACAGAAGAATAACACAGATTGACCAGCTTAATGCAATGCAATGGAAAATATCACAGAATACAGTGTATTTACATTTGGATTGAGAAAATTCCTGAAATTTAAATTCTTCCCATGGGTGTTTTCTGATGAGGATGTGGAGGGAGGCATAGACATCCCGTATTAAATACAAGAGGGAAATTGGAAATAAAATGAACCAAATCTGAAGCAGAACTCAACACAAAAGAAAAGACCCCATAGCTCCGACATATACATTAGGTAAGACAAAAAGCACCATCCCCCAAATTCATACTAAACCACAAAAATCCAAATGAAAAAGACAGAAATGTGGTCCTCATCAACATTGCACAAATAGCTCAGGATATAGCAAAGAGCCTAGGCAGTGATATTCTTCATTTTGTTCTTATTAGTTGCTCCCTGTTGTTCAGCTCAGGTCTTAACAAAATGATGTAACATTTGGGAGAAAAGATGCAAGCCAGCAGCCCAGAGCTGGAGCCTAGGATAGAGAAGATCTCTACAGCAATGATGTATTTCCCCTTGGAGCTCATGTAGCCCGGAACAAAGGACAGCCACACACCACAGAAGACCACCATGCTGAATGTGATGAACTTGGCCTCATTGAAACTGTCCGGCAGCTGCCTGGCATGGAAGGCCACAATGAAACACAACAAGGAAAGGAAGCCCATGTAACCGAAGACACAGTAAAACATCACCACAGACCCTTCGTTGCACTCCAGGATGATTTGTCCCCCCACTGAGTGCATGTCAACATCAGGGTATGGCGGAGAGCTTGACACCCACACTGTGCAAATGGCCACTTGCACAAGGGAACAGGAAAGAATGATGGAGTTGGCTAGTCTCCTCCCAACCCAACTCCTCATCCGGGAACCGGGCTTGGTGGCCATGAAAGCCAGCACCACAGTGATGGTCTTTGCCAGCACACAGGAAACAGCCACTGAGAAGATGATGCCAAAGGCAGTTTGTCGAAGGACACACGTCACCTTTGCAGGACGACCAATGAAAAGCAATGCACATAGGAAGCAGAGCAAGAGGGCAATGAGGAGGGTGTAGGTGAGTTCCCGGTTGTTGGCCTTGACGATGGGAGTGTTGTGGTGCTTCATGAAAACTGCAAGCACAAGTGAAGTGAGGATGGATAATGAAAGTGCTATACAGGTTAAACTCATCCCCAAAGGTTCTTCGTGAGACAAGAAGCTGACATTCTTCGGAACACAGAAATCCCGGGTGTTGCTTGGATAGGTTTCATCTGAGCATTTCTTGCAATCTTCCATGTCTGAAAAAGAATAGAATATGCGGTGCTAATAAGTGGATTTGCCATTAATTTCAGCTACAGGATGTACACCTTCCTTTCAAATGAAAATTTATGTAGGTGTGCTGCACATTCTTGAGCTTCCCTTAGCTGTGAGAAGTCAAAGGAGCACTTGTGGATGACACATCTCCATTGGTTTGAATTAATCTCAGTAGAAAGCATCACATGTTAACTCCTCCTCTGGAGAGGTTTTAAATTTGAATGTATTGACAAATAGTTTGGGAGTAAAGTGTCACAGGAAGGATATTGTCACCCATTGATAACACCATCAACTTGAATTCCACAAATTGACATTGAAATGAGAAGGTCAACTGGAAAGGACACCCAATCCAATTCAGGAGGGATTGTCAGAGTCCAAGAATAAAGGCATGAGAACAGAAACCTCTTTTGTTGCGGAAGAATTATTCTGAGAAATAGGAGGTCAGGCTTCTGCATAGTGTTTACATGAAGCAGTAGATCAAATTTTAGAATTTCATTGAAAAGGAGGTGCTAATGCTAAGTTTCTAAAGCCATTTCCCAATTCAGACACCAGTTTAGGTTTCTGCTCTTCATTATAGCTACCTAGAATATAGCACTTTAAATGCTCCAGAATAACTGTAAATACAAGGCAAATGACCCCCTCCCCCCACACACACACTTTACTGGAAACATCACCATAAACAAAGAAACAGTGCTTTCTGCTTCAGCAACTTCAACCCAGACCCTATTCACTCGTCTCTGTGCATTGTATTCATTCTGCTTTCTCTATCTGAGCAACGTGTCTCTTACCTTTTTGTTGTGAAATCCTTCCCTCTGGACATGGGATGCAGGTATAGCAGCAGAATGGCTCCCCCTCCTTCACCTTCTTGCTTGAACCAGGATGGCAGCTCTCAGTACATACAGAAAGTGGTCGTGTCTGATCCATGAATTAAAAAGAATTGCAGTCTTGAGAATAATTACCTTGAGAACATTAAGGCTCCGTTTCCTTTCTAAATTTTTCTGAAATATGTGAATGAACTACGGAAGGCATCTTTGTTACAGACATAAAAATAATTAACATGGGGTCATTTGCAACCTTCAAAAAATCTAAATGAGTGCAATGATATTTCTTAAATGGACAGGAATGAGAAACATGAGTCAGTATTGCAACTGGGAAAATATCCAGGTGCAAAGACCATTTTAAAGTAAAACTTGCAGGCACACATGTGCACACAAACTGGAACAAAACCCTGAGAAATTCGAAGCACACTGGAGGAGGGAAAGGGAGAAAAAGAAGAGGAAGAGTCAACCAGAAAGGGCAGAATCTTTCGAGGAGGCCACAGTCTTGGACTCAGAAAATGCTCAGCAGGGCTGTCATGGACAGAAAAGTCTGGAGGACTCTTCTTCATAGGATTGCCACAACTGGGAGGCAACCGGATAGCACATAACAGCAATGAACAAGATTGTTCACACAAGTACACATCAAAGCATGTCATTGGGACAGAATTTCTCAGCCAAACAGAAGGCACTTAATTAATTAATTAATTAATTTATTTATAAGATTTGTATGCCATCCATTACTTGCATCTCTGGACGGCTTACAACATAGCAGACAGCTTACAACATAGAATGAGGATATGCACAGAAAGAACAGAAGAAAAAAAAGTGATTTCTCTCAGGGCATCTCCTGCTGAGTCCCAATTACTCTCATTACCTGGTAAAATTCATATTCAAATGAAAGTAAAAACAGATATTAACAAGGAATATCCCAGCAACTCATGTGGAATGAGATCTTCTCAGTGTTTTGCACACAGTAATGGTGTTCTCTGAATAGTGAGTATGCAAAGAACACTGGAGGAGGG
The DNA here is from genome assembly GCA_023646645.1 of Varanus salvator macromaculatus. NCBI lineage: Eukaryota > Metazoa > Chordata > Lepidosauria > Squamata > Varanidae > Varanus > Varanus salvator. Next base: position 7,523,023 of record JAIXND010000781.1, read on the forward strand.
AAAGGGTTAAAAAGAAGAGGAAGAGCCAATCAGAAAGGGCAGAATCTCTCGAGGAGGCCACATAAGTATCTTATGTTTGGCTTCCTCTTCTAATACTTTTCACTGACACATGAAAACTACTTTGTTTCATGATGGGCCTACCTGCCCTGACAGAAGCATTCTATTGGAAATACCTCATTGTTGAAAGCTTTGAGTGTCTAATCGTATTTCATTTTGAGTGATACTCAAATTTCAATGCATGATTATTAATTTCACCTACTATTTGTCGTGTAATGAACATACAAACATGGCAAATGGGGCAGAAACATTTGGAATCAACTTGTTCAATAAACACATATTTTCATTTTCTGTAATAAAAAATCATTCTCAGTTCTGCAAGTGCTCTGAGGTAGCTGCATACAGTATCAGACACCATTCATACTAATTTTCTTCAGAAATTGTTTCCAGTAACCTGTACTTGATTAAGCCATCTGTGCCATGTTACAGCACCTTCACTGCTGGAGTACTTTTGCCTGGTGGAGCTTGAGGATCCAACCACAAGAGCTCATGGAATGTTTCAGAAATGGAGCTGTTACACCAACTTCTATGGTCTCACATACCCAGGAAAGTTTGTTACAGTGAGGGAAAGATTTAGGAAGGAAAAGCTTTTACACATTTTTAAAGACGAGCCCTCTGTTCCTTTGAATTTCTATGCTGGTTCTCCGTTGCTGATTTCTCTGCTATATATGTGTGAATATAAGCACAACATTATCTTATGAAAGAGATTGATGTTTTCTCATTCCTAAAGGAATTTCTGGAATTTATGGTTTGAAATTATTTTTCTATTTTTATGTACAATTTTTTAAGGAGTCAATGGGACTCACAAGCTGCATTTGGAGACAGATATTTTTCTTTTCTTTTTGCTGCATCTTCAGTATTGAGTAACTTAAAAAATTCGGTTCTCATTCTTTTTTTTTTTTTTTTAATTTGTGAAGCAATTTCATGTGAAACTTAATGTGATGTCCCACTTGTTAAATCCACTGATGGCATACACTGATGTCTTATTTTGTAAGACAAGGCTATTTTCAAGTGTCCAATGAATTGATCTTAGATAGCTGCATGGAGATGCAGACACCACAATAACCTCTTCAAAAAAAAAAAAACTTTACCTGATTAAACTCTCTGTGCCAGGTTATGGCATCTTTAATGATGCTAAACATTTGTCCTGAGGGCGCTTGAGGATCCACCCTTCCAACTCTGATGCGTTGAAAGGATTGGTTTGAAGAAACAATCCAGTTGATCACATCTAATCCAGACACTAACTCTCCTTTCCGGTCAAAGGAAATCGCATCTCCAGCACAGGTGTTAAATGAGACAGCTTTCAGAAAATTATGAAGCTAGAGTGAAAAGGAAAAGTGGTGCTGGGATTTTCACACACAAAGACTACAGGCGGGAGATGACTGAAGTTTTTGAGATGGAATAAGCTGGTGAAAGATTGCTCTGGCCTATGAATAGGAGGATAAGATATTAGGCTAACTGAAAAAATTAAATAGTGTTGGTGTTTCATATGAAAAGCCAAAAGGCAACAAAAAGGACAGCAAGAGGGGTTCTTGGAATATGGGAACTTCTTTGATGCCTGCACATGAGCAAATATGGAAGATGGAAAATGGGAGGAAACAATTAGCCAATTACCTCCTGCCACAAAGCATGTTTCTGAAGTTTCCGTCTCCATCCATTCACCTTTGCTCTGTATTTTAATCTAGTTGAGTGCAGGGTGTGAAGAGCGTGGGCCACTGCATAGACCGCATTGTAGATGCTGTAGCTGTAGCCACTCATGTTCATTTCAAAAAATGGTGCTGGGAGGCTGCCCAGATCCTCCTTGCCAGTGCAAACATCCACATCCCCCTGCCTGGCAAAGCTTGAATTTGGGAATATACAGCCAAAGGCATTTTGCCAGAAGTCCTTGATGAAACCATCCCCTTTGGTGCTGAGGGGATTTCTCTGCACAAGGAAGTTTTTGAATCCTGCTGGGTCGTGGGAGTGAAATGTGAAAGCAATGGCACCATTGAACATTTCTGCATCCCAGTTCCTTTGGTACCAAAAGGAAACAAGCTCCATCTGGGCTGTCATTATCAAGACCTTTCCTTTTGGTTTATTTCCCTCTCCCTCTAGTCCTGATATATATGTAAACCACCTCAGAAGCACTATGGAATAAGAGTCTCCGTACACTACCAGAACTTTAGCTGTGCTACCCATGGCTTCCTCATATATTTGTATACCCATTTGTAGCATTTCAAAAATTTTATAATAGAAACTGAATTTGGGTATTCTTGCAATAAATGCAAAGCAGATACCATTCTTGGAAAACAGTGCAGAAACAGTTTGTACAAATTTTTCTGCAGGGTCACTATCCATGACCAGGAGTCCAATCCAAGTCCACTTAAAATGCAGAAGTAAGGAGAGAATGCCTGCATTCTGAAGGGCTTCCTTGGGAAACACCTGGTAGAAGGGAAGGCCTGGTGTTTTATCATTCATCATTGGAGCAGGGCCATAGGTCAGCTGAAGAGAAATGAGTTGGGAAAGACAATATCAAGTATATAAAAATGTACACGTTCAGATCATTTCACACCTAGTATGGCAGCTTTCATTACTGCTACCATGTAAGCCTGTTTGCAAATGTTCAAATGGTACCTGTCTGCTATGGTTTCTTGGAGAATACTATCTGTTATAGGAGCACTAAGTTTATTTATATTAAATGAAAAACTGCAGGGGAACATCTCCTTAACTCTCTTTGTTCTTCAGAAACTGTGTACCATAGGTGAGATGCCATCAGGGAGTCTGTAGCTTCTAGCTTCTCGCTACTCAGCTGACATGAAATCTCAAAAGCCCATCTGTGGTGACTATTTGCAAATTACAAGCATGTTTTTGCTTTTCACAATCCTTTGCACCCTGGAAGACAAGCATGGTTTGCTTCTTTTTTAATATTTATACTTTCAAATTGATACTTTGCTGGACGGTGCAATTGTGCACCGTCGCTTGTGAATTGGACTTCCAAGAAAGAGTCGGAAGTGAACTCCCATGTACTTGGGAGTAGTGGAACCCCTTGCTGGTTATATGGACAGAAGGAGAAGTCTCTGGCCCTTGACTACAATTAAGAAGACCCCGGGAATGATGGAGATGCCTCCATGCAATTGTCATGCATTTGTTGAATAGGCAAGCCAAGTCATTGTGACTAATATAGTTCCACCATCTCCATGCTGCACCCACTTTCAAAGATTCAGAGGGATCCTTCTAAAGTAACTCCCCTCCCCCACGAGACACACACATCTCAAACACACTTGAAACCAGTTGTGGCATGGCAGATCAAGCTTTTTTGCAAGTTTTCTTTAAACATTTCAGCCCTGTGGCAGGCAGCCCTTGTTTACTGACTGCTAGTGGTGTGTCTCATTAAATAGGATGAGCTTGTGCCCTGTTTGTCTCATTTCTGCAGATCCCCAACTGGCCATGGCATAGTGGCAGCTGGGCTTAAGTGGCCAAAGAATGCTTTGGCAAGTTTTTGAATCATTTATACAAGAGCTATCATGAACTATGTGAGGCAGCATATTAAGTGACAGGCGTGAATACATACGTATTTTACTGAAAATTATTATTGCCAGAGGTTGGAAAGATTGAGAGCCTTTGCATATATCCATTTGGGTTCCCCTGCTTCTTGAAGAAATGGAGCCATTTGTTTTCACTAATTAGCTTGCTGTTGTACTAGAAACAGTCAGTACTTTGGAAGAACACAGGCTGAAGTCAAATGGATTAGGAAGAAGAATATCACATAAGAGGTCAATGCAAATTTGTGCTTTGATCTGGCAGAGATGCTGAAACATATGTCTCACCACTGTTTTCTGCATAAATAAAATCAGGATCTCACATTAATTTTGAATTATGAATGCACCATTTCATTCATAATGCTTTTGTTTAGTGTATAGTGTTTCTAAAGTCCATCTGAGTATAATTGAGGTACTCTGTTCTTTAATTTAAAATACAAAAAGTGGAATCAAGGAGGTTAGTTAAATTTACTGAATCAAGAAATAAAATAACAATTAAGAAAGCACCCAGTCAGGGAAGTTCTGCATGAATATGAGAGATTTTATATTAACTGTACACTGACCACTGAATTCAACAGGTGCTTAAAGCATCACCTCAAGCCTTTCCACTGTTCTTCCCATGTTCTTTTTAGAAACCATGCAATAATCAAGAAATTGAGCAGGGCTGTTGTCCAATGCTCCACACACATACAGAAGGAGAGAGAGTTCTACCTGTGGAATCTTATAGACATCCAGAAGAGTTGCTGCATGAAGAGAGATTTCAGAGTCTGGTCCCCCAATGATTGCTACTACATTATACTGGATGTAACATATGTAGTTGGGGATTGGTCTCTGCAGCGCTGATGTAAGTAGCATTGTGACTTGATAGGTTGTCCTAGCATTGTTGTAGCTGTCATAGATGTGGAAGCCCAAGGTGAGATTGGGCAAGAGCCGAAAGTTTGCATTGATTTCCTTCACTGCGAATGCTAGAGCCATGATGTGCTGGTAAGCCTTAGATGCAGCACTAGAAAGAGAGTTGCATTTTGAATCACAAGAATATTTCACTTAAAAGAGAAACCTTCCTATGAATTGTATAATTATTAGTATGTTCATTAGGATTAGTGTTTCGATACTGTTATACAGTTTTCTACAAGCCACTCTTAAGATCCTTTGCCTATTGTTATTTCCTGTTCCTGCTTTCAATTAAGCCAGCTGAAATGATTTAAGTTGCTGCTCTTTTGCCATTTTAGAATCTATGCTTATACTGCAGTTATAAATTGCATATTTTTAACTTTTTCGGTAGACCCTGAGAACTATTGTTGGACGGAATGGATCTTTTAATATCACAGGTGCCTCGACTAACTGAATACATTCTTTGAGGTGGCCTATATGCGGAGAACTGGCAAACAGCAATGGCTTTTGAAACTTCCCAACTGAGAACTTACCATACCGGAATGGCCATGCCCATTTACACAATAACATCTGACCCCTGATAAAGAATATGCTTTAGTTGTTCACAACGGTGGCTAAAAATTTGTTTCCTGCAATTGATCAACTTCACATCTTCAGTATAATAGAGCTGAACAAATAAATGAGACATAATAGATATGAGTCTGAAAGTGAGCTACATGGAAGATACTTTAGATTAATATATTTCCTTCTCCATATCAATTCACTATTTATTTGAGTGAGAGAACAACAGGAACAATTAGAAGGGAATGAACAGGCACTTCACACTTTGCTTTTTAGAGAGAAAGGGACCGAAGTGGAGGGGAAGGGAGCAGAGGGGAAGGGAAGGGGAGGGGAAGGGGAGGGGGAATCATACTTAGCAGTCCAATTTGTGGGGAAGTCCAAGAGGGCAGTTGAGGAAGTGGAAAAGCAATTGCAAGGTCTCTGATTTGAAAAAAATCAGTTGAGTGAAAATTATGTGACATGCCACTTAGCCTGGCACTCCAGTGCTGATGCACCAGAAAGAGGCAGTTATATATAAACCCCATCCCCACACTCGCTACAGAAATTGTGTAATAAAATAAACAGAGGAGCTAATGCAAGGTGGCAGGACTAATAAAATCAGAGTAAGCTGAATTCAAATCATGTTAGGAAGCTGAAAATTAAATGTGTATGGAATGTTTTTCCTCACTGAGAAAATGTCCCTTATTTTTTCCACATTCTTTATATTTGATTATTTTTTAAAAGCTATTAAACCATCCTTTGGGGTTGCAGCTTTTTCAATGGTCATGGAAGTAAATGTACCAACACCATCTCCAATACTTATACCATATGGAATGCAAAACTGATCCAAATAATCCTTACACAAACTCGTCAACCGATGCAGGAGGGGGAACTTGGTTGAAGGTTTCTGGGCTGGAGAGGAAGCCACCATGAGATGCAATGGTGCCAATGATGAGGTCTCCTGGCTGATAATACATGTGAAGAGGATGGTGTGGATGAGACAGCCTGCATCTCCCATACCCAGTGGAAGCCTTCCTGACCAGCTGAGGAAACACTCCCAGCAGCAACACCCCGGGAAACAGGAGCATCACAACAAGCATTAGTTCAAGACACAGAGCTTGGGATCTTCTATCCTAATGTTAGAGCAACCATGATTAAAGCTGCCTCATGTTTACACTATCACCTGATGGATCTGACTCATGAGATATCATTATCCATGGGATATCTTTGCTGATGATGTTCCCAGCTCTAACTCCTGCTGGACCTCTATGTAAACATCCTCCAGATGTTTTGCTCCTGTTTCTGTATGCTTCCATCAACATTCCACAGGGGTTTTGAGAAAAAGCAGAATTAGTTTCAGTCCTTGTCACTGAAACCAAAATACAACTGTGGAAATGACTGTCTTCATAATTACATCATTTCATGTCTTGTTATTCAGTCAAAACAAGTTGAAGATTCCCTCTGGAATTGTTAAAGAAAATAGTGTTTGAAAAGTGATATCTGAAGTGATGTGCATGCAATGCCAAATCACATCACAAAATCCTCACCTCCCTTCACAGTTCCCTTTGAGAGACCACACAAAGACAGAACTTTTCTTAATGTGTGTGTGTGTGTTTCTGTGTATATGTGCATTATCAGTATTCCAGAGCCTAATTTTCAGGGTAGTGCTCTTGTGCTAATTTCAAGCATTTTTACCCCTTTTAATTGTGTGTGTTGGGGGGGTGGGGTCAATCAGTCAGTTTGGATATGTCTATCTGAGTTTTCCATGAAAAGAATTAGAAGAACCAGAATGAAATAACTTTTCCCCCCTACCTGAGAGAAAGAGACTCTCTCTTTCCACATTTTCATAGACATGTATATGGTAAAACTTTACAAATTAATTTAGTGCAACTGAGATATGCCTAGTTCACATGATGAAAATGTAGGATTTTTTCTTTTGTTTCATTTCTCTCAGTCTCTCTCCATTGTTTTCCCTCAAAGTTTCTGGACTCTGACGTGATGAGCATCTTTCTGAAAGTGCAAGGAGCAAAGAGGCAGAAGTGTCCTCCATGCATCTCCCACTCAGCAAAGGCTTACATGATGGAGTTAAGCAGGTCTCTGGACAGAACAAGCTGTAAAGCCATCATACATTGGATCATGGTGGAGCCTTAATTCTTCCTTTCCCACTTCCCCCTGGATGCCCACATATATCTGGCTCAAAGATCAGTCTCCAATCTCAGAGCTGCAGCTACTACAGGGAGAGGTATGATGACTGGACTGTTGAAGCATCAGAGTCACCGTTCTGATCTTGGATCATGTCTCTGAGACAACAGTTGGGAATCTGAGTTCCCAATGGCTGACTAGATGCTTATTCCCATAGGACTGTTTTCTGAGCCATGAAGGCTTTTTTCTGAAACTACAGCTGTAAGTGAAAATATTCCACCAGCAAAGAAAGCAAACAACAAAAAGTCCTCACTCAAGTTTTCAAATAATGCAAGGGGGCAGTTCTTCAAACAATGCCATTTTTATCCATGAAGACAAATGAACCAGAGATAATGACAGCATGAGATGCAGCACCACCAAAGATGCGATCTCCCAGATGACGATACTGGAAATTGTAGGAAATCGTAGATACTGCATTTTTTACTTAAAAAATATTCTAATCTAATATCTACTAAAAAGGAAAGAAAAAAGGGAGGTTCATGTTCACATGTCTAACATCCATTCATCATCTTTAAGGACATTTTATCTACCCAATTTAACAACAGCAATTATCTATTATGTTCTTCAAACAGGTTTTCTTTAAGCTAATTTAATAGGAAATACTAATTACAAATACAATCAAATAGATTTTTTGCTTACCAGTATTCCAATCTAATGTCTACTAAAAAGGATAGTGAAATAGAAAGAAATCTCATGTTCACGCTTGACTCTGTTTAGCACAGCTTGTCTTACTCCCATTTCACAAACTGAAAAGCCATGCAGATTGGCTCTTAGTCATTCATCTTTAAACTTTAAGGCAAAATAAGAAAGAGAAAACAAAAGAAGCAACAGAAAGAAGAAAAAGAGGGGAGGAAAAGAATCCTTCATCTTCCCTTAAGACCTACATCGCTTCATAGTTCCACACACTTAAAAATAAATGAGCTTCCACAATTAAAATCATATCTCTTAGCCATTCCATACCACAATAAACATATTGGGCCATTTATATCATTAAGACAGACATTTCTGTTTCACACCTCTGCCAGACCATTTCAAATCCAGTCGCCATTCGAAATCTGGAGCTCGTATCATCTGTTGCAAAACAATCATTCGCAATGACTTAGTTTCTTGCTGTAGAATCTTCACTCCCTTCTCCGAGCCAAGTATAGTTACTACAAAGTTCATCCATCTATCAGAAAAAGTAAGCACACCTTCCTGCCAAAATTGCCGTTCATCAGACAAACTTGATAACAGGTTATTTATTGGTTTTGCTAATTTTGTTTCTTTATCTACCATTTCGGCTTTTTCACATAGCTGTTGCTGGATACTCTGTTCTGTTTCAGTTTGAACAATAGTTTTTTCCTCCCACATGAAAAAAGCCTCGATTTTAATCAAAAATATTTCTTGAGAAAATTTCAAATTTAACATTAACTGGTTAACTCTTAGGAGAGATTCCTGGAGCGAAGCCATGATCTCAATAACACAAGCAGACAAAGGGTTGGCAGGTTACCAAATGCTTTGGCAGTGGTCCCAAAAGTGCAGGTGAGAAACTAAAGATTCCATCCTTCACATCTCCCTTCCCTTCTTCTCAAATCAAGTCCGCATACTTCTGTCTAGTTGCACCATATATATTTAATAAAATTAAACCCTAGAGTCGTTTACCAAAAAGTTTCAATTCAACTCACCCAAGTCTCTTAATCTCACATAAGTCTCTTAATCTCCGTCGCTGCTTAACAATTTGGAGGGTTCTTCTTCGATCTTTGTGCTAGGCTTTCCCATGGGTATAATTGCAGAAACAGATAACCTAAGAAAATATTTACTCAGCAGTTCTGATGTTTATCCTGCTTATAAAAATTCCACGCTAAACCAATAAGATGCCGTGAATTTGCAGAGGCTCCCATTTCACTCATTTCACATAACTCAAAGTTATGCTCAAAATCCTACAAGTGAGGCTCCAGAAGTATGAGGACCGAGAACTACCAGAAGTACAGACAGGATTTTGAAGAGGCAAAGGAACTAGAGATCAAATTACCAACATACACTGGATCATGGAGAAAGCTAGGAAGTTCCAGAAAAACATCTACTTCTGCTTTCTTGACTATGCTAAAGCCTTTGATTGTGTGGATCACAACAAATTGTGCCAGGTTCTTAAATAGATGGGAGTACCAGACCATCTTATTTGTCTCTTGAGAAACCTATATGCGGGTCAAGAAGCAACAGTGAGAACTGGACATGGAACCACTGAATGGTTCAAAATTGAGAAAGGAGTTCGGCAAGATTGTATCCTGTCGCCCAGCCTATTTAACTTATATGCAGAGTACATCATGAGAAAGGCAGGGCTAGATGAATCACCAGTTGGAATTAAAATTGCCAGGAGAAATATCAAAAACCTCAGGTGTGCAGATGATACCACTCTAATGACAGAAAGTGAAGAGGAACTATAGAGCCTCTTGATGCGGGTGAAGGAGGAGAGCGCAAAAGTTGCCTTGAAACTCAACATTAAGAAAACTAAGATCATGGCATCTGGTCCTCTCACTTCCTGGCAAATAGATGGGGAAGAAATGGAGGTAGTGACAGATTTTATTTTTCTGGGCTCCAAGATCACCGCAGATGGGGACTGCAGCCAAGAAATTAAAAGACACTTGATCCTGGGGAGGAAAGCTATGTCAAATCTAGACAGCATATTAAAAGCAGAGAGATCACCCTACCAACAAAAGTGCACATAGTCAAGGCTATGGTTTTCCCAGTTGCAATGTATGGCTGTGAACGTTGGACCATAAGGAAGACTGAGTGCCGAAGAATAGAGGCCTTTGAATTGTGGTGCTGGAGAAGACTCCTGAAAGTCCCTTGGACTGCTAGGCAATCAAACCAGTGAATCCTAGAGGAGATCAACCGTGACTGCTCTTTAGAAGGCCAGATATTGAAGATGAAACTAATGCTGGGAACAATAGATGCTGGGAACAATAGAGTCTAATGCTGGGAACAATAGATGGCAAAAGAAGAAGGGGATGGCAGAGGATGAGATGGCAGGATGGAGTCACTGAAGCAGTTGGTGTGAGCGTGAGTGGACTCTGGGGGATGGTGGAGGCCTGGAGAAATGTTGTCCATGGGGTCACGATGGGTCGGACAGAACTTTGCAACTAAGAACAACAGCAACAAATTAGTCAAGGAGGACCATTTTAAAATCTCATGAGAAATAGATTTAGAGAAGGATATAGATTAGGAAGAATGAGGAGAAATACAGGATGAAAGAATACTAAAATGTATGTCAATTAGAATTATGCATTTTTTATACACTAGTATCGATATTGTACCTGACACTGGTAAAATTATTTTATATGGATAATATATATTCCTGTTTATGTTGCAGATGTGCGATTTCCATATTTGGTAGGGTTTGCAATTTGCATAATGATACTAAGGGATTACTATGATACTGAATTTAAAAATTGAAGCAGATCCTGAAATAGCATTACTGTTAATATTTTATAAAAAGAAATGTAAATGGAACATTGAAGAATTAATTATAAATTGGGAACAGCAGCAAAATTGATAATCGCAAAGAATTGGAAGCAGAAACTGGATCTTCATTTAACTATATGATATAAAAATTTGGAATATAGCTGTTAATGATAAGTTGATTTGTGGAATTGGGGTGAAAAAAGGACTGATAAGAAGAATGATTTTAATTACCGTATTTTTCACTCTATAAGACACACCTGACCATAAGACACACCTCATTTTTAGAGGAGGAAAACAAGAAAAAAAATATTCTGAATCAAATGCGCACATATCACAGGCACATTCCCCATCACTTCCCCATGGGTTGCACACTTACTGCACACACATATTCGCTGTATAAGACGCACAGACATTTCCCCTTACTTTTGAGGGGGAAAAAAGTGAGTCTTACAGAGCAAAAAATACAGCATATATGGAGTTCATTTATTGAATATGTATTAATGAAGGTAAAAATATTATACAGCCATGGTCCCAGTGGTGGGGTGTACTAGCTGTGTTTTTTTCTGCTTTCTATACATAGTTTTTTCTGTATTTTGTGCTGTTCTTTTTTAAATATTCATGCTGTATTTTATACTTTTATTGCTTTTAATTATGTTATAATAAAATTTTAAAAGGAAAAAAAATCCCTCAGTCTGACTTGTGTCCTTGCTTACAACAGCTGTTCTCAAAGACAGCACTTGCTTGGGGCCTAAGCACTCAATCTCTTACCCTACTTGGTTCAGTCTATTAATGCTTCCTTGTGATGTATTCATATTTCCCTATTCCATAAAGCATTAGTCTCTCTAGACTGAAGATTTCCATGCAGGAGAAATCTATGGGTTTTTTTTTAAAGTTTTTAATTTCAGGGTGATTTTCCAAATTATTTCATGAGCTAATTCTCCCATTACACAAGAACTGATTGGTGCAGAATGCATTAGATGATTTGATTCAAAATAGATTAAGCATAGTTGAACAAAATACTTTTAAAAATGTCTATCATTGTTTTTCAAGCAATTAACTTGCAATCTCTGCAAATTGGGCAGAAAACATTGGAGTCTGATGTATTGCACCTGTGCATATACTCTGCTAGCTTCATTGACTTGCATGGACATACTTCAGTGTTCTCATTCATCATTGTCCAATCAAATAACTTTAGTTAGCTGCAAAGAGAGCAGGGATCTCCTTCCAAACTAAATATCCTCAGAATTTGATGTGAATTGGATCCTACCTGATTGAACCATCTGTGCCATGTGATGGCATCTTCATTGATGCAGAACTCTTGGCCTAGAGGAGCCTGGGGATCCACCTTTCCAACGCTTATGCGCTGAAAAGATTGGTTGGAGGAAACAATCCAGTTGATCACATCTAATCCCACTACTAATTCTCCATTTTGGTCAAAAGAAACTTCATCCCCAGCACTGTTATTAAGTGAGACAGTCTTCAGAAAGAGATGAAGCTAGAGGGGAAAGGAAAAAGATGGAGTGGAATTTTCAGGCACAATCTCTACTGGTAGAAGAAGAATGATGTAAATTGATTTGAATGGTACATTTTGTAATGATCACAATGTTTTACTCAACTGCATTTGTATCCTGCCTTTTGCCTTTTGTAAGGAATCCAAAGCAAGTTGCACAGTCTTCCTGCATTGCATTTTACTCTGTGGGGCTAATAAGACCTGAAGTCACCCAGTGAGCGTCAGGGTTGAAGAGGGAATAGAAATTATTCTCTCAAGTCTTCTGTCCAGTACTCTAACTACCACACTGTAGATTGATGAAAGATTACTCACTATAGTGATTCAGATACAAGTAGATATTTGCTAATGTGCATTACTACCCTATGTTAGATATCAGATTAATTGTCAAATTAAAAATGTTTAGTCCATTACCTCCTGCCACAAGGGTTCTTCTGATACTTCTCTGTCCTTCCATTCACCTTTGCTCTGTCTTTGGAACTGGATGAATGCAGTTCATGAATAGTATGCGCCATGGCATAGACTGCATTGTAGATGCCGTAGCTGTGCCCTGCCATGATCATTTCAAAGAATGCTGCCAGGAGGGTTTCCAGCTTCTCCTCCCCTGTGCAAATGCCCACAGTCCCCACGTTGTCCAGACTTGGATTTGGGAATACACAGCCAAAGGCCTGCTGCCAGAAGTGCTGAATGAAGCTATCTCCTTTGCTGCTAAAAGGATTTTGGCCCTCAAGAAAAGTCCTGAATCCTGGAGGGTCACTTGAGTGAAGTGTGAAAGCGATAGCACCATGGAACATGTCTGTGTCCCAGTCCCTTTGGAACAAAAATGAGACTAGTTCCATCTGGGCTGTCATTATCAGCACTTTGGCTTTTGGTTTATTTGTTGCTTCCTCCAGTGCTGATAAGTAGGGAAACCATCTCAGAAACACAGAGGAATAAGAGTCTCCATGCAGTACCAGTGCGTTAGCATTGCTACCCATGACCCGATCATGTATTTTTACACCCTCTTGTATCATCTCATCAAATTTATCATTGAAACTGTATTTGGGGATCCTTTCTATGAAGGCAAAACAGACACCATGTTGAGAAAACTCTGGCAGGACAGTTTGTGCAAATCTTTCTCCATTGTCATCATTCATAATAAGGATGCCAATCCAAGTCCACTGAAAATGCAAAAGTAAGGAGACTATGCCTACATTCTGAAGGGCTTCCTTGGGCACCACCTGGTAGAAGGGTATTCCAGGGGTTTTAGCATTCACTACTGCAGCAGAGCCGTATGTCACCTAAAGAGAGATGGGTAAGAAGCCGTAGTAAAAGTGTTGAAATGGAAGTTCTTTGATTTCATACCAATTCATACTCATCATTTCTGATATTGTTACTGCTACCATTTGTGCTTGGAGTGGGAGTGTTCTCTTACATCCACTTTGGGGCAGCTTGTAAATGCAGAGCGGTTGGCCTGTGGCAAGAAATGGAAAAGTGGACGGGAATAGGGAATGCTTGCAGCATGGTCACCTCCATTCTTGTATGGAGCATGATCTCCTAGTTAGTAGGATGGAGTACCTGCTAGCTGTCTTCCCACCAAGCCTCAGTCATAGAAAAAGGAACACATTTGAGGTGAGTTTTCCATACCTGTGGATGATTTCTTGTTCAAAATCCACTTCAACTTGGATTCTGATCAATGAGGGCAATGGCTTTCCCAAATACATTATTAGTTTGTTGCACCTTTGGGAAAGGGAAGGAATGTTCCCTCCTCAACCACTCTTCCAGTATAATCTGATATCCCAAGACCTCCAGATGGGACTTAAGAGGGAAGAGCAAGGGTCTTACTGGGTATGGAAATGGTGATTTCTCCCCAGTCATCTTTTCAAGCTTGTGATTTTTCAGGAACAGGACTCGTGGGGTTCTTCCTAGAAGGATGCCAGACAACAGATTGAAAGCTAGTCAGTATTCATTGGCAGGTTACTCCAACTGTCCAAATTTTATTCTCTGGCCAGGAGTGATGATTTAGGAGACTGTGCTTATCTCTTAAAGGATCTTCTAGGATCCTGTGGAGGGGGAAACTGGGAGGCATCAGTTGCAGCCTGCACATCTGGGTTTTCCTGCTCACTAAAAATGTCCAAGGTTTAGGATGCACTGGCACCTTTATTGGGTACCATGCATGGAATGCAGAGCCTAAGGCTCAGAGAAGCAAGGCAGAAAGTTCAAGAAACTGGTTCTGATGCCATATTGCAGTTATAGACCCACAGGGCTTCAGGCTCTGAGAGCTTCCAGTTTGGAGTGATAAATGCCCATGAGATGTCTGAAGCTTGCCTCTGGATGCAGCCAACTGATTAGGGAGCTGCTCAGTGAGAGTTTCAATCCAATCAGCCTCTTCTTTTCCACACTTAGCATGAGTGATTTGGCTTTTGAGGCATGCAAAAGAGGTGTGTTGCCTGTGATATGCCTCCAATTCATATTTTCCCCATTGAATTTGTTTCCCTTTGTCAGGAGAAGGCAACATGAAAATGCCTTTGAGAATCAGACCACCAGACATTTCCAGCCCCTACCTTATGGCATAACTTTCTTACTGTTGTGTGTGGGCAATGCCCAAAGGCATGTGGAAAGGGCTGCATCCAGTACAAGGTCATTGCTTCCTTGTGTGAAACTGACCAGTGGTGGAGTTTCTATACATTTTTAAAGGTTGCTCCAAGATGACGACCCACCTTTGGAGCAACTTCCCTGCTGTGGCAAACTTGTCATCTTTTCAGCACCTGGGGAAAACAGTCCTTTGGATGGAAGCCTTTAATGTTATCCAGGGGCCCAAGGGGATTATAAAGGTGGTGATGGTGGTGGTGATGATGATGATCCATTACACACACACGTAGACTAGTATGAGTGGACATAGTGACAACAGTGCCTGGAGCTGATCTAAGATGAATATATAATGGCTAGGTTAATTTTGGCATCATATGGAATATTCATCCAATTCCAAATGTCAAGAGAGAATTTAAATACATCAATGAAATGGTCCAGGAATTCATTACTGCTAAAGGATGAAATAAGAAGGAAATGGCAACCCACTCCAGTATCTTTGCAATAAAAACCTATGAACAGTACCAAAAGGCAAAAAGATATGACACCAGAAGTTGAGCCCCTCAGGTCGGAAGGTGTCCAATATGCTACGGGAGAAGAGCGGAGGGCTAGTACTAGTAGCACCAGAAAGAATGAAATGACTGGGTCAAAGCCAAAAGGACACTCAGTTGCAGATGTATCTGGAGGTGAAAGGAAAGTCCGATGCTGCAAAGATCTATACTCCATAGGAACGTGGAATGTAAGGTCTGTGAATCAAGGCAAGCTGGATGTGGTCAAACAAGAGATGACAAGACTGAACATCGACATCTTAGGAATCAGTGAACTAAAATGGACGGAAATGGGTGAATTTAATTCAGATGACCGTCAGGTATACTACTGCGGGCAAAAATCCCTCAGAAGAAATGGAGTAGCCTTCATAGTCAATAAAAGAGTAGGAAAAGCAGTACTGGGATACAAGCTCCAAAATGACAGAAAGATCTCAGTTCGAATCCAAGGCAAACCATTCAACATCACAATAGTCCAAGTCTATGCCCCAACCACTGGTGCTGAAGAGGCTGAAGTTGACAGGATCCATGAAGGCCTAGAACAACTTCAAGAATTAACTCCAAAAAATGATGTCCCTATCTTCATGGGGGATTGGAATGCTAAAGTAGGAAGACAAAGGATAACTGGAATAACAGGCAAGTTTGGTGTTGGAGTACAAAATGAAGCAGGGCACAGGCTGATAGAATTTTGTCAAGAGAATACAAGGATCATAACAAACACTCTTTTCCAACAACCCAAGAGACAATTCTACATATGGACATCACCAGATGGTCAACACAGAAATCAGATTGACTATGTGCTCTGCAGCCAAAGATGGAGACGCTCTATACACTCAGTAAAAACTGGACCTGGAGCTGACTATGGCTCAGATCATGAGCTTCTGGTTGCAAAATTTAGGCTTAAGTTGAAGAAAGTAGGGAAAAGCACTAGGCCTCTCAGGTATGACCTAAATCATATCCCTGATGAATATACAGTAGAGGTGACAAATAGATTTAAGGAATTAGATCTGATAGACAGAGTGCCTGAAGAACTATGGACGGATGTTCGCAACATTGTACAAGAGGCAGCAACTAAAACCATCCCAAAGAAAAAGAAATGCAAGAAAGCAAAATGGCTGTCTGAGGAAGCTTTACAAATAGCTGAGGAAAGAAGGGAAGCGAAAGGCAAGGGAGAAAGAGAAGGATACAAACAATTGAATGAAGAATTCCAGAGAACAGCTAGAAGAGATAAGAATGCCTTCTTAAATGAACAGTGCAAAGAAATAGAAGAAAACAATAGAATAGGGAGGACCAGAGATCTCTTCAAGAAAATAGGATATGAAGGGAACATTTCATGCAAAGATGGGCATAATAAAGGACCAAAATGGCAGGGACATAACAGAGGCAGAAGAGATTAAGAAGAGGAGGCAAGATTACACAGAAGAACTATACAAGAAAGAGCTTAACGTCCCTGATAACCACGATGGGGTGGTCACACACCTTGAGTCAGACATCTTGGAATGTGAAGTCAAATGGGCCTTCAGATGTCTGAGCAACAACAAAGCTAGTGGAGGTGACAGTATTCCAGTTGAGCTATTCAAAATCCTAAAAGACGATGCAGTAAAAGTGCTACACTGAATATGCCAGCAAATTTGGAAAACTCAACAGTGGCCACAGGATTGCAAAAGGTCAGTTTACATTCTGATCCCAAAGAAGGGCAATGTCAAAGAATGTTCAAACTACCACACCATTGCACTCATTTCACATGCTAGCAAAGTGATGCTCAAAATCCTACAAGCTAGGCTCCAGCAGTATGTGGACCAAGAACTACCAGAAGTACAGGCAGGATTTCGAAGAGGGAGAGGAACTAGAGATCAAATTGCCAACATATGCTGGATCATGGAAAAAGCTAGGGAGTTCCAGAACAACATCTGCTTCTGCTACATTGACTATGCTAAAGCCTTTGATTGTGTGGCTCACAAGCAATTGTGGCAAGTTCTCAAAGAGATGGGAATACTTTACCATCTTATTTGTGTCCTGAGAAACCTATATGCAGGTCAAGAAGCAACAGTGAGAACTGGACGCGGAAACACTTATTGGTTCAAAACTGAGAAGGAGTTTGGCAAGGCTGTATACTTTCGCCCAGCCTATTTAACTTATATTCAGAGCACATCATGAGAAAGGCGGGGCTAAGAATTATGAAGAGATTATAAAATATGATTTAAACTGAACTAAGAAGGATAAAAATAGGAGTTGAGTCTTTTTTTTCTTTGGTGGTGACATAAGGAAAAATAAAAGATTTTTTTTTTTATCTTAAAAATGAACGACCAAAAGCTAAGTTACATGATTCTTTTGTCTTTGAGTTGATATACTAGAAAATGGTTGCTATTGGCATAGGGGAAGCTGTACTAAGCGGATTCTTTTTTATAAGCGAGATATATTAAAGATTGTAAGGAGCTGTACTCTTATAAGGAGTTAATAGTATGTGACTAAGTGATGTGTAAGCTAGATGAAACCTTAATAAACTAGTTCAAAGAAAATTTGTTTAAAAGATATTAGAGGTAATTGTTGTCGTCAAACAGATTAGCTAAGATGTCTTTAAAGATGATAAATGGATGTTAGGTATGTGAACATAAATTGGGTTAAAAATCTTTAGTTCTTTTTTAAACTTGGAACTTTTCTTCTCTTTCACTTTACTTTTTAGTAGATATTGGATTGGAATACTAGTAAACAAGAAATGTATTTGATTCTATTTGTAACTATTATAATGAGGAGTGTATTTGTCTAATATTAGAAAAATGAAAAGATCTTGAATTGTGTAGAGATGGTCAGATTGAAGTTATTACTGAAGAAGAAAGAAGATATTGACTTTCACCAAATTTGGAGATTCTTTCTTTTAAAATTGGTCAAGAAAAATGGGACTTTGTAAGAAATGGATTGACTGATCTTTCAGCTGAAGGAGAAAGAAGATAGTGACTTCTGTCAAATTTGGAACCTCTTTTTTTAATTGGTTGTAGAAACGGGACTTGGTTTAGATCTAAAAATGTTTTTAAGTTTTCATAAATGGATCTGAATATGATTACAGAATGTTAAAAGATATGTAGTAAGGGGCTGACCCAGTAGTTCCAATGTATGTGATGACTGATGTTTTTAGTATTGGTTTAAAATTTTAATAAAAATTCTTAAAAAAGAAAGAAAGAAAGACGGGGCTAGATGAATCACCAGTTGAAATTAAGATTGCTGGGAGAAATATCAGCAGCCTCAGATATGCAGATGATACCACTCTCATGGCAGAAAGTGAAGAGGAACTAAAGAGCTTCTTGATGCGGGTGAAGGAGGAGCACAAAAGTTTCCTTGAAACTCAACATTAAGAAAACTAAGATCATGGCATCCGGTCCTCTCACTTCCTGGCAAATAGATGGGGAAGAAATGGAGGTAGTGACAGATTTTATTTTCCTGGCTCCAAGATCACCGCAGACGGGGACTGCAGCCAAGAAATTAAAAGACGCTTGCTTCTGGGGAGGAAAGCTATGGCAAATCTAGACAGCATACTAAAACACAGAGACATCACCCTACCAACAAAAGTGCACATAGTCAAGGCTATGGTTTTCCCAGTTGCAATGCATGGCTGTGAAAGCTGGACCACATGGAAGACTGAACGCAAAAGGATTGAGGGCTTTGAATTGTAGTGCTAGAGGAGACTCCTGTGAGTTCCTTGGACCACAAAGTGATCAAACCGGTCAGTCCTAGAGGAGATCAACTGTGACTGCTCTTTAGAATGCCAGATAGTGAAGCTGAAACTGAAATACTTTGGCCACCTAATAAGAAGGAAGGTCTCCCTGGAGAAGAGTCTAATGCTGGGAACAATAGATGGCAAAAGAAGAAGGGGATGGCAGAGGATGAAGTGGCTGGATGGAGTCACTGAAGCAGTCGGTGTGAGCTTGGGTGGACTCCGGGAGATGGTGCAGGACAGGAGGGTCTGGAGGAATGTTGTCCATGGGGTCGCGATGGGTCAGACATGACTTTGTGACTAACAACAACATACTCATTCAAAATGTCATTCTGTCTTTGACTTTTGAGGTGGTTCATAGGATCAGGCCTACATTAGCTTCATTCATGACCCATCGAAACTGATGTGAATTACAGTATGGAAGACTAACTCTTCATGTTCAATTGGACAGAAAGGCGATTAACATATGCTGGACCTAGCTTTTTATGTTCTCCACTCTATGGAATCAACTGGAAACATAAAGAGCAATTGGTTCTCCCGATGAATTGTAAAACAATCCCACCCACCCAACGCCACCCCACCCCACCCCTTCACAATAAGATTCTGCAACATTTATAACACTGAATAGGAGGTCCACATGGATTCATCCTTTCATATGACAGAGACCTTGTAACTGGTAGCGATCAACATTTATCCACTTGAATATAATCAGGCATCCCAAGGGTTTTTTTCTGGATTGATTTTGAGTTGCATGATCAGTTTGCTATATTCATATCCCACCATTTCCTGCAAGGAAATGGAAAGCCTATTACACAATCCTCCTCCACTGATCCATTTTATCCTCACAATAGCTCTGTCAGGTAGGCTAGGCTGAGAATCAGGGTCTGGCCCAGAGTCAGTGGGTGCACTGCATGGCTGAGTAGGGACTGGAACCTGGACTTTCTCAGTCTCTGTACCACATTGTAACCTCTACATCACACTCATTTCAATGATGCATGAAGAATTAAGACTGCCCTCACCCCCAGCTGAGATGACTTTTAAGTTAGTCTAAGAATTTTTGAGGCACTCTTTTCGGGATTTCACAATGAGAAATCTTGGTTCAGGAAAATGACCTTGAAATACGTTTTTCTGAGATCCACCAAATGGTGCTAACATACTGAATGGCAGCTGACTCCTAAGCTCAGATGCTTGGAGTATGAAAAATGAAAAGACCACCCAGACGTTTCAATGAGCCGTACAAGTCCAAATCTGCACATGCATGCTGAGAAAGGGAAGGTGAGTCCTACCTGTGGAATCTTATAGATATCTTAGAGAGTTGCTATGTGAATGGAAATTTGAGGCTCCAGTGCCCCAATCACAGCTGTGAGGCTATACTGGATGTCACAAATGTAGTTGGGAATCAGTCTCTCCAGTGCCGATATAAGTTTTTGACATTTTACTGAGTCCCAGATAAAACATTTCCTGGCCTTTATACAGTACCACAGATTTAGCACATATTGATAGCAGAAAGATGACATAGACATAGACAGACATAGACATAAGCAAACAGAAATGGATCTGGATCTGGATCATAGAAAATTGCAATATATACAAAAACATAACTGGTTGCAGTAATCCAGGATATAAAGCAAAAATTTTAGAAGAAAATGATTGGGGTGAGCATTTTATGACATGCTACTGAGTCTTCCATTGCAATGCTGGTAAATGTGACTTGTGTAGAATGACAGGAAAAATATGACATGGGGAATGTCAGGTAGGAAATCAAGGTGCACTGAAGAATTTGAAGCAGAATGAATCAGAAGAGGAATGAATGAGAACAAATAAATGCAATTCACAGAAATAAAATAATTTTGAGCCATAAAACTGTGTCCATCATGTACTGCCTGAGTGAGACAGGTTTCCCTTATTGTTCAGTACTCTCCAAGTCTGTTAAATATTTCAATGCCAATAAACCAAGGTTTGGCAGGTTGTAGCTTTAGAACAGGTCAGTCTAATAAAAAGACATGGGAATAATAATAAAAAACACACATAGACAAAGTCCTTACATAAATTCTTCAAGTGATGCAGGTGGGGGTTCTTCTGAGAAGTTTGCTGGGCTGGAGAGGAAGCCACCATGAGAAGTAATGTTGCCAGTCATGAGGTCTCCTGGCTCATAATACATGTGAAGAGGATGGTGTGGACTTGAGAGTCTGCATTTCCCATTCCCAATCTGAGTCTTCCAAACCAGGTGAGGAAATACTCCCAGCAGCAAGGCCACCATAAACATGAGCATCATTGCAAGCACAAGCATTCATCCCATGCACAGACCTGCAAATGCGGTCATTGGAGTAACCATGACTAAAATGGCATGATTTCAGTATGATTACCGGCGGATAGGGCTGAACCCTGGAGTAGGCAAGGTATACACAATTTCATTCTAGCTCTGAATGCCACTGGGCCTATATGTAAACATACTCCACAGATATTGCTAGTGTGTTTGTGTGTTTTCACTGAAATGCCACAGGGGTCTTAAGAAACAGCAGACGTAATTACCATCCCTATGATGAAAAGCAAAACAAACATGGTGGTGATTAACTTAATAATGATATAATTGTGGTCTTGTTTCTTAATCTAAACAAGCTGGGGAGTCCCTCTGTACTGCAGAATAATCTATGCTTGAATAATTGCATTTTAAATGTTCTCTTGGGGTAGGATATGTGGAGAGAAAATGGAATGTCCCTCAGAAAGGAAATGGGACCGGAAATGATTCCTTGCAAGTGGTCCATGCTATGAAAGTTATGTTTGTGAATAGGAAGTGTTGATTTTGTTCCCCAGATTCAGCAGCAGCTAGCAGTCCCATGTGGCTATTGAGCAGGAGTGTTGGAATCGGCACATGACTCAGCCTGTGTGTTGGGGGTGAAACCCACTCTGCAGGGGTATCTGAACAGTTCTACTGGCCCGGAGTGGCATGGACTATGAGGGAATAGTGCCAGTCTTGCTTAGCCTGCCAGCTTTGCTGTGGAGGAAGGGACCCAGAATGTATGGCAGACACCTTTGCTGCCTGTTCCAGTGCTGGAGACCCCCTTTGGGAGAATAGGGATGGACTTCAGGGGACCATTCATGCCCCTCTCTTGGACAGGGAAAGAGCTTTTTCTAACCATGATTGGTTTTGCAACACGCTATGCTGAAGCCATCCTTCTGGCTTCTATTTCTGCCCCTTCTCTGGCTTGGGCCCTCCTGTCCATAGCAGCTCATCTAGGAATGCCTAAGATGTTGATTTTGGAACAAGTCTCCGGGGTTGTTTCTCATTTGTTATAGAAAGTATGGGAGTTGGAGGGGTGATTTTGGTACCCTACCATCATCAGAGCAATGGATTAATCAAACATTTTATCAGACTTTTGGGCAGATGATCTGGGAGTTTGTGATTCAACATCCCTGGGATTGAGACCAAGCCCTACCCTACGTGCTGTTTCCATATTGGGATGCTACTCAAGAGAGTCTACGGTTCTCCCTAATGAACTGATGTTTGGAGGCAGTGCATGAACCATTGGTCCTGTTGAAAGTGGAACTAGAGGGGAAGCTGGAGGGCGGTCCACAATCAGTTGTGGCATTCATGCAAGAGCTCTATCACACTCTGGGAAAACATCTGGGATAGGCAAAGGAGAGGCAAAAGGTTTGGTATGATGGCACAGCAAAACTGAGAGAATTTGAACCCGGGGACAACGTGTTGGTTCTACAACTAATTAGCTTGGAAAAATTGGCACTATGGTGGGATGACCCTTGGGAAGTGAAATGTTGGGAGCAGAAGGTCAATTATGTGTTAACCTGAGTGGAAACTTGCCACAAGACTAGGAAGTTCCATGTAAATATGTTGATACTGGAGACCACCCCTCTATCCAGTCAATGACATACCAGACTATATGTCAACATGCAGAAAACTTTGCCCTTGGAGATTCAGGCAATGTTAGAAATGGTAGTGCTTGTTCCAAGGCAGACCCTCTGGCCTGCTGCTGTGGTACTTGTGGGGAAGAAAAGTCTGGAAGCTGCTCTGAGATTCTGAATTGGCTCCAGGTGTCTGAACCAGTTAATTCTGCCCGATCACTTCCCAATGCCTCTGGTAGGTGATCTGCTGGAGAAGCTGACCCAGGCTAAGAACATTGCAACCACTGGATTGACCAAATAGGACTGGCAAGTGCCTTTGGATGAGGACTCACCTCATTGTGAAATCCTCCCATCTGGACATGGGATGCAGGTATAACAGCAAAATGGCTCCCCCTCCTTCACCTTCTTGCTCAAACCAGGACAGCAGCTCTCAGTACATACAGAAGGTGGCCATGTCTAATCCATGAATTAAAAAGAATTGCAGTCTAGAGAATAATTACCTTGAGATCCTTAAGGTTTTGTGCCCTTACTACATTTTTCTGAAATATGTGAATGGGCTCAGGGAGGCATCTTTGCTACAGTCTTAAAAATAATAAAAAATAAATTTGTAAAATGGAAACGGATCATTTAAAATTTTCAAAAAGTCTAAGTGGTTGCACTGATATTTCTGAAATGGACAAGTATGAGAAACAAGAGTCAGTATAACAACTGGAGATACATTCAGGCACAGGGAACATTTTAAAGTAAAAAGGAAAATCCCCTCCCCACCCACCCACAGACACACACACACACACACTCTGACAAAACCCTTTGAAATTCTGTCCTTTTTTTTTTTTTTTTGACATATATTTGTCAGAACAACATTGCTCATTCCTTTTATGTGCCATCCTGTTGTCTCCAACTTGTGGCAACCCTATAAATGGGAGACTTCCAAACTTTTCTGGATATGACAGCCCTGTTCCACTCTTTCTGAGTCCAGGACTGTGGCCTTCTTGAGGGATTCCACCCCTTTTCTATTGTGTCTTCCACTTCTTTTTCTGCCTTTGATTTGGCTTAGCATGCTTGTCTTCTTCAGTAAGTCTTGCCTTCTTTCTCTGTGGAGAACAGCATCACTCTATGCTGAACAACAAGGAGCTCTTATTACTCAGGAGTTGCTGTAATAACTCAGGAGAGCCAGTGTGGTGTAGTGATTAAGAGCATGGGACTGGGACTCAGACGATCTGGGTTCTAGTCCCCGCTCAGCCATGGAGCCAACTGGGTGACTTTGGGCCAGTCACAGACTCTCAGCCCAACTTACCTCACAGGGTTGTTGTTGTGGGGATAAGATGGAGGAGGAGAATGATGTAAGCTGCCTTGAGCCCTTTGTAGGAAAAAGGCAAAATATAAATCAATCAATCAATCAATCAATCAATATTACTTGTTAATTTCTGTTTTTAATTTTCATTTGTATATAAATTTTATCAGGAAATGCGTCATTGGAATGCAGCAGAATTGCCATGAGAGAAAAAGCTTTTCTTTGCTTTTCTGCTCTTTCTGGACCAATCATCATTATTAAGAATCTTAAAATGCAAGGCTTTCTCTCTTAATAATATTCACTGACTCACAAGAACTGCCCTGTTTGAAGATGGACCCATCTGCCCCAGCAGAAGTTTTCTATTGCTGGACCTCATTGCTGAAAGCTAAATTTGCCATCTTTGTAAGTTCATTAGTTCATTAGTTGACAAAGGGCAAGGCAATTCATAAGCACTACCTATAATTCTTGAAGTGAAATTCAATTTCTATATCTATTTTGTTTTAATGTACTTTTTAAACAGGTATTATAATTCCTGGGACTCAAGAAAATTTGCATTGTCAAGGAACCTTTCTTTTTGGCTGCATCCTCTGTATTGAATATCTTATTTGGTTCTCACTCAATATTTCTGTAGTCTCACTTAATAAATCAATCCATGTAAGTTATAAATTTTAAGAGAAGGCCAATAAAATAGTTTTTGCATCTCTGCATGGCGATTTAGGCACCATTCAAAAATAAGTTTCTTCGAAAATGGTTGTAAAAGAAACGTTACCTGATTAAGCCATCTGTGCCATGTTATGGCATCTTCCTTGATGCTAAACATTTGGCCTGCTGCAGCTTGAGGATCCACCCTTCCAACTGGGATGTGATGAAAGGATTGGTTTGAGGAAACAAACCGATTGATCACATCTAATCCAGACACTAACTCTCCATTCTGGTCAAAGGAAATCTCATCCCCAGCACTGTTGTTAAATGAGACACCTTTCAGAAAAGGATGAAGCTGAAGTGAAAACAAAAAGAGGTGGTCACACTTTCAGGCCCTTCTTACTGACAGGAATTGCATGAAGCTTTAAATCCATTTTTGAGTGGAACAAGTTGGGGAAAGACTACTTTTCCCTATGAACAGGAGAATAAGCAGAAAATTTCACGTGTTGATGTTTTATATGGAAAGTTAAAGACAACAAATAGGAGAGCAAGAGAACTATTTTGAATATGGGTTCTTTAATGTCTGGACATGAACAAAGGAAGAAAGATAGGACGTATGAGATAAAGAAAACTCTGGGTGGCTACTTTCTCACATGGAAGATAACCAACATGAAATTCAGTGCCACAAACAAATATTCAGCCCATTACCTCCTGCCACTAAGCTTATTTCTGAAGCTTCCTTCCCTTCAATTTTGCTCTGTCTGTGAATCTAGTTGAGCACAGGGCATGAAGAACATGGGCCACCGCATAGACTGTGTTGTAGATGCTGTAGCTGTACCCAGTCATGCTCATTTCAAAAAGTGGCACTGGGAGGCTGCCCAGATCCTCCTCGCCAGTACAAATGTGCACATTCCCCTGCTCAACAAGGCTTGAATTTGGGAATACACAGTCAAAGGCATTTTGCCAGAAGTCCTTAATAAAACCATCTCCTTTGGTGCTGAAGGGATTTCTCTGTGCAAGAAAGTCTTTGAATCCTCGTGGGTCATGAAAATGAAAGGTCAAAGCAATAGCACCATTGAACATTTCTACATCCCAATCCTTTTGATACAAAAATGAAACTAGTTCCATACGTGCTGTCAGAATGAATACTTTGCCTTTTGGTTTGCTTACCAAGTCTTCTAGTTCTTGTATATATGGAAACCATCTCAGCAAAACAGTAGAGTAGAAGTTACCATGCACTACCACTGATTTAACAGTACTACCCATGATTTCCTCATATATTTGTTTATCCAGTTTTACCATTTCATGAAGTTTATCATCAAAACTGAATTTGAGGATTCTTGCAATGAAGTCAAAGCAGACCACATTTTCCGTAAACAGTGGAGAAACCATTTGCACAAATCTTTCTGCAGGGTCATTATCCACAACCAGGAGCCCAATCCATGTCCACTAAAAATGCAGGAGCAAAGAGAGAATGCCTGCATTCTGCAGGGTTTCCTTGGGAAACACCTGGTAGAAGGGAAGACCTGGCATTTTATCATTCATCACTGGAGCAGAGCCATAGGTCAGCTGAAGAGAGATGGGTGGGAAAAGATTATACTTAGTACATAGAAATGTACATGTTCAGATCATTTCACACCCTGCTTGTCAGCTATCCTTATTGCTACCATGTAGGTCTGGTTGGGATTGTTCCCAAGCTACATGTCTGCCATAGTTTGTAAGAGAATGCTGTTTTGTATAGGACCACCTGAGAAGAAACAATTAATTGGAGAAGTCCCTGATGCTGGGAATGATTGATGGCAAAAGGAGAAGGGGGTGGCAAAGGATGAGGTAGCTAAATGGAGTCACTGGGGCAGTGCGTGTGGGCTTGGGTGGATTCCAAGGGATGGTGGAGGATAGGAGAGCCTGCAGGGATGTTGTCCATGGGGTCATGATGTATTGGGCATGACTTTGTGACTAAACAACAATAGGACCACCAAGTTTATTCCTACCAAATGAAAAACTGCAGAGAAACATCTCCTTAACTCTCATTCTTTAGGAAATCTCATAGCATAGAGGAGAGTTTCTGTCTACTGAGCTAAAATGAAAGGCTCAAGAGCCCTGCTATTGGGGCTGCTTGAATATCTCAGGCAAGTCTTTCCCTTTCACCATCCATGGCATCCTGGGAGGCAATGCATGGCTTACCCAAATATTTCCCTTTCTTTTCTTTTAAGATTTATACTTTGTATTTGATTTTGTCATCTTTCAACAAAAGCAAACAACAGCAAAATGCTGCTACGAGTGTAATTCAAGAGCAGTATCACAAGCACATTCCATGGTCACAATATGTTCAATATATTCTCGGTATCGGGTTGATTTGCTATTGATGTGGGTAATTTAATTATTTCATTAGCTAATGACAGTATCTGAAGGTATACATGCAAAATTTCAAAAAAGTGTGATTAGTTCCCTAGTAATCCTCAGTGAAAGTCAACCACGGTGACTTATATGACAATGTTGAAGAAAATCAAGCACCACGTTGTGATTAAGTTCCTTACAAAACAAGGAAAAAGTCAAAAAATCATTCACAAAGAGGTAGTGGTCGTTTACCAGGACTCTGCACCTTCATTATCTACTGTTCAAAAGTGGTCAAGTGAATTTAAAAGGAACAGAGAAAGCTTTGAAGATGACCTTCGCTCGGGCGGGCCGGTTACTGCCACTACGAAAGAAAATGTGAAAAAAATTGAGAAACTTGTATTGGAAGATGCCAGAATAAAAATCAAAATGTTAGCAGAGACCATTCCATTGGTACCATATTTACTATTTTTCATGACCATCTTAACCTTTCAAAGGACTGTGCAAGATGGGTGCTGCGAATGCTCATGGCGTCTCAGAAACAAATTTTATTTATTTATTTATTTATTAACAGATTTATAGGCCACCCCTTGCCACAAGCCTTGGGGCGGCTCACAACCTCAAAAACATTAAAGGCCTAACACAATATTAAAAAGCCTACACAATATTAAAACTGGCCCATCTCAAGGTCCGAATTAAAACATACAAATACAATATAAATTCAAACAAACAAATTTAAAATAATTTAACATTTAAAATATTGCTTAAATAAAAAGGTCTTCGCCTGGTGCTGAAAAGCAAATAAAGACGGCGCCAGGCGAGACTCTCTGGGGAGCGCATTCCATAGATGGGGCGCCACCACAGAGAAAGCCCTCCTCCGGGTGCTCACCCTCTTTATATCTCTCACGGTGGGTTCCCGGAGGAGAGCATCAGCTACAGCTCGTAAGGGGCAGGAGGGCGTATATGGTTGCAGGCGCTCCTTTAGGTAACCAGGACCCAAGCCGTTAAGGGCTTTATAGGTAAGAACCAACACCTTGAATTGGGCTCGGACTTCAATGGGAAGCCAGTGAAGCTGACGGAGAACTGGGGTGATATGAGAACCACACCCAGTCCCCATCAGCACCCTAGCAGCTCTGTTTTGCACCAATTGAAGTATCCGTACCTTCTTCAAGGGTAGCCCCATGTAGAGCGCGTTACAGTAATCTAGCTGGGAAGTCACCAACGCATGAGTCACCATCGCCAGGCAGTCGAACTCCAGGAAGGGACGCAGCTGGTGGATCAGCCGAAGCTGATGGAAAGCACTCCTCGCCACTGCTGACACTTGGGTTACCAAGGTCAACTCCGGGTTGAGGAGTACTCCCAAGCTGTGGACCCTGTCTTTCAGAAGGAGTGCAACCCCATTCAAGACTAGAGTCAGGTCCCCCACTCCGAAGCCCGAACCACCTACCAACAGGACCTCCGTCTTGTCTGGATTGAGCCTCAGTTTGTTGGCCCTCATCCAGCCCATTACCTCGGCCAGGCACTGGTTCAGTACAGCCACTGCCTCACCTGGATTGGTGGAAAACGAGAGGTAGAGCTGGGTATCATCAGCGTACTGATGATTCCGCAGCCCACACCTCCTGATGACCTGTCCCAGCGGTTTCATGTAGATGTTAAAAAGCAAAGGGGACAAAATGGAACCCTGCAGAACTCCATGTCATAGCTGCCATGACGCAGAGCCATAGTCCCCCAGCACCACCTTCTGGAATCAGCCATTGAGATAGGAGCGGAACCACAGCAAAGCAGTGCCTCCAACCCCCAATCCCGCCAGCCTCTCCAGAAGGATACCATGGTCGATGGTATCAAAAGCCGCTGAGAGGTCCAGGAGAACCAACAGGGACGCACTCCCCCTGTCCCTCTCCCTGCACAGGTCATCATACAGGGCGACCAAGGCAGATTCAGTGCCAAAACCGGGTCTGAAACCGGACTGAAATGGGTCCAGATAATCAGTTTCCTCCAAGAGTGCTTGGAGTTGTCCCGCCACCACCCGCTCCAGCACCTTACCCAAAAACGGGATGTTGGCCACCAGTCTATAATTGGTGACCACCTCTGGATCCAGGGAAGCCTTCTTGAGGACTGGCCGGACTACCGCCTCCTTTAAAGGGGCAGGCACCCGGCCGTCTCTCAAGCAGGCGTTTACCACCTCCAAGATCCAGGGCACAATCCCGTCCTTGGCGCTCTTTAATAGCCAGGATGGGCATGGGTCCAGTAAACAGGTGGTTGAGCGTACCGATCCAAGCACCTTGTCCACATCATCAGGCTGCAAAAACTGAAATTCATCCTTTAATGAGGGACAAGCACGCACGGTTGGTCCCTCCCCAAAAGAATCTGTATCAAGAGTGGAGTCCAGCTCGTGACGAATCAGAGTAACTTTCTCCCTAAAATGCATGGCAAAATCGTCACAGCAGGCTTTCGAGGGTGGCACTAGATCTTTATCAGGGCCAGGTTTTATCAGCCCCTGAACCACCCGAAAAATCTCCGCTGGACAGCATTGCGAGGAGGCAATGGACGCGGAGAAGAATCGCTTCTTCGCCGCCCTCACCGCCACAGCATAGGCTCGATAGTGTGCTCTAAGATGTGTTCGATCGGACTCATCCCGTGATTTCCTCCACCTACGCTCTAGCCGTCTCCCAAACCGCTTCATCGCCTGTAATTCTGGTGTATACCAGGGAGACGAACGGGCTCTGCCCGGTTGGAGAGGGCGCCAGTCGAGTGCTGTAGGGAGTTTTTAGAGCTCTGTGGTGAAGATCGATTGAGTATTTTTGACTGAATTGTTACTGGAGATGAAACTTGGGTTCATCACTATGACCCTGAAAGTAAACAGGAGTCCATGCTGTGGCATAAAAAAGGAGCTGAACCTCTGAAGAAATTCAAAGTCACTCCATCAGCTGAAAAAAACATGGCCACAGTGTTTTGGGACTCAAAGGGAATTTTATTGATCAAGTACATGAAAAAAGGTGAAACCATAAATGCAGCATCTTACGCAACCACTCTGGGTAATTTAAGAGAAGCAATTAAAGAAAAGAGGCAGGGAAAACTGACCACAGGTGTGTTGCTCCTTCATGATAATGCGCCTGCTCACATGGCACGTGTTTCGAAGGCTGCTGTGCAAGACTGTGGTTTCGAAGAAATAAACCACCCACCCTATAGCCTGGACCTGGCCTCCAGTGACTACTACCTATTCCTGAATTTTAAAAAAAGATCTTCATGGAAAGTGATTTCCAACGATGAAGAACTCAAGGTGGCAATTAATGCACATTTTTTAGACAAGGAGGAAGGGTGTTTTTTACAGGGAATTGAAAAGTTAATTTCTAGATGTAAGTGTATTGAAGTTATGGGGGATTACACTGTAAAATAAAAAATTATTTAAATTTATTATTTGTTTTTCTTCATGCTGATACCGAGAATAAATTGAATGCCCCTTGTAAATAAAGAAAGTTCCGCACACCCACCATCATCCTGACTTGATCTGAGCTCAAGTGTCCTCAGTATGGGACAGGGAAGGGAAGAGTCAAGCCAAGATCTCAGAGACACTGGCTCCTCCATGAACCTTTCCTTCAGGTTCTTGAAACCTTGAGCAGGCCTGTTCTTCAAGGCCTGTGATGAACACCAGACCACAGAGAAGTATTCAGAGGGGCTCAACTCTTAGTAACTTTCTCTAGCTCTGACAGTCAATAGTGAGGACACAAGAGCCTTTCTACCAAATTGCATCTGTCTGCAAAAGGGTGCTGGAGAGTGAAAGTGGGAAGCATCAGGTGCAGATTGGTTTTCTAGCAACAAGTCTGAGCTGCACTCCTCTGCATCAGGGAGCAGTGGCACCACTGGATATCTTCTGCAGTTCCAATGCATGTTCCACTGCAAGAATGAGCACTCAAGCCCATGGGATGAATAAAGTCCCCACATCTCCCTAGTCTGTGCCGACTCTCCAAAATTCAGAGGGATCCCCAAAAAGCAGGCATGTCCCCCCTTCTCTCTCTCTCTCTCTCTCACACACACACACACACGTCTCAAACACACTGGAAATTGGCTGTGTTCTGGCCCATCGAGCATGTTTGCAAGATCATTTTAAACATTTCAGCCCTGCAGCAGGCAGCTCTTGACTGCTGACTCCAGGTGGAGTGTCTTGTTAGACTGGATGTGCACCTGTCATCTTTCTCTCATTTTTCTCAACTGACCATGGCAGAATGACAGCTGAGCTTGAGTGACCAAGGAGTGTTTTGGCTAATGTTTGAGTCATTCAGAAGAGAGACCAGAACATGGATTGTAAGCCATTTTGAGCCGTTTGTCAGAGGGGAAGGGATATAAAAGTTTTAAATGAATGAATGAATGTATAGCAAGATACATCAGGGAACATATTAAATGAAATTCATACTTATTGTACAGAAAATTGCTATTGTGGCCGGTTGCAAAGATTGATAACCTTGCTATGTATTCATTTGGAATCCCCTCCTTCCCTCCCTTCCTTCTTGGACTTGGAGATGGATATGGACTTCATTTCTTTAAGCTACCTGCATGGAAATCAATGAGCATTTGTTTCTGGGTGAGTAGTTTTTCATATTGTATTCAGTTGTGCCCAAGGGTTACAAATTTAGTGTAGATACAACCACTATGTTCAGCCATACCCCAAATTGTAAAAATGATTGTAAATCCAGTCTTTTAGAAATGGAGCTATTTGTTTTCTCCCATATCCTTGCAGTAGACACAAAATTATACTGTACTAGAAGAAGATGGTACTCTGAAAGAACACAGGCTGATGTGAAAAGGACTGGGAACAAGAAAAACTGCATAATAGGTCCATGCAAATTTGTTTCTTGATAAAACAGAGGTGCAGAAAAGTATGTAATACCATTGCTATCCAGATAAATAGAACTGGAATCTCACGTTAATTTTGAATTATGAATGGATTATTTCATTCATAGTGGTTTTTCGTAGTACAGTGTTTCTAAAGTCCATCTGAGTATATTTGAGGTACCCCTTTCTTTAATTACAGTACAAAAACTGGAATCAAGCAAATCAGTTATAATGAAGAAATAAATCAAGATTTAAAGAAACGAAAAGAAAGAAAGCACCACCTCAGTGAAGTTTCCATGAGTATGAGAGATTTTATATTAACAGACACTGATCAATAAATTGAACAGGCTCTTTAAAGCATCACCCCAAGCTTTCCCACTATCCTTCATATGTTACTTTTAGAAACCATCCAATGATCAAGAAATTGAGCATGGCTGTTGTCCAATTTTACACACACATACAGAAGGGGAGAGAGTTCTACCTGAGGAATCTTGTAGATATCCAGGAGAGTTGCCACGTGAAGGGAGTTTTCAGAGTTTGGTCCCCCAATGATTACTACTAGGTTATGCTGAATGCTACATTTGTAGTTGGGGATCGGTCTCTGCAGTCCTGATGTAAGTAGCATTGTGGCTCGATAGGTGCTCCTAGCATTGTCATAGCTGCCATAGATGTGGAAGCCCAAGGTGAGGTTGGGCAAGAGCTGAGGGTTTGCATTAATTTCCTTCACTGCGAATGCCAGAGCAAGGATGAGTTGGTAAGTTTTAGTCAAAACAGTAGAATGAGAGGTGCATTTTGGAGTAAAGTTTATTGCACTTTTTTAAAAAATTTGCCACTGTGTTCCTTGTTACCATAGTTAAAAATATTACCATTTCTTCAATATTTATATACTGTCTTATTTGACTCACTGTTTTAATTGTTTACTATAGTGTAATTATTTCCTGATGCTGGTTTCACCTTGTTTTTATTCTCTTCCTATTTTTACTCTGTGGTAGAGCTCATGATGTTTTTGCACCTTGTTTTGACTCAATTTTTACTGTAACTTTAAGGCATATGAGTACTATTTTTATATCTGCTTTTTGCAAATTGCAAAGAAAATTATCTCATTATTTATGAGACTCAATGTTAATCCTACAATGAGCAGTCTATCTTTTTGTCAGGAAAAAGTGTTGAACAGAAAAATAAGAAACACTGAAAAATAGGCAGAAATGGAAACAAGCCATGAGACAGAGGACCAAAAGAGAGCTTTTGCAGAACAGCATTTGAGGAAGAAAGAACTGAAAGTAGGAGCAGAAATAAACAGGAATGCAATACCTTTGAGATTCCCAAATTTATAACATCCACATTATTTTCTGGTTCAGTAAATGAGCATTCTCTTTTTCAGTACTCTCTACTGGAATAAGATTCTCTGTGTCAGTGAGAGTAGCAGCTTTAGTACTACTAATTGTAGCATATCCACATTGAAAGAAAAGCAAACAAAAATATTGCTTACACAAAGTATTCAGGCAATGCTGGAGGGGGCTCTGTGGTGAAGCCTGTTGGCTGGGAGATGAAGATACCATGAGTAGCCATGGTTCCAATTATGAGATTCCCTGACTGATAATACACATGAGGAGGATAGTGTGGATTAAATAGCGTACATCTCCCCTCCTCAGTGAGAGCACTCCAAACTAGGTGAGGAAAAAGTATCATCCACAACAGCATTGAAAACATGAGCAACATTGCAAACACAAATGTTCACTCAAGTCACAGTTTCTTCCACAATGCTGTAAGTACAAAAACCTGGATGATATGGCTTGATTTTGGCACCATTATCTGCTGAAAGGTCTGAACCCTGGAGAATTCGGGATCTTTACCAGTTCTGAATTGTACTCCGTAACTCTGAGAGCTAACTGGCTTACATGTTGAAAGACTGATATGCATTGAATTAGTCAAACTCCACAGGGGTTTTGAGAAACAGAATTACACTCCTTCAGATTAAAAACAAAGACAGAATGGAAGGGACTGATTTAATTCCCTGAAAAAAAATGTTGGGGTTCCCCCTGGAATTGCAGAATAAAAACATGTTTGAATACACACACTTTAAGTGTGCTTTTTCCTTCCCCTGAGACAGGAAAGTTCAACAGACCATGGAATGTCCCACAAAAAGAAACAGTAAGAGAAATAATTCCTTTCAAGGGAACGCAGAAGAAAAATTTGTGCTTCTGTGTGGGGGCAATTGATTTGGCTTTTCCTTGTGCCAGAAGTAGATTTTATGGTTTTAAAACTTTGGGAGGGTGCTGGCTTTGTGCCCTGAGTTGTTGCCCTTTCTCTCTGAGATGCTCCTTACCTTCTCTTCTTCATTTTCAAACCATATTGTGGTGCCTATAGATACTGTTTCTGGGAGCAGAGTTAAGGTGCTCCTGTTGAGGCCCTGGTTGATGTATGGAACGGGGAGATGACCAGGGCTATTGACACGATTGCTCCTAAGCGCCCTCTCCAACCTGGCAGAGTCCGTCCAGCTCCCTGGTATACACCTGAATTATGGGCAATGAAGCGGGTTGGTAGACAGCTAGAGTGTAGGTGGAAGAAATCATGGGACGAGTCCGACCAAGCACAACTTAGAGCCCAGTATCGGGCCTATGCTGTGGCGGTGAGGGCAGCAAAGAAGTGATTCTTCTCCGCGTCCATTGCCTCCTCACAATGCTGTCCAGCGGAGATCTTTTGGGTGGTTCAGGGGCTGATTAAACCTGGCCCACCAAAGATCTGGTGCCACCCTCAAAAGCCCGCTGTGATGACTGCCACGCATTTCCAGGAGAAAGTTGCTCAGATTCGTCACGAGCTGGACTCCACTGTTAATACAGATTCTTCTGGGGAGGAGCCAACCATGCCAGCTTGTCCCTCATTGATGGATGAATTTCAGTTTTTGCCGCCTGATGATGTGGACAAGGTGCTTGGATCGGTACGCTCAACCACCTGTTTACTGGACCCGTGCCCATCTTGGCAATTAAAGAGCGCTAAGGACGGGATTGTACCCTGGATCTTGGAGGTGGTCAACGCCTCTTTAAGAGACGGCCGGGTGCCAGCCCCTTTAAAGGAGGCGGTAGTCCGGCCAGTCCTCAAGAAGGCTTCCCTGGATCCAGAGGTGGTCACCAATTATAGACCGGTGGCCAACAGTGGGTGGTGGCGGGACAACTCCAGGCACTCTTGGATGAAGCTGATTATCTAGACCCATTTCAGTCCGGTTTCAGACCCAGCTTTGGCACTGAATCTGCCTTGGTCGCCCTGTGTGATGACTGTGCAGGGAGAGAGACAGGGGGAGTGCATCCCTGTTGGTTCTCCTGGACCTCTCGGTGGCTTTAGATACCATCGACCATGGTATCCTTCTAGATAGGCTGGTGGGGTTGGGGGTTGGAGGCACTGCTTTGCAGTGGTTCTGCTCCTACCTCACAGGCCGATTCAGAAGGTGGTGCTGGGGGACTATGGCTCTGCGTCATGGCAGCTATGCCATGGAGTTCTGCAGGGTTCCATTTTGTCCCCCTTGCTTTTCAATATCTACATGAAACCACTGGGAGACGTCATCAGGAGGTGTGGGCTGCGGAATCATCAGTACGCTGATGATACCCAGCTCTACCTCTCATTCTCCACTGATCCAGGTGAGGCGGTGGCTGTGCTGAACCAGTGCCTGGCCGAGGTAATGGGCTGGATGAGGGCCAATAAACTGAGGCTCAATCCTGATGAGACAGAGGTCCTGTTGGTGGGTGGTTCGGGCTATGGAGCAGGAGACCTGACCCTAATCTTGAATGGCGTTGCACTCCCTCTGAAAGACAGGGTCCGCAGCTTGGGAGTGCTTCTCGACCCAGAACTGACCTTGGTAGCCCAAGTGTCAGCAGTGGTGAGGAGCACGTTCCATCAGCTTCGGCTGATCCATCAGCTGCGTCCCTTCCTGGAGTTCAACTGCCTAACAACGGTGATACATGCGTTGGGGACTTCCCGGTTAGATTTCTGTAACGCATTCTATGTGGGGCTACCCTTGAAGACAGTCCGGATACTTCAGCTGGTGCACAATAGAGCTGCCAGGGTGCTGATGGGGACTGGGTGTGGTTCTCATATCACCCCAGTTCTCCGTCAGCTACACTGGCTTTCCATTGAAGTCCGGGCCCAATTCAAGGTGTTGGTTCTTACCTATAAAGCCCTTAAAGGCTTGGGTCCTGGCTACCTAAAGGAGCACCTGCGACCATATATGCCCTCCCGCCCCTTACGATCGGTGGCAGATGCTCTCCTCTGGGAACCGTCTGTGAGGGAAGTGAAGAGGGTGAGCACCTGGAGGAGGACTTTCTCTGCGGTGGTGCCCCACTTATGGAACGTGCTCCCCAGAGAGGCTCGCCTGGCACCGTCATTATTTGCTCTTCGGGGCCAGGTGAAGACCTTTTTATTTAAGAAATATTTTAATTGTTAATTTATTAATTTATTAATTTAATTGTAAATTTAAATTGTAAATTAAATTAAATTGTATATTTTAACTGGTTATTTATAGTTTTAATTGGGACTTTGAGATGGGCCAGTTTTAGATTGTATAATTTCAGATTGTTTATTGTCTATTGTTTGTATGTTTGATTTATTTATTTTTTTTGGTTTATATTTGTTGTAAGCCACCCCAAGGCTAATTGGCAAGGGGCGGCATAGAAATTTATCTAATAAATAAATAAATAAATAAGGTGGGTCTATTAGGTAGCTGACATCTAGTTGACTTGATTCCATTCAAAAAGGACATGAGACCTGGAAGGAACCTGCCGAATCATGTCCTGATCATCAAACCCAAGCACCAACATCACCAATGCAAGGAAAGATCTGACTTGCCTCCTTCAATTTTTTCTCCTTATCAGCTGTTCCTTTTTGTTCATCTCAGGTCTCAACACAATAATGTAACATTTGGGGGAAAAGATGCAACCCAGCAGTCCTGAACTGGAGGCCAAGATAGAGAAAATCTCCACAGCCACCACATACTTTCCCTTGGTGCTCAGGTAGGTGGGAACAAAAGAAAGCCAGACACTGCAGAAGACCAGCATGCTGAAGGTGATGAACTTGGCTTCATTGAAGCTGTCAGGCAGCTTTCTGGCAAGGAAAGCTGTGGTGAAACTCACACTGGCCAGGAAGCCCAAATAGCCCAGCACACAGTATAACATTGTCACCGATCCCTCATTACACTTGAGGACCATTTTGTCATGCTGTGAGTGCATGTCCACATCAGGGAAAGGGGGAGAAGTTGACAGCCACCCCACACAGATGCCTACTTGGATGAGGGAGCAGGCAGAGACTATGAAAAGGGCCAGTCCCTTCCTCACCCATTTCTGCATCCTGCTTCTTGGCTTGGTGGCCATGAAAGCCAGCACCACTGTGACAGTTTTTGCTAGAACAGAGGAAACAGCAATGGCAAAGATAATAGCAAAGGCTGCTTGTTGGAGAAGACACATTGCCCGTTCTGGCTGGCCAATGAAGAGGAACACGCAAAGGAAACAGAGCAGGAGGGAGAAGATGAGGGTGTATGTGAGGTCCCTGTTGTTGGCAATCACGATGGGAGTGTTGTGGTGCTTCACAAATATGCCCAGCACCAGAAGCGTGAGGAAGGAAAAGAAAAGGGCAATGAGAGTCAAACTGAAACCCAAAGATTCCTCATAGGACAGGAAGGTTACAGTCTTGGGAATACAAAAGTCCCGGTTCCTGTTTGGATAGGTTTCTTCTTGGCATTCATGACACTCATTCATATCTGAAAGAAAATGGGAAATAAAGAGTGGAAGTGAGTTTGGAATTTCTGGTTGCTCTAATTTTAAGAAAAAAAATGTCCAATATTGTACATAGCAGCAAAATCAGTATTCAATATGGCTCATGGCATCTTTGGCACTTTTTAAGCAACAGGCATGTGAGTGGGGAAAATGTGAACCAAAATGCATAGGGCGCTTCTTAGAAACTAGAAAAACTACCCCTGTTTAGGACGAACTGAACTTGAGAGTGAAGACATCTCAAAACCAAAGATGAGCTGGGCATCAGACTCAAAAAATGAGAATCAGAAGGTCCTTACAGGTTTCCAGTGCTTGTGTAAAGTAAAGGAAAGATCAGTGCATTTAAGGACAGGCTCGCATGTCATATAGCCTAAGTGTAGTTTGGGGATAGGCCAGCAAAAGCACAATGGAAAAGAATTTCATAAGGCAAAGTGTTATGTGTGGTAGGGCTAGATAAATGTTTGCAGCCTTTGAATTAATGCTTTTTTTTTTGCAAATCAACACGGACAACATACTCTTGAAAGCTCTTGGTGAAGAAAAGATGCAAACACCTGCATCTGAACAGTGGTTTCTATATAACACCATGATCTGTCCTATCTACATACATCGTAAGTTCTATTGGCTGCATTGATTTTGAATAATAAGGAACCAAGAATGACACATCTGCATGCACAAACACAAGGACACACCTTCCATTCCTCTCTAGTGGCTTCCTCCCAGCTTTCCCTATGCACAAGCAAACAAACAAACAAGCATTCAAGTATATTCCAAAAGCCCAAGACCTGCACACCTGGATAGTTTTTTAAGCCCATGCCTCTTCACTGCTACTAGTGTGTTTTCCAACTATGTGCCCTTTCCACATAATTGAGGCCATTCCTACAGATTTGTGGTTTCCCCAGATTACAGCTAAATCCTTCAAAAAAACCCATGTAAAATGCATTATTTACCCATGCCTGTTGAAATTTTCCCATCTGGACATGGGATGCAGTCGTAGCAGCAAAATGGCTCCCCCTCCTTCACTTTCTTTACAAAACCAGGAGAACAACTTTCACTGCAGACTGAAATTGGCTGTTCCTACTCCAGGAATGAAAGAGGAGAAGGATGATTTTGGAAGAACTGACTATTAAAACTGATGAATGTTTTAATAAAATAAAATACATATGGCGTCTTCATTCTTTGCATTTGATATGCTCCATTTTCAGCCCATGTATACATGTGGAAATTTGAGAAACTCTCTTGGGTACCACCACAATGTGGCTACAACTAGTCACAAGGACAAGTAATATGCCCAGAGCACTGAATAAATGGCTGTTACCTTGTCTGAAACTCCAATACACAAAATATCTCCTTTGAACTCGGAGTTGCCTACACCAGCAAAAAATGTATTTCACAGAAGACAAAGGATTACAACTTTTGCTCTACAGCTGCAATTCTCCTTCTAACCAGAAATATTTCTTGCAATGTAACTTGTAGACATGGAGGACCTGCTGCATATTGGACCACAACAGGTGGAAAACATGTATAAATTCTCCCCATTCCTCCCTAGTTGCTTTACTGGAATAGCGGCCATTTTTTCAGTTATGACTGACAATAGAATAACTGTTCTCATTTTCCTTGCCCCTAAAAAGCAACTCACATACCTTGTATAAACAAGGAAGTAAAACATTTCCATGCATTTAAAGATGGTGCTCATACCCTAAGTAGTATTGTCATTCATCATCGTCCAATCACATTCTTTTAGTTATCTGCACAGAAAATAGGAAAGCCATTCAAAATTAGATGTCCTCAGAAATTGATATGAACTGGATCCTACCTGATTGAACCATCTGGGCCATGTGAGGGCATCTTCTTTGATGGAGAGTGCTTGGCCTGGAGGAGCCTGGGGATCCACCTTTCCAATGTGTATGCGCTGAAAAGATTGGTTGGAGGAAACAATCCAGTTGATCACATCTAATCCCACTACTAATTCTCCATTTTGGTCAAAGGAAACTTCTTCCCCAGCACTATTATTAAATGAAACTGCTCTCAGAAAGTGATGAATCTAGAGGGGAAAAGAGAAAGGTGCAGTGGGATTTCCAGACACAATGTCTACTGGAAGAAGAAGAGTTATGTAAATTGGTTTGAGTGGGACATTTTGTAATGATCATGATGATTTATTCAACTACATTGGTATTTGGCATTTTCCTCTTGCAACAAAACCAAGGCAGCTTGCCCAGTCTTCCTCCATTACATTTTATCCTGTGGGGCTGGTTGCAGTGTGGGTGAAGTGACTCACTCAAAGTCACCCAGTGAGCTTCATGGTCAAACTGGGACTAGACCCTGGATCTCCTAGGTTTCTGTCCAGCACTCTATCACACTAAAGGCTGATGAAAAATCGCTCCCTATCTTTATTCATTCTTTCTTTCATTCATTCCTTACATTTTCATGGTGACGGATTAGCCAGATGCTTCCTGGGCTGCTTAGATATATTCAGTACAGCAATATAAATGCAATAAATCCAACAGACACAATCAACCCAACAATATCAATAAAATGAAAAACAACCAACCAAGAAAAGTCAACAGTTGATAATAATTAAAAACTAAATGACTGAAGTAGAATAAATAAATTGAGAAGGGGGTAGAACATGAATCTAAATAGGCAATGTATAACACAAGCAAAATTCAAAATCCACAAAACTATAAAATTGTAGAAGTCTAAAATGGTAGCAGCATTAAATGAAATGATATGTTAAAATCAGAGCCCAATAGATTCATCCTTTAATGTTCCTGTGAAAAGAAGCATTTTCAGTTGGCATCTAATGGAATATATTGACAGTGCCAAACTAATCTCAAGTGGGTTGGAATTCCACAATTGGGGTGCAACAACAGAGAATGCTCACAAGGACTGCCCTCATTCACAGATGACTGCCCAGTTTTTAATAAATTGCCATTTCTGGACCATTTTCAAAGCCAGCTCCATGTAGAGTTGATTACTAGGTTCCATGTAGAGTTACACTCATTCCAGTAGAATGGCAGCTGATAAGTATTCTGGAGCTGATAAAAAGTACTCCTGAATTCCAAATCCACCTGAGCAACAAGTAACAGCTCGTGATCTAGGAGCTTTGCATGGCTGTGAAACTTGTCCATTAGTAGGAGCTCAACCTTGTCCATGACTGGTTGAAAACTCCACAGTTGAACAGATGGATGCCCCACCAACAGCACCTCCATCTTGTCTGGGTTGGACTTCAGCTTACTGGACCACATCCAGTCCATTATTGAACTCAGCGACCACTTCAAGAGAGTCACTGCCTCACCTGGACTTGATGAAAAGGAAAGCCAAAACTGAGTGTTGTTAGTATCTTGACCTACTGAAGACTTCTCCCAGAGGTTTGATGACAATGGAGTGATAGTGTTGATAGCGCATACAGGCTTCAGAGGGAAACAAGGGAGGAAAGGAAGATGCTATGGCTACATTTTCTGTTCTGGATAGCTGTTCCATATAGGAGGATTGGAAGGAACATGTAAATATATGTAGAAGAAAAGGTTGGGTGGAAAGGTTCTTATGTGGACTACAAACCCATTCCAGATATCTGATTAATATCCAAATAAATAGCATTTAGTGCAGTACCTCCTGCCACAAGGATTGCTTCTGAAGCTTCCATCTCCCTCCATTCACCTTTGCTCTATCTATGGGCCTAGATGAACTCAAGGCATGGAGAGCATGTGCCACAGCATACACTGCATTATAGCTGCTGTAACTGTATTCTGTCATGTTCATTTCAAAGAATGGTGCTGGGAGGGTCTCCAGCTTCTCCTCCCAGTGCAAATGTCCCCATTTGCCATGTGTCTCTCACTTGTACTTGGAAGTATACAGTGAAAGGCCTGCTGCCAGAAGTGCTGGATAAAGCCATCTCCTTTGGTGCGAAAAGGATTCCTGTCCTCAAGAAAAGACCTGAATCCTGGTGGGTCACTGGAATGAAGTGTGAAAGCAATAGCCCCATGGAACATTTCTGTATCCCAGTCCCTTTGAAAGAAAAATGAGACAAGCTCCATCTGGGCTGTCATTATCAACACCTTTCCTCTTGGCTTATTTATTGTTTTCTCCAGTGTTGGTAGGTATGGAAGCCATCTCAAAGTCACTGTGGAATAAGAGTTTCCAAACACTACCACTGCATTAGCATTGCTACCCATGACTTGGTCATATAGTTTTACACCCAATTGTAGCAGCACACTAATTTTATTGTCAAAACTGTATTTGGGGATCCTTTCCACAAAGGCAAAGCAGACACCACTTTGGGAAAATTCTGGCAGAACAGTTTGCACAATTCTTTCTCCATTTTCATCATTCATAGTAAGGACACCAATCCATGTCCACTGAAAATGCAGAAGCAAAGAGAGAATTCCTGCATGTTGAACATCTTCTTTGGGGAACATTTGATAGAAAGAAAGGCCTGGGGTTTTATCATTCATTATTGGAGCAGAACCATAAGTCAGCTAAAGAGAAATGGGAGGGGGGGGTGAAGACAATCAGAAGAGGATTTCAGAGGAATTTTTGTGCTTTCATAGCAATTCACAACTAGAATTTCAGTTATCATTACTGCTACAGAGTATCCTTGGAATCTTTGTGTTCCCATGCGAAGATTCCCCAGGCTTTCCTTAACCAGGATATCTAGGAACCTGAGGGGATTATTCAGGTGATTCCTTTCCTTTGCAGGATTTTTTACTGTCTATTTAAGCTCTTTTAAATTAATTTCAAATTTGTTATAATATATGCATTTCCAAAGTATTTGAATTGCATTGCATTGCACTGCTTAGAATTGTTTAATACATTGTTTTAAACAGTCCACAGAACTTTAGCTATGGGGAAGTACAGAACTGAAATCATCATTATCATCATCACCATCACCATCATCATGATAACCTCACACACACACACAGACACTAGTCTGAGTTAATCTAGTGGCAGCAGCCTCTGGACCTGATCTAAGGTGAAGAAAGAAAGGCTTGGTTAATTGTGGAATCATCTGGAAAACACATCTTATTCCATATGTCAAGGAAGAATTTAAATACATCAATGTAATAGTCTGGGAATGCATTACTGGAAAAAGGTGAAATAATCAGGACCTGAGCATATATTCATTCAGAATTCCCTTCCTCCTTTAGCTTGGAGGTGTTTGATTAGATGAGGGTTAAAGTAGCTTCATTCATGCCCCACTGTAATCAATGAGTGTAATGGTATTGAAGACCAACTCTGCATATTGATTGCAATTGGGCTCAAAGGCAACCACTATATTGTGGACCCAGTTTGCTATATTCCTCAGCCCCAATTGCACAAGATGCAACATTATGTTGCAATAAATATAACTGGTGCTTATACTGAATGGCAGCTAACTACTCAGCTCAGAAGCTTGCTGTATGAAAAACGAAAAAAGATCACCCACTTTCCTTTCTTTCCCATCCTCCAATGTCCTTCCATTTACTCTCCCAAGTTCAAGAAGCATGTTTCAATGAGTTCTACACATTCAATGCTGCACACACATGCTGAGAAAATGAAGGTGAGTCCTACCTGTGGAATCTTATAGATATCCAAGAGGGTTGCTATGTGAATGGAAATTTGAGGTTCCAGTCCCCCAATCATAGCTGTGAGGCTATACTGGATGTCACAAATGTAGTTGGGGATCAGTCTCTCCAGTGCCGAGAGAAGCAGCATTGTGGCGTGATAGGTGCTCCTAGCATTGTCGTAGCTGTCATAGATGTGGAAACCCAAGGTGAGGTTGGGCAAGAGCTGAGGGTTTGCATTGATTTCCTTCACTGCGAATGCCAAAGCCAGGATGACCTGGTAAGCCTTTGCCACGACACTAGAAGACAAGTGGATTTTGCAGCAGAAGGATATTTCACATTTAAATTAATTATTGTACTGGTGTTTTGTTTTTTTTTACAAACACCATCATTGCCATCCTCATTCTAATATTCATATACAGTTTTCTTCAAGGATCTCTATATTTTGCAATGTTATTTTCCCTGGTTCTGGTTTAAAAATGGTTCTATTCAACTGTAGCTTTTCCACCATATGTGAGTTTATGGTCATAATGTATTTGCAAATATTATTGTTTTAAGTTTTATAAGTCTTCAGCCATTTTGTAAGCCTTGAGGAGTATTTCTGAGAAGTTGAATGATAAATATCACTTAATTTAATTTAATAAACAGTGTGAGGTTTGTCTATGCAAGAGTTAAACAGTATCACGGTGTGAACCTTTTGAACTCAAAATTCACAATACATTTGGGAATTCTTACCACACTTTTTTAGAACCATTTTGAATTTGTGCCACACACAAATGCCATTTCTGCAGAAGCTGAAAACTATACTATACATGAAAATGGCATTGGCTCTGTTAGCTATTTAAGGATGCAAGGCAGCAAAGGAATAGGGCACATAGAAAAAGACAACATTTTGCCTTTCCATGTGCTTGCTCCAAAAGGAAAAAAACAAACAAACATAGGGAAGGAGAAGGCCTTTTCCTGTTTGCCTTTATCCTTCCAT
Source organism: Varanus salvator macromaculatus (assembly GCA_023646645.1). Lineage (NCBI taxonomy): Eukaryota > Metazoa > Chordata > Lepidosauria > Squamata > Varanidae > Varanus > Varanus salvator. The sequence continues at coordinate 7,567,240 of JAIXND010000781.1, forward strand.
CCTATCCTATCCTGGCTTGTATCCAGACATGTCTTCCAGCTGGGTGTTTCTCCAGCAAAAGGACAAATGAGACAATTGGAAAAGGCTAAACACCAGGAGGTAAGCTCTTTTTCCTTGCAAGTGATGGGGGGTGGGGAGTGAGGGTGGGAAAGCAAGTAGATAAGCAATTGTAGGATCTCTGGGTTGTTTGACATTTACTGAAGCATTCTGAAACATGAAAACATTCCCTGGCCCTTCCAAAATTCAACAAGTTTAAAACATACTGATAGATGATGAATGACATAGATATAGAAATTGATAAATATTAATATGAATCCTGGAATGGATGCAAATATAGATCACAAAAAATCGCTACATAAGCAAAAGCCAAGACAGAGCTGGTTGGAAGAAAACCAGAATATAACAGCAAAATATTTATGTGGAAATGTTTTGGGTGAGTGTTTTGTGGCATGCTACTGAGTCTTGCATTCTAATGCTGATAAAAATGACTTGTGTAGAAGGAAAAGATGATGCAAGGGGGTCAACAAGTACACAAAAATAAGTTCTTACACAAATTCTTCAAGTGATTCTGCTGGGGGTTCTTGCATGAAGTTTGCTGGGCTAGAAAAGAAGCCACCGTGATTTGTAATGGTGCCCGTGATGAGGTCTCCAGGCTCATAATACATGTGAAGAGGATGGTGTGGACTTGAGAGTCTGCACTTTCCATTCCCAATCTGAGCTTTCCAAACTAGGTGAGGAAATGCTCCAAGCAGCACAGCTACCGAAAGCAGGATCATCATTGCAAGCACAAGCATTCACCCCATGCACAGACCTGACAATGCTGTCATGGAAGTAACTGTGATAAAACTGCATGATATCAATATGACTACCTGCAGACAGGGCTGAATCCTGGGGTATAGAGCATTTCTACTGATGCCCTCTATCTCTGATTGCTGCTGGGCCTATGCATAAATACACTTCACAGATTTTGCTATTGTGTTTTTGCATGATCACAAAAATTCCACAGTGGTGTTAAAATAAAGCAGATTTAATTACAGTCCTGAAGATGAAAAACAAAACAAACATGGTGGTGGTTAACTTAATAATGATAGAATTCTTGTCTTGCTCCTTAATTTAAACAGGGTGGGGATTCCCTCTGGACTGCTGAAGAAAACTGCCTGAATAGTTGCATTTCAAATGATCTCTTGTCTTCTCCTAAGGTGGGAAAGGTCAAGAGGGAATGGAATGCCCTACAGAATGGATATTGGACCAGAGCAATTTTCTTACATGTGTATCCTGCTAGAAAAGTTATATTTGTGAGTGGGAAGTGTTGATTTTGCTTCCTGGAATGTCTGTAGTAGATTTTGTGGGGCTTTCCCTTTGAAGTTGTATTGTCCTTCTTCCCCACGTATTTCAAACTTTAGCTCATCATATTAGCTCATCCGAAGATGAGCTGGGCATCAGACTCAAAAAACGAGAATCAGAAGGTCCTTACAGTTTCCAGTGCTTGTGTAAAGTAAAGGAAAGGATCAGTGCATTTAAGAACAGGCTTACATGCAGTATAGTCTAAGTTTCGTTTGGGGATAGGCCAGCAAAAGCACAATGGAAAAGAATTTCATAAGGCAAAGTGTTATGTGTGGTAGGGCTAGATAAATGTTTGCAGCCTTTGAATTAATGCTTTTTTTGCAAATCAACACGGACAACGTACCCTTGAAAGCTCCTGGTGAAGAAAAGATGTGAACCCCTGCATCTGAACAGTGGTTTCTATATAATACCATGATCTGTCTAATCAACATGCATCGTAATTTCCATTGGCTGCATTGATTTTGTATAATAAGGAACCAAGGATGACACATTTGCATGCACAAACAGAGAGACACACCTTCCATTCCTCTCTAGCAGCTTCCTCCCAGCTTTCCCTATGCACAAGCAAACAAACAAACAAGCTTCAAGTATATTCCAAAAGCCCAAGACCTGCAAACCTGGATTTGTTTTTAAGCACATGCTTCTGGATGGCTGCTAATGTCTTTTCCAACTCTGAGCCATTTACATATCCCTTTTAACCTTTTTAACTGAGGCATTTATTTATTTATTTATTTAAAACATTTCTATCCTGTCCTTCACGATAGATGTCTCAGGACAGTTTACAGTGCTTTAAATCAACAACAATATTAGAAGTACAATCAGTAGAACAATAGATAATAATTTTAAAAATCTTATAATAAATACAATTATTATAAGATAATAATTGTAATAATAGAAGCACAACCAGAGATTAAAATAATAAATAAACATTAATACCATATTTTTTGCTCTATAAGACGCACTTTCCCCCCTCAAAAGTAAGGGGAAATGTCTGTGCGTCTTATAGAGCGAATGTGTGTGTGCAGTAAGTCTGTCAGATGTGCAGCCCATGGGGAAGTGATGGGGAATGTGCCTGTGCTTATGTGCCCATTGGATTCAGAATATTTTTTTCTTGTTTTCCTCCTCTAAAAACTAGGTGCGTCTTATGGTCAGACGCGTCTTATGGAGCAAAAAATATGGTAATTACATTCAACAAAGAAAAAATATATTAAAAGAAAATTAAAATGCAACTTTTAACATAAGTATCTAAAATCCCTAATTCTTAAAAATAAAAAAATAAATAGCTTTTCACCTGGCACCAAACAGAATATAAACTCAGCGCCAGGAAACCCCTCTAGGGAGTGCATTCTACAGTCTGGGCGCCACCACAGAGAAGGCTGTCCTCTGGGTAGGTATCCTCTTTACCTCCTTCAGGAGGGTTCCCAGAACAGAGTCTCTCCTGCAGATCTTAAGGGGTGTGATATGTCATTGAAAGTACTTTGAATTGGGCCTAGAGAGCAACTGGCAGGCAATGTATTTTGCGAAGGACTGGCATGAAGTGCTCACAAGGACTTGCCCACATTCACAGGTGACTGCCTAGTTTTGAACAAGTTGCAATGTCCAGACTGTTTTCAAAGGCAGCCCCATGTAGTGTGGGTTTCAGTAATCCAAGTAGGAGGTTACCAGTGCTAGAATAACTGTGGCAAAGTAGAACCATAACTGATAAATAAGCTGGAGTTGATAAAAAGCATTCCTGAATTCCGAATACACCTGAGCAACAACTGTCAGCCAGGGATCCAGGAGCACTCCACAACTGTGAACCTTGTCCATCAGGAGGAGTGCAACCCCACCCAGGACAGGTTGAAGACTCCACAATTGAACACAAAAACTCCCTACCAACAGCAACTGCATCTGATCTAGTTGTGCTTCAGCTTCTTGGCTCAAATCCAGCCTATTACTGAGCTCAGACACCAGTTCAAAACAGTAACTGTCTCACCTGGATTTGGTGAAATGGAGAAGTAGAGCTGAGTCTCATCAATGTCCTGATACTACTTCAGCCAGGACCACCTGATGACTTCTCCCAGCAGTTTGATGACAATGGAGTGACACTACCAGTACTGAGATAATGCAGGAGGGGATAGTAGGATTATCAGGAAAAATTCAAAAGTGTTGATAGCCTATGTAGGCTACAGAAGAAAAAAAGGAGGAAAGGCAGATGCTATGGATACACTTTGGGGTATGGATAGCTGTTCCATATAGGAGGATGGGAAGGAACATGAACAGTTGTGTGGAAGACAAGTTTGGGTGTACAGGTTCTTATGTGTATCAAACCCTATGTTGGATATCTGACTAACTGCCAAATAAAGAGAGTTTAACCCGGTACCACCTGCCACAAGGGTTGCTTCGGAAGCGTCTGTCTCCCCTGATTTATCCTTGTTCTGCCTGGGGGTCTAAATATACAGAGGGCATGCAGAGCACGGGTCACGGCATAGACTGCATTGTAGATGCTGTAGCTGTATCCTGCCATGCTCATTTTAAAGAATGGTGCTAGAAGGGACTCCAGTTTCTCCTCCCCAGTGCAAATGTCCCCATTTACCACACTGCTCTCACTTGTGCTTGGAATTATGCAGCTAAAGGCCTGCTGCCAGAAATGCTGAATAAAGCAATCTCCTTTGGTGCTGAAGGGGCTTCTTTTCTCATGAAAGGTCCTGAATCCTGTTGGGTCACTGGAGTGAAGTGTGAAAGCAATGTCACCATGGAGCATTTCAGTATCCCAGTCCCTCTGAAAGAAAAATGAGACAAGTTCCATCTGAGTTGTCATTATTAACACCTTTCCTGTTGGTTTATTTACTGTTTTCTCCAGTGTTGGTAGAAATGGAAGCCATCTCAGAGTCATGATGGAGTAAGAATTGCCATACACTATCAATGTATTAGCACTGGTACCCATGATTTGATCATATATTTTCACAACCATTCGTAGCAGCACATTATGAGAAACATAGAAACAGAGCGAGTCAGAAGGTGCCCGCTGGGCCACTTAGTCTGACCCCCGGCTCCAGCCGGCTCCGCTCACAAATTAATCACCATGTGCATGTCCAGCCTATCTTTGAACACTCTCACTGATGGGGCCTCAATGACATCTCGTGGAAGCCCATTCCACACCCTCGGGGTCCTAAATGTCAGGAAGTGGTTCCTGGCATCTAAATGAAACCTTGGCTCACTGAGCTTTACTCCGTTAGAGCACGTCCTGCCTTCCTCTGCAGGGGAGAACAGGTCTCTACCAATCTCCATGTGACACCCCCTCACATACCTGTATGTCGCCAACATAATTTTATTGTCAAAACTGTATTTGGGTATCATTTCCACAAAGGTGAAGCAGACACCACTTTGGGAAAATTCTGGCAGGAGAGTTTGCACAATTCTTTCTCCATTGTCATCATTCATAAGGACCCCAATCCAAGTACACCAAAAATGAAGAAGTAACGAGCAAATCCCTGTATATTGCACATCTTCTTTGGGAACTAATTGGTAGAAAGACAGACCTGGGGTTTTATCATTCATTATTAGAGCAGAGCCATAAGTCAGCTAAGAGAAAAGTATTGAAATACAATCAGAAGAGCATTGCAGTAGAATTTTTGTGCTTTTATAGCAATTTACACCTATAATTTCAGGTATTTCCTTTCCTTTGCAGGGTTTTCTCCTTTGACTTGGAGGTGGTTGATTTGACCAAGGCTAAATTACCTTCATTCATGAAGTCAATGGGCTAAATTTGCTTCACTGAAATCATTGAGCACCATGGCATTGAAGAGCAGCTCTGCACATTGATAACAATTGGGCTCAAAAGAAACCAATATATTCTGGACCTATTTTATTATGTTCCCCAGTCAATTGCAATAGACTCAACATTATGTTGCAATAAATATAACTGAGGCTTCAATGGAGGGTATAAGCAGAAGCGGAAGCCTCCTCTTTTCCATTTTATCATCACAACAGCTAGGCTGAGGGACAGGGTCTGGCCAGGTGTCAATCAATGCACTACATGGCTGAGTCAGGACTGGAACCTGGATTTCCTCAATCCTAAATTTGCATGCCAGCCTCTGTATCACACTTGTTCTAATGATGCATGAAGCATCAAGACTGCTCCCATCCACAGCTGTGAGATGACTTTTAAGTCAGTTTGAATAATTTTGGGGTGCCCTTGTCAGAATTTCACAATAAGAAGTCTTGAATCATGTGAAGGTTGTACAGAATTACATGACACAGGGATGCGTTCTGCGCAAAATGCCTCCTCATTCAAGTCAGCTCTTTTATTTTATACAGTCAGGCTACTCAATAAGCAGGGACCACAGTCAGGTCATTCAATAAGCAGGAACCAGAAAAACAGATGCTCTCTTAGGTAACTTATTACATGACATTTGTTTAGAACAGGAAAACTGCAGGTTTGTTTAGTTAAACCATAGCCGGAACATCCTGGTCTTGCTATCGGTTGTTACCTATTATGTTTGATAGAGGGAGTGTGCAGGACCAAGGTTGGTGTGCCAGACTGTTGACCCTTGCTACATCCCACTCTTCTCTTTTTTCTAAGGTGTTATGATAAAGCTAATCAAACAAACATTCCTGTTCACTTTCTGAATAATCATCAGAAACATAATTGTAAAGTGCTGTGCAAGAGTCCGGGCCTGGCATGGCTGAAGTGCATAAATGTTTGGCTGTCACCTGCATCCCTGCACTGTCATAGTCACTAGTGCAGGGAGACACTGCACAATGCAGCAGAAGGCAACAAGACAGGCCACAACAACAAGGCCATATTGCACTAATACACGCAGCCATTCAGTGGGGAGCCAGGACCACAAAGCTTCCCACCAGGAGGGCAACAAGTCTTGCCTAATGGTTGCAGTGAGGTTTTTCAGAATATCTAATTGTGAGCGGATAGTTTGAGAGCTGTCTGAAATATTAAAACAACACGTTATGTACAGAATCACAACCTTGGTGATGCAACAGTAGTAAATAATCAATGGCTGCACGGTTATCCAACACCGCATGCCGGATCTCCATCTGTTCTTCATTTAAAGCAGCAATGGCTGTCAAAGTGGCGTTGATAGTCTTTGCAAGGCTACAAGCAAGTTTGCTCAACGTTTTGTGATTGATGATTGCGAAGGCCAGCACCCCCACCAGGGAGGCCGCCAGTGAGATATATTCAGCGGAACTGAGGAGAGATTTCAGAGTTACAATCTGCTGTCAACACCGCTGTAGCACGTCATTGTCGGGTAACCTGAAGGTCCTCCTTGGTTGGCAGGGCAGTGGTCAACTGGCTTAAACAGCAGAGGGTCATTGATAAGTTAGCGGGAATATAATTGAATGTCCGGGATCCGCACGTAAAGAACCAACCTGGGGGTAACAGGGTGTGTGCATAAGCAAATGACATGTTTTCTACTTTGAAACAGTTGAATTGCAAATAAGGGCTGACCGACAAACATTGAGGCTTGTTTTTATCTGTGGTACAATTAACAATTCTAGCACAAATGGTGTGGTTGTCTGGTTACTAGAAGCTACAAAAGGAGCATATAGAGAAACTGCGTTGGCAGGCAGCCTACGAGTGGTCATTCCCCAATCATAAGCACTGCCATACCCAATGTCATTGAACCTAGCCTTTGTCAAAAACATTTTTAAATTGGTGTCATTAAGCAACAGAGTCAGCGGGGAACATACAGGAATGAGACAAGATGCCAAGAGCATATGCATATCAGTAGACTCCATCAAGCAAAAAGAGGAAATATTAGCCTGTTTAGCCATGTACTCCCATATATTGTATTGCAGCCAGTCATGCAAAAAGGCCGCCTCCCCCACTGGAGGAGAACAGAGAAGCGAGAATAGAATGAGAAGCGAATTGGCAGTGATAACTGCAAAGATGACAGCACATAAGTTCTCCGGTGTCTCCGGCTGGTTGTTGGGCTGGAGCAGCTGCTGAGCTTTGCTTGTCATCCTTTTGACTGCACCCCAGGTCACCAATGGGGCCCTCGGCATCCACGGACCCTTGGGAAGGGGACGGAAAGGTCGCTGAGCCTGCTCCATGCTGACTGTTTCCATCTCGGGTACTAGGTTGGTTACTGCCTGATGCCACGCCATGAGCTGGACATATGCACTTAGCCGCTACCCACAGAGGACCTGTAGGGGCAAGAACAGAAACAAACCCTCGACTCCAGGTGATCAGCGGCACTGGTCCTAGCCATGTACGGTCTGGCAACGCCCAGTAATACACCAACGGCTGGGGGCAGCTTGGGTCAACTACGGAAACGTCTGTCATATGGGGAGACTGCTTCCGAATATCCTGACCCTGGAAGGCTAAAGAAATTTAATTGATTTATAGTAAATAATACTTTATGAACCTGCTGCATGATGGACATCAGATTAGGGGTCTGGAGTTCCCACTGTTTTAATTGTTTTTGAAGGGCCATTTTGAGTGTATGATTGGCGCGTTCCATGATGGCCTGTCCGGTGGAGTTGTAGGGGATCCCATGGGAAAGGCCAATATCCCACTGAGTACAGAAGTCATGGAAGGTGGAGGAGCAATATGCAGACCCATTATCAGTCTTCAGTTTACATGGGCGGCCCAACACAACCATGGAGATGAGCAAGTGGGAAATAACATGAGAGACAGCTTCCCCCCTTTGGAGGGTAGCCCAAATCACCCCAGAATAAGTGTCCACCACGATGTGGAGAAACTTCCAGGGGGCCAAGGATGGCACCTGCATCACATCCATCTGCCAGAGTTCACCCGGGCCAAGGCCACGAGGGTTTACACCTGGTTCTGGAATATGAGAGAACCCGGAACAGTGGGGGCAGTTGGTGACAATAGCTTGTGTGCAGGAGAGAGGAATGCCAAAAGCCTTGGCCAGCCCTTTGGCATTTTGGTGGAAAAAGTGATGACTAGCTAGAGGATCAGAGAAGAGGGGGTGGACAGCATGATCAGCATGCTGATTGCCCTCAGCGAGGGAACCAGGCAAAGAGGTGTGGCTATGTATATGGGCCACATAATACTCATGGACACATCACTTCAATAGCGCCTGTAAAGTAAGGAATAATGCCAAAAGATTGGAGTCAATGCATGGGGCCACATAGGCCCCAGGGAGGCTGGAGATCAGGTGACAGACATAGTGAGAATCCGAAATTAGATTAAGGGGGCGATCTGGAAACAGGCGGAAAGCCAGGATCACCGCTGCCAGTTCTGCGCATTGAGGAGAGGCCTGATGATTAAGGACAGGCACGGTAAAGGTGAAGCGAGGACCATCAGCTTTACATAGAGGGATGGTAAAGAAGCAATCCTTTAGATCTACAATAAAAAGCTGGAAATCATTAGGAATTAAATTTGGATTTGGTGTTCCACATTGCAGTGGTCCCATAGGTTGAATGCAAGTGTTAACTGCCCTGAGATCATGTAACATGCGCCATTTACCACTTTTTTTTCAGATCACAAACACCGGCATATTCCAAGGGCTGGTTGTGGGCTCAATATGCCCAGCCCGTAATTGTTCATTTACAAGGCTTTGCAAAACCACAAGCTTATCAGCAGATAGAGGCCACTGATCTATCCACACAGGGTAATCACTCAACCATGTAAGCAGCAAAGCTGTTAGGGCCATAAAGATAACAGGTCACTCAGCTATCATGATTGTAGTCCCAAATTGGCTCAACAAATCTCGGCCCCGCAAGTTCATATGAATATCAAGGACATAAGGTCTAAAATGGACTCATCGATTGGACCCTGGAAGTTCCGCCGTTAAAAAAGAGGCACTCTGCAGCGCACCTTGTTTTCCTCCTACCCCCCACACACTAGGACACTGCTCGATGGGCCATTCAGGGGGCCATTGGGAACGGCTAATGACCGTGACATCCGCCCCAGTGTCTATAATACCTGAGAAGGGACGGCCTTGTATAGAAACAATCTGAGCAGGATGGCTCTGAGTGATAGATGCGGTCAGCCCTACCAGCGACGTCCTGTCAGTGGAGCCAAAGCTGCCATGCCCCTGTCCCGTTCTGTTCCCCCTGCGGGCAATACATAAGGCACAATAATCAGTTGTGCTGGGGCGGAACCTTTTGGCAGGGTCTGTGGGAGATTAGTCCATAACTGGATGTAAATCACACCTTGATAGTCTGCATCAATGACCCCAGGGACCACGAAGATCCCTTTATTGCCACTAGAGGAGTGGGGCAAGACAAGGCCAACGTGCCTGGTGCCAGGGGACCTGACATCTGAGAGGGAATTACCTGGACCTCAGCTGGAAAGTGGAAAATGACCTCCTGTTGGAGAACAAGATCCATCCCAGCACTCGCTGAAGTAGCACTGGGAGTGTTATAAATCGTGGCTTGTGCAGAGGAAGATTTTACTCGGTCATGGCTTCCGAGGTCTCTGTTTGGACTGGGGCCAAAGACAGGCCCATTCGGGAGTTTCCCGACAGGCATTTATTAGCCCAGTGAAACCCCTTTTCACACTTAGGACATTTTGATTGAGGTCAGGCCTTATTCCTGGGTGCTATCCCTGATTTTGCTCTTGGTTTGTTACTACCCCACCCCAGGGGCCCGACACTTGGTCCTGAAATGTCCTGGTTTCCCACAATTGAAGCAGTTCCCCATGGGACAATTGCCTTGCCGTAGGGCAGCTGCCAGAAGAGATGCCTGATGCGTTGGGGTACCTATATCCTGACATGCACGTATCATGTCAACCAACTCAGGGTTTTTACCCAACCCAGTAATAGCCCGGCAACATTTGGTTGTCGTGTTTTCCTTAGCTAATTTCAAGAGTAACTCTGTCTGAGCCTCAGGGTTATCAATCTGCTGTTTAAGGGCCTCCAGTAATCTGTTGATGAAGTCAGTATAGGGCTCACTCACCTTTTGGTGAACACTTGAAAAGGTCTGGAGGGGCTTACCCGTAACTGGCACCCTCTGAAAGGCCCGAAATGCACATTCAGAGGACACCTGCAACATCGTCACTGGTAAAACAACCTGCTGTTCTGGGATTGCAAAGTCCCCAGCCCCGTAAAGTTGTTCAGGAGTGTAAGCACCTCCTGACGCCTGGCCTCTTATGACACACTGCTGTTGAAATTCACTATTCCACACAACAAATTGTGCCAAGGTGAGGAGCATTCTAATAGTCGTTTTCCAATCTTCCGGGACTAAAGTGTGGTTTCTCATGGCGGCTTCTAGCATCCCCTGGACATATGAACTTTGAAGACCCATATCTCGAATAGCCTTCCATAATTCGGTTAAGATTTTATAAGGGAGAGGCTGATATTCAACAACGTGATGACCCTGCACATCCTGTTGACCAGTATGATGGACTGGACAGATAGCCAACATATCAGCCAATTCACCCAGATCCTCCAATTTGGCTTGTGCCAATTCTTTTTCTAGGATGTCCTGAACCATTTTCCCAGGCTGGGCAGTTCCCAGAAGAGCCAAGGGATGGGTCGTGGAATCAGGAGGTACCGGCGCTGGTGGGGCCAATTGAACCTCAAAATAATTAGGTGGACGATCCTTTGTTAAGTGGCCAGCATGAGAGACTGGCTTAAATTTTTCCACCGCATGACGACATTGGTGCCATGTGTGTAATAATTCCACACTGGCCCAGGGCTCAGAATGGAGAGTCTTACCAATTCTTTCCCAGTCCCTGGACTTTAGTGATCCCTGTTCTGGGTACCAGGGACATTGCTTGTGGATTTCTTGAATAAGCGCCTTTAAGCACCCTGAAGTCATGGACCCGCTGGACTTGTTAATGAGAAATTTTAGTTCATCCACATGCTGCTGTTGGGCTTGCGAGAATTGTCCTCTCATACTCACCAATGAAGGGGTCACTGAGGGTGACGGAGTGCACTCAAGGGGCCTATGCCAGGCATTGATGAGTCAGGTTCCTGTTCAGGCACCACTTGAAGGTTGTACAGAATTACACAACACAGGGATGCGTTCTGCGCAAAAAGCCTCCTCATTCAAGTCAGCTCTTTTATTTTATACAGTCAGGCTACTCAATAAGCAGGGACCACAGTCAGGTTATTCAATAAGCAGGAACCAGAAAAACAGATGCTCTCTTAGGTAACTTATTACATGACATTTGTTTAGAACAGGAAAACTGCAGGTTTGTTTAGCTAAACCATAGCTAGAACATCCTGGCCTTGCTATTGGTTGTTACCTATTATGTTTGATAGAGGGAGTGTGCAGGATCAAGGTTGGTGTGCCAGACCATTGACCCTTGCTACAATCATGAAAATGTCCTTGATCTACACATGTCTGAGAACCATTAAACAGTGCTAACATACTGAATGGCAGATGACTACTAAACTCAGAAGCTTGCTGTATGAAAAATGAAAAGGCCATCCACACTTTCTCATCCACCTTCCTATGCCTTCCACTCACTGTCCCAACTTCAAGAAGCATGTTTCAGTGAGTCCTACAAATTCAAAGCTGCACATGCTTGCTGAGAAAGGGAAGGTGAGTCCTACCTGAGGGATCTTATAGATATCCAAGAGGGTTGCTATGTGAATGGAAATTTCAGGTTCCAGTTCTCCAATCACAGCTGTGAGGCTATACTGGATGTCACATATATACTTGGGATTCAGTCTCTCCAATGCTGATAGAAGCAGCATCGTGGCATGATAGGTTCTCCTAGCATTGTCATAGCTGTCATAGATGTGGGCCAGAGAGCTAGAGCAGCCAGGAGGAAGCAGGGGGCAGGGCCACTGGCCTGAGGGACTGATAAGGGCAAGCTCAGCCACTGCAAGCCCTTTTGGCTCTGGCCTCTTGGCAGAGTGGCAGAGCAGCAGAGGCACAGGCTGGGAGAGAGCGCTGAGTGGCCAGGGGACTGGCGAAGGCAAGGTAGGAGCTGGGCAGGTGGGAACAGAGGTCCAGGAGCAACAGAGAGGGAGGGGGTGGGCCAGAGAGCTAGAGCAGCCAGGAGGAAGCAGGGGGCGGGGCCACTGGCCTGAGGGGCTGATAAGGCCAAGCTCGGGTGTGGCGCGTCAAGGGCGTCATCCCTTGTCTGCATCCCTTAGCTGCGGTCCGGACAGTCCAGAGACTCCCTGCCCTGAGACACAGAGGGTTGTTTGTTTGTTTGTTTGTTTTGTTTGTGTGTTTTTGTTTTGTTTTGTTTTGTTTGCTCTTTGCTTTGCTTTGTTTCTTCCAATTTAAATTTAAGTTTATTTTCTCCTTGTGTGTGTGTGCAAGTGGGGTTTTTGCCTGGGAGAACTGGGCGAGTGAGAGGAACTGCAGGACTAACAAGGCAGGGGACCAAGGTAAGGTCTCGGAAGGGTTACAGATGGCAGACCAGGAGATGGCCTTGGCGGGAGTCACGGGTGTTGCTGTCCGCTGCGAGAGCTGTGACATGTTCGCCCTTCTCCCCCAGGAGAGGCAGGGATACACTTGCCCTCGGTGCAAGATGGTGACCCTGCTAGAGGAGGAGGTGAGGTGCCTGAGGGCCGAGAGAGCTCTCCGGGCCCCCCCCGGAGCAGCCCCCCTCTCGACAGAGGGCTGAGGGAGAGACCACGGGAGGAGCAGCTGCGGAGACATGGAGGTATGTCACCCACAGGAGGAGGAGGCCAGCACGGCCTCCTCCTTCTCCTGGCACCGATCTGGAGCTGGGAAACAGGTTCTCTCCACTTGGGGAGGCTGGAGCTGACAAGGCCTCGGGGGACCAGCAGGACCCCCAGCCTGGGACATCAGGAGGCAAGGGAGCCACTGCAGGAGAGGCAAGGACCAGGGCACGGCTGCCCACCAGCACCGAGAAGGTACGGCGGCGGGTGATTGTTGTTGTTGCCCCAGCCTGGAGACAAGGGAGGTTTGCTGCCTGCCAGATGCATGCATCCGGCATGTGAAGGACAGAGTGGAGCGTCTTGTTTGCTCCGGGGGTCACCAGCCACTCCTGGTGATCCATGTGGGCACAAATGACGTGGCCAGGCAGGGTGTGGTCAGGATCACCAGGGACTTTTTGGCCTTGGGGAAGAAACTCAGGGAGCTGAAGGCCCAAGTGGCCTTCTCGTCAATCTTACCTGTCCGGGGATTTGGGCCAGGAAGGGACAGGAGGGCCTCTGAGGTGAACGACTGGCTTAGGGTGTGGTGCCAGAAGGAACGCTTCGGGTTCCTCAACCACGGCACTCGTTTTCTTGCCAATGGACTTCTGGCAAGGGATGGGTTACACCTCACGAGGATGGGGAAAAGGTCCTTTGGAGATGCTCTAGCGAGCTTCATCTGGAAGACTTTAAACTGAGCCAGTGGGGGGTGGGTTCAGGCCCCCCAGTAACATGTCTGCACTGGACACGTGTGCGGGGAGGATCGGGGCTCTGGGAGCAGGGCTTTAGAGATACTGCAGGGACTGACAGGACTTCTACAGAGAGGGGCCAGGTACCAGGGAGGATGGGAGGAAGGAGGATGCTGGGCACTCCAAAGAAAGGAAGCAGTGGGAAGGAGTTGAGGTGCATGTACACCAATGCTAGGAGCATGGGTAATAAGCAGGAAGAGCTTGAAGCTCTCCTGGGAATAGGAGGATATGATCTGGTGGGAATCACAGAAACTTGGTGGGATGAAGGGCAAGTCTGGAATGTAAACATAGAAGGGTATCACCTTTTTAGAAAGGACAGGAAGGGAAAGAGAGGTGGGGGTGTGGCTTTATATGTCAGGGAAGGGATAGGATGCAGTGAGATAGAATGCAGCACAGATGGGGATTTGGTAGAGGCAGTCTGGGTGAAACTTAGGGGTTTTGACAGGGAAAGAGACCTGACAGTGGGGGTATGTTATCGCCCTCCAGGTCAACTTGAGACCCTGGATGATGTCCTGACAGGCCAGATTCTAAGGATATCTCAGGGGAGAGACACAGTAATTATGGGGGATTTCAATCTCCCGGATATTACTTGGGAGACTCACTCGGCGGTGACAGCCAGGTCACGTCGCTTCCTAGAAGCTCTAGAGGGTGGGTTTTTCACCCAGAGGGTCCGAGAGGCAACAAGGGGGGGAAACATCCTGGACTTGGTCTTGACCAATAGGGAGGAGCTGATAGATGAAGTACAGATTAGGGGAGCTCTGGATGTGAGTGATCACTCCATCCTTTGCTTTGAGATCAGGGGACTGGGGCCGTGCAGCAGGGCAAGCACTAGAAGCTGGGACTTCAAGAGGGCCAACTTTGGCCAACTGAAGGCCAGACTGGAGAAAGTCTCCTGGGATAGGTTACTGGAAGGTAAGCGAGTTGAGGAGGGGTGGATGGCACTCAAAAGGGAGGTTTTGCAGGCGCAAGCCCTGACGATACCTCTAGTCAGTAAGGTGGGGAGGCGGAGGAGAGTGCCGCCATGGGTGCGAAAGAAGGTGGTTAGGGGGATTAGACGAAAGAGGAGCCTCCATAGGAAATGGGTACTGGGGGAAATAGACAAAAGGGTATACCGGGAGGAGGAGGCCCATTGCAGAAGGATTCTTTGCAAGGCTAAGGCTGATTATGATCTGAGACTTGCCAAGAATATCAAGAGCAACAAAAAGGGCTTCTTTCAGCATGTAAATAGGAAAAGGAAGGGGAGACAAGTGGTGGGACCACTAAATAAGGAGGAAGGTGATCCAGTGACTGACATGAGGGAACAGGCACAGATGCTAAATGACTATTTTGCCTCTGTGTTCTCCCCAAAGCAGGACGGGGGATATCCGTATAGGAGATTAGATGAGGCTGGGGATTTAGGGGCAGAGATTAGAGTCACCCCCCTTGAAGTTGAGAGGCTCCTCAGGGCATTGGACATTACAAAGGTGCCAGGCCCTGACGGGTTACACCCAAGAGTACTTAGAGAGTTGGCAGGGGTTCTTTCACACCCGCTGGCCTCCATTTTTGAGGCCTCGTGGAGAACGGGTGAAGTTCCAGAGGACTGGAGGGTGGCATCGGTGGTCCCAATTTTCAAAAAGGGTAGTAGGAAGGATATGGGGAATTATAGACCGATTAGCCTTACGTCCATTGTAGGAAAAACAATGGAAAGGCTCATAATAGAGAGAGATCTAGTGATGCTAGATAGGGAAGGGAGGCTGACAGCCACACAACACGGCTTCCGCAAAAACAGGTCCTGCCAGACAAACCTTGTGGAATTCTATGACAAGGTTTCAAGATGGCTAGATGGAGGGGATGCAGTGGATGTGGTATACTTGGATTTCAGCAAGGCCTTTGACAAAGTGCCCCATGATATCCTGGTGGAGAAACTGAGGAGTTTTGGGATACACCAAAGCACTGTCCGGTGGATTAGGGCATGGTTGACTGACCGAAAGCAGAAGGTAACCATTAGCAGGGAATCGTCGGGATGGCAGCCAGTGACAAGCGGGGTCCCCCAGGGCTCTGTCCTGGGGCCGATCCTGTTTAATCTTTTCATTAACGACATGGAAGAAGGGGTGAACAGTCTGCTGATCAAATTCGCAGACGACACTAAAACTGCAGCAGTGGCCACAACTGAGGAGCAGATACACCAGATCCAAAAGGATCTGGACAGACTATGGAAGTGGGCAGGAGACAACAGGATGGCGTTCAATCTGGATAAGTGCAAGGTCTTGCACTTGGGGCATAAGAATAGCTGTCATAAGTATAGGTTAGGTGACAAGTGGCTGGAGAGCAGCACTTGTGAAAGGGACCTCGGGGTACTGGTTGACCGCAGGCTAAACATGAGTCAGCAGTGTGATGCGGTGGTCAAGAGGGCGAATGCCACCCTTGGCTGCATAGCCAGAAGTGTGGCTTCTAGATCAAGAGAGGTATTACTACCACTCTACACGACTCTGGTGCGCCCACAACTGGAGTATTGTGTTCAGTTTTGGGCCCCTCATTACAGAAAGGATATAGCCAGGTTGGAGTCAGTGCAGCATAGGGCCACAAGGATGGTGGCTGGTTTGCAGGGGATGCCGTATGAGGCAAGACTGAGGGAACTGGGTCTCTTCAGCTTGGAGAAGAGGAGACTCAGAGGGGATATTTTGGCAACATACAGGTATGTGAGGGGGTGTCACACGGAGATGGGGAGAGGCCTGTTCTCCCCTGCAGAGGAAGGCAGGACGTGCTCCAATGGAGCAAAGCTCAGGGAGCCAAGGTTCAATTTGGATGCCAGGAAGCACTTCCTGACAGTTAGGACCCCGAGGGCGTGGAATGGCCTTCCATGGGAGGTCGTTGCGGCCCCATCGGTGAGGGTGTTCAAAGACAGGCTGGACATGCACATGGTGGGCATGTCATGAGCGGAGCCGGCTGGTGCCGAAGGTCAGACTAGATGGCCCGGGAGGTCCCTTCTGACTCGCTCTGTTTCTATGTTTCTAAGAGCTGAGTGTTTGCATTGTTTTCCTTTACTGCGAATGCCAGAGCAAGGATGAGCTGCCACAACACTGTAATGGGAGGTGGATTTTGTAGCAGAAGGATGTTTAACATTTAAATTAATTATTGCCATGGGGGGGAGGTGCACATACCATCATTGTAATCCTCATTTTAATATTTAGATAGAGTTTTCTTGAAGGACCTGTTTCTACCTTTTGATGTATTTAAAGTTAAACAGTGTAAGGGTGAAAAGCTACCATAAACATGAACATCATTGCAAGGACAAGCATTCATCTCATCCATAGACCTGTCAGTTTCTCCTACAATGCTATCATTGGAGTAACTGTGATTAAAACAGCATGATTTCAATATGACTACCTGCAGGTAGGGCTGAACCCCGGAGTATCCAAGCTGTACTGTGTTTCTACTGATGCCCTCTAGCTCTCAATGCTACAGGGCTTCTACATGAAAACACTCCACAGATTTTGCTATTGTTTTTGTGTGGTCAAGGAAATTCCACATGGGTCTTAAGAACTTGCAGATTTAATTACAGTCCTTATGATTAAAACCAGAACAAACACAGTGGTAATTAACTTAAGTATGATATAATATTGTCTTGTTTCTTAATTTTTAATCTAAAGAAGTTTGGGATTACCTCTGAATGACTGAGGAAATGTATGCTTCAATAGTTGCATCGTGAATGAGCTACTGTTTTTCCCTGAGATAGGAAGGGCCTTGAAGAAATAGTATGTCCCTCAGAAAGGAAATGGTACCAGAAATTATTCCTTACAAGTGTTTCCTGCTATGAAAATTCTGTTTGCTAGTGGGAAGTCTTCATTTTGCTTCCTGGAAGGTCTGCAGTAGATTTTGTGGGCATTTCCCTTTGAAGTTCTTTTTTCCATATTCCCCATGCCTTTAAAACTATTATCATGGCTAAATATCCTAATTAATGGGTGCATTACACAGCAGAGCTGTAGTGTGTGGGGGCAGCCATTTTCCTGGTTCTTTGAGGAAATAGCAGCAAAGAAGATGCATTGCATGGTCACTCCCACGGTATTCAGAAACCTCTAATTTCCCTCCACTCTTCCATGTATGAGATCACATGTGCACAGACATTTTCATTCTCCATTTGTTTGAGTGTGTATGCACATGTTTATTGATCTGAACTGAGGGCCTTGCAAGTCAAAGAGGGAAACAGTATGGAGTGGAAGTATTTCATCGCAATCTTTCTTCTGCAAACCTCTCTCTACCTACAAGGCTGTTGGCAGGAGACTTTTTATCTATTTAGAAATAGTGAGATTGGAATGCAGTAGAAACCTTTCCTCCCTTTACACTGGGCTATGATTTTGGAGCTGCACTCTTTTTTCTTCTGTATAAACTTTTCTTGGTTTTCTGAGTGGTGTGTGTGTGAGATAGAGAGAGGGAGAGAGGGAGGGAGAAAGAGAGAGAAAATGCAAGATTAGAGTGTGTTTCCCTCCAACAACACATGTGAAATCTCAGCAAAAAATCTCACATCTTTCAGGAATCAGGGAAGACAAGTGTCCCCATTTTGAGGTCCATTCCCTTCAAGAACCTCATTCTCTGCTGTGCCTACCAAGGAGACAATGCTCCCCACAACAAGACTCATATTAGCTGAGTGTCTTTCTAGTCTTGGCAGTAGATACAGGGTGGGAAATGCCTCAAACATTGACATATATATTACCAGTGTTTCACACATGCTCCTTTCCAAGTGAGGTTCCAATTCTGTTTCACATGACTTCAGAGTCTTTTCACTTCAAGCTCAGTGTTCCTTTGAGTGAAGATGTGTGCATCAGAGGTCTCTTTGAGTGAGCCCTGTGACATCTCCTTTCTTCTCTATTAAATACTATTAAATTAATCTGCATTTTAAAAAAATATGTATGATGAAAGAGCTTCCTTGTTGGTTTTTGTTATATCATGTTTCCGTTAAGGAATTGTGCTTGGTTTAGAAATTCAGCTGTACCTCAATGGTATACTTGTTAAATGTGCATGATAATGAATATTTTAAGTGGCCTATAAAGTGGCCTTCCACATGTTCTGTCAGGGGGAGATATCAAGGTGTAATTCATCCTGTCAGGATATGGCAGGAGACAGAAAATGCATATCAACTGAAAGAGGTGCAAGTGAAAGGTGGAAAGGAAACCAAACAATAAACTTTGTCCTCTCACTCATAACACAGTGATTACATAAGTGCAAAACACCACTACTAAAACCCCCAAATTAAAAATACAATGAAAAAGAAAAAAATAGCAATACAGTCCCCAGAAAAGGTAAAGAATAATCCCTAGATTTCAAAACAAGGAAGGGACCTAATCACGTAAAGTCTTCATTTTTTTTTGTGACATTAGTTGTTCCCTTGTGTTCAGTTCTGGTCTTAACAAAATGAGGTAACATTTGGGGGAAAACATGCAAGTAAGCAGCCCAGAGCTGGAGGCTAGGATAGAAAAGATCTCCACAGCAACAATGTATTTCCCCTTGGAGCTCAGGTAGCCTGGAACAAAGGACAGCCACACGCCACAGAAGACCACCATGCTGAATGTGATGAACTTGGCTTCATTGAATGTGTCTGGCAGCTTCCTGGCATGGAAGGCCACAGTGAAACACAGCAATGAAAGGAAACCCATGTATCCCAAGACACAGTAAAACATCATCACAGACCCTTCATTGCACTCCAGGACGATTTGTCTCCCCACTGAGTGCATGTCAACATCTGGATATGGCGGAGAGCTTGACAGCCACAGCGTGCAAATGCCCACTTGCACGATGGAGCAGCAAAGAACGATGGAGTTGGCTAGTCTCCTCCGAATCCACCTCCTCATCTGGGATCCAGGATTGGTAGCCATGAAAGCCAGCACGACGGTGATGGTCTTTGCCAACATGCAGGAAACGGCCACTGAGAAGATGATGCCGAAGGCAGTTTGCCGAAGGACACATGTCAATGTGTGAGGATGACCAATGAACAATAATGCACAGAGGAAGCAGAGGAGGAGGGAAATGAGAAGGGTGTAGGAGAGGTTCCTGTTGTTGGCTTTGACAATGGGAGTGTTGTGGTATTTCATGAATACTGCAAGAACCAGTGAAGTGAGGGTGAAAAAGCAAAGGGCTATACAGGTTAAACTCAGCCCCAAAGGTTCTTCATAAGATAAGAAGCTTACATCCTTCTGAATACAGAAATCCCGAGTGTTACTTGGATAGCTTTCATCTGAGCATTTCTTGCAATCATCCATGTCTGAAGAAGAACATATGATCTAATTTTAGATATCGATATAACACTGGCATCCAGAATGCAGAATTTTAAGTTCTATTGGATGGGTATAGATAGAACATCGGAGGGTGAATGTTCTCCCTATGTCATGCACTTACATGTACATACAGGGAGCAACTTCCTTCATCTGATTATTTCTGGTTTCCACAAGTCTGTTCCCCTAGATTGAAGCCACTCTCAACAAAATATTTCTTACCTTCTTCTTGTGAAACTTTTCCATCTGGACATGGAATGCAATCATAGCAGCAAAATGGCTCCCCCTCTTTCAATTGCTTGCTAGAACCAGGATGGCAGCTCTCACTGCATACAGAGAGTGGAAGCACCTAATCCACAAATTACACCAAACAATTAGTCTTGAAAATGTTCACCTTCATATCCTAAAGACTCAGCTGCCACTCTACCTTTGTGTAAATTATTTGAGTGAGTTCAAAGAAAATGATTGCTATACAAAAGCCACCTAAAGAGTTTTTCAGGCTATTTGGGAGTATAAATCATTCATTCATTCAATCAATCAATTTAATATTGTTTTCCTTTTTATGTAGTTCACGTCTAGCACTAAAGTTAGGCTGTGACATATATAGCACATATATCAACTGTAGATAGAAATCATGAGGGTTAGATGGTTTCTATTTCATTAAAGGTACACCTTTCTCTGATCTTTCTTGGGGACTTCAAGGAAAAAATGCTGATATAAAGAGATAAGGTGTTGCTTTTATACCTCATGAATTTACAATGGTTCCACCTCTCTCTTTGCCCATAATGTCAAAAACGCCCAGAATATTTTATTACATTAATTGAAATATTGAAGCCAAATGAGGTTTTTAAAATTAAAGAGAACCCCCATTAAACTGGTGATGTCTTATTCTTCAAGAGTACCTACAAGGTTACTTTGCATTTCTGTTTCTATGGTTATTTTAACATCTACTTTTAAACAGTTACTAAAAGCCAGTGGGACTCAACAAAATCTGTTCTAGTGGAAAGCTGCACCGGGGGAGAGCCCTTTCCTTTTGGTTACAATCCTTCATACTGAATCTCATTGCTTGGGAAAACATGTTGGGGCCATCCTGTGAAATTAACAAATTTGAAGTTTATTTTTTTTAAACAGAAACCCATTATCAATTATCTGACAGAATTTTTTCTATATAACTGTATGGAGACTCAAAACTAAGTGTTTTCAGAGATTGCATGCACATGTGTGTGTATATAAATCCCTTACCTGATTAAACCATCTGTGCCATGTGATGGCATCTTCACTGATGCATAACATTTGACTGGCTGGAGCTTTAGGATCCACCCTTCCAATTGAGATACGATGAAAGGATTGGTTTGAGGAAAAAATCCAGTTGAACACAGCTAGTCCAGACACTAACTCTCCATTCTGGTCAAAGGAAATCTCATCCCCAGCACTGTTGTTGAATGAGACAGCTTTTAGGAAATGATGAAGCTAGTGGGAAAGGCAAAAGATGTGGTTGGACTTTCACATCCAAGAGATACTGGTAGGCAGTTAATAGTGTTGGATATCTCTGAGTGTTGATGAGAAATTGCTCAGATACTGTAGGAGAGAATATTAGACTGATTGGAAAACTTTTAGTGTGGATGGTTCATACCAAAAGTTCAAAGACAACCAAGAGGACAACAAGAGGGCTTTTTTGATATGGACACTTTTTTCATGTCTGGACATGTGGCAAGAAAGGAAAATGGAAAGTATGAGCAAAGAAAGGATTGAGTGAACTCTTTCTTGTATAGATACTAAGCAACATTTGATAAACTACAACGAACAATATTTAGCTCATTACCATGTGCCACAATGCATGGTTCTGAAGCTTCTCCTTCCCTCCATTCACCTTTCCTCTGTCTCTGAGTCTGGATGAGCCCAGGGCGTGCAAAGCATGAGCCACTGCATGGACTGCGTTGTAGATGCTGTAGCTGTGCCCTGTCATGCTCATTTCAAACATTGGTGCTGGGAGGCTTTCAAGCTTCTCCTCCCCAGTGCAAACATTCCTGCTCACCTCATTGCTCAGACTTTCATTTGGGAATACACAGTCAAAGTTCTGCTGCCAGAAGCCCTTGATGAACCCATCTTCTTTGGAGCTGAAGGGGTTTCTGTTCTCAAGAAAGTCCTTGAATCCTGGTGGGTCATTGGAGTGAAAGGTGAAAGCAATGGCACCATGTAACATGTCTGTTTCCCAGTCCCTTTGGTACAAAAAGGAAACAAGCTCCATCTGTGCTGTCAGTATCAACACTTTGCCTTCTGGTTTGTTTTTCACAGCTTCCAGTCCTGGCAGATAAGGAAACCACCTCAGAAACACTATGGAATAGGAGTCTCCATATACTACCAGAACCTGAGCAGTGCTGTCCATGACTTCCTCATATATTTGTATACCCATTTGTTGCATTTCAAGAAGCTTTTCATCGAAACTGAATTTAGGGACTCTTGCAATAAATGCAACACATATACCTCTCTTGGAAAACAGTGGAGAAACCATTTGCACAAATCTTTCTGCAGGGTCATTATCCATAACCAGGAGCCCAATCCATGTCCACTTAAAATGCAGAAGTAAAGAGATAATGCCTGCATTCTGCAGGACTTCCTTGGGGAAGACCTGGTAGAAGGGAAGGCCTGATGCTTCATCATTCATCACTGGAGCAGGGCTATATGTCAGCTGAAGAGAGATGGGTGGGGAAAGACTGCATTAAGAAAATTGAATCTGCATGTGCAGAGCATTTCACATTAAGAATGTCAGCTCTGATTATTGTTACCATGTGAGTCTGGTTGCATAATATTCACATGGTACAAATCTGCCATAATATGAAGAGAATACTGTCTTGTCTAGCACCACCAGATTTATTCATCTGAAATGAAATACATCAGGAAAAAGTCTCCTTAGTTCTCATGTCTTCCAGTAACTCTTATAGCATTGAGATATATACCCCCCCTTCAGGGGGTCTGTACCTTCCAGCTACTTTCTACAGAGCTAAAGTGAAAGGCCCAAGAGCCCCACTGTTATGGCTGTTTGAATATCCCATGCATGTATTTCCCTTTCTCTATCCACACGATCCTGGGAGGAAAGGAATGGCTTGCCCAAATAGCTTCTTTTCTACTTTTTTAATATTACTATATATCAAGAACATGAAACATTGATTAGGAGGTTGCTGTGAATTTATCCCTTGATGAGACAGTGATGTCGGAACATCTTGTTACAATGCCATGAGGTTTATTGATGTAATGTGGGATCCCATGTTAATTGTGAATGATGAATGACAGTCACAGTGTTTTATTCTTAGTTTCATTATAGCATTTCTCAAGTCTGTATGAATATTTATGAGATAACCGTTTATAATAAGGAATCAAGAAAATGAGTTAAACTGCCTGAACCCACAGTAAAGGCATGATGTCTGGGAAGTTTGCATAATTTTTTTCCAAGTAATATTATATGGAGATCTTAAATAGAATGGGAGCTTGCTGCTGAGTTCAGCAGCCTGCTTTAAACGAAACCAAAGCACCACCCCAAACTTTGTCACTCTCCTTCCAAGGTCCTTTCTAGGAACCATCCAAAGATCATAGAATTGGGCAGCACTGTTCTTCCAAAGTCTAATGTTACAAACATGCACTAATGAAAAAGAGCCCTACCTGTGGAATCTTATAGATATCCAGGACATTTTCCATGTGAAGAGAGATTTCAGGGTCTAGTCCTCCAATGACAGCTATTAGGCAATACTGAATTCTACATACATAGTTGGGGATCAGTCTCTCCAGGGCTGAAGTAAGTAACATCGTGGCATGATAGGTCATCCTTGCATTGTCGTAGCTGTCATAGATACGGAAGCCCAAGGTGAGATTGGGCAAGAGCTGAGGGTTTTCATTGATCTCCTTTGCTGCAAATGCGACAGCCAGAATGACTTGGTAAGCTTTAGACACTGCACTAGAAAGAGAGGTGCACCTTGTAGTACAGGGATACATTGCATTCATTTATTGCCAGTGTGTTCTCGTCACCATCCCTATCATTCACATGATCATTTCTTTTATATATACACACACACACACACACACACACACACACACACACAGCCATATATAAGGCACTCTATACATCGTTTTTTCCATTGCTATTTTCTG
Source organism: Varanus salvator macromaculatus (assembly GCA_023646645.1). Classification (NCBI taxonomy): domain Eukaryota; kingdom Metazoa; phylum Chordata; class Lepidosauria; order Squamata; family Varanidae; genus Varanus; species Varanus salvator. The sequence continues at coordinate 7,591,252 of JAIXND010000781.1, forward strand.
CTGCTGGTTTAATTTTTTAAAAAATTCTGTTGTGTTCTCACTCTTTGGAATAGTGTATGCTGTATTTGTACGCTGTATTAATGTAACCTTTAAGAGGTAAGGGTTATTAAGTGCTATGTAAAAAAAAATTCTGGGTATCCCTGTATTGTTAGTTGGCACAGACATGGACTACAAAGACAAGTATGATCAGTGTTTCAGTTTTCAGAACAGGCATGTCACAATTTTCCTTGAATTTCTGCCGTTCTTTTGAGAAGTAGCCATGATCCATGCCAAATTGTCAAGTACCTTCTTTCAGTATTTGCACATATGACTAAGAATCCTAAAGCTGACTGCAGCATATTTTGTCTTAGAAAAGTGTGCAACAAAAACGAGACACTAAAAGAGTGACCTAAAGGAAAACAGACTATGTGAAAGAGGACCACAGAAGAAATTGGTATAATACAGCATTTGCAGAGGGAAGCATTGAAGGAAGAAAAAATATCAATGTAGTTACCAGAAATAAAATCCAGACTGAATGCCTAAATGTACACAAATCCCACATTACTTTTCCTGTTGGAGAAAAATGCTATTTTCCAGCATTCCCTACATGTATTAACATTCTCTATCACAGTGAAGCATGGTTCACTGGGCTTTGGCTATAGTACTACTCATTTCAGTAAGAAAAGTGTGTGTATATAAAGCAGAGGAAACGAATTCCTTACATAAAGTCTTCAAGCGATGCTGGAGGGGGCTCTTCAATGAAGGTTGTTGGACTAGGGAGGAAGCCACCCTGAGAAGCCATGGTGCCAATGATGAGGTCTCCTGGCTCATAGTACATGTGAAGAGGATGGTGTGGATTGGAGAGTCGGCACTTCCCAATGTGAGCCTGAGAAGCCCGGTGAGGAAACACTACCAGAAGCCAGACCACAGAAAACGCTACCATCATTACAGAGACAACATTCATGCAAAACCCAGCTATTTGCTTATCTTCTGCAATGCTAGACCTACAGCAATATGATTAAATCCCCCTGATTTAATATGCTTCTCTCCTGTTAGGTCTGAACCCTGAAGAATTCAGGATGTTTACCAGGTTCTGCTGATGCACCCAGTTTTAAAGCCTCCTAGATTTGCACATAAACATCCTCCACAAGGTTTGCTCTTGTTTGCAAGTGGCCATTGACTTTCCAAAGGGGTTTTGAGAAACAGCAGGACTAATTAATCTTGAGAGTGAATAGCAGCATAATTATATAAATGCTTGTTTTCCTTCTGAATCAAATAAGTTGATGACTCCCTTGGGATCATTGAAGTAAAGGATGTTTCCACAGTCACATCTGAAGTACCTTCTTTTCTTCAGAGATAAGAAATGTCAGCAAGCTGTGTAATTTTCCAAAGAAAAGGAAACAACAAACAATATACTGCAGTACAGGTGTGCCATCCAAGAAAAATTGTGTTTGTATGTGCAGGGTGTTTATTCTGTTTCTTGACATGTGTGGGGATTTTATGGTGAATATGGCAAAAAGAAGGTACTTCTATTGCTCAGCATGGTGATGCCCATTTATACTACCCCATAAGCTTCATTGCATGGATGTCCATCCATCAATTTCCCTTGAGATCTCTTTGATCTATGTACTAGAATTTCTTTATTCAGTCATGAAGCCCAAAATGGGTACTTTCCCTATGAGTCCATGCACCGCATTCAGCAATAATGTGCCCCATTCAGCAATAATGTGAAGACTACAGAAAGGAAATCTGTAGTGCGAAGTCAACTCTTGAGAATCCAGCTGTTCTGTCACTTGTAGGTGACTTGCTTGCATTCCCACTGTACATGAGACCTGGAGACATGGAGGGAACCTGCTGAAAATTCATCTGAGAGCACTGTCCTGATCTGCACATCCAAGCACCAACATCACCAATGCAAGGAAAGATCTGACTTGCCTCCTTCAACCTTTTCTCCTTATCAGCTGTTCCCTGTTGTTCAGCTTGGGTCTCAGCACAATAATGTAACATTTGGGGGAAAAAATGCAACCCAGCAGTCCCACACTGGAGGCCAAGATAGAGAATATCTCCACGGCCACCACATACTTTCCCTTGGTGCTCAGGTAGGTGGGAACAAAAGAGAGCCAGACACTGCAGAAGACCAGCATGCTGAAGGTGATGAACTTGGCTTCATTGAAGCTGTCAGGCAGTTTCCTGGCAAGAAAAGCCACACTGAAACTCACACTGGCCAGGAAGCACAGGTAGCCCAGCATGCAGTACAACATGCTCACCGATCCCTCGTTACACTTGAGAACCATTTTGTCCTGCTCTGAGTGCATGTCCACATCTGGGAAAGGGGGGGAAGTTGACAGCCACCCCACACAGATGCCTACTTGGATGAGGGAGCAAACAGAAACTATGAGAAGGGCCAATCCTTTCCCCACCCATTTCCGCATCCTGCTTCCAGGTTTGGTGGCCATGAAAGCCAAAACCACTGTGATGGTTTTGGCCAGTACGGAGGAAATAGCCATGGCAAAGATAATGCCAAAGGCGGCTTGCTGGAGAAGACACATTGCGTGTTCGGGCTTGCCGATGAATAGGAACACACAAAGAAAGCAGAGCAGGAGGGAGAAAAGGAGGGCATATGTGAGGTCCCTGTTGTTGGCAATCACAATGGGAGTGTTGTGGTGCTTCACAAATATGCCCAGCACCAGAAGTGTGAGGAAGGAGGAGAGAAGGGCAATGAGGGCCAAACTGAAACCTAAAGTTTCCTCATAGGACAGGAAGGTTACAGTCTTGCGAACACAAAAGTCCTGGTTCCTGTTTGGATAGTATTCATCTTGGCATTCATGACACTCATTCATATCTGAAAGACAATGAGAAATAGAGAGAAGAAGTGGATTTGTAAGTGAAGATTGCTTCTTATGTATTGCACAGGACAGCCATACCTCTTTGACTTCAAAGAATTAGGGCAATCCCCAGGGATATCTGCTTAATTGCTATTCCAAAGGGGCAGAAACTCAACTTGCTGAGTTGAGTTGCTGAAGTTTTGAAGCTATGAATGCAATTTTTAAATGCAGTTCCTTAATTTAAAAAAAATGTCCAGTACTGTGCACAGTAACAAAATCAGTATTCAATATGTATTATTTATTATTTATTATTTTATTTAAATATTTATATGCCGCCCCTTGCAGCAGCCTCGGGGCGGCTTACAACATTAAACAAATATATTATTAAAAACATATACCAAATTTAAAAACTGGCCCATCTCAGGTTATCATATAAAAACATACAACAAAAATAAGAACAAGTTTAAATTAAACTAAATTAAACATAAATTAAACATAAATTAATTAAACATAAATTAAACCAAAACATAAACATAAATTAACAATAATATTAATTAAAATATTGTCTAAATAAAAAGGTCGTTATCTGCTTTTCGGCACCAGGCGAGCCTCTCTGGGGAGCGCATTCCATAGATGGGGCGCCACCGCTGAGAAAGCCCTCCTCCGGGTACTCACCCTCCTAATATCACGCACGGAGGGTTCCCGGAGGAGAGCCTCTGCCGCTGATCGTAAGGGGCGGGAGGGCATATATGGTCGCAGGCGCTCCTTTAGGTAGCCAGGGCCCAAGCCGTTTAGGGTCTTATAGGTAAGAACCAACACCTTGAATTGGGCCCGGACTTCAATGGGGAGCCAGTGGAGCTGACGGAGAACTGGGGTGATGTGAGAACCACGCCCAGTCCCCGTCAGTACCCTGGCAGCTCTATTTTGCACCAGTTGAAGTATCTGGACCGTCTTCAAGGGAAGCCCCACGTAGAACGCGTTACAATAATCCAATATGTATCATGGAATATTTGGCATTTTTTAATCAAGCATCTCATATTTGGGACAATTGTGCACCAAAATTCATGGAACATTTCATAGAAACTAGAAATAAGCCACTCCCTCTTTAGGATCAACTGAACCTGAGAATGTGGACATCCCAAGATTAAAGATGAGCTGAGTTTCAGATGCAAAATATGAGAATCAGAAGCACTATAGCAGAGTTCAGTACACATATCAAGTTGTCATGCACATGTGCTCAGAAGAGTCTCTTAAATGCCCACAAGGGGAGGAAACTTCTCATGAGAAGCAGAGCATCAATGAAGAGTTATTTCTGGTTTCAGCAGAACAAACTTTACTCCCCACTCTCATAGATGGTTAGAGTAAGAATGGGGCAGATAATGAGGTGCGGAAAGAAGTTGAAAAGGTGGTGGGGGAACAGGACAATGGGGAAATAAACATGAGAACAGATTCTCAATCTTCTAACATAAAGTGTGAGTACTAAACTGATAAGGGACAAGTGGGATTAGAGGATACTTGTTCTCGCAGGTGCACACACAGGCTGGGACAGCAGGAATCCTTAATGACTGAATGATAGCAAGAGAGGGGTCACAGCACCCTGCATTCAGGGGTGAGGTCATGCAGGGTTCAAAAACAAAGTGTGGGTTTAAGTTCATTATAACAAGAGATCAACTTTCTATCCTGCTGCAGTTTTACATGTAGAACTATTTAAAATAAAGGCATTTGTGGTATCTGCTGTAATGATTCCTTTTATTGGGGAAGGAGTACTAGCCACATGACACAAGTAAGGCAAAGGATCAGTACATTTAAGGATAGGTTAACATGCTGTCCAGCCTATGTGCAGTTTAGGGATAGGTCAGCTAAAGCACAGTAGCCAAGTGTTATGTGTGCTAGGGCAGCCTAACTGCACCCAAGTATTAATGCTTTTTTTCCAAATCATCACTGATGACCAACTTTTGAAAGTTCAAGCTTAAAACTCCTGGTGAACAGAAGACATGAATCCTTGAGTCTTAAAAGTGTTTTCTATTTTTATTTAACATTATGATCTGTCTAATCAACATGCATAGCAAGTTTTAATGGTTGCATTGATTTTGAATAATAAGGAACCAATAATGGCACATCTGCATGCCGCAGTAAAGAGTCACACCTTCCTTTCCTCTCTACCAGCTCCTTCTCAGCTTTCCCTATACACGAACAAACAAACAAACAAGCATTCGTACATATTCCAAAAGCCGGAGACCAGCAAACCTGGATGGCTTTTTAGGCACATGCCTTTGGACTGCAACCAGTGTGTTTCCCAACTTTTCACCATTTATGCATACCTCCTAACTGTTTCTAACTCAGACTTTTCCTACAGATCAGTGGTTTACCCAGATTACAGCCAAATCCTTTGATAAATCCTTTGAAGATGAGCTGAGCTTCAGACTCGAAAAATGAGAATCAGAAGTGCTAAATGGGTGCATGTATCAAAGAAGGATCAGAACCTTTAACACAGGCTAGCATGCTGTCTAGCCTAAGTGGAATTTAAGGATAGGCCAGCTAAGCACAGTGGAAAATAATTTCAAAAGGGCAAGTGTTATTTGTGGTATGGCTGTGTAAATGTTTGCAAGAAAGCAAGAATGGCACATCTGCATGCACAAACATAGAAACACACCATCCTTTCCTCTCTAGCAACTCTCTCCCAGCTTTTCCTACCCATGAGCAATGAAAAAATCAAGCATTTGAGCATATTCCTAAAGCCCAAGACCAACAAACCTGGATGGTTTTTTTAAGCACACTTCTTTAGACTGCAACCAGTGTGTTTTACAACCCTGCAGTATTTTTTACATGCCTCTTCAACTTTTTAACTCAGGCCTATCCTACAGATCGCTGGTTTCCCCAGATTGCACCCAAATTCTTCAATAAATTTGCAAAGCAAATTCCTTACTCATATCTATTGAAATCTTTCCTTCAGCACATCGGATGCAGTTGTAGCAGCAATATGGCTCCCCCTCCATCACTGTCTTCATAAAACCAGGAGAACAACTTTTACTGCAGACTGAAACAGGCTGACTCTGGCCCAGGAATGAAAGGAAGAAGGATGACTAATTGATTGATTGAATGAATGACTGTTCTATTTATGTATTTATACTCACATTTATAGGCTGCTTACAACTGCTGAGACCTTCCTAGGCAGCTTACTATACATTAAACATGTCAAAAAATAATAAAACACATTAAAAACCTGTTAAAACACTAACAAATGAAAAATACCTATAAGAGTATAAAAGGGTCAGGTGCTAAGTGTTAAAAAATTTATTAAATGGTACTTCTTTGCCTAGCACTAAAGAAAGAAAGAAAGAAAGAAAGAAAGAAAGAAAGAAAGAAAGAAAGAAAGAAAGGCAGGCAGGCAGGCAGGCAGGCAGGCAGGCAAAAGAAAAGAAAAGAAAAGAAAAGAAAAGAAAAGAAAAGAAAAGAAAAGAAAAGAAAAGAGTTACCAGGTGATTTTTCCTAGGGTGGAAGTTCCAAAAATGGGGCACAGCAGTGGAAATGACCCTTCACTGTTTGTGGAGTCCTCATGCTTAGCATTTGATGTTCTACATCTGCAGTACATGGACATGTGTGACAATTTGAGCAACTGTCTTGGGTGCTACCACAGTATGGATGCTGTTAGAGATGCAACTATTCACAAGGACAAGTAATGTGTCCAAAGTACTGAGTCAAAAGATGCAATTTGGTCTGACTCCTATACAAAACATAACTCCTTTGCATGCAGAGTTATCTACAGCTGTCAAAAGCTGTATTTCACAACAGACAAACAACAGACAGTTGTTTTGTGCCTGCAATTCTTCTTGTAGCCAGGTGCATTTTTGGCAGTGTAACTTGTAGACAAGATGAGCCTGGTACATATTGGACCATAAAGATAGATGGAAAAGAGTTTTAAATTCTCTCCATTCCTTCCACAATAGTTACTTGAATAAAATTGAGCTAATTTTTCAATTATGACTGATAATAAACTAACTGGTCTCATTCTCCTTGCCCTTAAGGCAAGGCTCACATATCCTCCACAAATAAGAAAGTAGTTTCCTTTAAAGATAGCACCAACACCTTAAGTACTGTTGCCATTAATCATCATCCAATCATATTCTTTTAGTTATCTGCACTGAGAGTAAGAAAGTCCTTTGAAACTAGATGTCCTCTGAAATTGATATGAACTAGATCCTACCTGATTGAACCATCTGGGCCATGTGATGGCATCTTCTTTGATGGAGAGTGCTTGGCCTGGAGGAGCCTGGGGATCCACCTTTCCAATGCTTATGCACTGAAAAGATTGGTTGGAGGAAACAATCCAGTTGATCACATCTAATCCCACTACTAATTCTCCATTTTGGTCAAAGGAAACTTCTTCTCCAGCACTGTTATTAAATGAAACAGCTCTCAGAAAGTGGTGAAGCTAGAGGAGAGAGGAGAAAGATGCAGTGGGCTTGACAGACTCAATGTCTAATGGAAGAAAAGTAAAGTAAATTTGTTTGAGTGAAACATATTTTTATAATGATGATGATATATGAGATTGCAAAGGAATCCTGCCTATTTTCTCATGCATGGAAGCAAGGGGAGCTTGCACCGTCTTCATCCATTCCATTTTATGCTGTGAGGCTGGTCACACTGTGGGTGAAGTGACTCACCAAAAGTCACCCAGTGAGCTTTGTGGTCAAACAAGGAGTAGAACCTTGATCTCTCAGGTCCCCAGTCCAGCATTCTAACCTGCACAATGAGGGTGATGATAAATTGCTCACTTCATTCATTCATTCATTCATTCATTCACTAGATCTTTACATCACCTGATTTGCCATAGGCTTTCTGCATGACTTACATACTATCGGTGCCACAATACAATACAATCATATCAACAGAAGCAATAAAACCAATAAGAACAATAAAATAGATACTAACAAACCAAGAAAAGTAAATGACAAAAAATAGTAACTGAAAAGTAAATAAATAAAGTAGGATTAATATAAATGAATTCAGAAAGGGCTGCAGCAAAAAACTAGGTAAACAGCATGTAGCATTGAAAAGTTTACACACAATCCATAAATTGCAAAATGGCAAAATTATATAATGGAAGCAGCATTAAATAGTGTAGTCCATTAAAATCAGAGCCCAATGGATTCACCCTCTAAAATGCGGGCGAAACATTTGGCCTCTAAATGAATATAGTGTCAGTGCCAGGCTGATCACAACTGGAATGGCATTCCTCAATTGAGGTGTAATAACGGAGAAGGCCCTCCTCCTTGCTATCTCCCCTCTCACTTCACCTGGAGAGGGAACACAGAGGACAGCCTCAGATAATGACTGCAGGGACTGGGAGGGTATGTATGGAGAAAGGCACTCCCTCAGCCTGACCCCAATCTGTTTGGTGCCTTATATGTCATTGTGAGCACTGTGAATTGGGGTCAGAGAGCAACTGACTGCTAATGTAGTTTGCGCAGGAGTGGCATGAAGTGATCACTAGCACTGGTTCTCATTCACAGATGCACTGCCCAGTTTTTATAAGTTGCAATGTCTGGAACATTTTCAGCGGCAGCTGCATGTAGAGAGGATTCAGGGGCAGCTTTTAGTAATCTAAGTAGGGGGTTACCAGTGAAAGGTCAGCTGTGGCAATGTTCTGCTCATCCAAGTAGAACCACAGCTGATAAATAAGTTGGAGCTGATAAAAAAAACACACCTGAATTCTGAATACACCTGAGCAGCAAGTGACAGCTTGGGATCCTGAAGCACACCATGGCTGTGAAACTTGTCCATTATGGGGAGCACAAACTGGTCCAGGACAGGCTAAAAACCCTACACATGAACAGATGGACTCCCCACCAACAGCAACTGCATCTTATCTGGACTGGGCCTCAGCTTACTGGTCCACATCCAGTCCATTACTGAGCTCAGACACCAATTCAAAACAGTCACTGACTCACCTGGATTTCATGCAAATGAGTGGTTGACACGTCAGCCCAGACCAGGTGATGTTTCCTAGTGGTCTGATGACAATGGAGTGAAACTACCAGGACTCAGATATAGCAGGAGGGGATAGTAGGATGATCAGGAAAAATTCAAAAGTGTTGATAGCTTATGTAGGCTACAGAAGGAAAAAAGGAGGAAAGGCAGATGCTATGGATACACTTTGGGATACGGATAGCTGTTTTATATAGGAGGATTGTGTAGACAGTTGTGCAGAAGACAAGATTGGGCGGACAGGTCCTTATGTGTATCCCAAACCTATGTTGGATATCTGATTAATTGCCTAATAAAGCAGGTTTAACTCATTACCTCCTGCCACAAGGGTTGCTTCAGAAGGTTCTCTCTTCCTCCCTTTCCCTTTGCTCTGTCTATGGGTCTAGATGAACTCAAGGCATGGAGAGCATGAGCCACAGCATAGATTGCATTGTAGATACTGTAGCTGGGTCCAACCACACTCATTTCAAAGAATGGTGCTGCGAGGGTCTCCAGCTTCTCCTCCCCAGTGCAAATGTCTCCATGTACAACATTGCTAACAGTTGTGCTTGGAAGTATACAGCGAAAGGCCTGCTGCCAGAAGTGCCCGATAAAGCCATCTCCTTTGGTGCTGAAGGGGTTTCTTTTCTCAAGAAAAGTCCTGAATCCTGGTGGGTCACTGGAATGAAATGAGAAAGCAATAGCACCATGGAACATTTCTGCATCCCAGTCCCTTTGAAACAAAAATGAGACAAGCTGCATCTGGGCTGTCAGTATAAACACTTTTCCTCTTGGCTTATTTACTGTTTTCTCCAGTGTTGGTAGGTATGGAATCCATCTCAGAGTCACTACAGAATAAGAGTCTCCATGCACTACCAGAACGTTAGCATTGCTACCCATGATCTGATCATATATTTTTACACCCATTTGTAGCATTTCATTAATTTTATTGTCAAAACTGTATTTGGGGATCCTTTCCACAAAGGCGAAGCAGACACCACTTCGAGAAAATTCTGGCAGAACAGTTTGCACAATTCTTTCTCCATTGTCATCATTCATAATAAGAACCCCAATCCATGTCCATTGGAAATGCAGAAGCAGAGAGAGAATCCCTGCATGTTGAACATCTTCTTTGGGGACCATTTGGTAGAAGGGAAGGCCTGGGATTTTATAATTCATTATTGGAGCAGAGCCATAAGTCAGCTAAAGAGAGATGTGTGTTTAAAGAGTATCAGAAGAGCAGTGCAATTGAACTATTCTGCTTACATAGCAATTCACACTCATCATGTATTGCTGCTGATACCAAGTATGCTTGGACTTGTGTTCCCATGCTAACATTGTCCTGGTTCTCCTTATCCAGGTTATCCAGGAATTATTCTGGGGAGATTTTATTTAATCTTTTTAAAATTAATTTCAAATTCATTTTAATATATGCATTTTCAAAATATTTGCATTGCATTGTACTGTATAGTACTGTTTAAAGTTCCATTGTTCAATTTTTCTGAACTTCAGTAATGGGGCAGTGCAGAAATAAAATCATCATCATCATCATGTTACCATCCCAAACAATCTCACACACTATAGTCTGAGAGGACCTAGTGGCAGCAGCTCCTGGACCTGATCTACAGCTAATGTTTAAAGGCTGGGTTAACCTTGGAATCACCTGGAATTCACAGCTCACTCCAGAGGACAAGGAAGAATTTAGATACATCAGTGTAATAGGCTGTGAATTTGCAACCCTTACAGTTGAAATAATTATGACCTGTTTATATATTCATTCAGAATACCCTTACTTCTTTGATTGGCTGTTCCCCAGTCCCCCGTTGCAATAGACTCAACATTATGCTACAATATCTATAACTGCTGAATCTGAAAAAAAGGTTTCTATGAGTTCTACAGGTCTAATGCTGCACAAACATGCTGAGAAGGGGAGGGTGAATCCTACCTGAGGAATCTTATAGATATCCAAGAGGGTTGCTATGTGAATGGAAATTTGAGGATCCAGTGCCCCAATCACAGATGTGAGGCTATATAGGATGTCACAAATGTAGTTGGGAATCAGTCTCTCCAGTGCTGATAGAAGTAGCATTGTGCCTTGATAGGTCCCTCTAGCATTGTCGTAGCCATCATAGATGTGGAAGCCCAAGGTGAGGTTGGACAGTATCTGTGGGTTTGCATTGATTTCTTTCACTGCGAATGCCAGAGCCACGATGAACTGGTAACCCTTTGCCACAATACTAGAAGAGAGGCGGGTTATGTAGCAGAAGGATATTTCACATTTAAATTAATTATTGCCATGGTTTGTTGGTTTGTTTGTTTTGCAAACAGCATCATTGACATCCTTATTTTAACATTTATATACTGTTTTCTTCCAGGATCTCTTTATTCCTTTTGATGCATTAAAAGATAAACATTGTCAGGGTGAGGACCATCAGAACTCTGAAATTCTCACCTCTCTTTTGTGAACCACTTTGAGCTTGTGTCACACTCAAATTAAAAATCTGCAGCAGCTGAAAAGGGAGCTCTGTGTGAAAATGTCATTGGCTCAGTTAGCTATGCAAGGATGCCAGGCAGCAAAAGAGCAAGTCATGAAGAAAAAGACAAATTTGGCCGTTCCATCTGCTTGGTCCAAAACAAAAATCAACAAGGGAAGAAAAAGGGCATTTTCTGCTTGCTGCTATCCTCCCAACTCCAACAAGGTGAAGCCAATGAAATAATTGCTCCTATTCCCCTTCACCCAGAAGAAATCAAGCCAAGCCCCTGTCCACTGAAGATTTTGGCACACATTTCCTACACTGAATTCAGTGATTTTCTTGTGAATGAGGGCACTGTTGATTAATGTGTTCAGTTCTCCATAGACATGCACTTCAAATAGGAGTTTCTCAAGGAAGAGGACAAAAAAGAAAATTGGAAAGGGCTGAGTGGTGACAGGAAAGCAACATTTCCTTGCAAGTCACTGTGATGGAGGCAGAGAGGAAAACTGAGGCGGTAGTGGGGGAAGCAGGCAGAAAACCAACTCTAGGATCTCTGAGTTTGTGGTCTTTTAGTGAAGCCCAAAAAAAGGCATTTCTTTGCCCTTGTACAATATCTTGAGTTTAGAATGCATTGAAAGATGGAAATATAGATATTAATATAGGTATTGATAAATATATATATATATATCAAAATTGATATGCATCTGGCTATGGATACAGGTATAGTTTGCAGAAACTTTGCAACATAAACAAAAGCCACAATATAACTGGTTTGAAGAAAACCAGGATATAACAGCAAAAATTTCAGGAGAAAACAAAACTATTGGGGTGAGCATATTGTGAAAAGCTACTGATTCTTGTGTTCAATGTTGATAATATGACTTGTATCAAATAAAAGGGAAACGATGGAATAAGGAACTTCAGGTGGGAAAGCAAGGCATGCCACAGAATTTGAAGAGGACTGAATTGAAAGCAAGAGGACAAATGAATGAAAGTCAGAGGAAAATTGTCTTTCAGAGGCCTAAAATTAATTGTGTCCAACATTTATTTCCTGATGGAGGAAGATGCCTTTATTGCTCACCACTTTCTTAGTGTGTGAAATTTTTAAATGCAAAGAAACCATGCTTTGGAGGGCTGTGACTTTAGAAAAGTTCAGTTTAGTGGGAAGACATGAAAATAAAAGCACACAAAAATGAGTTCTTACATAAGATCCTCAAGTGATGCAGGAGGGGGTTCTTCTGTGAAGGTTACTGTGCTTGAGAGGAAGCCACCGTGATTCATAATGGTGCCAATCATGAGGTCTCCTGGCTTATAATACACGTGAATAGGATGGTGTGGACTTGAGAGTCTGCAGTTCCCATTCCCAGTCTGAGCCTCCCAAACCAGCTGAGGAAATGCTCCCAGCAACAAGACCACTGAAAACATGAGCATCATTGCAAGCACAAGCATTCACCCCATGCACAGCCCTGAGAATGCTTTCATTGCAGGAACTGTGATAAACCTGCATTATTTCTAGATGAGTACCTGTGCATAGGGCATAACCCTGGAGTATTCAAGGTATACAGCGTTTCTATGGATGCCCTCTAGCTCTGCATGCTACTGGGCTTATAAACACATAAACACACTCCACAAATTTTGCTATTGAGTTTTCACATGGTCACTGAAATTCCACTGGGGTATTAAGAAACAGCAGATTAAATTACAATCCTACTGATGAAAAACAAAAAAATGGGGTGATTAACTTAATGATACAATATAACAGTCGTCTTGGTTTGTAATTCTTAATTTTGTTGGGACAATCTATGGTTCAGTAGTTGGTTCTTAAATGATCATTTGTTTTCCCCTGAGATAAGAAAGGTCAGGATTGTCACTTAGAAAAGAAATGGGACTAGAACGAATTCCTTACATGTTTATCCTGCTAAGAAAATTATGTTTGGGAGTGGGAAGTGTGGATTTTGCTTCTGGGAATGTCTGCAGGAGATTTTGTGGGCCTATATATTTGAAGTTCTCTTTTCTTTTTTCCCCATGCCTTTCAAACTATATTGTGGTGGCTTAAAAGGTAAAGGTAAAGGTTTCCCCTTGACGTTACGTCCAGTCATACCTGACTCTAGGGGGCGGTGCTCATCTCCGTTTCCTGGCCAAGGGAGCCAGCGTTTGTCTGCAGACAGTCTCCGTGGTCATGTGGCCGGCATGACTAAACATCGAAGTGCACGGCATGCTGTTACCTGCCCACCGAAGTGGTACCTTTTTATCTACTTGCATTTGCATGCTTTCAAACTGCAAGGTTGGCAGGAGCTGGGATGGTGCACGGGAGCTCACCCCGTGTGCAGATTCGAACCGGCGACCTTTCAATCAACCAGCCCAGCAGCACAGTGGTTTAAACCACTGCGTCACCTGCAGTCCCTTAAGAAGCTAGCTAATGGGTTGAATACAAGGCAGAGCTGTAGTGTGTGGGGACTGTCATTTCACTGGTTCTTGGAGAAACAGCAGCAATGAAGATGCATTGCATGGCCATCCCATCTGTTTTCAACCCTAACCTCTAATTCCCCTCCAATGTTCCGTGTGTGAGGTCCCACTTACACAAACATGCTCTTTCCCTCTCTGTGTGATTGTGTATGAACATGTGTATTGATCCTAACTGAGGGCCTCACTTGCAAGTCAGAGAGGGAAAGAGTATGCAGCGTAAGAACTTTGTCCCTCTCATTGTTCTTCAAATCTCTCTCTACCTATATGGCTGTTAGGCAGGAGGCTTTTTATCATTTTAGAAATACAGTAGATAGTGAGATTGGGATGCAATATAGACCTTTGTTCCGTACATAACACTAGGCAAAGATTTTGGACCTGCTCTGTATTTTCTTCTGAAGACACATTTCCTGGCTTTCTGAGTGTTGTGAGTGTGTGTGTGAATGCAAGGCTAGAAAGTGTTCCCCTCCAATCACACTTGTTGAACCTCAGAAAAAGATCTCACATCTCTGAAGGATCAAGGGTGTCCCATTTCGAGGTTCATTCCCTTCAAGAACCTCCTTCTCTGCTCTGCCTCTCAAGGGCAGAATACTCCTCACCAACAAGCCCATCTTAGCGGAGCCCCTTTTTGCCTCAGCAGGAGAGAGGGGGTGGGAATTTCCTCAAACACCAACATACAGATAACCAGTGCTTCACACATGCTCCTTTCCTAGGAGTAAGGTATCAGTTCTGTTTCACACACCTTCAGAATCTTTTCCTTTCAGGCTCACTGTTCCTTTGGGTGAATACATGTGTGTCAGAGGTGTCTTTGAGGGTGTCTTTCATGGCATAGCTATTCCTGTGCGAAACTAGTTCGTAGCTGCAAAAAAATTCCTGATTTTAACATATGCAGACTTGGCTTGGAAATCGAATGTTTGCACAGCAGAGGAACGCCACCCCTCCTGGCTGCAAAGACAAGACACTGTGGCGCTCCTCTTCTTGGAGTGCTCACTGAAGGAGGCCCAGAAGGGAACACGAAGGTTCACAGCTTTTTCATAGGCAGCTCTAACTGTGGAATGATCTCCACTGAAGTCTACCTCATGCCCATGTTGTCATCCATTTGGTAGCAGGAAGGAATGCCAGTCATCTCTAAGAAACATTCCACCATCTCTAAGCTTCTGTTCTGCTTTGACAGTTATATCTGTGCTGTTTTTACATGGTTTCTTCTTTCCTCTCATTAAATATTATTAAGCTTCAAATTATTTCTTAATTCTGTAAAATGGATGAGCTTTATTGGTTTTTGCTCTATCATGCACCTACTAAGGAAATGTGGTCAGCTTAGAAATTCACCTATACTTGAACAGAATGGATGTTAAATGTGAATGATAATATATATTTCTAGTGGCCTTGGGTACCACATTTCCTTTCAGTGGGAGATATCAAGGTATAATTCATTCCATCACGACATTTAAGAGAACAAAGAGAATGCAAATCAAATGAAAGAGGAGAAAGTGAAAGGAGGAGAGGAAACCAAAGAATAAACTTTGTTCTCTCACACACATCACAGTGATTAGGTAAAATCCCAAATTAAGCATACAATGCAAAAGAAAAAGGTAGCAATACAGTCCTCAGAAAAGGTACACAATAATCTTTAGAATACAAAACATTGAAGGGACCTGGTAACATAAAGTTTTCATTTTTTTCGGGTCATTAGTCATTCCCTGTTGTTCAGCTCTGGTCTTAGCAAAATGATGTAACATTTGGGGGAAAAGATGCAAGTCAGCAGCCCAGAGCTGGAGGCTAGGATAGAGAAGATCTCTACAGCAACAATGTAATTCCCCTTGGAGGTCAGGTAGTCCGGAGCAAAGGACAGTCACACACCGCAGAAGACCACCATGCTGAATGTGATGAACTTGGCTTCGTTGAATGTGTCCGGCAGCTTCCTGGCATGGAAGGCCACAGTGAAACACAGCATAGAGAGGAAACCCATGTATCCCAAGGCAGAGTAAAACATCACCACAGACCCTTCATTGCACTCCAGGACAATTTGTCCCCCCACTGAGTGCATGTCCACATCTGGGTATGGCAGAGAGTTTGACAGCCACACTGTGCAAATGGCCGCTTGCAAGAGGGAACAGGAAAGAACAATGGAGTTGGCTAGTCTCCTCCCAACCCACCTCCTCATCTGGGAACCGGGCTTGGTGGCCCTGAAAGCCAGCACCACGGTGATGGTCTTTGCCAGCACACAGGAAATGGCCACTGAGAAGATGATGCCGAAGGCAGTTTGCCGAAGGACACATGTCACCTTCACAAGAAAACCAATGAACAGCAATGCACAGAGGAAGCAGAGCAGGAGGGAAATGAGGAGGGTGTAGGTGAGGTCCCGGTTGTTGGCCTTGATGATTGTTGGTGGTGCTTCATGAATACTACAAGCACCAGTGAAGTGAAGATGGAAAAGCACAGGGCTATACAGGTTAAACTCATCCCCAAAGGTTCTTTATGACACAAGAAGCTTACATCCTTCTGAATACAGAAATCCCGGGTGTTGCTTGGATAGCTTTCATCTGAGCATTTCTTGCAATCATCCATGTCTGAATAAGAACATATGATCCAATTTTAGATATGCATATAACATTGACACCCAGAATGAAGAATTGGAATTTTTATTGGACAGATATTTATTTATTTAAATATATTTATAGACTGCCTATAATTACTGAGGCCTTCCTAGGTGACTTACTGTACAAGGAAAAATGTACTAATATGGGAAAAACCAAATAAAAATAAGGAATTCAACATCTATAAAAAGAGGCATAGCATACAGGCTAAATGTTAAAAAGTTTCTGAATAAGATATGTCTTCACCTGGTGCTAAAAGGAAAATAGAGATGGCTCCAGGCAAATTTCCCTATGAAGGGAGTTCCAGAGATGGGGAGCAACAACAGAAACTGCCCTTCACATAGTTGTCACCCTTCTAATCTCCCTGAGGTATGCTTATAGTAGAAGGGCCTCCTTGGATTACCTAAGGGGGCGGGTGGGTACCTAATGGTGCAGACAGTCCTTTTGAGCTAAAACATTGAAGGGTATATGATCTTCCTACCTCATGCACACCCATGTTCATACAGGGATCAACTTTCTCCAAATACTTATTTCTGTGTTCTACAAGGTTGTTTCTCTGAATTGAAGCCACTCTTAACAAAATATTATTTACCTTCTTCTTGTGAAACTTCCCCATCTGGACATGGAATACAATCATAGCAGCAAAATGACTCCCCCTCTTTCAGGTGCTTGCTAGAACCAGAATGGCAGCTCTCACTGCATACAGAGAGTGGAAGCACCTAATCCATGAATTGCACAGAAATATTATGTCTTGAGAATGATCACCTTCATATCCTAAAGGTTCTGCTGCAATTCTGTGTAAAATGTGTGCATGAGCTCAAAGAAAGTGATCAGTATGCAAAAGCCACCTAAAGAGTTTTTGAGGCTATTTGGAAGGTTGTGAGTACATCAATCATTGAATCAATTTTATATCATTCTCCTTTGTATGCAGTTCACTTCTAACCTAAAGTTATATTATGCCATGTATAACACATACATCAACTACAATTAGAAATCAGGAGGGTTGGATTCTATAGTTTCTGTATCAGTAAAGGCACAGCATTGCATGATTTTTCCTGGGGTATTCAAGGGGAAAATAATGACAATATAAAGAGATAAGGTGTTGCTTGTATACGTCATCAATTTAGTATGGTTCCACCTCCCTCTTTGCCCATCTGTTGAAAATGTCCAGAATATTTTACTACAATCATGGAAATATTAAGCAGAATGAGGAATTTAAGTTTTAAAAGAACCCCCATCACACTGATGAGTTCTTATTTCTCAAGGTGTTCCTGCAAAGTTACTTTGCATTTCTGTTTTTATCTTTATTTTAACATCTACTTTAAAACAGCTAATAAAAGTCAGTGGGATGCAACAAAAGTTGTTCTAGGGGAAAACTGCACTGGGAAGGAGACCTTTCCTTTTGGTTACAATTGTCAGTACGGAATCTCTTACAATGTTTGGATTTCTACTTCAGTGTTTTACATTGATTGCAAAAACATGTGGGGGCTCACTTGTGACATCAACCCATTTGAAACATATTTTTGAAAGAGAAATCCTTTCTAAATTATCTAATGAAATTGATTTACACAGCTACATCCAGTTTCAAAACTAAGTCTCTTCAGAACTTGCATGTACATATATATACACACACACACACACACACACATATAAACCCTTACCTGATTAAACCATCTGTGCCATGTTATGGCATCTTCATTGATGCTAAAAATTTCTCCAGCTGGAGCATAGGGATCCACTCTTCCAATTGGAAGGTAATGAAAGGATTGGTTTGAGGAAACAATCCAGTTAACCACATCATAGTCAGTCACTAACTCTCCATTCTGGTCAAAGGAAATTTCATCCCCAGCGCTGTTGTTGAATGAGACAGCTTTCAGGAAATGATGAAGCTGGAGAGAAAATCAAAACATGTGGTTGGACTTTCAGGTCAGAGGCCTACTGGCTGGAAATGAATGATGTTGGATCTCATTTTTGAATAATGAAAGATGGCTCAGATACATCAGAAGAGGATAGTAGATTAATTGGGAATCTTTTAGCAGTATTGATGTTTCATATGGAAAGTTCAAAGGTCATACAGAAAGTTCGAAGACAACCAAGAGGAGAGCAAGAGGGCTTTTGGAATATGGACTCCTTTTTCATGTCTGAACATGTGCCAAAAAAGGAAAATGGAAAGTATGAGCAAAAGAAAGGATTGAATGAACAGCTTCTTGCATAGATACTGATCAACATGTGATAAACTGCAACAAACAATATTTAGCCCATTACCATGTGCCACAATGCATGGTTCTGAAGCTTCCCTTCCCTCCATTCACATTTCCTCTGCCTCTGATTCTGGATGAGCCCAGGGCGTGCAAAGCATGAGCCACTGCATGGACTGCGTTGTAGATGCTGTAGCTGTGTCCTGTCATGCTCATTTCAAGCATTGGTGCTGGGAGGCTTTCCAACTTCTCCTCCCCAGTGCGAATGCTCCTGTTCACCTCATTGAAAACTCCCCAGTTGAACAGGTGCACTCCCCACCAACCGCACCTCCAACTTATCTGTGTTGGTCTTCAGTGTGCTGGTCCACGTCCAATGCATTACTGAGCTCAGACATCAATTCAAAACAGGCACTGCCCCACCTGAATTTGATGAAAATGAGTGGTTGACACTTCTGCCTAGACCTCCTGATGACTTCTATTAGCAGTTTGATGACTATGGAAGATGCTATGGCTACACTTTGGGTTATTGGTAGCTGTTCTATATAAGAGGATTGGAAGGAACATGGAAAGTTGTGCAGAAGACGAGGTTTGGTTGACAGGTCCTTATTTGTATCCCAAGCCTATGTTGGATATCTGATTAATTGCCTAATAAAGAGAATTTAGACCAGTACCTCCTGCCACAAGGCTTGCTTCTGAAATATCCATCTCCCTCTATTCACCCTTACTCTGCCTATAGGTATAGATAAACTCAAAGCATGGAGAGCATGTGCCACACTATAGACTGCATTGTAGATGCTGTAGCTGTATCCTGCCATTTTCATTTCAAAGAATGGTACTGTGAGAGTCTCCAGCTTCTCCTCCCCAGTGCAAATGTCTCCATGTACAACATTGCTAACAGTTGTGCTTGGAAGTATACAGCGAAAGGCCTGCTGCCAGAAGTGCCCGATAAAGCCATCTCCTTTGGTGCTGAAGGGGTTTCTTTTCTCAAGAAAAGTCCTGAATCCTGGTGGGTCCCTGGAGTGATGTGTGAAAGCAATGGCACCATGGAACATTTCTGCATCCCAGTCCCTTTGAAACAAAAATGAGACAATCTCCATCTGGGCTGTCATTATCAACACCCTTCCTTTTGGATTCTTTACTGTTTTCTCCAGTGTTGGTAGGTATGGAATCCATCTCAGAGTCACTACAGAATAAGAGTCTCCATGCACTACCAGAACGTTAGCATTGGTACCTATGATCTGATCATATATTTTTACACCCATTTGTAGCATTTCATTAATTTTATTGTCAAAACTGTATTTGGGGATCCTTTCCACAAAGGCGAAGCAGACACCACTTTGGGAAAATTCTGGCAGGACAGTTTGCACAGTTCTTTCCCCGCTGTCATCATTCATAATAAGGACCCATGTCCATCGAAAATGCAGAAGCAGAGAGAGAATCCCTGCATATTGAATATCTTTGGGGAACATTTGGTAGAAGGAAAGGCCTGGTGTTTTATCATTCATTACTGGAGCTGAGCCATAAGTCAGCTAAAGAGAGATGGGCCCAGGGGAGGGGGGGGGGGAGAAAAACAGAAGAGAATGCAGTTGAAGTATTCTGCAATTCACACCCATCATTTCATAGATCATTACTTCTACAGTGTATCATTGGAAAAGTCATGTTCTCGTGCTAACGTTGCCCTGGCTCTCCTTGTCCAGGTCATCCAGGAATTATTCTGGGGAGATTTTCCAGGTGATTCTTTTCCTTTGCAGACAGCTTAAATATATAGTAAATAAGTCCTATTTTAAATTCATTTTAATATAGGCATTTTCAAAGTATTTGCATTGTATTGTATTGTACAGTACTGTACTGTTTTATACATAGTTCTGAACTGCCCAGAGAAATCCAGAGATGGGGCAGTACAGAAATGAAATCATCATCATTGTTGTCATCCTCATCATCCTCATCATCATACCTGCACAAACACACACACACGCACTCACACACTAGTCTAAGTGGATCTAGTGGCAGCAGCTCCCGGATCTGATCTAAAGTGAAAGTAGAATAGCTTGCTTAATCCTGGAATCAACTGGAATGCTCATCTCACTCCATATGTCAAGGAAGAATGTGTACATCAATGTAATATTCTGGGAATGCATAAAAGCAAACGGGTGAAAGTATTAGACCAGTGTATATATTCATTCAGAGTACCCTTCCTTTTTGATTGGATCCAAGTTAAATTAGTTTCATTGAAATCAATGAGCCACTGAAATCAATGGGCACCATGGTATCAAAGATCAACTCTGCATATTGATTGCAATTGGGCTCAAAGGCAACCACCATATTCTAGATCCAGTTTATGTTCCCCAGTCCCCCTTTGCAATAAACTCAACATTATGTTGCAATACATATAACTGGTGCTTCAATAAAGAGCATCTGAAGGGAAAAAAGAATTCAGAATCTGGAAAAAGCACTGCCTGAATTCATCCCTTTCTATGACAGAGATGTTGCAACTGGTGCTAAGTGACGATCATGCATTTGAATTTGATCAGTCCTCACAAGGGATTTTTGATAAATTGATTTTGAATAGTGTGATTTGTTTATTATATTTATACTCCATCTTTTCCTGCAAGGAACACAAATCCCATTACATAGTCATCCTCCTCGTCTCCATTTTATCCTCACAACAGCTCTGTCAGGTAGGCTAGGCTGAGCATGGTTGAGTTGGGATGAGAACCTTAGTTTCCTCAGTCTCCATCTTGCATTCTAACCACTACATCACACTTGTTCTAATGATGCATGAAGTATCAAGACTGCCCACAGCACCAGCTTTGAGATGACTTTTAAGTCACTCTGAAAAATTTGGGGCACACTTTTCAGGATTTCACAATAAGAAATCTTGGATCATGAAAATGTCCTTGATCTACACATTTCTGAGAACCATTGAACAGTGCTAACATACTGAATGCCAGAGGGTTGTCAGAAGGTTGTCATGTGAAAAATGAAAAGCCCACCAACATTATCTTTCTAACCCACCTTCCCATGTCCTTTCATTCACCATCTCAACTTCAAGAAGCTGAGCAGGACTGCATGTTAAATCCTGCATTTAAATATTTTAAATAAATAAATAAATAAATAACTAAATAAAGTTTCAATGAGTCCTACAAGTCCAAAGTTGCACACAAATGCTGAGAAGGGGAGGGTGAATCTTACCTGAGGAATCATATAGATATCCAGGAGTGTTGCTATGTGAATGGAAATTTGAGGATCCAGTGCCCCAATCACAGCTGTGAGGATATACTGGTTGTCACAAATGTAGTTGGGGATCAGTCTCTCCAGTGCTGATAGAAGCAGCAGCATGGCATGATAGGTGTTCCTAGCATTGTCATAGCTGTCATAGATGTGGAAGCCCAAGGTGAGATTTGGCAAGAGCTGAGGGTTTGCATTGATTTCCTTCACAGGAAATGCCAGAGCCAGGATAAGCTGGTAAGCCTTTGTCACAACACTAGAATGAGAGGTGGATTTTGCAACAGAAGGATATTTCACATTTACATTAATTATTGTCATGGTTGTTGTTGGGGTTTTTTTTTTTTGCAAACACCATAATTGCTATCTTCATTTTAAAATTTAAACACTGTTTTCTTCAAGGATCTCTTTGCTCCTTTTCAAGTATTAAAAGATAAAAAGTGTCAGGGTGTTAACCATCAGAATTAAGAAATTTTCACCTTTTCTTGAGAACCATTCTGAGCTTGTGTCACACACAAATGTAATTTATGCAGAAGCTGAAAAGGGAAGTATGTGTGAAAATGGTCTTGGCTCTGTTTGCTATGCAATGGGGCAAGACAGCAAAAGAGCAGGGCATGTAGAAAAAGACAGAATTTGGCTGTTTCATCACTTGGTCCAAAAGAGGGAAAAAAACATAGGGAAGGAGAAGGGGTTTTTCTGCTTCCTCCGATTCTCCAACTCCAACAAGATGAAGCCAACAGGCTAATTACTCCTTTTCCCTTTAACTAAGCCAAACCCCTGTCCACTGAAGATTTTGGCACACATTTTCTCCACTGAATTCAGCATGATTTTCTTGTGAATGAGGGCACTGTAGATAATATGTTCAGATAGACATGTCTTCTAGCTAGGTGTTTCTCAAGCAAGATGACAATAAAGACAATTGGAAAGGGCTGAGCAGCAGGAGGGAAGCAGCTTTTCCTTGCAAGCCACAGTGGGAGAGGCAGAGTGAAAAACTGATGTTACGGGGAAGCTGATAGAATAGCAACTCTAGGATCTCTGAATTGCTGGTCTTTTACTCAAGTCCAAATAAAATATTTCCTGACCCTGGAACAACACCACGAGTTTAGAACATCCTGATAGATGATTGATGTAGATATAGGTATTGATAAATATATATATTGTAATTGTTATGCATCTGGCTATGGATACATATACAGATCACAGAAACTTTGCAACATATACAGAAGCCACAATATAACTGGTTTGATGAAGCAAAAAAATTCATGTGAAAATTTCTGTAATGGGCATTTTGTGACAATCGACTGACTCTTGCATTGCAATGCTGATAAATATGACTTGTGTCAAATGACAGGGTAAAGATGACATGGAGAACCACAGGTGGAAAGGAAAGGGGCACCACAGAATTTGAAGAGGAATGAATTGAAAGCAGAAGAAATCAATGCAAGTCAGAGGAAAATAATGGCTTTTAGTGGCCTGAAATTTATTTATTTACTTACTTACTTATTTAAAACTTTTCTAGACCGTCCCATTACCAAAGTCTCTAACATTTATTTCCTGACTGAGAAAAGTTTTCTATTTGGCTAAACACTCTCTAAGAGTGTGAAATTTTTAAATTCCAAAAAACCATGCTTTGGAGGGCTGTGGCTTTAGAATAGATCAGGCTAGTGAGAAGACATGAAAATAAAAGCACACAAAAATGAGTTCTTACATAAGATCCTCAAGTGATGGTGGAGGGGGTTCTTCTGAGAAGGTTACTGTGCTTGAGAGGAAGCCACCGTGATTCATAATGCTGCCAATGATGAGTTCTCCTAGCTCATAATACATGTGAAGAGGATGGTGTGGACTTGAGAGTCTGCAGTTCCCATTCCCAGTCTGAGCCTCCCAAACCAGCTGAGGAAATGCTCCCAGCAACAAGGCCACCAAAAACATGAGCATCATCGCAAGCACAAGCATTCACCCCATGCACAGCCCTGAGAATGCTTTCATTGCAGGAACTGTGACAAACCTGCATTGTTTCAAGATGAGTACCTGTGGATAGGGCATAACCCTTGTGTATTCAAGGTATACACAGTTTCATTCTAGCTCTGAATGCTACTGGCTTATACATAAAACACTCCATAGATTTCTACTGATGCCCTCTAGCTCTGAGTGCTACTGGACTTATGCATAAACATAGTCCACAACTTTTGCTATTGTGCTTGTGTGTGGTCACTGAATATCCACTGGAAACAAACAGCAGATTTAATTATAGTCCTTATGAGTGAAAAGAAAACAAACATGGTGTTGATTAACTTAATGATGCAATTGTTGTCTTCTTTATAATTTAAACAGGTTTGGTATTCCCTCTGGACTGCTGACCAAATCTGTGCTTGAATACTTGCATCTTAAATGAGCTATTGTTTTCCCCTGGGGTAGGAAATGTCACGAAGGAATGGAATGTCCCACAGATAGTAAATGAAACCAGCAATCATTCCTTCCAAGTTTCCTGCTCCAAAAATTATGTTTCTAAGAGGGAAGTGTTCTCTTTACCTTCTTCCCCAAGGCATTCAAACTATACTGTGGTGGCTAAAGATGCTGGTTAATGGGTGGAATAGACTGCAGAGCTGTAGTGTGCGCTCGCTGCCTTTTTGTTTGTTGTTTGAGGAAATAGTGGTGATGAAGATGAATTCCATGGTCACTCCAACAGTTTTAAAAACCTTTAATTTCTCTCCACTGTCCCATGCATGAGGTCACACATACACAGACATCATCCTGCTCCATGTGTGCAGGTGTGTGTATTGATCCTAATTGAGGGCCTTATTTGCAAGTCGGAGAGGGAAAGAGTATGCAGTGGATGATCCTTTTCTTTGCTCTTAAAACCTTTCCCTACCTATAGGCTGTTAGGCAGGAGGTTTTTTGTCTCTTTAGAAAAAGATAGTGAGATTGGGATGAAATAAAAACCTTTTCTCTGTACATTCCACTGGGCTAAGATTTTGGACCTGCTCTGTATTTTGTTCCAAAGATAATTTTCCTGGCCTTCTGAGTGTAGCAAGTGTGTGCTGGAATGCAAGGCTAGAGTGTATTGCCATCAAACTGCACATATGAAACCTCAACAAAACATTTCACATCTTGAAGAATCAGGGAATTTTTGGCACAGCAGAGGACCCCAACCCCTCCTAGCTGTGAAGACAAGACACTGTAAAGGTCCTCTTCTTGGAATGCTCACTGAGGGAGGCCCAGAAGGGCACATGAAGGTGCACAGCTTTTTCAGTAGCAGCTCCAATTGTGGAATGATCTCCACTGAAGTCTACCTGGTGACCATGTTGTCATCCATTTGGTAGCAGGAAGGAATGCCAGTCATCTCTAAGAAACATTCCACCATCTTTAAGCTTCTGTTCTGCTTTGATGGTTATATCTCTGCTGTTTTTACATGGTTTCTTCTTTCTTCTCATTAAATATTATTATGCTTCAAATTATTTCTAAATTCTATATAATGGACGAGCTTTATTGGTTTTTGCTCTATCATGTTCCTGCTAAGGCAATGTGGTCAGCTTAGAAGTTCACCTGTACCTGAATGGAATGGATGTTAAATGTGAATGATAATATATATTTCTAGTGGCCTATAGCTTTCTTGGATACCACATTTCCTGTCAGTGGAAGATATCAAGGTATAATTCATCCAATCAGAACATTTAAGGGAAGAAAGAGAATGCAAATCAAATGAAAGAGGTGAAAGTGAAAGGAGGAAAGGAAACCAAAAAATAAACTTTGTCCTCTCACACACATCACAGCGATTAGATAAACTCCCAAATTAAGTATACAATGCAAAAGAAACCTGGTAACATGAAGTTTTCATTTTTTTGGGGGGGGGTCATTAGTTGTTCCCTGTTATTCAGCTCAGATCTCAGGAAAATGATGTAACATTTGGGGGAAAAGATGCAACCCAGCAGCCCAGAGCTGGAGGCTAGGATAGAAAAGATCTCCACAGCAACAATGTATTTCCCCTTGGAGCTCAGGTAGCCCAGAACAAAGGACAGCCACACACCGCAGAAGACCACCATGCTCAATGTGATGAACTTGGCTTTGTTGAAGTGTCCTTCACAGGATGATCAAGGAACAGCAATGCACAGAGGAAGCAGAGCAGGAAGGAAATGAGGAGGGTGTAGGTGAGGTCCCGGTTGTTGGGCTTGATGATGGGAGTGTTGTGGTGCTTCATGAATACTGCAAGCACCAATGAAGTGAGGATGGAAAAGCACAGGGCTACACAGGTTAAACTTAATCCCAAAAGTTATTCATGAGACAAGAAGCTCACATCCTTCTGAATACAGAAATCCTGGGTGTTGCTTGGATAGCTTTCATTTGAGCATTTCTTGCAATCATCCATGTCTGAATAAGAACATATGATCCAATTTTAGATATGCATATAATATTGACAACCAGAACAAAGAATCTTAATTTCTATTGGATGGATATTTACTTACATATATTTATAGGCCGCCTATAATTGTTGAGGCCTTACTAGGTGAGAAACATGAAATGAAATGAAAAACATGGAAAAAATGAAAAACATACTAATAGGGGGAAAACCAATTAAAAATAAGGAACTCAGCATCTATAAAACAGTTAAAAAAGGCCACAGCATACAAGCTAAATGTTAAAAAGAATCCTAAAAAGTTTTGGCTTCACCTGGCACTGAAAAGAAAATAGAGATGAAGTCAGGCGAATTTCCCTATGGAGGGAGTTCCAGAGATGGGGAGCAACAACAGAGAAGGCCCTTCACTTAATTGTCACCCATCTCATTTCCATGAGAGGAGGCTTTAGTTGAAGGGCCTCCTTGGCTTATCTAAGGGGGTGGATAGGAACCTATGGGTGCAGACAGTCCTTGATTGCTAAAACATCAAGGTAAATGATCTCCCTATCTCATGCACATGCATGTTCATACAGGGAGCAACATTCTCCATATATTTATTTCTGTGTTCCACAAGGTTGTTCCTCTGGATTGAAGCCCCACTCAATAAAATGTTTCTTATCTTCTTCTTCTGAAATGTTCCCATCTGGACATGGAATGCAATTGTAGCAGCAAAATGGCTCCCCCTCTTTCAGGTGCTTGCAAGAACCAGGATGGCAGCTCTCACTGCATACAGAGAGTGGAAGCACCTAATCCATGAATTGCACGGAAATATTATGTCTTGAAAATGATCATCTTCATATCCTAAAGGCTCTGCTGCCATTCTAATGTTATGTAAAAGGTGTGTGAGCTCAAGAAATTGATCAGTATGTAAAAGCTGCCTAAAGAGTTTTTCAGTTATTTGGCAGGTTGTGAGTACATCAATCAATCAATCAATCAATTTAATATCATTCTCCTTTTTATGCAGTTCACTTCTAACCTAAAGTTATACTATGACATGTATGACATATACATCAACTACAGCTAGAAATCAGGAGGGTTAGATTCTGTGGTTTCTGTTTCAGTGAAGGCACAACATTGTGTGATCTTTCTTGGGAAAAAAAACATCAACAATATAAAGAGATATGGCATTGCTTGTATACTTCATCAGTTATGTATGGTTCCACATGCCTCTTTGCCCATTTGCCCAAACTGCCCAGAATATTTTATTACAATCATGGAAATATTGAAGCAGAATGAGGAATTTAAAATTTTAAGAGAGCCTCCATCAAACTGATGAGTTCTTATTCCTCAAAGAGTTCCTACAAAGTTACTTTGCATTTCTGTTTCTATGTTTATTTTAAAATCTACTTTTCAACAGCTAATAAAAATCAGTGGGACTCAGCAAAAGTTGCTCTAGGGCAGGGGTCGGCAACCTTAAACACTCAAAGAGCCATTTGGACCCATTTCCCTCTGAAAAGAAAACACCGGGAGCCACAAAACCGTTTTCACATCTAAAATGAAAATAACACTGCATATATTGTTTTTTACCTTTATGTTATGTATACAAAAACTTTAATGCATTGCATTTATGAAATCAATGAACTGCTACAGAGAAAGCAATTTTTTATTTCTTCATGCAACAAAAACATTTTGAACTCAGAAAAAAAGATGCTGGGTTGAAGGTTACTTTCAAATAAAATACTCAATGTCTATTTGAGTCCTCCTTGTACTTATGAAATAAAAAGCTGAACTTAAATTATGATTTTTGCTCAGATCAACCTTCTGCATCAGTTCCAAAATGGTTTTTTTTCTCTCTCATCTCCATCTGGATATTTTTCAGCAAAGGGTGTGTGCTTATTCTGGAAAGGACTTGCAACATTTGACTTTTTGTTGTTTGCCAATTTCAAACCACATATTAAGCATACTGGAAAACCATTCTCATCAGCAGTAAAAGCAAATAAATCTGCCCACATACCATTAAAGATTCTGTTTTCTTCTGCAACTTTTCTTTTCTTGGATTTGTCCATGGTTGTCCTACCAGGGCTTGAAAAGCTCAATAAATCCCGTGCTGGCGGGTGTTGCACATTGGTGGTTGTGACACATATTTTGAGTGACAGGTAGCCGCAACAGAGAGATGAAATAGCCACATGCTGCTCTGGAGCCATGGGTTGCTGACCCCTCCTCTAGGGGAAAGCTGCACTAGGAAGGTGTCATGAGGTGGTCTCATGTTTCAATTAACTCGCACAGCAGGCCGTATATCATCTATAAACTTTTATTGCTGCTTTCTACAAGATTTACGACGTAACTGATAAGCTGTACTAACGAGCTTCCTACCCGTTGCAGTTTCTGCTTCTTTCTGAGTTCACTATGAAAGCAGCACGTGGTATCAAGCCTTCCTGTCTCGTCTTTCTGCCCAAGGGCATGACTGAACCTTGTCCCTTGGTTGTAATTGGCTGTCAGGCGGACTTCTGTCTGTCAGGTCTGTCTTCTGTCCCAGGTGGATGCTAATTCTTCTTCTGAACCCTGTTCAGCAGCTTCAGGGTCTGGAGCCGGGGATGCATCTTTTTCAGGCAGTCCAGAGCTAGAATCAGAGAGAGCTACTGTCTAAGACACTTCCCCCTCGGTCTGCGGGGGTGGGGGAGGTTATATGCTCATGGGCCAAGGAATGAGGTGGAGCAGAGGTTTCTTGCTCAGCAGCCAGAGATTCACGCTGTGTCTGGGCCGTCTGAGCAGTGGTTCTCAAATATAAGTCTCCTTGGTCAAATGCCAAAGTCACTGCCAGCTCCTGTCTCTGCCTCATGAGTAGATGTCTCGGCCGAGGAATCAGGCATGACAGAATGTGAGCTTTCCTTTTGGTTACAATCCTCAATACTGAATGTCTTAAAATACTTGGTTTTCTATCTCAGTGTTTTTCATTGATTGTGAAAATATGTGGGGGCTCACTTGTGACATCAACCCATTTGAAGCATATTTTTGAAAGAGAAACCCATTTAGAATTATCTAATAATTTTTTTTTACATAGTTGCATGGTGTTTCAAAACTAAGTCTCTTCAGAAATTTTATGCACGCATGTACAAATCCGTTCATGGCAGAAAGTGAAGATCATGGCAGAAAGTGAAGAGGAACTAAAGAGCCTCTTGATGCGGGTAAAGGGGGAGAGCGCAAAAGTTGGCTTGAAACTCAACATTAAGAAAACTAAGATCATTTCATCTGGTCCTCTCACTTTCTGGCAAATACATGGGGAAGAAATGGAGGTAGTGACAGATTTTATTTTCCTGGGCTGCAAGATCACCGCAGACGGGGACTGCAGCCAAGAAATTAAAAGATGCTTGCTTCTGGGGAGGAAAGCTATGGCAAATCTAGATAGCATACTAAAAAGCAGAGACATCACCCTGCCAACAAAAGTGCGTATAGTCAAGGCTATGGTTTTCCCAGTTGCAATGTATGGCTGTGAAAGCTGGACAATAAGGAAGGCCGAGCGCAAAAGGATTGAGGCCTTTGAGTTGTGGTGCTGGAGAAGACTCCTGCGAGTCCCTTGGACTGCAAGGCGATCAAACCGGTCAGTCCTAGAGGAGATCAACCCTGACTGCTCTTTAGAAGGCCAGATAGTGAAGATGAAACTCAAATATTTTGGCCACCTAATGAGAAGGAAGGACTCCCTGGAGAAGAGTCTAATGCTGGGAACAATAGAAGGCAAAAGAAGAAGGGGACGGCAGAGGATGAGGTGGCTGAATGGAGTCACTCAGGTGGTTGGTGTGAGCTTGAGTGGACTCCGGGAGATGGTGGAGGACAGGAGTGCCTGGAGGAATGTTGTCCATGGGGTCGCGATGGGTCGGACTCGACTTCACGACTAACAACAACAACAACACAAATCCGTACCTGATTAAACCATCTGTGCCAGGTTATGGCATCTTCATTGATGCTAAACATTTTTCCAGCTGGATCATGAGGATCCACCCTTCCAATTGGAATGTAATCAAAGGATTGGTTTGAGGAAATGATCCAGTTAACCACATTGTAGCTGGACACTAACTCTCCATTCTGGTCAAAGGAAATTTCATCCCCAGTGCTGTTGTTGAATGAGACAGCTTTCAGGAAATGATGAAGCTGGAGAGAAAATCAAAACATGTGGTTGGACTTTCAGGTCAGAGGCCTACTGGCTGGAAATGAATGATGTGGGACCTCATTTTTGAATAATGAAAGATGGCTCAGATACATCAGAAGAGGATAGTAGATTAATTGGGAATCTTTTAGCAGTATTGATGTTTCATATGGAAAGTTCAAAGGTCATACAGAAAGTTCGAAGACAACCAAGAGGAGAGCAAGAGGGCTTTTGGGATATGGACTTCTTTTTCATGTCTGGACATGTGGCAAGAAAGGAAAATGGAAAGTATGAGCAAAAGAAAGGATTGAGTGAACAGTTTCTTGCATAGATACTAAGGAACATGTGATAAACTGCAGCAAACAATATTTAGCCCATTACCATGTGCCACAATGCATGGTTCTGAAGTTTCTCCTTCCCTCCATTCACCTTTCCTCTGCCTCTGATTCTGGATGAGCCCAGGGCATGCAAAGCATGAGCCGCTGCATGGATGGCATTGTAGATGCTGTAGCTGTGTCCTGTCATGCTCATTTCAAACACTGGTGCTGGGAGGTTTTCCAATTTCTCCTCCCCAGTGCGAATGCTCCTGTTCACCTCATCGCTCAGACTTTCATTTGGGAATACACATTCAAAGTTCTGCTGCCAGAAGCCCTTGATGAACCCATCTCCTTTGGAGCGGAAGGGGTTTGTGTTCTCCAGAAAGTCCTTGAATCCTGGTGGGTCATTGGAGTGAAATGTGAAAGCAATGGCACCATGTAACACATCTGTTTCCCAGTCCTTTTGGTACAAAAAGGAAACAAGCTCCATCTGTGCTGTCAGTAGCAACACTTTGCCTTCTGGTTTGTTATTCACAGCTTCCAGTCCTGGCAGATAAGGAAACCACCTCAGAAACACAATGGAATAAGAGTCTCCATACATTACCAAAACTCGAGTGGTGCTTCCCATGATTTCCTCATATATTTGTATACCCATTTGTTGCATTTCAAGTAGGTTTTCATCGAAACTGAATTTTCAGATTCCTGCAATAAATGCAACACAGATATCGCTCTCAGCAAACATTGGAGAAACCATTTGCACAAATCTTTCTGAAGAGTCATTATCCATAACTACAAGCCCAATCCATGTCCACTTAAAATGCAGAAGCAAAGAGAGATTGCCTGCATTATGTATGGATTCCTTGGGGAAGACCTGGTAAAAGGGAAGGCCTGATGTTTTATCATTCATCACTGGAGCAGGGCTATATGTCAGCTGAAGAGAGATGAGTGGAGAAAGAATACTCTAAGAAAATAGAAATGTGCATGATCACTCCCAGAATTTCTGCTAACTTGTCTGTTTGGTATTGTAGTTTTCCCATGTTACAGGTCTGGAGCAGTTTCAAGGAGAACTGCAGTGGATCCATACAACTAAATTGGAACTTATTTATTGGAAAACCACAGGTAAAGTTCTTGTTTATGCTCATGTGCTCCAGAAACTCATAATATGGAGAAGATGACATAATGGAAACTGTACCCGCTACCCTTCTGTTTGCTAGGCAAATGGAGTATTTTACTTCTCAGTATTGCAGGGGACATGGTGTTTTTTTGTAATAGATGCAGGGGATACATGGATAGAATACCTCAAAAAGCAGAAAAAAAATAAAGAACATAAAACATTTATCAGGAGGTTCCTGCTAATTTATCCCTTCATAGGACGGGATGTTGCAACATCTTGTAATGCTGTAGTGATTTATATTAATGTAATGTGGGATCCCATGTTAATTGTGAATGATGAATGACAGTCACAGTGTTTTATTCTTAGATTCATTATAACATTTCTCAAGTCCATCTGAATATTTATGAGATACCCTTTCATATTAAGGAATAGTGAATCACGAAATTCAGTTATATTGCCAGAACCCACCACAAAAGCATGTTGTCTGGGAAGTTTGTGTATTTTTTAAGTAAGAAATATTATATAGAGATCCTAAATTGACTGGGATCTTGCTGTTAGGTTTGCCAGCCTGCCATAAATGAAATCAACCCCCATCCTCACATTTCCACTCTCTTCCTCCTTTCTATGAACCATCCTAAGGTCAAAGAATTGAGCAACACTGTTGTTTCAATCAGTCATAGAAGTCAGTCCTACAAACATGTCCTAATGAGAGGACCCCTACCTGTGGAATCTTATAGATGTTTCTATTTCTGAATCTGAAAGATGTCTGAATCCAGTCCTTCAATGACAGCTATTAGGCAATACTGTATGCTACATACATAGTTGGGGATCAGTCTCTCCAGGGCTGAAGTAAGTAGCATCGTGGCATGATAGGTCATCCTTGCATTATCGTTGCTGTCATAGATATGGAAGCCCAAGGTGAGATTGGGCAAGGTCCAAGGGTTTGCATTGATTTCCTTCATTGCAAATGTGACAGCCAGGACATGCTGGTAAGCCTTAGACACTGCACTAGAAAGAGAAGTTCACCTTGTAGTACAGGGATACATTGCATTTATTTTAATTATTTCTGGTGTGTTTTGTGTTGTCATCATAAGTATCATTAATATGATCATTTGTTCAATGTCTTTATACAGCCTTATTTAAGGCACTCTGTACATTGTTTCTTCCATTGTTATTTTCTGCTGCTGGTTTAAATTTATTTTTATTCTGCTGCTATTCTCACAACTGTGTGCTGTATTTGTATGCTGTATTAATATAACCTTTAAGAGGTAAGGGTTATCAAGTGCTATGTAAAATATTTTCCAGTTATCCCTGTAGTATAACTTGGCCTAGATATGTATTATAAGGACAAGTGTTATCAGTGGTTGAGTTTTCAGAGCAGGCAAGTCATGATTCTTCTTGAATTTCTGCTGGTCTACACATGATCCATGCTGAATAGCTTAGTAACTTCAGTATATGCAAATATGACTAAGAATCCTAAAGGTGACCACTCGGTATTTTGCCTTGAGTAAGTGTGGGAAAAAATGAGATATGAAAAATAGTGACCCAAAGGAAAACAGACTATGAGACAGAGGACCACAGAAGAAATTGGTATAATACATCATTTGTAGAGGAAAGAATTGAAGGAAGAAAAAATGTCCATGTAGTTACCAGAAATAAAATTCAAACTAAATGCCTTAATGTATGAGTCCCACAATACTTCTTTCTGGTGGAGAAAAGAGTATTCACTTTCTAGCATTCCCTATATGTATTAGGTTCTTCATGACAAGGAAGCATGGTTCGGAGGTTGCAGCATCAGTACTACTCATTTCAGTAAGAAAAGTGCATACATATAAAGCAGAGGAAAATAATTCCTTACATAAAGTCTTCAAGTGATGCTGGAGGGAGTTCTTCAGTGAAGGTTTTTGGACTAGGGAGGAAGCCACCCTGAGAAGCCATAGTGCCAATCATGAGATCTCGCTGCTCATAGTACATGTAAAGAGGATGGTGTGGATAGGAAAGCCGGCACTTCCCAATGTGAGCTTGAGAAGCCAGGTGAGGAAACACTATCAAAAGCCAGACCACAGAAAGTGCTTCCATCCTTAGAGAGACATCATTCAATCAGACATGGCTATTTTCATTTCTTCTTCAATGCTAGACCTACAGCAAACATGATTAAATCTCACTGATTTAAACTGCTTATCTCCTGATAGGCCGAAGCCCTGAAGGAACCAGGATGTTTACCAGATCCTGCTGATGTCCCCAGCTTTAAATCATGCTGGCCATACACGTAAAGATACTCTACAAGGTTTGCTCTTGTTTTTCTGAGTTGCCACTGACATTCCTTAGGGGTTTTGAGAAACAGCATAATTAATTACAGCACTTGTGAGTAAATAGCAGCATAATTATAAAATCACTTGTCTTCTTTCTGAATCATAATATTTGGGGACTCCCTTTGGATCATTGAGGAAAAACAAGTTTGTACAGTAACATCTGAAGTACTTTCCTATTATCCAAAAATAGGAAATGTCAGCAAGCTGTGGAATCTTGCACAAAAAAGGAAACAGCATACGAAATAATTCTGTATAGGTGTGCCCTGCAAGAAAAGTTGTGTTTGTGTGTGCAGAGTGTTGATTCTGTTTCTTGACATGTGTGGTACTCTTATGATGAATATGTCAAAAAGAAGGTACTGGTATTGTTCCTCATGGTGATGCCCTTTCTCTTTGGCATTCTCTTTATTCTACTCCATGAACTTCACTGCATGGATGCCCATCTCTTCATGTCTCTTGAGATCTCATTCATCTGCTTACTTGAACATAACTTATTCATTCACACTAAAACAGAAAGCCTGGTTCATTGGGTTGAAACTATTTCACACAAGGCTTTGGTAGACGAGAAATTGGTGGAGAAGGACAGAATATCCATATTCAGGAATGAAACACAAATGAGTGCTCTTTGTATGAGTGCATGCAGGCTCTTCAGCAATAATGTGAAGATTACAGGAGAAAAATTAGTGCAGTCTGGTCAACTGTTGAGCATCCAGACATTCTGCGACTTCTAGTTGACTTGATTCCATTCCCAAAGTACATGAGACACAGAGACCTGGAAGTAACCTGCTGAAAGGTCATCTGAGAGCAATGTCCTGATCTGCACACCCCATCACCAAAATCACCAATGCAAAGAAAGATCCAACTTGCCTTGTTCAACTGTTTTTCCTTATCAGCTCTTCCCTTTTGTTCAGCTGGGCTCTCAACAAAATACTGCAACATTTGTGGGGAAAGATCTCACATGAGTCTTTTGGATAGGAAAATATGAATTACCCTAGCTGGCTCTCCCTTCATGGATTACTGCCTTGTCGTGGCGAAGGGGCTTGCGTAGC
Organism: Varanus salvator macromaculatus; assembly: GCA_023646645.1. Taxonomy (NCBI): domain Eukaryota; kingdom Metazoa; phylum Chordata; class Lepidosauria; order Squamata; family Varanidae; genus Varanus; species Varanus salvator. The sequence goes on from JAIXND010000781.1 coordinate 7,626,240, forward strand.
TCAATGAAGCTATGAGCTATGCCGTGCAGGGTCACCCAAGACGGACAGGTCATAGCAGAGAGCTCTGACAAAACGTGATCCACTGGAGAAGGAAATGGCAACCCACTCCAGTATCTTTGCCATGAAAACCCCATGGACATGAAAACCAAAAGGCAAAACGATATGACACCGGAAGATGAGCCCCTCAGGTCGGAAGGTGTCCAATATGCTACTGGGGAAGAGCGGAGGGCTAGTACTAGTAGCGCCAGAAAGAATGAAGCGACTGGGTCAAAGCCGAAAGGACACTCAGTTGCCGATGTATCTGGAGGTGAAAGGAAAGTCCGATGCTGCAAAGATCTTTACTCCATAGGAACCTGGAATGTAAGATCCATGAATCAAGGCAAGCTGGATGTGGTCAAACAAGAGATGACAAGACTGAACATCGACATCTTAGGAATCAGTGAACTAAAATGGACAGGCATGGGTGAATTTAGTTCAGATGACCATCAGGTATACTACTGCGGGCAAGAATCCCTCAGAAGAAATGGAGTAGCCTTCATAGTCAATAAAAGAGTAGGAAAAGCAGTACTGGGATACAATCTCCAAAATGACAGAATGATCTCAGTTCGAATCCAAGGCAAACCATTCAACATCACAATAGTCCAAGTCTATGCCCCAACCACTGGTGCTGAAGAGGCTGAAGTTGACCAGTTCTATGAAGGCCTACAACACCTGCTAGAATTAACTCCAAAAAATGATGTCCTTATCATCATGGGGGATTGGAATGCTAAAGTAGGAAACCAAAAGATAACTGGAATAACAGGCAAGTTTGGCCTTGGAATACAAAATGAAGCAGGGCATAGGCTGGTAGAATTTTGTCAAGAGAATACGATGGTCATAACAAAACACTCTTTTCCAACAACCCAAAAGACGTCTCTACACATGGACATCACCAGACGGTCAACACAGAAATCAGATTGACTATGTGCTCTGCAGCCAAAGATGGAGAAGTTCTATACAGTCAGTAAAAACTAGACCAGGAGCTGACTGTGGCTCAGATCATGAGCTTCTGGTGGCAAAATTTAGGCTTAAGTTGAAGAAAGTAGGGAAAAGCACTAGGCCTCTCAGGTATGACCTAAATCATATCCCTGATGAATATACAGTAGAGGTGACAAATAGATTTAAGGAATTAGATCTGATAGACAGAGTGCCTGAAGAACTATGGACGGAGGTTCGCAACATTGTACAAGAGGCAGCAACTAAAACCATCCCAAAGAAAAAGAAATGCAAGAAAGCAAAATGGCTGTCTGAGGAAGCTTTACAAATAGCTGAGGAAAGAAGGGAAGCGAAAGGCAAGGGAAAAAGAGAAAGATACAAACAATTGAATGCAGAATTCCAGAGAACAGCTAGAAGAGATAAGAATGCCTTCCTAAATGAACAGTGCAAAGAAATAGAAGAAAACAATAGAATAGGGAGGACCAGAGATCTCTTCCAGAAAATTAGAGATATGAAGGGAACATTTCATGCAAAGATGGGCATAATAAAGGACCAAAATGGCAGGGACCTAACAGAGGAAGAAGAGATTAAGAAGAGGTGGCAAGATTACACAGAAGAACTATACAAGAAAGAGCTTAACATCCCTGATAACCACGATGGGGTGGTCACTGACCTCGAGCCAGACATCCTGGAATGTGAAGTGAAATGGGCCTTAGGAAGTCTGAGCAACAACAAAGCTAGTGGAGGTGACAGCATTCCAGCTGAGCTATTCAAAATCCTGAAAGATGATGCAGTTAAAGTGCTACACTCAATATGCCAGCAAATTTGGAAAACTCAACAGTGGCCACAGGATTGGAAAAGGTCAGTTTACATTCCGATCCCCAAGAAGGGCAATGCCAAAGAATGTTCAAACTACCGCACCATTGCACTCATTTCACATGCTAGCAAAGTGATGCTCAAAATCCTACAAGCTAGGCTCCAGCAGTATGTGAACCGAGAACTACCAGAAGTACAGGCAGGATTTCGAAGAGGGAGAGGAACTAGAGATCAAATTGCCAACGTACGCTGGATCATGGAGAAAGCCAGGGAGTTCCAGAAAAACATCTACTTCTGCTTCATTGACTACGCTAAAGCCTTTGATTGTGTGGATCACAACAAATTGTGGCAAGTTCTTGAAGAGATGGGAGTACCAGACCATCTTATTTGTCTCTTGAGAAACCTATATGCAGGTCAAGAAGCAGCAGTGAGAACCGGACACGGAACCACTGATTGGTTCAAAATTGAGAAAGGAGTTCGGCAAGGCTGTATACTGTCACCCTGCCTATTTAACTTATATGCAGAGCACATCATGAGAAAGGCAGGGCTAGATGAATCACCAGTTGGAATCAAGATTGCTGGGAGAAATATCAACAACCTCAGATATGCAGATGATACCACTCTCATGGCAGAAAGTGAAGAGGAACTAAAGAGCCTCTTGATGCGGGTGAAGGGGGAGAGCGCAAAAGTTGGCTTGAAACTCAACATTAAGAAAACTAAGATCATGGCATCCGGTCCTCTCACTTCCTGGCAAATAGATGGGGAAGAAATGGAGGTAGTGACAGATTTTATTTTCCTGGGCTCCAAGATCACCGCAGACGGGGACTGCAGCCAAGAAATTAAAAGACGCTTGCTTCTGGGGAGGAAAGCTATGGCAAATCTAGACAGCATACTAAAAAGCAGAGACATCACCCTGCCAACAAAAGTGCGTATAGTCAAGGCTATGGTTTTCCCAGTTGCAATGTATGGCTGTGAAAGCTGGACAATAAGGAAGGCTGAGCGCAAAAGGATTGAGGCCTTTGAGTTGTGGTGCTGGAGAAGACTCCTGCGAGTCCCTTGGACTGCAAGGCAATCAAACCGGTCAGTCCTAGAGGAGATCAACCCTGACTGCTCTTTAGAAGGCCAGATAGTGAAGATGAAACTCAAATACTTTGGCCACCTAATGAGAAGGAAGGACTCCCTAGAGAAGAGTCTAATGCTGGGAACAATAGATGGCAAAAGAAGAAGGGGACGGCAGAGGATGAGGTGGCTGGATGGAGTCACTGAGGTGGTTGGTGTGAGCTTGAGTGGACTCCGGGGGATGGTGGAGGACAGGAGGGCCTGGAGGAATGTTGTCCATGGGGTCGCGATGGGTCAGACTTGACTTAGCGACTAACAACAACAACAAAGCTGGCTCATGAATCAGTGGAGAGGGACAGAATATCCTTATTCAGGCATGAAGTCCAAAATGGTACTCTTCGTATGATTCCAGTTACCCTGTTCAGCAATAATTTGAAGACTACAGGAAGGAAATCAGTGGGCATTCAGTTGTTGGGCATCCAGCTGTTCACCAGTGCAAGGAAAGTCTTGAAGAAGACATGCCTTCTTCAACATTTTTGCCTTGTCATCTGTTCCCGGTTGTTCAGCGCAGGCCTCAACACAATAATGTAACATTTGGGTAAGAAGATGCAAGCCAGCAATCCTGCACTGGAAGCCAAGATAGAGAAAATCTCCACGGCCACCACGTACTTTCCCTTGGTGCTCAGATAAGTGGGAACAAAAGAGAACCAGACACTGCAGAAGACCAGCATGCTGAAGGTGATGAACTTGGCTTCATTGAAGCTGTCAGGCAGCTTCCTGGCAAGGAAAGCTACACTGAAACTCACACTGGCCAGGAAGCCCAGATAGCCCAGCACACAGTACAACATGGTCACTGATCCCTCACTACACTTGAAGACCAGTTTGTCATGCTCTGAGTTCATGTCCACATCTGGGAAAGGGGGATAAGTTGACAGCCACCCCACACAGATGCCTACTTGGATGATGGAGCAGGCAGAAACTATGAAAAGGGCCAGTCCCTTCCCCACCCATTTCTGCATCCTGCTTCCTGGCTTGGTGGCCATGAAAGCCACCACCACTGTGATGGTTTTTGCCAGCACAGAGGAAATAGCCATGGCAAAGATAATGCCAAAGGCTGCTTGCTGGAGAAGACACATTGCCCGTTTGGGCTGGCCAATGAAGAGATACACGCAAAGGAAACAGAGCAGGAGGGAGAAGAGGAAGGTGTATGTGAGGTCCCTGTTGTTGGCAATCACGATGGGAGTGTTGTGGTGCTTCACGAATATGCCCAGCACCAGAAGCGTGAGGAAGGAGAAGAAAAGGGCAATGAGGGCCAAACTGAAACCCAAAGATTCCTCATAGGAGAGGAAGATTATAGTCCTGGGAATACAAAAGTCCCGGTTCTTGTTTGGATAGTTTTCATCCTGGCATTCATGACATTCATATCTGAAAAGGAAAGAGAAATAGAAGGGGAAGGAGAAGTGGAAGGGAAAGATTTGGGTTTGTTCTCTTCACAGAGCTCATAAAGGCACATATGGCATAGATGGATGCATAGAATGAAATTTCGAGGTATTAATTGTGATTTGGAATGATACTAATTGTTAAGTGGATATAACCATTTTAAAACTTTAGTTATTTTTGCTTTCCTTGAGGGTCATATAATTTGTATTTAATTACTTTTTCTTTAGTTTCTGGCCTCTCTGTAAGAGCACCAGGAATGAACAATGTCACCTCTTCCCTTGTTAATTACAGACAAATTTGTTGATAAATCTATAGAGTACATTTTTTTACCCATATGTGTAGAAATCTTTCCATCTGGACATAGGATGCAGTTGTAGCAGCAAAATGGCTCCCCCTCCTTCACTTTCTTCATGAAACCAGGAAAACAACTTTCACTGCAGACTGAAACAGGCTGTTCCTAGCCCAGGAATGAAGAGGAGATTTGGGAAGAACTGACTATCGTGCCTGCATGGTTATCATTTGATATGTTACATGTTTAGGCCATAAACACATGTGGCAATTTGAAAAATTCTGTTTCGTACCACCACAATATGGATGCTGTTAGAGATACAGCTAGTTGCAAAAAACTATAGTGTGATTAGAACAATGATCCAAAGGCTGAGAATGGATGTGAACACCAACACATGAAATAATTCCTTTGCACTCATATTTGTTCACATCAGCAGAATACTGTATTTCACATAAGACAAATACTTTTTCTCTCCCCAACACTCTCCTACAGCTATGACAATCCCATCCCTCCTTTTTGTTCCTGCTCTCACTTTCTTGATTGTGACAATCTTGCTATCTCCTTCACTCTCTCCCACAAAGGCACCCACACACCCTAGCTCTCCCACACATAACACTTCCACAATGTATTCACAAACTTGTGGATTCTGTTTTATGTTGTGAGCCACCCTGAGGATTTGTTGTGATGGGGGTGGCATAGAAATGTTTTAAATAAATAAATAAAAAGCTATAGAAAATAACCACATTGAATTTGCACATTGATATCCTGTCCATCATTGCAGGTCCGTTTCTTATCACAAAATATGTGGGATGTATTGGAGATGCCAAGAATCTCTATGAGTATATGGAACACCTCCTGGAGCACAGAGAGCTGAACATATTAAGGAGGGAATCCTTCAGACCTGTGAATCCAAAAAACAATGTTTGTGTCTTGGTGTGCGGCTATCCTCATTGCCATGGGTATACATTGGGGAGGTTTCCAGCTAGGAAGTTTAGTCAGTTTTTACTGAGCCAGTAAATGTAGGAAAATAGGCCAGGATATTAAAAAGTACATGTTTCAGAGAAATGCTGATACAGATAGTCTTCTACCTTTGTGTGTTGCCTGCCTGTCTGAATAGGCATGTGAAATGATTAAGCTTTTGAGTTAGTTTCATACTCTTTTTCCCAACTAATCCTTCAATGAGCTCACTTTAGTTTTGTAACTAAAATGTATAGTTACAATTGCAGGTTGGGGAGAGGGAATCATATACTAGCAAAGTAGCCTTAATCTTGCACCATGAAAATTTCTATTTCATTCTCAGTTTAGGGTTAATCACCAGGCAAGAAATGGTACCATTTAACCTCCTGGCAGGGTGGGAATTGCACTATTTGGGGAGACAGAACCAATGAGAAAGAAAATGGAAAAATTCATTTCTCAACTGCTTCTGATGATCTGAGCTTGAGAATTAGAATGAATTGAAAGCAATATTGTTAATAATAAACTAGGATCAACAGAGATTGTTTGTGTATGAAGGAGAAAAACAGAAGGTGAAAGCATGTTCTTTTGAATTAAAGATGTCAGATGTTTAGACTTTTATCACAAAAAATACAGACCACTGTCTGTTTAGCATTAAATGGATAAAGCGCTCCCTCTGCTGGATCAATAATGTGTAGCTGATTCTGCTTGTAATGAATTTCACATAAACCATCAAAATGTGAATCATAAAACCAAGCTATCCAATTTGAGTTTATCCAGAGCTACCAGCTGTGCATGAGCAGCGTGTGAAGAACAAATACCAGAAAAAGTTCTAGAAAGTGGGGAAATGGCAGAAAGCAATAAAATATGAAAGTTTTAAAACAAAATTGGAATCCAGTATTAGGATTTAAAAGAAGACAATGACAATTTTAAAGTACCATTGACAGAACTATTGAAAAAAGAGAATGAGCATCTAACTCTGGATATTACTACTCAGAAAGCAATATAGAGCTTAGAGGACCAAATAAAAGCAATGAATCCTACAGTACAAGAGCCAGAAATATTGGTTCAAACCAATACAGGTGAGTTATATTATCAATCAAATAAAATGACAGGATTGGGGTAAAAAGATTGACCTTGAGGATAGGCTTGTAGGGCAAACCGTCACTTTGGAGGCATTCCAGAATGGTCATCTTCAGGAGAAAGGCAAGGAAGATTCACCTAATAATGAATTAACTTGTGGTATTAAAATGAAACATGCTATATAGATGAGAATAATTTTGATGATATTTGGGGCCCATTTATTGAGTATTTATTATTTATTTATTAGAAAAATTTCTATGCCACCCCTTGCCAGCTAGCCAGTAAGTACTAATAAAGGAGAAAACCTTCGAGCCTCCACAAGATTCACTGCAAGTTTGGAAGGGGGATGGAGCTTCTTGAAAGAGCAAATGATTTAGCATGTATCCAATGATCCTGGTTTTGTTATACTATACACAGTTTTGTTATATTATAGTATGATTTTAATTGCATGTTTTCCTTTTAATTTTATTGTTTGATTTTTGTAACAATTCAGTATTTTTTAAAGGAATGGCACCATGCACACCTGTTTGAATCACCCCTCTTCCGCATCCTGCAGCTGCTCCTGACAGAGAAGGTGGCCAGTTGCACAATTGGGGCTTGATGAGTGTTCAGAGACTTCCTCTGGGCTCAGCTTGCTTTGCAAGACCAGGCTGAGAAGAAGCGGAAGTCTGTGAACACCAGAGGGGTGGATTCCAAAAGAGTTCATCCCATCTGTAGTTAAGACATCAGCTTTAGCTTCACATTTCATCACTTTTGGTAGCTGAGCCGCCTTAAGAAAGCCTTTGCTCAGGCCTTCTAAATTGGCAGGTTCTTTTTCTTTCCCTGTTCCCATCACTGAAAAGGCTTTCAAGCAATGAATGGAATTTTGCATTTTGATGCATATCCCTTGCCTCACCTTTCCCCACAGCACGAAAGCTAAAAGCAGGGATCAGGGCCCATGGGATGCCTTTTTGCTTTTATGCATGCCATGGAAGTCACATGTGGCCATGATCCTTCTCCTGTTCTCCTGTGCACTCTATCTTCAGACTTCCCAAGTAATTTGAGGGTAAAACTACAAGTTACACCAATGATGAAGAAAACATTTTCCTTTCATACTGAAGAGTAATTTCATGAGACTTCACATAGATCAGGAGTGGCATCTGGGAGTTCACACATTTTGCTTTATGCCTGCAATTTGCATTGTAAACAGATTCCTTTTTGGCACTGTAACTTGGAGACATGGAGGGCCTGGTACATTTTGGACCACAGCAGGTGGAAGAGAAGACTAAATTCTCCTCACTCCCATTACTTTCTTGTGGCCTACATCCTAAGCACTCAATATCTTCTACTACTTTGCTCAGTCTCTTAATGCTACTTTTCCTTTGATACAAACTTCTTTGTTCCATGAAGAATTTAATTGTTGGGCTGAAAATTTCTATGTGGAACACTTTTATTTTAGAATGTTTTTATGTTCTGAGCCTTTTTGATTTAGTGCAGTTTACCAACATAATTCTGACCATACCCACCTTGATTGGGGCAGAATTCACTGAATGATGAAGCTTAAAAGGTTCATCAGCAGTGAAAAAATTATTACTTTTTAAAAATTTTCTTACAACAATTTGTTAAGCAATTCATTTGCAATCTTAGCAAACTGGGCAGAAAATGCTGTGTTGTACCAGTGCATATACCTTCATTGACATTCAGAATAGTGTTGTCATTCATCACTGTCCAATCAATTAGTTTAGCTAGCTCCAGGGATATTGATATGCATTAGATCCTACCTGATTGAACCATCTGTGCCATGTAATGGCATCTTCATTGATAGAGAATGCTTGGCTTGGAGGAGCCTGGGGATCCACCTTTCCAATTCGTATGCGCTGAAAGGATTGGTTGGAGAAAACAACCCAGTTGATCACATCTAATCCCATTACTAATTCTCCATTTTGGTCAAAGGAAATCTCATCCCCACCACTGTTATTAAATGAAACTGCTCTCAGAAAGTGATGAAGCTAGAGGGAAAAGGAGAACAACACTGTGAGATTTACAGGATAACAGTCTACTGGAAGGTCTCCAGTCCAGCACTATAACTACCACACTGAAGGTTGATGAAAGACTGCTCATTATCATGATAGCAGGATGGGATATCAGGATAAAAGGGAAAATTTCAAAAGCCTTGATAATCTATGTAGACTGTTCAGAAAAAACAAGAAGGAAAGGAAGATGCTACAGGATTACTTTGGGTTATGTTTAGCTGTTCTATGCAGGAGGAAGGGACGGAACATGGAAATATGTGCAGAAGACAAGGCTTGATTGACAGGTTCTTATGTTCATGAAAACCCTATGTTAGAGATCTGATTAACAGCCAAACAAAGAAAGTCTAGCCCTTTACCTCCTGCCACAAGGGGTACTTCTGAAGCTCCTCTCTCCTTCCATTTACCTTTGCTTTGTCTTTGGATCTGGATGAGAGCAGGGCATGAAGAGCATGGATCACCATATAGACTGCATTGTAGATGCTGTAGCTGTGTCCAAACACACTCATTTCAAAGAATGGTGCTGGGAGGGTCTCCAGCTTCTCCTCCCCAGTGCAAATGTCTGCATTCTCCTTGTTGTCCAAACTTGGATTTGAGAATACACAGCCAAAGGCCTGCTGCCAGAAGTGCTGGATAAAGCCATATCATTTGCTGCTAAAAGGATTTCTGTTCTCAAGAAAAGTCCTGAATCCTGGTGGGTCACTCGAGTGAAGTGTGAAAGCAATAGCACCATGGAACATGTCTGTGTCCCAGTCCCTTTGGAACAAAAATGAGACAAGTGCCATCTGGGCTGCCATTATCAGCACTTTAGCTTTTGGTTTATTTGTTACTTCCTCCAGTGCTGATAAGTAGGGAAACCATCTCAGAAACACAGTGGAATAAGAGCCTCCATATACTACCAGTGCATTAGCATTGGTACTCCTGACCTGCTCATATATTTTTACACCTGCTTGCATCATCTCATCAAATTTATCACCAAAACTGTATTTTGGGATCCTTTCTACAAAGGCAAAACAGACATCACTTTGAGAAAACTCTGGCAGGACAGTTTGTGCAAATCTTTCTCCATTTTCATCATTCATAATAAGGACGCCAACCCAAGTCCACCAAAAATGCAGAAATAAGGAGAGTATGCCTATGTTTTGAAGGACTTCCTTGGGTACCACCTGGTAGAAGGGAAGGCCAGGGGTTTTAGCATTCATTACTGCAGCAGAGCTGTATGTCAGCTAAAGAGAGATGGGTGGGAAAAGGCAGTATTAAAGACATCGAAATGGAAGTTTGGTGCCTTTCTTAGCAAATCACTCCCATCAGTTTGGGCATCATGACGGCTACCGTCTGTGCTTGGAGTGGTAGTGTTCCCACATGGCCACTTTGGGGCAGCTTGTAAGAGCAGAGTATTATTTATTTATTATTTATTTATTAAAACATTTATAGGCCGCCCCATCGCAACAAAGCCTCGGGGCGGCTTACAACATATTAAAACAGCAAAAATACAAATATTAAAATACTATATCCCACCCCCTCCCTCGGTGCATCTCGGTCAAACTAAATATAAATAAATTAAATACCCCAACACCCCAAATAAATAAACAACCCAAACATAATAACCCCAACAAACCCAAACCCAAAACAAAACAAACATTAAACATATATAACAACCCACAACATAATACCATAAACGATTAACAATTAAAATAAGACTTAAATAAAAAGGTCTTCGCCAGGCGCCGAAAAGCATATAACGACGGCGCCAGGCGAACCTCTCTGGGGAGTGCATTCCATAGTTGGGGCGCCACTGCCGAAAAGGCCCTCCTCCGGGTACTCACCCATTTCACCTGTCTTACGGGAGGCTCCCAGAGGAGGCCCGCTGCTGCAGATCTTAAGGGGCGGGAGTAGTTAACCTGAGGGAAGAAATGAATTAAGGTCTAATGGAAAAGTGGAGGGGAATGGGGAAAGCTTCCTCGATGAAGTCACCTGTATCCTTTGTGGGCCATGATCTCCTAGTTTTGTAGGATGGAGTACCTGCTAGCCTTCTTCCCACCGAGTCTCAGTCATAGGCACAGGAGTTCATTTGAGGTGAGTTTGGCCATGACTGTAGATGATTTCATTGTATCTCTGGGACAGAGAAGGAATGACCCATCTCCACAAGCACACCTTCAGTATGATGTGAGATACCATGAACTTCAGATTGGACTGATGAGGGAAGAGCAAGGGTCTTCCTGAGTCCTTTTTGGCACCTGCTCAGGATAGACCTATAAACAGAAGCCTTTAAAGCTTTCTCTGCAGTGGCGCCCAACCCATGGAATGCGCTCCCCAGAGAGATCCGCCTGGCGCCGTCGTTATTTGTTTTTCAGCGCCAGGCAAAGACCATTTTATTCAAATGCTATTTTAATTGTTAATATTTTTATTAGTTTTAATTTTTGACCAGGGCGACTCAGATTATTTTTATATTTATTAATATTGAATTATTTATTGTTAATTTGAATTATTATTTTTTTATGTATGTGAGCCGCCCTGAGGCTTCGGCAATGGGGCGGCATAGAAAAGTGCTAAATAAATAAATAAATAAATATTCCCTTGATTATCCAGGGATTATCCAGGTGATTCTTTTCTTTTGCATGGTCTTTTCTACCACATTTTAAGCTATTTTAAATTATTTTTAAAATCATTTTAAGATAGTAGTTTTAAAGTACTTGCATTGTCCTGTTCAGTACAAAAAATGAAAATCTTTCTATCCCACCTTCTATATCTTTTCACTCACCACCTCAACTTCAAAAAGCTGAGCAGGACTACATGTTTCAATGGGTCCTACAACTCCAATGCTGTACATGCTTGCTGAGAAAGGGAAGGTGAGTCCTACCTGAGGAATCTTATAGATATCCAAGAGGGTTGCTATGTGAACGGAAATTTGAGGTTCCAGTCCTCCAATGACAGCTGTGAGGCTATACTGGATGTCGCAAATGTAGTTGGGGATCAGTCTCTGCAGTGCCAATAGAAGCAGCATCGTGGCATGATAGGTGCTCCTAGCATTATCGTTGCTATCATAGAGGTGGAAGCCCAAGGTTAGACTGGGCAAGAGCTGAGGGTTTCATTGATTTCCTTCACTGCGAATGCCAAAGCCAGGATGACCTGGTAAGCCTTTGCCACAACACTAAAAAGAGAGGTGGATTTCGTAGCAGAAGTATTTCACATTTAAATTCATTATTGTCATGATGTTTCTTGCAATTATCATCATCATCATCTTAATATTTATATATAATTTTCTTCAAGGATTTCTAATACCTTTTGCAGTGTTATTTTTCCTTGCTTCTGGTTTAAAATTGGTTTTAATCTACTGTTGTTTTTACACCACATTTGAGTTAATGCTCATAATGTATTTGCAAATATTAACTTTTACTTTAAGCGTTGTGGAGTATGTCTGAGAAGGTGATCTATAAATATGACTTCACACAATGGAATAAATAGTTTGAGGTTGCCTATGCAAAGGTAAGGGAGATAAACATTGCCAAGTTGTGAACTTTCTGAACTCAGTACTCACAATACATTCTGGAATTCTCACCACTCTTTTGAGAACCATTTTGAATTTGTGTCACACACAAATGACATTTCTGCAGAAACTGAAAAGCAAGCTATGAGAGAAAATTTCATTGGCTCAGCTACCTATGCAAGGAGCTTAGGCAGCAAAAGAGAAAGGCATGTAGAAAAAGACAAAATTTGGCTGGTCCATCAGCTTGCTCCAAAAGCAGGAAAAAACAAAAACAAAAAACCAAGGGAAGGAGAATGGCTTTTTCTGATTGCTCCTATTCTTTCTTCCTATTCTATTGTGGGTCCTATCCAGACATGCCTTCCAGCTTTTTGTTTCTCAAGCAAGAGGACAAAAGGGACAATTGGAAAGGGCTGAACAGCAGTAGGGAAGCAACCTTTCAAGTCACAGTTGAGGACAAAGAGAGAAAAATTGAGGGAGGGGGGAAGCAGGTAGAAAAGCAACTCTAGGATCTCTGAGTTTTCGGTCTTTCATAGAAGCTCTGATACATTTTCTGGCCCTGCAAGGTTAGGGCATATTGATAAATGATGGATGATAATGACACTGGTATAGGTAAATAATACAGGATGGACCTGGACCTGGACCTGCACCTGCACCTGCATCTGCACCTGGGTGGTGATGGGGATGGGTATCATAGAAAAGTTACAATATATACAATAGCCATGCTATAACTGGTTTGGAGTAATCCAGGATGTAACAGTACAAATAGCATGAGAAAATGATTCAGGTGAGCATTTTGTGACATGAAAGTAACATGCATTTTGTGACATGCTGAATGACAGGGAAAAGATCGCATAGGGAACTTCAGGTGGGAAAAAGGGTACGCCACAGAATTTGAAGAGGAATGAATTGAAAGCAGGAGGACAAATAAGTGCAAATCATAGAAATAAAATATATATTTTTAGAAGCCACTTTATTGTCCAATTGAAAAAATATGCTTTTCTTGCTCACTATTCTCTAAGTGTGTTAAAATTTTAAATGTCAATAAACTATGGCTTAGCAGGCTGCAGCTGTAGAAGAGATCAGTCTATTAAAAAGAAATGGAAATAAAAGTACACAAATAAGTTCTTACACAAGATCTTCAAGTGATGGAGGTGGAGGTTCTTGAGTGAAGTTTTCTGGGCTGGAAAGGAAGCCACCGTGAGAAGTAATGGTGCCAATGATGAGGTCTCCAGGCTCATAATACATGTGAAGTGGATGGTGTGGACGTGAGAGTCTGCACTTCCCATTCCCAATCTGAGCCTTCCAAACCATCTGAGGAAATGCTCCCAGCAACAAGACCATCATAAATGTGAGCATCATTGCAAGGACAAGCATTTGCTCATTACACAGACCTGTCAGTTGCTACTACAATTCTATCATTGGCCTAACTGTGATTAAAACTGCATGATTTCAAGATGAGTACTTGGAGACAGGGCTGAAGGTATACACATACTGATGCCCTCCAGCAGTGAATGCTACTGGGCTTATACATAAACACACTCCAGACATTTTGCTATTGTGCTTGTGCATGGTCACTGAAATTCCACAGGGGTCTTAAGAAACAGCAGATTTAATTACAGTCCATATGATTCAAAACAAACATGGGAGTGGTTATCTTAATAATGCTATCATTGTTGTTTGTTCTTAATCTAAAAAAGTTGGAGATTTCCTCTGTACTGCTGAAGAAATAATCCTTGAATAGTTGCATCTTAAATGATCTCTTGTCTTCCCCTGAGATAGAAAAGGCCAGGAGGAAATGGAATCTCCCACAGAAAGGACATGGGACCAGAAATATTTCCTTACAAGTTATTCTGCTAGTAAAGTTATGTTTGTCGATGGGAAGTGTTGATTGTGCTTCTTAGAATGCCTGCAGTAGATTTTGTGGTTTGCAAATAAAACAGAGATGATGGCTGTTCTCTGAAGTTCCCCAGGCCTTTCAAACTATATTATAGTGGCTGTAGATGCTGGTTAAAAACTGGAATAGAAGGCAGAGGTGTATTGTGTGTGTGTTGGTTCTTTGGGACAACTGCTTCCATTTACATTCATTGTGTGGTAACTCGCACTGTTTTTCTTAGCCTCTTATTTTTCTCCACTGTTCCATGTGTGAGATTAATCTTAACATTATTCCTATTTGAGGGCCTCATTTGCAAGTAAGAGAGGGAAAGGATATGTAGAGGAGGTTCAGTGGTACCTCAGCTCACAAACACCTTGACTCATGAACAAATCAGGTCACAAACAAAAATTTCTGAAAATTTTTGACTTGGGTTGTGAACTGCACTTTGGGTGGCGACCAAGATCGCAGCCATCTCCCCACCACCCCAGTGGAGAGATGGCCATGATCACAGTTCTTTTCGTGCAGGGAAGGCGTGCGTGATCAGAGGCATGCTGCTGCAGGCAAACCGGGTTCAGCACAGCTAGGGAGAGATGGCCGAGATTACACCTGTCTTTCCTGCAGGATCATACCTCTGATCATGCATGCCTTCCCTGTATTAAAGCAACTGTGATCGTGGCTATCTCTCTACTGGGGGGCGGGGGGGGGGAGATGGCTGCGATTTTGATCTTGATCACAAATGAAAGAAGGAAAAAAACAAATAAAAAGCAAACAATACATTTCACTGTCCCCTTCATAATAGAAAGAATTACAGGATACCAAAAGAAAAAGATAGAAAAATGGCCCTCAGAAAAGGTATACAATTAGCCAAAGAACCTAGTCACTTAAATTCTTCAATTGTTCCTTCTTATTAGCTGGTCCCTGTTGTTCAGCTCAGGTCTTAACAAAATGATGTAACATTTGGGAGAAAAGATGCAAGCCAGCAGCCCAGAGCTGGAGCCTAGGATAGAAAAGATCTCCACAGCAACAATGTATTTCCCCTTGGAGCTCAGGTAACCTGGAATAAAGGACAGCCACACACCGCAGAAGACCACCATGCTGAATGTGATGAACTTGGCTTCATTGAACGTGTCCGGCAGCTTCCTGGCATGGAAGGCCACAGTGAAACACAGCATGGAGAGGAAGCCCATGTATCCCAAGACAGTGTAAAACATCACCACAGACCCTTCATTGCACTCCAGGACAATTTGTCCCCCCACTGAGTGCATGTCAATATCTGGGTATGGCGGAGACCTTGACAGCCAAACTGTGCAAATGGCCACTTGCACGAGGGAGCAGGAAAGAACAATGGAGTTGGCTAGTCTCCTCCCAACCCACCTCCTCATCTGGGAACCAGGCTTGGTGGCCATGAAAGCCAGCACAACGGTGATGGTTTTTGCCAGCACACAGGAAAGGGCCACCAAGAAGATAGTGCTGAAGGCAGTTTGCCGAAGAGGACATGTCAGTTTCTGAGGATGACCAATGAACAGCAATGTGCAAAGGAAGCAGAGCAGGAGGGAAATGAGGAGGGTGTAAGTGAGTTCCCGGTTGTTGGCTTTGACAATGGGAGTATTGTGGTGCTTCATAAATACTCCAAGCACCAATGACGTGAGAATGGAAAAGGAAAGGGCTATGCAGGATAAAGCTATCCCCAAAGGTTGTTCATAAGTCAAGACACTTACATCCTTCTGAATACAGAAATCCCGGGTGTTACTTGGATAGCTTTCATCTGAGCATTTCTTGCAATCTTCCATGTCTGAGAAAGAATATATGATCCAGTTTTAGATATGGATATAACATTGACATCCAGAATGCATAATTTTTATTAGATGGATGTAGCTAGAATATTGTAGGACAAATGATCTCCCTACCTCATGCACATGCATGAACAGTACGTAAAGGGAGCAACTTTCTCCATATACTTATTTCTGTGTTCTACAAGGTTGTTCCTCTGGATTGATGCTGTTCTGAACAAGATATTCCTTACCTTCTTCTTTTGAAACTTTCCCATCTGGACATGGAATGCAATCGTAGCAGCAAAATGGCTCCCCCTCTTTCAGGCACTTGCTAGAACCAGGATGGCAGCTCTCACTGCATACAGAGAGTGGAAGCACCTAATCCATGAATTGCATAGAAATATTATGTCTTGAGAATGATTACCTTCATATCCTTAAAAGGGATGTGGTGGCACAGTAGCTTAATGTTGCTGGGATTGTCAACCAGAAATGGTCGGAACTCCAGCAGTTGGTGCTCAGCTGCACAAGACAGATCAATTTCCCATCGCTCCTCCCTAGCTCCTACCCACCTAGCAGTTCAAAAGCATACCATCTGCAAGTAGACAAATAGGGACAACCATTCTCTGGTAGGAAAAAGCTTGCTCTGTTTCTGTGGAAGCAAAGAACCAGCACTGGATCTGTCTGGACACGTTCAGCAGAGGATTGGCAGGGGAAAGACCCAGATGAGCCAACTTCCTCAAGCGCATTGCTGGCCAGCTGGTGTGAAGTAAGGTCACCCTCCAGTAGTGCACCAATGCAATAAAGACTAGCAACTGTTGGCTGCCAGAACATTTATTGTGTGTGTAAAAAAAAAAAAGTGTAGGCTCCCTGGTTATGTATGCCTTAATAAATAAATATCCTTAAATTTTCTGCTCCCTATGTACATTTTACATTTTTATAAATGTAAAATTCCATGTTATGGAATGGGATTCCATGGGAGGTGGTTGAAGCCCCATTGGTGAGGGTGTTCAAGGATAGGCTGGACATGCACAAGGTAGGCATGTCATGAGGGGAGCCAGCTGGAGCTGGGCATCAGATTAGATGGCCTGGGAGGCCCCTTCTGTCTCACACTCGTTCTATGTTTCTAAAATATGCTGAGAATGAGCTCAGAAAAAGCAATCACTATGCAACAAGGTATAACTAATTTTCTTTTCTATGTAGTTCACTAGTAGCCCTAAAGTAAGGCTTTGACTCATACAACACATATATCAAGTACAGGATGGTTGGAGTATGTGACTTTTATTGCAGTAAAGGCACAGCATCATGGGATATATCATGGGAGGGAGTGGAAAAGTTTTAAATATATTGTGGATTATATGTTGTGAGCCGCCCCGAGGCTTGGTTGCAATGGGGTGGCATAGAAATGTTTTAATAAATAAATAAATAATAAATATTTATTGAGGTCTTCAAGTGTCATGAGGGTGTCTCACGTTTCAATTAACTCACACAGCAGGCCGTATATCAGAAACTTTTATTGCTACTTTCTACAAGATTTACGATGTCACTGATAAGCTCCACTAACAAGCTCCCTATCAGCTGCAGGTGCCGCTTCTTTCTGACTTTCTACAAAAGCATCATGTGGTCTCAAACCTTCCTGTCTCATCTGTCCGCCTGAGGGTGTGACAGACCCCTGTCCCTTTGTTGTAATTGGGTCTGTTGTGTCAAGGTTCTTCTATTTTGGGTGGATGCCAAATTTTCCACCATGTCATCTTGCCCTCCTGAGCTCTGTTCAGCAGCTTCAGAGCTAGGAGCCAGGGGGGCATCTTCAGGCAGTCCAGAGCTAGAATCAGAGGAAGCTACTCTCTCAGATGCTTCCCCATCAGCCTGCAGGGGGGTTCTATGCTCAGGGACCGAGGGATGAGGTGGAGGAGAGTTTTCTTGCTCAGCAGTCTGAGAGTCAGGCTGCATATGGGCTGTCTGAGCACTGGTTCTCAAATATAAGACTCCTTGGTCAATTGCCAAACTCTCACTGTCAGCTCCTATCTCTTCCTCACAAGTAGACGTCTCTGCCAAGGCATCAGGCACAACATCAAGGGGGCAAAGTGATCATATAAAGGATAACAGGATTGCTTGTATATCTCATAAATATAGAATGGTTGCACCAATCTTTTTTGCTATTACATACAGAGAATATTTTACTACAATCATGGCAATATTCAGGGAGAATGAACACTTAAAAGTTTAAAAACTGCCTCTGTCATAACCCTTTGAAATTCTATGCCATTTCTATATTATTGATTTCACTGTCACATATTCATGAAAATAAAACCATTATCTATGTAAGGGATGGATGATTTCCTATTCTAGGAGATCCTAGAATGCTACTTTGAATTTCTGTTAATATGTCTGCTTTAATGTCTACTTTTTAACAGGTACAAAAGTCAATGGGATCCTTCAAAAGCTGCACTGGGAGAGAGACATTTCCTTTGGTTACATCCTCAGCATTGAATATCACAAAATATTTGGTTCTGTTTCTTAATGTTTTTCATTGACTTGTGAAGATATGTGGAAGCTAACTTAGCTATGTGGAGGCTCATCAACACATATAAAAATATTTTTAAGTAAAACCCAATTTTCCAGTGAGTGTGTGTGTGTGTGTGTGTGTAAAGGTTCCTACCTGGTGAACCCATTTGGGCCATGTTATGGCATCTTCATTGATGCTAAACATTTGGCCTGCTGCAGCTTGAGGATCCACACTTCCGATTGGGATACGATGAAAGGACTGGTTTGAGGAAACAATCCAGTTGACCACATTGTAGCCGGACACTAACTCCCCATTCTGGTCAAAGGAAATCTCATCCCCGGCACTGTTGTTAAATGAGACAGCTTTCAAAAAATGATGAAGCTAAAGGGAAAAGCAAAAGATGTTGGACTTTCATGTCCAAGAAATACTGGTAGGTAGTTAATGGTGTTGGACATCTTTCTTTGAGTGTTGATGACAGATTGCTCAGATACATCACAAGAGGATATTAGATTCATTCGAAAACTTTGAGCTTTGTTTTTGGTTCATATAGAAATTTCAAAGACAATCAAGAGGAGAGCAAGAAAGCTTTGAGGATATGGAGTACTTTTTCATGTCTAGACAAGAAAGGAAAATGGAAAGTATGAGCAAAAGAAAGGATTGAGTGAACAGGTTCTTGCATAGATGCTAAGCAACATGTGATGAACTGTAACAAACATTAGTGAGTCCATTACCAAATGCCACAATGTGTGATGCTGAAGCTTCCACTTTTCCCCATTCACCTTTCCTCTCTCTCCAAGTATGAATGAGTCCAAGGTGTGCAAAGCATGTGCCACTGCAAGGACTGCATTGTAGATGCTGTAGCTGTGTCCTGTCATGCTCATTTCAAACACTGGTGCTGGGAGGCTTTCCAGCTTCTCCTCCCCAGTGCAAATGCTCCTGCTCACCTCATTGCTCAGATTTTCATTTGGGAATACACAGTCAAAGTTCTGCTGCCAGAAGCCCTTGATAAAACCGTCTCCTTTGGAGCTGAAGGGGTTTCTGTTCTCAAGAAAGTCCTTGAATCCTGGTGGGTCATTGAAGTGAAATGTGAAAGCAATGGCACCATGTAACATGTTTGTATCCCAATTCCTTTGGTACAAAAAGGAAACAAGCTCCATCTGTGCTGTCAGTATCAACACTTTGCCTTTTGGTCTGTTTTTCACTGCGTCCAGTCCTGGCACATAAGGAAACCACCTTAGAAACACTATGGAATAAGAGTTTCCATACATTATCAGAACTTGAGCAGTACTGCCCATGACTTCCTCATATATTTGTATACCCATCTGTTGCATTTCAAGAAGCTTTTCATCAAAACTGAATTTAGGGATTCTTGCAATAAATGCAACACATATACCTCTCTTGGAAAACAGTGGAGAAACCATTTGCACAAATCTTTCTGAAGAGTCATTATCCATAACCAGGAGCCCAATCCATCTCCACTTAAAATGTAGAAGCAAAGCGAGAATGCCTGCATTCTGCAGGGCTTCATTGGGGACCACCTGGTAGAAGGGAAGACCTGGCGTTTTATCATTCATCACTGGAGCAGGGCTATATGTCAGCTGAATAGAGATGGGTGGGGAGAGAGAAACTTAAGAAATCATTTCAAACCCAGCATGTCATTACTCCTACCCACTGCCCTTCTCTTTGCTGAGAAGAGGGCTCTAAGGCATACTCCTCAGAGGAAGGGAGAAGTGGCAGTTTTTGCAGGTCATGTGGTTAGAATATGACCACAAACAAAGAGGTCCAGGGAGGGCCTCTTGCATCTCCATGGAGTAACTGCCACTGGATACTGGCATGCAACACCTGATTTTTGTCTCCATCCACATTTGAGTCATTAGGGAGGTATTCTATGGATCTTGAGGACACACTCAAATTCCTGGTAGGTTCTAAACTCTTTCCCCTCACATTACCAATGCCCCCACCAGGCATCCAGAAAACATGTTATACATGTACAAGCTAATTTTGAATGTTCAGAGCTCTGTGTCAGCCAGTGGTAGATGGCATTTCATGTTTTAACTCTTATTTATGTAAGCTGTCCTGAGGCCTTTGCGACAGGACGACATATAAAGTTTCTAGATAAATAAATAATCCTGAAACCCCACTGTGGCTGTGGGAAGGTGGGTGGGAGCTCAGCTATCCATGTCTGGGGGACATGCAAAATGGATTGTAGGGGAGGTGCCAGACATTGTAATTCCATCTGTTGCAGGGGGTACACTGAGAGGGCAACTCAAACAATTAAGTCCATGGAACATTGAATGGGAGGTTCCTGTGAATTTGTCCCTTAATAAACAAAGATGCTGAACTATCTTGTGATGCCATAGCAAAATATATAGATACAATCTGGGATCCCATGCAAATTTTGAATGATGAAAGACTAACAATGTTTTATTCTTGTTGTCACTGGAACATTTCTCAAATCCATAGGAATATATCTAAGATATTTTTTTCTGAAAAGCGTTACATAGCCATCGTAAATTGACTGCGAGCAGCCTGCCTTAAATGAAATTGAAACACCATCCCAAACTTCCCCACTCTCTTCCTATGAACCACCCAAAGATCATAGAATTGAGCAACACTGTTGCTTCACTCAGTCCTAGAAGTCAATCCTACAAACATGTCCTAATGACAGCAGCCCTACCTGTGGAATCTTATAAATGTCCAAGAGAGTTGCCACATGGAGAGAGATTTCTGAATCTAGTCCTCCAATGACAGCTATTAGGCAGTACTGGATGCTACATGCATAGTTGGGGATCAGTCTCTCCAGGGCTGAAGTAAGTAGCATTGTGGCATGATAGGTCATCTGTGCATTGTCGTAGCTGTCATAGATATGCAAGCCCAAAGTGAGATTGGGCAAGATCCGAGGGTTTGCATTGATTTCCTTCACTGCAAATGCGACAGCCAGGATATGCAGGTAAGCCTTAGACACCGCACTAGAACGAGAGGTGCATCTTGTAGCACTGGGATATTTTGTATTTACTTTAATTATTGTCAGTGTGTTCAGTGTTGTCATCATCAGTCTCATTAGTGTGATCATTTCTTCAATTCTATATACAGTCTTATTTAAGGGACTCTGCACATTGTTTCCTCCATTGGTATTTTCTGGTGCTGGCTTAAATTTTTTTTTATTCTGCTGCTGCTCTCACTCTGTGGTGGAGTGTATTCTGTATTTGCATGCTTTATTACAATAGCCTTTAAGGAGTATGGGTTATCAAGTGCTATGTAAATATTTTTCATGTATAGTTGGCCTAGACATGGAGTACAAGGACAAGTGTCATCAGTGTTTGAATTTTCAGGACAAGTAAGTCATGATTCTTTTTGAATTTCTGCCATTCTTTTGAAAAATACACATGATCCTTGCTGAATTGCTAAGTACCTTCATTCAGTATTTGCAGATATGACTAAGCATCCTAACTGTGTATCCTTGCCTTCAAAAAGTATTGAACAAAAAATGAGAGAAACTAAAAGGAAAGGAGACTATGAGACAGAAGAACTTGGCATAATACATCATTTGTAGAGGAAAGACTTGAAGGGGAAAAAAATCCATGTAGTTACCAGAAATAAAATCCAGACTAAATGCCTAAATGGAAATGAATCCCACATTATTTTTTCTGGTGGAGAGCAGATGCTTTATTTTCCAACATTCCCTACATGTATTAGCATTCTCTATCACAATGGAACATTGTTCAGTGCCTGTGGCTTTAGTTCTATTCATCTCAGTAAGAAAACTGTATGCATATAAAGCAGAGGAAAAGAATTCCTTACATAAAGTCTTCAAGCGATGCTGGAGGGGGCTCTTCAGTGAAGGTTGTTGGACTAGGGAGGAAGCCACCCTGAGAAGCCATGGTGCCAATGATGAGGTCTCCTGGCTCATAGTACATGTGAAGAGGATGGTGTGGATTGGAGAGCCAGCACTTCCCAGTGTGAACCTGAGAAGCCAGGTGAGGAAACACTACCAGAAGCCAGACCACAGAAAATGCTACCATCGTTACAGAGGCAACATTCATCCAAGACATTCATCCAAGATTTCTTCTCAATGCTACACTTACAGCAGGCATGATTAAATTTTGCTCTTGTTTTTGTGAGTGGTCACTGAATTTCCACAGGGGTTTTGAGAAACAGCAGAATTAATGACTGTCCTCATGATTAAAATAAAATCAAAGCAAACATGGGAGTGAATGACATAATTATATAATTGCTCATCTTAGTCAAAAAAGTTGGGAATTCCCTTGGGATCGCTGAAGAAAAATGTTTTTGTAGAATTACAACTGAAGTTCTTTCCTTTCTTCCAGAGATCAGAAAGGTCAATGGACTGTGAAATGTCTCACAGAAAAGGAAATGGCTTAAGAAATAATTCAGTATAAGTGTCCCCCACAAGAAAAGCTGTATTTGGGTTTGCAGTGTTGATTTTTTTTCTTGATATGTGTGGTGCTTTTATGGTGAATATGCCAAAAAGAAGGTGCTGGTACTGTTCCTCATGGTGCTGCCCTTTCTCTTTGGCATTCTCTTTACCTTCTCCCCCTTCCTTTCTAACCATATGGCTGCGCCTATTCATCACAGGAAAAAAAGATATAGTTGGGGCAGAAACAGAGAAGAAACAGAAAGGTTTCCCATAGGCAAAGAAGTCAGACAAGCTTTTATTTTATCTCCCTGTTAATCTGTACACAGAATATATCAGAATGCAAGCTTCCCTGAAATCAGAGGAAGGAAAAAAATGGCAGGAAGGATCAATTATTTAAGAAACACAGATGATAACAACCTACTGGCAGGAAGCAGGAATACTTGAGACACCTCCTGATAAAAGTGAAATAAGAAACTAACAATCACGTCCACAGAAGAATTAGCAAACTTTACTATTAATAATGAAGAAATCGAAAATGTGAAACATTTCACGTACTTTGGCTTGGTCATCAGTTTAAAGGGAGCCCACAGCCAAGAAGATTGAACTTTGGAAGGGCAGCAGTGAAGGAACTAGAAAGCCTCATTGACTTTAAGGATATTTTCCTGGAGATCAAGGACAAGATCATTCACATTTTTGTGTTCCTTATCATCATATATGAGTATGAAAGCAGAATAATAAGTTCGACAGGAAGAAAATGAATTTGAAAATGTTCAAACCTGGTGCTGGAGGAAAGCTGTGCAATTATGATAGAAAGACAAACAAGTGGGTCCTAGATCAAATCAATCCAGAGATTTTGTTTGAAGCAGGAATGAAATAACTGAGGCTTTCATACTTTGGACACATCATGAGAAGCCAAAACTTCCTGGAGAAGGGAGTCATTTTAGGGAAAACTGAAGGCAGAAGATCAAAGGAAACACCAAATATGAGATGGATGGACTCCATAAAGGAAGCCACAGCCTTGAACATGGAAGAGCTGAATGGAGCTGTCATGCACAGGGTATTTTGGAGGGCTTTCATTCATAGGGTCACCATAAGTTGAAGATGATTTGACAGCACAAAACAATGAATAAATACTGTTTTAGGGCTGGAATAGAAGATAGAATTGTGGTGGGCATATTTGGTGGCTGCTGTTCCCATTTCCATCCCTCCTAGCTCTTTCCTCAATGTCAGTATTGAAAAAAATTACAGCTGTGCATATGCATTGCTTAATTTACAAAGATTTGCTATGATCCTTCACTGCTCCCTGTGTGAAATCACACATACATAAAATCTGTTTTTCTTTGTGTGTGTGTATTTCTGTGTTGTCCCTATATTGTGGCCCAATTTTCAAGAAAATTATCAACTTGTGCAAACTGCAATTGTTTCTTTTCCTTTTATTTGTAGGTTGCTCTCCATCTCTCCAACCAATCTGTGCTGTGACCATCTGAATTTGATATTACACAAATGAGTGGAATTTGCAGACATACATTGCACAGCAACTCAGGTGAATCAGAGGAATGTTCTTCTCAAGAGAACCTGGACAAAGAGACTCTCCCTCCTTCCCTCCCTCTCTCTCTCTCACACACACACAATTTCCCACACCTCATTAGGCAGTGGGAAACCAATGTGTAAAAACATGCATGATGTATGTGAGAAAATGCATACAAAATACTTAGAAATGCACCATGATGGGAGGGGAGGCAAATAATCTAGGTAACCATGAAGAAAGGGATTAGTGAGGGACAAGCTTATCAAGGTTTTATCAGGTTCTCAGATTCCCATTCTAAAATAAGATTATTGCTATTTCAATGCAGAAAGTACACATCTGCACACAAATGTCTTTTGAAAAGAGCATACACTCAGATTCCTTTTATTTCCTCTTGACAAAAATGTAAAAGAATGCTTCTTAAGATGGTAGTTATTTAAAACCTTCAATCCCAACCTTTTGTTCTGTTTAGTCAGGACAGTACAGTAGTAATTTACATTCTTCTTCTTATGAACACTTTTATTTTTCTTTCCTACCCCTTCCCTATGGATTGCTTATTATAGATTAACTTTCAGTTTCAACACCTTAAGCTTTGAACATTGTGGTGAGAAAGGCCTCAAATGAATGTGAACTATTTTACATCCAACCAAAACAAAAACTTTCTGCACTGTTACATTTGTTCGCTTAGGATTGCGACATATTTCTTACAGTGAGGATCCACACTTCAAGGGTATAACATTTAAATTACATGTAAATAATCGCAGGGTAAGAGGCACACAGTAAAAGTTGGAGAAGTTGCTAATTTTATCCTGATAGAGACTCCCACAAGGTGAATTGGCTATTTCCACCTGCTTCCCCTACCACAGATTCACCACACATACAAAACGGTAAAGAAATGAATAGAAGAAGAGGAGGAGGAGGAAGTGGCAGTGGTGGCAGAGGAGGAGGAGGAACAAATACAAAGCTGGTACCAATTATTTGAAATGTAGCTGCTTTTTCCTTCTTTTTGTTTCTCTCAAGAACAACAAAGACATAGAATTTTCAGGATTTTCTTCTTATGAGATGTTCCCTGTTGTTCAAATGGGGTCTTAGCACCATAATGTAACATTTTGGGGAAAAGATACAACCCAGTAAGCCAGCGCTAGAGGCCAGGATAGAGAAGATCTCCACAGCCACCATGTACTTTCCCTTGGCACTCAGGTAGGCTGGAACAAAGGAGAACCAAACACTACAGAAGACCAGCATGCTGAAAGTGATGAACTTGGCTTCATTGAAGCTGTCTGGCAACTTCCGGGCAAGAAAAGCCACTACAAAGCTGACGATGGCCAGAAAACCCATATAGCCCAGTACTGCGTAAAACATACTCATAGACCCCTCATTACATTCCAGTACAATTTCTCCAGTCACTGAGTACATGTCAACACCTGGGTATGGAGGAAAGCTTGCCAGCCACACCGTGCAAATTCCTGCTTGGACTAGGGAACAAGAAAGAACGATGGAGTTGGCTAGTTTCTTCCCAACCCACTTCCGCATCCTGGATCCGGGCTTGGTAGCCACGAAAGCCAGCACCACGGTGATGGTTTTTGCCAGCACACAAGAAACTGCCAGGGAGAAGATGATGCCAAAAGTGGTTTGGCGCAGGAGACAAATCACCTTCTCAGGACGGCCAATGAACAGCAGTGTGCAAAGGAAACAGAGCAGCAGGGAGATGAGGAGAGTGTAGGTGAGAGCCTGGTTGTTGGCTTTGACGATGGGTGTGTTGTGATGCTTCAGAAAGGTTCCTAACACCAACAAAGTGAGGACAGAAAAGAAAAGGGTGATACTGGCTAAACTCATCCCCAGTGGCTGTTCATAAGATAGGAAGCTTATATCCTTGATAATACAGAAGTCCTGGCTGTTGCTTGGATACTTTTCATCTGAGCATTTGATACAGTCATTCATGTCTGGAAAAGAAGGCACTGAAGTTGGTTAATGGAACGTGAAAGTGTTCTTCCTTTGGCTCAATTTTAGCCTCCGTCTCCATTCCATATAATATATGTACCCAACCCCGAGATACATTCCTGCTCATTGTCTTCTCTGGTCCCATTCACATTTGCTTTCAGTTGTATTAGAAATACTGCTGGATGGCATCATTTCCACATTCAGGATTCTGCATCATGCATTTGCCACTCTATTGTAAAGATGTGAAGAGTATGATTCTTACCCTCTTGGTCTGAAATCTCTCCCTCTGGACATGGGATGCAAGTGTAACAGCAAAATGGCTCCCCTTCATTCACTTTCTTGCTAAAGCCAGGATGGCAACTCTCAGTACACACAGAAAGAGGACGGGCCTATTCCAAAAATGGGAAAATAGGGGAGGGGAGGGGAGGGGAGGGGAGGGGAGGGGAGGGGAGGGGAGGGGGAGCAACAACACTCTTGCAAATCAGAACTTGCAATACTAAATTATTTCTTTAGTAATACTAAAAATACTCTTCCATTTACTAAACCAATCACATGATGTTGCTACTTAGCTCTTTCCACTACAGGGCTACAATTGTAGCCCCTTTGTTAAATTAGAGTGAATCACATTTTACCAAACTAGCATCCAGTCATGTGGAAGGAGCAAGTTCTATAACTCACACTAAGAAATTGCTCAACTAACTGCTCTGAAATAGACTGATTTACCATGTCAACTGTGCCAAGACACTGGTTTTTTCACTTTCCCTGCCGTGCCCTGCCCTACCCTGTTATTAATAGGGATGTAAAACTGGGAAGGTGTACTCCAGGAATTTGACAGGTATTGTTGGGGGCTTATACTAACATTGAGTTTACTACATAGTAACATTTCTTTCTTTAGAAAGCTAGTTTTTATATTAAGTAAGGAAGGGATGTAGCAAGTGTGTTGTGCCCCAGGAGTATACGGTATTTGTAGCCTTTCAGTGCCGTTTGAGTCTTTTTCATTGTAGGTTAACTTGTTTAGCAAGACCATGTTTAGGTCTTGTTTGCAGGAAGGTTAAGGGAATGAAATGGATTGGGAGGCAGCATCTGTTGGAATGGCAGCATCTCAACCCATTTTGCCCAGATGAACTTTTGGGGGAGCAGTGAGGACAGAGAAGGACCCTGAACCTGTAAAGAGTCCACCCCTCTTCTCCTTTTGAGTGGGGCAACAGATTTAATTATTTTATTTATTATTCACTGGTCTTACTGAGCACTTTAATAGCCTACTGGACTCCCTACATGATTCACAAAAAAATTTCCATTCAAGGGAAAATAATTTCCCCACTGGTCTGCCAGCCATTCTTGATTATTAGATAGTCATTCCTAGCCTTGAGGCTTGGGATGTTAAGGAAGACTGCGATGTGGTGAAAGGAGAAGAGAAATATAACTAAATGATCCAATCGACAGTAGGAGTAGAGCTCAAGGCTGCTGATCTGCACCCTAGCCGTTTTCCACTTTGTTGGAAAATTATACAGTTGCTAA
Source organism: Varanus salvator macromaculatus (assembly GCA_023646645.1). Classification (NCBI taxonomy): domain Eukaryota; kingdom Metazoa; phylum Chordata; class Lepidosauria; order Squamata; family Varanidae; genus Varanus; species Varanus salvator. The sequence continues at coordinate 7,653,862 of JAIXND010000781.1, forward strand.
TTCTCTTGCCACAATGTGGTTAGGAATGCTAGAAAGGGGCTCAGGCACTCTGCTTCTTGTCCCTACTCTGCTGTGGAACAAACTGGTTGATTCTGTGCCAGTCACACACTCTCAGCCCAACCTACTTCATGGTGGTGTAAACAAAAATTGAGAGCAGGGGGAGAATTTTGTAAGCTGCCTTTTTTCCCTAGAAGCAACCTGGTAGGACAGAAAGATAATACATAAAAATTCTGGGTGATCATGCTTTCAATAGCTCTCTTTGGTAGAGGAAGTTTTCTCAGTCACAACCAAAGCCATAAGGCCTTTCCCTTAATCTGTCATTCTTTCCTGTATTTTGTAGAGTATAACTTGAAGCAGCATTAAACCAAAATAAATAGATTGAAAAAAAAAAGGAGAGCTTCCAAGTGCAGAAACAGTGTATCTTTCATGAGGTTGTGATAGCGGTGATGTGTCCTGGTCCTATCTGTTCTCTAACATCTAGTGCCATCTATACATGCCCATATAGAGTTATGATCACAGGACAGGCTCCCACTGAGAGGGATGACTCCAACCTTCTTTTCAACTGAGAGTCAGAACTGTACGCTCATTTGTTATTGTCCAATGAATTTGAATTAATAAATGCACAAAGGTGACAGCAGTCATTCACAACTAATTGTCTTAAAAGGTTCCTGTCAAATGGATCTTACCTGGTTAAACAATCTAGGCCAGGTGATGGCATCTTCATTGATGGTGAACATTTGGCCAGCAGGAGCCTGTGGATCCACCTTCCCGACAAGCACACGATGAAAGGATTGGTTAGAGGAAACCACCCAGTTAAACACATCCAATCCACCTATCAACTCTCCTTTCTGGTCAATGGAAACCTCTTCCCCAGCATTGTTGTTAAATGCCACACCTTTCAGAAAGTGATGAAGCTAGAGGGAAAAGTGAGGAGAAGAGCAGATTGTTGAATTTTCAAGCCCATGGACTACATGCATGAGAAGAAGGAAGATCTATGTAAATATTTAGAGCAGGATAATGTTGAGAAAGGATTCTACAGTCTTATGACTCAGACAAAGTAGAATGGGAGACTAGGTAAAACAGAAAGATATGTAATGCTGAAAGATAACCAAGAGGAAACGAAGAAGGCTGTTTGAAACATGGGTTGTTTTTTCATGTTCTCTAATCTGGATGAGGGCAAGGAAGGAAGCAAAGAAGGAAGGACGATGGAAAATATTGCAAAAGAAAAGACTGGATGAAGAGCATCGTGCATTACTTCTTGTACTGACCAACATGTCATAGATTACCTTCCCCCCATATTTCTAGTTTAGTACCTCTTGCCACAATGGTGGTATCTTTTGGTTTGATCTCCCTTGAGTCACCTTTGCTCTGCCTCTGAGTTTAGATAAGCACAGACCATGCAGAGCATGGGTCATGGCATAAACCGCATTGTAGATGCTCTTGCTGTACCCAGTCATGCTCATTTCAAATAATGTCACTGGCAGGCTTTCTAGCTTCTCCTCACCAGTGCAAGTGTCCCAAATCACTGAATTACCCAGGCTTGGATTTGGCAATTCACAGCCAAATGTCTCTTGCCAGAAGTCCTTGATGAAGCCATCTCCTTTGGTGCTAAAAGGATTTCTTTTCTCAAGAAAGTCTTTGAATCCTGGTGGGTCACTTGAGTGAAGTGTGAAGGCAATAGCACCATGTAATACTTCTGTGTCCCAATCCCTTTGATATAAAAATGAAAGAAGCTCCATCTGGGCTGTGATGATGAACACTTTACCTTTTGGTTTGATTCTCCCTGGTTCTAGTTGTATTAGATGTGGAAGCCATCTGAGATACACTATGGAATAAGAGTTTCCATACAGTATTACTGCATTAGCATTGCTTTCCATGAGTTCATCATATATCTTTAAACAAATTTGTTGCATTTCAGGAATTTTATCATACACGCTGAATTTGGGTATTCTTCTTATGAAAGCAAAGCAGACTCCACTTGGGGAAAACCTTGAGAAAACACTTTCCACAAAACTTTCTGCATTGTCAATATCTATAAGAATGAGTCCAATCCACGTCCACCTAAAATGCAGAAGTAAAGAGAGCATCCCTGCATGTTGGACATCTTCTTTGGGGACTACTTGGTAGAAGGAAAGTCCTGGGGTTTTATCATTCATTACTGCAGTAGAGCCATATGTGAGCTAAAGAGAAATGCAAGGAAAGAATATTAGGAGCATTGCCATGAATTCTCAGTAATTCGCATTTGCTATGTCACCTATGCCTCTCCCAAAATTATTGGAGTTGCCATTTCATGATATTGTCTCTCCACTTCGTCACCACCATTGCCTTAGATATTTCTGAGATCAGGTGAGCATGAGGAGAGAGGGTCAAACAGGTGACAGACTGGGCCAAAACCTAACCCTACTCTCAGCCTAGGAGAGTGATTTTTGGGAAATTGCATCTGGCGTCTCCTGGGTTATGAAGATGGGAATCATCAACTGAAGACTTTGCTTACAGTTTACCTATTTTCTAAGAAAATCTGAAGTTTCAGCTGTAACGACTCCTTTTGCAGGTAGCATGGATAGACCATGGAGTCTGAAGCAATGGGCCAAAACTCAGAAGGTTCAAGGAAATGCTTCAGATGCTCTGGGGGTTGATCCTGGTGCCTCCTTGAGGTCCCTGCCACCACAGGCCCCAGTTTCTGGTCTTTGGCTATGACAAAATCACCAATGAAGCTTGCCTGTAGAGTCATCTGAGTGGTTAGAGTGCGCAATTCGGGTTTGCATCCTGCTACTTACTATACTCTGGAAACTTAAGTGTAGGTTTAATGCTGAATGCACTTTACAGATGGATTTTCTGTGTCTGGATGCAATCACATTTTTAAAACTCTACCTTTTTATTACTAAAAAGAGATCTGGGACCAAGAAAGTAAGAGTTATGTGTACTAGAGCTTCACAAGGCTCACCTTCCCTGGGAACTTTTGCCCCTCTTATTAGCTGCTATACCACAGAGAGAGACACACACACACACACAGAGAAGGAGGGAGAGAAAGTCCTACCTGTGGAATCTTATAGATATCCAAAATAGTTGCTATATTTATGGAAATATGGGAATCCAGTCCCCCAATCACAGATATCAGGTTGTACTTGATGTCACATGCATAGTTGGGGACCAGTCTCTCCAGTGCTGATGTAAGTAGCATTGTGGCATGATAGGTCATCACTGCATTGTCGTAGCTGTCATAGATGTGGAAGCCCAAGGTGAGATTGGGCAAGAGCTGAGGGTTTGCATTGATTTCCTTCACTGCAAAGGCCAAAGCCAGGGTGCGCTGATAAGCCTTAGACACAACACTGGAAGAGAGGTGGGTTTTGTAGCACACACACATTTTGCAGTCATTTTAATTTTTGACACTGTTGGATGAGTCACCATTACCATCCTCATTGTTTTTTCAACATTTATTTACCATCTACCTCATGTCAATCTAGAGATCTTTGGCCTGCTTGATATTCACGATTGCTGATTTAAATTTATGCTGCTGCTTTTATTTTGTTCTCGCATAGATGCTTATGCCTTCTTTGGATACTGTATTGCTATAGCCATTCTTGGAACCCTAATGAGTGTTCAGTTTGGCAGTACAAAAAGAATGTAAGGAAGTGAATTAAAACAATGGATACTTTGAAGTAGCCCATGCACAGATAGCAAAGGCAAACTGCATCAGTGCTCAAATCTTCAAAACAAAGATATCACAAGATGCTCCTGAATTTCCAGCATCCTTTGGAGAACTCCATATTATCTCCGAAACATTGCTAAAAACATTCGTTCGTTTTTACATTATTTACAAATACGATTAAGAAATTGCTACCTTATGTATCTACCATGAAAAGGCATTGAACAGAGAAATGAGATACTCTGCATTCTGGGGAGAAAGGAAGGCAGGAGGTGACAAAGACGACCACTGCAGAAGTTGACTTAGCAATGGATTTGTAGAGGAAAGTATAGAAAGTATGAGGACAAATACAACAGAAGCCTAAAATGAATGCATACCAGTTTATTTCGTGGGTGAATATAAAATGGCTTTATTACTCAGCATTCTCCAATCATGTTGAATTTTTTAAAATACCAAAAAGCATCATTAGGGGCTTCAATTTAAGTCCTAATCATTCTATGGGGGGGAAATTCACCTGAAAATGCAAACAATGGTAAATCCTTACTAAAAATCCTCAAGTGATGCTGGAGGGGGTTCTGTGGTGAAGTCTGTTGCACTGGGAAGAAACCCACCATGAGTAGCAATATTACCAATAATGAGATCACCTGGCTGATAATACTCATGAAGAGGATGGTGTGGATGAGAAAGCCTGCATCTTCCATGCTCAAGAAGAGCCTTCCAAACCAGCTGAGGAAACAGCACTAGGAGTAAAACCATTGAAGACAGAAGCATCGTTACAAGCACAAGCATTCACTCCATTAGAGTAACCATGACTGACATGGCCTCATTTTGAGAGGATAGCCTTTTGTAACTCAGAACCCTAGAGGAGCCAAGAGCCTTACCCATTACGAATAGCACTCCCTTTCTCTAAATGGAACTGGGCCTATATATAAACATCCTCCACATTTGTTACTAGTGGTGTTGCCAGCATCCACTCAAATCCATAGGGGTTTGGAGGAGTAGAAGAATTAATTGCAGTCATTTTGATTTCAAAGAGAGAGAGAGAAAAAGAACAGGGAGGTAATCAAGTAAATACCTGCATGTTTGTCTTCTTTAAAAATCAAAACAAGTTGGGGATCCCACCTGCCTTTATTCTGTTCAGTGCTCTAACTCCTCCCAGTGTGCATTTTGTACCATACTGCACTGGCTGCTAATATAGAGTGGGCTCACACAGGGTAACCCCAAACTGATAATACTTGTCAACATTACAGGAACACATGGGTACGTTGAAGGTTGAGTCCCTTTACTGAAAAGATGATTGAGACCTATAAGCAGCTTTAGATTTGTGTTTACAGAGTGGTTTGTGAGGTTATGTGAATCTTGATAACTGATCTCACCATGGGTTAAGATCAAGGGCCTGCAACTTGCTTGATAAGAAAGGACCTGGAACTAGTCACACCTTCAAGTCAGCCCTTATCCAAATCCCTGACATATTCCATTTTAGATAGCCAATCCTTCATCTGCATCACCATCACCATCATTGTTGTCATTGTCATCATCATCCCCATCCTCATGATCATTATCATGGCAATGGCTATGACAATGGACTGGATGAAGATCCCAAAATGAAGCTCAATCCAGGCAAGTCTGGGATGCTGTTAGTGTATGATTCTTCTGACCACCTAGAGGGTCTTAAACCTGTTTTGGATAGGGTTCACTTCCCCTGGAAGAGCTGGTTCATTGCTAAAGGATTCTTCTTGATTCTTTTCTGCCCCTTGAGGCTCAGGTGGCCTCATTTCATCGAATGAGGCTCAGGTGGCCTCATTTCATCGAATGACCTAAGGGTAGTTGAACTGAAATCATGCTCCACAAAAACATGAAAGCAAACAAAACAAGCACAATAAAATCTGGTCTGATATCTAAAATTTGTTAACATTTCAAGGTGGTTGCACTGGATTCCTAAAAGGTACTTTCAAGTTTCTGTTTTTGTTTTTTGGCTTTTTTAAGGTAGAGTGAACTATTTACATAGCTAACATAAGAATAAGAAAGGGGCAAGTATCTCAGAATTAGGTAGAAAGGATGCCTTGGTAATTTCTGGCAGAATGATCCAAGGATCTCTATGAAAAGATGCCACCCTACTGGAGTGAAGAACAAAATTTATTGCACAATCATGATGGTCACATATTCAAGTCTGTGCACTACCCCCCACCCCCAGTACCGCTTAAGAGATAAATCAGATCTTAATCAGGAAATGGGGGTGCAATATGAATAAGTGGGACTGGAGTTTGAATGAAAGCAGAGAGCATGCCTGGTCTGTGTTCAATTCTGGTTCTGAATCAGCTGCTTGAATTAAAAATGCATCTCATACAGTAGGACTGAGAAAGATCCCTTCCTCTGTACTTGTAGAATTACTTGCACAAATGATACAGAAGAGTGAAAATACAGTTAATGGTAGTGGATTTTTAAAGGTTTACTCATACCTGATATGGAGTTCTCCCTAGCCATCCAGCCTCCATGCAGAAACAAGCGTATTTTCATCATGATCTCTTTATTAATTCATTCATGGGCTTGCAGACTACCATATATACCCATGCATATGGGAACTCACATATTAGATGAGTTTGATATTTTGGGCTATTTTTCTGGTACTTATCCTATGCTGGGTGTATAGGACAACTCAAGACTGTTAACAGGGCATCCTGTATGTGTAAGGAGTACTGGCTATTTCCAGTTGCTTCCCCTAGTACAAATTCACCATGCATGCAAAACAGTAAAGAAATAAATTTAACAAGAGGAAGTGGAGGAGCAGGAGGAAGTGGAAGAGGAATAGGAAGAGAAAGAGGAAGAGAAAGAAATAGCTGGTGCCAATTATGTGAGACGTAACTGTATTTTTCTTCTATTTCTTCTTTGCATGATTCCTTTGGGACTGGAAAATTCATAAAAACCATTTTAATTAAAAACTTATTTCTCATATACAAAAAGGCCCGAAAGACATAGCCACTGAAAAACTTCAGGTTTTTCTTCGTATGATCTGGTCCCTGTTGTTCAAACTGGGTCTCAACACCATAATATAGCATTTGGGGAAAAAGATACAACCCAGTAAGCCAGTGCTGGAGGCCAAGATAGAGAAGATCTCCACAGCCACCATGTACTTTCCCTTGGCACTCAGGTAGGCTGGAACAAAGGAGAACCAAACACTACAGAAGACCAGCATGCTGAAAGTGATGAACTTGGCTTCATTGAAGCTGTCTGGCAACTTCCGGGCAAGAAAAGCCACTACAAAGCTGACGATGGCCAGAAAACCCATATAGCCCAGTACTGCATAAAACATACTCATAGACCCCTCATTACATTCCAGTACAATTTCTCCAGTCACTGAGTACATGTCAACACCTGGGTATGGAGGAAAGCTTGCCAGCCACACCGTGCAAATTCCTGCTTGGACTAGGGAACAAGAAAGAACGATGGAGTTGGCTAGTTTCTTCCCAACCCACTTCCGCATCCTGGATCCGGGCTTGGTAGCCATGAAAGCCAGCACCACGGTGATGGTTTTTGCCAGCACACAAGAAACTGCCAGGGAGAAGATGATGCCAAAAGTGGTTTGGCGCAGGAGACAAGTCACCTTCTCAGGACGGCCAATGAACAGCAGTGTGCAAAGGAAACAGAGCAGCAGGGAGATGAGGAGAGTGTAGGAGAGATCCTGGTTGTTGGCTTTGACAATGGGTGTGTTGTTGTGCTTCAGAAAGGTTCCTAACACCAACAAAGTGAGGACAGAAAAGAAAAGGGTGATACTGGCTAAACTCATCCCCAGTGGCTGTTCATAAGTTAGGAAGCTTATATCCTTGATAATACAGAAGTCCTGGCTGTTGCTTGGATACTTTTCATCTGAGCATTTGATACAGTCATTCATGTCTGGAAAAGAAGATGTGTGCTCTTTATCACACTTCAATTTAATCCTAGAGGAAGGCATTGTGAAGTAGCTCCTTGCATGGAACATTTGTGGACCTGGAGCATGAGCTGCCAGAGAGGCCACTGAATGTGAGCAATGTGTACCAGAAAGAAACACACAGACGCCCTTCCTCTCTCCTCCTCTCTCTCTCTCTCTCTCTCTCTCTCTCTCTCTCTCTCTCTCTCTCTCTCTTACATATATACACACACACAGAGCACCCTTGGCAATTTTCCTATGAGAAGTTATAATTAAAGACACCACCAACAAAAATGCCCCAAATGGAGTCCCAGGTGTCCTGAAAATGTGGCATGAAAAGAGGTTTGTGCTTGTTTGGAGGAATTGTGAGAATGTGAGATTCACATTGCCTTCCTGTTTAGATTGCTCTGTAACTATTTATCATCATGCCCAACCTGAATATGGTTGAAGATTCCTTCACTGAAGTTGTTCAAATAACCAAGTTTAACTGTTCTTCCTATGGCTCAATTTCAGCCTCCATCTCTATTCCATATATGTACATGCACCCACCCGCAAAATTCATTCCACTTCATTATCTTCCTTTCTGATCTCATTTACATTTGCTTTCAATTGTATTAGAAATACTGCTGGATCACACCCTTTCCATATTCAACATTCAACATTCTGCATCATGCATTCATATGTCCATACAGCCACTACGTTGTACAGATCTGAAGAGTGCATTTCTTACCCTCTTGGTCTGAAATCTCTCCCTCTGGACATGGGATGCAAGTGTAACAGCAAAATGGCTCCCCTTCATTCACTTTCTTGCTAAAGCCAGGATGGCAACTCTCAGTACACACAGAAAGAGGACGGGCCTATTCCACAAATGGGAAAATGGGAGGGGAGGGGAGGGGAGGGGAGGGGAGGGGACAACACACTCTTGCTAATCAGAACTTGCAATACTAAAGTATCATTGTACCTCTTATATTGACTGAAGTTGGAAGCCTTTGCAGTCACGTGTGAATAGGCTCTGTAGGGAGTACTCCATATGCTGTTGCTACTTAGCGTCAGCTGTATTCCCTCTGTTATAGTAGAGTGAATCCCATTTTTGCATGACTATCATCCATCAGTGTGGATGGAACAAGTTCTACAGCTCACACTAAGAAATTGCTCAACAAACTGCTCTGAAATAGACTGACCTACTATGTCAACTGAGCCATGACATTTTTCTTTTCCTTTGCCCTGCTATTTATAGGGGTGTAAACTTGGCAACGTTTACTCCAGGAATTTGACAGGCATTTTGTGGGGCTTATAGTAACATGGAGTTTACATCATAGTAACGTATTTTTGTTTAGCAAGCTATTTATTATATTAAGTAAGGGAGAGATGTGGCAAGTGTGTTGTGCCCCAGAAGTATACGGTATTCATAGCCTTTCAATGCAGTTTGATTTTTCTCCCCATTGTAGGTGAGAAATGTTTAGGTCCTGTTTGCCATTTAGGTCCTTGTTTAGGTCCTGTTTGCTGTATGGGGAAAGGAATGGAATGGATTGGGAGGTGGCACCTATTGGAATAACAGTATCTCATCCCATTTTGCCCAGATGAACTTCTGAGGGAGCAATGAGGACAGAGAAGGACCCAGAAACAGCAAAGGAAGAATCTACCCCTCTTCTTTTTTGGAGTGAGGGACTTAGGGATTGATTCATTCATTCACTGGTTGTATTGACCACTTTGATAGTCTACTGAGCTCCCAAAGTGGTTCACAAAACAGCTTTGCATTCCAAGTAAAGCTAATTTCCCCACTGGTCTACCTCCCATCCTTGACTATTAGAAAGTCATTCCTAGCCTTGAGGATCTGTCACAACCACAGTCATAAGGCCATTTCCCTAATCTGTTTATTCAGGAATCCCAAATTGCAGAGGTAAAAAACATCCTGTGCATTTGCAAATATTTAATAAATACATTTATATCATTTTCTTCCTGCACCAATGTGAATTAAACCATAAGCACTTGTAGGTGAGCTATTAAAGGATGAAATTGTTTACCAATGCTTTCCCATTCCCATTAAAAAAAGAATAATGGTCAAGATCTATGGACCATCCTTACTAAGAAGTAAATCCCACTAAGTCCAGGAGGATTCACTGTCAGGTAAATGTGGCACTTCAAAGTAACTGAAACAACTTCCGGTAAATTTTATTGAAAGCATTCCTCTCTTTATTTATTGTGAAACACATTTATTTTGAACAACAGTGCTCCTAGTTCACGTTTGTTATATTTTATATAGTATAATGCGAGGGGGCCTTATAGAAAAAAAAAAAAAGGAGATAGAGTCCAAGTGCAGAGACGGGGTATCTGTTGCTGCTACCTTTAATGAGGTTGTAATAGCACTAATGGGTCCTGGTCCTGTCCATCTAATGCAATCTGTACACTCTCATGCAGAGGTATGATCCATGGGTTTGGCTTCCACTGAGAGAGATGACTCCATCCCTCTTTTCAACTGACAGTAAGAACTGTCAGGTCATTTGTTCTTGTCCAATGAATTCCATTCCATTTAATGAAAGAACAAAAGATAGAGTGGTCATTCACAACTAATTGTCTTAAAAGGTTCCTGTCAAATGGCTCTTACCTGGTTAAACAATCTAGGCCAGGTTATGGCATCTTCATAGATGGTGAACATTTGGCCAGCAGGAGCCTGTGGATCCACCTTCCCGACAAGCACACGATGAAAGGATTGGTTAGAGGAAACCACCCAGTTAAACACATCCAATCCACCTATCAACTCTCCCTTCTGGTCAAGGGAAACCTCTTCCCCTGCACTGTTGTTAAATGCAACACCTTTCAGAAAGTGATGAAGCTAGAGCAAAAAACAGGGGAAAGAGGATGTTGGATTTCCAGGCCCATGGACTGAATGCATAAGAAGGAAGTTCTATGTAATTATTTAGAGCAGGAAATGTTGAGAAAGGATTCCACAGTCTTATGACTCAGATAGAGTAGGATGGGAGACTACGTAAAAACAGGAACATTTGAACAGTGTTGGCAGTTCATACAGAATGAACTTCAACAAGACAGTGGAAATAAATAAGGCTGTTTGAAATATGGGCTGTTTTTTCATCCAATCTAATCTGGATGTGGACAAAGGAAGGAAGGACGGAAGGAAGGAGCATGGAAACTATGAGCAGAAGAAAAGGCTGTGTGAAGACCATAATGCATCACTTCTTGTAATGGCCAACATGTCATAAATTACCATCCCCCCATGTTTTTAGTTTAATACCTCCTGCCACAATGGTGGTATCTTCTCGTATGATCTCCCTCCAGTCACCTTTGTTCTGCCTCTGAGCCTAGATGAGCAAAGGGCATGGAGAGAATGGGCCACGGCATAGACTGCATTGTAGATGCTGTAGCTGTACCCAGTCATGCTCATTTCAAAGAACGTCACTGGTAGACTTTCCAGCTTCTCCTCCCCAGTGCACAGGTCCCTGATCACTGAATTACCCAGGCTTGGATTTGGCAATGAGCAGCCAAATGTCTGTTGCCAGAAGTCCTTGATGAAGCCATCTCCTTTGGTGCTAAAAGGATTTCTCTTCTCAAGAAAGCCTTTGAATCCTGGTGGGTCACTGGAGTGAAGAGTGAAAGCAATAGCACCATGCAATACTTCTACGTCCCAATCCCTTTGATATAAAAATGAAAGAAGCTCCATCTGGGCTGTGATGATGAACACTTTACCTTTTGGTTTGATTTTCCCTGGTTCTAGTTCTAATAGGAATGGAAGCCATCTGAGATACACTATGGAATAAGAATCTCCGTACAGTATCAGTGCATTAGCGCTGCTATCCATGAGTTCATCATATATCTTCATACCCATTTCTTGCATCTCAGCAAGTTTTTCATCCAGGCTGAATTTGGGCATTCTTTTTATGAAGGCAAAGCAGACTCCCCTTTGGGAAAACATGGGAAGGACAGATTGCACAAATCTTTCTGCATTGTCAAAATCTATTAGAATGAGTCCAATCCATGTCCACCTAAAATGCAGAAGTAAAGAGAGCAACCCTGCATGTTGGACATCCTCTTTGGGGACTACTTGGTAGAAGGAAAGGCCTGGGATTTTATCATTCATTACTGCTGTAGAGCCATATGTGAGCTAAAAAGAAATGACAAGGAAAGGCAATATTAGGAGAATTGCCATAGAATTCTCATGAGTTCTCAGCAATCCACATTTGCTATGCTAGCTATCTTTACTCCTATGGCAAGAACCTCAGGTGACCTGCTGGAGACAATTTTAGGCAATCCCATGCATGACTTTTCTTTTTACTGTTCGTTACAACCTGGATGCTGCTCAAACAAAAGCAATGAATTTCCCAAATGCATTGGTGCTGCAATGCCTGGATATTGTTTTCCCACATTGTCACCACAACTATCTTTGTTTTGACTGCATTCAGGTGGCCTTAAGGTGGGATTGAAGGATCTGCCCCTGTTATACTGCACTGAGAAAGAGAGATTGAGAGAGAGGTGGGGTGGGGGGATGAGAGAAAGAGAAAGAGAGAAGGAGGGAAAGAGAGTCCTACCTGTGGAATCTTATAGATATCCAAGATATTTGCTATATTTATGGAAATATGGGAATCCAGTCCCCCAATCACAGATATCAGGTTGTGCTTGATGTCACAAACATAGTTGGGGATCAGTCTCTCTGTTGCTGATGTAAGTAGCATTGTGGCATGATAGGTCATCACTGCATTGTCGTAGCTGTCATAGATGTGGAAGCCCAAGGTGAAATTGGGCAAGAGTCGAGGGTTTGCATTGATTTCCTTCACTGCAAAGGCCAAAGCCAGGGTGCGCTGATAAGCCTTAGACACAACACTGGAAGAGTGGTGGATTGTGTAGTACATAGATATTTTGCATTCATTTTAATTTTTGACACTGTGTTTTGTGTCACCATTACTATCCTCATTGTTTTTTCAACATTTATATACCATCTTGTTTGAGTCAATCTAGAGATCTTTGGCTTGCTTGCTATTCAGGAGTGCTAGTTTAAAGTTATGTTGCTATTTTTATTCTGTTCTCACATTTATGCTTATACATTGTTTGCATACTGTATTGCCATAGCCTTTTTTGGAATTCTAATGAGCATTTGGTTTGGTGGTATCTGAATATTGTAAGGAAGTGAATTAGACTAATGAATAGTTTGAAGCAGCCTATGCACAGATAGCAAAGGCAAACTGTGTCAGTGCTCAAATCTTCACAACAGAGATCTCACAGGATGCTCCTGAATTTCCACCATCCTTTGGAAAACTGAATATTACACCTGGAACATTGCTAAAACATTCTTTTGTTATTTACATTATATATAAATATGGCTAAGAATGTGCTACATTATGTATTTACCATGAAAAGGCATTGAACAGAGAAATGAGGTACTCTGGACTCTAGAGAGCAAGGGAGGCAGGAGGTGACATAAAGTACCACTGGATTACTTGGCTTAGCAATAGACTTGTAGAGGAAAGGGTAGAAACTACAAGGACAAATACAACAGAAACCTAAATTGAATATGTACCAGTTTTATTTTGTGGATGGAAAAAAAAAATGCTTTCATTGTTCAGCATTCCCCAGTCATGTTGGATTTTTTAAATGCCATAAAGCATGGTTTGCATATTGCACCATAGTCCTCACCATTCCATGAGGGGAAAAAAATTCCCTGAAAATGCAATAATGGTAAATGCTTACAGAAATTCCTCAAGAGATGCTGGAGGGGGTTCTTTGGTGAAGGCTGTTGCACTGGGCAGAAAGCCACCATGAGTAGCGATATTACCAATGATGAGATCTCCTGGCTGATAATAAACATGCAGAGGATTGTGTGGATGAGAAAGCCTGCATCTCCCATGCACGTTAAGAGCCTTCCAAACCAGCAGCAAAACTGTTGATGACAGAAGCATCGTTACAAGCACAAGCCTTCATTCCATTAGAGTAACCATGACTGAAGTGGCCTCATTTTGAGAAGACAGCCTTTTGTAACTCTGAACCCTAGAGGAGCCAAGAGCCTTACCCATTACGAATAGCACTCCCTGTCTCTAAATGGGACTGGGCCTATATATAAACATCCTCCACATTTGTCACTAGTGGTATTGCCAGCAGCCACTCAAATCCGGGGAGGTTTGGAGGAACAGCAGAATTAATTGCAGTCATTTTTATCTGAATGAAAGAAAAGAGAACAGGGAGGCAATTTAGGTAATTCTTGCTTGTTTTGTTTTTTAAATCATAACAAGATGGGGATCCCATGTGGAACAGCTGAAGTCAATCATGTTTGAATGGTCAAATCTATCTCTTTTCTATCACTGAAAGTTCAGTTTGGCCTGAAATAGCCTAGGAATTCCTAGAAATAAAGGAAAATGTTGGTGCCTTTTTCTCTACAGTGCTCTTTACCTTCATCCACTGTGGTTTTAGTTTGTTACTCTAATGACTGTTAATACTGAGCAGGTTCACAGAAGATAACCACAAACTGATAATAATAGCCAACATTACAGGAATACATGCCAGGTTACTGCTGTAGGTTGTAGGCTTGGCGCCCACCCAAATGACTCATAATTGGGACCTATAGATGGTTTTAAGGGACTGCAGGTGGCGCAGTGGTTTAAACCGCTGTGCTGCTGATCGAAAGGTCGCCGGTTCGAATCTGCACATGGAGTGAGCTCCCATGCTCCGTCCCAGCTCCTGCCATTGCAGTTCGAAAGCATGCAAATGCAAGTAGATGAAAAGGTACCACTTGGGCAGGTAACAGCGTTCCGTGCACTTTGGTGTTTAGTCATGCTGGCCACATGACCACGGAGACTGTCTGCGGACAAACGCTGGCTCCCTCGGCTAGGAAACGGAGATGAGCACCGCCCCCTAGAGTCAGGCATGACTGGACGTAACGTGGGGAAACCTTTACCTTTACCTTTAGATGGTTTTAGATTTATGTTTTCCCAGAGGGGTTTGTGGGGTTATCTGAATCTAGATTTTGTTACTTTATGCAGTAATGATCTATACATTAGATTACTGCAATGCACTCTGCTCTGGTTATCCTGGATGAATATTCAGAAGTTACAGTTTGTGCAAAATGTCGCTGTCAGATTAAAACCTTTGTATTTGCCCATCATTTTAAATGTTAGGAATTTTAATCAGGGTTTTACTTCACAGTCAATTTTTGTTTTTGGTTTTGTTTTTATTCTTGATTTTGATTTGATTATTTTTTCATTTGTGAAATATTACTGATTTTATGTGTATATTTAACCATTTATTTAATTATTGTTAACCTGTCACATTATCTTTTTTATTATTTTCATAAGCCACCCTGAGATGCTTTTGCATATAGAGCAGGGTGTAAATATTTTAAATAAATAAATGAATGAATGAATAAATGAGAATGCAGTCTGAACATATAAGACCAATTCTATCCACTTGCATTGGCTGCCAATATGTTTCTGAGCTGAATTGAAGCGCTGATCTTTACCTATAAATCCCTATCATACCTGCTGGAACACCTCTCCAAACTCTACTTGGAAATGACAATCAACTTTCAAAGCTGCCCTCCAACTGCTATGTCCATGAGAGGTCCTAAGGAGGAGGACAACAAGAAGGATAGCTTTCTCAGTGGTGGCCCCCCAATTCTGAAACAGGGTCCATACTGAGGCCTGCCTGCTGCCAATATGGACATCTTTTTGCACTGAGTTAAGACTGTCCTCTGCTCCCAGGCATTTAGTGGCCTAGTGTGAGATATTCCAGCTGTTTTTAGCAGGTTCAGTTTTCATTAAAATAGTTTTAGTTGTTTAAAATGTTGTGATTTTACTTTGCATTTTATTATATTCACATTCTATTTGTACCTATGCTTGTGAACTGCTGTGAACTGTCCAGAGATAACAAGATATCAGTGCTCAATATCAGTGTTCAACCTCAGACAACCTGAGATGAACTGTACAGTATCTAGAGAACTGAGGTTATTGCAAGGGTGCGCTCTGTGATAAACATGCAATCTTAGGGACATTGCCAAATATTAAAAAGTCTTCCTTTAAGAATTGAGTAATGCAATATTTATAAATGTCTCTGAAAAACTGTACATACTATTTCCTTTCCTAAACTCATCTTGTAATTCTGATCTTATGTCACTCTGAATGGATGAAGGGATGAGGACCTTGAGGAATGAGCTATTTTGCTTGGAGAAGAGTAAGTCCCATGACAGTGGATGAGAAACAGAGCAGCAGATACTCCAATAGTTTTTCTTTTCTTTAGAGCTCTTTCTGGTCTCTTGAAGAATGTGGCATATGTTCTGGGGCCTAGAACCCTGCAAAGAAGATACTGTACAGTCTGTGTTGCGAGAGCCAGCTCCACAGGGTTCCGATGATTCATTAGACATGAAACTCTACACCACATGTGTTGAAAGCAATTTTTGTTCATAGTTTGCCTTTACAGAGCCACTTTTAGAGAAATATTGCTGCAATGCTGCTCAGATGTGCAATGTTTGATCTTAGGCTACCACCAAATGGGATGTTGTGTTGGCATTAGTGCAACATGAGTCCTCAACTTGTCTTCTAATGTTATGCTTCACCGCATTAATGAATGTACATATGAATTAATAGTTTATTTTGCTCATGGACCAATAGATGCTAATATTTATTTATTTATTTATTTAGGAAGCTTCTATGCCGCCCCATTCGCCGAAGCCTTGGGGCGGCTCACAATAAAGCAATATCCGGCAAAGCTAATGTGATGTGTATACATAATGGGAAAACATATGCAATTATCAAAAGGGCAAAAGGGAACACTTCCTAATTTGAATTCAAGAGGAACAGAATTCAGCTTCCTTCTCATTAATCTTTAAGTTCAGGATAAATTTATCCCTGACAGAAAGATATTCTTTTGGGCTGAATATTACGCACTGCTACATATTTACATGTTGCAGGTGTTGATTCTGAAACTTTAGGCACCCTACAATTGCTGAACTATATTTGAGCCTAAAGGATGGCATGGCATGCACTGCATGGACTGCATGTGGATGCTGTAGATGAGGACAGTCATGCTATTTTGAAGAAAGATCTAGACTGGCTTTCCAGGTTCTCCTCCCCTGTGCAAATATCTCTAGATAGCATGCCTACATCTGCATTTCGAATACCAAGCCAAAGGCCTGTTGCCAAAAGTCTCTAATAAAATTATCTTCGGGTATGCTGGAAGGTTTTATACTGTCAACAAATTACTTGCCTTCTGGTGGATCATTACCATGAATTTTACAGGACAAAGCACCAGGAAACATGTGTGCATTCCTATTTCTTTGTAAAGAAATGACCGGAACTGCATCTGAACTCTCATTATCCACCTTTTGCTTTTTGATGCATTTGCCAGATGTTTTTGTTTAGAGAGATATGGAAGCCATCTCAAAAACCACATGGAAATACATTCCATATATAAAAGTTGCTGTTTTTAGTGCAGGTACCTCTGAACACTGCAGTATGGAGTAATGTGATGCAGGAGGAGCTGCACTGGGTTGGGGAACATTCTCTTTCCCAGCCACTGCCATGGCCAGCTCAGAACAGGGCCTCATCCCCCAGTGAGGGCAGGTGTGCAGGCAGGGCAGGGGCTAGACTTGAGACTTTTGTACTGCTATTTTCGGTTTCAAGCATTGTCTTATATGCGGGTATATACAGTAAGTCAATATGTTGTTTATAAGAGGATGCAGCTTCACCACCAGTCATTCCACTGATCAGCACCATGGATAGAATACAAAAGTGCATAAATATAGTCTGTACATGAGTACTTTGGGCAATACCTGTGATGCTTTGTTAGTGAGAAACTGCAGGAAGCCACCAAGGGATGAAATGCCACCCATGATGAGATCTTTTGACAGATGCCATTTCTGATGTAGATGATGCAGATTATGGGCCCTACATTGCACAGGGTGAGTTTTGTATACCATGTGAGTTTAAAGTAAGGGAAGGAAGATAACTGGAAACACCATTTTCAGAACAAAGGCAAATATCTTTACACACTTTATTGTAAGCTGTCCTGAGGCATTTGTAAGAGACAGGATAGAAAAGTATTTAATAAATAAATAAAACACACTGATTTCCCTGTCCTCAGAATTTCAATGATCAAAACATGCCTGGAACTTTTGAATATATAATGTGAATTAATGTGATATCACAGTGGCAAATCTTGCCTATTCCCCTCATCCTCCCAATCTCTAAATGCACAGGGTACATTGATAGCATCTTTCACAGTCTTAGCTATTCATTAGTTTTGCTCATCTCCATTGCTATGCCACAGGGAGTTGGACAATCAGCACAATCAATGAACACACTTTGGATAATTAAAGATGAAAGCAATCTTTAGTTCAGATCCTGGGTTTCCTGGAGAAGTTGCTGAAGAAAACATGTTTCATCACTTCTGAACAAAAGTTGTGTTGTGCATTGTATGACCACAGCAAGAAAAGAATATCAGAAATAATAGGCAATGGTCTGGAAGCAGAGAAGAAAAGTAACAAGAAGGAGAGATGGCATTCTTGAAAATATGACCTTGACAGTTGTCATCTAGGCCATAAATGACATAATTAATGGATAAAGGGAGGGAGGAGGGTAGAAAGGAAATAATGTGTTTCCAAGAATCTGTACATACCTGGTAACATAAGTCTGAGGCTGCAGAGTGCTGGATGGAAATAAAGCTTTGTTAATTACACTGATACCACCAAAGCACCTAGAACAGATTGTTAAACTGGCAAGATTTCTGATTCATGCAAGTTTATCCAGCCCATCTCTTGTTTTGTGTGATGCAGGAATAGAATTCTTTGGTAGATTCATGCCATAAATGTAACACATCTTGATTTCCACAAATGTTTCTGCAAAACCAATCATTATATCCTTGTTGATGCACTGATAAAATGATGCTGATGATGATTACTCCACTACTACTACTACTTAATCTAGGAATATCTGGGATTATCTAAGAATGGTAGGATGAACCTCAAGTCTAGCTGCAAAATTCCACCATATCACGGCACCACCTAGTGGTTGCATAATGAAACACATAGAAAGAGGGAGAGAGAAAAGGACCACTGGGGGTGGGGTGGGGAAGAAAATGCATTCTTTGTAACAGATGGCTAAGGCTTGGTCCTAAGGGGATGTTTTTGCAATCTGAGTGGGTTTCTTTAAAAGACATCAAGTTTGCTAAGCTTGACCCATTGCTTGGCTAACAATGGCCCAGGAAAATGTGACCAGCATGCATGAAGAGCAGTGAATGATGGTGTCTCAGTACTGCTGCAGAATAGCAGATGAGTCTAATAGGGTGGCCTCATTATCAAAGTACGTTTCAACTCCTCTGGAAATCACTGCTTGGAATCAACAAGAAACCATTTCATGAATCTTTTCCCTTAAACTACTACTACAACTACAACTACAACAACAACTACTACTACTACTACTAATAATAATAATAATAAATCAATATGTGTCCTCCCCTTGTACTTTGACTGGAAAGCTATAGACTGTTCAGCTTCAGAACTGCAGCAGAAGATGACTGAAGCAAAATAATCATGAACTTATGGAGCATCTCATACTTCCAGCATACAAAACCCAAAGCTGGATGAGGAAGACAGGAAGTCATTGTTTGGTTGGGGCCATGGCTTTGCCCACAGAAGGATTCAATCCTTGACATCTCCAGTTAGGACAGGAAAACTTCTGCTGGAAACCCTGTAGAGTCCCTGCTGGACTGTGGATTAAGTGGGCACGATGGTGCCATGGGCTGACTCAATAGACAGCTGCTTCCCATGTTCCTCTGAGTGATCCCACCACTGACTCACAGCAGTGATTCATGCCATAGCCTACCAGTAAATCAAATCAGTTACACTGTAATTAATTACCCTCCTCTTTTCTTGCCTACGCAAAAGGGATTAAAGAATGCCACCTATGTTAAACATAGTGTGAATCAGGAAGTTTTCAGGGGCTTTATTGGAGAGATGACTTAGCTGAGAATTAGCTGACATCTCTTAAGAGCATCAGGATCAAGGTCTGAGAGATGCAGACACAAATGCACACATGTGTGCCAAGAGCAGACTCTTAAATTCCTCTTTCAGTGCAATACTGAAATTCAAGAATTGGAGCTCAGAAAAAGAAGTATTGCATGATCTGAGCATTTTGGCACACTGACAGCTATCCTTCCTCTGTATGCCACCCATGAGCATGCAGTTCCTTGGATTATCCATGTGGATGGATCAAGTAAATGTACCCTTGGGCTTTTGCACTGATCTTATAATTGACCAACTTTTTAGAAACTAGTTATTTTTTTCTCTACAACTGCATCTGAAATTATTAATTTTTGTTAATATTGATTTCAAGGTGGCCTTGAAAAATAAATCAGCAGGATTGATGCACATAAAGGAATAATTTTAAGGCCAGAATCTCATGTATGTTTAAACAGGTGATGTTCTAAATCTCCAATCTGGGAGTTGTAAGACTTTCTTTCTTTCTTTCTTTCTTTCTTTCTTTCTTTCTTTCTTTCTTTCTTTCTTTCTTTCGATTGTTTAAAGTTTCATTTTGGCACACAGTCTGCAGAAGGCAAGGCCATTTTTCCTGTGTTTACTGCATGAACAAAGGAGGCATTACTTTTTATTCTTATGGAAGTGGAATGGAGAACAATTATGTATTTTAAAATAGCTGCTTCATCTCATAATCATTCAGAGAAGTCATGCACTAATTTTTGAATAGCATACCCGGAAAGAACTAATGACTGTTGTGACACTGAGTAACACAAGTGTCTTTTGTTGGCATAACCTGAAATGACTTCCTGACCTGTTGACCTCTGAACTAGGATTTGGCCCTCAGGGATAGATCTCCAATCTGGGAAAGGTCTGGAAGAACAAACGAGTTGTAAAGACCATTCTTAGTGAAGCAAATGTGAATCTACAAGACCTTAAGGGCATCATTATCTGCATTTCTGGACAGTCTAAAAATGCATAGGATTAAACCATATTATCCTGTGACTGAAATCTGGGAATGTTAATGAGAGAAGACAAGCTGGTTAATCAGCTGGATGCCAGTACTGATGATTTTGTCTCCCAATGTCTTGTGTCTTGATGTAGTAAAGCAAAGATGGTGATGATAGTAGCAGATGCAACTCTTTCCACTGGTCTCCACTCTTCCTTCATGTGACCCATCTTTGGAAACATCTTTTGGAGAACACAGCATATTGATTATGTTGCCCTGAGACTGTCATATATAACACAGAAGCCACAGTGCAGTGCAGCCTATAAAATGTATACATGCAAGGGCAGCAGCAGCTATGGTTTGCAAAAGTAATGTGGAGGCAAGTGTGAGTGAACTGCATATATGCAAAATTATTCACATTTTGGAATCAAGACAAGCATTGTGAATATAAAAATGGAACAAAGCAATGGAACTGTCAGAAATCTGACATGGAAGTGAGGTTCAGGCACATAGTTCTGACCTTATACAAGTAAGTGTGGAGAGCTGGTGTGTGACTGCGATTGGACTGGGACTCTGGAGATGGGAGTTCTGGTCCCTAGTCAGCCATGAAGCTCACTGGGTAAATTTGGGCTGGTCACTGATTCTCAGTCTCACCTATCTCACAGGGTTGTTGTCAAGCATGGAGAAGAAGAGGATGATGCAAGGATGCATCAGGTTGCAATGATGCATCACTGCCATGGAGAGTGCTGATGGCCACTAATTTCACTGGCTTTAGAAAGGTATTGGGGACAGATGCATGGAGAAAGAGGCTATCAGTGGCTAATTGCCTGGCTGAAAAAGTGCTGCCTCCTTTACCAAAGGTAGCATGCCTACATAATCCAGGTACTGAGGAACTTGGGCAGGCAGAGGTCTTGTATCCATCCTGTTTGAGGGATCCTACAGACAGTTGGTTTGCCACCATGTGCATGCAGTGCTGGCCTAGCTGGATCTTTAGCCCAATCCAGCATGGGTTACTTATGTTTTTAAGGTTCCCTGAGATCCTTCAAAGTGTGGTGGGCAGGATGGGGGAAGACAGGCTATATATATATGTATGTATGCATGTATGTATCCATGTATGTATATCCTGTCAGGCAAAGGCAGGCAGAGAGACAGACAGCCCAAGTAAGAAGTTGAGATGGAATCTTTTAGGACATGGGTCCTCAAACTACAGCCCATGGGCTGAATCCAGCCCACCATGCCCATTTATCCAGCCTGCCTCAGAGGTTTTGGACTCCCTGCACCAGTGCCAGTGCCCATGCCCATGCCTGCCACTGCCTACCTCACCGCAGGTGTGGCGAGGCAGCGGCTTGCTCACTCGGAGATTGTTTTGGATTTGCTCGGAGAAAATGATCTCTGAGTGAGCAAGCCACCACCTTGCTGTGCATGTGCCCGTCAGTGCTGCTGCCGCCTCACTGAGCACACAGCAAGGCAGCAGCTTGGTCGCTCAGGGATCGTTTTGGACTTGCTCGGAGATCTTTGAGCAAGCAAACCACTGCCTTACCATGTGCACCTGCTGCTACCTCGCCACATGTGTGCTCACTGCCACCTTGCTGTGTGTGTGCCCACCGCCACCGCCTCACCGGCCTGTGCCTGCTGCCACCCCCTTTCAATTGGCCCCCTATTGAAAAAGTTTGAGGACCCCTGTTTTAGGATAACACGTCTGATTTTGTTGGGTTTCTTGCAAGCTTGACCACCAGTATTAAGTAATATTAACATTCAATCTGGAATCAGCACAATTTGCCCTTGGGGGGAAATGATGAGGCCAAAGGCCATGTCCAGAAACTCGCATGGTCCATGCATATGTCCTGGAACATCATGCAGAATCCTCTGTAATGCTCCAGAGCAAAAGTAGGTTTTGCTGGGAGACCTTTGCTGCAGAACACAAAGGATTAATCTCTACTCCTTTTCTTGATCTCCCTTCCCAAGAGTATCCACTTCTTACCTAGTCCAAGATTTATGCTCTCAGTAAACATTGATTTGTCAACACTTACTTGCCAAAATGATAGCCCAGTTCAGGAACTCCCTCTCCTTTTCTTGCTTCAATGCAGCCTTAAGAAGTTTGTTTCCATTTTTAATTAACCACATGTTACTGTTATGTCAAAACACAGATAAACTATGGCAATTGTTAATGAAAGTTTAGGGAAACAAGCCAATTTCAAATGTTGGTTATAGCCCTAGCTTGTTTCCTTAAACCAAAGTTAAGGTTAACCACAGTTAGGAGTTCAGTCGCCACATTAAACCACAGCTAATTGAACATGTAAGCAAAAATTTCCCTCATTGAAGGGGAAGGTAGTCGTGCACATGAGCCCAATACTTTTACTAACCCATAATTTAGCATTGTGTCTGACCCGATAAATAAGCAGTTCCAAAGTTAGTGGATGCTTCCAGGTAAGACTTTCAATCACCATGTTTATGGAATTTTGCAGTGGGGAGGAGTCCAGATGTTGGCAACTTCAATTAGTAACCTTCCAATGTTTTCCCAACATTTCTTCCTTCATTTTTCTTACAGTGGAAAATTGATTAAGGAAGCACAATGGAATAGCTGTGCAATGTCTACTGATTGCCGCCTCCTGGAACCACCCTTCTCCTTCCATTCTCTATTCCACTGCCTGCAGTTCTCTGCTGCTGGCACCTCCTCTGCTAAAGCTCAAACTTGGGCTGCTCTCATTGCTTTTTGTCCCCACTCCTAGTTGTGCATCCTATGAATGTTGGCCTCCAGCCTGGCTCTGCAACTGCAAAAACTCACAACAGCAAAACTCTGCTCTGTGTGCTAGCATGTGCTGCCTAGCTCAGCACTCCTTTTCAGATTCAGGGTAAAGATTCCTTCCCCAACAGGAAGTCAAGAGGATATGCTACATTTGAAGGTGACAAACATCTAAGCATTTGGTGTTCAACTGTAGCCTCAATGTTCTGTTTGGAACTGCCTGGAGGCATTTATCTGATTCCTGTTGAAAACAGAATGATAGCCAAGCTGGATCCTTTTCTCATCCAGCAAGACTATTTCATGCAGTCCAGCTCTTTCTATTTATTAGGGACACCTTTTGTTTGTTTCATTCCTTAGGATGCATGTCATAACTTTGATCTGAGACATGGACTACTTGCAGCTTTCCAGATGTTTCAGCCTGCAACTCCCATTTGCCCCAGCCAACATAGCCAGTGTTAAAGGATGATGGGAGCTATAAATCAAAACTTTTGAGGGGCCACCAGCTGTCCACTCCCACTTAGATGATTGCCCCTAGATGATTACATAGGGGTGAGTGTAGAAATTCATTAAGATAGTACTGCATAACAGAACATATTCCTGCTGCTTGGCAAGAACTGGAACTGAATGAAAGGCAAGAAAAGACCTGGAGAGGAAGCCTGAGGAGAGTCATGTCTAGGGATACAAAGATCAGAACAAATTCAGGCTCCCTTGAACTTGCTGGACATGTTCGGTCCTGCCCAAGAAGCAATCTGAGCAGTGATCAAGTTCACAAATACTCAAGAATGCTAGCTGCTTCTTGGGCAAAGTACACAAAGTACTTTTTTTTTTTTTTTGCACAAAATGGACAAAGCATAATTCTTTGCACAAAATACAGAAATCATTCTTTGAGCAAAATATGCAAAGCCTGCAAGCCCATAGGCAGAAGCAAAACTCTTCTTGAACTTGTTTCCTGCCAAATGCCCATGCAAATGCTCAGCATGAGTTAGACTTAGGGCAGAGAGAATTGGGCCAGAGTCTGGGGAGCTGAACTAAAGAAATCTGATGGATTCCCATCCCCAAACTGGATTTTTCAG
The DNA here is from genome assembly GCA_023646645.1 of Varanus salvator macromaculatus. Classification (NCBI taxonomy): domain Eukaryota; kingdom Metazoa; phylum Chordata; class Lepidosauria; order Squamata; family Varanidae; genus Varanus; species Varanus salvator. The sequence goes on from JAIXND010000781.1 coordinate 7,678,142, forward strand.
ACATCCCTGAGTAATGTCTGCCAAAGATTACACCCACTGCCCAGTAAAAAGCACATGCATTGAGCAAGAGTCACGATGAAGTTCTGTGGAATCTACTCTGTGGCCCTATCCTAGAAAGTTAGCTGAGCCAGGAGAAAGTCCAGGAATACTTGCACAATTGCAACTTCTTCCATATCATTTGTAGTGCAGACAGCAAACCATCCACCGAGAAGAAGGACACAGCTTGCACAGTGGCCAAGCAGGGCTTAATTCCTGATGGGTACCAGGAATGCTCAACATGCTCACAGGAACTTGGACTCATGGATGCAAGGAACTGGGCTGGGATTTCAGAGAACTGAGCCCAGCTGATCAGACTCCTCACAGAACAATATATTTAGCATCCTTGGAGTTATGAGGTGCCCCATGTCAATGTCAGCAAAGCACTCAGTATGTGAGCAAACACATGTACTGTGTCTTATCTTAAAAAAAACCCAGCATGATCTGAAGGCTCCATCAACTGCCCTCCATCCACCCTAGTCCACAGTGAGGTGAATGACGACATCTGTGATTATTTCTCTCTCCCCCTGTAGCATTCCTGGCTCTTGTTGGAGGCCAGTGATAACTTGCTGATGTCTGCCATCTTTGAAGCTCTAAGCTCCCAGAGCCATGTAGTGCCAGTTGCATGGAAGCTGTGTTATCAGGAGCTGCTTTTATATCTTTCCTCCCCTGTTATATCAACTTTCTTCCTCCCCAGTGTATCAACTGAGGTGTGTCTCCCTTATCAGCTACAAAGAAAACAGATTAAACATCTTTCAGTGGAACACGGAAAACTGGATCCATGGTCATTTCCAGGAAAAAATTAATATTGTCTTCATCTGGCAGTCTGTAAGATGCTTCCTGATGCTATCGAAGAAGGGCCACCTTTAAAGATGTCAACACCTTAGTTATTTCTGGGGTTTCCCAAGTCGGCAAGTTGAATAGATGGGGCTGTAAAACACACACCTACAACAAGTAATAACAGAACCCTTTATGCTTTGGCTCCTATGAGGATTGTTCTTCATGGGAAGGCTTCTGATCAAGCAGGAATAGTTTTCACACCCATGGAAATCTGATCCAATTGCTCTCAACACTTGGGAGATATAATTCTGTTGACTCTGCTTAATGTAGCCCAGCTAATGTGCAGGTCTAATCTAATTTTGTTCATGTTCCAGGAAGAATGAAATACAACAGTCTCCAGTGTAATGGCACGGACATACAAAACTGACAATGTCCTAGTGTAGCCCAAAAGCATCTTGTTTCACCTGAATTCCTATTACTAGAAGAGGCATAAAAATATGCATCTAGAATCAATCTCCCTGCTTCTTTCATCCAAAGGAGGGTAAGGGAAGCTTGGTTTTATTGGAATTCATAATCATTATGACTGCCTAGTTGATACTGGGCCAAGTTTATGGTTGTGGAACTAGTATTGAAAGCCCTAGACAACCTGTGATGAGGATAGTGAAAGATTGCTCTCTCCCTAACTAACCTGGCTAGGTGTTGAGGTCCCTGGAGGACATTCTTCTGGTGATTCCACATAGACCTATGGCCCAGCTGAAGTCTATCAGGAGAACCTTGATGTGATGGCTTCTCTTCTGTGGAATGTGGGGGACTGTGGAGGTCAGGCCGGCTGTGACAGTGTTTTTGGCACCTGCTGAAGACATCTTTGTTCCAGGAAGCTTCTCTGCTGACAAGCCATGGTTTTAATATTGCCCTGTTTTTAATAGAATCTGTCTAGATATGGAGCAGTGAACAATAAAAGACAATGCCCCATTTTCACAGCTCTTGAAAAAGTGCTCTTATAAACAGGCAAAACTGGAGTATTATGACATCATCTAAAGAATCCATACACAATGTGGAGTAAGGAATAATGAATACATAATAAATGCCTCACTGCCTCTCTTGGAGGGTGGGAGGGAGAAAGACTGTATTTCCACAGGTTTTCCTAACTTCATCTCCTTTAGTTCAATAACTGAGCAGAGAGAAAAGCAGTTTTGATTTGAGAAATCATAGGAAATTATTTCTCCAGACCCTAATGACTTCATGTTGCTTCCCACTGAGGTTTTCAAGATGAGATGGGTACCTCTGGAATTCTAGAGTACCAGGCTGAGAATCCTTTCAGTTCCTCATGCTGGCTGGACCCTGCTGTGTTTATAGAACTTTTTAACCCTTGTTCAAGCATAGAATTGGCCCCAAAATGGTAAAGATGGTGTCGGATCCTTCCAAACTTGCCTGGAATTGCACAGTTGGGAACATTTCCTCTGGGACCAGCGTGTTCCTGCTGTGTCAGCCACAGCAGCCTCAGAGCACCAATTTGCTTTGAATTTCAAATGGCTCATTAGCCTTCTAGTTTGGCTTCTTTCTCCACCTTGCCCTGTGGGTGACTGGTGAGCAGTTCCATACCTGCTGGGCCCCATACTTAGAAGGACTTAATTTCCTCACAGGCGTCTCATGGACGCCCTTCACTCCAGAGTCATCTGGAACTTGACAGGCACAGATGCAAATTGTCTTTATGACATCCAAGTATGAATGAAGAGTAGGGTGGGTTATTATCCCTGAGACACACCATCAAGGAGGCAATCACATCAAATCATTTGACTGAGGGCTAGGGCATTTTTGGCAAGTCTGTCTCTTCAGCCACGTCACTGTTCATACAGAAACACCACTATAAGGATGTGGGTTTCTTGAACAAAGGTCTGCTAGACATTGTATGATAAAATCAGTGAAAGCCAATTTTTAATGGGGGGGCAAACATCAATCAACATGCCAGTCAAGTAGGACCAAATGAAGTGAAGCAGCCTCACGGATGGACTAAAATCCCTTGCACAGAAGGAGCTCAGGAAAAGCTCTCTTTTAAACCAGCATCTAGGCTGGGAGGTTTTTTAGGAACTTTCTCATCTTTATGGTCCTAAATCCTCTCTGTTTGGACTTGTATTCTGTTTCTTAAGGATACAAAATTCAAGAGACAGGAGTCCAGGGTGGATGAAGAGTCCCTGCTAAGAGTGACTCAAGATGCTCAGGTGACAGCAAGTCCAAAGTGCCAGTCATGAAAAGTACTCTTGTACTTTTCATAGAGCTTGAATACTTGTTTGCTGTGGAACATGTATCTTCAGTTATTAGCCAAAATTTGCCATATGGCTTGGACTGATCCTGATACTTGGCCTTCTTTATGCATGGACTCATATAGCATAGATGATTCCTGCCTTGATCCAAGATGAAGTGAGGGGATGGACTTGCCAAAGGAGAAGGTGAAGAACACTTCTCATGGCAAATGTAGCAGGTGAATGTGCGATTCATTGCTTAGAAAATTAATGTCCCTTCTTGGACTTCACAGTGCCACCAACAAGTTTGGTATTTGTTCTGCCTCTGAGCCACTAGCACAAATATTTCATTTGACTAATGCAAATGGTGGGCAATTCCAGATGTCTTGGCCTTCAGTTACCATCATCTTTCACCATTAGATATACTGGCTAGAACTGATGAGAGTTTGATTCCAAAACATCTGGGAGCCTCTAGTTGTCCACCCCTGGGATAATGGATGGGTGGCTCTTACTCTAGTTTCTCTTATGGGCTAAAAGAAAAGCCAAGTGGGTTCACACAGTATACTAAGCCAGCCTTTGAATGAGCCACCATGGGTCATTGTTCATTGGACAACTGTGGTACTTCCAAATGATGATCAAGCGTGCTGTGGCTTATCCTCCCACAGGTGGCCCCTCGGTCCTCTTGCTGCCTCAGGCCTTTGCAGCAGAATTCCTCATTGCCTGTCTCTATGTCAGCAAACCTTAAACAGGTCTACCAAGATTGCTGGCTGCTGAGGGAAGTGCCCCACCTCACCGCATCAGTGAAATTATTATTAGTATTATTATTATTAGTAGTAGTAGTAGTAGTAGTAGCAGCAGCAGCAGCAGCAGCAGCATATTGCATGCATATCCCAACTGTTTCCTCATGTGAAATTAATTTTATAAGTTTTATAAACTAATAAAATCAATTTTATGAGCCCTTATGAACATAATGACCCTTTCACCAGCTTCACCCTTCACTGCAGACTTCCTCTGTTGTACAAGCCTTCCTCTCCCATAGTTAGCTAAGCATCCCTGTATTTGCCTCTTCCACCTCTGTGCTTATATTGCTGACTAGCAAATATTTCTTTAGAAGTTTGCTTCATGTTACTCTAAAATGAATATGCCCAATCCAAAAGCACCTCCAGGTTTTTGATATTTACCCAAACTTCCCTGTATTCTCCTCATCCACTTCAGCACTCATAGTGCTAGCTGGAAAATGTGTGTGAATGTGTTGCTTCATGTTACTCTGAAGTAAACACACCCACATTCCACATCTGCTGGCATAGTGCTTTCTCTCCAAGTTCTGACTCCCCTCCACCCACTGCCCTTTCTGCTTGTCACTTCTTTTTATTGTTAGCTGTCCCATCTTGATATGGGTTACAAAGCAGTGAGCAGGAAATATAAACAAATGTCATAGCAGAAAGGTATCATGGAGAGGAAAATTGCATAAATGTCCTATTAAAGTAGCTAAGAAGGGCAGGGAGAGGATGGCAGCAGCACAAATTGCAAGAAGTGGCAAGTGGTTTTGCTGGTCTGGCCAGATGTCTCTCTAGCTGTTCCCAACAACCCGTGATGGAATTGCCTTGTCAGGTTCAGACAACACAACAAGCTGCCATTGGTAGGAACAACCCAGGAACAAACCATGGGTGTTCATGAAAAATAAGCTACCCTACAGAAACCACATTGAATTTGCATGCCACAGTAATCCAATATACCTGATCACATATAATGGGTCATTAGTCATGTGAACCAGCTTGTTATAAGCAAATGCATGTAAAAATAGTGCCCTATCACTTTTGTTTTTGTTTGTTAGAAAAGTTGATTTTGAGAGGAGATGGACTTTGAGGAGAAAAAAAATGGATGGAAGAATTGATTAGTCTATTGTTTCTCTTCTTTAAATCCCCCTCCCCTTTCCCCACACACACACACACACACACACCCTTCCCCCTTGCAGGATTCAATATTGGGTTCCAAATGCATTTTGAACTGTGGATAGCAATTTGACATGGAGAAACAGCAAATGAGAAAAGGATTAAATATCCACTACCACAGCTACTCTCTTTGAAATTGTCCCCCAGTGTTTTTAACTTTAAACACACACACACACAACACCCAAATCTAGTTTTGGCATCTTCTGAATATAACATGCGATTGACTCCTCAGCATTTGTCTCAAAATATAGAGTTTGTAATTTATGGATTACAAAAGGACAAACAAGGAAGTTCTGGGTCAAATCAGTTTTCCCTAAAATGACAAAACTAAGGTTGTCAGACTTTGACACATCATGGGAAGGCAAGACTACTTGGAGAAGACAATTTTGTTAGGGAAATTTGAAGGCAGAGGACAAAAGAGAAGATCAACTATGAGAGAGATTGAATCCATAAAGTAAGTCAAAACTTTGAACTTGTAAGAGCTCAAGCAGGCTGTCATGGGACAGGACATTTCAAAGACTTCACGCATAGGGCCACATGACAACAGCACCAAGATATGTCCTTTGCCCATGGAACTAAGATAGTGGTCCTAGCCAGGAATTATCCAGAACCAACTTAGTTTCACTGATATTGGTATTTCCAGTGAGTTCAGACCAGGACCTGAAACCATACGATGCAGTCAGGTCAGAACAGTCCTGTGCAGTGAAATCCCATGTGGGACAGATACTGAGTGTCCATCTCTCAGAACTATTGCTTCTGGTAGAATAGCTTGTTTTATCAGGCCAAGCAGCACAATTTGCAATCCCCAGTTGCAAAATTCCTTCCCTGTGGCATGAGTTGTCTCCTCTTTATTTCTTTTTGTGATGTCTCTCCACTTGCCACACACATCGCTCTAGAATTAGCTTTAATTAGCAATAATTAAATAGGATGGCAGATGCCATTGGAGGATCAGAAGCTGCTTTGGCAACAGTGAGCTTAAACCATGTCAAGACATTTCAACATGGTAAGACAATGAGATTTGAGCGTGATCATTGTCAAGGCCCTGAGAAGCAAGGAAACTTCTTATGCCCTTTCCCCTGAAGCCTGAAATTAATACTCATTCAGAAACAAAAAGAGTTTGGTCAGAAAACAACAGAGGAAAGGAAGGCCTCAATGGCTGTCCCATAAAACTTTCCTCTATTATAATATTTGCGGATTGATGTGAAGGACAAGATGGTGTTCATGTACAAAAGTCATCTGGACATACTGTTGAATCTGACTTCAACATTAACAACAGTAAAGCATCCTCCACTGGACCTGAGACTGGTTCAGCAGACCCAGAATGGGCTCTGGCATCCCTTAACTGTGTTGCACACACAGCATTCTTGCATAATTTCAATCAAGGAGAACAGCTGGGGGGATGGCAGTTTCCCTGTATTAACAGAGTAGGACTCAGGAGAAGCAGTGGGCATGCAGCCCCCAAGCATCTTCCACCTGAAGCATCTGCCCCCTTTGTATAATGGTAGGGCCAACCCTGTTATGCTGCCAGATTGACAGATGCCAGTCAGCCACATCTCTCATTTGCCTATTAGCTTGCAGGCTGGGAGTTTGACAACACCCCTTATTGAACTGAATGAGGAAGTTTCAGTTATCAATCTCTGCTTCAAACTCTCCTGCAAGGAAACTAGGGAAGGGATGAAGTTCAAATGCAGAATGCGTCACTTGAACGAAAAAAGTCCTATCCTTTCCACCAGTGTCCACCTCTGCACAGAACAACCAAGAGCTGGGATCCCCAGCTCTGACACTGGAAAAGAGCCCTGAACTTGGAGTGGAGCAACTGCACTTGCTTTCCTCCTTCTCCCATGGTTCTCCCATGCTGGTTGATTCTTCAAGGCTGCAACAGAGAAGAGGGCTTTTTTGGAGGGGTGCTGGGGTGAAATTCAGGGAATGGGAGTTGACTGGCACCACCAAGATGCAATGCACCAGGTGGTGCCTCAGCTTCCTTCCTGCCCCTCCAAAAGGTTACCCATAAATAGCCATCTAGCTGCTTTGAAGAGTGAGGAGACCAAGGAATCACTTTTGCCCTGTGCTCCTCCTACTTTCCACAAGATGCACCATGCACCATAGGAGTACCACATTGTAACCCTCATCCCCACCACACCTGGAAACGATTTTTGGCTTACCAAGGTTTTTTTCTCTTTCCCTTTTTCAGGGGTTGGGAGGCATGATAATGAAAGATGGCTTGACAGCTGGCTTTTACAAACTCTGCTTTGGCAGCCACTGACACCCCTTCAAAGTGCCCAAGCGGCTCTGGAGAAAAACACTTTAAAAAAGTTGCTAGCTGCATTTGCATCATCTGAACTGCTTGAGTACTTTGTAGGGTGTGTTGGTGAATGTCAAAATGGGTGCCATAAATGCCAGTTGTCAAGCTGGTTTTTCTATATCCCTGCTCCCCTCCTCCAATAAAAGGAGAAGGAAAAACCCATAGTGAGCCCAAAATGATCATGATGTGGAGTGGGGAGACAACTCAGTGCTCCTGAGTGTCCCCTGGGATACTTGCAAGGGGCTTAAGTGGGGAGGAGAGGGGGCCAACAATTCATGGTGAGCCGAATTGTCTGTTGAGAGCACCATGGGTTGTTTCTCAAACTCATATCACTCTGGCTTACCACCAGGGTGGGTTGGCATGAAATGTGAATGTGCTGTCTGCCTTTCTGTCCAACCAACTGGATGAATCCCAAGCACCACATGGAAGGTCTTGCAAAACAGGTTCTAAAATGCTGCTCCTCCCCTTAAAAAGTATAATACCCCTTGGCTGGACCACACATTACTTGGCAACACACAGAAGCCACCGTCACTGAAAAGAAGACACTACTGGGGAAAATGGGGAGCATACCATGCATTCCATGAGTAAAGTCAGACATTGCATTGGTGGGATAAGATGCTAGAATAGATTAAATGTGTGTCAAGAACAGAACCTCTTGCCCCATATGACTGGGGATGCTACTGCAATAATCCCCCACCCCACTCCCTGCTGAGGGAGGCTAAGGATGCATGCTGGACCTTCTGCATGTGGGGAAGGTGTTATTCTGTCCCTTCTTGGGGTGGCAATAGGCATTACCATATTTTTCATTCTATAAGACGTGCCTGACCATAAGACGCACCTAGTTTTTAGAGGAGGAAAACAAGAAAAAAAATATTCTGAATCAAATGGGCACATAATCACAGGCACATTCCCCAACACTTCCCCATGGGCTGCACATCTGACAGACTTACTGCACACACATATTCACTCTATAAGACGCACAGACATTTCCCCTTACTTTTGAGGGGGAAAAAAGTGCGTCTTATAGAGCAAAAAATATGGTACTTTATTTATGCAAGTGGCTAGACATTCCTGATAGATTTGAGGTCCCTCCTGCTGATTTTATTATTTATTTATTAGGTTCATTTCCTACTTTTTTTTTTTTTTTTTTAGAACTCAAGGCAACTTACATCAGTCTCCACCTCCCACTCTCCATTCTATCCCCACAACAACAACCCTGTGAGCTAGGCTGAGCTGAGAGTCTGTGACTGGACCACAGCCACTCAGTTGGCTCCATGGCTGAGCAGAGACTAGAACCCAGGGCACCTGTGCTTTAAACCACTATACCACTATTTTGTCTGCCTGCTAATCTTGCTGCAACAGCACAATTGCTACTCAATTCATTTGGTATATTTTTCACCATTCTTCTCACTAGGCAGTACTCACTGTTCCTCCCCATACCATTTCATCTCAGGTGGTGGGGGGGGGGGGCAGTCCTACTTTACCCAGTGCAGCTGCCATGTAGGGAATGGCCGTAGATATTGACATCCTGAACCAGCCTCCCTCATCTTGGTCCCCTTCAAACATTTTGGAACTCATCTCTCACCAGCCCTACCCATCAGCCAATGGTCAGAGATGGTGGGAGGTGTGGCCCAAACCATTTGGGTGGCTCCAGGTTGGAAAAAGATGCTCAAACCAGCACAGTGCACCAGCTCCCAGATGCAAAGAGGGAGTGTTTGTTAACACATAACTCTCACACAAAGGATTATTCATCTCCACCCCTGCCTGCTCCATCCACCCTCACATTCCACTATGACACATTCCAGCAAGCTTGTCGCATCCTGCTGGTGCTGAGAGGGCTTCCAACCCTTTTGCCAGCTCCTGATCTGAAGCAATCAGCAGAAGTTTTTTCCATAGCACTGTGATAAACACGGTGAGCTGTTAGTTTCTGTGGATCGCCAAAGTTAGGGCTGGTAGAAAGAGTTGTGAAAGCAAGAGCAGTTGTGGTTTTGGAATGTGTAGGACTAGAATTTGGGGAAGCACAGACCATCTGCAGGTGAAGCTTTCCACTGCACAGAGGTAAATGGGTCTGTGCAGCAAAAGGTCTTCAGGTTCATTGCTGATACTTTCAGGAACATCTTAAAAAAACAAGAGCTGCAAGTCAACATTACCTTATTCATCTTGACCTTAGGTAAACCAAACTCCACCTGAACATTCTTCAATTTGCTCTCCTTTCTGCAAAAGTCATCAATATCCCCCCTATGTTTGTATAAGGGGCAAATAGTGCTATGAAATTGGTGATAGGGTGCTCGGGAGATCTGGGATCAAATCCTCACTCATCCATGAAATTCACTGGGGCATGTGTACCAGTCACAGACCCTTGGTTTAACCTGCCTCACAGTCACAGGGTTATGAGGATAAAATGCAAAGGAGGAAAAATGTTATTGTGAGGATAAAATACAAAGGAGGGAAACAATGCAAGCCAACTTGGATTCCTTACAAGAGGAAGAAAAGTGAGGTAGAAAGGTAAGGTGATGATAGTAATAGTCAGATTAGCCTTACTATCAACAGGTGAAGATGAATTTTACCAGCTGCAACATGTAGAATACAACACTGTGGTGCATTGGTAATTACATTGAAAGTGCCTTATTGTCTGTGCCAGGTTTGGGCAACACAGAGCTTGTAGTCCCATGCAGCTGCTGCTGCACACCCTCCCTGGTGCGACCCCTGCAGTGCTCCGGAATTCAGCGGGACCAAAACCAGCTGTTTTCCCCAAACAAAATGGCACCCAAAGCTGCCCAAATCTTTTAACCTGAACAGTTAAAATTAGCTTGTTTACAAGGCAATATTGGCCCTTAGTGGCCTTCCTTGATGCTCTGGGTGCCATTCAACTCTCTGCACTCCATTTTGGCAACTTCGAAGGGGGTCGAACCAGCAAACATCTCCCCCAGAACTCCCATGCCTGCTGCCACATCCTGTGCTGTACTGGCAATGGCTCTCCAGGGTTCCATGAGGGGCTTTTCCAGCCTTACTGCTATATAGCACAGATTCAGCCTGGAGCATGAATGAAGATTTCTTAGACGTCTTCCTCAAGAAAGACTCAAGAATTCCAGCAGCAATACTGACATGGGTAGAAGCTGACAGCCCCAAACAATTGCCAACCAAAAAAGCATTTTCATTTTCACTTCATTTCATCACTCTTCATTTCTATATGCAAAGTGTATGCTCCAATACCAGGAGAATAGTTCCTTTTTGTGAGATTTCAACATGCCTGCCAGTACACATGAATGAGAATGTTGCTCAGTTCATTAAAAATAAAAAAAAGAACTAACCAAAACTTGCAAATTTCTTCATAACCTAGATGGAAAACATATGATATTTTTATGTCAAACATATGATATTTTTATAAGTGTATATAGGAGAAAGTAAAACTCCATCCATCCTTACCTACCTTATAGATATGGCACAGGCTGCATCACAGAATTGTGTCCACTCTTCCTAGGATGATACCATTGGCTGTCCTTATATTTTCAGCAAGTAGGAGAGATCAGTACATCACAAGATGTCTTTGCTGCAACAGAAGAGTGGATTCATCCAAACTGGTGGCTTAGTTTTTCAAGGAGTATCTCTATTGTACCTCACAACTTAGGTGTGTGCCCCAGGTCAGGTTGAGAATCAGTAGATTGCAGTATCGGCCTCGTGGTGGGCATACAAAACTTTTGATGCAAGCCGCCTTGCGATTCCAGTTTTAAATTAATTCTTCATTAATGCTGACAATGGTACATTTGCCCTCAAAGTCAGGAGTTGCCTAGATCCAAATGTACAAAGAACAAAATATTACTTCAGTCTGCTGCCGAGTCTTAAATTGCGTCATCTTGCATTGCTTTTATCTTATTTGGTATTAATTTTTATTGTTGTTTGCTTGAGGCATAGATTTTTGATTAAGAAATGCCAGCTGAATGAGTACAAATATTTTAATAATTGCACTCATTTCCTTGGCATGTTGTTTGGGTATAAATAGCATTCTCTGTAACCTTGGCAGGTGCGATGCGGTTTGCTTCCACACCACTGCAAACCACATCACAGCAGCCAATGTTTTGCTACAGCCTGAAGATAAATGCTGTGGCTGTAGCTAATTCAGCTGGTGAGGTGCCAGTGCCACACATTAAGAACTCAGCAGCTGGGCCTTTCATGGAAGGAGGGGATTTTCACAAGATGAAGTGGCCGAGGATTAAGCAGGGTTCAGAGGCCTTCCATTAAATGGATTCCACATTAAACTGCAAGGCATTGGTGTACTTTGAATGTAAGATGCTGCCTTGTACTGAATCAGACCCTTTGTCCAACTAGCCAAGAACAGTATAGATTCACTGACAGGGTTTTTCCCATCAGGGATATTTCCTGCCCTACCTGGAATTTAACCAGGGACTTTCAGCATGTGTAGTGCCATTGCTTTAAGAGCAACTGGGAGGGACTATTTGTTTTGTCTTTGTTTCTGTCTTTTCGATGTCACAACAGCTGTGTCAATCAGGCACAGACAATTTGCATCTCTCCATTTTTTCTTTGTTTGGCCTACAACTCCCAGCAGCTCTAACCAGCATACCCAATGGTGAGGTATAATGGAAGCTGTTGCAGGTGGAAACTTATGGAAGGTCATCCATGCTGTAATAAATATTATTAGTAGAAGACAAAGCCATTTTCAAAGCAAAGGGAATACATCAGCTAATTTGTTTTTTTAGATGCCCTCCAACTTTTAAGATATGAATGCAGGGACATATACAATGCACTTATTTTTACCTCCAATAGTATCCCTTCCCTGTGCTATTATTCACACTACTGAAGACCATACAGTGGTGGGGCAAGCAGTAGAGAGACAATCTTAATTGTTTCCACTGCTCTCATGACATGCCCTGATTCTTCTACCCACCCTCCTGCTCCACACCTGCTATTTATTCATTAATAACCACCACACAAGAGCTAAGAACTAATTTGGTCTTCAGTCTCCCCAGATTCTTCAGGAGTAATTTATTCTCTCATGGAATGTGGCAGAGAAGGGGAGGGGGGATTGTTGCAACTTTTCATAATAGCTGTACTGCTGTTTTATGCCAATTAGAGAATTACACCTACGAATTTGAAAGAAAGGCCTCCATTGTGCTGGACTCTGAGCAAACAAGCCACTGATCTGGCAAGAATAACAAACAGATAGATGGGACGGGACAGGATGTGAAGGGAAGGGAAAGGAAGGAACCAGTTGTCATGGGGGTTGATGTCAAGAACTGGGAGAGCCACAATTCAATGCATGCCAAGCAGTGGCCTTTACCAATATGTGAAAACTAGAGTGGAGACCAAACCCTTGGTGAATCATGGAGGTGATAAGCAGGGCCAAATGCAGTCTTGGTGTAATCACAGTGAAGTCACTGGTGTTGCTCAAGTGAGAATATTTAACCTTACTTATTTCATCACATGCACATGAAAGACACTGGGCCTTATTCCTTCTGAAACCAAAGAAAATAGCCACACGTGGGGTCCACATAGACATTCCAGACATTTTTGCCTACCACTCTGATCATCCTTTGACATTGGCTACACTGCTTATGGCTGCAGGGAGTCATAGGCTCAATCATCACATCACTGATACATGGTGAGGAATGCAGCTGAAAGATGATTCCTGCATTACTGGATTGCCCACAAGAGTTAAATGACTTCTTGTGGTTTTGCTGGGACCTCCAAGAGCATGGTCCCTTTGTTGCTGCTGCCACAAATACTGGAGACATAATTGTCCATGTGCTTGAAATTTTTTGCAGCCTTGCATCATCTCATCATGTTTATTTAGGGACAAAGAGATCTGCAGTGGTCAAAGGCACACTTCACCTAGATCTCCTTTTCAAATTGACTGCACCCAGTAGAAGGGGAGATGATTCACTGAGGTGGAAGGATTAGCAAAGAATAAGTAGGCTCTGAACCCCTCCATCCTGCCTATGTAAATGGCTCCCATTCCCACACTTATTTCTGAACATACAGAAGTTTGGGGTTATGTATTTGCAGAAATTTCATCTAGACATATTTCCAGTTGAAAATAAATATGCCTTATAGGTTGGGCCCAAACTTAGTCAAACATGAAGCAGATCCATTAGAATCAGTAGTACTTAACTTAGCTATGATTAACTTGGTTTCAAAGGGTATACTCTGAACTAAATTCAAGTTCTAAGGCATAATGTACCTCCCCAAATGGAATTCTGATTTCTATGTGATTTGTTATGGTTTGATGGGTGCTGAGAAGTCTCTGTCTACTCTCCCACATAGAACAATAGTTTCTGAGATGAAGGATTGGCTGGAAAACTAGCTTGAATCTGTAGTGTGGTTATATCCTACAAGCTGGTAGCAGCCCATCTTTTGGGCAAGTATGTTTTGGCCTACAATTCCCATCAGCTCTAGCTGACTTGACAATGGCTGGAGATGACGGCAGTTGTAGACCAAAACATCTGGAGGGACACCAGCTGCCCACCCCTGGTTTAAGTGTTGAGACATTTTCACAGTGAATAGTGGCATTTTGTAATATTGTTTATTGATGGCTATACAAGTGCAACATAAGGGAACATGTGTAAAGATCTTAGGATAGACAGACAGCACTCCATGATGCTTTTTGCTCCAGTCACCCCTGTTCTCAAAACTGCATTCATTATTTTTTTCTTCCCATGCCCCCCTTTAAAGTTTCCTCTCTCCTGTGGAACCTAGCAGATTACTCCTCTCCAGCCACCAGCCAACTTGTATGGGCCACCTGAGTTCCAATGGCTACGCCCTGCACATATTTTAGCTGACAAAGGCTGAGCAGAACCACAGTTGTCCTGCCAATTGCAGGCCAATAAACCCCTTTTCTGTCCAATCCCAAATCTCATTACACAAGACTCCTACTCCTGTTCCACAGTGTGCATTGGTGTGGCTTTGTCTCTCATCTCCTGTGTAGGCCTAAGGATAAAAAGAAGAGGCAGGCTGAAATGCAGGCAAGAGGCTATGAAACAAGAGATTCCTGCCCAGAGATTCCACATACTCCCATTGTGTGTCAGAGGTTTCCCACCTATGATACGCATTTAGGGTCTCCAGTGAGGTTCTGTGTGCTCCAGTTTGCCTATGGACAACTCTTTGGGTGTCTAGCATGCTCTCCACCTCTCCTGACTTCAATACTATTTCTTTTAATATGTATTTTTGTTTAACTGGGAGGATAGTATGCTACAAAGCAAGGTGCATGTCAATAAGTGTGTCTTGGAGCTCAGACCCTGTCTCCTGTTTGTCTCTAGCTTCTTAAGGAAGTGTTTTTTGACTGGCAAGGCCTATTGTGGCAGGCAAATAGTGGACTCAAAATTCCAAATGTGCTTACTGACCTAAAAAGTTTGGGGTGCTGGTGCTGATGCACAGTAAACTGATGGGATAGGCAACTGTTCTAAATGCCCCTGAGAATCTCTTCAAGCTCTTGGATACTGTGATTTTAGTGCACAAAAACAAGGGGTGAGACACACATTAATGCATGTTAATTTTATGCCTCAAGCATTTGCCAACTGTCAGTATTAAGCTTGTGAAGTAACATCCTTCAATGAGTAATTTTGCAGCAAACAACTTAACAGTCAACATATACTTGCAAAAATAAAGAGAATGAGCATAAGCTGGAATTTCATAACACCAGTAATATGTGTGCCTTTGTTTACTGGCAAATATAATTTGTTCCAGGAAAGACACTGTAGAAACAACTATGCTCCAAACTAAAACTTGGTTACCTTCAAGGAGTGGCAGTAGACTGCAAACTAAGTTTTGATTAAGACAGTGGTGGTGGTGGTGGTTGCTCAGAGGCATTTTGGTGTTTAATTTTGTGTATTTTGGGCTCACTGTCTTGCCATCACTATTTTATTCCCAGCTGTGGAGATCCTGAAAGTCTGAAAACAATGCTATACTGGCTTAAGGACAGCTTTCTTGTATTTCTGTGTGATTTCTGCATGAAATTAGTGATGCTGAGAAGAAGATGGGTGATATGAACTGAATAGTTCTGAAACATGCAAAATACTCAACTAAATACAGCTGAAGTAAAATAAATAGTACATGAACACAAAGACCACTACAATGAGGCTGAAACGGAAATGTGCATTTGTTCAAAATTTAGTCAAATCTTAACATATGTATCAGAATTTTAAAAGCTACATTTAAACTATCAAAATCTTGGCTATAACTTGTTTGGTCATTTAGAATGTATTTTCTTCCTTAAAAACACTACACCTAGAAAGATCTGAAACTTAACGTATGGCTTCTTTGTTCAATAGGTAGAATTCTATGCTTTTCTACTTGGAAGTCCATCCAGTTGAGTTCAGTGGGACTCAGAGTGAATAGCATTGCAGCCTTAAAGTCCTGCCGTGTTCTCTAACTCTCCAGCATTTCAAATGTGGAAAAAGCATTTCAAAATTGCTTCCTTCTTCTCTTGTCAAGAATCACTGCCCAAAATCACAGAGGCAAACAAATAGCATATTAATGAAAACCAACAAAATAGCAAAAAGCTGAAAGAGGGTGTGAAATGCCACTTCACTTAGTGAGTAACTGAGTAGAATCTTATCTGTAGGTTGTCCCTTTTATCTGCACAGATAAAATAAATAATTTTTAAGAAATAAATTTCCTTTTTGAAATAAAGGAAGTTGAACAGACAGAAAATGGAAGTGGGATGGAATACCTGGTGGTGGCAGGGGGAGTTCTTGCAGGACCCAAGGGCCCTTGTGTCTAAGGTTCAGGTATGGACCTATCTTCCACCCACAGATATACAAATGGTGGACTAGAAATTCAAATCTACCTCCAGATTCTTCCATTGGAAGAAAAAGATTCCACATATGCCTCAGGCAGCTTCTTCTGTTACTTAATCAGGCATTCCTGATGCCTCCCCAGAATCAGGGGTGAGGAACACAGCACAAAGCCCTACCCTAATAAGTCTCAACATCTAACCCCAGAATCCGTTTTAAAGCCAAACAACCCTACAATGGGAGAGAAGGAGCCTAGAAGTTGTCCATCAACAATGGGCACCTGCACAACAGACTGCACAGACTCATGGGGCACTTAGTTACACTCTTCCCCAAGATCATGATACATATTCTATTTACATTTAAATACAAGTTATGATTCCAAAATTTCCATCTATATATTAATATATTCAGATCTTATGCAGAAATGTGTCCTTGTTTTAGTAGCACATTTCATTTGGAGAGAGCACTACTACATGGGGCCAAACTATAAGAGAAACACTGATTTATAGATCTAATCTTTTCCACTATCAGGTGTGAATTGCTGAGTCTTATTGAATCATGTGTCTCAGCTTTATGTGAATATGGCCAGTCTGGGGTTTTTTTAGATAAAATGCAGCCTAGCAATCATTAGTATAAAGTAAGTAAAAGCCACATGCAACACATCATGTAAGATGATTAGGTAGGCTGAGCTAGACTACTTGACCATACAAGGAAGACTTGACTGATTGACTACTTCAGATAGGTTCACAACTGCTTTAGGAGGGTGGTAACTAGAGCTGATAGGCAAGGTATAAAAGTTTATTCAACTGTGCCACAAGATATAAACACAGTTTTTTTTTTTAAAGGCAGAAATTTGTCATCCTTCAGCTGAAGCCTGCTACTAAAAAACTAGTTTTAAGCTTACATTGTATCTTTGCTTCCCTCTTGAAATGACTAAATTGGCATAAGTCTTCTCAGGAGAAGAATCATAGAGTGTAATTCAGCCAAGAGTTTGAATTAAGGATGAATGGGATAAGATCTTAAGATCCTGGCTTTAGGGAAAGAGATGGCTTTATGGAAGACCAGTCATAAGTGTCACTAAACCCAAACAGGTCATGTTTTCTTATATACTTCCAAAGGGTCACTGACACTTTTGATACTTACTCTACCAACCTCAGATCAAGCTCAAACCAAAATTAACCAAGCTCAAACATGTCCAGGAGTTATCAACCACCATTAAAATGCCCAGAGAATCCCTTCCAGGTATTGTTCTCACTGTTTACCAAATTGTCTTTTGTTCTTCAGCACCCCTCCCCTCTCTTATTTTCCAAAAATGTTTGGATGTGTCCATCATTTCTTTGAAGTCATTTACAGCAATCATAATTTACAACAATTATTCCACCTGGGAGGAATCTCTGGGAATACAGCAACCATCCTAGGGGAAACAGCTTCAGAGGTTCTAAAGAGTAGTATCTTCATTTTTCATACCCTGACTTGATCTATGTCCTTTGAGTGCTGCTACCAGTGTCCATCTTAAAGTGATGCTTGAAAGTGAACAAGTTCTGAGGAATTGTCATTTTGAGGCAGAATTATAATTTTAGTTTGTTTTAAAGGTATTATTTAAAACCTCCAAAACAGAAGAGAACAGACGGGAGTGGGGGGGGGGGGCGGCAATGATTGCAATATTTGATGGAAAAGGAGACCTCAAATGGGCCATTTTTTTTCTATCTGATGAACAAACATGTTTTACTAGTAACAATTGCAGTGGATGCAGTTCATAGGAGACCCCAATGGCCACATGCTGTACTTGTTCTTGGCTTTACTGCCTAACTCCTTCAACCCCCTCCTGTCATCCTCTGGTAAACTTTGCAGTAAATGGAGGACATATTAGAACATGCTTGGTTGCCTGGATGTATTTTTAATGGCTGCCTTCCAACCCAATTCTCCTTCTTCAAAGGAAAGAGAAGAGTTCACAATTTGTCCCCACCCTCAGCTTGAAAGCATAACTTGGGCTTCTCTACACCAGTTCTTCATACTCATTGGCTGCAGGAATCTGTTCTTCATCTCTATGGGGAACCACAAACACACTTTCTCTTCCTTCTTCTTTGTTCTTTATATTTATTCAGTGCTCAAATGATCCTCATCATAAAGATCAAGACCATTTAAAGAGAATTACAGACTGAAATAATTCTTAAGTAACTTACAGCACTCTCCAATCCATGTTGCCTCAGAAGTAAATGCCACTGAGTTCAGCAAGTGAGTGTAGGTTTGTTTGAGGCTACTCCTGAGATTCTCCTGTCCATGACCTTTGCTTCTCTAGCCCCATCATTCTCAACTACCTGCTTCTTCCTATGATTCTATCATTTCTCCCTGATGTTTCTTGCACCTGAACCTGCTTTCAGAAACACCTGTGTGGCATGATCTCCTTAATTCCATAACACCCTCATTAAAACCCACATTTTTGTGAAGCTTTTGCCATAACCTTTGAATTCTCATACCCCATGGAAACTAAACTTGAGTAATTAAAGGAAATGAAAAGTCTTTCCACTGATATTCTTGCCTCCATTCCCATTCTCTTCCTCTCAGGGTAGGATCTTGTCTCTTAGCCTTTGAAAAGCACAAGTCACTTTGGCAGAATCATCAGCATTCTTCTGTAATTCCCCAGAGAAGCTCGCCTGACGCGGTCATTATTTGCTTTTTGGTGCCAGGTGAAGACCTTTTTATTTAAGAAATATTTTAATTGCTAGTTATCAATTTTATATTGTTATATATTATTGTTATATTTATTTATATATTTCTATTTTTATATTAGATTCTGAGATGGGCCAGTTTTTAAATAGCATATTGGTTTTAATTGTATTTTCTTATTGTTGTTAGCCGCCCCGAGGCTTGTCTGCAAGGGGACGGCATACAAATATGTTAAATAAAATAAATAAATAATTCTCTTAAAAACATTACAGAACCACTAGGTTTACTGGAGCTGCCGCTCATAATCAGTTTTGTTTTCCCCAGGAGCTCCAATTTCAGCTTACATTACATTGAGAGCCACCACTCCCAAAGTGCTACACAAGGAATGAATGCTGGTTTGGAACTGCGGGTGGATAAGATAGGAGGAATGATGGCTGGGCATGGTAGATCCAGGTGTGGCCTTTTGTTGCATTCCCATCTTCCTGGCAACCTGGGCAATTGGCCACAGCAGGATGAAGCGACAAATGAAGGAAAGACATATGTCAACATCTGCTGAACTTGTTGGTCAACATTCTAGACCAGCACCCAACCCAGCTTCCACAGACAGGCATATAAGCAAGGTGACTCCTATCTCTGATCATTGGTTTTCTTTCAACAGCTTCCACTTGCTTTCATATCACTTATTTGGAAAGCTACAGATTCATCCCATTTGGTTATTTGGCTACTGGCACTAGCAGTGCCAATCATGGTGGAATGGCAAGTGGTCAAAAAACGAGGTCTGGTAGCCACCAGAGAAGCCCACCTACTTATGCTTTTGCTGGCATTAATGGGTAAGGAAGTCTGTCATTTTGTTGTATGTTTGTGTGAGAGTTAATGACTGCTGAAGATGGATAATTTAGTCCATCTCAAGACTAAATTGAGATGGAAATGATACCTGGATTCTATTGCTATTTTATGGGAGAAGCAGCATGCTATGGTAATACCATAGCATTGGTTAGCAGCTGTGAATCCACAGTTATGTTTTCAGGTCTAGAAGACGGAGGCATGAAGCCCAGAAATCTATCTCTATCTCTGCCTCTGCTTCTGCTCTTTTTCTATGAATGCAAGGATATAGTTGAGTTGTTCTCCTTTCAACAGATAGGCATGCAGAAAAAGGAAAAGGTGTTTTTCTCTTGAAAAAAATGCATTCTGGAGGGCCCATATGTCCATGGTATGTTTGTCCTGTAAAAGATCTTGTGTTCAATCCTTGACATCTTCTGTTGGAGGGACTCAGGTGACAAATGTGGCAGAAATGTGCAAAGGCCTTTGAAAACAATTGACAATTGTTCAATTGAGAATATGCAGTGCCGGGTTACATTACCCACTAATCTGACCCAGTGTAAGATTGTCATATGCCTTAGCTTCTCCTCCTTTTTAACTTTTGAACATTCATTTTTACTGCCTATTTTCTTCCTTCCACCTTTCTAAACAACCTTGAAACACAGAACTTCAAAGTGCATTTTGAGTACCATAAAACAATGTAAAAACAAGAATCAAGTGTATATAATGCAATGCTATTACCAAAACAGCTAGTTTTTAAAATGCCTGGAATTTAAAAAGAAAAGAAAAAGAAGTCAGATAAGAATATTGATGGCCTTCCTAAGGTCATTCTGGTGCTACCACCAGAATGTCCCTCCTTCCAAGATAAAGCAAATTTCTGCTGCTTAGAGGAAAGCATTTGGAGAAGGTCCTCATCAGCAACAGATCTTAAAGGTATTATTCATGAGGAGCCCCATCTCCTTTCTCCAATATCTAGAAAAAAGTTAGATTTGGACAGTGTAAGCACAAGATAGGCATTCTGAAGAATTTGCAATGCTGCTAGCACCCCTTCCATCATTCCTCTCTAGTCTTCCATTCTATAGAATTAATCAGTTTTCAGTGTTTTACCTTGCCCAGCTTGTGTTAAGCCCATGCTCAGGCCTGGATTTTTTAAAACTTGTACAAAAAATATTCTCCCCACAGGCTCAGTTCCACTATTCTGCAAAAATTCTCATCCCTCAGGTCCATTCTTAATTTACTTAAACAGATAACTTCCTGCTGCACAAAAGTGTAACATTTCAGTTAAAATCAGAATATTGATTCATAAATTCCCATCTTTAGATGTTTTCCTTGATTTTTCCTCTTCTCAGACCTATTTCTCCTCCTGACCTCTTTTTGCTCTGCTCTTTTTCTCTTTTACCTTTTCTCTTTTTGGTGGTACATTTCCTCTTTTATGTCCCTTAACCCAAAATGCACAGCTGAGTATTTTCTCAAATAATTTTCATCATCTGATATATGGAGATCAGTGAAAATGCCATGCAACAGGCTCAAAAAGGAGTTACAAGAATGAGAAAGGGTTTCAGTAGCTTTGCTATTCATGTGTATTCTCTCTTAGTTAATTCTAACTCCTTTGAAATGGCACGCACACACCCTTCAAAAAATAATTTTTTAAAAAATTGGGCATAGTCATGCCACTCCATTTCTATAGCAAGGATCCTTGGCTAAGCTACCCTCCCATACTATCATAATAAAACAAATATGCGTTGTCAAAGGCTCTACTAAGGTTTTTTTCCCCCTTCATTTTCCTTTGCAGTTTACTCTCTTCTGCCAGTTTAGAAGCCAGAAATGTGACTGTTCTTTTCGTTAAATAGTGGTGGTGGTAGTGGTCATAATTGTATATTACAATTCTATCTATCTATCTATCTATCTATCTATCTATCTATCTATCTATCAACTGGGCTATCTACAGTACAAGAACTCTCAGTTCAAAATACACCCCAGAAGCTGCAGTGTCTGAACTGGTACATTATGTACTCCCTGGTGTTCTGGGCCCTGAAAAGGTGTGTGGGGGTCCTTCCTCCAGATGCCGTTTTCCCACCAATCCCCACCCAAACCTGGTTTTTGCTCCATTATAAAAAGATGAACAATGAAAGTATGCACATAAAATGACATCTGGTTTGACTCTGAGATTTTAACTCCTAAAGACTTTGGGGTGGGAGCTGAACCCTGCAAAATGACAGCTTGTTTCATTCACACTTAAAAAAATACTGTATTTTTTGCTCTATAAGACGCACCTGACCATAAGACACACCTAGTTTTTAGAGGAGGAAAACAAGAAAAAAAATACTCTGAATCAAACGGGCACATAATCACAGGCACATTCCCCATCACTTCCCCATGGGCTGCACATCTGACAGACTTACTGCGCACACACATTCGCTCTATAAGACGCACAGACATTTCCCCTTACTTTTGAGGGGGGGGGAAGTGCGTCTTATAGAGCAAAAAATACGGTAACAACAACACATACATCAAAGGGAGTAAAACAGGGATCACATAGGAAGACAAAGGGTCTTACTCAAAGTTATGTTAATAGTGTGGCTTACCATGGTGTCAGTTCCTCACACACCGACAAACCTGCCTGTAGGTGGGCATGAAGAGTTGATTCCTTTTAGAAATACCATGTATGGAGAAGGGAAGTTTAACACTTCCTGGCCATGGTCCTGATAAAACTGTACACAGCCCCCACCCAGCATGGAAAGGAGTGATGAGGGGGAAGGCATCTATTGCCAAGTTCCATTGCTGGAGTGGGAGTGGGAGATGATATGCCATGCATCACGCAAGACTTGTTTAGAACACGTAAGGCACATGGCACAGTTACACCTCAGTTCCCACGCCAGTGCCTAACAAAGCAGTAAGTGTAATATTGGGACATGGCACTGTTTTCTTTTACATGAGAGAAGGTGTGAGGGACAAAGTGTATGCCTGAGCTTGCTGATATTGCCTGAAGTTACAAAGGGAATCACTGGGAAGGCAAACAGAACCATGCAGCACCTTTCTCCAGGTAGTCATGGGGTCAAAAAGGCTTTTAGTGTGTTCCTACAGGAATGGTTGACCAGCCCTCTCACTCATTAAGATTAGATGAACATGGGAGAAGTATGCATGGCTACATCAGCCAGACTTGCCCCAATGCTCCCAGTATCCAGATGTTCCTCTGTCTCCAATGGCCATGATTCCAACAAATCACGTGTTTGGCAAGCGTGACAAGAGGCTTATACCCAACAGATGTACTTACACAGTGCAGCTTCATACTGAAAGAAGGAAGGTCCCAGAGGATCACTGAGGGGTGGGGGGTCACTACCCTGTGCGGTGAGCACCCAGAATTCTTGAGCAGTGTTCAGAAAAGCTCACTGGTGCTGATATTTGCCTCCCTCAAACATCCTGCAATGTCCCGGAGTACCTCTGTGTACTCTAATTTGCATTTAGAGTTTTCACATGAAGAACTCACAGATGCAAAGCAACCTTATGTGCTCCTCATGCAATATGACCACAATATTTTTGTGGTTGGTTTGATTTATTTATTGGGTTTATTATTTATTGGGTTTTATTAGGGTTTAAGTTATGGTTCATTTTGTTTGCCGAGATGCACCGAGGGTAAGGGGAGGGGGAGGGATAAATTAATATTGTTATTTCATTATTGTATTTTAATCTTGTTGTAAGCCGCCCCGAGCCTTCAGTGCGATGGGGCGGCCTATAAATATTTTAATAAATAAATAATAAATAAATATGACCACATCATGCAATATGACCACATATGAAACACGCATGCACAAAATGTAGGTGTGCTGTGTTCATCAGCTAAATTAATCAATCCAAAACATTGCAGTTGTCCTGATATAGTTGGATTAATCTCTCTGAGCTCGCTCTCTCTCTCTCTCTCTCTCTCTCTCTCTCTCTCTCTCTGTGTGTGTGTGTGTGTGTGTGTGGAGAGAGAGAGGGAGAATGAAGAACAGGGCATGTCCCTTTTAGGATGACAGTCTGCTGTGACACATGAAAGTACTGCAAAAAAGGATGCTTCTTTTCCATGGAAAAATCCCCCATGGAAATTTAATTAATCGCCCCTGTGGTTAATGAACTAATATTTCTTCAATGAGGTTGCAGCCTTCACCTCAACTTCTGGGACTGTTATGTAAAGCTATTATGTGATGGATGGATATAGGAGAATTTGTCAGACTTTGATCTGCCAGCCAGCCCAGATTTTCCACAGAATTTATCAGCTCAAGACTGGAAAACAGAACTGAAAATGTGACCTTTCTCCAGCAGGTCTTGTGTATTCAGTGTGAATATCTAAAATGTAGCCAGTGCTACACAAATGGAGCTTGGAAGATCATGGGAAGAACTGCATCTTCATAGTAGAGAAGATGCTTTGTATATGGAAGGTACTAGGCGCAAACCCTGCCATGATTCTGCCCTTTGAAGAATTAGATGAATCAAAATGCAGTTATCTTACCAAATGGACACCACTGAATTCAGTGCAGTTCTCCAATCTAACAGCGTATCCTAAAATGTGTAGTTACAGGAAAATGCATTAAGAAAACAGCTTGGGATGGAAATAGACATTCAGCGAAAGGCATGCAAAAATTCATGTGAACTGTAATGCTTATGAATGTAGGGCATATTAACAAAAATGCTTATGAATTTTCATGCAGCCATTAAAAAAATTTCTCAAAGTTCAGGAGAAACTGAGTTTAAGATTCATCATTTAAAATGAACTCAGTGGATGATTGGCAAAATGAAAAACTGAGAGAAACTGAAACTGGCAGATTCATCCATCCCCAGGGTGGACCAGCCTTTCCAATGAATGTTATTCAGAAGTGTTGGACTACAATTTCCAACATCCCAGCCAGTGCTCATGCTAACTGAGGAAAGTGTGAGCAGTTCCTCAACTGGAACATGCATTGTTGGGAAGTCTGGTGCAGGTGATATAGGCTGGATTGGCCCGTGATTGGAAGATAGCACTTGACTGTTTTTAATCAAGCATCTCTGTATTCACCCTAACCCAGGATTCTTTCCAAACTCCAGGTCTAGACCTAAACATTTCCGTGAACATATATAAATTTCATTTGGCTGGGTCTTGAAGTCCACATTACCTCATTGTATGCACAAATTTGAACCAGATGGTTCCAGTTTTGAAAACACAGTGGAGAGCATTTATCTTTCTGCTGAAGGAAAGAGCTATGCCAAGCTTTTATTGGTTTGATTTCCCTCCAGTTTTCCAGTCCTTCTCCAGAATCCCCTGATGCATGTAAGGCCTGGATTCACATCTCTTTTCACCTGCAAATAACTGGTCATTGTGTTTCTACCCTCCCCCTGCACCCGTATGTGTGTGTGTGTGTGTGTGAGAGAGAGAGAGAGAGAGAGCGAGCAAGAGAGCGAGAGCGAGCGAGCATATGTTGCCAGTTCATCTACCTTTCTGCCTTCCTGGATTGTTTTAAGATCTCTGGGATTTGACAATTCATTTTACAAGCCATCATTTTCATCAGCTCAGTCAATGTTCTCTCTAGACTGTTTTATAACACTCCTCCAGGACATATTTTCTGAACTGTTCCTTCTCTTCACAGACATTAAATCATACTGCCTTCTTTCATGTCTTATTATGGTAGTTTCTGAGTTTTGTTGATTGCCTCTCACTTTTCAATTTTTTCATCTCATCTTTTGATCTCAGCTGACTATTTCTGTGTGGTTGTGGTTTTGCAGAGATTCCTTTCAATGCTCTTGAAATCACATTATCTGTTTTGTGTTCTGCGATATCCTAATTGTAGATTGTTACATGTCAAGCACTTCTATCTCTGCCCATCCAAGTGCAGAGAAATTCATGCTTTTATTTTTATCCCTCCGAGCCTCCAAGGCAGTCAGTAAGGTACACAAAGTTGTCCCCCTACCCTCCTGCTTTATCTTCAGAATGACCTTGGGAAGTAGTTAAGAGTGACCAGAAGGGCAGGGCTACAGCCTATTACATAAAACAGAACTTCAGCCACTGTCCAGCAAGCTACTAAAGGTTCAGGAGCCTTGTCCCTTTTGGACCTGAGTAACATCACAGGAGTAGGCTAGGTGGAGAAAGAGCCTGAGATCACCCAGTGCTCCTCTCTGAGTAGACCCTTCCACCTTGATCTCTCTGGTCCTAGACTGACACACTGCACAACACTAGTTCTCATGCCTGCACCTAGCTTCTGAAATACTTCCATCTTGGTTGGGCCTTGGGGCCATAGAATCCGGGGGTCAACACCTGGTCTGTACTTGTAGAAGAATGAGCAGCTGGAAAGCTGAGGTGGGACAAGAGAGTGCAGGCAGGAGTCTCTGCCTCAGAATGCTCCTTCATGTCAAAACTCCTTGTAAGGAGAAAGCTAATCGGGTGACCATGTATGAAGAAAACCTAAAAAGAGGACACCAATTTGCATAGCATTTCTGCATGCAGGCATATTTGTATAGACTCCCATTTAACAATAATAACTGCTATTTAAATAGAAATGTTGCCTGCAGCTTCTTGACTGTGCTGCTATATGAAACTTGAGAACATTTCAGAGAGAAAGCAGAGAGAAATTTCAGTGCATTTTTTAAAAAATGTGCAGTTTCATGCTTTGGTCTATGGGGGAAAGGTGAGCTTTTTTTAAGGTTAAGGGGGAGGCTGAAAGGAGCAGGGCCTTTCCTGTGGTGGCACCCCAAGTATGGAATGCTCTACCAGTGAACATTTACCAGGCACCTTCCTTGTTGGGTTTCAGGCAGCTGGAAAAAAACTTTTCTTTTTTTGGTACACCTAGGGCACCATTTAGACTGTTTATATCAATGGTACTGGTTTTATTGTATTGATTTATGTTTTATTTTCAATTACATTTATTGTGATTTTACTCTGTTTATCATATTTTAATTGCATTATTTTATCATTGTTATTTATTGCAAGGACTGCTCAGAAAGCACAATTCTAACAGGTGACTTTTCAAACTAATCAAATAAATAACTTGGAAAAATGCTCAAAGTTTGCATCATTTCTCAGCTTCAATTTGCACGTTCAGGAAAATCAAATACTAGCAAGTGCTCATGAAAACTGAGGGACAGATGGGCATTAGGTTGATGTTCCAACAATCTGGGCAAGTATGAACATGGCTAGTCTGCCCATCCCTAATTCAGGGTCCCAACAAGCCAGCTTGCTTCCTTTCCAGGATGCTCATCCATCCCTCTCACCTTTGTTCTCCCAGATCTCCTTTTTACTTTCAATAGATGGCATTCTGATGCCATTGGGCATGCTCAGTCCTCAGCAGGCTTTTGCAGTCTCCCCCTCGCCCCATTCCAATGTTCAGGATTTTTTCTAAGGCATCTGACACTTCTACAAACCCTGGGATTTCTCCAAGCCTTCTGATACCTCTGTCCTGTATGCCGATGGTCGTAGATTGGCTGTTCATAGATGATATGAGGTTGATATGAGGATATCATCACCACAGATATGATGATAGCACAGCCTATCATGCATGGCACAGGCATGTGAAAGTAAAACAAAATGCAGCAAACAGCCTTTGGTCTCTTTTCCATGTTACCTTTGGCAGCAAGGTTACTGCCCTGTGGTTGTTCCCATGCCACTCTGGTAATATGTAAATTACTATTTACATAAATGTGTGATAATGTATTAAGGCTGGAGGCTTCCTTCCAGTGGGATAGTTTGGTAGATAACTATGCAAGTACCTAGGCAGAAGATCTACATGTTAGTGGGGTACTGTGAGAGCAATTGTAAGTAGGAAGCATTCCACTCCAAATAACATGATGGAGAATATGACCCACTGCCCAGACACACAATGCATAGTCAACCTGTGGAACTCATTGCTGCAGGAAGTGGTGATGGCCAATTCACTTAAATGGCTTTTCAAAAGTAATTTAGCTTAAATAGCTCAAAAAATATCTCCCTTTATTCTAATGATTTTTAACTGGAAGCTTATCAGGGGTTCTATGGGGAAAAGGCAGGCAGTGTGAACAAGTTGCAGAAAAGACAGTATGCTCACCATTACTGATTTTCCCCTGCCAGGCAC
Organism: Varanus salvator macromaculatus; assembly: GCA_023646645.1. Lineage (NCBI taxonomy): Eukaryota > Metazoa > Chordata > Lepidosauria > Squamata > Varanidae > Varanus > Varanus salvator. The sequence goes on from JAIXND010000781.1 coordinate 7,705,739, forward strand.
AGTTGCAAGGGCATTCCAGGTTTGTTCTTGTTTTGCAGGACTGTGCAGCAGCTAAAGACAGAATACTTGACTGTGTGTCCGTTAGAATGTATCCCAGAATTTTTGGCAAGATGCTGGGATTCTAGCGCAGACATCAGTGGTGTTACATTGGAAACAGTTCCCTGAGTCTGGGAAACTTGGATCTAGTCTGAAGCCTATTTACCAGGTGTGTTTGTTGGCTTGTTCATTGTAATCTGTCTAGATATGGAATGGTACACAAATATTTATTTTTATATTGCTCAATGTCTAAGCAGATTCCAGAGTGGTGAACAACCCAAACAAACAGATTAAATAATAAAAACAAAGTAACATGAAAAACAGAACATGAGAAGGGCCGTCATGGATAGGACACTTGGAAGGGCTTTTATTCCTAGAGTTGTCCTAAGTTGGAGATAACTTGATGGCACATAGCAACTGCAACATGAGGTGTCATCAACTGTGGATGATCAGCAAGGAAGGCTTCATGGAGCAGAGGTGTCTCCAGCAGGCACTGAAAACACCACAATGCCGATGCTTGCTCACCTCCAGAGGCAGGGAATGGCTTCAGGACCTCTGACTCCATGACAATGAACACACTTCTGGCTTTCAGGAGCTAAGAAAGAATGGCCATATCTGTTCCCCTATGCTACCTGAGGGCAATGTGTGAGATGGCCCTATGGCCCACTTTATGGGGGGTAGTGTTCTGTTTGAAGGAGGGGTCCTCTAATTGAACAGCTGTCTGAACTGTGACTAGTATAGCCTGAATACCTGATCCTGCCTAATCTTGGAAGCAAAGCAAGGTTGGCCTGGATGGGAGAGCTGAGTCCTGCACTGAGCAGGGGGTTGGACCCGATGGTCTTCTAGGCCCCTTCCAACTGTATTATTCTATTATTCTAGAGAGATGAACAGCATAAGAAAGTGAGAAAGGTCCTTGCTTTAACTTGAAATTCTGCGTTGAGCAGGGGTGTGGACTTGATGCTCTTCTGTATTCTGGGTTTCAACATCAGTCCTTGACTGAGCAGACAAGGACATAATTCATCTGGTCACCAAGTCAATGTTCCCCACTCTGGCAAGATAAATTTCCATTGCATGTCTAGTAATTATTTCTAACTGTGCTTCTGTGCAGTTCAGTTAGCATAGGCAAATAGCATGCAAACTGTTCTCTTTTTGGTGATACATAAATTCTTTTTTAAGAGGTGAATGTTTAAGTCACCATCCTAGTTACCTCTCCTCTTTGTGATTGCCACTGTTAAACATTTGGGAATCAGAGACTCTCACAAGTTTGCTTTGCAATTCACTCCACTATCATCCAGAAAGCTACCTTGTGCTGGCCTCTGGCTAAGAGCAACCAGGTTTGTGTTGAGCCAGCAAGCATGGATTCAGCTGTGAGAGTTAACAGGGCCTCTCTACCTATGACCTCAGATGAACTCAAGTGTAAGGAAAAATTTGTGGCTCAGAGAGTTTGTTTCTCCTCCCTTAAAAAAAAAAAATATTAATGAGGGCAGTGATATCATCTTAGCAAGCCTGCACCAGCTGAGTGCCAACAAAGAAAGGTCATTAATGTCAATACAAGAGGCGCCGTAATACTTTCTTGAGCTGATTCTGATAATGTTATAATTGGGTTTCAGGGCGTTGGCAGGCAAGTGGGAGAAAGTAAATGATGGTTTTGCTAAATTAGTTTTGAAGAGGGCACCAGCAACTTGACTGGAAAAGAAATTATAATGCCACAGTACAAAAGGACAAGCTGGTCTGATTAGGCTGGACAAGGAGGAACACCACTCCATTGTTTCCTAATTGTGACTGGTGGTAGGGAGGCATGGATTTATGTGGGTTGTCAGGATGAAGAGATGGGTTTGACTTGCATTCAGTTTTGCTGCCCCACCTCAGGAATTGCTAGAACCAGACATGGTCCACATGACAACTGCCCTGCTTCCTGCTCCTTAATCCTGGATAATTGCTACTCCTCTTTCCACTAAAGACGAACCAAGACATATGTCTGGGCTGACGTTTCTGAGCTTGAAGGCGAAGGGATCCTCCCAGTAATCTGGAATATGTACGTGGCAGGAGAAAACTTTTGCTCAAGGGTTTAAGAAAAGGAGCTTCTCCATTGGATTCCGGCCTCATTCATATTTGACTCTGTCTTCCTGACTTGCAGTTTTATGACTATATTTAAATAATAGTAATGATATGAAAATTTTAATCCATTGCAAATTTGATACATGCATGCAACTTGCTCCTTTGTTCAGACTGGCAAAGGTCTGGCTGTTTTCTTTTGGAGAAAGATTCTGAAACATTCCCCAAAAGTGTTTATTAGGAGAAGCAGTCAGGTGAGGAATGCTGAGTGCCAGAGCTTTCACTGTGGTTCCATGGAGTTATACACACCTGCAGGCAGCTTCCTGTGGTGGGTATTGAGATATCTGGGGAAAATGCTTTTTGTTTTTCCCAAGGATGTGTTCCCATCCAAAAGGGTTGCTCTGAGATGAAACAAAGTTGCCATGTGACATGAAGGTACCATATGACAATGGAACAAAAAGTGCAGGACTTTTAGACCCAGTGAAACTCATGGCCATGTTGCTGGATATCCTCTTATTTTTCTCTTCTCTTCCAGGTGTGCAAGAGGCCCAGGCAACTAGAGGTAAGTGTATGTTTTCTGCAGTGTTTTTTCCTCCCCTCTAGGTCTACCTTTTCCTGATAGGGTCACAGCTCTTTTGTCACATTAAGTGAATGCACTACTTCTGCTTTCTTCTTTGCATGATATTTTGCCCCATTTCAAATCTTTATCTTTTTATTGCCAGACTAGACTGGCCCTGCCAATTTTGCAACCTGCTCAGTCCCCCTTGCAGGCTGTTGAAAGTGCATCCTGGCTATTGAAGAGTGAGCTTTAAGTATAAGGACTCACCAAGGCAATGTGTTATGTGTCCCTGTTCCAGAGTATCCTTGGGATTTTCTGCACAAAAATGTTGTTGTATGTTTATGAATACTTACTGTGTTTATACCCTGATGCTGGGAACGATTGACAGCAAAAGGAGAAGGGGACGGCAGAGGATGAGGTGGCTAGATGCAGTCACTGTGGCAGTGAGTGTGAGCTTGGGTGAACTCCGAGGGATGGTGGAGGACAGCAGAGCCTGAAGGAATGTTGTCCATGGGGTCGCGCTGTGTTGGGCATGACATTGCAACTAAAAAAACCAAACTGTGTTTATGGGCTGACATCATGACACTCCAGTTTCTGTTCTGTTCTGTTCTGTTCTGTTCTGTTCTGTTCTGTTCTGTTCTACAGCAGTTCCCCTACCCCTGTTTTTTATACCAGGGAAGTGAGTTATTAAATTAAAACAGAGTGGAAAATGCCACTCTTCTTCTCAGTGTATTTGCACTGCTCCACTAGAACACAGCTCCACCTAGAGGTTATGAAGTAGAAAAGCAGTCCCCATGCTGCAACAAAACTGAAAGCAGACAGTGTGGTTCGTTACTCCAAGAGAAATCCATGAAACCCTGGATTCATGTAGAAAAGCCCACAGTGAACCCAAAATGGCAGTTGCCAGCAGGGCAGAGCTGAGACAGTGGCAATGATGCTTGTTCCAGAGCCCTTGAAATTTCTATTAACCAGAAGCATGAAAGAAGAGAGGCAGTTTCTCTCTCCATTTTGCAGCACAGCCCCCCAATTCAACTTTGGCTGAAAGTTATCAGGGCCCGACCCTGATTTAACTGAGGATTTTTCAAATTTCATGTTGAGGCACACAGTCTGTGGCAATGAGTCAGGATGCTGGCCTCCAGTGAGGTCAAAATGCTCAGCCGCAAAGGAGGTTGTTCAGTGGAACTCCGCTTGGCTACATGCCCTGGCTGCTTCCAAACAGCGTTTTTGCTCAGAGGGAGAAATTCTTGTTGGTTTCTGCATTGGAGCAATCACTCATTCTTGACACAGCATTTTCCTGCCAGCAGAAGAGTGAGTTATAGCACTCAGCTTGATTTTATCTCTCCAGGGGTAGCAATGATCTTGGTGTGAATGGCAGGGATGTTTCAACGCAGCGTTAAAGCAAGCAAACAAGTACCAAGCTGGCAACGGGGCAGAGACAAAAGAACGTGTGCCACAGTCTTGATTAGAATCCATGTGACCTTGGTGCACCTCATCTTGACCCCCCCCCCAATCCATTCAGACGAATCTCTGCTCTTCTTTGCAGCCTGTGGAAGGCCCCCCATCAGCCTCAACCGAATTGTGAAGGGGAAAGACACTGTGCCTGGAGAATTTCCCTGGCAGATCAGCTTACAGTTGAATCAAAGGCATGTATGCGGAGGGTCGCTCATCTCAGAAGAGTGGGTGATCACAGCAGCACACTGCTTCTACCAGTGAGTACAGTCCAGAGAGTGGGATGGGAGACCCTGGTCAGCAGATGCTTCCTGACTTCACATACTCACTCCCCCCTCCCCCTCCCCTCCCCTCCCCTCCCCTTCCCATCATCATCATCATCATCATCATCATCATCTACCACCCAGTAGCTGACACCTGAGTCTCAAGTTCAGACTCCAATGTCCATAATTAAGTCTGAACTTTCAAAGAGATCTTCATGCTGCTGAACTTATTTGAGGGATAGCATTCAGCACCATGGATAGTGCCTTAAAGGTTCAGACTAAAACCTGGAATGGATACATCACCCCAGGGACATAGGAGCTACCAGCCTTCAGTAATAGCTGAACCTTTCAGGGTGGTTCACAAATACTGGAACCCATGAAGAAAAGATTGTGAAATACAGTATACCATTTTTCATATACAACATTTGGAACACTTTCCTGACCTTCAAGAACTGCATGTGCAGTTGCTTCCATGCTGGCTTCAAGTACGGAGAGAAGAAGGTTGGAATTCTGATTCTGGGCATCTGAAATATTCTGTGCCATCCCTAGATGTTGTCTAGGAGAGACGCAGCCCAACAGCTGTCACACTTTCAACAGATACAGATAAAAACAGCTGGTATCAGCATCCCATCATGTGCCACTTAAATGCCTGGAAGTGGCAACGGAAAAAAAATGCAGTGTTGCTGCCTCAAGTAAAGAGATCTTTCCATTATTGGAGGGTCACCATTGGGGAGGTCCTTTCCCTTGCTGGCATCTTCCAGCATGTTGATCATAGTGTCTGCAGAGCATCAGGTCAGAAAAGATCCTCCATCCAGGATTCACACACAGTATTTCTGGTGCTGGCAATGATGCTGAGAAAATTTCTTGCCAGCTGGCAAAACAGACATGACAGCATTTATTTATTTATCACATTTGTATGCCGCCCCATAGCCGAAGGCTTTCTGAGTGGCTCACAGTGCAATCTAAAATACAAATAAGAATAAATAAGAATAGCAAACTGAAACCATAAACAAATAAGATTAAAATACAATATAAATACAACAAATACATAGAATAGAATGAATAAACACAACCAACCAACAACAACAACCAGTAAAACAATAAGCCAGCAGCAAACCAAGTCCAATCTAAAAACAAATGCTAAAGTATTCTTTTTTTAACTTTGTGCCGAAAGTAAGGTAAAGTAGGTTCCAGTCGCATTGTGAACACAACACTGGTTAAACGGCTCGGAAATTAAAAATGGATCCTGGGGTGAGATTCTAAAACTGTCATTAAACTGCCTTCTAATGTACTAGTCAGAACATAGTTCTGAGCTGATCTTAAGTAGCTTCTGGGGTTCCCACATACCATTTGTTTCTGCCACTGAGTGATGCTTAAGCAGACATTTCCAAGTGCTCTCCAAGCTTTGTGTCCAAGGAAGACACCTGGATTGCCTGCCTAAAGCCTTCATCCACCAGGACACCCCTCTTTTACCCAGCCCCACTTTCTTTGTTGTGTTTCCAGGTTCAGGGATCTCTCCCAGTACCAGGTCCTCCTGGGGGTTACGCAGCTGTCCAATCCGGGCCCACAGGCATGTTGCTTGGGAGTTCAGCAGGTCATCGTAAACCCCGTCTATGAGGGCCAGACCAGCAGTGGGGACATTGCCCTGGTGCAGCTGTCCAGGAGGGTGCATTATTCTGACCTCATCCTTCCCATTTGCCTGCCTGATGCCTCTGTGAAGTTCCCTCCAGGGAAAGTGTGCTGGGTCACTGGCTGGGGAAACCTGCGGCATTCAGGTATGTGTGGAGGAAGCCAGAGCAGGGCTGTAGAAATACAGGCCTAGGGCCAAATCCAGCCCTCCTGGGATTCCCAGTTTGGCTTTTGTGGTTGCCCACATGACTCTATACCCTTAGCCTGTCCCTATGAGCTGAATCCAAATGATTGGCCGTTTGACAGTCGCTTGGCTGTTGTGCAGTCCATGTGTTCCCCCTCCCCCATCATAAAAAGACTTGAGGTATATCTTGTACATAAGACCTTTAAGCTCAGATAGACTGCCATTTTGTGGTATTTTTCAGTCCACCCATTTTGTATTTGGCCTCACCCACCACAAGAATATAACTCTTAGGCTGAAACCCAAGTTGAACACCCCCAAAAACAGAAAGGAAGGAAGGAAGGAAGGAAGGAAGGAAGGAAGGAAGGAAGGAAGGAATCAGATGAAGGATTTCAGATGTAAGCATGGAGGATTGTACAAATTATACATGGGGTGGAATAAGGCTTCTGCAGTACTGCAGAGCAGGTGTGTGTGTCCAGAAAGAGAGATAAAGTTTGAATTCAGACTTAGTCATATCTAGAGAAATTCAGTGGAACTTATGTCCTATTTATTTCAATGGGTCTACTCTAAGTATGACTGATCTACTCCATATTATTTCACAATGTTAAAAGGAGGAGGAGAAGAGATAAAGTATATCAGCCATTTAAAATGAACGTGATTCTAGAGAGGCTATTCTGAATGCAAAAAAGGTGCTCCCCACACAATTCCTTGGTGTGGAAACAGAAATCTCCACTGTCCTGTTGCTGGGCCATTGGTGCTTGGTCAGCAATAAAAGGAAAAGCAGCCATATTGGTGAAGATTTTGGATTCATGAGATTTAAAATGTTCCCATTCCACAGTCAGATCTCCAGAGCCACTGATGGTAGTAGTGTGGCATGTATGCATCCTGGAGAAGGAAAAGGAGTGGGGGTGGGGGGGACACCTCCCAAATAAAACAAAAACATGCCAACAGACTGCTGGATTTGGCAGTTTATCCATCTGAGCTTTTCCTTGTCCTGCCCCCGGTTGTGACAGGGAAGTGATGAAGGTTTCATTCTAGATAGGAGGGGTGCTGAGGTTCAAGCCTGCCAAATTGTCATAGGGTATAATCCTGTGCATGTTTAGAAAGGAAAAAAAGTCTGCAGCTCTGAGCATGCCCCAACCAACATGTCTTGCTGGGCTTGCTGGAAGCTGTCAGCCATTTTTCCCCTCCAAAGGTGCATGGGAGCAGAGCCTTCTTCTTTGACCTGGAAATTATGGAGTGAATTAAGGAGCCAGGGCAGAGGAGAACCTTTGGGTGAAGTTATGAATGACCAAGGAAAATGAAAGGTAGTCAGAGAACAAGGCAGTAAAGTGAAGAGATGGGGCAAAACATGCATGCATGTGTCTATGTGTTGTTCTGGGGAAACTATGGGATGGAGGGGTTGAACAGCACAGGCATCCTGTGTGTGGGTGGGGCCCTAGAGGGTGGGTTTTAGAAAGAGCTGCTTCAGTGGTGTGTTATCCTTGCAGTCAACCTTCCCTCCCCACAAACCCTCCAGAAGTTGAAGGTGCCCATCATCGACTCAAGGACCTGCAGTGAGCTCTATCGCACCAACATGGGTGATGGACTGACCCCGCGGGTTATCAAGGACGATATGATCTGTGCTGGCTACGCAGAGGGCAGGAAGGATGCCTGCAAGGTTAGCATGCATATGGTGTCAAGGGGTGGACGCCAGATGAGAGCCCACATCACAGCAAGAGTCCCTTGAAGGTGCTCCTCTTCTTCACCACAGCAGCCTTTTTCACATGCACTTCACACTGGCCAAGACTACAGAGTGGACAGGGAGGACAGAGGGGAGATGCCATGGCTGGCTTGCTCAGTGCCTCCCTGTGTTGCGAGCTGGCTCTTCCCTTCTTGCCCTCAGGCTCTGGAACACCATACTGTCTCTTTGCAAAGTAGTTCTTTATTGATGCTTTGCAGCTGCAAGATGAAGTAACTCCAGAAACCCTCTAGAGAGTTGGAAGATTAGCCTCTGGGAATACTAAGAAGGCCTGCAGAACCTGAACCAGGGACTCCTCTCCCAAACCCTTTCTTTTCAGTAACTTCCAGGCTCCACCCTCAGGGAATTCCTGCTGCTGAAAGGCTGGGTTGCTGGTCTCTCCCAATGCCTTGCCATGTGGTCAGGAATTGCGCAAGGGGAGGGCTCTGCCTCCTTCCCTTCTTCGCCCATTCCCAACCCTCCCAGAACAACCTGGGTGCTTAGTTCATAAAAGTTACTGCTGGGTTAGAGCCACCACCTCATTTTTTTCTGATAGGTTCCTTGTACAAGAGACAGGGCATAACTGTATTTGGCCAGTGCAGAAGGGTGAGTTTTGTTTCAATCATTTTTTTTGTTATAAGGAGATAGAAAAATACACCAATTTCTTCATATCTGGGGTGGAAAGCAGCTCATATGCATATACGTATACATATGATATATATATTTCTCCTTAATACAGAAGGAAGCAAAATAGTCAGATTCAGCCATTTCTAGTTGGAGCCTAGAATGTCACCCTTAGCTTCTCCCACTGTTACTCTAATCTCTAATCCAGCTTTCCCTAACTTAATGCCTTCCAAATGTGTTGGAGTATTGGCCATATTGTCTGAGGATTATCGGAACTGTAGTACAAGCCATCTGATGCATAGGAACCCCACCATGCATTTCCTCCATTGTTCATGTCTGTCTTCTTGGCTCACAGGGCGATTCTGGAGGTCCCATGGTTTGTCTGGTTGGCCAATCCTGGGTCTTGGCTGGCATCGTCAGTTGGGGTGAAGGATGCGCCATTGAGAACCGGCCTGGAGTATATAGTCGCCTCACGTACTACCAAAACTGGATCAGCAGCTACATCCCAGACATTGAATTCGTCAAAGACCCACACATCCGTGAATCACGGGAATGGCGGCGTGACAGCAAAAGCCAAAAACATCCTGGGGGTTCCTTGCCTGACCATGCCCCTTCCCTCACTGCTAGCCTTCTGATGTTCTCCGTGTGGGTCTTGGTTCTCATGTAGCCAATGGGCACAGTAGGAGCACCTCTTCTTAAGAATTGAGTTTTAGACTCAAAGGTATCATCAACCTTCCTATTGACCTCTCGGACTCTGAAGTTGTTTCTGTCCCCAGGAAAGCTTCATCATTCATTGAACCAAACCCCCTGGCTTTTACGATCTCCATTTTTGAAAGGGGTGGGGAGAAAGGATCCCTCATTCTATTTATTATTGGGAAATGTTCTTAGAATAGTGTTTATCTCTTACATGAGATGGATTTCAAGAACTTCTGTGCAAGACAAGCCAATTATTTAAACTCTTTCCGGAGTGGGGGTAGCTACGCAGCAAAAACAACAAAGCATCTTGTGACACCTTAAAGACTAACACATTTATTTTGGCAGAAGCTTTCATGGATCGCAATTATGAAGTGGTGACAATTTCAGTTATGTATACAGTACATGCATGGGTGTGGCGGGAGACTGCAAACAGTGCGTTCAGAAGAAAATTAAATACAGGAAGCATTGAGAGTGGCTGTTTGCATAGCAGTGGCTGCTTAAAACAGGAACATGCTGGCACTAGGCAAAACAATTGACACATGCTGTATGCGAAGACTCCTTCATCCCAGTCCTGGCCTATGGCAATAGATTGGAACCTCTTGAAGTTGATTTATAACTCAGCAGTCTCCCTTCCTAATCCCCCTTTGAAGTTATTTGCTCCAGTGACCAGAGAGTCCTGGGAGGGTGAAGTGTTTCCCCCCTGGGTTTTGTGCATTGCCAGATTTGTGATGTCTGATTGCAGCTTAGTGTCCATTTGCTCTTTTTTGTACGGTCTGGTCTGCTTGCCTGTGTAGAAGGGTATGGCTGGCAATGGGGGTACAAATCCCATTGGAGGATGGGCAGGTATATGAACTTGATGGGCTGTAATATTATTAATACTTAACATTATGAGGATCTCTAATAGTGTCATTGGAGTAAATATGGGGACAGAGCTCATGTCTGGTTTTGTTGCAACGTCTATTCTTTGAACTCAAAGGATGAATTTACACTGGGCAGGGAAAAGGGTGTGTATATATATAGATAGTGTTGTTACTAGTTTCATATCAGGTGATTCAAAACTTAGGTGGAGAAATCCCCAAACCTGTCAATGTTCCAAATTCAAGATATGTTGTGATACTCTAGATTATCAAATCTCTCCCTCTCTCTCTCTCTCTCTCTCTCTCTCACACACACACACACACACACACACACACACACACATGGGGCAGGGGAGAGAGGAATATCCCAAAATACATGGACCAAAATATTACAATCACTTCTTGCACGGGTTTAAAATACTCGGGTGTGACTCCCTGGATTTAAAATTTGGAAGTACTGAAGGTTTTACCCTTAGGTCTGAAGCTTTATTTCAACTAAGCACATTCTATACATTCCAAATTAGTGATTGAAAGAATGAGTCAAGCACTGATATTGCTGCGGGGGAGGGGGGGATCACATATATTTGACAGTGGAAGGTGGATAATTTTGAATGTCTTTTTTCACCACACTCTGTGACATGAATAATTTTTGGAATGCTGCATTTGACATATTTGTTTGAGCCATTGTGATTTTTTTTCTAAGTCAGTGATGCAAACAGATTTCAGGGAAAGACATTTGGCTGCTTTTACTGTACCAGAAAATACTAATTTCACCCCCTACAGTATACAACAACTTGTGCTCTCCAGATGTGTTGGAAACTACTCCCATCATCCCCTGTCAGTGTAGCCAGTAGCTATGCTGGCTGCAGAAGCTGGGAGTAGTAGTCCAATAGGTCTTGCTATCACCAGTTTGGTGGCAATGCTGGTTCCTGAGTTGCAAGGAAAAGTGCAACTCAGGAACCAGCATTGCCACCAAAACACAAGCTTCAGCCCACAGATGAAAGCAGCACATCTTTTAGGAAACCTGCAAAACCTGGGATCCTCCAAACCACAGACAGTGCACCAACTATCTGGGACTGCAAAAGTCGGATGGGAGAAGGTTTCAGCTAGGAATGTGTAACACTGCAAAACTAATTCCATCTGAGATTGACAAAGTGGACTGAGTTTCTGTCTTACCAGCTTCTGCAAAATTTGGTGCCAAGTACTATGTAACTCTAGTACAATGTGTGCCCATTGTGGCTGGCTCATTAGATTTGATCTTGTTGTAGCCTTTATTGTGAGAAGTATGGGAGCATTCCTGCCACCATGCAGAGGGACACAGCCCACCTTGCCGACCTTGAATTTTCCAAAAGCTAATTTCAGATTTGTGCGACATTTAAACCTCTGCTTCACAATTTGCATAAAGTCTCCCAATTTGTGAGTGAAGCCCTGAATTTTCCACACATTGCTCGAGCTTTTTATTTTTTTAATGCAAGTTGTGGCTTATTGTAAAAACAGATGTCTACATGCTGGCTCAGCTTGCATCAGATCAAGTCAGTGCCAGTACAGAGTTGTGGAAAAGAATCTATGGAGCCAAGCCATCCGTTTCTCACTTCCAGTCAGTTTTCTTACACATCCTTAGCTTGAGCACCTGGCAAGAGCTGTAGCAGGAAGGAATGCAAATTGTCCAGCATTAGGATGATCCTTGAGAAATTAAATACTTTATGGAAGATGACTGGACATCTGAGAACTTCCAGAATGTTTGATTTACATCTGTGTGGTCCTGTTAAGGTCATTTCCTCAGCCAAGCAACAGGCTTGTTCATGAGACTAGCCCATTTGGAGCTGGCATAGTACAGTAACTGCAAGCCAGGAAAAGTTCACTTCCCTTCCACTGAAGCTGCTCTTCTACCATGAACCATTAAAATTCCTGTCCCTCTGCTTCAGCTCTCCCAACTGCAACATGGGTATAAAACTAAAAGGGTAACTCAGAGAGTCAATGTAAAGAGATCATAGATAATGGCTCAAGTTCTTAGTATGCCTAGGCAGACTGGCCACCTCTGAAAAAAGAAAAAAAGAGAGCTAGGAAATTGCATAATAGATGTAAAGATAGAAACAATCACTGTAATTTAAATCAAGGTACAATGCATATCACTCTAGTGGGAAGACCCTGGCCATGTGATCTCAGTCTGGTGTGCAGGTGCTAACAATCGATGGAGTGCTTTGAAGCCCATGCTTCTCTTGCCATGTAAGACTCCATGTCTTCAAACTAGATTTGGACTGGACAGTTATTCAAATAGAGGGCACTGGAACAAAGGACTGCTTTTTGTAAAGAAGGACACCTTAGCTATAGGCCAGCAGAGGATACAGATCTACTGAATTTCTACACATCATCCTTGACTTCCCTGCATAAGACTGGCATCAGTGGAAGCACATGTCTTCATGCACTAATTTATTCCACTCATACCCATTTGGGCAAAAAAATTGCATTGCATATCAGCTGCTTAAGCATCCTTAAAAACTCTCTTTCAGATTAACAGTCAGGGATCAATATTCTCCCTATCCCATGTGGTAATTGAACTGGGTCAGACACCTGCAGCAATATATGGGTGTATCTTACAGGAACCAAATTCAGTATATTCATCTCCATAACCACTGGGCACCACTGAGAGCTAGCATGGTGCAGTGGTTAGGAGTGCTGAACTGGGACTCAGATCTGTGTTTAGTTCCCACTCAGCCATGAAACCCAGTGGGTGACTTTGGGCTAGTCACTGCTTCCCAGCCTAACCTACCTAATAGATTTGTTGTTGTGAGGATAAAATGGAGTGGAGGAGAACTTTATAAGCTGTTTTGGGTCCCAAGCAAAAGGAGGAAAGGCAAGATACGATTGCAATGTCTCAACAACAACAGACGAGCACACTGCATCAGCTACTATTTTGGAAGTAGAAAAATGGCAAATCTTTGCTTGCTAGGTAATTGTACTACTTTTAAGGCATTAAACAGTCTATGAAATCCAGGAGTGTATTTCTTTTCAAAGGAAATTAAACTAGTGTTTCTAATAACTACCAGTTGCTAGTTCTGGAATGTTTTGGACATTTAATCATCAAGGCAATTGTTCTTCCTTGGTGTTGCCACACAAATGGAGTACATGTGCGCGCGCGCGTTTCAAATACAATTTACCTTTTTATTTACAACTTGTCTATACTGCTGCACATCCAAGAGGATTCCTAAGTGTGAACAATAAAAGAAGAACGCAAACTCAGATTGCAAAATTAAAATATTTTAAACCAGACTGTAAGAATAAAATTGTGGCTGGTCCATCAGTGAAAGATTATTTAAATGAAGAATCGAACAGTGCCTACCATGGAACTTCAAGAACTTCCAGGAACTTCCCACCAACCTGTTTCGTTTTGGGCTGGTGGTGTCGGCAGCCCAAAAGAGCTGCTAGTGGGAGAGCAAAAGTTCTCCTGGATACTTGTGGGAAGACTAAACCAGGAGTTGGGAAGAAGTGGATGAGGTGCCCAATCTTCTGTTAGCACCTTGTGCTTCCACATGCAGACAACCCATGCAACCCTCATGCCATGGTGGGGCTGTCATGTCATGCAAATCCATCCAGAGAGAGAGAGAAAGAGAGAGCAAAACCCTGAATGAATACAACAGGGGAAGAAAATCTTTTTCAGAAGAAGACCCAACATTTGCTGGTCTCTCAGCTGAGTTAATAGAATGGACCTACTTCTCATCTCCCCCTCTGTGCAGTCAGATGGAATGGTGATAGAATAGCTGCTAAGGCAGCAATGCATAGACGAAGGGGCCTGATTATGTAACCTGCCCCGCAGAGCTGGATGAATGGATTCAACATCTCATCTCTCCCTGACTGCAGCCGGAAGTTCTTATGTTCTGGCACCTAGCAAGCAGTTTCCCATTATGTCCCTGATTTGACTTCAGAAACTGGACCTGCAGATACCTTGAAAGAAATAATTTAAGATAGATAAATTTTCTTGAGGGAATAAGTGAACCACGGAACGGAAACTCTTACAATCGGTTTACTAACACACCCAGCTACAGAAGCCAGTGCATGGTAGGCCATTGCCAAGTAAAAAAGAACATTGACAACTGGGACTGCCAACTTTTCAACCTCCCTGAACAGCTGAGCCTTTAAGAGAGGTGGCTTTGTAGCAGTGATACACTTACCTTGCTGCTCTGTGCCACAGAAAACTAATTTTTGTGCCAATTGTGCTGCAGTGAAGAGCATAGCAGCATGGGCCAATTAAAAACCTGGCAACTCTGCATACAACAGGCATGAGAATTTGTAATATCACTAGGTGAGACAAAGGTGAATCAGTGATAGGGAGAGGAGAAACATATATAGGGGTGTCCTTATTTTCATCTCTGTCAGTTTTCCTTGGTATGGCATCTTCCAAATGTTTTGAGTCTCAACTCCCATAATCCCTGACTATTGGAAGTGCTAGTGGGGGCTCATGGAATTGTAGATAACAACATCTGGAGAGCACCAGGTTGCAGAAGGATGAACTTGGACATAGTGGAAGGGTTGCAACATTAGGCCAGGTCCAGCCCTCATGGTATTTATTTATTTATTTAACAGGTTTGATATACCATTCACAGCTCATGAGCTTTCTGAACAGTTTAAAACATAAAAACATAGTTAAAATGCAATGCAGTTTAAATCAACGGTGCAGGCAGCAGAAGCTGTAGATGGGAGCCCTTCCTATATAATCCATCATCTCATCAGTAGGCAGAGTATTTCAGGCAGCTGACTGTGGATGACAAAAAGAAGGTACACTTTATTGGTTATATAATTTAGAATTACTATGTCTTTACTACCAGGTGGGTGACAGCCACTTATGGGATTTTCTGCCTGAGATGCCAAAGCAACACCTCAGTACTACAGACCTTGCAGGGTGGGGGTGTATTGGCTTTGATGCTTCATCTGGGTTAGCAACACGGTTTGGACTGGCCATGACTTGAACACTTCTCAGTGCTCTCAGCTCCCCACCCCGTTGTGGATATGCCTGTGGAAGAAGCATACTTCCATATTTGCATGCTCCCCAGCTGGACTGGGGTATTTGGTTATTGAGTCATCCAATGGATAACCCTTGCCATGCCTGTTCAAACAGACATACTATTCAGCTAAATTGAAGCTTAACCTCAGGTAAGTAGGGATTACAACCCAAATGATTAAAACCAGCTTAATTTCATGGCAAGATTCATTACGTGCTGGCAACTCCCAAAATGTATATTACAAGAACTGCTAAAGGTAAAGGTTTCCCCTTGACATTAAGTTCAGTCATGCCTGACTCTAGGGGAAGATGCTCATTTCCGTTTCCTAGCCGAGGGAGCCAGCATTTGTCCGCAGTCTCCGTGGTCATGTGGCCAGCATGACTAAACACCAAAGTGCATGGAATGCTGTTATCTGCCCACCAAAGTAGTACCTTTTTATCTACTTGCATTTGCATGTTTTTGAACTGCAAGGTTGGCAGAAGCTGGCACGGAGCAAAGGGAACTCACCCCATTGTGCAGATTCGAACCGGCAACCTTTTGATCTACCAGCTCAGCAGCACAGCAGTTTAAACCACTGCACCACCTGCTACTGTGCCAGAAAAATATCATTATTATAATTATGATTAATATTTCACAGCATTTCTGCATGGTCACTTTCTCTAGCCTTACTTCTCTGCAATTGAGCTCTTGTTAGTTGCGAAGTCATGTCCGACCCATCGCGACCCCATGGACAACATTCCTCCAGGCACTCCTGTCCTCCACCATCCCCCGGAGTCCACTCAAGCTCACACCAACCACCTCTGTGACTCCATTCAGCCACCTCATCCTCTGCCGTCCCCTTCTTCTTTTGCCATCTATTGTTCCCAGCATTAGGCTCTTCTCCAGGGAGTCCTTCCTTCTCATTAGGTGGCCAAAGTATTTGAGTTTCATCTTCACTATCTGGCCTTCTAAAGAGCAGTCAGGGTTGATCTCCTCTAGGACTGACCGGTTTGATCGCCTTGCGGTCCAAGGGACTTGCAGGAGCCTTCTCCAGCACCACAACTCAAGGGACTCAATCCTTTTGCGCTTGGCCTTCCTTATGGTCCAGCTTTCACAGCCATACATTGCAATTGGAAAAACCATAGCCTTGACTATACGCACTTTTGTTGGCAGGTTGATGTCTCTGCTTTTTAGTATGCTATCTAGATTTGCCATAGCTTTCCTCCCCAGGAGCAAGCGTCTTTTAATTTCTTGGCTGCAGTCCCCGTCTGCGCTGATCTTGGAGCCCAGGAAAATAAAATCTGTCACTACCTCCATTTCTTCCCCATCTCTTTGCCAGGAAGTAAGAGGACCGGATGCCATGATCTTAGTTTTCTTAATGTTGAGTTTCAAGCCAACTTTTGCACTCTCCTCCTTCACCCGCATCAAGAGGCTCTTTAGTTCCTCTTCACTTTCTGCCATGAGAGTGGTATCATCTGCATATCTGAGGTTGTTGATATTTCTCCCAGCAATCTTGATTCCAACTGGCGATTCATCTAGCCCTGCCTTTCTCATGATGTGCTCTGCATATAAGTTAAATAGGCAAGGTGACAGTATACAGCCTTGCCGAACTCCTTTCTCAATTTTGAAAAAATCCGTGGTTCCGTGTCCAGTTCTCACTGTTGCTTCTTGACCTGCATATAGGTTTCTCAAGAGACAAATAAGATGGTCTGGTACTCCCATCTCTTTAAGAACTTGCCACAATTTGTTGTGATCCACACAATCAAAGGCTTTAGTGTAGTCAATGAAGCAGAAGTAGATCTTTTTCTGGAACTCCCTGGCTTTCTCCATGATCCAGCGTATGTTGGCAATTTGATCTCTAGTTCCTCTTCCTCTTCGAAATCCTGCCTGTACTTCTGGTAGTTCTCGGTCCACATACTGCTGGAGCCTAGCTTGTAGGGTTTTGAGCATCACTTTGCTAGCATGTGCAATGAGTGCAATGGTGCGGTAGTTTGAACATTCTTTGGCATTGCCCTTCTTGGGGATCGGAATGTAAACTGACCTTTTCCAATCCTGTGGCCACTGTTGAGTTTTCCAAATTTGCTGGCATACTGAGTGTAGCACTTTAACTGCATTGTCTTTCAGGATTTTGAATAGCTCAGCTGGAATACTGTTACCTCCACTAGCTTTGTTGTTGCTCAGACTTCCTAAGGCCCATTTGTCTTCACATTCCAGGATGTATGGCTCGAGGTCAGTGACTACCCCATCGTAGTTATCAGGGATGTTAAGCTCTTTCTTGTATAGTTCTTCTGTGTAATCTTGCCACCTCTTCTTAATCTCTTCTGCCTCTGTTAGGTCCCTGCCATTTTGGTCCTTTATCATGCCCATCTTTCATGAAATGTTCCCTTTATATCTCTAATTTTCTTGAAGAGATCTCTGGCCCTCCCTATTCTATTGTTTTCTTCTATTTCTTTGCACTGTTCATTTAGGAAGGCATTCTTATCTCTTTTAGCTGTTCTCTGGAATTCTGCATTCAATTGTTTGTATCTTTCTCTTTCTCCCTTTCCTTTCGCTTCCCTTCTTTCCTCAGCTATTTGTAAAGCTTCCTCAGACAGCCATTTTGCTTTCTTGCATTTCTTTTTCTTTGGGATGGTTTTAGTTGCTGTCTCTTGTACAATGTTGCGAACCTCCGTCCATAGTTCTTCAGGCACTTTGTCTATCAGATCTAATTCCTTAAATCTATTTGTTACCTCTACTGTATATTCATCAGGGATATGATTTAGGTCTTACCTGAGAGGCCTAGTGCTTTTCCCTACTTTCTTCAACTTAAGCCTAAATTTTGCCACCAAAAGCTCATGATCTGAGCCACAGTCAGCTCCTGGTCTAGTTTTTACTGACTGTATAGAACTTCTCCATCTTTGGCTGCAGAGCACATAGTCAATCTGATTTCTGTGTTGATCGTCTGGTGATGTCCATGTGTAGAGTCGTCTCTTGGGTTGTTGGAAAAGAGTGTTTGCTATGACCATCGTATTCTCTTGACAAAATTCTACCAGCCTGTGTCCTGCTTCATTTTGTACTCCAAGGCCAAACTTGCCTGTTATTCCGGTTATCTTTTGGCTTCCTACTTTAGCATTCCAATCCCCCATGATGGTAAGGGCATCATTTTTTGGAGTTAATTCTAGAAGGTGTTGTAGGCCTTCATAGAACTGGTCAACTTCAGCCTCTTCAGCACCAGTGGTTGGGGCACAGACTTGGACTATTGTGATGTTGAATGGTTTGTCTTGGATTCGAACTGAGATCATTCTGTCATTTTGGAGATTGTATCCCAGTTCTGCTTTTCCTACTCTTTTATTGACTATGAAGGCTACTCCATTTCTTCTGAGGGATTCTTGCCCACAGTAGTATACCTGATGGTCATCTGAACTAAATTCACCCATTCCTGTCCATTTTAGTTCACTGATTCCTAAGATGTCATGTTCAGTCTTGTCATCTCTTGTTTGACCACATCCAGCTTGCCTTGATTCATGGATCTTACATTCCAGGTTCCTATGGAGTATAGATCTTTGCAGCATCAGACTTTCCTTTCACCTCCAGATACATCGGCAACTGAGTGTCCTTTTGGCTTTGACCCAGTCACTTCATTCTTTCTGGCACTACTAGTACTAGCCCTCCGTTCTTCCCCAGTAGCATATTGGACACCTTCTGACCTGAGGGGCTCATCTTCCGGTGTCATATCTTTTTGCCTTTTGGTACTGTCCATGGGGTTTTCATGACAAAGATACTGGAGTGGGTTGCCATTTCCTTCTCCAGTGGATCACGTTTTGTCAGAGCTCTCTGCTATGACCTGTCCGTCTTGGGTGATCCTGCACGGCATAGCACATAGCTTCATTGAGCTACGCAAGCCCCTTCGCCACGACAAGGCAGTGATCCATGAAGGAGATTGAGCTCTTAAAGGTGACAAATTAGATGTTTTTCAATAGTTCGAGTGGGTGGTGATAGCAATAAAATTTGGAGTACGATCACCCTGCTGCTTCTCTTTTCCCTGCCAACTTCCACCATTACTCCATTTCCCAACATGCTCCTGGAATCTTCATTGGCCAGAGTGCAGGGTGGAATAGTGGTGCCAATTGGCAGCCATTAGAGAAGAATTACTATATTGCAGCAATCTGCATTTTAACAAGGGCATTCTGGAGAAGAAAATATTAAGAAAAGACATGAGAACAGTCTTCCAAGACTTAGGGCTAGGGTTAGGGTAAGATTTAAATGGCTGTCATGCAGAAGAGGATGTGTTCCATGTCATTCCATAGGACAAGACTAGAATCAATGTTTGGGAGTCGCCAGGAAGCAGATTCAGCTGAACATTATAATTATGCTATTAGTATGCTGGGGATTGTATTTCTATTATTACATTTTTATCCCACAATTTTGCTTCTTGCAAGGAACCTAAGGCAGTTGACCTAGTCCTCCTCCTCTCCATTTTATCCTCACAACCACCTTGTTGAGTCAGGGACTGGCCCAAAATCATCCAGCAAGCTTCATAACTGTTTGGAGACAAGAACCAAGGTCTCTTAGTCCCAGTCCAGCCTTCTAGCCACTGGACCACACAACTCATTAGGAGAAACATTTAACAGTGAGGACTGTTTGGCAGTGGAATAGGCTGCCTGCAATGGCGCTGAGCTCTCCTTCAGTGGTGGTATTTCAGCAGAGTCTGAATTGTCCACCTCTCCAGGGTGCTGTAGTTGTATACTAAACTTCAAAGCCTGCACTGAGCACAGAGTTAGATTAGTTGATCTCCAAGGTACCTTCTGATCCTTTGATTCCATGAAAACACCTTGAAACCTCTTCCAACAAAGTTGAACTTACTTCTGAATAAACCTCTATAATTAAGCTGTAATATACTTGCAGCAAGAAATGCCAATACATGGCAATGTTGTCATTTTTATGTTTAGCCTAAGCCTCCAGATGCACATGGAAAGGTGTGACAGGAATGCTTTAAATAAATCAATGCCATATGTGGGTGGAAAATGTGGAGAGATCCAAAGGTGGGGGACCCACTCACTGGGCTCTCATCCAATCTCCAAGACTTGAAATGGATGCCTTATGCACACTAATTGTAAACAATGCTTTGAGGCAGTTCAGCGGAGGTTACAGCGAATCTCCTACCAAAAGAATGCATCTGATTTTCCTGGATTTTTGCCTGACACTGTGGAGATCTACTGCCAGAGTAGATATTGGCCTGACCTGGCATAAAGCAACATCCTTAGTTCCTGAGAAATAAATACCAACAGAGAGCGTGGTTTGGTGGCTAAAGTCTTGGTCTGGGGATTTGGGAGACCCAGTTCTAGTCCCCAGTGGGTGACTTCAGGCCAGTCACTCACTCTCAGCCCAACCCACCTCACAGGCTTGTTGTTGTGGGGATAAAATGCAGTGGAGGATCTATATAAGCTGCTTTGGGTTCATCACAAGAGGAATTAGGGCGGGATATAAATGCAACATAACAATAATACTAATAAAACCTGCTTCCTTTACAAAGGTAGGGTCAGAACTCAAGAATTCAACTTCCTCTTCCAGCGTTTTGGTTTCTATAGTTTCAGCAAAACTGGAAATCTTGTCTTCCAGGTTTCCTCCTTTAACTGTTTGGCCACACTACTCCTTCAAAGTATACTAGAATCCTAAATCCCAAACTGCCTAAATTCCCGCCCCCCCCCCCGCCATTCTTTTTCATTGGCTCTGAACAGCACACGGTAACCCATAAATCCTGGCTTCCAGGTATATGTTACCTCTCGGATTATGTGCTTCTTTCAGAATACCCACGCCTCCTGCTTTTCCAACTGACTTCAAGGTCCTTCTAAAACGTACAGGTGCCTTGGTTCCCTGCCTTTCTGCTTTAACCACTAAGCAAGGCACCCCCCCCCGCCAAATTGGCCCCCGACATTTGAAGCTGTAGCATCAAAAAAGGGGCTGCTTTGTCCTCGTTTTCAGGAACACCAGCCGTGACTTGCCACTGAAGTTTGGCGGCGCGGCTGCAAAAGATGGTGCGGTTTCGTCTTTTTTAAGATTTAGAGTTAGATTTCTTTTCACCACGTCTAGGAGACCCGGCTTTTGGGGGAAGCTGCACAGGGACGGACGCCTCATAGCCGTGGTTCCCGAGGATCCGAAAAAGTGATGGGGAGAAAGAAAGCAGTGTGTGTGTGGGGGCGGGGGGCTGTTGCACGTGCGTGCAGAAGGTGAACAATAACTGCATTGTCTTGCCAAGAGCTCCGAAAAGCCTCCGAGCGCTTGGCTCGCTCCGCGTTTCCCGCCCTTCTCCCCAACTTTCATTTCCTGCCTCCCTGCTCCTTTTTTTGCACATTTCCCCCGCTTCCCGCCCCAGCAGCTCCTTCCTTCTGGGCTGCAGCCCCAGCGTCGCCTCTGATTGCTGGCCTGGGGGAGGGGTTGGTGGGCCGGCGGTGGGGTGGGAGGAGTGGGCAGGCGACCTGTGCAGCTGCATGCCAGACCCTGCAAGGGAGGAGGCGGGTGGGTGGGGGGAGCCGCAGCTCCTCAAGACAGTCTGCCCAGTCCCGTGTGAACCGGGGAACAGGACTCGCAAGCGAGGAGCCTCCGGAGATCATGAAGGTAATGTGCTCGTCCGACGGGAGGGGATGCGCTTACCTTGGATGGCGGGTGGACTTCAAATCTGCTTCTGGTTCTCATCGTTGGACTGCGGAGTATCTTTCCCTTCACCCCATGAAATCAGCGCCCCGCTCCAATAATGAGCGACACAACTGTTGCATGGATTTAATGGGTGGGATGCACGTTTGCAAAAGAGGATTTTGAGATACCTTGGAGAGCAGGATGGAGCTGTAAATACATAGAGCCTCCAGACGTAGGTGTACAATACCTCTGAGGACCAGATGCTATTGAGTCTGCCTTTGAGTTTCTGGGAGCATCTGGTTTGCCACTGCAGGGAAACAGGACACTGGCCTAGCCTGACTTTCCATCAAATCCTGCAGGGCTCTTAGGCTTTATTTACACTGCAGTTGAGTTCCCAAGTCCCTGCAATGCTTGTTTGAGCCAACTGACCAAAGGAGTGTTTTTCAACCTGGTGCCTTCCATATGTTTCATTGAGTCACAACTCCCACCATTGCCTATTCTGGGTGGGGAAGATGGGAATTGTAGTCACACCTGGAGGGGCCTGGTTGGAATGTCAGGTTGATTGCTACCAAGCCTAGGGCATGGTTTCTAAGTGGACCAGTGCAGCATCAAAAGCCAATCTTGTAGTTGCATTTTTAATTTTGGACCAAATAAAATCCCTGATCTGATCCAAGGTGTGTGGCACTGCAGGGAGTTGACTGAGGATGGTGGTGGAAGGGTTGATTATGTAAGACACTCTTCTTGGTGATTTGCAAACCTTCAGAAGGAATTGGGGGGTGGGGGGGCAATCTGTCCCAAATTTCTTGCAGTTTTATTTTCATTAAGGAAAAGAGATGGAGGGACAAGTAGGGATAATATATGAGCCAGTGTGGTATAGTGGTTAAGAGTGTGGGACTAGGACTCAGGAGATCTGAATGCTAGTCCCCACTCAGCCATGGAGCCAATGGTGACTTTGGGCCAGTCAAAGACTTAGTCCACCCTACTTCACAGGGTTGTTGCTGTGGGGATAAGATGGAGGGCAGGAAAAGAATGATGTAATCTGCTTTGAGTTTTTCTTAAAAAAGGTGGAATATAAGTGTAATAAATGCATTTTAAATATAAGAAGGGAGGAAGAGGAAATCCACAGATTGCAAAGGATGAAGGTGAGCAAATATACTGAAAAATGTAAAAGATGTCTTCAGACCTTCTGTGAAAGCATGGAGGGGCATGATGCATGGTACATGCAAAGTGGTATCCTCACTCCTTACTTCCAGAGTTCTTGTCAGCACAGACTGTCTGCACTATCTAGATTCCCAAGTGCAAATTACACACACACACAAAAATGCCTACACGCACAGAAATTGTGTGCATGGAGATAATGTAAGCTAATGCAAGCGACCACATGAAGAAGGAACTGGGGGAATGCTTCCTGTTCCCCACTTCTCTTGTTCATTGAACACCTGGAAGTGTTCCTACCTGGAATATATTTATCCCAGTACTAGCTGTCTGGGTAGATGGTTGCAGTTTACATTGTGGTGGCAGAAATGCACTCTGAACATGCTCAGATTGCTTTTGGCTATGTTTGCAGAGCTGTGCATCAAAATCATATTTTGTCTTGAGTCCTAAGCAGGCTTGGGAGTAAATGCCACTGAAGTTAGTGAGATATACTGCTGAATCAGTCTGCATTCTTGTGATTTTATGGCCTTGATTCTTCCTTCCAAACAATTCCCTTTCCCTCAGCAGTAGATCAAAGTAGCAGTGGCTGTGCTGCTCTTCAGCAAAGATTGTGTCATGGAAGCAAAGCCCTTATAGCATCCATTGCTTTTACAAAGCAAGCAGACTTCTGTTTTGCACTGAATTATTCAACAGACATTGTATATCTCTCTCTTTCCCACTCCTCCACACCCTCCACTGTGGATGGGGATTCAAAATAGCTCAAAAAATTGAAAAAAGCCATAGAAATAAAGAATTAATATGGTTAGCCATGCAAAGCACTTGGAGTATAAGATGACTTTTCCATGTCCATTTTAGGTTTCAGTCTGAGGGGAAAGGGGACTGTGTTAGCCAAGATTGGCATGGCTGCTAGTTCTATGTCCTTTTGCCAAGTTCTTGCTGGATGTCAGGCTGCAGGCCAAAGGTAGATTTCATGTCCAAGTGAAACAATGGCATACACAGATGTTTCCACATAAAGCGGCCTCATCCAAACTGTGTTCCTGGGAATCTTGTCGTTGCTCAAGTAGATTTTCAGGAGTTCCTTAAAGAGAAAGTGGGTAATGGCAGAGAAGCCATTCTACAATTTGATTCTTATTAGTTAAAAGCAGGTCCTCCAAAGTGATGTTGTATCCCAGTCCATTGCATTCCTGTCCCACCATCCAAAAAGTCTGCATCTCATGGGGCTTCAGCAGGATATTTCTGGGTGCCCCCCACCTTTAGAGTTACCACTTCTAAAGATCTTGTGTTAACCTGCTGACACCTCCCCTTTTGTGAGTGTTTGAAGCCCTTTTGGGTTCCATAAGCAGTGTCACTCGCCACCTGGACATCAGACATCAAAGAATGTATGCAAGCATTTTTGGCCTTTACATTTTCCAAGGAGCCCTTGGCCTTTTGCCAAGCCATACTGTGACTGGGTTCAGACAGCACAATAGCCCACAGTCAAGGGTTGAACTTCAGTTCTTGTTGAACCAGGAGTTGTTTATGGTGTTGTCTGAACCTTGCTGCACTAATAAGCTGTAGCTTTTTAATCACAAGCAACTCATGGAGGGAATCCCTTGGTTTGTTCACCATGGTTTGCTCTCTTGGCCTGGTCATTCTCCAGGAAACACATCTTGAGGTTGTGGTGAGCTTGTTGAAGATGCCAGCCCAGTGTGCCTCCCATGTGTGGCATAATAAGGAAAAGGATTCTCAGTATCATATGGCCCTTATACAAATCAGTGAGGCAAGCCATTCTTAGAATGTAGTGTAAAATTATCAAGGGGTAGAGCAATTCATATAATCTGGGGAATCTGGGTGTTGATCTGGGATTGTTTAGCTCACAAAATAGGTGAGTAAGGGAAGACATCCTATACATGTACAAAACTCTTAATGAGGTAGAGAAATTGGACAAGGCAAGATTTTTTCTCCCTCTCTCAAAGCTAAAACTGGGGATCATCAAATGAAGCTGATTGGTATGAGGTTCAGAACCAATAATTTTTTGTTTAATTTTTTCACACAGCACATATTTAAACTATTGAATTCACCTGCACAAGAAGTAGTGATAGCCACCAATTTGTTCACCTTTAAAAGGAAATGGATACATTCATGAAGGAGGAGGCTATAAATTATGGATTATGGAATGCTCTCCCTGGACAGGTGCTCCTGGCGCCGAGTTTATATTCTTTTCAGTGCTAGGTTAAAACCTTTTTATTTGCTATTTTAAAAATTAATATTTTAT
This sequence comes from Varanus salvator macromaculatus, assembly GCA_023646645.1. Lineage (NCBI taxonomy): Eukaryota > Metazoa > Chordata > Lepidosauria > Squamata > Varanidae > Varanus > Varanus salvator. The sequence continues at coordinate 7,730,805 of JAIXND010000781.1, forward strand.
CATTAACAGCCACTTTTTGTTTTTGTTTTTATATAATTTTATGGAAATTGTTATTGTTTTATTGTTTTAATTATACGTTTGTGAGCCATTCCGAGATGCCAAGGCATGTAGTGACGGCATATAAAAGTTTTAAATAAATAAGTAAATGGCTGAGTCCTTGAGGCCATAAAACTACCTCCCATGTCAGAGGCAGTTTGCCCATGCACATCACTTGCTGGGGAACATGGGCAGGAAGGTGCTATTTCATTTATGCCCATGGGCAAATGGTTGCCCCTGTATGAACAGAATAATGGACTAAATGGACCCTTGATCACATTGAGCAGGACTGCTCTTATATTCTTATGTTCAGGCCGCATAAGTCATGTTTCAGTGACCACCTGTGGTTCTTCAATAACCCACATTCAATCCACACTCAACCGCTGAAGGTGGGTTGTCATGCTGGTGGAACTCAGTCTATAGGTCCATGTAGCATTCCCAGTATTGTCTCGTCTGACAGCTGACACTTCTCCTTGGACACTATTCCCTTTTAATGCTATCCATTTTGGTGACCATCACTACATCTTGTGACAGTGAATTGCAAAATTCAGTAATGTGCACAGCTCAGCACTAATGGCCTCTTGAAATTCTCCACCCTCCTGGTGGACAGAGAGGTTGGGGTCATGGGAGCAATTTCATTGAACGGGAATTTCCAGGAAGAGCCCTTTCTCAGTGAAATTGTGTATTTTATTGAAATACAACCATCCCAGTCCCCTTGTGTTTGTCTGTTGGTTCTCTGTGAGTACCAGTCATGGTGTTGGATTTTCCCATTCATAATGGCCAACCAAACAGAAAATAAAAGGCAGTCTGGCCTGTTTAAGTGCCTTTAACTTGATGCATCAACCTATGAGGGTTCTTCCATCCTGAGCATAAAGGTTATCAGATGCAGCTTGCAGATCAAGCATTGTTGAAGGCACAGGATTAGGGATGGGTGAAAAAACTAGCATCTCTTCATATTCAGGTCTTGGTCCTCCTGATGTAGCTTCATATTTTGTAACCTTTTATCTTCTTCTCCTTTAATGTGCCAATCTTGTTCTTTTTAGTAAACTTTGCAGTATTCAACACAACTCATGCATATTCTGGGCATTGCTGACTCTCCTTCTGTGCTATCCATTGGGTCAGATGTAAGTGCATTACCTGACTCAAGCAGCGGATTTTGATTATTATGGAGGGTGGCAAAGCACTGTATTGGGATTCTGGAGAAATCTGCAGTGAATTAAAATAAATTTGGATTTCTGTGACTCCAACCTGCTGATTCTGCAGCAGAGTGGGTCACATGGATTCCATGGATTGTGAAATTGTTTTATATTGGGGTGAAGGCGTTGTTCATGCAAACTTACACTTGCACTAATGCACACTGGCACAAGTGGAACAAAATTCTAGCACTTCCCTAAAAAAGCCAACTTTGTTCCATCAATGAGTGGATAACAGAACAAAAGATACTTGACAATCCACAAAACAAAGATAGAACAGATTTGTTAAACCCTAGTGCTAGATCTGATTGAGGGCTTATGAGACATCACCAAGTCTTCCCATGCAAGTCCCAGAGGATTAAATGTGAGCTATGGAAGAACAATACTGTGCTACAGTTTGCCTTGTGTCTTGCCTCACACTAAGGAGTGCAAGAGTGGATGTCTCTTTGGATTTTCCATCTCAGGCACCAACAGGTCTGATGTGCGGTTGTTTGCATCATGAAATAATTTTCCATGACCAAAGATGCCCAAGGGCTTGCTTTGGGCTGATCCAAATGAGGCCTGGGCAGATAATCACTAACATGCTACACAACAGCTTCTGGAACGGCATTCTTCATTCTCTTTTCTCTTGCTGAAGAATGAGATATATTGCTGGAATCCTTGCCTGTTGAGTCCTGCCCCCGCAAGGGGCCTCTCTGCACCATTGTTTGCCAAAATTGCTTGTCATGTTTGTCATATTCTTTCTTTCTGGCTCTCTCAGGTTTCTGTGTTCCTGCCCAGCTCGCTGGTGCTCCTTCTCCTTGTCCAGTTGCCACCCTCACAAGGACAGGCCATCAATGAACAGGGTAAGCACTTGGCCAGACATTTTGCTTCTCATAGCTCATTGGAAAAACTCATGCTTTGCATTGAAAAGGTCCTGAGTTCAGGTCCTGCCATCTAGAGAGGCTCTTCTCCAAAATCTTAGAAACTTTCTATTAGTACAGAAAATATGGAGCTGGTTGGACTTGTAGTCTGACTAGGTATAACTTCCTTAAGTTCACAGTTGAGAACAACTCTCTCACTAAGGGAAAGCCAACACACAGTGGTATGGTTCAAGGGTAAGAACCACTCAGGAGATAGATAGATAGATAGATAGATAGATAGATAGATAGATAGATAGATAGATAGATATTTACATGCTGGCTTGTTGTGGATGTGGCAATATGCTGGTGTCTGTTCCCAAATGGCTCCCACTGCAAGTATGAGCAGGGATGCTTCATCTGTGAGTTATTTTGTATATTTTGCAAACCAGGAAAATTAGCTTTTCTGGAGGGAGAGACAAGCTGGAGTATCTTTCACCTGACAAGCCAGAATTCCTGGTTCCCAGATTACACTAAGCAAGGGTGCTTCAAGGGTTGCCGCTGCTGAAACCATTTGTGCTCGATGCCACATTTGTGACAACCCAGGGCTTAAAAAGAACTCCCTGGGTTGTTTATCTTTATAAACCCTGTCAATAGCATTCTTTGCATCATGGAAATATTTGTCCACATTTGACCATGGTCACTTGACAGTGTTTGACCAGCTCTTTGAGGGTTAACATCTGGCCCAGGGAAGGTCTATCTCAGAGTCCTTATGAAAACCACAGCTGTGGAGGACTTTGGATACATGGAAAGCTGCCTTGTATCAGGATGGGCATTTGGAATGGGCCTAGAAGACCACCCCCTGCTCAGTTCAGAATTCAGGTCTCCCATCCAGATTCTGACCCTGCTTAACTTCCATTAGGCATCTTGTATCATTTATTGTGATTGGATGTGGCTTTCTGGGGCCCTAGGAACCTTTCAGTTGAACCTGGACGAAGCAATGCACCACTGGACCTGTGCTCCCCATTCCATTACTTGTCAAGTGATTCCCACATTAATGGAACATGCAAAAACCAGGGTAACATTTAGCTTATTTATTTGAAAAGTTGAGAATGCTGCAGTGCAAAGCAGTAGTGAGACAATGATTGAACAAGTATTTTTAAGGAAAGGAAAGGGAAAGAAGAATATGCAAAATGCAACCAAAGAAGAGAAGCCATGATAGCAAAAGTAACACAAGGGCAGCTTTAAAGAGCAATCTATTTGATTTAATACCAAAGGCCTTTCAAACAGCCAGCTTTTCCCAATTGTTGGGCCTTCTTCAGGAGAACATTCATTCACCTAGATGCCATAACTGAAAAGGCCCTGTCCTGTATGTTCATGATGGGAGAGGTACAGGGAAAGGCCTCTGATGTTGATCTATGTAGGGACCATGCCTACTTCTCCCAAAATGCAGCATTCCAAGCTAGAGATTTCAGAGTCTGAAGGTGAGGAGGAGGAAGGTGATTCAGAATGTTTAGCTCAATGCCAAGGATAATGAGTATTGAGATTAGACAAGCAGGTGGTGAAAATCAGACTCCCTGCTTTGGGGGGAGGGGGGGAACTGATAGATTGGCGGGGGTCAGAGAGGGGAATGTGTAAATTTATCAGCCCACTGATTTGTGGTCAAGACAAATGAGTGGACCAGTTAAGTAACATCTAGTGTTCCCAAGGTCCTCCATGGGTAGGCCCTGAGTAGAGGGCTGTGGGTAGGGGGCTTCATTTTATTCATGACAATTGGAGGACTGCATTTTTCTTCATTGCTTTGCCATGGATGAAGCTGCTCAAAGTGCACTGGGAGTCGCTTCTCAGACAGGCACTTCCCCATATAAGGAAAATCACCTAGACGGAGCTGTTTTACTGCAGCCACCAAACTCCGTATGCCACTGCTTGTCATCACTGCCGACTGCTTTTTGATTTAGGGTTTTGCTTGCTTAGCTGTTTCTTTAGTAGACTGAGTGCTACCAGATACTTGCTTAAATAAACATGTAAGCCCTTTAATGGTTTGTAGACCACCCCTCATGCTCCTGCATCTGATTGGGTGGGTGCTGGACAAAAACAGTTTGCCATTAGAATAGATCCATGTATGGAAAAGGTCTTCTTTGGCTTGTTGCTTTTGCATGTGGCTGTTGGAAAAGTTATGGGAGATGGATGGGGAAGCAGAGTCCAGGTATGAATAGATGCTTTTTAGGTGTTGATGCTACATCAAAGATGAGTGGCATCTGATGCTCACCTGTTTTCCAATGCTCAGCTTGTACATTTGCTGCTAATCAGGCAGTAGAAAACATCCCATCTACAATGTACTGCACTAAAGCCACTGAAATCAATAGACTTAAGGCCAAAACAAACTTTCCCCTCCGCCCCAGGAATTAGTGATCTGGATTAAGACCCAGCATAGAGGAGTATACAGTTTACAGTTCAATATTTTGCAACAGAAATTTCAGAGGCCCCCAAATGCCCATGTGCATGAATTACTCCCTGCATCTACTCTGTAGTAAATATGAGAGCAGCTAAGTCATTAAAGTAGCAATGCTTTCTTTGGCCCTCATTTCCACTGTAATCTGGGTACCCATTTTTCTTCAGGACTCTCCTCCCCAAAAGGAGACCGATCCTTTATAATGCTGTCTCTGAAACACTGCTCTGAAAAGTGTGTGTGGGGTGGGGGGGTAGAATAATAATATTTCATGTACTCCACTTCCAAAATCAGTGTGGATTTTGGTTATCTTTTGGTGAGAGGAAAACACTAGAAACACAGTATTCAGAAATTCTATTCTGAAATTCCACTCCATGCTTAGAGTGAAATGCATGCAGAGTAATGGGATTTGGCCCCTCTCTCACTGTTAGCAAACTGTACACAGAAATCTACAAAGAAGTGCCTCCATCATGTAGATTTCACCCCAAGTTGCTTCACACTTAGCTAACTCACAATTTACTTTGTCTTTCTTTCTGCACAATTGGTAACTGCTCTCTTTCATTCTTTCACTCCCTCCTTCATCACCTCTGCTGGAAAGGTGTTTCATCAAAAGCACAGTTCAACCTTCCCTAGCTGGGTGTCTTCCAGATGTTTTGTAGCTCAGCTCCTATCATACCTGACCCTTAGCCATCATGGCTGAGATTGATGAGAGCTGTAGTCCCTAACAACTAGAAGGCACCAGGTTGAGGAAGGCCAACACAAAGTGACTCCCATCTTTCTTCTGTTCTAACTATTAGGTCCCTTTGAGCAAACATCAACAACCCTAAGTAGTCATCTGCTTACCAATACCTAGTTAACATGGGTGGTTTTCCTCCATGGGGGCAGCCCAGCAGCCACAACTCTGCAGAGAAGATCTCCTTCCACTAGACTGCGAAGATGTTTACGACCAAGGCTCTGAGACGGACGGCGTGTACCTCATTTACCCAGCAGGGCCCAACATCCCTGTGCCTGTGTACTGCGATATGACCACCGATGATGGGAAATGGACGGTAATGAGAGAACAAATCTGGGCTTGGGTGTAGGGGATTTCACCTTGCAGAAGCACTAGGGATTCCAGGGACGAGCTGTCCCAGTTGGGAACGCTTAGCTTCTTCAGCAGTCACACTGTGGTCACGCAGTAGCTTCAGAAGGCATCACAGTGCAACACTTTTGGGGACAGTTGCTGTGGAAATTGTCTCGCCCTCCTTTTGCCCATTAACCTGTCCTTGACCCTTTGGACTGTAGCATCCATCCTTCATCAATTTTTCTCTTTGTGTGCATGCCCAATCATTAGTGCATGCAGAATGACATTTGGACACTCAGATCTATGAGTGCAAAAGAGCAAATACCCTTTTACATTGAGTGCAAATTCTGCGTGAATCATTATTCAGAAAGGAAACATCTCTGCCAAAGAGAAGCATGTTAGAAATGATGTAAGGGAAGGCATTTTTGACATGATGCATCTTCCGCCAATATCTGTTACTGCACTAGTTGCAAAAATAACCAGCCATGATGAGGCAAATGTATTTCATTTGCTGCATTTTATCCCACTTTTTGGACAATTATTGTCTCTCAAAGTGTTGTACATCAATAAAAATGAAGCTTGCAAATTCAGCAGAGAAGACATACAAGGGAAGGGGAGTGGAGGGGAAAAAGGTTAGTTTTTCAGGATCTGAGCAACGTTTTGCACTGCAAGTGGGCATTTAATTGCAGTTTGAGACAGTCTGATCTTTCCTTTTAATTTAATTTAATTTAATTTAATTTAAAACATTTATATGCCATCCTTTGCAGCAGCCTCAGGACAGCTTACAGAAACACCTTTCTGGTGTTCTTCCTCTAGTTTTGAGAAATGGATGGGGCCAGAGCACTCTTCCCCCTAGCTGTATGCTCTGGTAACATCTGAAAAGTGTCTTATGTGAAGCAGCCTTGAAGACCACCTAGGAACATCAACTGGCTCAAAACACAGAAGCCACATTCTTAATTTGGACTTGCTTTACTGAATGTTATTTCACTGGCAAGAAAAGGTACTTGGGCTGCCTTCCTATTTGCATCCAGGTATAAAGCTTGAAATAGTTTTGGGCTGAGAACTACCTTTCTCCCTATGAGTCTGCCTGTGCTTTGAAAGTAACATCAGAAACCCTTGCTTCAGAGACTAGGCACATGGCATCAGTGGTTAGAGAGGGCCTTTGCTGAAATATAGTCCCCAGAAACAGTCAGTGCACAGTTTTTGCTGTCAGCAATTCAGTTGCAGGTGGCAGGTCAGATGATTCTTTTACTACTGCTATTTTCATGTAAAATAACACTGAACTTCTTAACATTGGACTGTTAAGATTTGTCTTGGTTCTGTTTTATGCATGTTTTGCTACTTGTTTTGTTAGCCAGCATTGTAAGGGATGTTACAGCAGGGAAAGGTGGAATACAAGGACCTTGAGTGAAATAAATGATGGAAATAGCAGATGTTAAGTAGGCAGAGTTGTGAGTACATCTGAAGGTTCACTATCTACATCATGCAACCCCACCATCACTTGTGGGGGATTCATGACTTATTTGGTGACGTACTAATGCCACTTGGGAAGATTCCCACTCATGAGAGATGCTCCTTCAACCTTTTTCCCCTGTCCATTTTCGCCCGGTTTTCCAGGTTTTCCAGAAGCGCTTCAATGGTTCAGTCAGTTTCTTTCGGGGTTGGAATGACTACAGATTTGGCTTCGGCAGAGCAGATGGCGAATATTGGCTGGGTAAATAGAAATGTGTACTGGGAAACACCCTTCTTTTTCTCCTTCCTTTCTTGGGCCACAAAAGCTGGACTACAAAGGATCTCGATTTTTCTCTTCCCAGGCTTTTCCTGGCTGCCTTCTTCCCTATTCTTCTTTCCTTCTAGCTCTTGACCCAGACATTGTTCTTTGCCAGAACTTTCTGGAATGCCAAATGTTTGGGTTTCTCCTTTAAGTGGCTGAAATGTGTCCTTGGGCCCAGACAATCCCAATGCTAAGTGTGAATATTGTGTTTTCATGATGCTGAGCCAGGAGGTACAGCCAAGATCCTCTGTCTGGCCAGCTTTTCTCTGTCAAACAGTGCTGGGTCAGACAAACCATAGTTCCTAAAAGGGAAGAGAGACAGTTTTTTGTAGAACTCGTGTACCTAATGCATGTTTCTTCCCATGGCCCAGGGCTGCAAAATATCCATCTCCTGACCCTTAAGCAGAAATATGAGCTACGTGTGGAGCTGGAGGACTTTGAGAACAACACAGCCTTTGCCAAATTCTCTGACTTCTCAATTTCACCAAACGCGATCAGTGCAGAGGAAGATGGCTACACGCTACATGTGTCCGGCTTTACTGATGGAGGGGCAGGTGAGAGTCCCCAGTTCCTGATGTCCAGTCCCCCCTCCTGCAATTACACCTTAACTGGAGAGTGTGCTAGCTCCAAACATATTTTCTCTAACCCCAAATATCCCCTTCTGTGTCTGAAACTAGGAGGAGAACTTTTGGATGAGAACAGGGGCTCAAAACCTCTGGCCCAGGGGTCACATCTAACCCTCTGAGATTCCCTACATGGTCATGCCCCCTTCCCTTATCATTGGGTATTTTGTTGGCATTTGTGCAGCTTTTTCTTCGTTCTGAAAGGTTGAAATGCCCCTCCAAAGGCTTCATTACTGGCAGCAGTAGGAGAATCCTGTGGCTGTCAGATTCTCAGATCCAAGGATGTAGAATGAGCTTCAAGCAGGGATTGTGCATTCGGAGCCTCCCTACAGCCAGCTGCTTCTCTGAGGTCGTAAGAGTGAATTCAAAGTAGGAGTAAAGAGAGAGTGGGGAGAGGAAGAGGCTGGTCTACCAGGGTGTGACATATCCTGATGACCATCCAGCCTCCTTCCCTTCCTCTGAGAAGTGCCACAGCTAGACAAAGTTGGCTTTCTTGCAGAAACGTAGGGTGAGAGGCGTGGGGAGATGAGATCAGGCAAGCTGCTTCCCATGCCCTGCATACAATGATGGTGGTGATGATGATCACATTGCATTTATACCCTGCCTTTTTTCCTCTTGTGAGGAACCCAAGGCAGCTTACATAGGCCTCTGCTCCATTTTATGCTTATAGCACCAACCTGGTGAAGTGGGTTAGGCTGAGAATCAGGGACTGACCCAAAGTTGTCAAGTGGAGACTAGAACCAAGATCTCCCTGCTCCCCAGTCCATAATCCTCCAGGTTCCAAGACTTATAGGCATTCTGATCCGATTGTACCCTTCTTGGAAATGGAGTAGGGCCCTTGCACAGAAAAAGGTTCAGTACTCCCTGGGTTGGAGCAAATGTGTTAGGGATTCAGAGTCCACCAGCCCCAACCTCTACCTCCTCACCTGCTTCTACAATGAACCCAAGGTTTTGTGTCCATTATACACAATCCACTGGTTCCAAGACTGCTCCCATGGCTATTTTGTTCTTCTTCTGTGCCTCTTCCTTAGTTGCTCCACTTGAGAAAAAGGATCTGCACAACAAAGCAGTGATGAAACTCATCACCACATGGCTTTGAATGGGCTTCGTTTTGGGGTGGGGTGTTGTAATAGCCAGGATTGCATATTTGCAATTAAAGGACACATTGATAAAATCAAATGGAGTCTTGTGGGGATGGCATTTGGTCTCAGCCTAATATGCAGACATGCTACTCCTTGCAACACGGGTGTCTCTACAGGCTTTTCCTGTTAGCCTGCAGTACATCTTCTATGCCATCAGAGGGCCTGAGTGTCTCATGGGAAAGCCAGGACGTCAGTAGAAAGATGCTACCATTTCTCCAGGCTGTTCGCAGCTTGCTGGCCATTTGCAATGTGAATGGGAATGATATCCACTTGAAGTCAGATCCTATCAGCCTTTTGAAGTCATCACACTTGTTCTTTTTCCCTCTTTGCCCTTCTGTCAGGTGACTCGCTGTCCTACCACAGTGGCCAGAAGTTCTCCACCTTTGACCGCGACCAGGACCTTTATGTGCAGAACTGCGCAGCCCTCTCTTCGGGTGCCTGGTGGTTCAAGAGCTGCCATTTTTCCAACCTCAATGGCTTCTACCTAGGCGGAGCCCACCTCTCCTATGCCAATGGCATTAACTGGTATCAGTGGAAGGGCTTCTACTACTCCCTGAAGAGAAGCGAGATGAAAATACGCCGTGTCTGAGACCCAGCCTAGATGGTGGCCTCTTCCCAGTCCCCACTCCAGCAGTCTCTGGAAACAGGATTTAGGATGGATTGCCTATTGTTATTTTTAAAACAATATGGTGGAAAGGGAATTGGCTCTGGGATGGATTCAGTAAGGGCCAGGGTTGCCATGGGAAACATGTCTGCACTCACACATTTAAGCCAGTTTCAAACCCTTTTAATTATTGCATCTGCAAAATCAGAATCTAGATCAGGGCAGGGCAACCTGTCTGGTCCTCCGACGAATTTCCAAAGCCCTCTGCAAGCAGTTAGCTCAAAACATGGGTGACAGTGATCTGACTCTTCCCTGGCAACCAGCTTGGGTGGGAAGGGACAGAAAGGAAGAGGGGTGGTGGAGAGAGAAAAGGTGGTGCTCTGCCCAATTTTGGTGCCTACTCTTCCCACTGCTGGTTTCTACCCATTCATTCCTGGCTCAGATACTCTGACAGGTTATCTCTTGAGAAATGTGCCCCCAAGATAGAAAAAGTCCACTCCCCCTCAACCCCAGCATCATCAGGAGGGTCCATTGGTGCCACCCCAACTACTCCTGCCAATCTTCTGCTCCCATGAAATAGGTTGCATTGCCTACCCAGTAGAGATGACAGATGCCCTTGCAGGCTCCACTAACCAGCCTCTTCCCCTGTGGTTGGCTGTGGCGGCCACAAAAATGGCTGGAAGAAGGGAAGCAGCAGGCACTTGGCTCACACCAGAACTGGGCACCCACCATTTCTATGCTCGCATGGAAATGACTGACACCAAGGGGTCCATTGCCCAGTGCAGGAAATGGTTGGCTTCCACTGTCCTGAGAAGGGTTGTACCGACTGCTGCATTTGTCCACTGGGTAAGTTCAGCGGAGCACCATGAGTAAGATTTGGCAGCGGAAGATGCTGTGGGGCAGCCTAGTCAGCACTGGTGGCTGCAGGTTGAGGGCCCACCCAAGCCTAGCACCAGCCCTCCCACCTCTGACTAGATAATCAAAGGAAGTCCTACCATCTCATAAGGGAACATTTCCCAGAGTCCTCTGGCAGAGATGGCGAACGTGTGCCCTTCCAGCTGTTTTGTCATAAAGATTCTATCAGCAGCTTAGGCAGTCATGGAGGTTGCACACAAAACATCTGGAGGGCAACAACTGGCCCACCCTCTGCTCGATGGGCAAGCTTAAGACAGTTAAATTTGTCTGAAACCTGTTTAAATGTGTGTTGAATGTGCCCAGGTATGCTGGAGATGAGGTTGTCTTCATTATATTTTGGGTTGCTTGCAGAGTTGGCTGTATTAACTTGCAACTTGAGAATGATAAAATTACAGATCAAGGGAGAAAAGATCCCAACTGAAAGAATAACATATCATCCTCTTTGTACCTCTTTAGTTCTGACTTTGAAATAAAAGCCCATTCTCTGAAACCGAGATGTTTGAGAAGCCAACACACTTGTAATGGAAAGGCGGTTTTATAGGCAGTTCGTTATTTTTGTACTGGTAAAGCCTGCACCCTCCCCAGGTCATATTCAGTCATTGCATCTTTCCGCCTGGACTTCGTGCTTTAACATCTGGTGGATCTGGAGAACAGTCCAAATTGCAAAGTAAAGTCAGGAGATGGAAATGAAGATTGAACATAACCTACCCCACATCCTTCAATTTTCTCACATGTCCTGCCAATAGGTTTGTTTTGACTACGGTTTGTTCACATCTGGGTTTTGTCCTCTGCAATTAAAACTGTAAGTCACCTGAGGCTACAGCATAATAATGGCAAAGATCCAGGGAACGCCAGTGCTCCTCTTGTGTTCCCGCCAGTGCTCCTCTTGTGTTCCCGTAAAGTGGGTTGCATTTTAGGTATGGGGGCAGGGCAGACTAGCAGAAAGGCCTACCAAAGTGATGTTTTGGATCTCAAGTCTGCAGTCTGACAGAAAGGGGGGGTGGGGGAGAGAAATATGCAAACCAGACTGTGAAATAAATAAATGTATTTCCAAGAGAGGCCAGGCAGGCAAAAGCAAGTTGTAAACAACCATCAAAGCCAAGGCACTTGGATATAAAGCAGGGAACACGCATCCTTCTGACAGCAAAGCCTCCCAGCAGATGTCTTGTCTGGTTTCTGGGCATGTCAAACACTACTGTGGATGCAAGGACACACTTCCCTGAGGATGCAAGGAGAGGCTTCGTCCCCATAAAGCAATGCAAATTTCCCAGCAGCCCTTGCCACAGTCCAATTGCATTGGGAACTGCATCCCTCACTTAGCCCTTATTGTACACCTGAGAGACTGAACTAAGAGAGCACTGAATCAAGCCCAAGCATGGGCACCTTGTGACCCCCCCCCCGAGATGTTATGGGGAGTCCCCTATCCAACATTTTTACTGGCTGGGGCTGATGGGAGTTGTCAGCCAGAATATCTAGAAGGCCACAGGTTCCCTACCCCTGAATTAACCCCATGAAAGATGGTCACATTTGAACTGACCTCAAATGAAAAGCCGAAAATAATTTTGTGTGTGTGTGTGCGGTGGGGGAACTTCCAATGTTTCAATTCCCCAGATCACTGCTTTGCTGCATGTAAGCAAAGCTGAAGTAAAGAATCCTCTAAAGACACAATGCCCCCTCCCCCCCTGCCAAGTATTGCTTTGTGCTGGCCCGACAATGCCCTGCAAGGCCAAAACCACAGCAAAAGCAATGCAGTCTGGTTTGCTATCCCTGGTTGCTGCTGACTGTGGATGCAGGATCCTAATTCCTCATTCATTCCTCTCTGCTTGGTATCTCAGGGCAGTTGCTGGGGAAAGGGTTAGGATCCTCCAGGGACTTGATCTCCTGGGCTATGTATCACCCTGAGAAAGACCGAGAGGGATGCACTACCCCTTTGTTACCACTGGGGGCAGCATATTGCCTAGCATCAGAAGGCCAGACTGCAAAGCTGTCACTCATCATCAGCAAGCCCATACATATTCTGACAGCGGTGAGCTGTGGGATGCAGGTCATTTTGCTCTCCTATAGCCAACCCCTTTGAGGAACAGCACAGAATGTGAGACCGGCCCCCTGCCCCTGGGATTCATGCCTGCATGACAACAGAATGGGCACAGACAACAGTTATTTTCCTGTGACTTGCCAGCCCCTCGGTCAATTCTAGTGTGCGCCATCCGGGCAGAGAAGGCACCTCTCCTCCGATGGGTTGTCCTCTGCCTCCTCGGCCTCAGCATCGCTGTCAGACATGCCCTCGGCCTCCCGGGCCTGGCGTTCCCCTATTCTGCTTCCCACAGTCGCCCCCACGCCTCCCCCAAAAAGAGCAAAGGTGCCAGCTCCAGCCACAGTCCCAATGGCGAAAGTGGCAGCAGTACTTGTGCCCAGTGCAATGGCTTCTGCGGCCAGGATGGCGCCAGCCACCCCAGCCCCGATGGCCCCGCCAGCCAGCCCCACAGCACCCACCCCGATGGCCGCCCCCGCCTTGAGGGCGTGCGATTTGTAGCGGCGGCTGTAGCCCTCCAGGAAGTCTTTCTGGTTGCTCTGCAGGGAGGCCTCCAGGTGCAGCACAGAATCTTTCCAATATGGCTCCCCACCCTGCAGCAGCCTCTCATACCGCTGGACCAGCTCCCGCTGCTTCTCCAGGATGCGCCGGGTCATGGAACTAGGGGTCACTTTCAGGCCTTGCAACATGGGCCGTGAGAGCTGCTCCTGAGATGAGAGAGGAAGGATGATGGGGGACAGAAACAACGGGTGAGGGAGCTGGACTGGTAGGAATACCAACATGGTGCTCAGTCTCAAGGATCAGCCACTGTTGCAACCTGCCCTCCCTCCAAGGAAAGTGCATTGTCCTCTTTAACCTTCCAAGCAACCCTGTGAGCTAGTTTGGATTCAAAGGAGACCAAGGTTTAGGGATGTCTGAAGAGCTGCATCAACATTGTCATGACCCAGTGCTTAGTCTGTGGGGTTCAAAACTCAGTCCAAGGGCCAGAGACCATCTTGGAAAAGTGTTTGGGCTGAATTCCAGTGGTGGGTGGGGTCCAGAGCAAAAAGGGAGGACAAACACCAAAAACGCCAGCTTGTTCTCCTTAAAGATCTTAATGGGGACTAACTAAGCCTTAGGAGAGTAATTTGAACTCTTTAGGGTGGGGCAGAGAGGCAGAATGGAAAAGCAGAAAACAACTACAGCAAATGGACATTGGGGGAAAGGAAACAAGGCTAGGGCAAGGGGACAGTTACCTGGGGAACCCCAGTGGGCCAGATTGGGGCCCTGCTCTATCCTTTAGGACACACTGCATCTCTGTCCTCATTTCAACCCGAACGTTACTCCTGAAATGTCACATTGCTCCCAAGCCAATCCATGGCAAAATATCTTCCTGTCATTACAGTACTTTTCACCACACACCTCCTTCAAATCCCCATCCTCCATATAACATCTTCCACGCCTTTGGACTGGTAGAGCTAAGAGCCATCTCTGTGGAAGCGTCTCTCTGTGCCTAAAGCACCTTTTGCTCAGATGCTTTGGAATGCAACTTTCCCACATTTCTGTCTGGTGATCGTGGTAGCTTGTGCTGATGAGGAGGAACGTGGTTGATTTAAATCAACCCCCTACCAAGTTTCTCCATCTAAATGAGTACTGAAACATCTGGACATTCCATATTGTAACCTCCCCTAGGCTCTGAAAACATGTCCACAACCCATCAGCAAACCAGCGAACATGAGGCCATACTCTCATCCTACCCCATCCTACCCTAAACATTATTTTATCCACCTTCCCCACTCCAAGGTGTGTTGCCCTTTAATTCTGTGCTCAAGCCATGGTTCAGTTGAAGACACTGAAAAATAAAGCCTTAAATTGGGCAGGCAAATTGTATGGTCTCAGAGAATATTTGACCACCTTCTTGGGGACGTCACATTTTGGCAATGACAAGAAAGCTGCAGGTACATTTAAACCAAGGTGTGTGGAGTGAGTGCATTTTATTTTAAGGAAAAAGCATGCCCCTGAATGTCCCAGGTGTGGGGTGGGGGTGCAAGTTAGCATTAAAACAAAGTGCTCATTCACTTCCTGCCTTGTTTGATGTGAAAAGAATGTACTTATTTTTGTTCCAGCAGCAGGTTGTTTGTCTGTCTTTTGGGGCAAGGGACATAAAAAGGCAGCAGGGGATACAGGCAGACTGCACAATAGCACCCCCTGCCCTGAATCTAGACACATCCTAAAACCCCCACAAGCTTTCCAACAGAAATCTCTGCACCCTGATTGCTCCAACCCTTTCCTTCTCCCAGGTCCAACCCACACAAGTCTCCTTTGCCAACCTTTCCCTTGATTCACACTTGGACCTTGTCCCTCCTTCTGCTCCTACCTGCTCTTTAAGGAACTCTGTAAATTCCTTCTGCAGGGTTTCGTGGGTTTCCAGGTTGTGTATGGTGATGGCCATCTAAAGGAAGGTAAAAGGAACAAAATGGTTGCCAAAGTAACTCACAGAGGTACTAACTTGCTTTTGAGTCCCCCTCCAGTCCTGTTACCAGAAGAAGCAGAGAAAGGAGGTAAGGAGGGCACCTGTGAGGGCTGATACATGTACTGTTACTGCTCATGGAAGCTGCTTCCTCTAGTGTGTAAATGATGTCTGTCCAGCAGCAACGGACAGACAAGCAGAACCTGCCATTTTGTTCTATGTCATTCCACCTTCCTTCCCTGATGGAGATGACAGAAACATGTGCCAAGGTTCCCCCATCCAAGCACTGGCTAGTCCCGGGCCGGCTTAGCTTTGGAGGGCTTGCTGTGTCACCCACCTTCAGGCTATGCCCTGGTGGGTGGCTGCACCATTCCAAAAATGCAGCTTTTGAATGAACAGAGAGCGAGCAGTTGAGCTAAGTTACAAGTGAGGAGCAATGATGGCCAAGGGAGAGAGAAACAGTGAGCCTGGGTAGGGTGGTTGAGAGCTTCACCCGTCCCCTGGTGCAAAGGTGAAGAATGGAGAGGCCGGTACCTGCAGGGCAGAGGAGAAGCCAAACTTGTGCTGCTTCATGAGAGCCGAGAAACTCTGAAAAGCAGAATGACAAACACAGTGTGAGGACCAGCTCCTGCAAGTGCTGGGCACCCATACTGAAAAACCACCTTCCAACTGCACAGTACTACAGACAATTAACACACACACCATGTATATTTGTCCCTAATATTTGCCCCAAAGTGGCTGGCACATTAATTGTATCAAGCCATTACACAACCAAATCAGAGCATCACACCGCTAAATCAAAAGAAGTCATGTCAGAACATTGCAATAAGCACCAGAAGGAATTAAAAGACATGCCAAGGGTTGCTGCCAGATCCCACAAATAAGCTGATTTTTGCTGGAGGTGATCCCTGGGAGGAGGCAGGCTCAGCTTATGCACATGCCAGGCCTTGCCATGTGCATGTTACCCTTGGGCCTGCTGGCAGGAGCCAATGATGCCAACAGGGCCACATGGTGTGCCAGGCCTGGGCAAAGTCTTCCAGGCCACATCTCCCATCCCCAGCTGCACCACCTCTCACTCTCTGCTCGGACTGGGAGGCAGTCACAGAGACAGCAATCACCAGGCCTGATGTGGGGAATCAGAAGGGGATGCTAGCAGCCCAGTGGCTGGGCCCTGTCTCAGATCCTTTTGACATAGTGGATCATGTTTACAACCACCCATAGGATACTGGGTAGGGGCAGCAATAATTCTGGTGCTGGAATTGGCAAATTTTTCCAGTGCCTGGCATGCATCCATTTACACATACCACTTTATTATTTATTTGAAGTTTTGTTATTCTGCTCCTAACATGCATGAGAGAGAAAGAGAGAGAGAGACAGAGAGACAGAGAGAGACAGAGAGAGAGACTCCTGGAAGACCTTACATGTAATCAAGTAAAACAAGACGGGTCTTGCCCTCAAGCTTAAAATCGAGAAGAGTCATGGCACACAAGGAAAAAGGAACGGGGAAGGAAAAGAGAAAATAAGCAGTTTTTCCATGAGATTTGTGGAATGGCCATACTTCCCCTCCCATTTCTTAATGTGCAATCTTCAGGAATGGCTGTAGGCAGTAATAACACAAATGCTGTGTATGGACAGCAGCACTTCCAAACACAGTGCTTCTTGTGCATAAACAAAACACACCATCACACTTATAGCCTTCTGTTGCACTGGGAAAGATCTGACAAAACTGGTCACAAGAGTCACCAATATTTCCACAGATCCCCCTGGTACTGTGCTTTCCACAGATGGTTAAAATCCATCCAACAAATAAAAGGTGATCATTTTTATCTGAGTGCTGAAAGGTTTCGTCTGACTGCAGTGGATCTAACTTTTATCAAAAGCACAGGAACATGATGATGAGTTTTCTGGCCAGTTGGCAACCCAGCTTTACAGCCAGTGTGGCATAGTGCTTAAAGCGCTGGACTGGGATTCGGGGGACCAATCATGAAACGTACTGGATTACTTTGGTGGTCTCTCACAAAAAGCCACCTCATAGGGTTGTTGTGAGGATAAAGTAGAGAGATTATATAAATCAGATTAGGTTCCTTGCAGGAAAAACAGCAGGGATGTAAATATAATAATTAAATAAATGTGAACATATGAACTCCATACCCACATTCATAATTCCACATCCACCTAGAGGGTGTCATGTCTTTTCTGACACAATGGAGGCTCAATGCCGATACAGGCTGCATGGCAGGTAGAAATTCAGCAGGTGCAGCTGACCATGGTCTGTCCACACTGACACTTGATTCTGCATCTCTCACCTTTATCTTGGCTGCAAGCTCTGAACCCATGAGGGCTCTCCCCTCCATGCTTTTCTTTAGATGCATCCCTGCTGATTGAGCTATGGAATTCCCATAATCCTTCAGGCACTCCCTAAAATCATCATCTATGTCTGGAAGAAATAATTCAAACAAACGGTTCAGATGAAGGAATGGAGAAAAAATACATATGAAAGTGAATGTATGTGGTATCTTCTGCCGAGGTGCGCCCCCTGGTGGCAACAGGTGATCATGCAGCCATTTTGAGGAACATTTTTATAGTCCAAGCTCCAAGAATCAGTCAGTTCATTAATTAAAACTTACAACTAAAAGTGTTAAAATAATTAATTAACAAAATAAAACTCACGGATTTATTTATTCCCTTTCCCCTTTCCTTCAAGGATATCCTCTTGCTTTTTCTGAGATCACAATCATTTCCCATACCATGGGAAAAAGCAGGTATTTGTCTTGCAGCTGCATTGTTTCTGCTTCGGGGTTAATAGTATGTTGGGGGCTGGAGGCACAGAGACAGCAAATACGGCTAGGAGGAAATGGTGAAAGCCTCCATCATCCCCAGCACTTCTGTGCTGGTCTGAATCTGAACTTGCCTTCACCCTGTTTTACCATAAGGAACTTCAAAGACACTGGGCTATCTGAACTCAGGTCTTGCACACTGAATATGACCTGTCACTCCCCAGGTTGCAGAGCTGCAACTGTGAATGCTGAACACAAGCAGCGGAAGCCAGAGAACAGCTGGAGAGAGGAGGTGTGGAGGCAGCTTGGAGGCTTCTGTGCTTCTTGGGCTGGTGATGCTCTCTGGGGTGGGGAGAGCCACACCACTCTGTCCTGCCCCCTTGGAAGTACTGGCCCGCTCTTTCCCCTGATCAATTTCCTCCCTTGCTTTCCTCCCCCATCCCAAGGTCCCAGGCAGTGTCTTTTCCTCCTTGATCTTTTTCGTAGCCCAGCATCTCAGCCAAGCTGAGGATGCAAGTAGCTGGCAGAGCTAGCTGGGCGGCTGCCATGATGTGCAACTTGCAGCCCCCCTCCTCCCCTGGAAAAGAGCAGAAGAAAAAGAAAGGGGTTTGTTTCCCGACCATGGTTGGCAGAGGAGGGCAGAGGACAAGTTCCAGCCCTGCTCTGGCCCCACTCAGCTTTCCTTACAGGGTGTTGGGAAGGGTTATTTTTCCAAAGCTCTAAAAAGGAAGAACTATAGCAGATGTGTTGCACCTTGAAATGCTGGAGTAATCTCTGCTGGTTGATGCTTGTATAGCCAGAAGCCTGGTTGTTTTTGCTTCATGATCTTCCTCTTCTCCATTTGATCCTCACAACATTCCTGTGAATTAGGTCAGGCCTTTGCTGAAATGGACTCACTAGAGCTGAAGGGGCTGTGCTACCTTCTGTAGCCACCAGGGGGCATCAGCTGTACAGATTCTCTGTCAAGAGCGAGCCTTGATGAACTGGCACAGGGAAGGGGAAGAAAGTGGACTTTCCTGATACTCCTGTTGTAGACTTAGGGAAAAATAAGGTTGTCACACATTGCAAACCTCTTCTTGACTTGGAGTGGTGCTGTGCTGGGGCAGAAATGCAATGTAAAGATTCAATTTAATGAAGCACTGGACTCTGGAGTGCAAAGGAATGCTAGATTTGGGCTGGGTGGGTAGAATTAATATACCCATACACTATGTTCATTGGAAATATTCCTGAAGTACCTGAAATATCAGACTGTATTTTCATTTTAATTAGCAGGGACATTTTTGCATTGCTTATTTCCTCATGTTTTAAATCCCTTTTTTCCTTTACATGATGGAACATATGGGATAGGAAGAGCAAGAATTATTTTCTATTCTGTTAGGTGGCAGGATTGGTGGGGAGAGAACATTTTACACATCTCAAACAAAAATCCTGGATTTCTACATTGCTTTCTTTGCACAGATGTCTACCCTGGGAGATCCAAAACAAGGCAAAACAAAAAACATCTAAAGGAAAGAGGAATTCCAGTCTCCAGACCCTAAGACCAATCTTTTTAAAATCTGTAAAGAGGGCAAGAAAATTCCATCAATACGTTTTTAATGGAACCAAAGCTCCACTCTGTGGAAAGAGATTACAACAGCATCTATTTTTTAAAGAACTGAAACAGATTTGAAATATGTGAGTAAATGTGGGGAAAGGATTTAAAAGTATGATGGAAAGAAGGGAGATCTTTACCTGCTAAGGTGCCTTCACTTCCCACCACCAATTTCTTGCCAGGGAAGGGCATCAGGTAACAGCGGGTGTTGGGGCTTTTGAGGGTTGCCAGGGATCGTGGGTGTCTTTGGGGATCATTTTCCAATTTCTGGAGTTAAAAGAGAGACAAAGAGCAAGACTGAGATGCAGCCATCCTAGTTCTAGCACCCAGAGCCAGTCTGCCCATCTTTGCTATGGATGGGGGAAAGGCCATCTGAGCCTGCTTCCGGGAATGGGTGGGAACTGTAATGTGACACAAAGGCATCTTGGGAAAGGCTGCCCTGTATAGCTCAGATGCCCTTCCAGCCAGCCAGATTGGAATAGCCAAGCTGCTTATCATTGGTGTTACCTGTATGACCTCTCGGAGGTAGTTCTGCCCACCCTGGAGTCCATGGTTGGGTGGAAAGTACCAGTCACGCACCAGGAGATCAAGATGCTGCAAACAAGAGACCAGTCAGTCCACTTGGGCCCCTTATTACCAAGTTACTGCCTTCGCTTCCGGTCTGCCTACAGTTGTGATCTCATCTCCAGCCCAGATATATGGAATCGTTAGCAGCTACGTGACAAATGCTGGCCTGGTTGAACACATCAGTACTTTCTGCACAAGCCCTTGCACAGGTCTGCTGGAAGCAAAACCATGCATGAAGCAGCAGCTGCGCATGACAGGTCATCCACATGCTAAGAGCAAGTGCAGGTCTGCTTCAGGGTGGCCAGGTTGAAATGAGCAGGGTGGCCCCTCAAATATCTCCCCAGAAGAGGGACTGCAACACCAAAGAGTTGACAAAGTGCCTGCCTTTGCATAACATTTAGAGATTATAACTATTACGGAAATAAAAAGAGAAGGCAGCTGCTATTTTTGTTTCAATAATAGTTCGGATTCCTGTGATAGGGGAGAGAGGCAATCCCTGTCCCAAACCTTGTCTTCCTGTGCTCCGGAGTTCCAAGCAATTTTCTCCCAGCCTCACTTGCTTCTAGTGGGCCAAGAACCACTTGCTTAAAGCAACAGGCACATGAGGAGCGGTACAGAGGAAAGAGGAGTCCCCTGGGTGCTCTCTTCTATGAAAAGAAATGAGCCCCTACCAGTCCTGTTTTGCATGGGAGTAGAGAGGCCATGCAGTTGTCTGCCCCTACTGGCTAAGTTTGCCCCCTTTTCTTCTTCATGAGTTCAATTATTCAAGATTTTAAAAGGTATGTCAAGCGTTCCAGAATGCAGTAACCAAGGGGGAGTGGAAAGTCACTTCTTTGGTGTTCGTATTCGAGGGAGAAAGGGATGGGGAAAAGGCGAGGGGGAGTGAGTGAGGGTGGGGGAGGGAGAGATGTGGGTACCAGGCAGAGTTGCTCAGAGCTGGAAGAGGCAGTGGCGACAGGAATCCAGCAGACAAAGGCGCTCTGTGACACAATGTCCAGACAGAAGGCCTAACATGCTGTCGGTGGTGGGTGGAGGGGAAGAGAACAGAACATGAGTGGGGAGAGGAGGAAGCGGGGCAGCTGATGCTCATTACCTGAATGGGCTTCAATCTGCCAGCCCGCCCCACTGTCTCAGCGACATGCACGAACATCTGTGGGGCAGAGGAAGCAGGTCACCATGAGGAAGACAGAGAATGAGATCACCACCCCCTCCACCATCTAGCCTGCCAGATTCACTACCCTCTTGCACCCAGAACGAGAGAAGTTTTGGAGCTCATGACTGATGCCATGTCTATTCACGAGCTTTATCTTGTGATATTTATTGTGGTGGAGCCACATGTCCCTTCTGCCCATAAGCTCTGGACTGCATAAAGGTAAAGGGTCCATCTAATGCTCCTCACCATGCCTACAAGGAGGAGGCTGGGAGGTATAGAAACTGGTCAATGCTTAACTTCATCCTCAAGCATGAGTTTAACTCAAGATGACGGAGAAATCTGCAAGGGATTCAAGTGAATTTGGATTTCAGTGATACTGGCCTATGGATTCTGCAGCAGACTGGCTTTTCCTTGATTGTATGAATCCTATTAACATTTTTTAAATTTTCTGGAATTGCATGCATACAAAAATATGAAAAAATAGCAAAATGTGCATTTTTCTCTTGCAGGCTAAGCTTGGAAATGCAGATGAGAGTTGTACTTTTTCCATGTATTTCATCTCGGGAAGATTTGTAGAAGTGTGCAATAGCACTAGTATGTGTTGTCACAAATGCACATTAGCACTCCTGCAAATTCATGCAAACAGAACAAAATTCTTCTACAAAAGGTCAGATAATGTCAATGAGCAGATGGCAGAACAAAGGTTGTCTGACAATTCATGAAACACAGAGAGCCTCTACATACCTGGTTGGGTCTCAGGCCTTGGGACTCCCAGTCCATTAGCCTCCTGGTGTGTGGCTTAACTTCCTTCAATCTTCAACTGATATTCAAGCACTTTTTAACAGCATTTATTTATGTATTAGATTTATATCCTGCATTTTTTCCAATGCACTCAAAGAGGCATATATCAGTCTCCTCCTCCTGCTCTTAATCTCATCCTCACAGCAACAACCTTGTGAAGTAGGCTGGGCTGAGAGTCTGTGAGTAGCCCAAAGTCACCAGTGGGCTCCATGGCTGAGCGGGGCTAGAATCCAGATCATCTGAGTCCCAGAGACATGCTCTTAACCACCACACTACACTGGCTCTCTTGCTTTTTAATTCTTCTTCTTGCAACACATTCTAATTGATTTGGACCATGTGGGTTGCTCTGTGCCTGATTATGAGCAGGAAGACAAAATGATATTTTCTCCCTTCCAATGCTATGATTTGCTGAATCCAGGCTTGAGCTGCCTAGAAACCAGAGAGAGCCCAGGGGTTCTGGACCTGTGTCACCCACTTGCTTTCATAGCACATACAGGTCTTTGTTTATACCAAAGCCACTAACACTCCATTTCCCTCATTCTCTTCTTTCCCCACCTGGGACAATTCAAGACCTTCCCTCCTGTTCCTTCCAAACCCACTCACTTCCAGGTATTCCAGATCTGTGTCCTTCATCGTGTTGGCCAAATTGAATATCTAGGAGAGTAAGGAAGAGACAACAAAATTGTCACGTACCGATGAATTATATGAGAAGGCAAATCACAAGCAGAGGACAAACTTGGCAGGAACCTACCTGATAGGAGCTCAGCAGTATGGAGAATGCAGAGAGCTTGACACCAACTTCCTTGCTCCTCTGCAGATCCATTAAGCCCTCAGTGTCCATCAAGAAGATGGCCACCTAGAGGTAGAAGAGGAGAAAATACAGCAATGGACACAGCCAAAATCCTCCCCAGTCCCCATTGTAGTAAAGCCATATTAATTTGTAAAAATAAATGATACTTTTCTGCATTTTGGACCACTTTTTGCATCAACATGATTTTTCCAGAAAGCCCACGCAAGGAGAACTTCATGAAATTCTTTGTGGCATCTCGCTGGCTGTTGATCCAGTCTAAAGAGATGTGTCTGGCACCTACTCTGTATTCTTTTCAGCACTAGGTGAAACTCTTTTTATTTTCCAAATATTTTAATACTTAACCTTTCAACTTTAGTTTTAATATTGCATTCTGTCCTGTACCACTGCTATATATCTGTGCTGATTCAGTTGCAATTGCTGTGGTTGCCTTGTCTCTTTATATTCTTTCTTTCTTGTTTGTGTTTTTGACTTTTGTTAACCACCCAGAGAGCTTCAGCTATTGGACAATATAAAAATGAAATGAATAAATAAACAAATGAATGAATAAAGAGATGGATGGATCATCAGCTTTGCCGACAGGGTACTTCTGGTTTGTTCTGTGCAATCTACTGCATGTTCTCAAAGCTGAGACTGGTTTTGATAACGTTCAAAGTTAGGAAGAGTAGCTGTGATAGGTAAGAACATCCCTATGCAAACTGGAGAAGAGTTCCTAATGGGGTCAGAAGATTGGAAGGGAGTATGTTTGGAATATGCAGTAGAGAGAAGCTGCTACCTTCAAAGGTGAAGATGTCTTGAAGTTAAAATGGGACCCCTAAAGCTTGTTGTTTATCCCCTTATTGCTCAAAAACGTCTTCACTTGATCACTTCTGAAAAGTCTTCAGATATTAAGACACACAAATCATTTCTGATGCTGTGCTCTTGCCAAGAACACCTCTCAGCTTTCCTGCTTCTAAGGTCAAACTATTTCTCTCTGTTTCCCCTCTCTAGCTTTTGCTTTATAACAAGAGTAGGGAATGTGCGGTCCCAACAGATGTTGTGTTCTACAGTTCCCAGCCTCAGCCTGCATAGCCCATGATGGGATGAAGGGAGTTGTAGACTGAAAGATCTAGAGGGTCACACATTGCCCACCCCTCCTTTAAAGGCAGTCAAGAAATTGACTGCATGTGTTCAAAAGGCAATATAAAGGACAAGTGGGAAAATGGCCTATAATGGAGCCTACTTCCATTTCCCAGAAGTCTTACTGCCAGAGCTTCTGTCCCTGTGACACCGTTCATCCTCAAAGTGCCACCTTGCAATGTGTAGCCATGACTAAGAAACTCTGCTTTGAGTTTGGCTACCTCAATTCCCTCCTATCAAGCAAAGTCACCTGCTTTCTACTTCCCCCAGCCTTCACTCCTCATGCCCCTAAAATCTTACCTTTCCTTGCTCAGTGGAGACCCAAAATGGCTGGCTCCATAGCCACACGCCTTTTGTGGTAGTATCTGGTCCTGGTAGCCACTCAAATCCAGTCAGTGGCTCATCTTCCTGACCCATCCACGAGTCATCCTCAGCTGCCTGCCAAGAAGAAAAAAACAGGGACCAGGGTGCTGTTTGAAAGCCAGAAGACCTTTGAATTCCAGGAGACAAGAAATGAGGTTCTGCAGTGAAGAGAAGAGAAGAGAAGAGAAGAGAAGAGAAGAGAAGAGAAGAGAAGAGAAGAGAAGAGAAGAGCCATGCTGGACCAGGCCATCTAGCCCTGCAGTCTGTTCACAGAGTGGTCACAAGCAGGACATGACTGCAACAGCATCCTCCTGTCCTCGTTCCCTAGTAAATGGTGTGGTTCTGCCACTGGAGGTCACAGGGGGCCATCAAGACCCGTAGGCATCAATAGCCTTCTTCTCTATTAAGGTGTCCAATCCCCTTTTCAAGCCATCCAGACTGTTGACATTGGAGGGATTGGAGAAACTGGGAAGTTGACTTGAGGATTCTGTTTCTGGCTTAGCAGTGTGAGTAGTGAATAGTTCTGGGAAGGGAGCACTACACCTCCCAAGGTAAGTCTCCAACACTACAGGAGATTTTTCCTTCTTTAATTATTTCTATTTGGTTTTGAACGGAATGTACATTTCCCACTCTCCATTGCTGCATCTCACAACATCACTAATTGTCCACAGGGAGGACTGGTAATTCCCAAGGCAGTGGGGCTCCAAGTCCATTTCAGCTTTTCTTTTGAACTTTGCAGGAACTAGCAATGCTGCTGAGGTCCACCTCCAAAAGAGGTTCACCACCAGAAGGCTAAGTAAGTCATAAAGTGGGAGGAGTAACTGTATGGAACTGGGCCACACTGGGTAACTGTAGTCCCTGATCCAACCAGGATGTGTGGAGGATAGCGAGGTCTTGTTTGCATCCACCGGGAACATCTGCACTGGACTTCATGTTCTTGGACAATCATGAACTTCCTATACAATTGACCAGTGCTTTTTTTGTAAAAAAAAAAAAAAATGGTGCCAGAACTCACATCTTGGGGTCACACTTTTACACAATGGTCGCCGCTGGCAGTAAGCACTCAGTGCGTGACCACATGACTGATCCCAAGCAGAGCAGCATCCCAAGCTGAGCAGCACCCTCACAATCAGCGCTGACAATCCGCGCCGACAAACAAGCAGCCCGCAGGCACTATGTTAATGATTTTTGCCGCTGATCTGCTATGCCCAACAGGGCGATTCACAATCACTTGGAAAAATCCGTCAAAAAACGGTGCCAGAATGCTGTTCTGGTGCGTTCTATGACAAAAAAAGCCCTGGAATTGACACTCACATAAAATCCAATGTATACAGACCCCATTTGCACAGTTGATTTCCTGACTAAAACCCAGTAATCAGCTGCAAAGTGGAGAGGAGTTACCACCCAGTCCTGACCATTTCCAAACATAAATCTGGACAGACTCTAGTAAAAAAAGCAAATGAACATTGACATGCTTACCAAGTTTCGAAACCGCCGAAGAAGGAAGTTCAGCAGGAAGGATTTGCCACGGCGTTGCTCCCCAAGGATGGTGATCAAGCAGATGGGGGAGTCCTTCACCTCTCCCTGCTCCAAGCAGCAGCTCAGGGCCTCCTCATTCAGGCAGAGCTCCCCGTTCTCATCCAGACCCACCAGCTGCACAGGCTGGCCCACTGGCGATAGAGTTGCTGGCCTTTCCTAAAAGAAAAAGGACTCAGCTGGGTCACAAGCAAAAGACGACTGTACATACTGCAGCATTTAATGAACAACTGCATCCTGAATGCCACAGACTGAACTTGCTAGTATCAATACTCTGTTTGTTTGTTTGTTAAAACATTTATATGCCGCCCCATCGCAACGAAGCCTCGGGGTGGCTTACAGCATAATTAAAACACAGCATAGTTAAAACACAATAAAACAATAAATCACATTAATTTATCCCTCCCCCCTCGGTGCATCTCAGCAACTTAAAATGTAATTAACTTAAATACAAATCAAAACCAAATAAATTAAATAAACAAAATCCACTTATAAACCAAATAAATACACCTAAACCAATACGACAGACATTAAACCATAAATAAATATCTAGACACGAATAACTATTAACGAAATCAAACTAACAATTAAAATAAGACTTAAATAAAAAGGTCTTTGCCTGGCGCCGAAAAGCATATAGCAATGGCGCCAGGCGAACCTCTCCAGGGAGCACATTCCACAGTTGGGGCGCCACCGCCGAGAAAGCCCTCCTCCGGGTACTCACCCACTTGACCTCCCTCATGGAGGGCTCCCGGAGGAGGGTGGCCATTGCAAATCTTAGGGGGCAGGAGGGCATGTAAGTGCGCAGGCGGTCCATTAGGTATCCGGGTCCCAAGCCATTTAGGGCTTTATAGGTCAACACCAGCACCCTGAATTGGGCCCGGACTTCAATCGGGAGCCAGTGGAGCTGACGGAGGACTGGGGTTATATGAGAATAACGCCCAGTCCCCGTCAGCAACCTGGCAGCTCTATTTTGTACCAACTGAAGTAACCGGGCCGTCTTCAAGGGCAGCCCTACGTAGAGGGCATTGCAGAAATCTAGTCGAGAAGTCACCAACGCGTGTGTCACTGTCGCCAGGCAGTCATAGTTTTTTCCAAAAGCACCTTAGACCTAGTTTCCAGGTTATAGCGCAAAACCAGCTTCTGTCTATTGCTATTACATTTGCATTCCACCTTTCTTCCATCATGGAATTCAAGGCGCTGACTTCCAAGCGCTGACCAGACACAGACCTATTTACTTTGAGCAAAGTGCCTGTCTCAGGTGCTTTCAGACCATGCCATGAAGCTTAGTTTCATTATGAAGCTTTCAACTGTATCAGGTGACTCACTCTAACCATTCCATTTTATATGCATATGGTGTGTGTCCTTAAATAACACTGTCACTAAGGACACCCCCATTTGTATAAAGTGATGATTAGACAGCTGAGAGGAGAGCATATGATTTTGGCAAAAGCCTTAAGCAAAAAGATGTGGTGTTGGGGTGCAGAAGGAGATGAATTATAAGGGCAAAAAGCCAGCTTATTCAGGGGTCCAGATGCAACACTGATCATCAGGGCCCCTGCACCTTCATTGAACCACGAGGGCCTGAAAGGCAAGGTGGTGGATGAGATGGCTTCGCAGAGATGTGCAGCTCTGAATGAAAGATGCCGGGTTCCAGCCCTAGTCTAGCATTCCCTAACACTGGCTCTGTAATGCAGCTTCATGCACAGGGGATAAGGTGGAACCATGAGGCACCCTCAAGTCTAAGACTATGGGATGGATCAGAACTCATCCAGGACCCTGAGATTTACACTCTCATCATCCAGTCCCCGGCATTTGCATTCTTCCAGGGTGAGCAAGGCTGTCTCCATTCCAATCTAGTCCAGACTGGAATGGATCCCAGTAATAACAACATTCCAAATCACCCAGAGGTCAGGGGCCACTACCCCCTCCAGCACGCTGCCCCTGAAAGGGGAAATCAGAGACTGGGCCTTTGCTGTCCAAGTTCATAGGGTCAAAACAGCATTACCTCAGCAGTTGTGCTGCCACTTCTTTAAGTGCAGCTGGGACCATGTGCGCCCTCAAGGAGACATTTGCCTGAGATCTGAGGCCCAAGTCTTCAGATCTCCTTTTAGCTGCTTTTATGGTGGTCAGAAATCCGGGGAGCAAATGCTGGTCAAAGTCATCTGGTGGTCATTCCCACATCTTGTAGCAGTGAATTACAGTTGCTAATTAATGTATGACCCTTGGTACCATGAAGTATAGTTATCGATACATAACTAATTCTATCTAGCCATGTGTGTATGGACAAATTATGAATAGATCTATCAGCAACTTTTAGTCATGGGAGCTGAGAAGCCTCCATGTGCCTCCAGTATATAACCCTGTGTGGGGAATGATGGGGCCCAACCATAGAGGAAGGACGTAACCAGCATGCCCTGCTTGTCAGCATCTAGAGGGAATTGGTTGGCCACTCATAGTGGCTGGGCTAGTTGGCTCTTTGGTTAGAGTTGACAAGATAAAGGTCTAAATACACCTTCTGTTTCCCACCTGCTGTCAGCAAGTTGCCTCAGGGGATCCTTTTTCATGACTAGGAATCATGTCTCAGAGTGAAGGTTGAGAAAGGTTTGCATCCATTCTTAGCCATGCTTAGAGTAGATTTGCCGAACTCAGTGGGACTATAGTTAGTCAAGATTCCAGTGGGTCTGTTCTAAGTATTACTAAGTTTGGATCCATTCCCAAATCTTGCCCAATCCAGGTCCCACATTAACCGAGGCTGTGCTTGTGGAATATCCTGGGTACAAATTGAACATCTCTGCCATGAACAAAACAGTGCAAATACTTATAAGCTATCTTGGTCTCACCAGTTCCTTATTCACTCCCTCCTGTAGTGGGATCTGTCCAATCTTTTCCACCAGGCTCCGCAGACGAGTGTCTGGCTTCATCCTTTCACGACTGCATGGGTAGCGGCATTCGGGGCAGCGGTACCCACTATGGGAGGTCCCACTCCAGTGAGCAGACAGGCAGAGCCTGCAAAAGTTGTGCCCACAGTCGATGGAGACAGGGTCATTAAAGGGCTCCAGGCAAATGGAGCAGGTGATGTCTTCTTGCAGGTTCTGGATCATGCCTCCTGCAGGTCTCTTTATGGAAACTTCCAGTGAGGTCGGCCTGAAAGGTACATGGAGAAGGTCTAGAGCTGAAGCTGGTGGTGAAGCTGCCACCCTCCAGTGTCCTCAGTCATTCATTCCAGTCCTTTGTGAGTTAGCTGAAGCAGCTGTTTGGGTTAATGGTAAGAAGGGTCTTCAAACAGTTTCCCCACTTTTATATTTTATAAATATATTTTATATATTTTTTGCTGACGGCATTAAAAACTTGGTACAACGCTGGGGAAAATGCATCACAAAGAAAGGTGACTATGCAGAAAAGTGATGTAATTTGTTTTTGAAATTCTTAATAAATAGAGTTTAAAATGTGCAGAAACTTTATGAAGAACCCTCGTATGTAAATAGGTTATCTCTGCATCGATACCCTTTATCTTATGCTAAATGCTTGCTTTGCCATTGTCTTGAGCCAACATATGAATAAACAAATATAAATCAGCTACTGATTCCAATATCCATCAGCCTCGGCCAGCATGGTTAGGAAAACCACACATTCCCCAGCCCTGCACTAAATACTGGGAATCCAGGATTATGACCATAAGTCTGGGTCTACCACATTCTTAGTCATGGCCTAATGTATTGTTCCCCAAGGTCCAGATAGTCTGAATCGCTAATCTTGAAATTTCTGATGGTTGGCCATATAGACCAGGAATGATATTAGCTGAAGGCCAAAACCTCTTCTTTTACATTTCCAACCTGCTTCCTCGGTGTTCATCCATGTATGACGTGAAAGGATTCTCCTTGCTTTTTTGGCAGCTTTGTTGTTTCGTCACTAAGTCAGGTCCAACCCATCACAACGCCATGGACAATATTCCTCCAGACTCTCCTGTCCTCCACCATGCCTCGGAACCCACCCAAGCCCACAACCACTGCCCCATCCATCTAGTCACCTTATTGGCACCTAAAAGAGTAATACCACCAGAATGACAACTGCTAACCTCATATAATACAGTGGATTAAGGACCTAACAATGTATACAACATTCTAATTTATTTTTCCCTTATGGCTAACACAACTGTCTTTGCTTCTATGGAACAGTGAAGAGTATTGCATTTAGCCATTTGGTATCAGAGAAAGAGCACTGTGTACCACCTTCAGCAAGGCATTATTCTTTGAGGACTGATTGTCTCCAACAGTTAGTGACACAGAAACATAGAAACATAGAAACAGAGCGAGTCAGAAGGGGCCTCCCGGGCCATCTAGTCTGACTTCCGGCACCAGCCGGCTTCGCTCATGACATGCCCACCATGTGCATGTCCAGCCTGTCTTTGAACACCCCCACCGATGGGGCCTCAACGACCTCCCGTGGAAGCCCATTCCACGCCCTCGGGGTCCTAACTGTCAGGAAGTGCTTCCTGGCATCCAAATTGAACCTTGGCTCCCTGAGCTTTGCTCCATTGGAGCGCGTCCTGCCTTCCTCTGCAGGGGAGAACAGGCCTCTCCCCATCTCCATGTGACACCCCCAGTAGTAAAACTACTTCTAGGTGGGGCTGGGCTGGAGATTGCTTCTGGGCAAGTAGTAAAACTACTTCTAGGTGGGGCTGGGCTGGAGATTGCTTCTGGGCATGTAGACCAGGGTGCAGAAGGCCAACAGTAATTTCCTGGAACTTACTGATTAGCCATGCTGATATAGAAATTGGTTTGAAGGGCAGGAAGCTAAGATAAGCTCAGATGAGCTTATTTTCAAGTAAACATAAGAAGTAGAACATAGAATACACCTCGCCTGCAGAGTGGCTGTGTGAGAGAGACAAAGGAAAGTTGGGAAGGAAGTTGCAGGGGCAAGAAAAAAGAGACAAAAGCCAGTGTGGTGTAGTGCTTAAGAGTGCAGGACTGGGATTCAGGAGATCTGGGTTCTAGTCCCCACTTAGCCACAGAGCTCACTGGGTGACTTTGGGCCAGTCAAAGACTCTCAGTCAAACCTACCTCACAGGGTTGTTGTGATGAGGATAAGATTGAAGGAGGAGAATTTATGCAAACTGCCTGGAGTTCCTTGAAAGGAACAAAAGGTGGGATAGAAATATAAGTCAATAGAAGGAGGATGGATGAGGACAGATGCAGTGATGTTGAGAAAGATGGATGTGAGGGGAGTGGGGAGAGAAAGACATAGGAGAGAAATTCTCTCAGAGTCTGCTGTAGTAACGCAGGCTGCAGTTTGTGTGCTTTGAAATTTACCAGTCAGAAAGAGCGTTGCGAGCACCTTGTCATATATAATGAGAGGTCTTGACATTTGCCTGTGTTTGGAAGCTTTCTGTTGTTGCTTCTTAGTAATTTGCTGATGATTTTCATGCTGAGGTGACTTCTAGATATGCAAGCAGTAGGGCTATCAATCACTGGGAGCACAGTAGCTCACTGATCACCTCCCTTTCAATGTATGATCTCCATACATTAAATAACTGCTCCTGTTGCTCAACTTACTCTTTGAGATGTTGAAGAAAAATGTGATAATTTAGAACATAGTTAATAAAAGGTCCTGTTCATTGGTGGTTGAAAATATTACCTTCAATGTTTTCTCAGGATTTTCAATTTAGTTCTAGAGCATGGTATGGGGAAGACCGCAAGAAAGCCCTTCAGCTCAGCCCTTTTTAATTAAAATATTCCCTTCCTAATTAGAACTGTCCTGAAGAGATTTTTCAGGCATAACTGATTAATCTGTCTGTTAAATTTACTGAAATGTGCTACTTTCACCCCCCAGTCTAAATCCAGATTAAATACACAAAAAGGGATGATATCAAATGGCTTGTGGAAGGCATTGGTTTCTTCCAATACACTGAATTTCCAAATGACCACTGGAATGATCAGGGCAAGGGTACTTGGTTGCCTACCCAGTGGGTTTGGGTCCATGATTAGTCAGAGCAGAGCCATTTAAATCAATGGGACTTCAGTAGTACCATTGCTTTCAGTATATCTGTAACTAACCCTGGATCCTGCCCTGGATTTTTAGAGACCATCTCTAAATGGCCCAAAAACTGCCTTTCTGAATGGCCATAGAAATGCATTGAGATGGCAAAGGAAGACTGAATAATGACAGTCTTCTAACCCAACCTAGTGCCCACCAGATGTGTTGGTTTGCAGCATCCATGGACCATGCTGGCTGGCATTGATGGGGACTTTAGCTGAACACATCTGGAGGGCACCACAGAAGGATGATGTGTGACATACTAAGAGTTCCACACTCACAGATGCACATAAATACCCTCCATCCCCACCCTAGAGACTATGGAGTGCTTACAGCTGCCATCTTCTTAGAAAACAATTGTCCTTCGAACCATTACTGTTTTAAACCCTCTCTATCTACTATTTTGTTTAAATAGCCCAATCATAATGTAAATAATTCACCAAGCTAAATTAGAACTTGTTCCTCTGCTGAATCCTTCAACCATCCTTTCCCAAGACTGATATATTTTTCTCCGGAAGTATGGGAAGGAAGGAAGGAGAAAGGGAAAGAAAAAAAGGAAGGAGGGAAGGAGGGAGGGAAGAAAGCAACCAACTACTCACGGTTTAGTATCTGTGTTTCCCATCCTGCAGTGAGTGGTACAATGCTGTCAGGCACAGATAAAATGAACTTGCCTCCTAGGACAAAAGAGAAATCACATCAAGGTGTGCCATGTCCCTCCCTTTCTCTGTGTGATGTAAGGTATTGAGAAATAGAGTTGGGGGAGAGGACAAAAAGGACTATTGAAGACCTCCTCTCTTGGCACTGAGAAAAGAAACCACTTCAGAAAATGGATAAAGTTTGAGTACCATATTTAATTGCCACATGTTGGCCAATTACTCAGAAATAAGTCCATGTAAGCTCAGTGGCCGTGCTCCCATCTAAGTGTGCATCTTGGATTAGGGCAGCTTTAGACTTGAAATCAGAATCAGGGTTTAAACTATCAGAGTGACGTTGCTCAGGATCAGGCTCCCGGAAAGCTTAGCTTGACCTAGCAATAGATTTATGGTGGACAAATTTAGGAAGGGTACCTTGCAGAGAATTTAGGATGTCCCCCCCCCTTCCATTTCCTTTGAGATGGATGCCTCACAGATTACAACTGAGAGTAGGAGGAGAAGAATAATGTAAGCTGCTTTGAGTTCTTTAAAAAGAAAAAAGCAGGATATAAATCTAATTAATAAATAATAGATAAATATATAGTAAATACTTCTGTATTTCTGCCTATATTTCCCCCTCCCTCTGAAAACATTTTATTTATTTTTTATTATTTATTTATTAACATATTTGTATGCCGCCCCCTTGCAAATAAGCCTTGGGGCGGCTAACAGCATAACAAAAACAATCTAAAACCAGTACACAATATTAAAACTGGCCCATCTCAAGATCAAAATTTTAAAACATGTAAATATAATAATAAATAACAAAATTCATAATTCAACAATTAAAATATTTCTTAAATAAAAAGGTCTTCTCCTGACGCCGAAAAGCAAATAATGACGGCGCCAGGCAAGCCTCTCTGGGGAGTGCATTCCATAGGTGGCGCGCCACCGCAGAGAAAGCCCTCCTCTGGGTACTCACCCTCCATATTTCTCTCACAGAGGGTTCCCGGAGGAGAGAATCAGCTGCCGATCGTAGGGGGCGGGAGGTCAACATTCTCATATATTTTTGCACTCAGACTGTAAATTCATACATGCAAATACAACAGGCAGCTGAATGCAAGCAACTGAAGCTGAATGTGGGGACTGTACTCTATAGGGGGGAAAAACATAATACTAACCCATGAGACAGTTAATTCATGGTTTATTGCTTTATCCAGGGTTTATCTGCTAATTGATGGAACATACTGTGGTTTATTTTCACAATCCCAGGATTTCCTTCCTCCTTTGCCTGCTCCCTCCCAGCATCCTAAATGTCTTACAGCTGTCAGAAAAGCTGGTCTACCTGACTGCTCATGCTTGCTGTCTTGTAGCCTGGTGAAACAGTCCATGAAAAACCCATATTTCTCAGTTGACATGCAATGGCAGCAAAGCAGAATTCACAAAACAACAACAAGCCATTGTTTCTTTGGGTTGTCCAAGAAATCATGGTCTGTTAGCCTGCCCATGTTCACACATCGCAACAAAGCATACATGAACATTATGTGCAAACCAGGCCATGGACCTCCCCTGCCACATTCTGTTTTATTCATTTCTACCAACTAGAAGCCCTGGATGAGCAATGCTCCTCACTTGTATTGGAAACCCACCCATTCAGCTGGGAGGAGGACCGGGCTTTGGGTCTAGGGTGTGATGTGGCCATTGAATTCCATTTACTCAGTCCAGCGGCTAAATGCATAAGCCAGCCTTTCCCAAACTGGTGCCCTCCAGGTACATTGGATGCAACCACTACTATCTCTAGCCAGCATGGCTTTTTGGAGGGCACTAGGCTGGGTAAGGCTGGAATAAGCATTACTCTAGGCTACAAGAACTCCCTTCACCCACCTGGAGATCTGCCATGCTAGATTGTGATGAAAATCTCTGGATGGTCCATGCATCAATACGGGTCATACAGATATGAAGCCATAGCCAGAATGGTTCTTTCTTTTCATCCTTTCACACTCCCACTCTGCAGTTTCAGGACATGCGAAACTGTCTGTGTGTGTGTGACAGAGGGGAGTGTGCTTGTGGGTGATGGGTGCACCCACCCACACCCAAGAGTTCCCTCTTTTTAACTCCAGAATTTCACAATCAACACTTAATCATCTGTGTGACTGAAGCATCTTTGTCTTTTTATTTCAGTTTTGCTTTCAGTCTTAGACAACTGGATGCAATGCGGTGGAGAGAATCATGGGACTGGGTGGCTGAGCAGAGTAGTGGGGTTGAAATCGTTCTTCCTGCTCCTTTATTTAAAGCTTTTATAGACTGTCCCATTACTAGCATCTCAGGATGGTTTACAACAAGCACAGATAAAAATGGCACAGCATCCAGCAATTCACAATAAAATCATAATTAAAACCAATTAAACATTAAAATAATGGAAGAAGAAAAAGGATTTTGCCTGGTGCCAAAAAGAAAAAAGTGTTGGTGCTAGATGAACCTCTCTGGAGAGAATATTCCACAATCACAATTAATCACAATCACAATTCTACAATTAATGTTGTATGGCTTTTGGTGGTTGGTCTTGATGAACAGGCAGAGACAGATTTTCCCCAAGTGCAAATGCAAGACTAGGGACAGAAAGATCTGGGTTCAAATCTTCCCCAAGCACTGCATACAGCTCTGCACATTTATGCAGATGGAAACCCCACCATGTTCAAAAGGCTGGACTGCTAGGCGAGCATATACAAGAACAATTTCCTAGCTTGGCCTACCTCACAGGGTTGTTGTGAGAATACAATGGGCTGCCTTGATGGGCTACACAGGTCATGAATGGGCTACACAGGTCATGAATAAATGAATAAATGAGTGAGTTGTCCGTAGCAGTTTGAGATGATGATAAGGGGCAATGGTTTACCAGACAGGTTTAATCTTCTGCCAGTGGGTTAGAAACTATTTTCTACAATTATGCACTTTTCTACAATTGTAGAAAAATATTTTATGTAATTCATTGTGGCATCATACAGAGTTCTTAGAAGCTGTATTATAGAGATGATGGTTATTTACAGGGCAATATTCTGCATCATTATTCAGAATAAGTCCTGCTGAGCTCTTATGGGAATTACAATGTGGTAAGATTGATAGGACAGCAGCCTTAGGCCTCAAGACTCAGATCTGGATTTAGTCATACTTAGAGAAGACCCCTTGCAATCAGTGGCACTTGGGTGAGTCATGACCCATTTAAGCACCATTGACTTGATCTAAGCCTGATAACATCTGGCTGAAATCCCTTCAAGGCTTTACTCCAGCAAAAAGCTGCCCCTGCTTTCCAATGGTTATCGCATCAGGCATCATTAGCCAATCTGACCAAAACAGGCTTATACTGAAATGGAGAAGTGAGAGCACCATTAGAACTGCTCCTCTAACCATTTGCCAGTTGCCTTTCCCCCACCCCCAGAGACAAACTGCTTTGGCACAACTTTTCCTTTGTTCTTTTCATTCTCTCTTGGAGCATAAGAAACTGGGACAAGGGGGATGGGATTCCCCCTGCTCCAAAGATCCTCTTTTTTAACTGAAGAAGTTGACCTCTACACCTCACAACCCAAATCACTTCCAGCTCTTATCAGTTTGCTTTCAGCCTTACAGAAATTGATGTGATGAAGTGGGGGGTGGGGCGGCAGAATGTTAATTGCTAAAAGATAAGGTTCCACCATGGCTGTCCAGAAATCATGCCCAGTAATCTTCCAACCTTGCTTCCTGATCCTTACTTCAGTGTGCTTTTGGAGGTATCAGTAGCCGTTGGGACATACTCAGGGAAAGCATTGACTGAAGCCTGGAGAAGCAGGAAGCAGACAAAAGAGCAAACTCTAGTTACTACATTCATCATGATGTGCCCCTAAGTACTACATGCTGGAGACAAACAGCACTTGATGCTTTGCAACCAGCCTGGAGACAGGTTCCATACCCAGTACTCAGGTAGGCCTGGAAAAAACTCCGAAAGTTGCTGCCAGTCAGTGCTGACAATACAGGGCTAGAAGGAACAAAGGTTTGCCTCTGTACAAAACAGCCTCCGAGGTTCTGGATGTATTTCTTTCCCTTGCATCAAAAGCACCAAGAAGGTTACACAAGGACAGGGCAGCATAAGCAGAAGAGAAACACTTTTTTGACATTGGGAAACAGCAGCAACAATAAAAATAAAAATATGTAAGAACCAAAAAAAAAGAGGGAGCCTTTGCTGGCTTTGGCTGGAATGACCCAGATAGAGGAATTGCCTGAAATGCCCTTGAACTATTGGAATAGTTAGGTGAGCCTTTGCATTAAAAAGAAATGAGGAGAAACTATGTCAGAGGCAAAGGAGAGATGGCTGAGATAGGAACGCTTTTCTTTGTCTTTTGGTGAGAATATGGTTTGCTTGGTGTAAGACTAGGATTGACCAAGTTACAGTTTAGAGGTATGATGGGGAAGTGAGAATGAGATAACTCCTTTTTATTATTCATTCGTTACTATTCTGTACTGTCCAATAGATAAAATTCTCTGGGTGGTTCACAGAAGCTGAGCCCCCAAAATACAAAACAGTAAAACATGAAAGTATAAAATGTTTAAAGCCGAATAAAACAAAAGGGTATCATCATCATCATCATTTTAACAGAACCAGCGCCAGCAGCAGTGTAAAGATCTGAAAACCAGGCACCTGTTTGAAAGCAAGAGTGAAAACCAAAGCAAGATGGACCTAGAAGCCTGGGAAAAATCCACCTGGTGTCCAAAGGATGATAGTGCAGGTGCTAGGTAAGCTTCTCTGGGGAGTGCGTATTTCATAGCTGAGGTTTAAACACAAAGCCCCTTTTTGTAGTGGCTTCCTGCCTCATTCATTTATCTTGGTGGGGCACCCAGACAAGGGCCTCTGAAAGTAAACTTGGGGTCCCAGTAAGGATCACCTATGCAGTAGCTGCCTCATTTCTTCTGATGAAGGGCACAGATTGCTCTCGGCAAAAGCATGCATGTGCAGAACTGAGCTACTGTGCATGTGCCCAAAGCTATGCCAAGTTCAAATGCTTTGGACATGGGCAGGAGACACCTGCACTCGGAGACTGAGACCATGGCTTTCCTGGGTCCTTTCAGCTGCAATCCATAGACAGAAGAATCCCTGCAGTTCAGGCACAAGAAGTCCTACAGATCCCAGGACATATTTCAATTGAGATAGCCATAGGAAAATGTGGAGCATCAGCTCCAGCTCAGAGAAGGGCTCAAAGGACAGAGCTGGAATATGGTACTTGCAACACCAGCTGCAGCCTTGATCTCACCATGGAACGCCAGAGTCAGCTCTCTTAGGTGAAGAAATGAAAGCTGCTGCGCCAGAACAGGGATTTTTCCCTGGAGGTGATGTGCTCTAATTTCAGAGTTCAGAAACATGGTGTCAGCACTTCTGTTTCCTTCAGAGTCCCAGGCTTAATTCGAGCTGAAGATTCCATAAAGGCCCATAACTTATGTGCAGATGCAAAGTCCTAAAGAAACTTTCCCAGGTAGAAAACAGATGCAAGGTCCGGGGAAAAAGCTGGTGGGCTGCATGGACAACCACATGGGTTGTAACTGTCTGTGGGCTGCAGGTGTCCAATCCCTGCCTAGAACATATGAAGGGACAGCTATAATGTTGGGTAGGATCCAGAGGAAGATGTTTCTGCTTTAGTCTCAATGATTTCAATGGGTCATAAAAGCTGAACCAGCTGTGTGCATCAGTCTCAATGGGAATAAAGAGCAACAGACCCCTGGATCCAACCTGTGGCATCTATGACCCATACCAAAAGTGTCTTCTCTCATATTACAGAGCTACCAGCCACTTCCCAGATTCCCCAGATGGAATTTCCAAAGCCAGGAGCTAATGGACAACGTCTAGTGACCTAGGAAGAGCCACTCACCTCTCCTTAAGGTCTTTTCTACATTAAGTGCTGGGTTTTATGGGGCCCTTCTGCTGAAAGGTTAGAAAGGCAGCTGAGGTTGAAAACAACCATTTGCCATCAACATATATGTAGATATGTTTTTGCTCACCTGCCATCCTATGCAAACTTACTAGGGAATAAGTCCCACTGGATACAGTAAGGTTTATCCCCGAGACAGCATGGCCACTGGATCTTACTGCATCGATTTTTCTTAGAGTTGCTTTGGAAGAACAAGAACCCCGAAACGCTTTCCAAAAATCCCCTTACTTCGGCGCACCTTCCAGGAATTTCTTCAACCCGTCAAAATTCACATTTATGGAGGCTTTGTGGCAAAGTGAATTTCCCCTCCTCTCCGATCCTTGTGGTCCTTTGCCTCAACGCTGCAGCTGTTCAAATGTGCCCAACCCACCCCGATCTACGAAACTCTTGGAGTTTGCCAAGCCTGCGAGGTGTCCTGCAACGGACAGGCGGGCAAACCACAGGAGCATGCGGCGTCATTGCCCTTTTTGTCAGGCTTAGCTGAGCATGGCGATGCAGGGCTAAAGGAGCGCCTTCTCCCATGCCAGAGGGACGCCCCGAGAAGACGATGCCCCTCTCCCCCCGTCGCCGGCCCTGCTTTTCCGTACCTGTCCCAGGCCAGCCCCCGCAGGTCTTTCAGCGCCCGGGAGCCAGAAAGCGAAAAGCGAAAGTAAAAACATCTTGCAGCCGCGGCGCAAAAGATGCGCTACTTCCTCATTGTGTGGATGCCTTGCAGAGGGCACAAAGCGGAGCGAAAGAGGGAGGGGTGGCGGGGCGAGGAGGGCAACTTCGATCAGGTCCGATGAAACTGGCAAGCTTTCCACGGGGGCGGGCCTAAGGCTCGGGAGGCGGGGCTTGCCCTTTTGTCCGAGGTGCTGCGTTGATTCTGTGCGTAACAATTCACACATGCGCACAGCCCTCGCGTCCGCGCACTCCTTTCGCGGGATTGCAACATTCTGCTCTTCAATTGCCACCATGGTGCAATAGTTGCAAAATTGAACTGTCGCATGCTGAGGATCAGACGGGAGAGCTAACTCATGCCCTGGGGGGGGGGGTACTGACTCAAAGGACAAGCCCTAGCTGTTCTATCAAGAAATTTATTTTGCAGTTCTGCTGCAGAGTCTTTCTCTTTCCACACGACTGCAAACGTCTCATCTGTTTTCTGCTGTCCCTATAAACCAGGCAAATCCCATGTGCCTCAGCATAGACAGGGATGCAGGTTTTCCTAAGCCTAAATCAGACATGAAACTTGACTCCAGAGCAAGCACCCAGACGTAACCCCAATGCATTCAGAAAACAGGTGCAAAAGCAGCAAAGAAAGTGTATGTGTTGATTACTCAAAAATAGGCTTCATCCAGGCTATTCCAAGGACCTAGAACATGTCCAAACTCTCCTGCAATCTGACTGGGAACTTAATCTGCAAGGCATCACACAGGTGCAATCCCTTGACAGTCAGAGACCATGTGCAGGGGCAGCTCTTGGTGCTTTCTTATTGACAGCTCATTCAGTTCACTTGAGTCAGACCACCTTCAGGTCATGGAAATCAATGGTCATCCAGCATTTCTAACTTTAACCCTAGCCCTAACCTTGAAAAACTCTCTTAATACTCAGAAAGCATGCAGATCTTTTTGTTCACTAGCTCATTTTGCCAAATCTGGCTCATTTCCAGGGTCCTGGAAAGCAGGAAAGAATCAAGCCATCAAGCAAGAATCAAAATTCATCCCTGCGATAGAACTCACCTATGGCCCCTTTACAATGAGATAATGTGCATAATGTTGACTGTTCACATAGGTTGTCTGATCTAGGCCATTTCCTGGCCTGTGAAACTACACAGGGATTTGGTCATTCCTGGCACTACAGGAACATTATCGTTGATAGAAGCACTTAGTTATATTCTTTGAGAGTCTGAGAACATACACCAAAGCTGCACTCAGGGCATTATTGATGATGATTCACTTATTTTGCCAAATCTAGAGTATTTCCAGGTCCCTGAAAACCCAAACCTGGAACCCAACCAAGATGAAAAATGCAGTTATGATCTTTTTACAGTGTGACAAAATGTAGAACAGAATCACTCAGGTTTTTAGTGTTCACCAAATAGCATGATTCCCTTGTTGTTGTTAGTTGCGAAGTCATGTCCGACCCATTGCGACCCCATGGACAACATTCCTCCATGACTTCCTGTCCTCCACCATCCCCCGGAGTCCACTCAAGCTCACACCAACTGCTTCAGTGACTCCATCTAGCCACCTCATCCTCTGTTGTCCCCTTCTTCTTTTGCCATCTATTGTTCCCAGCATTAGACTCTTCTCCAGGGAGTCCTTCCTTCCCATTAGGTGGCCAAAGTATTTGAGTTTCATCTTCAGGATCTGGCCTTCTAAAGAGCAGACAGGGTTGATCTCCTTTAGGACTGACTGGTTTGATCGCCTTGCTGTCCAAGGGACTCGCAGGAGTCTCCGCCAGCACCACAATTCAAAGGCCTCAATCCTTCGGTGCTCAGCTTTCCTTATGGTCCAGCTTTCACAGCCATACATTGCAACTGAGAAAACTATAGCCTTGACTATATGCACTTTTGTTGGCAGAGTGATGTCTCTGCTTTTTAGTATGCTGTCTAGATTTGCCATAACTTTCCTCTCCAGGAGCAAGTGTCTTTTAATTTCTTGCCTCCAATCCCCATCTGCGGTGATCTTGGAGCCCAGGATGATAAAATCTGTCACTACCTCCATTTCTTCCCCATCTATTTGCCAGGAAGTGAGAGGACCTGATGCCATGATCTTCGTTTTCTTAATGCTGAGTTTCAAGTTAACTTTTGCACTCTCCTCCTTCACCTGCATCAAGAGGCTCTTCACTTTCTGCCAGGAGAGTGGTATCATCTGCATATCTGAGGTTGTTGATATTTCTCCCAGCAATCTTGATTCCAACTGGTGATTCATCTAGCCCTGCCTTTCTCATGATGTGCTCTGCATATAAGTTAAATAGGCAGGGTGACAGTATACAGCCTTGCCGAACTCCTTTCTCAATTTTGAACCAATCAGTGGTTCCATGTCCAGTTCTCACTGTTGCTTCTTGACTCGCATATAGGTTTCTCAAGAGATAAATAAGATGGTCAAGTACTCCCATCTTGATCTTTAAGAACTTGCCACGATTTGTTGTGATCCACACAATCAAAGGCTTTAGCATAGTCAATGAAGCAGATGTTTTTCTGGAACTCCCTAGCTTTCTCCATGATCCAGCGTATGTTGGTAATTTGATATCTAGTTCCTCTCCCTCTTCGAAATCCTGCCTGTACTTCCAGTAGTTCTTGGTCCACATACTGCTGGAGCCTAGCTTGTAGGATTTTGAGCATAACTCTGCTAGCATGTGAAATGAGTGCAATAACAAAGGTTTTCTGAACTCTCAACCTTATCCCAACCAGAAGCTAAACACAATACATTTTACCAGTAAAATACGTGTATATTCAGAGAGCATGAACAGAGACTGAACTGAGGCATTTATGACCATTCACATAGTTTGCCCAGTTGAACCCATTTCTGCCCCTGCAAATCTGCATAGATCCATGTTTTCAGAAGTGTAACCATAACCTGACACTTTGCCCCAATGCAAAAACTCATGTATAGTGTGAGACACTCTAAGTATATACACAAAGTACCCTGAACTTTCTTGTTGTCTGCTCACTTGGTTTGCCAAATCTAGGCCATTTGCAATCCAGGTTTTCCTAACTCTAATCCTGACCACTCCAGAAAAACCCCAACTATAATTCTTAGACAGTGGGAGAACATCCCCCAAAGAAGCCTTAAGAGTGTTCTGACCTGAAACTTAACTGAAGCACATTTTTTAAACTGTGAATGAAATTAGCACCCCGAAACTTGTCACTCTGGTGTGATGCTGGTCAAGAGAAATGGGGACTTTATACAAAAGCTGGACTGAATTAACACATTCAGAAACCTGAGGGTGTTACTCGAGCTGGAAAAGCTCAGCTGGCAGACCAGCTGGTTTGCATTCAGAAGGCTTCCGATTTCTTCTGGTAGGGCTTGGAAACAACCTGCCTGAAACCCTGGAGTGCTACCAACACTGGGCTAGATGGGCCAGTGGTTTGATTGTAAATTTACTTTATTCTTTTTGGTGCCATGCTAACACCTTTTTATTCCCCCAGTGTTTTAAGATTTGATTGTTTTAATTGGGGTTTCATTGTTGGATGGACATTTTATTAGGACACTGTGTTTTATTTTATTTTGTTATTGTTCTTATTGTTAAACTGTCCTGAGACCACAGTAAGGGACAGTCTAGAAAAGTTTTAAATATATATATAAGGCAACCTCCAACTTTCCTACATGCTAACACATCTTTTCCAAGGAAGATTGCCTGCTGCTTCTTGTCTCATGACTCCTTCCCTCCTTTCGCCTTGTTGGAACAGTATGTTGTACCAGCGACGCCTAACTGGGAGCAGGGTCCCCATGCAGGAGAAATCTCACCTGCTCCTCACCAAACAGGAAATCTCTCTGTTGGAATAGGCCAGACCCCACATTCCAGCCAGTGCTACTCCTGGTCAAACCCAGTGTGCCCTTTTGCCTGGCAGGATCAGTGCAGGAAAGAACTGGCCATTCATTCTGCAGGGAGTGCTTTGGACAGTTGCTTGGAAGGTGGGAAAAGAGAAAGAATCACATTCTTCATGGTTCCAGCTCCATCTTAAGAAGATCACTCCCTGTCGCATGGCGGTGTGCCTCAGAGTCACCAACTGTATGTGAGCCTGATGATTCTACATACAAACAATGCTTCTATACATGTCTGTGCCTTGGGACATCTCCTCAGCATTCTGATATTTCCTCGTCTTCTTCTGGGGGTTTTGTAATGGATACTTCCTCACGCCACCAGAAAGAAAGCAGGAGTGTTTTATGGCTCCAGTGCCAACAGGGCAGTATATCTGCTCCTGGTTTTACTGTAAAAAGTTATCCATGGTGCTGAGCCAAAGAAAACCATGGTGTTGGTGTAGTGGTTAAAAATATAGAACTGGGACTAAGCTGATCTGGGTTCTAGTCACTTCTCAGACATGGAGCTCACTGGGTGACTTTGGGCCAGTCACAGACTCTCAGCTCAACATACCTCACAGGATTGTTTATTTATTTTTATTTATTAAAAACTTTTTAAAACTGTCTCCTGCAGACATCTTGGGATGGTCTTAGGACAGCAGTTGTTGTTGTGTTCATAAGACGGAGAGAAGGAAGATAATTTTGCAATCTGCCTTGAGTTCCTTGGAAGGAAAAAAGTGTGTGCGTGGGGGGGGGTGTATAAAATAATTGCATGTACAGCATTTCATTATGAAAGTGAGAAAAGCATGACTTCCTCTTGAATATTTGTGGTGTTACACTGTACCTCAGGTTATGCAGCAGAGAAGCAGGAAAGGAAACAGTCTTGGTGTCATGGTTGGACCTCGTTCTGTGATGAAACCAAAAAGGAGATACAG
The DNA here is from genome assembly GCA_023646645.1 of Varanus salvator macromaculatus. Lineage (NCBI taxonomy): Eukaryota > Metazoa > Chordata > Lepidosauria > Squamata > Varanidae > Varanus > Varanus salvator. The sequence continues at coordinate 7,774,698 of JAIXND010000781.1, forward strand.
CAAAGGAACAGCCTCATGGGTGAAAGCTCAGCATCCTTATGCAATAATGCAAGCATTACACTTTAATACACCACATGGTTCTTTGGTGCTTTTGGTGAAGCATAATCCTTGGGTATTATTCTGCATATCCCGCCAATAACTTTCATCAGATCCATCTGGGTTCTAGTCTCATGAGGAAGAAAAATGCCCCCTTCCCTTCTTTCAAGCTATATCCCTAATTCTTTAAGTATCTGCCTCTGCCAGCACGGTCATTTGCTGGAGATGGTGGGACTTGCCATCCAATCATCTGGAGGGCACTAACTAGTAAATGGCTGTTGTATCCTGGTCCCCCTCCCACTTATATACAGGAAAGGCAGTGTTGTACAGTGGTTGGAGCTGTTGGCTTGATATTAGGGAAATATGAGCTCTAGTCCCCTCTCAGCCACAAATGTCACTGGGTGACAAGCCAGACCCTGATTTTGATGTAATCTCCCTTGAGTTTGCAAGATAAAAGGCAGGATAGAAATATAATAAACATTGAGGGCTGAATCCTATCCATGTTTGGACAGAAATACAGCTGCAGCCAGTAGTAGAACTTTCCTCCAATGCATAAGATTGAACCCTTAGTCAGCTTTTTTCTAAACTGAAAAGTTCTGAAAGAAGACCATCTCTTCCAGTTAGTGGAGAGAAATGAAAACCAGAAATGTGTACATTTCTTCCTTTCCGTCCTTCCGGATCACACACATCTTTTGTACCTAAGAGAAACAGTTATTTTTGCCGAATTGCTTGCTTTTCTACAAAAGCTTTGCAGCATTTTTGTTTTTCCACCCTTTGCATATCATTCACATGAAACAAAAACGGCATTCATCTTGATCCACATAGTAGAATTTCCATTTCCATGTTCTGTGGCATGACATTCCATGAATAAATCCTGACATTGTTCCTACTTGTCTTTAAGAGATGCAGAAACAGAGGGTGTATCTTGCTGTTTTAGCCTATGCATCACACTTTAAGGCAAGTTTGGCCCATGGAAGCCTGACCAATTTGCTTAACATGCAGTAAATAAAAGTCAAATGAGAAGAAACTAGGCCTTTGTATAAAAATGGAAAACAAATTAAAAGTGCTTGCATGGAGTTGAAAAAAAAATCCCAATGCTGTTTTTGTTTGTTACTTTGGGGATTTCTAGGAATCTAGGCCATTGCTCTATTTAGCAGAGGGCAGTGGCTCCTTGGAGTCTATGGGATGGAAGGAGAAAGACATCTCTTCTTGTGATCCAAGAACTATCATTTGCATGCAAATCACCTGCTCCATCAGCAAGACATGGTTCCTATAGCAAGACCTGGCTATTTAAGCTACAATACCATTTTCTTGAAAATGTTGTTTCAAATGTGATGACCAGCAAAGCAAAGGAAGGAGGAATGGTTGGTGGGCAACCATTCTAATAATGCAATTTTAATTGGAAACCCATGTATCACATGGTAGGCATGTCCTGAGTGAAGCCAGGCCCAGGAGGCCCTTTCTGACTCACTCTGTTTCAATGTATTTATGATTGCATTTTGTTGCTTATTATTACATTTCTATCCTATTTTCCTGTTATAAGGAAATGGCCCTTCTCCTCCTCTCCATATTATCCTCACAACAACCCTGTGATATAGGCTAGATTGAGAGTCAATGTCTGCCCTAAAGGCACCCCATGAGTTTCATAGCTAAATTTTTGAATTCCAGTCCAACATCCTAAGCACTACATCATAATCTCCAACTGATCTGAAACAATGAATTTCATGGTACCTTAAAGCAAGCATCCCCTACTAGTACCCCACCCCATAAGTTTTGGACTACAAGTCACATTCCTAGGATTCTTTTTTAATCTGAATGTTACTGAAACGAATACAAACATATAAAAATAAATACAATTTTAATATGGATTAAATAGGCATATCTGAATGTCTACATATAACTATATATAAGTGTGCAGTAATGCTTCAGTCAACAGTTATGCATAAGTTTTAGAAAAGGTAGACCAAGTGTCCATATATTTATCCATCTGTAGTTGGTGACTAAATATTGCTCATGGGTCAGACTAGTTGGGACATAGACCAAACATTGTGGAAGACACCAGGTTGAAGAAAGCTGGCTTAAATATTAACACATTTATTCTGATACAGACTTTGGTGCACATTGTCTACTTCATCAAAAGCATCTTTGCCAGCTTTGTGGCAACAGACCTATCATGCTGCTATTCTGGAAACGGAGTTCAATTAACCAAGAAGTTAATATGAAAAAGAGTGTTTAGCCCGCCATCTAGTGACAGACATCATAATTGCAGGCGTTCTGACATTGCAATCATTTTCCTTTGCAGAGTAGCTCAAATAAATTGCATTGATGATCTCCCTAAAAGAAAGGGAGGGAGATGAGTGATTAGAGAGCAGAGAGATAAGTGCGTATCAGCATTTCCTATGATGTCAAGGCAGAAGAAACATATTGTAACGCAGGCTGCATTATAATGTGTATGCTTCAGGGTAGGCTGTTGACATTAAATACAAGCAGAATGCATAGAAAGAAGACTAGCTAATCTTTATTGAACGGAATGGAGGAAAAAGCTAGTAGCAACAACAAATACCTGATGGGTGGTGATAAGCAAGAAAAGAGAGATTGCCAACTGGATTTTGCTAATTGCTAATCTGGATTTGAATGTGCATTTCCACAAGCAAATGACTCCAGAAATTTAGGAAATTCTGAAAAGTGAACCTGCATTGCCGTTGCTTTTGTCAGTCTCACTAAACGTGCATCATGAAGTGCGCGCGCTCGTTCTTTATTTTCGGGGCTGCAGCATCGTGAATCCTTGCAATAATTTTTATGTTGTTCTCAACCCCAGTAACGACATTTTGTGACAGAAGCCTTTGCATGCAAAAGGCGCAGACTCGTGTGCACTGAGTGAATAATCGAGCAATTAGCGTCCTGGGTTTCAATTCAAACAACACAGGATCAGTTTTATTGCAGCAAACTGTGCTTGGGACGTACCACTTCAAGCTGCAGCTGGCCACTTTTATGGGTGAGCCCTCTTATAGTAAAAGAAAACAACACTCTCCACGTAGGAAACTAGCATATGAGGACAATGTGTTCCTTCTTATATTTTTCCTGACATGTTAACTTTCTACCTGCCTGGTGTTTATTTGACGTAAATAAATACGGAGAAGCACTTATTCATACCAAATCCCACCTATGGTCTCAAGTGGTACTATCCAGACACTGTCGTTGATCGGAGGGGTGTGGGGAGTGCCAGAGAAAATGCAGGTAGGAAAAAACTTCATTCTGTTTTTCTGTATTCTGTAACCTAATTTTGTAACTGGGTTTTCAACATTCCTGCAAACAGATCATAGGGAGAATTGCACGGGCCCCACCCTCCATGTACATAAATCACTGCACTTGGAGGATGAATTGCAGCCTGTGCCTTCAGTTGCTTGATAGTCAACGGGATATCTACTCAGCAGCTAATTTAATTTTTATCTATCTATTATTTATTTATTAAAACATTTCTATGCCGCCCCATCGCAACAAAGCCTCGGGGCGGCTTACAACATACAGTGTAAAAAATATTAAAAAATACAGTGATCTATATAAAACCTATCCCCCCACCGTGCATCTCGGCAAACCCAAAATACAATCCAAATTAAATATACACAAATTATAAACAATAAACCACACATTTAAATAAACACAAATAAACTATAAACACACAAATAAACTATCTACTCTCTTAAGCTGGCAGGAGAGAAAGATCCTTGGTCAGTTTTTCCCCAAACTAGGACATATCATGCTTTCAACGAGGTAGCCAAGAGACTTTATTTATTTATTTATTTTTGGCTGTCGTTTGAATGTTAATGATCAAATGCAAATAATAGGCATCTAAGCAAGACCTAAACGGCTCAATAGTTAGGCTCTGTTGATCCAAAGAGCCCACTTTGCTGCTGCAGATGGACTCCCATTGCAGCCCACAAAGTTGCACACACAGTTAACAAAACACATAATAGCTTCTGTCAGGCGAGTCCATTGCTTGTAAGACAGCTCTCCATTAATGCCTGGTTTCTTGCAGGAATCCAAGGCTGCTTGTGCAAGCCCCCTCCTCTTTATTTTATCCTCACAATGCTCCTGTGAGGTAGGCCAGGCTGGGAGTCAGCAACCAGCTCCTGTGAGGTAGGCCAGGCTGGGAGTCAGCAACCAGCTCCAAGTCACCCAATGAGCACCTAACCTGAGTACAGACTAGAAGCCAGTTCTCCTGCTTTCCAGTTTAACACTCAATCTACTACTCCTGACCATCTTTTTCGCCATTGCTCCCCCTTTCATGGACTTTCCAGGCAACTTTTCCACTATTGCTGTTTTGTTCTTTTCCCCAGGTGTCTTTGGGGTAAGCAGCTTGCCAGCAGCCTCTCTCTGCTCACAAGTCATGCCCCAGCCTCCATTCTTTCACCTGTCTCTTTGCACCTCGGTGTCCCATTCATCCCCTGCCATTCCCTTCTTGTTCTCCCTCTCCCTCAAAACTTGTTCATTACATCAAACTCTTGTTTTAATATGCTGTGGTTTCCTTTAGGGAGTCCATCCATCTCTTGTTTCATCTTCCTTTTCTTCTACCTTTGACTTTCCCTGGCATGATTGTCTTCTTGCACTTTCATGCTATTTCCAAAGTACTGACAGCCTCTGCTTTGTTACTTTTGCTTCTAGGAGAAGCTCTGACTTAAATTGATCTAGGACCCACTTGCTTGTCTTTCTGTTGGTCCAGAGTATTTCCAGAGCTCTCCTCCAGTACCAGGTTTCAAATGCATTAATTTTCTTCCTGTGAGCTTTCTTCATTCTCTGGCCTTCACACCTGTACAGACTGATTGCAATTGCAATCATGTGAATGATCCAATGAAACAGCTTTACATTTTATGATCTTTTCTAGATTCTTTGTTTTTATATGCATCTGCCTTAATAATTAGAACCCATCATCTGCATGAATGAAATGTATCCCTAAAAATTTCCTATTGCCTTAGCTTGAACTTCGAAAAATCCACTCTAATCCTTTGAGTAAAACACTCTCTGGGTGAGCAACTGTTGAATCTCCTTAATTCCTTAAGGTGCTCAGTACTCAATCTGGAATGATACTTTCAGGTGTCCAAATGGTGTAGTTGGCATACCTCTTGTCTTGGCAAAAAGGACACTTAGCAACACACAACAGCCACATGCCTTTTCCAAAGAACACACACACAGACAGAGGATATCTGACTCTACTTCTCTCCTCCCCAGTATCTAGGGAGCGATTCAGCAGTTCTCTGCCTCAGCACAGGTGGAGAAGTTGACTTCAATGAAATGATATCCAGTCAACAGCAACAAGCAGCTTCCTGGGGGATGATGAATCATTCTGGGGAGGGCAAGGAGGGCAGGTTACCATTCTAGGCACTTGGCTTCCTTCCTTCTATAGTTCCTTTATCCTTTACCTGGTGCCTCTCGTAGTGCTTCTTGCTCAGAAGGCCCACAAGCAGAAGATGCTGAGGTGTCTCGGGATACAGAAGCTTACTTTCCTCTCTCTTTTGATTGGTAAGAAAGCTCCAGCACCGTAAGTAGAAGGGCTAACTGACTGCTAGTGCTACCTTTTAGCTTGCTTACTCACTAAGGACCCCATGAGGATCTGGACCCTTTAACTCCTTGCCCCACCTCCACTCTCCTCCTGATCCAGATTGGATGCCTGGCTTTTATTGTAATTTTCATTGCCCCAAAGCGATCCATTCAAGCAAATAGGCTGAAATCAATGACAGCTGCAGAAAGTCAGTGGAACCTGGTGGTTTCATAGCCTGTGGGGCAATGCTGGCTTCAAGAAGCTTTCCGGAGTGCTGAAGCCTGACCACAAAATAGGTTTGACACCAGGGTTCACTTTGGTACAGTTCAGTTTGAAACCTGGAGTGGATACAGCAATTCACTGAACTTTGAGCCACTAGCCACTGTTGGCAGAAAGCTCAGTCCAGGTCAAGACAATAGTGCAAGCAAAGAGTTAAAGTCTACTTACCCCTATTGTGAGGATCCCTTGCTTTAGAGGTAAGAAGAATGATTGGTTTGCTAGCTTCATGTGCAAAGGAAGATGTAAGTTGGGTCTCTTCTGAAGATGTATGTGGAGGTGGGTGTTCCAGGGTCATGCTTCTGTCTCTGCTTTCACCTATGAGCTTCCTCAAATTTAAATCTAATCTGAAAATGTGAGTATTTGCAGAAGAAGATACTCTGACAGATAGTTCTTAAACTGGCAGAAACACCAAATTGATAGAAACTGGGGACATCTGAAAAGAGTTGTGTGCTGTCTAATTGTTCACTCATTTCTCTGACTTCAGTGCCATTCTGGCAATACCCTTTTCACTTCAAGCTGCCTGCATTAAGTTTGCATCATATCCTTCCTCCAGGGAAGTTAGAGTCACAGCTACAAGGATGCCCCCTACACACTTCATTTCATCTTCACAAGAACCCCTGGGTGTAGTTTAGGCAGAGAGATGGCTATGGATTCAAAATGGCACAGAGGGGTTTGATCCTAGACCTCTCTTGTGCTAGGCTGGTGCTTGGAGTTAATATATGGAGAGGTACAGTGTACTGCATTGTTGACAGTGGGCAGGGATAGAATATAGTGCTGAGAATAAAATATTATCAGTCTGGTGTGTGAGTGTGTGCAGTGATCTTTTACAAAGGTAACTGGGAAGGCTTGGAAATAAAGTGTTTCTCTTCCTGCTTCGGAAATCCTGTTTTCATCACTTGAGAGGCATGGGGAAATTGGGCATTCACCCGAGGAACACCAGGGAGTGTCTCTAGCATATGACTTGTGCTGATCTGTGACCAGTAAACTCAAGAAGTGGGTGGTGTCCTCCTACTGCTGATACTAAAATTAGTAACCACAGAAACAACCTTGTGGCTTGCTGTTTCATCATCTCCTTTTGTAGTACATCAGGCAGAATGCTGGACTTGAGTATTTTGACATACACAAACACCAGCTCAGCCTGGGATGTGTGGGTCTGAGAAAGAGAAAGGGGGCTACATTTTCCCCACCTGGCTCTCTGTGGGTCAAATTGGGTCAGTACAAGTGGTTATGCCCACGGTCATCAACCCACAACTGCCCAGTTGGTCTTTTTTCATGGTGGGAAAGACATGGAAGCTCAGTACAGAGAATGGGACTTACTCCCAGTGACAGGCAAGCTCCTGGCACTGAGCATCATGAACTGGCTGAAGCAAGTGAACTGCTGGTGGTGCTCCATCTGGTGTGTCCCAAGCTCCTGACTTCATGCAGTGTGCATTGTCCTTCTGGGGGTGAAGAGTGTGACCCAAAGCCATTCAGGTAGTCACTCCTCTCAGTGTTGGATGAGAGCCCCAACCTCCAAATCCCTGCTGTATTCTCTTATTTGAGTCTGAAGATGATGTGGAGGAGGATTTCTCCAGTGGATGGAGGCTCTGGATGAACCAGAGAAGGCTGTCTGGGCCAGCTGTGGACCTTCTTGGGGCCAGAGGTTCCACATCGCTGCATGAGATGCACCAATGACCTGCCTCACTGAGTTGTGCTCCTTTGACTCTGACCACCCTCATCTTACAACCACTCATGCTGAATGTGCTGCAATAGCCCTTGTTATCTCTCTCCTTTTTTTTACAGGTATCAGTGAGGCCCAACTGTCACCAGGTAAATGATACCTTTTGCAATGGGTTTTACCTGTGGGGATCTGTCTCAAATGCTTACCTGCCTATCTTGCTGTTCCCACAGCTTGTGGCCAGTGGATCCCCTCTTCCCGAATTGTGGGTGGAGCTGAGGCTGCAGTGGGTGCTTGGCCCTGGCAGGCCAGTGTGCAGATCTTAGACTCTCCTCAATGTGGGGGGACCCTCATCGCCTCACGCTGGGTCCTAACAGCCGCACATTGCTTTAGCAGGTGAGGAGGTACAGCCACTTGGCTTCTCCAACCCCTTCTTGGAGAAGCCCTTCCAGGTCTCTTTGTTCTTATTCTTTTCTCACTAGCTAAGAGAAATTGTAAAATGCTTGGATTCTCCTTGTGGGAATCCTGGCTTCCAGGCAGATAGCCTTGTCCATTCTTTCACTGATAACTGAGCAGGAATGTTTGAGATGCTCCATTTGTTCTCAGGTCACACAACTCCAAATGCAAGCACAAACAGGAACTTTACACTGTTTGTGTGTTTAAAGGTCCAGAACTGTGCAAGTGTGTACTTTTGCACAAGTATGATTGGGGAAAATGTACACTTTAAAATACATATTTTCCCACCCCAAAAAGGTTAAAGCATGGAAATGTAGATGAGGGGGATATGCACATTTGTGGGTGTGCAGAAGTGCACACTTACATGTGTATGTAAGGGTACACTTGCAGAAGTGTGTACTTTCAAACACAAATTCAACTTTCCTGCTTGTGTTCAATTTGGGATTGTAAACAAAATGAGTTTGCATGTCTTGAAAACCAGGATCTTTCATGATGAGAGGGGATTGCATATTTCCATATTGCATATTTCCCCATCTGTAGAACTGTGTCACATCCATACCAACCCTTAGCATTCTAAAGAATAAAGATGGCAGACACTCAGCCTGCCTTACTATTCATTATATTCCATTCCTTTTCCAGACTATTCTACCACATTCAGCCTTCCTTCAAAGGTCTAAGACTCATTCTGTTCCCACATCTCTCTGAACTATAGGCCAACCTTAACCTGGCTTTCCCCAGTAAGGTTGTGTGGCTTCCTGCCCACTGAACTTATGCAGCGAACTCCCACATAGCCAAGGTCTAACCTCAGAGCTGTGAATTTATTGTCATGTGCTCCTCTCATGCTTTATCAGGCAATATTTCTATCTGCAGTCTTTCAGATCCCTCTCTGTTTGTCATCTTACTGGGAACCCACAATTTGTCAAACCCTGGACCTGAAGCAGTGTCTGTTCCTGTGAAGCAAATCATCATCCACTCCCACTACTCAGGGTACAGAAATGGCAGTGATATTGCGCTGATAGAACTGAAGGCCCCAGTCAACTTCACCCACCACATCATTCCTGCCTGCATCCCAGGACCTTCCATTTCCTTCCCTCCCCGCTTGGGGTGCTGGGTCACAGGCTGGGGAAACATCCAGCAAGGAGGTGAGGGTGCCAGGGAGGATTCCAAATCTGAGAGGGTCCTGGGTAATGTGCCCTCTAATGAGCCCAAGCAGATTTGCCTGGAGGCAGTGGCAGAGAGCCAGGAGGCGGGGGGGCGGGTGTCACCATTTTAATTTTCCATAATGCCCTGGGTGTATTATTTGGGGGAACTTGTTTAAAAGGGCAGGTAGACTCAATCATCTGGTGGTGCTTAGAGCACCAGTCTGGAGGTGGGATGTAAAGGAGGCTCTAAGATAGGCCAAATGATGTGTAAGTTGGATAGCTGACAGGAAGGCAATTAGAAACATGGTGTTGGAGGAGAGCTTTATGAATGCCCTGGACCAACAGAAAGACAAGTTGATCCTAGAGCAAATCAAGACAAAGCTTTTCTTAGAAGTGAAAGTGACAAAACTGAGGCAGAACTCTGTGGAGAAATCATGCTAAGGAAAGTTGAACACAGAAGAAAAGGATGGCCAAATAAGAAATGGATGGACTCCCTAAAGAAAGCCACAGCTTTGAATTTGGAAGAGCTGAGCTGGGCTGTAATGGATAGGACATTTTGGAGGGCTTTCAATTATTGGATTGCCATAAGTTGGAGATGACTTGATGGCACATAAAAACAGACTATAGACCTCAGTGATGTGCTTTGCCAGAGTCCTGAGACTCCAGGAGCTGCCCAAGAATATCAGCTATCAATAGTCACAGAGTAACCCAAAGGTTATAAGTTTGTGATGGGCCATTTGAAGCATTCTGGGTATTTCAGTAGTTGCAAAAAGTACAGAAACTTCTTGCTTCTTTGTACTTGGCCACCTTATTAATGGCTTTTAAAACACTTTTTGTGTGTGAGAGAAAGCAGACTTTGAGAATGAAGTCGAAGTAATAGGATGGCCAGATACAAAAGGGGACTGGGCTCCTACACCTTTAATGGCTATGTTGGAGAAGAAATATCAGCCGCTGTAGCTTGTTATGCAGACTGCAGCTGCTGCAGTTGTACCTTTTTGGTACAACCACGACAAGTTCATCAGCCCAGTCGCTGGCTACATTTCAGAGTGAATCCAGGAGAAACCCATATAATGTATTCTTCTTTCTCACAGTTCCACTCCCTGAACCAGAGTCCTTACAGGAAGTGCTGCTCCCACTTCTGGATAGTAATACCTGTGAAACTCTTTACAGTAACTTGGATGAGGAAACTCCCAAGGGGACCAGGGTAATCAAAGAAGACATGATGTGTGCAGGATACTTGGAAGGGAAGAAGGATGCTTGCCAGGTATACACTCATTTACTCTGTGATGCTTTTTCCCATTTCCCCCACTTCAAGGCATTCTTGGTTCGCTACCTCACTTTATATTCAAAATTGTGTGAGATGAGTTAGGGTGAAAGATCGGAACTCACCCAAGGAGAGATAACATTATTGACCAGGAAAGGGTACAGAAAAGGGCAGCAAAAATGATCGGGGGGCTGGAGCAGCACTGCTGTGAAGACTGCGACCACTGGGAATGTTCTGCTTAGAAAAAGGATGAATAAGGAGAGACATGATAGAGGTACTTAAAATAATGCATGGTATGGAGAAAATAGAGGAGGCATTTTTCTCCTTTCCCCGTAACACTCAAAGCTGGGGTCATCCTATGAAGCTGATTGGGAAGATGTTTGGGACAGATGAAGGAGTACTTTTTCATACAACATGTAGCTAAATTATGGAATTTGCTGTAATGGGAAGTGTTGATGACCACCAATCTGGATGGCTTTAAAAGAGAATTGGAGAGTTTGATGAGGGAGAAGGCTATCAGTGGCCACCAGCCTTGCTGGCCATGCATGGCCTTTTTTTAACAGAGGTGGCATGCCTGCATACACCAGTTGCTGGGGAGCTTAGGCAGGATGAGGTCTTGCATTGAATCTGCTTGAGTGATCCCCTGGGCAGATGGTTTGCCAACATGTGAATGGAGTGCAGGACTAAAAGGACCTTTGGTCTGATCCAGCACAGCTTTTCTTATGTTAGCATCTTGCAACAGAGATGAGCAAGCTGTTTGGGTCCACACATCTCATTGTTCCCTCACCATTGTCTGTGTTGGCTTAGGTTGATGAGAATTGTGGACAGAAGCTGTATGACACCAGAAGGTGCTCAGTCCCGCTTTAAAAAGATAAAAGGGAAAGAAATTGGGAGAGTCTGTATGTAGTAATATAGATTGATAGATTCCTCAACCATTGTTTGTTTGTTCATTTAAAGCATTTGTATGCAGCCCAATTGTGCCACAGCTCCTCTGGGCGGCTCTCAACACAACTCAGATTACTGAGATTACTGTATTACTCAGATTACTTAATTCAGTTTCAAGTTATGTTAAAGCATTCATAAAGCCAGCCTTGAAAAAACATTTTGAAATGTTCATAATTCAGCAAGGTGAATAAGAAATACTGGGCAGTGGAGTTGTGGGGAAATCAGATGTTCATAAATTCTAGTTCCAGTGTATGCATTTTACATTGACACAGAGGAGGAGTGATACAGTGTCAGGCTGCTGTTATGTGGAGTTGCTACTCTATATTGATGGACTTAAGAAGAACAAGGCAGAAGGAATGAGGAAGTAAAAAACCAAGACCAGTTTTCTGGTCATCCTCATATGCTTTACACTGCATGGTAACTTCCAGCCAGGCTGCTGTCACCCCTGCATCCTCCTCACTCAAACTCACAGACACCCCCAGCACCTCTTGGAGTTACCTGCTGTCTTCATAGCTGGTGTCACTTGCTCCACTGTCTGACATGAAGAAAGCTGAAAAGGAGCATTTGGGCAGGGGTCTCCCCAGTAACTCTAGGCTTTGAGGTCTGACCCTTCCTTGCACAGTACCACAGTCACAGTTCAGGAGTGCATGCAGTAGGGAGGAAGGGGAGAGTGCCGCTTGGGATGTGGCAGGCCTATTTGGCAAGTATGAGCAACTTGCTCAGCTAATCCTTTCCAGGATTCAGTCATGGGCAGGGCCGGCATCGCAGGTTAGGCACTGCTTGTTCACCTGTATCTCTGCTCTAGAAAGTTGTGGGGGTAAGAAGGAGGGGTCAAAGAAGCCACTGCCTGCTTGATAATTGGCCCTCCACTTGTCAAGATGGCCAGTGGTAGCCATGGTGAGATAGAGGATGAGGAGCAAGTGTGGCTGGTGACATTGTGGTTAGATGGGAGACTCCATATAAAGTCTCCACAAGACTCATCATGCCCACAGACCCTCTAAATTCTGGGCTCAGTGCTGTCAACAATCATTCTCAGTTTAAACAACCTGAGTTCAAGATGTTGGTCCCACCAAGGGCCAGTTGACCATAGCGGACAGCTGCATTTCTCATGTAGTAGCTGGATTTCAGCACTGGATGCAAGCGGCACTGGGGGAAGCCAAAATGCTTACATTCTTTTTTTAAAAAATTCTTATTAAGCCCACTTTCCCCGGCATATTAGCTTCAAGGAGCAACAAATATACCTTAATGCTATGCCTTGTTGATTACCATTTGTGTGCACCAATTGGGTCAGGAGAATTACATAGCATAGAATACAAGGAGAGTTTGAAGGAGCCTACAAGGCCATCAAGTTAAATCCCCTGCTCTGCCTCCACATGTGGTCACCCAACTGGCTGCAGGCTGTGCCTTTCCAGCTTAGTGAAGGTGACTCAACCTACTAGTTCCATGTAGTGCTACACAGGCAGGGAATGTACCAGTTAAAGCTTCTGGAACTGTTTTGTGTTTCAGAGACTCAAAACCTCATGTTTGTAGGACAAATGCAGCCTTCCAGATGGGCTTTTCTTGTTTCCCTGGCATACTTCTTGCCTCTGACCTCTGCCGTTTGATGGTTCCCTGGCTTTTGTGCCTCCCACACCTTCTAAAAGGTTGTAAAGCCTTCTCAAGATTTATGTATGGGTAGGAAGAGCTTTTGAGCCAAAATATTCTGGTATTTGGGGGGAGACAACCCTTTTGCTTTGAGTTCCAACTGAATGTGGGCCCTTGGAACTTCTCTAAAACTGAATGTGGCCCTTGGGCTGAAAGAAACCCTGGTGTATAACAATCAAGGCACTGAAGGAGGAATAGTGCTCATGGCAGTCTTACATTAAGAGGAGAACCATTCCCATTAGAGAATAGAAATTGTAGCTCCAACACAGCTGTCAGCTTTCTGGGCAAGATGGGATATTTCTTGGCGATGACCTAGCTGGGGTGGAGGCCCTGGGAGCCTAACCCGGAAGATTGACCCTTTCTTCATGTACTTTTGCAGGGGGACTCTGGAGGACCTTTGCTTTGCCCATGGAATGGGGCTTGGCTAGTGGCTGGTGTGGTGAGCTGGGGGGATGTCTGTGGGGCTCCCAAGCGCCCAGGCATCTACACTCAGGTCAGTGCCTACAGTCAATGGATCTTGAGACATGCCCCAGAAGTGGCTGCCAATATAATCTACAATGTTCCCACCAAGAGCTGTTCCTGGTGCCTAGGTGTTCACAGCGCCCTGCTGCTTTCATTAGTCATCACCAATGGGCTCTGTGCCATGCATTGGTAGGAACTTTTGCAACATGTACGGGCATGTCTGGATGACCTCCACTAGGACTGCTGGATCTGACTTCCTACAAAGCTGCATGGGAATTTGTTCTTGGTTGTAACTCTCAAGTTAAATCAATCCTTTTTGTTGGAATTGCCCAAGGGGATATTCTGGAGGCAATGTAAGATCAGCATTTTGGCTTGGCTCTATTTTCAATGTATAAAAGTGACCTGCACACAAGGAGGCATGTCTTGTTTGAGTTGCTCTTTCCTGAGTGTGTGATGCTCTCAGCAATATGTCACAATTGAATTCTGCCATCTGCACGCATTAATTTAATTAGGAGATTGTGCATATGAGAAACCTCCTTTTGCACTCCACATGTGGAAGCCCTGAATGTCTTTGTGAGCATGAGCCCATGTGCCAAAAATGTTCACAAACTGTTGAGCATATGCTTCTGCTGAATTAGCACAATTTACCCATTCAGTTTTACACAGATTTCCTCATTTGTGCTAATCTTCTCTGTAGACTGAATCAGCCCCACTTTGGTCTTTGCAGGAAAGTTGGACAAATATGGAAAATGATGCAAACTAAATTGTGAATTTCCCATTCAGTTATTGCTCCATTTGTGCAATGTATGCCTTTGTGCAGACCTACTGAGCTCTGGCTTCTGAGATTTCCTGTGGCATTTTATGTATAAATCTATTTTCACAGCCATCACTGATGAAAACACAGGTGTAATTAAAAATAAAATATAAAATGCTACATTCTGGGAAACATGACAAAGATGCTGCTTTCTGCAGCTAGGATCAAATAGCATGTTCTTATTCTGCTTCTGTTAAACATGAAATATGTAGACTCCTGGAAAATTGTGTCTTATACAAAATGGTGCTGCGTAGCAGGAGTAGACAGAAGTTCTAGAGAAGGGATGGAGAAGTCGTCTTCTGGATGTTGTGCTATGCAACTTTCATCAATCCTTACTATTGCTGACTATGACTGATGGGAGTTGCAGTCCCTCAGCATTTGAACAGCTGCATGTTCCTTGCCCCTGTACCCTAACATTAAATATTTCATGGTCTTGCATCAAGTCTTCTTCTTTTTTTTCCCCAAAACTTTGCCAGAAATAATAGCAATACTTGTAAAGGTGCAGAAATGCATTTTTTTCCTGTTCTTTTTAAGAATAGAAGTAGTAATAGGGGTTTTCTGTTGTAGTTGTTCTTTTAAACTTGTAGATTCTACCTCTCAAGTGGGTCAGTCTTAGGGTTTGATTTCTCTGTAGCTTCAGGACAATTACCTGCTTTACCTTTCTCTGCTGGAGCTGATAGATTCCTAACCTTCAACTGGGTACCCAGACCACACTGGGCACCTGGATCACATGCTGCACTGACCCAGGTGCTAGGTATGTGGAATGAACTCTGAATTGATCTTACCTTTGCCTCCTTCCCATCACTTTTCTGAAATTCCACAAAAAGCTGTATTCTGGCCTGCCCTGGTTTCTTCTGTGTTATTACTGGAAATATGGTGGTCTTGACCTGGTCCCTTGCTGGCCAAAGAACACGGCACTTCTCCCACACTGCAAAGAACTAAGAAGGCCAATTTGAGACTGTGGTACTTCATAGAGAGAGAGAAAAGGAGGCTGAAGCACCACCAGGATATGTCATCTTGTGGCAGAGCCTGTCTCCTTCTCTCCTTGCACTGGGAGTACTCCAAAACAGCCCCTGAAGTTCTTTCTGTGCTAGCTTCCCTGGGAAGGGCAGAGGGCCCTTGAAGCATAGATGCCTTCTATTCCCTCACTTTAGAAAATTAGTAAACCCACAGTCTTCTTTCTGGTTTTTGAGGGGCCACTGGAAAGGTGGTGTTGAGGTGTCCTCAGATTACTCTGTACATGTGTTTCTGACATTTCTGCTCCATCTACTAAAGTTCTTTGTCTGATTCTCAACAGTTAAAATAATAAAATGCAGCATAAAATGCAATCAATACTATGAAGTGAAAATAAGTGTAAAGATATTAAAATAAATTAACAAACATACAAACAAACTAAACTGTGTGGGACAATAAGAAATACTTCATCTGGAACTGAAAAACCACAACTTGACCATGTAAGATTGCCCTGGGATGGCAGCTAGGTTGCCACCACTAACATTACTTCACAAATTTGGCAGTAGCAAAATTCATCAATGTAATCATCCAAGCATCAAGAATTTATTAATTATTTCATTTATTTATTCAATTTATATGCTTCTCCGCTAGCAATAGGCTCACTGGATGGCTTATATTAAATCCAAAACAACATAAAAACAATACAATGAACAACCTAAGAATTCACAACTACAAATGATTAGTAATAAAATCCATAGGTAAATTATCAAAATTAAATAAAGGAAATATAGACAAAATCAAATTAATAAATAGAATGCATATCTATAGAAACACACATGCACATCCACACACAGAACATAAACAATTACAATTTAGCATTTCAGTATCTAGCATTTGAAAATCATATATTGGCATCAGCATAAAATAAAACTCATTAAAATAAAGAATTCACCTATTAAAATAAGTACTGAACAGAGATGGTTTTAGTTGGCACCTAAAGGCCAAAAGAGTGGGTGCCAGCTTGACCTCCCGTGGAATTGAATTCCAAATTTGAGCTGCTATTCTAGAGAAAACCCTCCTCCTTGCAAATTCCCCCCTCACATTTTTAAGGGGAGGAATATGGAGGAGGGTTTCAGATGAAGACTGCAGTGAATGGGCCAGTTCATATGGAGAATTGTGCTCCCACAGATAAACCTGAGACACTGTTTCGGGCAGCCGGCAGCCAATGTAGCCTGCAAAGGACCAGAGTAATATGATAGTGAATGCCAGTCCTAGTCAGAAGGCAAGCTGCCCAGTTTTGGAGGAGTGGCAAAGTCTGGACCATTTTCAAAGGCAGCCCCATGTACAGTGCACTACAGTCATCCAGCTGGTGGTTATCAGCCCATGAATAAATGTGGCAAGGTTCCACTTGTCCAACTAGGCTTTCTAATGAGCTGATAAAAAGCACACCTGGAAACCAAGTCCACCTGGGCCACAAGTGACAACTCAGGATCCAGGAGTACTCCAAGGCTGTGAACTGTATCTTTTAGGGGGAGCACAACCCCATCCAGAATAGCTTGAAAATTCCCCAGTTGAATAAACAGACTCCCCAATAACAGCATCTCCATCTTATCTTGACTGAACTTCAGTTTCTTGGCCCACATGAAGCCCATTATCAATTTCAGACACCAGCTCAGAAGACTCACTGCCTTGCTTGGAGATGTAGAATATGAGAGGTGGAGCTGAGTGTCATCGGTGTACTGATGCCCAAACCTCCTGATGACCTCCCCTACTTGTTTTAGGTAGATGTTAAAATGCATGGGGGATAAAATAAAGCCCTGGGGAATTCCATAGCACAAAGGCCATGGCACAGAAGAGTAGTCCCCCAACACCACCATCTGTAGAAGTCAGCCAGATAGAAGTAGAGCCACTGCAAAACCGTGCTCGCAAATTCCAACCTGATCAGACTTTCCAGAAGGATTCCATGGATGATGGTGTAGAAAGCCATCAACAGAGAGGTTCAGGAAAATAAACAGGGTTCGGCTTTCTCTGTCTCTCTCCCAGCAAAGGTCATCTCACAGGGTGACCAGGCAGTTTCTATAGTCTGATGGAATGGTTCTAGATAATCAGATTTCTCCAGGAGAACATGGTGCTGCCTGGCCACAACCCATTTGATTCCCTTGCCCAAGAAGGGAAAGTTGGCAGTTAGAAAGTTGTTCATATTGACTGGGTCCAGGTTAGGTTTCTTTAGAAGTGCTGCAATAAGTGCTGTTTTTAAGGTGGAAGGCACCAGTATTAGTTGTTGATAGTCAGTATTTTTTCCTCATTAGCCCCTCCCTGGTGTTTAACTCTGGTCTTATAAGAATGAGGTAACATTTTGGGAAAAATATGCAGCTGAGCAAGCCAGAGGTAGAAGCTAAGATGGAAAAGATCTCCACAGCTACCAGGTATTTCCCCTTGGAGCTCAGGTAGGTGGGAACAAAGGATAGCCAGACACTGCAAAAGACCAACATGCTGAAAGTGATGAACTTGGCTTCATTGAAACTGTCAGGTAGCCTCCTGGCAAAGAAAGCCACACTGAAACTGACCATGGCCAGAAAGCCCATATAGCCCAAAACACAGTAAAACATAGCTGGAGACCCTTCGTTGCATCTCAGAACAATTTCTTCAGGCACTGAGTGCATGTCAGCATCTGGGAATGGGGGAGAGACCACCAACCACACGATGCAAATACATGCTTGAGCAAAGGAACAGGAAAGAACAATGGCATTGGCCAGGCCCTTGCCCACCCATCTCCTGATCTTGGAGCCTGGCTTGGTGGCCATGAAAGCCAGCACCACAGTGATGGTTTTTGCAAGCACGCAGGAAACGGCCACTGAGAAGACTAGGCTGAAGCTCATCTGTTGGAGGAGGCAAATGATCTCCCCCGGAGGAGAGATGAAGAGCAGTGTGCAGAGGAAGCAGAGCAGGAGGGAGATGAGGAGTGTGTAGGTGAGGTCTCTGTTGTTGGCTTTGACGATGGGCGTGTGGTGGTTTTTCAAAAATGTGGCCAGAACCAGAAGTGTGAAGAAAGACAAGAAAAATGACAAGATAGCTAAACTGCTCCCCAAAGGTTCTTGAAAGGACAAGAAGGTGGAGATCTTGGGAACACAGGAATCCTGGTGTTGGTTTGGATATTGATCTTCTGGACATTCAAGACAGTTGTCCATATCTGAAAGTAGAATATTTCTGGTTTGAGCAAACCCTGTGTTTGGGTGAAAGAAAATTAAGTAATAGATGTTACCTGGACACAAAGTGTGTGGGAAGATACTGCATCTGCAGCACCAACGAAGTTTCAACCTAGAATGAGTTCCATTCTGCTGGCAAAGTGAGGGAGCTAATATATCTCTGCACCCAGCAAGGGTGGGTCACAGAGGCTGATGCTCCTGGACATTTTCCAGTGGACCGCATTTCCAGGGAAAAACTATCCATTTTTGTTACAAGAACATACAGTTTGAAAAGTACATGTGTCGGGTTCTTTTTAGCCCCAAGTATGGTGAAATTCGTAATGTTTAGGAAATTCTTCTCAAAAGCCATTTGATAAAAAAGGCTTCCCTATCATGGTTGACCTTGGATTGATCATGCAATTTTCTTAGGAACAGAGGATTATCTTTGCACTTCACAGTTTTACCATTTTGGGTTGACATTTTTCCTTTGGGACACTGGACACAGTCGTAACAGCAACTCTGCTTCCCTTCTTGCTTTTGCCGGAAATATCCTGGGTGGCAGCTTTCCATACACACAGAAAGAGGCAGTGCCTGGCCCAAGGATGGGGAGAAGGGAGAAGTAAAGTGTCACCATTCAATACTGCTGTTTGGAAAATGCTATGTTCAACAATCTGGCAACTAGAAATGTAGGGTGATATCCTCAAAAATTTTAATGGCTTTACCATCCAATGGGCTCTGGGTATTCTCCAGCATATTCTGCTGGTGGTACACATTTCTAAGTGATGGTATGGAAAAATGATGTTCACACTTGGTACACATTTCATGAAAAGCAGCAGAAGTTGTCCTGGGTCAATACAATTGCCTAGCAAAAAAGTATATGCTTACATTTTTAAATGCCTGTGCTAGGCTGCATTGACTATCCACTTATCTGAAAAGTGATTTCTCTGGGGCTTAGAACTGAATAGATGTGTATAGTACTGAGGACTTACAAACAGTTATAGATCTATAAAACCTGTGTCTCTGTTGGCAATACTTCCAATTCTCATCCTGCTTTCCAAATTGCAAGTATGCCTCCATGTACACACATACCAGGAATGTAAAATTCAGTATGTTAACGGGCTTAATCTTTCAATGGAAATTCAGTCTGGACATGACAATCCACTTCAAAACTGGAAGATGTTAGTTGCAGTCAAAGCTACCTGGTTGAAGCTGCTGTGCCATGTGATGGCCTCATCCTGAATGGTGAACCTCACATTTGAAAGACCTTGGGGATCCAGCTTTCCAACTTTCACTCGATGAAAGGATTGGTTTGAGAATGTGACCCAGTTCACAAGATCAAATCCTGTTAACAGTATTCCATTGTGGTCAAAAGAAATCTCATTTCCCACAGTGTTGTTAAATGAGATGCTTTTCAGAAACGGGTGTAGCTGAATGTGAAATGAAAACACGAGGTTTTGCAAGCAGATTGCATGCATACTGTTTGAAACTACCTTGCCATCATGAAAGGGCAATTTAACTCATTGCTTATACCTAAATGGGTCTGTGTCCACATCCATGTCTGAAATGCACAAGGTTTATCTATGCATCATGTGCAGAAGTCCTTCCTTTGATCTGTCCTGACTTCCTCACTCATCTGCTTTATGGGATAACTCCAGATTCCTCCAGATAAAGACAGGCAGAAAATGTCTTCCTATCCATTTCCTCCTCACCATTTGCGTTATTCTATACGTTTGCATTGTGCTTGTATATGCAAGTTTCCCAGTGTGCATTTCTGATAGCAACTATCCTAGCATATTGAAATTTGAATAGAATTTTCACAAATATACTATATTTGTGTATGTGTGTGTGTGTATTTATATATATATTCATCAGAGGACTCCACTGCAAAACTTTGAGAAATGTAGCAATGCACTGCTAGGTCTTTTGCACCAACATGCTAATGGGGTGGATGACATGCTTACTGCAAGCAAACCTGGGGACCGGGTATTTCATATTCCTACCATGATGTTTCTTGAGATTCCTTAAGAGATGCCATGGTAAACTTATCCACAGAAGGCATCTTGAACTATCAAGTGAAAACATACGAATGTAGCATTGCTATCCCCCATTGCTCACTCCAGTGCAGTTGGATAAGAATTTCCAAAAATCCAGAAGATCATCTGAGATGTTTTAATGTATGTGTGCTTATTCCAGTGAGGGGTAAATGAAAACTGGCATGTTTTTCCATCCTTGGCCCAGAGAGTTGAGAGCTCTCTTGGAAAAGACCAGTATGGAAAACCCATGTATTCAGCAATGTTAATGCTGAGTTAGCTTTGCCACATTTTTTATTCACAAGTTCCTCACCTTGAATAGCTATAGTGCTGTAACATCACTGTCTGGTCAGGTGATTACCTGCCACGGCTTCTGATCCTGAAGATTCCGTCTTCCATGATTCCCATTTGCTCTGCGTCCAAACTGAATGGCATGGAGAGCATGTGCCACTGCATGGACTGCATTGTAGACATTGTAGCTGTAGCCGGTCATGCTCATTTCAAAAAAAGCCCCAGGGAGGCTCTCCAGCTTCTCCTCCCCGGTGCACACACCCTCAGCTCTCTGGTTAACAAATGTTTTAGGAAATACACAGTCAAAGGCCTGCTCCCAGAAGTCTTTGATGAAACCATCATCTCTTGGTAAAAAGTGATTTCTGCTTTGAAGAAATGCTTTGAAACGCGGCACTTCATCTGAGTGAACCGCAAAGGACAGAGCACCGTGGATGACTTGTATATCCCAGGCCCTTTGATAAAGGTATGATGTGAGCTCCATCTTTGCTGTCATGATCCACACTTTCCCTTTGGGCTCAGTCGACACGATTTCCATTTGGGGCAGGTAGAGCAACAACCTCAAATACAGAACATTGTTTTCATAGACTATCACCGCATTGGCCTTGCTCTTCATGGAAACATGATACGTTCTTATTAACCAATTCAAGTCATGAAAAATACTACTGAAATAAAATGGCTTGATTTTTTCTAAGAAGGCCACACAGATGTCATGGAGTGGGAACATGGGAAACATCATCCTTGCAAACCTTCCTCTGTCTTCCTCTTTAGCAAGGATTCCAACCCATGTCCAGTGAAAATGCAGAAGTAGCTGAATAATCCCTCTGTATTGGTAAACTTCATTTGGGACCATTTTATAGAAGTCTTGAGTTTTACTTTCCGCACGCATCTCTGGAGGAGAGCCATATGTTAACTATAGAAATGAATAAGAATGTTTGGGGGAAAGAATTAAGGATGCATTTGCAAACAATGCTGTGACTCTACAACTTCTAATGTTTTTTTTAATATCTGTAAATAATTGAGAATATGTATGTATACAAGGAGCACTCTGTGTGAATACATTGAAGAGTTCAAGCTGAAATGATGCATATTTAAAATGTAATTAGCACTTTTGGTTTGCACATTTTCTTATGTTGCATTAGGTTTGATTGTTTTGCATGTGTCCTAAGAAGGAAATATTCTCATTTTAGAATCGTCCTCCACTTTTTATTGGCAGAATAACTCTTTTAATTTGAGGCCACTTAATATGTTGTATTCCACCAAACCCCATATGTAATACAAAATTATTTTCTTGGGCAGGCTCAGATACCTTATCTTTCAGGATAGCCTTTCTGAACCTTGTTCCTTCAATGCCCATTTGGACTGCAACAACCCAGCATTCCCAGTCAATGGCCTTTCTGGATGGAAATTCTTGTAATTGCATCCAAAAACCTTTGAAGGCCACTAGATTGGGAAATGCTGTTTTAGGACACATAAAATTTTCTTTGCATCAGGATTTAGTATTTTATAAATGGTTCTGAGATAAGTTTCAACCATAAGTTTAGCAATTTCATTTTTAGTTTTGCATGCCGTAGCATGCTCTATGATGGGTTGCCTAAGTAAAGAGTTTTGACACTAATAGGATTTCAACATTATCAGGGAATTACCATCTTTATACTTTTAGGAGAAGTCTTTATACTAGTAACCCTTTAAAACTCATTTCTTGTCACTAATGTAACTTTGAGTAAAATCTATAAAATATTTCTAACATTTTGTCAAGATTTTTTTACCTTTTTCATGTTTAACTATTCCTATTAAATTTTTGCTTTGTTTTTGCTGATAACTCTACCCAGCATCCTTGAATTATTTTTTAAAGTAATATTATTATTACTATTATTTTCTACAAACTAAAAAAAGAAATTAAAAACATCAATCATCAGAGACATCAGACCTACTGGGTCAGCCCTCATTTTTTATATAGCAATCTGTAGACATATTCAAATCTACGCATAGTCCCATTTTTCTAGTCAATAATAGAAAGAGTTCCAAGTTTGATAGAAGTATGTATCCTCTTTCTCCTTCAGAGACAAAGTCAGTCTGTCCATTTCAGCACAGTCCAGAATCTTTTTTAAAATCAATTCATCAGTGGGTAGTTCTTTGCTCCTCCAATGTTGGACAGATACAATCCTTGCCGCAGTAATTACATGTAGAATCAAATACATTGCTTATCAACATCATCAGACACAATGTCTAATAAAAAGACTTCAGGTTTAAATATTAAAGATTTTTGTAACATTTCCTCAAGGCATTTATGTATTTTAGCCCTATATTTTTTTGCCTTATCACAAGTCCACCACATATGATAAATATACCAGGTTTAAGTGTCCTTGAATTATTGTTGTTAAATTCAAATAATCCCCTTTATATTTCCCAATTCTGGAACTCTTTTAGCATGTATTTCCACCAAAATTTTAAAAACTCTCATTTACTTCTCCAAATTCCTTATATCACCTTCTAAATTTTTCATGTATTTCTTTTTTAAAACTGCAAGCTTCCCTAATACTTACTCACCTTGCAACAGCCTTCATTGTGTCCCACCCTAAACTTAGTTAACTCCCCTCTTTATCATTAATCATCTATATTGCTTTACATTCTTTTTCTATTTTAGACTTACAGTATGTTGTAGAATATTTAAATCCATTCTCCATTCTCTTCATTATCATATTTTATTTTAAAATCCATATTTAATAATGCATGGATTGTAATTTTTATCTGGTCTATATCTGAGTCATACATTCTCCCTCCCTGACCAGAAAAAAATGCTTTGATGTATAATCAATCCTGAAATAAGATCTAGGAACAATCAAATAAAAAGTAAATCATTCATCCCCCTTCAGCTTTCTCCATAAATCCTTTAAATTAGCACCATTTATCATTCTATTTAACAAATTAATGCTATACTGTATTTCCTTTTTAGTAGCATGTTATCTATACTTCTGATCACCCATTACCACACTGAAACTTCCTGCCATTATTACAAATCCTTTCCTGATACCTTCTACCTCTTTCTAGACAACCTTTAAGAGTCATATCTTTTCAAGATTTCACGAGTAAATATTAGTGCATAATCTTCCTACAATATTTTACCTTGTAATATCAGATATCCACTTGTCACATATTTTTACCTCTTTTAAACTCAACTTTCTTAGATATAATTGCCCCACCTCTAGATTTTGAACTCCCATGTTTTTTCCTAGATCTCAGACCATGAACATCTTAACTGATCAACACTTTCATTTATGGATGAGTTTCTAGGAAAAATAAAATTATCAGCTCTATCCTTATGTAACATTGCTTCAATACTTTTTCTTTTAGTTATATTTGGCAGATCATTTACATTCATAATACTCTCATTGTTTTAGTCATAGGACTTTTAACCTTAGACAGCTTTGAGATCACTAATGTAACTTTTGAAATGTCACTGACAATGATTCCAGGTTTTCATGTACAGAATCCTTGTCAAGGGATTTGTGAAACCTATGATAAAGTCATTCTGTTTAATATGCTTTTTGGACAAAGGAAGATTAAATGTCAATATTTTTCACATGTATATGTCTGTGTCTGTATAAATCAAGTACCTGAAAAGAAAATATGTGTAGATTCTCTGAGAGACCCATGTCTTCACTCACTCATCCTACCTGTGGAATTTTGTAGATGCCCAGAATATCTGCAATGTCAAGGGTGGTTTGAACATAAAGTGCCCCAATAACTGACATCAAGAGGTTCTGAAGGCCACACTTGTAATTGGGGATAAATATCTTCCAGTTGTCAAAAAGCTCCATGGTGGCATGGTAAGTCCATCTTCCACCATAACTGTCATAGACGATGGAACCCAAGGTGACATTCAGTAATATCTCCTGGTCTTCATTGATCTCCTTCACAGCAAAAATAATGGCTAAAACCTGTTGGTAGTTCTTAGTCAGGAATCTGAAAATGGGAATTACATGCTTTATCAAAGGAAATGCTTCTCCTAGAACAATCATGGCAACTTATGAAACAAGGCTCTATGAAAAAAAAAATCTGAACTATAAAACAATCCACAGTATCATGTTATGGCAATATATTTTAGTCTTCGCAGCTGAATAAAAATATTGACAGAATAATACTCAATATATTAGCTGATTGGTATTGAGTTCAAACATTTGAACAGACACAGAAATTTTTAATGCAAGAAGTGTTCTGTTTTTTTGGGCCAGGTATGTTTTTGTTTTTTTAATGAATCAGTGGAAATAGCAAGACAAGTCAAAGATTCAATTTATGGAATGGAAGGTTGATCTGCAATCCTGAATGGGATTAGGTGGTCATGGGCATAAGACCTTTCTGTTTTGTTGGTTTAATTTAGCTGTTCCTAAAAATGACTATGTCTGGGAATGAAAGCTGGAGAGTGAAGAAAGCTGCAGGAAGAAAATTGATGTGTTCATGACGTGGTGCTGGAGGTGTGCTTTGCAAATATCCTGAAGTGGCAGAAAGACAAACAAATTGGTCTTAGTTCAACTTGATGTAGAGCTTTCCAAGAAGCAAATATGGGAAAAGTGAGACTGACATACTTTGGACACATCATGTGGAAGCAAAATTCCTGGAGAAGACAATGATGCTTGGCAAAGTGGGATGGAAAAGAAGAAAATGATGATCAAATAATCTAAGGCACACCCTTGAATGTACAAGAGCTGAGTAGAGTGTCATGAATTGCATGTTGCAGCGGGCTTTCGTTCATAGGGTCTCTGTAAGTCAGAGATGACTTGACTGCACACAACAAGAAGATTTCCAAAGTGCCCAATTTCTTTGTTTCAGCAACACTACACATTGTCTCTTGCAAAATAAAGGACATATGTAAGCTTTTAGCTATTCAGTAATAGCTTAGCCATGTTATTCTAAAAAGATGTTTTAACTTTTTTAAAAGAAAGATGTTTAGTATATTAAAGATATCCTTTCCATCAAATGGCAATTCAAGACTTTGATGACCAAATTGTCAGATGTCCATGCTTCTTATCTTAAACCTGTGGCTTTGATAAAATGTTATATAATTATTCCGGATGGCTACTAGTAACAAACATAGAGAAAACCAAACATGGAATGACAATTAGCATTTTCAGAGGATGAGCATATTCATTACTATGAGAACAATATTTAAGCACCCTACACATACTCCTCAAAAACTTTATCAAATATCTTTCTCTGGGTTATTGTGAGAAAATCTTCCTGTTCTTTGCCAGAACATTGCCATTGTCAGTGCTTTTTTTGTCATAGAACGCACTGGAACAGAGTTCCGGCACCTTTTTTTGATGGATTTTCCAAGTTTTAAAAGCAAATTTTGAAAATTTGATGCTTGGTCCATGTGGATTTGAATCACCCTGTGGAGCATAGCAGGTCGGTGGCAAAATCATTAAAATGGTGCATGCAGGCTGCTTGTGTGTCAAGTCCAATGCATGCGTACTTCATCCGCACTGGTTGTGATGGTGCTGCTCAGCTTGTGATTGGTCATGTGGTCGCACACTGAGTGCTTACTGTGGGCAGCAACCATTATGTTTCGTGACACAACTAACGTGTGTGGGTGTATGTACAGTGATTGACTATGTGTGAAAGGTAAATAATTTATTTTTTAAAAAAGTTGGTGAATAGAAATTCTTTTTTTAATTTTTAGTGTAAAAGTGTGAACCCAAATTTAAAAATGAAAAAAATTACTAATTCTCAACCACTGGTCCTGCTAATAAAAAGTCCAGAATATTAACCAGTGCTTTAAGAACTGAATATATATATATATATTAAATAAAAGATTAACAAGATGTGAGTTCCAGCACCATCTTTCTTACAAAAAAAGCACTGGCCATTGCTATGCCTAAATCAATTCATTTCCTATACATAGGAGACCTTATTGATGAACTTATCCCAAGCCAAGTAAACTCTGAGGTGGCACAGTCCTCTGTTCTAATGAAAGTGTACTTTGATCCCTTCCTCAGTAAAAGGAATGCATATGCTTAGTTCATTTTAATTCTCTTCAGGAGCACAGGGAAATGGAATGGGATTAGGGAAACATAACCTCATTCAGCTCTACCTGGGAATCACGGTAGCTAATTCTGACATGTCAAATGGGACTACTCAAGATTATTTCTGGGATTAATAGGCATTATTTTAAAAAGGAAAGATTTCTTACAGGGGCTCACCAATCACCGAATGAAATGGGTGCTTGTGGAAATTTTCTGGGTCTCTTGGCATGAAGACAAGAGAAGTTACCCCACCAATGGTGAGGTCACCAGGCTGAAAGTACCTGTGAAGAATAGGCAGAGGATCACCAACATGACATTTCTTAATTTCAGTCATGCATGCTACAAAAGGCAGCATCAGTAGTACAAACAATAGTTCTAAAGGGGTATGAAGCAGCATGTTAAATTTAAATTTGGTTAAGATCATTAGTTTGGTTTCAGTGTGATCCTTAGAAGCCTTCAAAGGAACCTTTCCTTGATCTGTGTGTCCTTTGGCTCTTCACGCTCCTCCCATTTTTCTCTAGGCCTAATGATTCTGAGCCCCCTTTTATTGACCCTTTCCTTCCTATAATTCTAAACTACGAATTTGAAGCTTAGTACTATGCTTCTGTGATTCTAAGTCCTCAGCTTTTCTAATGCAGACTGAATCTGCAGGTGATTTTGAAGAAGCAGAAATCATAATAAGCTTTTTGATAATTACAGGGGAGAAGTTTTCTATTCTCTGTAGCATTGTGAAAATGCAGAATTTTTCTCATTACAAGTACCTGCCAACTTATTATTGGATGAGAAAGAGGCATGGCAATTTGGACTGAAGCAATGGGAGAGAATGACTCAATGATGAGAACAGGGCAAGTTTAAAAGATGAAGGGAAAGGAGAACAAAACTTGTTGAGATTAGTTTGATTAGTTTTGATCTAAAGGGTCTTCTGAAAAAAATTCAACTCAGAATGGGCTTGGAAGCTATTTCTGGGTAATGATTTATGCTGGTGGGCACTTTACAATTATACCAGTCTGTTGAGCATGAGTGCTGAGCAAAAATGTCTTCTTTTAAAGTTCCAGGTGGAGTGAAACTCTCCTTAGTGATAGCAAAACCTCTACATTCTCATCACAAAATTCCTGAAATATACTCTAATTCTATTTAAACTATGGGGTTTTCCAGTGCTAAGAATTGTAAATTTCATTGACAAACCAAAACAAACATATTGTCATGCCTCAGGTAGGCCCCCAATGAGAAACTGTTGCAGTAATCTCAGTTATGGCTCCATAGGCAAGATAGATATATGTCCAGTCATGATGAAGAGGTGACATTTCTTGCTTCCATATATTACAAGGTCCTGGAATGGACATGGAACCAAGCAGAGATGTGGTAAGACTGAATTTAAGTGTAAGAAATGCCCTCCAGATGTGATTGTTCTTAAAATAATTGGAAACAATCCCCACAGTGGTATCCGCGTTAATAAACATTGATATGTAAAATGGCCAAGCATCTCCAACCCCCTCAATTTGACTCCACAAGAAGCAACTTCTGTTCAGTGATGGAGCTGGCTTCTGACTTCCAAAAGTAGTGTGGGAAGACAAACCCTTCCATGCTGTTGACTGGTACTTTTCAGATGTATGATTGTGGTCTAGATGCTTGCGGTCTCCTCTCCATTTCCATTTGCCTGGTCTTTGTTTCTCAATGAAGAGCTTAAGGCAATTTCCTGAAACCCTGCCTCCAAAACTTCATTATGCTGTTCTCCAACTTGCCACAAAATTCATATTACTAAGCAGTAATTTTTAAAAACTCATTGGTGAGACTGAATATTTGAAAAGGTCACCTGATACCCGAACAGGAGGGGGAAACAAGAATGGGAAAGAAGGAGAAGGAGGGAAGGGAAAGGGGAGGCATACACAGGGGATAAAGAGGATCATGGAGGGAAAGAACATCTCCATAAACCTACCCTATGCATTTCCTAGGAGGAGTTGGAATGGTGATGTGTGCAGAAGAAATGGCTCTTAAGAAGGTCCTTTTTCTCCATTTACATGGAGGAGAGACATGCAAGTCTATCAAAGCCCTTTTTTGAAGCCAAAGAGCATTCCATGAAATCAGCATGCACAGATGGGCATATACTCTTGAATTACCACTTGTTGGCTGCTTATGTGGTGAAGCCAGTGAGATCAGCACCACCATCTGCAGACACCCAAAAGCAATTCCAGAAGGCAAGAGCATCCACTCTTCCATGCTGACTTTTCCCAAGTACAATGATTGACTGCTGAGCACAGAAGAAATGTGAATGACTTGGATCTTGTCTCATTCCAAGCAAGCTGTTCCTTAAGGCATGAGTACAAAGGGGACACCCCAGCTTCCTTTTTTGAAGGGTTCGGGGATAGGAAGGCAAAATCTCACTGCAATTCAATATGGAATCTAGAGAGATAGAGAAACTGAGAGGGGTTCTTGGAGAAGGCAACCAAGCAACTGGAGGGACTCCTCACATTCGGAGGGGCCTCTACACATTCATTTGCAGACACTCTACTGGCAAGTTTAGATGGACCACTGCTCTGACTTATGTTAAAATCATTATGCTCAATGAGCATAAAAATACAAGAACACTCCAATAAAGCTACCCACAAGGTTCTAAACTCAAGCAGTTGGAGGGACCCTACTTAGGATGGGAGGAATATGGAAGTCAAGGTTGCCTTTGAGCTACTCGAGCATTGGAGATAATTAAGCAGGACCAGTTGCAGCCACCTAAATTAAAGTCTTCATACAGAGAGAAAAGGAGACTGAGGCACCACCATGATATGTCTATTTTGGCAGAACCTGTATCCTCTTTTTGTCAGTCCCCAGTTGCTCTCTGACCTTGGAGAAGTGGCATGTGCTTCTCCAAGAACCCTTCTCTTTTCATGCTGACTTTGGTAGGCACTGAGGAGTGGGCGGGACTCACTCAGTGCAGATTGTCCACCACAAGGATGGGGCTTTGTTGTGATCTTGGGAGTCTGGACCCAGAGGGACCAAGGAGGCTCACATGGGAGGGCATTCTACCACCATATTGCCACCACTAAAAATAACTTCTTTATTAGCTACCATGCATGCAACTGTGGCTTTGGCAAATGCCATTAAGGTAATCTTCAAAACATCAGAAATTTATTTATTTTATTTAAAACATTTATATCCCATCATACATACATATAAATATTCCATCAGGAAAGTGATACAACAAGCAGCACTAAATATAATATAATACACTGTAATATACTGTAATAATAAAACCAATTGCGAAAACAACTTTCAACCTTAAAACACAGGAAAAATGAAAAGGTTTTGGCCTGGTGCCAAAATGAATTAAGAGTCATCACCAGACACATCTTCCTGGGGAGCACTTTGCAAAGCCTAGTGCTGCTGCAGAAAAGGCCCTTCCTGGATAGGCACTTTTCTAACCTCTGTCAAAGAGGATTCCCAAAGAAGGAACTCAGAAGAATATCTTAGGGGGTCCGGAAGGTGTATACTGAAGGAGACACTCCAGATATCCAGGTTCTATACCATTTACAACTTTATAGGTCATCATTAGCACCTAAATTGAGCCTGGACTTCAATTGATAGCCAGTGGAAATGGTACAGAACCAGTGTTATGTAATCACTTCTACAGGTACACTTCAAGAGGGTGGCTGAACTGTTTTATACCAACAGGTGTATCCAGACCATCTTGAAGGGCAGCCCCACATAGAGCTCATTCCAATAGTCCAATTGGGATGTTACCAGACCATGGCTTATACACTCTGCTCATCCAAGTGAGGAAGTAGGTGATGGACCAGTCAAAGAAGGTGGAAAGTAGTCCTCACCACAGCAGTCACCTGGAACTCCAAGAATAACGCTTTGTCAAGGAACACTCCCAAACTCTGCACCCTGTTCCTTGTGGGGAGTGCAACCCAAAGCAGCACTTGCAAAGCTGATCTGCCCACCACCAGAATCTGTCCTATGTGGATTAAGTCTAAATTTAATAGCCCTCATCAACCAGGCAGACACTAATGCAAGATAGTCACTGCCTCACCTGGAATTGATGCAAAAGAGAGGTAGAGCCCGGTGCCATCAGCATAGTGTTGGTGGGCAATCAAGCTCTTTTCCTCATTAGCCCCTCCCTGGTGTTTAACTCTGGTCTTATAAGAATGAGGTAACATTTTGGGAAAAATATGCAGCTGAGCAAGCCAGAGGTAGAAGCTAAGATGGAAAAGATCTCCACAGCTACCAGGTATTTCCCCTTGGAGCTCAGGTAGGTGGGAACAAAGGATAGCCAGACACTGCAAAAGACCAACATGCTGAAAGTGATGAACTTGGCTTCATTGAAACTGTCAGGTAGCCTCCTGGCAAAGAAAGCCACACTGAAACTGACCATGGCCAGAAAGCCCATATAGCCCAGAACACAGTAAAACATAGCTGGAGACCCTTCGTTGCATCTCAGAACAATTTCTTCAGGCACTGAGTGCATGTCAGCATCTGGGAATGGGGGAGAGACCACCAACCACACGATGCAAATACATGCTTGAGCAAAGGAACAGGAAA
Source organism: Varanus salvator macromaculatus (assembly GCA_023646645.1). Taxonomy (NCBI): domain Eukaryota; kingdom Metazoa; phylum Chordata; class Lepidosauria; order Squamata; family Varanidae; genus Varanus; species Varanus salvator. The sequence continues at coordinate 7,805,946 of JAIXND010000781.1, forward strand.
GAACAATGGCATTGGCCAGGCCCTTGCCCACCCATCTCCTGATCTTGGAGCCTGGCTTGGTGGCCATGAAAGCCAGCACCACAGTGATGGTTTTTGCAAGCACGCAGGAAACGGCCACTGAGAAGACTAGGCTGAAGCTCATCTGTTGGAGGAGGCAAATGATCTCCCCCGGAGGAGAGATGAAGAGCAGTGTGCAGAGGAAGCAGAGCAGGAGGGAGATGAGGAGTGTGTAGGTGAGGTCTCTGTTGTTGGCTTTGACGATGGGCGTGTGGTGGTTTTTCAAAAATGTGGCCAGAACCAGAAGTGTGAAGAAAGACAAGAAAAATGACAAGATAGCTAAACTGCTCCCCAAAGGTTCTTGAAAGGACAAGAAGGTGGAGATCTTGGGAACACAGGAATCCTGGTGTTGGTTTGGATATTGATCTTCTGGACATTCAAGACAGTTGTCCATATCTGAAAGTAGAATATTTCTGGTTTGAGCAAACCCTGTGTTTGGGTGAAAGAAAATTAAGTAATAGATGTTACCTGGACACAAAGTGTGTGGGAAGATACTGCATCTGCAGCACCAACGAAGTTTCAACCTAGAATGAGTTCCATTCTGCTGGCAAAGTGAGGGAGCTAATATATCTCTGCACCCAGCAAGGGTGGGTCACAGAGGCTGATGCTCCTGGACATTTTCCAGTGGACCGCATTTCCAGGGAAAAACTATCCATTTTTGTTACAAGAACATACAGTTTGAAAAGTACATGTGTCGGGTTCTTTTTAGCCCCAAGTATGGTGAAATTCGTAATGTTTAGGAAATTCTTCTCAAAAGCCATTTGATAAAAAAGGCTTCCCTATCATGGTTGACCTTGGATTGATCATGCAATTTTCTTAGGAACAGAGGATTATCTTTGCACTTCACAGTTTTACCATTTTGGGTTGACATTTTTCCTTTGGGACACTGGACACAGTCGTAACAGCAACTCTGCTTCCCTTCTTGCTTTTGCCGGAAATATCCTGGGTGGCAGCTTTCCATACACACAGAAAGAGGCAGTGCCTGGCCCAAGGATGGGGAGAAGGGAGAAGTAAAGTGTCACCATTCAATACTGCTGTTTGGAAAATGCTATGTTCAACAATCTGGCAACTAGAAATGTAGGGTGATATCCTCAAAAATTTTAATGGCTTTACCATCCAATGGGCTCTGGGTATTCTCCAGCATATTCTGCTGGTGGTACACATTTCTAAGTGATGGTATGGAAAAATGATGTTCACACTTGGTACACATTTCATGAAAAGCAGCAGAAGTTGTCCTGGGTCAATACAATTGCCTAGCAAAAAAGTATATGCTTACATTTTTAAATGCCTGTGCTAGGCTGCATTGACTATCCACTTATCTGAAAAGTGATTTCTCTGGGGCTTAGAACTGAATAGATGTGTATAGTACTGAGGACTTACAAACAGTTATAGATCTATAAAACCTGTGTCTCTGTTGGCAATACTTCCAATTCTCATCCTGCTTTCCAAATTGCAAGTATGCCTCCATGTACACACATACCAGGAATGTAAAATTCAGTATGTTAACGGGCTTAATCTTTCAATGGAAATTCAGTCTGGACATGACAATCCACTTCAAAACTGGAAGATGTTAGTTGCAGTCAAAGCTACCTGGTTGAAGCTGCTGTGCCATGTGATGGCCTCATCCTGAATGGTGAACCTCACATTTGAAAGACCTTGGGGATCCAGCTTTCCAACTTTCACTCGATGAAAGGATTGGTTTGAGAATGTGACCCAGTTCACAAGATCAAATCCTGTTAACAGTATTCCATTGTGGTCAAAAGAAATCTCATTTCCCACAGTGTTGTTAAATGAGATGCTTTTCAGAAACGGGTGTAGCTGAATGTGAAATGAAAACACGAGGTTTTGCAAGCAGATTGCATGCATACTGTTTGAAACTACCTTGCCATCATGAAAGGGCAATTTAACTCATTGCTTATACCTAAATGGGTCTGTGTCCACATCCATGTCTGAAATGCACAAGGTTTATCTATGCATCATGTGCAGAAGTCCTTCCTTTGATCTGTCCTGACTTCCTCACTCATCTGCTTTATGGGATAACTCCAGATTCCTCCAGATAAGACAGGCAGAAAATGTCTTCCTATCCATTTCCTCCTCACCATTTGCATTATTCTATACACTTGCATCATGTTTTTATATGGAAGTTTCCCAGTGTGCATTTCTGATAGCAACTATCCTAGCATATTGAAATTTGAATAGAATTTTCACAAATATATATATACATGAGGTGAGGCACAGAAATAACCGGATTGCGCTTATGGTTTTCCTGGAAAATTATCTGGAGTTTGGCTAGATGTACATCATAGAACTAGATCTTCTCCTACATGCCCTCACAAACTGCTGACTGGCTAGGTATATCCTATGAATAGCCCGGTCAGTATTTAAACTACACTCACTACACGTGCTGCTGTGATAATGTTAGGGAGGAAATTCACCAAGACAGCTCTCCCACACACAATGCTTTTTCCATAAAGCAGTTTTTGAATGGAAAAAACATTCCTGTCCTCGATCATCCTCCTTATTCACCCAATTTAGCTCCCTGTGATTTTTACTTGTTCCTGAAAATCAAGTGTGACCTGAAGGGAGCATGTTTTGCATAAATGGATGAAGTGAAGAAAAAAATGGCAAGCTTGTTAAAGAGCCTCATGCAAGAAGACTTCCAGCACTGTTTCAATCAATGGAAAATACACATGGAGCAGTGTAGAGAACAGGAGGGGGAATATATAGAAGGTGATGAAGTTCAGAATGATGTAATTCATCAATAAATATTTTTTATTACTAATTTGGTTATTTTTGTGTCACACCTTGTATTCATCAGAGAACTCCACTGAAAAACTTTTGAGGTATGTAGCAATGCACTCCTAGATCATTTGAACCTAAATGCTAATGGGGTGGATGACATGCTTACTGCAAGTAAACCTGGGGACCGGGTATTTCATATTCCTACCATGATGTTTCTTGAGTTTCTTTAAGAGGTGCCATGGTAAACTTATCCAGAGAAGGGATCTTGAACTATCAAGTGAAAACATACGAATGTAGCATTGCTATCCCTCATTGCTCACTCCAGTGCAGTTGGATAAGAATTTCCAAAAATCCAGAAGATCATCTGAGATGTATGTGTGCCAATGGTGAGGGTGTGTGTGTGTGGGGGGGAATAGCACGTTTGTTCATCCTTGGCCCAGAGAGTTGAGAGCTCTCTTGGAAAAGACCAGGATGGGAAAGCCATGTATTCAGCAACGTCAATGTTGAGTTACCATTGCCACATTTTTTATTGACAAGCTTCCCATCTTGAATAGCTACAGTGCTGTAACATCACTGTCTGGTCAGGTGATTACCTGCCACAGCTCCTGATCCTGAAGATTCCGTCTTCCATGATTCCCATTTGCTCTGCGTCCAAACTGAATGGCATGGAGAGCACGTGCCACTGCATGGACTGCATTGTAGACATTGTAGCTGTAGCCGGTCATGCTCATTTCAAAAAAAGCCCCAGGGAGGCTCTCCAGCTTCTCCTCCCCGGTGCACATACCCTCAGCTCTCTGGTTAACAAATGTTTTAGGAAATACACAGTCAAAGGCCTGCTCCCAGAAGTCTTTGATGAAACCATCATCTCTTGGTAAAAAGTGATTTCTGCTTTGAAGAAATGCTTTGAAATGCGGCACTTCATCTGAGTGAACCGCAAAGGACAGAGCACCGTGGATGACTTGTATATCCCAGGCCCTTTGATAAAGGTATGATGTGAGCTCCATCTTTGCTGTCATGATCCACACTTTCCCTTTGGGCTCAGTCGACACGATTTCCATTTGGGGCAGGTAGAGCAACAACCTCAAATACAGAACATTGTTTTCATAGACTATCACCGCATTGGCCTTGCTCTTCATGGAAACATGATATGTTCTTATTAACCAATTCAAGTCATCAAAAATACTACTGAAATAAAATGGCTTGATTTTTTCTAAGAAGGCCACACAGATGTCATGGAGTGGGAACATGGGAAACATCTTCCTCGCAAACCTTCCTCCATCATCCTCTTTAGCAAGGATACCAACCCAAGTCCACCTGAAGTGCAGAAGTAGCTGAATGATCCCCCTATATTGATAGGGTTCATTTGGGACCATCTGGTAGAAAAGATGGGATTCACCTTCCTCACGCATCTCTGGAGGAGAGCCATATATTATCTATTTAAATGGAAATGACAAAGTTGCAGATGAGAAATAAAGGTTTGAAAGCTGAACATAAAATGTGCTGATTTTTTACTTTTAAGGCTTGCTTGCATATATACATAAATTTAAGATATATATGTACAAGGACCACTCCATCAAATACATCAAAGAGTTCAAGTTGAAAGGATTTTTTTCCCAATTCAGTTAAATATTTTCAGTATTGTACATTTCATTATGTTGTATCAAGATTGACAAATTTGCATGTTCAGATGTTGTTGTTGAGTCACAAAGTCATGCCTGACCCTTCACAACCCCATGGACAACATTCCTCCAGGCTCTCCTGTCCACCATCCCTTGGAGTCCACCCAAGCCCATGCCCATCACCCCAGTGACTCCATCTAGCCACCTCAACCTCTGCCCATCCCCTTCTCTTTTTGCTGTCAATGTTCAGAAGTTAGAATTAGGAAATTCTGCCATTTTAGAAACCTTCCCTCTTTTAAACTAGGAATATGCATCTCTGAATTTGTGACTGTTCCAAATGCAGTCTTTCCAAACCCTACGTATCATAGAGTTTGATCCTGTTGGGCATGCTCAGATGTATCATTTTCAGTTTAAGGGAATGTGGGATTTACAATTCCTTATGCATCCTGCTTTAATCTATTGGAAGCCAACATGGTGTGGTGGTTAGAATTTTGGACTGGGACCTTGGGAAATCAGCCATGAAACTGGTTGGCTTGTGCCAGTTTCTCTCAGCTCAGACTACCTCACATGTTTGTTGTGTGGATAAAATGGACCTATGGAAGTGACCTTGGGTTGCTCATGGAATGAAAAATGCAGGATATATTTATTTATGTATTTATTTAAAACATTTCTATGCCGCCCCCATCGCAACAAAGCCTCGGGGTGGCTCACAGCATAATTAAAACATATAAATAACAATTATACATGCAATATACATGCGATGTGTTGTTGTTCTTGATGATGATGTAAACAATTCTAAGTTATGCTAACATTATAACTTTTGGTTTCATTGCAGAAAATTACTCTTCCACCCATTGCATGACTGAATATGTTTCTAAACTGAATCTGCAACATCCTCTTTGATTTCAAAAGTGAAAATGAGAAAGCTGATAGATCCATGTTTCCACTGTAACTGCAACATTATTCACTTGGCCTTTCTTCCCAGAAACCAATTCCAGGAGTTAAGTTAAGCCATAGACTAAAATAAGATATAGAAGGCAATGACTGTTTATACAAATACAAGCCTCCATACTATCTAAGAGTAGTCCTATTCTGATACCTTCTTCTTGTTGTTAGTCGCAAAGTCGTGTCCAACCCATAGCGACACCATGGACAACATTCCTCCAGGCCTTCCTGTCCTCCACCATCCCCCGGAGTTCACTCAAGCTCACACCAACTGCTTCAGTGACTACATCTAGCCACCTCATTCTCTGCCGTCCCCTTCTTTTTTTGCCATCTATTGTTCCCAGCATTAGACTCTTCTCCAGGGAGTCCTCCCTTCTCATTAGGTGGCCAAAGTATTTGAGTTTCATCTTCAGGATCTGGCCTTCTAAAGAGCAGTCAGGGTTGATCTCTAGGACTGATCGGTTTGATCACCTTGCTGTCTAAGGGACTTGCAGGAGTCTTCTCCAGCACCACAATTCAAAGGCCTCAATCCTTTTGCGCTCAGCCTTCCTTATTGTCCAGCTTTCACAGCCATACATTGCAACCCAGAAAACTATGTTGTTGTTGTTAGTCGTGAAGTTCTGTCCAACCGATCATGACCCCATGGACAACATTCCTCCAGGCCCTCCTGTCCGCCACCATCCCCCGGAGTCCACTCAAGCTCACACCAACCGCCTCTGTGACTCCATCCAGTCACCTCATCCTCTGCCGTCCCCTTCTTCTTTTGCCATCTATTGTTCCCAGCATTAGACTCTTCTCCAGGGAGTCCTTCCTTCTCATTAGGTGGCCAAAGTATTTGAGTTTCATCTTCACTATCTGGCCTTCTAAAGAGCAGTCAGGGTTGATCTCCTCTAGGACTGACCAGTTTGATCACCTTACAGTCCAAGGGACTCGCAGGAGTCTTCTCCAGCACCACAACTCAAAGGCCTGAATCCTTTTGCGCTCGGCCTTCCTTATGGTCCAGCTTTCACAGCCATACATTGCAACTGGGAAAACCATAGCCTTGACTATACGCACTTTTATTGGCAGGGTGATGTCTCTGCTTTTTAGTATGCTGTCTAGATTTGCCATAGCTTTCCTCCCCAGGACCAAGCGTCTTTTAATTTCTTGGCTGCAGTCCCCGTCTGCGGTGATCTTGGAGCCCAGGAAAATAAAATCTGTCACTACCTCCATTTCTTCCCCTTCTATTTGCCAGGAAGTGAGAGGACCGGATGCCATGATCTTAGTTTTCTTAATGTTGGGTTTCAAGCCAACTTTTGCGCTCTCCTCCTTCACCCACATCAAGAGGCTCTTTAGTTCCTCTTCACTTTCTGCCATGAGAGTGGTATCATCTGCATATCTGAAGTTGTTGATATTCCTCCCAGCAATCTTGATTCCAACTGGGGATTCATCTAGCCCTGCCTTTCTCATGATGTGCTCTGCATATAAGTTAAATAGGCAGGGTGACAGTATACAGCCTTGCCGAACTCCTTTCTCAATTTTGAACCAATCCGTGGTTCTGTGTCCAGTTCTCACTGTTGCTTCTTGACCTGCATATAGTTTTCTCAAGAGACAAATAAGATGGTCTGGTACTTCCATCTCTTTAAGAACTTGCCACAATTTGTTGTGATCCACACAATCAAAGGCTTTAGCGTAGTCAATGAAGCAGAAGTAGATGTTTTTCTGGAACTCCCTAGCTTTCTCCATGATCCAGCGCATGTTGGCAATTTGATCTCTAGTTCCTCTCCCTCTTCGAAATCCTGCCTGTACTTCTGGTAGTTCTTGGTCCACATACTGCTGGAGCCTAGCTTGTAGGATTCTGAGCATAATTTTGCTAGCATGTGATACCTTTAGGGTAGACTAAATACCTTTCCTCCCTTTGCAACTTACTGTACATCATTAATATGAATTCTAAAATATCACTGATAGTGCTTCCAGGTTTCCATGTATAAAATTTCTTGCAATAAAGATCTGCAAAGCTTTTAATAAACTTACCTTGTTTAAATGCTGCCTTAACAAAGGAAAATTAAATTTCAATATAACACAGACATACCCACCTATGTCATTATATCACAATTACTCAAAAAGACAATATGTGCATAATTTCTGAAAGTCTCATGCCTCACCCCACAAATCCTACCTGTGGAATTTTGTAGATGCCCAAGATATCTGCCATATCAAGGGAGGTTTGAGAGTATTGTGCTCCAATAACTGCCATCAAGAGGTTCTGAAGACCGCACTTGTAATTGGGGATAAATCTCTTCCAGTTGTCAAGAAGCTTCATGGTGGCATGATAGGTCCATCTTCCACCATAACTGTCATAGATGATGGGACCCAGGGTGACATTTGGCAATATCTGCTGGTTTTCATTGATCTCCTTTACAGCAAATATCAAGGCCAAGATGTGTTGGTAGTTCTTAGTCAGGAAGCTGTCATGAGAATTATATGTTGCATCAGTATGTATTATTTTATTTATTTAGTATTGACAACATTTCTACCCTCTTTTTACCCAAAATGGGTCTCTAGACAGCTCACGAACCAGTAACAGCACATTAAAATACAATATAAGAATATATAGTAAAATGCCAATCTAAAATAAAATAAACCCTAAAATTCTGGGAAAATAAAAAGCATTTGGCCTGCTGCCAAAAGCAATAAAATGTCAGCACTAGGCACCTCTCTTTGAAAAGCAGATTCCAGAGCCTGCAGGCTATTATAGGAATTACATATTGCTCTTGCAAAATCATTGCAGCTAAGTAGGGATCCTTCAATGAACCTGTATTTTAACATGGCTCAGTGAATTTAAATGTAGTTTAGGGTTGAAACTTGAGTCAATGGATTAGAATAGTTTTATCTGGAAGTTAATTTTTCTGAACAAGGAGGATTACAGCTATCATATGCAGAAGAGGACAAGGGAAGATGCCAAGGACTATTGTCTCTGTGCTCCTCTGATTTTGCAAAGCAGCTCGATGGACATTTCCACCTGCCTAGCTGTACTCTTTAGAGAGGAGGGAAGGCCTCTGAGATGTCACTAGGAAAAAGTTTATTCTTGTGGCTCCAGTCCCCGCCTCTCCTCAATGCTGAAACACTCTCTAAGACCCTTCTCAAGTATCACTCTTTGACACTGGATATAGAATTCTGAAAATTTCTGTTGTCTTCTAGATGCCTTCCAAGGTACATGGAATTTAGATATTAATTAATTAGTGTTGGGTTTAAATATCATGAAGAAGCAGAGAAGGCATTTTCAGAGGGGGATTTGTACAAATTTGTTTTGTGACTTTCTGCTGTATGTATATGTGTGTATCTGTATTTGTTTGAGATTTTATAGATAGATATGAGGACATGGTGAACTCAATACATGATGCATTTCAAGGAGGCAAAAACGGACACACACTTCAACTGGTTTAGTTGGGCAAGGATATAATTCCTATAGTAGTATGTTTTTAATTGCAGGTATTCTTAGCTACATGTTAGATTCCGTGTTAGTCTTGAGTAGCAAAATTACACAGCATCTGTTGTGCTATATGGACTGACACATATAGTATTGTACATGCAGATAGCTAAGCCATCAAGATTTAGCTGTTATTTGTACAAGTGTGCTAAAATTTCTAAATATGCCTTTTGCATCAAATAATTCTATGACTAAGATTCAAGCCATTTCTACTTCTTCCCTTCCTTAAAATATCAGCATTACTAATATTTAATTAGTTGGCACTCCTTTTAGTGCATGGTGTGGCTGGAAAAGTGTTTGAGAAGAATATGGAACAGGTAATAACAAAGGAAAAATGAGGATTTTAATAGAAAGACCACACTGACTACTATTAAAATACTGTTTAATATAGAATTCCTCAAGAAAACAACATTTTAATGCCCTTTTAAGACTTGGGAATCAGTATAGTTGATTTTAATATGTAGAACTGGATTATTTAAAATTAGATTCTGGATCAATGTATAAGAAGTAAAGGTAACTTACAGGGGTTCAATAACTGAATGATATGGGTGTTCATTGAATCTCTCTGGGTCTCTCGGCATGAAGACAAGAGAAGTTACACCCCCAATGATGAGGTCACCAGGTTGAACATATCTGTGAAGAATAGGCAGAGGATCACCAACACTACACTGTTTAATATGAGACATGCATGCCATGAAAGGCAGCATCAGAAGAATAAACATCAATTTTAATATAGAAAAAGCCATCATATTGCAGATAAATCAAGTTAGAACCATTTGCTTGGTTCCTCTATGATTATTAAAAGTCTTCAAGGATAGACAAGTTTGATTTGAGTATCCATTGACTCCTCACTCCTCACATAGACTTGGTGGGAGATTCAACAGCAATCAAAGGACTTCTTCACACAGCATATAGTTAAATGGTGACATTCACTTCCACAAGTTGTAGTGAAAGCCACCAATTTGGATAGATTTAAAGGGGGATTAGGTACTTTCGTGGAGAACAAGGCTATCAGTTTCTACAGTCTCTATGACCTGCTGCTACATCCAGGATCAGGGCAGTATGAATTTATGTACTAGTTGCTAAGCAACATGGGAGGGAAGGTCCCATTGCACTCATGAGCCATTTGTTTATTTCCTGTGATGTCTGCCCCCAAGAAGCAGAATTAATCATAAACATTTTGATAATTGCATAAAGAGGTTTCAATTTCTCTGTGTCATTGTGAAAATGCACACTTCTAATCAATACTAGTATGTTTTAACCAAATTGAATCCAAGTGTTAGGTCAATTTGGATTGCTGCAATGTAAATGAAAAGCATCAATGTTGGCAACATGGAAGCTTCTGAGATAAAGGGAATGTAGGAGAACAGGAAAAATATTTTTATTAGTGAAAATACTACGTGAGTATGCCTATATAGTTGTATGTCTATGTATAAATACACACACACATGCATACACAGTGTTGATGTAGAAGTCATCGAGGGAAAAGTTCAACTCATAAAGGAAAAGATTTGTGCTAATTGTGGCTTTTGGTTTATGGCAGTCTGTGCAGTGCAAGTGATGATGCTGATTTTGTTTACGAAGATCCAGGAAATTCTATTCACTGGCTGGAGACCTCCATCTCTGGAATAGGTTCTCCAGAAAGGTACACCTGGTGCCATTGTTCTTACCATTTCAGTGCTAGGCAAAGGCATATCTCTTCTCCAGCTCTTTTAACATTTGATTTTAATAATAATTTTGTTCTTTTTAACATGACCCTGGTTTATTATTTTATGTTTCATTATGTATTCATGGTTGCTTGTTTAAGCCTTTTATGTAATTATTTTAATTTGGGTATGTTTTTGTATTTTTGAAGTTTTGTTAATGTTTTTAGTTTTTCTGTTTCTAGAATGCTGTTTTAATTGTTGGAAGCGGCACAGGGAGCCCAATCATGGGATATGGTAGTGCCATATAAATTAAAATAATAAATACATACATACATATTCTCATCTCAGAAGTCCTGAGATAAACTGGAGTTCTGTTCAAACCACAGATTTCCAGTGTAGGTTTCTGAAAATATCACTGACCATTTCAAAGAAATGAAAGAAATAAAACAGCATAGTTTGATGGGACATCAAATTTGGGATTTCTCCAAATGAGGGGAATGGGGAACTTCAGTTACCCCTACAGTGACTACAGTGACTACATATGTTCAAATCATGAAAAAGAGGAGATGTCTCAGTGCTCCAAATGACTTATGCCATAGAACAGTTAAAGAAGTAACCAGAGAGGTGGTAATACTGGATTCAATCCTTTGTGGTGTCTCCCAGGATCTTATATGAAATGTGACTATTGTTGAAGCAATTAGTAGCAAAGTGTCATTAAAATCCAGCACTGTCACATCTAAATTCAGAAGATGCAACTCCTCTGAAATGATGGAAATAGTGAAAGGGAATTTAAAATGGAGTTGTCAAGGTTACTAGAAGTACAAGCTTCAGTTTTAGAATGCTGGCAACTAGTTCAAGAGGCCAATGGCATAGTTATTATGAAGACATTAGAGCAGGAGCCCTCAAACTTTTGAATAGGGGGCCAGTTGAAAGGTGCCAGTGATGGGCGTGGGCCACCAAGGTGATGCGGGCAGGGGGTGAATGCTGGGGCCAGGGGAAAGGGGTGCACACACGCAGGCGCAGAAAGGCAGGGGCACGCGTGTGCAGAGATAATTTTCTCCGAGTGAGTCCAAACTGATCTCCCTGCAAGCAAACTGGCACCTTGGGGCCGGCTTGCTCACAAGGAGATCATTTTTGGACTTGCTCAGAGAAAAGGATCTCCCGGCAAGGTGCTGGCTTGCTCGCAAGGAGATTCTTTAAGCAAGTCCAAAATGATCTCCTTGCGAGCAAGCTGGCACCTCGCCATGCGCACGCGCATGTGCGCACACACGTGGTGAGCTATGGTGGGCCAAATGAATGGGCATGGCAGGCCAGATCCAGCCCACAGGCCGTAGGTTGAGGACCCATGCATTAGAGGAAAGAAATCTCCTAAGACCATGGAGATCTTTCTAAATTAGGAAAACAAAAACAAACAAATAAACAAATCTCCTACGCAAAGGGGATGCAAGCAGACAAGAGAAGGAGGAGGAGGTGGTGGTGGAGGATCAAGACCAACCATGTTAGTCAAATTCTCAGTCTTCCAAATGCAAATGCATAATAGTAGGCTGATAGCAACATATACAGAAAATAACCAAAAGTGCTAGTCTCCATCTTTCAGGCAATGCACAGGCTTGATTACTTGATTAAATTCTAATGATTCCTCTTTCTCTAACAGGAACTAGTGTTGGCTGCCAATTTGGATGACTTGGACAAATCCAAAAGGGAGTTGGACAAATCTGTGGAAGAGAAAGCTATCATGGCCACTAGCCATGGGCTACCTCCATTATCCAAAGCCACATACCTGCATATTTATTTATTTAAATCTTTTGTAGACTGTCCCATTACAAAATGTAAGAAATAAAAAAAAATAAATAAAATAGTGTCCAAAAATTTGCTAATAATAAAACTCCAATTAAAACTGTCAGGTCTTAAAACATTGGGAAAATAAAAAGGTTTTGGCCTGGTGCCAAAAAGAATAACATGATGGTGCCAGGCAAACCTCTCTGGGGAGTGAATTCCACAATTGGGGTGCTACCCTCCTAATCTCCTTCAGGGAGGGCACTCAGAGAAGGGTGTCTGCTCCAGATCTTAAGGGGCAGACAGGCATATATGGAAGGAGACGCTCCTTCAGGTAACCAGGCTCAAAGTCATTTAGGGCTTTAAAGGTCATCATCAGCAATTTAAATTGGGCCCAGGCTTCAACTGGAAGCCAGTGTAGGTGAAAAAGGACTGGCATTATATGTTCATACCTGCCGGTCCCTGTTAACCTGGCAGTTCTGTTCTGGACCAGTTGAAGTATCTGAACCATCTTCAAGGGCAGCCCCACGTACAGCATATTACAGTAGTCCAATCAGGAAGTTATCAGGGCATGGGTCACTGCTGCCAGGCACTGCCCATTCAGATAGGAGCATAGATCAGCCAAAGCTAAAGGAGAGTGCTCTTCACCACCACCACCTGGGATTCCAGGGACAGCTCCAGGTTGAGGAGCATCCCCAAACTGCACACCCTGTCCTTTAGGAGGAGTGCAACCCCGTCCAGAACAGGGTCAGAAGCACCTACCCTGGAGGCTAAACCACATATGCCAGTTGCTTAAGAGCTTGGTCAGGAAATGCTCTTGTACTCCTCCTGCCTGAAAGACCCAAGAGCCATCCACTGGAATTCATCAAGAAGTGTTGACAGAAAGGAATTTCTGTGTATGTGCCTACAAAGATGCTCGTTTTCTAGTTCTTGAAAGTGAAAGGGACTGGCTTTGAATAACATCTTGTCCATATGCCTTTGTGTTATCTGCTTTTGGGCCCTTAATTTGCTTATAATTGACTATTAATATTTAGAATCTCATTGAACTGTTAGGAACAACCAAAAGGAAAGAAAGTCTCAGCAGGAATATTTCTATACTGAAATCAGTAATTCTGACTCCAAGCAGACAGAATACTGTTCAGTATTGTGAAAGATCTGATAATGTGTATAAAAACACGTACTTTCTTTTTTCTGCTGTTTGGAGATAGAACAGGAGGTTATTTAAGCCAATTATCTTCTGTTTGATTGCTTTATAGATGTGGAAACATTCTTTTTTTAAACTCTCACACAGTCTTTTTTCCCAGATCATACTCTCAAGTCTTGTGATAAGAAGCATTCACTTTTGCTGTAGCTCCAGACCAAGGACAGCAGAAATTAATTCCCTTGATCTGGAATTGTATAATACCCTTTGAAAGAATACAAAGGGAATCAATTGTCCTCCTTCTTCTCTACAATTCCAGAGCAAGTCATTCATTAAATATACTAGAAGAAACCAGTCTTAAACACACAGCGACACCACACTATACTATTGTTTAATTCTTTTTCTTTTGCTGTTCAGTGTTATTTGGATAAATGTTCCATGTTGTTCAGCTAAATGGAATGGAACACTTCTGTTCAAATGTAGCAAACAAGCTTTCTTTTAGTATCCCACAAGGAATCCTCAGATTTAACCTTGTAATTTCCCATTTAATTATCATATGGACTGTAGCAATTTTGCCACTTTTCAAAATCCATGGACATGCGATAATATTAAAGCAAACCAGAGAATCGTGGAAGGATGGCATAAATATACACTCCAGAAAGCGCTGAAGGAGACTGGGGCAAAGAGTAGGCAGGGATTGACTACTATATGTGAGATCATGGATTCTGAGGTCCAGGCATATCAGTAGCCTAAAACATAAACAAAGCTATCCAGATCAGGTCATTTTAGTTTCAGTGTTAAATGGAAATGTGGAATTTCTGGACAGAGGGAAGATTTGTAATGCATATGAGGGTGTTACTGGGTTTTTTGCTGGCTTTATTTTATCAGACAAAATGCAAATCTCCCATTGTTAAATGCAATGATTATTCTGCCTCCCCTCCCCTCCACAAGTATCATCAGCAGGGAGAGCTCATCATTGGTGGAATCGTTTCTCACAGTTTTATCATTTCCAGCTCCATTCGTTTTACTGAGGAACCCCCACCTATGCTCTCTGATGAAATTAAGTAAGGCACAAACTCTGTATTTACTTATGCACACCACTTTCCAGGGCACCACCAGAGTGCATAACTCAATAACTATAAACATGTTACAATAAAAGTGCATTAAACCAATCAGTGGTTATACATTTTCATAACTTATGTTGCCATTGGAGTGATTTGTTTCAGAGGCTGAAAACTGAGCTCAATGTCCTATTAGATTTGGCGGTAAAAAAAGTAAATGAAATTAAAGAGAACAGCAAAAATTAACAAATTTATTCTTATACAAGTTATTCTGGCCAAAGTCCACTTGATTTGGAAATTAGGCAGGAAAGGAATGGGTCATATGAGGACTGTACTCTGTATCTTCAGAGGTAGAAAAAAATGTTAACAGCAGCCATGGACCACTGATTTTGGAATGAGACCATAACAATGGGAAATAGCTTAGTGCTTTTACCTGACACTGTTTACCTCTTCTGCAGTGGGGTTGCAATTTCCCTGTATAATAAAACTTTCAGGAACAATACAGGTATCTATTGCAGTGCAGGGCAAAGGAATTAACCACTTCCTCCCAGTGGCCAAAGATAATGCTAAATGAAGGGATCTTTAAATGACTCACCAAAGTCTGTCTAATACCAACTTGGAGAGTTAAAGGATATCTCAAAAACAAGGCAAGCTTAAAGAAGCTCCAAAACTCTTTGCTGAAATTTTATCTAAGTGGAGGGAGAATAAATAAATTGTAACTGCAAAATGCAGAGACGGGAGTAAAGGGCCAAAATTGTCATGAAATTCCTCTAGTTCCCCACCCTCCTCATTTGAGTAAGAAGATAAGATGATTTCAGGGCACACACTGGGATAGATTGAAGATTTGAATTCCCTTTCCAACCTCTTTAACAACTCATGCTTACTCTATATTTACTGCCTCTCAACTGCTCCCTTGCTTTGACTTCCTTTGAATATTTCTCGCTCTCTTTCTTGCTCTAAATTCTGTATGATTTTTTATTTCATAATGCAAAAATGTCAGAGTGCAGCAGGGGTACAAAAACACTGGCATTAAATGTAGGAATCTTTTATCTGCATGACCTTTTTGTACCTTTTAGCTGCTGCTTCTTAATATGACTTGATTTCAAATACAGCAGATTTTACTTGCTTCACCTGATTTAAATTGAGTTCCTGCTCACTATGAGGAGCCCTGCTGTGCCAGAACAAGAGTGTATGTTGTAGTTTGCTTTCCATAGCAGCATACCAGATGCCCAAGGAAAATCACCAGAGCGGCATGCGGGCAACAGGCTTTCTTCACTATGATACTCCAGCAACTAGTATTGCAACGGTTGGTACTTCTGATCCTGCAGAAAGCACATGATTACCTTGATTAGTTGTCCTTGCTCCTCTATGCATTTATGTAGTCTCATTCTAAAACCATGTAATTTGGTGGCCATTATCTTACCATTTGCTACAGAATCCCATAGTTCAGCTATGGATCACGATTAATTGCATCTTCTTTTTGTCTCAGCTGGAGAGAAAAAATCAGATACACTGGATAATCCCAGTTCCATAAGAGTATATTTTCCCTCTGCTTTCTGATGTTAAAAATCCTCTACTTTGTCACCCTTTACCCTACTTTCATTATTTTCTATGCTTCAAATAAGGTGTGAGGGTTGGTCAATTGCCCCAGTACTGAATAAGGAATTCCTAATACTGCATGTCTATGTGATTGACTGAAATATTGTCTAAAGATTCAGCACCAAATGCTTCAGTTTATCATGCTCTGCTCAGTATGCTTACTTTTGAAAGCAGCATTTCTTAAAAAATGCTTTAGCTGTTTAGTTATCTAACCTTTTGTGTAGAATGCATCACATTAAATGCTGATATAAATATTGCAATAAATTATAAGAGTCAGCGTGAAGCAAAAGAAGCTTTTTGAAAGTAGAAAGGATCTTTCTGATGCAGATTGCAATTGTTGTTCTAGAGTGGTGCCCAATCATTATCAGCACATCCTGGCCTTTGCATTTGCTGTCAAGGAGATCAATGAAAACCCTCAGATCTTGCCCAATCTCACCTTGGGCTTCCACATATATGACAGCTATTTCAATGCACAGCATACCTATCATGGCACAATGCTGCTCTTGTTCACAATGGAAAGCTTTGTCCCCAACTACATATGTGACACGGAGAAAAACCTGATGGCAATTATTGGGGGTCTGGACCCTGAAACCTCACTTCACGTGGCAACTGTCTTGGATACTTATAAGATTCCACAGGTGGGATTCCCTTTATTTCTGTCTCTGTGCACTATGGGTGTTTCACACTTCCAGATCAGAGCTTTTAAATTGCATTTAGAAATGTGTGCATTTCGCATCATCAGATGGGCCATCTATTTTGCATGGATTCAGACGAAGAAGTAGAGTTTTAATGGTCCATTAAAGAATGAGGAGTGTTTGGGGGACTTAGTTGTGATCTTGTGCCCACCAGCAGGGATGGAGATGTCCAGGAACAGAGCAGGAGAAAAAGGCAGGAAACAACGGCTTTTTTCTATCACTTAAAAGTGACAAGGCAGAGAACCAAGCAGAATCCTCTTTCTGACAACTCATGCTGTCTGAAATGCCATGTCTAAGCTTGCATTTTCAAGAGAAGTTGCAAGGTAGGAATAGCTGCCACCAACAAATGGCATTGGTTCCATGACTGCTGCTCAAACACCCAGGGCATGGAGAGGATCCTGTGCTCCTTTTTTCTGAGCCTCACACATATCTCAACTTGATCTCCAAGCATCAAGTTTAAATGCAACAGAAGTTGCGATGTAGGTACTGAGCATAGCAGAGGAGACATTCGGTGGTGGCTATTCAAGAGAGCGCTTGTTGTTGTTAGTCGCGAAGTGGTGTCCAACCGATCGCAACCCCATGGACAACATTCCTCCAGGCCTTCCTGTCCTCCACCATCCCCTGGAGTCCACTCAAGCTCACACCAACTGCCTCAGTGACACCATCTAGCCACCTCATTCTCTGCCGTCCCCTTCTCCTTTTGCCATCTATTGTTCCCAGCATTAGACTCTTCTCCAAGGAGTCCTTCCTTCTCATTAGGTGGCCAAAGTATTTCAGTTTCATCTTGGGATCTGGCCTTCTAAAGAGCAGTCAGGGTTGATCTCCTCTAGGACTGACCGGTTTGATCGCCTTGCAGTCCAAGGGACTCGCAGGAGTCTTCTCCAGCACCACAATTCAAAGGCCTCAATCCTTTTGCGCTCGGCCTTCCTTATGGTCCAGCTTTCACAGCCATACATTGCAACTGGGAAAACCATGGCCTTGACTATATGCACTTTTGTTGGCAGAGTGATGTCTCTGCTTTTTAGTATGCTATCTAGATTTGCCATAGCTTTCCTCCCCAGGAGCAAGCGTCTTTTAATTTCTTGGCTGCAGTCCCCATGTGCGCTGATCTTGGAGCCCAGGAAAATAAAATCTGTCACTACCTCCATTTCTTTCCCATCTATTTGCCAGGAAGTGAGAGGACCGGATGCCATGATCTTAGTTTTCTTAATGTTGAGTTTCAAGTCAACTTTTGCACTCTCCTCTTTCACCCGCATCAAGAGGCTCTTTAGTTCCTCTTCACTTTCTGCCATGAGAGTGGTATCATCTGCATATCTGAGGTTGTTGATATTTCTCCCAGCAATCTTGATTCCAACTGGTGATTCATCTAGCCCTGCCTTTCTCATGATGTGCTCTGCATATAAGTCAAATAGGCAGGGTGACAGTATACAGCCTTGCAGAACTCCTTTCCCAATCTTGAACCAATCAGTGGTTCTGTGTCCAGTTCTCACTGTTGCTTCTTGACCCACATATAGGTTTCTCAAGAGACAAATAAGATGGTCTGGTACTCCCATCTCTTTAAGAACCTGCCACAATTTGTTGTGATCCACACAATCAAAGGCTTTAGCGTAGTCAATGAAGCAGAAGTAGATGTTTTTCTGGAACTCCCTAGCTTTCTCCATGATCCAGCATATGTTGGCAATTTGATCTCTAGTTCCTCTCCCTCTTCGAAATCCTGCCTGTACCTCTGGTAGTTCTCGGTCCACGTACTGCTGGATCCTAGCTTGTAGGATTTTGAGCATCACTTTGCTAGCATGTGAAATGAGTTCAATGGTGTGGTAGTTTGAACAGTCTTTGGCATTGCCCTTCTTTGGGATCAGAATGTAAACTGACCTTTTCCAATCCTGTGGCCACTGTTGAGTTTTCCTAATTTGCTGGCATATTGAGTGTAGCACTTTTACTGCATCATATTTTAAGATTTTGAATAGCTCAGCTGGAATACTGTCACCTTCACTAGCTTTGTTGTTGGTCAGACATCTGATGGCCCATTTGACTTCACATTCCAGGATGTCTGGCTTGAGGTCAGTGACCACCCCATCGTGGTTATCAGGGATGTTAAGCTCTTTCTTGTATAGTTCTTCTGTGTAATCTTGCCACCTCTTCTTAATCTCTTCTGCCTCTGTTAGGTCCCTGCCATTTTGGTCCTTTATTATGCCCATCTTTGCATGAAATGTTCCCTTCATATCTCAAATTTTCTTGAAGAGATCTCTGGTCCTCCCTATTCTATTGTTTTCTTCTATTTCTTTGCACTGTTCATTTAGGAAGGCATTCTTATCTCTTCTAGCTGTTCTCTGGAATTCTGCATTCAATTGTTTTTATCTTTATCTTTCTCCCTTGCCTTTCGCTTTCCTTCTTTTCTCAGCTATTTGTAAAGCTTTCTCAGACAGCCATTTTGCTTTCTTGCATTTCTTTTTCTTTGGGATGGTTTTAGTTGCTGCCTCTTGTACAATGTTGCAAACCTCCCTCTATAGTTCTTCATTCACTCTGTCTATCAGATCTAATTCCTTAAATCTATTTGTCACCTCCACTGTATATTCATCAGGGATACGATTTAGGTCATACCTGAGTGGCCTAGTGCTTTCCCCTACTTTCTTCAACTTAAGCCTAAATTTTGCCACCAGAAGCTCATGATCTGAGCCACAGTCAGCTCCTGGTCTATAGAATTTCTCCATCTTTGGCTGCAGAGCACATAGTCAATCTGATTTCTATGTTGACTGTCTGGTGATGTCCATGTGTAGAGTCATCTCTTGGGTTGTTGGAAAAGAGTGTTTGCTATGACCATCGTATTCTCTTGACAAAATTCTACCAGCTTGTGCCCTGCTTCATTTTGTACTCCAAGGCCAAACTTGCCTGTTATTCCGGTTATCTTTTGGCTTCCTACTTTAGCATTCCAATCCCCCATGATGATATCATTTTTTGGAGTTAATTCTAGAAGGTGTTGTAGGCCTTCATAAAACTGGTCAACTTCAGCCTCTTCAGCACCAGTGGTTGGGGCATAGACTTGGACTATTGTGAATGGTTGAATGGTTTGCCTTGGATTCGAACTGAGATCATTCTGTCATTTTGGAGATTGTATCCCAGTACTGCTTTTCCTACTCTTTTATTGACTATGAAGGCTACTCCATTTCTTCTGAGGGATTCTTGCCTGCAGTAGTATACCTGATGGTCATCTGAACTAAATTCACCCATTTCTGTCCATTTTAGTTCACTGATTCCTAAGATGGCATGTTCAGTCTTGTCATCTCTTGTTTGACCACATCCAGCTTGCCTTGATTCATGGATCTCACATTCCAGGTTCCTATGGAGTATAGATCTTTGCAGCATCGGACTCTCCTTTCACCACCAGATACATCGACAACTGAGTGTCCTTTCGGCTTTGACCCAGTTGCTTCATTCTTTCTGGCGCTACTAGTAGTAGCCCTCTGCTCTCCCCAGTAGCATATTGGACACCTTCCGACCTGAGGGGCTCATCTTCCGGTGTCATATCTTTTTGCCTTTTTGGTACTGTCCATGGGGTTTTCATGACAAAGATACTGGAGTGGGTTGCCATTTCCTTCTCCAGTGGATCACGTTTTGTCAGAGCTCTCTGGTATGACCTGTCTATCTTGGGTGACCCTGCACAGCATAGCTCATAGCTTCATTGAGCTACGCAAGCCCCTTCGCCACGACAAGGCAGTGATCCATGAAGGAGAAGTGATGCATGAAGAGAGTGCTACAAAGAGGTATAAGCTGCAGAAGTAGTGGAGATCCTTTTAATGCCCAGACTTAGCAGCCAGGCCCACACCAGCCCTGCCACAAGTTCCCTCGCTGCCTGACTGAGGAGGTGACACCCACCATGCCTGCACCCTTTCCTGCTGTTCCCTACCTATGTTCCGGTCCATGCCACACTGCACCACTTTCCTAGAAGAGGACCTGCTGCTTCTGGCTGCCTGGCTCTCCATAGAGGTGACACAGCAGTGAGAAAAAGTGGGGTGAGGGTATGACTAGAGAAACAGAGCAGGCCCCTCTCTGTCCCACAGAGTGTGCCATCCAGTGCCAGTTGTTTCAAATACCATGGGGGAAGATTGGGTGGTGGGGTTCTTCTGAGCACCCAGTAGAGTTGGGGGCAGTGGTAAAAGAGGGGTGAATTTCTTGCTCTTCCAACCATGGCTACCTGATGTGGGTATCTCATGGGCCAATTCCAAGCCACAGTGTAGAACAGCATGACTTAAAGTCAGAAAGCTGGTATGCAGGTACATGGGGACAGAAGGAGCTGTAATTGTGTGGTTTTTGTTTAAACAGTGGGCAGGCAACCATGTAGAGGTTTCCTCATAGAGTCACTTTTTGTACATAAAAACATTCTGGTTTTCTGAGGAGACAATAATGAGTGTGCCAAGTAGGGATGCATAAAAAATAGTTTCAGTTCATTTCTGGTCACGATTTATCCCATGAACTACTCTTAAATATAGACTTGAATTCAACATATGGTCAAAATCTGTACATATTGGAATGTTCAATTGCATGTACACATTTGAAAAAAGAGCATGAAATGTGTACTTTTGAAAAATGCTCATAAGCATACTTTCATCAATGGGAGAAGATGCCTACATCTCAAAGATGTGTGCCATTGATGTGTATATTTGAATAATTCAAGCAAAAGTGCATGCTGTTCTTTTGAGACTAGAACAAGGCCCACAATCTTGAAGTGGAATATGCTTCAAGAGGGAAATTGGGGGATTCTGATGTGCTTCAGTTTTCCTTGCACACACAACACTTGTGCTAGAGCAAAAAAGGTTGGTCAGTCGCCTCAAGCATGGAGGGCCTTCCATCCTGACTGCACTTGCTGCTTGTCCTGCGGTGGGTTGCTTGGAGAAGGGGGTCTGACTCTGCACTTGATTCATGTGAGTAACCATGGCATGAAAGGAGACTGTATGATCTCATTTATTTTAGCTACCTTTCCAGACAAAGACCTCTCACATAACTAGACCATTATGAAAATATTTATAGCTGCAACACATAAAGCTAAGCAGCACAAATTTTAAATAAAGGAAAAAAACCCAGTCAGAATAAAATAGTTATAACAAACATTAGCCATATAGTACTAAACCCATAGCATATCTAGGAGAATTCATTAAACTTGACTTGGAATAGATATACCTTCAAAACATGTTTGAGTACTGACCATATCCCTTCATTCTGGTCTACTCACTGACTATTTAAAGGGACCAACTGACCAGTAATTGGGAGGTGGTTCCACAGAGCAGGGCCTGCAACTGAGAAGGCCTTGCTACTAGTGTCTAGTACATGGTTCTCAAGTCACAGGCATGTTTATTCAAGCACAAAAGGTCCTTTGAATAATCTGGTCCTCAAATATTTAGGACCAGGATACACAAACAGCCCAGAGAGTACATGCAGCCCTCAAGGGCTTTTCTGTGTTTCCCAGGAGCCTTGTCCTCACCATCACCACAAATTCCCCACCATTTGCATTTGCCACTCCTAACTCCCAGAGATCCTCACATAGTTCAGTCTTTCCCCGGTACTGCTAACAGTCTTTCCCCAGTACTGCTAACAAGAGCAACCTGGGTCAGGATCACTGGGGAAGATGTCACAAAGAAGGCATTCTATGCCCTTTACTTTGGGTACTCATACAGATAACGGGGATGTGTGTTTGAATCCATGTGCATGTGTGTGAATTTGCATGGTAACCTCCAGGCTCTGGCTGGCTTTTTTTCACCCCTGATTTGGCACTGAACAAGCTGGTACTGCATGGGTGTCCACCAGGAATTGACTTCAAAGGCCTGCTGCACTAGCAATGTCCCTCCTCTGCACATGTGGCTTGTGGTCTTTGACTGTGCGCCTCTTGTGCTGCAGAAGGTTGTATAGAGCTCAGGATGGCATACCTGTTGGAGTTGTTACTCAGCACACTATTCTCACAGTTGCAGACCCTTGTTCACTGCATGAATAGTATAGGCCATTCAGCTTCCAGAGTGAATGGACTGAGAACATACACCAGTTACATTTAAAGTACTTTAGATGCTTAAAATAAATTCATCATACTTTAATAACTTCTGCCTTTTTCTCTTCTATTCCATACCTCTCTCCAGCTCATATATGGCCCTGCTCCAGTGACAAATGACAAAAATCCAGGTATTTCCTTCTACCAGATGGTCCCTAAAGAAATGGTTCAGTATACAGGGATTCGCTCTTTGCTCCTGCATTTTAGGTGGACATGGATTGGGGTCATTGTTATGGACACTGACACGGGAGAAAGATTTGTGCAAACTGCACTCCCTTTCTTTTCTCGGAGTGGGATCTGTTTTGCCTTCATAGAAAAAAGCCCCACACTAACTTTTGTTGACAAAATTGAAGACATTCTGGAGCAGGGAGTGAAAATCTATGCTAAAGTATTGAACAGCGGAGCTAATGTTTTCATGGCATATGGAGAATCGTATAGTGTGGCATTCCTGAGGTGGCTGCCAAGTCTATCCGAAGCAGAACAAGAGTCAAATATGTCAAAAGGTAATGTGTGGATAATGACCGCCCAAATGGAATTCACTTCGTTTGTCTATCAAAGGTCATTGGATATAGAAATAACCCATGGGGCTCTGTCATTCTCCATGCATTCTAATGATCTGCCAGAATTTCAACAGTTTATTAAGAGGAGAAATCCTTCAAACACAATGGGAGATGGTTTCATCAGTTTCTTCTGGCAACAGGCCTTCAGTTGTGCATTGCCAAATCAAGGTGTGCATGACATTGGGGGTGATCTCTGCACTGGGAAAGAGAAGCTGGAGAACCTTCCTGGGACTTTTTTTGAAATGAGCATGAATGGCCACAGCTACAGCATCTACAATGCCGTCCATGCAGTGGCCCATGCTTTGCATGACATGTCTTCATCTAGAGGCAGACACAGGAAAATTGGCAATGGACAAGGCCTGCAACTTCTGAATCAAGAGTGGTGGCAGGTAATGCATTGAACTTTCCCATTCCCATGAACTTTCCCATTCCCATGAACTTTCCCATTATCTACCTTTTCTGTCTTGCCCTTCAGTCATATCAACTTTTCACCTGAGGTTTTAGCAATGTTTTTGGATCCAGAAATCCATTCCAGTCATTTCTGCAACAATGCAGGGACTGTCTTATCATTAACCTTCATATACAGCAGTGGGAAGGGTTTTTTTGATTGAAGAGCAGATATAAAATACTTTAAATAAAGTTTACAGGTGGGCCTTTAAAGAGGTTGTTCAAACAGACTGGAAATTTAATAATGGGAAAATGAGGCTCTAAAGGATTTTGAACAGAATTTCAATTTAACTGACTCAAGGGTGTGTGAGGGGATTCCATTCATGACATGTATTTATATAGCATTTCTAAAATATCTAAGTCATGCTCAAAGGAAACTTTTTCTAAATTAAAGTAAGAAAAGTCAGCAATTTTCAAGCTTGACATTTTTTTCAAACACTTCAGCCTGTTCCCATTACTACTTTTGCCCTATAGGGATTGGTCTATTTGAATAGAAACCATGTTCATTTCCACTGAGAAATTTCCGCTGTGTTTCTTGGCATATTTTTCAAAATCAGGTTGCTTCCTGTTTTGGCTAAAAATTAAATGCACGTTTTGGAAAAATGCTTTTTAAATTGCCTATCTATACATGCATTTTTCATACATGATCACCAGTTTGTGAATTTGCAACATTTCCTGAAAATGAATTGCTGATGTGTTCACTTACAGGGCTGCTAATAGAATATGTTAGCATGATTATGTTAGTAGAATATGTTAGTAAAAACTTGCTTGTTTGCTTGTAAATCCATATTCTAAGCACTTGTCTTTTCCTTTTCCATTTAGCTTCATCAGTTTCTGAGAGATATTTCATTTAACAACAGTGCTGGGGATGAGGTTTCCTTTGACCAGAATAGGGAGTTGGAAGCTGGATTTGATGTGATCAATTGGATTGTTTCGTCAAACCTCTCCTTTCATAAAGTGAAAGTAGGCATGCTGAATCCCCAAGGTCCTTTGGGGCAAACATTCACCATCAATGATAATGCCATAACATGGCACAGCTGGTTTAATCAGGTGGGATCCCATTCCAGGAAGTATGGAAAGACTATCCATTTTTAATAAGCAATGTGTGTCAGTTCAATGTGTGAAAAGTTAATTTCAATGAACATTAGAGAGCACCCAGCATGACTTAATATAGCTCCATATTATTCCATCCTGATCCCTGTGATGCTAAATCTGGACTTGATCCAGATTTGGTGCCCAATTGAAGTAAAGCCCCATTTTGAACTCAATAGTTGATGCTTACTCAGGGAAGAGCAGGGAATAATGAAAATGCTGGCCCAATAAACTGCAGAATGTTACAGCATTTTGGATGTGGCTTGGATATAAATGACCCCAAGGTCAGGTAAATAGTAATACTGAATTTGTCTCAAGAAATCCTTAATATAGAAGGAGAAATAACAGAAGTAATGAAGTAATGAATGAATGAATGAATGAATGAAATACTATAGAATAAAATAAATGATTTGCTACATTGTTTCATAATTTCCAACAGTATTATTCATGAAAGAATGAAATGGCATCAGCTTGGCTACTTCAAAAAACAAAACAAAAAACAAAATGACCCATAAACTTAAGAATTCTGGCTTTGTTATTTATAAGTAAAACTTTGCCTTCTTACATTATGATTTAGGTTTCACCTATTTCCATTTGTACTGAGAGTTGTCACCCTGGTTCTAGCAAGAAAATGAAGGAGGGAGAGCCATTTTGCTGCTATGATTGCATTCCATGCCCAGAAGGGAAGATTTCAAAAGAAAAGGGTAAGAAATATACTGCGAAGAGTTATAAAACTGATTGCCTATAATGAAGTGGAAATGTATGTAAAAACATGCAGGCTTCCTTTCTGTAGTGTTCAAACCATCGTGAAAGGATTGCACAGCAATGGGATTGTTAGGAAATGAATGTAAAGAAAAAAAGTGTATTCAGACATAACTTTCTATTATACATTTTAGCTTCCATGGCTTATTGTAATTACTCAATGTTTGATGGTTTCTTGATTGTAGGAGAAAATTCCTGAAAGGAAAGTCATTGAACAAGTGTGTTTTAAAACAAAAGGTTGCAGTTTATGCTTCCTTCTACAGTGAGTGGAGTCAAGATCCCAAGTGATGCAAGCACTTTAATTCTCAAAGTCCAAAATGTATAGATCACAACCACCTGTCTTTCACCAGTTTCAAACAGTTTGCTGACAAACTACCCAGAAAACTTCTGCAATAGAAGTAGTGAAGCACTGCTTCTTGACCTCCACAGAGTAGACTCACATGTTGATCAGTAATATCAAAGAGATTTATACAATGTTTTTGAGATAAAACCCACCTGTTTTCTTCTTTAGACATGAATGACTGTAATGCATGTGTAGATGAAGAGTACCCAAACAAAAACCAAGATTTATGCATCCCAAAGGATATAACATTCTTGTCTTATGAAGAACCATTGGGCTCAGTTTAGCCTGTCTCACCCTTTCATGCTTTTTGACTGCAGCTGACATTGGGAACATTTCTGAAACATCACAACACTCCGATGTCAAAGCAACAAACAACCGGGACCTCACCTACGCTCTCCTCATCTCCCTCCAGCTTTGCTTCCTTTGTGTTTTTCTATTTATTGGCCACCCTGAAAAAGTGACCTGCATACTCCAGCAAACTGCTTTTGGCATCATCTTCACAGTGGCTGTTTCTTGCGTGCTGGCAAAAACTATTATGGTGGTTCTGGCTTTCATGGCTACCAAACCAGCTTCTCAAATGAGGAACTGGATGGGAAGAAAATCGGCAATGTCTGTTGTTCTTTCCTGTTCTCTTATTCAAGCAGGAATTTGTACCATGTGGCTGTCAGCTTCTCCCCCATTCCCAGACTTTGACATGTACTCATTCAATGAAGAAATTGTCCTGCGATGTAATGAGGGATCCACAACCATGTTTTATTGTCTCCTGGGCTACCTTGGCTTCCTGGCCATCATCAGTTTCACTGTGGCTTTCCTTGCCAGGAAATTGCCTGACAGTTTCAATGAAGCCAAGTTCATCACATTCAGCATGTTGGTCTTCTGCAGTGTTTGGTTGTCCTTTATTCCATCCTATCTGAGCTCCAAGGGAAAATACATGGTGGCTGTGGAGATTTTTTCAATCTTAGCCTCCAGTGCTGGGCTTCTGGGTTGCATCTTTTCCCCAAATGTTACATCATTTTGTTGAGGCCTGAGCTGAATAACAGGGAACATTTAATAAGAAGTAAACAGATTTAAGAGGGATGTAAGTGTTAGTGTATATATCAGTTTTAGTGTATATATTGCAAACTATAGTTTGCTATCCAGAGTTATTATTTACTTTGGATTGTATGTGTATTCTGCTCTTTTTATCAAAGTGACTGTAATTAGTTTTGATAGTTGTAAAAGTCTCTCATGAATTTTCAGTGGCCACTAGAAAAGTGGGATGAAGGATGTCATAAATATACCCAGTAAATGTCAGAGTTTGGATTAGGACTAGGGGCAGGAAAGGGTTCAATATTTGATCACTGATATTGTGAACTGCTCCCATTATACTAATTGGGACTTTTGGGATACTGTTGCAAATAGGAATAGAAGGATCTGCATATAAAGTCAAGCATTAGCTTCAATATGCTTGGCCTTCCTGGTTTTGTTCCTGCTTCCATTTCCCAGGAAAGCCAAGTATGTTGAGTAGCTGTATGTGGGCAAAATAGAGACTGAGATACTCACCTGGGTAGGAAGCATGTCACGAAAAGGGAGAGGTCTCACTGCATGGCAGACACTATCATTTTGAAGACACTGCTCTTCCCAAAAAAAGGATGGATGAAAAGGCATTGTATTTGCTAATTTTCCTGTTCTTTGGTTTACTAAAGCCCTGAGGTTGCTCAAAAACATCCCAAATGAGTGGATGCTTATTTGTTATTCATAATGGAAACATGCTACATAGACTCCAAAAATTTTCACTGTCAATGTATTTCTTGAGTCATACTATTGTGCTTTATGGCAGAATGCTTCATGGATGTTCACTTTACTACAACGGACAATGTTTTATTCAGTAAATCTGATGGTTTTCAGGCAGAACTGGTGCTGCTCTGATTATTGCAAGGCCATGACCATATAAATAAGATGTTTTCTTACCTGGTTGTGATATTCTATGTTTGGTCCTGGATTTTTCAGACAGCAGTAACAATAAATCCCTCTAAAGTAAAATCTGAGATGCATCTGAATATATTCTCCTTCCTGCAACAAAATAGTAATGTTGGCCAAAATCAGGATTTATTGCTTCATGGAAACCTGGGATGAATAAATCCCAGTGTGTGGCTAGAAGAGGGCAAAATTAGTGGCTAAAATGTCTGTATTGGGCCATATAGAAGAGCTTGATAGGAATGAGCCAATTCTTTGGAACTTATGAGCTATTCATCTATTGCACACGGTTGTCCAAAATTTATAGCAAATCCTTCCTCCTGATGAACTGGACTAAACAAAATCCTGCATAATCACATGTGACAGTTTGGTTGTTTTTATGACCCTTCAAGTCATCTCTATCATATAGTGAACCCTTTTGCATTTTTAGAAGGTCCTGAACTACTCAAAACTGTATGAGCATCAGGTTCTAATACTAGATGGTAATGGTTTGCACAAACATATGTTTGCACAATCACCTCCTATTCATGCACAAATATGGCATAAGAATTTCAGAAATTACACAAAGTAGTCTAGTTGCAAAATAATTCCACACAGGTGATTTTTTGGGGATAGGATATGACAAGGCTTTTATTGTGTGATCAATCACCTTGCATCAGTCATCAAATGGGGCCCATAAAATTCCATTTGTACTGCACACCACTTTTCCCCATCTTCTCTCTTTCCCCATTCTGACCACATGAAATGCTTTAAGAATGGTGAGATGGTATAGCTATGCACTGTCTTTTGCTTGTTAGTGCTAGGAACTTAGAGGCTTATGCCTTGCAGATGTCTTGACTTGACAGGAAAAGCTAGAAGTTGTATCCCAACACATTGTGGATTGGCCACAGGTTAGGAAAGGCGACTTTGTGTAACCAGAAGTCACCTGCATGACCAGAATACACAGACAGTTGACACAAATGGAAACTAATATGTAGAATTAATTAGAATTATTAATTAGAATTAACATGACTAATTGAAATATGTGGGAGTGAGTTAGTCTTCACTGTTATGGTAGGGTTTGACAGATCCTTGCAGGTTAAGGACTAGTTTTCACCTCTTCAAGTTGTGCATGTATGTAGCCTGAATAAAGAGCTGGACAAACCTCGTAAAGGTAGGTGAAGTTCTGGCTCTTTCCTCACGAAAGCAAGAACTACAAATGATTTACTTTAGCCCACTGTGACTACAAGCTTTTCATTCCATTAGATAGAAGGTTAAGTGTTCCTAGTGTTTTGAAGGAGATAGCCATCAGAGCCTGAATAAAGGATCTCCCAGCCCAGGGAAATGTATGAGCAGATGTGTAAAGAAGCAGCAGGTTAGCACTTTGGAAGAACATCAGAGAAAGAGCGATCCAGTTTGCATCATCACTTTGGCTTAAAGGAACTATGTAAGCCATACAGCAGCAAGTCATGGATTATGGACAGGTGATTAAACCCTAGCTCAGCACAGTCCAGACTGGTTTGGACAACACATAGTCATGCTGGTATATTCAAAATGGCCCAGCATGTATTGCAGCCCTCCTTGGTTTAAAGAACCCAGAATGGCCTCTTTGATTGCAGAACAGATCTCTTCACAGGCATGCTCTCAGATTAAGCTGAAGACTCTTCAACACTGTCGAGTCCATCTTTAAGCTATCATGGGGTAGGAGCTCTGTTCATTGTATGGAGTAACTGTTCTAATGTGTACATGAACACTGAAGAAGCTGAGCATGATGACAGTGGCCATGTCTGTTCTACCTAGCACATCAAAGAATATTATTTTCCAGTGTTGCTCGTATAAGGAATATTTCTGCACTTTTCTGTGCTCAGAGAGGAAACTATGCCCAGGACAATAAGGACATCTAGTAGAGAGGGCCTTTGTGTTGTCAGAAATGGAGATCATCCATAGTTTCATTATCCCCAAATGCACTGCTAGGTGTAACACCTGTCACCAGTGGCCAGGAGCCACTGACACATTCATTCAGACTGCAAGTTACTTGTATTACCTTCCTGATCCCCATTTCACACTGCCATGACTCCTGTCTGGTGGAACTTCTTACCATATGCTGAAATGGGAAATGTGCTACAAACATTATAATGGGAAATGATAGTTAACAGCTGACCACTGTGTGCTTCTTGTATCCACTTCCTGAAACATCAGTATCATGTACTGAGTCTAAATTTACTGAGTCTACTTCTGTCTACTTCATGGAAGCACCCTCCCTTATACTGTGCAAAATCATGGCCTGCCCTATGGAGTAAGATGCCACCTAGACCAATGATTTGTGTACTCTAGTGAGGGCAAGAAGACTGTGTGCAAATTGATTTTCTCCTTTCACATATGGCAGTATCTGGTGAAATACATGCATTTCCTGTCGAGTACAGGCCATCTTTCTTTCAGAGAGTCCTTCATTGACAACCCTTTACTTTCCAATTTGTTTAGTTGAGACAAAGATTTCTTCCACAGGGAATTCCCAACTTTAATGCATGGTTGTCTTTCTCCACAATTAGCAAAGAAATTATAGGTAGTTTTTTCTGCTTGTCAAGTCCCTGTGGAGTTACAGACTCTGGTAGCTAAACTACAAACACAATTCCTATAAGCTAAACTAGGAATGTAATTTGTGAAGGACGATTTAAAGGTAGCCCATACCATCCAGAGGCAGGGCTAGGAAGTGGGGAAAGGAAAAAGTTTGCACAAATCTGTTGCTGATACTTCAGGGTTTCTAATATAGGGTTGAGGTCTGCCAGTAGAAAGAGTTAGAATTCAGGCCACCCAGGGGAATCTTGGAAACTCTCTTCATACTGTTGTATATGTGTATGTATATTCAGAGGGTTTTTTTTTAAATTCAGGATGGTATTACGTATCCTATTATTGCTGATTTTGTTTTCTCAGCGAGTACATGCTGCTTATACTGAGCAATGCAGCATCCGCTATCCACACCATCCCATTCATAAATATCATCAGTCAGGAGATGTCATCATCGGAGGCATTGTTTCACAGACATTTATTATCCCCAAGCTGATAAAATTCACTGAAGAACCCCTGCCCATTATGTTTGATGAGTTCAAGTAAGGACTTGATTAGGTTAACATTCTTTGTAGTTCTATTTCTCTCAGCCTGGTGCAGTAGATCCATCAGTAGGAGAAGCAATATTCTGGAGAAGCTTTCAGTAGGAGAAGCTGCATTTTTAATGAATGGCTACATCATGCAAAATATAGGATGAAAATATTTTCCTTTACCTAAATGAGGACAAAAGAAATCACGGCTCCACTAACTGAGATTGGGGCTAGGGCAGTGGTAAATGGCGCTTAGCCAGTTTCTTTGAATTATCTCCCTCTCTCTGGTCTAATTGGCTTACCCTAGCAAAATTATCCCAAACTTGCAAGCATGAGGAAAGAAGTGTGTCTGTGTTGGTGGGGTCTTGCAAGGGAGAGTTATATCTTGAGGGCTTCCATTGCTCTGCCCTGCTCCTGGCAAGTTCCTTCATCTTTATCTCTTCCAGAGGACCACATACGTCACTCCAAAGAAGGACAAATGTATCATCACATACAAGAATTCTAGTTATTTGGACACTTACATTTTTAATTGGGCTTATTCATTGACATTATTTTAAATTCCTGTGAAGCAGCATGAGTAGGATTATGAGTCCATCTAGGCAGGTGCTTTCTTTTTCTAGAAATACCTTTTCAGCCTCTTGAAAAGATGTTTTCATCAACCCTGGAGGATGGTGATGTCAATGTTGGCAGGGCTCTGTATCTACTCTGAATTTTACTCTGAACTTTAAAAGTTCCACAAACAAGGTTCAGCACCATGATGAAGCTGAGCATGAATAGAGTGACCATGTCTGTTCTACCCAGCATGCCACTGAAAATTCTAAAATTTGAAGTTCAATGTGAAATCCACAGAAGCTTGAAGTATCCACTGGCACTATTAAGCCACCAGCCTGCACTTATGTCTTATTCATCTGGGATGACTTTAGATTGAATTTCCTAAGCAATGTCAACTTGAGGAACCAAGATCTGTCTCCCACTTCAGTCAACATTTGGTGAAGACATAGGATATGACCTTCTAGATGGAATTTTAGAAGATAGACCAGGCCAGTGTTCCCAGATCCATCATTCCAGTATTTTGCATCACATTTCAAAGCCACCCTTTTGTCTTTTTTCAATCTTTGTCTTCTAAATACAAAGATGTAAGCTATAGAGCCTGTCAAGAATTTTCTTTATAAGTCTTACTATCCTTGCTCTGTTACTGCATTTATACTTTAAATACAGAACATTTACTTGCATCATTTGATTCCCATAATAGTGGTTGTTCCTTTATATTTAAAATGAAATTGTTTCCACTTACTTTGACTTCATGACTTTTCCTCTGCTCTGTTGTTCTGTAAAGTGTCATCTAAATAGAACAAGATATTTTTGTCTGTTTGATATGAATTTATATATCTGAATGTGTTAAAATTCAAATTATAATTCTGAATCATGTATTCTCTTATACCATGTGTAAATAAAGCAAAATAAAAGAAAATTGTGTCAGGAAAATGAAGATTTATATTGTTTGACTTTCTGATTCTCAGTATTGGTTACCTTAAAATAGGGCTCCTTCTTGAAATTAGGTATAAATCTGCTGAAATAAAGAGTATAATTCACAAAAAAAATGGAATATAGTTCTATTAACAGATATACCTTTCATTCTAGTGTGGTGATGAGGAATTATCAACATATCCTGGCTTTGGTGTTTGCAGTAAAGGAGATTAACAAAAATGTTCAGCTGCTGCCCAATGTCACTTTAGGCTTCAGAATCTATGACAGCTATTACAATGCACATTGGACATTACATAATGCAATGCGACTTACGTACACACCAGAGAGATTTGTCCCGAATTATATTTGTAGCTTCCAGAATGCACTATCTGCAGTCATTGGAGGATTGGATTCACAAACTTCCCTTCATGCAGCAAGCATCTTGGATAGCTACAAGATCCCACAGGTAGCTTATGTGAACAGATGGGCTCCTGGCTCCTTGCTGTCATTGTCCATCTGTGTAATTCTGCCCTCTGTGTAACTGACTTTGTCATCTTAACAAAACAATGGACCAACAAAAATCTTCCTGTCCTCTTGCAGTTTGATCAAGGAGAAAGAATGAGCTGTACTGAATGTTAGCCCACAAAAACTTCTTGGTCTCAGAGAAAATAATGTTCACTTGCCTTATGAGGCCTTTCTAAGGATTGCTGTCACCATGCATGTAATGTCCTTTCACTAATGGAAATTCTTACACAAATTGTTGTCTCTTCTTTCTCCTCATTTTTTAGTTCATCTATGGTTCTGCTCCGGTGAGGGATAGTAAAACCCAGGCCATTTTTTCTACATGTTGACCCCTCAGGAAACTCTTCAGCACGCAGGGATCCTTTCTTTGGTTCTGCATTTCGAATGGATATGGATTGGGGTCATTGTTATGGATGATGAGAATGGAGAAAGAATCGCACAAGCAGTGCTCCCACTGTTTTCTAAACATGGCATCTGCTCGGCCTTTCTAATAAGAATCCCAGATACAAGTGAAGCCAGTGAAGCTTTGTTTCTCTGGGAATAAACATTAGTCGTAAAATCATGGAAAATAAAGCCAATGTAGTGGTTATGTATGGAGAATCTTTTACTGTGCAGTTTTTGTGGTTCTTTCCCTATCTTTCAGTACTAGAGGGAGACATGCAAAATAAGCAAAAGGGCAAGGTGTGGATATTGACTGCCC
Source organism: Varanus salvator macromaculatus (assembly GCA_023646645.1). Lineage (NCBI taxonomy): Eukaryota > Metazoa > Chordata > Lepidosauria > Squamata > Varanidae > Varanus > Varanus salvator. The sequence continues at coordinate 7,839,653 of JAIXND010000781.1, forward strand.
AGATGGAGCCAATTTCATTTCATTATCAAAGGACTTGGGACACAGAAATCCTCCATGGTGCACTTGCTTTCAGCATTCACTCTCGGAATCCTGCAGGATTTGAAACCTTTGTGGAGAGAAGAAACCCTTTCAGTACAACAGGAGATGGTTTTATCAGGGAATTCTGGCAACATGCCTTTGGGTGCACATTCCCAAATGCAGGTGTGAGTGAAATGGCTATTTGTACTGGGCAGGAGAAGCTGAACAGCCTTCCTGGAACTTTCTTTGAAATGGGCACGACTGGCCACAGCTACAGCATCTACAATGCTGTTTATACTATGGCCCATGCTTTACATGCCATGTCCTCACCTAGACAAAAACTCAGCACAGCGATGGAAAGGTGGGGCCTGACATTTCGAAACAGCATTCATGGAAGGTAATGGTTTAACTTAAATGTACCCCTACTAGCACTTTATTCCATCTCTCTGTTCTCACTGCTATACTAGAGATTATCTCTGTATAGCTGCTTTTGGACCATAATACAAATGGTCCTAGTCTATATTCAATCTGCATCACTGATGATTCCCATGATCAGCATCAGGAAGATCTTTGGCCAAATATAATCCCTACCATTGCTTTCTGAGGTACAGAGGACACTTGTTGTATGTTGAAATCGTTGTGGTATGATGGTTGTAGCTGAAGAATTTATTTTCCTGATTGTAGGATGAAATGCAGTGAAATACAGAAAAATGAGGAGTTTGTAGGGTTGCTGAAAGCGTAGGGAGATTCAGAATGTTTTGCCCACACCGCCTCTCTTCAATGACAGACTAAATTAAACTTTCCTATACAGCTTACACACCTGTCAGGGTGGTATCCAGAGTTACTCCTGTTTAGTCCCATTGAAATGAGGGACTCTTTCATTGAACTAACAACAAATCAAACCATCAGATATTTTCCTGAACCTGGAAACCTTAGATCATTAGATCTGCAGATGGTTTGAAGCATTTCAATATACAGTCTGTGTCATATTGGTAATGCCAGTCAAACATCTTCCAGGCATCTCTCAACTTCTGTTCCAGAGGATTTCTGTGTTTCCCATGTATAGTTAATTTCAATTCTGACACATATTGGCAATATAAAAATGAAAATAAAATAGTCCATGCTGCTGAAACTACTATTACCACTTCTACTATTACTATCCTTTGTGAAGAAAATGCAACTAGAAACTACAATTTTAAATCTGGTTCCAGCAAAAATGAATGCTCCTTCCAACCACAGTAGATACAATGCAGGATGCAATTCCTGTACTTTTTGCATCATCATCATTTCTCTCTCTCTACTTCTAGCTCCATCATTTTCTGAGAGGCATGTCATTTAACAACAATGCTGGGGAGACAGTCACCTTTGACCAGAAGGGCGAGTTAGTGGTTGGATTTGACATCATCAACTGGATTTTTTCGGTGAACCGGTCTTTGCATAGAGTCAAAATTGGACGTATGGATCCAGAGGTTTCCCTAAACCAAGCATTCTCCATAAGTGCTGATGCCATAACATGGTGTAGATGGTTTAACCAGGTAAGAGCCAAATGAAGAGAGTCTAGAATTAATTGCATGACTAATTCATGAAAATACTTCTTTATGGTCCAGAATGAGCCATTATGAAGTGCACATTTTAATTTTTTAAATTACCGTCTCAAGATTGGGCATGTACCAGCTTTAGCTGATAAATGCAATTCCTTTGCATTTTCAGGTTTGAACAGGAGGAAATTGGGTTTAAAAATGGTTGAAGATGTGCAAATTTGAACATCTTTGAGGAGGACACCCTTCCTTTTCCAGGGTTTGAGGAACTAAAGACCTTCCATTGGTGAGGGAACATATTCTCATTTCTGCCATGATCCCCTGAAGGGTTGAACATAGACCTTAAAATAAACAATTTGAGAGTAATCCTGTACCCCTAGACATCAATTTTGGGGGCATAGGATGATTCAAATTCCCAGTTCTAAGACTAGAAAGAAAGCTCTGAAATCCATGTCCCAACCTCCTCCACACCCTTCCAGCCTGCGAGGAAAGAAAAGCACCAGCTTCCTGGGAAATGGACCTTTCTGAGGCTGGGCAAGGGGCATAAGCAATGGAGCAAAAAGGGCATTTTAGAGGTGGGGAAAGGAAGAGACTGAGGTTGAAGGGATAGAAGGCATCCTGGTAGTGCTGCAGCCTCCTTCTTGCTCCCTCTCAGGCATCTTTGTCAGGTGGTAAAAAATGGCCATTTAGCTAAGCTGCAGCATGGGGAGCAAGAGATGGACTTCATTACCCCTCCAGCTATCCACTGATTCCTGCTAATATCTATAGTTTGTACCTGTTTTTCCTTCAGTGTGTATAAGAACACAGGTGAGATTCTTGGCCTTTCAATTAAACCTCCATCAAGGAGTTTGCATGTTGCCTGAAATGAGTGGACTGTATTTCAAATAACCCTTAATGTAGGCAGATGCATAATGTGACATCCTATTTAACACACAAGAGCCATATAAAAGATTCAGATGAAAATTCTGGAGGTTGTATCCAGTGATGGCTTTGCCTAGGTCAGCATGTTCCAAGTTCCATACCAAGAGACTACTGATTTTTGCTCTTCCTCCTCTTCCTGTTGTGTTCTGCACCAGAAGGTCACCAAATTCTCAAGAGAAAGTTTCCAGGAGAGGATGGTATACTTCAAAGGCCCAGAAAGACTCAAGTAATGTGGGTGCATTTACATGTGGAAGCTGAAATACATTGAAATACATCCAGGCTACCAGTGTCTCAGTGGCAAGGTTCACTCCATAGATTTCCATCCAGACACATCCTGAGACACTAGGAAGATAGCCCGATCCCCCAACAATACTCTAATTGGCCAACATGTTAGAGAGTGTTGGCCTTATTCTCTTCCTCCTCCCAGAGTGGCTCCCTAAAGAGGAATCCCCACTGCCCCTGGTGGTGATGACCCCAAAGGGATCTGAGCTAGAGCTGCCAGTCACAAAGTCTCCTTTCTATCCTCCCTCTTCCTTGTGTGGAGAGCTGCGGAAGAAATGCATCAGTTTTGCCTGCATCCCCTTGAATCAAAATAGGTGCTGCTCTGAATCTGTGCCTAACAGCAATCTTTCCAGAGAGTCAAAATTCTCTAGATTTGGCACAGGGCTCCTGATCTGGTTCTCAAAGAACTCAGCTCCCACTCCCTGGCCAGAAACACAAGCCTCTCTTGCACCAGCCAAAGTGTAGAAATACGCACAGCACCACTAAACACTCAGCTGATTTCCATTTTTGTCCAGAGTCTCACCAAATACTGTTTCTTCAGAAGTGTTCAAGTTTGGATTTGGTCCATTTCAGAAAAGTCCAGCTTTGGTACTGATTTGGACTGCTCTTGAATCAAATTAATCCCATTCCAGTTTGGATTTGGGGTTTGGCCAAATTCAAAGCAGACCACTAATACAGCTCCTACCATTGAACAGTGGCTCCATTGCCTCTTTAGTGGCACAGGAAAAGAAACAAGCTTGAATCTTAAGAGCTCCACACTCAGTATTCTCAAGGTAACTGCTCATATTCTCAAGATAGCCACTCTCTTCTTACATGTATCGATTAGGCGCAACCTATTTCCATCTGCAGTGAGAGTTGCCAACCTGGTTCATACAAGAGGGCGAAGGAGGGGGAGCCATTTTGTTGTTATGATTGCATTCCATGTCCAGAAGGAAAGATTTCAGACCAGGAGGGTAAGAGAGAGACAATATGAAGCTATGAAATGAAATTGCTAACATCCAGAGGAATATGCATTGGTGCTAATTTTCTTTGGTTTTTGAAATGTATGTAAGCCATTTTTCCTGGCCACAAGAATTTGTGGTGGTGATTAACTTTTGAAATTTTTTCTATTGCTGTGTATCCATTGGTGTATATTGTCTGATGGAAAAACAATTTATTAAAATGTCTGCTGTCATTTTGCTAGCTAACAGCCATAATTTATGCAACTATCAATTTGGCATTTGACTATAGCAGTGTTTCTTACTTTGACTATTCCTTGTAATTCATTAAGCTGCTTCAGCAATTCAGAACTTGGTGGCTTGGTCTGAATGTTTTCCCCAGGAGGTCTAAATCAGCAAAACAAAGGATTTCAGGCTTCAGATAGTACAGGAAATGTATGACTTATTATTTCTTGCAGTCAACAATAATATCTGCAAAACAAAATTGTGATTCATTTATTTATTCCACTTATATTCCTCTATACTAATATGAAGATTCTCTGAGTGGACATTTATATAATTTGCTACATAAATGTCAGATCAGCAAGAAGTGGTCACTTTCCTTAATAGATTTTAGGTACCTATTTTGCTACTTATTTGCTGGAAGTTTCAATGAAAAGGTGATTAAGAAACCTTAAGTTACCTTGCTTTTGTGCTCCACAATGTGTCCTTTGTTGTGTTGGGAGGAGTCACAAAAGACCACAGAGGCTTTTCTAATTCAATCATTGAGCATTTCCATCCAAGGAATGGTTGACTCAGAGAAAGAATGTTGTAAAAGGAAAAAAGTTTTTTTTTTTAACAAATGTTATTTTCTCTACAAAACTAAAACTGAAACAATTATTCCCAAGACATCAGACATACATCTTACTCTTTTTTACAATCAATTGTTGTTGTTGTTAGTCGCGAAGTTGTGTCCGACCCATCGCAACCCATGGGCAACATTCCTCCAGGCCCTCCTGTCCTCCACCATTCCTCGGAGTCCACTCAAGCTCACACCAACCGCCTCTGTGACTCCATCCAGCCACCTCATCCTCTGCCGTCCCCTTCTTCTTTTGCCTTCTATTGTTCCCAGCATTAGACTCTTCTCCAGGGAGTCTTCCTTCTCATTAGGTGGCCAAAGTATTTGAGTTTCATCTTCACTATCTGGCCTTCTAAAGAGCAGTCAGGGTTGATCTCCTCTAGGACTGACCGGTTTGATCGCCTTGTGGTCCAAGGGACTCGCAGGAGTCTCCGCCAGCACCACAATTCAAAGGCCTCAATCCTTTTGCACTCGGCCTTCCTTATGGTCCAGCTTTCACAGCCATACATTGCAACTGGGAAAACCATAGCCTTGACTATACGCACTTTTGTTGGCAGGGTGATGTCTGCTTTTCAGTATGCTATCTAGATTTGCCATAGCTTTCCTCCCCAGAAGCAAGCGTCTTTTAATTTCTTGGCTGCAGTCCCCGTCTGCAGTGATCTTGGAGCCCAGGAAAATAAAATCTCTCACTACCTCCATTTCTTCCCCATCTATTTGCCAGGAAGTGAGAGGACCGGATGCCATGATCTTAGTTTTCTTAATGTTGAGTTTCAAGCCAACTTTTGCACTCTCCCCCTTCACCCGCATCAAGAGGCTCTTTAGTTCCTCTTACAATCAATAACCATATTGAATTCTACGTATAGTCTCATTTCTCTAACCAATAATAAAAAGAGTTCCAAGTTTGATGTATCTTCCTTCTCCTTCAAAGACAAATTCAATCTGTCCATTGCTGTGCAATGCAAAATCTTTTTTAAAATCAGCTCTTCGGTAGGTGGCTCTTCATCCTTCAGTGTTGGGCAAATGCAATCCTCTCAGCAGTAATTACGTGTAAGATAGGATATATACATTGTTTATCAGAGTCATCAGGAATAATGCCAAATAGAAAAATTTCAGGTTTAAATATTAAAGGTTTTTGTAGCATTTCCTCAAGCCATTTATGTATTTTAACCCAGTATTTTTTTTGCCTTTACACAAGTCCACCACGTATGATAAAAAGTACCAGGTTTGTGTTTACATTTCCAACATTTATTTGACATATTTGGGAACATTTTTGCTAATCTATTTGGCAATAAATACCATCTGTAAAATATTTTATAAAGGTTTTCTTTATATGAGGTTGCTAAGGTTATCTTAATACTTCTTTCCCACAGCTTTTGCCATTTCTGTAACTCAATATTATATCCAAAATTTTGTGCCCATGGCATCATAGTTTCCTTAACTTGTTCATCTTCCATCTTCATGTCCAAAAGAAAATTATACAATCTTTTTTTTATTTATTTTTATTTATTTTTATTTATTTTGGATTTATATCCTGCCTTTTTCCTACAAAGGGCTCAAGGCAGCTTACATCATTCTCCTCCTCCATCTTATCCCCACAACAACAACCCTGTGAGGTAGGTTGGGCTGAGAGTCTGTGACTGGCCCAAAGTCACCCAGTTGGCTCCATGGCCAAGCGGGGACTCGAACCCAGGTTGTCTGAGTCCCAGTCCCATGCTCTTAACCACTACACCACACTGGCTCTTTTATTATCTTTAATCATTTTTTATCTGATTTTAAAATCATTTGATCAAATGTTGTTAGTTCCTTATAAAAACCATACATTCTATAGTCTTTAGTATATCTCGATTGTATTTGAACCTTGTGCCACCAAAAAAGATCAATACCCTGCTCCTGCAGTTCTTGATTCAGTTTCAATTTTCCATCATTATCTAAAATATCATCATATCTCACAATCATATTTAAATTCAATGCATTTGGATATGTAAGATCTTCCATAGGAGAAAGCCATCTCGGCAATTTAGTATAAAGCTTTGTCTTTAGCTTTTCCCAAACAGACATCAATGAATTTCTAATATAATGATTTAAGAAATAGTCATGTGTCTTACATTTCTCATACCACATAAAAGCATGCCATCCATTTGTAAGTCATGTCCTTCAAGATATAAATTCTCTTATTTCTTAAAGTTATCCATTCTTTTAACCACATTAAAATGCAAGCTTGATAATACAGCATCCAATCAGGAAGGTCAAAGCCCCCATTCCCTTTAGCCTCCTGGAGCATTTTTAATTCAATCCTTGATTTCTTCTTTTGCCATATAAATTTCAAAACTTGGGTATTTAAATCATCAAAAACTTTTTATCAATTTTTATAGGAATTGTTTGAAATAGAAACAAAATCTTTGGCAATATATTCATTTAAACTATTGCTATTCTTCCCAACAGTGATAATTGCAAATTAGCCCATTTTTCTAAATCACTCTTAATCTCCTTGCATAATTTAGCATAGTTATCTTATTTCAATGCAGTGCATTTAGCTGTAAGAAAAATTCCCAAATATTTAACCTTTTTAATTATTTGAAGGTCTACTTGCTCCAACAAGGTAGTTTTTTGCTCCAATGTAAGATTTTTCACTAACAGTTTAGTCTTTTCTCTATTTATTTTCATCCCGGTAACTTCACCATAGTCTTCTATTTTTTTAAAAAAAGTTTAGGTGTCATTACCAAAGGGTCTTCTAAGATAAAAACTAGGTCATCTGCAAATGCTTGAAGGTTATAGCTTTCATTTCTGATTCTGGCTCCTTTAATATCTGTATCTTCTCTAACATTTCTGTTTAAAACTTCTAGAATCAATATAAATAACAATGGTGATAAAGAACATTCTTGTCTTGTGCCCTTTTGAATGTCTATAGTGTTTGTAAACTCTCCATTGATTATTATCCTAGCAGTCTGTTTTTGGTAAATACTTGATATTGAATTAATAAATTTTCCACCAAATTCCATTTGTAGTAATTGTTGTTTCATGAATTGCCAATTAACATTATCAAAGGCCTTCTGTGCATCTAAAAACAATAGTGCCATTGATTTTTCAGAATGGATTTCATAGTATTCTAAGATATCCAAGATAATTCTCACATTGTTCCTAATTTGTCTCTTAGGTAATAAAAACATTTTGATCTGCATGTATAAATCTATTAAGTATTTCTTCAGTCCTTCTGCCATTACAGAGGCAAAAATTTTATAATCCACATTTGGAAGTGATATAGGTTTATAGTTTGAATTTGTGTCAAGTCTGTATCTTGGAATTAAGGTAAAATTGCCTCAATCCAGGTATTTGGTATTTTAGCATCTAACAATACAGCATTGCATATATCCTTTAGAGGTGTATATAAAATTCCTTCTAAAGATTTATAATACTCCGTTGGTAGTCCATCCGGGCCAGGGGTTTTATAATTCTTTTACTTCTTGATTGCTTCAATTACTTCTGTCATTATTTCCTCATTTAATATTTTTTATATTTCTCTGGCAGTTTTAGTAGATTTTCCTTTTGAATATATTCATAAACTTCTCAATTGATATTTCTTTAGCTTGGTGTAGCTTTGTAAAGAAATCTTCTACTATTCTTAATTGACACACTTTGTACCTGCAGTTGTCCTTCTCCATCTTTCAACTTAAATATTAATCTCTTTCCTTCTTTAATTAATAGACTAACCATCTCCCTGATTTGTTAGCATTTTCAAAGAATTTCTGTTTGGTCAATTTCATTTGTTTAGCTAGTTCATTTGTATCTAAGAGATTCAATTTATGTTTTAGAGTGTTCATATGTAACTTGAGGTCCTGTTTTGATGGGTCTTCCTGTAATTCCTGTTCAAGCTTCGACAGCTCATCTATTAGTATAAGTTGTTCTTGTTTTCTCATTTTATTTATTTTTGCTGAATAGGTTATAATCAACCCTCTAACATTTTGTAGAGAGGTTTCTTCAACATTATTTTCTTGTAAAAGAAATAGTTCCTTTATTTCTTCTTTAAAGTTTTTATCTTTTAATAAAATATTGAATGTCCATCTAGGTGTTTTTATTGTTCCTTTCAAGGTCATGGTTATAGGATTGTGGTCGACCCAGACATTTGTATCTATTTCAGCTTCTAACAAATCTGGAATTAAATCTGGGGTTATCCAAATCATATCAATTCTAGACCATGACCTATGTCTGTTCAAGTAGAAAGAATACTTGGCTAAAGTTGGTTTTTGTGTCTCCAGACATCTGTTAGTCTAAATTCTCTAATATATTAAAGAAGGACTTTGGAAGTATTCTCCTTCCTTTCTTCCCAT